>BTSY01000002.1:22438344-24946343 GCA_036245785.1 Pristionchus fissidentatus
TCTCATTTTCGCATGATCTCTCTGCGACTCTCTCAATTTCACAAACTCTCTCAGTAACTCTCTCAATTCCACACAATCTCTCGTCGCTCCAGACTGGGAATGGGGGTGGAAATGCCAGATTCTAATACTGGAACAAAGTGGAAGAAGAGGAGAAGAGTGGGAATGGTCATTTGAGAAAGAGCAACAAAATGAGAGCTAGACTAGAGTCTAGTTTTTTGCTCCTAACCAGTCTCTAATTATCACTCACTATCTCGCTCTTAGTTCTTTCGAGATGCTTTTAGCAGTTTTGAGCACGCGTGTGCCCATAAATGAAAGAGTGCACGGTAGGGTTGCAAGTTCGTTTTTCGTATTACGATTCCCTCAGCGAGAGATCGGCAATACGGCTGAGAAGGGGAAGAGAACTAGAGAAAAAGAGACGCCAGGGGGCTCGGTAATTCCGAAACCGACGTCGAACGGGCAATCCTAGTGCACGGTGGAAGTTGGTGCTACAGTAAGACGGAGGTACAGTAATCGCTACAGTACCTGTGGTAATAATGGCGGAAGCGGGCGTGTCCGTGAACAGCGTTGGCGTAGTGTAGAGACGAACGAAGAATCTGCGATTATTGGATTCATTTAGTATTTATGGAACTATTCGAAAAAAAATCAGAGTTCCAAATAACCGTTCAGTTGATAAGGAGGCGCTGAAACTCATTTTTCGCTGGAGACAGAAGAACGCAATCAATCAATGAAATGAATCTTTAGGATAATGCCTATAGATACGAGACACGTATTCTTCTCGAATAATATTCAAAACTGTCCTATAATTTATACAATGTGAATATGGTGAATTACCTATATCGAGTGCCTGGTTTGAGAGCTCCGTTACACACAAAGTGGAGTGGAAGAGAGAGACACGAATCCGATGTTCCCACCTCCTGCAATTAGTTTTTAAAATATCAATTTTAATTGTTAAAAACACACTAATAAAAAATGAAAAGACCCCGTGAAATCCATGTATATTCTGTGAATATAATTTTTCCTAAATTTAGATTTCTGTTTGCAAATGAGATGCGAAGAAACGCGAAAGGGTGCAAATTTCGTTCCCACCCCACTGGGAGAATCACTGGAATACCAATCGGAGCACAATATCAGAGGATGCCCGAACAATAGTTACAGAATCCTATCAAATCTATCGTAAACTGACCATGGTAGTGGGTGGTGGTGAGTGTCCTCCAGTGTCTACCACAGCCGTCGTGTAGGTCGGCCAGTGATGGAATGGCTGCACCTCCGACCATGTCTGAATATATTAATATTTATAAATATTATTAATTTCGCAGATATCACTCAGTATTTTTTTCATGGTTAAGGTAATGCTTTCTTCTTCGCATGCCGAGTAGGGCATTTAATTACACAAGCTTGCGAACTTCACAACGTATCATAAAATAGATTGATGTACTTTCCCATCACATACTCGGCCGTACAAAGAAGCATTGTCACAAATTCACATCACATCACATCATTTATCCAGGTCGAACAGTACTACAATAGGGTCTTACAAAAACACAAAAGTAAAATGAGGGGTCAAATTATTCGTATTTTCCGTCGTAGTAATCTTCTCTCCACCGTAGGCGGGGTCTGGATGTGCTGTCCTCGATCTCCATAAGTCACGGTTGAGAGTGGCCTCTCCGTAAGTCGCTTCGTTGCGAAATCCTTCTTTATCACTTTCTCCCAACTCATTTTGGGGCGTCCCACCGGACGTTTCCCAGGAGGTTTGTACATGAGAATCTTTCGACACGGATGTTCTCTTTCTCTCCGTTTGATGTGCCCGTACCATCTCAGTCTCTTTTCTCGTACTTTCTCCACAATCGAAGCGATTCCCAGCTGCTTCCTCACTCTTTCATTCCGCACCTTGTCCTTCAATCGCACTCGACTGATCCAGTAATAATAATAATAACATACAAATTGTATGTTATTATTATTATTACTGCCTTTGTGTTACTCATCGTGTCTGCTGATATTCATCACTGACATTATTAGCGCCGACTTTTCTCCTGTTGCATTACCAGAAATTGGTCTCGCATCAACAGGAAGATGACGGCATTTTTGATTCGTACAGTGAACAATATCACACATTTATCATCCGATCTAGTTATTTGAGAAGCGTCAGAGCGGAAACTCTCGCGACGCCCCCAGGGGAGATCTTTAACGAGTAAAGTTCAACCGGAAGTGGCGAGAGAGCGTGTGAAAACGAGGAGAGACAGTTTCAGATTATTAGTCACCGGAAACGGTGAAATCATGCACCGTAGCTTGCAATTAGTCACGGATTTCGACGCGCGAATTGCAAGGTTGCCTCGCACCGGATCTCTCTCTCTCTCTCTCTCTCTCTCTCTCCTCTGGCTTATCAGCGAAAACACGCAACTTCCGCTCGTTAGTCACTAAGACTCGCCAGATAAGCACAAATAGCTTCCTCGGAATGAGATTATGATAGACACGCTATTTTGAAATGTATGGGGCGGCTGCGAAGTTTTGAATCATTCCTCCCCCTCACACTTTTCCTTTCTCTCCCATCATAATAACATATTTTCCGTGCACACATTCTTCTCCCTACTTCGAGGGGCAATTTGCTTATTATAATAATAGTAATGACATCGCCGAAAGGATGCCAATTGTGTGTGAGAGAAGCAGAAGGAAATGAAAGATGCAGAAAGAATATAACATCATACTTCTCAAGAAATAGTATTTCTCGTTGGTATTCGCTGGCCATTTTGTAGTTCCAACTTTGATTTTGCAAAATGACGTTCGAAAAATAACATAACGTCACTTTACGTGATAATAAGCGAACAGTTTCTTTCCCAGCTTCATGATACTCTCAAACATTTTGCTGCAAGATGAAATACCACGAATGACGTACGAAAAATATCATAGCGTCATTTTCTGCGCGATAACAAGTGAATAGTTTCTTTGCCAACTTGAAGATACATTTATTTACAATCATAACGTTAGATAACTTACATAGGAAGCATTCGATTGATCCTCGATTCGACTATCACTTCCCTCCACGATTTCCGTTACGAGTACTGAGAACCTGCACAAACGCATTTTCTGTCTGGATGATCTGGATTTCAAGAGTTTATTCTAGATAATGTGATATAATTTAGTAGAGAGAATGGTCTCAGGAAAAAAAATCAAATTTTTAAAGTTCTCGGATTTCATGTTCAACATCGCGAGTTGAATAAAACCTTCAACCAATCTCTGAAAATGTTCATACCTAATAATAGGTCCGTTTCTCGTGTCGAATAGCGTCGAAGGCAACGAGAGAACGACTGTATGGGGTCGGACGGAGGCCGGGACGACTATAGGAGAAGAGGAGGGACGAGGAGGAGCTGATGGAATCAATCGATAATCAGAAGTAGATCAGCACTTTCAAATCACAGGCATGTCCATCCCACAGAGATGGGTTTGGGATGAAACCGTTTCCAATCGAAAGAGACTCTCTCTACCCTGACTCCTCTCCGTAGGTTTAAAATCATGTGAAATGGTGTAATCTAATATATGAGTCATATGATGTCATATTTATCGATTTTTTACTTGAGGACATTCAGTGACCTACCATGAATGGGCATGAGCAGTCGTGGAGCATCGGAGACAGCGGGAGGATCGCCCATTCCCGCCTCAGTTACCGCCCTGAGATGAAATGAGTTTCACACTAGATTCAAAAGATCGAAGAGAACGAACCATTCACTAGCTCCATTGGTTGTATTTTTAGAAAAAAAAATTATACATACCTGCTAGTTGTTTATCGATGTCCAATTACATACTTGTATCTATCTCCCTATGGCAATATTTCGAAAGTCGAGCTTTTTTTAAATGACTAGATTTTATGAAATTCATTTATCGATTCCATCCACTAACCGTATCAAGAATGAGTAAGTGGTTCCACCCCTCAGTCCATCTACAACTGCTTCCATCGAAGGACTCTTTCCTCCACTGGCTCCCACGTTGACCGACCACGATTCACCGGACTGAAGCACAAATAATAATATTTATCCTGACATCAAGGCAATTGGGCTTGCAGAAAGGTAGCTTCGTGGTCAGAGGTGGTTAATACTATATTCAACATCCGATTGCAATGCACAATATTATTTACTAAAGCACTTCAATACTCCTCTCAATGTGACTGTTCATTGATTGGCGAGTGATCAATGTGTAGAAGATTGACACTTTTATTATGCTAAACTATTGTAGAAGTTAGTGTTGCACAATTTATTTCTATAATAAAAAAAGTTATTTGCAATTATAATGAAGGTTGCGCAAAAATACCTCCGGTTGGATGTTGACGACGTAATGAGTGACAATTCCATTGGGAAGAGTGGGATGCAGCCAGAAGAGACGAGCCGAGAACGAATTGATCGCGGTTACGGTAGAATTCTGCACGGGACCAGGACGATCCTGAGAATATTTATTTTGCAGTTGTAGCCTTCTACCAATTAGTATGTTGTTCGTCTAAGAGAATATGAGTAAATGATGAAACACATTTTGTTGAAGCTCGCGAAAATATTCCCATTTACTTCAATGCAGCACACTAATTTATATAAGATATTAATAATAATATTTAAAGATATTACCTGTCTGGTGACGAATGAGAGTGATCTCATCGTCCTCGATGCTGCTGGACACGCTGACGTCGACGAACCACACAACACCTGCAATTGCACAATGATTTTATTGATTATTGATAAATAAATGACGAATTATCGTGCAGCAAATGGTAAAAACTGTGCTATTACTTTTTGCACATCCATGTATATTCGTGTCCTACCAATAATGTGTGAGTAGTCAACAGTTTCTCGATAGTTATTGTGCACAAACGGAACAAAACAGCGTGTTCATAATATTACCATTGCAATTTTTTGGTCCCGGATACGAATCTACATGCTATCAATTTGCCAACCACCGATCGACCTTCTCCGACGTTTGAAACTCACTTGAGTCGTTGCTATGTATTTGTGGAATGGACGAAGACCGTCGAGAGGAACGTCCGATAGAGGGGACGGTAGAGGGAGATGGCTGAATTATTTACACTATTTAATTTATTATTTTATTATTTATCGTCAACTCATTATTTATTTTGCATAAATAATGTTCCCGGCATCGAAAGATATGGAGAATGTTCTTTGCGCTGCACACAGCGAAATCCATGTTTCAGATGGATTGTAAAAGGAGAGGGGAATTGTAGGGCCGATATCACTTCAAAGAATGTAAAATGAGAAACGCACCGATCAAAAACGGCGAGTCCGTTCTCGTCAGTCACCACCAGCAACACTTGACACTCTGGCAGAGTGATGTTCTTCTGAGCGATGAGGGAGAGACGAATAGAAGCGACGGTCTTGGCTGGAAAATCGATCGATTCATTCCTACAGTAATCCCAAATGTTGGCATAATTCGTCCTTTTTTATACAATAATAAGCGTTTACTCAAGAATTTTTTGTGTGCCTGGTAATGTTCCGATTATTCCCGGGAATAAACACGCATGACCAGGAGCAACGGGCTGACACTCACTCACAAACACAGACACAAGGACACTCACAAACAGAGTGGAGCGTCACATCAATTGGTGGTGGTGAAATTCGAATGGATTCATCAAATCGCGCGTCCGACACGATTCCCGACTTGGTGACGGTGTAGAGTTGCACCTCAAATTTGAATACTCTTTTCATTCCCGATTTTAGCAAATAGATCGTCTAGTTGCGATTTGTGATGCATTTCAGATATGTTTCACGTGTTGCTCGTAAGGGTAAATCGGTAGGGTCTGCAGTTTGTGTGATGGAAGGTGAATGAGAAAATATTAATGGTTTGTCAAAAATGTTTCGCGTTTTCTCAACAAAGTAAACTCAGGTATGCAATAATTACACACCTTATAGCAGGCTCCTTGCGTCAGATTGGATATGAAGATGGGTTTGAGAGTGTAGGGAGAAGTCTCGAACTGACGAGTGTCGTTGGATTTGGGTTGAGAGACGCGAGCGTGGAGGGAGGAATCGAGACCGACCACCTCACATGGCACATATTATTTGAAAATAATATATTTAAAAAATGAATTTAAGGCGACCGCCGAGTTCTCTATTTTTTATGTGACAAGCCATGACAGTGGGTAAAATTAAAAAAAAAAGATTGCGGAAAAATTCGCGGACAGCGTGGTTAATAGTGGGTAACAAACAATTAGTAGAAACATCTTTCCAGTTGCGAAAATTGCAGTGTAAGATTGTCACAGTAATTGAGATATCAAACCTTGTTCCACAGATCTTTCAGCTTCTCAATGAAGAGATCGGAAACGGGCCACGCAATCTCCAGGCCGCCTCGGGCTTCCTGCAATTATTTTTAAAAGTATTGTCTATTTATATTTTTCATAAAACGCATACTCCGTGCTCCATGCTTATCGACATGACGACGCATCACAAAATATCTCTCATTCGAGAAACGCCAATTCACCTGCACACTCAATCCAAACGAGGTCATGTCGAATGCGGGAGGGAGGGCGAGACTTCGCTGTGCCTTTGTGCTCTTCGTCGATAACGACGTTGTTTGCACTGATAACTGCAAAGAACAAAGAATATCTCGTGCTTTTGGAAGATTAGAACGTCGTTTATCCTTACTATCAGGCTGTTGCAAAAGTCCTGTCGTTTTTTAGCGTCCACTTTAACGGGTTATCTCGGCACCGTTTCTTTTTGTAATGTGCCTTCCAGTTTACAGTAGAAGGGGGTCAATACCTTCTCTCTAAAGCACGGTTATGATTAGTCCCTTCTAGTTCTTTGAGGGAGAAATACGAATTGTTTAGTTAACGTCCTTCATCACTTTTAGGAGGTAGTTTTGTTCGTCTTCCTGTCTGGCTCAAAGTCACTCGGATTTGAACGCCATGTGGATATGAGTCATCAGTCATGAGCAACCTCTTTGCACACTGTGAAAAGTTGGACTCGAGATAGCGAGAATATGGACTTTTCTCAGGCCGAAGAGTACCGATCAGGAAAAACCTCCGTCTGTATTTTTACACTCTGTGCACAGAGCTAGAAGCAGACCCTTATCAAATCATGTGCAAACTGGGCGACACACTAGGAGTCGACTTTACCACCATACATTGGGGAGTTCTCGAAATTGGAAAGAAGGAACATTTGGGACAGTTTGTTGTTTACGAATTCTCGGATCTAGTCATTTTTCTGAGGGTGGATATGTCTTTGAGTTTCCTAATTTTCCACAGGGCCTTCAACTGTCTCGACTAGATGGTGACTGGGGGTTATGCATGGGTAAAGTGTGAAAAAGTTGTACCCAAACACCAGTGGGTTGATGCAGATTAGAGGGCAGACGATGTTCCCAAACACAGTTTTCGGTAGTCAAAAAATGATGTTGTGAAATTTGTGGAGCTCCCGGGGCGCTCAGTACAGGGAGCTCCTACTCGAAGGCGCCATTATCATGGCACAGGTGTGCACCATTGATGTATGATAAGTCAAGATCAAAGTCGATAAGAGACGCGAATTGTGGGCAAATGTTTACTTCCAACACTGCATCGCTGGATCCATTACTGCGAGAGCGACCAATTCTGAACTGGCGGCGTATGGAAGCACCATCCTAATCCATCCTTCTTAGTCGTCATACATTACCCTCTAAGAAAATAACTTGTTCTCCACCATCACCAACTTCCTCAGAGAACAACACTTCAAGATCCGAGTTGATATCGTAAACGAGTTGATGGGCTTCTTCAAATTATAGACCCCGGCGTTATATGAGGGTGGTATCCATAAGTTGCGCGAATTATAGAAGACTACTAGTGGTGTGAACGTAGACTATTCCCAAGTTCATTGGTTCATTTTTGAAGTAGGGATAAAGATGTTCGTACCTCGAAACGCGACAAGACTTTTGCAACAGCCTAGTACATCATGCAAGAATTGCATAAACCTTGATAAATTGAGACTGCACGCCAATCAAACACTTCGCAAGAAATGCGTGCGAAGGAATCTAGAATCTAAATTAACCTCATATCGTTCTCCTGGTTTGAGAGGAAGCAGGAATTCGCAGGTCGACTTGTTCGCATCAACTTTCTCCGTCATCTCAAGGCGATCCAATGTTTCTGCAATTATTTTAATTTATTTCAGATCGATTTCCAGCTCGGTGTACCGTTTTATTGCTTGATACAGTATAAGAGATTATATTTTAGGAGAAAAATAGACATAAAAAAAGAGAAAATACGAACCGGAAAGGACACTGAGTGCACATCCATCGACGCGTCCTTCAGATGGAACATCGGCCCAGATTCGATACTTGGAGGACCACGTATCGGGACGAATCTGAGAAGAATTCATTAATATATATTATTCAAAATTTACATTTTGATACTGGAAGATTCGTAATACCATGCGCGCACCTATCGTTAATCTCGACACTTTACAAGCTTTTGAGTCGCGCGTGAAACATGGATGTCGCACGGCGCGAGGGAGCGAAACAGTCATAGCTATTTCTTCGGCGGATAGCCAAAGTGTTAAAAATAGAAATAGTTGTAGCTTTTAGCAAACTAATAATAAGTAGCTTACATTGAATGCAGTGGGCGGACGCGGTCTCAGCACATGTTCCACTGTCACGGGAGATGAAGCAACGGACGATTTGACTACCTGCAAGGGAACGTTCAGGAACTGTCGCTCTTTGAACTATACGTATCAAAAGTATATCTGTCCTAGCGAGTATGTTGTCTTATACAATTATTTTTTCTTGTGCATTACCACGTGCTCGATCTCGATCAATAATTTGATTGAATGCGTCAAGTAATTAATCGATTGCTTACCGTAACCGAAAAGAGAGATGCAACACCGGGCGCGAGACCATCACACGCAGTGAAGGAACGAGTTGAAGATGCGGCCGATTCCTGAATAATCATTTCTTAAATTTTGTTGGAATTGTGGTAGACTATATTACATATTTATTATTTTCAATAACCATTCATTGTAAAAAGCGTAAACTAATAAACGCTCGCTGTGGTTGATTCTAGAAAGAGCTTGGAAATAGTTTGCTTCGGTCTTCCATTTTTAACTAATAATAATAAGCAAAATTCAAATATAACCTTCTGTGCCTCCTGTCCGGGTGGTCCAAAGGCGATCTCAAAATGGTCGACTCCACTATCAGGAGGAAGACTCCAAGTGAGATTGATGCAGTTGGGAGGAGAATCGAGAGCCGTGAGAGAGGAGATTTTAGACGGCTCTCAAGATTGGAAATGTTTTTTTCATTGATTCGAAAGCTCATTTTTTTCGGAAAAAAAGGATGTGTGTTCGGATAGGTTTCACGCACACGCAAAAACATCAAATCAATTGTCTCAGTAGTTTCACCTTGGGAATCGATGACAATAAAAAAATATTCGAAAAGTAATTTGTAGTGAAGAAATCGTATACTCTCTGTGCCTTTAAAACGTGAAACTGTTATTCACTCTTAGATAATCCCACAAAAGTTTCTTACTCGTAGTGAGAATGCTCTGCCACGCTCTACTCTTCACTTCTCCCTTCACAGCAACGACGGAAACGTCGTAGTCATGACCAGGATTCAATCTGGAATAGCAATTATTGATCTATTATATCTTCGAAAATGTACTAGAAATGAGCGTTGAGGCAGTAGAAGGGAGAAAGAATAACCTGAGTAACTTGTACAACAATTCATGCACGATTTGATAGGAAATAAGAGTCAACTCCGGCACGAAAACAGTAACTAAATTGAAACTGACCGATTGAGGAACAACTCCAACTGTTTCTGCCCCTCAACATTCGATAGTTCGATGGGAGGAAAGGCTTGGTCGGGTGAGACTTGACGATAGGAGATGAGGAAGGAATCCTGAAATCAAACGTTGATTTGTTCGAACTACCTAGGGTGAGTTCTGTCATTCGTGTCACAGCGAAAACGAGCTAATTGATTGAGATTGTACTATTTTCGTGTTATGAGTAGTTTTTATTTGGTAAAAGCTCCGCAAATATTACTGCATCGCATTGATGAAATATTTTACTACTTCTGTGAAACACACTATAACCAAAAGAAAAATTTCAAAAGTATATTTCATATAGTCGATGGACTCATTTTTCTATAAGCACAGAAAGAGAGAAAAGATGCAAACCTGCAGCGCTTTGTCCATCAGATTCGTCTTCAGTGTGATATTCGTCTCAGTCGCAACTATGGAAGCGCCACGGGAGGAGAAATTGGGCGCCTGAAAATATCAATTTTATTATTTAAAATATAAACAAAAACTAAAATTAATATTATAAACAATAGGCGAATTTAGCAAACAATAGATATCTGGAATCAATTTTGAATAATTGGACAAATTGGTGCGCGACAAGCTTACATACATGCCGCATATGCAGGAGAGTTTGTGTTTCCGACGTTCATTACCTCATGTGTAGCGTTCAGGATTCGATTAGTTGCAGGGTATCTCTTCCAAACAATCAAACCTGTGGGTCCATGACGACGTCTTGCTCCTTCACGACAGTCGTCGTGTTCTCACGGCGACCGAGCAGCATCACCCTGTAATTATCGATTTTACTATTTATATTTATCAAGCCTCTTATTTTTCTAATGTCTCATATCGTTTTTATCAATAGGAACGTGCTATAATGGTGTATTTCTTCTGGAGAACATCGTTGACGAGATTGAAATGAACTGAGATGCAACCCTACTTGTAGTGATGTCCTGGATGGAGATTGTGGATGTTGATGAGTGCTGCATTTGTTCCAGAAGCGAGAAAAGTCCGAACTGAGTCACGCACGTTCTCTTCCCTCAAATTGGACGTATTCTTTACAAACACAATTCAAGATTTTTCCTTTTTTGTTAATTAGTTTCAGCAACGCATATGATAATATCGATACAATATTCACCAATCTTATAGTGATATTGATCATCTGATCTATTATAATAGTTAATTTTTTTAGTTAACTCACGACATATCGACGACTTTCGCGATGTACTGCGAGAATTTGTGTTTGAGCGGCGTGAGATGAACAACGATTCTGAAAAACAAATCAATAAATAATCGATCAATTATTTATCTCGGAAATGCATTTCTGATTAAGTTTCAATTAATCGATAAAACGTTGCGCTCCTCGAAATGTTGATTACGCGTAGATTTTGTGTCTCGTATTAAATCAATAAATATTCTCACCGACTGGATGGTTCCTTGTCATCCTTGCTGATTGTGATGTTTGCAGCATCCTGAAATCGATTTTCCTTGATTTATTCTCGAATCCCCCCAGTTCATATCGTTAGTCGTTCTGCTAAATCCCCCGCCAATCCACTAATGTTTCCATCTCTTCACCTTTGCGTACCCGCAAACTAGTCCTCCCCCCTCGGATATGTCACAAAGTCACGACCATTTACCTCATCTCTCTCTCTCTCTCTCTCTCTCTCTCTCTCTCCCTCTTTTACATGACAAATCGACAGTTTGCTTCCTCCGTTCCGTCCCACTTCTGTCCTTATTGGATCAAAGAAAGAAGGAGGAACAAAGTCAAGAACTAATCAGAATCGAGTCGTCCCAAAAAGATATAAATAGCCAATCAACAAACCTGCGGGGATACGGCGTCTGTGAGTGCGGGGTTTTCTGAAATTACATTTTTATTAAAGTCAGTTGCCGATTACGGAACCAGTATGCGGTTCTCAGGTGTGCCAATTGGCGGTTCGGGAAGAGGAAGAGAGTGTTTGGCGGAATGAGATAAGTGGGAGTACTGGGGAGAACGCTTGAGTGCTCCCTTCTAGAGGCCGAAACCCGTAAATGAGAAGAGAGAGAGAGAGAGAGAGAGAGACGGGATGAAGGGGGAGAGGTCATTTCTGAGTGGGTTGTGACCGTGAGGTTTCTACGGTATAATTATATTATAGTGTTGTTAGGATTGCTCCAGTCAAGTTGTGAAAAGGGGGTCTTGTAGCGACTTTGAAAATCGCTAAAGTACGGTAGAGTTCGACTGGGGCAGAACAACAAACAGAGGGATCAAACTCGAGAGAAAGGGCATGTAGTCAGAGAAAGCACTGTAATCCAATCGTGAAGTCAAAGAGAAAGGTGTAAGAGATACTCGCACGACATTCTCTGCTACTGTTTCAATGTTGCTGGAACTGCACTTAGATTCTGCAAGAGAAAGCGCACGCAATGCCCCTTTTTTGGAGAAAGATACACTCAAATGAAGATGACATGGTTCCTAATCACCAGAAAGGAAAACATTAGGAAAAGAATTAAACAAATAAAAATTAGAATACATTGACTTACGTGCTAGAGAATAGTGAAGAAGGAGGAAGAGGCAGAAAAGTTTCAGGCTTGAGAGCTGAAAAGAGATTATTTAAAAAGTTGATGTTTCAGGGCTCACTAGAAAGGTGACAATGCTCTTCAAAATTGGTTAAAGGAAGCAAAGTTTTTTGTAAAAAATATGAAACAGAAAGATCTTCGCGCTATTGCCAGTCTCTTGGAACATTTTCCCCTTCGCCCTTATCCATTTCTTCTGCCGATCGGGCGTTCTCTTTCATTTCTTTGCCCGTCTCTGTTCTAAATTCCGGTCCCTCTCACCGATCAAAAGCCGGCTATTCTCGCAATCAATCGATAAAGCGCTCACATCATTCCCCACACCATTCAACCTCACAGAAAGGGGTTTTCGAGAGAGCGTGTAAAATCGAGAGAGACTCTCTCACTTGTGCACACTCTCTTTCGCACTGACCCCTTTCCGGAGCTTTGGAAAGGAAAGTTTGGAGCCGCGAAATCCGGCGTTATCATGGGGAGCAATTTATGGGTAATGAATCATTGGGCGAAGATAATGAGAACGATCACGATAGCAGCTGACATCTGTAGTGAGAGATTTCGAAATGAAGCAAGATTACGGTCAAATGGAGCGCAAAATCGATCGAGAATTGACGAATTATACGAAATTAGTATGGTATTATTTTAATATTGATTAACAATTTTTTAAAAATCTTACCCTGTGCCTAAGAATCATCGATCTACGGTGGAGAAAGAGAGAAGATATTCGGCCGAATCAGAGTCAGATCAAGTCATCGCTTGCAAATTCAACTGAAATTGTCGAAAGTTAGTGATTTACAGATTACTGTAAATGAGCGAAAGATGCGTGAATAATCGAGATTTTATAAGCCGATGTTACACAACAAGAACATTAACTGTGCTAATATCGCGATGAGAAAGTGATTGTGAAGCATAGATACACGGTTTCGGTCAATAGATACGCATTTATCTAAGCGCTTCTTGTGACTGAAATCGATCAACATTTGTGCATAATAGGGAGATCATCGATCGAGAATGCAGTATAATTAAAATAGAATCGTTGTAACATTGTCACAGTGAAACAGAGATGAACAGTTTCGCATGGGTTTTGTTCGATAGATCATCTAAACGCTTCGTTCCAGAACCGGCAAAGATAATTGGCTCCAAACCAGCGGGAGGAAGAGGGCAAAGACAGCAAAAAGAGCGCCCCGATAAGAGAGAGAGAGGCAAGCGATAAGAAGATAGCGTAATCAGTTAAGCCGACACTAGCGCGGCCTCCTGGAGAGCGGAGGAGAGAGGGAGGAGGAGAGACAGGGGGAGGTGGTGAGGGAGAGAGGGGAGGTGGTTGGAGAAATAGCGGAGGTGGTTGGAGAGACGGGAGGAGAGACGAGGGGAAGAGGGGAGGTGGTGAGACAATGGAGCCTTCTCAGAGAGCCGCCGGACACAAGGACAAACATTTCGTCTCGGACAGTATATCTATCTAGGAGGGAGGAGGGGGTCTCTTGACTCTTTCACCTCTCTCTCTCTCTCCCTGCCCCCTGAGGATGCAAAAGAATGAGAGGGACAATGGGGTGGGTGAAGATTTGTTGAGAGAGAGATAGAGAGAGAGAGAGAGAGAGAGAGAGAGAGAGAGAGGAAGATCTGAGAAATCGGCGATGACCGGAAGACTCGTAATGGACAGTGTGTGAGAGGGGAAAGTTGCAGACTCGGGTTCCGCAACCGGTTTGGAGACCATTCCCCGGCTCTGAACCATTCCGCGACTCTAATAATGCACAATTAGACAGACGGGCGCGCATTTAGTGACCAGAGTCTTGGTTTTATCGCGTAATATTAATCAGCGCACTAATTTACAATTAGAGTTCGAAATTCGGATAAATAATTGGATCGGCTCTCTTCATTTCACACACTCTCTTTCGACTGATGAGAGAGCATGTGAATGAAAATATATAAAATAAAATATTTACCCGAATTTCAAGTTCCAATTATCACGATTTGCAAGAGTAAAGACGATTCACGTGACGAAATAAGTGAACTGTGAGCGAGCGTTCGATAGGAAAAATACACTGGTGGGTCGGGACGCGAGATCAGAGTGGGTTGATACCCTCGCGTCTTTGTGGTAGTAAAACATCGCAGCACGCAAATTGGAACAACTGACGAATGGATGAGTCATCTAATGGACACTACATGCAATTGGACGAGGTTCAAACGGTGAGGATTCCGAACCTCCGAAAAGAGTGCGTCAGGGAGATAAGCATGAGGGAGATCTAAAAAAGGATTGAAAGAACGTTTATAATTTTAAATCAAAAATAATTTTCGAGCGTATTTCCAGGGATGAATCTCATTTCTGAATCGCGATCGAATTTGGTTCAACGATGTAACATATTTGAACACGGTGGACATGCCAATATGATTAGACACAGTTCGAACCTCCGCAAAGGGACCGTCTAGGCTATAATCATGAGGGAGAGGTAAAATCTCGAAAAAAAAACAGGATTGGGAGAACGTAATCTAGAGAAACTAACTTTTGCAAATTCTCTCACCCCTGACTCCTTTTTGGAGGTTTTACTGTCTTGCGGAACAATGAATTCTGCCTACGGAGCAGAAAATGGAGCGATGCCTGGGGTGATCAGACTGGATGATTCAGCTTCGACAACTGGCCTTTTGATGACTAAGAGACGAAGGGTGAAATTCGAACATTTCGTATCAATCAGAAAACCAGAGATGATTCAGATAGCAGAGATAGCAGGGAGAGATACATCAATTGGTATGCGAATGGGATCTGGTCAGGAGGAAAGAAGAAAGAAAAGAAGAGAGGGAGAGAGAGAGAGAGAAGAGGGAAAGAAGCGAGGTGTGGGAAGAAATTGATGAAGACTGGTCAATGATGAATTATAGGAGAGAGTTGAGAGAGAGAAGACGAAGTGTACTAAACAAGATGCGGGTTTTCCCGCTTGAAATATCTTTGCAAAAATCTATAAAGCTCACAGATCAAGGGCACGAATATTAAATAACCATGAAAAACGTGTAAAAAATCGGATGTGAATAAAGAAGCGTTGTTTATAATTATTTTTTAAAGTTATAAATATTTTTCGAATTCATAGCGCGGGGCGAATGTAATTTCGGAATCGCGCGCGAATATGGCTCAACGATGAAACACATTTTCACCCGGTGAATTTGACGATTAGAGGGTGAAATTTGTGTGAATAAAACTCTCCATTTTGCGCGCTTATTGACCGGCGTAGATATTATGCAAAATGAAGAGATCTAATGCAATTATTTACCCGAATTGCAAACCCTATTATCGATTAGAGCAATCGACTACCGTATCGTATACAATTGGGGGATTCGTGGTGGGACCAATCCAGAAGCTGTCAGCCGATATCCCCCCGCCATTCACAAGTGAGAGAGCGTGTAAGGCAATTCGGGAAGACGAGCCGGAAAGTGATCTCACCTCCGCATTCTCTCTCTCTCTCCCACCTCCCCTCCCCCCTCTGCCCTTCCTCCCATTCAGCGGAGGTGGTCAACCACCTCCGGTACTCTCCAACCTCCTCCGTGAAGTGGTTGTGTGTGTTTTTCGATTGATGAGTCCAAGTGGGAGAGAGAGAGAGATAGTGAAATTTGAGTAGCTGTCCCGTGAGAGGCGCGATTGCTCTATTGCATCTTAGCTTCCGCCAAAGAAGTGAGAAAAGAGTCACGCAAGACAAATATGAGACAATTACGAAAAAATGAGGGAACTCAATGCTTATTCTAACAATATTTTTAACAATGTTTTTTATTCTAACAATGTTTATTCTAACAATAACGAAATATCACTATGATCAGGACACCACGTTAGCATTGCCACTTTTCACCATGTTCACTTGGTGTCCTGATCCTAATGAAATTTTCTGAGCGTATCTACAAGCAACGCACTAGGGATCCAATTAAATTATCTATCGGTTAATTAATGCATTAAATGGAAAGAGCTGCGACTACAGACGAGAAAAACTATAAAGCTTCCTAGAGTGGCGCCGTTGGAAAGTTTTATGTATTCGTGATCATTTTTTGAGTGAGAGATCGATATTACGGCAGATAAGTCGAAGAGAGTCAGAGAAAAAAGAGACTGCCAGAGGGTATGCACAAAACCGATCCGGCATCCTTCAATGATTTGAAAGGTTGAGAAAGTGCCCGCAAATTCCTGGATTAATCGATTTCATTGAAGATCAGAGGAGCGCCGACATGAGGGCGATAATTAAAACGAGAGGGAGAGGAAGCAACTCGATCTTTATTTGCAGGAAGAGCGGGGTTGTTCCGGCGCGCACGTGTCACATCTGGGTTTCACTCAGAAGGTATAGTTCATTGGACGCTGATGGATCAATATTCCGTCGACTGATCCGTCTATCTGGACAATATTTATATATGTTCACTTTAAAGCCAACCAGGCCAACCAAGCCTTCCATCCACCCCGGGGCGGTAAATTGGTAGCAACTTTGATTGCGAAAGGTAAACGTGCCCTAGATGCCTTGGGAAAGCTTGGGTTACGTAATCCCACGTTGCAGCTGGCTTACCGGCTTGCCCCATCTAGCGTGGTAGCTTGCTACTGTAAAATCGCTTGACATGGAACACCTTTACCTTACCTTTTACTTTAAACAAAGCGCCCTGCACGAATTTTTGGTAAAATAACAAAAATTGAGCTTGCAGTAGAAAAGCAATTACCGAGCGTAATTCAAAATATCTAGAAGCGAGCAACTAAATGTAGATTCTCTTTCGCGCGCATACTCACAAAGAAAAATTCTAATGTTGATATGCCCAGAGCGAGGGTTTCAAACTCTAATGTTAGAGCACGTGCGAAAATGAGAGAGCGCGTCTCTCGATTTCGTGCACTCTCTCGAAATTAGAGTTTGAAACCCTCGCTCTGGGCATATCAACATTAGAATTTTTCTTTGTGAGTAGCATTATTATGTTTCACCCGCCTGTTCATATTCTACGAAAAAATTGGACGGTTAATGACTTTGGTTAAAAAGCAAAAAACAAACGAGCGTGATTGATATCATCGAGTTGCCACACGGCGCGAACATGTTTCACGCGCATAATAAAGCTCGGTGGATATTGAATGATCACTCTCAACTCATCCAACACTCCTCATTTTGTAATATATGTACAAAAATAGCGTGAGTGCTCTCCATGAACTGCTCAATGGAGAAAAAGTGAATGGACTGCGGTCGATTGCCAGCAGAAAACACGATTGAAAAGCGATTGATCCGAGAAAGAAGAGGAACAAGGGAGGGAGAGAGAGAGAGATAGAGAGAAAGGAGGAGGAACAGTTATCCTGATCTTGATCTAACCCCCCTCCCGCATAGGGCACATCCCGGCAAGTAATCGATCAATTAGTCATAGAGACAATTCGCTAATTAATTCAAATAGAATAATTATAATAGCAACGATATATTAGATTGCAACAGTGTAACAATCAGAGGTAGAAGATGCACAAAAGTTGATCCCGCTTAATTAAAATTAATTAAAACACCAGAAAGTAGGGCTAAAATCGGGTCATCCTAATGAAAAGTCTGTCCTCCGTTCGGTGGAAGGGGATTGAGGCGCGACAGACAAGAGAGTCAGTAGTGAAAAGTGGATAGAATGGGGAAGGTCACACAGGTATGAGAGAGAGGGAGAGAGAGAGAGAGAGAAAGAAAGAGAGAGAGAGAGAGAGAGAGAGAGAGAGAGAGAGAGACTCCTGTAGGAAGAGGAGTAATTGGGCATGAGTGGATGCCTTTCGGGTGGGTAGGCCAGTCCCTCTTCACTACTATATCTTTCCGGCTGGTTGCTTCTTATCCGACCGTTTTTGAGCGGCCTGACTACTGCCCTCTCTCTCTCTCTCTCTCTCTCTCTCTCTCTCTCTCCTTCCCTACTACTGTTTCACTCTTCCCAATACGAGTGGTCAGAAGTGTTTGTGCATACATTAGGAGAAATAGTGTCCAGTACGACGTTTGTTTGCTGATTGGGTAATGAATATGAATATTTGGCAGGAAAACAATAACCACTTCATTCGATAGGAATTGCCTTCATGATTCATTCATGATCAGTAGCTATTCACATCATTCATGTCACCCCAAAAAGGTGTCTGAAGTGAGCTTATCTCTGCTCCCAGTGAAGATGACCTGCATCTGCAAACTTTTCGTGTGGCGTACAACTGTTTTACACCCCAGGTAACAGGTAGGTAGATCTACTGGGATCCCTTGAATTTTGCACAATATCCCCTCCAGACCCTTTTGTGGAGGTTAGGAATCATTTTGGAGGGGAGGGGGGTTCGACTGGTCAACTATCGAATACTCAATGTAAAGTACACAATAAAACGCTGGAACGGACTCGAGGGACCGGGCGTAATTAGCGTGCTGGAATTTCCCGTACAATAAGTGACCGATGAATGAATGAGTCGAGATTGATTGACTGAGAGAGAGAGAGAGAGAGAGAGAGACTGGAAGGTCAACGCTGAATATGAATAAGAAGTGAGCAATAATATGGATGATCATGAGAAGAACGATGGGAAGGTCAATCGAATTGGAATAATATTCAGTAAATCGTTAGAGAGAGAGAAAAAAGGGCACACACACTCCGTTATTCTCGCATTAAAATATAATACTAATAATGACGAGGAAAGGCGGTACAATTACGTATGCACAATAAACAGATTGGTACGAAGCATCAATGGACAACACATCCACTCAAGGAAACTGCTCAATTATCTGAAAGCAATGGGCGATCCGACAAATTAATTGATGATAAGGGGAAAGCTAAATACTTTAATAGATATTAGGGAAGCCGGAGGAATAGACAAGACAAAGTGGCTACTATTCGAATGAGGATGGTTCTAGAATGATATGTGACAAGCCCTAAAGATCTTCTGGTCTCGAGATCGAGAGAGACTCTCAATAACTTTCGACCAGATCATTTATCGTATCGAATTACTCGCTCTCAGAAGAGGGTCAGATATGGAAGGGAGAGAGAGAGAGAGAGAAAGAGAGAGAGAAACACTTGAGACTTGTATACAGATTATATGGATATCTCTCCACTTGAAGATGGTCTCTCTGTCTCTCAAAGAAGAATGATAGTTTATGGGCACTGGATTGGGAATAGATGGAACAGTCTTGAGGTTTATGGATACTGGGTCAGATCTGGAGGGACAATCCTAGAAGAAGATCAGACACAGGCAGCAGTAGGGGTACCTGGTATTCGTATCAACAACTTTTCTGCGAGATCGACATTTCGGCTGATGAGAGAGCCGAATACTAAACCTATGTCGCTAGTGTACAGATAATTTTTATTTTTTGTTGTGCCTACGCCGATTCCAAGTGTATTGAGAAATAACGCTACTTCCGGGAGTTTTGATAGCGCACTGAAGCATCGAACCGCCGCGAGTGTCACAAAGGAAAGGGATTACCTGACTTGTCAAGCACCGTCGCCAGCCTTGAGAGCCTAACTACTTCTACCCGACACTTTCTACCGGCTGACTGTATTACCCTTTCCTCCATTTCTCTCTCTCTCTCTCTCTCCCTGAAGAGTCTGGGGGTAGATCGGAAACGAAAAACGAGTTTAGGACCGCACGCGGGGGGTCGATCGCCCCCTTCGAGAGAGAGAGAGAGAGAGAGAGAGAGAGAGAGAGAGTGAGAGAGAGAGAACGAAGGGTAATCGGGAGTAAGTCGGGAGTTAGCAGCCAAAAGGGGTAGTAAGTAGATGAGAAGAGTCGATTACGACTGGTTTCTGACGTTGCATACGCATTCTTTCTCACTACGAGCAGGGGAAGACAACCTAATTGGTATACACTCAAGGAGCAATCGTTTTCTACTAGATGCTTATGAAATTTACAGTGAACTAAACAACATTTATCAATGGACGATCGAGTTCACTTGCTATAACTTCAGTAAAAACAATAAATCCTAATTGGTGAGTTAAGGTACTTGTTGTACACGCAAATACAATTCGATGCTGGACCGATGATGATTAAGAATACAGTCAAGAATAATATTTTTTAATAATATAAAATCTTATTTTTTCATTAATTCGACTGCGAATGCTGACGAATCCTTGTGGATCATATTCATTTTTATATAAATTTATAGAAATGAACATGATCGGAAGAGAAGCTTTATTGTTGTTATTGTATGACTACAACATGGATGTTTCACATGTGAATTAGATCAAACACTGATATTCTTCATTCTTCCTTTCGATTCACTCCTTCTTTAAAACATTTATTGTATTCGCCCATTTGTACACATGCTGTAGCGATATTGTGGTGTACGAAATACATAGATCTCTGTTTTGTTTACTGTAACTTGCGTAAGTTATCTAGTAGATATCTACTTCCGAGAAAGGTCAACTGCTGCATTTTATGATCACCTTATCGCAAATAAAGGCATTGCTGACAGTCCCCCTTCGGTCATTAGCCCCCTTATCTCGACTCAATCATCGACGATCTCTCTCTCTCTCTCTCTCTCTCTCTCTCTCTCTCTCTCTTGACCTTCTTTCCTCTTCTTTCCCATTAGCTTGTAGATCCGTCTCCTGATATCCGCCGGGATGGCTCTGAATGTCACGCCAAATTACCACGCCAAATCTCGTCTGCGGGTCGCAAATTGACAAATTATTTCTGGAAGTGTCTCTTTACTTTAGGAATAAAAAAATTCCTCATCGACATGCGTGAAGTGGAAAATTTGATTAAGTCATTCGAATTTGGAAGTCTAGAAAATATTTCGTCATGTCTTTAAAAAAATTCGTATGCTAACCTAATTTTATACACTTATTTATGGTTACTAAATGACGTGAGAAAAAAACGATTAAGCGTTGCAAAGATCTCTCTTTCCACTTGTTGAAATCGGAATCCCCTCAAGGGCGACTTGATAGCCTTGTTAGTCGCCTGCATGTCATGCACACTTCTGCACTGCGTAGGCAGAGGGGAAAGAGAGAGAGAGAAAATGGGAAATTGACTCCTTTGTTGCGATTAGTCAGTAGTACACGACCATGTGATGTTGCTCAATTGGCTGTGTTTTGTACCAGTCAAAGTACTTTACTAATATTGTTTTTCTAAGAGAGCTGCAGACTTGTAAAAAAATCTTTATTAGAAGTAATTTTTGTTTTTCAATTAAGTTTTAAGTTAAAATTGATCACAAACAACTGTAGCTATTTCTATCACAAGTCCATCACACAGTCTCATGGGAGTGCAATAAAAGCAGCATTTGAGAAATAGTACTAAAACTCCGCCCACTCATTTGAATTGCTGAAAATCGTGGTGAATTTTCTCCCACACAGAATTTTAGCGTACTGTAGCTGTTATTCCCCCAGTGTCTAGAGGATACCACTGAGCCGCGATTCCGCGAGAATGGGGCGAGCTAAGTTAATCAGTTTCACATCGGCCTACTTGGCTCAGAGGTAAGTTTCTACAGTATCAATCTAGGGGACGGGGGTTCGACCCCCGCCCCATGCACCTTCTCTTGCTGATTTTTGGGGAGACTGCCTTTGTTTCAAACATTCTTTCGCGCATACTGTAGATAGGCACACCACGCGTGCATGGAGTGCATTTCCTTCAAATGCAGTAGCCATGATACTGTGATCAGAGTTCAAGCTGCAAGTGCAGAGTTGTGACTGGTTCGTGCATATTAGTACCTTCAAATATAACTCTGTTTCTCTGCTAGAAGTAAGCGTGTAAACTGCGGGGTGATCAGATTAGCTCACTGAGTTCTCTGACGACGCCGTCCAATAGTGGTAGAGATTTTTAACAGCGGTAAAAACAGTTAAATTATTTTTACTAGTTGTTCTGCTACTCTATTGAATTATATTTCAAATTACATCCGCTGATAGTTCTTTAGAGTTTATGTTCTAATAGGTAGATTTGTGACTGTTTCGTGCCTATTACTTTCTGTAAATATATCTCAATTTCTCTGCTAGAAGGAGTAAACTGCGGGGTGATCAGATTAGCACATCGAGCTCGCTGACGACGAGTCGACCAATCGAATCTATGACGTCTAGTTGCATTTACAGCGAGAGGAAAATGGACAGAGAAAGCGGTGCGACGACAACATTTCAACATTTCTTTCTCCATTCCAGCCGTTTTTCACCTTTTAAATTGCACTTATGAATTTTTTTCGATAAGCAAAATACAGTACACCTGAAAAATGCGACCAATAATGGAGCGCGCACACTATCATTAGGGGCAATTTCTAAGCATTCCCTTGCGAAAACTATTATATTTTAAATGAAAACCGATATTATCCTTAAGGGGAAACATTATTATATTGTTGGCAGCTTCATTTTCCTCCTTTCATTTTCCTATCTTCTGGTCCTAGCACGCGTTGCCTGTCGATTCTTGATACCTTTGCGGCCATGTGAGCGCCAATATATCGATTTATAGATTACGGTAGAATTTCGGATGCATTGCAATGTACTCGGATGAACGCAGCCAACAACACTACGTTGGCAGTCTATGTGACCAAATATTCGTGGGAGGCCTTCTTTAACTAGACGATGTTAGTTCCATTAATCTCGTACATCTGATTCGTTGCTTCCCTGCAAACGTTTCCTTCTCTATTTTGCCTCAACTTGCTGATCCGGAAACGCGTCTAGCATATAGCAAGCAAGCGTCAACGAAAATGGTGTGCTCGAATGTGCGTGAACTTCACCGCCACTTCCGGAAATAGCCTCGAGTAGGCGGCAGAGAGAGAGAGAGAGAGAGAGAGAGAGAGAGAGAGAGAGGGAGAGAGAGAGAGACCTAATTTTCGTATTACTACTCCGAGTCACCGAGAAGCTCTCTTGAATATTTAATATTTTCAATGAACACGACACTTTTTGTCCGCTCTTTCTGTGTCTCAATTTGCCCCCTCGAACGACGTCACTGACTATGAGCACTCATCTGGATAGTAGTTCAAAATAAATAGAAGTTCAAAATGCAGGCTTAATAGGGAATAATAATATTCTAATCGCCTCACATCGTCACATGCGTGCGAAACGAACGCTATTTTCGTTTCTTGAGGAACCCTGAAGTTGACGTATTCAAACGGCAATAAGATAATGTACTGAATCAGAACATAGATGCTGAAAGTTCACGATTCAGCTAATTAAGGAATAATATTTTAATCGTATCAAATCGTCACACGAACACGTGCGGAACGAACACTTTAGTTTTCGTATCTTGTGGAACAGCGAATGTGACGTATTAGATTAGGAAGAAGGAGATGGCCTACTAAATTAGAACATCTACATTAGGAAAATTCAATATTCAGCAAAATCAGGAATATATTTAATGGCCTCAAATCGTCACGTACACGTGCGGAATCTCGAGGAACCCTGAAGTTAACGTAGACAAACTGCGATAACATGACGTACTGAATCAGAACTTTCTTAAAACTCTAGTAAAACCGGTTTAAAAAAATATTTTAAAATGCTACGATTTTCGTATTTCGAGGAACGACAAAATGACGTGCGACAACTGCACTCAATTCATTTTTTTAAAATTTTATGTCCGCATGCTAGACCATAATATTTGGAATCAGACCATCGTAACTATCGCTTATTGCCATGCGTACTTTCAATTCCTTGCGTACGTAATAAGATGCCCTACTGAACGAGAACTTTTAAAACTGCAGTAAAGTCGGTTTTTAGTATTTGCAAGCGTTGATTAGCCGAACCTCTCGGGACGTCGCTAACGAGGTTTACCTGCGGGGTGTGCTTGAATAATTGGAAAAGAAATGATCATGCATTAAAACCTTCGCGGTACTGTCATCAGATAGACAACCCACTATGCGAAAGCTTAAATTGTACTAATGGTTGGCACGTAGGAGTAATTTTTTTCTTGAAACGTATCACAATTGTTGTACTGTTTTTGCGTGCATTTCCACATCCGAAGATCGCCCCCGACTCAGTTCTAAGCCCCTCTCAACTCTTGCAGACGGCCCTCTCTATTCTCCCACCTGAAATCGCCTCTCGAATGGCATCTCTTGCAAAAAGACTCAAAGCAAGAGAGAGAGAGAGAGAGAGAGAGCGAGAGCGTGCTAAAATCACTGCAGGTTCTTCTCCCTCTCACCTCCTCTTCACACATTTATCTCATAATCATTTCGTCTCTTCTCACCGCCCCCTGTTCATTTTCACTGGCAATGAGTCATCCTGCTAAATGCTGTCTAGTAGCTCGTCTGTTTTTTTGCCCCTTTGGGATTCCAATGGTTAAACGCTCAACAAAAAAAAATAAAATTGAGACTCCTATGTTAGAGATGGGGTAAGGCGCCGCTTGTCATGGTCACGAGTTCGATCCCCGCCCAGGTTCACCAAGCCTTCCATCCCCCTCGGAGGCGGAAAAATGGTAGCAACTTTGATCGCGGAAGGTAACGTGCCCCAGAAGCCTGGTCAGCAGGGGATAGTTAGCAAACCAGCCTTACCGGTGAGCCCCGGCAGAGTAGTCGCTAGTCGACGTTAACATATCTTGGTTCCGGTAGTAACTTTACATACCTATGTTAGAAATAAATAAGAGTTTCCCACCGCACAGCCCATCTCCTCCATAAAGGGGTCAGAGGAGCTCAATCACCACTCCCTAGCACCTGACCCTTCTGATCGTTGAGAATCGTGTGATCCTTCTCAATACTAAAGTAGCCACTCACTATCCCCTCTTGTTCAAACGTAGCAATAGCCCTCCTCCTTCCTCACTTCGACTCTAAATATCGTGGTCCCATTTAGGTCCCTCCCTCTTCTTCTTCTCAATCCTAAATTAGACAGCGCTAGAGTATCAGACGTCATTATTGTGGGGCCATCTTCGCCCCCTTGGCTGTAGTCTCCATTGAATGAACCTTTGAAGCACAAAGTGGGCGGAGCTTCAATATCGCTCCATTTCCGGCGTGCGAATTCTACGGTTTCATCAGCTGATGTGTCTGAAATCGGAAGCAGGTGCTTCTTCCCCGTCTCGGCTTGCCAACTTTTAGTGCGGATCCGACGCGTTTTGCTCTCAGTTTCACGCCTATTTTGAGCATTTGATACACCTTTAGTAGTTGTTAAGAAAAGTGTTAAGCTATTCTTAGTGCATTCCTATACTCTAGTTGCACTAATTAGGTCCATGAAATCATGGCGTCTTCTAAATATATAATCTCTGATTCGTGGTACAACCTCCGGGTCTGTCGTCGCTTTCCCTATTTTCCACTGCTCTTTCCTAATTAACTCGGCTATCTTTTCCCGTCCATCGTTCTGACCTTTTTCGAAAAGAAAGTAGTAGTTTCCTTCATTGGAGAGCGACTCGACTCGTTATTATTTCCGAAATATCGTGAGGAACGACTGGCCCAACTCATTTTCTCCTTCACTCCCATTAAAAACAGTTTGACTTTTTAAAGTCAAACTTCTTTAGGTGACTGTTGTTTGCTACTGTCTTGTGGTTACCAAAAATATTTTAAAAAAAGTTTCGTCCCGATTTTCCCACGCAAATAAATAAACGAGAAAAGGGCTTGTATACTGTGTCGCGCGCTAATTTCCCCGACTACCTGTGTAATCTTATTTATCGTGTTCCCTTCAGTGTCTAATAATATCCCTTGATATCCTTTAGATTGCCTCTCTCTGCCCCCTCACTCAGGTGCTTTCTCACACTCAAACACATTCACGTAGAAAAAGCGTTCGTCTATATGCATGGTTCACTACATTTCCAGTTTGCGACAAATTTGGTGACGAATTTCCCCGAGATTCAAACACCCCCACCAAATGCATTTTAGACGACCTGTTACTTCACTCTGAAGTGGAAAATTTGTGTGACAAGTGCTCACTCAAACTTATAAAAGACGATTTTTGCAATTTGTATGAGAAAGGTGCAGGTGTAACTTCCTTTTACTCGTATGTCCGGTATTTCGTCACATAGAGTAAGAGTAAGAGGTGGGAGGGAGTGCACTCGACAACTGCCTTTTAGTTGAATTGCTTTAAAAAATAGCGGTTTCCGTGGGCCTCTGTTGAGTCATTCCAGTATTGTTCCTCCTCTCTGCGACTATTCCTGTCTTTTGTTTTCCATTTGAAACAGCGCACAATATGTGGACACTCACGTCACATGAGTGCATCTCACGACAACTTTAAAAGGTCAGCAAGTGAAATTTCCTAATTTAGATGACCACTCACTTCCATTGCATCTACATAATTAATTAGTGTCTTATGCAGTTTCAGTTAACCGCTCTAATTTGCGGCTTACTTATAGTCAACATAATTTTAAACAGCTACACAACCATTTTTCTACGGCATAACCTACTATTTTTCCGTAGCGCAAAAATAGTTCAGTTCGCGAATTTGCAAAAAGGAACTAGCCGACTTGGTAGTGCAAAATAGTAAATGATGCGCATTTTTCATTCGAGTACTAGGAATTCTTCTATGTATCTAGTATACTCGACATCACTTGCATATGACACGTTTTGCCAATTATAACTTGAGTGTCCTAAGTTTGCCTCACGGACGATTCATCTTCAGTCTTTCGAGTCCATCTCATTTGCAAATTTACTCAGGCGTGTCCAGTGCAAAACATATGCGCAAATAACCTAGCGGAATCATGTTTCACTGTCATTACAAAACATGTATTCTCGCATGGGCTATGATTTGATTGCATTACGTTCTTTCCAACCAACCTAGTTCTCGAGCAGCCGACCCATAGAACGTACTTCTCGTGTAGTCCACTAGTGTTTCTCATCGTTTCACTCGATTAAAAGAGAGAGAGAGAGAGAGAGAGAGAGAGAGAGTGGTGCGCGACTGAGCGAAAAGAGAAGCGAGGCTTCAATTCATCTCCTTCTTCGTCCACCCTCACACATCTTTCGACTATATAGCCATCTCTCTGCCATTTAGCTGATGGACCACACGACAACGACGATGCCCATTACATTGCCGGTAGTAGCATCATTCCATACCATGACGCTGGTCATAGTTCTATTCTTGTCAAATTTTCTAGTAACTTTCTCTACTAAAAATTAAATCTCGTTGAGCTCTATCGAAGGCGCTATATATCATCCGGAATACTCGGTGTGGGTTCGCGACCCTTCTCTGAGAAAAAAGTCACTAGGACCAGGACACCAAGTGAAAATGTTCGCTTACCTGTAAGTGAATTTCACTAGAAATAAGAGACTTTCTCTTACAGGTAAGTGCACATGTTCACTTAGTTTCCTGATGACCTTCTCTGAGTGTAGTTCTCACTAAATTCTGTCTCAGTTCCTCATCCAACGTGCTTCTCAATCTCTGCTCCCCTATCATCTTGCACTGATTTCCCCCGAGTAAGCAAGAATTATCCCTGTTTTCCCCAGAAAATATGACCGAGCCGGTTCGGCAATCCACGGCTTCCCCGTATTTCCACCCATATAGTACCCCCGAATCGACCATGTAGGGATGCCTTATCGTTCATATACGCATCCACTAGCAGTCAGTCTAGGGACATCCGTCATACCTTTTCTCGTTCTAACTTGTCATAAGTGTGTCCCGAAGAACCAAACGACCGTAATCTTCCGGAATATTCCGTATGAAGATATGCCAATTTCCGAATGCATTTTTCGTTTAGCGTAATTCCGTATTGTCGCGCAGCCTCCTATAGCTAATCCTTCGGGGAAACCCACATGAGAACCCACGCGAGCGTATTTTCCCACTGTGCAGTTTTCTAGTACATCGAGATAATCTGTATGCTAGTATTAGAGCGGTTAGTATGATGTTATTGAGCCGGAAGTGTATGGATAATATGTATGCATTTCAATCGCTTATTTCCTAGTCTGAAGTCAGTTCGATGCTTTCGTTGGCTGCAAATTCAAGTGTGAGAACGGCGAAAAAAACGTGAAGAAGCTCTTGAATTCCATCCAGTTTTTGCAGTCGTCTAGTGTGCTCAAAAGCGTCTGGACGATCCCTTTCTATATCTCGCCCATTATGTCTCGTCTATTTAAAAGTCTTCTTCCCAGACGTCGCTCTAGACAGATAAACAGTCGTGATGTGATAAAGACTTCGAGGTTTCCCGATCAAATTTGGACTTTCCCAATGTGTTTCGCGGAATTATCTCGTTAGTGGGATTATCATCATTCGAGTGATACACTGATATACACGCCCACTTTATTCCATTGCTGCATTGCTCAGTAATCACTCTTATGAGTGTGTGTATGTGAATTATCCGCTTCACAATATGCCGTTTCCATGTATGTCGTTGTGGCACTTCACGTTACTCATTCAATAAGTCAAGCAATAGTACTCAGATGGGGACGGGCCGGTATTCTTTGTTGCATTCCACCATTGGTGCCCGATTGCTCGTTTCAGGTCATCGCTCCATCGGGTTGGGGTGGACTTGGGGGCGTTTCCAGTTGTAGGTTTGTTACTCACAAGTTATTCCATCTTATCCGACGCACTTCTCGCCTCACCTGGCGCAAATGACGCGGTTAGGGTGAATCGGGTTAACCAAAACATACTAAACTATGTTTTCGACTCATTCGTTCGTTCATCGGAACTCTCCAAGTCATTGAGACGTGCAGTTTCCCCCGATAAGCCTGATAAATAACCACTGTGTCTAGTCGAGCTGCAGTCCCTTTCCCCCCGCACATTTTATACTCCCCCATTCCTCTGTTTCGTCATTTTCCGCAGTTTCAAGCGTGGTTTCCGGATTTTATAGGGTTCTGAGTGTTGCTCATTTCAGAGAAAGACAGAGAAATGATCATGCGACTGGTCGTTCTGGCCCTTTTGGCAGCAATCTTACTCATCAACTCTGTACTATCGATGCCCGCCATTTTGGATAGGAGAAATGGCGTGATCTACGTGCCCGTTAGCAGTGAATACGATGACGTCAGCGATCGGATAGACAGCGTTAGTTTTTTTTCTTTTTGTTCTCTGTATTTACTTATGGGATGCACCAAATGGGATGAACAATTTTGCCACCTGCGTAGATATCTACAAAATGTTTTACGAGTCTTACGATTTCTACAAATAAATGCAAAATGTATGTGATCATACGATTTCCTGAATGTTTGTTTTAAAATTGTCCATCCACTAGCAAACAATACAAACTACGTGCGTCCTCGAAATCATTCTAAGTCATTAATTGGTTTTATCAGGTAGGATTATCTCTAAAAAAATAGTTGACTCATAATCAGGAGGTGCTTACGCTCTATAAATAGTTTATAAACAACATAGACTCTATGAGTGCATTCGATTGACGTACTTGGTGATACATGGGGGGTAGAAAAACAGCGACACGACATTTTCTTAACTTGACTCAAATGCATACGAAAACATTGGTCATTTCCCAACACAAACTAGCACCAACTTGGACGTAAATGGCGAACTTTGATCCACAGCTGAGAGATTGTCTTGTAACCTACAGCATAAATATGGCGAGCCCATAAATGTATTTTAAGAAAAGTATTTTTGTGCAAAGTGCTTGTGACGTGTTAAAACATATTAATTAAACAAGTTCACTTATTAATTAATTAATAAATTTCAGAATATCGCCTCGTCTCGCCAACGTCGATCTCAGCCTCTCGAGAATGAATACACGGACGAATTTTCGCTCGATCCTTTCGAGATTCAACCAAGGTCATACGACCCCGAAGCTCAATTAACAACTAATTAACATTTTTTCTAATTAGGAGAAAATAAGAGTATTTATTCAGATAAGCTTGGCACCGGTCCTCTTCATCATCTCTATCGCTTCAAGCCGCATGCCACTCTATCGCTTGACTATTTCATTTCAACTTCTTCTTTCTATTCTTTAAACTTCCATGTTTTTCGCGAGCGAGCTTCAACGCAATGCCACACATCATTCACAATTCTCATATTTTATTGTTGTTGTAAACGATTTATTTCCTCCCGTCAACATACAATAACCCCTAGCGATCTCCAGTACAGTGTAATAGTGTGATTGTCTCTTTTCACCCTTTTCTCGTGCACAATGTTTGTATCTTCTGAAGAACAACGATAAAGTGATATTTATGCTCTGCAATTTTAAATTCGTTTAGGCAATGTTGTTATCAGATTTAGAGATTTATCCTGACATCAATATAAGAAAATAACTGCTGGAATTTTGACTGTTCGAACTCAGATACGCAAAACGCCCATCTTGGATTCTTTTGAACAATCCATTTTCGGATGTTGAACGACATCAAGCGCAGAAGTTGATCGTCCAGCCTCCATCAGCCTCCTGTCCAGATCTTCATGTCTACAGCGTGGTCCTACCTAAATCTTACAGCTTACGGCAATCTCCTGACTGATCAACGAGTCTCCAGCGATGTCCTGATAATAGCTTCCAGTCTCCAGCAACACCTAGACGTTCAAGCCTCCAAAAAGCACTCACTAGATGCTCCAGGTTCGAGAGAAGTCCTGTCTATATCTTCCAGCCTCTAGTAAGTCCTTACTAGATTTTCCAACCTTCAGCAGCGTTCCCATTAGATGTCCAAGCATCCGGAACGTCGTAACTAGATAATCCAGTCTTCATAGATGTCCTGTCTACATCTTCCAGTCTCCATCCACACCCTGACTAGATGTTCAAGCCTCAATCAACGTCTTGACTAGATGATCAAAGCCTACTGCAGCAGCCTGACACGATCTTCAAGCCTCCGGCAATGTCCTGGCTACATCTTCCAGCGTACGGAAACGCGCTGACTAGATCTTTCAGCCTCAAGCAACGTCCTGACTAGATCAACCCACCTTATGCAACGGAACTAGACCGTCAAGATGAATGTATTGCGATCATCATAACACGCGCCTTCTACCACTCTTCCTGGTTTTAGTTCCACACAGTTTCCGTCTCATCTCATCAGATCAGATATCCAATCCCGTTCGTTTCATTTTCGCGCCCCTGTCCCTCGTGCACAAATAGAGTGGGGCTATCAGGATATTTCGCGTGAAAAACGCCGCAGGCATCGAAGAGAAGAAGTTGCCGAGAATTCCCTCTCTCTCCATTGGACAAATAGAAGAAGGAACGATGGGTGATTAGGAGAGTGATATGATTAGAGAGGAGTGGCCACACCGGACTGATTAGCCTCACCGTTCTCTGGTCGATGGGAATAATAGATCAAGGCGGAAATATGGATTATGTAAGAATATGTTTTCTAATTAGGAACGAAATGAATATAATTTAGAGTGTTGTATTTTAATGATTGCACAACGAGGTCGCATTGAGAAGAAAACGAAATCAGCCTGAAGAATCACCTGTGAAACTCATTTCTCCATCCAGCAAAATAATGCTTTAGCAGCAGAAGTCAAAAGTATCGATCAAGTTGCACTAAAATCCAGAAGAATACGACTTGGTTTGTTTATGATTTTTTTATTATAGAAGCGATTGTGCACGAAAACTGGCAATGTCTAAGCTATGAACTAAAGAGGTACAGCTGAAACTCATCTGGATCGGTCTTTCTAACAAAGATAAACTAGTCGTTCGTCGTTCCTTCTAATCCATCACCCTTCTCACCTCTCTTCTAATCCAATCACGGAAGTCTCTACGTGTCTCTCCTTTCATTTCACACGCCTCGACTGTAAGCGGATCGAGAACTTGTGTACTCACTCTGAGAGAAGAAGAAGAGAGAAGTTGACCGATGGCGTCAAGCTAGATAGTCTCTCTCTCTCTCTCTCTCTCTCTCATTCCTCTGCCCTTCCCCCTCTCTTTCCTCGTAAGAGAATCACCATCAATTTGCCCAGTCTCAAACACCTTTTTGGCGCGTCGTCAAAAACGTAACGGGATTGTGCAGATGCAAAAAGGAAGAAGAGATAGTCTGGAGGCATTTTAGGCAGAGAAGATCGATGATTGGTGGTGGACATTGAGAAAAAATAATTATTGAACATGCAATAATTGATGTAATCATGCAAATTCAAGAAGATAAGCACGACAAAATCTGGGATTCGTTTTTAGTTCAGAAAATAGTGAGATTTGAAGTTGAAATAAAAGCTTTATCTGATCCTCGATTCAAGATAAGTTTCACAAGCAATACTTCAGGCTGCTATCGTTGCCTGTTCAATGAAATTTTGTCGAATGGGTCGGAAAATTTTAAAAAAAAGAATTTAATATCACTGCTGGGGAAGTCCAACCACCGATATTTGCACATATATCTCTGACAATCATAATAGAATAATGAATACGCCACAATGCCGTCAATCCCAAATGCTTTAGAAGTCACAGTGAAGGTACCGAAATTGCCTACAATCCTGTACAAACAAATACACAACATCAATAGAATAGATGGATGACTGATCGAAAAGATTGAAGAGTATCGAAGTGCAGCTTCATGCTCTCGTTTGTTATGTGAATTCGAATGGAACCATCTCGGAGGATATCACTGATCTCATTGGCTCATCTAAAGTGTCAACTTCTCCTCCCTCTCACCTTCCTTCTCACACCTTTTTGTCTCTCTCCTTCTAGTCCTCCCGGAAGAAAGAGATACTGAATTGACGTCACTCTCCCCGATCCACACACTCTCTCACGCGTCGTTTGCGCGTCTGGCGCGTCTCCGTCCGCGCGTCCGCTCCCTCGCGTGGGCGGAGGCACCCCGAGGGCACGAGTATAAAGGGGCGGGAGGGGGCATGAGTGGACAGGACATCGTCTTCTCTCCCTTCTCTCTTCTTCTACTGCAATGGCACGCAAACTCGTAGTTGGACTGGCACTTATGGTAGTCGCATTGGCTGAGAGCGGTGGTGAGTTATTACTTAACTAAATATTAAGTTTACTCATTTGACCGACTTAGTTTTGTGCAATTATATCTAGTACCTTCTTTGCTCAGTTTCACCCGATTTTGCTTTCATCCCTCATCCATTCTATCTGTACTAGTCAACTATTTTCAATATCTCAAGCAATACAGTATCCATTCCATTACTACAGTATCCCTACAGTATCCCTTGCAGAGGACATCGTGAACAACGGCGAGAAGCGTCGTCAATACGTCGCCCGTCCAGTGGTCGCTGCTGCACCGGTCGTGCCGGTCGTGGCTGCACAGCCAGCTGTCGTCGCCCCCGTCGGACAGTGCCCCGGTGAGTTGCGGTTTCAGCGTCAGGGTATCAGCAGATCTCACTCATGCGCAAGAATCACTTTCAATTGGTCTGAATTGAATAGAATCACATTCTGCACCGATTGCTCAGTAGTTTACTGCGGGAAGAAAACGATAATCTGATCTCCCTTTTGCCTAATGATGACGCAACATCTCTCAGGTGGACCCTCTCTTCCCATTGAGTGCGATTCGAAGCGCCCGTGGCCCCAGTGCCCGCCCCAGTCCTACTGCTACGCCACCAACTCGGTCGACATCGGTCCCTACTTCTGCTGCCCCATCTGTGAGTACCATAACCCGGAAAAGGAACCAACTGACTGGGCACCAATTGCAGGGTCGACCTACGGTGCCGCATGGAGACCGGCGACGCCCTTCTACAACTACGTGCCCCCTCCCCCACCCAACTGGGGACCCGAGGTGAGCATTGTATAGTGATGACGCAATCGGGAAATTACCCAGTGATGATGCAGTCCCCCGCTTTTGTAGCTCGGCCGTCTCGTCGCCAACTGGCCCTCTGCTGCCGTCGGAATCCCCGCATACGCTCCCCTCAAGGCCAAGAAGGTACTGTAGTCTTCGGTGCTCAATCGACAACTGACTTTCTAGTCTGGGAGTACGGTAGATCGCAATCGACAACTGACTTCCGAGTTGCGCCATCACGCTCAGCAAACAACTAGCGTTTCTTCTTCTGTATGCGTAGGGCGTGAGATGATCCACTCTGTGTTTGAAGACGTGTGAGAGTGAATGGCACATAATGGAAAGGACCAGTCAAGAGAGAGAGAGAGAGAAATGAGAGAGAGAGAGAAGATACACACGGAAGGTGTTACTTGTGACGAGGTGTGAGGACAATGAGTCAACTACACTCTTAGTGCCTTAGGGACTTTGTATCTTTGGCCTTAAGACCGTAGGCATTAAGTTCGCTAAGGTTCACCTCTCCACCTTTTCAGCAGCAGAACTTCAACGCTGAAGACGGAGAGGAGGAGAAGGAAGGCAAGATCGCAGCTTCCATCAACTCGTGGATGGAGAGACGACGAGCTGTGAGTGCTTTAAGACCTTATGACATTAAGACCCTAAGATTTTAAGATCTTAAGAGCTTAAGATCCTATGTCCTTAACTCCACTTATTGCAGTAAGCCTTCGTTCCTCCGCAGCCGCCCTCTTCGTTGCCATTTCTCTACAATAACATTATTTACACCCTAAATGTCCTCATCCCCCGAATATTCCGATCGATCATTACTAGTAGGATTACTGCTATAACTTATGAACACCCCGCTGATGTTTGTAAATATTTGAAGACCCTTCCTGCGCTCGGCTCAGAGTCCCGTCAATAGTCTTTCGTTGTCTAGAGAATTACATCTGAAGAATAAATGATTTTGCTTTCAAATACAATCACTTGCAATTACACCAACTACGTCAACAATCACAGAAAGGCTGCGTTCGAACAGATTCGAATGAGTTTCAAAATAGCTAGACCTGCATGAAAATGTGCACACTCATTAGTCCCAGAAGGTTCGATTTTTCAATACAATTCCCCACTTCTCAGATAGTCCAGCAGGCTTTCCGGTTTGTCCCATCTAACGTTGTGACTTATTACTGTAAAATCATTTGACACCCTTACCTTTTTTGCCTTTTACGGTTACATCTAAAGTCGGTGCAAAAAGGAAATTAAATCAAATGAGTTTCAGCACTGCTATAAACTGCATGATCATGAGCATATTCATTAGTTTCTATCCCATGATTCATTTCTCCAATACTATTCTCAACTTCTCCCACAGTGCAGATGATTAACCGCTTTCGTTGTCATTTTCTACTGTAAAATCGCTTGAAATTGAACACTTCTACTTCTCCGATAGAAAGAAAGTTCACTTTATCTAGGCACAGATGAGAACAACCCAGCTAAGGTGTGAATTGTATCGAAGAAGATTAGAATAGATAGATAGAATACACGAAGTTGTCTCAGTAGAAACGGGAAGATAGTTGGTAGGGGGTAAGTAAACCTGTGGTGTATGTACATGGTGTGGTGGTAGTGCGTGGTACGGGGGCGAGGTTTCAGTGTGTGTACTTGGTGCATGAGGAATCGTCGGCCTACGACTATCAGGGTTGCTGTTTGTATGTGGTGTGCATGAGTGATATGGGGACAATAATACGGTAGTTGGGAAGAATACGGTAGTCGTAGATGGAAGAGGAATACGGTAGTATGGTTACGGTATCGGGCGAGCGATCGATCGCCGATCCTAAGCTCGATGGGCAAGAAACGGCACGGTTTGGTAGGAGAGAGGGGAAACCAGGAATTGCACTGTCGAATTGTCTACTAAATGTCAAGAAGGCAAGATTAAGAGCACGGATTTCGGAGACACGAAATATTAATAAATTATTAAAGAGATCAAAATTGCACGAAGAAAGGGGGGGAGATCATCATTGATTAGCGTCGAGCCTCTACCAAACAGTGCATTTCTTCTCCGGATTCAGCTTCGAGCCCAGCGGACAACTGCAAATTATTAATTATCTAATGATTATTAACGTCAGAGGAGGATATCTGTATCGTATTAGATGCAGACGGCGTTCAGTTCCTGATAGCTACAGTGTTCTACGATTTCTACAGTACCTGAAAGCCTTCGCGAAGGCGGGGAAGTTCGAGAGTACTCCGATGACTCTGAATATCTCGGGCGAGTGTTCGTCCTGTAGCACTTGCTGGATGGCAGCCGCCTTTGTCTTGTGGCCACACCAGAACTGAATTTTTCAAATATTTAAAAGAATAAAGCGGCAAAAAAATCTTCAAAAAATTAAAAGCCGATCGATAATGTTTACTCTAACAATTTTGATAAAAGGAGAGCGAACTAAATACATCAGCCATTTGTAGAAAAATACATGAGTGTACAAAAATGAGCCATCTTGAATGCGTACATTGGCATAGCTGAGGAAGAAGACTTGGTCGTTGCTCAGATGCTGCAATCCGGGTAGTCGAGGCTCCTCGTCCGTCGGTGATTCCGTGATGTGAGCACGGTACGCCTGTAAAATTTGAATCTTTTTTTGTAAAAATTATCTCCATCTTTTATATCGGGAAGGACATTTATTTCATACTTTGAAAATTGCTTGAAACATACCCTATAGGCCTCCTTTACTCCTCCATTGTCAGCGATATTCTCGCCCAGCGTCAGTTTGCCGTTGACCTGAAGAGAAATAAAATATTAAAATCATAATATCGATTAATTTTGCTCCATTCGCCAGCATTCTTGAGAAATCGATTGTCGATGCAAAGTTGTACAGTATACCTTCATCTCCGTGTCGGGTACGGTATATCCATTGTATTGATCGATGATGCACTGCTTTCTTGTCTCGAATCCCTTGGCCGATCGCTCGTTCCACCAATTGACGAGATTTCCCGTCTTGTCGTATTGGGAACCTGTAAATTTCAAATTTCGATAAAATTCAATATTGTTTAAGATATGTTTCACAAAGTGTTCAAAGTCATGAAAATTGGATCAACTGCGATCATGCTAACCGGTATGTGAAAGAATATATCTTTTAAAATACCTTGATCGTCAAATCCGTGCGTAATCTCGTGTCCAATCACAGCTCCAATGGCTCCGTAGTTTATCGCCTGAGAAGAAATTGATCAATAACATTCTTAAAGAAAGATGGATAGTCTGGTTGTAAAAAACTAAAATATTTATATAAATCACCTTAGGGAATGAGCCAGAGAAGAAGGGCGGCTGCAGAATTCCAGCGGGAAACGCTAAATATTTGTTTTATATTTTATTTATAATAATTTAGGAAATTCCGAATGATCTATTAAAAATAAATGCAATCCGAAAAGTCCCCACGAGGACGGTTTGGTGTAGCTTCTTTCCAGGTAAAAAGAGAATATGACAAAGGGAATAAATAAGTATTTTGACAGAAAAAGTGGCACTTACTAATGCTGTTCTGTTCAGTGGAGTAGAATGCATTGACAACTGCAGGGGAAGTAGAGAATTCCTCCTTGTCGAAGGGCAACTTCAGCTTGTTGAACTCCTTGTCACTCGTGTACACGATTACCTAATTATTGTTAATTAGTGAATTCTAATTAAAAATAGATCATTAAGAAAATTCACCTTCTTGACCATGCCGAAGTAGGTGTCACCGGACGAGATATCGATCTGGAATAATTATTCATTTTATTATTGTTAGTCTATTTTAAAAGTTTTGGTGGTTTTATGCATACTCAGTTCGCGATACTTTATAGACTGATAAATACTTACATTTTGATATTTCTCATCGAGTTTTGCTGGGTCAGTGATGAGTTCGGGGTATCCAATCAGCTGCACCATTGCGTTCGCCTGAACAATGTTCTCATTCATTTTCGAAATTAATCAATAAAATGTCTTCTTAAAATAATTTATAAAATGCGATACCTTATCGATCGCGATTTGCTTCGTCTCCTGGTCCATCCAATCGTTCGTCAGCACGATTTCGATGAACGACTTGCGAATGTTGGCAATCATTGCCTGATATTGATTAATTTCAGATGTGTTTCAGGAATATTTGAAATAATTGGAGATTGAGTTAAGTTCGATGTGATTTCGTGTTTACCTGTGCCTCCAATTTATCATTCTTGTTGAAGTGCTCTCCCACGTAGAGAGCGCCAGCGGCCAGAGGGAAGAAGGTGGACGGAACCTCAAAATGAGATCATTTTACTCTTTTGTTTAATTTTATCAATGATAGACAATCGAAATTATTGTCCCCGGTGGTATTCATTATCTTATCTCTGAAAGAACTCTGGACGATGATCCCCCTCGAGAAGGGGTACTCTTCCGCCGTCCTCTAGTGGATCACAAATCTCTCTCTCTCTCTCTCTCTCTCTCTCTCTCTCTCTTCTCCTCACCTGCGTGCACTCTTTCCACCTCGGCGACTGCATTTGCTGCCCGGACATGACACGATTCAGCTCCTGAAACACGTGCAACGTCAACGTTGAATTACTTCAAGCCCAGTAAATATGTTACTCTTTGTAACGTCATTTTGATTAAATCATTCGCGGGAATAGGAATTCTTAAAGTTACCGGGAATCCACGGAATAATTTTGAATTCGCGGTATTCCCTGATGATCAATGGCGAACGTCGCGTGTCGCGTCGCGGTCTTTTTTGAAATCGCTTTTTCTCATTCGATGTTTTCGTTACATAAATTCTTATACGACAATAAATTTCAATAAATAATGAGGCATTGAAGTATGCAAAAAAAGAAGCGAAAAAAGGCTGGAGCGCCAGAAGACAACATGATGAAATATTTACATTTGAATTTGCGCGAACTTTCCTGATGATCAGTGCTCTATTTTCGGACATTTGGAGCTGTGTCACGGCCTAATTATCGATTTTTGGCATTTTTTTGCTTCGACAGCCTTTCTTTTACGGCAATTGTCTATTCGATTCCGTCGTAAGATCAGACACCAAAAATGTGGATTCCCGGTAACTTTAACAGAACAGGATACGGAGACTCTGCGTTACTAGTTTAATCTATTGACCAAGTCTAATAGCTCTCCGATGTAACCCAGTTGTTCCGGGTTGCCCTCCCAACTTCCATAATTAATATTTGCGAATGAGTTATGAACTTCGCGTGATTCCAGAGGTAATTGTGAATTTATAAATCAATAAAAAATGTCTTACATGGCGAACTGCTTCATATCTGTCATCGAGATATTTGGTCATTGAATGGACGACTCTCCAGATGAGATAGTCTACGATCGTACGAGTGTCAGTGGTCGAGAGGAGGGTTGAGAGCTGAACAATTTACTTTAGTACAGTTCCTATATGGATACTGTATCAGCGGATACTGTAATGTGGTCAATATTATCGATTGATTTTTATGGGAGACGTTATAAAAAAAATTATCCTACCTTCTTCATGTACTCCACTTCGGTCACGATTATCTCCGTGTCGTTGCTGAGAATATCGTGGACGCTCTCAGGGGCGATGATCTTGAAGTACCGTACCCAGTCCACCTCAAATCATTGATTGATTAAAGCTGAGATGGGCCTGAAATTACCTGAGGAAGAAGCGAGTAGAGATCGGCGATCTTCATCTTGTTGTACTGTCTTGTGGAATTGCGACGATCATCTTCCGGAGTGAGCATCTGAGAAATGAAATATGTTTGAGAACGAACAGGTCTTAAATCGAAACGTTTTACTTTTCCGTCCCTTGTTTGCGTGGCAGAGGTATGTGTTCGTTATGTTCCATCCAGGAATGGAACAGCCAAAGAGGAATTTTAATTGCTACTGTCGAAATGATGTGTGCACACAAATAATTTTGCTTACGATAGTTATAGGGGCACATTGCTAGTACTATTGCATGTGCTCACCGTAACTACACCGATCGTGCAGTTACTTAACAAAGAAAATGCTCATCCAATGAACATTCTCTATATTGAGTGTATTCGAGCTCACTTGCATTGGCAGCAATTCGCCTTTTTAAGATGAAATATCGCAAACAAACGCGAGATCGCAAAATGACTGTGAATTGTTATAACAATTTCTTTCATTTTGTTTATACCTCAGCCATTTTCTTCTCAAAAGCGAGTGTCTTCTCAATGGTCTCATTCATCGACGGAGTGGCGTTGACACCAGCGTCGCCCATGATGATCATCGCCGTCTGAATTAATTATTATTTTCTACCCAGATTCGATTTCTGATTACTAGAGAATTGAGCCAAACGGTTTTACATTACCGATGAAACTCAAAATCACAGGTGTCTCAATGGGCAACGAAAATTTTAAGAAACACGGAACCGCACGGGGATTTCTGTTCTATTAAAAAGGTAAAAGGCAAAGGTGTTAGGTCTTCTATACGCAAGGCGGTCTCGACCACCCCAATGCCTGAGGGGCAACGGCAGCAGCCGTAAATGCCAGATTTCAGCGTAGAATCTTTTAATTCTCATCACGAAATGAGATTGCACTTGCCTTATAGAAGAACTTCTCGAAGGCTGCCATATGAGCGCCGAACATGGTGTTGTTCAGGTAGTAGTCACGCGATCCGCGACCGAGCGAGAGCGAACCCTGGTCCAGCTGGAATGGTTTAGTTATTTATTTGAAAAATATAGCTGTTTTGCCCCATCAAAATGTGTATAAAAACTAAAATCAATAACTAATGTATCAAAAATTCACCTGAATGATATTCCTGGTCGTGTTCTTGGCATCTGCGTACACATAAGTGCCGAAGAAAACTTCGTTGGCGAAATCATGTCTGTAATAGATAATTAAGATTAAATTATAATGGTTTTTAAATATATATTTTATTAAAGTTTTTAAAATGGTCTACCTGGCCTTTCCCAGTACACTAGTGAGGTCAAATGCTTCCGCCTTCCAGACATCTCCCATCATCAGAGGCCACCCACCCAAAGACTTGAGAGAAATGAGAACCGGACTGAAAATTAAGATTGGTTTCGTTCAAATGTGTTTCACTCAGTGGTAATTGCGCGATCACCATTTTAGTGGTCGATTTTACAGAAACCAGAACTCAAAAATGAAGTTTTCCCCCAGGAGGGCAGCTTTGCTGCCATCAGATTTGATTTTTGTTGTTAAGCTTATTCGGCTTTCAGTTATGTTTCAATATTCAATTATCTCGCATGCGCATATACACGAACAGTACTGCATCGATATCGATATTCAATACCATTAAATAAGACGACTAACTCAGATCGACTCTGCTCCAATTCAGTCACATTCATGCAGATCTTGTAAGCAGTCTTGGCCATTCGAACGGAACGAGAAGGATGAGTGGCATCCGACTCGAGGGACACTGAAATACAATGAAATTCATTTATACAATTGTTATATTTTAATCTATTTTGAATGGCACGGTGGCAAAGATGAAACGTGAACTGTTTACGAAGGATTCATGCAAAGATAAAAAGATTAAATCAATAATCTACCTCTGAGCTGTTGTCTAACGATGTCGCGGACGTACGAGAAAGTTCCGTAGACTGCGGAGTCGTCGGGAATCGGATGGGCGTAGTTCCATTGACCTGCAATTGATCTCTTTATTCAATATCGAATCTCAGGGGATATCGCTCATGACGACTTTCTGGAGATTTGGAACTTTCTGGAGATGGAGTCAGTTAGCAATGAAAAGGGAACTAACCACACGCGTACTCGAAGAAGTTATCGCAGGGATCGGCAGTGGTGTTCATCGCGTCCATCTAAAATAATGATACAGTAAAAATAAAATATATTATCCGTGATTTCTACAAACACACTTTAAATTTCGATGACGATTCATATTGCAAAGTTACACATGCTTATTAGTGCTTGCGCCTAACTCTAATGAGCAGTCTGAAATCTGATTCATTCGAAACAAGTTTCTTCAGATATTCGATACACTTCTTCCTCATCTTCTCACCAAATAATTCGCAGCTCGCACGCATCCCGCCGTAGTGCACACTTTCGGCTCCGGCTTGGCCGTAGTGGTCGTGGTAGGCGGTTCGGTGGTTGCTGCAGGTGCTGCAGCTGTCGTCAAGTCGATGGTCGGATCGGCTGCAGGAATCGGAGTGGTCGTAGAAAGAGCGGCGAGCGCGCCGTGAGAGGCGTTTGCATCTGGAATCATTATCGATTTTTCAAAATGAGTTTTTCTCACGTATAATTTGCAGCTTTCCCTGTACCAGTATTGCATAGATGACAAAGAACTGGGAATAGTTCATTTTCCGCGCTATTCTGTTGCTGTGAGTTTACTCTATTACCTGTCGCCCCAATTGCTCGTCCCTCTCGTGACCAGAGTAAACAAAGACCGTGCAGAATAGTAGCTAATCAACCCCCGCAACCACGAGATTCAAAGAAATTATGAGTCACGAATCTGACCCAACCAACCTTCGTGATCTGCTGGCTGAACTACCGTAATCCATCGTACATTTTTTTTCTACAGGAAATCTTAGTTCGACGCATTATACAGTCCGTACTCGCGCACCCTCGAAGCAATATATTCCTAATATTTACGAAAATAGTTACCAGCGGCAAACTGCGCGAGAAGCACGATGAGAACGATTCCGCAGCAGAGAAGAATGAGAATGATGATGAGGAGGAATTTCTCGAGGAAGGAGCGAGTGCGCCACCATGCTGCCACTCCCTGAATTCATTTATGCTGAATAATGCAATAATTTTTTAAAAATAGTTAACTGTTTTGTTCTCACTAGCAGTTTGCTCCTTTCCACGACAAACCTCGAGAAAGAGATAGGAAGTGAGGGAATAGAAGTGACCCTCTCACATTCCCAATAATCTTCCCAGTGACCCCTGCGCACACGTGCAAAAGACAACAGATGACAAACATAAAGACTACCAAGACTTATTCAAGGAGAAATCAAGGAAAGAAGATGTAGATGACCTGTGGCGCGGCAATAATCTTCGGGTGTATCGGATCGGGCATAGCAAAGGACGCGAGGAGATCAATCTTGACCACAGACGGCGATTTTACTTCGTCGTGTTTTGACGCTTTGCGACTACCAGAATCTATGCATACAGAGGGGCGAAGAGGGAATGGGAGTGAAGTGAGAGGGTGTCGAGTGAAAAGAGTGAGGGATACCAACGAAAATATCGTGATCACCCCTCAGTCGCCTACTGAATACTGCATCGAATGTCTGTCCCCCCTCTGAACTGAATCTGGGAAATAGTATGGGAACGGAGGAGAAATCTCTATCGATGAAGGGAGAGCGGATTACTGGAATTAGAGGGAAGAGAAGAGAAACAGAGAGATAATCGACAAATATTACCTACTTTTTCCCCAAAAGCGCTTAGATTAAGATCGAAATCATTTTTGCACACAGATAAATTCAGTTCCGAATGATAAGAGGGGAAATAGAGAAGGTAGTCTGAAAACACACATACACCACAATCAGAACGCACGTGAACAAACGAGGAATACTTGATTACAAAAATAAAAACTATGTAGCTATCTTAACTGAGCTATGAAGCCTGAATCAACGAACCTATGCCCTAGAGTAAATGCCAGTTCGTAGATAGCATTGACCTGATAGTCGCGCAAAAATGGATTTTTTAAATGAGAAATAGCATGTTTAAGATATCACGAAAAGGAATCAACATGGAGGTCTAAAATCATGAACAAGGAGACACGTTTAGAAAAAAATCAATAATAAAAAGAGAATACCGTACCCGAGTGGGCGCCCACGAATCGACGACTGACATTGTGACTGAGACGAGTCTTCCGGCGGCTCTCGGTGATCCCATCAGGGACTTTTCCGATAGCGATCGATCGCTATTCGAAGGGGTGAGGGAGGGAGAATGAGTGGGAGTCCCTTCCTCCACTTCCTTCTGATAGCACCCAATCATTCCTACTATTTGCCCCCGTCGACTAGCTCAGAGGCAATGAGGGATTCAAACTGAGTCGACGATCCTGAGTTGGGGGGACGGGGCCAAAAGGACATAGGCGTGAGGTGGAAGTACAGTACCCGTTATTGTTGCACTTTCCTAATTAATGAGTGTCTCTCAATTGGTGTCAATGGTGCACAGCTGAGACTAGAACATTCCCACATCTCTCCTCATATGATATGGTGTCTCGCCCCACACTTTCTACTCTAGTGATATCAACTCTCCATTGAGAGAGCGACTACCAGATCAGTGATAGAGAGACACATAACGTACGTACTAACACTAACACAGCACAAAGTAAGGACGACGTAAGAAATAACAGAACATCGTGAACTGGGAAGTTCAATAACTCGCAGGTCGAGAATAAACTAGAGTGCGAAATCAGGGTGAGGGTAACTTTATATCACACAGTTCTCCGATGTCTGACTTGATCCGTTGACCACTCGAATTTCGCGATATATTTAGATATATCACAAAGTGAGGACGATGTAAGAAATAACAGAACCTAATGAACTAGGAAGTTTGGTGTGAGCGGGACAACACACATGATGAGAACTTTAGAAGGAGAGAGACAACGGTTATGTCAGATACGGTATTCAAAAATAGTTCTCATCCGGCCTAGTACTCGTAGTGCGACGATAAACTACGCTGAGGGCGAAATCAGGGTGATGATATCGTTATATCACACACTTCTCCGATTCACATGTGCATTAAATAGTTCACCCCGAATTCGTTAGAATTTTAAAAAAAACATACGCTGATGAAATCTCTTTATATATCTCGGGCCGTTTTATAATTTTAGACGAGTGTTTGTGAATTAGTAAGTAATGGATTACATGACTCACAGCAGTGACTTTTCCCGATCGATACTTTACTCCGGCAAGAGATCTTCCTGATGGCGGACATTCGGTTGTTGTGGGAGCGTAGGGAGATTGGTCGAAGCAGGGGGAGCTGAGGGGGATTATCGATTAGTATGAAGTCATGGTACTGTAATTGATGTTTAATCGTAATTGCATTTTGTATTCTTATGTGATAGAATCATTGGATTTTGATGTTGTATTCTTATGCGATAGAACAGTGAAACCTATCATGATTCGACTTTTTTCTCCTTCACTTTTCTAATTCCAGTTTCTCAACATAAAAGTGATATAACGATGGTATAGAAATCATAAAATTATCAGGAATAATTTTTTTTGTAAATCAATAAATAATACCTAGGCGACGGCTCAGAGCCGTCCATGTTTATCAACTGCATCTGACTCTCGTTCGGTGCCATACGAAGGTGAACGTAGTCCGGCGACGCAAACGATGGCATCGATCGACTTATCGATCAATCGATAAATTACCGTATCCCTCTCTCTTCCACTCGGGACTAAATTACTGCATCTCTGCAATACCGTAGCACACATTCATTACATTAATCGATACCATCAGAAACTGCGGGATTCTGTAATCGCGGGGAATGACTGGTAACGGCCGGAAGTCCGGCACGAGATGCAGTCTCGCGGAATGAAAAATGATGCAGAAGAGAGAGAGAGAGAGAGAGGGGGGGCAAATAAGAGCGGTCACGAGAAATCCACTAAGAGATTGGCTTCATTTTGGATTCGCTTAAGAATATCAGCAATTTGGCAGCTAATATTGACGCCTCGGGAGAAAGGATTTGGCATTTCAATACGAGAAGCGATAGTTCACTCAACCACATGTTATCTGTTTAGGCCGAGAGAATGAATTCGATTCCGCAGCCATAAATTATTCCCAAGACCACTGAAAGGCGGTTTTGCGAATGGCGGCTTTACAAAGGGGTACTGTAGCATGAAAAGCGGCTAGAGATCGCGTAATTCACGCGCCAAACTCCGGCATTGAAAGGAAAAACTACTCAACCGTGTACTGCGCGCACTCGCAAATTCACATTTCGAAAAGCCCGCGAATATTTGAGTGGCCGCAAAATTCCCGCTCTTATACACGCTTTCCACTACGAGTAGTAAAAGAAGAAGTAGTTGTGGGGGTGTGGGAAGATTGGGAAGGAAGGAAGGGATGAGAGAGAGAGAGAGAGAGAGAGAGATAGTTTACAGATGGGGCGAAGATTGGCTACGGTTTATGCTATCGTCGCCCCATCCTTCTTCACAAGACACAAGACAGAGAGGGCACTGTTGTCCCGCATGAATTCAAACGGAAATATTAGAAAAATGAGTTAATAAGAAAAGAATACAATAGAAATATGAAACATACTTCCCTTCTCACGACCAGTATTCGAACCTGGTTTGGATATAATTATGTCGACCAAGCACATAACAACGCCTAGTTAAACGATTTATGAAGATGATAAATGGAGTCTGAACATTCAAAGAACACTTTCGAAAGAATTTGGACAGCGAAACCCTAGAAACGGTGTGAATCTTACGAAGAAAAAATCAACGAATGTAAAAAATTACTGGGAAACAACTCCGATTTCCAAGTAAATGCGTAGTGATTCGCACGGCACCCGATTCCACTCCAAATACGACGCGTTCTCTCTCTTCGTTTTCCCTTCGTCCGGCTTCTCTCTCTCTCTCTCTCTCCTCCCAGTTGCATTTCTCTCTCTCTTTCCCAGTCTCAGAATCGATGGAATACTGCCGTGTGGGGAGAAAGAGAAGGGGGGGGCTCGGACTCTCTTCTCCTCTCTTTTCCACTCATCTATGGTCTTTCCCCTCTTCTTCCTCCTTCATTTCCTCCACTCATTCCGCATAGTGCCGTGCGCTTTACGCGAGAATTCAGTCCTGAATTTAATAAGGCAAATGGACTGAGAGGGCAGAAATGTTTATTCGATCGGCACATAAAACGAGTAAAGCTTCTTCGAGGGAAATGAGAGTGGAAAGAGGAAGTAGACGAATAATTAGGAATTCGAGTGCAAATTCGATGCAAAAGCACAAGACACAGAGGAAGCAAATGCAGTCGCAAAGTGCAATTTCAAATTACGAAAAGGGCGTAATTGTTCGCCAGATGAGTTCGGCCTTGCTAAACTACTATAAATACTAAATTACTAAAATAAATTACTATTATGACACGATCACAACATCACAAACTACTCGATAACGTGGTCTCGAGCCATTCGCAGTTGATGATGGACGGAGTTCTTGAAGACCTGCAATTAGAAATTCGACCTTCCATTTTAATTTCTGCGGTCCTCTTCATTGCGTGCTCGAGTATCACTCAAAAAGTTGTACAGAAATCTGAGAAAAGTGAAAGAAACTGACATCGTCATGATTCCATCCATTGGTGAACACCTTGCCTCCGTCTTGATAGGCGATCGCGGAGGTGGGCTGAAACAGAGTATCTCGCACTAGAAACAATTTATATTTTATAACAATATGCCTTAAAGAAGGTGTCCCACGAATATTTGGTCAACAGAGTTCTCACTGTGGGGCAATGGGGATCGAATACCCGATGAGAGCCTCGAAAAGCGCATGTTTCAGTTTTTAGTTTGAAGAAAGTTATGTTTAATAAACAGTCCAAAACGACCAGAATTCTTACAGTATCTCACATTGAACCTGCAATATTTTCGCGGTGGGAGTTGACCTTTTGTAGAAAAGAAGTCAGAGAAAAGCAGAGAAATAAGGGGAAACGAGGAGGGTGCGCGAGGAAAACGCACGCTGCATTTGTGTTTCACCAACTACTGATAACAGAAATGAAATCTCGAACATCGGGGAAAATAAAGGGGTTCAATCACTCGTTTTACGCCTTCTTGAACGTTACTAGAACAAGAACTAAACCATTAGTTGGTAAGAGAAGGCGAAATCGCATCATCGGGTTTGACCATTTTTATGAGACGCATTTTCTTCTAGTGTATCATTTTTTTTGAACAGGTTGCATATTCCAGGTGTGATGTCTCGTCTCTGCCATCTTCTCACTTACAGTAATACTGGCTACCGTACCTGATTGCACACATTGTATCCCACAATGTGATCAGCAGTCGAGGCGATCGTGTAGATGTGCTGACCCTCGTAACGAGCGTAGGCATTGATGTCCTGACAAATTTGTTTCGTGTCAGTTGAAATTGTTTTATACGCATTAACAGTCTCGAAAAACAGTGAGCTTCCTGCCGTCGCCAAGATATGAAATGACAGTGAAGCCCCACTCCACGCGGTTTCGCGAGATAGCTAAGCGACATGCAAAATGAGAGAGGTGAGGGGACAAAGGCGCTATTTAAAAAAAAAAGGTAATGGGAGCTCACATTGAGGAACTGTGATTGTTGGGGGCAATTGCCCGAGTAGAGACCGTTGACCTGTAATTACTTAGTAATTAGGGCTCGACAAGCAAGGATTGTTTCATCGAGGAATGACCAGAACTCGAATCTATTTCAGTCTACAATCACTTCAGTACTAGCAGTAACTCCTCCTTCGATTGAATCAGTTTGCGATAACATCCGACTAAACTAACTAACATCAGCTATCAAAATTTATAATCGCCAGCAAAATATATTTAAAAAGAAATACTAACCTGATTACAAATGGGAATTCCGGGCAAGGCACATCCGGGAATCGCTAGCGCTCCCACCTGGAAAATGAGTACTGTAACAATTATACTGTAATCATAATAATCGATTGATCAATCCTTCTTTTGTATATTTTTCCCATTTGCATCCAGTTTCCATCATGTTTATCCCCTCGTAATTATCGATTGTTTCATTTTTGCACTATTGATTAGTCCATTTGCATTCTCATTCTACCCAACTGTCCTCTCCCCTCTTCTTCCCTTCATTCCTATTTCAATGACTTGGTGTGGTCGGTTGGCGACGCTTCTCTTCCTCTCCCTTTCCCTTCACTTCTCCATAATCAGCGCCAATTTCGAGTGCTACAATGGCGTACAGACGGAGAATAAGACAAGTGAGTAGATACGGTATTTAGACACTACGGTACGCGGGTTAAGTAGGTGGACTACAGTAACCCGTATACGGAAGATTATCGATGCATCGTCAGGCGGAGTTTGCACCGGTGGGATGTGCCAGTTAACGGTGCAGTACAAGGGAATCAAGCTGAACTACATCGGTAGCATAACGGGTGAGAATACGGTGGATAGATCGATATGTGATTATACAGTACTCTTCATAGCGCAAAAACGATCGATTTGAGCGCAAAGATTTTTGAGGCGAATGTATTCCGACGGGAGAAACGGGATGCTGGAAGTACCAAGGCGACCACAAGGTTACAAATTCGAGCTTTTTGAGAATTCAATTCCTCAAAATCATCAAATTTCAGGCGATTTGTCATTGCAAAGCCGACAAATGCAACTCGAAGGCAAACCAGGACAGAGCGGTGAGATTTGATCTTTGATCTCTGCCTTCGAATTGATTCCTTCTTGATACCCGGATACCGTACCCTGATTATCAGTCCGCGATCGATCATATACCGTAATCTATTCGATCACACAGCATCCGAAAGAGTATCGGCGAGATCGAGTTAGAGAGAGAATCATCTAGAGAGTTCGTGAAAAGAGAGAGTCAGATAGCTAAAGACGTTCTTGGCATGGTGCCAATTCGGTGCTGTGGATAAATCGATTATTGCAGATCAAGAACGCGCTAAACCTCGCGGGTCACACGAGGCTGGGTACTGTGACGTCACTCGCTCCTCTCATCGTTGCAATCTACTACTATTCATGGCATTAGAATAAACCTTTCACAAATGAATAACTGGAGTTTCTTATCGCATGAGACACGACAACATACTTGGGTTTTTGTTGTTGTGAATATTCAACTTGAGAGCCAAGAAAATTATTTCACATTTGTTGTAAACCACCAACCTGAGCGGCCTCTAGAACGAGATGGGTTTTGTGTCATTACAGTACTTTTCCTTCATTCTTTTCTGTGTTGTTTTGAATTGAGAACCCATTGGAGCAAGTCCCAATTTCGTTCTAAGATATTGGGAATGCGTTTAAGGGCAAGGTACCTGGGGTGCGACACCGTGGTTCGGTCCCGCGGTGCCCACGTAAGTATCGACGATTCCAGTGAGAGGCGCTCCCAAATCCTCCCCCGTGTCAACGCAACGGCCTGCAAAGGGTAACTATTACTCTAGAGTCGAATGCTGCGCAAAAATAAGGGGTGGAAAGCGGAAGAAAAAAATTGGGGTGCACAAATCGTAGGATGGAAAGTTTAAATTTGAATTCCCGCAATTATCAATTTTTGCTCGACTCTCGTAGAAGCTACCGGCACAAAACTTCGGATTTAGATTATTTTACACGTTTCGAGATTGTAAACGAAAATGTATGTGGCTAACCGGGAGCCGAGATATAAGCAAAATTCGATAATAGCGGTATTTTATATTTTTCCCCATTCCCCCCAAGCCTTGGTAAATGTTCCCGATTATTTTTGCATGCCATTCATAGAACAATGTAAAATGGTCCTCGGCTTAGAAAGTGCTTCATCTTTTTGATAAACAATCTAATGGATAGGATTTGCGATTTTTTCGAACACAAATCCTTATTTTGTAAAATGATCACGTGCGTATTCCTATTCGAAAGTCAATTTGGTGCAATACTTTAGGAATTCACTTCATGATCTGGCGGTTCAAATTGCGCATTTTCATATTTTCCAAGTAGATAGCGTCTTCTCACCTCCCAGAATGGCCTTCCTCGATACGGGTACTCCCATAGAGTAAGCAACGACGTCGACTGCACGACCAGTGTAGAGACGGACGGAGACAATCAGGGCACGAACCTGATTATTGGTTATTATTAATTAATATTTCAAAATGACATTTTGAAATAATCCCGGACCATTTTATATCCAGCCTCGATTTGTAATGTGTTTCATATATTGGATATAATCTTTAGGATTTGCAATTTTGTATCAATATCCATTAGAAGTGTCTATAGTATAATTGCTGGATACTCACTTGCTTCACATATTCACACTTCATCGTGTATTCCGTCCACTTGAGAGCGTTTCCCTGCAATTTCGCCATTTTATGTAAAGTTGGGTAAACCGGAATATATGAACTTAGAATATGTAATGAACTTTGTTGAATTTTTTTTCACATGATTCTTCATCATCACTATTTTCTAAAGAAGATTCATCAAGAAAGGCCACTCATGAAACCATCAATCACCTGGGCACCATTGAAATAAGTCGTTCCGTATAACTCAGCGTCTGTGTAGCCCTCTTTTCTGAAAAGAACTATATTTTTAAAAGTTTTTCTCTCTTTTTTGGAAAAGTTCCTCAAACATCGCGGATGTCGCTGCAATCGCAACTTTCCCATAGCAGGGATCAGGATTTGACGGATCTCTCCCCATTGTTAGCCTTGCTCCCCATTGAATAAGAACCGATGAGTCAGCATTGCACTCATTGTCATTGAGATTACGCAAAAGAAGTTAATGGAAAAAGAGTTCGAGTTACAACGGAACGTCGGTTCACGGCATTATCGCGATTCTATGTAAATTGAGGCAGACAGTTAGAGAGTGCGAAAATAGCATGTGAATGGGCGATGGTCTCAACGGGAATCTTCTTTTGCCAATTTGCCTAGAACGGCGTGCGGTGGTTGCGGCGCGTCTAGATAAATTTCTCTAAAAATGTTAACCTTAATCGGAGTAATATTTTCCGTAAGTGTCGTTTAACATAAAATTACTGACCGGAAGTGGTCAGCTGACTTCTTGATGTTGCCTCCGGCTATATCCGACACTCCGTGGACGAAAATGACGGGATGATGTCTGATGACGTCATCGTCGCTGCTTTTGCCACCGAATGAACCACCAGAGCCGACGTCTCTCCTGATCAGAAATACAGTTTATGAAAACAAAGGCAGTCTGAGGTCAAATAAAAAAATCACGATTTTCATTTCGCACACTTTCACACCGGCCAGATCGACGAGATAAATAGTGTGCAGAATGGTGATGGAGTTTATTGCAAAGCTAAAGGAGCCAGCGATTGCACATTTTTTCTCAATTTTTAGATCTTTGCAACAGCGCAGGGAAAAACCGCAAAAAGCATTCGAACTTTTTTCGAACACTCAGACGAACTTCTAGAAAATGTCTGTCGATAACTCTTATGATAATCACGAACTGACCTCTCCAGTTGATTTTTGATCTCTGTATTGTAGTGCGTCTCGAGCCATCGATTAAAATGATCGGAGAAATGGGCGGAAACGGCGGAGAAGGAAATAAAAAATACAGCAACTGATAACCGCATATCTGAAATAGAAATAAATTATTTAAACTATTGTTGCACTCGCACAGTTTCATACTTAATGTTAGAAATGTTGACTTGATATTGATGCAAAATAAATGAATCAAAAGATGAGAACTGCAATTTAGACTTGACCTGCCCGATAAATAGGAACGATAAGAGATTCCTAGCCAACCACTCGAAAACAGGAACTAATCGGGCAACAAATTTGAGTTACTCATTTTAATCCAAATGAACAGTGATGTTTACATTAAAAACCTACAAAAAAATGGGAAAATAAAGGAGACATGGCATTCTCTCAGTCTACGAAAATTGAGTGAGAAATTTAGAGAGTATATTTTGGCATTTTGCCCAGTTGGAGAAACATGGATTGGTCAATGGCAGGGTTGTCCAACCTGCTCTTGCGACTCTCCCTTGCGTACCTCTCTCTCTCTCTCTCTCTCTCTCTCTCTCTCTCTCTGTCTCTCTCTCCAATCTTCAGCTCATCCTCGGATCGTTTCCATCTTTCTCTGCACTCTCCATTAATTTCTCGTTCTCTCGTTAAATGGCGCCCTCAACAAGTTTGGCCGTGCACTTTCACTTTTGCCGCACACTTTTTGAGGCGTTATGCAGATCTGTCGGTTTACCTAACACGGGATACTTTAAGCATGTGGAATCCATTATAGGTGACTATTTGGTTCTCTTTCAATTCATCTCATGGACTAATGATGACATAAACAGTGAGACTCTAGTCTAGACTGCAGGAAAAGGCTAGAGCTCACTAAATGAGTGAAAAGAAAATAAGCGGTGGATGAATAAAAGTTAAAAAAGGATTAATTTTTCTATTTATATAATTTGAATGTTATATCAAAATATCGATGTGGTTAGGCACGAAAGAGCAAAAAAATCATAGCATTTTGAAAGTTTACGAACATGGAATATTGGTGTTTCAATCACAGTATGAATCCAGCAAAAGTAGCATTCGCCGATACAGAGACAATTAGTTGTCCTAACACCAACTCAATCGTATAGAAATCTTTATAGCATCGATTATTACGGATTATTTACACGGTCATCAGAACAATTGCAAGGCTAGAAGAGCTTCGTTGGAGAGGGGGAAGTAGTGTTGTTAGATCGGATAAATCAATTCGCGAATAAGAAAGGTAATTCGAGAATAATGCATTATTATTCGAGAATAACTTTCATTATTCGCGAATAGAATAATTCGATCTAACAAAACTAGTGGGACGGGGTCGATTTACGGAGACTTCTCGGTCAATTGCGGGTTCTGTTCCTCGGCCATTCGTCTCAATCGAGCCACTGTCGTCGCCAGTTCAGCAACCTGTAATTAATATAATTAATTAAATATGTTTAATATTTTATTAAATTTTTATTAAATATTAGACGATAGTATACGAAATTAGAGGAGTCACTCTGACCTTTCCGTAGAATTCGATGGGATCGAAGGGCTCAGATGCGTTCTTGCTGCGTATTTCGGTGGGCCGAGGCTCGAGTTGAGGCTTCTGGAAAAATCATTATTTGGAATATCAGTTCAGTTGCCCACACGAAAACTCAGTGTTTCTAGACTTTTCAACATTTTGTACCTTCCACAGAAAGCTACGTCAATATCTTGTTCCGAAAAAAAAAGAATTTATCAAATTTTACTATTTTCTCAGTGTGTTTGTTTGTGTGTTCGCATGATATCTTCATCTCCCACCTGTACTCCCTTCTCCGTCTCCTTCTCTTCCTTCTCCTCTTTCTCCTCTTCTTTCACTGCTCGTCGATGACGGAAAGACGACGAATCTACGTGTGTTTTGACCCTTTCATTGATAATAAATGAGTGATAGGAGAGACTCGGAGGCAAATGGGGTAGTCTCTCACTATGATCTCACACCAAAACAATATGCAAGAGTTTTTGAGTAGTTGCTGATATGGCTATACGGTGTTTTCAAGGGAACAATTTCGTAAATTCCATTCGAGATCGACTGCAGAATCCGGAAATTGGCAAAATGCTCGCTGACTCCTTCCCATAGAGGGACTCTTCATTGATCTACTTCTCTCCTATGCCCCCTGTTATATGACGTGAGGCTTGAGAAAGAATTAATTAATTAAAATCCTTACCAATCTTTCCGTTAATCTTGTTCAGATCAAATTGAGAGAAGAGATCAGAAGGAAGAGTGGGGAAAGCAGCATTGAGTGGAGGAGAAGTGGGAATCTGAGAAAGATCAAAGATCAATTCACATCATTCCACATGCCGGTCAGTCTTTTTTTGGTTTTTTTGGAATCGCTAGTTCGAACGATGTAGCCCATACCATCATTGTGTACTACACTACGGCACTACATGATATCACGGTAATCGCTACATCATTACGTGATCAGAAATAGTTGTTACCCACATTGTAGACGGGCCCAGATCCGACACCACACTCAAGACAGAGACGGAGAGACGTGCACACCTAAATTAAACACTGTTTTCGCAATCATCAACCGATTAATTATTACAAAACTAAATTTTAATCAGTCCATGAAAAATGGTCTGTAGAAACTAATGCACTTCAGTGAAAATTCTTTCTGTAATTGCGACCAGCGATGTGTGGAATTATGAAAAACAAAACTAATTTCTGAGTTGGTATTGAGGTATAACGATTCTGACCTCGGGTCTCGGTTCAATTCTCTTCAGTTGATCGTAGATTCCTCCCAACAGAGTATCCGCCACATTGACGCAAATCGATTGTAGCGTCGGTTCGGGAATAAACGTCCGACAGAGATTGTCGAGGTCCTGATAAATTGATTTTGTTGTTTTTATTTTAAACATGCATATCCTACTACACATCATATCCGAATATAATAGAGTGACTTGTTATTCCGTTGAAGCTTATTTTAAAAGGATTCACTGCGCAATGCAACTAGGTCAGGTAGATATTAGAAAACTGAATATATATTAGAAATTAGAAAACTCTATTCTTCCAACCTTCTTGAATGGTTCATTCTCGACGATGTTGTCAAAGGTCGTGATGAGATCCTTGCAGCGATTGCACAGGAATTGGAAAATGTCTTCTGCAAAACAATTAAAACAATAATTAAATTTTATTTTAAAAATTAAAGCTTACCGACAAAGCCGAAGATACCCTCCGCCTGGGCACTCGCTGGTGCAGCGACCAAGAGCGAAACGAGCAAGAATATGTGCAGTTTCATCGTCTAGAAAATCGATATTTCGCACGCGAGAATACGGTATCACGACATACCTACAGTAGTCCTTATTATGATGATGTGGTGATGATGGCAAATGAACCGTCACTATCGGCAGTTGCCTTCTTATATTTGACTTGATAGCACTACTCTACAATAAACAGTGCCAAGAGGAGGAGAAGGGGATACAGAGAGGGCATATTTTGATGGTCGTACCCTGTGATGGAATCTGTCTCTCTCTCTCTCTCTCTCTGATTACTCAGGAGTGTTCTACAGGTAACGAGAGAGGTTCCGTTTCTCTGTTCAGTATCCAGTATTTCCTGCCGTTTGTTTTCTTTACCATCAAAGAGAAGTGAAAAATTTCTAAACAGTGACTGCGACATAAATACATTAAAATTTAATTATTTTCATTGAGTTCATTAGCGCATTTAGTATGGGCATTTATATCATGTTTTCTTCTATTTCTAGTGTGAGCGCATTAGATGCAGTTATCCCTAAATAATTTAAATGCTAAATATCTAACTGAAATAATTTCAGAGTGATGTGTATTCATGTTATGGGCACAATTTCACACAATAAATCATGGAATCTGTTATCGTTACTTTGAACCTGCACTCTCCCATTGATTCCAGTCTTAGAAGAAATTTTCACGAGAATTTCTCTCCTCACTTCCAGACGGTATTGTGTGCATTCGGAAAATGAGAATGGGCTAGAGAACAATGTATTCTAAAAGAACCAATTAGCTGCATCGTCCGTTCGTCGTAGAGTTTGAAATTCGGGTAAATATATCAGTTTCTCAGCTTCTCGGTCAGCTGCTGAGAGAGTATGGGAAATAAGAAGATTTGATCTATCTATTTACCCGACTCTCAAGCTCTGATTCATCCCAGTCCTTCACAAAATACTACAGAATCGGTGCTTTCATCACTTTTCGATGACTCTCTGCATTCCTCTTATTGACGGCCTATTTTCCCTCCAATCACTGCCCGCTCTCGAAGTTAATCTGATAAGATTTCAGAAAGTATCAATCAGATTAATCGAGTCACCCCGACTGAGTAACAGCTAATCAAACAACAACAGTCGATTCCATGACACTTCCCACGGGCAGAACAATTTATTGACTATCGGCACAAAATGCATTACGAAACGCACAAAAGGTGAGCAAAACAACAATAAACATCACAGAAGATGAATATTATACTCGTCGAGGGGAAATGTTCATTTGAATTTAAATTATAAGTGAGTGTTTAATCGATTACAGTTCCTCCTTAGCAGCATCCTTAGTCGCCACTTCAATCCATCCATCGCCCACTTTCATTCCAGCAATGGCTGATCCCGCCATGTTGACTGTTGCTGAGACCTTCCATTCACCCTGGAATGGAAACATTTTTTGGGATCACTAGAACAACTATTCCCAACCAACGGAACAAGATGGTGGGACGAGATAGAGTGTGAAAGTGACAGGGGTAACCATACTCTAGCTCATGACCCCGTTTTGCTGTTTTTAAAGGGTTGTGGAAGGGTGTGACAGATTTCATGACAATCTATGATGCCATGAAATCTGCGAAGACACGCAAAGTGTGGGTGGATTCACCTCAATATAGGGATTGTCCTGCGTCGGCATGGGCTTCATTTCTCTCCAGTCGCCGGGAATATCACTGCAACATTCAGAATATACATTTTCTTGACTTTTCGACTTAAAGTAATAATCAATTGCTCATAAAAATACTAGAAAGTTGGAGTATGGCTATGTCAAAATCCATTGTGATACACACTAAAAGGAGCGTGCTAAAAGGGAGGGTAATTCTTTTGTTTTCGCACTTTCTCTCTAAAATAAGTGTTCATAACACTGGATTTTGACATAGGCGAAGTTAGTGTATTTTCTTTGTAACTGCTCACAAGATATCGTAGACTCCTTCGTGCTGGAATTTCTTGAGCACTTTCGGATGGACGATAGAGAAGACATCGACATGGCTGCAATTATTTTGCATTTTTATGCCAATTTTTAAAATGATACGTTCATGAAATGAACTTCTGTTGTGTGGGGTGTGTGTATGTATACGTTGATGTCTCTCTTGTTCCCAGAAAGGCCTACAGCCTTCTGTGATGTGCATTATCAGAGGAATATGTTATTATTGTGAATTTTGCGAATTTCAAATAGTTCTGATTTTTTTTTTGTACGATGGTGTATATGAATTTCCATTCTTCCATTCTCCCACATACTCTTTTATTTTCGCATTACTGTCTGGCCCTATTCGAAGAAAATTCCACTTGAATCGTTCTCTGAGACATTTTGCGTGTGAGTTCAAAGACACACGATAACACTACTAATATTTTCACACTAGCCCCGCTCTGAAAAGAGTGGAGGAAATGAAAAGGAACAAAGGGTTTTTGTCGCCCGGCACACACCGGTAAACACTCCCTGCTCTGAACAAACGGTATTTTCACGGGAAAAAAGTGACAACAATGTCAAAAAAAGGGAATAGAAAACGGACCAGAATTCATCAGGGACGAAGGCGTTGTTACTCTGACCATTCTTGCACACCTGTAATGCTCTTTTGATTTATTGGTCATGGAAAGTGAAATTCTAAGAAGTGTGAAATCATTCAAACATAAGTGAACCGACATCCGGTTAACCCACAGAATGGGATCAATGTGAGAGATTCCCCTCTTAATTTTACACGATTTCTCACTCTAAACTCCTTTCTGCGATGTTTCCCGACCAGTGGAATGGCCTAGTAACATCCAGAATACTATCTAAAAATGCACGATAATTTCCTTTAGAAAGGTGCTTTTTTAACTTCTAAATGGGAAAAAGGACGTCTAAAATCGACAACCTCAGGTTGAAAACTACAAAATCAGTCTAAAATGGTACCGTTCCGATCATGTACGAGTTCTTCTCCAGATTGAATCCGAGATGCGCGGCGCCCGTGATCGGAATCGTCTTCTTCACGCGGACTTTTCCTGAAATTCAGGAAAAATGGGCACGGTGCCAAGATTTCCAACTAGATCCTTCCAGAGACCAGTTAAAATCTGCAATTACTTGGCTTCATTGATGAATATTGTTTCACTATGTGTGCTCCATTCGTAATTTTGAGATACTACCGGTTTCTGATGTATGATGGGTAATCGTTTTAGGGCTTCTTGCATGATAGATGAGTCAGGAAAACAAGAGACTGTCAGAGGGGGCAGGCAAGTCTGGAGGAGGCAATGCCGTTATTATTCTGCTCTGTCTCGTCGGTCAGATCGGTGTGAGAAATATAAATTTTGCTTTCTTGCAAAGACATTCCTACTATGGCGGCTTACCAGACAAAAGTTGGAAGTGTCCGGGTAGTACGATGCTTCCCTTTCCCTTGTCATTACACGTCGGCCTCTTGAGATTATCGTAGGTGAGAATTTCGAAATCCTCGAAGGCAACGTCTTTCTTGCCTGAAATTTACGGGAATTTGTAGAAAGAAATGTTTAAAAAATCAATGCAAATATCTCCTTTGCCAAAGACATTTCATTTACATGACACCCGGAGAGTCCCCCGAACCCACATTTCACCTTATCGATTGTCAAATGCCAAACCATGTTGCACCTCGGACGTAGATAAAGCGTTATTTGGTCGAACATGCATTTACTTTTACTCTACTAAAATAGAATTCAATTGCCCGCCGTGTTTTGTTTGCGTGGCACAAGATGCTATCACGTCAACAAACCGCTGGGAGTATCGTACGTACTGAAAATATCGGAACGTTTACCGCAATGTGATCAAAATGTTCAGAATTTGCATCTTTGCGAGTACGCATTATCATGATTTGCATTTATGCTAATTCGATTAATCCGCATCGATTTGCCGGAATCTACCCGGTGATGCCCGGTGAAATGTGTAACAGAAAGCGACAAATTCGATTGCAAAAAAGGGACAGAACCGGCAATTACTGGCATTTCCCGGCTGCATACGGTAATGATGACAATTCGCTAACTTGGTCGGTTATCGCATCGAATTTTCTCCTTTGTTTTAGACATTTCACCGGGCATGTCCGGGTAGTTTCCGGTAAATCGAGGTGGACAAAAAATATGAACCTACTCACGAGTCGCAAATAATTTTCTTCGCAATTTAAAAAAAATTGAACATTTTGATCACGTTCCGGTAAACGTTCCGATATTTTCAGTACGTATGATATCTGCAGATGGGCAATTTGTCTGGTAGAACAGGTAATCGAAAACAGCGCCCCCGTTACAGAGGAAGGTCAAGCCTCCATAAAGGGGTCCGAATGGGTTCTTTCACTTTCACACTCTCGCTGCTGACCCCTTTCTGGAGGATTGGAATAACAACCCATTCTTATGTTGTCTTTTTTTTCAATTGGACAGAGTTTTGTGGCTGAACTTTCACGAGGATATTAGCCTAAGTGACTATATTTTGCCAGTTAAAGGCGTAACTTTTCTGTTATCCGAAAAAAGGCGTAGATTAGCACCGTTTTGTATCATTTCTGTGAGATCAATTTGAGTTTACCCTCAATTCGCACTCATCAATGGCCATTTGAATCCAATCAGGGTCCTTAGGAGAAAAAAAATACTACAATTAGATATTCCATTAGTGTTATGATATGGTTGAGTAAACGCGAAAATTGTAACCATCTACAATATTGACGGGATACAAATAAACGACTCTTCGACTTTCACTCCTATGTATAATTTTAACACGATATTCGACTCTTTGTAAAGAAATGATCGGTCAGCAGTCGACTCAAGCAAATAACAATAGAGAGTGAGACTCAAGTGTTCCTTGTGAGGTTAGTTAAAGGTGCTAGTTCTTCTAGGCGTTCTCTACCGCCCTATGATTAGCAACGAGAGCCTGCCCAGAGATAATCAGCGGTCGGCTATCCTCATGTTGTGTGCACGAAAATAGGGGACCCCTTCCGAAGCAGTTGAGCGCCATTTTATGATAAGAAAGTAGATACTGACCATCGTACAAATCGTACAGCTTCATTCTGTTGTTCTCTCCATCCACACATTTCGCAGAAGCAACACCCACAGTTAGAAGGGGAAGAAGGAGTAAGGAAATCATCTGCAATCACTCAGTTACCGATCAGAAACCGAGCGATCCAACGCGGAAATGCGATTATTCATGGGTAAAACGAGGAAGAAATGACTAGAAGGGAGGGGTGAGGGGTGATACAACAAGCAAGAACGCGTTGCTCGATCAATGGAAGAGAAACGTAAACAACGAGTGTCGACGCTAGACTTCGAGAAATAACGAAACAACGGGTTGCATAAGAGGCAAATGCACCGCTCTAGCAAAGAGAGATTGTGAGAAATGAAGAGAGCGGGGAGTGATTTGCCTCTTACGCAACCTGTTGTTTCGTTATTTCTCGAACTCTAGTCGACGCGTAAACAACAGTCCAACAGCCAGGCCAAGCTACAGGTCTCAGGTGCAAGTCGGTAGGTTTCTCTAATTCATCGCACTCTCCCGACCCTGGCCCCTTTCTGGAGGTATTCCATGTGAAACACGGGTGATAGTAAGGAATGTGAAACAAGGGGACGGGTGAGAGTTGATATTATAAGTACGAATGCGTCGTTCGATCAATGGAAGAGTAGCGTAAACAACGCGATCCTTGGCGCCATTCACTTTTTGAGTGACGTTGCACTGTTTAGACTATGCAAAATAGAGATGAGATGGTATTTCTTTTGATTACGGAACAGTTGGCAATCAAAGAAAGGGATAAGCTGCCAAACTGCGAGGTATTCAGGGGGAAAAGGTTTGATAAGAACTGTGCATGTCAATAACAGAGAGGAGATTCGTGTATGATAAGACGGAATTAGTCATTCCCGAATGGGGAATGAATTTTGTGGAGGAGAAATGCACACTTTTCCTACGAAAATAAGGAGATAGGGAGCAACTCCAGCCCCGGGTAGGAAATCTTCACTATTTGTGCTCTGCAGGAAAAGTGAGAGTGCGAGGGTCGAGTACTCCACTGTCCTGACCCCAATCTAATTTCTTCCTTTTCCCTGCTCAACTCTGTTTTTTTGGTCTTCCATTTTCGGCTTTTCACTATAATTTCCACGCACACCGCCCTTAATGACCCAGATTTTTTGTTAATTTGGTCCCTTTCCGATACACCTTATGGAGAGCCGAAATCTACCTTTTCTCCTCACTTATTTCCTTTTCCCCTCGGGCGCCGATAAAATATATAAATACCGCTGGAGTGTCGGTGTAATTTCGTGTGAAGGAACAAAAGAGGGACAATCAATCATCTTCCTTTTTGTCTCCCAGCAGCGCTGAAGACGAATGCGTAGAGAGGTGTGAATACATTGAGGCTAAACGTCATGCTTTCTTGCTCCCTTAAATCGTCGAAACATCGCAGGAGGTTTGCACACGTAAAATGCGACAATAGCAACGCATTTATCGACATTCTCCTCGTTCAAAATCGCACAAAATTCGTTGAATAATGGTAGGAAAATATAATGAAATAGTGGGGATGGGCGGTTGTATTCTAAACTTGATCTTTGATCGCTCAGTCGTTCAGTAATAAGGGTTTCGCTCCCGCATCAGTTCACGATATCGAGCCAGCATCAATCGTCCCTGCAATTTATTTTCATTCATTTTTTCTGTTTTGTATTGAAGAAAACACAAGAATGATACAAACTCAGAATTGTGTCTTCATAAAAAAAGGTGAAACAGATCTAACGAACCCCTACTTGCTTGTGCAAACGCTCTTCTTTTCTGGTGTTTATCTTCTACATCGAAAATACAACATGAATCTCCCCCGTGATTCCACAATTAGTGAGCCGAGTGATAATTATCGATCAAAGATAATAAAAAAATCAAACCTCATCCCAAGGCTGCGATCGCTTTCCCAATCCAATACCACCCAGTGTGTCGATTGCCGAAATGTCCCCAAAGCCCATCATGTCGTCCTGCAATGCAACAATAACTAGTTTTTCATTATTTTAGAGTTGTGTCGTTTGTAAGGTCAGATTCACAAATTACCGTACCCTCTTTATCGAGGCTTCCTTCGCTCCTCCCGGCACCGCCAGCGCGCACACAGCAAATGTGGCAAGGATGGCGAGCAAAGACGTCCTCATAATAGTATTACCTATAACTAATTATCATAATTAGTTAATTAAAATAGGTATTATGGATAGAAGCGGACGCAGATATTATAAGAATTGAATACATCATTCCAACCCTACAGAACGGGGTGCCGGAGTGCATGCCGATTTTGCTCGCTCTATGCTCCAAACCCCTTTCTGGAGCATAGACCAGCCTGTGGAATGATGTGGGAGATGTCGGGGGCGAAATAAAATGGCCGAAGACAATACAAAAGAGAAGGTGGGGGCGGGGGCAACCTAGTCTTGAATTTCAACACAAATTGAGTGCAATCTCCAGCCCAATTCGGCATAAAATCGAATCTCGTTTGAAGATGGAACAGAAAGTGATGAGGAACTGAACGAATTCGAATTCGGGGGAAGGGAAGATTGAGATAACTTCCAACTGCGTAAGACAGACGAAGCATCTTGTGAAATGGAGTGGTAACATTTCCGGTAGTAGTTGCCTACTTCTATAGCTCCATTTACGCATCAGGAAGGGAGCTACCGTATCTAGCTAATTCTCGATAACTTCATGGAGCAGTGGGAGTGACGGTTCAAATCAGTCCACATGGTCGGTCAACAGAATAGGGTTTGGAGCGAGAACGAGAGGGACTCTTTCACTTTTGCATGCACCCATAACGCATAACACATTTCCTTAGGTGTGCTATCATGTTCGCTTATAAAAATTTGAAATGATCAATCACCAAAAGATTCCTGACAAGGCAGTGGAACTAAGTTTGACGCTTTTCCTCCACTCAAAAACATGAGTACATCCTGCCTATCAGCCTATCTTCCGAGTGGGATCTAGGGGACACAAAGGAGGATCTAATAGCCGGCTTTCCTCTGATGACTCCGATAAAGTCTTCCGCTCTCGGTGGGAGGAGTCTTCCTATGAAGTCACCCCAGGGGATGGAGTGCTTGACTTGGAGAGATTCCCGTGGTGAGATTCACACGCCCATTTTCGCGACGTTTTCCATTCATCGCCCTCCTTTTGAATGGACGCCATGTGAAAAAGCGGAGGAAGAAGAGGAAGAAATGACGAATTCATTTCAACTCCCCCGATTTCGAGAAGTGTGAAATTCCGATTATAAAGTTTCAGCACGCTTCGCATCGTTCCTCAGGATGACAATTTATTTTATTTTATTTATTGTGCACCAGAAGGGGCGACAACACGCACTCAAATGTGCGAATAAAAGAAAGAAAGAATATTTCGAATGGGGGAATTTACAAGGGTACCTTGAAAAAAGGTGTTCGGAGTGGGAGAGCGTGGTTCGAGAGGAATCTCTCCGTTTCGCACACTCTCTCACCGTTATCCCTTTCAGATGGTTTGGAATAATGTGGCTTACACTTTTTTTAATGCGCTCTCTTTCGGTTAAATTGACATAACAATATGTTATTTGGAAAAAAAAGAAAGCGCTAATGACAATTAAATGAAATACGAAATAAGATGCGCGGCTTTTGAACTTGGTGACTCAACCTCCGATGACACAGGGCTAAAATTAGAGAATAAGATTCGATTTCGGACCAAATGCGATAAGTTTCAGCGCATCGTGACCACTCGGTGGATGGAAAAGTGGACAATTCTTCGCTATCGATTTCTACAGAAAAAAAAATACTATATGGATATCTCCCTGAGTTGCAATGTGTGTATCGCCTGTTGCTACAAAAAGGGACACAATTCTGATCTATGAGTAAGTATTTCCATGAATGATAGAGAATGGGCAGCCCACGAGATACCAGACATCAGGAAGTCTGATAAAAATGGAGTGAAAGATTATTAACACACTCAAGTAGACTTCTTGATGAGTATGTTAAACGAAACGATCTATGGTTTCCCAATTATGAATCAGACAGATCATTCAAAAAAGTAACCGTAGTTTTGAGAATTCATCGAGCTTCATTTTCACTAATCAACGAGACAAGGAACTTAGCTCCCTTTGAACTTTAAATCTCAGTATTTTTATCTGTATTGCGTTTTCTCAGTACTTTCAAAAAAGAGTTGTAAAGAGGGTTTTATATAACTGTTTGTCACTGATTAATTAGACAATAAACATCATACGTTTTCTCTGCATGTGTATGCAACAACTTAATAGAACAGCTTTATTGCTCTTCGATATTTCTCAACAAAATCTATAGTGAATGAGTTGGTGAAAACGACATAAATTATCGCGTGTTTTATACAAACAAAAATAGAAAAAAGAGAGAATCGAGAGTAGAGTTTCGGACTAGTTTCTAAGCAGAGAGGGGAAGAAAAGACGGGGATGGGGGAGTGTGTGAAAATGTACATGAAATGGCAACGATTTGATGAGGAGAGTCAGTGTGCGGAAATAATTATGAACTTTTAGGGATTACGGTATGTATTACACTCTGCCCTTGCGTCCTATCGAATCAGTTAGCGATAGAATCGGTTACTGTGATTGCAGCTGGTGTGTGTTGTGAGGAAAGAGCTTGGAGAGGGCTACGGTATGGGTCAACGGGGATCAATCGATAATACATGGGGAGTGCCCGTGTGGGGTACGGTAGGACTAAGAGAAATGGAGACGGGTGACTTGAAAGAGTGGGAGAGAAAGGGAGGAGGGAGGAAGAAATGACTGGTTGGAAAATCGATTAGAATCGTACGGTATGAAGTGGATACGGTATGAAAGTGGGCGGGGCGCTGGTGTGCGGTGCGGTGTGCGGTGTGTCAAATTGTGTGTACACGACGGGTCGGAGCTGCGCTGCGTGCGCAGTGAAAGGCGTCGAGGTATCGTAAACGACAGAAAGACGGGGTTGCACTCTATTGGTGTGGTTGGTGGAGGTGTCCGAGGAAGATTACGGTGGGATGTCTTTGATGGATGGGATACGGTATGTTTCTGGACCGCGGGGGCTTATTGCATACTGCTCGGCGCTTGAAAGGAATCGTGTGAAAAATTGGATAGAATCTCTGAAGGTGCTCTTACGGGTGGAGGAGCTAGAACCGCCTTTTAGGCAAACGAAAACAACATAATAATAAGAATTAAATAATTGGGAGGAAGCCGTTAAATTGCGAAAGGCAAATCGCGCAAACATGTAAACAGAATCGGGAACAAGTCATGGGAAGGGCAGAGAGAAAGGAAGATGGAGTAATATCGCGTAAAGCTACAGGCTGCTTCGGAAGAGAAGTGGGGACGCGTGAGAGTGTGGGGGTGTTACTTGTGTTGGAGCGAAGAAAGGGATACGGGGTGGGGGCTGCAGCACTTGCAGCAGCTGCAGCTGCAGCTCAGGCGTTGCTGACTGGGAGGGGCGTGTAGGAGGGATGCAGCAGTGGTCGCAGGGACGACCGGCCGGGCTGCATGCGCACGAGATCCGGCTGGCAGCAGCTGCAAATATCGATTTATATATTTTTATTTTACTCTTTTCATCGACGACTAAACTACATTGGGCTTTAATCAAAATCGTGCTCCAATTTCGCAAAAAATCATAGTTAGAAAGAAGAATAGTAATGACGTCATTCATACTATTTTCGAAATAAAATAATAAATAATAATTCCCACCTGCACGCCCTGGCGCACTCGTGGCACGGTCTCTTCTCGAACATCTCCCTCTCATTGGGGAACCAATGCTTGATGCAGTAGACGATCGCGTAGGCGAGACCAACATAAGCAGCAGTGATGAGACACAGAACCACCAGGTATCTGCAGAGGACAAATTAAATTTACCGAATAATTTCATGAAATAAACGCCATAACATGTAAAAAAAGAATTTTTTGTCAGGAACAAATATTAATGTACAAATGCTGCTGGCTCGATAAATAATGTTAATTTTTTTCAAAGACTCATTCTGGGTGCCAATGTGATGTTGTCTCATATTTATTATATGTTTTATTCGTGAAATGTATTTGTAAAATGACAGAAATAATTAATTAATTATTGAAATACTCACTCAAGAAGGACAACAGGGAAGATGGAGCGTTCAATGAGAGTCGAGCAGAGGGGAACATTCTCTCTGATTGAAGAAGGGATTGATCTTTGATCTTTACTTCTTTTTTTTTAAATCCCATGAGCGTGGACTGCGAATTAGCACAGATTTATTGTGAAACTCGAGATATCTAAATGCAAAATGGATGTGAATTGGCTGCATAAAACGCGGGGTGGTACTGTGTTTCAGCACGTCATCAAATATCGTAGCATTATTATGTGGACGGTATTACTCTCTCGTGTTGATTGAACCAAAAAAGAGTACTAAACTACCTCATAGTAACAGAGCAGTGGAGATTGTTCATCATATGGGAGGGATTCGTTTGCTTCGATGCCTGGATGAGCGCCTTGTCTGCAATGAAAATTGTTCATTTATTATTAAGTGACTGATCTTTGATCTCTTTGATTTCACATGCCCAAGAGAAACACGCCGCAAAATATTTTTTTCCAACGGGATTTGCCACCTATTGTAGTTCAATACCACATAGTCCTATTCAATCACATCTATGACATATCTGTGAAACGCCGAATCTACTGTTCACACAAGCCCATTGCCCCTAGCTCTATAATCGCCGGTGCTCCGACTATCTACTGTCCGGTTTTCCGCATGTATCGCATGCTACTCTCCCGACAAACATCCATTCAAGAGAGACAGTTTATTATACTCTAGAGAGATAGGATATGATAGTGGACTATGCCCATCTTCAGTGTATTCTCACCCGAATGCGTGACGATCGCTCTGACAAGCATGCTTCTCGCGTACATCAACACTGGCAGAGTGAAGAAGAGGAACGCATCGATGATGCGCATCTGCAAGTTTTAGGATTTCTTTCACAAGAATGGATGTTTGCTACTGCTTTGAATTTCCCTCTCCAGTGATATATACCATGTGAAACGCAAAATCAAAAGGAGGATAGACATTTTCGTAAATCAGAGTTTTGTGATCTCAAATAACAAGCGTGATAAATAAATGTTTAAATTTTGTATTTTAAAAGAGGATAATAAAGTAAATCTGACCATAACAAGAAGGGCTGGTTTGTACGCCTCTTCCCTGATGAGGAGGAGGAAGAAACAGGCAGAGGAGAGACACGCACACATGGCAGACACCGACATCCACAGATTCTTCTTGTACTGTAAATACGACTACCGTAGTTGGAAGGTGCGGTGGGTCAGAGGATGGGTCAGAAAGTTTCCCACCCATTTTTCAACGTATTTAAATGTGAGTTGATAGCGCCCCTGCGGTATATCCCGTGCGATATACGGTATCGTCTTTGGTTACACCGTGACTGCTACAGTATCCGTGGTTTTTGGTGTCGGCCCATTCCATACGGCACGCTATGGTCCCACCACGAAAGCTACCGTAACCCTTTGGGTAGGTCAAACGTACGTCGACAAGAAGATTGAGGAGGAACGAGGCCAGATTGATCTCCGTCGTATCGGGAGCGCGGGTTTGAGCGAGTTGAATGAACATCTCCATTTCCCTGCAAATTAATTAAAATACTAATTAACAATATTCAATTGTATCTCAATTCTTCTCTAAATAAACCTGCGACGTATCGGATTGCGCGTCAGATTTTGTGTTTCACCGCTATTACGAGAATGTACTTTCATTGGATCTCTCATTGTGAGAACGATATGCACTTTAAAAATAGCTATGAATATGCAGCTCGAGGCAGTAATCTATCGTGCCCTAATCTATCATTAATTTTAATCAAATTCTCAAAATGTCCATACAGACTGCCTTTTCATGCCTTCATTTCTCTCAAATGCGTGCGTTTCGGCTTTTCGGATCGTATTTTTTTGCAAGTCGTTCAATGAGGTAGGGGAGCTAAACCTTCCTTACTTAGCTTAAATACTTTATTCTGGGGGCTGTATAATCTGTCAAAACTTCACCAAAAAACTTGCCAAGTTTTCACTGACATCGTTCAAAACTTCACCAAGTTTTCTTTAGAAATCAGCCATCTACGTCATCAGCCTGTTTACATTTTTGTTTCTGTTGTTTATACTCGTTTAGTATTAATATTTTTGGCAATTTCTAATGCAATTACTATTGATTAACTGGCAGGATCATTCCATTTCATCCATTCCTTCGCTTCCAAGAACAAAATCAAAGTCTCTACAAAGAAAACAATTCATTTCATAGGAAGCGTTATAATGCAGTGATATATAAGAAAATGGGCTTCACAAGACGATAAGAGCATTGCGGATGTAGTTGTACGATTAAAAGGAGCGAAAAAACTAAACAAACCATGCAAAATTGCAAAAATAAAGAAAAATGCGAAATTCGAATAAAACGTTCCGATGATTCAGACATTTACACATGACCGATTTTTAAACTCTACTTTCAACCCAATTTGCTACGTTGATTTAGAATTTGCTGGAATTTCATAATGAAAACAAGGATGCAACAGACCATCAGCACCCAACAATGCCAAAATTAGAATTTTAGCGTTCACTTCATTGCGCCACAAATTCCACCCTAAAAAAGGCTCACATACATGCATACTTTTCCCTCTCTCGATTTGCGTGCTATTTCTCTTTCTCTAACCAAACTTGGCCAAGTTCCGTTTAGAACTTCGCCAAGTTTTCTCGCACATTTCCGATTGAATTTTGGTTAGAGTGACGAAAATAGCATGCTAAATTGAGAGAATTAGAGAAAAATCTGCCATGTTTTTAGCGATGTTTTTTGCCATATTTTTCTCGCACATTTCTGACAGATTATACAGCCCCCTGATTTTAAAAAAATGCAAAAACTAACCTGAAGACGTTGAGATAATCGCGGACGTAGAAAAAGTGAATGAGAGCGATGATGAAGAGAACGACCAACTTGAAGAATTGTGCCAGATTTGACTGAAGAAAATAGAATTGATCTTTGAACTCTACCGTAGCACATCATTCCACTGATCGGTTTACCTTACAAAAAGGGCTTTAGAGTGAGAGTGCGTGTGAAATGGAGAGGGACTCTCCCACTTTTGCAAGCTCTCTTACCCTGACCCCCGTCTGTCATTTTGGAATCTTGTGGTAGTTTGACCTCGGGCCTATGAATTGCATATGCATTTTTCCTCACCAACAGTGTGCCTGTTTTCATCAAACGTGTACTTTGTAATTGATAAATAAAACAATACATAATCATAAATTACTTAATTTTCTTTTCTCACCTGGTTAACGATCAGGCTCCTCATGCGCTTGTGCAGCGGCATGGTCTGTGTTTCTACCGTAACCTTCTCGGGGGCTACGGTAGCCAGGGCGGCGTCCTTCTCGGAGTCCGCCGTAGCGCCCGCCGTCCACCACCGCATGATCGAGGGCATACTGTAGACCCTGGAGTGTTCAATAGTTCAAGGAGGTCAGACGATGAGTCACGTACACGAAACACGGAGTGGGGTAGTTCAGATTGCGCGCCAAAACAAGTCACACAATAGTAATAGTAAGAGGGTGGGAGCATGAGAGGAATTGGAACGGCGGAACATAGTGGAGGAAGGAAAGTAGAGAGAGAGAGAGAGAGAGAGAGAGAGAGAGAGAGAGAGAAATGGTGGAGTGGGGAGCGGATTTTAGTTCAAGGCTGTGGTTGGTGGGGTCATCAAACGATTCGGAGAGCGAGATCCAATGTGGATTTGAGGGTGGAAATCGACTGGGTCAATTGTTGCATAATTTCAAAATGATGGGACATTTGAATTTGCCGCCAAAACTGGGCGTGAAATGGATTGAACTGTAATGGATAGACATAAATGGATGGTTGCTAGGGATACTGCAGAGCAGGGGAGAGAATTTTACTGTAGGGAAAGCGCTAGAAGTGTTTTTCGAATAATCCTATACACGAATAACAAAGGTCATTTTTTTCTAATAACAAAAGAATTAACCGATCTAACAACATTAGGCACTAGATATGCTTCGGGAGTAAATAGCCTAGCGAACTTTTCTCATAAGAATCGCTTGAAATTTAAGCATGCCGGTAAATTTTATTGTTTTCAATTTGGCTGAAAAATATCTCGCAACTTCCCTCATAATTGAAGAAAGTCTGTGCCTGTAAATGCCAGTCGCAATAAATCATGCGCCAGTCACACTTCCTGTCGATTTTTGGAGAACTGAGCGGAACAGGTGCAAATTTAAGAGACTACCACGAGTTGCCACGAGTTTCCGCTGTTTTTAGAAGTATGTCAAGCTAAAAACGATATCAGTTGCCTGCTTGTCTAGGCGTTGCTTGAAAATATTGCGGAAAGTGAATCCAGAAAGCCATCATAAAGGGAGTCAGAAGCAAGAGTGTTGTATGATCTCTCACTCCTGACCCCTTTCTGGAGGATTGAACGTGATGAACTCACTGCTTTCTCTCTCTCTCTCTCGTATAGACAGTGGATAGAGGGGGGGGGGCGAAAGGGGGTAGAAAATGGATGGACATGGGGGTCAAGGACGGGACAACGAACAGTAGTAGTGTAGTGGTAGAGGGTCTCTAGCTAGACTCTGCTTCTCTGCCACTCTCCTCCATCCACACACTCTCTCGCCTCAATCTAATCGACTAGAGAGTGTGTCAGATCGAGAGAGTCAATCGGGGTCGAGATTCAGTTTATGATGGCTATTAGCCGGTTCGCGCACTCAACGGATCCCAGATTGTAGGAGAGCTTACTGATCCGGAAAGGGACAGAGAGTCCAGAAGTCCTCCTCTCCAGAAAGGGGTCCAATTGGTAGAATGCGTGGAAGAGAAAGGAAGTCTCTCACTTTCACACACTATCTCGCCGCTGATCCTCTTCGAGGTGTGAAAAAATGCGTTTGGGGCAATATCGGCGTCGATTTATAGCAAAAAGAGGAGGGAGGAAAAAGAGATATCGATAGACCGCGTGACGAATAACACAGTGTGATGAATCTGACTGACATTTGAGAGTCGTCTGATCACAACGATTTGGAGAGAGAGAGAGAAGAAAAAGGTCAAATGCGTCAGGTGTGCTGCATTGGATTGATCCTATTGTAAAGGTGACGAGAATTGGAATCAAAAAAGTGGGGAGCTTTTCAATTCTAGATTCTCTATACAAAGAATGCATTATAGCATTTTAGGATTCCAGGAATGATACAATAGGGAGGATTTCAGTATTGAAAATTTCCACAAAGGGGTCAGGACCGAGATAGCGAGTGAAAGTGAGAGATCCGACGCCTTTATTGTGTTCAAAAAATAAGAGAGCTTTTCATTATCGCTTCCGGGTCTATGATACGGTGGATCACGCGGACAAAATAGAGTGAAATCGAGATATACATAATTCATCCTGTTTGGGGCACGATATCAGTGCCTGCTCACTGATCGAATGAAGTCCCTCCACACTTTTATGAGTCCGTGCACGGCTTCTTATCTTGTAAAGGGGCGACCCCGTGCCATCCCGTGTCATGAAAGTGCATGGATACTGAGGGTGATAAGGACAGGTGATATCAGAGAGAGAGAGAGAGAGAGAGATCACACGGGCCATAAGAAACCTTAGAGCCCTGCAATCGCGCCGAAATAGGGCAGAAAGCTTGGCGCACTTCCGAGATTAAAGATTGCCCCTAAAAAGTTGCTGGATTTAGTGGTCTTTGAAAGACACCCTCTAATTAAAATCTGCAGAAAAGAGAGAGAGAGAGAGTCGAACTTCATTGCTGTGATGGATTGAGTTTCATCAAATAATGAAACCGACGAATCTGATTGTTTTGTCATTGAGTTAGAGCGGGCGAATGCCAACTTAACAATCTTAAATCAAAAAAATCTAACTTCGAAGAGGGGCTTCCTGAGGGTAAGAAAGAAATGGTCATTCATTGTCATAACGACATTTTCCTGGCCGAAACAAACAACAATTGGTGGGCCCTCTCGAGCGTTGAGGAAAGGGGATACTCATGAAGAGAGAGAGAGAGATACGGAAGAACCTCGTGGGAAGAATGGGAACGAATATAGAAAGGAAGTAGACGCTAGGGCGGTCTATCGCTCAATATTGGAATTGTACAGGCAATAAACAATTCTGAATCAAACGCATCACAGAAAATAACCAGTATGAAACTTAAGTGGGCCTGGGAACTCTTCTCACACGATCTCAAAGAGCCAAAAAGGGGCAAGGATGAAAGATTGTACAAAACTGAAAGAGTCTTTCGATTTTACACTCTATACCATTTGTACGATTTGTATGGGAGTGGTTCGCCAGCGACCAATTCTGAATCAATCACATCGCTCAAAATAACCATCGTGAAACTCGAGTGGGTCTGGGAAAATTTTTTTGAAATGGTCGCATGGGCATCTTACATCAGTATCCCCATCACGGAATTTTGTGCAGCGTGTGAACAAAAAGACGCAAGAGGGACAAAAATCGAACAAAAACTCGGCGTCGCGTGGGTCCCACTACAAATTCCATTTTTTTTGCGCTTCACCAAAACCACTTGGCCATTTCACAACGAAGGGGCGATTCGGAAAGAGCCAGAGAGAAGCGATTTAGGCCTCCATCATAATGGTCATTTCACAACCTGCGGGAGAGAGAGAGAGAGAGAGAGAGACGAAGGAGAGAAGCCAGATGACCCCACCCGAATATTCCGAGTTGTGAAGTTGGGTGGTTGAAGTGTGCAGTGTAAACCGAGGAATGGAGTGGTGGAAAATCTGTTTGGCTGAGAACTTAGCTAGCTTAGTGTTAGCTTAGGGTTTACCAGTAACTAGAGCAATGATATTTAACTGTCAAGTATAGTTTAGTGGTCGAATGGATAAGCCGATCTTTCAGTCGCCAATAGAGAGAAGGGAAATGATCGGAGAACCAGCGATGAATGGTACAAATTGAAGGATTGAATGAACGGTCTCGTCTAGTGTCTCTCTCTTTCTCTCTCTCTCCCTCTCTCTCTCTCGATTCACAAATACAATACTAACTGTGGTTGGTTGGCTCTCACACGCGAGAGAAGGGGTCAGAGAGAGAGCCTATTAGTCATCTCTCGAGAAGGATGGTGTGGTCTGAATGGCTAGTAGTATGGAGGAGAGGGGAGGAGGGAACGGAGAGAGAGAGAGAGAGAGAGGCGGAGGTTCACCCCCAGAGGGGAGGAGGTTATGGGGTGGGAGGGGTGAAGGAGGGGAGGTTAGCTCTTTCTCCCACCCCTCAAGTCGAGACGCGAACAGAAATCGAGAGGAGGTTTTGTTGAGGGGAAGAAGGAGGAAGAGGAGAGAGAGAGAGAGAGAGAGAGAGAGAGAGAGAGAGAGAAAAGCAGGGGGAGAGAGATATTGATAATAGTGAACGGCGCCAGCGGTGGTGGTAGTGCCTGGTGTGCATTTTCCGACACACACGCGTAAACGTTATCACTTTATTTATCAGCGGTGCGAGAAACCCGTTATCACCGGGCTGGTTGTATATGGACAACAACCCGGTAGTGCCTGACTCCACGCTCACAGCGTTCTGGGCAAAGTGCCAAAATTGAAAATAATTCGTGGTGACCATTGTCCTTCTTTTTTAAAATATATTTTTAGCTTTATCTAACTGTCTGCGTAAATTGGCATAGACTGCCGTGGGCCAATTTTTAAAAAAAATGGCTGGTCAATTAGGGGGGAATTGTCCTTGTGCTTTGATGACCCGTCAGATTGAATGCCCTTATAGAGTGATCGATTGATTCGACTTAATTGCGGGGGGTAATTAGAGTCTGACCAGCCTGGAGTATGAACTCTGATACCTTCCCTCTCCCCCCTCTATATCCAGGCAAGTTTTTTCTCGGCTCGTCTGTCCCGAAATTCGCAAACGCTTGCATAGAGAGTGGGAGAGAGAGAGAGAGAGAGAGAGAGAGAGATCGCGGGAGGTGAGGGAGGAGGGGGAGACACTACTCGCTCGTTCTCTCTAGCCAGTGCTAGGCAGTGTCGGGGGTTGCATCTCTCTCGCTTCTCTCTCTCTCTCTCTCTCTCTCTCTCCCCTCGAGACTCTCGTGGACAGTTTTCCACATGGGCGGCAGAGGGGGGCAAACATTTCCGGGGTTTGGTGCGTTGAAGGATGGGTGCGGGGACAAGTGACCGGGACTCGCAAAACCGTCAAATAGTAGGGTACTGTAGGGTCACAATCTATTGTGAACTGATGATTCGAAAGAGAGATGACCTAGAGATGTGCAAAAAGGGGTTAATGGCGTGTTGCAGTTGACCCCATATAGGGAGACGCAACTTTTAATGGGGAGTGCATTTAGGAGAAGAAAAAAGAGAGAGATTAGCGTGTGCTAACGCGTGCAATGTCACGGAGTTACGGTAAACGATACTGTAGAAAGAAACTATTTAGGGGTACTGAAGTGGGATACAGTAGGCAGCACATTAGTCTTCTTTTTTTTCTTCCAGAAATGGGTCAAGATTAAGATCAGCTCTTGTTCCTGACCCCTTTCTGGAGCTGTTGAATCATGTGGGTAGGTCATCGGGACCTTTTCCGGGGTTACTCATCCGTCTGTAGTAAAAGCTAATCAACAACACTCGCGTGTGTTCGAATACTGCGTGAGTAAGCAAGTTAGATTACTGGATAAATGTTTGAGAGGCGGCGAAGAGAAAATTGACATTTCATGATATCCACAACTAAAATAACCGCGCTGAAACATACATCGTGAACACATTTGCCAAACAAAATGAAACTTCTGAGAATGATGTAACCGAAATTCAGGAAAACGTTATCTTTTCTAGCAAAGAGATTCCTTTTCTGCAAATTTGAGCTCAGAATAATTAAGTTGGTATTTTAAGGAGCTCGAAGGGTCTCTGTCATTAACATTCGCTTAGCTTTTGGCTAACTAAATCACGCCGAAGCATAATCGAATCGACTTTTGAAAGAGTGGGAAAGAGAGGGTCGGAGATGCAGTCAAGAGGCCCGAGAATCTGCACGAGATTTCTCGCATAGGAAAAGAGGAGAAGAAGATGTGAAAGTCATTGGCAATTCATCGACTTTCGCATTATTTTCAGAGAATCCCTCTCGATTCAACGTGCTCTCTCACTCCCGACACCTTTCTGGGAAGTTTTTGAGCTTGAAAATCTTTGCAGCGAATCTCAATACACACATTTTGTTCAATCTAGCGAGTAATTTCCTCTCGACTTCCTGATTTGGCGCTGATTGCGCGATTGCATTTGTTTCTGAGCAGAGAGAAGGATTAGATTGGAGAAATCAGAGAACGGGGAGGAAAATTGCTGCACAGAAGTGATGCTAGATCGAATAATCCTATTCACGAATAAGAAAGGTGATTCTCGAGTAGAATTATGCGATCTAACAACACTACTGAGCGGAGGGTAACAGATCGGAAAAGTCAGAAGACGGGGATGAAAATAACTGCAAAGTTTGCTCACAAATTTCGTAGTGCGCTTAGAGAGGCGAACTGAGATGGTTGACCAGTTCAGATTCTCCCAAAGTCGACCAACAGAGATCAGTAAGTGATCATCATTCCACAAGCCAATAGCTCTTACAGAAAATGGGTTGGGGTGAGGGAGCGTGTAAAACCGAGAAAGTCTTTCTCTTTCTCACACTTTCTGCATGTTTGGAGTCGTTTGAGGTACCGTACCCAGACAGAACCTAGGGGGTTTTACAGTAAAATGAAGAATGAAGCTTGGGGGGGTTACCATGAATCGATATCCGCCCCTGGGTGCAGTAATAACTGCCCCGGGACCCATTAGAACTCGGCTCTGTCCGTCAAATGCGGTCCAGATGTCGCCGATTCCTGTCAGTCTCTCGCTTTTCTCTCTCTCTAAGCTCGATTTTAACCCATTAATTTTAAAATCGTCTAGTCTGACCCAACAGTGCAACGGCCAAAAGTGCAGTATTTGTCTCATCCACGGATGAAAGAGCTACAGTGCCTTCCTCTACAAATTGTTACTCACCTCCAGAAAGGGGTCACGTTGAGCCACTATGCTAAGTTGAGCATATCCCTCTCGAATCTACGCGCAATTTCACTCCCGACACCTTTCTGAAGATCAAGCAGGTCAAAGATTTGCTGTATTTCTACAGTAACCACAGAGCATACTTTGACCTACCGTTATATCGGAAAATCCGGAAATATGTGCGGATCAGCTGTCTGGAGGGCGGAAATGAACCACGGGACTCACTGGGAAAGAGGTGAGGGAGGAGAAAAAAGAGGGGTGACAACTGTGGTGGTCGGCAGTGTGTGTTTTCCTGTAGAGTGGAGAGTGGAGAGAGAGAGAGAGAGAGAGAAATGACATGCTGGTGACTGATTGGAGTCTTTCTCTCTTTCTTCGGAGTCTCTCAAAGGGCAACCGATAGGGAGAGAGAAAGAGAGAGAAGGAATGACCTTTTCGGCCCTGAGGAAACGAAAACAGACAGACGATGGTTTGAAGGGAGAGAAGGGAGACTGTCTGCAGATGATATTCAATCATTTTTGTTATCGATCAACAAGTCTACTGTGCAAAAATAAACTATATAGAGAAATAAAATCGGGAGCTATCCGACCTATGCAACGAGAATACATTGGGAGGGTCGAAATATGAGATCATTCTGATCTTATGCTGCGCTAATTTCAGGGGTGGATGTGCACCCTCTGAGGGTGGAAAATTAGTATAACTCAGATCAAACTGAACGAAATGTCTCCAGTCAAAAAGTAAAATGTTCCAATCGTGGCTTGCAATTCCTGTATCAAGTGTGGAAGTTGTAGCTGTATTAGCAAAAAAAGTTATGAAAGGGTGCATACAACTGATGTGCACCTTGCACTCCATGAAATTTGCGTAGCATTACTTTGGTATTTACCACACATCCCGGTACATGTCCAGATTGGAAATGTCCAGATTGGAATCATTCCGGGATCCCGGTATGGATACCGAGCAGGAGGGGGCAAAAGCGGGATCCAGCCTGGACAGTCAGATAAAAAAACCGTCATCCTATAAAGGAGTTGCGGGATGATGTCAATATTGCATGGTCGATTCTTCTCTCGAATGGGGTCGTCTACTCTCAAACATTGCCTTCCTTTCCCCTCCTTTTCACTCTCTTTGCAGTTCGTGTGCCTTCTCTCCCCCCCAATCCTTGCACGGGAAAGAGAAGAAGAACGTCAACAGGGGGTCGACCCCGTGAGAGAGAGAGAGAAGAGAGAGAGAGAGAGAGAGAGAGAGAGAGAGAGAGAGGAAGGAAGGAAGCGAAAAAGTTGTTGACGGTCCGGCGGCCACAAGACACCCCACGAGCCTACAGTATAGAGAGAGAGGTAGATCACGCAGCTCATTGTTGACAAAGCGCAGCGCAGTCGAGTAAACATCGAATGTGTGGTCGAGGAGAACTTATTTTTCCCGGGCCATCATGTGTTTTCGAAATGCCATCTATTTCACATTATCAGGGAGCATATCGTTCGCATCACCCATGACCTTTTTGCCTTCGGTAATCGCGCCCCGGCTACATCCAGATGGGGGCAAAGAGCGAGAGAGCGTGTGAAAGTGAGAGAGTTCTATCACGATCATACTTTCCCCTGACCCTTTTATGAAGGTATGATAAAGTATGCGATAATTCAAAATATTGCGTGTCTAGGCATGTCTATTGTCAATAAAATGACGAGGCGGTGACCAAACAGCACTGCCCGTTCCACATTTTGATTCTTATCATTCGCCGCTAGTCTAATCATCACAAATCCATTCATCTCTCTCTCTCTCTCTCTCTCTCTCTCTCTCTCTGACCTTGGAATAATGGCTCAATCTCGAGAGCGCGCGCTGCAACCGTTGTCGTCGGCGAGCAGTAGTAGGCAACAATTGGGTCAGAGGTCAGCGCCCCCAGTTCACGATAGACAAGGGGTTACGGTAGCGACGGATTACTGTAGTAAGAGGGGGCAGATCAATGTTGCACTGGGGCGTAGATATACTAGATGGGAGGGGAATGCTCCTCTCTCTCGTTTTTCACCCCCTATCTCTCCCTCTGCCTCTTTCACTCTGCAAAGTGCAAGTAGCGTACACGTCTCTCCCCGCTCTCTTTCTCTGGTCGTCTCTCGAGTTCGTCCAGTCTCTCGTGTTCTCTGGTCTTGTCTGCCTCTCTCCTCTTGCCACGCTCTCTTGCTCCTTCTCTTTCCAGGCTCGGGGGCCTCCTCGCCTGGGGACAGGCAGTGCCAGGCAGAAGAGGACTTGAAAAGAGAGAGAGAGAGAGAGAGAGAGAGAGAGGGTCAGACAGACGTCATAGACGAGGAGAGGGGAGGAGAACCCCTCTTGGACGTGCCCCTTTTGGAAGGAGGGAAGAAACTCGGGTGAAGAGAGAGAGAGTGAGAGAGAGAGAGAGAAAGAGTAATTTGAACGGGAGCCCGGAAGCCATCTTCGTTGTTTACCCCCCGTGCCGCTGGTGAAACTCTCGTGAATTGTGAAAAGAGAGAGGAAACGAAGTGGTCAAGAACCACCCTTCCCCTCCCTGCATTCTAAACGCGACTTCATTTGTTGGAATTGTGAAACGGCGGTCTCCCTGGTGGGGTCCTAATAGAGTCCTGCGTGTATGGCAACAGATCATTCCACAGCCAAATAAACCTTACAGAGAAACGGGGTGGAAGTTACCAGATAAAATACCTAGAAATGCAGAGTATGTCCAGCCAGGAAAAATGTTCTAGAACAAGTACAGAAACAATACGAGAGTGTGAGAGAGCGCATACAATCTCTCATTTTCGCACGCTCTCTACCCACTGGCATCTTTACTGGACATTTGGAGTACTGTAGTACTGATCAGAAACAAGCGATGCCTTTATCTTGAGCGAATTTAGTCTTGTAAAACACAATCAAAATCGATGGTATAGCGTAGAGAAATCAGCAGCGAATCGATAATGTTTCTTGAGATGAGCTAGTCAACAGAGAAGGATCGTTCCAACAATGGCAACTCCCAGCAGGAGAGAAGCAGTCGAACCTCCGTCCGGCTTCTTCGTCGTCAGGTCGGGAGGAGGAATAGTGGCGTCGGTGGCGTTGGCTAAAAGTAAATTATGGACTGCTTGAAACTCGAATCTGTCAAATACGAGAGTTCATGAGCAAATATTAGTAGAATACTACTGTCATTTCTTCACGTGCGAAACTGCACTTACCCGGGGCCTCCATCGTAGTACCCTTCGATTTATCATCGTTGGGAGCTGCCTGAATTTCACCAATTTTTTTAGGATTAGATCAGGAATTGTGGTCGGTTTTTGCAGTGTTTCATCCGTGTTTACAGTGGATGTCGATTGGTGATGTGTGTACCCTATGGCAGTATATTTTCTCCGATTCTCCGTCTCTTTTCAGTCATTTTGCAATTCTCGGAATACGAGCACCGAACGGGCAATCCCTAGTGTGCACTCACAGTGGATTCAGTGGATGGAGGAGGGACGGGAACGACGGGGACGGCAGTCAGATTCTGCAGTTCACGATTAGACTTTTAGATCCCCCTATAGAACAAGTCCGTATCTCTTCATTTTGTACACGCACTCGTGCTACGACCGGTGAAAAGAGTGCGCGAAATGAAGAGATCCGGACTCGGTTTTAAAAATCTAATATAAATTTATTAAGTATTCGCGAAATTGTAATTCACTTGGTAGTTTATAGTAAAGCACGAATGGTTATGAACAAGTTATAGATCGCTCAATGACATATCTTGATGGCGTGAAACTTATCTGGATTTGACAAATATACTTTTCCAAATTGAGAAAATACCAAGAACGAAACTCGGAACAATCGCTTCTCTATTACTTTCGGTATTTGCCGTCAATCATATTACTGTAGCCAAGATGCATTGATGACTAATTATATTAGTTTTTTTGGTTTTTTTGGATTTTCATTGGTTTTTTTTTGGTATTTTAAAATATAGTTTACCTCGAAGAATGTGGACAGTTTAATGGAGTGGAAGGGATTGAAATCAGCGATTTCGACGCCGTCGCCCAGTTGATCTCGATGATTGCACTTGGGAGAGGAACACCCGCAGACGGAACTGATATTTATATTATTATAATATTAATACTAATACGTTTTATTGTTAAAAATACAGTAAAAAGTATTATTGTTCATGCTGCGCAAATTTCACGGGTGGAAAGTGGAAAACTGTTTTTTTTTCACATTTGCATAACTTTTCTTCCAGTCAAGCAACAACTTCCAAACTTGATACACGGATGGCGAAACACATTTGGAAGATTTTACTATTTGATTGGAGAGTTTTCGTTCTCTCAGTTTGATCCGAGTTACACGAGTTTTCCACCTTTGAGGGGGAAATTTCGCCGATGAAATTTGCGCAGCCTTCTTTGTCACTCCATGTGACATCGTATTTCATGTATGCCGTTTTTTCACTTAGTCTCAAATTGGTACTACAATTTGCTCTGTAAATTGCATGATGAACATTATTTATTTATTTCTTTAGCATAATACCGCTTAGAGTTGGCGTGACACGTTGTCCTCGCCACTGGCTGGTCAGTCGAGCATCCCGCGTAGAAGTCATACTTCTCCTGCACTGCAAATATCGAATATAGATATTACAAATTCATAAAGACTTGTAAAAATAATACAACGTTCTGCTCCCACACAACAGACTGCGAAAGAGCATGACAAAGCAGGAGGTCGCGAACGTACCATTTGTTTTTAAATTGTGATACTTATCAATTGAAATTAGTTTAATAGAAGGCGTTTAAAATTGGGGCGAAAATATACTTACCGATAAAGCAGGTCGTGCCCTCACAAATGTTGCTTGCATTACACGGAATCTGCAATCGTAATTAGCATAATTAATTAGCGTAATTAATTAAGAAAGGGTCCTTACATTAGTTGGTCTGTTCGAGCAGTGGTAGCACTCGACTGCATTAGCAACTGCAGGAAGGACAAGGAGAGCAGCAAGGAGAGAAATCATCCTTGGAATACCCTTTAAAGTAGATAATTAATTAGCTACAAATTATGGTACAATACAAATACCAATAGCATTGAGTCTCTCTTCTATTTCTTACTCTGGTAGTTTTCTCCCACAACCATCCCAGTTCCCCTCTCACTGGGAGAATTATCAAAGGTGCCGAGGGTTTCTTCCACTTGTATCCCAGCGAACTTAATGGGATACCAGTGGGAGAAGAAATCGAGAAGAGGGGCTCAATATTATTGGTATTGAATTGTGAATCCGACTGTAAAACCGACTAAAGCTGGGGAAAGCAAAGAGAGAAATGGTGAAAAGTGGATGGGATCCACCTGAAAATCGACGATGAAAATCACGAATTGTTTGAGCAGCTAACGACTTCCGATTTCACGATATTTACGAATCGATGATGCGCATGATTCACTCCCATCTCTCCCACATCAAATATCCACGTCACAGTATTTCTGCAAAAAAAGAGGTTCTGAACAATTAGAGATCACAAATATGTCAATCATATTTTCAAGCGGCTTACACGCATTAACTTCCGATGCAACTGCACACACTTATAATTAGGAAAAAACATGAAAAGCATTGCCTGTGTGGGCGGAATGACTTTTTTCCCATTTTTTTATATTTCTGGTCATTTTCATATTGTGTCATGATCTTGCAGACATTTTTCTCAGGATACGTGAAACCCGAATCTAGTTTCTGCTACTTGTTTCAGTCTCCAGCCCACTCTTTCGTCTATCATCAGTGCAAAGTATGGAAACATCGAAGATTGGCCGGAATTCCGAGCACACAGCGTACAAATTTTCCCTTCTCACAGCTTTGGCACCTAGAGAGTCTGTCGTTGTCTGACTCTCTCATTTCGTGCGCTCTCTCAGTAATTCCCTCTTTCTCTAACTTCAGCTCGCTGTTACTCTTTTGGATGCTGTGCGTTCCCACGATCAGGATGTGAGGACGTCCGAGGGAAACTACGAGAATGGATCAAAGTTGAGATGGAAGAAGTACTCCAGCTTCACTTATTCTCTATCGTTTCGATTTATTTTCCTGCGAATAAATCTGTTTTTTTTGGCGTTAGAAATTATCTCTTTTAGCACTTTTTTCTCGATCGGTTGAAACATATTTATTTTGATCTTGTTGATCGCTGCAAAATCAGCAGGGAATAGAAGCGATTTTCATAAATCTAGTCTCGTAGGAATGAGAAATGATTAAAATATTTATTGATTGTGATAAAGGAATAGTCCTAGAGAACTAATCTTACTATTAGAGAAGATTGGACTCCTCCAGATTGAATTGGCCCATTCTGACCTGCCCTTAGTCGTGAATCCCTCAGGACTTATTGCCTACATAGAAAAGGGGTACCATAGAGAAAATAAGTTGTGTGATCTTAGAAATGGAACGTTATTAGGAATTGGTCAGAGTAATTCGTCCGAGCACCTCGAAACCAAGTAGATATTCTTAGAAGATTGGATCAACCACGCAGGTTACCCAATTATTCCTCCGTTTCGGACACCCGTGCCAATCGCCATATTCAAGAAGAGACCAAGGAATGAACGACGTCAACAATTTATGTGCAGGAATCGTCTTGTTTTTGGTGAGTATATTATATATATTAAAAATTGTATACCGACCCTTATAATCCGTCAAAAGTTCGCGAACTTTTCACGCATCTTTTCTTGCTCGTTTTAGGCTATTTTCTTTATAATTTGCGTTAGGTCATTAGAGACGCTTAAGAAACTACTAATGCCGAAAGAAATTAACCAAAAATATAAACTAGGGAATTAGCCGCACCTCTTAGAAGGTCGCGGAATTCTGCGAGTTGTTTTCCGCGAGCTAGACAGTGACGAGAGAGCACGTAAACAGAGAGAGCGCAGAAATACAACAACAACATTGCTTACTTTTCCCTCTCCTCGTTCCGCGTGCTCTCTCGTCACTGTCTAGCTCGCGGAAAACAACTCGCAGAATTCCGCGACCTTCTAAGAGGTGCGGCTAATTCCCTAGTTTATATTTTGGGTTAATTTCTTCGGCATTAGTAGTTTCTTATGCGTCTCTAATGACCTAACATAAATTATAAAAAAAATAGCCTAAAACGAGCAAGAAAAGATGCGTGAAAAGTTCGCGAACTTCTAACGGATTATAAGGGTCGTACCTGTTTCAAGCCTTTTATCCTTTTTCTCTCTACAATCACAGTCAACTTTCAGTCTGGTCTCTTCGGCGTTTGCTCCAATGGACTCGCCATCTTCACTGTGTATAAATGTACGCTATCTGAAAATTAATTAATAATAAAATATACGTTTCAGGTCGTCACTTGCACAATTCGTTCGGATTTCTTTGCTTGTCGCATTGCGTCGCCAATTTTGGCGTTTGTTTCACATTCGCGATGTGGTGCGCGCCCACTACCGTTTGGTATGTTACCTTTGAATTGATATTTATTTCAGAAATATAAACATTTTCGATAAAGACAAACACAAATTGTGAAAATTTCTATCTCCCACCATTTAGTATTCGTAATTCTTCATTTCAGGCAGAATACCTTCCTCACGTCAACAGCCGAGGGAAAACGCATCGGTCAGATCAATTTCCTCTTCTGGAATGCTTGCGTTTACTCCCATTTATCCATTTCCATCAATCGATTCATCTGCATCACATTTCCGCTGCAGGTGGAACAATTATTATTCTCGATAGTTTTAAAATGAGTTTCACCCGACCGGGAAAACGACTGGGAAACGAAATACACCTATTCGCATTCGATGAAAAGTCCCTATAAATTATTCACTTTCGATTATATTCAATAAACTGTTCAATAAGTTTCGCGATAAGTTTCATCCTCTTGATAAAACTAGTGCGAAACGGAATACACTGATTCACGATCGAGAAATTGTCCCTAGAAATGATCGGTGATTGAATATGTAAAAAAACTGCAGTTTCAGAATGAGTTTCATCCGATCGAGAAAAAGAATGAAAAACGAAGTGCAGTGATTCTTGGATATCTTGTCCCTAGGAATTGTAGATAATCTTTGTATTAATCAGGCGATGCGTTTCTTCACTCCTCGTGTCATTGGTGCTTTCATCGCCGTTCCATGGACAATCGCAGTCTGCCACATAACGCCATATTTCTGGAGTAGGTTTTCTTGCTTTCATGATAAATGTTAAGGATGGCTTCGCAAGAAATGACTCTCTTTATTTCGCACACTCTGACACCGGTCTGACCGTCGAGACAGTGTGAAGTGCATATCTTGCGAATAATTAAATAAACTTTAATTTCTAAGAAATATGTAAAGAAACCAATTGGTCTCTCGAAGGAATGTCAGATAATATGAATTTGTTTATTTCATGTAGAAAGTAATTGAAGGAGATTATTTAATATTTTCAATATCAGCATTTGCAGTCAACGACTGTTTTGTCTTCTACGAACCAGTAACATGGGCGTGGACGTTCACTACCGGTCCGTGTGTGTCAGTTTGTCGATTTTTCTTATCGATTAATCTCAAACCGATTTCAGTCTTTACATCTCGACGTACTTTGACTTCTACACTAGTATGACAGTGTTTGTGTTGATGCTCACTTTCGACCTCTCCACTGCTCTTAAACTAAGACTTCTCAATAATGTGAGCGATTTTCGAGACAGATCTGTAATGCGAGAAAACAACAACCGGCAGAAGCATTCGGAGAAAGGTTTTTTAATAAAAAATTTTAATAGACTTTAAACGGAAAGAAATAAGCACAAATGAGCTATATTAGTGTGTACATGTAGGATGGGAGTAATAGAATTAGATTATAAGATTTATAGCTATTTCAAGTGTACTAAAGTGAATTATCGTAAAAGTATAATACCGATAAGTCACCGATAATTCCAAGAAGCACAATATTTCAGAAAAGCCTCGGTGTCACTGGAATGCGCGAATTAATTGCGAAGCGGAAGATGGAGACGCGATTCTTCGTGCAGGTTAGGTTTCACCGTTACTTCTTCCTCCCACAATTCATCATATGCTCAGTCTGATCCAGGGTCGTCGAAAGAGTCACCACAAAATATAATTATTGTTGAAAATGCAATTAGCGAAATTAGTGTTGGTTATACCACTCAATAATCAATTATTTCAGGCAATTTGTCAATCGTGCACTTTCGGTATGGAGATTCTCTGCTTCTATGTCATCTGCACATTTGCAAAAACGCAGTGGGAGGTAACAATCGATTTCTAGCGGAACCGAAGAAATAAGGAATAAACATTTGTTGTTTGACTCACTGCAGTGGCTTAACGCCCTTGGCATTTGTGTCTTTCACCAGGAAACTTGGAAAAAGAAGTATTCAATATCCGCGCACTTTGATGGCGTAATATCCAGCGTCTAAATTGGGGCAATCCAACTTTATTCATATTCAGCTCTTCGCTTCGACAACCTTCGCGTGGGTCGCTTGTCACGCAACAGACGGGTTCGACTTTCCTCCATTTCTCTTTACCTTGTCGTGAGAAATTCGGGAGTGAGGCCGTGAGCTCTGAGCACTATTGGCACGAAATCGTGCAGTTTTGAGAGATTCCCATGAGAAATCTGAATTTTTGCACTCTAGGTTTGCTTTCAGACTGATCATGTGTCTCTTTCACTCGGGACGACTTTGGGAAAATCGGAAGCGATCAGTAGTGAACACGACCACGTCCGTCATACGTAATTTCGCTTCATTTATTTTTTATAGAGTTTGAAATTCGGTTTAATAACTGGATTCGATCTCTTCAAATCCCACAGTCCCTCAACAACCGATCAGCGTAGATAGCGTGCGAAATGAAGAGATCTAGTCCAGATATTTGAATTTTAAACTTAAATTTTTTATTAAGCAAGACACTCCTCACATTTAATCGACTAGTAATTTCAAATACGATCCATTTCAGAAGACCAAAGACTGAAGCACTGAGCAGACGGGATTCGGAGTTGTACATACATTGATCTACTCATTCAATTTAGGACAAATTCATTGTTATTCGCATTTATGCTTCGTGAAAAATAGTGAAATAAAAATTTCAATTTAAAATGGATCCTTTTTTTACAATTCGAATCTGTAAGTGACGATGTGCATGCCAATAAGAGGAATTCTCAGACAACCGGGAGTTATTGCAGCCAGTCTTCTCCATCCGAAGAACTTGAGAGCGACAGCGGCTGATCGCATGTCTTGAGGAGTCGAACCTGTAGGTATTCACAGTCTTCTGCTGCACCATCACGAATTACATGATAGCAAATAGTTAACAAGCTCTTGAATCGCAGGTGGACCGACTAGTAGCATGTATCGGCAGACTGGCCAACTAGACAACCGGCCGATACTTGCTGCTGGTCCAAGTACCAACAAATCTAGAGTTATTGATTTACCCATTACAAGACGTATTAGAATATTACCAGGTAGATTTTCGAAAATATTCACCATCGATATCCTTGAATCCGTATCGTCTCGCGACGTCGCTGGTGAGGACGATTGTGCCCGTCCTTTTGTTGATCTGCATTTAGTCTATTTCAAAAAAGTATTTACCGATTCTGCAAACACGGTACTTCAAATTATCCTCTGATGAATATTTTCACTGTAATTTTCATGGACATTTTAACTTCTTCATTTTGAAAATGTTTTTTCACCTTAGGATCAGCAGCCATGTGCACGATGCATCTTCCCACGTACTCGGGTGATTCTCCAGTGGTCAGAGACTCCTCGATCATGTCCTAAATCAATAAATAATTTACATTTATAATATTTTTATTTGAAATTTGAATTGTTCTGAAATTTGGAAGAGCATCCTACAGTTCACCCAGGGATGGGTGGATTGGTGTTTCACCAATCATGTAAATGAACGCGGTTTCCCTGTTTCGTCAGTTGGTCGATCGTCGTCGAATATTATTATAGATACAAACCTTTGGTGCTTTAACAACTTGTTGTATTTTTCCTGCGTGGATGAGCTCTATTGCACATTCAGTCTTGACAGAGGCCGGCCAGAGAGACAAGATACTCACTCCTGCAAGCCTCCTATAAATACTTATCTTCCGTATCCTGCCAACTATCAAATGAACAACGCACAAAAATCATTTTCATCATTTTAAAATTGTCAATATTGAATTAATGAAAGCTACTGTATCCTACCGGTGCCCTTCAACTCTTCGGCCATATCGACTGCCATTCGGTCGAGCTGGAAATATTAATTTTCTTAGCATAGATTATTTATTTTTGTAGCAAGCAGGAGAACAATTTAATGAGCTCACCGCGATCTTGCCCACTCCGTAAGCAACGTTGAATGCGTAATGAAGACCTCCGATGGAAGAGATATTGATGATGAGACCAGTGTTCCTTCAATGTCACTCTCACTTGGAACTTCGGAAGTAAGTCTGATGACTGTACATGAACAACGACATATTTTATAATAGCTATATTCCGCATTCTACATATACTCACAGGAAATATGTCTACGAATATTGAAGCTACCGAGCAAGGCCTATAAAAGTTTATAACATTTTCATTTTGATGCAGGGGAGCGGTTCCTTTAGACTTTGAAAGTCGTCGATCAGTAGTCTGGACTTCTATTAGTGTTGACTACTTGTACTCCTATCTATATTTAGTTGCAATCCTCCTACCTTTTTGTCATCATTCTCGCAGCATACACCGAGCAGATGTAGTGATTTCTCAGCCCTACGTTGTTCACTTTGTCCCAGAATGAAGGATCAAGCACGTAGAAAGGCTTTCCCTCGGTGTAATTGATGTCCTGGGCAATATCGGTGTAATTAATATCCAGTAAATTACCTATATGTTTACAAAATATGCATTTCATAATTTCGAAACGCCCACCGTACATTTATGGCTGAGAAGGCGTTGTTGACCAAAATATCGAGCACCCCTCCGTTCTCCGAATCGATTCTGGAAGTAGAAGAGATCATTTACAGTCCTCCATATAATTATTAGTTGCGAGAACAGCTGCTCTTTGCACGTCCATTGGTTCTGCCTGTCGACAATATTTTTTGCTTGAAAAATAGACGAAACAATCGCATTTGGGCTGTCTCTGAGCATATTCTTCGTTTGCCTCTTTAAGGCAAGCAATATGAGGAAATTATCAATATTTCTAACCTCTCGAAGAGTTCCTTGACAGAATCGGAATCGGAGTGATCGCAGTACACGAGAATCGCTTTTCCACCACGCTTCTCAATTTCTGTAACAGTGGGAATTCATTGGAGGAGGAATGTGTGAGAATGGTGAACAGAAGAACGGCTCCATCTTTCTAGAGAGACTGTCTTTTTTAACTTATAAACACTCTAACACCCACACTCTGTAATCATGTGCGACCAAATGTGACACGTCGTGGAAAAACTAAGTCATTGCGAAGTCACCTTGTTTTGTCTTCTCGAGTGTGGGCAGCACCTCTCCGTACTCGCAGTTGTTCTGCAGTGACTCATTCGGCTGACGACCAGTGATATAGACGGTGGCGCCTGTCGATACTCAGTTATCATACTACCGCGATATTCAAGCGGAAAATAATGGAACAGTGCAAGAATAGCTCGAAGACGGGAATTACACTGACCTTTTATATTTTTTTACTGAATAAAATTCGAGGAAAACGGAATTGCAAGAAGTAATAGATACAAGTAGTCAGTCTCACCAGCCTGTCCCAACTGCAATGCGATTCCCCTTCCGATTCCTCTCGAAGCGCCCGTCACAAGGGCGATCTTTCCCTTCAACGGAGTCCACGATTTCGTCATCTTCTAAATATCGGAGAAGTGAAAGTAAACGTCAAAAGAGAACACAAAAAGAGCGAACTCGACCATTCACTCAGGAAATAGAGGATTGGAACGAATAATTTGTTCTGAGCATGATAATGTCCATCTTACAATTTGTGATTTGACTAGAAATATAAATCTTCGCGAAATGTGGTTTTACGGCTTGGAAGAATTATTTACGTTTTACGGCTTTTCACTCGGAAGAATTATTTTCTATATGCATTCCTCTATTTCAAATTCTGGAGAAACATACGCTGTTTGCGTTAGGATCAACAAGGGCTCAACAGGAGTCTGGAACAGGTCAAAAATCGAATTCGCTGAAAACATGCTCCTAGGGGTAACTTTCGATGCCGAACACGTTAGCGCTATCGATTTCGCAATAGGACCACTCTGGGCGCTGGTATGGCGCCGCGCACTTTTGGCGGAAAACGCGTTTTTCGTTAATAACTTCTAAGAAACTCGTCAAAATGGCGGGAAAACCAAAAATTTAGATCAGAATTTGAAGCTCTATCAAATGGCGTTATTGTCACATCATGACGATTTCTTGTTTTCGAGAAAAAAGTCGATTTTTGTCATAGAGCGCATTACGGCGGAAAACGCGTTTTTCGTTAATAACTTCTAAGAAACTCGTCAAAACTAGCGGGGTTGTATTGAGGTTAAATGCACTACGCTCTATGCATACACTACGCTCTATGCATAGTTCTGGGTGTGGGCACGGTCCAGGGGGAGCTCGGTAGGTGGCTCCAGGAACGGTCCAGGGGGAGCTCGGTAGGTGGCTCCCGGTACGGTCCAGGGGGAGCTCGGTAGGTGGCTCCAGGTACGGTCCAAGGGTCACCCTGTAGCCGGCTCCAGGTTCGGTCCAGGGGGAGCTCGGTAGCTGGCTCCGGGCTACATTAAAGCGCGCAGTATGCTGGGGAATGTTAATCGCTATCAAGAGTACTGGCTTATTCCGGTGGAAAAGGCTCGTGAGGCAGAGAGCGATCTGCCTCACGAGCCTTTCACAACGGAAACGCAGGATACAGTGCGTTCAGAACTTTTAGAATACTTTCAGAGATGTACGCTCTCTGAATCCTATGCTCTTTCCTACGCTCTCTGAATCTTTTTGAAACTTTTAAAATTTTCGATTTTTCACGTTAAAATGTGTTAGAGCACGTTCAGGCACGTTTCGAACATCGTAAAAAACTTGTCCTGCGAACTCCTACGCTCTCTGAATCATTTGGAAACTTTTTGAAATTTTCGTTTTTTCACGTTAAAACGCGTTAGAACACGTTCAGACACGTTTCCGACATCGCAAAACACTTTTGTAGTGATCCCCTACGCTTTCTGAATCATTTTGGAACTTTTCGAATTTTTCGATTTTTCACGTTAAAACTCGGCAAAACAGGTGAAAACGTGTTTCACGGAACTCAAAAACGTGTCAGAACGGTTTCTGACACTCGCGAAAAATGCGGCAAAAGGTTTGCCCGCGGCGGGGGTCGAACCTGCGTCGGTCGGATTGCTAGTCCAGCGCGTAACCCACTTGACCATGGATTTGGTGATTTAAATTTTGTAAAATTTTAAAGCAATTCTGGTCTATTATCATATGCAAAAGGGTTTGAGAAGATAACGTGATTTTGAAGCGATTTATAGCGAAAAGACGAATATTTTGCGAACGGAAGGAATCACAAAAAAAAACAAACAAACAGACAGACAGACAGACAGACAGACAGACGTTAGCATTTTCTAATATATAGTAATGGCGGGAAAACTAAAAGTTTAGATCAGAATTTGAAGCTCTATCAAATGGCGTTATTGTCACATCATGACGATTTCTTGTTTTCGAGAAAAAGTCGATTTTTGTCATAGAGCGCATTACGGCTGAACCCGAGACCAGATTAAAGAGCGTATTTTCTGATCATTTTGATATATTTGGTTAAGCAATAAGGTTGAAGGACGATTGTTTCCCATTGCTTCAAAGGTTTTTCACGCGCGCGGAACGCGTGTACACACGCGGTATCCGTGTGGTCGATGCGGTAGTGGTCTAGAACTTAAATCCGTAGGTCATAGGTTCGATTTCTATCGGTCGCAAATGTCTTTTGCCGAATTTATTTTCATCGAAATTTCACCCCCTGACAATTTTTCAGAAATCTCGAAAAAGATATTTTTTCGAATAAAAAAAAGTCGGCAAAAGACATTTGCGACCGATAGAAATCGAACCTATGACCTACGGATTTAAGTTCTAGACCACTACCGCATCGACCACACGGATACCGCGTGTGTACACGCGTTCCGCGCGCGTGAAAAACCTTTGAAGCAATGGGAAACAATCGTCCTTCAACCTTATTGCTTAACCAAATATATCAAAATGATCAGAAAATACGCTCTTTAATCTGGTATCGGGTTCGGCCGTAATGCGCTCTATGACAAAAATCGACTTTTTTCTCGAAAACAAGAAATCGTCATGATGTGACAATAACGCCATTTGATAGAGCTTCAAATTCTGATCTAAATTTTTAGTTTTCCCGCCATTTTGACGAGTTTCTTAGAAGTTATTAACGAAAAACGCGTTTTCCGCCAAAAGTGCGCGGCGCCATACCGGCGCCCAGAGTGGTCCTATTGCGAAATCGATAGCGCCAGCGTGTTCGGTATCGAAAGTTACCCCTAGGAGCATGTTTTCAGCTAATTCGATTTTTGACCTGTTCCAGACCCTTGTTGATCCTAACGCAAACGGCGTCATATGGCATGAATGTATTGGCATTAATTGAATGAATTGAGGCAGGAATGTGAGTAGAAGGAAAAATAAAGATATCGGGGAGAGTACACGAATCCAATGTGCTTTAAGACATTGGCCTTTCTGCAGAGCGACCCACACTATAAATTATTATCAGAGGGAGACCCCACACTGAAATCTACTCCATTTTATATCTCTGGTAATCCATGATAAACTTAGTGCGTTCTCCTCTCTCTCTGCTACTCTCCACTTTTCCCTTGCTATTTCATCGGTGGAGAACTTTCGCTCCCAAGGAAGAATTTGCCTGCAATTTCGACGTGGTGTTTACTCACTATTCTCAATTCCCAAAGGTTGGTGACTCCAATCAACATATTATTCTAGCCAGATTGTGTTGAGGTTAAATACACTACACTATATGCGCACACGACGCCCTATGCAAAGTTCCGGGTACAGATACCTCCAGTTTCGTTCAAAAAGGAATTTGGTAGCCGGCTCCGGTTTTGTTCCGTCCCTCCTCTGGAACGAATCTGGAGCCGGCTTCCAAACTTCCATGGATCAGGAGCTGGCTGCGAAACTCCCCTGGAACGAGACATTCCCCTAGTGTCAATTCATATGCAATAGAAATCTTCATTTTACATTATAAAAAAGCGATGAACTGAACAAAAAGGACATCTGAGATGCCATTTTTGCACCATTCCTCGATTGCGCGTGTAGAGACAGCGCACCATTGAGAGAGACTACGATATAATAAAGCGGGTAAAGTGGGGGAGGGAGATATCTATGCTATCTATGCTCTATCTATGCTATTCAAGTCTAGCTGAACGATCTTAATAATTTTTTAAATCAATTGATTTAATCATGAATGCACGCCAATATCGGCTCATGTTTTTCGATTTTTTCAAGCGGTTACTTAATCACAATCTCAAATATGTGAGTCTTACTTGTTTTTTCATGCACTATTGTTATATTTATCAATGTACAATGGATTTTTTTTCAAATTTTATAGTTGCACCGAACTGTGATAAATAAACGAAAGAGGGTACTCTCAGTAATCACATCATTCCACATGCCGGTCAACCATCCAGAAAGGCCTTTGGAGTGAGAGAGCGTGTGAAATCGAGAGGGACTCTCTCACTTTTGTACACTCTCTCGCTCCAACCCTGATCTGTATGTTTGGAATCATGTGTAATTGTACAGGGAGGTTGGCTATGGATGACTGTTTTCGAATTGTATCGATATGGGAAAAACGAATACTGGATTACTGAGGAAAATGTGACTACGGAGGAGAAAGAGGTTTATTTCTTATAACTTCTTTATTAAACAAACTGTATGACAATTTAATATTATTTCTTCACCGCTAGATTAGTCCTTTATGATCACATCCAAACCAAGCGTTGGGTTAAAAATATGTATTCAGATACTCCGTCAACTAATTATGCCCGGACGTATGGTCTTCTTTTATTTAGGCAGAAGTTTGAAGGGTTTCATATGCTCAAAATCTGTCAGGTATGCAGCTTAAAATACATTTGTCATTTAATTTTCAGAGAAGTTTCGTCAGCAATGACATTTTTTCGAATCGAAATATTACCAGTCATCGCAAGTTTTGTTGGGAATAGTGATTTCATAAGTGAGGTAAGTATTTCATTTGTCTTTCAAAAAGTTGAACAACCACTCAGCAATCTCTAACACAAATTCTCCGTTGGGAAAATGCTCATCGGGAAGGAGGCATTCCTTATTTCTATGGGAGAATGAAGAAGAGGAACATTGTAAGCTAATTTATATTTTCCACTTTAGATATTTCCTTTTAGATGCCAATTCTTCTGGACGGACCAACTGATCACGTGTGGTTGCGAGCCGATGATGCAGGCTCGTACATTGACGATACTTTATATTGTCTTGAAGATTGAGACAATTCAGTCTGAGGAAAAATTTGCCAAAAACATTCCATCTCGGATTTAAATGCTGATAAAGTATTTTAAATATCGGAAAAAGTCTAGGTATCTCACAATCAATCGACATGAACTAAATTGGCAGATATTATATCAAAGCTGTTCGCAAATACACAAAAATATATCACTAGTATAACTGAAAAAATGGAAAATGAGAATAGAATTCGAATTTGTTGTCCTTCTCCCGTATACACAGAGTGGGAACTTTCTAGCATGTGCCTCTCTAGAGAATTCGATTCTCGTATATTCAAGAGAGTCCGCTCTCTATAAAATCAATATTTATTCAAATTTATAGCTGGTGAAGTGCATTGCTGTCAGGGGAATTCTCAGGCAAGCGGGGGTGATTGCCGCCAGTCTTCTCCATCCGAAGAACTTTAGAGCGACTGAGACAGATCGCATGTCTTGAGGAGTGGCGCCTGCACGTAGCAATATTGTTTCATTGCATGAACACGCATTCTATGATAGAACAGAGTTGACAGGCATTCTGACGTGCGGTTTGCATATGGAGACAGAAAGTTGGTGAGTGCGAGAATATCAAGTGCTTGGATGATGGTCCCATCACGAATTCAGTTTGGCTCAGAACGCCGTGAGTAGTCTCGACGACATATCGTACATGCTAGAGAAATCGGAACAAGTACCGAGCAGTACCGTACAATTGGCAACAATTGAAACATTGCGAATACATGGTTTTAAATTTTGATTTTATGCGCATTCGATTTCCCTTCCCCGATTTGCCGGAAACGGCTCGGATTTTCACGGTGAAATATCTCTAGAAATCGATAAAACGTGAGCTAAAATGTCGCCGGGCCTATCGAATCGCGAACTGAAAGCGCGCCGGCAGTGGCAATTTGCGCACTGCACAAAACACGTGGCACACTGGCACACTCATGACACTGATTTATCGATTTCTAGAGATATTTCACCGAGACAATACGAGTCGTTTTCCGCAAATCGGGGAAGGGAAATCAAATGAGTGTAAAATCAAATTTAAAACCCTGCATTCGCAATGTTTCAATTGTAGCCAATTGTACGGTACTGCTCGGTACTTGTTACGATTTCTCTGACATGTACGATAAGTCGACCATTTTGAGTTATAGTGAAATAGTATTCCTAAATGATAGATTGACCGTCGATATCCTTGAATCCGTAGTGTCTCGCGACGTCGCTGGTGAAGACGATCTTTCCCGCTCTCTTGTTGACCTGAGACAACGCATTTGACAGGTCCCTTAGTATTTATTACGATGCTTATCACATTTTATACAAAAGCCGCCGGTTTTTAGGCATTTATAGAATTCATCTATTTATAGAACTCTTCATTTTCAGTTCATTATGTTCATTATGTTGTTCATTATGTTGGTAACACTATATTTTTGACCTTGGTATCAGCAGCCATGTGCACGATGCATCTTCCCGCGTACTCGACCGTCTCTCCCGTGGTGAGAGACTCTTCGATCATGTCCTAAATAAATAAGTATGATGCATTTATTAATGATAGGAACAGTACAGGAGAGATAGCACAGACCTAGTGTCTTTCACAGATGGGTGGGAAGATTAGTGTTTCACCGATCATGTAAATGAATGCAGGTTCTCTACTTGGTCAGTCGTGCCGCTTCCTTTGTGATAATAAAACAATAAAATCTTCGTATGTAAAAAAGAAACCGTGGGTGCCTTGACAACTTGCTGCACTTTGCCTGCAGTGATCAGCTCTCGTGCACACTCCGTCTTCACTGCCGCAGGCCAGAGAGAGAATATTGTTACTCCTGACAAGGGTACTGTCCTTCCTTATTGAAAGTATTCCTCTCAGTTGTCACTTTGTTAAAAAACATCGGAATGTTCGACCCGCAGTACTTTACAAGAATATTATTTTTAGTCATTTTCATGATTGAATATAATAATATATCAAACATGATAGACCGATACTGAAACCAACCAGTGTCCTTCAGCTCCTCTGCCATATCAGCAGCCATGCGATCCAGCTGTGAAATATCGATTTTCGATGGTCTAAAGCTTAGACTTTAGATTATCTCACCGCCATCTTGCCAACTCCGTAAGCAACGTTGAAGGCGTAAGTGAGACCTCCGATTGAAGAAACGTTGATGATGAGACCAGATTTTCTACAAATCTTTTCTACAGCTATTTATATGTTTAGTGAATTTGAATTTCGGTCTAAAAATAGATGACTGCTCACCATACATATCGTTGATATTCACCATATATGCTATCTGTTCAATTCACCAGTTTCCTGATCGCCATTTTATTCACAATGCAAGCTGCTGTATAAATGAATTGTATACTATGTGTATGTTTCTAATAAATTTATTTTACAAATGTGTTGTGATACCTTTTTGTCATCATTCTCGCAGCATACACCGAGCAGATGTAGTGATTTCTCAGCCCGACATTGTTCACTTTGTCCCAGAGATTAGGATCGAGCTCGTAGAAAGGCTTTCCCTCGGTGTTATTGATGTCCTGAGCAATCGGTAATTAATATAATTAATCACTTGTTTTATAAAACATTCATTTTATAATTCGCAGATATACCGCACATTGACTGCGGAGAAGGCATTGTTGACCAAAATATCGAGTACTCCGTTCTCCGAATCGATTCTGGAAGTGGGAGAGATCATTTCTTGTTTTTCATAGAGGCGGTCGGAAAATCAATTTTGTTGTTTCTTTAGGTATTTTAAATTTTCAAGCGATGTTAACATGACATTAATTTTACCGAACATGAATCGATAATTAGTTTCGCCTGCAACATAGGTGATGCAATCGTTTTTTCTAAGTGGTCGCTGAGAATATTCTATACATATTGAGGGTAAACCTCGGGTGAAAACTGTCAATATTTCTGACCTCTCGAAGAGTGCTTTGACCGACTCGGAGTCTGAGTGATCGCAATACACGAGAACAGCTTTTCCGCCACGGTCTTCGATGTCTGGAACAGAGAGATTTCAACGAATTCATCCAAGAAACCATGAAAAGGATAGCGTTTCATGATAACATCAACAATAAATTCCAAACTTTCCAATTCAAGATTAATGGACTGTTGCGTAAATTAACAATTGTCCGCCATTTTGCGTTCATAAAGTGACCTTGCTTGGTTTTCTCCAGTGTAGGTAGTGCATCTCCGTACTCGCAGTTGTTCTGCAGTGACTCATTCGGCTGACGACCAGTGATATAGACGGTGGCGCCTGTACATACTCAGTCAAACAAACAACCGATTCTCAACTAAGAAAAGTCCCTTTCTATTTTGCTATCTCGCGAGCACAGATAGAAAAAGGGACGCGCCTGTTACCCATTACTAATTCTAAAATTCAAAATAATTTAAAGATTAAAGTAATCATTGCCACTGACCAGCCTGTCCCAACTGCAGTGCGATTCCCCTTCCAATTCCTCTCGACGCGCCAGTCACAAGGGCGATTTTTCCATTCAATGAGGGAGTAGAGGATTTCGCCATCCGGAAAACAATAGACTCTGTAAAACAGGGTAACAAAAAGTAGGTAATAAAAACAGCGAACTCGGTAAATGTTTCAGGCAATATGAGCAAATCATCTGCATGGCGATCGAGAGTTGCGAGCTTACACACAATTCGATCTTATCACTGATGATTGGAGTGGAGACAAAGATCAGTGTTAACAACGTGGAGTTTGACGGCCAGAGTGTTGTCTTGTTTTTATCGGCACAATAAACGGATCAATAAGCGCTTAAATTTATTATTCTACTTGAAATAATCACGAAACATATTTGAACGTCTCCAGTTTAATGACAGACAAAGATGTTTCGGAAAATACACGCGTCAAACTGTACAGCAAGATTTGACATTTCTGCAGAGAGAGACGGGGAGAGAAAGAGAAATAAAGAGGTAGAGGTGTGTTGCGCACGATAAACAATTATCAGTGGGAGAGCTCACACTGAAATCCCTCTCCTTTTGTACCCCTGTCAATATGTGATAAAGTGTATCGCGTAACTCCTCTCGACAACTCTCCCCATTTCCCATGCTTTCTCGTCGTTCGAGAATATTCGCTCGTCTAGAAAGAATCTGCCTGCGGTTTCAACAGAGTGGTTTATGACGGAGACTAGCTTGAGCATACGCACTATTCGGCAGACAATTTCCGAAATTTCCCGAAGGAAAGATGTTTCCACTTCAGCCACTGTGTCTCAATGGCTCGGGAGGTTCAATACGAAGAACAGAACAGTAGAATACATATAGGATAGCCTCAAATGCGGAGAATTTATCAAAACAACAGAGAAGGAGTAAAACCGCACAGGAAACATTTACATTTATATTTCTTAAAATTAAAGGTATGCATATATTAAAATTAAAGGTATGCAGATAATTGTATTTTTTTTTAAATTTGAGTTATTAATATTTTTGAAAGTATGCACTTTTGATGCGTCGTCAACCATACCCGCTGGCTCTTCTCAAACGCTCGATCTCATATTTTTTGCGTGCGGAAGATGCGTTGAGTTGGCGTCGTTTGAGGAAGCCCACTTCAATACTTCTTTTAGTCGTTTTATAAATTAAATAATTTTTTTTGCTTTCGCTCTCACTCCGCGAGCGTTAATTTTGCACTAGATCTTTTTATTCAATCTTCGATCCTCACTTGATTTTGGAAGTGTTCAAGTTTATTTATTTCTTTCAGATATGAATTCCAACGATGCAAGAATGGATTTGATTGAATCTTCTCGACTAAAGGTGTTTTGCGTTTTCTTGCTTGGCGAAGTAATTTTTCTCTGACTATGAGTGTATTATGTTCAGGTGACCGTTCCTTCTCTTGTCATCTCTGTCCTTCTGCTTACTTCGATGCTCATTCTCTCAAAGCGCATTTCTCCCGAGTAGACGAAGACAAGCGACAGGAATGTGATCAGTGTGGAAGGAAATTTGTGAAGAAGAAAGAGTTGATGGAACATAGAAAGAAGACGAAACATTGTATAAACCACACCAAATAAGTGAAGATCCTCAATATGTTGTTACTTGCACAAGCGAGATTTTTTGGTATCCTGAGGGGAATTTTTGAGATAAATGTATCATATTCTCAGAATCGTCAGCAATCTTTATGGCGATCATTTTGATTCCAAGAACGACTTTCTAGCTTGTCTAGAAGCCGAGATACGAGTTTGTGACCGCGAAATTGCAGCAAGGCTGCATCCAAGATGCGAAGACGCAGCAACTTGAAATTTGTTTTTCATAGCAGTCCTTCAACCCATCTTTAAGCTCAAAAAGTTTGGCTAGCAGGAAAAAATATATGTAAGAAAAATGTACTTCGGAAAAAGTATGCTTTGATTACGTCATCACTATGCAATAGCTGAGGGATTTCGAGATATCTCAATATCAGCAACATAATCACCGATGGATTTTATATATCATGCCAAAATTTCAGATTGATCCGTTTTCTGTCGCAAAAGATACAGACGCTTGAAAAAGTGACCAATCACGTATGCGCGCTACTGTACCTCAGAAGATAGATCTTCGCATGATGCTCCATTGGGAAACTCGCCATCGAGAATATGGCACTCAGTATTTCTACGAGCGGAGAAGGAAAAGGAACATTGTAGTTTTATTTTTATTTTCTTAATATATAAGGGTGTCCCAAAAGTTTTGCGACTTTTTTCAATAAAAACTTTTATCATCACATCTTCAACAGTTGACAAAGGTGATCAATCAATGTAGGCTCCCTTCTTAGTCACAACCTTCTGCCATCGATCGGGCAGGCTCATGATTCCATTTCTCCAGAATGACTTGGTCTTCGAATCGATCCAAGCCTGGAAGGCCAAGTCGAGATCGGTCCGATTAGCGAACTTCTTTCCGCGACAGAAGTTAGCAAGAGATTGGAAACAGTGATAGTCACAAGGGCTGATATCGGGTGAATACGGTGGATGAGGCAGCCATTCCATATTCAGTTCGTCCAACTTTTTCTGGGTCAATTTCGCATGATGGGGTCTCGCGTTATCCATAAGGATCAGGATTTTTCCATCGCTTAGAAGACCAGAAGGGACCCTGATGGTGACCTCTTCCAGTTGAGTAGTGAAGACGTCAGCGTTGATGGTGGTTCCATGGGGGAGGATCTCCCAGTAGACGGACCTATTGATCATATCTTGTTGCGATCAGAGACTCCGAGCTCTTACATTTCCGAAATTTTACATGAGATCTACAATCGAGACACAGTGTATGCAATCGCGTACAGAGCAAGGCCACATACAGAAGAAGAACTCGCAACGGGAATATATCCGGATTTCGATTTCTGATAAATAAGTTATGTTTATCTTGAGAGATTCGGAATACACACCAGTGATCTATCGAGAAAAAAATCATCAAATTTGTCCATGTTCTTAACGTGGTTCAATAATTATTCATGGGGTCAAAATGAGGCCATTTTAGGCATAAATAAATTCATAACTAATTTCTAGGATCGAAATCGAAAAATCGGCTTCCGTAACTTTGTTTGGAACTGCCTTACCCAAATTCTCTGAAATTTGAATGATTATAGCTTTATTACGCGAAGAGGAGATATCAAATGAAAATTTTAAATTGTATCTCCTCTTAGGGGAATGCTAATAATTATACGATTTTTTAGCACAATATAAATTTATCAATTCCAAACAAAGTTACGGAAGCCGATTTTTCGATTTCGATCTTAGAATTTAGTTATGAATTTAGTTATGCCAAAAATGGCCTCATTTTGGCCGCTCCGACGCATCCTCTTCCCCCGAATGGCATGGTGTGCTGCTGGAAGTATGCCTACAAGATTACGTCTTCGAAAGGGTGTTTTACGGTTTGATAACATGACCGTAGCTTGAGAACGAGTACCTCTTCTCGACTTTTTTCTCCTCGTGGTAGAGTTACAACGGTGACTGTAAAAGGAGCACTTAATTGAACGAATTACGAATGTGTTATTGTTGTTCCCTTTTAGTACTATCAATTGTCAAAATTTATCTGATTATGGAGAAAATTACAGTGGAGAATATTCAATCATTTGTTATGAGAATCTGTAAGAAAGAAAAGTCTGGAAATTTGAGAGTGAAGATTATCAAATTTTCCTCACAATTAAATGTAACGAACTCCAATTTATTCTTGCAGAGATAGAAGCAATAAAAATAATTTTATCATTATTCAGTACATTTTATAGCAAGTGGAGATCTACTGGCAACACGAACGCAATTGAACATTATCAATATTGAGTGCGTGATCTCGATGAGCTCGATCTACTAAATCACGGATGATTCATGCGTAATTCCATGCGTAATTGTTCCACAGTAGCAGTCGGAATACATAGATAGCCTTTCAATATTTTGCTTTCTACACCCTCCGAAACTATGTTACCACAGCGTGAATTTGTAACCGGCGAAGTGCATTCCTGGTAGAGGGATTCTGAAGATATGATTATTGATTCTCTTGAAATACTGGCAAAAGTGTACAAGAAGACTATTCGGGGCGATAAATTGGAATCAAGTTTCATGTGAAGACGACGTACCTAACCCAGGCTGGGATCCAAGAAGCGAGTCGACGCCATCCGAGGAAACGAAGGGCGATTTTGAGTGAGCGAGAGTCCATCGGAAGTCTATCTGAAACATAATAATTTTCTCATTTTGCTTTTTTTCGTTTGCAACAAAAGAAATTATCGACTGATCCACCCTAGTGGACAGCTTTCTTGCTTCGGTGGAGTGTTTTTTTTCGAGAAAAGCAAAAATGGGACACATGAGAAAAAAAGAATATAGTCTCAGACCGTCAATGTCCTTAAATCCGTATTCTCTTGCAATGTCTCCCGTGAGCAGCACTTTGCCCGATTTTCGATTGATCTGTGAAGATTATCATGGGTTTTGCAAGAGCAGCGAAAGAAAATCACCGTAACTCGTTTGCATTAACGAATCTATTATAGGTTTAATGATGCGATGTCGGAGAGGTAACACAAACCTTTGCATCAGAGGCTAGTGCCACAACACACTTGCCGGCGAATTCAGGAGACTCGCCCGTGACCAGAGTTTCGGTGATCACGTCCTAAAAATAGGTTTGAAAGATTATTTAGAAATGAGTTTCATCATTTCATCTAAGTGTGCATCTAATGGAAGCACGCAATAGCTTTCAATTTTCTCATTTTGTGAATATGAGTATTGTTAGATCGAATAATTCTCTTCGCGAATAGGAATATTCTAAGATACCACGAATGAGACGTTCGATGAGACGCAGAACAAAGGAATAAAATATGTCTCACTTTTCCAGTGAGACATTGAGACGTTTAACTTTGTTTTGCTAATCAGCTTATCGTGTCTCATTACAGTATCAGGGGACAATAGGGAATCGAGTGAGACGTTTCACTTCTCATCCCCATTGTGTTCTGAGTGAGAATTGGAACGAATTTGACTGGCCCGTGGAAGAACAATGGAAGTGAGACTCTCAATTTTGACTCACTTCGCTAATCCGGAGTGAGACGTCTCACCCCCGACACACGGATTTTAACTTAAAAGTGAGATAATGGGATTATCGATGTGTCGATTTTGAGATGTCTCATCCGTGCTACCCTAGAATATCCGATCTAACAACACTCGCATTCTAATAGGATACAGTAACACAAGCAGCACTTTGGGTACGGGAATCCTCAATAAACATGCAAAACAATGTTTAAAAAATTAAATATGCGGAACACATACTGCCGGACCCTTGAATACTTCTTGTGTCTTTCCCGCATTGATGAACACCTTCGAAGCCTCTGTCTTCACTGCTGCGGGCCATAGTGAGACAATTGAGACACCTGCACGATTAGGTGACTCTTTCCTTTTTTCATTGACCAACCGGTGCCTCGAAGCTCCTCTGCCATGTCGGTTGCCATTCGGTCGAGCTGAAATGTCGGGATATCCAGTACCATATTTATAATTTCAAAATTAAAAAAATGGCCCAAACAGGAAGAACTAACCGCTGCCTTTCCGCAGCCGTATGACACATTGATTGCGTAGGTGAGACCGCCCAGAGAGGAGACGTTTACGACCAGACCCGACTTACTGAAAAAAACTCTCACTAGTCAGTAGCATCTTTTCTAAATTGATACGTCATTAGGCAGACTTTTCAATTCGAACGGGACCAATACAAAGACATCGTATTAAATCGTCACCGTTGAGTCATCATTCGACACGCGTAGACCGCGCAGAAGTAGTGATTTCTCAGTCCGACATTGTTGACTGCATCCCAGATGGAAGGATCGAGTTGGTAGAACGGACGACCGCCCGTGTTATTTAGTTCCTGGACATTTCTCGCATTCATTATTTTATTATCGATAGTGCTGTGTATGAGACTAGTCATGTGTTTGACCTAGCGAACTAGTCGCGCCCCAACTCAACTTCCCGTACACTTGGCGCCAAATTCAAACCGTTGACTGAGTATCACGCTCTTCATTGTATACTCTCATATTGACTGCGTAGCTGAGAGTTCCCGCTCTTTTCCTACGTAATTCAGTCTTGTCCTCCGCTCGCGTAGCGAGACGTCGTTATTCCTTTTGCTCCCATATTATAAATATATTACACTAAAACACCCGTGGTGCACAGACATAACATTTTGGCGTTCAGGATGAGATAACTAGCTTGCGCATAGTTTAGTGGCTGTTTTTTTGCATATTTCTTTATTGAGTGTCGCCTCTAGTGCCGTTTTCCCTGGTGCTAGAGGTTCGCAGGTACTTCAAACCCGTGCTGCCAAGTTTAGCACGTGGTCGTCTACCAGAAGAGCTGCAACCTCTGTGATTGAGTGTGATTAAGTGGTGAAGGTAGCCAAGTGTGGACCTTGTTGGAAGTTCCAACAAGCGAGCTAAAACCTCATTATTGGTCAGGGTAGCCAAGCGTGGACCTTGTTGGTTGTGCCAACAAGCGAGCTAAAGCCGTGGTTTTTACTGATAGCAGCGGAAGCTATCGCCAATTTTTTTTTTGGTGATAACTACTCTGCGTATTGGTTAAGCCGAGAACACGACTGAAAGGAGCAAGAATCCCGAGTATAAGAGAGACAAATCGATCACATGCAGTAGCTGTGATAAGAAGGGTCACTACGAGAGTGAATGCTGGCTGACATATCCAGAGAAGAGGCCGAAACGGCATGGAAGTAGATCGTACCTCATCCGCTGTGGTGGAGAGAGGAGGGATCGAGTGTATGTGAACTTGAAGATCGGTGGAAAATCGATCGAGTTCCAAGTGGATACTGGTTCAGATGTCACAATCATCTCGGAGAGTGACTGGAGAGGACTGAATTGTCCGTCTCTGACGAAGTTTGTCGATCGTATTAGCGCTGCTAACGATCAGTCTCTCGAGATTCTCGGAATGTTTTCCAGTGCTATGGAGTACAGTGGAGTCAAGAGTAGCGGAGTGGTCTACGTTACTACAGCCCCGATTCGACTTGTCGGTGGTGAATGGTTCTGGAAACTGAACCTGAGAAGATCATTCTTCAGGAATGATATTGCGGTAGTTGCATGCACCAAGTCTCCGGATGACTACGCAAACTTGATGGAATGTCAAGAATATTGCGAGACTGGACTGGCCAGACTGAACCCGAAGGGCAGTACTGGAGGATGTGTAGATCCTGGAACCAGCCAGCAGGTGTATGAAAAGGAGATCGATCAAAGATCAATAATGGGAGTGAACTCGAAAGGAGAACACTTGGAGCAGGCAGGAGTATTCTCTCTAGTCGAAGAGAAGAATGAGTCTGTGGAAGAACATGCTGATCCCAGAGAGGACAGAGCGTGTCTGCTTGTGATTCCGGAGGTTGACTCGGACTCTGTAAAGAGAGGGAGCAGCTTCTCCAATATCGATTTCTGTGATGTGGATTCACGTGTTGAAGTCCAAAAGACGAAGGAACCGTGGATGAATCAGACACGTCACGGGCTGACTATTGTCGTGAACGACAGATTACCGTACAGAGATGAGCCCACTCTGAAGACGTTTCGTGCGGATGACCATGATGCAGAAGCGCAATTGCTGACTTTTCATGAGAAAGTCGCATTCAATGGGAAGAGGAAGAGAGAGCACACGGAGAATCTGGAATGGATTCCCAATAATGGTGCCGAAGACAGAGATGTCAACTCTCTTGGTTTCGTCGTGAACGAAACTTACCGTAACCCAAGACTGGAGGAACATACGGGTCCTGCCAGAAGCAGTGAACCAGTGTTGGACTGCACAAAGGCATTCTCATCGAGAATTGCATCGGATGTCTCTTATATGAAGATCAAAGATCAACTCACTCTCTCCGAGAAGGAAGAGGAGGGAAGAATGTGTGGTGTCGGTAGGGACAACAGAGAGTTCGTCCAGGGTACTACCGTACATCAAGAGACCAGTACTATCCGTTACCCAAGTATGGAGGAACATACGGGTCCTGCCAAGAGCAACGAACAAGTGTTCGTGTGCAATGAGGAGATCTTTCGAGCAAAGATCAGACATCAGCTCACTCTCTCCGAGAGGGAAGAGGGGAGTTGGAGAGGTGTCGGTAGTGGGAACAGAGAGTTCGCCATGGTAATACCGTACATTGAGAGATCATGCGTCATGATGGAATGTGTGTCGAGAGATAGTCGATGACCATGGAGAAGTACATCTACGGATTGTGCGAGAAGAAGGACATCGTCGAGGACAACTACACCGTCTCGCGAGTCTCAACTACCACGACAAGTGCGACTACATCGAGTGCAATCGTCGAGTCTCGCCGTGCAACTTCAATCGTCGAAGAAAGATTCGAGCCCACGGAAGATGTGGAGAACGACACGAAGACAGTTACTCTGAATGAGTCCCATCATAATTGACCATCATTACTCAGTACTACGATATTGATTCTTTACTACAGTATAAGTTACCTTCGTACTATCGTAACTTCATATCGTCAGATATTCAATACTCGTATTTCATATCTTGTGGCGGAGGTGCTGTGTATGAGACTAGTCATGTGTCTGACCTAGCGAACTAGTCGCGCCCCAACTCAACTTCCCGTACACTTGGCGCCAAATTCAAACCGTTGACTGAGTATCACGCTCTTCATTGTATACTCTCATATTGACTGCGTAGCTGAGAGTCCCGCTCTTTTCCTACGTAATTCAGTCTTGTCCTCCGCTCGCGTAACGAGACGTCGTTATTCCTTTTGCTCCCATATTATAAATATATTACACTAAAACACCCGTTGTGCACAGACATAACAGATAGTTTGCGGAGCGAGCATTGAACTCATTACTGATTCTTTGATATTTGAGCGAGATGAAACATACAGAGACTGCCGAGAAGGCATTGTTGACGAGAATGTCGAGTTGGCCTTTAGTTTGAGTTTCGATTCTGGAATTTTAACGATTCGTATGGAATATGTTTCAAGAAAATATTATAGATCTTCGTATGTACTCGCCTATTACTGTGTCAAAAGCTTTTGAGTACAATTTTGAAATATGAGAATTATTATTGGTGCACTACAACGATCACAAACTTCTTGAATAGCTCCTGAATCTCGCGTGAATCTGAGTGATCACAGTACAAAGCCACTGCTTTTCCTCCGCGAGCCTCGATATCTGCAACTCGCTTTACAATTTAAATCGGACAGTTTGCGGCAGAAGCAAAGTCATTATTCAACATTGAACGCAAATATAGTATTGTGTTTCTTCCTCTAACTCTCTCTTTCATACTAATTCTGAATGTAGGACAATGTCTTATCCTATAAATTATTTGACAAAAGTGTTCTTTCGTTAATGGTGCGTTAATTGTCGCTGACGGGTCAGAAATGGTCTCGTCATTCTCCACACTCTCTCGACCGGTCGGTAGGTGAGAGAGTGTGCGAAATGACGAGACCATCTCTGACCCCTCAGCGATATACGCAGCATAACTCGTAAATTTCTTATTCTCACCTCTCTCCGTCTTCTCAAGACTGGGCAGATGGGCAAAGTCTGCATGAGAGGCAGCGAAAGATTGAGCAGGCTGACGACCAGTGATGAATACGGTAGCACCTGGATACAGTAATCATTCTAGCTTGCACAATCATTATGAACACAAATGTTCATTTCTGCGTTTAGAATTGGCAGAATTCAAGCAAATAATATGTTCATTTGTCCGTCCCTTTGAATTCCACAACTCTTTTCAGGTGTGTAGCCATGCCAACAGGGAGGTACGCAGGTGTTTGCAGACAGTGATTAGGAGGGTGCAAGTAGTCAACGTTTCACTTCGAAAAACGCAGAACGCTATCGTTATCAGTGCGCATTTGTGACGAAAGAGCCGGGCACTATACAGAAGGTAATGTGTTGCTCCCATTATCTAATCACTTCTTGTTTACACTACACACAACGATCGTGACATCGTGGTTTATCAAGATACAAAGAAAAACAACGGTGATGAGGAATATACGAAGAATGCATCTGATTTCAATAAACAAATAGTTTGAATTGAAACATAAACTGATCCCTTTTTGATCCCCGAAACCTTTGTGCCTCGAGACCATTTTACTCGATGTTTCGTTCTCGCATAATCTCGCCGCTTTCACCGTGATCTATGAAGTAATGGGTCAACTTTATGATCAATTTCTGATCATAAATCACGCTCCATGTGATATGGATTGCCAACAACACTCTGGGTCAACGCGGAATAAAGTTTCTTCTACATTTGATAAGTAGAGCAACTGACCAGCCTGTCCCAGCTGCAGTGCGATTCCCCTTCCAATTCCTCTCGAGGCACCCGTCACAAGGGCGAATTTTCCCACGAGCGACGATGGCGGCATCACACAACTTCTCCCTTGTACAAGGCACATTTTCAATCGATAAGTCGCGTTCGCGTGCAAAAAAGGAAGTGTGGAAGGGTCAATAGCCAAATGAATCACTAGCACTGCCCTCCGACCTCGTTATCACTATCGAGTGAGATAACATTGATATCGATCAGAGTCACTAGCTTTTTTTCCAATCGTGCAATATTTTGCCCCGTTTTCCAGCTGATCAGAAACGATTTCGCCTGTGCACTGGTGTTTGATCATCGTTCAAATGGTGTAGTTGCACGAGGGGGGAGGGGCGTTCAAATGGTGTAGTTGCACGAGGGGGGAGAGGCCTCCTTGCACCTTCACTCTCTCTCCCAATATATCTCTCTCCCCCCCCTCTCTCTCTCTCTCTCTCTCTCTTTGCTCTCTTCTCCTCCTCCTCCCGTTTCTGTCGCGCCCCTCCCGAGTTTCGCCGTTGCCTCCTCCAATTCGTATCTATGCGCGTTTACCTTACCTTGTTCTGAGTTACTCCTGCGGGATTTGAACAACAGATCAATTTGTGCTTCGAAGCGCGTATAACCGTTTATGGATGTTAGCACGTGGCAACGCTAACAAGAGAAGAAACGAGGAGCGGTTTATTTGCCGAATTCGCTTCAGCCTCGCGCCATCTTTTCGCCAAATCTCGCTTGATGTTCGCTCTCTCCCGCGAAACGATTGTTCGTAGGTCAAACTCCACGCGTCTATTGGGCGGGAGCAGTTTGTCGCTCGCTTACAACCGATAGCGGTTTCTCTATCTATAGCGGATCAGAGACCACGCGCAATCGAGAAGAAGAAACGAGAAAGGGAAAGGCGAAAAGAACCCGAGAAACGGGCGAGAAGAGGGGACGGGTGCAGGGCCGCCTCTGCAGAACAGCGATTGTTTGTTGTTTACTGACCCCGGCCGTCACTAACCACAGTAGGGACAGCTGACGGCGCGCGTCGGAACACTTTATTCTCCCCTCCCCTCCCCCACGCGATGGAGATATGGCAGTTTGCAGTTTTGCACGAAATGTTGGTACTTTAGTGGTGTTTGAGGCGCTGCTGAGTGCGAAACTAAGCGAGGGAACAATGTGAGGTTTCTTTCCCCACCTCTTCCCATCTCTCCTCTCTCTACCTTTCTTCCCTGATCTGCGTACACAGTTGAAAGGGCCAATATGTTCACTCTAAAACAGCCTCAAACTAAACACAGCACGTGTCTTTGGGTGCAGTGGTCTCTCTCTCTACCTCTTTTCACTCTCCACCACCACGAAACACAGATAACGATATGGTAATGTGATGCAACCTTAGGTGGTGCTGAATCATTCATTCGTGCACTCACATTTTATTCTCAGATTTCACTTTCTCTATTCTAAGTGATAATTTCAAGTATTTTCGAATTGCGTGGTGCGAATTTGGTTCGCTTTCTGAAAAAGATTGGTTTTTAATTGTCCTGTTAGGCACATAATGACCATACTACGAATGTCTCGGTACATTTCGTTCCGGGTTTAGGTGGTCATTAAACGCTTATGCAGTTCGGTTCAATGATCAATTAAGTGGGTGGTGAAGGGCGAACGAAACACCTCTCCCCCCGTACTTTCACCGCTGTTCAAGGGTCATCTTGATTAGCTCTCTAGCTTCCTTCGATTGCCTCGATAAGAAGATAATTGGCCGAATTCGTCAAGAGTCTGGGTGATCAAGAATTTCGTGCAAAGGGGCGGGACCGAAGCATTTCAAACTAGGATAAAAACGCTTGAATCACTGATGATCTGTTGGACTTTTATACGTGCGCAGTTTTGTGTGCATTAAATGTGTCTCTATCACGGGGTGAGATGGAGGAGGTGGTTGGTGAGGTGCCAATAGCACCCCCCACTCGCGCCTTATCTCCTTCGATAGTGTATAGAAGTGATCTTTCCCGCTTTTCAAAGTGACGTCACTTGCTTATCGACCTTCGCAGAGGGACTAGGAACTAGGGAGTGCTGCGATAGTATCTCTCTCTCTTAACCCCTTCTGGCGGTCTCATAATGATGTAGGACTGAAATCGGGAATATTCGACTCTTTGAGAATGCTTCGTGCCCAAACTAAAGTTGCGCGTTGCTATGTCGAGTTGTTACCCCCTGTGATCCACTACGGAAATAGGATCTGCCCCCGCTACCCCCGGAGTAAACTTTTCCCTCCTCTTCAAACACATTTCCTATTCACTACTACTTTCCGGCCATCAAAACTATTTCGTTACTTGACAATTTTCAATACTCTTTCATTGTCTCATAATTATACTTGTTAGTTAATTAATTAATTAAGATATTTTATTTACAGGATGCGCACCTCTATTTGTCTCGTGTGCTCCTCTCCATCGGCAAATTCTCTGCACTTCGGCGCTCGAACGTGCAAAGCATGCGCCGCGTTCTTCCGACGGTAGGAAATGCCCATAATTCAAAACCTCCAGAATGGAGTTGGAAAATACAGAATGTGTTAAAGTGAGAGAGAGAGTACTTCTCGTTTCTGCGCGCTATCTGATATATGGCCCCTTTTTCGTCGTCCGACCGGAGAATAGAATAACGTGAATTAGGACAAAGAGATGAAAAGCACGCGGCAACGAAAGACTATTCCTCCACTTTAACTACAATCCTTGAAAAGGGAGAAAAATTCGATTAAAACAGCCTTTTTGAGAAGATGTGATAGTGATGATGCAACGATTTCAGCACGATCTCAATGAGTATGAACTACGCGTGCACCTCCGAGGACGCCTCAGTACCCTGCAAGATTCACTATCGTCAGCTTTGTGTTGTGTTATTCATGTCCCAACGTCGCACTTCCGAACGCATTTCTAGGCAAACTTATATTTACGATGAAACACAAAAGTCAGATATGATACACGCAATTAGTATTCCGGCGACTTGGGTTAAATGTTATGTTTCAAATAGTTTTTATCATCCCTGCCAAGTCTAAAGCGATAATTCACCGATGGTAATCTTTTTATTTAAAAAAATCAAATAATTATGCAGACCTGCGGATGATCTGTCGCGCATGTCGATTCAAGAAGTGCCAGCACGCGGGAATGAAGCAGGACAGTAGGTTTATTCACTTCTTCGTTTCTTTTATATTATAATTTCCAAAAAAAGATGGACCAAAATATGTGTACACTCGCTTTTCAAAAAAAGTTATTATCTAGATGCCTCCACCTCTGGTTGATGAGGAGTGATAGAGAATATGTATTAATTATCGATTAATTCTTAGCATTTGTAGTGGTGCAGAAGAAACTGGACGAGTGTGTCGAGTCTCCTTCGAGAAGCAAAAAGAGATTGCACGAAGAGGCGTCCTGCAGCAGAGGTACCATTTTTACATAATCAATTGATTATTTGTAATTCACAAAATACTTCATTTTTGAACTCCACCGTTAATTTGCCCAAAATTAAATTTAATGTAACAATATGTCTTCAAAAATATATTTGTCAAAATGGGTAATTCAGAAAGAGAAATTATATTTGTAAATCGTAGATTCTCGTGATGACGAACCCGTCCCATCCGAACCCACACAGGAACAATCGCCGTACGATCGAGCAGCCACGAGTTCGAGTGAGTTTCACACTTGCCCTAACAGCGAGAGACAACAAGAGAAATTAATTAGAGTTTTCTTCTTACGAGAACTAAAAACATAAACAACGATTTCAAAATTGTCAAATGTAAAATTTGAGTGGAATCATTGGACGATCGCTGCCAATCATTCAGCGCCTCAGATGAGATCATCGCCCATTATCGGTGAGGGAAAAAAAGGAAATTATCGATTTTCTAAAAACATAAAATTCGTGCGAACGATTTGATAGAATTAATTCAGTCTACGCAAAAAAATTGGGATCGGGAGCTCTAAATTTCTTTCGTGTTTTGTACCATCGGATATTATGCTAGAAAAGCAATCGCGAATTCCCTTGCAGCGCATCCGAAATGGCGCTGCACGACCGACGTCGAATGCTGTACGGCAGCTGTGGTCTGTTTGATCTATTCGAGGAGAGAGAAGATGCGGTACGGTCATTTCCGCAATCCCTTTTCGGTATTCTTCTCAAAGAGCGCTGAGCAACCGTTTGGATTCAGTGATTACCCTTCTTCTTTTCGAAACATTTATCGCTCTTCCATTCCGTATACGCTCGATTGGCGAAAATAAGTTTGTGGTGTCCTATTGGCCAAAGTGGTTTAAGAACTTTCACATGTGCATCTAGTTAGCTGAAATACTTGTAGCGAAATAAATCACAAATCGATACCTACGGACTTTCATATTGCTTTTTTGTTGTTCCTGCAGTCTCTCGCAAGTTGTTGACGAGAAAGAAAGGCGAATGCGACATTGAGTATGTATTGCTGCAGCAGCTGCAGTCCTTGCTGCTCACGTTTCACTTCCTTGCAGCCCTATCGACGCGAGCATCTGCGACCCTTCAGCATGGAGACCTTTACCGGTTGGTTGAGCACCGGAAGTTGGTTTCGAAATTGGTGAAAGTCAAGGTTCAGGACCGTCTAAGCCCGATTTGATGTGCGTCGTAGAGCAAACGAGGGATCTTTCGCTGTTTAATAAACTACAAATAAAGTCGGATAAGGTAAGGAGAAATCAGCGTTTACTTTTCCACTCATCGCTAACTTTTACAAGTAGAAAAAATAGGATATGGCAGAAAATAGAACTGCCAAGTTTGTGTTTCAGTCAAGATTTATATGCGAATCACATTGCAAAATTTTCAATTTCTGTTTTGCTTCCTTCGCACAAAAACAATTTCAACTGTTTTCATTTTGCAGTATAATGTGTTGTCCCTTGTAGAGTCTGATCCTCCGATACGTTCTGTCTGTCGACTTCGTCCTCGGATCGGCGTTTCTCACTGAGAAGATGGGCCTGGAGGTGAGCCGATGCCTCTATTTCCAACAGAACTTTTAATTTTACAACTAATTAAAATAATTTAACCAGCCAAATAAAATTTATTTAAGTAGCAAAGTTATAGCAATTTAAAGGATGAGATGCTCGTTTTCAATGACGCGACGTACATTCGAATGAAACCACTGCCAATGAGTGGATATGAGGTTAGATTACAAATCTTTTTTTTCTTCGAAAACTGTCACATAATTTCATTCTTCGTTGTATCAAACTTCAGTCACAGGGCCAATGCATATCAAATTGTAATGCAAACTATGCAAAAGATGTAAATTGAGCTTATCCAAAACCGAATTTCTCAAAAAGGTCCAACATTTCGGAAATTCAGGAGAACGCTCGCGACCACTTCAACAGTAAGGAACACTGGCAGAATCACAAGTAAGAGTTGTCTTTCACGAATTTATTTACATTATAAATGTTTCAAGAAGACAGAGAATCGATCTATGGAAAATATGGTTCCAAACCTTATTCAGAGACAAAAGTTTCTGATACGAGATAGAGTGTGAACGTGAGAGAGTCCCACTTCTACACGCTCTCTTGCCTCTGATTCCTCTCTGGAGATTTGTCTTAGTAGCGAAATGTTTTGGGCGGAGAACGCAGATCAATTTTATGTTCAGATTGTTCATGCCGCTCTTCATCCGACAATGGAACGAAGTCATCTTTCCCTACTGCCAAATGAGGTATTTTTAAAAATATAATTCAATTATGAAAATCGATAGTTCAATTTCAGACTGAGCTTCACGGAACACGCACTTCTCAAGACGCTCACTTGCTACCAAATGGGTGTGTTTTTTTAAAAATATTTTACTATGGGAAGCGGTATGCTGAACAGTGAAGAAAACCATCCCCCAAAGCAATTATAACTAAGGTGAAACACAAATGTGATGGCGCATTTTTAAACACAATTCAAATATCATTCCTTTCGCATTTCTTCGTGTACTTTGATATTTTAGGCAACTCTGATGGAAAAATAATGGATGCATTTAAAATTAATAAAATATGTTATTTCAGTTTACTTCCGCTTGACGCCCGAGGGCAGAAATGTGTGCGCCCAGCAGAGAAACGCCGTGCTTGCAGCATTGCACAGGGTGAGGATGACATCATTCCAACGCACGTTTTAATCTCCATAAAGGGGTCGAGACTTGCTCGCACCTCAGTCCTTTATGGATGATCCCTTCTTTGAGTGATGTTCATCCTTTTTTAAATGTCATTCAATATTGTGAAATTCAGGGTGCTGCTGCTGAGCAAGATCATAAAGTCAGAAAATATTAGCAATACATCTGTTTGATTTTTTTTAATTTCCAGGAAACACAAAGGTTTTTTCTTTTAATCAATATTGTAGGCAGCCGAGGTGGAGGGACTCCACGATCCGGCACAGCGAGTGGGAGAGATAATCATGCTCATGTCAGGAATCATGGTAGGTTTCAAATGGTCTTAATCTCTCTTCAGACGATGGAAAATTGTTAGGACCTCGTGTTCCGCCTCCAATAATATAAATAATTTGACTAAATTTCAATTGAATAATGAATTATTGATATAAACTATTCAGGACTACACTCTTTCACTCATCGGGATGTACTTCAAGATCAAACTCTTCGATCTGGCCAAAATGGACCCCATGATCAAGGAAATGTGCTCGTTCCAGTTTCAGCAATCCTGAATTTCAGGAAATATTTGTACCCATTTCCTTAATTTTGTGACCCATCATACATCAACTGGACCAAAATTAACATTGTAGTACGTAGACGATTCAGACACCTTTTCTGATGACGCATTGTAGATTTAGTGATAGAATTCCCGGAAAAAAGTCCAGCCAAGCTACAATTTCGCCGGGAAAATTGACACCCATTTCAGTGGCATTTCGACGTGCTCAAGTGCCGTAATTTAACTATTTGTTCCTAGAAGACATTTTTTTTTAGATTTGTGCCAACATCAAAAATCAGCTCACAGTGATATCGCCTTGATATTGTGATTGTTTACGTTATTGTTCATATTTTACTATGATCTACACTGAGCGCAAATTTTCCAGGAGAAGGTTCTGCAACCTCCTCCTTCCACACGCTCTCTCGTTTGAACGTGCAAGCGAGAGAGCGTGTGGAATGAGGAGGTTTGAAAATCGCTCTCTGAGAAACGAGACCTTGGAGAACCTTCTCGTGGAAAATGTGCACTAGTGTATCCTCAGGATACTCAATTTCCACGGGTTATTTTCATACTCTCAGTTGTGATAAACATATTGTACAAAACATCTCTGACATTCTGTCGTCTCTCATTTCTCCCTGCTCTCTCACCCTTTCTCTGACTTCTCTGTCGTCTCCCCTCTCTCCTCTCATCCTCCCTCACAGTCCATCTGTGACCCCCGATCTCTGAGATCGATAGGTCGAAGGAGGGAGAGGACAAGGGAAGTGCCCCCTCTCATCCTCTCACCCCATTACCCAACAAGTCCCCTTCCCACCTGCCCTCTGTCTCTGTCTCTCTCGTTTTCCCACGCTCTCTAGCCGCTTTTCCCATGTCGGTTCATATCTTATGTATCACGCGATTTCATACCTCCTGAAAGGGGCCAGGCACTAGAGAGTGTGTGAAAGTGAGGGAATTCCCATTGATGTTTGCCTCCGTCATCGCTTTCCTTTGATTAGGCATGATCTGCCCACTAAAGTTCTTGCCCTTCTTTTTTCTCTTTCTTTTCCATGCGCTGGAGTGCCATTTTACACACAGACTGGCCCTTCTGACTAATCCTACAGGAAAGAGTATCCCGTTTTTGCTCGTTTAGCTCTCTCTTTTTCCTCTCGTACAGTTTGGGGGTGGGGGCACTACTACTACGGGAGGATTACGTCTCTGTTCTTCCTCTTCCTCCTCCTCTTTTTTTCGCCAACTGGGAACTGGCTACTCGGGTTTCCCGCGAGATTACGTCAACACAGAGGACTACTGCGGAGATCCGGCAGTGTCTGAGGTCTTAGGACCCAAGAACCGTCCTAAGATCCTAGGATCCAATGGACCCAAGAACCCTATGGTCCAAAGTTTCCTAGGCCCTAAGGATCCTAAGGGTATGATCTCCTCCATACAGATCCTGCAGGTGTCTCTTCTCTTTGTAATACTCTTGTTTCTCCCCCCCCCTGGTCCTCTATCCTTCCTCCTTCTCTCCCCTCTCTTCCATCTTATTGTTCCTTCTCTCTTCTCAACTAACCTGGTTACGACGGCTAATGCCTCCCAGTAGCTTCTTCAGCCCTCCCCCCTTTCCCCACCACATTATTCCAAACTAACCAGGAAGGGTTCACGGTGAGAGAGTATACGAAAGTGAGAGAGCACCTCTCGAGTTTACACACTCTCTCACTCTAAACCCCTTCTCGGAAGCTGAGATGCCACCGATGTTTTCCTCCCCAACATTTCTTAGTTTCCCACCAGCACTTTCATCAAATGGAAGTATCCCTTTCTCCTCCAAAAGCTCAAAATGGAATTTTCCCGCGACTCTTTAGCCGTCATTTCTTCTCATTCCAAGAAAGAGAAGAGGAATCTGCTTGAATTTCGAATGAGCCTTCGTGGCTCTCAGAAGTTTCATAAATCCCCCGAACTGCTGAATGTTGCACTACGCCGCGCATGCAATTGGGCCATTTTATGTACTCGCCGCTCTCCTCATTTCGTGCACTCTCTCGCCAGAAGGGGAGTAGACTGAGGAATTCATTATAAGCTTCTTCTTTAGTAGACCGCAGTTGTTTTCCTGCCCAGTCCAGTTCTTTGCGAAGCGATCTCTCTTCAGAATGATTTATTGAACTCTGATTTTTATGTTGTTTTATATTTGTATATCTCTTATCACTTCCTTCATGCGCCTCGCGAAAAACACCGTGCGAACGCATTTTAATGACCCTCAGACAGGGAACATTAGCAAGATAGTGCGAGACAGTAAGAGAGTCTCTTTTTTCACTCGTGGCTGGCCCCTTTCTAGAGGTTTGAACGTGATGTATAATGATGTGGTACGGCGCGAAAGCGTTGTAAACTATCTCATCCCATCCATTGAAAGTAGTCCTTCCGCTCTTGCAAATGATCATCTTCATTTCCTCATCTATCATTCCAAGCATCCAGATAAGGGTTAGGAACGACAGAGAATGAGCGTCCTTCTTATGTATAACACTCTCTCGACCCTGACCCCTTTCTGGAGAGTTGAAACCAAAATTGGGTCGTGAGCCTCCGTGATCTCATGTGAAACTCGTAGAGTCCACCCCACACTTCCCTTTATTTCATGTCAAATATAAAATCCTGTTATGCGCCGGGCGTAAATAATTTGTTATTATTATTATTAATATTATAAGTCTCAGATATGCTCCGTCGTTCGATTTCCGACGAGGAGGCTGCTCTCGTCATCCAACTAGCGACGATTGATCCCCCATTCAAGTCGGTTTACTGTCTTTTTTTTGTTTTGATAACAATTTTACATTATTACAATATTTGTGGTAATAATTGCGCTATATTTTGATATATTTCAACCTCGGTCCAAGAGTAATCAGGAAGAATGCACTCATTCGAGTGATGTAGAGATTCTGAAACATTATCGTACACAAGTGGGAGAGAAGAAAGTGCGTGTTATAATAGACAGAGTGTTGTAGAATAGTAAAGACTGAAGAGAACGGAGAATCGGATTCATCCGTTTTCAAGTTACTCAAGTATACCATGTGAATAACGATTGGTTGTTCATATCAGAATCTTCTCTCGGTCTTCGCTCGGTCAATACTACGCACTCTACATCAAGAAGCGCATCACGGGCGGATACAATGTGAGTTGCGAATTCTGACGAGGATTACATCATCACTAGGTAATTTCAGCTGATCTCTGGCAGTTTGAAATAACTTGAGGCGATAAGATTCGAGAGGCGAGACGATACCTTGCATTACTTTTTATGAATATTTTATTCGATCTAAAAAATTTTTTAAAAAAATTGCAGCTCTTCCTGAAGACAGCGGAGAGTCGCGCCGGCTGCCCGGCTCCCACAACGCGACCCATCCAGGTATACGGTAACAAGTATTGAATAGTGATGACGAAATGTGCATGGTGAATACACGAGCAATCATTACAGCACCAATTTATTGTGAATAGTTTTGCTCTGTGGTTGGCAGCGGAGAGTATCAAAATCATGCTCCCTGTTTCTTTTAAGAAATTCATTTGAAACATAACAGTGCCAGCATGAATTGAGATGTTAAAAGACAACCTAGGTTTCTATTGTTACGTGTTCAGAGAAGCGAGATGTTTAAACTTTTAAATAATCAATAAATTATCAGATCGGCGGTCCGTTCATCCGCGAGGAGGCGGAAGCGGTGGCGCGCGGACTCGACGCGCGACTGAAGCGTGACCCCCTCTTCTCCCTCAGTCATCAACCAGCCAAGGTAAGCGAGATTGCGAAGTGATGACGAAATACTACTGTTTCACACCCGATCCGCGTGCAAGAGCCTATCAACGCAATATTTGGAAATTGCATTGCGATGACGTTATCTCACGTGTCACACTTGATCCGTGTATATCAACGCAATTGCGTTGTGGTGACGCAATAGTTTCTGACTGCGTATTGTGGATGGAACACTTTAGATCTAGACCAATAATGCAATGGTTCGGGGTTGAATAGTGATGACGGAAAATGCGTGTAGCACAAAATAAAATAGAAAGGGTCAAAAACTGCCAGGTGACATTCAGTTTCAATAGGTATTCATATAGTGTGATACTATGCGCCTCGTTAATGAATCCAAGTCTTTGGAAATCTTCGGAAATTGCATTGTGATGACGTTATATCACGTGTCACACTTGATCCGTGTATATCAACGCAATTGGTGACGCAATAGTTTCTGACTGCGTATTGTGGATGGAACGCTTTAGATCTAGACCAATAATGCAATGGTTCAAGGTTGAATAGTGATGACGGAACTCTTCTGCGATGACGTAATGATGACGCAACACGCCATTTCAGATTTCGATTCCAATCTCTCGCAATATCGTCTCGCTGTTCGCAGTGCCCGAGGCGATCCACGGCGGGGATCCCGATCGATACCTCAAAGCGGGTGAGTTATTGATTGATTGCATAGTGATGACGTCATCGTTGATAAACTATCGCTCAATTATTGTTTGATCATTAATCATTAAACTTGTCTGAGATATCGAATGATTGGTTGCGGGAATCACTACTTCTACAGTATTCATGTCTTCGTTGCAGGAGACGAGGTGTACACGGAGTGCAAACTGGCGGGATTGACGTTCTTCCACTCGGGAATCTACGCGGGCGATGGGCTCGTGTACCACTTCATGAATGAAGCCGGTTGGTACTACCGTAATTCCTTGCGAACTACAGTATCCTCGCCTTGCGATTTTAGTTCCCGCAAAAGCAAGCATTAGGAGAATAGCCGCAACTTGTTTATACATGGCACGAACACAGTGGCATCATATCTTTGATTTGACTACTGTATCTGTATCTATATATTACTGTAACTCCGAATTACTGTATCTCATCTGCAGATGCGTCGTTCACTTCGATGCTTCGCTCTTTCGCGCCAATCAAGGGACGCATCGTGCTCGAGCCGTGGCTCGACTACGTGCGCGCACTCTACGAGCCGCCCGATGGTACGGTATCGAGTGATACAGTAGCCAAGTCAGAAATCAACCACAGATATCGCAGTTAGTATCCTTTTCGTTGTCAGGCTCAGATTGAATTATACCGTACCCCGATTGCAGGATCGTGGCCGGTGATCTACCGTGTATCGTATCTCCTCCGAGTTCGATCAGGTCGATCGATTGTCGAATGGGCGGAGATCATCAAGAATTCGAAGGTATACGGTAGTACACAATCGATCGATTGAGTATACTATATCGAACACGATACCAGTGCATCGTGGCTGTAGAATAAAAAAATTGATCGCTCACTGATGACCTGACTACAGTATTTTCTCGATTGTCAAGAGTTACAGTAATCGATCGATATCTCCAGGCCTTCACTCACTACGATATTCGGAAGCGCAACTGCCAGCACTTCACATCGCTCTGCTCGACTGGCGCCTCGTTCTCGTACGACATGAGCAACTCGGCAAAGTAAGCTATTGCGTCATCACTAGGTAAAAGGAATTACGCCATCACTAGGAAGTCAATAGAGATGAAATGTCCAATTCAGATCACTCGGTTGTCTGCTGCTCAAACCCGGCTCGACTATATTGGGAGGCGGTAGAATCTCACCGAGAAGAAGTCTATCCGACCTTCAAACTAACGAACCCGAGGTGGGCAATTGCATTATGACTAGGCAATCATCCAACAACTGCCATCCATTATAAAAACAAATGATCTATCCAAAGAGATCAGTGCGCAATTTCGATTTGTTCGATGGAAAACACTCTAACAGAGTATGTATACGGTTTTTAACTGTTACTTTCTTTTCAGGAGCATCTCAGACCGACGAATGCTAGGGTCAAGTAAAGATACGGTCGAATACTAGATATCGATTCTATGATCGCCCCGATTGATAGGATTACTGTAGGTGCCCAACTTCGTAAGCTAATTTTTAACTATATGTACAGATCGACTAATTATTGCCAAGTTTTACACGTTTTACTTTGCGACATTCTGTGTACCGGTACCTTGTAAGCATAATAACAACTTTGTAAGAAAAACGCATTTTCATCACGATAAAGCCGTTATCCATAATTTACAATGTAACACAACAATAAGTTACAAGCATAGTAGTATGCGTGGCGGGTATCGACTTGCCCAAAAGCTCTTACAATACCGGAAAAATCGATAATTATACTATTTATTGATTATTTCTTCTTCTCCTTGGCAGAGACAGCCAACTCGAGTTCGGCCACTTTCATGTGGAGAGCAGTCATGAGAGCAGTGAGATCAATTCGGAAATCGTCCAATTCATCCGAGCAACTAAACAATAAATATTTATTTTATATTTATACGAATGAAATTTACAGTACTTTCATATTTATTCAGAATATCCCGCGGTTCGATTTACACTTTATACTCGAAAATGCGTGTAGCACGCAATAAAATAGAAAAGGTCGAAAACTGCCAGGCGACTTTCAGTTTCAACAGGTATTAATATAGTGTGATACTATGCGCCTCGTTAATTAATCCAGTCTTTGGATTGCACAAAGGAAAAAAATATCACACCGATTTCTAATCAAATATAATGACTAGTAAAAATAGGAACATCTAAATCACTTAGTGAAACAAGATGTGACTATGAAACTACCCCCACCCCAATATTCCTGCCTTGATAACACGATAAATTCGTAAATCAATGAGCAAAATGCATGAATTGAGTGAAAACAATTTTTGACCAACCTCTTCCACGTCATAATGGCCTCCTCGACCTCCTTCTGCATCTGATCAAGAGCAGTCGAATGATTGCCGACGGCAGAAATTGCCTCAGAATTGAGCACCGTCTGATGAAGATATCGATTGAATAAATATACTGCATGCGGACACAATCAATTTTTTTCCAGACCTATGAGTCCCCCTGATGAATTCAAAAAAATTGCTTGCGGGATCGATTATTTTCAACTCAATTATAAGAGAGCGAAACAGAAATAGCTAGAGAAAGCAGCATTACCTGCTTCAAGTACGCATAGAAATAACTATTGATATTTGTAAACAATTTCAATTAACGGTCGATCACGCCTATTCACATTAAGTGATAATAAAGTGTCTTACTTCTGAAATCTCCTCGAATGCCTTGAGTTGCTCGGCGCGTTGGTAGATGAGCTCTTCACAGAATTGAATCGAGTTGAGCTTCTCACTCAGTGGTCGAGATTCCGTCTGAAATGAAAAATTATCACACAATTTCATAGGATATCTTTTACATACATTCTGCAGTACCTAAGCCCCTTTCTGGACATTTGAAACCAAGTGGATTCGCAATGGAGGAGCGCATACTAGGGCCAAGTGATAATGAAACTAGCAACTGTCGATTCTACCTTGTGCATGAGCTCGTGCAGCTTCTTCAGCTTCTCCGCAGGGACGTTGAAAATTCGTTGGAAGCCTACAAATGAATGGTTTTCGCGACTAAAATCAGCATGAGACAAACTTGTTCCCGTCATCAAACGCTTTCGCGCTCAGTGTGTTCGGTTGTTTGATATGATTCGCTTAATTTATGGCAGCAACACATCAAAATATAGTGACAAACCTCGATCGATGAGGTCTTTTCGCAGTGCGGGCACATCAATGTCCTTCGCCTTGGCCTGCGGGTGCTCATCGAGGCCAAGTGCTCGCTCAATCGCGTCCAGTCGGTCCTCGAGGTGATCCATGACTGGAATTGAAGGTAAAAATAAGCATCAGACAACGAGAAATCAATAAATATCGACAGTATCCAAAGTGAGGAAACTTGATTCTTACTGTAAGTAAACAGTTTGAGACATGCATCACAAACTGAAGTGGAGACTACGGTAGCCAATCACTAACTGTTTTTATTAAATGTTTTCCTTTTTTGTTTAATTATCGATTTCGGCACTCCCTCATGTGATTGATTGTATTTTTCTTGCTCTAAATATAGCTTAACCTAGGCACCATCTATCGTACTTGTACTTGTTGTTACTCACTCCCGTAAAACGTCATTCTTCAATCGCGCGTGTTCGGGCGGCCGCACGCGCCTACTGAGTGCTCATTTGAAAATGCCCCTTCGATTGTTTTCGCAACGCTCCGCGCTCGTCGTCACGTTTCGCCTCTTGTTCTCACTATCTTTCCTCTCTTTCTAATCTAAGAGGGGAATAAGTCTACGGCTCTAGTGTTCTGGGCTGCCCAACGCATACGGCGATTGCAAAGTCTAATCGACTGATCTTATTAGTCTTGGCTGGTCAGCTTACATGTTAAACTTATGGAGTCGTAGTCTTATTTCCACGTGAGATCAATCCTCCATTCCAGTCAATCCCCAGTCGTCCCTCTAATCGCAGCCTATCTCGGGTTGCTCGCTGGATGACTTCAGTCGTTATTCGTCTGGAAGTGAGAAAAGGCTCGCCCACCATCGACTTCTCCGATCTCGCATACGAAATGGCCGAAAGTGAGCTGGTTCTTCTTGCATTTCATTTGTCTTACTGAAACACCACTAATAGCAGCAGGGACCGACGAAAGCAGTTAAGATAGTGATGAAACTCCAATATGACAGGGTAGTTAGTTATAGTAAACTAGCTAGTTATCCGAAAATATTCACCTGTTTTAGAATATTTTTGTGTTGTGTTAGTGTTGGAGATAAGTCACTACGAACAAAAGCAAGGTGTACTAAATCAGATGAAGCAGCCGCGAAACGCAAATGCTGTGGGGTGTTTTTAAAAAGTGGTAACCTAGTAGCGGAGGCTTTGCTGTGTTATTACTTCCTCACATCAAGTATAGCATGCTCATTATAAATGAATCATTGATTGACTGCAGGTACTCGTGCCGGGTCGGAGCCTACCTCAGTAAAGTCCCTTCCTCTCCCTCAGAAGAGCTGCTCTCCTCCCACAGGATGTTCGAGAGAGGATGCGCCCCTTGGAAGACCCAGCAGTAGAAGTGGAGAGATGAAGGTGAGATTGAGTAGGGATGATGCAATAGGCCGTAGTGATTATACCGTTGACGTCTTTCTGATGTTACTTTCATGCCGTAAGTGGTCTTTGATGCTTTGTAATGACTCATAGCTTGTTTTACGCAACCATAAGGTTTGGTGATCACCGTACATGAACATTTAGAAGAACGTCATTGGAGTAAAGGATTAATGAAAATATTAAAATTATTAATAACTTTGAATTTGCAGCGAAACTACCGCGGTGCTCGCACGTACTCGGAGGTCGTTGTGGAGTCATACGACAGAAAGGAGCAGGGAGGAACGAGTAAGGGTCAGTCATTACACTCATAGACACCAATCAGTGAATGCTACTTGGGCAAGAATTAGTAGTACGTGTGTGACACAATACCATCTATCTCACGTTCATAGATTAAATACCTATCCCGAGCAACTTCTAAAACACATGGTAAGACGTTAAATGCTGTTGAAAACCATGTGGTAGGCTACTTTTGTTAGTAATCAGGGCTAAAAGCACATGGCAGACCACTTTTTCGCTCTGTAAAACACAAGGTAGGAGATATTGGACCGTAAAATTACGGTACTTTTTAATCTGTGCTCACGTTCCACCGAGTTTGGTTGCATAGGTCGACAAGGTGGTTATTGGAATCTTGAAAATGTGGGTAGGGTTTTTTTTCGCAATTGGCCATTACCATACGAAAATGTGGACTGGCTTTTAAATTCTGGATAAGGTTTTTCAAAAATTTGCCTTAAAAAAAGCCCAAATGTGAGTAGGTTTCGTCGGTTTTTACGTCCATGCGACGTATGTTTGGTTGAAACTTAATATCCAAATATTAATGCGAGGAACCGTCGAGATAATTACATTGATTTAATGCAACTTATGAAACGCCATTCAGCCGACCCCAAGTACCTCACCTTCCTCTCGGGCAACAAACGAGTGGAGAAGACGGAGGGCATTCTGCACTTCTACAAGAGGAGGTTGGTGATTAGGAGTTTCACTCGCAGATAATATACTTGTTCAGCCGAAGGAGAACAGTTTATTCCACTGTGGTTAATCCAAAAAAAAAACAATATTCTCACTAAACTCGTGTTGTTCGTCATTGCTTCCAGCAGTTTACTTTGATTTACTTGGATCAGTGCTGCGGCTATGCGCTTCAATCAATAAAAAATATGATTACAGTACCCCTCGCATCGATGGCATCCGAATGGTGTGCATGCTGAACATCTCGGTGCACCTTTCGTGCCAGGACATTCTCAACTTTTTCTCCACCGCCCTGCCATCGATCGAGACGATCAAGGTACTGTAGGGTAGGAAGTATTAAATCGATAGCCTGGATTCTGTAGACCTTCGTTTAATTAAAAACTATTTAAGCAATATTTTAATTGTTTTGAACGTCGATACGCCCTCATCTGTGCGAATACCGCTTGATAATATGAATTGATTGATAGACATTGACTGAAATTGATTGACGTCGTTTCAGGTGATACGAGACGAGACACCCGGCAAATACATGATGCTCATTCTCTTCAAGTCCTCGGTCAGTTGCTAGAATTAGTTTTTCTCGGGGTTTATTCAAGCTTAAACAAATTAGATAGGATATTGTGCTTTTCTTATTTGTCCAAATGATGCTTGAATTTTTGAAGACGAACACGAATTAAATTTTTAAAATAAAATAAAACATACAGGAAGACGCGGAGCTCTTCTACTCGGACTTCAACGATCAGCAGTACAATGCACTCGAACAGGATCGAGCTATTCTTCTGTTCGTCGAGACGATGGATGTGGTGAGTATACGGTAGTGGATACGGTAGATTACGGTATTGATATTTTAATTGTATACTAATGAGAGTTTTGATCCACGTTGAACCAGAACGTTTTGTTTCATGTTTCAAGAGCTGGTTATGGTTGCTAGTTGAGCTTTTCGTCTACTATATTAATCTTTCTGCTTATATTGAGGTAATAAGGAGTGTTACTTGAGAGGGTGCAGTATTTTTGCAGTTATATTAGTGTAGTACTTACTGAAAATAAGGTGGTTTAATTTCAATTTTAATCAATAACCTTCTTTCCAGTTGGACGAGTCTGCTGTGCCTGATCTGGTCGAGCTGCCCACCTGCGCCGTGTGTCTCGAGCGGATGGACGACGGGGTACGTTAGCTGTTATTTATCGATCGACGACAGAGCAGCTATAGGGTGGTAGTTATTTGAGCGTTCGTGAAAAAAATTGGCGATCTTGCAAAAATATCTGGTAGACGATTATCGAATATTTTTTGTAGGTGATCACCATCTTCTGTCGCCATTCCTTCCACGCAGTCTGCATCCAGAAGTGCACTGATACCATGTGAGATTTGAGTTTCAGTATTTGGCTAAAGGGGAAGTTGATTGAATTTGTGAATATCATTCATCGCTAAGTGACAATCTTGCATATCTTCTCCTTGCTGTGGTAGATTTTTTTTTCACTGAGTTTTCAACATTTTAAACGCAGCATTGTTGATTAATTTTAATTTTAAAAAATATTATTATAAAATACAGATGTCCTATCTGCCGCTGCACGCAGACGCCAGAAGCCGCAGCCAAGCAGTCAGTTTCTTGATTATTTTTATTAGGAACAATATTATAACGTAAAGTACTGAAGAGCTACTAATAATACAGCTCCTAATTGAAACTAGTTACTTGGAATTATGGGAATGAAAAGTATCCAGCCTGCTTATTTTGAGTTACATCGTTCAATTTTGTAGAGGATTCGTTGGAAATGGCGAAAAAAATATTCTAATGCTTTTCATAATTCATACGTCGCTTTTATCTCGGCCTTCAGTGAACTTATAAACACAAAATTTGGTTTACCTGTTCGAAATCCGACATTCGGTCTCACTAGTTTCAAAGGCAGGTATAAGAGAAAAAAAGATAATTGCGATAATTCAAATTTGTTCTTAGCGCGTAACTGAAAATTTTCGCACAATTACTTTACTGTCTTGAATACTGTCCAATTACTGTCTTGTTGCTCGGATTTTAACAATAACTAAATATGTCTCATGATAAGTCGAATAAAATTCATTCATTTACTTTTTGAAACCTTTATTAATATTATTCTCTCATCAGACGCTGTTCTGCATGCGACGAGTCGACGGATCTCTGGATCTGCCTCATCTGCGGAAACGTCGCCTGCGGGAGATACAGAGAGGCACACGCATTCAGGTAATTGGTCCTTGTCTTTCCTCCCTCGCTTCCCCCGGCAGCGCACTCGCGCCTCTCCAAACATGGTGGTTATGTGTTCCAGTGATAGATTATGAAATCAATTTGGATGAGGAGGATCTTCCTTGAGAAAATGTTATTTAATACTTTCGTAAATGTGCGGCATTGTTCGCATGATGTACTTTTAAAGGAGAATAATGATATTATGGAGATAGTAGGTGAAAAGGCGAGAGGGAAAATGTGCTTTTTCACTGAAAATTCAACATTCTCCCTTTATACAGACACTTCGAGGAGACTTCGCACACTTTCGCCCAGGAAGTGGGAGGAAATCGAGTGTGGGACTACGCTGGAGACAATTATGTTCATCGATTGATTCAGGCAAGTGGGCGGGTTACGGATCTGTATTAAAAGAATTATTAAAAGAGTTCGGTATACGGTATTGACTGATCCAAGAAGAAGGGGGGGCTACTGAGAAATCTCCTGACGCTCGTGGAAGAGATATCTAATATATGAAAGTATGAAAGACTACGGTAGTTAGCGATTGGATATTTTTATCTATACTCATTAGCACCATTTCGAAAAATTCATGTTTCATCGAAACTAACGAATTCATGATCAGAAGAGATCAGCCTTGATCAAACCTGAGACTGATAAATGTTGAATTAAATTTATTGATTATTTTAAGGCGGAGCAGGATGGTAAGTTGGTGGCGGTGGAGAGAGGAGGAGAGGAGACTGATGAGAAGGCGAAAGCTTCCCAGGTATTATTGTTGTATTATTTAAATTAGTTTAGGCAAAATTATTTTATGATAATGGCCGTTTGTGTTTAGGTAGATGCAGGCGAGTTTCAAATTGCTAAACAGTCGGTTTCCCGTTACACCGATGTATTATATCGAATTGATCACTTTATTTTTTCGATATCTTGGCTTTCATGTTCGTAAAAATAATTGTGAATAAAACAGTAGTAAAAAACGATGTATTATATCGAATTGATCACTTGAGTTTTTCAAGTCTTGGCCACGTTCGAAAAGATAATTTTGAATTCACACTAGCATTGTGCATGGCTCCTAATCATAGATCGAAAGGGTGCGTTGCGGCAAGTTGATAATGCGGGTTGGGTTTGTCAAAAATTGGCATGAAAACCCGAAAATAAGGGTTGAATTTAGCAAAATGGGCATGAAAAACCGAAAATGCGGGTTGGGTTTTCATTTTTTTCACCAACAATTCTCAAAATGCGGGTTGGCTTCGTATTTTTTACCTACCTTTCTTATGTTCCTAATTCCGCGTTTGCCTTTCATTTAATTGAGAAATAAAATACTTTTTTCAAGAGAAACTTTAAATATTAGCAGTAGAATATTAAGCAGTAGAATTTGAAATTTGGGTGAATAATTAGTAAGCAGCCTGGTACATCCTCACCAGACCTGTTGGATAAATGGTTTAGGTAATAGCCAAATACATATTTTGTTCGACACTTTAATAGCAATGCTTGCAACTCTAAATTCGCAGGTCGAAGCAGTCACTCTGGAGTACACGTGTCTGCTGACGAATCAGCTGGAACGGCAGAGGAGGTCCGTAGTTATCGATTGACTTATTTTAATAATTTTAATTATATAAATAATTAAATATATATGTTTTGCAGTTACTACGAGGGCGAGTTGAGCAAGAGCGAGCGGGCGCGCAGCAATCTAGAGAAGATGGCATTAGCACAGGTGGAAATTTAATTTAAAATAAAATATTTTAATTGATGTGACAATACCTCACACAATTTTTACGTGTGAAGGTTTGGTAGGCAAGAGCAACACAAGTGAGAGAGAAATCGTGGTTCCTTGATGCTCACATAGACCATCCGCTTGTGAAGCACGAGAGTGAATGTTACAAAAATATATTATGTATGCTATTTGCATGTTTGCACTTATCGATGGATATACCCCTCAGATATCTCAAATTTTAGCAGAACCCCACCCTGCACTGTACTTTTTACACTCTCTAAATTTCATCCCCACCCTTTCATGCAACCTAATTTCTCCTCCACTTCTCTGTGCTCTCTCGTCATCTCTTCTCTCTCACCCTATGTGCTGTAATTTTGCAACTTGCTCTTGGCTTTCACAAAATCAAGTACATTCCTTTTAAAATCTCGTCCTTTTCAAAGACGTTGCTCTTTTTTTCGGGTCGCAAACTGCAAAACGAGAGCATTTCCGCCGCTGTCGTAGAGCAAATCTGCCTCCTTTTTCACACCTCTCCTATTTCTGCAAGATATATCCGGCTCCCTCCCTCCCTCCCCTCTTCGCTCTCCGACCGTTCCCGTGCTCTTTCCTCCCTCTGACTGACCACCCGACACCCTCTCCGAATCACACGCTCTCTCGCCGTCGCCGGAAGTCCCGAGACCCTCCTCGATCCACACGCTCTCTAGCACCCCCTGAAGTATATCTCACCACTTCCGGTCAATGTGTGGTGATTAATGAAAAAGAGACGAGGGGGCGGATATACGAGAGATATAGAAGAGTCGAGAGAGAAGAGATTGGATATATCCCGTCCTGTGATGAGATATTTAAAAAAGAGTACGGATTAGTGCAGCCAATTGATCTATAAGTTGAAAATAGAGAAATCTGTATTCTAAAAAGAAAATGTTGTCGTATAAAGAGTTGGAAAACATAATTCACTACATCTTATATGTGTGCTATATTTTTGCGTTTTTTTAGTCGTGCACGGGCAATCATCGAAGTTGATGCAACTTTGCCGAGATAATCAATCCATGAAACACAAATGTGATCGTCCAAAAATGATCGCTGGTTGGAATTAATTAGAAAGCTTATTATCATTTCTTTGCAGCTCGAAGATGTGGAGGCGCAGCTCAAGCGGGCGGTCGACGAGTGCAACAAAGGTACTAGACTACCGTAATCTGACCGATCGCGATGGGGCGAATAGTGGGTCAGATTTGTGATTGATGTTTTTTTTTTAAATTGGGATCTTTGCAGTGAGAGACGAGCTGGAGAACAGTCAGAAGGCGCGGACGACGGCGGAGAAGAAGCAGCAGTCGGCCATCACGAAAATGAACAAGGCGAGTTTTCGGAAAAGTCGTGCTCCTGTTCGCACTCCAGATTACGGTAGCACGCACACCGATCACAGTCATCTGAACCACTTCAGCTGAGCAGCGACCTCGCCGAGGAGCGCAGTCTCAACTCGATAGTGCGCTCGGACCAGGAGAAGTGGCACAAACAGGTATACCGTAGCTTCAGTATGATCCGAAAAGTGCGGTAGAGCGTGCGACGGGCCAGATCCATAATTTATTTTTTAAAGGTGGAAGCGCTGCAGAAGGATTCAAGCGAGATGAAGGAGAAGTACGATCGGGTACGGTGGTTGATCATCTTCGGTTCATCTCTAGTTCGGTGATTGCGTAATGATGATGATATCCGATTTTTTTTTCAGGAAGTGACTGAATTGAAGGAGCAGATTCGAGATTTGATGTTGCATCTCGGAGGAGAGGCGGATCTGGAGAGACAGGCACAGGAGGCAGGCGTGACGAGAGAGGAGGTACGGTAGATGAGGGAATGATACTGTTTTAGTACGGTAGATCTTTCGGATTACGGTAGAGGTGGCAGAGTGATCAGCCGATTGATGTATGAAAAAATACGGTCTTATTTGATGTTCTCCAGTCCTTGTACTCTAATTAATGTCGGCATTAAATTAAGGATACTATATAATTAATTATTATTTATTATTGCAGATGGAACAAGGGATACTGGAGGTGGGCCCTCAATCGGAGAAGAAGAAGCAGCGAAGAAAGAGCAATAAGAAGTGAGGATTACGGTAGTTCCCCGCCCCTTGGTCCCACGACGATTGCGTCCCTGGAATTCTGCTTTTTAAAATATATTGATTTGTTTATGGTTTTACGCTACTTTAGTTTAAGAGACGATACATTTATGTCGTTGTACGACTTATTTATTGATTTATTGCTTTCGAAAATGCCCATAATTGTGTTGTACATCTTTCCTATCGCTTTAGACGGTTGATTGTGTGAGAAAAGAAGCGGTTGCATACCGGTAGATCAGGAGTATCTCTAATCAATATTTAGCTCTACAGTAACCTGGAGCTGTTTCAAAATCACTTTGTTCCACCCAGAATTCCAACTTTGCTTGCTATTTTCCTCTGTGAGTAACTACCATTACTGCTTCGATAAATTTGTTTATTTTTATGGATTTACGATGATATTGCAAGAGAAATAATAACAACAATATTTACAAACAACAAGGTAGTTGCGGGTTAAAGCGATCGATATGGTGGATAGGGGAAGGGATTAGAGCTGGCCGGTTTTTATATACCTGTGTAATTTAGTCACTAATATTCAGATATTCTATATGTCTTTGATTTCGCAAACTTCAATTTCATTCAGCCTGGCCAGCTCTAACGGGGAAGTTTCTCTCTCGTTTCAGGTGTTTCAAATTTAGGTTGTGTCATCTTTGAGTTCACACAGATTACACATTGGTCAAAGGACGAAATCTCAACTAAACCGCCCCGAATTTGGGAGTGGTACTGCGTGCAGGTTGTTTTTTGTACTGGCGAACTACGCCCACACGAAAAATACGCTTGAGAAACGAGTGACCTCCAACAGGAAGTGAAGGAAAGAGAGGGGAAGAAGGGGAAGGGATTTGAACTGACGGATGATTTATGGGTCGGATGGGAACGATTGAGTAAAGCTTTGCAGTAGCGATGAAATATCTATAGGAACAATGACGAATTTGAAGATGATTGACGCGATTCTTTCAGTCATCTCTACTAGAGAGTGTGCAGAATGAAGAGAGCCGCGGTCACATCCGGGATTTGCGATTGTTTGCTGCGGGGCCGGATCCGGGTATTAGCTAGCGCGTGTTCTTAGGCGAGAGAGGGGGAAGTTGGACCAGAATGAATAGGGGATTTGGGATTACGGTGGTATTAGATCAAATGCGAACACACCAGTGGGAGTCTTAGGAATAGGCAGAGAGGCTACCCGCAAGGAGAGAGAAAGAGAGAAATATAAAAAAAGATATTTTAAACAAATCGATATAATCTATAGAAAGCGGGTATTTACAACAAACTAGTATACAAAGAGAGTGGTCATGGGCATGTGTGGGGAACCTTCTAGACGGAACTGTGTCTCCTGAATTCCCTTTTCTCCTTCTGAGATCGGTGGTCTATAGAGAACCGGGGGTGTTCTTCCCTGGCTCGAGTTGGTCCTAGACTTGTTCTAAGGATGGTTCCGGGGTCATAGCACCACTACCCGGTACCCGGTACCACAGCATCCTATTCTGCTGGGGTCTCATCGCAGACTGTGACCGTGTCACTGAAGCGAGTTCGCTTGAAGGATTCACAGGACGGGGTCTTTCTGATGGGCGAAGTGGGTACTGATGGGGGCTCCGACATGGTACTCAGCGACCTGAAATGAGCCATCGTTCAACTCTGGATTCGGGTTCTGGCTTCTTGGTTCTACTCTGGATTCAGGTTCCGGGTTCTCAAACTCACCAGATAGATTGACGCCGGGGCGGCTCAATGTAGGCAACGGTAGTGGAAAACTGCAAGATAATCAATCAAAATAAATAAATGAGCAAAATTTAAGGAGCTTTTGTACTGGATAAACAAGGGGAAAATGCAGCTAACCTTGGTCATTTTGGAGTCTTTCCTCTGGACATAGCCGTCCTTGTATTCCAGTTCGAACTCCTCACTCGGACCTGCAAAATTGCCTTTCTTCGTTCTGTTGTATTGTATTTATTTATCCCCATGGACACAACATTTATACTGAGAATAGATGGTTAATTGGGAGAGAAACTGTGTTGTTATGTAAGAGAGCTAAACAAGTAGCTGAACGCAATCCATTATGATTGCATCAGTTTCACATCACAATGCACCCAGTTTGATCTGCACCCAAACTAGAAACTGGAAAATAGGCGGAAGTGTTTGTAATCGAAAAAATTGGTTCAAATTGTGATCATATGTTTCGAGAACAAAAATATTATTTTCGTAGTAAACATCGAAAAATGTTGGGAAATTGTGCAAAAGTGTTATGGTCTCAGCTCGCAAAATTTTCTGATGGGACGAAGAAAAAACAAAAGATTTTGGAGAGAAAAAAAGGAACCTGCAGTAGTGTTCTTCCTGCTTGGGGTCAACGAGTACTTACGTACCACTTCCATCATGTTATCAGGTTTCTTGGCTGAAATTTAAGAAAATTAACGCATTTATTTAATTAAAAGTCCATAATTAGCAATTAATTCAATTAATAATTCCCTCAAAACCAATCAATAATCACCTCTGCTCTCCTCGGGACCGCAGCAGCAGGTGCAGATGAGTAGTGCACACAGAGCACCCGGGATCATGGCGATCGCAAGGGGAATGAGGATCAACTCGATGGGAAACTTCTGGCACGGCGCCACCTGAATGGGCTTGTGGTTCCTAGGTTCGATAGGTTTTCAGTTTATGGGTTATGGTTCGGGTTCCTGGTTGCAACGTGTGATAGGCGATTTTGATGAGGCATGCATCGAGCTAATTCTATCTCAGCCGATTACTAACGATAGCGAAGTTTAGTAAACTTTTTCACGCCCCAGAATTAGTCATATGCCCGTAGTCACACTTCCATACATTGATGTTACAATGATAATGACCGTAGGGGTGAACGAAAATATACGATGAGGGAAGGATACACTACGGTAAGGGACCATTGAAACATGAATGGTCATGTCCTTTCCGGACAGAACAAACGCGCCACTAAGCCACTAATGTAAAGCCTCCAGGAAGAATTCGATAGATTGAAATTCTATAAACGCGTTAGACTTCTCTCACTGTGACACGCTTACCCGCCCTTTTCTCGAAGTTTGATCGGGCCGGTGAATAACTCCAGATACCGTACCTCTACTCCGGATGATCGCTTCGTTCTATTCGACGGATGAATGTCTTCAAGTAAGTCAGTTCCCGATTCCGTCCTGTAATAATTCTTGATAGATTACTTCTTGACCCCGATTGTCGTTCTTCCTTGTTTCACTGTTCCAACTGGTTTATGTACTATCACAGGGTCGGTTCGCAATCTCGTCTTGCTACATTGGTAGTGAACCCCTGCAGCGGTAGAAACATCGCTTGTTATCGTAGAAAGAAATGAGTGAACATTCCTGAGACACTCGCCAAGAATAATTTTACTGGAATAGATGGGGTTTGCTAAAAGGATATTTTAGTCCAAAACGAGTTATGTTTCAAGAATCATATGTTCATAAATATTTTATGTGCGGTTCAATGGGAAGTCGTTCTGCACCCGTTACCAAACTAATGAATCTTTTTGCATGTGCCTCTCTCACTATGCACTCATCATTCCGTATCTATAACTTACTTATCATGCATTTCCCAAGATGCTTTCAACATCTCTAGTCTATCATCATCATATTCTCTGCTCCACTCAGCTCAATCAATCTTTCTTCTTTTCTTCACACCTCCGTTGCGTTTTTGCCAATTTCCGTCGTGAACGCAGTGGGAGATTAGGAGAGTGAGAAAAGGAAGAAGAGAAGAAGAAAATCAAGCACAGATAAGGTCAGAAATGAATGAGAAGAAGGAGAAAACGGAAGTGTTCAAGTAGCGAAAGGTGATAAGGAACTAAATCTATCGAGAGAGTGTTGTCTAGTTTCGAGAAGAAAAGTCTGCTGCTACCAAATCATCCATTCAACATCGAGTGATCGAACTCTGGTGCTTTTTGCGTGCTAATGAAGATCGAGAAAAGACGGAAGCGAACGGAAGGGACGTGACTTACGCAAGGGAAAGGCGCTTTACGGCTTAGTTTACGGCTAAAGCTGACCCTTAATAGCTAAAGTGGAGGAACGTCGCACGTATCGTGTCATTTGCTCTCAAGTACACGAGACTTTTGAACTCGGTAAGATAAAGAGAAAAGAGATAGAGATAAATTGAGTACGGCAGATATCGCAGAGAAAAAGAGAGAGAGAAAGAACGGATTCGCTTTATCGATTAGGGCGCGGTTCTGTTTTGTGTGTCGAGTGGGCACAGTTCAGCGACTTTTCGCACTTCTTGCATGCGAGTTATTGATTTCGCAGACTACAGTTTACCATTCTACCACATTTTTGAATTCCGTCTAAAACCTCGTCTAGTCATGCAGGGTAATCCCCAAGGAAGTAGATAGAGTAGCATTGTCATTCACTGTTAGTAATCGATAAAATGCGGTCGGGGTTGAATTGGCAAGGTCGACGATGGTGGCTTACGCAACTAAAAGAGCAGCGGCGGCGAAATATTTGAATGACCTTCTTTTCTTTTCGAGAGCCGCAAAATCTCGAACTTTTCAAATTCCTGAACTCACGTGTGTGTAATAGCGTACAAAAGAGAAATTGGCGTTGGCCCTGTTGAAAAAGCGACACAATCGGTTCGTTGCCCCGAGACTTTTCTCGCTTTTTCTCTCGATGGTCGACGGTTACTTGGAACAAAAGAGGAGAGTGTGATAATGACGATGATTTGAGTTAGCGACGACAATGAAATAAGAAGAGATGAAAGCACGGGCACCCTATCAAATCACTATTTTTTTCTAGGGCTAGATGCAAATATTAATCGTCGAAAAATGCAAATCATAGCATAGCTAGGGATGGTTTCATACGAAATGCCCTCATCTTTCTTCCACTATTTCGTTGGTCAGAATGGTGTGAGAGTGTGCGAAAAGAAGAGAGTGATTTTTCGCGAAGTCATGATCCTATCAACCTCGCTAATTCCGAAACGCTAATCAAATCTCGGCAAATGGCTCGATTCCCACTGTCTTTCATTGCCGGAAGCTCGATTAGACTGATAATCGACTTTATTTGCGCCGGAAGAGTTCAAATCAGTCTCTAATACCATTAGACATCGTAACCGCGAGCTATTCGATTACGCATTGAAATGCACTAACGCAATCAAATTGGGCGATGCGATCGGGATCGTTTGGTGGAAAGTACGGTGGGTCAAACCCGGCTGGAGTAAGACGCTCGAGACACTTACGAATTGCTCACTCCGGGACAGTTCTTCATGCAGGCTCGACAGTGAGAAGGCGCAGCGGATACTTGGTAGATCATGAGGAGAACTAACGTTCCGCCGAGGAGTAATTGACGATTGAAGGAAACGGGAAGCATTGTGATAAAGCCACTTCTGAAAACGATCAATAAACAAAAAATCTCACGATTACTACATTATGATGTGAAAACGCACGATTTTTTTGGGAAAAAAAATCAGCGATGCATTGTGATTGCTTACAGCCTGGTGATTTAAAACGGCGGATATGGATAAAAAGAATGTCACACCGTGGTCAAGGGTGGGTGGGGGGACGCGAAGAAGCTATAACACGCACTCCGCCGTTATAAATCGATCCTGCTGCTAATCGCTTATCACAGTGCAGACAGAGGAGAGTATAGAGAGAGATGAGGGGAGAGAGAGAGAGAGAGAGAGAGACCGCCTCCTAAAGATGGGAGAGATGAGGAAAACTCACTGGTTACAATAGAGAGAGAGAAAGAGCACTTTCTCGTTCAGGAATGAACGATCAGTGGGAGAGTATTGGCATTGTTCGAGAAAAGGAAAGGAAGACAATGATAGGGAGGGGAGAGACGAGTTGCAATACCGAAAGAGACAGGGAGGATACTGGGGGGACTCTTTTCGGGTTGACGGTTTAAAAATCGCCTCAACCTGATTAGAGCTAGTTGTGGTGTAAGAATGGGTCTTCCAATGTATTTGATAAAAAAATGGATTAAATAATGAAGAGATTGACGCTAAGTGAGTAAAGATGTCATACTTATAGCAGTTCCAACGATCTAACATTTAGTAGAAATAGCTATAGATATGAGTTGAATTAATTAAATAATACAGAAAAATCAAGGGTGATGGTGGTAGACGTAGGGGTAAAACTGGGTAATGACACAGGGGGAGCGGCGCACGCAGCGATCGGCTCGAATGAGAATGGAGGAACTGAGAAGAGATGAGGAGAGAGAGAGAGCGGCATTAGAAAGAGAGAGAGAGGAGATCGAAGAAAAATGAGCGAGCTTAGTAGAAGAAAGAGTGAGAGAGACGAGACAGAAAGAGACACGAACTGCATTCAAAAAGATTGGGTGGATCAATTGTGAACTCGCGCGATCGGAGCCGGAATTATCATTATCAATAGTCAATAATTAATTATCTGCTAGTGGGCATACACAAAAAATAGTGCAAAAAAACTTAATTGAACTGGACGAATTTCAGCCAAAAACTGCACATCGTTTTGAAGGAGGCTTATAGGGGAAAACAGTGGGCGACCTTTTGGTTTGAGCAAGAGATAGTTAGATCGTGATTTAGGAAAACTAACGTGCGAAATAAACTTGCGAAGAAGGAACCAAGAGGAGGAGGAGAGAAGGGGAGAGGGAACACCCTACTATGAACGATGGACTGGTAAACATTGAACAACAGTTTGAAAAATATTGGATATGTCCAAGGTGATGGGTGAGTAGATGGATATTGATCAAAGCAATAGGGTGAAAGAAAACTCCAGAAAGGGGTCGTGGGAGTGCGCGAAAATTCAAAACATTGAAGAAAGTTCCTCTCACTTCACACTCTATCACTCCTAATCACTTCCAGTTCGACCGGATTGTGGAGTCGTTTGAGAACAAACTATCGTTAGCAGAACGTTTTGCAGCGATGACCACGCGGTTGCAAGTGTTTCGAGAGTTTCCTGATTTGAAAGCACAAGTATCTTCTATGAGCAGTGATAGTTAGAGAACGGTTTGCGAGTGGGTGGATCTAGGCGCAGACTCGAATGGGGAAAGCTTAGTTGATAAAAAAATACTCCAATCACATGTCAATAATCTTGCGTACAAAAGATGCGAAACTGAAATGAATCACGCGAAATCGGATGTGAAACATTAGTGAGGCAAATACGAACAATTTGATCACATTATTATCTCTAGCTTGATATTTTCTGATAAACTAAAATCCGTGCAACATTTCGCAACATTTCGTACAGTCTTCTGTCGTTGGAAAATAAAATAAACACCGTCAATTATCGTAGCCCCTCGCTTTTTTCATTTGTCGCTTTAAGGAAAAGTTCGTTCGCGTGCACATGAGTTCATCGAATGAAGCAGCCTCAATTGTCTTATCAAACCGACCATAACAACAATGTGCCCTGTCTTTACCCAAAGGGGTCAGTAGCGAGAGAATGGGAAAACAAATAAGAGAGATTAACAAATTGATCACTTTATTGTCCCTAACTTTGAATAATCCGATAAACCAAATTATAGTGCATGGGATTAGTTTTTAAATATGTTTCACCTTACTCTCTTCATCAAGAACAGTGTAAAATGTACACTAAGACCTATTCGTTGAATTAAAAATCAAATAAGCGACGTCAATTATTACTTTGTCTTTTTCGTTACTCTCTTTGTGGAAAAGTTCGCTCATCGATTGATGCATCCTCAATTGTCTTATGAGAGGAACCGGGAGAAACTCGAGGATGCCCGACGCATAGGAAAATTTATGATTTTTAAATTTTCTCATTTTAGTATGGGAGGTTGCTCGAACCCTCCTCTATCGAATAGCGTTTCCAGAATATTTTAATAAATTTTCGTTTTTACGTGAAACACAAACAAACCTGGTTAGTTTGAAATTTTTTTCAAAACAGGCAAAGTTTGAAAAATCATAACTCGCTTCAAAATGAAGCTACAGACAAGCGGTTTGGTTTGTTAGATAGATAAATCACTCAAGTGCAATACACATAGGATTTCCTCATTTTTGGCTCATGCGACGGTGCGGGGCGGTCACTTTTGCTAATTATGTTGCCATTTTCGTTAAAGTTAAAAGTAGTGGCTGCTTTTAAGTGCGTTCTAGAGAGAATACTCAGTACTATTTATAACCACTGAAGTAAGGTAAGACAGAGGGTGCGTTGTAAAGACGCGCTTTTTTAAGTGCAATCGTGTTGAAAGTGTTAATTGAAAATTTTCTTTCTCAGCCCCATTTGTGCTTAAAAATATTGGAAATAATTTAAAAACAATATTAAAGTTAATTTTGATACATTTAGGAGTAACTTTTTTGATATAATAAAAATTAAAAATTTTGAGACTTGAATTTTGTTTTTCGAGGATTTTTTTTTAAATTCAAGCGATCCAATGTACCAAAGTTGATTTTAATATATCATTAATTATTGTAAAATTAATATCTCTTAATATTTCACACTGTAAACATGTTTTTATTATGTTAGACAATTCCAAATGTAATACATTTTCTCGCCTTTTCCTCCACTTCTGGTGAAGTCCACACGTCTTGAGCTGTTCCCGCTACATACATAGAACATATCTCTTTTTGAAAGTGAGTGTCTATCTATACGTAGAAAAAAGTTATAAGGCCAAGAAAACCTTGTGTCTGACGAACGGCGCACGCTCTGACTTCTCTAGCACTCTCTCACTTTCACGCTGTCTCTCGCCTGGTTCCAGCCCCAGTCCGAGCACTAATAATACGCAAAAAGTTCTGCGCCAGAGCAATTAAGGGAATAATGACTATAACACACAACAGATAGTCAATTTATATATTAGCAAAATATTAGTGCTCGGACTGGGGCTGGAATCGGGCGAGAAACAGCGTGAAAGTGAGAGAGTGCTAGAGAAGTCAGAGCGTGCGCCGTTCGTCAGACACAAGGTTTTCTTTGCCTTATAACTTTTTTCTACGTATAGATACCCACTCACTTTCAAAAAGAGATATGTTCTATGTATGTAGCGGGAACAGCTCAAGACGTGTGGACTCCACCAGAAGTTTAGGAAAAAGCGACAAAATGTATTACATTTGGAATTGTTTAAAATAATAAAAACATGTTTACAGTGTGCAATATTAAGAGATATTAATTTTACAATAATTAATGATATATTAAAATCAACTTTGGTACATTGGATCGCTTGAATTAAAAAAAATCCTAGAAAAACAAAATTCCAGTCTCAAAATTTTTAATTTTTGTTATATCAAAAAAGTTACTCCTAAAATGTCTCAAAATCAACTTTAAAGCAAATCAACGTTTTTAAATTATTTCCAATATTTTCAAGCACAAATGGGGCTGAGAAAGAAAATTTTCAATTAACACTTTCAACACGATTGCACTTAAAAAAAAGCGCGTCTTTACAACGCACCCTCTGTCTTACCTTACTTCAGTGGTTATAAATAGTACTGAGTATTCTCTCTAGAACGCACATAAAGGCATCCACTACTTTTAACTTTAACGAAAATGGCAACATAATTAGCAAAAGCAACCGTCCCGCACAGTCGCATGAGCCAAGAATGACGAAATCCTATGTGCATTACACTTGAGTGATTTCTCTATCTAACAAACCAAACCGCTTGTCTGTAGCTTTATTTTGAAGCGAGTTATGATTTTTCAAACTTTGCCTTTTTTGAAAAAAATTTCAAACTAACCAGGTTTGTTTGTGTTTCACTTAAAAACGAAAATTTATAAAAATATTCTGGAAACGCTATTCGATAGAGGAGGGTTCAAGCAACCTCCCATACTAAAATGAGAAAATTTAAAAATCATAAATTTTCCTACGCGTCGGTAAAATTCAAAATGCTCGAGTCTCTCCCGATTCCTCTCTTATCAGATCGACCACAACAACAATGAGTAATGAGCACATCGGACCGAAAATCGCGAAAGGATTCAGTCACGAGAGAATGGGAAAGCAAATTAGAGCGATTCTATCCCTTTCTCGATCCAGACCACTTTCTGGAAGCACGGAATAGTGTGTCGATCTTTGACTGACCTTGGTCGCCACTTTGCCTTCATTGAAGTTCACAGTGGAAACCGCGACATTCGCAGTGCGGAACCACTGTGGGGCTTCGATTGATTTGAGACAATCGAGACGAATTGAGAGATCAGAGGAAAGAGAAGGACGGAGGGCAGACTCATCGGGAGGGACTCTCATACTTTCCCACACTCTCTCACCCTGACCCTTTTCTATAGCTTGGAGTCATGTGTCTTCCCTTCTCCGTTTCGCCCATCCACCATACTTAATCTATTCCCTGGAGAAAGGGATTTCTCTCACGACTCTCCGGAAACTTTCGATTGTCAATTATACAGTAACCGATAGAAAAGTTCGGCGTCTCTCAGCTTTTCCTTTCTCTTCTTCTTTAGCGCAGCAATATAATATTTTTTGCTCTCTCTCCGGTACCAAACTTTTCATGCATATTTTCTGTCTCTTTACACAAAGTTAACTCTATCAAATACTGATTGCTTGTTTAGCAACGCCTGTGAGAATCTCGGTCGATTTATTGCCCCATGTCTACATGATTCCATCTTTTACCGATCCCCAGCTCCAGATTGTGGAGGTTTCAGGTTTCGTATTGCGAACGATCGGTAAACAACGATTCTAATTTCCCTAAAATTATCCAATCAATTGGCCCATTTGCATTGACTAAATTGAAGTCTCGGTCAATTGTTCTCCCTCTCCTTCGCTCATTTTCACTTTTCCATCTCGTCACGATCGTTCAACTGCCGATTCGCCCTCATCCATTACTAACTCCTTTCAAATTACTCACAATGTCTTCAGTCAATGAGCGACATGACGTACGTTTCCCGAATATCTTTTATTGCATCACCAATCATCACTCATGTCTATTCCTTCCAGGCTATCAACGCGCTTAACCACGTGAAGAACTGTTGACTGCGCACCGATTGCCACGAAACTTTACTCTCTACGCTGAGAGATGACTACAAACTTACAATTTCCAATAAGTGAGTATATTTAACCTAGAATTAGTTGTTGCATTATCACGAACGTATTTTGCTTCTTGTTTTTGTTTTCGCCGCTTTCGAGGCCATCATAGGTTCCGTATCTTCTTCGATGTGTAACTTTCCCTCATGATGAATGCACCTTTTTTCCTCGCTTTCAGATCCTCGCTCGTTTGTGTCCTCTCGAAGGCAAAATCTATGGCTGTTCTCGACGCTCATCGAGATGGGAAAGATTGTGAGTAGCCTGTAGAAAGAGTAGAAAGATTGTGAGTAGCCATAACAATTGCCTCAAAGATCAAACATTGTGGAAGAAAGATACCTGTCTAACTGACTAAACATCCGTGGAAAAAAATCGGAGAGTGGAAGACGTGGTCACAGCAAAGGCTTTCGTCTTGATTGATGCAGTTAGTTTGTTCACCTTCAATTTTGTTGTCATTTAAATAATCGTAATTTAAAAAAAAGATATAATTACCGTAGTTTACAACAAATATAATGATTCCTTGTTCAGACGTCTAGAAAATGCGATGACTTTGAAGTCTTACTCAGAAAGGTGTGCTCTGCGATAAGTTTGACTACTGTAAATGAACCTCAATTCAGGTCCTGCTGACGCTCGACAGAGGTACTGTTGCCTTCGTATCCCACGGATCCGAGCAACAAATGAATTGCCTCAACATTCCAAATATGTATTTCGGAATAGAAGTGCCGAACAGATACCAAGGTGAGAAGGATTGAACATCTCGACCAAATTCAATTAATGTCTTACAGTGAGCAGCGACGCACGAGCACAAGCAATGGTAACAATCTTCCAAGTTTCCAACGGGAAACTGTGGACACTCGAAGAGAAGCGTCAGTACGAGTCCACCATGGTCGACAACGGCAAGACTTCACTACAGAACGCTGAACTATGCTACGAATGTTAAGTATAGGTTGATTAACACCCATTTCAGCTCTTCTCTGGCCTCATCAAATTGAGTAACAACGTGCTGTTCACCTTTGGTGACTGGAGAGGACTGGGATTTAGAGGTTGGTTGGTCGATTCATTTCGCATTAATCTCGTGATTTGCAGAAATTGTTGCAGCACTTTGGACGACACAAACCAAAGTGACTGTCGATTGTCAAGAATTGAAGACTGGAGAAGTGAAGGAAGCGGTTTACGACATGCTACCAATTCTTCGAAAAGGTGAGATTAGTGTTTGTTCTCCTCACATATTCATTAGCGCGTCGGAAGGATGCTAGATTTATTCCGTTTTTTTTTAAAATTCCATAATCGTTCACTGCAGGTCTTTGGGAGCGGGCGCCGCCGAAAGCAGAACGACAGTGATGGTGGAGAAGTGAATAGAATAACTGAATCTAACTGAACCTACTCAAAACAACCCTATGACTGATCCACTTACTACACTGAAGAAATCGCACTAACCTACTGACTAACGATTGACTGACTTGATTAATAAAGCACTTCAAATGCGATGAATCATCTGAGTGACGCATATTCAAACATATATTGATCAATATTTCTTGAGAAGAAAAAAAGCATTTCGGAATTGCAAATTCAGATAGGCAAGAGAGGGCGGGAGTTGGGTGTAGTCTGTATCTTGAAGTCTGTATTTCCGTTAATCGCTAATTTATCCGGTATAAGCCACAAAGAACACCCGTTCATGAAACAATGAACGTTGCTGAGGCCAAGAAAAAGAGGTGACGTCACCTCACTGAGATGACCTTCCCACAGAGCATCGGCTTTGTCAAAGGGAAATCGGAAGAAAGAAAATTGAAGTATTTTCAGGCTAATTAAAATATATTCCTTAACTTTATTCTTTAACTAAAGTGATATGACGAAGTTCGCGTACGAATCAAGCAGATCCGGCAAGGACCGGAACAGTAAAAAAAGGTCAATTCTCTGTAAGTCTGCCTTTTGAGGTTTTCGAGGGTGCTGAAAACAATTATTGATTTTTGCGTCCTTTTGATTTTATTTCTCAAGAATATTGGAATTTTACAACTTCCCGGAAGCGCAGGGATGTCGCTTATGACAAGCTCGTTGAATTCATGAGTCTAAATGCAGTTTGCAACTTTATTCAAATATTAAAGGTTCAAGGGTGCACTTTAGACTGAATGTGAGCCTGATTGTCGGGCAAGGGGCGTAGCATAAATGGGCGGGTATTCGGGCTAACTGCAAAGGTGTCAAACTATTTTCGCGACCTTTTAATGATGATCCTACAAATATTTTTGGAGTCAGATTAAGAAAAACAATGCAGTTCAATATTTTAGGGGGGGTCAGAGACTTCAGAAGAGGTCAGAAGATCAATTGCCAACCTTTGTCGCCACTTTGCCCCCTTGTGGTTCCTCCACTTATAGGAAATGATTGTGTCTGTCTGTCTGTCTGTATGTTTTTTTTGTTGCAGCGTGACGGACATTTTTTTCATTTTCCCCATAAATCGCTTAAAATTTGCGTCTCAGAACCTTTTGCATATGATAACTGATCAGAAAACCTTTTAAAATTTTAATATAAAAATCCGCTAATTTCACGGCCAAGTGGATAACGCGCCAGACTTTGAATCGGAGACCCCCAGGTTCGACCCCCGCTGCGGGCAAACCTTTTGCCGCATTTTTCGAAAGTGCCAGAAGTGGTCCTAACATGTTTTTGAACAACTTGAAACACGTTTTCACATGTTTTGCCGAGTTTTATCGTAAAAAAATCGAAAAGTTTCCAAATGATGCGCAGAGCGTAGGGGATCACAGGAAAAGTGTTTTACGATGTCGGAAACGTGCCTGAACGTGTTCTGGCACGTTTTAAATTGGAAAATCAAAAATTTCAAAAAGTTCCCAAATGAACCGGCGATCGTGGGGAATCGTGGGAAAAGTGTTCTGCGATCACAAACATGTACAAACACGTACGACGAGTACATGCGAACTGAATACACGGTATCCTGAGGTTCCGTTGAGAAAGGATCGTGAGGCTGAGAGCGATCGAAAAAAGTTGCCACGGACACGGGCAACTTTTTTCGATCGCTCTCAGCCTCACGAGCCTTTTGCAACGGAATAATCCAGTACTCTTTTTAGCGAGAAATATTCCCCAACATACTAAGTTCCCCCTGGACCGTACTTGGAGCCGGCTACCTAGCTTCCCCTGAACCGCACATAGAGCCGGTTACCGAGTCCTCCTCCGTAGATCGAACCTCAGGAAAGCTACCGAACTCCCTCTGGACCGAACCTGAAGCAGGCTACCGAGCTCCCCCTGAACCGAATGAGAAGTAGGCTACCGAGCTCCCCCTGCCCTGGACCGTACCTGAAGCAAGCTACCGAGGTCCCCCTGGACCGAACTTGCAGAACTATTCATAGAGCGTAGTGCATTTAACCTCAACACATCCCTGCTAGTTAACAATGGAAAATACGACGTATTGCTTAACCCACTGCTCGGATTCGATTGATTTGAGACAATCGAGACGAATCAGAGGGAAGAGAAGGACGGAGGGGGGGGGAGATTCGACTCCCACCCAGAGGTTCCTCTAATTAATTCATTTATTTGGAAACGTATTTCTGTTACTTTGCAAAGAGCTACTTCCATCCTGTTGCTTTATTTTTCATTGCATATAGAGAAATGAGATTAGCAGCACAATCAATTCTAAGTGCCCCCAGTCAATTATCATTTAGGTGTGAAACACAAAATGTGCGGAATGTCTATATATTTTTATTATGTCCGGCTTCGCAGTTCGAGAGCGCTTGTTGTGAATCTATGTTCTTTGTTATTAATAAAAAAATAAAAAATAATTCAGGAACAAACATAATGTGCGTTTGTTCCTGAATCTATACATTTCATATAATTTTTCTTAACTTTTTGAATATTTTCTACGTAAAATATTATCATCCTGCCCTTTACACTTTAAATTCGCTGTGAAGCATACCAGGGAAATCCTGAAAATCGAGAGGCAATCGAATTCTGAGGGAGAGCGAGGGAAATTTCACAAGACATGAAAGCTCCGACAATTTCACCATCGGGATTCATCGCCTGAGATATTGATTGATGAGATACGGTAGGGATTACGGTAACTCTCCATAAACAATCACTGATACGGTAAGAAAAGGACAGAGAGAGAGAGAGTCCAGAAAAAGCGAGTGATCAGTGAGAGAGTAGAGAGAGAGTTCCCTCCCTCCACGATCTGTCAACTACCGATTCGCCCTCCTTCTACTTACTCGAAATGACTTCTGCAAATGAGAAACACGACGTACGTTTTCCGAATATCTTTTTATTGCATCGAGTTTTCAGTCATCACTCATGTCTATTCCTTCCAGGCAATCAATGCGATGAATTTCGTCAAGACATGCCGACTGAGGATCCATTGCGCTGAAACACTGCTCACGATGTTGAGAGACGAATACAAAATTAAAATTTCAAATAAGTGAGTATATTTAACCTAGAATCAGTTGTAGCAGTATCACGAACTTATTTTGATTCGTGTTTTTTTTGTCTTTGCATCTTTCCAGGCCATCATAGGTCCCGTATCTTCTTTGATGTGTAACGTTTCCCTCATGATGAATGCACCTTTTTTCCTCGCTTTCAGATCCTCGCTCGTTTGTGTCCTCTCGAAGGCAAAATCTATGGCTGTTCTCGACGCTCATCGTGATGGAAAGATTGTGAGTAGCCTGTCTTTCCATAACAATTGCCTCAAAGATCAAACATTGTGGAAGAAAGATACCTGTCTAACTGACTAAATATCCGTGGAAAAAAACGGAGACCAAAGATCAGTGTCCCACTGTTCGATCAAAGATCAAAGATCAACATATCAGAGATCAAAGATATAAAGTCGAATTAATCAGAAAATGTTGGGTTCTAGTTCTATTTTCTGTGATTGCAGATGACGAACGACTGTCTAAAGCTACTCAAAAAAAGTCGATGAGAAGAGTGGAATCGAAGCAGTTTTGAAATACCGTATCGAGCAGCAGTCGGATAAGGAGCTGCAAGAGGTTTAAGTTACTGTATTGTCGCCATTCGATCGTTTCCATGCCCAAAATCGAAATGCAATGTCGATTCACAGAGGTTGACGTACACAGAAGGTGAGGTACCTGGAGAGGACTCGGAGAAGTTGTGGCGGGCGCTGCAGGAATTCTCATTGCGAGACCACTTCATCGGGTCAGCATCATTTTATTTTACGTGTCCTTTTATGACAGGAATCGGGAGAGAATCAAGCATTTTTGGGATGGCAGGTCACTAGGAAAATTTATGATTTTTGAATTTTCTGAAAAGTAATGCAAAGTACTACAACGTCTCCTCTACCGAATAGCGTTTCCAGAATATTTTCAAAATTTTTAGTTTAGGCGTGAAACACAAACAAACCTGGTTACTTTGTAATTTTTTCCCAAAAAGTCAAAGTTTGAAAAATCATAACTCTCTTCAAAATAAAGAGACGGATTTGCGGTTTTGTTCATTAGATAGAGAAATACCTCGGCTACAAATAAAATGTGATTTCGTCATTCGCGGCTCATGCGGCGATGCGGGGCGGTCGCTTTTGTTTATGTTGTTGTAATTTTCTTAAAAGTTAAAACTAAGAACCCCCTCCTAGCACATCATTGTGGTATGTATGGACACTTATTCCAACCGGAATATGGGCTTCGGGATAGGCTGTATTGTAAAGAGGTCGAAAATAATGTGGTGTAGCGCTAAAACAACAAATCGAAAACTAGAGCCGGCCAGTCTCATTTCTTTGTTAAATCGATGAAAATAATTTATTAAAAATATATAAATTTAATTAGCGACATTCCATTAGCTATTTTTTTGATTAAAAATTTTTGAAAATTTTGGGACATGAATTTTTGTGAATTTTTAATTTCCATTGTTCTACATTCAAATAAATTCAGATCATCTTCAAATTGTTGGAATATATTTATGAACACAATTTTTTACGTATATTATGCTCTAGGCAACAGTTTTCAAATTTTACATTCGGAAGGAGTTAAATTTTTCCACATGAGTTCAAACCCCATATTATTTGTCAATACTTCATCAGCTGTTTCCTCAGCATGTATACAATATTTGCCTTTTTGAAAGTGAGTGTCTATCTATTCTCAGAAACGAGTTAAAAGCTCAAGAAAGCTATGTGTCTGGCAAACGAGCACTTTCTCTAGCACTCTCTCATTTCCGCCCGCTCTCTAGCGTGGTTCGAACCCCTAGCCGGGCACGAATCTTTTGCCAGTACTCAACAAAGAAATTTTAATCATATCCCTTGAATATTCAACTGCTTCCGATTTCACAAAGCGCTGGCAAAAGACTCGAGCCCGGCTCGGGGTTCGAACCAGGCTAGAGAGCGGGCGGAAATGAGAGAGTGCTAGAGAAAGCAGAGCGTGCGTCGTTCGCCAGACGCATAGCTTTCTTGAGCTTTTAACTCGTTTCTGAGAATAGATAGACACTCACTTTCAAAAAGACAAATGTTGTATACATGCTGAGGAAACAGCTGATGAAGTATTGACAAAGATTATGGGGTTTGTATTTATGTAGAAAAATTTAACTCCTTCCGATTGTGAAACTCGAAAACTGTTGACTAGAGCATAATATCCGTAAAAAATTGTGTTCATAAATATATTCCAACAATTTGAAGATGATCTGAATTTATTTGAATGTAGAACAATGGAAATTAAAAATTCACAAAAATTCATGTCTAAAATTTTCAAAAATTTTTAATCAAAAAAATAGCTAATGGAATGTCGCTAATTAAATTTATATATTTTTAATAAATTATTTTCATCGATAAAAGAAAGAAATGAGACTGACCGGCTCTAGTTTTCGATTTGTTGTTTTAGCGCTACACCACATTATTTTCGCCCTCTTTACAATACAGCCTATCCCGAAGCTCATATCACGTCACTCACGAGAGGCTCGGCACAGAGTGGCATTATTCCGGCAGAGACCAAGATTTTCATAATCGAGTTTTCGCTGTTTTCGGGTTCTATTGGGTCCAACTAAGATACCTGTGAGGTATTATGCCACAAAAGTCATTCCTCGACGAGATGCTGCTACTGTTAGGTGCAGCCCACGAACTTTGAGCACCTTTTTCACGTGTTCAACGGAGTTTCTGTGAAAACTGTTTGCTTGGAACTAGGCTTAATTTTCAATGAGCTTTCAATCCATCTATTTGGTTTGTTAGTTTTCATAACTAATTTGCATAATATCGTATTTTGTTGATTTTCGAGAAAACTGTTCGGAAAGCAGATGTTCTGATTGCATGAGAGTATGTGGGAGGTCACAAGGATTCGAACGATATGTCTATGCTCCCATAACTCGGGAGTTGAGATAGTGCCGCATGCAAAAACGTGGTAGAATAGGAGAAAACGCTTAAAATATGCGAAATTCATAATCATTCGTCGCGAGAGCGGCGAATGAACCGGTGAAGAACAAAGGGTGAAAACAAAGAATTGAATGGTGGCTCTCTATTTTCCACGTTTTTGAATGCGGCACTATCTCAACTCCAGAGTTATGGGAGCATAGACATGTCATTCGAATCCTTGTGACCTCCCACAGACTCTCATGCAATCAGAACATCTGCTTTCCGAACAGTTTTCTCCAAAATCAACAAAATACGACATTATGTAAATTAGTTACGAAACCTAACAAACCAAATAGATAGATTGAAAGATCATTGAAAATTAAGCCTAGCTCCAAGCAAAAAGTTTTCACAGAAACTCCGTTGAACACGTGAAAAAGGTGCTCAAAGTTCGCGGGCTGCACCTAACAGTAGCAGCATCTCGTCGAGGAATGACTTTTGTGGCATAATACCTCACAGGTATCTTAATTGGACCCAATAGAACCCGAAAACAGCGAAAAGTCGATTATGAAAATCTCGGTCTCTGCCATTTTCAAACCGAGCCTCTCGTGAGGGGCGTGATATTCCGGTTGGAATAAGTGTCCATACATACCACAATGATGTGCTAGGAGGGGGTTCTTAGTTTTAACTTTTAAGAAAATTACAACAACATTAACAAAAGCGACCGCCCCGCATCGCCGCATGAGCCGCGAATGACGAAATCACATTTTATTTGTAGCTGAGGTATTTCTCTATCTAATGAACAAAACCGCAAATCCGTCTCTCTATTTTGAAGCGAGTTATGATTTTTCAAACTTTGACTTTTTGGGAAAAAATTACAAAGTAACCAGGTTTGTTTGTGTTTCACGCCTAAACTAAAAAATTTAAAAATATTCTGGAAACGCTATTTGATAGAGGAGACGTTGTAGTACTTTGCATTAGTTTTTCAGAAAATTCAAAAATCATAAATTTTCCTAGTGACCTGCCATCCTCGAGTTTCTCCCGATTCCTCTCTTATATGAGTAAAAAAAGTTGTGACGAAATGTGTATTGCAGAAAACTCAAAGTCGGGTAGACCAAAAAGGGCTCTGTTCCAATAAAACGGTCCTGACTGAAAATCCACTTACTACACTGAAGAGATCACACTAAGCTACTGACTATCGATTGACTGACTTGATTGATAAAATCAATTCTAAGCGCCCCCAGTCAATTATCATTTAGGTGTGAAACACATAATGTGTATCCCGAACTGTACCGTCAACAGAATTTTTCGTTTCCGAGAAGGAGGATCTCATTCGATCTCTCTACTCTCTCACTGATCACTCACTTTTCTCTTGCTATATCTCTATATTTTTCTCTTGCAGCATCTTCTTATCTTCTGCTCTTACCGTATCTGCGACGATTTATCGAGAGTTACCGTAATCCCTACCGTATCTCATCAATCAGGCTCGTCTCATCATCTCATCAGGCGTATCTCATCAGGCGATGAATCCCGATGGTGAAATTGTCGGAGCTTTGATAATAGTTTCCTTAGAAGATATTCAAAAAATGAAGAAAATTAGACAAAGCGTATAGATTCAGGAGCAAAAGCACCTCATGTCTTGTGAACTTTCTCGCGCTGTTCCTGAGAATTCGATCTCTCGATTCACATGATTTCCCTGGTATGTTTCAATGAGAATTGAAAGGTTTGAATGGGCAGGATGAAAATACTGTCTTTAATTCTTGGGAATCGAATGTAACTTTCGTTTGCGCAGTCCAAAGTGCTGCTACAAGTTCTGCAAATCACGAGATTAATGCGAAATGAATCGACCAACCAACCTCTAAATCCTAGTCCTCTCCAATCACCAAAGGTGAACAGCACGTTGTCACTCGATTTGATGAGTCCAGAGAAGAGCTGAAATGGGCGTTAATCAAGGTATACTTAATTTTCGTAGCACACGTCAGCGTTCTGGAGAGATGTCTTGCCGTTATCGACCATGGTAGACTCGTACTGGCTCTTTTCTTCTAGTATATGTGTAGTGAATAGGATGACACACGTGCCCTATGCGAATAGGAGAATGAGATAAATCATGTAATTTGATAATGCCATCGACGTGTATATAAGATTGAGTTGCTCCATGATAAATGCTCTATCATCCTGGTACCCTATCGGTGTAACAATATGTTCTTCTCACAGCCGGGCACCCATCCCCAGCACCGACAGCGCAACCCCCAGCCGCATACAGAGAATGGGGGGGGAGAGTGAGAGAGGCGCACAATGAGAAACATCGATATGTTTCAATTGCGTATCAAGAATAAGCCACTCTGAAAATGGTGATATATTTGGAATATTGAGACAATGAATTTGCTATTCACTCCCGTACAAAACAAATGCAACAAATCCCGAATCGAGCGTCAAAATAATCTGAATAAAGGTTCATTTACAGTGTTCAAACTTATCGCAGAACTCACCTTCCTTAAGAGATATTCAAGAGATAAATCGTCGCATTGTCTGGCCGTCTGAACAAGGAACCATTATTTTTGTAGTAAACTACGGTAATTATATCTTTTTTAAACTACGATTGTTTAAATTACAATTCTAAGAATTAAAGGTGAACAAGCTAATCGCGTCTATTAGGACAAAACTACGGTAATTATATCTTTTTAAAACTACGATTGTTTAAATTTTAAGAATTGAAGGTGAACAAGCTAACCGCGTCTATTAGGACAAAAATCCTTTGCGGGGCACTCGGGTTGCACCCACATGTTATCGAGTTCCATCGCTAGTATCACCTCGGTAATTTTCCCTGGCATGTTTCAATGAGAATTGAAACGTGTGAGACAGGCACAAAATTTCACTTCTTCGGAATTGGGCAACAATAATTTTTTTTTAAATCCTGGAATTATTGATTCCCTGAAAAGATTGGTTACCAGAGAAGATCTTGAATTCGCTACAAGTAGTCACACATAGCGCTACTACAAACATCAATCATGCAACATGCAGCCTGTTTTGTGTTTCACTCACACATGATAATTGAAGGTCGGGGCTCAGAACCACTGATACGAAAGCAACAATTCCAGATTTGAGCGTGAGCGTATAAATAACGGCGAGAAGTAAAGTTTTTTTTAAATCGAATACCGTCCGATCCTCAATTTGGGCATGGTGGACCCTAATCGCACCCACTTGTCCCTCTATCGTCAACATGATACCCCGACCAGAGAGGTGTGCCAGGGGGACTGAGAGGGGAAGCTTTACGACCGAAAAGGGGCGGAGTTAGGAGAAGAGGGAGGATCACATTCGATCTCTCTTCCAGCTCACTCATCACTCGCTTTTCTCTCTCTCTCTCCTTTTCTTACCGTATCAGTTATTGTTTATCGAGCGTTACCGTAATCCTTACCGTATCTCATCAATCGATATCTCAGGCAATGGTAAGGTTGTCGGAGCTGTCATGTCTTGTGAAATTTTGCTCGCTCTCCCTGATAATTCGATCTCCTCTCGCTTCTCAGGATTTCCCTGGTATTCTCATGATTTCCCTGGTATACAAAGGTAATTGAAAAGTGTGGAATTGGTCTCTTATTGTTTTTATCGCGTTGATAGCCTCGAAGGAATATAAATAAGTGATTATTGGGTATTCGATGCAATAAAATGACATTCGGAAAACGTACGTCGTGTCCCTCATTTACAGACGTCATTTCGAGTAATTAGAAGGAGGGTGAGTTTTTGTGAGGCAACCGATAGTGAAGGGGAAGACAGCGGATTTCTCACGCTGATCTACGATGATGTGTCCAGCGAGGTCTGGAAATCAATAATCGACTTGGCTACTGTAAACATGGATACGGTAGTGCTAAAATCAATAATCACGAAAATTACAGTAACATGCGCCGTTGCCATGTCTGACGCAAATATGTTGACTCCAATCCGAGATCTGCCCTTCTCCTTGCTAATTTCAGTTAACCTACCCACTCGGTAGAAATTCGTTGTCTGTAGTTATTTGTTATTTCAACTGTTGTGTTGTTGCTATTCATTGTTTAGTTATAATCGGCAGTCGAAAGTTTCCGGAGTGTCGTGAGAGAAATCCCTTTCCCAAGGAAAAAGATTAAGTATGAAACATACCAGGGAAATCCTGAGAAGCGAGAGGAGATCGAATTATCAGGGACAGCGAGCAAAATTTCACAAGACATGACAGCTCCGACAACCTCACCATTGCCTGAGATATTGATTGATGAGATACGGTAAGGATTACGGTAACGCTCGATAAACAATAACTGATACGGTAAGAAAAGGAGAGAGAGAGAGAGAGAGAAAAGCGAGTAATGAGTGAGCTGGAAGAGAGATCGAATGAGATCCTCCCTCTTCTCCTAACTCCGCCCCTTTTCGGTCGTAAAGCTTCCCCTCTCAGTCCCCCTGGCACACCTCTCTGGTTGGGGTATCATGTTGACGATAGAGGGACAAGTGGGTGCGATTAGGGTCCACCATGCCCAAATTGAGGATCGGGCGGTATTCGATTTAAAAAAAACTTTACTTCTCGCCGTTATTTATACGCTCACGCTCAAATCTGGAATTGTTGCTTTCGTATCAGTGGTTCTGAGCCCCGACCTTCAATTATCATGTGTGAGTGAAACACAAAACAGGCTGCATGTTGCATGATTGATGTTTGTAGTAGCGCTATGTGTGACTACTTGTAGCGAATTCAAGATCTTCTCTGGCAACAAATCTTTTCAGGAAATCAATAATTCCAGGATTTAAAAAAATTATTGTTGCCCAATTCATTTTGTGCCTGTCTCACACGTTTCAATTCTCATTGAAACATGCCAGGGAAAATTACCGAGGTGATACTAGCGATGGAACTCGATAACGTGTGGGTGCAACCCGAGTGCCCCGCAAAGGATTTTTGTCCTAATAGACGCGGTTAGCTTGTTCACCTTCAATTCTTAAAATTTAAACAATCGTAGTTTAAAAAAGATATAATTACCGTAGTTTTGTCCTAATAGACGCGGTTAGTTTGTTCACCTTCAATTATTACAATTGTAATTTTTAAAAAAAGTCGTACTTTAAAAAAAGTATAATTACCGTAGTTTACGACAAAAATAATGGTTCCTTGTTCAGACGGCCAGACAATGATTTATCTCTTGAATATCTCTTGAGGAAGGTGAGTTCTGCGATAAGTTTGACTACTGTTAATGAACCTTTATTCAGATTATGTTGACGCTCGATTCGGGATTTGTTGCATTTGTTTTGTACGGGAGTGAATAGCAAATTCATTGTCTCAATATTCCAAATATATCACCATTTTCAGAGTGACTTATTCTTGATACGCAATTGAAACATATCGATGTTTCTCATTGTGCGCCTCTCTCACTCTCCCCCCCCCCATTCTCTGCATGCGGCTGGGGGTTGCGCTGTCGGTGCTGGGGATGGGTGCCCGGCTGTGAGAAGAACATATTGTTACACCGATAGGGTTCCAGGATGATAGAGCATTTATCATGGAGCAACTCAATTTTATAAACACGTCGATGGCATTATCAAATTACATGATTTATCTCATTCTCCTATTCGCATAGGGCACGTGTGTCATCCTATTCACTACACATATACTAGAAGAAAAGAGCCAGTACGAGTCTACCATGGTCGATAACGGCAAGACATCTCTCCAGAACGCTGACGTGTGCTACGAAAATTAAGTATACCTTGATTAACGCCCATTTCAGCTCTTCTCTGGACTCATCAAATCGAGTGACAACGTGCTGTTCACCTTTGGTGATTGGAGAGGACTAGGATTTAGAGGTTGGTTGGTCGATTCATTTCGCATTAATCTCGTGATTTGCAGAACTTGTAGCAGCACTTTGGACTGCGCAAACGAAAGTTACATTCGATTCCCAAGAATTAAAGACAGTATTTTCATCCTGCCCATTCAAACCTTTCAATTCTCATTGAAACATACCAGGGAAATCATGTGAATCGAGAGATCGAATTCTCAGGAACAGCGCGAGAAAGTTCACAAGACATGAGGTGCTTTTGCTCCTGAATCTATACGCTTTGTCTAATTTTCTTCATTTTTTGAATATCTTCTAAGGAAACTATTATCAAAGCTCCGACAATTTCACCATCGGGATTCATCGCCTGATGAGATACGCCTGATGAGATGATGAGACGAGCCTGATTGATGAGATACGGTAGGGATTACGGTAACTCTCGATAAATCGTCGCAGATACGGTAAGAGCAGAAGATAAGAAGATGCTGCAAGAGAAAAATATAGAGATATAGCAAGAGAAAAGTGAGTGATCAGTGAGAGAGTAGAGAGATCGAATGAGAGAGAAAAATTCTGTTGACGGTACAGTTCGGGATAGAGTTAGGATTGATTACATGTACGCAGAACTAACTCAAGAACTGTAAGCGAAACTGTACCGCGGGCGCGTGCGCGATAAATTCTCCTATTGATTGCCATTCCCCTTCGTTATCCACTACAATTCTGAAGCATTTGGACGCGTCAATGAGACTCATCCATGACTCAAGTCTGCGAGAAAGCCGTACAATTGCACGTACAGTTCCAGGTACAATTTCAGATCACATATTCGATAAGTATATTTGGAACTGTACGGGCAACTGACATTTGATTTTCTCGCTCTAGCTCCGCCCCTCGAGACTCCGCCCCTCGAGACTCCGCCCCTCGAGACTCCGCCCTTCGAGACTCCGCCCCTTCTCAGTTGTGAACTCTTCCTCTCGATCTCCCTGGTACATTTTCCATGTTGGGGCATATTGACGAGAGGGGTGCGATCATAGTTCACCAGTTCCAAACTGAGGATCGCACTACGGTACTGAGTATCAAATTACGGTATTCGAGTTATTTTTTTTGAACGATTTGGTTCTCGATTTTTTTTATATTTATTAAATTTTTAATGATTATTTTCAATTTATTTTTGTTATTTTATTATTTTTTAAATATTAAAATAAAAATTTGCGAATCGTCTGTCAAACGGCATCTCTTGGAACACGATGCCTGTCCTAGTGAGCAAACACATTATTCCAGAGGCTGGACAACATTATGGAAAGTGGTTTGGAGTTAGAGAGTGTATAAAATCGAGAGGGCTCTCTCACTTTTGCCCTTTCTGTAGGTTTGGAATCTTGTGCAAACACAGCAAGTGGGAGTGATTCACACCTTCTCAGTCTCCTCCCCTCAGGGAAATACCTCGCCTACAGAATAATGGACAGAACCACTTCAGATGAGTGGACGGGAATCGGGAATCGAACTATCGCTCATTCATATCGTTTTGCCCATTCGTCTGTGAGCCGAGTTCCTGCCCGATTTCTGAATTGCTACTTTCCATTTATTCGTGACCTCGCAATTTCCCTTCCCTTCGATTTATGTATATTCCAAACTCTTCTAAATATCATGTTGCTCCATAATATCACATTTAACTGCAAACAAGTGTTGGCGTGATTAAGGATAGGATTTCTCGCGATTTGTGAGAGTTTGATTGATCTTTCCCTTTGAAAACTATATTTTCAGATCTCTCAAAATGTTTCTTCTCTTCTGCTGCATCTGGGCGAAAACCACCGCGGCCGTCACTCGTATGTTTATCTTACTCTTTTCTGATAACAGTTTCAAGGCAAACCAAACTCGTTAGCGAATCGGCCTCGCCGGTGAGACCTGACATAATAATTTACCGTTATCTGCTAGCCATTTCAAAATCATTTTTTTTGTTCGAAAATGGTTGTATTTCAGTGTGGCCCTCAATGACCGTACCTTTCGTCGTCGACCCTGTGATTGAGGACGATTCGGAACGGTTTGACACTTAATTTCCTTCAATTATCGATCGATAATTCATCTAAACGAGAGATAATTTGACTATAAATTATAGAATCATCGCTCTCGACAACGCATTGGCTCACCTCTCTCGAGTCACTTGTCTCTCTTTCATTCAACGAACAAAGGAGAAGAATTTCATCATTTTCACCGAATTGTCCGAGAGTCTTCCGTGAGCATCTTTTAAAATTACAGTGTTATCACCTCTCATGTAATAAATTAATTGTTTTTAATTAAAAAAAACACTATTAATCATTATATCAGATGCTGGGACGTTCTGTCAATGAAGGGAGGAGAGCAAATGGTGAGTGTCTGTGGAGAAGCAGGCAACACAATTACAAGGAAAATTCCTCCACTTATAGGAAATGATTGTGTCTGTCTGTCTGTCTGTCTGTCTGTCTGTATGTTTTTTTTTGTTGCAGCGTGACAGACATTTTTTCATTTTCGCCATAAATCGCTTAAAATTCGCTCTATCTTCTCAGAACCTTTTGCATATGATAACTGACCAGAAAACCTTTCAAAATTTAAAAAGAAAAATGCGCTAATTTCATGGCCAAGTCGGTAGCGCGCCAGACTTTAAATCCGAGACCCCAGGTTCGACCCCCGCCGCGGGCAAATCTTTTGCCGCATTTTTCGCAAGTGCCAGAAGTGGTCCTAACATGTTTTTGAACAACGTGAAACACGTTTCCACCTGTTTTGCCGAGTTTTAACGTGAAAATTCGAAAATTTCGAAAAGTGTCCAATTGATGCGCAGAGCGTAGGGGATCACAGGAAAAGTGTTTTGCGATGTCAGAAACGTGTCTGAACGTGTTCTAACACGTTTTAACGTGAAAAACCGAAACTTTCGAAAAGTGTCCAATTGATGCGCAGAGCGTAGGGGATCACAGGAAAAGTGTTTTGCGATGTCAGAAACGTGTCTGGACTTGTTCTTACATGTTTTAACGTGGAAAATTGAAAATCTCAAAAAGTTCCCAAATGAACCGGGGAGCGTGGAGAACCGCGGGAAAAAGTGTTTTGCGATGTCAGAAACACGCCAAGAAAATCAACATACGGTATCCTGCGTTTCCGTTGAGAAAGGCTCGTCAGGCTGAGAGCGATCGAAAAAAGTTGCCACGGAGCCACGAAGTGGCGTAGTGGCAACTTTTTTCGATCGCTCTCAGCCTCACGAGCCTTTTGCAACGGAATAAGCCAGTACTCTTTCTAGCGATTAAGATTCCCCAACATCCTAAGCTCTCCCTGGACCGTACTTGGAGCCGGCTACCGAGGTCCCCCTGGACCGTACCTGAAGCAAGCTACCGAGGTCCCCCTGGACCGTACCTGAAGCAAGCTACCGAGGTCCCCCTGGACCGTACCTGAAGCAAGCTACCGAGGTCCCCTGGACCGTACCTGAAGCAAGCTACCGAGGTCCCCCTGGACCGTACCTGAAGCAAGCTACCGAGGTCCCCCTGGACCGAACCTGCAGAACTATGCATAGAGCGTAGTGTACGCATAGAGCGTAGTGTATTTAACACATCCCTGCTAGTTATCGTTTATCGTATGAGCGAGAATTCTGGGTCATATCCATGCAGGCTTGCGTAAATTATGGCGGTGAATCATAATCGTAGGTCAACGTGGGCGGCAATTGTCTCGAGCCAGTGAAGTTGCCTGCAACAGTCACTCGAATCTTCTCTGACTGCGACCTTCAGAAGGTTTACTTCTCACTCCTATATTAAAACGATTGTACTAATCCATGCCCATTATTGCTTCGCGATAGTCGATTTTCACTCACGCTCAGATCTACATAATCATATCCAATATTCAATTACAGGTGCAGTACCTCTACCCCTGTCCGGGCATTCTTCCCGTTCGGGTATGTTTCAGAGTCTATAGAAGAATCGTTGCAGTAGGGCAGCACTGATACTGCTAAAGATTTTTCCTTATATACATTTGCAGCCCTCAAATTGCACCTCAATCTTCAATCGAGTGAACAACGTCGCTGCGAGTGTCGTGCCCTGCGAAACGTCAGTTCAATATTTTTTTCATAAATACAAATATCGATAGTGCACTTAAAAAATTCTCATGCATAACCGAAAGTAGGCGATAAAAATAGTCTAAATTGTGAGTGAGTGGGGAATTTGCAGCGAGGACCCCGACTCGTGCCCGTATCCCACGTATCGCAACAACACTCTGCCAGTGGGATCAGCTTGCTCATCGGCCTGTGATTACTCGGGTTCCTACCTTATTTACTTATGATTTTTAATATAAAAATGTAAGGGAGAACTTGTGAAGTTAACTCATTGAAAAATCCAGGAAGGGATCTGGGAGCGAGAGAGTGTGTAAATACGAGAGCGTTTTATCTGCTCTCTCTCCCTTTCACACACATATACTCTCTCAACGCCCTCAGACACAGTTCCACATATTTGGAGTAAGAGAGCGTGTAAAAACGAGAGGGACTCTCTAACTTTCGCACGCTCTCTCTTCCTGACCCCATTCTCTAGTTGTTGAATCGTGTGTCTCAAAGGACGTCTCCTTCCTCTTCTTCGTTCGTTCAATCCTCGAATCGGCGTCTTCGATCATTTCTACACTACGGATACAGTGACGGATGCGACTATGACGAGTAATGGATACGATGAAGAGGGTGAATGCACTTTGAGATATTTATTTATCTTAGTTTATGTACTAGCGTTAAAGAAGGTGTAACACGAATGACCTTTTTCCCCCGATGTTCAAGGTTTCATGTATGTTATCAGTAGTTGGTGAAACACAAATTCAGCGCGCGTTTCCCTCGCGCACCCTCCTCGTTTCCCCTTATCTCTCTGCCTTTCTCTTACTTCTAGATTGCAGGCTCAATGTGAGATACTGTAAGAATTCTGGTCGTTTTAGACAGTTTACATAACTTTCTTCAAACTAAAAATTGAAACATGCGATTTTCGAGGCTCTCATCGGGTATTTGATCCCCATTGCTCCACAGTGAGAACTTAGTTGGCCAAATATTCGTGGGACACCTTCTTTAAGTTTTATCATTATGTAACTATCATACTTCGGATTAAGACGTTATACGATTTGATAATTTTTTCGTGGGATTTAGAGAACTTGTAATTGTATGATCTGTCCGCTCGTTCTTCTATGCCGTGCTTGAAACACAAAAGTGCCTGAACGGTTGGAGAAAACTAATCCAGTTGGAAAACTATCTCGTTCTGATCCTCCCTTCATACGATTTTATCTTTTCTTTCTCCCTGAAGTAAAAGTGAGGGTCATTATCCAATTTTATCTTCCTTTTTTCCTCAGGCAGTGCAAAGTAAAAGTGGGGACACTTTTCTCATTATTTGCTGACGATAATGAGACTCACAGTAATGTCTGAACGTTTTCAATGCCAAACGGGACCGTGGAACTCTTCGGGGTGCAGTTAAAGAACTTTGCCTTCATTTCCTTTTCCAGATCCGGTCGGCTACCTCGGGATGGAGGGACCGGCGGACGCTTTCTGTACATGTCTCCGACCACTCTTTCGCCTATTCCATCCCGTAATAAGTGAGTGGTCTTTGGTCTATAGTCTTTGATCTCTCAAATTCCGATCGATATTTCTCAGACAATCACTTCTACACATCTAACGAGACGGAAAGAGCGGGTGCCGAGGCTCTGGGGTATAAGGTAATCACTTAAATACATTATTATTTAGTCCCCGCCAAACTGGAGTTTATCGTGAATCATAAAAAAATGGGCTATTAAGATCCGTTGATAATGTGGAGCCATCTATGGCTAATAAGAAAAATCAATAATTGTATCATTGGATGACAGAACTACGTATTTCAGTTCGAGCGAATCGAGGGTTACTGCACTTCCGAGCCGGCGTGCGGCGCTTACATGCCGCTCTCGCGCTTCTTTGCGCCGCTCATGTCGGGTGCGCCTTTTACTAAAAGTCGCCCTATCACATTTCCGACTAGCGACGATTCTGAATTTGCAGACCACCTCTATACGACGGCCGTCGAGGAGGCTACCGTACTCAAGAATACATTTTCCGGCTACGGCTTCGAGCGCGTAGAGTGCTATCTGTGGCAGTACGAAACGGCCAATCGAGCATGCGAAACGCTCCTTCATCATTGAAATATTGCATAATAATGACGTAATATTGACAAAACGCCCGTAATAAAGAGACCTCCTTGGCTGATAGTGATACAAGCAATCACATAAGAAGCTAATAGTGAACCTGTTATCTCATTTATTTGTGCCGATATTGAAACAAGAAAATGCCTAGTCGTTACGGTATTCTCATATTTTTCGGCACTTTGGTGCATCTAGTTCTATCTCATCAACTTTGCTTTCTCCGCTCTCTGGGCAAAGTGGATGGCCTCTCAGGATAACGATGTCATCGGAGTAATCAAACATACAGAAATAGTGTATTTCCTATTTCATGCCTCTATGGACTTTTACTTTTACATTTTTTGAAAATTTAAATTTAAATCTCAAACTTACTCTTTTAAAAAAGATTAATCTTGAATTTTCATTGTTGTGTTGATCTCCGTATTTCAATTGGATTAACGAAGCCCCGGATGCCTCTCTTCTCATCTTCTCACTTCAATTTCCTCCCTATTCACTTTTGCCCTGCCTCTCATTGGAAACCTTTCCCCTTCAATCATCCGTGTTTGGCTACCAATTGCTGTCTCCTTCTGTCTCTATATCTATCAGTTTTTCAGCCTCTCACTAACATTTAGGCTACAAAGTGAAAGAGAGACTCGAGCCCCCCTTTCGAAGCCTCTGATTTACTCTCACTCCCCGCCTCTTCTCACTCTTTTCACGACTGTTTGTGTGCTGTGCACGCGTTTGCCGCAGTTTCCCAATTCGAGTTTTAGTCAAAAATTTGACAAGTCGACGTTTCCCACCGACACACGATGAGTCTCGAGACGCAAAAGTCCTTCGACGATCCATTCGATGACCCGTCGCTCGTGACTACGGTAGGTGACTCATCACATTATCGATCGCATGCAGCGAGCGTAGTAGAAAAAAACACTTGTTTTCACAATTTATTTAATTCCGGCGCCAAATTCGAATTTGAAAAACCTGTCCAGGCCTTTCTTGACATCATGTGGCAGGACGAGAACGGCATGAGTGCACTTATGGCGGCTGCCCAGGTGAATTGGAAAATTGTCTATCTAGTGTGAAATTGAGTTTAAAATCGAAATTTTGAGGACAACAGACTGCTGCATGTCAAGGGAATTCTGAATCTGGCACAGTCGAGCAGTAGACTTAAACAGGTTAGAGGAACAGATAGTACTCAAAGAGGGAAGCCTACAGCAGTTGTTTCCCTATTACGTGGAGATGTTTTTGTGCAATCTCCTCATGATTTGGTGACGACTCAGTGAAGAGTAGGCTGGACGCTCTATGCATTCTACTATATTTTTATGGCTAGTTAAACATATATATTACGAAAACGAAAATGAAAGGTACGCCTTTCAGTGCATGGATCTTCGCAGCAACATGGACCAGACGGCATTGGAGATAGCGAGGAACTGTGGACATGCAGATGCACGTGTTCATTGATTTTCGCATATATTTTATCGACGCCCGAGGGCGCATGGAGATGATGTATACATCGTGCGGTGAAAACAGAAAATTATGACTCTCAATAAAATAGATAGGGGTACGATAGGATAAATAAGTGAATGGGTAGATCAACCGTCGTGGTCCCATTTATTTTTTTTTTTCATTTTTTTTCCTTCATTGCAGTAAAAACACTTCCTTTTCTAGAACCTGAAAAACAAAAAAAACAATATTTTCGTTCTTACGGAAAATTTATATCGCAGGACAAGGTAAGATCAGTTCCTAGAAAATCCATTGCATATGGTAGGAGCGGATGGTAAGGCTCGAAACTATTTATTTCATTTTTTTCGGATTTATGTTATTTAAATCTCTTTATTTTTTCTCGATAATTCAGGTTTAAATCTCGATAATTCAGGTTGTGCGAGTGATGGAGAAGTATGCCCGAGGGCATTATAGACGGAAGCAGGTGAATACATGTTTCTCCCTACCCATAAGAACCTGTGTTTATCCGACCTGACATTCTCCTACTTCCACACTCTCTCTCGCCAGCGCCGTTAATAATATCCTTATCCGCCTATTATCTATCCCTTATCTCGCATGTTTTGTAGTACGCGACTGAACTTGTGAACGACACTCTGAGGTAGGCGGGAGAGGGAAATAAAGAGAGAATCGAAAAGAAGGGGGAAAACAGGAGTCGACGTATCCATATTGATATCTCTCAAACAGCCTCTATATTGAGTTTCTCCTGATTGAAATTCGAGCATTGAGGCTTATTTTTCCTGCCAATTACGACGATTTCCAAGCCATAATCTTCTGAAATGAGAAAGAGTGCAACTTTGGTTATCATATATTATATCAATTTCCATCTGAATGCGTTTCTAGAACAAATTCTAGTTAAATCACGCGCTAGACGCCTCTCTCACACCCGACCAAACGCGAGTTTTCTCTTATTTCCCTGTCAAGAACCGCTCATTACGCGCGCTATCTCTGCTATCGACTAACAAGCGCGATTCAATCTATTGCAAGCTCTTTTTCCTGGGGAATTCGAGTTGTTACTTTTCCAGCTCTCCAAGTCTTTTTCACGGACGAATTGCACTTCTGCTCATTTACTTTACCACGTTTAGAACCCACCTGGGCGAGATCTGACATGATTTCATATGAGTTTTCTGGCTTTGGCTGGTCTTTTGATGCCATTTCCCAGTAGTCTTATCAAGAAAAATGTCACTCGATTCTTACCGCTCGGTTGTCAGTTACGAACGCTCGTTTTCTCTCCCTATTCCCTCTAATAATTAGGCGTTGCCCGGGGCTACGCATGATAAAGAGACGAGATGGAGTGATAAGCTCTCATAACTTTGCGCCACGAGGGAAATTAATAAAGAGTATTCGCGTTCTTGTTGCGCTCTACACTTTCAAGGTATTGATTTATCTCTAGATGTCTTGTGGGGATTTATATTCCACACAATTTTCCCTCCATCGTTTCTTTCTGAGAAAACACGCGCCTTGTTTAGTATCTTGCTTGTGAACATGAGTAACCCTTTCGCGTCTGCTCCCACTCTCCCACACTGTTCCATTAAGAAAAAAATCAATTTTTGAACGGATTTCCGGTTTTGAATCCAAAAAAAGTCCAACCTCGCCACTTTAGAAAGTTCTCTAGTCTCTTACAGCTATCTATGCAGCTCTTTTTCCTGAATATCAAATCCGATTGTTATTTCAAAATTATAATTCCAGCGAGCCTCGAGGTCTGTCGCCGCAGAGATGGCCAACAAGTACAAGGTATTTGCAAATTCAATTTGATTTTGTAAAGTTATTTTCGTAAATATTTCAAGGCTGCCGCAGCTCACGGCGCGTCGGAAGACGACATTATGCTGGAGATTGAGGCAAATGTAAGTTTGAGTTGTTTTTATAAATCTCGAGGACTGAGTGGTATTGCGACTTCTCGCGTCGATTGGATAATGTGATAGAATTGAAACATATAACCAAATTCAATAGTTGAAAGCTCGATTATTGTATCACAAATTTCACTAGTTGAACGAAAAAATACTTCTCGAAAATTGAAAACCCTTTTAACAGCTCATATTCAACGAAATCACTCCACTCAAGAAGGAATAGATTCCAAATGTGGTTTATCATTCCTGTGAAGAGTTTGAAGATTTTTGCTAAATTTTGAGAAAAGTGAATTTCTTTCTTTAAAAGTTCTTGTACTATTCTTTTGCTCCCGATATTTGCGAAGTAACGATATATTCTTATTCCTAGATACAACCTCGTTTCCTTTAATGAAATGAGTGCTTCCCATAAAATTATAGGACTAATTATTTTGCTTTTTTTTCTCTTTCTCAACACTTGGCCAATAGCAGTCGATGAGTAAATCATCATGATAGATTACGGTGGGATTCGCTCTGGGAGCCGCTACTAATGCCCGCAAACTTTGCGTGCTTGATTACTAGCTACCATGGCTATCGTCAAAACATCATTATCACCACTACTCATCTTCTGCTTACGTAGAGAGAATCGATTGAGAGGAGTGAGGAGATGACATTTTCTAGACGCTGCCTAGAGAGTTTTCCCCGTCTTTTCCACTTGTTTTCCGTCAATGAAAGGATGACAAACCCATCTCCCTTAGGCGCGCAGATCTCCTGCACTACTAGGTCAACTAAGCTGATGTTATTGGTGACGTAGTAGTATAAGAGCTAGATAAGGTTATTATCAGGTATAATACATTGGTCGCTTCGTGGCTCTCGCTGTGTTAATGCCTCTTTGAAGCATATTTTTTTGATAGAGACATTTACAAGTTTGCAGTCGGTTCTCTCTCCTCCTCCTCCCTCATCGTTTATCTTCCGTCCGATGCCCCTATCGAGAACGAAAATGCCCAATGGAACCAAGCCAAAGTCTGCCGTGGGAAGATCACGGTTAGTTGATCATTTTCGTACAAATATCTACTTACAAAATACTGAAATTTGTGGATTTCTAGCGAGGCGTTGATACTGAAATCTCCCCCTCGTGACGCTATAAATGTCTTAGAAGTGCAAAAGATACTGTAATTTTATGTTTTCAAGTAAGGCGTTCCAACATCAATAATATTTCCGGGACATGCTTCAACATCAATAATATTTCCGGGACAGATCATGCATTTTTCATTTAGGGTTTTGAATTTTAGCTTCAACAGAGTGCGAAAAGGATGGACAAAGGTAGTCAAGCGTTGAATAATGCTGCGCAAATTTCACGGGTGGAATATTTAAACCATTTTTCCACCGTCCATAACTGTTTTCCTAGTCAAGCTACATCTGCCATATTTTATTTTTTTCCACATATTTTGCACGTTTTGAGAATTTTCTTTTTGATTGGAGACATTTTGCTTGCTTGAGCTGAGTTGCACGAATTTTCCCACTTTTGAGGGAGAATTCTCCCCCATGAAATTTGCGCAGCATAATACCGATTATTCGCAGTTCGTCGCATCTCTCACGAATGCGTCAGAATACGCAATCGATCGATACTGACGATGAGAGGAAAGAAGAGGAAGAGGAGCAGAAAATGAAGGTAACGGAGAAAAGAAAAACTTCATTTGTAATATTTTCACTCACTTCATTTGTCATATTTTCACAACCGTACTATGGAACTGAAAATTGATCGAGATCTTTGCCTCGAAGGGAGAGTCTGAGTTAGTGAGCACTTTATTTTTGACTTTGTGCACCGATGTTTGTGCTTAGGAGAGGTATCACGAGAGATTGCAGGAAAACTGATCCTATTCGGAACAATTTCCAAAAAATATTTCTGATTTCGATCAAACTTTTTTATGGAAGCACCCAGGCGGTAAGAATTCGATCTATCACGGTATCAGGTCTGAGAACCGGCTTTTAGGGACTTGACGGCTCTAGAACCGGAATCGTCATAACTCTCTTCATTTTCAAGCTAGAAAGCTGTTCTGGAGCTCAAAAAATTCAGAAAAATATACTGAGCAATTTATCTGTTGAACATAAGACCGGCGAAGAAACCGTTCAAAAGTTATTATTGAAAAATCCACCTTGAAAAACGAAAAATATTTTTTTCATTTCATAAATGCGAGAAGGCGCGGATTTTTTTTGCAGTATATGAAAGATCACGTCGAGTATACTAATATAAAAAAATAAAAAAAATAAAAAAGGGGAGACAAACATCCGAAAAATGGCCCTCAATGTTGAAAACCTGAAAATAATTTTAGTTTGCTTTAATTTTTTCATCGTTTTCTTGTTCCAATTGTTCTTGTTTTAATAATAACAATTTATTTTAGTAAAAATATCAATAAAATCCTCATTTTTATAGTGTCAGGTCACAAAACCGGCTTTTAGGAACTTTACGGTTCTAAATCCAGACCTATCATAACTCAGTTAAAAATGATGCTAGGAGGTCGTGGTAGAGCTCAAAAAATGCAGAAAAATATCAGTAATATATTTTCTGTTCAACGGGAATGGCAGAAACGAGGGCGGAAAAAGTTATGCTAAGAAAAGTGATTTTCAGCTACAATAAATAAATAAATAAATTTTTCTCGCAGATATTCTATGCTTAATATGAGATAGGAGCTAGAGTAGTGTTGGACAAAAAATAAAAATAAAAAAAGGGATGGATTTTAGATCGAAAAATGTATTTGAATGTAAAAAATCTGAAAAAGTCTAAAAACTCATTATTCTAAAATTATTCCTAGTATACGTTTTTTTCTTGAGTAATGGTCAACGGTGAGTACGGGAAAAATAAAATTGGTTCATAGGATCTACGGGCTGCATCACAATAAAATGAAAAATGTTAAAATGTCCGAAATACGTCTAAAATCAATTATTTTAGAAGTTTTATTTTTCCCGTACATACCGTTGACCATTACTCAAGAAAAAAAACGAATACTAGGTAATTTTAGAAGAATGAGTTTTTCGACTTTTTCAGATTTTTACATTCAAATACATTTTTCAATCTAAAATCCATCCCTTTTTATTATTTTTATTTTTTGTCCAACACTACTCTAGCTCATATCTCATATTATGCATAGAGTGTCTGCTGCTTCTTGAATTTTAGATACGAGAAAAATTTATTTATTTATTTATTTATTGTAGCTGAAAATCACTTTTCTTAGCATAACTTTTTCCGCCCTCGTTTCTGCCATTCCCGTTGAACAGAAAATATATTACTGATATTTTTCTGCATTTTTTGAGCTCTACCACGACCTCCTAGCACCATTTTTAACTGAGTTATGATAGGTCTGGATTTAGAACCGGAAAGTTCCTAAAAGCCGGTTTTGTGACCTGACACTATAAAAATGAGAATTATATATATATTTTTACTAAAATAAATTGTTATTATTAAAACAAGAACAATTGGAACAAGAAAACGATGAAAAAATTAAAGCAAAATAAAATTATTTTCAGGTTTTCAACATTGAGGGCCATTTTTCGGATGTTTGTCTCCCCCTTTTTTATTTTTTTTTATTTTTTTATATTAGTATACTCGACGTGCTCTTTCATATACTGCAAAAAAAATCCGCGCCTTCTCGCATTTATGAAATGAAAAAAATATTTTTCGTTTTTCAAGGTGGATTTTTCAATAATAACTTTTGAACGGTTTCTTCGCCGGTCTTATGTTCAACAGATAAATTGCTCAGTGTATTTTTCTGAATTTTTTGAGCTCCAGAACAGCTTTCTAGGTTGCAAATGAAGAGAGTTATGACGATTCCGGTTCTAGAGCCGTCAAGTCCCTAAAAGCCGGTTCTCAGACCTGATACCGGGATAGATCGAATTCTTACCGCCTGGGTGCTTCCATAAAAAAGTTTGATCGAAATCAGAAATATTTTTTGGAAATTGTTCCGAACCACCTGCAATCTCTCGTGATACCTCTCTTAGGGCAAACGCATAAACATCTGAAATTGACACGGCCGTTATGCGACAAAAGCGAGTGGAATTAAAAAAAAAAAATAAAAAAAACCCCTTTCTTCTCACATTGAAACTGTAGATGTAAGATCGTAGTTTGATAGTTTCCTCTAGTTAATTTGGTATAGAGACTCGAAAATAATTCCATGGTTTACAAACAACACCATGAAAGAATCAAGTCTCTAGCTCCATTGCGATACAAGATAATTGTGGGAATTAAAAATGTAAATGTCCATTTGCGAAATATGTGATGAATTACTCAATTCCCAACAGGCAGCAGCAGTGGCGACTCGTCGTGGTACTGAACCAAATCACGGCGGAATCATGCACAATGTGGCTGAGAAGTTCCGGACTCTGATGAGAGTAAGTACTGAACAGAGTGCGAAATGTGAGACCACGGTCTCTTCATTTCGCACGCTCCTGCATCCAACAACCGTTGAAAAGAGTGTGCGAAGTGAAGATGTAGTGGTCTCACATTTCGCGCCCTAGTACTGAGTCCCGCCCTAGTACTGTGAGATTGGGCCAGTAAACCCTAAGGAAAGAGTGAGAGAGGGAATACAATCGGGAGGACCCTCTTACTCTTCCCACTGACCATCTTCGAAAAGTATGAAATCATGTGGCATGGTTGCATGAAGCAATTTTGGTACTATTCCAGTTCTCAACTAACGACTCTTCGACGTTTTCTGACGCGCTCTCGCCTGAGGAGCAAATGAAAAGCAACCAGGTAGGAAATCTTTGTTTCTCTTTCTGTTCCATCTAAATATCGTCTACAACCTTCGCCTATTATTGTTCTCGAATTTTGACTATTGACGAGTCACTAAGTAAAGAAATAACGACCTTCCGAAAAAAAGAGTGTGAAATTTTCAAGGATTTTCTGAAAACAAATGAGAGGATTCGAAATATTGCTACACCATCAATCTGCAGAGTACTGACAATGTCAAATCGGTGATTAGTTGAGTTTGAGTAGCGTTTGAAACACATTTTAACAGCGTCGCCGGCTTTTTTTGCAAATCCACACACATACTCGTTCAAAATACTAAACTGTTCCGTTGCTAATCAGATGCTATGTGCCTAAATGATAGGCGAGAGAGCATGACGAAGAAAGAGACACGCCGAGGTAGAGAAAGAGAGTGCACAAACGAGTAGTCCATCTGACAAATGTATCATTTTAATTTGTTTTTCTTTCACGGCGTTTTGGCGAGTGCAACAATTAGAGAGTGCGAAAATACCATGTACATTGGCGATGGTTTTTTTTGGGATTTTGCCCAGAACGCCGTGCAATATGAGAGAATATCTGAGTCGATTGAGATTCTCTCAACAGGGGCCGTACAAGCGAAACCTAACCTATGCTGAAAAGTTGCTCCTAGGGTAAACATTGGCCGTAGAGACCGAAAATCGACATAAGAAGTTTCATAGATCAAACCCGGCTGAGATATGTTTCACCACATGTCCAAAAGTGAAATGTTCAACTTTGACAGAACGCATCCAAACCCCCTACGTATGTTATGAAAGCTCTCTCTAAAATAAACATTTTTCATATTATGGCCAAGTGGCTAGGTCTTCTGTGAAATAAGTTGTTATTTTTTTAACAAATAATTTTTAAAAATCAGTATCACGGCGTATTCGGCGGCACTTTTAACTGTGTCCATTCGATTGCGCGTTGAAAATTACCCCCGTGCGCACAAAATTAGCAAGATTCATTTTATGCGACCTGATCAAATCATTAGGTGAACAAACCCGACTGCTCAAAAACGAGGCGATTTTAAACAAAATAATTTATTTTGAATGTATACAAAGCTCGCACAGCGAAATATTTCGTAGAGTCACTAGAATACATAAGATGAAGAAATTAAAATTAACTCTGCTCAATTTGGAGGAATTTTTTTTTCAGCTCAAACCACGTACCCCGGGTCATGGTCCAAAACCCGGAAACTGTTTTTCATTTTTTTGTCTCTTCCGTTCGGCATCTAATACCAAATCGTGGTATATATTATTTCTACAGCATACATGGTCACATATAATACTCTAAACAGGGAATCAGTCGAAAAAAAATTCTGCAAATTTCACCATGACCCGGGGTACGTGGTTTGAGCTGAAAAAAAATTTCCTCCAAATTTAGCAGAGTTAATTTTAATTTCTTCATCTTATGTATTCTAGTGACTCTACGAAATATTTCGCTGTGCGAGCTTTGTATACATTCAAAATAAATTATTTTGTTTAAAATCGCCTCGTTTTTGAGCAGTCGGGTTTGTTCACCTAATGATTTGATCAGGTCGCATAAAATGAATCTTGCTAATTTTGTGCGCACGGGGGTAATTTTCAACGCGCAATCGAATGGACACAGTTAAAAGTGCCGCCGAATACGCCGTGATACTGATTTTTAAAAATTATTTGTTAAAAAAATAACAACTTATTTCACAGAAGACCTAGCCACTTGGCCATAATATGAAAAATGTTTATTTTAGAGAGAGCTTTCATAACATACGTAGGGGGTTTGGATGCGTTCTGTCAAAGTTGAACATTTCACTTTTGGACATGTGGTGAAACATATCTCAGCCGGGTTTGATCTATGAAACTTCTTATGTCGATTTTCGGTCTCTACGGCCAATGTTTACCCTAGGAGCAACTTTTCAGCATAGGTTAGGTTTTGCTTGTACGGCCGTATCTCACTCGACTCAGATAGTCTCTCATATATTAGAATAATTGAAAGTAAATCAGGACTCGTCCCTCCCCGGTCTTCCCTCCTCCACTGCCACTACTGCCACTGTTCGATCTCCTGAGAGCAAGAAAGATGGAGGATTCGATGATCTCAGTCCAGCCAATGGTCGGTTCCCAGTGGGACTAAAAACTAAAAACTTCCCACTAAAAACCACACGAAATGGCATTTGTTCAATAAAGAAAGAACAAAAATAGCGAAGCAAATAAGTGTTCTGAAAATCGATCTAGTAGACATGCAACGAGGCTCTGCAAGTAGAACAGTGTATTTGGTTCGGTTGCTCAAGTATGTTTCACGATTCAATCTTAATCCACCTCTTAATGTGTCAATTGATAGTGATTCTCCTTACGGAAATTATACAAAAAAAACAACAAGAAAAAAATATCAGAACTGCGTGCTCCATGGAACAAGCAATCTCTCTCGTCTTCCTACGGTGGATCGAGTGGAAATGGACTCAAACTACCCCCGATTCTCGGACTGAGAAGAAGGTACGCAACAGTATTGATACTCAAGGGGATATAAGTTGATTCGATAATTCTAAGCTGACCAGCGATGAGGTGGACGTCTAATAAACAGAGGGGCGCGTACCGTTAAGACTTTGTATGTCGTCGCTCTCCAGCTTAGACTTATTGTTTCGTAGACTAATTACCCCGTGAGGAACTTGATTAATTTGCCCCATTAAACTCTTAAAAAAAGATCCCCTACTCAGTCACTGTTCATTTAAGAGCAATTTATTTTTAAAAAATTGTTTAAATTAGAATATAGTTTTTTTTAAACGAGAATTTCAATTCAGAACGACTTCGGAGGGTCGTCGTGCCGAGAAATTTGTCGTTGCTGATGGAGATAATTGAATATAATTTTTTACCATCTATTAAATCTGATCTCCATTGATTATATTATATTCACGATAAAGCAATTTTACACTTCAAATATGGCATTTTGACAAGATCGAACAGTTCACTTCCTGTTTAATAATGCATAATTCCACAGCCCTGTCGAACATCCGGAAACAGGAAGAAGAGAAGGAAGGAGCGAGATTATCAAAGAGGAAAGCGTCTTCTCTAAACCATACTCTCTCACACCTGATCACTTTCTCGATATAACATTCCGATGTATGTACACCACCTCTGAAGTTGTACAAATGCTAAAATTGGCTAATTTTGTTTTTTTATTATTCATTAATTTCATTTGGTCTGATCAATTATTCAATATCAATACATCGATTACGATTTCTGTCCTGTGCATGAATCTTTCAATAACGATGATTCTCATACAGAGAAGCACTTGTTTTAATATGTTTATGCTATTCTTTCAATTATTTGTCATGCCATTACCACATAAATAATAATACGATATAGCTAGCTCCTGAATCATATCGAAAATTCAAGAATGACTTTTTACCAGCAGTTCAATCTGCCCTGTCTCTTATCAGTTTCAAACTTCTGATCACAGGAGAGATTCCAGTTTCGATGGACAGAGTTCCACATTTTTTTTCATTGAAGTTTCCCCCATCGTCCACATTTCTTTTCAATTGACTATTTTCTACTTGTTCAAATAGGTTTCACTGCTACGTTGTATTCTCTTGGATGGGGTTGGTATCGCTTGGACGTTGTGGAACGACATTTAAACTACTCTAACAAAACTTCCCCATTGAAATTTTTACCACTTTTAGAAAACGTACTAACGATACAATACGAGATTGCGCATGCTTCTATTCATTCACAGATTATTCACAATCTCGTACAAACAATTGTTTCGGCCCGTTTGCTGATGATACATTCTTCCTTGGTCCCTCCCAGTTATCGATAAGCCCCCTCTCTCTCTCTCTCATCGGTACGCACTATCTACGCAAGGTGGGGCAAAAATGCTTTATCAGTCACTCGACACTAAGGCTCGATTGTAGCATGCATGACGTACTGCCTATTTCCGATCACTATTTCACCCACGCTATTTGTCCCGGTCTGTTCCATTCTTACATAAGATCGAACCTTTTCATTATCTACCTCCTTAAACGTAGCGTCATCGGGTTTTTTTCCAAAATACACATCATTCCGCACACATGTCCACCCTACACAAAGGGGTTGGGAATGATAGAGCGTGTAAAAGCGAGAGATCTCACTTTTGCACGATCTCTCTCGTCCTTACCCCTTTCTGGAGGTCTTGTGAATTGTCTTTCCTCTAGTCTTGCTTGTCCTCTCATGAGTAAGCGTAGAAAGGCACGCGACCGTAGCGGGGGGAAAACAATTCGGGAAATGAGCCGACCAGTCTCTAATGAGTTCGACTCCTTTTTCTCCTTCTTTTGTCAAATTGTTTTCACCATCATTTCCTCTGCTGTTTATCAGTTTCCATTCGTCATTTTCCTTATCCTCATTGGACTGCACATCATTCTCCTGTCGAAGCTCCCTCAGAGAGCGAATTTGCTAGGAGAACGGTTCTCAATTGTTTCTTTTCTTAGAGAATAGTTTCCCCTCTCCCCCTGTCACACACTCTTTCGTTTGGGTAAGCGCAGTGCTTGAAATAACGCATGGAATGAGGAGCTTGGATAGTTGACTACGAAACGAAACCTTTTTCCAATTTTGGGGGTCATGAGCGGTAGAGTGAGTTGAATCGAGAAAGATGCTCTCCCGTTCACACACATTATTTTAGCTATACAACTCTTCTAGAGACGGGTTGTGACCCTCGCACAAAATTCGCACTTTCATTCAGCATTTTCTGCTTATCGTTGATGTCTTTAAACCAAAGAGATTTATTTTCAACAAAAAATCGACGAGAGGCTCTGTGAAACCGAGAGATTTCGCTGTCCTATCCCCTATTCTCTTGAAATCGCTCCTAAATCCATTCAATAATCCGACAACCTGTTCAAACACACTATCATCATTGTTTCTCCCATCGTTTCCACCACGCCTAAAAAAGTAGCACCAGAAATCTTCAGTTCCTCCTAGATTTCGATGGCGCGATCGCTCTCTCCAAATTTCCCATTATCTCTACACCCTCATTTTTGAATCCCTGATCGTCAGGTCAGATTTGGTGCTCTTGCCGGGCAATTGATTACTACTACAGAGCGTACTCAATTGACCAAATAATCGTGGGACACTATATTTAAGGCTAAAACTATTTTTGTTGTGAACATGGCCCCTTTAAACACTTTCACTTTGAAACAGTTAGAGCTAGATCGAAAGGAAAAAGCTATCTCAAGTTTGCAATCGCTCTCGATTTCTTTGGCTATTCGGCCGTTTACTTTCGAAAAGCTCATCAGCTGAGCTTCTCTTGTCCTTGCTAGCACTCTCTAACCACCAGAGATCGTGTGAAAGAAAGAGAGCACGAAATCTCTCTCCCTCCCTCCCTTTTTTGCTCTTTTAGGCTTCGAGGATGGCTTTTCAACGGCTCTCAAGATTGGCTCGACACGGCAATTTGCACTCGAACTTTTGCTCTTCCCCGTCTCTTGGTCACTAGATCTGCCCAATTCGGCATTACGTAACGCTTCTCTTCCCCTTCTCTCTTACCAGAAAGTAGGAACTCGTTTTCATCCCATCGCCCCCACACTCTTAGTGTAGAGAAAGTACAGAGTTGGCGCGCGAGCGCGGACATTCTACTAACGGAGCTCCTATGATCTTATCGACTCGAACTTCTTTTCGCTCATTCATCGTTCTTTCTCGATCTTTGAGTGAAAATTCGTCTCGCAACAAGCGTCTTTAGAGAGTTTGCAGGGTCCGTTAAGATTCCAGTACTCGTAAGTGCCAGGTGTTTGAGAAAGTATTGAACTAGCCTGTTATATGAATACTGTAATGGTTACTGCTTACTATTATTTCAGACACTCTGTCTGACTGCCTGTCTGTCTGTCTGCCTGTCAGTGTGTTTCAATAATCACTATTCCTAAAGGTGATCTTGATTTGAATGCTGTGTGATACGCCTATCACATGCTTGAATAGTCGGAATGTTGCGAGTTGACCTCGAACTAACATGTCGTGCTGTGTGTACACGCAGTAAAAGGAGGCAATTGTTCGAGTCGAAAAGCGAACGGTTTTTCACCATTGGGAGTGTCTCTTCAGAGATGCGCTGGTTCACCTTTGCTAATGATCGCGATGTTACGTCTAAAATATTCTTATGTAAAGCTTAATATAACCACCCATTAGCAAGGAACAGCTATCAATCTTTATCATCAGCTCAACCACTTACCGTTTGCTATTTTTTTGCTTATTGTGCGTTGCGTATATATTTTGCGTTTTCTTTCGCCAATATTTTCGCAGATCTCCCAAAGATTCCATCAAAAGTCGAGGATTAAAAAGCTCCGATATTATTCTTTCTTTCCTTCTCCACGTTTCGGAAATCCGGTCGTGGGATCTTACCACAACGGTGAATTACAATTCAACTTGATGCTGATCTAGTCAATTAGGAGCATTCCCACGGATCTCTTCTTACCGAGTTCATAATGTTTGTATAGGCAGACAAAGTCCTGGAGTTACTCATGATGTTTCTCTGCTTCTCTCAAGGGTTCACTTAGCGTGTCGTCTTTGTCTTTCACATCTCTATTTTTTAAATATTTTTATTTACTTGACTTCTGCCATTCCTTTCGATGGGAAGCAGTTCCTGAAGCTTGTGAGAAATACCTCAGCATCAGACATCGGGTATATTCCAAATATCCGATATGCTCTATGATCTCTAACATAACCTTCGCATGCCGCATTTAGTAATCCGCTTTGTCAAAACACTGGCGACTGAACTCGATTTGCGCATGAGTGATCTGTTCCTACAGTGTTCTGTGATGCGCATCTCTTCCTATTCAGTAGAGACGTCAGAAATTCCAAAAGTTGAATCATCTTTCCTTTCTTTAAACGGCGGAAATGCTGAATCTCAGTTGCATTGAACACTCTTTGCATCGATTGCGTTATATTTCGATTTTGCGCAGTGCATAATCTATTAGCCTACGGGTAAAAGTGGCAAATAATGACGAATGCCCGTTACGCACAGGCGAAAGTTTGACAATGGGGCGAGAGAGGGAGTGCGCAAATCGGAGAGAGCTTGGCAAAAAAATGTTCTCGCGCTGAGAGAGTGAATGAGAGAGAGAGAGAGTGCGAAAAGAGAGAGAAAGATAGGGAATGCGCGGTTATGAGGGTGAGAGAAGGCGGAGAGAGTGTGGGAAATGGAGAGAGGCAGACAGAGGGACTAGGCTTATACCCGATCTAGCAAACAGTCTCCCTCTGTCCCACGTTGCTATAGATGGAAGATAGGGAGAGACATTTAGGAGCGCGAACGCTTGTTCTGCAGATTTTTTGAAAACTTCGAGTCATTGTTCTATTTTAGATAATATTTCAAACTATTTTGCGAGTCATATTTGTCATTTATGAGCATCGTTAATTTTCTGCTTTGATTCGTGATAAGCATCTCGATTCATCGCCACATCATAATTGTTTCCATCGACCATTCAACCCCTCTTCTCTCACTTTTCTCATGCTTGTCACTGTTCCTCCCAAGTTCGTCTGTCCCACACAGTCAAGTGTTTGGATTGTCTCTTTCCTCTTCCTCTCTCCGTTTTTCTCAATTCCCTCCCCTCCTTCTTCAACCATGTCCCAAACTTGTCAAGTACCACTTCCTCCTGACTCTTTGTTCCTGTTTTCGCCCGGCATTTATCGATTATTGGTCTGCGACGATTTGAATTATCGATTATTATTAATTATATTTCAGGCGCCCTCCAGACTGGATCCGACGCGGCGATCGGCGTTTCACGCGTTCGAGAAAGCAATCAAGACGACTTTACCAGTGCACATCGAGGTTAGCAATTAACTTAGTTAAACAGAGTGCTGAGTCAGAGCCGTAGAAATCAATTGTATTCGGTCATACGCGTTTCTCTCTAATTACCCGAATCCGAAAACATGAAGATAACCAAGGATTCCCTCTTATTGAGTGCTGATTCACTTCCATTTCTTCTAATTAGGAAATGTTCCTTGCAACGTGCATCTAATGAAAAGACAATGCGGAAAACTCTGAATCATTTTCCATTTTCGCAGATTGGAATGGATTCTTCTACTAACTTGCCTTTGATAACGCAGTTTGCTTGCGCTGCCATCAGTAAATTTGCACAATCAAACTCCATTGTAGCTCCTGTTGCTCGCCCCACTCATTTTTCGCTTTCCCACTTGTGCCCTGAGGCTACAAACTCACCTTGTTCCTTTCTCGTCTCGACTCTCTCATATTTCACCCATCTCTCACCGTCGTTCTCTCTCTCTCTCCTACACGAACTGTCCATGGGCTATAATTGGACAAGGCGTCTTCTTCGTTTCGTCAATTATTACGCAAAAAGTGCCCGTGCGCGAATCTCGATCGAAAGCCTCGAACACGAAAGAGATTGACTATACTCGAAAAGAGCAGGAATCATAAAGCAGCCCGTTGATGGGTCGAGGAGAGGATCCGGGGGGTATTCCAGAGTGCGAGCGAGAGCCATCTCGTAATGCATGAATTGCATGGGATATGGGATGGGGACAGCAGACCGACTGGCGATAGAGTCCACTACGAGAGAGAGAGAGAGAGTCAATGCGAGTTTTATTTGACCAAAGGGAACAAAGTTTCTGTTGAAGTAGAACCGGGGGAAAGTTCGAATACTTATGCATCCTGTAGTTAGGGAAGATAAGCTCCGCCCACTCGTGACTCTAATTGAAGGGGAAAGAAACAGCGGATGAGTAGCACAAATTTCATTCTTCACTAAAAACCTCGTGCTCGGGCTTATTCGAGAGCTCTTGTGATGGGCTACAACATATGCCATGCGCACCATGCTCTGTAGTGATTAAGTAGGTCAAAAATCGATAAACGTAAGCGGGAATAGGTGATTCAATCACTTCCAGTAAAGGCACATAGTTGCGCATCTCGCAATTCATGGGGAGAATTATTCTGATTAACTTAGACAAAACTAAATCAAATTTAATTGCCCCGCGCAATTGTGCTCCTGTTTAGAAGATTTTAGTATTATTATTTTCCGAGAATGTGCTTTGGCATGACGACTTACGGTGTTTAGCGGCTCAAATGGCAATATTTTGGGTTGTGAGCAAAAGATGCGCAAAGGATGGGGCTCGAACTAACGACCTTTGGCTAGCTATGCAATCACTCTACCACTGCACCAAGATGGCAACGAACACTAGCTCTCACATTCGCTTGATGATCAGATACTATATCCACATTCTCTCATCATAGACGCAAACTCCGCCCACCGAGAGAGAGCGCCCACCTTTTGACCCTCTCCCGTTATGAGCCGCGCGCGTGGTTTTCGAGCTGTATCTCGGCCCAGAGACAAGATATCGACAAACGGCAAAAAGTATGATGTTATTGACACCTCAGCGGCTAATATGGATGCACTTTCAACTTCATTGCATAAAATAGGCAGACCACCTTGCGGTCCCTACCTGTAGTAAGATAGCAGACGTTCAGAGTAGATTGACAACATCAGTGTCTCACATTGCGATCTTTAGAGATATCCCCTCAAAGTATCTGCAAACAGATACGAGACTATTGTTCTTCAGAGATGTGGGGGAGTTCGATCTCATGGTGAAACCACTATTCGAGTAGTTTGACCGTTGACTGAACTCGTTTAACACCGAGAAAGAAAGAGAGGTGACGCGACTAACAATTAGCTCAACGGTTTTCGGAACAAAATATGTTGCGGGTAAGCCAACCTTTTTGCAATCAGAACCGTTTGAATTGCACTGCAAAATGCGAAAAAAACGACAAGATCTTTGCATTTGGCACGGCATTGTATAGAAAATAGACAAAACAGTGGCAGATTGTTGACAAATGTCGCCCCATTCTACGTTTCCATTTGTAGATGACGTGACCGAAGGCATGATTTGATCGAAGTCAAAATACAAAAATGTGTTCACGACCTCTCCCGTTCGAACAGGGACTTTGTTTATTCTCGCCTCCAGTGCTCTGCGCTCTCTCCTTTCCTCGCACTCTCTTGTCCTCTCTAACCAGCAAGAGAGTATGTAAAATGAAGAGTCTGTCCCCGCTCTCTGGCTAGTCTAAACATCTCGAAAATTGTTGCCAGATGCCTCTGGAGGGAGCGCGCGATTCGCGTTTAGAGGAAAGTTCGCGATCCAATCGTTTGAATATTAAGTTCCTTGTTAAGAATGTTGGTTACTGCTTCCCCTAAACTCCAGCTAGTTTACAGTTGCATTACCTTGTATGTTAGTTTCCGATTTATGATATTACTTATTTTTAATGTACATTCATTTCTCTATTTCCCTGTCTCGTCTCTCTCCCATCCTCATATCCGCACTCTATTATTTCACCTGCGCACGCTTCTCCAATGAGAACCGCTTATTATTGCGCGGCTTCCGATAGACTCGAGCATTACTAGGTAACGACGATATTGTGTAGGTATCTAGAACAGAACGGGATTCGGAGAAAACTCTTTCTCCCTCTTTATTACAGTTGACAGGTAATGATCTACTCGCATTTACTTATTTTCGCACGCTTTGTATCAAATTCTGATGTGCTTTAGTGGACATTCTAGTTGTTCGTCGCTTCCTTATCTAAAGAGCTATGTGGACATTTAGAAATGAAAGAATAGGGCCGGTTCAAAAAAAAGGTTGAATCAAGTGGGAAATAGAGAACGGCGGCACATTTCCCAGTGAGATCTGCGTTGATCCTCTTTTGCAACCGCTTTCTATCGAGTTTCTCTTTGCCCAGCCTCGTCACCCTTTGAATTCCTCACTTTTTGTACGTTCTTCGAAAGGCGCTCCGTTTCCACGTCGTTATCTTTGCTCAGCTTCCGCCTTTCCTTTCACAGATTTTTGTTGTGGTTGGGCGAGATCGAGTCAATCTATGGCTAGTCGATCCGACGCTTTCCTTCCCTAGCACGAGCATATCGAGAGAGAGTATAGTCAATGACCGACTACAAGTTACTCCCTGTTTACTGCGTAAGTTAAAAATTAGAAAATAAAACTATTAAATTTATAGAGTGATGCAAGGTAATTATATATTTTACAAAATTATTCTAATTAATTAATATTGATATTAATTAATTACAGCTGCGGGCGCCCAGCCCGAAGCAGCTCGGACGCAGTTCCGCATGCCAGAATGCGTGGCACTACATGAAACGGTAAATAAAAAAAATACGATTTTTTGTTTTGAGAAAACCAACCGAAGAAGCGAGAAATCAAAAAAATACGTTCATTGAGCTCTTGTTTTCGAGTAAATTTGCTCTTTAGTGAACAGCTGTGAGTGAATAACACAATTTGTGGTAATTATGTGCTCCGCGCGTAATTGTGCGAAATGGTAAGAGAAAAAATATAGAAAAAAATGAATATTTTCAGATGTCTCCCCTTCGTGTTGTTGTTATTGCTGGGAGTGATTTTGATACGAAACTCAACGTGAGATATTTTAAATTGTTTTGTTAATGAATCGATATTTTGAGAATATAACTTTTGAAAAAAATCGATAATTTATAGTCCGAAACACGCGTGGACTTATCTTCGGTCGCCGACGCCATCGTTGATACCAACACACAACGAGGCTGAGGTTTGTTTGGCGAGAAACTGAGGAAAGAAATTATCGATCGATTATTTTAATATTTTGTTGCTAATATTGTTATTCCTTTGCAGGACGGTCCTACCATCGTAGTCATAACGCCCACACACAAAAGGGCCGAGCGATTTGCAGATATGACCAGGTGAATCGCAGTTATACATTTCTAATTTAACGATAGTAAACAACTGATCATGATCTATCGTTGAAACTACAGTAGCGGACAAAAGTTTACGGGCACTTTTTCTTTTTGATATAACTTTAGAACCCCATTAAGGTTTGACGCGACATGCTGGGGTGTTATACGAAATCCATTGGAGATGACGATGCAACTATTGGGGTATTGCGAAATCTTCCCGTTATTGCGTCGTGATGACGCAATCGATGCATACTTTTTTGAATGGACATTATTCTTTCATGGAATTTTTCCTGCTCGCCTATCTTTCAGGATGTTAAGACATGCCCAAGGTCTACCTATAAAAAAAATTTTCAAGTTGCTACGGTGCCGCTACTTGGCTGCAGCAAAGCTGCAAAATCGAGGTCGGAAAACCATATCTCACCTTTTAGACATCGCACAGACCCACTCAATACACCAAAATGATCACCACCATGACTACCGATGATCCTGATAATATGGTCGCGGTAGGCCACCATTTGCCTTCAGGGCACGAAAAAATCACTTTTTCGCATTATTGTGGTCTGACAAAGGGGAAGTCTATAGGACGTGCTCTAAAGATCTGGTTTGGGCGTGGATTTTGTTGATAAACTATGGGAGAACCGATTCCTAGCTGCAATAAGCGTTTCGATTGGATTCCTGTCCGCGGCGATTGATTTCCGGAAGGACACTGGTTTGGCCACGCCCATTTTCCGCCCGTTGACAAGGCTCGCACTTTTGAGTGTATCTCGGCTCTAAGTTAACGAAGAATGCTGGCAGACCCATCAATGGAATCAGCGTGGCTTGCTATATAATCTCATTCACAAATTGCATCATCACTATGCAATATTACGTCATCCTTAGGCAATACTCCTATTTTTGTGTATTCTTTGCGGTAAGTCACCGGAAAATGGTGGAAGCGGTGCAAATAAAATCAATTTGCTCCTTCCATCACTGTAAAGCGCAAATTACGTTATTATTAAGTGATATTATATGATTCTGAGAATTATTGCCTAAGAATGATGAAATATTACATTGTGATGATGCAATTTGTGAATGAGATTATAGAGCAAGCCACGCTGATTCCATTGATGTGTCTACCAGCATTCTTCGTTAACTCAGAGCCGAGATACACTCAAAAGTGCGAGCCTTGTCAACGGGCGGAAAATGGGCGTGGCCAAACCAGTGTCCTTCCGGAAATCAATCGCCGCGGACAGGAATCCAATCGAAACGCTTATTGCAGCTAGGAATCGGTTCTCCCATAGTTTATCAACAAAATCCACGCCCAAACCAGATCTTTAGAGCACGTCCTATAAACTTCCCCTTTGTCAGACCACAATAATGCGAAAAAGTGATTTTTTCGTGCCCTGAAGGCAAATGGTGGCCTACCGCGACCATATTATCAGGATCATCGGTAGCCATGGTGGTGATCATTTTGGTGTATTGAGTGGGTCTGTGCGATGTCTAAAAGGTGAGATATGGTTTTCCGACCTCGATTTTGCAGCTTTGCTGCAGCCAAGTAGCGGCACCGTAGCAACTTGAAAATTTTTTTTATAGGTAGACCTTGGGCATGTCTTAACATCCTGAAAGATAGGCGAGCAGGAAAAATTCCATGGAAGAATAATGTCCATTCAAAAAAGTATGCATCGATTGCGTCATCACGACGCAATAACGGGAAGATTTCGCAATACCCCAATAGTTGCATCGTCATCTCCAATGGATTTCGTATAACACCCCAGCATGTCGCGTCAAACCTTAATGGGGTTCTAAAGTTATATCAAAAAGAAAAAGTGCCCGTAAACTTTTGTCCGCTACTGTATCTCAAAATTCAATTTGCAGATTCTCACAAACACTCTCGCACATCAAGAATCTGCACTGGATCGTGGTCGAAGACGCAAATGAGACCGTAAGTTTTTATATTTTTTATATATTTTTAACCAATGCGATTATTTCACAAATATTATTAATAATAATAAAAATAATAATGACTCTGCCCACGAGATATTTAGTAATTAATAAATCATTATTGTTAAATGGAACGAAACATTTTCCAGTCGCCGGTCGTCGAGCGAATTCTACAGCGGTCGAAGCTGCCGTACGTGTATTTCCATGCGACGACGGAACCGGGAATGCCAAGTGAGAAATTGACATAACTTGATTCATATCTAATTTTAACTATAACATAAAATAAAATGTTGGGACGCGAAATCAATAGGGGGCAGAAAAGTCATCGGCAAATTGTCATTAATTTTAGAGCGAGGCTGGACGCATCGAAATCGTGCCCTGCAGTTCATCAGGGAGAACTACAAGGTAATTGTGTTCAGTAACTATTTAGTTTTTTTATCAATTTTTCAAATATTTTGTATTTTCATAATTAAAACAAATATTTCTAGGACTACAAAAAGGGTGCCGTTGTCTACTTCGCCGACGATGACAATTCGTATGACATCCGAATATTCGACAATTATATTCGGAAGGTCAAGCGACTCGGCGTCTGGGCTGTTGGTGAGTTGTGATATTTTTTTATAAACAAAGAAACAATTCACGATGAAAATATGTGTTTGTTTTTTTTGTTGCACATTTTCATTGTATAATAATGAAACAAAATCTTACAAAAATTTGAATTTTACAAAATAAATTAAAATGTTTGAGGTCTCGCGGGCTCTGCAGTAGTCGAAGCGCCACGAGTCGCCAACAAAACAATTGGTATTTATTCTTTTTTATCCTTGTATGAGAGCGAAATATTGATAATCATTCTCATTATGGATTCATCTAATCACCGTGAAACACACTTCAGTTTCGCAACCTTTCTAATATCTACAGGAACTGAAAATGATGCCCATCGACTAAGAAGCGATATGGTGGCTTCATTGTCGATGCCCTATCATTTTGAGGGGTCAAAACTCTCCTCACTCGGCACACTCTCTCGACCGGTCGATTCGTGAGAGAGTGTTCAAAGTGAAGAGACTGACCCCTCAACTTTTTGACACTGAAGCCAGCAATAAAGAGAGAATTTTCGCAATTAAAATATTCAAATAATTATTTAATTTCAGTTGGTTGGGACGTCGTGTTCGCTCCGGGTCGCGCCTTTGCCACTGATATGGCGGGATTCGCACTCAACGTCAAGGAGATCATACGAGTACCGACGTAAGTGCTTTAGTGCTTAAGCTTTAGTGTTTAGTTTAGTGTAAGTGCTCGACGTAAGTGTAAGTCACGTAAGTGACGCAATGAGTTGTAGAGGAATTTCAAACAATCTGAGAGATATGTAATAAGGATTTTTCACTGACTGCTAAAAAGAATGGGAATTGAAGAATCATGAACTGATGTTTATCTTCCAGTGCCTCCTTCGCTCAACGATGCGCCAAGCAATCGCCCGAGACTTGCTTCCTCTCACAATTCGGAATGAAGGTAGGCGTGCCATTCGACAACTTTTGAAACAATATTAAAGCTCATATATTTTATCATACTGCATAATAGCGCCCGATAGTAAGACAGCAACTGCCCTAGGCATCATAATTTAATTACTTCAAGTTCATTGGTTGATCTTTGATCTCTTCAGAAAGAAGAAGCAGAGCCATTTGGTTACGATGAAGATCCAAAAGAAGTTCTCGTATGGCACACAAAGACGAGGAACATCGGCACTCGTGGATCATCACATGGATATGTAGTGGAATAGACGTACAGTATACCCCCATTTAACCCGATCGATAACTCAAGAATTACGGTAGCGACTGATTCCCGGTTGCTAGTCATCATGACAGCTAGGCTACGCTCAAATATCGATTTTTCAAGATGCCTTTGATGTATGCAAATTCTCGGGTTTTGTAGACTGTTGTGATAGTTGCTCCCCCTGGTCGTTGCCAAATCAGATTGAATTTTAAAAAGTACCTTTAGAATTCAGATACAAAACTAAGTAAGTAATACGAACGGGTTTCTGATTATGTTATCTTTCTTTCTCTTTATTCCATTGTTCGATGCCTTTGATGAATGGTCGTCGGTAAAGAATTCAATGGCTATTCGTTGTTTATGGGATAACTTATTTTCGGCGGATTTTATTGTAAAAATCTTAATAGATTTTATGCAAAATGGATAGTTAAGAGACATCGATTTTACAACAAATATTTCCGATTGCAATTCAACTTAATTGGGGCTTACAATTAGCATGTTCCTGTGAAAAACACCGAGATTCTCCCTATTCTCCCTCCACCTCTCACTTCATCCTTCCTTTCTCTTCTGGGGCGGTTTATTCATGTCCATTGTCGACCATCTCACCTCCTCCTTCCTCTCAGTACTCGATTCTCCATTAGAAGTTGTCATCGGCCAAATTGCCTACTCTCTGGCCCAATCTCATGTGAGTTACTGTAAGATTATCGATTTTGCACATACTTGCTGATTCTGTCCGTCGACGTGGCCGTTGTTCTAAGTATCGCCGGTCTCGAAACAGCTTTTGCTTGTCAGAGTTGATCGATCTGACCCGATCGATCGTTGCTACCGTACTGAAATCAGAGGCAAATTACGGTATCATTCCAGATCACTTCTACCATCTTGCGCAGAATGGCTGGTGAGGTTGCACGTGTGTTACACAGAGACGAACATCGATCGCTCCAGTTGAATTCTGCTGAAGGAACTGCTGAAACGGTAAGGAAATTTATTAAAAGGGAGCTGAAAACGTAATATACAAGAGACAAATATTAAAACACTATCTTATGTCTAGCGAAAGAATACGCATTTGCAATCGAAAGTGTTTTCACTAACTGCCTTTGTAGGCTGATCTTTGATCTCTACAGTTTTATGTTATCTTAGATTTTCAAAGCCACATCATTCCACAGGCCGGTCAACCTTCCAGAAAGGCCTTTGGAGTGAGAGAGCGTGTGAAATCGAGAGGGACTCTCTCACTTTTGCATACTCTCTCGTCCTAACCCTGGTCTGTAGGTTTGGAATCATGTGAGCAGATTAGAACAAAACTTGACCAGAAAAAACCCTTAGAGTATTTTCTAAAGGGTTCGGTCACTATTAATGTTTTTTTGTGTTTTTATTGTCTGCAGCAGGATCTGGATAATCTCCCTGATGACGTCATCATTCACATGATTCGCTGTCTTCGAAAGATCGATCGATTGAGAATTTCAAAAGTCAATCGTCGATTGTATATGCTCGAGAAGACTGCCGGAGCTGCTTTCGAACGAGAGACACTCGGGGTTGTGATTATTGAAGTGAGTACCTCTCATTTCTTAAAGGGATCCGGCATCGAAAAATAAGTAATTTTTATTTTAAAAATAAGAAAATCCTAAGAATAACTGTGAAAACCGCATATTTTTACGATTTTTAATAAATTAATTATGAATTTTCAAAGATTGCAGAATTGAGGTATACGGTAGGTCTCGCATCCGCGGACTTACGCTGTTTAGCGGCTGTAGAATCTCAAAAGGGATGATGCTGTAATATTTTTGCGTTTCTTTCTTCTGATTCGTCCTCACGGATACTCGCCATAGTCGAATCAATTTTGGAAAAACTTACTTTCACTTTGCTAAGGCCTATTTAAAATTTTGCAGCCGCTAAACAGCGTAAGTATTGTGGATGCAGGAGCTACAGTTCCTTTGAAACACGGTTTTTTGAAAATTCATAATTAATTTCAAAAAAATCGTAAAAATATGCGGTTTTTACAGATGTTCTTAGAATTTTCAGCTCTTTTGAATAAAAATATAATTAAAAGAATATAAAATTATGATTTTTTGGCTGCATACTCCCTTTAATGAAATACTATTTTCCTTCGTCCTTTTTTACTTTAAAAATCCATAAAATATGTTTCTTTTAAATTGATTGGAATTTAATTTTTTTTTGCTGCAGGATCTATATAACATTTTTTATCTAATTTGGTTTTATTTATATATTTCATCTCGTAAAATTTTACAGAACTGAAAAGCACACATAATTTTCCATGCAGGTTCACAGCAACAACTATATTCGCATCAAGGAGAGTCAGTCGAATCACTGTCTAGATCTCACAGCCGCAACGACGATGTTGAGAGTGATGGCACTCACTACGGTAATCTACCATCTAGACCTATCGGTGAGTGACTTTATTTTTTCCTTTTTCTTTAGTCGGAGTGTCTGAAATTATAGCATCAGTTCTAATTATTGAAATGTTTATATTAAATTAATTAAATAATAAAGATTTCCTATGGCGAAGCTTCTTCGATTCCTCCATGTCTCATCGAGATGCTTCCGTACTTCAGACCCCGTGCTCTCTATCTCTCCACGGGAACTGTGAGTCCATAAGACCAGCTTAATCATTACTAGAGATTAGGGTGTGCTAAACGAGAGCTCCTCTCGCGAAAAGGCCCTCTTTTGTTGTCGAGAGATCCCTCGATGAGAATCATTCTCGACAAGAGTTTGGCAGTGGTCGTCCTCGAATTCTCGACGAGCGCTCGCGAGAATTTGCGGTGTAGAACGAGCAAGACAAGTGCAAAAAAGTGTCAAAATATCTGATATTTCTACCTGAAGGCATTGTACCATTTCTGTCAGCGCCTTGTACCACTCGGCTATTCCGACGATTCTAAATTGTGCCAACAAGTCATTCTTATCCCAACCATTTCGTGTTCGAGGAAGCGGTCACCCACCGCTCTCCAAACAATCGATGATTCGCAAATGATGAGTTCTCGCGAGCGCTCGACGAGAAATGAGCTCTTGAATGAGAACCCTCATTCGAGACCGCTTCTCGTTTACCGAGAGGGTGAGGAATGAGTGGGCCCTCATCTCTCGTCGAATGTTCATTTAGCACACCCTACTAGGGATGGCTTCGCAAGAAAAATGACCGGTACAATTCTTGCAAAAGTGAAGAATGATCTTGCATATTCTTGGATAGAGAGGGAAATGACTTGGGAGTATTACTGGGAAGAATGGGAAGCAAGATTCTTGGAACTGGCAAGAATCTTGCTTGAAAAAAAACCACGTTTGGTGACCGAAGAAAATTCTTTCAAGTCCAAATCGCATTATCTGTGTCTACAATAACTAATTGGCGTAGTTTTGATATATTTGACCGCTCAGTTTAGGCGCCAAATTGAAAATGACTGGGAAGCAAGATTCTTGCTAGGATTGGGAATCTTGATTCACCGACAACGCTCTTGGGAAATGATGTAAATGAGCAATTTCCCAACAAGATCTTGCTATCTTCCTTGACTAGCCATCCCTAATCATTACCTAGAGTCCCTTTCGATTTAGTACATTCTCCTACTCCTGGCCCATTCTGGTGTTTTGACGTAATGCGGAATTTAATTAATTAATTGTTCTGTGATATTTTGCCAATTTGTTTAAAGTAATAATACTAATTAATCTATTCAGTCAGTTGTCCACTTCTCGATGCTCCTCGACATGTATGAATCACAGAGACAATTGGTTGAATTCAATCTTCGCTGTTCCTTCGAGGAACTCTGCTCTCACCAACTCATCAAATTGCACGACGTGAGCTGCATTTGAACTTCCGAAAAATTTGTAAATTCTCGGAAATGGGCTTGAAGCAGCAATGAATTAATTACCTCTACGTGAGTATTATGTCAGTGTGATTGTCGTAGCAACGGATGTGCTTGTTATGTAATCTGTAAAGCCAATTAAGTATCTCTTTATTAATTTATAGAGTTTATTTTGCAGCTGGCGAAATCTCGTGACGGGAGTGAGATCCGTATCCGAGATCTCTCTGTCGATTGGACGATGGTGCAAGAATTCGCTGATTACTCAATGGGAATCACCGATCCTCTCCATTTCTCCCGTAGTGAATGCTACGAGAATCTGGCAACGACCAAACGAGGAGGAGAGGTCAGCGACTTATGAATAAGACGGACGATTCGAAATCGGCAGCGAAAGTTTCTCAATTAGTTTTGTTGACGTAGAAGCTGTTGTGTAGTGCATCCATTGTCGTATATCGATAGTTACCGTAACTCGATTCAGCATTTATTTATCACAAAATTTGAGCTGTTCGCTGGTGGTCACTGGGAGCCGATTTCGATCGCTCTTCTCGACGATGCAAAAGTGACTGCCATCGACGTTTTCTCCCCTGCAATCTACACAATTATCTTCTTGAGAGAAGAAAACGCCATTCAGACGGCGCTTAGCAAGAAGACGAAAGTTTTCCCATAGTGAAGAGCAGAATGCCAATAGTACTAACATTTGTTGTAACGATAAGTAATATTTGATAAACAATTTGCGTTTTGCGATTGTGTATATTTGCTATTGCAACATTTGAGATTAGTCAGAAATTCATAGAGTTTTTTTAAAACTGACAGTATGGTAATACTTATTCCTCTCACTGATCGACCCTTCCTCCCTGTAGAATTCCGTGTAACAGCGTACCCTTAGTCTGAGCTCATCCATCTCTCGTTTCCACTCTGCCCTTTCGATAGAATGCCGTGACGCATCTCCCTTTTGCATCTTTTTCGCTTCGAATAGCCGCCGGTCAATCTCACGCAGTTCCTGAATAGTCACCACAACTAAATAAAAGTATGCAATATGTAATTGTACCTGCATTGGAGGTTGCATCGTTTTCCCTCTGTGTGCATTCGAAAAAGAGAGAGCTGGAAATTGTTTTTTTTTCAAGTGAGTGATTTGAGATCAATTGAGTGTACCGCGCACTTTACATTTTTCCTACTTTACCTCGTCATCAAATTGCACAGTATCATCACAATTGGCGGAGCTTGCTCTTCAAAATACATATGCGATTCAAATTGTAATCCGTACTGCACCCGTGCTAAGAATTACTTTGAAGTTGTTTTTTTTCGATATTCAGGAGGCAGTTGGTTCAGAAGACGTGCAGTTACCGTCGAATGGGCCCATTCGAGATCGTAATCATATGCATAGGTGGAATAGCCGCCTTCTCGTTCTTTTGCGTCGCCCTTTGCCGCTGTTGTAGCTCGGTAAGAACATACATTTGAGTTTACACCATTTTAGACATTTCATAGATGGCTTCTAAACTGTTTCCTTTTTTCGGATATTTCCCTTTAATGTTGAACTCTTCAGTTAGAAGAAAACACAGCTGATGAAGAGAAGCAAATCGCAAAACCTCAACAAGTGGTTGTGAAGGTAGGATAATTTGACCCTTATTTACATATTAAATTAACAAAAATCTCGATACTGGATTTCGAACGGTGAATTCGATGAGGATACACTTTGAAATTTCAGAGTGGGAATTTCTTATCTTTCAACAAGGTGGTGGAGACAAATCCTAACTTCAAAATCGCTCTAGATTATTTAGTTTTTAAAAATGTTTTTCTAATCTTCAGAAGTCAAAACCGAATGAGAAGACGCGAGTTATTGAACCGCGGCTGGTGACAGATTCGAACAAGAAGGTGAGATAGTCGAACTTTATGTGAAATATGCAATACACTTCCATTTTGAAAGTGCAACGGACTCTCATTATTGGGAGAGAGCAGTAGATATGGAAAATGTGTATATATATAATATATTTTCACCAATTCAGGCAGCAGAACCGTGGTCCACTAACCTTACCGTCGAGATAACGGAGCAAGAGCCTATTCCCCCTGTTCACATCAACATTTTTTTCAAGCAAGTGTAATTAAAGTCGATTGAATATTTGGACTTCATGAAGAAGCAAATAGATATGTATATAAAATACATTTCGTCTGTCAAACTGGGAATTTCATCCGAAAGAAGATTAATAAGAAAGTAATCCGATAAATGTGATTCCACTGATTCCATTTGTGTAGAACTCTCGAGGAACCTCCCGTGTACTCTCCCAAGACCAACTCAACTGCCACTGAATGTGAGAAGCAGAAGCAAATTTCGATGGCTTGATTTTCCGAAAAGTGAACAAGACGAGAAAGTGTCTGTTAGATCTTCATTTTACATTGTTTGTTGCTTCCTTGTGAATGGAAATGTTCGCAATTTAAGATTAAGACAATTCCAGAAAATAAATCCTTTCAATTGAAAATGTTTTTACACTCTTCAGCGACAGTATATTGTATAAAACTTGTACATTGTCCAATGGGGAATTACGGCAATTTATTTCCAATTTTGCTTACAATTAGTTATTTAATTGTTTAAATACTTAAAACTGTAGAGTGATGAGAAGAAGAAATAAATGGACAAAAATTAGAGAAAATCGTCTTCTCGAAATGTTTGCCAAAAAAAAGTCTTTTGACGAAGTTATTAACGTGCTTGGAGAATTCCCGATGAAGAATAAAGTATTAAGTATTAAGTATTAAGCTTTCAGAGATTTTTCTTTATTTCTTATTGTATTGCATATTTGTGTGAACAAATTTGAAATAGTTTCTGCTTTCTCTGAATTATGAAAGTTTATCTTCAAGAAGGTAGAGACTGAAATATGTTTCGTACGCGATACATTACAATGGCAAGACTATTCTTTTTCAATTTTTTTCGCTTCCCAAATTAATAAACTTTATTAGCTAGTTGATCGTGTTAATTCGGCTGGGTTGCCATGATAGTTGCGTGTGATCGTTTCTTGCGAGTTGCGTGAAGTGAGGACCGGCATTGACGAAGTCGTCTCATCTCTTAGCGGGTATTCCTCTCTTCCGCTTCCCTCTTGATTTCCAACCGACTATCTTCCAATTCCATCGATCGTAGGACAACTTCGAGATTCTCTCTATACATATCCATTTCCTCTTTTCTTCCTCTCTAATTATAATAACATTCTGCAGTTTTGTGATGCCACGGATACTTTCATTGGAAACATGATCGAGTACGGAGATTCCTATCATTTTCAAGATTTTGCTGGCTGACAGCGAGTGTTTGTTTTTCGCGTTTACAAAGGTACTAGGATTCAGCTCCATGCAATAGCGCGGGTTGAACAACACTGTCGAATAAGAATTTTCTTGCATGTTTTCTGAAGGATTCCGAATGTTTTGAAAATGCCCAATTCGCACTTCCGGGCCGCATGTTCATTTCCATTCTACACCTATTTGGGCCAAGAATAACGTCTTGGCTAAGGCCAAGCAGTATTGGTGGAGGACCTTATTCATCGTCTTAACTACTTGGCCTCCTGCCACGACCGATCTTCCTGCCCATTGGGTTAGTCGACAGTTATGTTGCGTTAAGTTACAAGTCCATTGCAACTAGTCTTTCTTGTTCTGTTACCATGTTGTGGATTTAACGTCCTCGTTTCCGGAGTTTTAGCGATAAAACAAAGCTAAGCTATTTATCATCTTCTCGGCTATTGTAGGAAGTGATACAGTATCGAGATCAGCGCCTCGAGAGGCCAAAAAAAGACAGATCGCAGAATCCTTCACTTACCAAACTCCAACTGACAATTTTCCAAGCTCATTTCAGCTTTCACACGCAGAATCAAACGTATTCAATGGGAAACGTAACTCAATACTCTCCCAGTCCTCAAGTGGAGAAGGAGGAGTTAGACAAACAATTACTCTCTGTCTAACTCTTCTCTTCACTCTTCGTTGTCAACCTACTTTGCCTCTTTATTTTCACCTAATCGTCATTGATTATTTCCTTTTCTTCACGAAAGGTCGTGGCATCAGCATAAAATTAATAATTCTTGTCAGTGATCCATTTATGCGCGTCGTAGACAATTATTGGAGACACGAGAGTGTTTACGAAACTATACTTTTCATGTGGCCACATTCTCTGCTGACGATCCCACGGAGAATAGGACAATGTATTTAAATGAACGATATCGCAATGTCGACAATCAAGTTGGTTCTCTTTCCACATTTCCTCGCTGTTTGTTTAAATTGGAAGGTCTTGAATGAGTTGATTTCTGAGAATTCTGTCATTCGGAGACTCCATTTCATTCAGACGCAGAGGGATACGGATCCCGGACTTGAAGAATTCCGCCTCTTCTGGAACATCACTTTGTATGTAACCGTAAGCGTCGCGGTCCTAAGTCTATGTTGCGGGAGTGTGTATATTGTATGCAAGGTAAGAACATGCAGCTTGAAGCCGTTAAAGATTTTATACGAACTTGATTTTATTTATTATTGTTTGTTTCAATTTGGGGCTATTTCGCATTATTTGGAAAGGTCTTCCGAGGTCAGTTGATGTAAATCGTGCTAAAATATTTGAGATTTCTGAAATACTTTAATGATTCAGAGTGCCAAATCGACGAAGAAAAAAGGAGAGCTCAAACATCCGCGAGTGATTCCCTCAAGCAAAAAGGTGGGATTATTCCGCATTATCGAAGACTAACCGAGATCCCGTCGAACAAATTACTCTAAACTCTTGAATTGTTCAGAGCGCAAAACCTACTAAGATGAAAGTCACAGAGAAGGTGGTTCCTTCGAGCAAGAACGTAGGAATAACTCGCCTTATTTAAAGGAAAAATACCCGAATTGTATTCGATCAAATAGTGCTACTTCGGGTCAAGGAGTGTCCTTGAAAATATTGGAATTTACAGAAAGCACGAACAACTGAGAATAAACCAGTCATCGGACAAGATTCGATTACGAAAGAGAAGGTGAGGACACAATTTCGCTTTTCTACCGAAACATTACTATCTTAATATCAATATCATCGGATAATATGATTATTGATTCGATACCGTACAATTCAGGCCGCCGGTCCATGGGCCATCGATATTCCCTTCGATAAGATGATTCAAACTCCTCTCCCTCCTTCTTACTCGACTGTTTCCGTGTAAGTAACAATCTTTGAGAAACTTAAAGTTGTTCAGTGCACTGATCAATTGCATATTCTCGCCATTAGCATGATTTGTCGCACCCTTGTGGTGTTCGATAAACGAACATCAAAATCATATGGAATCTTGGAGAGAAATTCCACAGACAACAAAATTTTTCTGCATGATACATGTGCGATATCTTTTTGCACAGACCATTACCAACATTTACGAATCCAAAGTTCGATCGTTTTCAGGCACTCTCAGTATGACAAGCCTCCCGTGTACTTTCCCGAGACAGCTGAAGAAGCGGAGAAGAAAGTACCGATTCCGTGATTGTACGGATTTGCATTTGACAGATAAAATTATGTTATGACCGTTTGAAAATAAGCAAATAACACACTTTATGTTAGTTTCATTAGCCTTCGTTTAAGTTGAAAGTAATTATGTATACACTTGAATCCATGAGCCCGTACTTTTGACCACCTTGTAATTATTAGGCACTCTCAGTATTACCGGGTACATTTATCTTAGAAATGTGTGTTCTCCATATTTTGGAGAACAAACTACTATTAATAGTGAATAAAGGAAGAAATTAGTGAAATGACAGCGGACTGCAAATGCACTTCGGATTAGCATCGCAGCGAAGTAAATCGATGTGAGGACAACAAAATGGATGCTGTCTTCGATGTTGCGCATTTTGAGAAACTTATTTGATGTTCAAACTATTTGCGACATTTCATCGATATCCCAAGAGTATCCCAAGAGACGTATAATCGCATAACACTATGTAGCAAAACAATTTATTGGATTTTTTAAAAATATTATCACACATTGCAGATCATTCAATTTCAAAAATATGAGTGATATTCTTCATATAACTCCTCCACTAACTTTATTCATATTTTACAGGGCTCAGTATTGACGGAATCTATCATTCAGCACAGAGAACAAAGCATGGATAATTGCAATCTGAAAAATGAAATTGAGAATGCGTATTCTTTTATATTTCTATTTTTTCTATACTTCTTCCTTCCCACAAAGAAATCTGAGTTCACGTTTTACAGTGTGGTTAGCCGACGCTTTTGTGTTTAGGGACAACTTCAGTGAACTTTCTTTCCGAATGAAGTTCCTCTGACGATGGGCGACGAAAACCGTGAGTGATGAATCTAAATTCACATTTTAAATCAACTAAACCATACTCGATATTATAAATGTGCAATGGCTCGTCAGAAACAATACACTATTCCACTTGTGTATTGTGAGAAACATTGAGGTCACAGCAAGGTCGATGAAAGACCGTGTTAAAAAGAGAGACACCGATACGTGGGAGAGTGAGCACATCAGCAGTGCACTGCGTGTGTATATCATTGTAAAATTGTAATAACAATGAACCTTCGATATGGCGGGAGGAAGTACAAATTTATAAGAGGCGAGCCGACTGCGAAAATTGCGCAACACTGAAAATGTAGAAAGTTAAATGCATTAGTTGTCGCATCAGATGCATACCTCGAGCACTAGTCGATGGATGGCTTCGGATCGCAAGACTCCAACGAGATCGGCAACTCAGAATGAGATGGCGATGGCTGTAGAGAGGGGAAGAAGCACTTGCTATCAACCTCTAGAATCGCTGGTGGTCGGTCCCGTAGCATCTTGTGGTCGGACGTGTGGACAGATGGCCGGCCACGTAGCATCTTGTGGTCGGTCCCGTTGCCAAAGATCGAAGCTGTGGTCGGACCAGTGAACGGTTGGTCGGTCCAGTGGACAATGTGGTCGGTCCCGTAGCATCTTGTGGTCGGTCCCGTAGCATCTTGTGGTCGGTCCCGTAGTATCTTGTGGACGGTCCCGTAGCATGTTGTGGACGATCCCGTAGTATCTTGTGGACGGTCCCGTAGCATGTTGTGGACGGTCCCGTAGTATCTTGTGGACGGCCGTCCACAACATGCTACGGGACCGACCACAGGCGATTCTAGAGTGGGCAGTCAACGAACGAAGAATGAGCTGCTGACTGCGACGGTCGGCGCTGCGCTGCAGATATGAGTGTCAACTGAGCGACCACGACACCCTTATGTCTACGAAAAGACAGAAAACTATTTTCATTGCTACATTTATTGATACAGAAGATGGGAACCGCGAGGTTTTGCATGCTCAAGTATTATAATTTTTAAATGATATGCTTTGAAATGGACTGCGTGTACTCTCTTTCTATACCTCGACGTGTCTCTCGCTTTGTCATGCTCTCTTGCAGCCATATCTGCTGTTTTGGAGCGGGACGTGTTATTGGTTTGGGCCAGTGTTTGTGAATGTATAATTTGTACCAGCAAGCCGATGCGTCGGACGAGTTGTCGTCGCACGAAGAATACGGCGGTGAATACGAGGATGGGCGTCCCAGTGAGCATCGCCATCGTGAAGCGACCAGCGACGTTCTCCATGCTGATGAAACTGCTGGCAGTCAGGTTCATCGCTGTGTAAACATCGGCGGCAGTCGACGGCGCCAGCGTCGCAACGACGTCAGCGCCCGGCACCTCGAACGCGAACAACATTCCCACCTGCAGCAGCGTCATGATCACTCATACACTCATGCAGAATGAGCTGTAGCATGTATAAACTCGCTACGCTTAAACTGCGCGTGCACTAGTGTTGTTAGATCGAATAACCCTTTGTTCTCACGAATAGAATTATTCGATCGAACAACACTAGCGTGCACCCATGAATTGGATAAATGAGCACTATTTTAATAGTAAAATTACGAGGCAATATTGAACGTGTGTTGGAGTTCTGCGTAAATAGCGTGTAACGATAGCTCATCGAACAATTGCCAGTAACGAGAGCTCGTACAACAATTGTCAATAACGAGAGCTCACCGAATAATTGTTACTAACGAAAGCTCATTCAACAATTGCCAGTAACGATAACTCATCGAACAATTTCAGTAACTAGAGATCATCGAACCATTGAGGGTAGTGCAGCGAGTGTGGCCAGAGAGGCGATGCCGAGCAGTTTGACTCTGCTGATGGTGTTACTCGTCGTCGTTGCCGCGTTTAACGTCCAGAGACGATAAGAGAACGAGATGAGCATGAGATTGCTGGACTGACTGAGGCAGATGCTGTGAATGGCTGCAATGAATTCCTTAGACTCTTCTCTCGAAATTATATAATCCTATCTATTTTCCGCATTTAAAAGGAGCTCGCTATGTGTTTCCAAATAATAAGGCGGTTTTACTCAATGTATAATGGCAGAATCGATGGCTGATCAACGTGCAGACGCCGAGATATTTGAACACGATGAGGCCCCCCGAGTTGGCCACACTGAAAAGTAAGCAGAGGTAAAGGGAGCACGAGAAACAAAAACCACGTACAAGACACAAGGCCATGCATGTATAGTGAGACATGTTGACTTATATGTCAGACCCGTCCTACAAGTCGTATACAAGACATTTATCTTCCATGTTTACCGAGCTTGACTGGTAGGAGAAAACTGCTAGTCCAGTACTCGAAGTGAAATTTTAAAAAATCCATTTTATGGCTAATGTGAAATTATTCAAATCAAACTTTTACATTACTCACTTTGCGATGGTGATCAAACTGCAAGTGGCCGACACCATATCCACAATAACCAAGTAGAGAATCAGGGTTGAATACGGAATCATTACTTTCGGAGTTCTGTAAACAGCCAATTTGGAAGCCTGGGAACCGTTATTGCTATTTTAAAGCGACACGGGCATACTAAACAATTGCAAAAAGGCTGTGTTTCATCGGCCGATCGTGGCCTCACTCTTGCGGAATATTTCGCCCTAAGTAAACGCAGGAAGTTGCATTCAACAATTTAGAATGTTCGCATCACCTTATATTATTTTTTTGAGTTGTTTTGATTTCTTTAGCCAATTTTGAGTTGTTTGTACTTCCAATCAACATTCCCGAGCTAGCGATTGCGGGAATCCGATATTCGGCTCGAAGAGTGTGACTATGACTGTCCGGTTTGCTATTTTGACTTCAACTCTGTTATGTTCAGGTTCACCTCTCCTCCCCTCCGTTCCCTGTCAGTGGCCTGCCAGGCCCCACTTCCATTGTTTAGCAGGTGCGAATTAATTTAGCATACTTGAAAAGGGAAAACAATTAATCACTCGTTCATTCAATATACTTCTCTGCCATTCTGCCGGTTCTTTCATAATTTCACTTCGGAATTCTTTTCTGACCTGGTGAACTCATGTCACAACGCCCATAGTAAACGTGTTAGTAGTAAACCCACGTGGTGAACGGGTTGTTCCCTCTTTTTCTGACTGCGGTATTTTTTTTAAATTTGCCATTATATTTAATTATAAAGTATTATACTTTCAGGACGGTGCGCGTCTCTCCGCCCCTCTCCCCACTCGGACTCAGGCTCACTCGCCTCTCTCCTCCTTCGCGTTTTCGCAGTTCTCTACCACAACTGAATCAGGTACGACTGATTCAGTTGTGGTAGTCTTGGTTCTGGGTACAATAATGGGTATAGTGGTCCCCCCTCAGGATTCTCGATTTGCTCCGATTCAATTCCGTCCCTCGGTCTCTGATCGACTGCCGGTTGTGAATGAGAAGACGACTGAAGTCAACATTGAATTCAGAGCGAAGCAAATTCGACCTTGCGAGGTGAGATTAGTGGGGACTGATGTGGTACTGGGTCACATGTCGGGTATTCCGGCTGTTTCAATTATACATTCCGTGATGGCTCCACGGTAGTCGTATCATGGTAGTCACTTGGCTCCACTCTCTTCTTTCAGTGTCTCAATGGAGGTCAGTGTCTCACTCGACTTCGTCGTTGTCATTGTCCACTTGGATTCTCTGGTTCTCTCTGTGAGATCGTCGACTTCTTTTTTCTCTCTGCCACCAACGAATTCCTCGAGGTACGTCGTAGTATCGTACCACCTCGGAACCGTGGTAGTCCTTCGGTGCGAGATCTGGCTTCATTGGTTCCTGTTCCGATTCAATAAATTTCAGTCGGGTTCGGCCACTCCCGGTCAGCAGCAGATGGAAAAGAAGCGAATCTTGATGGTCGCAGTTCGTCCTCCATTCAATCCCACTGATTGGCTATTCTACGGTGAGCATACCCCGCCCACCCAATCAATCAATCAATAATAGCCCCTTTACAGTACCCTTGTTCGTTGCGATCCTTCTGCTGTTCACACTCATTCGAGTCGGCGTCATCCTCTCGGTACGGTAAAGAGGTACGGTAATCGTACGTTTGATTGTATTTAAAAAATCAATCGATAATTTCGGAATTCCGACGGTATTGATTGGTTTGCACCGGTATTTGGTCACACGCCATTGATTGTGTTCGTTAAATAAATATTGTATTTCTATTTTTTTTCATGGCAGTGCCCATCTCTCTCTGCGTGGACAGTTCTTTTAATGGATCTCAACTGATTAGGTACACTTTTTCCTTGGTTTCCATGGGTGGGGAGAGACAGCGGGTGGCTTGTGCTGGAATTCCAGTGTTCGCCCCTGTCTCCGCCGGAGGTCACAAGTGGTCATCGATCGGCGTCGACTACAGTATCCCAGAGGTACGGTAATGCTTACATGTTTAACTAGTGTTCGGTATATAAATTATTTATGTATGGCAAGTAATATATGGCAATTTGTATAGCAACCAACAGTATTTCAAAAAAGCGGATGGAAAAATCAATCGATATTCTACCGTACTCTGGGCTAGACAAAGGAAACACAATCAATCGATAACTACCGTAACCTACTCTAGGAGAAACAAAGAATGATTACTTAAACAGGAGTTAAATAAGCGGGTATTTGTTCTAACCGATAGCAATCAATCGATATTCTACCGTAATCTGATAGTGGGTAGTCGAGATCTAGTCATGAACGGGAGCTCCCTCAGCCTCAACAACCTTTCTCATCTGGGACTGAACCCGTCTAATGTATGTTCGACAGGTCTTAATGGTCAATGTCTCTTTCCACCACTTATGAATACCTTCTTTCAGGTGGGAGAGATTCCTCGGCTTCCACGTGGATTGAAGCCATCTCTTGAGATTGGCCCACACCGTCTCGATGGCGTTCAGGTCGGGCGACTCCGCCGGCCAGTCCATGGTCTGAGGAATAATTGTATTGTATCGAGGTTTGAGAGAGAATTGATAAATGGTGTTTTTTTTATTATTTGTTTACCTTGATCCCTTCCCTTTCGAAGTATTCCTTTGTTCGCTCGGCCTTGTGCGCAGGAGCGTTATCTTGAATCAAGGTAGCGTGATCCCCGAACTTCCTCCATGAAAAGTAAGTGTAGCCAGTCGACATTATTGATTTCCCTTCTCTATAGAAGGTTACCGTAGCCAAGCCCTTTTGACCTACCTTGACCATTCTTTGTAGCCGCTCTCGATCATTCCTTGGTAGGTGGAGGAGTTGATCTTGGTCCCGGCATCGAACATAATAAGAGGGGTTGCACCTCTCCAGCTGATCCCGCCCCAAATCATAACCTTCAATCGATAATCGAAACGAATTACGGTATGATCAAAAGAAACATACCCGCACGGGGTTCTTGTGCACACTCTTCACCCGTCTCTCAACGTCGCCTCTCAGACAGAAGACAAATCGATTATTGGCAGACAATTGGACAGAACATTCGTCTGTGAAGACATGATGAATGAACTGATTGTCTGCCTCGATTTGCTCTCTGCAGAAAGAGAGACGGAGAGGACGGTTGACGATTCGAACAGAGTGCCCGTAACGTGTGTTGTAGCAGCAAAAACCGCATTCCTCCCTTATCCTCCTCAAAACCGTCTCGGATACCTGAACTATTACGGTACACACTTCTGGGATACGGTGTATGATAAAAAGAGATCGATTAAGGTACGGTATACAAGTCAGTGATGGTATCGATTAGAGTACGGTAGATAAGTTATCTGTAAACGAACTTCCTCATTGTACTTCTCCTTAATATCCCCTGCTAAGGATGTCAGTGTCGTCTCAGAGTTGTCGAGATACGACTGGATTACGGTATCTCTGATCGATGCAAACAGATTGTAGTCCTTGATGCTCGTTGGACGGTACTCCCGTGGCTCAAAGGTCTTCTCGAGCACACGGGTTACGGTAGACATCGAAATATCTCGTCCCATCTGCGCGCAAAGGGCGACAATTTCAGCATGGCTCCTTCCCTGGTCTTTCCATGCAATAATAAAATCCCTCCAATCGCGTGGATTCACAGTCAAGGTGGAGACGAAGAAGGGCAAAGCAGACGAAGTGATCTACCTGGATTACGGTAAACTATCGGAGATGGAACAACGAAAGGAGGAGATAATTGCTGGGGAGGACGGCAAACGAGGAAGGAAGAGGAAACAAGTCGGGCCAGGAGTGAGTTCATGATCTACCTATCTTATCAGATCAATCAATAGTCTACCGTACCCATCTTATTATTATTTGTTTTTAGTTCTCCGTACATTCGCCACCCGGAGACTCAGATGGCAATGAGGATCTCAATTCGAATGTGGATATTGGGATCGATGATGATGAAGAGGGAGAAGATGAGAGAATGGATGAGGAAAGGAGACGAAGAGGGGCGAATATTCCATCCAAGAATAAGAAAGAACGAATTGGAGACACACAGGGAGGAATTACAGGTATGGCTTCTTCTCAGGTTACTGTAACTGAGACAGCTTATCTTTAATTATTGATCGTTTCGATGTCTAAAACTGATAATTCAGACACCGTGTCACTGAGGGACTTGATAGAAGAAGGTCTCGCCCCTATTCATCGTGAATTGAGCCGAATCAGTGATAGAATTGGAAGAATGGAAGAACGGAATTTGGATGAGGACAATTCAATTGAATCCATTAGACACAAGGTAGGTATTATTTATCGATTCATTTATTAATAAAAACAAAAAAAATTACAATTTGATAGGTGAAGTCGATGGAGGAGCGGGATTCTACGTGGTGTCAGACTTTATCGATTGCTACAGCGTCGATAAAACGCGCTGTGGACGCGCTTCCGGCATCAGAGCCCGGTGAGTCGAGCTGAAAAGAAATCATAGACATCATTACCATTCATTATATTTTTATTTTTGAAGAATTGTTAATAATTATTTTTTTTAGATTTTCTCTACTCTTTTATCCCTGAAGAAGTTGTCGATGTTCACGACGGATTCAATAATCTTCTGGTGTTTGCTACTCGGATGGATGAAATACTCTTTCCCCACGATCGTCATCGCAAGCTCATGGAAAGAGACCCGGTGAAAGTGAAGTGGCTCTTTGAGATAAGAGTTTACCAATTGGCTACGGTAGTCATTGATCGATTTTCGGACTATGGTGGTCACACATATTGGTTACGGTAATCAGCAATCGATTTTTTGCCCAGAAAGCACACATCAATATCTTGTTATACAATTCTCTTTCCAGAATAAGCTATTACAAGTATTTCAGCTGCTTGCACATCGAAGAAAGATGTCTCTTGGAAAAGACAAGAATGAGCGACTCAAGCAGGTGAAAAATCGGCTAAATAGCAATGTGTGGGCGTATAATAATAAGAGAAAGTCCGCTGCCCCACCTCGCACCCTTTCTCGCGGTAACCAGGGTAGATTCACGAAATCACATCCCACTCCTTCCAATCCTACCGTATCTGCTGTCGATTCTCATTCGATTCCTCCTCTTTACAGTATTAATTCCCATCAGTATGACATCCCCTCTCAGCCACTCCCTCCTAAGACTGAGCCTAATTACACACTGTACGATCTTGACCATCCCGTAAACTCCCAGTCTAGGTACAACCCACATTCGTACATTGAGTATGGCAACTGCAGAAACGAGAACAGTGACTATTATGACCCACACGACCAATATGCGGATTATTGACCACCACAATTTTAATATGAGACTACGGTACAATTTCGATCGATTAAGTTAGCTCATATCCACATAAATATATCCTTTTTAATAGTAAATTATTGTTTGAATAGTCGTGAGTGGCCAAAGTAGGTTACGGTAGTTATCGATTGATTGTGTTTCCTTTGTCTAGCCCAGAGTACGGTAGAATATCGATTGATTTTTCCATCCGCTTTTTTGAAATACCGTTGGTTGCTATACAAATTGCCATATATTACTTGCCATACATAAATAATTTATATACCGAACACTAGTTAAACATGTAAGCATTACCGTACCTCTGGGATACTGTAGTCGACGCCGATCGATGACCACTTGTGACCTCCGGCGGAGACAGGGGCGAACACTGGAATTCCAGCACAAGCCACCCGCTGTCTCTCCCCACCCATGGAAACCAAGGAAAAAAGTGTACCTAATCAGTTGAGATCCATTAAGAGAACTGTCCACGCAGAGAGAGATGGGCACGGCCATGAAAAAAATAGAAATACAATATTTATTTAACGAACACAATCAATGGCGTGTGACCAAAAACCAATCAATACCGTCGGAATTCCGAAATTATCGATTGATTTTTTAAATACAATCAAACGTACGATTACCGTACCTCTTTACCGTACCGAGAGGATGACGCCGACTCGAATGAGTGTGAACAGCAGAAGGATCGCAACGAACAAGGGTACTGTAAAGGGGCTATTATTGATTGATTGATTGGGTGGGCGGGGTATGCTCACCGTAGAATAGCCAATCAGTGGGATTGAATGGAGGACGAACTGCGACCATCAAGATTCGCTTCTTTTCCATCTGCTGCTGACCGGGAGTGGCCGAACCCGACTGAAATTTATTGAATCGGAACAGGAACCAATGAAGCCAGATCTCGCACCGAAGGACTACCACGGTTCCGAGGTGGTACGATACTACGACGTACCTCGAGGAATTCGTTGGTGGCAGAGAGAAAAAAGAAGTCGACGATCTCACAGAGAGAACCAGAGAATCCAAGTGGACAATGACAACGACGAAGTCGAGTGAGACACTGACCTCCATTGAGACACTGAAAGAAGAGAGTGGAGCGACTACCATGATACGACTACCGTGGAGCCATCACGGAATGTATAATTGAAACAGCCGGAATACCCGACATGTGACCCAGTACCACATCAGTCCCCACTAATCTCACCTCGCAAGGTCGAATTTGCTTCGCTCTGAATTCAATGTTGACTTCAGTCGTCTTCTCATTCACAACCGGCAGTCGATCAGAGACCGAGGGACGGAATTGAATCGGAGCAAATCGAGAATCCTGAGGGGGGACCACGATACCCATTATTGTACCCAGAACCAAGACTACCACAACTGAATCAGTCGTACCTGATTCAGTTGTGGTAGAGAACTGCGAAAACGCGAAGGAGGAGAGAGGCGAGTGAGCCTGAGTCCGAGTGGGGAGAGGGGCGGAGAGACGCGCACCGTCCTGAAAGTATAATACTTTATAATTAAATATAATGGCAAATTTAAAAAAATACCGCAGTCAGAAAAAGAGGGAACAACCCGTTCACCACGTGGGTTTACTACTAACACGTTTACTATGGGCGTTGTGACATGAGTTCACCAGGTCAGAAAAGAATTCCGAAGTGAAATTATGAAAGAACCGGCAGAATGGCAGAGAAGTATATTGAATGAACGAGTGATTAATTGTTTTCCCTTTTCAAGTATGCTAAATTAATTCGCACCTGCTAAACAATGGAAGTGGGGCCTGGCAGGCCACTGACAGGGAACGGAGGGGAGGAGAGGTGAACCTGAACATAACAGAGTTGAAGTCAAAATAGCAAACCGGACAGTCATAATCACACTATTCGAGCCGAATATCGGATTCCCGCAATCGCTAGCTCGGGAATGTTGATTGGAAGTACAAACAACTCAAAATTGGCTGGAAACAAGCGACTGGCAGTGTGTGTAATCGTGATGGACGGGTATTGCCCGCAACTACCGGCCATCTCAGAATGTCATCACTTCATTTTCACATCTTTCCAGCCTGGCAAATCAAGAGAAACACTAACCTTTGAGTGACTCCGGCCCCATTTATCGGGGATCTGGCCGGCGATGCGTCGCGGACGCGCCTGGGCAGCGACGAATCCGAATCGTCGCCTCTGAAAACAACGCTTCATGGTCTTGAACATCATTTGAAACAAGAAATACACACAATAAACAATAAAAACACGACTAAAATGGATAACAAACGGGAAAGTGAACGAGCGCGAAATTCACCCGCTTCTCGAATCGCAAACTGAAATTTAATTATGAACGCGCTCCATTTGGACGCTACAGTATATTTTATCGATTTCTAGCCATTTTTCACCGTAACATTCCGTGCCAATCCCTACTAAACCTATTTTTCTGAATCGAATGAGCTCCTTGCCAGCCCTCTAGGTTCAGAATTCAGAAAAAGTAAAAAATGGGGCAAAATGTACTTTTCGTAAATTCGTGCGGTAATGAGAATCGCATACGATATGTTGTAAAGCACGAAGGTTGAGACTTGAATATGTTCCATACACGACCCATCAACATTACTAGGCAAATTGCTTTCGCTAGTCAGCCGGATCAACACTAGCACTGTATCAACAAAAACAAGTTTCTATCTTCTGGGTGTCCAACTGTCGGTTGTGATTCTGTTTTTTAGTTGAACAATACAAATGTATTGGCGAATCATTCACATACCAAATTGTCAATTGATTGCTTTATAATTAATGTGGACTCGTTTCGGCATTCGCATCGTAACATATTTGATGGGAGCGCAACTCAATACTCTCCCAAGTCTTCGAGTGAGGAAGGACGAGTTAGACAAACAATTCCTCTTTGGGCAACATCCTTTCACTTTTCATTGACATCGTACTTTGTCTCTTTATTTTTCGATAATTTCTTTTTCTTCAATAATTGAGAGCATATTTTACGAAACACACATTGCAGGTTGTGTCCGATACTCCCGCACAACGTACAATTAGAAGGATATACGATGTATATACTGGGCAATAGGGACAGGAAGGTTAGTTCTGTTTTCCGTGTTATTCTATCGACAGTGATGCTCATAGTCCCTAAATTCGGCGACCCCCCCCCCGCGCGGTGGGGTCCGAGCAGGGTAAAAAGGTGGAAATAATACTGTTTTCGATATATTTGATCGAAAATAATGTGATGGCTGATGTCCCCGGTGCATGTACTATGGATTAGTGTTGTTATTTGGAATAATTCTATTCGCGAATAACCCTTTGTTATTCGCGAATAACTCTTTGTTATTCGCGAATAGGATTATTCCAAATAACAACACTACTATGGACCCCCCCGCTCGAGTGGGGGTTGCGGGGGGGTCGACCCCCCCCCGACCCCCCCCCCCCGCGCTGCCGAATTTCGGGACTCATGAGCATCACCGTCTATCGACTTAATGCAGCCTTTCATGAATTGATTTTATCGGTCAAGAATACATTGATCTATAAGAGTTGAGTCATCGGCAGCATTAATTTAATTGAGATTGTGGAGAATTCCCATCAAAGTTGGCCAGACGGCTTCCTCGTTCTCTACATCGTCGTTATCGTTGTACCCGTAACCATCATTGTTATGTTAACGTGTTGCTCGATTTTCATTAAGGTAAGACCAATATATTTGAAACGATTAAAATAATACATTTCCTCTACATTTTACTACATATTAATCTTTGGTGGAATATAATTGCATCAGAGTGACGACAAGGACGAGCTGAAGAAGAATAAGAAGAAACGAGTAACCAAACATCCAAAAGTGGTCGTTTCGGCCAATAATGTCTACTTCGCACCATTTGAACGCAAACTCACCGAGGTCCTGTAAATTTACTCGTTTCCTAGTATTCAATTTTCCTATTCATTTTAAGCAACAAAAACAGAATATGAGTATTTGAGATTTGGAGAAGTTCCTGATTTTTGTATTTATTCAGAGTGCGAAACGGATTGAGAAGAAGCTGTTCAACCAGCATCCGAAGGCGGTTCTCTCGAGCACGAAGGTAAACAACAAAAATTTCAAAGGAGAATTTACTCCATTCTCCCTTATGAATTTGTTTTAAAGAACATATTGAGGCGATTTTTTAAATGAAATTATTTGAAAATGATCAGAAAGATCGAACGATTGAAATAACTCGAGCAGAAAACAAGATTTGGCTACGAGCGAGGAGGTTGGATTTTTAAAATTATTTTAAGATAGAATTAGTGAATTGTCTAACTATGATCACGATGCCCATCATCAAATGAATTGGACTATGAAGTGTTGTATGTACAATTCAGGCCAGTCCATGGTCAACCAATCTTCCCTTCGAGAAAACGGAGAAAACTCCTCTTCCACCGTCCTACTCGACCATTTTCTTCGAAGATGTGTGAGTTAATATTATTAGGAATTTTAAAATCACCGTGCAATTGCGTATTCTCGCTTCTTGAGATGCTCGGCTTCTTGAAAAGAAATTACAAAAGAGGTTAAAAATATGCAGCACTACTATAGTTTTAACGTATTAAACTTGTAGTTCGCTTGAAATAGCAATCGATAGTGAATTCAAATGGTTGTTTTTTGTTCAAATGTTTGTTTTTTTTCACAGAAGTTTTTTTTTAAGTTTAACGTGTTCACGACCCCAACGGACTTTTTTTCCAGAAATTCCCACTCAGAGAAGACTCCCATGTATTTTCCAGAGTTAGAAGAGGAGAAGAAAGTGCCGATTCCGTGATTAAACAATTGTATTCACATATTCACATAAGCATATTCACAATTGACAGATAAAATTTTGATTTGCTTTTACCTATCCTTTTGTTGACTTCACTTCTTCGATGTTCACTTAAATGATATTTTTTTTGTTGGTCATGCATTTCAATAAAACTCTACAAATGAACAACTTGCATTCACAAAACGACAATTGAAAAAAACGACTTTATTTGGGTGATAATAACTTCAATTGTGCTTTCAGTTGGTTCGGACTTGAAATTGGTGAATATTTGATGGACAGCGCAACCCAATACTCTCACAAGTCCTAGAGTGATCAAGGATGAGTTAGACAAACAAACCATCCGTCAGAGGCTCTTACATTGCATCTATATTTCATGTAATCGTAATTTTCCCTTGTTTTTATATTGTTGTTCTTCACATGTGCGGTGTGGAGACAATCAGTTTTTGTAACACAATACTCTTTCCAAATATTACATCACATATCGCGACCCAGAACGAAACGGACCTGGAGCCGATGAAGAATTTTGTATTTGTAGATTTGTTGATTAGGGTTTTTCCGTTGGGTCCTACTAAAATCTCTGCGGACTATTACGTTACAGAACTAATTCGTACAGGAGATGCGGATTCTTTTGGATGCAGCGGTAGTATCTATGGCATTTATTATTCTACGATTTTATTACCTATTTTTCGTAGTATGCTATCATGCAATTTTAGAGAAACTGTGGCACTCTGACTAAACTTGTCTGCGCAAGAAGAACGGATTCGAATGGTAAGTCTAACATTAAGTCACCATAACTGAGGTGAAGTAGTTCCGCAAGAAATAGAGTGAAGAACATTCATTTCTCTGATGATCCTTTGCTCGTCACTAATTCAATCTCCGAAGGAATTAATTATCTGTTTATTTGCCGGCAAAATACATAACAATAAATGACAAAATACATAACAAAAAAAAGAAAAAGAGAGAGAAAATAATTTTGGGCAAAAAACATACGGTTTCATTAGAACTTGACAAAAATTAAAATGATGAACCGGATTTTATAAAGGGTAAAGCCCTTTGTTTTTTTCTTCAGATGGCAAAGTGTTGGTATTCAATTATAAGTTATTAAAAGAGATGATATAAATATTAATTAGTTCATTAGAAATTAGAGGATAAATGCTTCAATTAATCATCATAATCTTCTCTCCCTCTCTTAATATTCGGTCTTCTAGGTTCTTCCTCCTCATCCGACTCAATATCATCCTGAAAAGTGAATAATAAATCGAGTGTTGGTATAGTAAAAGACCGACTATTGGATAAGAATCAATACAGTAGAATAAATGTCGTACATCATTAAGATACTTTCTTTGTCCTAGAACGAGAGCTCTCTTCAGAAGAACATTCAATCGATATTCCGACCCTTTGAATCGGTAGTGATGTGCGAAATCTGAAAGGGCATTAGTAAATGTCTGAAAAAGAAGATTTCAAAATGTTTAAAATAATTGCTTTCTATAACAGCTCACCGTTAAATCCGAATTCATCATTCAAGTGGTTCAACCAATCTCTGGGCGCCAATTTAGTGATGAAATTGAGCTGAAATGAGAAATTTGTTAGATGAAGTATGATTGTGAAAGCAGAATATAGGATGATATTTAATATTTATGATTAAAATCCATGTTAAATATAACGGTAATGTTTATAATTTTACCTCATTCTGATTCAGGGGAAATTTCATCTTTGCATAGACTGGTGGGTAAGCAAATGGAGCGATGAGAGTGAACGATCCATAATCGATGTAGTGAGTGAAGAGATCCTCCTTAAGCAAAATTATGACAAATCTGTCTTACTTATGTTGAAAAGGGTAAGTAAGCTCCTTCAAAATCATATTGTTAATTGATACACACCATTGGTCCTCTTCTAATTGCCTCCGATGCGTCTCTTTCCAATTGTTCGAATTTCGATCCACGATCCAGTTTCTGCATTTTCGCCCATCGAATTTCATCCTCATGAGAATCGACGCTGAAACGGATATAAAATGGTATGGAATGGATAATTTGCGAAAGGTAAAGGGCAATTTCATAATCAATTTTTGATATTTCTTTTCAAACTCACTCAATAAGACGGCGTTTTGCAGGACGACGAGGGACGAAAATGACGTCATCAGATGAATTAGAGCATTCCTCTGATGAATCCTCGTCAGAGCTCTCCGAAGAATCAGATTCCTCCGAATCGTCGGAATCCTCCTCATTATTATCTGTCTCGGGTGAGAAATCCGAATCCAATCTGTAATTCATAAACTTTCTGAAATAATGAGCTCTTCTATTTCATGGGGAATTGATTAGGACGAAGCACAATTATTTCTGATAAAAATGTTAAACTTACTTCTCCGGAGTGCAGTTAGCAGAGCTGGGGCTGTAGAGAATATCTTCCGGTGGAGAGACATCGAAGTAGGGAGAAGGAAGATTCAAAGATGAATCCTCACTTTCGAAGGTGGAGGTAGGAATGGGAGAGAAGAAGTAGGACTCGAGGGAGTACATTGTTGACCGAATTTGGACTGAATGTATGAGGATAAGACTGATTTATATTGAGGGAGGACTGAAACTCCGCCCATCCTAATAGAAATCGATGAGACGCGGTAGTGTGAATGAAAAATGTCCGTGAATTTGGAAAATGGAAGTGGAACCATTCCCTCTGGCATTATGTCACAAGGAAAGAAAGCGTGGGAGCGGATAGGGTCGATGGAAGTGGGGGAGGAAAAGGATGGTGTGGATCAGGGATGTGCAAACCCGAAATCCCAATGGTTTTCGGGGATGGCGAAATTCAGTTTTCCGGAGAGTCGTGAAAAAATGTAATGAAAAAGTGGATTGAATATGGAATTTTCATTTATTTTCGAGATTTTTAGACTGCCATTGTTTCCATTAATTGAGAGTTTTCCGTGCTAGGATTCTCAAAAAACTTCGGAGAACTGACTTACAGTTTTTAAATTCCAAGCCATGTTTCGTTCTTGCGACACTAGGAACCGAGACATATGTAAGAATCGATAAATACAGGAATTTAAATTTTAAATGCAAACTTAGATCGTGGAGTACATAACAGGCACATGTCAACGTCTCGGCCTTTTTCAAAGCTTTTTTTAAAACTTATTATATTGGAAAGATAACTTATTATATCGCCGCTTGTCATACGAATGATCACGAGTTCGATCCCCGCCCAGGTTCACCAAGCCTTCCATCCCCCTCGGTGGCGGTAAAATTGGTAGCAACTTTGATTGCAGAAGGTAACGTGCCCCAGAAGCCCGGTCAGCAGGGGATACGTAGACCTAGTTAGCGAACCGGCCTTACCGGTGAGCCCCGGCAGAGTAGTCGCTAGTCGACGTTAACATCTCTTGATTCCAGTAGTAACTTTACCTTACCTTTACCTTATATTACTCTTTCCCTTCATGATTAGCGTCAATCGACGATAGTGAAAACTTACTCAGTAATCTTGTCGGCTGGGGTGAGAGAGGAATCGACCGCCCGTCACTAAGCAGTAAATGGAAAATATTAGCAGAATTTAATGTTTTGATTTCATTTTATTATATTTGCCGAGTGGTTGGAACTGAAACAAAACGGAGATGAAGATTTCGTCTATCCTTTCACCACAACTTTCTTTTACAAACCCTAGGCACACATCATTTTAAATATGTACACTAGATTCGAACATGTGGTTATCAAAGGCCTTTGTTTTGTCCAGATTACTGAAGAAACGGAGCTTATTTTTCATCAGCAACAGTTGAAACACAAAATCTTCAAGTGGACGCACGCTTATTGTGAAAATAAGAAGCAAATCGCAAAACTTCCACAAGTGGTTGTAAAGGTGGGATAATTTGACCCTTACTTACAGATTAAACTAACAAATCTTTTTGTTAATTTGGTGGTCGAAACAAATTCCTACTACAAATCGCTCTAGATTATTTTTTGAATGTGTTTGTTTATTTTTCAGAAGTCTAAAACCGAATGAGAAGACATGTGTTATTGCACCACAGCATGCGACTGTTTCGAACAAGAAGGTTAGATCGTTTTGCTCTATTTTAAAATTTTGAAAGTGAACGTCCCATGTTTTTGGGAAGAGAAAACAAGATAGAATGCTAAACTTGCATATTTTCATTAGTATCATTTCAGGCAGCAGAACCCTGGTCCTCGAAATCGAGATATAGGGGCAAGCGCCTATTCCTCCCGATCACATCAACATTTTCTTCAAAGAAGTGAGAGTAAAGGCGATTCAATATTTGAATTTTCAGAAACATAAACTAATATTACAATGGACATACATTTCGTGGGTCGAACTGTGCTTTTATTCTATTACCAAACAAGCAGAATGAAAAGTTTTGGTAAATTCACCAACCGGGGGTGGAGCGGTCTGCCGGGGATGAGTCTCCGGCAACGAGTGCTGCAACCACAGATTCATGAGACCATTTTTTTTCAGAACTCTCGAGGAGTCTCCTGCGTACCAAGGCAAGTGCATCTGAGAAATAGAATAAAATTTCGGTGACTCTATTGTTTATTTTTTTCATTAATTGACCGTTTCCCTTTAGGGAAAAATTTCATTTTACCTTTTTTTGTTCTTTAGTGGTGAATGGAAATGTTTTAATAGAAGGTAAACATAATTCCAGCACATAACATGTGATATCATTTGAAAGCAATTCTTGATTGATTTCTTCTTGATTGACTTCTGTAGAAAGTGATACCGTATCGAATTCAAAACAATGAAATGCGGAGACGTGCTAATTGTCACTGTATTGCAAATTTCATTACTAAATTGACGATTAATTTATTTTATGAAACGAAATTACTTCTTTCTGGCTTTCTCACGCAGAATCGTAAATTCGATGGGAAGCGCAACTGACTACTCTCCCAAGTAGTCGAGTGAGAAAGGAGGAGTTAGACAAACAATTCCTCATTCGGAAACATCTCTTCACTTTTCGGTGTCATCGTACTTTCCCTCTTTATTTTTCGGTAGTTTCCGTTACATTAATGTATATTTTACAAGAGACAATGTATTGCATGTAGGATCCGATAATCATCTGTCCAAGCAAAGCTCGATAAGAAAGATACACGATGTATTTACCTGGTGATTGGGGCAGTCAGGTTGGTTCCATTTTCCATTTTATCCTATCGATTTAATGAAGTAATTCACTATTTTCTTATCGATCAAGGGATATCTGAGAGGGTTGAAACATCGGAAGCATTAGTTTGATTGAGATGCTGGAGAGTCCACGTCGCGTTTGGTCTGAAGGCTTTCTCGTTTTCGTCTTTATTGTGCTACCGGTAATTGTCGTTGTTCTGGCAATCAGTTGTGCAATTTTCTGTAAGGTAAGATTTGATTTTGCTTGATAAAACTCTCTTGTGCGTATTATAATTTTTTTCTTCAGAGCGAAGACGACGATGAGGAGAAGAAGAAAAAGAAGAAACGAGTGACCAAACATCCAAAGGTAGTCGTTTCGGCAAATAATGTCTACTTCGCACCATTTGAACGCAAACTCACCGAGGTCTAGTAAATTAACTCGTTTCCCAGTATCCAATTATTCTATGATATTTTAGCAAAAAATTATAATATGAGTATTCGAGATTTGGAGACGTTCGTGAAATTCTTTACTTCTTCAGAGTGCGAAACACATTGAGAAAGATCGATTCAACCAACATCCGAAAGTGGTTCTGTCGAGCAAGAAGGTGAAAGAAACATTTTTTCAAAGAAAATTTAAACAATTCACCCTTTAAACATGGTTCAGAGTACATATTTGTGGCCATTTTTTAAAAGAAATTAGCGAAAAATGTGAAGAGAGCTCGATCGAATGACATAATTCGAGCTGCTAATCAACAATTGTTTTTTGTAAAATATTTAACGTGGTAATTACTGAATTGCAATTCGCTAAACTCGCATGATTATGCTCAATTGTAATTGGACTAATGAGTATTAACTACATAATTCAGGCTGTCGTTCCGTGGTCCACCAATCTCCCCTTCAAGAAGACTCCTCTTCCACCTTCTTATTCGACCATCCAAGATGTGTGAGTTGAAATCTTTGAGAATCTTAAAATCCGGTGTACTGATAAATTTAATATTCTCGCTTGTTTATTGAAATGATCATGATAACTCGAAAAAAAAGAAAAAAAGAAAAAAAAAGAAAAAAAGAATGGCAATACGCACCATGGTGCATGTGTTCTATTTTTTGTTTAGACAGTTACCAATCTTCGGGACCCAAAATTCGATGCTTTTCAGGAACTCTCAATCCGAGAAGCCTGTCAGCTGAAGTAGAGGAGAAGAAATTTCTGATTCCGTGAATCTATGAATTCACAGCTCACAGATAAAAGTTTCGGATTTGAGTTGTTCATCAATCGATGTTCCTTATGAATGGAGATGTCCATTTTACTTTTTTTTGCTCACTGTTTGTGGGTAAACGAAAATTTTGCAATTGAAGAAGAACATAATTCAACCACACATGAAGTGCTAACATTAAGAAAACACAAAGAAAAACGGAATACGAAATAGTTAAATGATAATGACAATCAAAATTCAATACGAAATCATTGTTTCCATTCGCTTCTGCATAATATTTGGCTCAGCAATTTGGAATGGGATATGTTTCACACACGATACATTAGTATTACTAGACAAATAACTTCAATCTCGTCTTTGCTGTTCCGCGCCTATCAGTAACCAACTATTTCACATCTCCACTTTGGACGTCCGTCGGATGAGACAGCGTATCCACTTCAAATCATTAAGAAGCGGGAAACTTCCTCATTGTCGTTGTTACACAATTCATTATTACTTGATTTATTTCAGGAAACGGCATGACTTCGTATTGACATTCGCACGCAGAATCGTAACAAATGCAATGTTAAAGGCAACTCAATAATCTCGGAAGCCCTCGAGTGAGAAAGGAGGTGTTAGACAAACAATTCCTCTCTGGATAACATCCTTTCATACTTCATTGCCATCGTACTTTACCTCTCTTTTTTCGATTGTTCGCTTTTTCTTCAATTATATTTTACGATATCGATCATTTTCATGTTGCATCCGATCCTCATCTGATCAATAAACGTAAGAAGAGGATCTATGTACACACCAAGCCATTGGAGCACTCATGTTGGTTCTGATTTCCTTTTTTCTTCATTTCTAATGAAGTTATCGATCAATTTTATCGATCAATAACGCATTGATCTGTGAGTGCTGAGTCACCAGTATCCTCAATTTAATTTAGAAGCAAGAGAGTTTACGTAGCGGCGGACCTGATGGCTTCCTCGTTTTCTACATCGTCCTTATTGTTGTAATCGGAATAGCTGTAGTTCTCGGAATGATTTTTAAACCGGTAAGAACAAACTTTATATTTGAAACGATTAAAATTTCAGATGAGTACCTCTACATTTTTTTAAAATATTTTATGTTAGTTTTTTTTAAAGTTAAAGTGGAATTATTTTTCATCAGATCGAAGACGAAGATGAGGAAAAGAAGAAAAAGCAGAAACGATCGACTAAACATCGAACGATGGTCGTTTCGGCCAAGAGTGTCCACATCGTACTACAGTCAAAATGACATATTATGAACAAAATGCTATAACTTTTTATAAGTTATTATAACTTTTTATAACTTTTCATTTCAGTATGTTCCCGTGAACGAAATTATCTGTTGTTTTGGGAAAAGGTTCCCGTTCAGAATCGAATAACTTCTGTCCAAGGAATTATCGAAATATTTATTGTGAAGAAAGTTATCGCCGATAAAAATAATAATTACGAAATAGAGATTAGAGCCGGGCCGGAAAATCTGGCCGGGAGCCGGAAATTAAAGTCTTAATTTTCCGAGGAATACTAATTCTTACCGTAATCTTAAAGACCTTTTCCGGTTCCCGGCCCCGGCTCTACTCTCTATTTCGTAATTATTATTTTTATCGGCGATAACTTTATTCACAATAAATATTTCGACAATTCCTTGGACAGAAGTTATTCGATTCTGAACGGGAACATTTTCCCAAAACAACAGATAGTTTCGTTCACGGGAACATACTGAAATGAAAAGTTATAAAAAGCTATAATAACTTATAAAAAGTTATAGCATTTTGTTCATAATATGTCATTTTGACTGTATTTGAACGGAAACTTGCCGGGGTATTATCTTTCTAAAGTTTTTGAAATTCGGTGATGTTTCTTATTTCCTGAGGCAATTGAAGTTGAGGTGAAGAAAGTGTCTATGTCGTGAATTTATAGGTGTGAAGATGGATTACTTGTCGTTCTTTATATTTAGAATAACGGCGCATTTTTCATAGACAAATCCAATGTCGTTTTTACTCAAAATTGTTGATAAATATTCAAAATAGCAGTCTCTCTCCTTCACACTAACCCTATCCGCTCCCACGCTTTCCTTCCTTGCGACATAATGCCAGAGGGAATGTTACCACTTCCATCTTCCGATTTAACAGAAATTTTCTATTCACACCTACTGCGTCTCATCGATTCCGATTAGAATGGGCGGAGTTTGAGTCCTACATAAATATTAATCAGTCTTGTACTCATTTACTCAGCCCTTATTCTACCAATTATGTACTCTTACGATTCGTACAACTCCTCTCCCCTTTCCCTCTCCTCTCCCGAAAATGAAGATTCTTATTCGAATCTTCCTTCTCCCTACTTCGATGTTTCTCCATCGGACGATATTCTCCACAGCCCGAGTAGTTTCGAATACAGTTCAGAAAAGTGAGTTTCACAGTTATATTAAAATTTTTAATGTCTCGGCCAAATCGATTCCGATTCCTCTGCATCAATAGAACGGTGAATATTTCATAAAGTTTATTAATTACAGATTTCGTTCGGATTTCTCAGTGGAGAATGAAGAGGAGGAGGAAAATTCCGACTCCGATCAGGATATTTCATTCGAATCTTCTGACTTTGGGAATAACTTGGACGAGGATTCATCAGATGAATCATCTCAATCGTCTGATGACGACATTTTCGTCCCTTGTCGTCCAGCAAGACGACGACTTATTGAGTGAGTTTGAAGCAAATTTGAAAAAAAATATCACTTAAAAATCCCCTTTACATTGTCGAATACCGTACTATGATCTATCCATTTTAGCGTTGATTCACATGAAGATGAAATTAGATGGGCAAAAATGCGCAAAATGGATCATGGATCAAGGTTCGACCAACTGGAACGAGACGCATCGGCGGCAATTCAAAGAGGGCCAAGTGTGAGTCATATTTGCAATCAATTTGTCATTGGATATAATACTTAAAATATATTAAACGAATTTGAATTATGTTTTCCAGGAGTCTCTGTTCACGCACTACATCGATGATGGATCTTTCACTGTGATCGCTCCTTTCGCTTACCCTCCAGTATATGCGAGGATGAAATATCCACTGAACCAGAGAGAGGTAACAATTAGAAATATTTTTCATCACTCTCTAATCTCAATTCACAATCACTGTTTATGAAATTAATTCCTCATTTCAGCTCGAGTTCATCACGAAATTTGTGCCAAGAGATTGGATGAACCACTTGAATGATGAGTTCGGATTTGATGGTTAGTTTGCGATTCACCATAAGAGAGGTATCACGAGAGATTGCAGGAAAACAACCCCCTTTCGGAACAATTTTGCAAAAATATTTTTGATTTTGATCAAACTTTTATGTAAGAGTACCCAGGAGATGAGAATTCGATTAATCCCGGTCTCAGTTCTCAGAGCCGGCTTTTAGGAAATTGCCGGTTCTGTCGCCGGAATAGTCATAACTTTCTTCATTTTAAAGTTATAATGCAGGAAAGGATCTCAAAAAATGCGGAAAAATATAACGAATAATTTTTCTGTTGCAAATTAGTTGCCTAGGACGATGGAAAAAAAAGTTATGGCAAAAATACTGTTTTCACATGCGTTTAAAAATTCAAAAGAATTCCAAACTTGGCGAAACCCAGTAGTTTCTCAGCAGAATATGGAAGAGCTCCTCAAGTACTGTTATAATAAATTTTCAGAACAAATAAAAACGGGTCAACCAAAGACCGAAAAATGGCTTCGAATGTGAAAAATCAGAAAATTTCGAAAAATCGATTATCTCAAAATCATGTGTAACCTATTTTTCTAAGGTTATTCAACCTTCCTGAGTTGCATAAAAATGATAACAGCTCATACATCATGCATATTGAACAATTAAATCTAAAATTTTCTTCAATATCTGACCTATCAAAAGCTGACCTGAATTATCCGATTTTGGCAGGTTTATATCCATGTACGAGCTGTTATCATTTTTATGGAACTCAGGAAGGTTCAATAACCTTAGAAAATTAGGTTACACATGATTTTGAGATGATCGATTTTTCGAAATTTTCCGATTTTTTCACATTCGAATCCATTTTTCGGTCTTTGGTTGACCCGTTTTTATTTGTTCTGAAAATGTATTATAATAGTACTTGAGGAGCTCTTCCATATTCTGCTGAGAAACTACTGGGTTTCGCCAACTTTGGAATTCTTTTGAATTTTTAAACGCATGTGAAGACAGTATTTTTGACATAACTTTTTTTCCGTCGCCCAAGGCAACTAATTCGAAACAGAAAAATTATTCGTTATATTTTTCCGCATTTTTTGAGATCCTTTAATGTATTATAACTTTAAAATGAAGAAAGTTATGACTATTCCGGTGACAGAACCGGCAATTTCCTAAAAGCCGGCTCTGAGACCTGAGACCGGGAATAATCGAATTCTTATCTCCTGGGTACTCTTCCATAAAAGTTTGATCAAAATCAAAAATATTTTTGCAAAATTGTTCCGAGCCACCTGCAATCTCTGGTGAGACCTCTCATAAAATATAGATCAATACTTTCTTAAAACAACTTCTTTAGACCTTTTTCAATGTTATTTCAGATTTCGCCCATCATTACCGTTTCAAAGGCACAGAATACCGCGTGAATGTACTTTTGAAGCGAGCACTCGTTCTTGGACAACGAAAATATCTTAATGAGGTACCATTTTTTTCTAAATCAATAGTCGCTCGATTACTGTAGATACCGTACACTCATTTATTAGCTCTCTTTCAGGATGATATCGACTCGGATGAGGAAGAAGAACCGAGAAGATCGAATATTAAGAGAAGGAGAGAAGATTATGACGAATAATTACTGTTATCACCGTCTAATTATTCTTATTTCTTAATTAATATTATTTTGAAATTGTTTACCGCTCTCATCCAAAATTTTTATCCATTTTGAATTATTCACTTTTTGCCCTACCTTTTTAGATATCCGGTTAATCACTGTCACAATCGTATCCATTGTAACTTCTTTACGGTATGGAACTAATTGCCCATTATTCTTCTTGTATCACTCTTTTTCACATGATTCCAAACCTACAGACCAGGGTTAGGGCGAGAGAGTGTGCTAAAATGAGAGAGACCCTCTCGATTTCACACGCTCTCTCACTCCAAAGGCCTTTCTGGAAGGTTGACCGGCCCGTGGAATGATGTGTTTTTAAATATGCCTTTAAAAGTTAACTTTCAAAGATTTTACAGTAAGGATTGATAAATAACACTTGTTCAGCTAATATCTTGACGCTCCACATTTACGAACGTTAATCATTTTCAAAGTTATTATTCCTTGCTATTTGTATGCAGGAGCCGTATTATAAGGACTCGCATTTTTTTCCTCATTTAAAACTCAAATTCTGTGGGGTGTACATACATTTGTCGCTGCTTGAAGCTGCAATGAATTGTGCCGGAGATGTCAATTTAATTTGGATTTCCCTATGAAAATTGGATTGTTGGGCTGAGATTAGCAACATTTGCCATTGCTTACTCTTCATGTGTAAATAAATTGAATTTACTTTTGAAATTTGTAACAGAGATGAGTGAGTGATCATTATCGTGGCACTCCTATATTTTTCACATTTGATCCGCATAAGTTCCGATTGCACAAAATCATTGTCGATTCTAACCTTCTTTATGTACTTATCGCAAAAGACTGAAACACAAAGAACGCAAGGGGTTGTGAAGTAGAGAAGTGTGTCTCGGTTCTGTTTCTGAAAATTAGACTAACAGTCTCACAACAGTCCGATTTGAGTTGTTCATCAATCGACAGTTCCATGTGAATGGAGATGACTAGTTTTGGAAAATTGAGTTCAGTCGGGTCGGTTTCTCAATTAACAATAAGTTAGTCACTATCGTCTCGCTGATGCAAACCGCATCCTTCACTTACCAAATTTTCATCTTGTCTATTTCAAGATTCTGACTCTTTTCGGCTTTCTCACGCGGGATCGTAATATATGCTATGGGAATACTCCCCAAAGTGAGGAAGGAGGAGTTGGACAAACAATTCCTCTCTGGGTAACATCTCTTCACTTTTCATTGTCGTCGTACTTTGCCTCTTTTTCGGTTGTTTCCGTTACATTTATTGAATTAATATTTTCCGAGATACGATTATTTTCACGATCCTCTTCAGATCATCTAACGTGTATATATCCGATGTATCTTCCTGGTCGTTGGGTAGGCTATGTATTCTATTAAATCCTATCGGCTTAATGTAACCGTTTTCATGAATTCAGGGGTGATGAATGTATAGATCTCTCTGATTTTTTCATCAGGGGACTAAACATCCTTTAGATGCAGGAGAGTGCACGCCCCCCTGGGCATGACGGAATCTTCATTTTCTCCGTCTTCCTCCTCAGTATTCCAGCAATCGTCGGAATTCTGTGTCTCTGTTTCGCACTTTTCTCTGTGGTGAGGACAAGTTATTTAAACTCGTTAAAGATTGTTTATGCTTTTTTGGCAGTGGTAGACATTTGACAATTAATCGATTGCTCACTTTCAGATCGCAGATGTGATTGAGAAGAAACGTGCGACCAAAGCTGGAAAGGTGGCTGTTTCGAGCAAAGAGGTTAGAGTGCCCAACTCTTGCCGATCAATGTGTTCTAAAGTAGATATTCACGATCGAAAGACGTTATTGAAATTCTTGAATGCTTCAGATCGCAAAACCGGTTCCGAAGAATCTTCCGAAGGTGTCTTCTTCGAGCAAGAAGGTTGGAAATAATTTATTTTTTAAATTTACAATTCTTCTTGATTAAATTGTGTTAGAGTAATATAAGCAAGGAATCAGTCTTGAAAAATTTAAAATATTCAGAGAGCAAGATCGACAGAGAAGAAACAATCTACCGAAAAGAGTCTTGCTACAAACGAGACGGTGAGGACATTAATCCATTATTACTAAATTATCCATCGCTAAATTCTTTCAGGATGCTCATCTTATCAGATAAATTGTAATATTGCGGATTGAGTGCACAATTCAGACCGCCGGTCCGTGGTCCACCGATCTCCCCTTCGATAAGCTACCCAAAACTCCTCTTCCACCTTCTTACTCTACTCTCAAAGATGGGTGAGTCACAATTCGAAGATGGGTGAGTCACAATCTTTGAGAATCTTTTCATCCTTTGTTCTGATCACTTGCATATTCTCGCGTATGCCGAAGTTGTCGCTTATTGAAATGATCATATACATCTTGAAAGGATATTTCCGCAGAAAATATCAATATGCGTCATGTAGAATGTGTGCTGACCATTTGAGCCGTTACAATCCTTTAAGACTGATACGTGTAATGTATTTCAGAAATGTTCAATCTGAGAAGCCTCCCGTGTATTTTCCCGAGTCAGCTGAAGAAGAGGAGAAGACAGGACCGATTCCGTGATTCCGGAACCCACAATTGATAAATCATGGTTCACTTGCTTTTGATTGCGTTATTTGTTGACTACATCATTTTCTTAAAGAAGGCGTAACACGAATAAAAAAAATAGTTCTCATCCAATCGGTGATCATCCGACTCCCCTTTCTATACAAATCACGAAAAAATATGGATTTGCAGACACTCGACTGTGGTATCACGATATTTCAAAGATCGTTAGTCAAATTAGAGTTAATTATTAAACTATCAAATCGCAACACACCAAATTTTTATCAGTAGACAACTTTTTATCGCGCCTTTACGCTCTTTTGACTTTTGACTCTACAGCATGAGATCGGATTGGGCCATTTCAGATCGGGGTTTGGAGCCGCCGGGGCCGACTGGCAGTGGTGGCGCCACTGTCGCCGCGGCCTGTGGGCGCCCAGCTGGGTCTGGCGCGGCGCCGTCGTCGCGCCGGCTTCTCTTCTTTCTCTTGACATTGGCTGCGTCTCCCGATCCGGCAGAAGCGCCGGCCGGATCTGATGAAACGGAGGCAGAACTGCGTCGAATGAGCTTGGCTGGCTGACCATTCGGATCGTGATCTGAACGGATACTGCAGGTTACGGTATCTGAGAATGCGGGTAGAATTTGATAACTGTAGCTAGATTTACGTTATAGTGACTTGTGAAACCACGGTAGTATTTGGTACGGTAAATAAGGAAACGGTGCTCAAAAACGTACGATCAAATGAATTCAGAAAATATGCTTGGATACGGTAGCTGCAGTACTCACCACAGTAATCCTTCTCAGCCATGGGTGCCTCGGAGGGACTGTAGAGTGTGAGAGGGAGGGAAGCAGAGGGAACGACACCAGTGGGGTAGGCCATTGAGACCAGAACGGCTGCTATGAAGTACGGATCCATCGATAACTGAAAGAGGCATACGGTAGGTTACGGTAGAGCACAGTACGGTAGTACTTCCAGCAGTTCAGAACACAGAAAGACATGATAAAGAAAAGTATACGCTAGGATGCGGCAGAGGTAGTACTCCCGGAGGAACAAAGGAACACAATAGGATCTAATTCTATGTCCGCCTCACGGTAAAATGGAATGTCATTTCGCGATTCGCAGTGATCTACCGTACCTTGTATGGGAATCCATCCGATGCTCCTTTGGTGCGCGCGTCCGGCGGCGTCTCTGACAGCAGCGGCGGCGGTCCGGTGCCTTTGTTAGCTGAAGCTGGAAACAAATCGATTCTACAGTAATCCAGGTCTCGAAGCAAAGCATCTACAGTAACCCCTTACGGTCAGTATTGACGTCGACAGGGTCGGGACCAGGTTTGGATTGCGGCGGTTTGTTGACGACAACGATCGTTCTCAGTCGTTTCAGTTCATCTCTCGCCTGGAAATCGATAAGCAATTATAATGATCTACGGTATCGATCGATTCACTCACATTCTCCTTCTGCTGCACCAGTCGCTGTTTTTGTACTTTCAATTTATGCAAGAAGACCGAAACGAAAATGAAGCAGATACTTGCAAGAGTTAGTGTTTCCTGCGAAGATTGGCCGATTACGGTAGAGTTCTCGGAGATTACGGTAGCTTTATCAGACTGAATATTGATTCTCTTTGTTACGGTAGTAACTCACGACGGCTAATACGGTAGTCGCTCCGGTAGTGACAATCTCATTTCCCTTTGCCATCACACTCAATGTCAGTTGCGTACTGAAGAGAGAGGACCGCCCGTAACCATCGATTAGCGCGAGAATGAATTAAGAAAGGAAAAAAATGGAGTGAGAGGTCGATAATTACAATTGCATTTCTATGCTAACATTATAATATCAGGAGAAAACTAAAAAATAATTATTAATAATGAGAAGCTAAATGTTCGCCTACTGTAGCCAGTGGAATATTTTCTGCATTTACCGCAGATCGCTGCGGAATGTTTTAAACATCTTGCAGCCTTGCCCAGTTGTCCTCTTTCCTGCTACTCTCTCTTTCCATGTTGTTTTCTCTCTTTTTACACTGTTTCTACCTTCGTTTTGTAGTTCAGCAACACATTTAATTGTTGCCCACTCTTCTCTTGTATGTATTTCACCTTCGATTCGTCCAATTTCGCTCGTTTTCAGGCATGGGAGGTGCGTTTTGGACAATTCTGTCGCTGATTATCGTGCTTCTCTGGTTGGGAGTGCTGTACCTGTGGTTCCTGATCAGGCATTCCAAGCGAGAGCCCCTCTCGGACCCCAAAAGTAAGCTTCCAACTCCTTGGCAACCCTCGAAATTGTCATTAGTCATGCTCGCTCGACGTTGTGACTAAGCATTCGGGCGTTTCTCTTTCGTCTTATGCTCATTTGTCTTCCCTCGCTACCCAGTAATTTCGCCTTGAATTCCACCATGTAATTGAAAGTAAGTGAGGAAAGTGGGGCTTTAAAGCGAAGATTGGGTGCTTGAGCACGCATGCTCAAAGTAGATCACTAGTCAATTGATAATCCTTCTCAATGTTCGTGGGGTATAGCTCCTTGAGCTAGAAGAAATAAACCAGATATAAGTAGCCCTGCAAAGCTGACGTAGAGCTCATTTCCAGCTACTCTATAGGTATATTCTGGCTAATTTCTGCCGTCTAGCTGAAGTGGCTTTACCCCCCTGCCTGACGTAGCTATCCCCCATTATCACTGAATTCTTCCAGATGGGCTACATCTTCTTACTGTGCTCGGATCGGGCGGCCACACGACGGAAATGCTCGATCTGCTCAAGAACTTCGACGAAAAGGTTAACTATTTGCACTATTTTTCTTTACAAGACCACGAGAGGTTACAGCTAAATTCTCACAGCAAGATGATGAACGATGGTCCAATCCTGGGGGTTAGGGCGTTTTGATTTGTTCAGTAAAGTAAACGAGTGAGATTCTCCGGTTATGCGCGTATTTTTTCCTCTATTTATCTACTGTGTCTCAAAATCGGCTGAAACGTATAATGTAATCAAGTGCTGGATTAAAATACTTTTTCTCTATCTCTTTTCATTCATTTTCTACCGTTACCCATAGTGATTTGATAATTCATTCTTATTCTTTTTCCTATCTCCTGCCTCACCCTTTGCTGGTGTGTCAAATATGTAACAACAATATACAACGAGCATAATGGTAGTGGTATAAGCAAATATTTACAGTCATACACGAGTCGAACGTACGTCGTTGCCGATACCGACAACCACAGCGAGAGAAAGGTACTTGTTATCAATGATTTTCACCCTTGAGAGGACTTTAAATATCACTGTATTTTTTTCTTGAGTTTGTACAATGGCGAGCTAGTCCCTGCTAGTCCCTAACACCATTATGATAATTATAGAATACAGGGTGCTCCCGTACCTATGTTTCCCACTCTGCTAATTGTTGTGACTGCTAATATTTTGCTGAGTGCGCATCGCGATTGTTTCTGTGCCCCGCTATCAGTCCGCATGCAAAACTGTAGTCTATAGACAGGGGGAGGGGCCGGAATAGTATTATCGATAGCAGTGTCGGGGGTTGTTTATCCCGTGTTCTCGTGTGAGGGAAGAGGAGACTAGCAGATAGAGAGCTACACGAGAGAAAGATGAGGGGATGAAAAGGGTAGAGAGACATGACGAGAAGTTCGCTCTAGCATCTGTTCGGGATATAATGCACGTGGAATCTGAAAATAATAGTTTTAGCTTAAAATAAAATTATTTCAGGCTCTGGAATCCGAGCAGAGTCGAACTGGAGGGTCCTTCGTGGTGGAGAAGATTCCCAGGAGTAGAGAGGTTTGATAAAATACTTGAAACAAAAATAAGATATCTTTTCCACTTTCGTTTTTTTCTTAATGCTGCGCAAGTTTAGGGATGGAATTTCACTCTGGAAAGATAGGAAACTCGTGTAATTTTGCTTGAATTGACAAATTCGCTCCAATAATGAAAAAAAAACGCATTTAACCATCCATGTATCAATATTGGAAGGTGTAGCTTCACTAGGAAAAAATGCTACGAAAACGTGTGAAAACCTTTTCGCCCCACTTTCCATCCAACAAATTTGCGCAGCATAACTAGTGTAACCAGAAATATACCCACCTGGAAATTGAAGGTGGGCCAGAACTACGTCTCATCCGTCTTCACCACCGCCTACGCCTCTCTCCACGCCTTCCTCATCGTGACGAGGATACGGTAGGTGCTATTTATTTTTGGCATCATCATGCGCAGAAAGGAAACATGTCCGCTCCGAAATTTGAGAACGATAAGCGACTGAAAATCACCTAGTATTTCGTTTAATTCTTAGCATTTTTTTCCTTTTGGAATTATGGCTTCATAAATTGCGGGCACAGAATGCAGTGCTGCTTCTCAGTACTTAAATATTAGCGTGACACAGAGTACTTTATCTCATCTACTTTATCGATTGGTATTGATTACCCTAGTTACAGTACCTTTTTAGTCCCTCTCTGCTGGTCGTTAATGGGCCGGGAACGTGCGTGCCCGTCGCCATCTCTGCAGCCATCCTCGATATGATGAGAGTGGCCAACACGAGGTACGGTATTGCCAAATTCACAAACACTCGTCCAGAATAATAGAACGTTCCGTTGCTAATCGGCGCTAAACGCAGAAATGATAGGCGGAGCCGTTACAAAGGAAGAGACATGCCGAGGTATAGGAAGGGAGCACACGCATCAGTAGTCCATTTCACGAACGTATCATTTGGTCATTTGGAAATTATAATAGGAAGTGGAAGGAGTACGGTAGGTGGAAGGGATTACAGTAGGAGCGTAAGAATGAAATTATTATATTTTTTTTAAAAGCTATGTCTTCACAGTGTTGATAGAATGTTGATCAAACTGATAGAATGTTGATCAAACTTTTGTGTTCTGGAATTAAACCGGTAGGTTTAGAGTTACATGAATCTTTCATGTTTTATGAAAGTATGAATCTGGAATGCATTGTAATTTTTTTGCTTGTGTAAAAAATATATATTTAGAATCGTCTACGTGGAGAGCATCTGCAGGGTGGAGCGGCTGTCCCTGACTGCCGCCATTCTGTACTACTCTGGTACGGTATTTATCGATTATTATTGGATAAATGCTTGTAATTGTGTTTACAGTAGTACTGTAGTAATTGTTCCAGGTAAGTGTTATTGTTCTGAGCTATACGGAGTTTTACGTATCTATGATGGGTGCTGAATATGATGTTCTATAAAATCTGATGGTTAAAATATATTGATTTGCAGGAATCGCGGATGACGTCATTGTTCAGTGGCCGCAGCTGAAGGACACGTATCCGAGAGTGCGAACGCTCGACGAACTGTGAGACTTACGGTCGTTAGCGACGAATTGCGTTTCTTGTTCCATTTACACTCCTCGTTAAGAAGATAGTACCCTAGATTCATTGAATCTCCTAACCTACCGCTACTGTATCATACCTGATTGCTGTAACTTTGCTTTTTTCGGTTCCGGTGTCTACTTGCAATTCCTACTCGATTATAGCTTTAGAAGGAGCTACCGTTATATCATAATCATTGATCTGCCAATGTATAATTCCAATGCAGTTTTGTAGAGAAGCGAAGAATTTCGGGTTTGAGTTTTATTGTTTTTATGCTTGCAATTTCTTGTAAATAATAAAGCAAATGGGTCTTAAGCTCGACAATGCGATTATTACAACTGCAGTGGTTATAATTACCCATGATGAATATTTGAGAACTGTGTGGTTATGCGAAAACACGGTAGATAAATGATGCAAGAATGATAGGTACGGTAGGAAAAGAGATACTGTAAGGCGCCGAATTGCATAATTCTCCGTCACACCAACACTGGTTCTCGATTAGCGTAGCATCTGAGAGACATTCCAAGTTTTTCTGCAAGTTTGGTACGGTAGCTAATATCAATTCATGATTTGACCTACCTCACTAAACGTGCAGAATGTGTGCTGAGGCTCCCTCTGAGTGGTAGGATTCCTGGTGTCGTACAGATTCTGGTAGCAGCCACGAACCGTCATGGGCGATAGTGATCCTGAGAGGAACATTAGGTTACGGTAGTCTGTATTATTGTAGGAGTACCTGAGTTATTGACCTGCTGGGACCACTTGTAGCAGAGACCGGGACAGTCTTCAGAGGCACGCGCTTTGAGAATCCATACGTCCCCGTTGCAATTGTCGTCAAAGACCTGGATATGGTAAATGCAAATATTGATTTTGATTAGGATACTGTGGATTTCGGTTGATTTCTAATTGCTGGGTGGCGATTTCTATGTGAAAATATTTGAATACCAGTGATAAATGATTCATTCAAACCAAGTAGAAAGCAAACAACCTTGGGTGGATTCAATCGGTTGCCAGGTCCACGTTGTTTTGTCATGTAGTTCTGCAATTTATTTATGTTAATTAGTTTAATATAACCTATAGCTATTTTTTTTATTATACTACATGGTGTATAGTAGTTTTTAAAAGTAATAAGTATTTACGACTGTTTCGCCCTCGTTTGCGCCATCTTTTTATTCAATTTGAATGCACAAAATTTGTGAAAACCTACTGATTGCATGTTGGTGGAGGCGCAGCTGTAGCATTTTCCTGTGATAACATACATATGATTTGATGCTCGATAAAGTGAGATAACTCACGCATTTGTCCGAAGACTGGGAGTGAAAGTGTAAAAGCGACAATGAGTAATCGAAACAGCATCGGTGGTGATCTGAGTGTAATAATATCTTGAAATATTCACGTTGAACCAATCAAAAGCAGTGTATGTGAAAATGAACCTCATAGTCCAACGGATATTAGATTATGTTATTCTAGAGGGATGAGTTTATTTTTCCGTCTTTGAAACCCTGGCGGGTTTAAGATTCAGGAACGTTTGAAATAGTTTTAGCTTGCAAGGTCTATGGTAAGAAATCGCGAGGTTTTCAAAGAATTTGAGATATTATACGAATAAAAATGCAAATAGTTGGGAATGAAGTGGTAGCCCCCAGAAGAGCCGGTAACTAGGATGTTAGGGGTAGAAGCACAGGGGCACGAGTGAGAGAGAGAAGGAGGGTAGGGGTGAATGGAGTCGATCGCCCTTTGCTAGCCAAACAAAAGGGAGTCGGAGAAGGAGAGGAGAGGAAAGGAGAAGGTATATGGGTAGGCAGGACTGCAAACAGGCGGTTTGGGGCTACAGGCTGATCTGATATAGACTGCCTCCCAAACATGCGCGGTAGAATCGAGTTTAATTGTTAAAAAAGACGCATCAAGCTATTGGTTTATCCGAGTCATTGGGTCAACTGAAATAAGTGTGAAGTTTCCCGGTGGTTTCAAGGGCGACAGCAAACGGAAGTGGGGGCAGATAATAGATGAGATGGAAAGATAGTGGGGGGAGGAAAGGAAAAGTAATAGAGAGAAGCGATCTCTGCGGGTTTCCAATCGAAATTGAATAGGAGAAGCAGCGCGATGTTTTCATAGCCGCTGTACACCGCTATTCAAATGCGCTTAGCGCAGAGTTTCAACTCACTTAGTCCACTGGATTACGGTACTAATGTGATCGGGATACGGCAAGGAGACATTGTCTCAGCTCCGCCTTGCACAAGCCGGGGGGGGGGAATTGATGGGTGGGGGATGAAAGATGTTATTATGATTGGAAAAGAATACAGGTGAGATCAAGATCGGAATACGATCGTTAATGGGAGAGAGGCAAAAGTAGATGCAAAAAAGTAGTACCGGTCAGAGTGGGAAAGATGGCTCGAGAATTGAGATTTAACTGTGGATCGCAGATAAGAAATCCGGAATCATGACATGATATGATATATTATTGAAAGTGACAAAATTATTATTTTCTTTTTGTTATTGATCTACCGATGAAATTACTTTTTTCACAGTTATGTTTTTCTTTCTAATTGTATTTTTATATTTTCATTTTTACCAATTTCAAAAAAGTACGGAGGCGATAGCTGAAATTACAAAATTAAATAAAGTTGAAATTATTATGCATCTGACAAGCCGAATAGGCTGTGCTCCGCTGAACTTGAACCGCGACGCGTGAGTGTCACGGCGCGGTTTCATTGATCGCTCGAATTGGGTGGCCTTTGCGTCCCTTGCTCTCTCTCGCGCGCGCTCTTCTCTAATCGCTGGCTGGCTGGCCTAGCTTAAAAGCGTGAGTTCCGCTTACTTACAGTCGTTTTCATGCGAAATTCTTGACGAAAATGGATAAATTAAGAGTGAAAATTCTAAAGTTCAGCTCAAAATGTTGATTCTTTTTGCAGGTGATCAGCCATGGCGATCACGGAGTCGAATTACATCGAGTTGATGAAGAGCTGTTCCAAATTCAACTCAAGAATCACCGGCGAGAGGAAAACCAGGTATTTATTTTATTTTGATCTACCTGGGAGACTTGTGCTCCATCAACTGTTTTAACCTTCTCATTTTTCTATTACTTCAATAATGCGCTGGATGTGTTGAGTTTGTAAACTATTTCTGATTTTAACAACGAATAAAATTCGAATAGATGAATCGGCTCGTTTCAGATACCCCTACTTCGATCAGCAGACGGGGACGGCGCATCGCCCTTCTGTCTATGCATGGCGCAAGTCGGAGCAACGATATCCCGCCAAGGACCCCGACTATGTAAGTGTGTTCATACATTGGCATTTTGCATTTTGATTATTTATTTGATCTACTTTTTTGCTAGAGCAATTACCTCTATTAAATACCTGTGTATTTTTTTTGTCTACTTCATACTGCTAACATTAGTGAAAATGTCCTAGTGTGTTCCAAAAAAAAATGCAATTCATTCGGATATTTGGGAGTTCATAGACCGCGGCTGATTGTAATTTCATCGTGCATACTATTTATTTTAATTGTATTTATCTATTCGTGTGTACACGATGCCGCACACCACAAGGGTGCGGCACCATGTACATAAATGGGCGAGTAATACTGATATTTTGATATTTTGCAAATGCATCTCTTTCAGGTGTGCTCGTATCCTGCAGTGAAATGGCGCAAGAATGCCTCTGCTCCTCCCTCGGATGCGACTGAGATGAAGATGTTCCTGCACAACAACCAGCAGTTGGCCGACGCCATCAACCAGACACAGAACTACGGACAGACTGTATTCGGAATGATACCCGGCATGGCTGTACAGCAACCAGGCATGGGTCAGTCATAGCATAGGGAGTGAATCACGGAAAGTAGCTAAAAATAGACGAACGATACTGTGATCTTGACCTACCACGACCTTTGACAATTTAGTTGCTTCACTAGAGAGATGCAGTTTATAGTGGTATTCGAGCAATATTGTCTATATTCTATTTATTAATTTATTTTTAGGTAATCTGGAGGCGATGGCTCTCATCGGGAGCAGCACGGAGACGTCGATGATGATGAGTGAGCCGACGACTGAGAGACGAGCGGCCACACTCAAGAGGGAAGCTTATGTAAGTAGAACATATTTATAATAATATTTTGTGCGTTTTTTTATATTGATAATACGCCCGAGGCGCAACAAAGTTTGAACAGAGCAACAGAGTCAGCAATAATAAGATGAGGATGAACGGGATTTTGACGTTTCGTGCTAGTTAAATTTGTACCTCTAAAGATGCTTATATTGTTATTACATTTAAGACCCATGAAAATACTGTCTGAAATATACCTTTTTACGATTGAAATGGTATAGGAAAGCTGACCACTATTCCTGGACATTCAATATATGCAACTTGTGGAATGTATGAAACTGGTTTCTGCCAGTTTTTCTGCATTTGAACTTCCCTTCGGAGTGCTTTATTAACAGTTCCCTAGCCATTGAAATAATTATATATATTAATAAATTAAATTGCAGGACGACTTCGACGACGATCCGGACGATCTCTCCGACTTTGGCGGCGGAGATTCCGACGATGACTTTGGAGCGAAGAGGAAGAAGGGCAAGGGAGGCGGCGTTGGCGCCTCGGCCAAGAAGAAGAAGGCAAGTGGCGGCACGAGTGGTGGCGCACCGGCGGCGCCCCATGGCGCCAGCGCCATTCAGTCGACGCCCACGAGCAGCGGCGCCAGCGCCGTGCCGGCCGAGGAGAAGCGGCACGCCTGCAACAGTGAGTGTAGACACGCACGCACGCTGCCTCGAGAACCATGTTTTGTCGAATTTTGAATCTGAGATGTCCGGATTTTCTCTTAGAATTGCCTGATTGTGGTGAAAAAATCCCGATATCTCTTCGCGAAAACAGTTAAACGTGTACTACCTGTAAGGCGAATAGTCGTGGTGGCCCCTGTTAGTGTGAGAGTGCAGTCAAATATCTTCTTTTATTTTGATAGCGAAAGTGCGTCTATCCGTGGTGTATTGCATGGTGTTTTGTGTTGGTGGTGCGCTTACATTACGGATTTTTGAGATTACGGTAGCCCCAAACTGACTACCGTATGCCCGATTGTAGCCCCGCCTGAGTGTTGTGGTGAGAGCGCTTACCGTTCAGTATCGGCCTACCGTACATATGCCTTACCGTATCCCCGTATACTCTGCGGGAGTGAGATATCGATTGTTTATTTCTGGTTCAAGAGGAGAGGCCTGTCTCTAGTTTCCTATGCGTAGAACCTCTGTCTTTAGTTGGTCATCTCTTACTGTCACTTTTCTAATAACCAATCTAGGCGCTGTTTATCATACCGTAACCCAGGGAGAGGGCACACCACGACTAGTGTAGCCCTGCAGGAGAGGCGAAAAACGTGTGTGCGTTCCGCGCGCACTATTGTAGGTGCGTCGCGCCAGACTCGAGCGCGGTCGGCGCGCGACTTCTGCATCTCGCGGACGTGTACAAATCTGGTCCAATTTCCCCACACTTTCTGGGTTCCGTTCCTATCCTTCACTCGAACACTGACCGTTCTCATACACTTTCCACACACTTTCTTCTTCTTTTCTCCTTCCTCTGTACGCAATGACTGGTGACGGCCTCTCCTCTGTATGTTTTGTATACGGTATCCGAACAAAATCGATCGATCGAATTCTCACTTCCGTTTCTGGTCTTTCTCTTCATCTCTCTCATCCTCTGTGCATGTTTCTATCTGCACAGTCTGTCCCGCTGTGTGGCATCCCCTGGCATACATAACTTGGGGCTGCTACGCAATCTTCGCATTGTTATCTCAATTGATGTTTTTGCAGAATGTGGGGCGAGGTACAAGAGCAGGCCGGGTCTGAGCTATCACAAGGTGAGAATTCATGATTACTGTAAATTATTTTTTGTAAGATTAGGTTCAGTTTTCGATCGAAAGGTAGGAGTATTACGGTACAATCAATTATTTCTCAGGCTCACGTCCACGGCGACGGCGTGCAAGCCCCGGCCAACGTCCTCGCCGGCGGTGGTAAGTGAATTCAACTCAAGATTTCGATATTTAATGCGCGCCATCGGTGCGATGATCGCGCACTGATCGCGCCCCTCCTCACGAGCTATCCTGTCTATTCCTGTCTATCCACCCTGAAACACATGCATTTCATCTTTTGCACACTTTGAGAGATTCTGACTCTTTCCCTCTCTCACTGCTCACTTCTTTCACTTGAACAACGAACACAAATGCTGTCCCTAAACGGAGCTATACGCTCAAACAAGCGTTGGAATATCGTGTCCCCTTCTGATCGTCGAAAGATGATTGATCTTTGATCTTTCGCTCCTTGGTCGTTTCCTGCATGTTAGCCGGTGTTTCTCCTACTATGGTTTCTCTAAACAACCTCTATGTGCATTTTCAGTTTTGTCTGTAGCTTTTGCACATACTTTCCTTTCATTTTCTGCAGCACCGGAAAAGGGCTAAAACGATGACAAATCGATAATCTAAAATGCTTATTTTCTTGCGGCTTCGAACATGTTGAGTGTAATACCGTCGCTTTCGGGACTCGCATGTCGGCGTTGATTTCCGCTTTATATTCAGCGCTTTTCTAACCGGAATCTAATCAATATCTTGGCTAAATTGAACTGAAAACTGCCTACTCCTTTTTCATCCCGGTAAAAGCTTGCAACCCAATCAATAATTTCTGTAGCTTCCGTCTGGTGTGTACTCTGGTGTCGATCAGTCAGTTGGTCTCGGTGTGTGCGTCCGTGTGCGTAGAGTACGGTAGGGCCACGGAGCACACGCTACGTTGCGTCGCGCAGTGCCCGCATGATTGCAGAGGGCGGCTCTGGCTCTGGTGGGAAGCGTTCGCGTCCCGTGCCGCCTCCGCTCGAGATGCCGCCGCAGGATGCCAGCTCGTCTTCCGCATCCTCGCCCGCCATCCTCCCGCCCCCAGTCATATTCAGCCCTAGTGTCGACATATCGGACACGTGCGACTTCTGCGATGGAACCAGGTGAGAACATTTTTTTTTGCACCAGGAGCATTCGTGTTACACGGTGTAGACTTATTTATGGGAATTATAGTCACGGTCGATATTCGGAACGCAGTGCTGGAAAAAAATATCTTCCACTTTTTGAATGCTGGGGATGCTGGGGGAACAAGGCGTAGTCGGGTTTCAGAGTACAGTCTTATTAGATGGAATATTAGTGATGATTGATATGTGAAAAGATGTCCCCGCAGAAATAGTTTTTAAAAAAAAACTTTAAACAAGGGATGCTAGGTGAAAAGGCTGACTTGGGTTTCACAGTATAGCCTTATTAAATGGAATATTTGTGATGGTCGATACGTGAAAGATCGCGCCTCAAAAATGCATGAAAACTAAAAAAAAATTTACAGAAGGGGTGTGTTTCAGCGGTTAGTCTAGTTCAGTGGAGACATTGGTGGATGATCGACAGATGACATTTTTTTTGATTTCGAAAAAAATAATCGACTTTTGCGGCTGAACTGGGTGATCACTCCGCTTCATACGTTGCTCTTGCGCTCTCTGAAAATTTAGAATTACGGATTCGATGGTTTCCTTAAAATATATTTTTTGCAGACTAGAGAACAAGAAGACGAAGCAGCCCGAGGAGCTGGTGACGTGCCATGATTGCGGTAGATCAGGTACGGTAGAGTTATTATCGATTACCCATCACCGTGATAACATAACTGAGCGCATCAAGTTGTTGTCACTTTCCACGATTGCGAATAGTGGAACGATTAGCATTACTGTAGTTCGCCGTGTCAACCTCCTGATTATTGTCTGTGCAGGCCACCCTTCGTGTCTCAACTTCACGGAGAACATGCGACTGAGCACGAGCAAGTTTGGATGGCAGTGCATCGAGTGCAAGAGTTGTGCCATTTGTGGAACGAGTGATAACGATGTGAGTGACGGGGGATTACGGTAGCACTTACCGTATTAGGGGAGTACGGTAGTGGTCAGTGGTACGGTAGATAATGACGAAATCAGTGACCGGGGAACGGGTTACGATAACACCTCACGGGTAAATAAGTCTACGACTCTAGACTTATTTCCTTTTGATTGTGAGCCAATGGTATTGGGGGAGTACGGTAGTAGTATTGAGTCGTACGGTAGATGCGATCGAACAATACTTCCGTGCAGGATCAGCTGCTGTTCTGCGACGATTGCGACCGCGGATTCCATCTGTACTGCCTGGTGCCAAGACTCGAGCAGGCTCCCGATGACGCCTGGTAAGTCCCCACTTATTTTACCCCGTGAAGAGTACGGTAGATTGGCGACCGGTCATATACATGATCGGGGAGTTTTCCGCGCCGACCATTGCCGGAAATATGGTTTGAGCTGTGTCAGATTCATGATTTTGTTCGCTTGCAGGTCGTGCCATCTGTGCATGAAGGTGTTCGGGTCGAAGGCAGCCGCGGCGCAGCCGAAGAAATGAGAGAGGAATTAGAGCTGACCCACCGAACTCTTACACTAACCTTTTTTATTTGTAAATTCCAGCTTTATAATGTATTGTATTGTGAATCCCCTTCCCCTTCTCCCTACAGTTTCCTCTCTCACTTGGAACAGCGACTTCATCACAATATCGTGACCTAATATCGACTTTTGTTATACCTCGTTTCTAATGTATATCAACACACAACTCTTCGTACCGTATCCTTGCTCTACTCAACTAATCCAATCAATTTGCTCACATTCAGTATTCGATCACTCAATGTGTGCTACCGTATGCTCTCTCCGTCAATTGAGACTCACTTTCCACCCGTGCTATCACGGTGGCCTCTCCCCGATTGCATAATCGATTGATTGATCTCTTGCTACCGTAATCCTAATGATGTCACCGTCTTCCTCCTGCAACGCTCGCTCGTCTCTTGTTCTCTATTGGTCCCTTGCCCCAAAGGTTCGATGTTGGGTCACTTTCGGCTCTTGGAATCGTGCCAAGACTAAATTCCCAAGAGTGCGAAATGACCCCTCATCACCGCTCCTCGCACGTGCTCTCTGAATGTCCACACTCCCTGACTGAATATCTCAACTTTGTTAGTAGAACCACTCATTATTACATTCCTTGTAAATCAGTTAGAATGCTAACTAGAAAAAAATATTGAGTTCAGATTATTTATTAGGGAGTTTCGCGCTTACTTTGTGACCCTTCTCCCAGCGCCTTTCATTATGTGACTACCGTATCCGATACAGTACCCCTGTTGAGTAATGTGAAATTTGGCTGCTACTAGAGTTTATCCCCCAGATCTGTTCTATGTATTCGCCTCTTACCATAGCCGTGTCGCATAGCCCACATCAAGACCACTAGAGACCCTATTCGAGCTACAGTATCATATTATCGATTATCTGTTCAATCACAGTCTACAGTTGACAATAAAGGTTTTTAAATCTACATTTATTTCTTCAGTTGACCACTAAAGGTTACAACGTGCCGAAGAGAAATTACCTGAAACGGGATACAGTAGCAATCGATATTTAAAGGGTACGGTATTCAGATGATAAACTCTGAGTTGCTAGAGAAGAATTTCGGAGGCGAGCGATGTCCCGAGGTACAGTCGATTTAGCCATTATTTGGTTACTGTCTGAGAATGTAAATGCCATTTAGCATAGTCTCTGATGTGGGAATTATGCTAAATGGGGGTCATTGTGTACAAGTCTCGTCTGTCGATCCCCCCCCCCCGTAGTCCTCCCCTCTAGTCCTCCCCTCCCCTCCTCCCCTCATGTACCAACGGGCGACGTTCAAAAGACGCAATGTCGACGTTCATAAAAGCATTACGGATATGTACGAGTGTCCGCCGCTCTGGGGCGCCAAGAGAAATGTGGGTTTATTGTTATTTTCGAAATTTGTTAACTGCTAATTAATTAATTATGCTTATTGAAGGAACTCGACGGGACGCTCGACCTGCAGATGGCCAACGCGAACTGCTGCAGGTGACTATTTATTGATTATTTAGTCCTGAACTTAAGACTTTTCAAGAGGGATGGGAAACGGCGAATTTGGGTTCCACTCTGCCCATTTAGATGAGCGCATTGAGGATTTTGATGCTTTCATACGTTCCTTTATAATCAACCCAAATAGTTAAATACTTATCTAAAACTGCGGCGTTTATGTATCCATCTCAGATTCAATCGATGGGGTACTCTCGTGGCGGTGGGAGCGACGGACGGCCGAGTGTTCATCATTGATTTCCTCACACGTGGAGTCGTCAAGGTGGGGTTAACTTTTTCCTGATTTGAATATTGAACTCTTTTCATATTGTATATTATCTAAGATCCACGGATTATCCCTTTGTGGTGACCATGAATAAACCTTTAGTGGAATGTCGTGGATGAAGATGTTAGTTATAAAATTATGGTATACAAATCGATCTACAAATCTTCACTGCAGCAATTCTCCGCCCACGTCTCGCCCATTCAGTCGCTGTCGTGGTCCCGCGACGGCCGCTCCCTGCTCACCGGATCAGTGGGTACGGTACCTGACTTTTATTGATTGTTCTAGATAATTCTGGGCGAAATTATTCATGATGAGCACTCACTTTTGTATTTGTTCGTGGATCTGGGATTCTGGCTACTGTAAATAGCTTGCAGTAGTGGCTGGAAATACGGTATAGCTCATTCGGGTTACGATGATCGTCTCGTGTTGCAGACCAGACGTGCGTTGTGTGGAACGTGCTCAACGGCCAGCCGCAGACGAAGCTGAAGTACGCGGGAATGATCATGTCGGCCATGTTCAATCCTCGGTCAGTTATCGATTGATCGATGGTCTACCGTAATCTCCTCCATTACCGTATCATCCCCATTTCAGAGACGATACACAGTTGCTGGTTCTGCCCAACGGCCAGCATCCGTCGCTCGAGGGCACGCGACCGAAGAGTACGGTAAGCGGATGGAATTATCGATTTTTCTCTCAATATGGTCAAGAGGGGCATGTTTTGTATTCATGAAATTTATTTGTCAATGTAATTTATCATTGGTGTGGTCATATTGAATAGGTTAGCAATTAATGCGCAAGCATATTGTAAGAAATTAGTCGCCATTTTTGAGAGAGTATTCGTCAGCAAACAGTCTCGCCAATAGGAAACTTTCCAAATTCTTCTTCTGGAATCTCGATTTATCCCACCATACGTGGTCCGAAGGGCCGCGAATGGTCCAGTCACTCTGCGTGATTTCAGGTTATTTGATATTTTTGGTTTTTGATGCGCCAAAACGATCTAGTACATTATTTTGTTGCTTCGTGGTTTTGTAGGACAGAGGGTAGTGGTAGCAAGAATACGATTAGGGCATTTTGAATGCCTATTTTTCTTGTTCACGAGGCTGTGAGATCGAATTCCAATCGTTTTATGGCCTATGTGCTAATTTTATTTGTTGGTGATTGTGAGGAAGGGTGTTGTAATCCTTACTTACCTAACTTGTTACGTTACTTACTTACCTTCGATGCAGAGTTGGCTATGTGCCAGTCCAAATTCATATGTTGTTTCCATTCCCAGTTGACGTAGTCCGTTTGTAGCTTTTCCCACGATGTAAATGGAGTCTGGAAGGAGAAATTAGAAATAACTAGAATGCTGGTTTTGTTTCTGAATAGTGATCAAAGAAAAATGTAGCTCACCAATACAGGCGATTCACAATCCCTGATAATTGGGATAATGTTGATGCGTACATAGGCGATGCCGGATAATATTTCCCGCATCCTGAAAACGCTTTTTAGTTATGTATTTTGGAAATATTCTTGCTGGTATCCTTTGTTTTTTTTGTTTGAAATTTTGTATATTTTCGTGGGAATATTTAATTTAGAAACGCCTGTACCTTTCTTTGTTCACCTTGGCGCAATGAATACAGTACTGCGCAACCATGTAAGCACGCGTGAAGCATCGCGCGAGTATCTGGGAATTTGCGTAGGTTTAAAAACACCGTAATTGAGGTCAAACCTGTCGCTCCTCTTTGGATACTTTGCCAATCTCAAGCCAATGCTCCTTCGGATCGTTGTGATACAATTCAAAGATGCTTAGAAAGAAGGCGCGGGCCTGCATATATTTTTCAATTCTTTTTGTTGTTCCAACTTTGCTAAATTAAGGAAATTTAAAAATAAATAAGCATCTCACATCCTCTTCTGACATGTAAGTGTCGAGTGATACGAGAAGACGGAAAAATTCAGCACGATTGGCACTCATTTATTTACTTGGTAGATCACTAAAAGTCAAGATTTTGATTAAATGAATAAGGATGACGCGCGTGGTGTTTAGGAAGAAAGGTTCTGAGAGAACGCGCGTATATTCTGCTCCTAAAGTACACTAGAAAGAACGCAGCCTCTGGGAAAATGTACGTTGAAGTGATTGGCTCGTGTCTCTGTCATCATAGAGTGGATACGCGCGTGATAAATCAACAACTACAGTATACATTTATCGATTAATCGACTATTTGCAGCGCGTCGTTGCGTCGAACAACCCGCTGCTGCAGGAAGACTCGGTGTCATGCGCGGCCTACGATCGACGCGGTCGCTACATCCTGACGGGAACGAGCAAGGTATACGGTAGTCGATATTAATCGATTGAGTTGATTTTTCTAGGAATTTTTATTGTTCAGAAAAAGGACTTTTTAGAAGTAAAATCAATATTTGTAGGGTCGTATCGTAATCTACGACGCCGTCACGCTCGCGCTCCTGTCCATCGTGAAACAGGTACGATATTGGTGTTGGGTTATTGATTTTATGATCTCCCATTAGATAGATATCTCACAATATTGAAATTTATCTTCATCGAAAACATTTATTTTTAGAGCGGGAAAATAATTTTTTTCCCGCCATAATCGCGCTTCCTGATTCTTTCTTGGCGAATTCGTGTTTCGTAGTGGCTATAACTTTACAATTCGTACGCCGTCGAACAATTCTTTCTCTTTTTCTCCTTCAATTCAATTTCATCCCTACAGCAGTCAATATTGCCCGTTCAGAACAGCGTGCAGCAGATTCGCAACATTGTCGTGCCGAGACGCGGCTGCTTCGTTCTCACAAACAGCCAGGATCGAGTGATTAAAAGGTGAGGAATGATGGAAATAACGTCATCACTAGGTAATAGTTACACCTATTCGTATAGTAGCCGCAACCTCACCAACTAGTCTTGATGGGAGGGTAGGAGCTATTTGAGATTTAAGATACAATTGACATGCTCATCGACATATTGAGTATAATCGATTATCGTATTATCCTATATTTCATTAACCGATATCCGTTCAGATACGATCTGGACGAGCTGGTCAAGGGTGGAACTCGTGGAGTTCAGATCGAACCCATTCAGAAGCTGAGTGATATAGTCAACAAGGTACTGTAACTCTGCAACAGGACTACTGTGGCATTATCTCGTATGATAGGTCTTGATTGTGTCACGGCGAAAATGCATTACTTAATTGCGTGATGACAGCATGACAGTTCACGGTTTCGTAAAGTACTCTTTGTTATGAATTATTGTGAATATTCGATTCGTCCGACGTAGCATGTGGATACTAATTTTGTCTTTGGTACTTCTACGGTTCTGTTTCTTTGGAAACTCTCTCGTCGGCTCTGGCTCTTGGCGTGTGGTTACTGTAGCCCAGTTAACCGTTCTATTAACCTTTGATTGATTTGCAGGCTGCATGGAAGTCTGTGTGCTGCTCGTACGACGGCGAGTACATTTGCGGCGCGTCCACCAAGGTTTTTAATTATTTATATTTATTTTAACTTTTTTTAAAAAATGAAGAAAAACAAGATTTACAAAGCGGTATGCTATTTGAGCTAACTGAGAATCATTTTAAACTGTGAATTTTCTCGTGACAGACGATTTCGTGTTTCGCAAAGTCATTTAGTTATCGACTCCGAAGTTGACTCATTAATCCTTTCTTCAATAGTTTTGGATATAATACGTAGTCCTTTGATGCACACTTCCCTCCTTCACGATCCGTGTTTCACCTACTTTATAAAGCTGGAGCAGGCGTGGTTCATACATTGCTTCTTGATGTTCCATTGCAAAACCAACTAATAAGCATTCATTCGTAAATCAATCTCATTCATTTACAGGCGCATTCTCTATACATTTGGGAGCGCGGAAGCGGATCACTCATCAAGATCCTCCACGGAACAAAGGTACGGTATTATTTCTATTACTATGCGACTACGGTGAGATTATGTGAGTACGTCTTTGTACACCATAAATACTCGATATCTCGAGTCGCCATCTCCATCTTTCTTTGCTCGAAACCGGTCGGTTTGCGGTTCCATGGTAATGTGAGATGCCTGTTACTATTTCCTCGAATGCTGGTTACAATTTTTCCGGTATAGCTGTACAAATGACTACTTAAGAAATTCTTAACGTTGTACGTGGTTCCAAATATAATATCCCTCTTCCAATGGTATAATTTCAGTTCCAAGGAGAGGCACTTCACGACGTTCAATGGCATCCCACAAGAGCAGTAATCCTGTCCGTAGCAAATGGAATTGTCAGTGTGTGGACACAGGTTCGTTAATTCGTTTAATTGGTAGAATGAATAGTTTCTCTGTTCAATGAGTCTGACCGGAAATCCGGGTTATGCTTGTTGCAAGCTGTATTCAATATTCCTGTGTTTGCTTGTCTTTTTTTATGAAAGTAGATTATGTATCATAGTTCCAAACACAACTAAAATAAATGCGCCCAGGGAAACATGATGTCTTATTTTTAAAAGATGTGTCTCGTGGCTGTTTCCTATTTTAATTAATTAATCGTATAATAATTTAGGCGCACGTCGAGAACTGGTCCGCCTTCGCGCCCGAGTTCACTGAGCTGGAGGAGAATGCAAAGTGGGTTCTTTCTTTCTTATTTGTCACTTTTTTATTGCGTGCAGGTCACTCTCATTGGCGAATTCCAGTATAAATTAGATGTGATCTATTTGCGTAGCCAGAATTCACCGAGTGAAATTCAAAGAAAATGTGATGATGCAATCAGGTGGAAAACATTGAGATACATTCAGATACACGGAGAAGGAGGGCGAATTCGATCTGGAGGATGAGGATGCAAGTGAGGAGGAGAAGGATGATGATGATGTGAGTGTGAATGAAGGAAGGATGGAAATGAGAGGATTGCGTAGTGATGACGTAATGTAAAGGAGGAACTGGGCGTATTCAAGATTGTCGGTAGCTATCAAACTTTAATTCGCCCGTTAGTTCCGAAATCTTCACTGAGTTTTCCTTTGATTTTCGTTTGTGGGATAGGGCACTCGTAAGGATAGTTCACTAATATTTTCAATAAATATTACCTAATAATGACGCAATAACCGTTCTCTTTCATCAGAACAACGAAGACGTGGAGATCGACGTGGTCAATCTTAAGCCGGACGAGATGGGATGCAGTTCGGATGAGGAAGATTCAAGGATGCCTGTGATGCCCACGACTAATAGTGAGTAGGGAGGAGGAGGAGGGGATACGGTAGCATAGATGGGCAGATAAAATCCAACTTTTGTGCAGGCGGTCGTCCGATCACTATTTGGCCCTGCAGGCGGTCATCATATGACCCCCCCCCCAAAGGACCCCTTTTTTAGGTGTTTGCCAGTGAAAAAAAAACTTTAAAAAAAATTTTTTTTCGGATTTTGCTTGCAAGCGGTAGTCGTACCCCCTTGCAGGCGGTAGTCAAGGTACCCTGTGCCCACCTATGTACGGTAGTACGATGGGGCAGAGTGATGATTAGGTGGTTGACACAAGCAGTACGGAGATATACACCATTAGCAGTTATTTATTCATATTCACTTCATTCATTTCATGGGCCCTCTACATATTACAACAACTGGGTGCATTGGCGATATGAAGTATGACTGGAACGGAAAGTTGCCGGGACTGCGCGTAGCGTAGGCATTTGAAGTACTTGCTAAACTGCAAATCCCCGGGTTACCATAGACGATATATAATTAGGTGTGGATATTGTGAAATTGATAAGCAGTTTTCCATAAATTAGCTTTGTTATATTCCTGCTGTTGTGGAATATTCTGGGGATGCCCATATCATGTATTTATTGATCCATGTATCGCTGTTGATTGCAGCCGGTCCACTCTGGTTCATTCCCGTCACTCCTGAAATCGAGAATCCCGAGACATTGCATCCCATCTTCAACGCAGCCGGTCCCTATGCTGGTTCGTTTTGTTTTCGATATCAATCGATAATCTGTTTATTACCGTATCTTGATATTATTTTGAATTTAAGACAATTATCGATTGCATTTGCAGATCTCTCCTTCCTTCGACAGCCCGCAGGAGGCATGCCCATTCAGTACGACGATCCCAATGATTGTGAGTTTCAAATGGATTGTCCTGAACTACGGTAGAAGCTAAATATCGATCCACTGATATGCATATTATCGATTTATTTGAGTGCGTCGACGAACTGCTGCAACGGCGGCCACAGCAGCTGCCAAGCCGATGGTGAAAGCTTCCAGAAGGCCTACCAAGTGATTACGGTCTCTAGCGATCGATCCAGCTCCAGTATACCGTACCCATTAAGTTATTGATTGATCTCTTTACGTGTATGATTACCGTAAAACGGTTTTCATTGTATCATTCTCAACTAATCGAAAATCTCTCCTATTGCTCCACCAACGTTGTACATTACCATTTACACTTTGACTGTTATTATTGCCTGATCTCTGGAAGTTGCTCTTATTGTTCTCGGTTTTTCTAAGATAAATATTTATTTGAAGTAACTGCTAACAATAAGTAATTATTTCTGAGCCTTTGAACAACCAAGGAATTGGTAACAGCTACCGTAGGGTCCATTTGTCTCGGAAATAAATAACGCAAATATATTGAGACGAATACTCAGTGCGAAAAAAAAGATTGCTGAGTATAACGAAGAAAATCGAGTAATTCGACGTAGCAATGGGAAAGTATTTTACAATCATTTTCAAATACTTTGAGATCCAATCTCTTTGTTTTTTCATAACCTTTCAGCAAATTAACCACTCAGTAATAGAGAAATGTTTTTTTTTAAATATTTTTAAAAACCTTGAGTGACAGTGGCAACTGGCACGTTTGTAAGTGTTCAGTTTTACTATATTCTTCAATTCAAGATTATTTATCAGGTGAGAATTGAACAACTGTTAAAACTGAACTCGATTAGATTATTGGTGAAACAACACAAAACATACCAAAAACGCATAGGAAAAAAATTGGGCAATACAAACATGAGCAACGGTTTTCAATGAGCAAAGAGTTGGATGAAATTTAGAACCGGATTATATTCAAGGATGGGTAAAGCTATTACTGTTTAAAAACCAACTGAGAATGATTCGGAAGACAAGTAGTGATTATAGAAAAATAATTTAAATTAATAGATTAGACATTATGTGACGAGTACATTAATTATGCATCATAATCTTCTCTCCCTCTCTTAATATTTGGTCTTCTCAGTTCATCCTCAACATCCGAGTCTATGTCATCCTGAAAATGAAGTAATAAATCAAGTGAACGGTAGCTACAGTGATCAACCTACTATAAAATAACAATCGATACAGTAGACAAAATACCGTACCTCATTGAGATACTTCCGTTGCCCGAGAACGAGAGCCCTCTTCAGAAGGACATTTAGACGGTACTCTGACCCTTTGAAACGGTAGTGATGGGAGAAATCTGAAATACAACTAAATTAAAAATAGAATTTTTTTAGAAAAAGTTATTAGTAAATATGTTTTTATTAAAACTCACCATCGAATCCACCCTCATCATTCAAGTGACGCAGCCAGTCTCTAGGAGCAAATCTTGTAATGAATTCGAGCTGAAATGAGGAATTGATTAATGAAAAAGTTATTCTGAATGACGATTATAGAATGATGAAAAATATTTCTAAGTCTCACCTCTCTCTGGTTCAATGGAAACTTCATTCGTGCATGCACTGGAGGGTATGCGAATGGTGCGATGAGAGAAGAGCCATCATCAATGTAGTGAGTAAATAAAAACTCCTGCAAGGAACATCTTATGAAAATATTTTTTTAAATGGTTTACTCTATCAAAATATTGATTGGAAAAGTGACCCACCTCTGGTCCTCTCTGGGTTGCCTCCGATGCGACTCTTTCCAATTCTTCAAATCTCGATCTGTGGTCCAATTTCCGCATTTTTGCCCACCGAATTTCATCTTCATTATAATCGATGCTGAAGTGGATAGAATATAGTATAAAACGTTTGTTTTGAAAAGGGATTTTTTGCAGGGTTTTTTTCCGAATGTTGCTTCAAACTCACTCAATAAGACGCCGTTTTGCGGGACGAGGAGGGACGACGATGACGTCATCAAATTCCTCAGCGGATTCCACCGATGAATCGTCGTCATCCGAAATTTCGGACCATTCCTCGGATGAATATTCGTCATATTCTTCCTCATAGTCGGAATTTTCCTCTTCTTTTACCTCTGATTCATCAGAGTAATCCCCAAACTCTGAATTATCTTCTTCTTCCTCCTCTTGCTCATCCTCGAATTTCGAAAAGAGTCTGAAACTTACAAATTATTGATTGCTGAGTGACTGATATTGAACAAAAGATTTCTTCTAATGGAGAGTACTCGACTTTGCACCGTATTTTCACCATTACACGACTAATCAATCGATTGGTTCTAATTAGAGTCTTATTTGTGAAACGGTGAAACTCACTTCTCCGGACTGTCATCAAAACTGTTGGGGCTATAGAGAATGTCGTCCGATGTAGATATATTGAGGTAGGAAGAAGGAAGATGCGCAGAATAATCCTCACTATCAGAAGAGGAGGAATAAAGGGGAAACTCTTCTTTCTCCACTGAGAAATTTACACTGAAATTGACCAATTATTGAATGCTGACATACAAATTTTTTTCTATAGCAGAAATCCGTATAGTCTACGCAATTTATTATTTGTTTGCAACTGATGTAGTCTTTTTCATCACATCCAAATTCGAATGTCGCGTTGTCCAACGAAGAATAAATGATTCTGGCGAAACGTATTCTTTTTTGTTGTTTTGAAATACTGTTTTGTTTGCACTGGATAAACGGCGAAACTCACTTCTCTGAACTGTAATCGAAACTACTCGGACTGTGGTGAATATCGTCCGATGGAGAAACATCGAAGTAGGGAGAAGGAAGATTCGAATAAGAATCTTCATTTTCGGGAGAGGAGAGGGAAAGGGGAGAAGAGTTGTACGAATCGTAAGAGTACATAATTGGTAGAATAAGGACTGAGTAAATGAGTACAAGATTGATTAATATGTATGTAGGACTCAAACTCCGCCCATTCTAATCGGAATCGATGAGACGCAGTAGGTGTGAATAGAAAATTTCTGTTAAATCGGAAGATGGAAGTGGTAACATTCCCTCTGGCATTATGCCACAAGGAAGAAAGCGTGGGAGCGGATAGGGTTAGTGTGAAGGAGAGTAATCGGAGTGAAAATATTTCATTAATTATCTCCAGTATCAAGCAAGATAGAATAATACATATTGGGCAAATTTAACATAATCATTCTGACGAGGCAGTAATACTTTTCAATAAAACATTCAAATTTATGTGGTAACGGATAGGGACAATGAGAATGGGAAGGGTGGTGGGAATTCTGTTTTGAAACAATAGCATATTTGATTCAGATATACGAGCATGCAGTTTTAAATCTTATTCAAAGAAAATAAAAAAAATGTTATTTCAACGACGTAGATGTGACCCGGTGATTTCGTGCTGCAGCGAGCCTTTTATAGCTTGAAGTCAAAAGCTGGAGTGATATTTGCAATATTTCGATTATGAAACGCTAATCCTCTTTATTGGCTGTCGTTTTAATTGATAACAATACTAACATGATCATTGAGATTCAACAAATCGATATTTCTAATCTTATATAAAACGCAGAAAAGATGCAGTGTATGGTGGTGGGAATTCTTTTTGAAACACTCGCATATTTGATTCAGATATACGAGCATGCAGTTTTGAATCTAAAATCTGATAGCGCCGAAATTTTTATTGTGGGGAAATTATAAGTAACATCGATTGCGACTTGACAAACATGGCGTTTAGAAAGGTATGGAATGATCGATACATTATAAGAAGAAGATTATGTACAGTACCTCCGGAAAGTAATTCACGTTTATTGAACAACTTTAGAACCAATAATTGGGTTGAAATTTTCAGTCTAGATATTAAATCAATCGAATACGCTGCGGGATTATGTGCTGGATAATGTTCACTCCGATCTGCCCATCTGAAATGGAAACAGATTTGATGTTGAACGCATACCTTTCCACTGGCATTCTTTTTACAGATTTAAGCCAACGATGGAAAAAAAACTGACCATCATCAGTAATCTTCTGTATTTCCTTTCGGTGTCTTCCAACTTTCGTTGCAATCCGTCTACCAGCTTTCGTAGAACTTCATTTTCTCCCTAGAACAATTAGGTAAAAAGCAAAGGTAAAGGTAGTTCCATCTTCAGCATACTTTCGAACATTGCGCTTTTCAGTGTGCACGCAACCTATTGCACGCAACCAACCAACCGCACACAACCAGCATATGATGCGACAATTAGGCATTTTAAAATTATTTAAATTTCGTTTTTTGTTGTTGTTGTAAAATCAGTGTATGGTGTGGATCCCCAAGTTGGCATCAATCTCTGCCTCGTTGTCTACTCTCACCCACCCACATCATTCCACAGACCGGTCAACCTTCCAGAAAGGCCTTTGGAGTGAGATAGCGTGTGAAATCGAGAGGGACTCTCTCACTTTTCCGTGCTCTCTCGTCCCAACACTGGTCTGTAGGTTTGGAATTATGTGCACCGTAACGCACTACTTCTAATGAATTTTCCGTAGTTGACCCCAAGCAAAATCTATGCTACTTATCTGTTTTTTTAATGATAACGAGTATCAAATTATTGATTACTGCACACCTTAGGACTTCTCTGGATAGCCTCCGATGCATCTCGTTCCAGTTGTTCGAATCTTGAAACGTGATCCATTTTGCTCATTTTTACCCATCTAATATCGTCTTCATGCGAATCGACGCTGAAATGGATTGAATATAGCATGAAAATGCTGATTTGAGAGAGGTAAAAGGGATTTTATTGTTCATTTTCCAAATTGTATTTCAAACTCACTCAATAAGACGTCTTTTGGTGGGTCGTCGAGAGACGAAGGTGACGTCATCAGATTCATCAAAGGATGATGCTTCTGAAGAATCCTGATGTTCTTCATATTCGAAGTTCTCCGAACAGTCAAAATTATCCTCCTCATCAAACTCTGATAATTCCTCGTCAGAGTAATCTTCATCCGAGAATTTCTCCTCTTCATTCTCGGGTGAGAAATCCGGATTAACCCTAAAATTGATGGATTATTGATTACGGACCAACTAGATTTGATTGTTGAAGTAACGTTATCCATATTTCCATTCGAAAGTGTGTTGCGAAATGCAATCATGAATAAATGCAAATCAAAAAGATCAATCAAAAAGCTGTTTTACAAACTGTTAAACCCACTTCTCCGGAGTGTAGTAGACAGAGGTGTGACTGTACTGCTCGTCCGTTTGAGAAATGCAGAAGTAAGGAGCAGGTTGATTCAAATATAAATTATCGTCAGATGCCTCCGCCTCGTAAGAATTCTCCTCTTCATTCTCTTTCTCTGCGAAGAACTCCCAATTCATACAAATTGATTCATTTCCGATCAAATAGATTTTTTCAATTAGAGCAATTTATAAATAGTGAAACTCACTTCTCCGAACTGTATTCGAAACTGCTATAGAGAAAATCATCCGATGGAGAGACATCGAAGTAGGGTGAAGGAAGATTCAAACATGAATCTTCACTTTCAAAGGTGGAGGTAGAAATGGGATAGGAGTTGTAAGACATTCTTGATCGAATAAGGACTGAACGAATGAGAATAAGACTGATTAAGATTGAGTCAGGACTCAAACTCCGCCCATCCGAATAGAAATCGATGAGACGCCGTAGTGTGATGTTATAGAGTGTGAAAAACGGAAGATGGAAGTGGTAACATCCCCTCTGGCATTATTCCACAAGGAAAACAGCGTGAGAACGGATTGTGTCATTGCGCTTGGGAGGATATAGTTTTGGCTGAAACAAATTTGGCCCGGTGAATCCGTGTAGCAGCGCGCCTTGAATGTCTTTATTTCGAATGATTGAACGATTTGCAAAACAGTTCGTTTATACAACGCAGATTATTACTATTGGTTGTCGTTTGAGGCAATACTAGCATGCGCAGTGAGATGTAACGGTTCGCTGTTTTTAATCTAAAAAGACAATAATGCACCGTTCCTGGTCCGATCGAGCGCCGATATTTTAATTATAGGGAAATGTTTGTGTTTAGAAAACTACATGATGAAAAAATAGTGCTGTCGGAAAGTATTGGCACACTTTTATTGTATAACAGTAGAACCAGCAATCGGGCTGAAAATTTCAGTCAAGATAACAAATGAATCAGGGAAAACGATGCTTGATTATGTGCTTAGTGATGTTCATTCCGATCTGCCCATCTGAAATGAAAACTGATTTGACGTTTACTCATACCCTTTTCCTAGGCAGATTAAATAATCCAATTAAAAAAAACTCACCATCATCAGTAATCTTCTGTATTTCCTTTCGGTGTCTTCCAACTTTAGTTGCAATCCATCTACCAGCTTTCGTAGAACTTCATTTTCTCCCTAGAACAATTAGGTAAAAAGTAAAGGTAGTTCCATCTTCAGCATACTTTCGAACATTGCGCTTTCAGTGTACACGCAACCTAGGGATATACGGCATAGGATGCGACAATTAGGCATTTTAAAACTATTTAAATTTAGTTTTTTGTTGTTGTAAAACCAGTGTATGGTGTGCATCCCCAAGTTGGCATCAATCTCTGCCTCATTGTCTACTCTCAGCCACCCACATCATTCCACAGACCGGTCAACCTTCCAGAAAGGCCTTTGGAGTGAGAGAGTGTGTGAAATCGAGAGGGACTCTCTCACTTTTGCGTGCTCTCTCGTCCCAACCCTGGTCTGTAGGTTTGGAATCATGTGCACGGTAACGCACTACTTCCAATGAAATTTCCGTAGTTGACTCCAAGCTGGATACCAACTTGGAATTCAACACTAGGCTTGATGCCAACTTGGGAATGCACATCGGTTTATCTTTTTCTTCAAAAATACCCGAATAGCAGCGTTGACGGCGCATTTCTCTGCCTCGATTCCTCTCACGATTGCGAAAAGTTCGTCGCACATTGACTCCAATTCATCTGATTGTGAAACTTTTTAAGTAACATTCCGAGCAAGACATTTCTCAAATAATGAAAAGAAAATTCAAAATTTTTTGAAAGCTACATCGATATGCTATCATTTGTTTCACTACGTTTCGGAAAGTTGAGAAAGGTGTGAAACTCACTTTGATAGTTGTCGCTACTGCGGTTGATTTCGGGCAGATCGAGAGTGGGATCTGCGAAGACCTGAGCAGTCATTTTTTCACTGCCAATTTAATTCTAAATCCCCAAATTATAGGTTTAATAGTCTAATATTTGAACGCAATATAAATTATCTTAATTAACGAGGATGAGAAAGGTAAAACCAATGATAAAGCGAGGAATGCAGACTACCTCTCCTCTTTCCTGCTCCTTTTCACGGTGACAAATGTCTACCCTCTGTCTCAACAGCCTCTGAAACGAAGCGGATCATAGAAATGGGAATTGTCGACTACTCTGGTATTTTTGCCCCAATGGATCCCTAGTTGATAGACCAATGGAAGAAAGATCAAAGGTGCCGACGGTTTCCCAACGGGGGAAACTGTGGGATCCCACTGGGAAAATTTCCCCCAAAAGGGGACCACGGGTTCCCCCATCGGGAAACCGTCGATGTCTTTGAACTTCCCCCCATTGGTCTATCAACTAGGGATACATTGGGGGCAAAAATACCAGAGTACGTGCTACCATTGATCCTCGGAAATATGCAATTGAGAACAATTGTGTGAGCAATTTTGAATTTTTCTTTACAATCAAAGGAAATGTGTTCGTCCACGTCTGATGAATACTTTAACTAACTCTGAGGTTGATTCTTCTCTCTGGAGTGAGAAATCCTTTCTTCGGACCTCGAGTATCAGTATCTTCCAAGCGGTTGAGCATCTGAACGACTTGTAAAATTTTTCTTGCCTTTAGGTAATATTTTCAATTTACTATCTTTCACGAAGTGGGTGTATCAGAAAAAAAGGCGACGTAATAAGTATAGCAAAATATAGTGTGAATTAGGAATGCGGGTTCGGTGTTCGTTTTTCCGGTATTTGGAACGAGAGATAGGAAATGCGGCTGACGAGAGTCAGAGAAAAAGATTGCCAGAGGGTACGCACAACACCGAATCAGCATCCCTATTGCGAATACTGCGTGAATCGATAAAAATCAACAAGAAGCGAGAGGGCGATTTGAGACGTTAAGAGAAGTTCCGCGAACTATTTCTTCCTTTGTCTGGGCGTCTGCGCCCTCTCGCATCTGCGTAGTCTCTCCTTCACTTGCACTGACACAATAGCCAATTCAAAACGAAACAATCAAAAACCAAATATTTGAAAACGTTTCAGGAGAAGATAAGAAAAATCATTTCCTCTAGCTGAAGAAGTTCGACGATTTCTGAAGATTATATATTATTTTTTATTTAATTTTCTCGGAATATACAAAAATATTACGTGATGGCGAGATTTTGTATGGCGGGCACCTGACTGGTCGTGTAATTATATCGCCTTGGACAAACGGGGAGAGAAAGAGAGAGGAGAGGAGGGAAAAAGAGGCCGATTCGTATGAGAAAGACTCGATTCCATGGGAATATGACAGCCTTCTTATCGCTTTCTCTCACTCACTACGATTGTATCAATTTCGACGTTCAATTTGATTTTTTTGGACACATTAGTGTGTTTATTCATTTATTTATTAATTTTTATGCAAACCGGGTGCTGCATATGCTAAAATGGAACATTAGAAAGGCGGTGACATAACTGTGTTGAATCAAACAAATTGAAAATGTTGAATTAAGTCAAAGCTTGGCTTGTTTTTGTAACTTTTTTCACTCGTCAGTGTTGATTACCGTGCTCGACCCTCTCTTTCTCCTATTCCGTCTTCTTCCTCCCTCTATTCCACCTGCCGTAACAGCCGCCAGCGGTCGATAGGAGAAATCCAATTGTGAGATGGCGAGATTAGTCCATGTGATCGAGTTCGAAATGACGTTCGCTGTGAAAATGACGTTGCCCGAGGCTATTTCGGTTACTTTGTCAATTGTCGCCGTCATTTAAACTTCTTGTGCGAAAAGTTTTTGCATGCGGCGCCCATGGAGTGAGGGAGTGATTGCCAACATTCTCTTTTCAATTCGCTCGTTTCGCGTTTTTAGAATTCAAGATCCATTGTAAGACGCGCTTACTTATCTAATTGTTGCATTTTTACTCGAATGTATTCAATGTTGCTGTACATATGTTTACTGTTGCCTTAAACTTCTAGTCTTCTAGCACTTTTTGAACAGCATAAAAGTTCCGCTGAATTTCACTTAAAGCTTGCACTAGTAGCACGTCATACTCTGAATGATCTAACCAATATTATAAGTTAATCTAATTTTGCAATAAATTTGTCTATTCCCGTCGCTTTCCACTCAATAGAGTACGTTTCTTGTCCGGATAAAGAGTCACGAAAGGTAGTCGGCGAGTGATAAACTGCGCGTAACGAGCTTCGATTGGCTCCCGCTCTCCTCTCTTGTCGACTGCCGTTTCTTGAAACATTTTTTTCGGCTTGAAATTTAAAGAAAAACTAAATTAGGCAGAGATAGATAAGAAGTTTCACCCAAAACTGCATTCTACAAAATCCAGATATGTTTCGGACTAGTTGTAAAATGAAAATAGTTCTAGTGAAAGCGTTGTGGTTCAACCTCTGGTGGATTCAAATAGTTATCAGCGATAACGCTATCTGGTGAGGATGTTGTTTCAGGTCAGGATGATTCTGACCTGAAACCCCACCCGCCTTGTTCGCTGCTTATAAAAATGTCCACTCATTCAATCTCTTCAACCTTCCGATGTTATCTTGTTGATTTCGCATCGATTCTCCCACAATCAACGATAAATTCAATTTCGCCGTTGAAATTATTTCCCATCGTGTGAAATCTCTCCGTTTTTCTCACAGAATTCGATTCTCCATTCGATTGGTTCTCAAACTAGAGAGGCTTTTTCAGGTAACTTCTCCACCATCCATTTTCACGAACATACAGATAAGAAAGGCGTTTTTGCATGTGGCGGCACTTCAAAACGTGAGTTTTTTGAATTATTTAAAAATAATTAAAAGTAATATTTTTTGAATAATTGAAATTAATTTTGAGTGCTCCCTCGACCGAGATCCCCGACTTAGCTGATTGCGCAGAAGACGAACTAAATTTCGATCTGGAAGACCCAATCAAAGCATCCGAAAACCTCATTATCAGCATCGAACAGTCAGTTTTACATATTTTGCTCAACGAAATCTCAATTTCTTTTAAATTAACGAACAAAAACTGACTTGGATGTGTGCTGGTGTTCTTGTGGAATACACATTTCAGAACAGAAGATGTGTTTCTTTCATAAAATAAAGAAAAACTATATTTTTTGCTTACATTGAGCTACGTGTTTAGCTCTTTTAGCTCACAACACAGTTTTATACCCGTTGTATACTTTCTCTCTCATCTTTAATAATTTGAAAAGTGTTAATAAGATAAATTGAATTGAAATGGACCATGCTGGTTCGAAGTTTTTAACAATCATTTCCGGTATTTCTTGTTCCATTTGTTTTTCTCTCTTAAAATATCCCCGTGTTGTCCATCTTTCGCTTCTTTGTTACACAGATTTCTGCTTACTATCATCATTACTATGACAACTATACACACATCATTCCACGCATCTATTTATGGGTGGACAGGCGGGATATCTTCTATTGTACGACGACCACTCCCTCTCTCACTGACCACAGCTTTCTACCTCGAATGCAAACTGAGAATGGGAATATTTGAATAGTAGAATGCGATACTAAATATGTGTTACCTTCAATGGTTTTTGACGTTACGATTCATCAAGCAAGGGGTCTTTCTTCGCGCACTTTTCTGTACTTCGAGCTCCTCAGATGATTATTAATCACTCAGAACATTTCCATTTCGAAAAGGTGTAGTCGATTATTTGGTCCTCGTACATAAACTGCTTTTATCCTCATTATCTATCATCTACTACTGATTACGAATAACTTGTTATTCCCTTCCATCCCTAGTGTTTTCTCATCCACTATTCGATTGCTTTGACAACGTCATTCACGAGAACTTCCTACTTTTTGATCAGAGGAAAATGTATGTCTTATCCCATTCCAATTTTAGTTTTGCACAGTCTGTCTAATGCTGTTTTTTGCTCCCAGGAACAAACTTTCAAAGCACTAGTATCACTGGGACCCGAGTTACAAAGAAATTTAACTCTAAACTCTGTCTAAATCCCGCGTGTTTTGATACAATCCCTCGCGTTTACTCAAGTACTCTCATTAGATGCCCCCACTCTTTTCTCCCTCCCTCACTTCTTCGATTAGTGACGTGTTTTCTCTTCTTCTTCTTCCCATTCAGCGAATCATCGAAGCGCATCCATCGCTTCTCTCATAATTACACGGCAAAAGCGCGTCTTGTCAGACTGCCAATTTCATCGATAGGAAGAAGAGAAGAAGAAGTTGGAGGAAGACGCACTTTCACTCACAGAGAAGATTCACTTTGCACTTTTGAGCGCCGGGCGACGATCGTTTCTCAGTTTGAATTCATTCTGAAAACTCATTGTCTATGTAGACACCTTATTGTCTCTAATTGTAAGGGAAATGATAGGCCACCCGAACTAGGTTAGTTATCGGACTTGATTTTCCTTGAATAGGAAGGCGATGCTATGATAGGAGTTAATGACTAGAATATTTCCTAAAGTGGTGCGGTTGGATGTTTTTTTTCGGTCCTTTGTGTTCGTAGACACCCACCCGACTCACGATGGGTGGACCTATTCATAACTTGCAACAGAGCAGTAGACTCGTTATGATTGTGTATATTGGCCTATTCGTATTCCTTCTCTTCTAACAATGAGACGACACGAATACATAGATGATATTTATCGTTTGCAAGTCCCATGACTTCTCTCTTCACTGATATCGCTAGTATACAATTTAGCGCTGTTTGCGAGATGCGCGCGAGCGTTACTTTTTCGAGCCGGATTTTGTGACGTAAATGGCTCTATTTTGCGCTATTTTTAGTGTGCGAGAAAAACAAGAGTCGGCGCATCATTCCCTAGTCAATCGACGCGCGTCGACATGGGTGATGCACTTGTAGACAATATCATCATCTTTCTGTTGACTCCACAATTTGCGTCAATTCTTCATTCAAAACGCTTCATTCAAAAATATGATGAGGGTTGATCAGTATGTCGGCTCTGTTCGGCAATAAGTATCTTTCTTATAAATAGTCCTAGTTGGGTGGCATTTGTCGAGAGGAGAAATAGCGGAAGTAAAATGAGGGAGTACTTGACCATTTCGCCCTTCTTATCTAACGGAATTATGAGATTCACGACATTTAATCTTCCTCTGATTCATATCTTCCTCCATATTTTGTCGATCAACATCACAACTTCCAACGATATTGCAATAAGCAGCGTCTCCCATTGATTGCAATAGGAATGACTTTTATGGCTTTTTCTAAGACAAACTGGCTTCGTTTTGCATTCAATATTAAATATTTACTCTTGCTTCTTCGCTATTATGAATTTGTTCATGTTTCAAAGGTAAATATTGATTTCAGTAACTTTTTCCTTCATTTCTCCTTTCTCCTTCAAGATTTCGATACTTCGCGGTCGCAGTCTTTCCCGCAGCCTCGAGACCCTCCACGGTTCGTTTTTTTTTAAAATTAATTAATTGAAATTAAAATTAATAATATTATATGTAAATTTCTGCATGTAACCCTGTGCATTTTATTGGGCCTATAACATTATCACCACGAAATAATGCTATCTTTATGTGCTGCTCTCATTAACTTTCTTCGTAGATAATTATGATAACAATATATTATTAGTTCATCATGGAAGACCTACGCAGGATCCTTTTTTTGCAATGAACTTTGCACATTTTTTCATTAGCCCGTGCAATCAGGAAGCGATTTAGCTCTTGGTCGTTTCGCTAATGAACCCGTAGTAATTTCGTCGGTTTCAAAGAATTCAGTCACATCGAACTGAAATTGGCCGCATATCGATAGATATTTTATAGTATCTTATAGACCAACAAAGAGTGCTGATGCATGCGAGATTAATCATAATTGTCTCTTATCGTTAGAAGTTTTCGTGGGCTGCATAGCACTTGTCATTATTGAGTAGAAAAGTTTAATAACTAGCCCAATACTTATTTTTTGGGTCTTTAGTGTTGTCAGACTCTGAAATGTCGCGATATCGTCTGCGTATCTCGAGTATCCACTTTAATCTCCCGTCTGCTCCCTAATTAGTCTCACTCAATTCCTTCGTCGATCTCTCCAATTGACGTCACTCGATCCTCGCATGTTTTGGCTCCTCTCCTATTTGTGTCTCATCTCTCATCATAATCCAAAGAACTACGCGTGAAATGCTTGAGATTCCCCTCCATCGGTAGCTATATCCAGTGATGTATTGAGATATCTTGAGAGAACTGCTAATCCCCCGCTACTTCGTGCCCCTCTCCTTGAATCGAAAATCGTTTGTTGCGTATCTTTCGTGATGGAAAGGCGGATAAGATGCCCTCGCACAGCACCAACGAGCAACGGTGCGTATTTGCAGCAGCGCTGCAGATGCTGCAAGAGCTCATGCCGTAGATAAATTCCGATCAGTTGGGGCCTTAGCAATTACTCCCGTATGAGATTAATCGCCGATATCCCTCATGAATATTACAGTTTAAATAATATTTATTTATTGTTTATCGATTATTTTGTATCGTTTAAAGTGAAATCTCGTGGGAGCGGTCGACGGGGCAGCGACAATCGACAGATGGACATGAAGGAATTGCACGATATTATGGCGGTGCCTGATGAGACGAGGAATGAACAGAGAGAGGAGGAGGAAATGCTGTGGGTTATTACAAATTAAAATACTACGTTGCACCTCTTGACCTGTATTTTATGTCTGATTCTCTCACATTAGCGTGCATTTTCGCTCTTGTTTCTGCAAATTATGCAATACTAATGCTAATGAAATTCTTATAGCATTTTTCCTCGAAATGCTTATCTCATTATTCGTATAATATTATCAATTTTAATTTCGCTGATTTCAAGGTTTCGGCATCTTGTTCGCGGTGACTTCAATGCACGCTTCGCAATTTCCGAAATTCTTGTCTCATTTTCCCGAAACAATCCGTCGGAAACGTTGCTATTACTATATATTAGAAAATGCTAACGTCTGTCTGTCTGTCTGTCTGTCTGTCTGTCTGTTTGTCCGTTCTTTTTTTCCTTCCGTCCGGTCACACTTTTTTCTCATTTTACTTATATTTCGCTTCAAATTCGCTCTTCTCAGAACCTCTCTTCTCAGAACCTTTTGCATATGATAACTGACCAGAAAACCTTTCAAAATTTAAAAAGAAAAATGCGCTAATTTCATGGCCAAGTCGGTAGCGCGCCAGACTTTAAATCCGAGACCCCCAAGTTCGACCCCCGCCGCGGGCAAACCTTTTGCCGCATTTTTCGCAAGTGCCAGAAACTGTTCTAACACGTTTTTGAGTACCGTGAAACACGTTTTCACCTGTTTTGCCGAGTTTTAACGTGAAAAATCGAAAAATTCGAAAAGTTCCAAAATGATCCAGATAACTTAGGGGATCGCAGGAAAAGTGTTTCGCGATGTCGGAAACGTGTCTGAACTAGGGTTCGCCTAGCAAGAAAAAAGACCGCTATAAGAAATTTGTTAAAACCGTATATAATAATTTATTAGTTTACGCAACATCGCAAGCTATTAACGAACACATAACACCCGTATCTTACAATTTTGGCCTCATTCTTCGAAATTCCGACTTACCTATACCTAAAGTAATGGAAATATTATTTTGTTTGTCATTTTTATATAGCAGCCTACCCACGGAAAAGAAAATTAGTGAATCCATGAGCGTATGGTACCATTACAAGCACCTATTGCGTGCACGACCGATCATAAAGCGAATCAGGAATGGCAATTGTTCAGATCAAGCGATTATAATGCAAAATATGTATGTTATTAAGAATAATTATTTTGATTAAGGCGATATTTTGAAACTGAGAATTTATTATGTTTTCTTTCCAAGAAATTGTCAAGAAACAAGGTCTTGAAATGGTGTCCATTGTTCTTGCAAGAAGTGAGATAATTGAATTATCTCATTTCGGGATCCCAAGATCTTGCTTGCCAGGCGAACCCTAGTCTGAACGTGCTCTAACGCGTTTTAACGTGAAAAATCGAAAATTTCTAAAAGTTCCCAAATGATTCAGAGAGCGTAGGGGATCACAGGAAAAGTGATTTACGATTTCGGAAACGTGTCTGAACATGTTCGAGCTCGTTTTGACTTGAAAAATCGAAATTTTTTTGTCAAACAAATCTGGGATTCTCGGGGGTCATAGGAAAAATGTTTTGCGATAAAAAATAAGGCTCCAGGTTCGGTCCCCTGGACCGAACCTGGCTTCTCAGCCTGGCCTGGCTCCAGGTTGGGTCCCCTGGACCGAACCTGGAGCCGGCTACCAAGCTGCCCTGGACTGAACCTGGAGCCGGCCACTGAGTTCCCCTGGACTGAACATTGAGCCGGCCACCGAGTCCCCCTGAAACCGAAACTGGAGCCACCTACCGAGCTCCCCCCTGGACCGAACCCGCACCCAGAATTATGCATAGAGCGTAGTGTGCGCATAGAGCGTAGTGCATTTAACCTCAATACAACCCCGCTAGTTTGATGCAGATTCCATAACGTAAAATAATGGTGCTCTATGCTGTTGATCATTTGACATTTTCACACATAAGCCCGTTTATTGGATTTACGTTCTCCGCAGACGAAGTAGCAATTGTCAACTTCTTTCTTGCTCAGGAGATAATCCTCTCTAAAATAATTTTAAAATATAAGGGTGTCCCAAAAGTTTTGCGACTTTTTTCAATAAAAACTTTTATCATCACATCTTCAACAGTTGACAAAGGTGATCAATCAATGTAGGCTCACTTCTTAGTCACAACCTTCTGCCATCGATCGGGCAGGCTCATGATTCCATTTCTCCAGAATGACTTGGTCTTCGAATCGATCCAAGCCTGGAAGGCCGAGTCGAGATCGGTCCGATTAGCGAACTTCTTTCCGCGACAGAAGTTAGCAAGAGATTGGAAACAGTGATAGTCACAGGGGCTGATATCGGGTGAATACGGTGGATGAGGCAGCCATTCCATATTCAGTTCGTCCAACTTTTTCTGGGTCAATTTCGCATGATGGGGTCTCGCGTTATCCATAAGGATCAGGATTTTTCCATCGCTTAGAAGACCAGAAGGGACCCTGATGGCGATCTCTTCCAGTTGAGTAGTGAAGACGTCAGCGTTGATGGTGGTTCCATTGGAGAGGATCTCCCAGTAGACGGGTCCCAACACGGAGAAGAAGAAACTCAGTAGTTCCTTCTTTTCGTGCAATTCTTTCTTCGGGACTGGCTGGGGATTCTCTCCGATGCCCAACCATTCCAATTTCCGCTCAGGGTTATCGTATGTGATCCACTTCTCGACCATAGCGATGATCTTGCTGACCCATCGAAAGTTGGGTCTACGGTGGAGCAATTCTCGGCACACATCGACACGCTTTTTGATCTGAGCAGGGGTGGGGGAGTGGGGAATGACATGGGGGAGCTTCGGCTTCCTCTCATCCCGGTGGAGGATTCGTTGTACCGTGGATTTGGGAGTATGAGTCTCTATCTCCAACTCACGCACACTCACTTTGGATTTGGCCGCCACTGCACTGAGTACCAGGGGTTGATTCTTGCTGTGAGGGCGTCCAGAACGGGGTTCGTCTTCGATACTATGGTCGCCAGAATAGAAACGCTGGTACCATCTATAGCAGATCGATAGAGTTGGGGAAGAATCTCCTTTCGAAAGCACCAGTTCTTGATGGGCTGCCTTCGCCGTCTTTCCCGCAAGAAAATTGTGAAGCAAAACTGTGCGATGATCGAAAGAAGTGTCCATTGGGAGAAACTTTGTAGAAACTAGGAGACTACAGCACTCGACTTGTGCTAAGGCTTGAATGATTACGAAATGGATTGTTTACCAAATGTATTTCGCAATTATCGATATCGATCGATTGCGCAATCGTCGCAAGCTAAAATAGGCCCGAGTCGCAAAACTTTTGGGACACCCTTATAGATTTTTTTAAATCGAAGAATAGATCTGTCTATTATTGGGATGAATTCTGTCGGTTATCGGAAAACTCGCCAACACAGAGATGTCACCAACTCTCGAATTATAGGGGAATGGGTCTATCATTATGTGGATTACAGCATCAAGCTTCTGCTGATTGTCAGTAAGCAGTAGGCAATAATTATTCCATTGGACTACATAGATTGTAGATCGCTTTATTGTAGTGGTTAGCACGACACGACCGGTCAAAATTACTCCTTTCTGTTGTTTACTTCTTTGAGTTGAGCGGATGTTAATTACATTTACCGATCGCACGGCGGTCATTGAGAAACGCTCACAGGAATCCCTCATTGTTAACATTTGCGAATTTTATTATGAATTACGAATTTGAATTAGCAAAAAAAACTTTATTGCTCCAGTAAGAGGAGTGATTTAAAAAAAAACGACAAAAAAAACAAATGGACTGCCAAGACCGTAGGTCCAACTTTATTGTGCGCGAGTCGGAAACAGCAGTGAACACCATTATTATCCGTTATGAAATCTGCATCAAAATTGTTACGCTCCCATTGCATTCTTGAACGCGCGCTCATCGCTGCACTGCGTCACTTCATGCACCTAATCTGCCAATATTTTTTTCTATTCTCTCCAGATATTGGATATCACATGACTTTTCCGTGCGTACTTTCAAGAGACTTAGTTAGTGCATCCGCTCTTGTCACAAGCAGTCAACTTGTTATCACAAGTGGTCTAGCCGCTCACGTGACCTATCAATAAGCTCTTCCGGTTCAGTTTCCGATATAAAAGTCAGTTTCAGATCTGCCAGTCGTCGTCCTTCCTTCAAATTTCGTCAGACGAACACGGGAGACGCCTACCGTATTCCTCCTCCGGTCGATAGGTCCATCGATTATTGATTATATTTGTTTGTTTATGGTTCATCAGGAATCAAGCGCAAGTTTTCGTTGTACGTGAAAATATAGTTTAGACCATGTTTTTCACCCTATTTTGAAAACAATTAACATTTAATTCATCCCACCTTTATGCACTTTCAGAGTGAGAAAAGGGCTTCTTTTTATCCCGTGAAAGAGGGGCAACAGTACTCATCCGTGATGATAATCCTCGCGAAAATGAATTCCAGCACACATCCAAGTCAAAAAAAAATGAAAAAAGTAAAAATACAATGAAATAAATTAGCGAAAACGAATTTATTGACGCTGGATGCAATTTGCTCATAAAACGGCTTGATTTCTCATTAGGCGTTGAGTCGAATCCTGATTCAATTCATTCCCTCATTCAAACTCTCTTCCTCTCTCTCTCTCTCTCTCACTCTCTCTCTCACTCTCTCTCTCTCTCACTCTCTCTCTCTCACTCTCTCTCTCTCTCTCTCTCTCTCTCACTTTTCGCAGTTACTCCCAGGCTTTCAATCGGCTCGATTATCAGCCTTCAGAGAGGTGTTTGCCATTTACTACTCCTTCTCTATATTTATTCCTCTGTTATTCTCTACGCGAATCCAGGAAAGAAATGGCGGAAAACCAGCGTCACTATTCTGTTTCCCTCACTTTCTCACAGCCATTTTCCCATATGAGCGAGCCAATGGCGAATCGATATTTTCGCGCTAAAATCCAGAAATTTTCTCATTTAGTAACTTCAGTTAGAGTGCGAAAAGCGTGACAACGGTTTGTTCATTTCACCCACTCTCTTCACCGGTCGGTGGTTGAGAGCGTGTTCAAAATGAATAGACAGTGATCTCATAATTCGCACTCTACTATTATTCTCGTGGAGAGTTCTCCTCGTCCTTATCGTCGTTGGTTTCGGAAACACGTTTAAGATCAAGAGCAAATTACGAAATGTGGAGTGTGTGTTAACATTGTTCACACACTCTCACACATTCGTCATTTTCGAGTCAATAACATTTCTCTTTCTCTCTTCCGTACGCTTAAAGGCCGAGATCTAATAGCACCTATTCACTTGGCAACTGCTTTCAACCTGATCTTTTTTTCACACCTTTTCCTACTGAACTAAAAGGCCGTGGGAAGAGAAATGCGTCAAAGACATTTCCCTTTACTTCGTTATTACATTTATAAAATGATACGAACACACAAAAAGTCAAAATGGTACTTCCTGTGTTTACCAAATCGAGAGAGCGGGCAAAAGTGAGAGTGTGCCTGTGTGGTAAACAACGGAAGTTCGTTATTTGACTTTTTGGTGTGATCGTATCATTTTATAAATGTAATATCTATCGATTGTGCCTCTTCCTACGTCTGAAACATATACGAAACATCATCTTGATCAGTGCCACGTGACACTCATAAATATTGCAATATATTTTATTGGTTAAAGACCAATCGTGTTTTGTATGTTTTTATGTTGTGAAAAAAATATTATTTAAGGTCCTCACGTTCTGGTTCCGGATCATCGATCGGCAATCGATCGGACACTCGTCTATCACCCAATCCATCCGTGAGAATCGTTTTTAAAAAAATATATTTTGTTCTATTTGAAAATCTACTCTTTAAAATATAGCAATTCTTACATGCAATCACTTCAAACAAATTTAATTTATTTTAAAAAATTGGATTTTAATGATAAATATTGGGCTGAGCCGGGGATTGAACCCGGGGCCTCTCGCACCCTAAGCGAGAATCATACCACTAGACCACTCAGCCATGTTTAATCATCTTTATCTTATCACCCTTGTTTCGCGAAGTTTGCAAATGGATCGATAAATTGAAAGCAAAAGTGAGGGCTGAGCCGGGGATTGAACCCGGGGCCTCTCGCACCCTAAGCGAGAATCATACCACTAGACCACTCAGCCATGTTTAATCATCTTTATCTTATCACCCTTGTTTCGCGAAGTTGGCAAATGGATCGATAAATTGAAAGCAAAAGTGAGGGCTGAGCCGGGGATTGAACCCGGGACCTCTCGCACCCTAAGCGAGAATCATACCACTAGACCACTCAGCCATGTTTAATCATCTTTATCTTATCACCCTTGTTTCGCGAAGTTGGCAAATGGATCGATAAATTGAAAGCAAAAGTGAGGGCTGAGCCGGGGATTGAACCCGGGACCTCTCGCACCCTAAGCGAGAATCATACCACTAGACCACTCAGCCATGTTTAATCATCTTTAACTTATCACCCTTGTTTCGCGAAGTTTGCAAATGGATCGATAAATTGAAAGCAAAAGTGAGGGCTGAGCCGGGGGATTGAACCCGGGACCTCTCGCACCCTAAGCGAGAATCATACCACTAGACCACTCAGCCATGTTTAATCATCTTTATCTTATCACCCTTGTTTCGCGAAGTTGGCAAATGGATCGATAAATTGAAAGCAAAAGTGAGGGCTGAGCCGGGGATTGAACCCGGGACCTCTCGCACCCTAAGCGAGAATCATACCACTAGACCACTCAGCCATGTTTAATCATCTTTATCTTATCACCCTTGTTTCGCGAAGTTGGCAAATGGATCGATAAATTGAAAGCAAAAGTGAGGGCTGAGCCGGGGATTGAACCCGGGACCTCTCGCACCCTAAGCGAGAATCATACCACTAGACCACTCAGCCATGTTTAATCATCTTTATCTTATCACCCTTGTTTCGCGAAGTTGGCAAATGGATCGATAAATTGAAAGCAAAAGTGAGGGCTGAGCCGGGGATTGAACCCGGGACCTCTCGCACCCTAAGCGAGAATCATACCACTAGACCACTCAGCCATGTTTAATCATCTTTATCTTATCACCCTTGTTTCGCGAAGTTGGCAAATGGATCGATAAATTGAAAGCAAAAGTGAGGGCTGAGCCGGGGATTGAACCCGGGACCTCTCGCACCCTAAGCGAGAATCATACCACTAGACCACTCAGCCATGTTTAATCATCTTTAACTTATCGCCCTTGTTTCGCGAAGTTTGCAAATGGATCGATAAATTGAAAGCAAAAGTGAGGGCTGAGCCGGGGATTGAACCCGGGACCTCTCGCACCCTAAGCGAGAATCATACCACTAGACCACTCAGCCATGTTTAATCATCTTTAACTTATCACCCTTGTTTCGCGAAGTTTGCAAATGGATCGATAAATTGAAAGCAAAAGTGAGGGCTGAGCCGGGGATTGAACCCGGGACCTCTCGCACCCTAAGCGAGAATCATACCACTAGACCACTCAGCCATGTACTGTCTTCGCTTGTGGATCTCTTATCACTCCTCAAATCTTCCTTTGTCGCAGGTTCGCTCGAGGGGATCTCGTTCTCCCTCTCCCACTCCAGTTCGCGTCACTCAAAAGTCCACTACTTCAACTCCGATCTCGAAGGGAGACCAGAAAGTGAGAAAGAAAAGAGATATTGAAAACAAGATTTTGCCGTAATTTTCACATTACCGTAAACATTCCGTCGAATTTTCAGAAAGGGTTCAGGAAGGTGAATAACCGCTTAGAAATCCTCATAATTTTCAGCATTTGTTTGTAAACGTTTCGGCATATTCGGAAACGTTTATTTTGTGGGTTCGAAGGCCGAACTTGTAAACGTAGCGCAATCACCGTCAGTAGTTAGAAAACATGTATAACGAGAGAAACGCTCGCGCTTTCATACATTCTCCCTTTTTGCTACCTTCCGAGAAATATGGAATGATGTGGAATTCGTGTTGGCGTGGGGAAAGTGATAGTTGTTCGTGTGAAATGCCTTATCGGCGAGTAATCCAACTAGAATCACTCATTTCTCACTTCGTTTCTTCTAACATTTCACCGTTTCTATGCTGCTCGTATTCTCAACTCTCAATCGTTATTTCTTTCTCCTTTTCGAACTCAATTCTTTCCCTTGCCAATTTTGTCTTGAGTTTGAAGATCGGAACACCTCTGACTTCCTGCCATCCTTATTACCGGGATAAAAAAATAAATCAATAGGTAAATTTCATACCCTAACTTTAATAGAAGAAAAAAATATTCCCCATCCGGAGCTTCCCTCATTATTTTGGTCGTTCATTAAAATTCTCCCCTTTTTGCGAGATCAAACCGCCTCCCCTCCCCTCCTCCCTTTCTCCTCCCTTTCTCCTCCCTTTCTCCCCCTATAAATCTCATCACCAACACTACAATCTTCACGGTACACTTGCGTGACATCTCGATCGCGTGTCTCTTCCAATCCTACAATAAGGAAAACAAATCAAATACCTATTCAAAATCCACTCCCAAAGGGCGAATTATTCGTTCGTATACACAATTCAATAAATTCCAACGACTCAAAGATGTCTCTATAAATGTGCCGGTCGTCTTATCCAATAATCCGTCGAAGGCCTTCGGGATACGGTAGTCGTCCTTGGGCAAATCAATAGTTCAATATTCGCACGGAGGTTTTTCCACTTGTTCAATTTAGTGCGTTCCCCCCCTCAATTACCACCGAATGTAAGCTATTCTTCTCTGAGCGATGCTGTAATGAGAAGGTAGAATGCATAGGGATATATTAGAATGAGTGAGAAAGAGAGAGAAGAGAGAGAGAGAAAAGAGAGAGAGAGAGAAACGAAAGGCTAAGGGGAGGAGGGAGGGACTCGGTCGCTATAGGAGATAGATACGCGCTAGTCTGCGTGAGATTGTCGCTCCGTCTGATTCTACATAAGAGTCCTTCGGAAGTTATCGTAGTCAAAAAAGGCCGATCGATAAAGCCAATCGATATGTTCTCGCAGCATCTAAACAAGCGGGTAAGGCATACTGTTGCTTCGTTGGAATTCCCGTGGCAAATCACCTGTTTCGGAGAATTATTGCCATTGCTGTGTCTAGCCTAGAAGGAATTGCGTAGATCACCTGGAAACTCTCTGCTATATCTTGTTTTTATGAGTCGAGAATGGATTCTGCCGCTGTTTTCTATCTCGATTCACGTCATTTCTCTCATTTCTTTCCCTGTTTGTATCAGCCGGTTGTAGCACGAAATATATCACCAAACATAGTGCTGATACATTTTTTCTAGATTTTTCTTATTTAAATAAATAAATTTGAATATTTAAGAACATGGTGGAGCAACTCAACAAGGACATGGCCGCGATGTTCGACCCCACGCTTAAAAATGCGAGGTGATTATTGATTTTCAAATAATTGTCATTAAATGTTATTATTTTTTAAAAGTGAACGAATCACAATACATTTTTTAGTCTAATTCGCTCCATGCTCAATACAATTCAAAAAAATCCTAGTGAGATCATTCGATAGTGAAACGCTAACATCCCTTGCATCCTAGACCTCATAGGAACGTTCCTACGGGCGTTGAGCCTGTTTTTTTCACGTTCACACTCTAACTGCTGTTTACCGAAAGGATATTATGATGTTTGATTCCTTGGGGTTTCCTCATTTTTGTCTGATCCGTTAATTATGTTTCAGAGTCGGCCCAAATAAGTCAGCTTTTAGAATTCCCTTTTTCCAGCCGATGATTTTTGTAAATGTTAATAAGGGAACAGAGTTCGCTAGTGAAATAGCATTTGTTGATCTTTGATCTTTCCCAGACCGGAGCCAGAGATGCCCTCTCCCGACGGGGTCGAGTATCCTCGTGCTGCAGCTTGGTCATCGGGCAAGCTGTCGGCTGTGCTGCAAGATGACAGGGGTGAGTGCTGCAAAGTTTTTTCTAGTGAAATAATAGCAACATATTTTAGTCATGTAAGCTTCCGCTCCATCAGGCTCAATACTTTTCAAAAATTCCAAGTGACATCATTCGATAATGAAACTCGAGATTCCCTTGTATCCTCCACAACTTAAGAACATTTTTCATTATCATTACATAATAATCGAACAAAATAACCGAAAAATAATTATTTTAAGAATAAACTGCTTAATTTCTAACCAAAAATAGACTATTCCCTACAATCTCTTTCATTAATTGACCTTCTCCTAGAAGATTCTCGATCATTGAAACACTTTCGCTCATTAATTTTCATGTTTTTGCACTCTAGAGGCCTCTCAGAGGCTCATTACTGCTCAAAATGCTCAAAATCCCACAATTTTTATCATCTTCTATACAGAGATCTCGAGTCGATTCTCGATAAAAACGACATCCTCATGAATACTATGAAAATATACCAGATAAGAAGCATTTAGAGAATACCATCAATGACGCTTCTGACAACTTGTCGAATGGCACCATTAGAGTAGTAAATAATAAGCAACACGATAGCGATTTTCGTATCTATTAGTAAAAGAGTATGACATTTGCATAATCCATTATTATAGGGAACAATAACAACGAATAATATTTTATTCCTAAAATATTTACAAAAATAATAATATTAATTTCAAACAATTAAGTACTAACAACAATAATGATTTTCAAAAAAAAAATAGTAATATCAAAAAATAAATTTTTAAGTAATAATAAAAAAAAATAATATTAATTCTATTTTAGGCCGTCAGCTCTTCCGCGTTTTCCTCTGGCAATGCCTCGCCGAGGAGAATCTCAACTTCATGGAGGCTACTGAGAAGCTCAAGAAGATGAAGAGTACCGAGGAGAAGAAGGTACGCGGGTTTGGGTTTATGGTTCCTGGTACTTGGTTCCTGGCACCCAGTACTAATCGGTATTCGCAGGCCTTTGCCCAGGAGATCATTGACAAGTACGCAGTGCTCATCAACCTCTCCGCTCCGTCGATGGCGGTGAGTGGTGTTCGGGATTACGGTTGGGTGGTGCGAAGAGTGCATGCGGCTCACCGACGTTTGTCAATCGTCGCATTGCAGGCGATTCAGCGCTCGGCCAAGTCTGACGACATCGACATGGAGGACTGGGCTCCTGCCATCAAGGAGGTATCTTTTACGAATTCAAACTTGAATTTCGCAGGCAAAATTAAAAATTTGAACAAAATTGGTCATTTTGCATTGCAGGTTCGTCGTCTGCTCGAGAATGATCAATTCCCACGCTTCCGCCGTTCTGAGACGTACCTAGCCGTAAGTTACTACGATTATTTGCACCGATACTCAACAGAAGTACTTTCCTCATCGACTACTGTAACAAATAGTGAGAATCGCGAGTTGATATTTAAAATAATTCAAATTCCAGTTTCTCGAGCTGATCCTTCCTCGTGCGTACGCCGAGCGATGGGCGGCCAACTTCGAAGCACTGCTCGGAAACGCCGTCAGTTTGAATTCCAGCTCGATCATAATTGAAATTGGGAAGGCGCGAAATTCAAATTTAAATTTAGGTGGGCCGCCATCACTTCCGTCTCTTCCTTCGCTCCATTCGTGCCGAGGAGAATCTTCGCTTCTGGGATGCGGTAAGACCGCAATTTTTTTAATTTTTCTACAAAAAAAATTGCTCACTTCTCGCAGCACCATCCCGTGATTTATTAGATTAATCTGAAAGGTTGATTGGTCTGGGAATTATCATTATTGTAAAGAGAGAGGAGAAATGCAGACATGCAATTACGAGTTGCGCGTGGGTGAGAAGAGAGATTTGAAAACAACGAGATACAAATACAATGCAACGAGATACAATGCTTTCACAATTAGAATTTCCCATATAAAATAAATATTTTTACAAACAAATATTTCCGTGAGTACGGAGATCTTGACCACATCTGACCGCGAAATTACCTTCCTGCAGGCCCAAATCCCTTGATTCCATGATAAAAATGTATCTTTTTCTATTTAAAAAAATACAAAATTTAAAAAAAAATCAGGTTGTCGAATTCCGTGGTACTTCTGGCCCTCAGAAGCAGGTATCGATGGTGACTCAGGCTAAGGATATCATCGCTACCTTCCTCCAGGAGGGAACCATCAATGAGGTTTGAGTTCGTTTGAACCTTCGTTGAACTCACTGTCTACTGTCTGTCTTTGTTTACTACCATTACAGTCTTTGTTTTAAAAATGCCCCAAATTATCACTGATATGTCCAATATTAAAATCGTTATTCCAATTTCTCAGGTGTTTCTTCCCTTCGGGACCAAGCAAGTAATCGAGTCCAAAGTGGCCGATGATCTCGTCGATATCAATCTATTCGATGAGGCCACCAGACACATCGAACAGGTTTGTAGTATTGTAAATAATGCGAAATATAATACCTAAATATTAAAAAAATCTAACATCTACTTCGTCCATCTGTTTTTTTATCAAGAGATTATCCAGGGATACGCATAAATGGGATTAAAGGGATTTAAAAAAATCATTTCCGCATGCAATCTTTAGCATTTCTATTTCGGTCGGAATCTAGCAGAAAAATATTTAATGGGCTTACAAATCGATAATGCTCATTTATGCCGTGATCAGGTACTTCGCAACGATCCCTACGTGCGTTTCCTGCAGTCCGCCGAGTATGAGAACCTCTGCGCCAAGCTGACCAGATAATGATCTTTGATCTCTGATCCGTCTTTCCAGATCGCTGATCTTCGATATCTGCTCTATGAGTGATCATCTTTAATTTCCAATCCGCCAATTTGTTTAACCCGATCTCCTTAGTTCGATCTTTGATCTCTCGATGCTCCGTGATCTCGAACATTTATTTCCTTTTTTTGTAGACTCAATCTACGAGACCGAACTACGAATTATCAGCTTCCCTCCTTTACTCTATCTGTGAAACACATACCCATTGTATGCTGCATTCATTGTCGATGCCCTATCATTTTGAGGGATAAAAACTCTCCTCATTTCACACGCTCTCTCGACCGGTCGATTCGCGAGAGAGAGGGTATAAAATGGGGAGAGTTTTGACCACTCCAAATGATAGGGCATCAACCATGAATACATTCAGAAAAATGATAGTAGTTTTTAACTATCATGATAGTCACGGTGGGCTCATGATAGTAAAATGTTACTAGCAATATGCCCACCATAACTATCATGATAGTTAAAAACTACTATCATTTTTCTGAGTGTACAGCAATATGTCCCGATCTCTTCTATGCACCGCTTTTTGCCTCTCTCCTATTGCACAATCAATTCTCTTTTTTACAGATAATGCGATTTAGATTTGTGATGGCCCGGTTGCTTTGTGATGCATCACAATCATAATATTACAATGTCTACAGACATTTTAGAATTTCGGTTATTCCACATCTATCCAGAACTTATCCCATATACTTTCGTACAATTCCCATAGCCAATTAACAGTATTACTTTTCCCTACCGTAGTCTCATTAATTGCAATCTCTGTCGAAGTGCAAATTTCGTCTAATTCTCTACTCTATCCGCTTAGCAAATATATTTTAATACAGATAAAATTGCACAGAAATGGAAGTAATTTAGCACAGCAATCTGATAAAGTTTCCTGCAACGATTCCGATTTAATAATTGCGTTTGCATGTAATTTACGACTCTACCGTAATCATCATCATTGTGTCAGTGTTGCAATCGGTCGTCACATCTGCGCAACAACACTCGCGAAATATGAAGTCTCTTTCTCTTCTCTTCCCAGGGCAAAAAGGAAGAATTATGAGTCCCCAGAGGTGCGCGGCGAACAGAATCTCGTGTAGAGAATTTGCGAATTCGAGAGAAGTCGGGGCGATAAACGGCGGTGAGAGAGTGTGTGAAATGGAGAGAGTGGAGAGAAAGAGAGAAGCTTCCTTCTCCGCAGGACCCTTCTCAATCCACGAAAAAGGCGCTTATCTGATCTCGCCTCTCTCCTGTCCGGTTCCTCCCCAGTCTTCAATTGCATTTATCCAAGGGGAATTTTCCCTCAAAACAGCGAGTTCCATGTGCGTTTTTCGATGCCGTGTACATCATCCCCAACTTGTAAAACGGGGTTAGCGTGAGAGTGTGGAAAAGTGAAAGACTTTCTCCAGATTTTACACACTCTCTCACTCCAAACCCCTTTTCTTTAGGGTTCGCATGAGGAATGATGTACATCGACTTAGAATTCGACTCAGAGTCTGCTCAAATTGACTTCATTTCTCGTCGCGATTTTCTTCTTTCGAATTCCTATAAGAACTTGCATACTGTGCTTAAATTTCTTAGAATGAGAAATAAAAAAAAAGTAAAGGTACTTCCCGACTTCGAGCTGGGCTCGCGGGAGAACACTGCTAGGCCAGTGTTACTAATGGGCAGATTCAGTCTGGAGTGCCCACCTTGCGCCAGACCTATTTACCTGCGTGATCTAGTCACGACTATCAATTCCCCGTCCCCATAGGTGGGCGCCTTGGTGAGGCGGTGGCGGTGTCACCACCGGGAATCGAACCCGGGTGATATGGAATGGAAAGGGAGGGCGCCTTAGACCACTACACCACTTCGCCATCGAATCAGAAATATTGGCGAAATATTTTCTTAGCACAGGCATTGCACAATGGACAAAAGTGTGTCGTTGCGGTTTTCTGGAATTGAGAAACACTAATCTTCAATGTTTTCTGGGATTTATTTTTTTAAATTTGTGTACTTGTTGGGTTTTCGCGATTTATCATAGACATCATTTCATAGTATCGTAGAATCTCCAGGAAGGGGCCATACATCTTTCTTGAGGGGTAAAATATGGTTCGTCTACACTTTACAACGCCCTTATGAAGTGTATTCGAATAGACAGCTAGACAACGCTTATATCCCATGCACATTCATCCGTCTAGAATTTACCCGTGCAAAATACCGTGACTGGGAGGTCTGTCATCAGAAATTGTGGGAGTTAAAGAAAGTGGAAATGGACTAACTGGAAAAGAGAGTGAGTGGAGGAATTAGAAAGCGCGACCCGACGACGCAATTGCAATATACAATGAAACGCGCAGCATCGGAGGAGGGAGAGAGAGAAAGAGAGAGAGAGAGAGAGAGAGAGAGAATCTCTCACTCATTTACACCCTCAGGGCACGGAAAAGTACTGAGAAGTGCAGCACTCTACATGAGTTCCTCAGATCCCCTTTTGGCATTCTGCCAAATGTCACTTTATCTCTTGGCTCGATGCCAAGATCTCTGCCATTCGTTAGCCACTCATTCATCATGCAAATCTGGCACTAGATGAGTCAAAGTGGGAGAGAGAGAGAGTCTGAGATACTCTGGGCACTTCCTGTAGAGAATTGAGAGAGAAGCGAAAGACTCCCGCCACCTTGTTGCTATTTAGCAGAATTTTTTTTTTCAAAATATTATTTTAAATTGATTCGATTATGAAATGGACTACTTTTGTGTGAACTCTCTTTCGATTCCTCGGTATGTCTCTCATTTTTTCGTGCTCTCTCGGCAACGGAGTTTACCAGTGGAACGTTTTATTATTTTGGACGAGTGTTAGGGAATTTGCAATACACCGGAAGAGACGGTAGCTCCACCGGATGGTTCCACTCAAGAATCAGAATCTCGAAAACACTCCAGAATATTTTGAGACAGTCTCTCAATTTCAAGAAAGCTCCTGATTCCGCTTTGCATTCCTTTCCGTTTTGTTCCCATTCCTTTAACTCGGTCCTTTCCTCCATCTCTCTCTCTCTCTCTCTCTCTCTCGTTATTCCGCACCTAACTTACTGACGCTTCATTGCTCGTTCTTCCTCCCCTATTTCTTTTCCTCCTTCCCATTTGCCCCCCGACTTTCCCTCCCTCCATTTCCTGTCTTTTAGTTTAGAAACTTTTTTTATTTACATCTTTATATCTTTTATTTGCTAATTTAGACCCAAAATGTCCAGTGACCCGCGTGTTCAGACTCATTATAATCAGAACTCGATGACCCTACAGTAAGCGCGAGGAACGATAGATTACGGTAGGACGCCATCGTCGTGACAGGACCATTATTATCTCCTCGTCTCTTTTTCGGCGGTGACGACTGGTCTATTGCCATGCTTTTTCGCTCCCCCCTTCGACTCCTGTATTATTACGTTTTTCTCCCCACATCATTCCACAGGCCAATATATTATACAGCAAGGTGTTTGGAGTGAGAGAGTGTGTGAAATGAAGAGGGACTCTCTCATTTTTGCACACTCTCTCACCCTGACCCCTTTCTGGATGGCTGGAATGTGTTTCCTCCCTCCGGTACGTGAAGTCGCTCAATTGGGGCATGTACTCATGTGTCAGGTTCAGAGTAGTTGTTTCTAGAGGAAACCGCAAATATTGTGAGAAGAACGATCCATCGTTCCTTATGTTGTCTATGAAACATCAATCTTGCCGGTGCGATTCCCTCACTTCACTTTTGTACAGGTCGCTTTCTAAAAAAAATTAAAAAAAAGTATTTCTGCAGCATAATATAACCAAAAAATTTTGTTTAATAGCTGAAATGGAATAAGCCGATAAGATCAATATTCCTGATTCATTACTTTTCCGTTGCTTACTTTTCACTTGTGACGCCTCTCTCTCTCTCTCTCACTTCCTAATTCCTCCGCACTCCCCCAGTTTCCGATGCGTTTCTAACGTCATAAACATTCCGTCCATGCATGTTGCTATTAGGAACTACATGAAAGTTCACGTCATCGATTTCCGTAAAATCGGGGGTTCAGAATAATAGTGATAAGATGAATCTTGCTTTTTTTTTAAAATTCATGTTCATCGTTAAATTATAAAGTCTTTAAAAATATATATTTTAATCTTTTAAGATTCAATAAAAAATATATTTTAAAATTGTGTACACTGCGGATATTGAAGTCGCGATGTTATTGATTCTCGTCTCTATTTCATACTCAAAACTCATTGTGATAAGCTAATTCTTTCCTTCGTATCAAAAACATTCCATCAATGAGCCCTATTCATCGCGTTTTGAATTCCGTGAATTGACGGCGATAATGAATCAAACTCTTACTCTCTTTCGCTACCTCAAAGACCTCGACCTTCTTTTCTTCCTCTCCCGAAAAGCTTCCTTGAAAACAAATCTTTTCCAGGATAACTTGTTGTATCTTGGGTTGTGCATTCGGGTTTCGTGAAACGGCCTATCGCTTAGCTTACCCTAACCGTGAAATTGCGAGGGAAGAGGCAATGGGTCATAGTATTGTATCTCATCTTGTATCTCATTTTGTCGTACAAATATCGACCTCTTTCTCTTGTAATTCCTCCCTTCTACTACAACTTTCCTCTTCTTCCTCTCAGCTGTCACTGATATCCACTTACTCTCCCTGGTGTATGTCGTCCCCCTTGTAATCCGAGTAGTGCATAGTGTAGTCAACGGTGGTGAGCATCGACGAATCACGTCAATCTCCGTAGGACCCGAAAGCTTATGAGGGATTACATAGTTTGATATCCGACAACAACGCCTTTTTCACAATGTCTCTCAATTTTTTTACCCTTTTCTGTACATAAGAACATTTATTCGAATCACGGGGAAATGCGGCACAAAACATTCTCTGATATTAATCATTTTTGCACGATTGTTCTGCGGTTTACAATGGAATTGTGAATTTTTTTTGAATGACTCATTGTGGCACATCTCTCATGTTAATGACCCACCCCTCTCTTCCCTCCTCTCGACCTGTCACTCCCGACCATGGCAAATCGGCTTCATCACACGTCCCGAGAGAGAGAGAGAGAGAGAGAGAGAGAGAGGGAGAGAGAGAGAGAGAGGGAGAGAGAGAGAGGGGGAGAGAGAGAGAGAGACTGCACTCTCTCCCCCACTCTCACCGTTTGCCCCTCTCCCCCTCCCCCACTCTCTCACACCCCCTATAACATCATGTACTCTGTCATCTTGTACCTGACACTTCACCGATTCGAGGCAGCGAGAGAGCGTGTCATTCTGAGAGAGCACCTGCGCAAAAAACGGGGCTCATCTGTGTAGGGGAAAGCGGCCAGATGCGAACGCGCTCTCTCCATTTCACACACACTCTCTCTCGTCGTTATTATTCTTCTCTGCTTCTCTGCTTCTCACAATTTCCCTCGGTGTCTCGTTTGATCTACGCGCGGCAATAAGGATTCGGCGGGCAGTGGTTTTTTTGTGAGAGAAATGACTACATCGAATGAAAATGAGAGACGATCGGGGAAATGAGGGTTGTAGTAGAAGGAGGTCCATTTTTATGTCTACTACAAATCCACATATTTTGTTTATCATTTCTGCAGCATCTCGCTGGTTTTTTTTCTTTTTTCCTAGTTTCCTCGAATCTTAATTTCATCATGTTGAAAGCTCTAGAATAGATCAAATATGAGCGTTCCCAATATGAGTACGGATGTTTCCGTATTGCAAACTCTCTCTCCTTAATCAACCGGTGTCGGGAGTGTGTGAAAAGATCTGAGGATTCCCTACTGATTAAGCTCACGGGTTTGCATTCCCAAGTTGGTATCAAGCCTAGGGGCTACTTGGGAATCGAGCGTGTCAAATGAGAGAATGAGACATAAAGCTAGAAATTCCCAAACTTCGCATGAAGTTGACGTACCCAAGTTGGCATCAATCTCTACCTCGTTGTCTGTAATTTTCTCTCTCACTATTGACACGCTATTTTAACTGAAATTTTCCCAACTTGGCATCAAGCTGCCACCAAATTGTAAATCTACATTAGGTTTGATACCATATTGGCGATGCACGCCGGTGCTTATATGTTTCACGACCTTTTCTTAAGTCTTTTCGTATTTCGGTGCTAGCTGAACGCATTATGCTAACAAAACTAAACAATAATTTCTTTTTCAAAGTCCGAACTCCTCTCCAATTGTTTGGATTGAGTGATTAATGTGTGGCAGCTGCGAAGTGTGTGCAAAAAGATGCGAAGCTGCGGGATAAGAGATCCAACTGAATTCTCAGTTGCCCCGAATTTCTTCGTTCACCTTCTAATTTTATGATTAAATAGAAATCTAACTATTGTTAAAAAATATTTTTTAGCTGAAAAGTGACTATAATTCATTGTAAAAAAAACAAAAATAAAAAAGTAATATTATTTTTGTATCGTTTCATCCATTTACATCGTCTAGACCACCTGTCTTCTCTCGTCTAGAATCAGAAAAAATAGAGCTGTGCGACGCATTTTTTTCACTCGCCTTTTCCTGTTTTACCGCTAATATCAGCGCCGCCCCATAAATATTCAGCAGTGCACATTACCGCGAATTAATGTCGCCAGTCAACTCAGAATTCGGAGCACTTCTCCTACACTTTCTCTCTCTCTCTCGCTCTCTCTCGCACTTGTGAATCGTCTCTTTCCGCTGTTTTCGAAAGCAATTCACACTCTTCTCGTTCGTGTGTTGTGGTGGAGGTCGACACCTCGATTCGGACTCTCAAAACGTCTAGAGTTCTTAGCATTGTTCTAGGAGTGAAATACTTTCGATACTCGCAAAGGCTCACGAAGTGTGGCAGAATTTGACCCGTCCAATCGCACTAGTTTTTCAAGTATATTTAACGCAGGTATTAATCTATACGGTGATAAATGTCATGCCTTCTCAATATGTCATGACAATTCGTCGAAAAATCATGGCCATGGAGACGGTATGGCTCCTCTGCACGTTTGCGTTGCTACTAGTGTGAATTGCACTAGGATTTGCAAAATCTCGATTGAGCAACCATGAAATCTCTCGTAGGTCAGTCACCCTTCTCACCTGCCCCGTCAAAGTTCCCACAGGAAACGCGCTCGATTAGCTCTCTTTCCTCTTTTCGTATCTCAGATTCACTCACGTGGCCCCATGGAAAGGACACTTTACGGAGATATTGCTTGCAGCTATTACGTTAGTTTTTTTTGAGGTGGTAGGGAACTTCGAACTATCTAGGTGCACTTGGGTTACTTCGAATGGGTTAATTTGGTTCGCCTGGATTCCCTCACCTGGGTTCGCCTATTGTGCCGTAATATTAGTATTTTTACATCTCTACGCTGAAACAACTATGGGTTCAAACTTTCCGTCCCTACGTATGGCTTTTGAAACATATTTAATTGTGAGTATTGCAATCATGGTTCCCCTCGTTTTCATGTGTTCTCGGAGATCGTTATTTCATCTACTATGCAGTAATATTAGTTTGTTATCTATATCATGCTTGCAAACAACAACTGCATCTGAATAATTTCGGCTTGACATATGGAGTTTGAAACATTTTTTTTTGGTGAGCTGCAATCCTGGTTCGCTCCGTTGTCATTTCTCTACTACTTTCTGTCTCTTTCTCCTCGTCCTCCCCTCAGTTCTGATAATCTTCTCTCTCTCTCTCTCTCCTTCTCTCTCTCCATTCATATCTATTCCCACACGCTCGTTCCATCATTCTCGACCGCGCATCATTGCTCCCAAGAGATGTATAGAGACGGGGCCAGAACGGGTCCCCTCCCACTGATTTCAGCCCCCCTCCCCGATTATGGAATCTCCTTCCTAATAGAAAGTCAGAATGCGTATTCTCAGATGTGTTTGAATGTTCGTTTTTGCAGCGAATATGTTGTCAGTCATTTTATAGGGTGCGTTGATTCGGGAGACCTTCTATAGATAGTTGTTATACATGAAGGCTTTGAAGGCCTGAAGGCTTTACGTCCTGTGCAGCCGATTAGTTGTTGCAGATCTCTAGAATTTTTCACTAATTTGTGCGGCTTATTAGCAACATTGCCGATCTCTCACTGAGAACGACGCAAAAGTGTTACCAGCCGTGCATCTGCTCTAGAATCGCCGGTGCTACGGGACCGACCATTCGACCAGTGGTCCGACCACGAAAAAAATGGCCCGGCGAATTGGCTACGGGACCGTCCACGATATGCTACTAGACCGACCATCCGTCCACAGGAAAGACCACCGGCGATTCTAGAGCTGTACTGTGCAGACAATTGAAGCTGTGTTCGTTTCTCCATTTCTCCTCTAACTCTTCTCTCCATTCTTCTCACTGTCACTCCCCTCTCTCCCCTCACTCATGTCATGGGGGTCACAATCTAACATCACTCGTCTGAATGAGTCGCGACTTCATTTCTCGTCTCGGAATGAGGGATATGCCGAGTCCCAATTGGGGAACGTCCAAAATATAGGGAGGAGTCAAACGGCGAAATTGCTGCAAATACGGCCGTTATCTCTCTCTCTCTCTCTCTCTCTCTCTCTCTTTCCCCTGAATTCCCCTCAATTTCAGTGGAGGAGGTTGTTCATAATTCATGAATGACCTCTGGGTCGAAGTGTGGGAGAGAGAGAAGGGGGTACCGAGTTTGCGAGTCCGTACTGGAACTAGAGCGTGGTGAGTTGACGTTGCACCGAACTGCATTGCATAAGCACCTCTGCAATTTGATTGGCCATATTTCGAAGCTAGTTTTTTTAAGTGCATAGGTTTTTTCAGGTTTAGAGCGAGTTCTCATGAGGACGTGCTGACGTGATTGAAAACATTTTTTTTTCGTTTTTACTATTTCATTTTATCAGCAGGTTGTTCCACACAAAACGTAAATCACCTTTCAAGATTCTCTTTCATTCTTGGGTGAAACACATTTTCATCCTCATCATTTCTAGAATTTTTCAGCATCTGTGCGATTCTTTATCTCTTTTTTCGATGTCTTCTCACTTCTGCCGAAAGTTTCTCGTTATATTTTATTGAAGAGTTCCATCTTCTATTCCTCTCTCTCTCCCTCACTTCTTTTCATCATGGACTCACCAGCCCCCCCCCTCGTTTAGATATATTTTGATAGAGATAGAGTCTTCCTAAGCTGCGCTCTCTCGATATCACACACTCTCTCGTCGCACTCTCTCAATTTCATACACTCTTTTGCCCCACCCAAATGACCTACCAAATTGGCCCAATCGCGCTCATGATGCCGAGCCGAGAGAGTGCGCGACGCGAGAGAACGCAGAGTGAGAGAGCGGACGAGAGAGCGCGTCAAAACAAGAGAGCACAGAGGCAGAAAACTAAGGAAATCTCGCATAAACTCATGTGAATTGGCTCCGTTTCCCATAATGGCCGATTCATTCCGTGGATTGACGAGAGGGGAAATGAAAAGGAGTGTTGGCTACTAACCCTTTCGCTATTGTTTCGTGAAATTTTCGCTTTTCTCCCCTGAAACGTTCGTATTTCTTCTTGAAATAATTGCAGCTTTCCGGAATTTTTCAAAACTTTCAGCCAAAAAGATCTCAAACTTTGTGAGATCTCCTCAAACAATTCGTGAGAATCTCTCAGGCCGTGTGAATATTCCACCGCGCACTGTTTATCCTCCTTTGAGATACCTCTTCGTTCCATTCTTCATTACAGCAATTAGAGAGTGGCAAACAGTCAATCCCCATTTTACTTCCATCGAATCGCTTTTTACCGATTTTTTGTTTCCCGGAAAGCTATATGAAAGGGGTCAAAGCTGGCAAAAATTATGAGAAATCTCTCACTTTCACACACTGTCTTGCCCCTTTCTGGAGATGCGGAAACACGTGGGTGCTCCTGCAAATCTGCGACTCCATTAGTCTTGGATTCACTCCCACTTCCACACTACATCGCCTATCTTCCATGTCTTTTCCGGTCCATTTATTCCTCTGGCAACTCTCCATTTCAGCTGCTCTTTCGTCCTTTAAGGAAGCCTCTCTCTAACATTCAGATTCATCATTGCTTGCACTGATCCCGTCTCTCTCTCTCTCTCTTTCTCTCTCTCTCTCTCCTCCCATAGGACACGGCCCCCGAAAGAAAGACATGATCATTGCAAGGTCATAAATAACATTCATCTCCTTCTTCCTTCTCTTCTTCTTCCATAGAAGGGGGGAGACACTTGTCCCTTGTCACCCAGTGGGAAGAAGACACAAGTCGACCCCACTCTTCTTCGACCCTCGTTAGTAAAAGAATTGGCCAACGAGGCGGTCATAGCTATTCCAAGCGCTTTTTCAACTGCCATATACAAATGTCCCGTACGGTGATAGTATTCGAAAACCGAGTGGGAAGAAGACACAAGTCGACGACCCCCTTCTGAGTCCCCTCGTTAGTAGAAGACCGCAGACAAGTCTTTGGCGGTCACATCCGCATCTTATAAGTATTTGTATGGCAAATTTCTGTTCAAAGTCATATCTGAAAATTCCTTACTAATCGCTTTTTCCTTTATAATTTTGCTGTATTTTGTTTTAGAAGCAAACATTGGGTTTACTAAAAACGCAGCTTCCCGCCTCCTTTCTTTCCGTCCTACAGATATTCATGGACGGAAGAGTGTGATGGTTCCACCCTATACACGTATCTGTCTGTCTTCGAGATTATCTCTCAGAAATGTTTTTTCTCTGCTGGTAAAGTGTGCTCTTTGTGCGTTAGTTGTTCATTTTTTGTTAGCTCGCATGCATAACGTCGTTTAACGCTGATCCTATACTGATTTTTATTGCCTAACTACCCTCCCACCGCCCGCCTTCCTCCCATCTCATAAAATGAGTTTACTCTGCTGCTACACCTTCCGCCGTCCCTTGACATGATGAATGCTCGTTCCATCGGTGATTAGTGATAGTGGAGTGAGAGCAAATTGATGGGGAGAGAGAGAGAGAGAGAGATTCAGGGGTAGAGTAGTGCTCGAGAGCCTGTCGGGATTCAGTAAGAGAGAGGTTAGACGGCTAACAAATTGATAAATGATTGTGTGTACGCTTGTTCTTGTGAGACGACGGGGGAAGGCTATCAGGAACAGATTAGTGTTGGAGGAGGAGGAGGAAGAGATTCGATCGATATTGTTCGCTATTATTGAAGCTCTTTTTCCTTACTAAGTAGTCTTACTTACTCAATAGGTTCTTGAATATTAGAATTATGGCGGAACTCCTCTCGTAGATTAAATTGTCCTGTTGCGTCTCTTTTCCCATCTTGATCACTTCTTTCTTCCTCGAAATTCGAGAGCGATCGAAAATCGGGATCGCGTGTTGCACTTTCTTGTTGACTTTGCTGAGATTCCTTCCTTTTTCTGTTTCCGTTCCAGAATCTTACTGGAAAATCGGTGTAAGTGTTATCCTGATCCTACACCCCGATAATACCAAATTTAGCCTTTTTTCATTTATTACTGTTCCTTTAATTACTGTTGCACACTTCGCGGGTACATCAAGTAAATAAATTAATTAATGATAGGTATTCCACATTAATTCGCAACAGTGTATAGCCTTCGAACCGTTATGATGCATTTTAGGAGCTGTTCAATGTATATTTCTAGTTACTTTGCAAAGATCCTCTGCAAAAGTACTCATCCATCTCTCCATCATAAAATCACGCATCTTTTATTATATTAAACATGCCGCATGAATTCGCAACAGTTCTGTTAGTGCACATTTTTGAACTAGATGTCTAGTTTAGCTTGCAAAAATTTTCTGCGAAAGTGCATCTCTCCTTTCTCGTCTTCGGTTCCCTCTTTCTTCTTCTTTTCTCCACTTTGTCCTTTGAGAATCTCTCCAGTTGTTATCCGGTTATCCGATATCTTCACTCTCTTGTCTTCAAGAAGCGAAACTGCTTGTTTCGACCTTCTTTCGTTAGACAATACTAATGACTAAATTGCAATCGCGTTTTACTAAATATTTTATAATTGTTTTATTGAAAAGATGTCCATGATGAGAATACCTTATTCCTCAATCATTCATATTTGTCCAATTATTGAAACTCATTCGGTCATTCCTTGAACGCGTACTAAACTCAAATCTTCTCGTGTTTTTCGGAAAGAAATAATTAATTACATTTGCAATATTTATTGTACACAAGCAGCGTCACCGCACCAATGTGAAATGTCCACTAACCAATTATGTTATTCATCAGCTTCTCATTGACCGTTGTAAGAGTTGCGAAACGACAGGCAAGCATTCAATTTTCGCAGTAAAATTATTTTAGTTTATTTGTACCTTCCCGATCAACGTGAATACTCTTATTGCATGTCAGGCAAATTTGTGGCATTCTTGAAACTCACCATGTTATTTCCCGGAACGCGCACCACTTGGAATCGCACAACGACAAAGGGAGAAATGGCCACTGATTACTACCCAATTGTGCTGTTCATTCAACCGATACTCATCTCATTGACCGTCGTAGTGTCGGAAAAGGCAGGCAAGAAGCAAGAAATAGGGGCTATTGTTGTCGAGAGACACCCAACAGCCCCGCCACCATTGACGGCTCAATTTAGCGCCCACCCCGTCTCTCTCTCTCTCTCTCTCTCTCTCTCTCTCTTTCCTACTCGATTATTACGTTATGGAGCGTTCGGCGGCTTATTGTCTTATTGCATTTGCGTGTATCATTCGAAGAGGGTCTAAAATGGTTTTCTGATTGTATTTCACTCTATATCTTATCCTGCCGAATTTTTATTATTGATAATTTCTCATTACGCACTACCCCTATTTTAAAAATATGCATATCCTAAATCAACTCAGTGCTCGATCGCTGGCCGGGCGCCGACTACCGTACACCGTCGGATGGGCTGCGGTGCAGTGAGAGGATGAGATGGTCGCTGGTCGTGGTGTGCAGCATTCTGCTCTTTCCTGAACTCGTCGACGCCAACTTCAAGGACTACACGAGGGTGCGAGGTGAGGGAGGTAAGCACGGAGTGGTGGTCGCTTGCTTCTTCGATCAATATTCGCTAGGGGAACACTGACATTACAATGTAATTTAGAGCAAGTATCTAAGACCGCTGTTGGATTTGCAAATATTTTATCTGGAATGTTTAAGCATGAGCGGGCGAGTAACTAGTAGGAGAGGACTGCATGACACGCCAGTTCGGCTTCGCGCGTGCCCCTCTCGCACTCCCTTTTTTTCTATTTTAGCCTACCACTCATTTACCGAATTCTCAAACAATATGTCGTAAAATGCACTACCGAACCTGCTTCGCTAGTACCGCATTCAGCGTATTGCTGCATGGCAAAGTTGTAAACGATAATCGTAAATTTGCGCAAGAGGAGTCGCATGCATTCGCAAGTAGATAGACAATCGAGAATAGGATGAGATGAGAGAAGTTAGGAGGGGAATTGACCCTCGGGGGCACTTTTCCTAAATGTTAAAATTTATAAATTGATGCATTCGGTCGAAATGTTAAAATTTTACTTCCTGTGTTTACCTAAAGCAAGAGCGCACACAAAAGTGAGGGTCGACAAAGTGTATGTTTGGTAAACAATATAAGTTTGTATTTTAACTACTTCTTCGTATTATTTCATTCAATAAATGTAATATTACACCGGAAATGATCTCGAAAGTGAACCGGAAGTGCTTGCTTTCAGCGTATCCGAAGCGTCGTTGCCATCAGTGCAACATGCCGCAGGGCTGCAGCAGTGGCAGTTGTGTAGGAGATATCTGCGTCAAGAGTGTCGGTGAGTTCAAAGGAGAAACAACGAAATATTAGGAATACCTATAAATATTTCTTTAAAAAGATAATGCTGATGAAAACCAAATAGAAAATAATATGATAGAATACTGAATATGTGAATTGGTACGGCAATGATACAGTCGAAACCTTTAGCTTTATTGCCACTTTTGCTCAGTTGCACTATTACAATTTATTCCTGAATCAGAGCCATGGCATTAATGAAGTGGTTGTTTCATTTTTTGGACGTTAGGATAACCGTACTCCGTAGAGCTGTTAGAAATAGTTGTAGTTTATGTAAACAACTTAATTATAGCAGCAGCAAGTGCGACGCATACAATCTACGTGAGCAAGGGATGCGAGAACTTCACTATGCACAGGTTGGTAGCTAAATTACGCAATGCGCAAAATATTCAACTTTCACGAGAGAATATAAACCGAGATTTTTTGTTTTATTTTTTCGGGTTTTGGATCCATTCCAAACGGTGTTGACATGAACTCTTTCGATCTATTTTCGACAACGAGCCATTTTATCTCAGAAACGCAAAGTATTTTTCGAATCCTTTCGCAGCCGATATTTTAGAAGGGATAAATAATTAAGATTTATCTAACATTTTTAGCAGTCACAACTTCCGGTTCGAGGAGGGTTGCAAGCAGGAGGTTCGTTTTTTATATTTTTTTTAAAAATTTCATTTTTTTCCCTTTTTTTCGGGATTGGCGTCAATTTTACTAATGTAATATTTATTTTTGCATCTGTTATGCTATCCGTGAAACGTACATCGAAAATTGGTTGATTTTTAACATATGTTTTAGAAGATCTCAGCTGCTTCAATCTCATTGCTACTGGTAATGTTCAATATTGTCATTATAGTACGTCTTCGGCGTCGAAAGTATGATCTGCTACTGCTCCGACGGCGATTACTGTAACTCCTCGCCGCATCGATCGATTGCCCTCGCCATACCATTGTTGCTCCTGCTACGGTATCTACCGTAACTTATAGCTCCGAAGAATGTATTGATTTTATGTCTCATTACCGGTATGAAATTGTCTATCACTAGTCAACGCAATTTGTTTCCCTCTAATCATTCGTCTTTCCCTCCTCTCCACTACCAAAAATCTGGCAATCAGAGTCGCTATTCATTCAGAACTTCTCTCTTTTCTCTCTCTCTCTCTCTCTCTCTCTCTCTCTCGGTGATTTCTCTTGTTCATGCTGTTCTTTATCAATAAAAAGCATTCAACGAATTTATCTGGCGATAACACGAAAAACAAGACAAAAATGGGACGAGGAAGTGAATTAATCGAACAATAAAAGACAGTTATCGATTAGAGAATAATGAGTAATGAATCCCGTGCGGAAAACGCGCTTACAATGGTGTGTGAGACCCCGGGGAGTGCGGCAAGCGGATACGGTAGGATACGGTAATACTATCGATTTCTCTCTGATTCTCTCTCTTGTCTTGGCATATATGAATAAGTGGTTGTGCAACTTGTCAACTATAGCACCAAGCAAGAGTAATATTAATCAACAAGCTATAAACATACAAAAGTGATTAAAAACCCGTGCTACTGCGCGAAATCTACAGTAGTATAGTGAGTGTAATAAGTGCATTATGCTTCGACGACGTTTGCCTACTGTAGTGTAACAGTAGTCTAATGTCGTCCGACCCGATGCCACATGCAAACCGGAAGCTGCGGCTTTCGCAGCATCTGCAGCCAGTGGGCGTGGCCTGCAGTTTGCATAATCAATATTTTAATTAATTACAATTAGATTTACCTGTCCCCGGCGACAGCCTTCCCAGCACGCAATGTCCCGTGGAAATAGTCTGGCCGGTTGGAAGGTGGTCGAACATCTACAAATATAACTTATATTATTAAATAATTATTACATTTTGTAAAAAAAGTATATTTTGTAAAAATAGATTTTTTTTAATTCTGGCAAACATTGAGTGAAATAAGCGAGTTTTCCGACGAAACTGTGGTTCATTGGCTTAGTTTGGTGCGTGTTTGGACATAGATAAATCGATAATTACCTCAATAACTACGTGCGCTCGATCGAGAGACTCGGGAGAGACGTGGAAGAGGAAAGATTCGGAGAAGGCAGCATCGCTACTGGAGGAAGAAGAGGAGGAGGAGGAAGAGGTCGAGGGTTTGGGAGACGATCTGGGAGAGGGAAATAATTACGGAAGGATGGGAACGTTAAGAGGTGGTTTTTTAACGACACAAAAAGCAGACGATCGTAGGCTACACCCTCCAGTATTATTTGGCTGATCCGTGAAACATAATTACACCGATGATTGGACTGATTCGAAAATTTCGGATACGTCGAGTATATAGAGTTCAAAGAATAAGATTCAAAGAAGAGAATGGGGAAGATCAAAGATCACCAACTCACTCGACATTGTATCTGCATGCACTGGGATTGATGGTTGTCTGCTTCTGCTCGAGCAGTCGTCGACCCTCGAAGAGCATGATACGCGCGAAAGGCGCTGAGAATTTATTATTGATTAATTAGTTAATTAATTAATTATGCAAATTTAATTAATTTTTACAACTTGTAACTCGAACGCAAACTGAATATATTTGGTTCGATATTCTCATAGACATATCCCCAACGTATTAATCAAAGAAGGAAACATCAGCTTTTGAGGAACTTGAGAAACGCCAATGCACGCGCTGCATACGAATTTGTGAGCACTAAGGATTTTTGTTTTTTCTCGAGTTTTTTTTGGTAAAATATATTATTTTGTTCATTATTTATAACTCACAATTATTGTATCACATTACAATATCATAGCCTGTTTTTTTATGTTAGTAACACAAATAATGAAATAAATATTAATTACTCACAATTATTATACGGCAGTCCTCTCGCTTTCTTCACTGTCGCAGTTACGAATTGGACTGAGGGAGCGTACGTCATGATCATCAGCAGCTCCGTGTAGCCAGTGGGCATACTCTGAGAGGAGGATTGCGTCATCACTAGGTAATACTAGGTAATATTCCGCCATCTGGGGATCGTCATCTGGACACAGATAAAAATCCTACTAAAAAGAAGAACTCACGTTGACCCGCCTAATAGAATAAAAGTCAACTCGAGTGCCTGTACTGAGCAGAATTTCTCTCGGTGCATTTCATCATCACTAGGCAATCGCTCACTTTGTTCGCGTTGTAGGCCATCTGGAACTCGAGGTCGTCCGAGGGTGAAGCTTTCCTGCAAAATTATTTTTTTTAAATAATACATAATAAGTTTAATAAAATACAAACCTCGTTAATCGCTCAGGTAGCGTTTCCTCTTCCGTTTGCAGCACGCGATCTTCGAAATCACATCTGGAAATGGAGAGATCAAAGATCATAAAATGTCCAATTGACATAAAAGTTTAGCCTTGCTAAAATATTTTGTTGTTGTTTGATTGACTAACTCGAATATCGTCCTCTGTCCGGGGTCCTCATTCGACAGGAACTTGGTCCACGCGTCCTTATGCGGCGCCACCTTCTCGTCTTTCAACTCTGCGAAACTGGGAGTTGGTCGAGAACCACGATAACGTGGTACCAGCTGGGTACCCTGAATCCTCACCTCCATGTCGATCTCCCCACTCTCGGTGTTCATGCTTGCCTGCCCGACCATGTTTGGTTCCGTTGGGTCGTGGATCTCGATGGATCCGATTGGCGCGAGCGGCAGGCGCAGGCTGATTCTTGCCCGCCTGGAAGGAATTTATTGCCCGGTGTTTTGGCGTTTTCAGATCTTATGATCCTTCCTACGCCCTCTATAAAAGCAGTGTTGTTGACAGTTCAGTTAAAATTGCATTAACAAAGCAAGACATGTTGTTATCAGATATGTTTCGAAAAATCATTTTACTGTGGGTTGCAGTGAACGCATTAATGACTTAGCGGCAAAGAATGAAAACAAATTAAAATTAAAAAAAACCTTGTTCATATTCTTGGGCGCCCATCCCATTGAGGGATCCGAGCCGGCTTGGCAAGGAGGCTGAAATTCGATTTTTATTGATTGATTTTTTAAAGAATTTTATTGAATCTAAAACAAAGATTAAAAAGGGTCAGTATTTCATCTTCTCTTATTTTTGCAACACAATAAATCCGAACCGTTTTGTGCAATTGCACCGCCTTATGGGGTAGATTGACGAAACTCTGATACTCGAAGAAATGCTTCGCGATGAAATTCATGCCCTGCAACATTTAAATATTTTAACTTGGCGCGCAATTTCAGAAAATTTCCCAATCCCATGCAAAAAGTCCGCAATTTCCCGGTGCAACTCGATCCAACGCTCGTTTCCGGTTTTCCCCTCAAACTCGTGTCCTGCTTTGCTATGAATGAGTCGATTTTCCCTATTTTTCAACCCGTTGAAAGCTCATTTCGAAACGCCCTTCAGGCCTCACTCGAAACCTGAGAGAAAGAGCCTGAGAGGAGGGGGAGAAACCTCCCCTCCCCCAACCGACTAAATGAATTATTCAGACACACACTCACATCACGTAGAAAGACAATCTCATTGTTGTTTTTGTCGGGTCGTAAACTTTTAGTCACGTGAGAAAGTGATTGAAAGTGAGAATGTAGGGAAAATAAAAAAAAGAGCGAACTGAAGGTCGTGGTTAGATAAAAACAATTCGCTTGAGTGAATAATGTGAAGTCGTTCGTTTGAAAAGTGCAGTCATAATGAAGCTCCGACCATAAGTTAGCCATAATTATTTTACATGCTTTTACAAATGGGGCGCACTACGGTAGCACTACGTACACCGCTTCAGCTTTAAATGGAAAAGTGAAGCATCATCTGAAAGGGGTTTAGAATGGGTAAACCTGATTTTACAGTAGTCCAATTTTACAGTAACATATTTCCACAAGAACTATCGATTTTCACCCTATCAGTTTCCTCATCAGTCGATCTGCTTCTCGGTGGCCAGCAAGGTCGAGAGACGGGTCTCGGATGTCGTTTGTCCCTCCACCAGAAGGGAGACGAGGGCGACGATAACGAGATAGCGTCGTCCGCTGGCATACTGTAGCGGGAGTACGGTAGTCCGACGGGTCAGATAGTAATATTGAGGTACGGTAGTTCAACGGGTAGACAGCAATAACGGGGGTACGGTAGTCCGACGGGTCACGCGGTGAGTCCGACGGGTCAGATAGCAATATATTGCGCGAAACTAAGAAAGGACGTGCGGACTTGGAATTGAAAAGCGAGCGAGAGAGACACTTCAAACGAGATTAAAAGGCCCCGAACTTTTGGCTGCTGCTGCTGCTTTTTTTTCCTGCGCGAGCGTTGTGTTCGGTGGAGAATTTGAGTGATTGCGGGCTTTGGGCGGAAGAGAAATGGAGAGGAAATGGGGTGATCACAAGGAAGTTTGAGTCGTCTCGAAATAAGAGTGATCCGGGGAGAAGGAGGAAGAGATTTGGGAGTGAGAAAGTATCGGAAGCCCCCAGGCGACAAGACAACAATAGACAACTGATTGCTCCCAAAACCGACTTCGTCGGGACAGTTACCCTAACAGACAACTAGAAAGGGCTGTAACACGATTGCGCGTCAAAACAGGGGCACAAGGATACTGTACCGGAAAAGGGTAACAAAGTACAGTAACCCGAAGGTTTCTTTCGGGGCGTTTGTTCGTTGCGGGACCGGCGGGCGAAACTTAATCCGGGGGAGTGAGAGTAGGGGGATCCTAATGGGTGCGGCTCCTCTCGAATTGAGATGGGCTTGAGGAGCTAGATTGGGCAGGAAAAGAAGAAGGAGAAGGAGGGGAAGGGGAGGAAGGCCGAAACGTGTCTCATGAGTGGGTCCTAATTCAGAAGAAAACTCGTGAGTTTGCTCAACGCGCCCACCATAATAATGGGAAAATAATGATGAGCAACTGGGCAGCAGTGGCTCAATTCATGAGTAAAGAGAAGAAAAGAGGGAGTCATGAAACTCAAAATCGCCGGGGCGGAATGTTTTTGCGCGAGTTATCCTTCTTAGCGATGCGCTGCGTACACGGACAATTGAGTGGAACAATGAGGACTGTCCGCTCTCTCACTTTCACACACTCTCTTGTCTGCTCTAACCGCGAGAGAGTATGCGAAATATAGAGAGTGCCCATCTCCACTCATCTCAAGTACGCGCCTCGACGACTAGGGCGTCACTAATCGGGGCCGGAGCCGCCGTTTACCCCTTCTGTGTTGCTAAACGACGGTCGTCGCAAAACCCGGCGCTTCTCAACTGAGCAGAAAACAGATCATCAGAAGGAAGAGGCGACAACGGAAGCGAGAAGTGTCGAAAGTTAGAGAGGAGGTCAGAGGAGAGAGAGAGAAAGAGAGAGAGATTCACTCACAGTGCCTCGGGGGCCGCTATAAATCGGGTTAGGCCGGGGGTCGCTCTCCTCTCTCTAAAAGAGAGTGCCGCCCTTCGAATAATTCAACCCGGCCGGCTCATCGACGAACTTTGAACGGTGACTGCACGTTTTTTTCTTCTGTTTTTTCCTCTTTTTAGGAATACGAAAAGATTAAATTGAATTTGGTTACAATATCTATAGCTATTTCAAGTGTACTAGACGTGAAATATTGTAAAACTATTACAGATATGACATTAAAGTACATGTTCTGAAAATTATCCCAAACAAATCCTAGGAAATTTTTTTGAGGGTTCCTAAAGGCAGTTGCAAAACGGCCAATCACCCGCTGAATCAAAAAAATGAAGAAAAAAATTAGAAATACTTTCCGAAAGCGCGATTTGACATCTGGCTCATTTTCGAGGGACAGATGGTTGAAATGAAGGAAGCGGCCGAAGAGAAAAGACAATTAATTGATTTCGATCAATTAAATAGATGCAGCTACAGAAAGCACGAACTATGCACACCCTGCGAGAATTCGAATTCTACTCTCAAATATGCATCTACTCAATCATCTAAGCTAATCTAGCTTTATAGAGAGGCCCTGCGCAACGATAATAGTAGTTCAACCTGAACTTGGTGAGAGTATCTCTGCACATGTCAACACCAGCTCCTACGTGCCGCTCTCTCTTCCATCCCACATTCCCCATAGTCAATGAATCTCCTCCACTGCTCAGGTTTCTTCTCCTCTACTTCTATTGTGTTTGCGCAGATTGCGTGATTGACTCTTCGAAAAGCGAAGAAACGCGAGGAGAAATGACGAGATGGCTAATGATAACCACATCATTCCACCAGGCCGGTCAACCCAGAAAGGGGTTTCGAGTGAGAGAGCGTGTGAAATGGAGAGGGACGAACTTTTGCGCACACTCTCTTTCCCCGACCCCTTTCAGTAGAGTTGGAATGATGTGAATACAGGTCACTATACAAATTCATCAATAGAATTTAAAAAAAAAATCCAGATCAAAGCGATTCTAAATCACTGAAACGCTGTGATTTTCTTAGGAGTTAGGGCTTTTCCTTCCTCTAGTCCCGAGGGATTGGCGATCACTAACGGGCCGATGATAGGGGAGGAAAGAGAGAGAGAGAGAGAGAGAGACGGAGAGAGAGAGAGCTAACAAGGACCGGACGGAGTAAGATGGATTGCAATGCATCGACAAAATAGGCAAGGAGCTCCTAAGAGCTTCGAAGAGAGTGGAAGGAGAGCTACCACGGTAACTGAGTGAGGATACAAGGAGAATTGATGCGAGACGAATACTAACTGAGGAGGAGCATCGTTTGTCTTGTAGTCACTAAGTTCAGTTCGAGGCATCTTTGGACCCAATCTGCAAAAAGAGTATCCGATTCACGTGCACACAACACGCGGGTAGCCTCGCAACCGTTGATCATCTCACGACAGGTTGTCGTTGCTACTCAGGGGAGACTGCATTGCGTGTAGAAGACCTGGACACTGTCTTCATCCACAATTTTGAAATACTGTTTGCCGTTCGGTGAAGTGTATGGAATGAAGAGTTGATCGACAGTGACGAACAATGAACCCAACATAAGTGATATAGTGCAGAGATGATTACTCAAATTTTCGAAATCCATATTGTGTCATTTAATGACTGCACAATTCAACGCATCATTTGTGCAATGCTTGAAACATATCCATATTTACGAATGCTCCCATAGATCAATGAACAATCGAGAAAAGCGGAACTACCTTCTCAGGGGTCTGTCGAAATCGGTGCATTCAAGCAATAACAGTTCCTAGAATCACGCCAGAACAGGAGCCATAGAACAGACATGCACACCATATGCGCCGAATCGCTTGTTATTTATCCGCACAAAAAGCGCCGCCATTATATTGAATAGGCACCCCTTCCATATACAAGAGAGAGACTGGAGAGGGAGAAGAAGAAGATGTTTGTTGTGTGTAGGACCAGCGTGAATACTCAACACAACTGGCCGCCTGTCGGCTTTTTTCTGTCACATTCGAATGTCCGCTTTCCCCGAACACCGGATGTGGGCCAAATCAGACACTTACCGTAGCCTGAATCAGACATAGCTCACTCAAAATCGGACTTACGGTAGTCAGCGCGGCGATTTGATTACTGTAGTCAGGTGGGGCGCAACAACAACTCCCGAGTGAGGAAGGGCGAGGAATGACTAATGTGCACACCGCACTCTTGTGTTTCGGTGGTGTGATTTATTCAGACGAAGAGAAGAAAAGGCCACGAGGGTTGACTACTCAGCGAAGAATGGATTACGCAGAGTTACAAGAGAGTAGGATCGCCCCTTGGTGACCTACTTGCTGTCTTACTGTAAGCGACATAATATCGACATCTGCTTTAAAATTACGCAAAACGAATACTGCACTTGAAAGCAACTTGTCACAACCATTTATTTGCACTAGCAGTGCACTTGTTTTGCAGCAAAGTTCTGGATTTCGCATGCACATTTCCAAAATCCCCGATCAAATTGAATTGCATTTACGCAACATTTCTTTGTTCAAGCGCGCGCACTCGAGTTGCACCGGGCACGCCGGGTTTTAGTAGCTGGTTCTCGGGGGAGAGCCGGTTACGGTAGCTCACTTGTTCGTTGTCGCACTGTAGCTGCTGCAAGTAGTCTGCGAGCGTGCCGGGACACTGGATCAGACTGAGATCAGTTTGCACCGCCGATGCCGCCGTAGTTGCTGACGATACCGTATCCGAGTTAGTCGCGGTCGTGCACGTGTCGGTGCGCGTTGGCCATCTGCGAAGTGGGGAACGTCGACCACGCCTCACGCAATGCAAATTTGGACAAGAAAAAGAAAGCTATGGCGCTAATTCAATCGCGGCAGGCGCCGTTCGTAATGACGGTTCGGTTCTGTCTCTAGCTAGGTTGTTTTGGGTTACAGCACGTGCACATGAGGCACGGGTTCTGTATTGGACCGTTCTTGCCAATTTTTCTCTCTGAATTCTGCAAAACTATCCAACCTCCAGTAAAGGGGTCAGCAGTCTCTGAATTTCGCGCACTCTCTCGCAGCTGACCCCTTTCTGGAGGTTTGGAATGATGAGTTCCAAAAACTACAGTATGCGAATTCACATTTCAATTGCGATTTAAAATATTTTGTTGCATTTTCAAAAAAAGTGGAGATTGTTGTGCAAAAGCAAAAAAAGCGGCGGGGCTGAAAAAGGCGTTTGTTTGTGGAGTGAGGGGACAGAGGGAATTAGATCGGGCCGCAGCGATAAGCGTACCCCATTCATCACTACTTCTCTCTCTCTCTCTCTCTCTCTCTCTCTGCCTAAAGATGGAGCTTGAAGAGAGATCATGCAAAAGTGAGAGAGTGCGCCGGAATAGTACTGATTTACGAGAGAGCTTAGGAGGTCAGAAGACGTTTGAGAGAGCGCACTAAACTGAGAGAGCTCAGAGCGGTCCGGAAATTAGCCTCTGACCACCGTATCTAGTCAATTTATCAGCGGCAACTCGCTCCGTTTAGATTTAAGGAAAATAGAAAAAATAGCCCTGTGCTATTTTTTTAAATATTCATCTATCACTTGAGTCTCTGTGCTAAAAATCGAGAACGGCTAAATTTCGTCGTTCTGGGGAAAAAGAAGAGCCGACAATACTGTAAAATTCATGAGAGCGCCAAGTCAAGCAGAGGAAAAGAAGTGAAGACAATTTGAGAGACAATTATGGAGTGTCTGGCTCTCTCCATTTCACATGCTCCCTCTGACCGTCTGATCAATGAGAGAGCGCGTTGAATGGAGAGGGTCTAACAATTATGACAAATTGGAAAATTGCCGCATGAACGAATGTTTTGGCGCGGCGCTGCAAGAATTGTGAGTAATTGCGAAATTTAATAAGTGGAAATGCGAAGTGTTGAGGCACCGCGTTTTTTCCGCTCAATAGTTTTTTTTGTTTAGTAGTTTTATCACAACGCATTAGGAAATATGTGATACAGAGCGTCAAATGTATTATAACTTATTGTATAGGTCTATAAGAGTGCACAACTTTGTAAGAGTATCAGCATATGCTAAAAGAATTTTTAAAAGTAATAATATTAGTTTTAAAAAGTCAACTGACGATTCGTTAGTCGCTGCTAGATCCAATGAGGAACTTGACGAGGATGACAAGCAGCCCGAGGCAACTTGCAGTGAGAGATCTGAAGATAATCAATAATTAAAAAAAGTTCAAATTGTGGAGCTTATAGATCACATAATAATAGGGATTTGAGGCTAGGTATGCATAGCGGCAAGCATACAATGCAATGTCACATGGAGCGACAAACAATGTTGATTTCAGATTTTAGACTTTAATTAACATAAAACTGCCGAAATCAAGCCGGAAACGTCTGCCCTTTCACGGACAAACAGATTCAAATTGAATTCAGGGCAACCAAATTCTGATTCTCTTGTGAAAGACCAGGGGTGAAATGCGCGCGTGTCTCCACACTAAAGGCGGTTAGTGTGAGGACTGGCTCGAATTGCCCGATAACTTGATAGAACCGAGCGAGGGGCGCGAGTAGGACCCCAATTGTCCGCCCCGAAATTGGACGGGGAGAGTATTCACGGAGTTATGTCCGTGCCTTTGATACACTTATTCACAGGGACATAGAAAGGGAGAGAGGCGGGGCACACTCAATTCCAGTAGAGATACTGTTTCCGGGTAGCAAGAAAACAGCGATTCAAGATTCGAGCGAGCTAGAGAGAGAGAGGGAGAGAGAGAGAGCAGATTTCGAGTAGCAGAAAAAGAGAGAGCTGTTTTCTGTCTTTACTCTCACAGTCGCACTAATTTGCATTGAACATGCGAGAGAGATTTCAGGGAAAGAAGGACAATTACCCGAGAAACGAAAAGGAGGAATTTCAAAGAGGAACAAGAGAATGGAATGTAGGAATGAATCAAAGGCCGGCGATCTAGGACAACCGCAGCCTGCTATTAGCATAAGGAAACAGCAGCTATTTCGAATCCTACCGTACCTTACTCCTCCGTAGACAAAACCCCAAAATTTAATATTTTTGGGAAATGCTGTTATGTTATTATTTTAACAATGACGAAAATTTTGCAGAAAGAAATGGGAAGATTGCAGAATGGCGTTTTCCAAATAATTTTGCATTTTTGGGTAGTACCCTACCGTATTTTTGTATCTTTAATTTTAAAACTATTGTATTTATGTGACACTCGCTGCAAAGGCGGAAATGTTGCAGTAGTAACTGAGTAACCGGGGGTTGAGGGTGTGGGAGGGGGGTGAAATAGGAGAATACACTCCTCCTCGCTCCCATTTCGGGGCCATCCGAGTCCTCTACTCATCTGATACTAGTCTCTCTCTCTCTCTCGATGAATTTCACGCGAAAGGAGAAGAAATCCGAGAGCTCGTAAGAGTTTCGAGTGAGAGATGGTGAGATGCGTGAGCTTCTAATGAGGAGCAACGACCAGAGATTATGTAGTGTTTCAGAGCAAACAAGTAGACTAATGACGAAGCGCATCATTCCACAAGCCGGTTAACCTAACAGAATAGGCTTTGGAGTGAGAGCGTATGAAATCGAGAAGGACTCTCTCACTTTTGTAGACTCTCTCGCCCTGACCCGTTTATGGAGGTTTGGAATCATGTGTTTCATTGCGATTTCTCGATGTTCAGAAGCATGAAATTACTAGTAACAGTATTGACGTGAGCAACAAGATGGAGAGGTTCTACTGCTAGCTTGTTCGCCCCTTCGTTGAAAGTAGCAATCACGGCGCTATTCAGCTCCCGATTTCAGCGCCGTAAGCCTATAACTACCTAGAGCCGCGAAATATATACCGGCTGCACCATTTCCCGGTCGCGGCATGACGTGTGTGTTGTGTGAAGCTTTAGTACTGCACGCAAAGAAGAGATGCAAAGACATCACAACAAAAGACAAAGGAAGGCTGTCTTGTCACAAATTCGACAAGGGCCTGTCATTTCATCTTTTTTTCTCGTTGTTTGCGGGTCCCGAATTTTGACGGGCAACATCATAAAGTGAAGATTTGTTACAACGCCAAAATTTCCGTGGCTCTCTTTTTTCAGCAAATTCAAAACAAAAGCAGTGACGTCTTCTCATAAACGCTTGCAGGCTGCAACAAAAGCCGCGCCAATCTAAAGTTTAATTGAAGGGTGGAAAGGGGGGGAGAGGGGGGGAAGTTCGGAGTGACCAAAATAGTTCGAGGAAAAAGAGAATACGTCAGTTTGAAAGCCGCCATCTTCATAACACACGTACCCTCAGACAGAGATAGTTAGTGTCCGAGGAATTCAATTTGGTCTATGGTCATTTCAGTCTATGAAACAGAGGGAAAATGGACCGAACACGGGTATTATTGGACCAATTTCTCGTAGATAACTACTATGCACAGGGAAATATGTCTACGAAAGGAAGTCTACGCAGGAGAGCGTCGACAGTCAACGTCTGAACGCCTCACAGCATTCGAAACAGACTCGGCGAGGACGAGTTAGAGAAAGAGAGAGATGACGAGAGAGCGGGCCAAACGAGAGGGTCAGACAACAGGAGACGTTATTGGCATGGTGCCAACTGGATGCTGTGCGCCTCGCTCCAGTGTGCCTATTGAACTTCGAAGCGGTCGCTAGCCCGCTTACAATTGTTTTGAGTCAGAGACATATTTCTCCAAGATTGCTCTATAGTTTGGATCTATTATCTATTAAAATATGTAAATAATTAATTAACAAACTCGATCGACTGAGTGGCAGGTAGTGATCCAGTAACAGCAGACTGACACTGTCATCAAAATCAGCCAAATCCTCAGTCAACGCCATCGATCCACGAGAAATACACTCGAGTTCCGCCCGAGAATGCCTAAAATTAAGACAATTCATACAAAATTGAGCAAAAATGCAGCTAAAATGGTCAAAAATAGCATTTGATATGACGGTTAAATAATTGGATCAAGTCATTTCATTTCACGCCTGTCGATTGATGAGAGCGTATTGGGAATGAGTTGTAATATCTACAATTATTTGCCAGAATTTCAAACTCTAGTAACAACTTGAGATTTCATAACCCAATTGCTGAAAATCATTGAAGTATATCCCTCACCTAACACTGTGTGCAGTGCTCGCGCGATCGGAGTGGTCGGGTGGTCTCGATTCGCTCGGAATGAACGCCCTGAAAGGATGGGTTGGTTCCGGAACCCGATTTCGGCAATGGGTTCGAGGTTGTGGTACTGGTACTGGTTCCGTGGTGCCAATGATGTGTGATACCTGGACTGGGTGCTGATCGCATCCTCGTCTACCTCATTCACGTTGGACACGCGTCGGATAGTGTCGAACCTTAATTTAATTATTTATTTATTTCAAAAAGATACTTAATTTAACCAAGAAATATTGATACGTTGTTACAGATAGTTGCAAAAGGTATTGTATTAACAATTTGGCATAAGGGAATGACTGGGAAAGGGGGGAGATTAAATAGGGGTCACAACAAATCGCCATGCACAACACACATTCCACTATCTTCATCTTAGTCGTGTCTCTCACATTCTACAGTCATCTGTCACGCACATTTCTCGGTCGTTCCAAACCTCCAGAAATGGATCAGGGACGAAAGAGTGCGCGAAAATGAGAGAGTCTTGAAATCACTCTCTCCCTCCTTACCTCTGTCTCTAATACAGACTCTGTATGTTAGAATGAAGAAGGATGCGGTAACATGCAGAAAATAGAATCTGCACACAATATCCACCAACGAGATGTCTTTTTCGACAATAATAATTAACAAGGGATTGAACTTCTCCCCTCACGCCGATATTTGATTCACTGATGAAGCATAAACCAACCTACCCCATTCCTAAATTTTCCCATTTTCAGAACCCCCTAAAGTTTTAGTCCGCTTTCGCCCCCTCGAGACCCCGCTAATCCATCAGTTTTCCGTCCGCTTTTCAACTCCCCTTCTAACTTTTCAATTTCGGCCCTTGCCGCTCCAGAACTTTCCGCTGACAAGAGAGACTAGAATATAGCTTCCGAAATGGTTAGAGGCGATAAATGAGAATCTTCCTCGAGTCTCTCTCTCTCTCTCTCTCTCTCTCTCTCTCTCTCCCTCTTATCTTTTTGTTCGCTTTCTCTCACGAAATCCTCTGCCACTTGTCATCTTTTAGTCGAGAGAAACATGTCAAAAAGTGGAAAGAGAAACAGCTGATCGTGCCAGAATTGATTCATTTGATCCATTCTCTCTCTCTCCCATCAAACTTCTCCCCTTCTCACGTGTCTAATGTAACCAGAAATCAGAAGAGGCTTCTTTGCTCACAGTCGAAAACAATTGCCTATTTACGGAACCTCCACCCGCTCTTCCACCACTCATTTCCAGCGACAATAAGATCATTGGTCTACCGTACCCCGTCCAGAGAATACCGTACCCCAGAACCCCCAAGGAGCATTGTGTAAAGACATCTCGTTGAGTTTATTCACGGGAGATAGACAATCGATAATATGTGATGAGAACTGTTGTGTGTGGTGTGTATTAGGAAAAGGCGGCGGGCAAAGCAATATTGTGTGAGAAAAAGCAGAAGCATGAGCACACACAAACACACACTCACTGACGGTATGCCTACTACGGTAGCAATACAGGACAAGGGAGTACGGTGGTGGAGTGCGGTGTAGTACAGCGGGTTACGTTACATATCGGTTTTTTGGGGAGAGGAAAGGAACACGTAGGAAAGACAATGAAGATTCTCGTGGTGTGGTGTGGGGCGCTGTGGTACGTCGAGTGCGCCGCGGCACGGCGACCTTTCCCGATGATGCTCACACTGCGTTGGACAGCCGATGGGCGTACACGTGGTTGTTGCTGGAGCCGGGGCCGCCGAGTCGGAGAGCCTCAGCCGTGCGGCGCGCGAGTCGCGCCTCGTAGTCGCACACTGCAATATATAGAATAATTGACAGTCCTGAGCATTTGCCGGTCGCGGCATTACCGGCTATATGTAAAACGTACCGTCTTGCATCTCTCGATCGGCAAAGACAATCTCGTCGTCGGACTCTGGAACGACCAGTGGACACCCTCCATTTCGCGAACTTATCGATCCACCCGACTTGCGGTGTCCGTTACAGTACACCTCCGGCCGATGGTAGACTGCTGCAGGTGCAGCTGCAGCTGCAGCAACTGCAGCAATCGAGATGTTCGGGCAGGAACCTGAAAAACCGTAGAATAGATTGGAGAACCGGGATGTAGTTAGAGCCGGAGAATAGTGCTTACTCGTCCTAATCAGTTGATGATGGTGGTTGCAGTGTTGATCATGATGGTGATCGTATCCATTGCTCTCTCCCTCTCTTCTCTTCGGGTTTGCATGGACGATGGCGTGCTCCACTCGATGACCACCCCTCATCGATTCCATCAGGAGTTCCCCACTGAAAACGGCCAAATTTCAATAATTTTGCCAAAAAAATCTATAATTCCCACGATTACCGTACCGTTCGTCCAGCTGCAGCCGCTCGTCGAGATGTCCCTGACTGCCACGGCCCGAATCATTCGTCGTTGAGGGCGACTTGCGCGAGCGTCCTGTAGAAAAAGACCAATTTTCCCCCACTCTTTTTCTCTCGAATCTCTCGTTTCGCCACAGTCTCTCGCGCCTCTGTTTTCCCCCCGAATAATTCCAGGAAACACGCACGAGCGAGCCAGTTCCCCCACAGTTCGCGCGGTTCTTGGTTAGGGTACTCGATGGTCCGTGAAGGAAAAGAAGAAGAAGGGTCCTTCTTCTTTCCCCTCTCCCGATCGTCAAAACAAGCCCGCTATTTGCACACAATACACGTCGTCCTATTTTGGCCGCTCCCGTATATTTGCATTATTATTATTATTGCTATTACTCGAGAGAGCAATATGCGAAATTGGATAGCCCCTGAGGGGTAGATTCGGGTGCTGTGGTCTCTAGTGAATGGGCCACTAGAAGCATCTGAGTATACGCTATAGTATAGATGCACTTAATGGCCCTTTGTACTATCGAATAGTAGCCAAAATGGAAGTCTTCTGTAAGTGCGACGGAATTTGTAAAGTAATCGAACACAAAAGATGTGCCTGTCAGAATGAACTATGCTCAGTCTTCCCCTTTTTCATCCCTATGAATGGGAAGGAATAATGAATGAGACTGCTCATTATCCAGTCAGACGCTTCATTATGACAGCGACCGACTCTTTTTGGGTGTGCCAAATGTCGTGCCAATTAGACTAAATTGAACGAAAAGTTCGTTAATTAACCACTAATTCCCGAATTTCCGTCGGTTCTTCGCTCTTCATTTCATTCACTCTTCCGGTGCGCTTTTGAACCCCACTTGACGTGAGTGGAAAACAGGGGATTTGAGGAAAACGGTACCGAATTACGCTCAAATTGGACGGGGGCACTCACAATTCACTTTTGATCCACGGAAATGAGGAAAGGGAGGCCGATTATAGTTTGAATTGCGATTTCGGTTTTTCGCAAACTGCGAAATAGGGCACTACACCGGATGAGAACTGTAGGAATCGAGAGACAACTGTTATACCACCTAGTGCTCGAAATAGAAGCCTGCAAAATCAACTTTTAAATATTGCAAACCATTGATGGGGTCGCAGCTCTGGCTGAATTCCGTGGGTGTCGTGGTATGAATTGAGTGAAGAGTTCTTCTCGATTCTAGTTGTGGTCTCGAATCTTTACGACCGCCGAACAGCGCCTTCGTCCTGCGAAACACACATTTAATTACATGATTAAACATCACTTCCGGTCTGTGACTTCCGGTGAAACAACTTCCGGTCTGAACTAGGGATGGCTTCGCAAGAAATGATCTCATCATTCTGCCGACTATCTCGTCGGTCAGACCGGTCAGCGAGTGTGCTAATTAGTGATGTTGAATGAAATCACGAATAACAAGGGTTATTCGCGAATAGCCCTTTGTTCTCACGAATAGAATTATTCGTTCTAACAACACTAGCGAACTCACTTCGACTTGAGGGAGGAAAGAGCCGATTTGGATGGTGAAAGGGGCGGCGATCCCCTTGTCGGGGGCGAACTCTCACTGTCCGTGCGTTGACGAGCCATGTCCAGACCCGAATCAGCAAGGGTCTGCAAATTCCAGAAATTTTATTTATAATTATAATTAATAAATACCAGACAACAATCGTCGTGAAACATGGCACGAATTTCACCAATTATTTGAAACTCCCGTGAAACTCATCAGTTGTCTACAGAAATTTCTTGAATTGCAATACGAAATGATGTTATTTTCAGGACGAATCCTCGTTTTACGAAGCTCCTTTGGTGTATTTCGCACAAAGATCCACATTATCCCCTTCACCGTGCATTTCTTGTATTTCATCCAAGGGATGAATAGGGGATTAATTAGTGGTGGTTGGGTGGAGGAATACGAGACTTCTACCGAATTTGTAGTGTGACCAACGTGGGAGACGCATGTTTTTTTTGCGTTCTTGTGAAACTTAGAACGAAACGTTCATACAGAATGCCGCATAAGACAGTACTGCATAATCTAATTGTAAGTTAATTAAGTAATTAGCCATTATAAGTTAATTAGTACCTTATTCTGGTGTCTCAGTGACTGCAGCAGCGACATTTTCCTCCTTCTCGGCATTCCAAACGACGACATCGATCCATGGATATTGTCCTCGTTCGTGTCAACTAAAGACACACATTTTGAAATTTCAAAAAAATCAGGGTTCTGCAGATTTCGAAATCCGGAAGTCCTCCTCCCAATTCCTTCCAGAATTCGTTTTCACAGATTTCGCCCCCTCAGGGGTGCTCTCCTATTCTGTGAATCCCCCACATTCTCTTCTATTAGTCTATTAGCCTCGGCGACGAATGTCTTCTGCTCTCTCTCTCCGCTCTTTTTTCTCAACGACAAATGTGGACGATAATGGAATTTGTGCCAGCGGGATAGAGCGGCGTCCTTTCTCTCCCACTGTCCCCGAATTTGGCCCCGAATGTTTTCCCCGGGTCAGCCAATCTCTTCTAAAAGGAGCAGAGTCAGTCAGATCCCGTCCCTTCTTTCCTTCCTTCCCAAATCTCTAAAAGAACTCCTCCCTTCTAGACGAGTCGCTCAGATGATCAAAACAGCTGTCAGACTAGGGGCTAAATCGAGCTCGTCTCGTGTGTGAACCCAACTAACAACTGTTGCAGGGAAGTGATATCAGCCTATCCAGCCTCAGGGCAATTTCAAAGTGTCAGCAGTTCACGAGGCAAAATTGCAGCGCCCCTCCCTAATTATCACATTTCTCAGCACACGTTTCTCACAAGGGAAAAAGTTTCCTATTTCGTATTCTGCAGTGTTTGCGAGTGTATCTCAACTCTCTACTCGATCTTACTACGCAAGCTCTGACTGCATATTTGAACAAAAGCGGGGGCTTATTCATGTTGCAACAGAAGACACAATGAAACAGCGTTTTTACTTTCACTGAACCCGGCAGTCCGGATTTGCGTTTTGAATTTCAGGAAATCCAAAGCATGTGAACGAACACAGGGGCTTCATGAGAGTACGTATGAAAATGGCTTCGACAACCGGATATTCGAATATTCGCGACCGGCAAAAAGCCGCGTGAGCCGCATCAAAAAGTCTCCGCGGCTTGATTGCTTGGCTGTCCCTGGGGTACACTTTTTTGCGGCTGCGTCAGAGCCGGCCTTTTGATGGCTAAATGGCGGCTCAGCCTTATACGTTTGTCCTTTGCATCGGTCGACTTACTTAACGATCTCATACTGGTTGGATGAAAAATGGCTAAAATAAGCCGCAATTGACCAAAATACACGCTCGAAATATCAGTTTCGTGTACATGGATTTGTACATTTTGTGTGCAATATGCTCATTCCCGAGGGGGAATAACCACTGCTATCTACAAATCGCGCAATAAATCGGCGCGCGCGGCAATAACCACCCGAGCTGCTTATTACTGCGCTCCGAGCGTCACCGCATGTAACGTGTCTTCCGCTATTTAACGCGTGTGCGGAGCGCGGTGACGAATGACGGAACGGAAAATTACCCGAGGTGCCTCGTCTATACGCGAGTCGCTGTCGAATTGGCACATGCGGGACGATGGGAGAGCAGAAGGCTTCTGAAATTATATAAAATAATTATAGGAAATAAGAGAGTATAAGTTTTCCACCCCTGCAGGGCTTAGGCTCAGAAGCCCACTAGACTCTTTCTTTATTGCGGAGCCAGCTCCACATTATAGCAGTATTTTTGATAATTACCGATTCTGGCCCATCTCTCGAGCCCATTTTGTTTAGCATCAGCTGCTTTTCATGCTGCTTTTCAACAACTCGTCTCTCAAAAGAGGAAAGACTGGGCGCTTTTATCGTGCGCTCGATTGAATCAAAAAGAGAATCGTCACAGGGGAGCAGAAAAAAAGAATACATGGCGAGACTGCAAATCTGACAACAATCAGAAGCCATTTTCGTCACCCACCCACTTCCTTCCCTTGCAGACCATGAATGAGGCAGGTTTGGTATCGTGCTTACCGTTTATCTATCTGACCCACCGATCCGTACCGATCTGCTCATCTACCCCTTTTTAAAATCTTCACTGCACCGAACCAATTTTCAGAGAAAGAACTGTCAAAAGCACTCGTCTTTTGTGGTCTCTCGAAGCTCATTCCTCTATATTTAGCCCGAGTTCTGTATGATGTGGCCCCGTCGAGACATACTCCCTCAGTCAAGAGAGGATGACTGACAGCTACTAGCCAACGAATTGGCTCCCCAAGGATTATGAACTCACTTTTGAACCCAACAAGTGTTTGTAGTAACATCACACCAGCATGCTCAAAATAGATACCAGGCACATCACGACATTCTACCGTAATCTTACCGTATTCACCGTAGTTCCTTAGGGCGGACGCCTGATACATGGACGCTCTTCGGTCGGTGTTGAAGTGCTGTGGTTGCTGCGGCTGCTGCGCCGACATCTTGCGACCGCCCCCGTTGTCGGTGAGGAGACGGAACATGAGATAGTCAGACACACCTCCTCCGGTAGCAAACATTGTGGTGTGGTCGGTGGTGTACGGGGTACTGTAAGCGGTCGTCGGTGAGGTTTTGGAAATCTTGGAAATCTCTGGGGCGCGAAAGAGTGTAGCACGCGATAGACCAATACTGAACGGGGCGGCAAAAGACTTTAGAATTATGAATACGAAGTCCGCACTCAGTGGTAGTCTGTCAGAGAACAAGTAGCAGCTACTGGGTGAGGAGAGGAGAAGAAGAGAGGGAGGGGCGGGTGGTAGGGGGTAAAGGGGGCGGAGCTTGGCCGATGATGCTTCCCGTCTAAAGGTGAAGGAGGATGAAAGGGGAGGGGGTTCTAAAGGCTGCTCTCGATACATAACGACCTATTACAAGGGTAATTCAGAGGGGAAGATGAGAGGGAGATAGATATGTGTGGGAGAGAGAGAGAGAGAGATCTGGGAGAGAGAGAGCCAACTGGCATCAAGGACTCTCATCAGAACAATCGAGATCTCTCATCCCATATCTCACGGCTCATGTCAGCCCCTGAGGCGTTGTAAGCTCTGGAACAGAGTGAAGAGTGATGGGGCCGGAGTTTGAGAGCCGGAAATCAGGGCGCTTTGTCCGGCATCGTGCGGCTAATCTGCCCGCACAGTGCTCGCACCCTTTGACAGTAGGCAGGCGCCAGATTGGCGCGCCCGCACTGTGCGCCCCCTCCCCTAAGGGCATCGTATTATCTGGACATGGACTATCGGAGGCTTGGTTGGCCTCGGCGGGGATCGAATTCGTTACTCTTCAAATGACTAGCGGTTGCTTTCGGATGGCTCCCACAGTACTTGATGACAACTTTGGAAGGACTAAAATGAGGAAGAAAAGCATGGAGGCAGGCAACAACGTCGAGTGTCAAAAGGACGGAAATGTATGCAAATTGGGCGAGCCAATCGAGTGAATTGCGAAACAACTCAACTGCTATATACTATACTAAAAATGGACTGAATCTAGAGGACTCATTGCTTTTTGTCAAAGAGAACATGAGAAAAGAGAGCTGGGAGACATCCGGGATGGATTTCCGCCGCCCGATTGTTGATAGCTCACTAAAAAGAGTACTAGAGAATCAGAAATGAGAAACCGATGAACAACCCAAATAATCGTAGATTCTCCCATAGCCTTAAATGCCTCACAGTCGAGCATATACGATGAACTTGACATTATCAGCCCCGGTTCGCGTTGTCTATCTATTGCGTAGAAGGCATATCTATTAGATGGATATAAGAAGTCCGTGCGACCGGGAACGAACCGAGCTGAGAAAATGGAGAAAAACACACGAGCAAAAGAGGTGAAATGAGCAGCAAAACGGCTGATTCCTTCGGCCATTTCTCAGTTTGCCTCCATGGAAACTCGAGGGTGGTTTTGTGTACGATATTTCACCATTTTCTCCTGGCTCTCACCGCACATATTTTATGAGATTTCTCGCACGGAAAGATTGAGAATTCGAAACGAGAGACGATGTGAACTCTTGTTGTGACCGAGATAGAAATAGCCCTGGACTTGGGAAAGTAGGAAAGACTTATGTGATATCGTGACGCGCTGTTTGCAAGTCTAATCAGGTTGTGGGTAAAATGTGTGAAAGTGGGTGTGCGAGAACGGTCTCTAACATGGAGTTTGAACTTCTATGAAATTTCTCCTTTGTTAGAAAGAGCAAAAGCAAGTTTGAGCACCTGATTCGATAAATTTCAAAGAAGAGAAGCAATTTAGCAACAGCACAAACATTCTGCGTAGGTCGCTCAATAGAGCCAATTAAGACTCCTGGTGAATGACCGCTTATTGAAAGGAGAAGAGAGACTTTCTGCAGCAGAAGAAAGGTGTGATAATTCTTCTCAAGAAATTCTCAACAAACTTCGAGATCGGCAAATTTCTCGCGGGGCAAATTACACGTTTACACGAAATCGAACACCGACAGTAAAAAGACACGCGGCGCGTTTATGGGCTCACATTTCAGAGCAAGGCAACTCGTGTTTTCCCTCCCTGAGAGAAAGAGATCATGCATCTAAAGATGGGCATACTCGAAATCCTATCCTCTGGCTGAGATCAAAGTCAACACGCACGGCGTTCTGGCGATTCTTCGGGAAAATTGATACACGACTCCCTGGGAGTGCTAATATTGCTTCTAAATGGGTGATTGTTTCACCACGAATTCAGTTTTTGCATTTTCCCAGAACATGCCCTGATCCTAGTGTGGAACTGCTAATCGTCACATGAGAGTGGGGGAAGCCCCCTCTGAGATGTGTCAGAATAGAGAGAGTGTAATACATCGAAACTTGACGTGCTGAGAGAGATAAATCTCAGCTGAGCTCAGGCCGTCGAAAGTTCTTCATGGTTTCACTGAGAATCTTGCAAGTAGCGCTTCGTCTTTCTATTTCCCTGTCACGACATTCTGCGGCTCTATGAAAATTGAGACAGAGCTCGAAATCGTGCTTCCATGGGCGATGGTTTCATGACGAATTCAATTTGGCATTTTCACAGAACGGCGTGACCAACGGAAAATGAGAAGATTGAAGGCGCTAACGGTCCAATTTCAGCTGAAGTTTCTCCAAGACGCGTTTGAGCTCAATGACCACATGCGACGTTTCGTCAAAACACAGCGGGAGATTAGAAAAGCAGCAGCCTACTTGACACACTGTCTCATTTTTTCTTCACTTCGACTTGTCGCTGCTCTACTTCTAGTCAACAATAGTGGGAGCGAGCCAAGTCCTATTGTCTACGCTCAGTGGCACCAGAAGCATTTTTTTGCCACTGAATAAGTGAGAACTGGGCTCCTGTGAATCTGAATCGAGAGAGACAGAACAAAAGCCTATTATAACGGGGGCGCGATACAATACAGAAAAAATGCTGAAAAATCGCGTCAGATCGCCCACCACCTACAGAGAATAGCAGTGAAAACAATGTCAGAAGCAGACAGTAAGGGGGCAGGCACAGCCTAATTGCGGAGCTCAATGAGCACCATAGAGCCGTAGATCAAAACAGGAAGAAAGAGGGGGAATAGAGCACTTCCGGATTCTAGTTCCACTAGATTTGGCACCCAAAACATGTCCGACGACTCGATCGAAAGCCATAGACTACAGTATCCTGCAGATGCAAGATATCTGCGGAAGACCGAGAATCAGGGGCACACTCAGGGGTTTCGGAAGGAAAGAAGCCGAAAATAGAGGAAGGAAGCAGCTGACCCCCGCATAATAATAAATATTATGTGGGCGCGGCGATTCCTATTTTGTTTTCGATATGGATTTAGTGACAAGGACATGTCATTTCTATTTACACGCCGTGCCAAAAGGCCTTTGATTTCTTCCTATCCTACTATGTAGACTGCACCCATCAGTCGGTGTACTGTAGAGCTTCTTCAGTTCACGATTCAATCGGCTGTGGATCCCGCCCGGGAATTTAATAACGCGCTCGCACGTCCGCGAAGAAAACTCAAAGTTCGCATTTCCAGAGGGGTAAATATTTTGGCCGCCGCGGTTTTAGGCCAAGAAAATTCCGGCGAAATCGCACACAAACCGGGGCGGGAAATCGTCCGGTTTATTGAATTTGCAGGTAAGAAAAAACACAAACAGGTAGCCTAAGAGGGAACGTGCAGATTCTGAGAATTTTTGGGAAGAACGAGGCTAGACTTGGCCATTTCCCCCGAATTGTCGGCGAACCGTGGCGTTGCCCTGGGGGCATATTAGTTCCCCGTCTACGGTTTGTTGACAGTAATCCAGGACGGCAGGAGATTTTTCGCTGCGAGACCCAAATCTCAATACGTGATATTCCCGGCTGTATATGTCTTGCATGGGAAATGCAAAGCGCACAATGAGGAAGAGCCGTGCGAAAGGATGCAATATGCATGCGTGAGTGTTCTAACTCGCGGAATTGAACGGGGCGAAAACGCGGATTCGGGAACGTAAACTCGACGGTCGCGGTCGTTTGTATCATTTCCCCCCGAAGAAAAAGAAGAATGAGAAGGAGGAGGGGGAGAAGTTCGTGGGGGCTTAGTGTGCGGCGTCTTCCCTTCGGAACTACTAGTCGTTTCGATTCGAAAGAACGACCCATTTGGAAGACAAAGAGAGAGATACTGCAAGTGCGATAAGACACGATAGGGACGAGACATGTGACTTTAGAACCAACTCGGGGTTACTGTAATTTCCTCCCCTTAACGAGAAAGCGTGCAGAGAGAGGAGATTGGAAATATGTTCTCTAAGAAAGAAAATTTGGAGAACCAAGCAAATGTGTGTTCTGCGTAGGTTGGATGATGAATCGAACTACAAAGTGTTTCGCGGCACGTTTACTACGCGTGATGAGCGACTATTAGAGAAGTCTCAAAATGCTCAACATTCACAAGGCAGCAAATGAAATTGAGAGATGGATAGTCTCTCTCATTTAATTTCGCTTCCGCCGCGTCGAAAATTGCAGTAGAACACACGAGGAACACGCTCGGCTTGTCGACGTGCGAACGGATTACGGTAGCCCCGGTCGTGCGGCTGAATCGCAAAGTGGACTCTTTCCTCTTCCTGCACGGGTTATAGAGTCCCGGATATTGACTCCCGAGCAGGAAGTATAAAGAGAGGACAAATGGTGGCAATAAACGTGTACGTGCACAGCCTCGACTAACGTTAGAATTGTCAGAAAGCGATCACGTAGTGTGTTTTCCAATTGGGAAAAGGTGCCTAACAGTTCCTTTTGGGCTTCCCAATTGGGAAAAAAAACTACGTGATCGCTTTTCTGACAATCCGTCAGGCACCGAAACATGTGGTGCATGACTAATACTGTGGCCCTTAGTGAGTTAGTGACGAAATGGATACACGGGTGAGGTACAGACAAGTGACGCCTAGTCACTAACGAACTTTTCCAATGAGAAAACACGACCGCCCCCAGACAGAACAGCTGATATTGTTGATACAACGACCGGAAACGATCTCGAACCACGCAAGTGGAAGAGGCAACTGGCGGGAGCAGTCTGGAACCTCATCAATCCAGAAAGGGGTCACGGCGAGAGAGTGGGCAAAAGTGAGAGAGTCCCTCTCCAATTTACACGCTCCCTCACTCCGAACCCTTTTCTGTGGCGTTGGCCGCTGGTGGAATGACCCTCTCGTGAACTACCGTAACCCGAGTCAGGCATCTGACCCACCGTACAGCACGCGCTCGCTACAATACGCGAGCGCGTGTGACTTCGCCCCTCCTTCCTCCTCTATCCCTAATTCGATTCATACATATTCGCCTGTTTTCGCTACTGTCTTCGACACATTCTCTATTTTCCGCAGGGAAGGAGGCCGAAACATAATACTGTACGACCGACAAGGAAGCCCGAACAGGCACATACAAATATCTCCCGGGTAATGCATATTTTGAGTGTCAATTATCCGTCTCCGCGTCGAATGAGTCGTTTTCACACACATTGCAGTAAATAGGAGAAGGAGGCAAATATAGTACTTTTCAACGGAGAAAATGCTAATTGGCGATGTTCTTGGTGCCAATTTCGCGCTGCTGGCCCTTCATCTAAAAGCTACCGTATTCGTCACGAAAAACAGTTCTCAGAAGAAAGAGGAGCCCTCAATTATCTTCACGAAGTGCAAATTGCTCGTTACATATACATCTATTCTCTAATGCTGACTCGAGCGTCAAAGCTCAGTGTTCACTCTCGTCACTTTGTACACTATCTTGCGCATCGACCGATCGAGAGAGTGTTTGAAATGGAGAAAGTTTTGACCCATCTAATAGATAGGACAGTGAATGCAGTTGATCTTCGCTTTCTCTTGACCATTCTATGCCTATTTTCACCACCTTCTCCTCTTCAATTCGCTCGTCGGGAAAAGCGGAGAATCGTGCCCAAAGGTCTTTCGAAAATTGAAAAATCGAGGGTGGCGTTTAGTTCCCTCGGGACGCGTTTTTCAATCACTGAACACAGACGGGGGCGCATATAACTGGCCCCTCAAGGACGGCCGACGGATCGACACGTACTGAATTTATTAGGCTGTCCGGACCGGGATTTTTCTATTTCTAGGCTTCTCTTATTGGAAGCTATTTGAAATTAGGAGAACAAAGAAGCTTCGGCCGCAACGCGCGCGGGAGATTTCGTGAAATGAAGAGAAAAGGTGGCGAGTTCATTTCAGATACTTCGGGAATCTGGGAACTTTAATCTTTTGGATATTTCTGTAAGAAGGAGAAGAATAAGGAATGAAGATTCTGCGCTGAAAACACGAGGGATTTCCGATGCGGATGTAAAAGCGCCGTAGAAAACACGGAGCATCCGTAAGGGGCGAGATGGAGCTAGAGAAAAAGGAAATCAACGAGAGAGTGTGCTAAAGGAGAGATTCGGACGACGAAAGAGGTTCTACTCACAGGCGAACACACAGGCATACAATAGAAGGAGGGCCGAGAGGGGGAAACAGAAAGAAGCTCTGCGAAATCAGGGAGGAAAATGTGATGAACCTGCAAATAGAAAAAGAGAGGAGCACGGGAAGGAAAGAGGGGGACGAAACTAGAAAACAGCGTGGCTGAGGAGGGGAAAGAAGGGCCCAATGGAATTAGAGGAGGATGGACAGTCTTCCTTGTAGTGTTCTTCGAGATAAACTGAGGAAGTTAGAGGAGGAGCAATGATCAGACTCTCCTCATTCTTCATGCTCTCTCATCGATCAGACAGCGCGAGAGAGCATGCGGAATTGGGAGGGTCAGATTCTAGAGGAGAGATAATGAGTTGCTGAGGAGCACAGTTAATCGACTGTAACCGGCCACTAAATATCGCTGAGCGAAGTGTGGATGGAAAACAGGTTTTGCTAGTTGCTCGTTTCCAACAGGGAAATGATTTCTGAAACTTGTGCTAAACTCACGACAACTGACGCATAATTGCGTCAATTATCGCTAAAATTGTGCTGTAATCTTGCTCGGCAAATTGCAGTTTCCACAGCAAAATAGTGAGAAAAGCAATAAATTTAGCCGTCGCCGTTAACTTTGTTAATCGTCACTGAACAGAGACTGAATTACACGGTGTTAGGCGATTACGAGGGAGACTGCAGTCACAATAGAAAATTGACTGAGACTGAGGAGAATAACTGACTGCTCAATCTAAGGGAGAAGGCTAAATCGAGAGCTAGTTAGTATGAAAAATAAGACCTCGTCTCTGAAAGGCGAGATACAATCGCAAACTACAAATGCCCGAAAACAAAGCACTACAATTCCCGTTAAAATTGGATAATAGGCAGTGGTCTTTGCTTTTCGTGTGGGTGCCAGTACTAAATTGCTAGGCGACCGAGAGGCTGGAAGAGGTGGAGGCTAATAGGAAAAAGAGAAGGAAGAATACGAAAACGACTACGAATCCCGTTTGCCAACTGCTAATTTGGATCCTATGGAATTTTATGCAGTCGAGGCTCTTTAGAAGACGTGTAAACACAGTCCCAATGTGTGAGGAAGTAGTGAGAAGGCATAAATAATTAATAGAAATATTCAATTTTAGCTAAACATAGTTTTACTGTCTAGATTTTCATCCTAATTCGCATTGCACACTGCAAAAACTCTAACAAGGTAAAAACGTCTTATATCTATAGGATTTTGGATTTCTTATGGGCCCAGATTAGATTTTCTCTGTGTGTGAAAGAACGAAAAGACAAATGATCGGTATTTCTAGTAGACAGGAGAAGTGGGATGAGAACAATCTCACGCTGTGTTGTTCAATCGAAGTGAGAGAGAAGATCGGGGAACAAACTAATTGGACGAGGGGAATGAGAAGTTGTCATTCGATCTCGGAAGTTAGCGGTATTTCGGGGGAAAACGATCACAACTCAGAGCCCAGGGGAGGAAGTTTTCCACTTAGACTGATCAACAAGGAACCTCATTGACAGATAAGCAGAAATGCTCGTTAGTTGGAAATTCATAAATTTCACTTACCTGCGATACTCAGTTTAGAGATCACGTGGAATCGAGGGGGTGCTCCACAATTTCCTAGTCTAATTAGGTTTTGCCTCCTTGCTGAAGATGACAAAGACCAGTGACCACGAATATAGAGAAAACGACGAAAACTTGGACAAAACACAGCACACTCACAACAAAAACATAACTTTCTACTTTCTTATCCCCACTCACTTCATTTTAATTATTGTTTGCCCACTTTACCACACCGTTTTTTTGTTGATTTCTCAGAAAAAGAAAGAAAGACCACTGAAAGATCACACCTTGGCCAAGCGATCTGCTTGTATTTTACATTTTTTTTGCAGAAAAAAAACAATAAACTAACCGAATCGCCGCTTCCGCGCGGTATCGCCCTTCCAGAGTACGGTAGGCCGGTCGCCACCATTAATCTCCGGCATCTCCTTGCCGCCCGGTCCCATGCCGCCGAAGCCGTCCAGCGTCCTACGGTAACCACTTCGGTATCGATTTTTTTCGGGCTGCGTCCGAATTTGCACTACACTTCCGTGCCAGGGAAATATTGGCGGGAATTTGAAAATTTAAAATTCCAACCTGTAAAAGTGGTGCTTGGAGTAGTGACCAAGCATTGCGTGTCGACCGCCGCCCAGGAACAAATGGTTCTCGTCCTCGCGAGTCGCCGTACCCACCTTTTTATTAGAATAATTAATTTAAGAAATTAAGAATAGTACCTGTAATTTGCACCTAACGCGACGTTAAAAATCATCAAAAGCCTCCTCAAGACTTGCCTGCTAAAAAATAATGGAACCAAATTTTGATTGTCAATGTACAGCCATACGTAACTTCAAATGTCTAACTTCAATTGGGGACCGAGATTAGCGAGAAGCCAACAGTGCGGGAATTCAAATCTCGATCATACTTTAGTTCGAATTTTGTAATAGGCAAGTGGGATACGTTGGTCCTTTCGACGACTTATAACGGCGCATAAGAATTATTGTATACTTTGTAACTTTGAAAGTACCTTAGCTCCCGCAATGGCGCTCGGTCCACCGTCCTTGCGCTCCGATGCTGTTCCGCCCCACATTACGGTAGATTACGGTAGTGTGTATCGTCACGGCGATTACCGTACTTCTGCTACAACATGTGGTGGTGTGTCGGCTCTGTGTGTGCGCTGAAACGCGTCGACGTTTACGAAGAGTCGCAACAATGGAAGAGGAAAAGACACGCGAAATGATGGTGAAACTCCTCCAGAGAAATCGGATAGCACGGGGGATGAAACACAATAGGGCATGGTTCGATTCGGAGATAGAGAGGGAGGGAGGGAGGGAGGGAGGGAGAGAGAGAGAGAGAGAGAGAGAAAGAGAGAGACCGAAAATCCAGAGGAAGATGGTGTTTAGGCAATGGAATCCGATGAGAAAATGAAGAAAGTTTAGGGCGGTCGATGAAATTTAGCTTTTAAAGAGTCATGAATGTTTTAGCGAGAAATGATGCGAAAACGCGAGATTTTCGAAGGACGACCGACTAGATTCGCACTTGTACACGCAGAAGTCTGCGTGCTTTTGATGGAAAAGACTGGAAAAGAGCATTGACGAGTTTGATCGACGATATGCACTTTACCAGAAAAAGGTCATGGGTCATGATTTTGAAAATCTAAGAACAATTTAGGAATTGGAGTTTTGGAATGTATTGCCAAGCAGTATCCCGACATCTCGGAATAATTTTCAGGCTGGATCCCTGTTTGATTCCCGGCTGGAAATATACCGGAATCCAGTCTGGAAAAAATACCAGAAAGAGAGTGTCAAACGCGGAACTGGTGCGAAAAGAGACACGAGAGAGAGCGATGTGCTCAATTTCGCAGCTCTCTCTCATATTTATTATTGTAAATCAAATCATGACATGGGCAGAGGCAGACAGAGAAAGCAGAGTGAGCACGATGGAATTGGAGAGTTTTCCCCTGAGGAATCAGGCCCCGAAATGAACCTCACGGCTACCACGAATAACACCCGGATATGTCATCGTTAAATGACTACTGTAGTCCTTGATTTATCGTTAAATGACTACAGTAGTACGAACTTGTCACGTGATGCAAAGCCTACAGAAAGGGGTCGAGGCGAGAAAGTGTGCAGACTTTTTACCATGACCCCTTTCTGGTTTGTTCACGGACTCCACCACCACTCCTCCCCTTCCTTGCTGGACCCCACGCTCAAAGTTCAAGGGAAAACAGTGAGTCTGCTCAATTTCGACGACTGAACTTTCGTCTGTTTATTTACACTACTACGTCACGAGAGACCCGAGCTGTGAAGAACCACAAACCAAAGAGGAAGAAGGAATGGAATGGCAATAGGGACAGAGGAGGAGGAGGAAAGTGGGCCCTCTTCCGGGTGGAGGATGATATATTCGAGCCCGTTTCAACGGCGAATCACGCTAGTCACGTGTGCTGAGGTTGTATACGGGAGAGAGGGAGAGAGAGAGAGAGAGAGAGATGCTACTGGACAAAACGCTGTGAAAGTGGCCCAATCCTGCAGCGATTGACGCATGCATAAGACGGGAATAGAACGAGGTACAGTGACCAAGGCGATCTGTGATCATTACATTTTAATAAATATATTTTTAGAGTATTTTGGTTGACGTATTCATAACGAAAAAAATAATAATCATTGCTAAAGAGGGTACATTTTTTACGATATATTCGCTTTCGAACTTTATGCAGAATGCTCGAAAATATGCCGGATAGAAGTAAAATAAACAAACTCCAAAGGAATTTCAGTTTTCGTAAAATTGCAGCTATCATATTTTGTATTAAAATAAGTAGAGGAAGGGAGAGCTGTCAAGAAGTATTTTCACTGCGTCTTCAGGCGCACTCAAAACGGGACGTAAATCGTATGGAAAGGAGCTGCTCTTCGAACGGTCGTCTCTTCAATTCAGACGCCAACGAGCGTCGAACTCTCTCTCTCTCTCTCTATCTCTCTCTCTCCAGTTATTGTTGTTGAAAAAGGAGCAGTGAATGCCCGTCTTGATTGACTCTACTCTAAGAGTGCATTTGGATGTGTGTATGTCTGAGCCTTTTCTCCCGCCTGGTGGAAGCATGTTTCACCCACCAATCAAAGTGAACGATGAGGGAGAGAACAATCTGGACGTTTGATGGATGAGCAGGGGCCAGGAATAACTAACTGGTCTAGAAAAAAATGTAATCTCCAATGCAATAATATACAGATCTACTCCATTCTTTCGAAAAGGGGGAAATTAGTGGGGAAGGGAGAAACCTATGCGGCTAAAGTCTCATTTTTCCGATTCCGTTGTTTTCTGTATAGGAAACGGCGGACTTCCATACTAATTATTTACTCGGATGTTGAGAAAAGTAGGGAAATTAGAACCTTCACTTCCGTCCTGATTGTTTTTCCCTACTTTATGTTCCTTGTACGTGCGAACTGTAAGATAAAAATCTATTAATTTCGAATACTGTCTACACCGGTCTATGGATAAGATAGTACTCAGAGGGAAATAAGTCTACGATTCTAGACTTTTGGGCTGGCCAGCGACGACTTTAAAAGTCTACTCGACTCGCTCCCCTGCCTCTATTAGACGTTGAAGTCTTCGCTGGCCAGCTTAGACTTATGAAGTCGTAGACTTATTTCCCGGTAAGTACGAAATGAAGAATCCTTGATCGCACGTCTCGCACCTTACCGTACAGGGAAAAATGGAGGGATATACGACAAATCCTCTCAAAAATACGAGCGAAGGAATACGGCGAAGCTATCGATGATGATGCTGCTTGTGTATGTGTGAGTAGTAGGTAAGCGAAAGAGAGAGAGAGAGAGAGAGAGAGGCGATTATTATTCAAACTCGATTGAGAGTCATCGCTTCGGATGTGTGTGTAGAATATATAGGACGAGAAGGCCGAGGTCAGTCACTCTCGAATATCCGGACTCAATTGGCTGTCAAGCGTATACCCTAGGCCTTCCGGTCGACTTTCACCACCGAACCACCTAGATTTGGCCCGGAGATCACGGTACTTATACAAGAAAAGACAAAATATCTCGAAAAATAGCATCATTCTACAGACAAGCGAAACTTCCAGAAAGACGTTCGAGAGAATGTGTGAAAGATTATAAAGGGCTCCTCTGGTGTTTTTTTCCAGATATGATCCCGGTATATAGCAGATAGCACTTTCAAGTTTTCGGCCTCTCGCTAAAGGTATAAAAAGAGCGAAAAAAGTTTGGTCAGAAAAAAATGGTTAGTGGGAGGAGCAGTAAAATGGCGTGGGCATTCCGAAAGGGGCGCAATCCTCTCACATTCAGGGGCTAATCGCACCCAAACTCAACGGCGCATCGTTAAGAGGCGTCACTGCCGTAATTGCTGGAGAGAATCCGGCCAAGGAATGAAGATTGAGGAGACTCGGTGAACAACCATCGCGTTCCTATACTAACAGTTTATCACACAGTGCGCAAATTGGCCAGTTGAACTGTTCTCCAATCTCCTCATTCAATTCTCTCGTTTCGGGGATGAAACGAGAGGGAATATAGAAAGAGGACGTTGGAGAATCATTGTATACGAGATGAAATCATGGAGATCCGTTCTCCTGGCCAATTTGCGCTCTGCGCACAACACCCACATGACCCGTATCGAATATTCGACGATGGCGAATAGAGGAATGCTGAGGAATGAATGTGTGTGTGTCTAAAGGCATTGACGCTGCTTGAGAAGTGTGCTGCATCAAATCAGATCACACTCAGGCGACTTTAGTAGAGGACATCGTGCCCTGAGGCTATGAGGGTGAGAAAGTGTGTGAAAGTGAGAGAGTGCAGAGAGAGAAGGAGACAATTGTAAACAAGGAAGGAATTGTCGTGAGAAGGAGAAGAAGAAGCATCGGAAATGACCTAACAATGAAATCAGGGAAGTGAGTGAAACGCTATAGGATTTACTGCTGTACTTTTAATCCCATCATTTTAGCCAAATAAAATACATCGATCTAGAAGTGTAATAACTGATAACACTATCAGTCCCGGGGGAATTGTAATACACAAAAAGAAATGATAGCGAAAATGATAGTGATTGTTATGATGAGAACGTTGCTAGTAGAGTATTTTACTTTCTTGTGCTGACTTTCACAACTACTATCTTTCTACTATTTTTGAGTGCTCCGACACCGCGCAGTAGATTACTGAGCAACGAAAATGGACTTGGTTGGAAGATTCGAGCAAATGAGGGAGGGAATCTAAATCGGCATGATAGACCTTCTGGGCGGTTGGACATTTCTCGGAAGAGAACTTTCCCTATCCCCAAATCGTATTAGACCTGCTGCACACAGGAGATGAAAAGATGCGAGAGATTCGCATTTGAGAGTTCCGCTTTAGCTGACTGATTTTTGCGTGACTTTTTATAGGGTGGGAACTAGAGAGACTACACAGAAAAGGTATGAGTCAGAACATTGGCGCTAAGGGAGCGAAACAATCATACCTATAGCAGTTGCTGCCTTATTTCCTTGTACATTACCGTACTGAGGGAGGCACATTTGTCTTTGCATGTACAGCAACTCGACTGAGAAACTGTAGCGAAATGTTATTATACGGTAGCCGAGCTCCCCAGTCTAATTCGCAGAATTGGCGCAGACTACTCGCAGGGAAATAGGCTTACAACTCCAGAAGTCTGCTGTGCGGCAACTTTAAAAGTTTAATTCTTTATGTTGGAGGCTGGAGAGCTGCATTTTTATATTAGTCGTCTACCGGTGTCCAAGACTTCTGAAGTCGTAGACTTATCCCCCCCCCCCCCCGAAGAATTTATATGCGGGGGACAAGTAGGGTTCTCGGCAATAAGAGTGCGAATAAGGAAGGAGGGAGGTCATTCCATACCACGCAAAACCATAATTAGTGCGACTAGCTCTCCGACGAAAACAGTGTTTTCGAAATCCATAAAACGGGGGTAATGCGAGAGGAAAAAAGGAGCCCGGAAATAACAATGATCGACGCTCGGAGAGTACAGGAAAAGGAGGAGGAGGACAATAGACACCCATGGTTTTCTCCCTCTTTCGAAACTACTCACTTCGGGAGACATATTGCGACACCATAAAGCTGATTCATTATGTATTAAAATTAAAATGTAATATGAAATATAATAACTCGTAATCCACAAAACAATGGCCAGTCATTATGTCGTATAACATTGATGATCTAATTTAGGATGGGATTAAGACAGATACTTGCCAAACCATAGAGAACGAACTCACACTGTTGGGACGGGATTCCGCGTCCGACTAAATAGGCCTCTAACGCCCTCTCTCTCTCTTTCTCTCTCTCTCTCTCTCTCTCTCTCTCTCTCTCCTCCCCTCTCTCTCTCTTCTCTCTCTCTCTCTCCCCTCTGTGTAAACATCCCAATTAACCCATCCAATTCCCTTTTCGCTCCCGGCAATTTTCCGAAACACCCACACTAGCACGATCGAAAATGCACAAACTGCCAAAAGAGAGCAGAAAAACGGCCAATGTACTTTGAATAACAAAGAAATAGTGAGAAGAAGGGCGAAATGGAGAAATGAGATGGTGAAATAACTGGTCTGCGAGCTATGAACTCTTATATTTCATGCAGAGGAATGCATCAAACTCGTCAAAACTGAAGGCGCTGAATACTTTTTAACGATTTTCAAGTTTTATGAGGCGACAAGAACGTCGTTAAACATCGGCATTTGCCAGTTTTCAAAGAGAAATCGAGGTTCGCTGATAGATTTAATGAGGAGACGCGGTTCTAAACCCACATGTGCTCCATCGATTCTACAAGAGATTCTCAGCGTGTAATTGAGCTAATTTGCAACCCGATCTTCGTGCGAACAGAGTGCACCCGCGCATCTTATTGTTAGTCACTACCAGCGAAACGTGGTTTGTGAGATTCCAAAGATGAAAAATTAGAGGACCCGAGAAGCACGCTACCTATGTCCATCAGTTGGACATTATTGAGGAAACTAATAGTTGGTTATGAACTTTTCGCTGCTTTTGTTATCCAAAACTTTTACGAAAATATATGCAGCATTTTCGAATCTAGCGACGTATTTTTGTTTAGCTCATAGTCCCCTCCTATTATAAGCACATTGAGAGCTGCCGAATAAGAATGAGATGCGTCTAGACGTATTTGGTCTCCTAACCACGCGAATTCTCACAATTCTTAGACGATCTGTTCATTTTCGTTCGCGCGACGACCAAAAAATCGTGAATAAGAAAACTCGGGATTGTCGAGACCCCATAAATGGCGCGTTCCAGGGCTTATTGGCTGTAAAATCGAGATAGAGAGAGCGAATGCGGTAGAAAAGTCAATGGAGCGAGGAATATTGCGAACTTGAGAAGGCATGAGAAGACTTGAGAAGGCAGGACCGGAAGAGGTGAGAGGACCGAGAGAGATTGGGGATCGAATGACGGTATGGAGTCATAAATAGAGTGTTTAGAGTAATATTAATAGTAATAGAATTGATAGAGTAGTGTAAACTAGCCGGGATGTATTGAGGTTAAATACACTACGCTCTATGCGTACACTACGCTCTATGCGTACACTACGCTCTATGCATAGTTCCGGGTGCAGGTTCGGTCCAGGGGGAGGTCGGTAACTGGCTCCAGGTACGGTCCAGGAGGAGCTAAGTAACATACTTAAGATTCGGTCCAGGGGACCTCAGTAGCCTTTTTCAGGTACGGTTCAGGGGGGGCCTCGGTAGCTTTCTTCAGGTATGGTCCAGGGGGACCTCGGTAGCCTTCTTCATGTACGGTTCAGGGGAACCTTGGTAGGATTCTTCAGGTTCGGTCCAGGGGGAGTTTGGAAGCTTGCTGTAGGCTCGGTCCAGGGAGAAGAACTCAGTAGCCGGCTCCACGATCGGTCCAGGGGGAGCTTAGTATGTTGGGGAATGTTAATCTCTAGAAAGAGGTACTGGCTTATTCCGTTGCAAAAGGCTCGTGAGGCTGAGTGCGATCGAAAAAAGTTGCCACTACGCCACTTCGTGGCTCCGTGGCAACTTTTTTCGATCGCTCTCATCCTCACGAGCCTTTCTCAACGGAAACGCAGGATACCGTGTGTTGATTTCCATGGCGTCTTCGAACACGTTTGTGGCATCGCAAAACACTTTTCCAATGATTCCCTACGCTCGCCGGATCATTTGGAAACTTTACGAAATTTTCAATTTTTCACGTTAAAACGTGTTTGACACGTTTCTGACATCGCAAAACACTTTTCCTGTGATCCCCCACGCTCTGTGATCCAATTGGGAACTTTTCGAAATTTTCGATTTTCCATGTTAAAACTCGGCAAAACAGGTGAAAACGTTTTTCACCTTACTGAAGAACGTGCTAGAAGGGCATTTGACACTTGCGAAAAATGCGGCAAACGTTTTGCCCGCGGCGGGGTTCGAACCTGGGGGTCTCGGATTGTAAGTCAAGCGCGTAACCCACTTGGCTATGGATTTGGTCAATTAAATATTGCAAAATTTTAAAGGGATTTTGGTCTGTTGTCGTATGCAAAGGGATCCGAGAAGATAGAGCGATTTTGAAGCGATGTATTAGGAAGCTTCCGGATGCATGATTCCGGCCTCCAGAAAGGGGTCAGGGGCGAGAGAGTGTGCCAAAATGAGAGATTCACTCTCAATTTTCCTTTCACTCTCGTTCTAACTCCATTCCTGCGAGATTGCCGGCATGAGGAATGATTTGGAACGAAATGTGCGAAAATTTCATGAAATCGCATGAAATCAAGTGAAATCAATCGATATTTCACTTTAAAAATCGGCAAAAGATGCTCAAATGTGAATCTCGTTACTCAAAAATGGGTTTGGGCCACATTTGACACTTGGAAAAAATGCGGCAAAAGACTATGCACCGGCGGGGATCGAACCTGCGACCCTCGGATTTGAATTCGAGCTCGCTACCGACTTGGCCATGAAATTATCGATTTTTCAAATATAAAAATCGATGTGTTTCGTGATGGGCTATCATATGCAAAATCTGAGAAGATCTGAGAAGATTGCTCAACTTTGAAGAAAGTTATTCAGAAAAAAGGTCGGTCACGCGGAAGGAAAAAAAAACATACCAACAGACAGACATTTCAATTTCCTAGTAGTGGAGGAATAGAGTAAGAGGCGCGAAAAGGGACAGACTGAGATAGATCGGATTTCGATATGCGACTGAGTGATTGAGGCAGCGGAATAGAGAGGATCACGAATTATTCAGTGAGTGTAAGTGGAGACGAGAGATTAGAGAGCGTGAAAACAGTCTAGGAAGGCGCCGATCGATAATTAAGGAGGGGAATTATTGATTGAATGAAAGATAGTAGCGCGGAATCAGGATCAAGAATTACAGACGATCGATAACATATCAAACTCGCAACCAGAGAATAACTTTTTTTTATTATTATTTAATGAAGAACCCAGGAAATTGACAATGATTTGAAACTGCGCTCTTATTGTTATAGAGTGCGTGAAACATATTTGAGTAGCAGCGCTTTGAATTATCGAAATCGCTGTTAGGAATTTAAAAAAAGCGCTTTTGATCATAATTTCTGCTTCGTTTCTTTCATAAATCGTCAGAATCTTCGTTGACACCTCGTTTATTTTAATATTATTTTTATTATTTAGGGAAATACCGAGGCAAGTAACAATGATTTGAAACTGCACTCTTAGCCTTATAAGCGCGGTGAAACACATTTGCAATCGCAGGAAGGAAGTCAATAAAAATTCGCGTTAAATTTCATTTCTCTCTCTCAAATCGTCAGAATCGCCTTGACACCACGAGAAAGCGTCGACTCTTGCGTGATCCCTTGGCTGTTTTGGGCGTAAAGCGACGACGCCAACAAAAATCTGGGAATAATTTCTCTTCTGCGGATTCTAAGCGGGCCAGTTTTTCTCCCTTCTTTGGAGAAAACTCTCTCTCTCTCTCTCGCTCTCTCTCTTTCAGCAGCAAAGTGAGAGATCGAACAAGAAAGGCAAGGAAAAGTGATGAATGAACGACAAATTTGGAACGGAAAAGAGCCGCAGAAAATAACACACGTTTTTGTGTAGAGATGATGACGTTTCGGAACGGATGCGGAACGAAAATATACACTAGAGATCATATTGATGCAGCGTATTGAAATTTCTGGGATAGGTGGTGACTACAGCAGATTGGGTGCAAAAATAGATAACAATTGTCAATAGTTTATCAGCGCCGGAAAGAAAATGTGGGAAGTGAAACAGTAATCCTAAAATTATCTGGTTTGCATCAATTCTTGATTGATAAAGTTAGGCGCGTTTAAATTTTGCGTGAAATGCGTCGTCTGCAGCAAACAGCAGCAATGGCGCTCGCGTTGTGGGTGAAATAATGAGAAGATTAACAGGAAGACGACGAGAGAGCGTGCGAAACGAGGAGAGCGGCGCGAAGAGAGTGCGCAGTTTCGAGAGAGTTTAGAGAAAGTGACGGATGACCGAGAAAAAGAACGAATGGATTACGGAAGTGGAATGAGTTCGAGGAAAACACAAGAAACGCATTTTTTTAAGATCGCAGACGCGCTTATAAAAAAGTATTATCGCACTGTAAAGAATGATAGTATCTAGTTTGTAACTAACTGTCTACGCTATTCCATTAGCGTGCACACGAAAAAATGGTAGAAAAACGCTTGTAAGTGATAGTTATACTATCATAGTCATGGTGGGCACATCATACTACCAGCAAGGCGCAGACAATTTATTTCATTTCACTGTCATTTCCTTATGTGAATGTTAACAACCCGGCGTAGACAGACAAATTTAGGCCTGGATCACGTTAACAACCCCCGAAAAGGAGAAAAAAACACGCTGTCTGACTTCCAGAAACTGAAATCGGCTAAAGAATCCATCGTTTTTCATCAGCAGTCAACCACTTTTATTCGTGTCTAATGCGATGGAAAATCAGGAAATGCCGCACAAATGGGGCTGAGCCAGCATGGAAATGTGTGCAGAACCGGAGCCGGCTTTTGGGAGAAAGGCAGGGAGAGGAGGATGTCGAATTGCACACAAGGCAAAAAATCGAGGAGTTTAAAACTCCACCGAGATTACGAAACTTTCATTTTCCGGAGAGTGCATGAAAACAAGAGACTTTGGGATATCAAGATTAGAGTTATTTATTTGTGATTGGCGTATGTCGTGGGTAACAAATCAATAAAAAGGATACATTGGCTTAGGATACAGAGGTGTCTCCTCCTGCGGTCTAGACACTGATCCTGGGGGCGGGGAATGGGAACACATATATAGTGAAAGACAATGGGACTTGGAAATGGTCTGTTTCCATATTGATGGAAATGGTTTTGGACTTCCGGTACAAAGGTCCTCATCAACATTCTCGGAACTTCCTCGTTTCGGGCGGGAAAATAAGAAGAGGAAGGAGGAGAACCACAAGGACGAGCGTAAAACGAATTCAATTGAGAGACGAAAGAACTTTTTAGAGGCAGAGATTGACCTATGAGGGATGCATCGCCGCGTTTTGGCGAGTCAAGGTAAATTAAGACAGACAGTTAGAGAGTGCAAAATAGCATGTAAGTGGGCGATGGTCTCACCACGAAATTTATTTTGATATTTTGCCCAGAACGCCGTGAACAACCTGAGAGAGGGAGCGTGCGAAACTGAAAGTGCCCAGAGAAAAAAATGTATGGTTCCTATGAACATTTGACTGTGCCGTCAGAATGCATCAGATGGTGCCGCCCCCAATAGAATACTGTCGTCATTATTCGCACAATAGGGCGCTTTATAGGAAGAATGGAATGAATAGTGGGTGAGAGAGAGAGAGACCCTCCGGGTCCTTCGGTTTTATTTTGCTCAACTGGTACCAGGAAATAACATAGAAAGGAGCAGGCGAGAGAACTTGAGAGCTGCTCAGCAATTTTGCGGCGCACGAGAAATAATGAGAGGATGTAAGGGCTGTACGGGGAATGTGAGGGGTGTACTGTAAATAGTACTGCACATATCGAATGTCCAGAAAAAATGCGAATTTTCACGCATTTTAGAGGAAGTCAGTAGAGTGCGAAATGTGAGACGACGATCTCCTCATTTCGCACACTGTCTATGCCGGTTGTTGGTTGAGAACGTGTGCGAAGAGTGTGAGGCATCGCATTTCGCACTATAGAGAGCAGAGTAAAAATGAAGCGAAAAAGATGAGGAAATGAGGAAATTCACGTGTATTTCTCTCCTGGAGGAATGGAATACCGTGAGATTTGCTTGTTCGAAGGAGGAAAACAAAAGTGGTTTCACGAGCTTCGCCGTGATTGATTGACAGATTCGAGATAAGAAGCGAATAAAAGCAGAAAGAAAGAGGCAAAACAAGGCAATCAGACGATAAATTGGAGAGAATGCGCGATATATCTCAGAATTACGATGTTTACGCGTGCCGCTGGTTGAATGGGTGCTGTAGAACTAGAGATTATCGGGGTGGCCATAGAAAAAATCAAAGAGTTCAAGGAAAATGACATTGCATAGGTACTATTTTCACACGCTCTAACTCTCTGCATCAATTTACAAAGTTGAGAATGCCGTGCAATCAGAATGGTAGAAAACAGGACTTATTTATCGTAGCGCATTTCACGGCGTGAGTTGGCGTTTCACACTATTGATAAGTCAGGCAATGAAGATAACAGTCTGTTAGAGAGTAATTGGATTTTCAGCGGCAAAATCGACAAATCGCCTAAAATTGGTTTCGATGCGCTAAAACAGGCGGGCAGCTGATCAAACAACAACGCAACACGCATCTAACGGAAATTCGGCGAGGATGAGGGTGGCATACTCTCGAATTTCTCCATTGAATACTCATCGAAAAGAGAGAGAGAGAGAGAGAGAGACCGGCGTACAATGGAAAGATTTAAGAAGGAACACGAATGCCTGTGCAAACCGAGACTGAATGAATAGAATATAGTCTTTCGGGGCGAGATCAAGACAAAAAAGCGGATTCGTCTAGCGCGTCTTGACTGCAAAGCTTTTTCCAAACTTACATAAATGATTTTGTGGTCGGGCCAGTATCGTTTCAGAGCCAGCTAGCGGATGTAGACTAGCCGGCCAATACCTACTGGTCCGACCACCGGTCATTCATGAGTGGTGCACTTTCGACCTCGTTGCAATATGGGCGTTTCTTGTAAGTAATGCACTAACCCCAGGAGGAGGAGGAAGTCATTTGTCTGGAAGTCCAGGTCATTACTCCTACGGAGTTTGGTTCAGTTGGTTTCAGGAGCACAACCGACGATGGAGATGCGCCCCATTTCTGAGAAGATGGAAGAGAGAGAGAGAGAGAGAGAGAGAGCGGGAAGTTTCTCATTAGCTTCTTTGGAAATGACGAGCGGCCGAACAATGAGCTGCACAATGCCCACGAGAACAAGTTAGAGAGGGGCGAGAGAGCGGGCGAAACGAGAGGATCAGAGATTTCGCAGCCAACAGGAAGTTGTGGTTTGCTGCTGCAGTAGAAGACCAAGTTCGCATGGGAAACGCGCATGATCAGAGTTCGAGAAATTTCAAATTACGCAGTTTCGCAGTGTGAAATCTACTACGAACGCGATTAGAGCGTGAGAACAAAACGGGGGAAGAATTCTAAATTGCAGATATGGATATTATAAATTACCGGCTGCGACGTAACTATTAAATTCACAAAAGCGCTCACACGAAAAGCGGGCGAAAACAGGCAAATTAGATGAAAGTGCATCGTTCCACAGGCCGGAAGGTTCAGAGTGAGGGGGTGTGCAAAATGGAGAGAGACTCTCTCGCTTTTGCACTCTCTCTCGCCCTGGCCCCTTTGAGGTTTGGAACCATGTGGGAGTGCATCGACAACTGGAGGAGCATGGCATTATGGTGAGTCCTTTCAAATTGCGACAGCCAGTGATAGACTTCGAAAGTTGTATGAAAATGGACGATGGTCTCGCATAAAATTAAATTTTTTTCGCTAAAGTGCACGGAATCGAGAACTGGTGGGAGGACATGCGCCGTTTGATGAATAGACAAAAGAGGAGAGAAGGAGGAGAAAAGAGTAGTCGAATACGAAATGTGAAACTCGAGACGAGCAAGAGAGAGAAAAGAAAGAAGAGCACCGTGGAAATTTAGGGCAAAAAAAGCATTGGATGAGCGGGCTCAAAGAATGAGGATTTTATATATTACTACGAGGAGTAGAGAAATCAGCGACATGAGCGTACATAAGTGATTTAGTAGGATAGGTGAAACACAAAAGTGGCATGAGATTGCAGCGGAGCAACTTGAGCATTATTTTTTGTATCTAGAGTGGAGGTGGATACGGGAAAACGTTTGGAAGGTTCGTCGTAGCTTTAGTTAGATGGATGAAACACAAAAGAGGCATGAAAAACAAGCGAATCAGCATGTTCAATTATAGTTTTTTTTGTTTCTAGAATGAGGACTACATTGTGGAACGTTTTGAGCGTGCGCGCTAGGTTCATAGAGATGGGTGAAACACAAAGATGCAAGGGTCGGATTTTTTTGTATCTGAAGCTGACGCTGAGAATTTTAACGATTCGAACGTTCGTCCTAGATTTCGTAAGAAGGGTGAAACACAGATGTAGCAAGGTTGGTGGAGAGAGAGAGAGAGAGAGCGGGCGACATGCTATGGCGAAAGATGAGATGAGCGGGCGTTTGATGGACGAGAGCAATCAAAAGGAAACAGCGCGAATCCGAACGGCAAACAAACGAATACTCACCTTCTCCAATGTACTGTAGTCTGAGGTGAATCGGTAACTGAAAAGGGTACCGTAGTGATGCCGCGCAAATTTCACCAGTGGAAGTAAAAAATTTAATTCCAGCAATTCGATATCTCAGCTTCTAGAATAGCTAGGGATCCGAAAAGTTCTTTTCCTGAGGTGTAAACTATTCTGCTGAGATACCCAATTGTGGTTATTCAATATTTAACTATCCACCCGTGAAATTTGCGCGGCATCCGACAGTTGAAAGAAGCGCGAGGACACAAAGAAAGGGCGGAATCGTACAGAGAAAGGAAAGAGTCGAGCGACTTTGTGATTAGGTTGATCTGATTCTGGCAAGAGAAGGCAAATACAATACTCGATTAGTGTGGAAGGAAGGAGGAAGAAATTTGAGGAAGGAAATGAGGACTGGGAGAAAGGAGAGAGAGAGAGGGAGACCGAAAGTTCGATGGGTGATGATGGAAGGAACGGGAGGAACTCCGATTCGAGACAAATTAGCGAAGCAAATTCGCGTTTCTCTCTCCCTCCTTTTACAGAACACGAGAACCAATTTGTTGTTCTGTCGCCGTCGCATTTTCCTCACTAGACGATGAGATTTGACTTTTCTCCTTTCTACTGAGGATCGCACCCACGAGCTCATAACAGCATGTCTGCGAAATGTGATTAACCTGAGAGAGAGAGAGAGATAGAGAGAGAGAGGTTGAAAGTAATTGACAAGGTTTATTGGCTTACGGCGCAGATCGAAATTGTTTCGAATGAAATTGCGAACATTCGAGACTGCTGCAAGACTTTTCTCCTCTCCTTCTAATCCCATCTTTTAGTTAGTTACAAAAATAGGAAAAATGTGAAATTGCTATTTCAGGTTTCGAGGGAGAAAATGAGGGGGAGCGGGTAATTGAGACACGACACGACAGACTGTAATAGAAGGATGAGAAGAAAGCGCTCCAACTAAGCTAGTAAAAGTCCTCAACATTTACTATAATAAGATGGAAAAATGGTGAGACAACCGATCCGCAAACAATGGAAGAGCACACTCGAACGATTACTTAACCGATATAACCTTCATCCCCCCTCAAAAAAAATAACTGAACAGAGAATTCCATCTTCATCAGTAAATGACGCAGAAACTGACGTCAGGAATACAACAAAGTATGTCTTCAATTGATATCTGAGGACTCACTTTGAGTTGGAATGAAAGTCTGGCGAGAGTCGGGAAAGTCGGGTAGAAGAAGAAGCGTGAACAGTGAACAGACGCGACTCGACCGGTAATCACCGGAAATTATATTACGCGCGCTCTTTGGCGAGTAAAAGGGAGCGGTAATCTGGAGAGGCGACGGGTCAGTTTGTGACTTCCCTAGGGGAGAGAAAATATCGAAATTCTAAGATTCGGTCTAGAATTCTTAATCGAGGAACTCTGTTATTATTCCTGGTTGAATCCCGGTATATTTTCATCATGGAATAAGCTATGAAAAAAACAGAGTAATGGTCATCGGTTGAGACATAAGTAATTGGAGGAACTGTGATCCAAGATGGATTTACTATGTAACTAAGAAACTAAATAAGTTATAACCATATATGGCTATAGAATTGGTGTTGAATCTGTTGCTAGAAGCTTCTAGAGGATCATTAGCACGATCTTCTTATGATCTTCTAGAAGCTTCTAGAAGATCATTCCTAGAAATAGATGGTTGGACGCTCAGAGAAAATCGATGTACAAGTAAGCGCTTGACGACTGAAAGACAAGAGGAAGACACGGGTTGCCCCTGGATGCTAACGACCCAGTTAGGGGTTGAGAAGAGTCGAGGAGAAGAAGACAATGGAAGATTCTGAGAGGGGCATCAAGGAGCAAGAAAGGGAGTGAGGGAGGAAGGATGATCTACTCAGTGAAAATATCACAATAGTTCTATAAAACTTAAAAAGTTATAAAACTAGGGCGGTTAACGGAGGAACACGGTAAGGAAATATCTGTTGTCCTGTAGAGAACTGATTAAGATTTAAATAAAAAAATATGGAGTGGATATGCTCTAGATTGAGTGTCCTTCTCGAAGAGCCTACTTTACTAATACAGTATTTTCACAAGGTGTGAATTTTCTTTTAATCGTTTAATTTGCATATTTTTTTGAAGTCCTATGTGTCGCTGATTACTGTTTTGTTTGCAGAAATTGCGGTAACGGCTAACGAAAATGATCAAGGCACCGGACGCTGGAGACACAGTTAATTACCCCGGTTAGATTGCCGCTTACTAGGATTTGCTACATTTTCGCAAGTGTTTTGTTGTTTGTAGGTTTATTGTTATAAACATGGTTCCTAGTGGATGTTCAGCGAGCATTACGTGATAGGTAACTGCTATTTTCTTAAATTTATCTCACAAAACGGCACCAACGGAATGATGATGCGCTTTGATGAGCATGGACCGTATTGAGCAATAAATAAATCATACGCAGATGTAGCAGGCTCACATGGAAAACGTGATAACTGGAATCGTACAACTCTTGCATTTAGATTGAAGCCACGTCGATTGATCAAGACACACAAGCTCATGAAGACCTAGGGAAGGTCCCATGCCAAGATCTACATATAGAAGCACACCAAGGTCTACTGATGCAAGCATGAATAAAGAGTCGATGTGCCGTAGGTAAGTTCGTATACCGTTAGTATACATGTACCATTCATGCAACCCTAATATATAAGTATCAATGTTTGCTTGACTCAAGAAATTTCAAAGATGAATCTGGGAAATTCTAGGTAGTCTCGTGGATTTCCTTAGTACGCGTTAGAGAAAGGGAGGAGAGAGAGAGAGTCAGATAGTAGTGGCAGATTCAGTAAGCGATGTTTGCCCCAGTCTCGTGTGTATGTGGACTGAGAAATGAAGAGAGGGGAGAGAGATGAGAGATACCTGAGGGGTCAAAAGCCGAAATCGGAAGAGTCGTCGTAAAAATCGTGAAATCTCCGCAAACACAAACGGCTGTATCAACAAGTGCCCGCCCATTCGCTTTTTTCCTAGTAGATAAAGTGGAACAAGGGGAAAGAATTCAATCAAGTCTGGCGATAGAGTACTACTACTATTCACTTACTGCAAATGAAGTGTTCAACTCGGCCTCTCTCTCTCTCTCTCTCTCTTTCTCTCTCGGGTCGCAAGCTTTTCCTCCTCCTCTAACTGAAGTGTTTTCGTGCGGCCGAGTGACCCTTACACACCACCCGATTGTGTGAGCCAATAGACATTATTTGTCTGGCGGGCAGGGTAACCCCCCAATGATGCCACTATTGTTGCTCCCAAATCATTCCAGGAATGCCTCCAGAATGAGGTCAGGAGTAGACTTTGAGAAATAACGAAGCAAAGGGACAAAATGACCGTTCCAGACTGGATCGAGTGCGAAGAGTGATTTGCATCTCGAGCAACCCTGGCTTCATTATTTCTCATAGTCTAGTTGGAAATGAGAAATTCTACATTTGTGGAGATCGGAATTGATGTGTGCCCCACAAGCAAAAACGAAAGAAGAGCCAAAGTAACGAAAATAGCCACGTAGGCAACCGGTGATTATGATTTTGGGAAGAGGCCAAACACGCGCATCACCAGGGATACTGGACAACTGAGAGTTCGAAAATCGGGTATAACCGTAATCAGATGATCTGCCGTAACCTGGTTACGGTAATTTTCGTTCCGGGACCTTATGTGATCTGATAAAACATGTTGCGTCGTAATGTGATAGTAGTGAGTGGGTGAGAGGAATTAGGTCGAAACACATGCACCGAGAGCCTTCATGCGATCGCATAAATTTCATTCCCGACGCGGCGACTGACACCTCTGATTTCTGCAGAAGAGAGAGAGAGAGAGAGAGAGAGAGAGAGACAGGAGGTGAGTGGTCACTCGGGAGAGAAATGTGAAGAATGACCTGAGAGTGGAAGGAAGGTCCTCTAGAGTACACCACCAGGTGTGTATGACACTGGCTACCACGAGAGGGAGATAATGGATACATCTCAAGATGAGTGAAAAAGATGGGACTCTAATGTTGGACTTCGAAACAGGGTTTAGTCTTCTCACTGCACACGCTCTCTTTCCCCCCTCTAGCAACCTTGCAAGATCTGTGTTTCACCCATCCTTCTAAAGCTAGGAGAAACGTTAAAACCGTTATGACTCGCCGCATTAGCTCTAGATACAACAACCAAACAGTCTTTCTCTCTTGCGAATAAACCGGTCGAGAGAGCATTGGAAATTGAGAGAATTTTTACCCACAGTAATGATAGGGCGCAGGCACTGTACACAGCAAAATGGATACGTCTCGAACTTGAAAAGATGAGATCTAAGAGAATTTTCTAGACGAAAATGAAATGAAGGAATTCCGAACTCTATCATAGAATATTATAGTATTGATGTTGTATAGGGTAGACAAGATAGTTCGAGGACTCTGAGAGAATTTCGAGAAAGTCTTAGTTACTAGGGAAGGTCGCGATCTCACGATCACGCTTGCCGGATGATATATAGCACATTTGATAGAGCTCGACGAGATCACAAAAAATATCTCGAGAAACATTCTTCGAGGAAGAACTGATCCAGACTCAACCTACATGAGCGTGCTATGTCGATCACTTGATTATGACAGGTGGAACATCCTTGCTTTTTCTCGTAGTAACAAATAATGCTAGGAAGAGTAAGCAATGCTGAGAGTGTGGAAGAAGTGAGGCTGAGAAAGTGAACACTCTAGTAAAAAAAGAAAGGGGAAAGAAATGCATGAATGCGCGGGCAGAGACACGACGACGACCAAAAGTCAACGACAATGGCAAAGGATATATAGGAAAAAGTGGAAGGAGAGGGGGAGGGGGAGTTCGAACTTCCAATGAGCGGACAGAAGTAACGTACAAAATATGAGTTCTTCGAACTCTTTCTGAAGGGTAAGGCGGCTTGAGAAGAGAGGAGAATTACAATTTCGACAATGGGGTCAGGAGTGAGAGAGTGTGGGAAAGTGAGAGAACGCCTAGAGATTGCATACAAGTCTTTCTGGATTGCGGAAGGGATAAGATTTCGAACTTCCAGAAAGAAAGGAAATGTGAAATGTGAGACTGTGATCTCTTCATTTCGCGTGTTGTCTCGTCCACCGACCGCTGAGGAGAGTGAGCGAGACTAATTTCTCGAGGTCAATCACGGTTGAAGAATGATGTTGGAAGCGAGAAGGTTTAAAAAAAACTTCCTTGATATCTCAATTTCGAACACTCTACTCCTGACGTCTTTCTATAGGTCCAGCTGTGGAATGAGGGAGTCGAATTCGAACTCGCGGAGGAGAAGAAGAAAAGGCGAAAAGAAAATAGAGACAATGGGGGTTGCATGAACACTGACAATCAGTGTCGACCCTGCAGCACAACCAATTTGCGCCCCCGAATTGTCTTCCACCCCGAGCCATTCTCCGAGCCCTTTCGAGGAATCGGCCTCTGTGCCCTAGCGTAAACTGAGCGGCCTATTCTCTAATATCTTATTATTAATATAATACCAATGTTGCATAGCAAAAAATATTTTTTGTAAAAACACCTTTGTTGTGTAGGATAAGTAAATAATTTAAAAAAAAGAGATCTTCGTTCGCTTTAAGAGAATCTCTTCCTCGGGTCTCGGTCATATGAGCGATGCCTCACACTTCCGGGACCCGAGTTAGGACATCAAATGGAATGCATTCTAGCGAATTTATGCAAACTAAGGAATACAGCGAGAGAGTGCGAAAATAGCGTGCAAATGAGTGATCGGGTCGCCGCGAATTTTCAGATTTGGCATTTTGCACATGAGTTCGTGCAAATGCGAATGTCAGCTACGAAAAGGGCAAATTTATAAAATTTGCTGCAGAGAAAGAGACGCCCGCGCAAAATTTTTTGAAAAGGATGGAGAAGGACGGAGAAAATGAGCGCTTCTTGTGTTGCAAGTGAAAGAAGTGGGGAGGGCTTAGGACAGAGACAGAGAGAGAGGGCTTATTGAAACTTTCGTCTATTTTTCACGAAATTTCAGCTCAAAAGTTCGAACACATGGTGAAAAGTGTCCCCTCGGGCCGCCTTTCAAACGCCTTTTATCTTTCTGCAAGTATCTAGGGCAGACAATGGGAGACAGATAGAACGCAAGAGTGAAGCGGTTCGAGAAATGCCGTGGAGAAGAGACTAGAGACCTTACCTATCTCTCTCTCTCCCTCTCCTTCTCCCTCTCCCTACTCATCGGACAAATTCACTGCTCGATTTAGTGGTCGTTGAGAAACAAGAAAAAGCGGGCATAAAACGGGTAAAGAGCATGGGTCGTCCTCAGGTTTTATCCGACTTTTAGTGACTCAAGCAATTTCCCAATTTCCGGGTCTGGAATGGGCTTAAAATAGGAGAAACTCGAAAAGCAAACAACGGGAAATGAGGGCGGCTTGCCTACAATGGAATGGCGTCATTGGACCGCCGTCCGAAATATTAGGCGTTGAGGGACAGCATTTCTTCTCTCTCTCTCTCTCTCTCTCTCTCTCTCTCTCTCTCGCTGCCCGTCTCTTGAGCATGACTGGGTAATTGAATCTTGATGGAATACGAAATTGATGTCAAATGAGGACTCGAGATGCTCAAAACGCGAAGAGATGAGAGAGAGAGAGAGAACAAAAAGGAGAGGAACTCATCAGGAGCTTTTTATTATGGATGAAGTAGGGGGCGAGTGAAGTAGCCCCTCTTCTGAAGAGAGAAAGGAGCGCTCTTGAGAGAGAGAAAACTTCCGCTGTTACTTCCACGAACGAACAATCGAGGAAGAAACTCTACGGTAAGAAAATATTGATGGTTTAGTTACCCGGGTTTGAGGGAAAGATAAGGTCATGTTGATCCGGAATCAAGAGGACGTTACGACTGCAAGCGAACACTTTGAATGGACAAGGTCAGTTTGCTACTACGTACATATCCCTGATATCCAAGATTCAGGGGGGGGGCATTTATAGTGAATACTAAAAAAAGTGTAAGAAATGATTCAGCAGACGCACTTATAGGTATGTTCCACATCTAATGCACAGTAGCCTGAGAGTAATCATGAGACAACGAGAATATCGGAGATTGGAGAATCGGAGAGGTATTTCAATCAATGACTTTCAGCATGATACGCTTGATTGGAGACACCTAGGATGATAAGAAAACATTAGTTTGTTGTGTCCTACCGTGCTGATAAGTAAACACAATTGGGTTATGCTGCGAAATTTGCGAATCGACTACGTTTGGAGTGAGAGAGCGTTTAAAATCGAGAGATGTTTGAAGGTTGGGAATTATGCGAAAGACTCTAGACTAGAAGAGGCATCGGCGTACCTGAAGATGACAAGGACATAGTGAGAATTTCGTCTCGGCTCTGGAACGACGACTCGACTCCCTCACACAAACAAGTTCACACCCTGGCGAACACGAATGAATACGGGCTCTGAGTGGAGGGAGGAATAACAGGGATAGAGAGAGAACGAAGAGAGAGAGATCCAAGGGGCTGAGGAAACAGAGATGGAATGTCACTCAAACGGGGACCGCAGAGGTTACGAAATGATCGTTGTGATGGAGGGGAAAAGGAACGGATAGAAGGAAAGGGACTCTATTGTGCATGCTACAGTGTTCAGAAATGTACACCGATGAACTCTACATTTCACAAACATCGGACGGTGAACGAGAGAATGTTTGAAATGAAGAAATGTTTGAAATCACATCACATCACAACGAGAGAATGTTTGAAATCACATCGAAGTACATGTATGACCACTGAAGGGGGCATTCGACGTTCCTTGTGGCTGAGGTAGACCTCGAATTCAATAGAGTCTGGGGGAGAGAACAATAATTTGGAGCGGATTTCCGGAGAACGAAAGGGTCGGAAATTGTGCAAGTGAAGAAAAAACCTGGAGTGAGAGCACGTGGGAGAGGAGGGTGAATGGGAGGTTGATAAGGGGAATTCGGGAACGTGCTAGTTAGTGAATTTACTACCTATACAAGGGAAATTGGTTTTAACACAAATAATGCAAAATGCATCAGAATATAGATTGCTTGGACATTCTTTAGAAAATTGGTAAGATATATCAGAAAAAAAACTAGCTATTCGTGCTCATTTCCGCGATTGAGAGCGATGGACCTTACACACTTTCGCATGTCCACTCTCTCTCTCATCAGGACTCGCGAACGACAAATGGGAACAGGTGTCGTGCACAAAGTGAAGAGATTGAGTGACCAATTGGATCAGACGGAAAAGCTAACGAGGATTTCTCACATCGGGAAAAAGGGAAATCCCCGAAAGTGGGCGGGACTTATTTGTTTTCGGGATACGGTCGTTTCAATGCACTCTCGCTATTTTTTCTAGTGTCTGACCATTGAAACAGATCTTTGATTTTACCACACTCATCAAGAGTAAGATGAGGCGATGTGCATTACCGGCTCCTTGCTTTTAAAATGCCCACAAAAATAAATGAACTAGCGAATCGCCGAAACACTATGAGGTGGAAATGCGCATTAACACTTAGATAGATAAGTGTTACTCGATTTAGCGAATCGGGAAGTGACTCAGGATCAGTAAACAGCTGTAGTGTGACATGAGACACTCGATCCAATGTTTCAATGGTCAGCAAATAAACTTCTGTCGGAGAACGGTTGAATGTTGTGCGGATATGAGCTAAAGGCCGCTGTAGGTTTGGGATTACGTCAATTAGGGGAATTTTGATCAGGATAGGATAGTGAGAGGAATTAATACTACCAGTAATCAGCATCAGACCGGCACCCATCTCTCCGGAGAGGCTACGCAGGTTGTGGTTAGAGAGGTGGCCACGCCACGAATTTAATTTTGGCATTTTGCCAGAACGGTGTCCATGTTGGCACGTAAGGAATGCATCATCAGAACAAGTAGGGGCCGATGCCCATTTGGGATTCACTTGAACTTCTTTCGCGCATGAAGAGGCGTATGGGAGATGTGCAACACTTCTCACATCATTCAGCATCGCCGATGTGGGCGAACTTCTCTTCGGTTCTCTCTCTCTCTCTCTCTCTCTCTCTCTCTCTTTTCGCCACTCCTTTCTACTTCCTCCATGCAGACAAAAGGATGGATTGCTGTCAGTCAAAAGTGTGGCCGACAAGTAAGAACCGCCGAGAGACTGCGGGGATTTGAGAGACGCAGAGAAAGAAAGGCAGCACCCGGGGATTAAAATAGTCCCCTTTTGGACGAATTTTGAACGACGTGCCTAAGAGAAAGAGAGGCTCAAGTATTTTGATGAGAGACGAATCATTGATTTTAATTAGTAGAAATAGGGAGGAATTAGGAATCGAGGAAGTAATTTTGAATCAGTTCCCATTCGTGGAAGTGACAAGTGACTTCGAATGCACCATGACGTACTAACACGGGTAATTAAACCAGCGCAAAGGAGATCATTTTGCGATGTAAACTCGTCTCAGAATGGATAATTTGAAATGAAAGCACAAAAAATAAATAAATTCGTAGAAAAGGCATTGCCAAATAAACATAACGTTGACTTTCATTTACTATTAATTTTTGGGTAGTCCGAATTTGAAAGCGCAAATTGATTCGGGAGGCACCGCGCGGGCTCGATAATGGGTCTCCAGGGAGAAACTCTATCCAGGATCTCTCTCAGGAAACTGCCAAGAGATGATCAAAGATAGGACCGCGCACGGCCAAAAGCGGGACTCAAATGACGCAATAGGCCCCCATTTAGGTCTAGTCCACAACATCCTGTAGCGAACTTTGATGTCCGAGAGTACTGTTGACCACTCGAAACTTCCTCTTGTTAGAAAACAACGGACGATTAACAATGAAACGTGGAGCTATCCCGAAATCGAGTTGGAACGCTTTGTATTTTTTCATCTTAGACTTTTCAAGTAGTCATCTCTAGTAGCGAGTACTAGGAAGAGGAAAAATATGGTCCCATCGGCACGTATTCTCTTCCGCTACTCTGACCCTTCCGGGTTGGTTGCAATTCTTTGCCAATGCCCTGGGGGCATCACTAACTTATTAGTTGCAGCAACTGCAGCCAAGGGAAGTCGATTCTCAGAGTCGGCCAGACCACTAAAAGGAAAGAGGGGAACAAAAAGCGGGTAGCCCCCAAAAGTTAATGAACCGGGCACAGCATGGGAGAGGGCGGTTGCAGCAGGGGCAAATTAGAGAAGGTGGAGTGGAAAAGAGAGACAACGGTAGTTAAAGTTGTACGAATTGGGTCCTGTGGGTGGGGACAGTGAGTAACAGAAATCAAACGATGAAAAGAAAATAGGGTTTGGGCCCGCATGGTTCTAAACCAATAGAAAGGGGTCGGTGTGAGAGGCTGTGTAAAAGTAAATGAGTCTCTCATTTTTACACACTCTCTCGATCCAAATCCCTGTCCGTAAATTCGACCGGTCTGTGAAATGATGCGGATGGTTCACAGATCCACCCCAGAAAATATGCTAGCATATCTTTGAAAACTACCATGCAAATCGTTGGGAATGGTTGGAACGCGTGCTTTCCCTTGTCTACCGTCTGTCGCTATTTTATGAATGGCAATGTAGACTCGACACTTCTGGGTAAGAGAGCTCACCAGCTTTTTTTCGAAGAACAATGCCCCGATACAACAACTTTTTCTACTGGAACCACGAAAAAGCACGCATGACTGACTTTGAAAGGATGTGTTTCGGCACGCTTGGAAACTTTGTTCTAGTTTCACATCACTTCCACAGAACAGTGAAAGCTCCTGAATAGATCACTGTAGTGTGTAAATGCGGGAGCGACTCTATAGCTTTTGCTCACTTTCTCTCTCTTGACTCCCTATTTCGAATTTTGGAACGATGTGGTTAGGTGAGGGCCGTGAAAAAAGGAGAATATGGGAACGATAATGTTGGTGAATTGTCGGAAATATGGAGAGTATTGTGAGGGAGTATAGGGGAAATACGCAAAACATGAGAAGCACGCGGCGTGCGTTGAGCATAGCTGAATGGCTCCTTAAACATTCACGAGGGAAGGAAAGAGGGAAGAGAGAGAGAGAGAGAGAGATAAGACTGAATGGGGAACGAAGTAGACTACTGGCCATCTCGTGTCTATCTGAATGTGTTGCCAACTTGAATATTCCAAGACTGAGAGGAGAAAGAAAGTCCTAGACAGAAAACACAGAAGAAATACATTAGACAAAAAAAATTCTTCTCGAATTTAAATATGTTTCAGTGCGACTTCAATAGACTTAGCAAACTGAACTGTGCTTCCGTATTCATAAGCCGTCCATTATACAAAACCAGTATATCCTGCCGTGAAAATCTAGTTTTAGCACCAAACCATCTTATAAAGTTGTTAAAATTCAATAAACGTTACCATCGGGAATCTGAATTTCGAATCTTCCCGATATCAATGATAATAAGCAGAAAAGAATAACGTTCGATAAAGCACTCTAGAGAAAGTATCGTTCCCGAATTCGCATATGTTTCAGCTCGAATACAATCGATTTAGGTGGACTGATGTGTGCTCCTCCTGGCTCAATCGAATGATTATAATAAAAAACACTAATAAAATTTTTATTATTGATTCATTCCTAGATTTAGCAGAAAAGCGGTTCGATAAAGCATGCGGCATCGGGAAATAAGCGGCGATATCTGAGAGCAGCTAAGGATTCCCATGGGAGCCATTGAGAAGAAGCAGAGGGCCACCCCCAGAAGAGGAAAGAAGAGAAAGAACAGCGCTTTTTGCGCTGGCCTGTTTTTATCCTGCAACTTTTGCAGGAGACAAATAGTAATGTTTTGTTACAAAAAGAAGCCAAGCAGGCTCGGAATATGAGTCAAGCAGAGATCGCATTTATTCAAAAATCGGAAACACAACACGAAATGCGATAACGTAACTTGTCGCCCGTTTTATAAAGAATTCTTACAGCGAATTGGAAGAGGGCTAAGAAAGCCAAACAGAAGTGAGGATCTAGAATAACCTCCCCCATCCCATTCGACGACCCGGGCCCGCGCCCAAATGCCATTATTCGGCTCAAGATCTGGATACCTAATCCCCTCTCACCCACTTCAATTTCACGGCCCACACTCTGTGTGCTAACGTGTCGGCAGAACGTGTACCCGCTTTTCGAAGGTATGACCAACAATTGTAAGTGCCTTTTGACGTTCGGAGACTTCCTATAACAAATATTGAGAGGACCAATGATGAAATAGAGAGCAAGGTATAGAGAGAACCGGTTTATTTACGCAAACCCACGCTGCAAGTTATCTCACGTCCGGGGAATATACTACACAGAAAAAGTCTTCCCCAGATAGATTTAAAATACACGAAAAAGTAGAATACATAATGTAATACATTTTCGTGTATGTTGGGTCTGGGTGAGCAAATTTTTTTTTGTTCTACCATACTATGCATTCAAACATACTATGCACAGCGCTAGGGCAACTGACATCACCTAGCGGCAGTAAAAGAATGTGAAATTTGCGCATAAGTTGGAGGCCAGTTCGCATTCGACTTACTGAGTTGTAGTGAGAAAAATGACTGGAAGAAGTGGGGCAGCTGTAGTTGATAGGGGCAATAACTACTAGAGTTTGAAGTCCGGCTAAATAATTGGATTAGTTCTCTTCATTTCACACACTCTCTCTCCGATCAACAGCGTAGAGAGCGTGCGAAATGAAGATACTAATCTTTGCCCGAATTTCTAACAATTACGATTCAAGTGTTGCGACTCATGAGGAAATGATCAAGTCATCGAGACAACACTCGTGAAATCGCCGAACTTGAGGAATGTGAAACTAAATTAGAGCACATGATTCAAAAAAGGGTGAGAGAACGTGCAAACATGAGAGAGTCCCTCTCGTTTTTGCACGCTCTCTCAATATATACCCCTTTATGTTGGGTTGACCGACCTATGGAATGAAGTGTGAGGACTCGAATTTGGAGTCTCAATTTAGGGGGTAATGAGGGAGGGTTGTGAAGTTTCCTCTCTCTCTCTCTCTCTCTCTCTCTCTCTCTCTCTCCCCAATCGGACTCACTCATTCATCTCATCACCTTTCGGGAGTGTCTTCCCAGAGCACTTGCTGATGTAATGTGGAGTGAGAGAGAGGGCAGAAGTGCAATAACCATAAACAAAGGAGGGCGCACGCGAGACAATGGGGGTAGCAGATTCTGAGAAGATATGAAGAGCAAGTGAAGCACGAGTCTTCCAGGAATGGATAATGAGGAGGAAAAAAGAGGTGGACGAAAGAAAAGAATTGCACGATAGTCAATCACTCCGCACACGGAATCCAAGTTCGGAGTTCGTATTACAGCCTTTTGAACGAGAGATTTGTGTTGCGGTTGATCAGTTAAAGAGAGTTAGAGAAAACAGGAAGGGTATGGAAAATGCCGAACAGGCATCCCTACTCTGAAGCGAACGAATACTTGAATGTCAAGTAATATTTGAATTGAGATATCTGCCCCTTTCGTCTAGTGAGGAACGCCGCTCAATCTCAAAACGAGCTAGACAAGGCTCTGTTTCTCAATGCTATTCCTTCTTCGACCACACCACTCAACGACGTTTCCGTCCAACTGCCCCGATAACTTCCTGTGTTTAGCAGGCGCGGCTGCGAAATCGTTCCCCTACCCAAACGATGTGTTTAATTGTTCGAAAACTGTTTGGTGGTTGATGAGCTGTGGCGCGTAATTATGATGATTGGCATGGCACAATAGTCAAAATTGGAGCGTTTGAGATGAGCGTCTCTTTATTGTGCACACTCTCTAAGCATTCAGTCGACGAGAGAATGTGTGAAACGGAGAGAGTCAGATGGCAAACTCGAGCGAGAAAAGGGATCGAAACTACATCAGATGAGAAGAAGAGAGAGTGTGTGAAATTAAGAGAGTCTAGTGAGAAAAGGGATCGCAAACTGAGTCGCGTTCTATGTATGGCAGAAAGCTGTTGGTTGTCGGGTATTCGGACGAACGAAAATGAGAGAAGAAGAAGGGGAGGGATCAGAAATGGAACGAGTAATCATACAGAGAAAGGCTGAAGAAAGAAGAATAAGAAAGAATGCGAACTAACCTTTGTGAAGGGGATCTGAAATGGGACGGAGTAGACCACACAACATTGAAAAAACGGAAAAAAATATTGGAGAAAAAAAAATGTGATCTTTCAGTGGCTTTCTTTCATTTTCATTTTCATTTTTGTTTAATTTAAATTTTTATTAATTTCAAAAATATTTAAAATTCTCACGAGAACTGTTCGATGAGATCTTCCGCTCGTAGCTTCCGAATGACGCTGTGGAGATTTTCTTGACGATCTCTCTGTCCGATTTCTGGAAAAATGACATCATTGAAATTACATTATAATTAAAATAGTTGAAGTTGTTTTCAAACATTAAATCAACAGGTTGAACAGAATATTGTCTGGTTTCACAACAATTTTCGATTTTTTACCACTAGTCTACTACTATTTTTACTGTCTTCCGTCTACATGGCTGGGAATAGTTATGAGTTTTATATAATACATAGTTTTTGTTGTTGACCTAGTCTCCGTGGATCTCTCTCGAATATTTAGTAAAGCTTCTCCGAGCATTGTTGTGCATGTTCAGACAGTTCTATTTTACAAGTTTTTCAATAATTGTTTTTTTGAATTGCCCTAATTCTCTCCCAATTCGAACTTCTTTGTTATCCAATCTTGCAAAGAACGTTCTTCTGACCTTTGTTTTTTGTTCTATACCATTCTTTTCCAACCAGACGGCAATTCCCTCAGGACCAATTCTTTTTTAATGAACACCATATCAACCATAATAAACCAAACAATGTCTGAACGAATCCCATGTGATTTGATCACCATTTCCAGCATAAACTTTTTCAATGAGATTTCCTGTATTTTCGACGCCCTCAACACTTAGAGCCTAGATAAGGGAGTGCCTTTATATGTTATCCTATATCGAAATAATAAAGCATGTCGAATATAATAATAAAGGCTGTTTTTTTGTTCAAATCTTCGAAGTCAATTCTTATCCCACCTGTACTCCATTGCTCATTAATATCCTTCCATGATGCAATGAGTGTTTCCTTGGCGGTCGAAAGTCGTTCATCCCATCTTCTTGTATCAAACTGTTGAGAAGACCGCCGAAAGCCATCTGCAATTTATAGATTATTTTTAAAATTTTAATTTCAAAAATAGTTTTACAAACGCTGCAAAACACCGGAAACGAACTCAAAGGCGATTGAATTTCAGGGAAAAGTGACTTGAGAGGAGGAGAAAAGTTTAGAAGAGGAAGTGCTCCTTTCCTTGAAATTGAGATGTCAAGAGAGAAAAAGGCGGAGGATTAGGAAAATAATGCGGACTTTTTGCGTGGAGAATTGAAAAAGGGGCGAAAATGAAGTCTGGAGGACGAGGACCACGATGAGAACAATGAGAACGCATTCACTTAGCCAGAAACGAATTGGCAAGTTACGAAATTATGCGAGAATGTGAGATTTGGGAGCACATTCAAGGTTGGAAGTTGAGAGGATGAAGAAGGATCTATTAAAGAAGGAGTGAATGGACGGATTTCCAGCTGGAAGTCCCTGAACAGTACAGGGCGCGAAGATCTCTATCTTGTCGACATCTAGAGTCTTCCTGTATCTGATATTGATAGATTACAGTCCACGTCCTTGAATACACGCACCATTTCGCCTATTCTCTAAGAAAGTTGAATTCTCTATATGCCGACAAGTTAGAGAGTTCGCGCGCTGTGCGGTACAGTAAGAATTAAACACAGGAAGTGTAAAACGACTCGATTGGAGTCGAAATGGGACGTGTTTGGATGCAACTTCACCCTCATTTGCCTAATTTACCGGTAGGCGTTTCCCAGAATAATCGTGCTCACACACAAAATTAGTGTCGATTAGCAATTCAATGAGAGCCAAGGTGCATGCGAAAGTTTGAGCTGTATGAGATTGGGAAAGGAAGAAGGAAAAGAGGATATCCTTGAATTTATAAATAAGAATATCTGCAGAATATAATAACCGAGTAAACAAAAAGGAGTTACTAGAATATGTGTGAGGCGGGACAACGGAAACAGACTAGAACGCATTTCACAGGTGAAAAAGGAATCGAAATAGCAGCAGATTTCTTGTGTTTCCTTTAGATCGCGAGAATGTCATTGTTTACTTGAGCGAAATTATTTTGATTCAATTTGAGAACACTGAAAAAGCCTCGCTCAGAATTTGTGAGTAGCAGATCACTGCAAAACGATTGTTCGCATCTGATTGGTGCAATGAGGAAATGGTAGTTGCATCGAAATCTCAATCATTGGCAAGATTAAAAATAATCGATATTAAAAATAATCGATATTAAGGTTTCAAAATATAAACATTTTGAATCTGTCAGCACTCTCTCTCTCTTTTTCTGCAAATCCCGATGGCACGATGTTCTTTGGCGCCTTGGAAGTTGAGGCTCAGCGAGGAAGTTTTCCTCCTTTTTCCTCTCGTGCGTCGAAGGGAATTATGAAAAACTCAAGCGCTTCTTGCCCAAGAGCGCAACACGAACATTTTGTATATTGTTTATTCGACACGTGGAAGAAATTCAGGAAAGATTCAGCGAAAATTCAACCAGAAATCAAAGGGTCTTGCGAAGTACAGACTCCTTTACGCATGCTGCTCTACGAAAATCAGAAACGCGCCTGTTAAACATAAGACAAGAGAAAACATTGGCAACAACTGTAAACAGCAGTGTCCCCGGTAATGGAAAAGTGATTAGTGAAACGAGAAAAAAAGGGGTTCCCCGGTCAGTCGAGCAACTCGAATGGGGCGTCTCGAAAATGGGTGGGTCGGGGCATAGAATTAGGTCGACCGAGCGAAATGTGAAGTGAATTAATTTAGCTTTGAAAAAACTTATTTAGTGTTGACGATGCAACATGAATGTTCCATGGAGTGTCTGAGTGAATATCTCTGCAGCAACAGCAGCCCTTTCTCCCTCGGGACACCCCTACATCACTCGTCAAGCAAAAACACTCTCAACTATCAGATAAGCGGTATTCTTGGCGCGCGTCAGAAGGGCTTGATTTTTAAAAAAAATCCAGATCTCTTCATCTCACACACTCTTTTCACCCGTCGGGCGATTAGAGAGTATGTGAAATGAAGAGATCTGGACTCGTTTTTGAAATTCACAGCGTTTGTGGGTGGGGAAAGGTTCCGGAGAGGTCTGGAGCGCGCAAATTTGGAAGTCTCCCTTTGTACCTTCTCTTATTCGAATGGACACATCACTGTCAACAACAAAACTGTGTACTAAGACAAGAGAGGGCATCTGAGGGGGAATATTCGAGGATGTATGTAATGCATCGGAGATCACAAAAACAATGCAGAGGACTAGGGATACAGGTTCGGTTATCGATATACTGCCTCTTAACTTGGAGATCGGTATTGAGGCTGATAAGGTGCAGAGAGACAAAAGGGGACTACCAAAGGGCATGAACAACACCGAACCGGCGCATAGAGGAAGCTAGAGGACACAAAATGGAATGTGCACGCTGCATTTCGGGGGTGTGGGCGAAAGTAATTGGCCACAAACTGAAACCAAGTGGAGACTAGGGAAGAGTCTGGCCACAGAGAAAACAATTCGTGTCAATTCTCTCACAGACTTGGACAAGAAAAGAGTGTGAACAGGCAAGTTTAATCAGATTTTTTTCCTTCCCTCATTTTCTCCCCACGGGACGATTGAAATAATTGAGTGAAAACATTCGAAAACAACCAATAAACCAAAGGTATAAATAAGCTCACAATAACTAATTTCGGTACATTATAAATCACTAATAAATTAACTAATAAATTAACTAACAAATAAATTGGAAAAAGTTCACAATAACTACGATCAAAGAAACGAGGATTTGACCGGAAATATCGTGAGAATATGTTGGGAAATAGTAGACACTAGACTCTCTCGCTGTCCTTTTGCAATGGTCGAGGAGCGGAGCGGAACTCTCGGAAAAGAGGGTGCAATTCAACCGGAAAATCGAGTTGAGAGACGGAAACGAGCGTGATCTTAGGAGGTGTTCAGGGGGAGACTGGAGGCTTCCTCGTACCGCGCGATTTCACACATCCAGAAAGGGATCAGATGTGAGAATGTGAATGAAAGTGAGAGAGCCGAATTGTATCTCACCCATTTTCCCTTTCTGTTGGTCGGTCAACGTTACAGGAAGGGATTTGCAGTGAGAGAGTGTGTAAAATCGAGAGGGACTCTCGCTTTATTTTGCACACTCTCTCGCCCTGACCCCCGTGTAGATTTGGAATCATGTGGCTAGACCAGGCAGTGAAACGATGAGGTCCAAATTCACGACCAACTGAGGTCCATGGGGAGGGGAGGGGAAAGTGCAGGAATGGAATGGGAAGGAAGAAGCATGTAATACATGCAAGAGTGCCCTATCACCGCGAACCGGGGTTTAGGAGGACGTGCACTAATCGATGATTAACCCGGCGATGAGCTTCTTAAAGGAATGCGTGAATACAATGTGAATATGAACAAGTGTGAGAATTGTCCTGTGATAAGTGGAAAACAGGCTCCAGTTCCTGAATAGATGAATGGAGGGAGTGAACTGTGGTACACAGTAAAAGTGACGAGATACAATTAGAGAAAAAGAAAATCATCGAGAGAGAGTCTGTGAAACGAGAGGGTCAGACAACAAAAGACGTTCTTGGAACGTTGCCATTTTGATGCTGTCTAGTGCACCAACGACTCCTTCTTTTGAAAAGAACTATCTATTGTCAAAATAGCGAACGTAGTGAACAAACATGACGCAATAGAATGGAATGTCTAGTCCGATTCTTGCAGAAAAAAAGAGAGGCTGATGTAATCAGATCAGTTCATAGCAATTGTGCCTGAAAAAAGGAAAACTCGCTGCACGAGACAACTAAATTCTCCTACGCGTCATGGGGCGCGAGAACTGGGGAATGTTTATATTTCACATCAGCTTTTGGGTGCAAATCTGGTAGAAATTGGCGCAAAACCAGAAAACAAGTCTAGTCTGAACGGTATTTTAGGCGTTCAACATAAAATTAGTGAATTACTGAATTGGAAAATTAAACCATTTAAACGGGCTAATCCACTACGGTCATGGAAGTGATTCTGCGGGGTAACCACCCGGAAATAGCATTGATCATGACGTTGTGGATGCATGTGCTTGTTATGTCGGGGTAAGAACGCCTTGAGGTGGTAGACACGCTAGTCATCGTGTGTAGTTGCATGTGGCACTCGATCATTTCGAATTCATAAGGAACTCGAAAGAGTCAATCTGAGCTTCCAACTTTTCTACTAGAGATCACACTATTCACAAAGAAATTATTCAAGGAGTTTTCAACATCTATATGCCAGAGCTTAACAAAATAGAGATCGAGTCTCTCATTTTCGCTCTCTAATATTAGAGTTTCAAATTCTTGCTCTATCAAGAATAGTTCTTTCTGAGTACTAGAGATCACCAATGAATTTCTCAGAAACAATCTTTGGAATGGGGTGCGGCCAATCTTTGAGCCCCCATCTCATGCACTACAGACTGAACAAGTGGGTTATACGGAAACGGACCTTTTGTGACTCGTAAAGACCCCTCGCGGCCCTCTCTTCGCTCTATAAAAGTGTTACGACCACTGGAAGAGTCGCGGAAAGAGAAATGAAGGGGTGAGAAGGGGATGTCCGGCACTCATTCCGATACAACACTTTTTTGGCTTCAAAAGGAGCAGAAAATGGAGAGTTGAATACGGTCGTAGATGTGGTGAAACTGTTAGTTTTCACATAACAACTGCTAATTTGTATATTAGTCGGCGTGAAAAACAACCAGAACATATTAATTATATAGATTAATCACATGAACCTGTGGATGTGTGAATATGTTTTCGCAATCAAGTTAATAAATGAATGAACGAACACAAACGTGTACACTAACGGTGAATAAAAGTAGAGACGATGTTCGAACTCTACGATAAAGTGTAACGTCCTCGCACCTACGAGTTATACAACAACTCAATCAAAATCTCCTTGCCAGATTACCCGCTCTCATGAACAAAAAGCCCGAAATGGGTGAAAAAAATCGTGAGAATTGAGTCTGCGGGCTCGGAGCGGGATGTCTCCTACTTTCATGGAGATGTTGTCTCCGGATGAGAGATCAGGCAAAATCTCGAGATCATCTCTCTTTTTCTCTCGACAGCTCTCTCAATTTCGCACGCTCTCTCCACTGGAGGCAACATCTCCAGAGTAACGAAACTCTGCGTGCGAACGCTCCGGTAGAGTGCGGAATACGAATGAGGAACACGGCTGATTCTCTAATATACCCGGTGATCCTACGATGTTCCGAGAAACCAGGTTAATGAAAAATGAACGAATCACTATTCCATCTCTGCATAATTTGCTCCAGCAGATGGTCTTTGCGGTCGGAAAAGTGCATAGTCAAACAAATTCATTTCCGAAAAAATAGGAGGAAGGGACGTAAGAACTGAACGTAGGAGCAAAATAGTTAATAATTTGTGCAGTAGTACGCGTCGAACAAAATGAGCAGAACACTACATTTTTAAATCTCATAAACCCGTGGATATCAATATGGTAGCGCGTATTTGATCAAGTGTTGTTCAAATACGCGGAAACACTCCGAAAACGACACGTCGCAATGCGTTCTGTCGTGTTCATTTCGTTCAACCTATATTTTTTTAATACATTTGACACACTGTTAAAAGTTTGACGGTAATTATAGGAACTATGAAAAATACAAGATACTCTAAATGGTGTAGGGAAGATGGAGGGGGGAGATGCAAGAGAACGGAGAACCGAATGAAGCAGCGAAAAATATCTGTTGATTATTGCGAGAAGCGACACCGCCTGTCACAACGTGCGTCAATTAGCATCGCATTTTGAAGAGATCACAGAACCGCGAATTATTGTTGTGATGATGTGCCTAAAAAGCAGCCCTAGAACCCGGTTCGTCTGGCTACATTCAACATTGAATGGGGGTGGAAAGGCTGGTGACAGCATGGTCGGAGGAGCTTTTCTACTGCAGAAAATGACAAGAGCGTGTGGAGGAGGGGTTTTGTTTTTTTTGTCGACGCCGCCGTTCCAGGAAGAAACAAGGGAAGAGAAAGAGAGAGAGAGAGAGAGAGAGAGAGAGAGAGAGAGAGAGAGAGGGAGAGAGAGATGACAAGGAATGATGGGGAAGACAGAAAGTGGACAATGGAGCTCGGCTATCACAAGGAAGTTTTCACCAGACGCCATCAGAATGCCAAAAAGGCAGAGGAGAAAGAGTTAAAATTAGAACGAAAAAAGTGCTAGAATATTTCGTCAGAACTTATTAAAACGTAACGAAGACTTTGGTCAGTGAAAGGGGTTTGTTAAATGCTCACTAGACTTATTATTTCGAATAACACGCGTGTCACGTAAGGATCGGGACAAAATGAGGGTGTGGACGTACAATTTCTGACACCCACATTTGTATACATTTTTGGATAGCCCTCATGGTGCTCGAAAAGATAGCGTTTCGCTTTTTTGCATTATGTTGATTTTGACGACGATAGACGATGATTACTGTCTGAAACGGGAAATTGATCCTCACTTTGAAGCTGAATATCTCGCTTCAGAGCAAAATTGAGAAGAACTTCACTTAGGGACAAATTGTAGAGAATTTCCAGGAGATTACAATGAACGCAATTAGATTTCCTGAAATTAATTATGAGGCGAGTTAATTGGCGGAAAGCTGCCGTTTGCACCACATTTCGAGACCAGAAAATTTTATTCGCTAAGATTGTAGATGTGGAAAAGACACGTCGACTGATATATAGGTTGTAGGGTCGAATCATTTTAGAAATCAGTGTTTGAGATGAAAAACGATTCGAAAATTCCATACTTAGCCGTTTTTCTGCTCAAAAAGTGAGAGATCAGTGCTATCAGTCTCTCTCGTCAGGACGAGAGAGTGTGTGAAACGAGGAGGGCAGTTGACCTTTGAGAGAGGAGAGTGGTAGATCATTACGACTCCTCTCTTCCAGAGGTGTGAAATAGCAAAATGTTGGATTTATTTCGGTTTATTGGATAAAACACTGATTTCTAAAATGATTCGACCCTATGTTTTATACATGAATCGACGCGTAATCTCAAGCTCCAGCTTTTGAGAAAATAAAATTTTCTGGTCTCGAAATGTGGTGCAAACGGCAGCTTTCCGCCAATTAACTCGCCTCATAATTAATTTCAGGAAATCTAATTGCGTTCATTGTAATCTCCTGGAAATTCTCTACAATTTGTCCCTAAGTGAAGTTCTTCTCAATTTTGCTCTGAAGCGAGATATTCAGCTTCAAAGTGAGGATCAATTTCCCGTTTCAGACAGTAATCATCGTCTATCGTCGTCAAAATCGACATAATGCAAAAAAAGCGAAACGCTATCTTTTCGAGCACCATGAGGGCTATCCAAAAACGTTTCATTCAGCATTTTGACTTTTTGGGTGTACGGAACTTGTCCCGATCCTTACGTGACACGCGTGATAATCCTATTCGCGAATAATTGTTTGTTCTCGCGAATGGAATTATTCGATATAAGGACTATCAGGCTCACAGTTCTAAAAATTCGCCAATGCATATCGCCATGTGATCAATAAGTGGGCTTTTAATCCTTCTCGACTAGTCGAATGCCATACAAATGATGAAAATGCGGAGGAGAAAGTGTTAAATTTAGAACACTAAAAACAGAAAGATGCTAGTAAATTACTTGTGAGCTTAGTAAAAAAAAGAGCGAAGATCGTAGTAAAAATGAGTAATGTTTGTCGAACTTTTAAAAACACAGAAAAGTAAGAGAGGATTACTCATTCCCGTGGCAAGTTGCGTGTGGATGGCTTTCGAACCATTTGGTATCTATCGACGGAGACTGGAATATTGGAGATTCAAAATATCACGCAAACAAGTGTATTTACAAATACCATTTCAATGTGTACATTGTTTTACGTGAGAATGCTACAGAAATATCAAAAATTTGAAATTGTCCATGGGATCAAATAAAATGCGCCATTTTTCATTGGTTGTTCTCGATAGTAAAAGGTGGTGAGAAGCAGGGTTGCATTACAATTTTTTCCTTGAGAAATTATTTAAAAATTTATATGGGCAGATTATGGGTGACGGTACGTGGTTGAACAGCCGATAAGGAGCCAGAAAATATAGAAGTTTTTAAATTGTCTAAAACGTATCTCAAAGAAATTTTGTGAACGACGTTGAATGATCCTAAACCGCGATTCCAAACGTCCGAAAAAGTGCGCTTCCTTCTCGATTGTTCTCAATTATGTCACGCGTCGAGGCCAGAGACTGGAAGGAATCGGGAAAGAGCTCATCTTCTCCATTTCAAGACAAAGAAACCTCCTGTCTTTAGCCCTCTGAAATCACGCTGCGGACCTCATTTCTGCCGCTTCTCTCTCTCTCTCTCTCTCTGACGGAAAGAGAACAGGAAATACGACAAAATCCGCGTGCAGAATCACAAGGAAATGCTGACCTTTTCCTGTGGTCTCGCGCATTTTTTTGCAGCTTTCCAAGGGCAACAAAACAAGAGAGATCATAAAGAATGGACTATATAAAATGAAGGAAAAATAAAATAATTATATATTTACGCCCGAGACGTCGCAGGATTTAATTATTAAGGTAGGAAAAAAGGTAAGAACCGGGGTGAAGTGGACAATTTCGCTTCGAAACGTTCCAAGAGTAACACACCAATTGAGATCATAACGAATGAATAGACTCAAAAAATAAAATAAGAGAAACGTGCCGGCTTCTGACTCTGTTTGGTAGACCAATTCATTCGTAATACAATGAAGTGAATGTCATACTTATATTCGGATCCCGCGCACTGTTCTGCGTAGGATTGATTTGATTGTGTGAAATTATTATGGACACCCACGATATGCGACATAACCCAATTGTCAACCTGTACAAATCAGTAACAAGCAGCCAGAAATTACTGCAAAAAGAAGAGAGAGAGAGAGAGAGAGAGAGAGAGAGAGAGAGGGAGAGAGGGAGAGAGAGAGAGAGAGAGAGAGAGAGAGAGAGAGAGGGGAGAGAGAGGGGGGAGAGAGAGAGAGGGGGGGGGGAGAGAGAGGGGAGAGAGAGAGAGAGAGAACCGAACTTCTCCTCCCCCTCATGACTGCCTAATTTGACTCCCCCCTCTCATGGTCTGTTTCACCTCTCTTTCCTTCTACCACTCAACGGAAAAATGAGAAGGCTGAAAAATAAGGAAGAGCATGTGAAAACAATCTAAAAATGAGCGACGTTTGTAGGAGGAATTGGGTGAGAAGAGACAGTCATCACATTTACGCCTAATGATCACTGACGAGTAGTGTTCTAGATCGAATAATTCTATTCGAGAATGAAAAAGGTTAATCGCATGTGTAACAATGTATAATTCGCGAATAATCTTTGTTTTACGCGAATAAAAAAAGGTTATTCGCGAATATAACGATTCAATCGATCAACAATGACGAATGACGAAATAGAGGGAGAAAATACAGAAGAAATAAGGGAATTACGCGGCAAAATACACTGGAGACATGGGAAAATCCGAGGAAATTCATAGAAAACATAAGCAGTCTTATTGAAGCATGGGAAGAAAAATAGACAGGTGAATTCGAAAGACAACAATGTCATATTATAAGTGGGAGGAAGAAATGTAGACCATTGCAACACTAATACGATAGATAAATGATGACAGGAGAGTGTAACCGTTTTATTATCAAGATATAATTATTCTTAATGATTTTATAAAGCAAAATGTGTGTGTCAAAAATCAATGGACTATGACCCAATCGCTATGGAGACACTCACACATCTCTCGGGGGACACATCGTGTATGTTTGTAGATGCATGGATTTTTTTAAACTGCAGCGTTGATCGGTAGTGTATATTATCTGTTTATAATACAAACTACTGCTCTCTGATCAAGGAATGCGTAGGAAGGTTATTCTGGACAGCATAATACAAGATTGTATTTTCTAGAACGGCAGCTGTATTCTATGCGAACTGATCTCTCTCTCTCTCTCTCTCTTGTGAGGAAAAACTAACAGTCGTGTAAAACGGTGAAATTTGATAGTCTTGTGAGACCGGGGTCGGACAGCAAAATATAATTTTCAGATCACTCAGGCATGTATCTGACAAGTTGACATGACCGGATTTCCGGAAAGTGAATTTGCAGATTTTAAAAAAAGTCCATTTTTTTACAGTAGAGAATCGGACTTTCAGTAATAAGTACAGTAGTAGAAATAGTTAAGACTCTAGATACTATTGGGAGCAAACTACAATGAGGGAAGTTTTTCAATTGAAAAAAATGCTCTTCCAAGAAAATCGCTTTGATGATTATCAGGTACATTTTTTCGATGCAATGTTGACATCCAATCGAATTCAAGCATAGAGCCCGTGAAACCCCAAAGTTATAGAGCCCGTGAAACCCCAAAGTCACGAGCGAATTTTTTTCTTCATTTCGCGCACTTTGTGGTGAATGAAAAAAGAGCATGGAGAGGTCCGGATTCGTTTAAAAACTTTTATTTAGTAGATCAGGGAAGATTAAAAGGAGAGCCTCATTCAACTTTTACCATAGCAAGGATAGTGTGATAAAGAACTCACTTGCATTATGAATTCCGTGAAATGATGTGCAGGGTGCAAAACGTCTCGATGCAGTCCTAGCTCATAATCAGTCGAAAGAGATCCCCTACGACATCCCTTATATTTTTCTTGATCCTCCCTCTCTCTACTTCTCTCGTCACTCTCCTCTGTTCTCCTTGTCTCTCTCCCTCTCTTTCTCTGCACTCTCTCCATTCCTCGCGTTCTCTCACCTCCTGTTCTCTTACACTTCGCAGTCCACTTTTGCTTGCTCGCTGATATCCCCCCGAAATGACCACTTGACTCTCTCATCTTACCGCCTTTCTCTCTCTCTCTCTCTCTCTCTCTCTCTCTCTTTCTCTCTCTCAAGCCTCTCTCTCTGAGGTGTATAGTTAGTAGATGTGCACGTAGTTCAACCATTGAAACGATTAGATTCTCAAGAGGAAGTGCAAGATTGAGAAACCCGCCCAATGTAGTTCCAGGCCTCCAGAAAGGGGTTAGGAGCGAGATAGTGTGGGGAACTTAGAGAGCAACGACTTTCTCAATATTTCAAAATAATATGCCAAACTGAACCCAATTAACGATTTATACCGCGTTTCTGGCATGCATACTATTGTGTATTGAGGAATCAAGCAAGACCCCAAGAGAGAAAAGGTGAGAGGTGTATGCATGACCCGTCCGGCTTTTTGCAAAGGAGGAATCTATCTCTGCCCACCTGCACTCTCTCAATCTTACACACTCTCTGATCGGCGCTCTCTCGATATTACACGCTCTCTCGTCGGTCACTCTGCAGCAAATGGCGATCCATCAACGACAACTTGTGTCCAGATGTGTGAAAGAGAGAGAGAGAGAGAGAGAGAGAGGCCATTCGAATGAGTGCCCATCACATGCAATGCATGAGAAGATGAGGAAGATCAGAAGAACGATTTTGCAACACTTTCGGTTCCTGGACTAAACTAAGAGATGACTAACGCTGCCCAAAGTTCACAGACGGACAGTTCAAATCCAAAAGCGTTCTCTGTAAGAACGTCGGACGGGTCCGCAAAATTCATTCAAAGTGGTCGCCCCGGACTCAAACTTTTCCCACAGTGAGTCTTAAACTCATAATGGGATCTCGGCTCATAAAAAAGCTCGAGCTCTGACAAATCTTTCCTGATGGCTGAAACTGTTTTACACCTCATGAAAAATTTCAATTGTCTAGAACCACTGGGATACGTGATTAAATGTCCGATTACGGGCGGTTAAATGAGCAAAAAATGAGGAAACGGCTCATAAATGTTGTCGGAAGGTCACAAAGAGGTCAAAGTGATCGAGTTTCAAGAAGTGCACGTGAAAAGAGCTTTAGTAGAGTGAAAAGGGTAAGTGTGAATTCGTTGGGCCTCTTCTTTCCTTGTCTTCTTCTTCCCTCCTTTATCCCATTCCATTCCCCAGTTATGACCTACCCTTCCTGCCCCTTCTCGTCTCACATCTCCTTCCTTTGTCTTACACGCCTACGATGTACATTAACGGGAAATTCAGGGGGAAATGCTCGTACGAACTGTTAGAAAGAGCTGTCACATTCATGTTTCACGATGAAAGCAAATATCCTTGAGAACGGAGGAAAAACAATCACCATTCAGCCGAATATCCAAGAGCTAATTATTACCTTCCTCTTTGGTTCGATGGGTTTGACCATGGAGTCGAGTCGCTAACCAGCGTAAATTCGTCGACGCTGAAATGGAGATGCTTCGGAACGATAAATGAGCAACGATGGCCGCAGAAATACGCGTCAAAACAGAACAACATTGGTGTGGAAATTGAGAGCATTCGAGAAGCGATTAGAGACAGACTCATTTACGAGTTGAAAGACAAGGGGAAATGCGAATTTGATGGTGTCCGATGTCGAAATGGCGTTTGCCACACAACATAACAACGGTCTTCGGAGAGAAAATGTGACATCTAGAAAGACGTTAATTTTCTGATCTGATTAATTTTCGTTTGTGCCTGGGTACGGCCAAAAAAATGAAAATAGGCACAAATGTTACATAACGTTCTTGAGTTAGTGAAAAATAATAAAAATTTATCTTCGCCCTAGGTGCAATGATATTTTAAAGTGAAAGGTATATTGATTGAACTGAAGAACGTGCAAACTTCACCAGGTCTGCACAAGAGATGGAACACAACTCTTATGAATGAAATCCTCCTGCACAGACGCGGATGTTGGTCAAATTCATTTACCTCGGAGAATCTTTGAATGGAAAGTCAGTCGTTCTTTTCACAGGAAGAATGAATAAAGATTTCCGAAGGGGCGACGCTTCCCATCCACTCAATTCCTAGATCCTAATAATAGATGGAAAATTTATACATTTTCGCTCACATTGATGCTCGAACGAGAGAAAAAAAACTAAGCGAGAAAAAGATCGAGTAGAGCAAGACGTGCCAAATAAATATGGCGGCCATCGCAAAGCGCCCCTTGGGCCCTTGATGAATTACCCGCAGTTGTGGTATCAAAACATGGAATAACACTCAAACTAAGCCAGATGTTCGTCATAAAATGAGCGACACAAGCACAAAATGCAACAGCTCCTCAAACGAAAATATTTATCACGATTCAAAAAAGATAGATTGAGAAACTGTACAATTGTTATTACCGGTAGTGGCCTCGTAGTGAAAGTTTAGATGTGTAACGGTTCCCTAGAGCACATTTATGGGAAAATTAAGAAAGAAAAATGTAAAGCTCGTCGTTTTCAGATGAAAGACGGGGAAAAGGACCTGAGAAGATGGGGGAATACGATATGAATTCTACGAAAAATCGATAATTAGTCTCCAAAAATGTTTGGATTGACTCGTTGATAATCTTGGAAGCAATCGCGAATCACTCGGAACACCTGAGAAAATTGCACGATTTTACACGTGAGAAAGTTGCAAGTAATCAACTTTTTTTCGATTGAGAGCAACGGCGAAAACAATGAATTTTCCCCACGCTTCTGCAAGCTGAGATCTTGTTGTCGTTGCATTTTCCAAGTAAAATACAATTATGAATACTGAAAAGATCAACAGCCTCGAGATGATATTGCACGAACTAGTTACGTATTACATTTATAAAATGATACGAGCAGACCAAACAGCAAAACACGCACTCCCTTGGTTTACCCTTGGATCCATTTGATGTTGACTTGCAGTTATAATTTCGGCGTAAAAAAGTAGAGGATGTTATTCGAGCAATGTGAAAAGATCGAATAACAACTGCTTGTGAAAAACCCATTGCAGCATTCTAAAATGGACTCACGGGCTGCACCGGCTGCTAAGGTGGCTGGAAGGGCTGGTGCACCGGAAATTGCGCTGCAAAATCATAATTATTGCAGCGCTAATTATCGATTTTCGCTTGATTCTCGAGGACCTGGTGCAGTGGTTGTGGCGACGAATCCGAACTGTGAGAGTGGAGCTTGTGGCTGAGAGATGAGAGTGGGAACGGGAGCAATCTGCAAGGAGGGAAGCGAATTTACGGATATCGTGTGGAACGAAAAAATGTTTGTCTTTCGTAGTGAATACCTTAATATTTAGAAAGTTACACGGCATTTCATAATACGATTCATATCCCACTCACTGGCATACATTAACGTCCCGTCATTGTATAAAACCCGTGAAACCCCACACTCGCAAGCGCACCTCTCGTCGCAGGGTATGTTGCTGCTGCAGCTGTTGCTGTTGGCTGGCCGGGTCCATTGTAGAAGGCATTCGTCGTCGGTTGCAGTGAGAATGGAGAAGGCTGACGAATTTGAGCAAATTATTAAACCAGTGAAATTGGTGTTTCACCGTTGAATTATAATCGGCTCCAGCGATATCAGTTTGATCCTCTCAACTGATCTAAAGGAAAATAATAATAAATCAATATATACATTAATCGAAAGGAACAGTGATAAATTGCTCCTGCTGCAGCTGTTGTTGGTGTTGCTGCAGCTGCTGCACCGCCTGAGTCGTGGATCGGTCCTGGCCACCGAACCGCTGATTTGCGTTGCTCATATAGACGAAAGTGTTGGTGACGAACTGGCCTTGTTGATTCTTAAATATGCATTTCAACGATTTTACAAAAAAAATATGCAACAGACCTGCAGCTGTCGGTACTGCTGCTGTTGCTGCTGCTGCTGAGTAACGAATAAGGGCTGCGCGGAGAAAGATTGGGTGAATTGATGCAAGCACTGATTGGTGTTTGCTGCAGCGCCGATGGATGGATGACACTAAAATCCATTGACAACGAGATTTTTCTCGAGAGCATGTTTGGTTATCATTTAGCAAGTTCTGGTCCAAGGGCTCCCACCCGACCACTGAGGCCACCACCTAAACCACCACCACCTAAGGCCACCTGCGCAAACGGTGGAAATTGTTGTTGTTGTTGCTGTTCGTACGAAATTTGTCAGGGTTTTAACTAAATGGAGAAATACCCCTAGAATAGACCTAACAATTGACCTGTCCACTTCTGTCTCTCTTCGAGAGAGAACAGAGATGAACGTCAAAAGAATAAAGAGATTCGAGAATCGAGGAGGGGCGAGAGATGCGAGAGGAAAAGAGAGACTGAGTAGATCAAAGACAGTGCGAGAGAGGAGAGATGACCTCGCATCCCGGGGAATTTCACCAGTCCGGAAAAGGGATGAAAAGATTGTTATTTCATGGCGAGACCCTAGAAAATTGCGTGCGCAAATTCAAACATGAGGTTACTCTCCCTTTAAAATTTCACTCGCCGTCTGTGATCCTCTTCTAATTCAAATGGAGATGCGGGTGGAACGAACATTTCGGGCGACTGATCGGGAGATATCAAATCTGAATTACTCATTTTTTTAACGGTTTCACATGAATTGAGATATGTTTCACGACTGACACGAAATGGTGACGTTGCTTTGAGTTTTCAATGGCATTTTGGTTTTATTTTTTCAACAAATAATATTACCATTTCTTGGTAGCAACTTTGATTGCAAAATGTAACTTGCCCTAGATGCCTTGGGAAAGCTTGGGTTAAGTAATCCCGCGTTGCAGCTGGCTTACCGGCTTGCCCCATCTAGCGTGGTAGCTTGCTACTGTAAAATCGCTTGATATGGAACACCTTTACCGTTTTGCCTATTGGGCAGAGGGATGGGTCGGCCGGGTTGTATATTGCGTGTGAAAGAACCACCGGAAGAGGGACGTTGATTGAGACGCTAAATATATATATATATATATTTATAATAATATCGAGACGTCAAGAATATTCGTCAACGCTGCCGGTCCTCAGTTCATGCAACTCGCAAGACACGATCACAGGCAATGGAGAACTATCATGGCAACCCAGCTGAATTAACACCCTCACCCAGCTGATAAAGTTGATTAAATGTAAATGTAAAATGTAAAATATCGAGACTAATATAATTGCTACTCACTCTGTTCTGCTCGTTGTACCTTTCAGATAAGTAGTTGGCCCATGCGACTTCATCTGAAACTGTTTCCTAGTTTTCGGAACCACCATACTAATAATCCTACGACCCTTACAATCCGTCAGAAGTTCGCGAACTTTTCACGCATCTTTTCTTGCTCGTTTTAGGTTATTTTCTTTATAATTTGCGTTAGGTCATTAGAGACGCATAAGAAACTACTAATGCCGAAGAATTTAACTTAAAATATAAACTAGGGAATTAGCCGCACCTCTTAGAAGGTCGCGGAATTCTGCGAGTTGTTTTCACGCAGCTAGACAGTGACGAGAGAGCACGCGGAACGAGGAGAGGGAAAAGTAAGCAGTGTTGTTGTTGTATTTCTGCGCTCTCTCTGTTTACGTGCTCTCTCGTCAATGTCTAGCTGCGTGAAAACAGCTCGCAGAATTCCGCGACCTTCTAAGAGGTGCGGCTAATTCCCTAGTTTATATTTTTGGTTAATTTCTTCGGCATTAGTAGTTTCTTATGCGTCTCTAATGACCTAACATAAATTATAAGGCAAATAGCCTAAAACGAGCAAGAAAAGATGCGTGAAAAGTTCGCGAACTTCTGACGGATTGTAAGGGTCGGATAAGTCGCTACGTTTGTTAGAGATGAACTCACCAGAATTCCTCATATCCGGTTCGAATGGCGAGTCAGCAAACTGCGATCTTAAGGTAGATTGAACCGCCTGAGGGAATTCTGAAATGGAAACATCTTTGATATTATCACATTTGTCTTTTACAGTCTTCGTCAATTAATGAATTCATTAGAGACAAGATAACAAATTAAACAATTATTCCATCGAGCGCACCAACGAGAGGCGGTCCGACAAGGAATTGTTGTTGCTGTTGCTGCTGATTGTTGGGGTTGGATTGAGGTGGCGGCGCGGTCGCAAACTGAAAAAAATCGTACTTGCTCATTGCGTATCTGCCATCCAATTGCATTAATGACGAAATTCGAACGCCTTATCCACATTCTGATCGAAGCCAACAGATTTGGAAGTAGATGTAAGAGCTACGTGAAAATGGCAGATTTAGTTTCGCTTTCACGCACTCATCCGCTCCTGGCCCCTTTCTGGAGATTTAGAGGGTTGTTGAATATTGGGCGATTCTAATTCTCCACTACTCTAGCCTGCAGCGGCACATTGGATCGCGCCAGTGGCCGTAATCTCCCTTGCATTAGCAGAATTGACAGAGTACGGCTGATGACCAACCCTGTGATTGAATCAATATTATGCAATTTTATTGCCACATCCAAACATAAGACTAATATTCCCATATCTTATAGTGTTAACAGTATAAGATATGGGAAAATTTTTTATGATCAGGTCGTTTCATGAGTTTCAATTTGTTTGAACTAGCGGAGTTCTACGTAATGCTTCGTCTTTATTCCCTTTCATTTCTCATAATCGTGAAACTCACATGGGCGAGGCGATCATTCTGACCAAGGGTGTGCGGGAAAACTTTTCGGGAAACTTTCGGGAAAAAATATTTTTCCCGGTCTGAAAACCGGGAAATTTCGGGAAAATCGGGAAAACAGTAAACATTTCTTACGTTGATACTTATCCGTTTAAAATTTGTTTAAAATGCTCAAAAATGATTACTGTTGTGTAAAAAAAATATTTTTACTCCGCAATAATGTTTAGAAAAATCAGCAAAAGACTATTCCGCGGGTGGAATCGAACTTGCGCCTGTCGGGTAGGAACGCGAAATGGAAGAGATGAACAGACAGAGAACAAATAAATATTGAAAAAGAATTTCCATTTATCAAGATTATCGATTTTCTGTGAATTAGCGCTCATGAAGTAAATTAAAGTTTTTCAATACTATATTGGCCCTATTTGTCCACTTTTCAAGGGAAAACAACAAGTGCAACATTTCCCGGATTTCCCGGATTTTTTTCCGGGAAAATCGGGAAATGCATTTTCAAGAAAAATTCGGGAAAATCCGGGAAACGGGAAAACCGTTCGGGAAATTTTGCACACCCTTGATTCTGACCGGACGACGTGTTTCGTCTCAGACTGATCCTCCCGACACAGATTTCGGCATAGGCAATTCAGTTTTTGCATCATCATTAGGTAATCGCTTAGAAGATATTGCACCATGAGTAACAAGCACAAATTCCACTCTACATGAAAACGAAAATATTTATCACGATTCAAAAAAGGTATATTGAGAAACTGTACAATTGGTATTACCGGTATTCGCCTCGTAGTGAAAGTTTAGATGTGTAACGGTTCCCTAGAGCACATTTATGGGAAATTAAGAAAGAAAAATGTAAAGCTCGTCGTTTTCAGATGAAAGACGGGGGAAAGGACCTGAGAAGACGGGGGAATACGATATGAATTCTACGAAAAATCGATAATTAGTCTCCGAAAATGTTGGGATTGACTCGTTGATAATCTTGGAAGCAATCGCGAATCACTCGGAACACCTGAGAAAATTGCACGATTTTACACGTGAGAAAGTTGCAAGTAATCAACTTTTTTCGATTGAGGGCAACGGCGAAAACAATGAATTTCCCGTCATTTCTGCAAGCTGAGATCTTGTTGTCGTTGCATTTTGCTTGTGAAATATAATTACGATCAATGAATAGATCAGCAGCAGCTGGATTTGTAGACTTATTTGATCCTCAGGCGTTGTGGATATCGATTGATTCCCCTGATCTAACCTGCAGACACGGTAGGTAGTCGAGAACGTTGGCTGGTGTGTCCTTGTGAGTATTGCAGAATGGAAGACATTTTCCTCCGAGGAACGATCCGAGACCGCCTCTCACGCAGCAATCGTTGTGATCCGCCTATACAAAAAACTCCATTTTTCGTGGCTTTCCGATTTTTTCAAAGATGCAGTTGATTTCTGTCTTCACGAAAATTCCTTTTTTTTAAATCTCCGATTTTTATTTGCCCCGTCAGAGATGTATTTCATACTGATCCACCTACACGAAATGTCCATTTCTTCTAGATACTTTTCTAATTTTTTGACAATTCAAAGATTCTTTTTTAATTAATTAATCCACCTTAGTTGAGGCGCAGTCGAACGCCTTTCCCATCTGATCACCTGGGCATTGGGCAGTGAGGAAAGCTGCTACGAGCTGAAAACGGAGACAATATAGATTCTCAACATTGATTGAAAAGATGCAAATTCACCCCCAATTTACTCAGAATTGCGTAACGTGATTTTGTGTTTCAGACACGTTTCAAATAGTCATGACTACACTGGAATAACAATTCCATAGTGAACTACGAAAAAATGGTGTAGTAAAAAATTTTAGCTCCGGATAAGGTACGCTATCTTTTAATGTATTTAAAAATACATTAAAACCCTTACCGTCTTATCATTGAAGCTATCGAAGTTGCATAGATTCTGGCAAACTGCATTTACTCCCTGTTTCCTGCAGCACGAATCCAACTTCTGATTGGGTGAGAGAGCGGACCGAGGACGGGATACCGTAATCTGCGATTATCAATTTATTTTACCCGTTGTCAAACATGCTTGTCGCGTTTGAGATGTGCAGTCAAACGCTGGCAAAAGGACTGGGCATCTGGTTAGCACCGTATTCCGAAATAAATTACCGAAGACTTTTCCAATACTCAAAGTAGATCACATAATTAGGATGACATTCGCGTACAATAATAACTCTCACCGACTGCTCAGTTACAGCGAAAGCGGGTGCGGGTTGGGGAGGAGGAGGAGGAGGAGGAGGAGTGAATAGATCGAGAGGATTAGGAAGAGTGAGGGGAGGAGGCTGGCAAGGAAGGAGGTTAGACTAGATAGCAATACTATTTCTGGAAATATTTCTCTTGAGTCACGTTAGTTAGTTTGACGTTAGTTGGACAGATTAATCGTACAAAAACGCCGCATTCCAGAGCCAATGCAAACATCCAAGCAAGGACTAAGAAAGTACATAAAAAGCGATTGGGAATGTCTAATTTTTCAACTAGTGTCTCCTTTCTGAAAGATGGGAAACATTGACTTGTTATAATTTCGGCGTAAAAAAGTAGAGGATGTTATTCGAGCAACTGGTTATTTGGTTGTAGAAACCCATTGAAGCATCTTAATATGGACTCACGGGCTGTATCGGCTGCTGCGGTGGCTGGAAGGGCTGCTGCACAGGGAATTGCGCTGCAAAATCATAATTAAAGAAGCGCCAATTATCGATTTTTATCTAGGACTGAACCTGGTGCAGTGGTTGTGGCGACGAATCCGAATTGTGAGAGTGGAGCTTGTGGTTGAGAGATGAGAGTGGGAACGGGAGCAATCTGCAAATGGGAAGTTCCTTTCTAGTTAATCTAAATACATTTTGTTTTAAAGTTTGATGAGGTACGAATGTGGTACTGCGGGATATATTGCGTGCAGATGTTGATTGAACTTCAAACTTTTTTTTTCCTCTCTGTTCAGAGCACATCGATATGGAGCACAATACCCGGAAATATATAACCACCGTGAAACCGAAAACTCGCATTCGCACCTCTCGTCGCAGGGTATGTTGCTGCTGCAACTGTTGCTGTTGCTGCTGGAATGGCTGTCCAGGTCCATTGTAGAAAGCGTTTGTCGTTGGTTGCAGTGAGAATGGAGAAGGCTGATGAATTTATTTCATTGTCAAACCAGCGAATTTGTTGCTTCACGGTCGAATTATAATTGGCTCCAGCGACATCCGTTTGCTCTCCTTTCCATGTAGACCGTTAAAAAAATTAAAAACGTACAGTATTGAACTGCTCTTGCTGCATCTGTTGCTGTTGCTGCTGCTGCATAGCCTGGGTCGTAGATCGGTCCTGACCACCGAACCGCTGATTTTGAGTGCTTCTATCGACAAAAGTGTTGGTGACGAATTGGCCTTGTTGATTCGCCTGGAAGGCGCATTCTGCTATTATAACTTCACAAACACTTGTACAAAATGATAAAAGGTTCCGTTCCTAACACTAAGCAATAGGTAGATATGACTAGGAGAGAGTATGACAAAGCAAGAAAAAACGCCGGTGTATATAAATATAATACTCACGCCAGTAGTCCATTGCATGGACGTATCATTATATAATAGTGATAGAAGGTTAAAATGTACAGACCTGCAGCTGTCGGTACTGCTGTTGTTGCTGCTGCAGCAATTGTTGTTGCTGCAACTGCTGCTGAGTAACGAAGAAGGGCTGAGCAGAGAAGGGAGGTTGGGTGAATTGCTGCAATTATGGATTGTCATGAGAGAAAACAATTCGTTGAATTCACGGTTCAAGTCAACACAGCGACGAGGAGAGAATATCAAGCGCATCTGAACATTTTTCCAGGAAATATTGTCTGTGTATCAATCAGCCTTGGTGAGCGCATTGGTGTTTACTGCGGCGGTGATAGGATGGATGGAATTATATTTCAATAAAAAAGTCCTACCTTGTCATAAATTAATTTTGAACTTTTCTTTTGGGAGAATCTCCTGATTCAACTCCTACCCTTCCGAAGTCAAGCATTAGCTTCCTTTCCCCATTACAAAGTAAACAACCATCTATCTCTCCCACAACTACACAAATTTTATGTTCTGTGCATAAAATAAATTTAAATTTAAATCCGACTACTGAAAAAATACCTGTGCAAACGGTGGGAATTGATGTTGTTGCTGTTCGTAAGGAGGAAATCGAGCAAAGAAATTTCTCAGTCGATTAGACGGTTTCTCAAAATTCTCCCCCGTTTCATCGATAGCGAAGGCCGTTTGAGGAATCGATCTGAAAGATAGATTTTGAAGAATGAATGTAAAAGCTTCATTCGATTATAAGAGGAAAACAATCAAACTAAGGAAAACGGAAGAATTTTGTAAGGGAAAATTCGTACTCGAGAGGATCTGACGAGCTACGTGTCAGATTTTTTTCAAATAGTAATTTGAATATGAATATTGTGGTGATCTACAATAGTTTGCTTACCGTCTATGATCTTCCTCTAATTCGAATGGAGACGCGGGTGAAACAAACATCTCAGATGGCTGATCGGGAGGTATCAAGTCTGAATAAATTCTTAACTCTCTCAGGGGTTTTGTCGGAAAAAAAATCATTCTCTATTAAATTTCATCCCAGTTAGAATTATAATATGTTTCACGCATGCCACTAAAGGGAGACGATGCTCTGCTTTTAATACGTCGACGCTTGTTCCCCCAAATGAAAAAAAAAACAGATAGATAATATTACCAATTCTATTGGGCAGAGGGATGGGTCGGCCTGGTTGTCGATTGCGTGTGAAAGAACCGCCAGAAGAGGGGCGTTGATTGGGATGCTCAATATTAATATTTAACTTCCGTTGTTAACAATTTTTCCGGTTAATTGTGATTCATTTATCGTTTCCACCGAATAAAACGCACACTCACTCTGTTCTGCTCGTTGTATCTAGCAGCCAGGTAGTTGGCCCAAGCGACTTCGTCTGAAACAATGCAAGGATTGTTTCTCTCTTTTTGGATCGAATGAGGAACGAACGATTTCGAGAAATCACCCAAATTCGAGACTGGAATAAGGAGGCACTTAAACGGAAAGCGAAATGGGCATTGAGGATAAGGCGAATGGAAATCAACCATTGGACGCGGGCAACTACGATGTGGACCCCCTACAACTGGAAACGTCCCCAAGGCCACCCCAATACCCGATGGAGAGATGACCTGAAACGAGCAATCGGGCCCCAATGGTGGAATGCAACTAACGAAGAATTCCGGCCCATCCTCATCTGAGCACTATTGCCTGACATGATAAATAATTGGAATTGAAATTGAATTTTCGAACCATGATACAAATATTTGTGATTTCGATATTGTATGAGCAGATGTTGTTTGAGATACGAACTCACCGGGATTTCGCATATCCGGCACGAATGGCGGGTCGGCAAACTGCGATCTGAAGGGAGATTGAACAGCCTGAGGGAATCCTGAAATGATGGCATCTCTGATTACTTTTGTTATGACAAGAATAGAGTGTGTGTCTTATTCGAATTGCTTCGACGTTCGAGTATTTAGCAACATTAGGAACAACTATATTTTTGAAGAAACGCACCGACGAGAGGTGGTCCTACTAGGAATTGTTGCTGCTGATGGCCGCCATTGGATTGAGGAGGAGGCGCTGTGGCAAACTGAAAAAAATGCGATACTCTATCGTTGCAAATCGGTCGCCCGATTCCTCTCTTGAACATATGTGTACACCCTCTCACCATTTTGATCTAAACCTACAGAAAAAAGGAAAGGAGCAAGAGCTTCGTGAAAATGAGAGTGTAACTCTCGCTTTCACTTAATCCCTCGGCCCCTTTCGGGAGATCTGGAATATCGTATTTTTTCGAATTTTCGAAGACCCCTACCTGCAGAGGCACATTAGATCGAGCTAATGGCAGCGCCGTCGGGGCAGCCGTAATCTCCCTTGCAGTAGCAGAGTTGAGAGACGAGGGCTGATGACCGACCCTCAAATTGGATCAATATTATGCACATTGATTATCTTATTGTTATCCTTCTGTTCAAAAAAAATTGTATTAGATGCCGGAGTAGCGAACGAATGGCTCGACTTTTTGTGCGCCCGTTTATCGCTACAGTGAAACAACAACTTACATGGGAGAGGCGATCATTCTGGCGCGCACGACTGGTTTCGTCTCAGAGGGATATCGCTGCTCCTCCCGACGTAGATTACGGCCTAAAGAAGAATTAATTATATGATTGCGTCATCACTAGGTAATCGCTTTGAGGAGATTGAATAAGCAATCGACTACCTTGCGCAAATTGCCGCACTTGCTGAGAGTTGTTGCGCGGGGCCTGAAAATGGATCAGGATTAGTGTCTTACAATGAAATAATGAGCTTATTATCCTCAGATCGGCTGTATTTCATTGGTTTGTCTTTCCTTTCTCTCCCCATTAATTTCAAAGCCCGTCTAAGTCTCCAGAAAGAGGTCAGCAGTGACGGAGCTTGTAAAATCCAGTGGGGGTCTCTCACTTTCACACACTCTCTATTCCCTGACCCCTTTCTGGCGGTTTGGAAGTGTGCGGGTATCGCTCGATTGGGTAGATCACTGAGGGAAGTAGGGAGATAGAGGAGGGACACACTGATCTCTGCATAGAGTCTCTTCCCTCTTCCCTCTGGCTTATCCCTTCTCTCCCCTTGCACCCAAACATCGCACTAGAATTGCACGCACCCATTCCCATTTTGCGCGTCCATTGGTCACTGTGGGTACTCTGTGTACCCATTCTCTACTCAATCACACCCATGCTTGGGCTCCTGTGCGCGTTCTCTCTGTCATTCATTCTCTTTTTTTGCATATTTTCGCTCGAATTTAACTAACGGAAACTACGTCCACAAGACCATGTGTCTAAACCGTAGAGCGCTGACTTTCATAGTCTAAACACTCCAGCGCCTATTATACTTTGAAATCATCGCTGGTCAGTAGACTTATTCCAGCGCGTGATCCCACAGCATCCAATTGGCGCCATGCTAAGAACATCTCACGTTGTCTGACCCTCTCGTTTGGCGCGCTCTCTCGCTATCTCTCTCTCTCTCTTTCTTTCTCTAAATCGTTCTCGCCGACACTGTTTCGAATGTTGTGTGATCTTCGTGATGATCCCTGATGTTGCCTTGTTTTGCCGTCCTAATATCGCTTGTTCCTTGATAATCCTCCCCCATTTCAGATGGTTGTTTTCATTGTCCTCTAAGGAACGCGAGGCCCAAGGCCCTCACAAGTTGCTTGTAGCAACAAAACCACACGGAACACGCCGATCAGGGTCAGTTATTGATCCGTTCTCTATTTGTTGACAATATCGAAATTGAAGAGTCTGTGCAAAAAAGAATAGTTAAAGAACAACTCTTGTTTGAGTCGTTAGTGAACTGGCGGTGGAATTATGAAAAAAAATCCATTGCAGTACTCGATTCTCCGACTACAGTACACGTTGATCGATCGACCGTATATCGGACGAGAAAGCTCGAGCAGCGCCGGTGAGTAACTGCATCTTCTATCGATCCGAAAAATGGTTCTCTCCTTTTTTTCGCACACTCTCTCGCCGTTTTTCTGACATCTCTTTTTCACAGTGTCCCGGCCAAATACCAAAATAGAACTCGTGGTTAGACCAACGCACATTTTCAAGCTATTTTCCCACGCTCTCTTTCTCTCTCTAGCTGTCTTCCTCCATTTGCATAGACTGCCTAGAATACCTTTTTTTTCTTAAAATCTATTTCTCTTCCTCACCTCCTGAATAGACACCGATGCCATCGTAAACGTTGGTTGAGTGGTAGTCGTAATCTGCACCGAATCAAATGGATGCTTCTTCTTGGCAGCCCGCAGCTCTGATGGTGTAGCAATGGTGGTGCGCCTGGTGGAGTGAATATTACCAATTGTCGCACTATCGATTTCCGCGGGATTACTGTACTTGAAGTGGTCAGAGAACACTGCCAATTGCCCGCCCTGTTACTCATTTACAGCCCGCGAGCCACCTAGTGCTCCAGGCAGTGCTTGTTGAGAATTACGATAAAGATTATGGTGCTTATGAATCACCCATTTGGATTGCGAAAGTTTGCAATGGTGTGATTCCGAACATTTCCCGAAAAGAATTCTAGACCATGGTTGATTCACTTGGTACCTGGTTTTGTTTGCACCTGTCCGATTCCCGTTTCACATCTCTACTTTATTCAAATCACTTTACTCACTCTGGCGGTTGCGTTACGAAGAATGGGTCGGCGACTTGAGCGAGGACTGATTGCCCTTTGGTAGCGAGGAAGTGCTCATAGACTGCAATAGAATAGTTCCAAATGGCGAAACAACATTTTCGTTAAATTGCCTACCAAATGAGATATGTTTCAAGGTGTATAGGCATTACATCTGCGAATGGAGGAGCATTGTATCCGTGGAGGTGTAGCCAAAAACAAACAAAAAAAAATATTTAATTTCTAACTTTTGAACGCCTCATCGTTGGTCTCCTTTGAGTTTGCATTGATGAACGCTGTTTTGGTGAGCACTCTGAAATCACATCATTCCACAGGCCGGTCAACCTTCCAGAAAGGCCTTTTGAGTGAGAGAGCGTGTGAAATCGAGAGGGACTCTCTCACTTTCGTACACTCTCTCGCTCTAACCCTGATCTGTAGGTTTGGAATCATGTGAAATGCGTGGCTTCATTATGGGGTTTTGACGGTGATCGTCGTAGTTTGCTCGAATTGACTTATTCTAGTTCCATTCTGCTATTGAAACATTCACTGGAAAATAAGTCTACTGCATTATTGTTTTCTTCATTTTTTAAAGATTTTTAATGCTGTCGCTTGTTAGCCTAGTCTTATAGATTAGTATTATTTCCCAGTGAGTCGAGTGCACATCGAATACGCTCTTACAAATTTTCAAACACTCAAAATAATGCAATGTTCCGCTGGTGAGAGAGCATGACAAAGCAAGAGAAACTACGAGGTACACAAAGATAATACACATACCAGTAGTCCATTTTATTAACGTATCATTTGATAATTGCAATACCTGCTGCCCTCCACCGGCGCAAATATGACATTGGGCAGCTCGCGATGCTGCCGAGGGTGATCTGCAATGCGAATTTTAAATTTGGGCAAAATAAAATTGAATTCGTGTAGAGACCATCATCCATTTCAACTCTCAATTTTCTGTCTCAATTTTCGTAGACTCGCGAAAGCCGTGTTCCACAGACACGTGAGACCTACAGAAAGGGATTTGGAGTGAGACTGTGTGTGAAATGAAGAGGGAATCTCTTGCGCACGCTCTCACTCTGACCCCTTTGTAGGTGCGGAATCGTGCGTTTTAGACATGGTACAAACTCGCAAGCAAAACAACTATATATAGTTGAAACGTTATCTGATTTCATCGCCAGAAAGATAGAAGAAAGAAAGATGTTTACCTTGTAGTCGCATTGTTCTGGAAGGGACAATGACCCGAGGCTGCGGACTCGCGTCATGACCGCCCTGTACTAGTGTGAAATCTACCTGAAATTAATTAATTTGCTAACTAATTAGTGAAATAAGCCTTTGAGTTCCTCCCTTTTCCGGGCCCATAGTTTTTTTTGCATTCTTAGTACTTTTTCTGGGGCTTCCCCCAATCGTATAATAACCTTGGCTTCTCGGGCGGTCGCTCGTCACGGGTGTTAGTCTAATTCGGACAGAAAGAGGGGAGGAATAAGGAAGAGGAAGGGGAGGACCGCCCGTGGAGTCGTTGAATTCCCCCTTCACTTTCATTTGATTGAAAGCGAAACCGAAGGCAGTATTGTATCAATTTCGTGCGATAATTTGATCCATAAAAGGTCATGGGAACACACAATTCCATAAGCTCAACCCTTTAGAGAGTGTGAGATGTCAAATCGAGAGGAACTCTCTCACTTTTGCACATACTTTCTCTCTGACCCCTTTGTATGTTTGGAAAAGGAAATATAGGAACGTGCCTGAGCATAGACTGTGGTTGATAGAAGGACGAGGACTAGGGAAGTCATGATTTGTAGATGGAGGAAAGGGGAGAAAACGTGAATACTTTGTCCTTTTCGATTCAGTAATTCATCTTTTCTAATCGGGCAACGATCTCTGGAATTAAACAATTATGATGATTATTGGCAGAATTGAACTGAAACAAAGGAGGGAGAGAGAATTGTGAGGGTTATTGGCAACTGAACTGAGAATAAAAAGAGAAAGTGACCGGCTCGAGTGAAAGGGAAGAAACGATTGAGAAATGAGTGTGGAGGGGGTATAATAATTCGGTGTGGTTTGAGGGGAGAAAGAAGGGGAGAAAGGCATACGAAGGAATGTCGATGCCATGAGGAAAACTTGTCGAGAACTGAGCAAAACAGGAAGAAAGAAGGAAGAAGAGAGAGATGCCATTCGAACTCAAGTTGAGCGGCAGTTTACTCAAGAATAAGGGAGCAAAGAGAGGCTTAGTCATAAACGGTGTTCTGGGCAAAATGCCAATATTTAATTCGTGGTGAGACCATTACCCTTTGCATGCTATTTTCGCACACTCTAACTGTCTGCCTGAATTTGAATAGACCCCCAGAACGTAGTCGCATGGAATGGTAAAAAGGTAAAGGTGTTCCATGTCCTTCGAAGGGTCACGAGTTCCCCGTATAGAATGATAGGACTTTGAAAAATAGAGAAACAGAATCGGCTTAACCTAGCAATCTACATCTATCTACAACATACAGAGTCAATCAACAGTAATGGTTAGGTTGAGCTTAAATTTTGATCACAGAATAGTTTCAAAGGAATTGCAGCAAATAGACTGGGATCAAATTTAGTGCAGAATGAGGTACAGACCCTGAACATAAAGTGGAAATGTGGTCGTTTTATGATGACTAATCTGCATGACGCGCAAAAGACGCATCGAGACCAGTATGAGTTCGGGCAGTAAGTAAGTACCTATGAAGAAAGGGCGTTTTGAGAGAGAGAGAGTTGAGTAATATGCAATTGATGCCGTTGGGCGAAGGGGAGAAGGACAAAGGGAACGACGCAATGACCAGACTGTTTCGCCCCGTCAGGAGAGTGTAAGAATCCATTTGAAATGGGCGTAGCCGTAGGTATTGATTTAGTTTTCTGGCTTTTGCCACAATACGGCAATCAACTGAATGACTAATTATGCCCTATATGCCTAGATTGAGCGCGCACTGAAAAGCGCAATGTTTGGTACATGTAAAACACTCTGAAGACGAGACTACATTTACTTTTTTAACCACAATACACATGTGGTGGGAAAGCAACATGATTCTCTACAAAAGCTCTACAAAATTTATGGAATGCGATGCCGCAAGACAAAACGCGAATTTGTGAGTGAGAGAGAAAGTGTTCTTTGATGGATCTCGTGAGAGCAACGAAGTGATGCGACAATGATAACAGAAACGTGTTATTAGCTGTGATGTCGATGTGATCTGTGCACGCAGGGAGTTATTGATTCCAAGAGTGAAATTGATCGATTTTATGCAAGTTTCCAATTTTCAGAATGTATTTCAAATAGGTTTTCATGCGTCTAAACGTATTTCACGAAAATCTGCACAACAATAATGCGAGAACGCGTTCTGAAACCTTTCGAAAGTGGAATATTGAAAGAAAGTTGCACACCGGTATCACACGCTTTCTGAAACACTGCGAAAAAACAAAATTTGGGTAAAATTGATGAATTCTACGATTAAAACGCAAGCCATTGCACTATCACAGCGGTTCCACGAATTGACCTGCACTGCGCAGTTCTCTCATAACACAAAGGGAAAGAAAGACTGGCGATGAGCAGAGATAAAAAGCAGTGATTTATGAGATGAGTGAGAGAGATAAGGCGAAATGAGGAGAGAGTAGGGCATGGATGATAACTGCACCCTCACTTTGAGAGTGAATGTGCGTGGTGCCATTCCAATTCGCGCACTCTCTCTCTCTCTCTCTTATTCAAAAACGGGATATTTCCTTCTTGCCAACTGCATTTCGACCGCTACCGGACATTAGCGGCGTTGCGCAACCATTGGGCGGACAAGATGTGCGTGGAAATTTCACTTGTATAAAACGGGAATAGAGTAAAATCGCTATTTAGAAATCGCGAACACTTTCGAAAGAGGCGTGAAACATATGCAGCAGTCAGGGCTAAATTCATAGAAAGAGGGTGCCGCGTTCTTAATCGAAACCCAATTGTGCATAGGGTCAGCACATAAATTATCGTTCGCTTCTGTGTCAACCTTGGTCTCGTGTTTTGACATGCCGTAATACATCGAGAGCACTACACTTACAACCAGAGGTTCGGTGTAAGAGTGTGTGTGTGCTACCCACGGCTCTTTTTCGTCTCGAGGTGAAACGGAGAACAACCGGGGAAGAAAGAGTATGAGCATACAAGCAGATGAGACCTTGGAAGACAAACGATCGAGATACTCGCGATTGGAGGAGCAAAACAAGCAATGATGATAGTAAAACGGAAATATACCACGTCATTGGAGCGAGTTCATGCAAATTTAGGCATTTAGAGAGTGCGCTAATAGCGTTTAAATGAGCGATGGTCTCACCACGAATTCTGTTTTGGGCAGTTTGCTCTGAACGCCGTGGGAAACTCTGAGAAAAAGGAGAATAATGATGGCGAGAGGGGAACGGCGGTGAAAGAGTGCGGGACTGGGTCGAGGCGCTTTTTGGATAGGATAAGGCGAGTTTAAAGCGCGCTCGATTAGTACGTGGAATAGTGTTAAAGTATACGGTGGAGATTAGGGCAGTTAGGAGGATATTGGTCAAATGGACTCGACGAAAGGTCGGTTGAATTTAAAAAAAAGAAACATATCAAATTTGATAATCGCTATAAACAATTGGTGCTTGTTTCACACCTTCCCTACAAACGGGTGGCGGAGGCAGGGTGATCACATTGCAGTGCACTGTTGGTGCTTCTCTCTCTCTCTCCGGGCGGTTTCTCGATGAATGAATGGTAGAGTATAGTAAGGAGGAGGGAGAGAGAGACTGTCGGGTGGCTAGAATAATAATAGTAGTCAAAAAGTGCGGGCGCGAGCCACTAGTGAGTGAGTGTCCGAATCGCCGGCTAATTGTCGCATGTCCGGAAGAGAAGAGGGAACATTTGTGAACAGAGAAACTTGGCGTGAACGGAGTTTTCGACCCTACAGAAAGGGTTTTGGAGTGAGAGAGCGCGTAAAACTGAGAGGGCCTCTTTCACTTTCGCATACTCTCCCATCCCGACCCCCATCCGTATGTTTGGAATAATGTGCGGTTGCTACGAAATGATAATTGAAAAATACTGCTGAGTTTTGTGCCAATATATAACTTATCACAGAAAAGAGGATAATAATCAGTTGGAATTAGCGCAGTGCAAAAATGCGCTAAATGAGAGGAAAGAACGATAGACGAAATGCGATTAGAAAGTCCGTAATTGGCGGCTCGAAACTGCCGGAATGAGGGAGGGAGAGAGAACGTGGGCGCATGGATGTTGAACAAAGGAAGACGGGGATTTGAAGCCTTTTTTCAGCGGGTGCGGCGTCTGAAACTTTGCAGCACCCTGCTGCAGCCGCGAAATTTGAAGAAGAAAAATATTTATAAAATAATATTGATACATTTTCAACAGCGGTTTTATATTCTGAAGAAAACACTACACTATTTTTTCGAATGTGTCATATTTGTCCTGCGAGAAATTCGCCTTCTTAGGTTTTATGATAGATAATCGCTGGTCCTATGTACAATCCGCATTGTAGACTTCTTTTGTTTTTTATGCAATACCCATCAGAGAGTGAAATAGCGAAGCTTTCACGACGTTTGTCGTAAAGTATTTACGGTAAACAAAAACTTTCTTTCCACTTTTCCCTCGTTTAAAATCCCGTTTCTCCAATCTCGATTTCGTTCCTTTACGACTTCGAAACTCTCTCGCGTATCACCTCCTTTCTCTCTCTCTTTTTCTCTAATCCGTCTCAAATTCTCTTGATCTCTAACCTTCTTCGTATCTTTGCGTCTCTTCGAAATCAATGATGTCTGGCCGGTGTTTATCAAAGGCGATTGAAATTTGAGAGAGACTGGGCGAATGGAGGAGAGCGGCGCCGTTCTGTGCAGAGAATTGAGCGGATTTTAGTGATAGAGAGGCCGAGAGACAACGTGAATTAGGGAGAGTTTTTCTCTAACCGTCCTTCCAGATCTCTCTCTCGATGGTTTTCTTCTCACTCAAGGCACTCTATCCCACGAGTGTCATGACTGCGACCTTCCCGAGTGATGTAGTGCAGCTACTGCAGCAGTTGATGACCATACCATCGAATACTGGCAGTGAGGGTATGATTTATTGATTGTTATTTTGATTTTTGTTAATACTATGGAATGATAGCAGTGACAGCAATATATTTACTTTTTGTCACCAGATCCTTCGGTAGAATCATTTGACGGGACACACAACGACAATTGAATGCACATTGAAACATATCTGAACAGAAACTGTAGTAGTTACAAATCGTTTTCGTCGTAATCTACCCTATAATGAGAGCGGAAAATGATGTTTGTCTCGTAAATACAGATTTACCAATCGATGATGACGTCATCGATTGCCTAATGCTGACGTAATCTCTCTCAGGCGACGCGGTCGACTATCTCGTCGCTGGTCTTCAATCAGATGGATGGATCGTGCATCGACAGACAGTTGGAGATAGAGGAAGAGCCAATGTGTACGCAACTCGAGTACCGACGGGAGGAAAACGTGAGTGACGATTGCATAGGGATGACGCAATCGGGGTGAAAATCAACTAAGATTGCGAAAGGTAACTTGCTGGAAAAGCTTAGATTACGTTATCCCACATAAAAAAAGGCTTGCCAGCTTGCGCCATCTAGCGTAGTAATTAGCTTCCTACTGCAAAATTACTTGACGTGGAATACGTTTACCTTTTTTTATTCAATGGGGGGACTATTTTCCCAGCATTCCAGGGAAATACATAACACTGAATTCTATGCATAAGAAGTAGGAACTTTCTTTGAGAAGAGTAATCGATAAATGAGAAAATATATTATTTAATGAAGTTAATGAAATCAATAATTTGTAGCGCCCCGTCTCGTGTTCAACTCTCACATCGACACAGTGCCTCCACACGTGGAATACAGTGAGGATGGAGTGAATGTATATGGGAGAGGAAGTTGTGATGCCAAGGGTGAGAGGAGATTTGAAGAGATTGATTTGATTTGACCTCCTGCCGTTTCGCCGTTCTCGGATCTACGACAATCTACGCTTACACTAGACACAGACCTAGTGATGACGGAATTTGTGCAGTTATTTCTGTGACACTGCCATGATGTTGAAAACTCACTTATCTAGCGTTTATGAAACTGTTCGCAGGCTTGAGAAACTGAAATATCTGAAATAATTGCCTATTGATGACGAAATTTCAGGTCAAGTGGCTGCGATGATTCTTGCAGCCCGTCAACTCGTGCAGCAACGACCCTCACTTGCTGCAGATATCGGGCTGTTGTTTGTTGTAGGAGAGGAGGTCGATCACGTGGGAATGATTGTGGGTTATTATATTCAGATTTCGTATTCTGTGGTATTCAGATACGTTTCACGCTCTGTTCATGTAATGAAAAGAACAGTGAGAAACGTTATTGGATCGGTGGTTGGTCAAAAAAAGCTATATATTTAGAAAGGACTGTATGCCAGAGTTTTAAAATCGACGTTCTATTCGTTCAAAATCGACGTTGTTTTCGTTGATCAAATAGCGAAAGACTGTGGAAATGAAGATATCTGGAATCGTGTTCAAATAGCTAATTAGATTTAACTTTGAAAAAAAACCTTCAGAAAGCCAACGATCTTCCCTGCTTCTCACCCGAATTTCTCATTGTTGGCGAGCCGACCGAGATGAAATACGCGAGTGTGCAGAAGGGAGCGTGCAAGGTGGGTGTTGCGTCATCATTAGGCAATCTACTCGAATCTCCTGAAAAGGGTTATGATAAATAGTGTTTGAAAGTGAAATGGTATCTTTCTCACGTTGACGTGATCTCGTTCATGAACCCTTTTTTTTGGAAATTTGGGATCATGCGCATTGAGCCATCAATCTATCTGAGTTCTTCAAATATGTTTCGAGCACTATTTATGTGATGAAATGCTCGTGAAATGCTGAAAGTGGTGTTCTGGGTCGGAAAATACAGCAATTGTTGAATCATGACTATGCAATCCATTCAGGTTGTCCTGTCCGTCACTGGGAAGGCCGGCCACTCTGGCTACCCGCACGCTGGAGAATCTGCCATCCACAAATTAATCGATATTCTGAAGGATATAATGGAATACGAGTGGCCAAAGAGCGAGACGATGGGTGGGATTTGATCTTTGATCTTTCTCATGTCTTAAGCATTTTTAGCACGAAAAAATCCGTACCGTGAGTACCTTTTACGAAAATTGGTAAAAGTGCACGAAATTGAGAAACGATTCAAAATCAAATCAAATCGTTAATTCAATCGTCAGGGAGTTTCTTTTTGAATCTCACAAATAAAGGTATCTAGGTTTTATCTCCAGGTGACACGACCTTCAACATCGGGACAATCTCTGGTGGTCAGGCACTCAATGCATGGGCAGCGAAGGCACAAGCATCGGTTCGTTTAATATCTTTATTCCATCGTACGGATGTGTCAACATTTACATACCGTTTACACAATTGTTTGTCTTTATTTCTGCAAACCTCAGCTGCTCTAAAGTATGAGTTAGGTATTTTCTTTTTAAAAAAAAATTATTAATTTTTGAATGGCTACCTCGATAGGAAAAGTATCACAATCATGTGTCAGGTATTCTTCCGTGTCACAACTTCGTACACTGATATTCGACAGCGAGTTGAGTCAATCGTCGCGGGACGAGCGGAAATCGACCATTCACTTGGAGGTGAGCGAGAATATCGCATGCTATCATACAGTATCCTCTCTGGTATTTTTCTCCCACTGGTCCCCAGGGCTCACCTCCCAGTGGGGGAACATCAGAGGTTCCGACGGCTTCCCCCACTAGTCCCCCACTCAAAGAGTGGGGGACCAGTGTGGGAGAATGAGTGGGGGACCAGTGGGGGAGAATGGGGGACTAGTGGGGAAGCCGTCGGAACCTTTGATGTTCCCCCACTGGGAGGGGAGCCTGGGGACCAGTGGGAGAAAAATACCAGAGCTACAGAGAGGATTAAAGATCAGATACCGCCCAAAACACGTAATTTGAATAAATTTGAATTTTACAGCATCCGAGGTTTGTAGAGATAACGATAAATAAACATATTACACGTACCAATGCAGGGTAGGATCAAAGATAGCCCACGCATTGATTGTCTGTCCTTTTCAATCGAGGAGGAGTTACGGAGAAAATCTTTCATTTAATGTTTCATCCATGCAATGTTACAGAGAAAACGTTAAAACATTCCCTCGTATTGCCTAATGATGACGCAATGTTCCCTCAGGCAACGATCCCGTTCCCCTCTCTCTTCCCTCGTTTCCCCACGAGGTCGGACAGGCTGCATTCAACACTGACATTCCCTACTACCGCAAGTTCGGCTCGCTCAAGGGTAAGAGGAAATTGCACGATTATTTGTTTTTAATATTTTGTCGGTCTTTAGAACACAAAACGATAAAATGTATCAGTTTCGATTATTACTGGTTGAAACTTATCCAGAATCACCAAATTATTCTCCCACTTCTGCTCTTCATATCGCTATGGTTCTGATCGATTCCAGTTATGTTTCAGTGTGATTTCAAAAAAATGAGTAGATAGCTGAAGCTATTCTGTCAGAATCACTTAATTTAAATAGTCGAAATTATATCTAAATCGATTGAACGGCGGTCAGTTCGTAGAGCACGAATATTTGATTTTCTGTAGCGGAGTTTTTTAACTTGCAAATTAAAAAAAAGAATTAAATTTTTTATGTTTGCAGGCGTCTTTCTCTTCGGCGCTGGTTCCATTACAGTCGCTCATGGACCGAATGAATTCGTTCCCATCGCGGAACTGAGAGAATGTGTACACAAACACGTCCAACTGGCGGAGAGTCTTCTCGTCAAGGAAATCGACTACTGATCTTTGAACTTTGATCTTTACCCCCCTCCCTTCGCCAAACTTTTCTAATGAGATGATTTAACAGTCACTAAAATCTTTAGCTCCGATAGTCCCCCCTCAATTAATCCTTTTAGGCAAGCACTTCTCTGTTTTATTTGTAAATTGGAGCGTTGTAAACGCGGTTTGCTGGTTGCAATAAAAGTTTCATTGAAAGTTGTTGAGCCGAGAAATGAGAATTCGAAGAAAACACTTTACCAAACATCATCCTCTTAAAGAGCGCTATGAAATGGAGATTATTGTTCTACCAAAATCAAATGCTTTCATCGTGAGATTGTCGAGATTTGGCACAAAAAAGGAGTTGGTCTGGAAATGTTTGTCATTAAGAGCGAAATAGGGCAATCTACTCGAATTTCTAAAAAGGGGTCTAGATCAATATGGTGTTTGAAAGTTAATGCATATTCCACTCTAATGCAATGTCACTCCTAACCCATTTCAGGAAGTTTTGAATCATGGCTATTAAGTCATGTCTAGGCAACACCCGGGTTTAATGCACACAACTGCTCAGCAATCTTTGGTTTCACGTCAGTGATGTGATTGGCAACCAGTCCCACTTGTCTTTAAATATGCTTCAGGCATTATTCATCTGATGGAACTATCGAAGTGAAGTGCTAAAGAAGGTATTGAATACGGTGAATAAATATTATCATTTCAATCACTACACTTCCATTTTATGATCAACCAATTCCTTCCAACTGTGGCTGACATTTTTTTCTCTGAATCGTTATTTTTCAGACGTGACATTTCCATAGTAAGTGCTTGAACTAGAGTTAGAGTTTGTGATACGTCTCCATTTCTCACAATCTACACAACTGATGGGTGAGATAATGTACATAATGAGGAGAAAATTAGTCGAATAGCGTACTTTAATAAAATAATCGTCGTGACGAGCCAAGTGTACTTTTTCGAAGATGCCACAGATATTAGCATTTAGGGTAAGTACTCAAAAACATGAGATACCGGTCGCCATTTTTTCGTACTCGCCATTTTTTCTCAGTTGATTTTCGCCGATGATCGGAAAGCTTGTGGACGATGACTTCTATCATGTGAGCACTTTTATAAATAGTTTTTTGATACTCAAGAAATTTCTGCTCCTAACTTTGTTCCTGTTGCTCCCATTAATGTTAACCATTCCAGGGACAACAGGAACTAACATACAGTAGCGGACAAAAGTCTTCGGGCACTTTTTATATCTGATACAACTTTTTAACCCAAAGGGGCTTTGATATGATATGGTAAGACCATATACCAAATCTATTGGAGATTACGATGCAACTATTGGGGGATTGCGAAATCGTTCAGTAATTGCGTCGTGATGACGCAATCGATGCACACTTTTTTGAAGTGCCATTATTCTTACATGGATTTTTTCCCGCTCGTCTAACTTTCAGGATGTTGAGACCTGGCCACGCCCATTTTCTGCCCGTTGACAAGGTTCTGACTTTTGAGTGTATCTCGGTACTGAGTTAACGGAGAAGGCTGGCAGACCCATCAATGGAATCAGCGTGGCTGGCTCTATAATCTCATTCACAAAATTTCATCATCACTATGCAATATTGCATCATCCTTAGGCAATAATCCTCAGAATTATAAAATTTTGCAAATTAATGACGTAATTTGTGCTCTAGAGTGGCGGAAATATCAAATTTATTTTATTGGAATTTTTTCCACCATTATTCCTTCACTAACGGCTAAGAAAACGCAAAAAATAGGAATATTGCATAAGGATGATGCATTATTGCATAGTGATGATGAAATTTTGTGAATGAGAATTTAGAGCCAGCCACGCTGATTCCATTGATGGGTCTGCCAGCCTTCTTCGTTAACACAGTACCGAGATACACTCAAAAGTCAGAACCTTGTCAACGGGCAGAAAATGGGCGTGGCCAAACCAGTGTCCTTCCGGAAATCGATCGTCGCGGGCAGGAGTCCAAACGAAACGGATATTGCAGCTAGGAATCGGTTCTCCCATAGATTTTCTACCGAATCTACGCCTAAGCCAGATCTCTAGTGCAAGTCCTATAGGGGGGCCCTCGGTGAGACCACAATAATGCGAAAAAGTGATTTTTTCGTGCCCTGAGGGGAATTGGTGACCTACCGCGACTAAATTCTCGGGATCATTGGTAGTCATGATGGCGATCATGTTGGTGCATTGATCGGGTCTGGGCGATGTCTAAACGGCGAGATATGATTTTCAGGTCTCCATTTTGCAGCTTGGCTGCAGCCAAGTAGCGGCACCGCAGCAACTTGAAAAAAAGTTTCTAGGTAGGTCGTGGCCAGGTCTCAACATCCTGAAAGTTAGACGAGCGGGAAAAAATCCATGTAAGAATAATGGCACTTCAAAAAAGTGTGCATCGATTGCGTCATCACGACGCAATTACTGAACGATTTCGCAATCCCCCAATAGTTGCATCGTAATCTCCAATAGATTTGGTATATGGTCTTACCATATCATATCAAAGCCCCTTTGGGTTAAAAAGTTGTATCAGATATAAAAAGTGCCCGAAGACTTTTGTCCGCTACTGTAGGTATATGCATTTCTCGAGCATAAATAAATTTACTGACGAAATTATCGCCACTTCAGAAATATTCTCTGATTACGACGGCCGCCGCGTGCATGTGCAATTCGTATCTTATCTATGTCTTACTCTCCACTCGCGTTAATCATGTAAGTTCGCTCCCTATAATTATCTGAAACAATTCAAGGGCTAGGCCGGATGAGAACAATTTCGCAATATCGTATCTGAAATAACAGTTGACTCTAGCCTCCTAAAGTCTAAAGTAGCTCCGCAATTCGAAGCCAAACGCGTTCCCAGATCGGCCCATATCGCTTTCTTCTTCTCATATTTGCCATTGTCGAAGTGACCATTTCTATTCTTCATCTCGTGTTTTTGCCGGTATGCACTCATTGTCAGGAAAAAAATTAACAAATATACCACTTACTTTTTAATACTACAACATGGAAGTTGGGAGAGTGAAAGTGATTTACTTACGGGCTCGCAAGTAGTTTTTTCCCTGACTGTTCACTATAAACGAGATACTGAATGGTATCTATGTATTTATGTTTCATATATGCGTGTAATAAAGTGTGCAACATAAAGAGATCATTGCTGCGACATTTCGCTTTATGGCAGTCACACTTTCCTCAGGCAGTTCACATGACCGAATTCGGGTACATCTTCTGGGGATTTAGATGAACGAACGGATCGACTGATGAAGGAGTTTGTTCAGGTTTGAGTCATTTCAGGTATCTACAAACCGGAATGTGATTGTGTTCATTCAGTCCGGGAGTGGTCAAAATCTCTTCAATCCTTTTTTTGCAAAAATATGAAGTCATCAGAGCAAATTAAACAGCTTTCTGTCTTTTCGGAAATAGGCGACGCACCGTTCCAGAGTCTAATTTCAAATTAAAATAACTAATTGTAAAAAAATGCTAAAAATTTAATTTTTTCTGCATTCTCCATTAGATGATAGTGAGAAAAAAAAGTTGAATAAAAAATTATGAAAATTAAAAATCTGTTTTTGGAGGCTGCCTGGTCCCTTTAAGGTTGTTTTTCAAAGAGTATAGAGTGCATAATGTCAGGCTTGGTGTGGCTTCTTCTATTCTACCAAACATTCGCACTCACATCTTTCCACTACGTCTATCGATTCGTTCTCTTGTGCGAGTGAGTAGTTTGAGTGTCTCACTTACTTACTAAGTAACTAATTAAGAAACTAAGTAAGATTCGAACGTAAGGCTAATTACAGTCCTCCGTGGCTCTCGTGGATTCAGAAGAATCCATGGAGAAATTGGATCGGCATCGCACTAATCGCCGATGTTTTGTTCGTCGGTAAGATAACATTTAGTCGACAAAATGCTAGGAATACCGATAGTTCATGGGGACAAAGGTCAACGTACAGCCTTTGTCGATGTGTGACGCTTTATAGAACGTAATAACCTTTAATCGAAAGACCATCAATTCATTCGCTCTAAAAATATTTGTTTTTAATTGCTCAGGCACAATATTTCTCATCTGCATCAATGGCTGGATTCCGAACGATGAAAAACGAGCAGCATTCAACGAAACAATGATGGTACATTATTACTATTTTGCTCGCTTACTTGTCAATCCAAAACATTTTTTTCTAGGACGTCTACGAAATGGATCTGTTTGCACCGAACAAGACAGGATTTCTTGCCATTGTCTTTTGGGTGAGTGGTCTTCGCTGATTTTGTTTTAAAAATATTGCAAAACTTAAGACAGTAAATGAAGCTGGCGAAAAGGAGTGGGATCTTGACGCTATTGGATTGATGGTCACTGCAATCTTCGTTTTCGCCTTTCCCGCCTGCACTATCGTCTACTGTACAATGAGGATTGTGAAGGATATGTCGCCTAGCAAGCAAGTGACGCTGTGTTTGGAGAGTGTTTGGAGAGCTATTCTATTTGATTTTGCAGCACAAAACTGAAAATGCAGACTCGTCTTATGCAGCGGCAATTGTTCCGCGCGCTGCTCTGGCAGGTTTTAGAAATTGAATTTGGAAATTTAAAAAATGCCGATTTTAAGACCATCATTCCCACATTCACCTCCTACATGCCGGTAGCGCTGATTTTCATTGTTCCGTTGGTTACAGGTTAACGATTTTGTTTATAACAAATTCACAAACACTTGTCCAAATAATAAAACGTTGAACTAGCGAGAGAACATGACAAAGCAAGCGGCACATCGAGGTATAGAAAAAGAGTGCGCACGCCAGTAGTCCATTTCATGAAAGTAGATATATTATAATTGTAATATTTTCCCTTCGAAGCATTGATTCAGAAGTTGCTCTCGGTGGAATGGGCACTGTATTTCTCATGTCCACCCAACTCTTCCCAATGATCGACCCATTCCTGGTCATTTTCTTCATTCAAGGGTTAGCGTACACCCCATTTTATAAGAATTTTGCTTATCGCTACGTAATTCAGTGTAAAAAAAATAAATTTTTGATTTTTCCAATAAAACTCACAATTCTAATTTAGCGGTAAATTTTTATTTGCAGTTATCGAAACAGTCTTCCTCGATTCATCCAACGCACAGTTCTTAAAACGATGATTGCTATATCGGACTCCTCAACTTCCGTTATCTCACTACAATCTTGAAGGAAATATAGTGTACTATGTACAATATATTAGTATTACAATATATACTTACCGCCTTGATAAAGTTCATGTTTGCACTCCGATACACTGTTAGTTCTTGCTTGCTTGTTGCCTACTGTTTCTTCAGATTTCTGTTTTCCTTTAAAAGGATACAGTTAAAATATTTTCACGATTTGGAAAAGGTACGATTTGGAAAAGGAAAAGGTAACAGGAAAAGGTAGTGATTCGTCGACTTGTTTGTCCTTTCTCAACTCCTTTTTACGAGGCACTAAATCGAGTGGTCGAATGGGCTCTACTTTCTCTTCTTCTATACTCACTGCACAATGTTTAGAACCCAGCATCGGTTCGCCAACTCGTTCCTACAATCTTTCCTTGCTACTTTTCGTTGATTCTATTGTTTTCAATGTCGATTTTCAGTGGAGATGGCAATAAATCGTAATAAAAATATTATTGTTTCATCTTATTCAATGTTCGTCGTAATGCATGTTGCCTTTTTAAAAATTAAAATCGATATATTAAACTCCTCGAATATAGATATTTCAGTTCCCAAAAACATGCCGATCCTCGCTGATGACGTCGTCGATCTAACTATGCAATTGTGCGCCATCGATTCGGTTTCTGGCAATGAAGGAGAGATTGTCAATCTCGTTGCAAGAGGATTGGAGGAAAACGGTTGGAATGTACATAGGCAACAGGTTCGTAATAGTTTTTTTAAACAATATTTTCATAAATTATTTACTAATTGTCAGGTCTACAACGATGGGAAGGGTCGCGACAACATCTATGCTACGCGAGTACCTCTAGGAGATCATGGTAAGTCATTGGTCTGTCTATGTTTCACAATAGATAGTCATAAAGGGGATGTGAAAATCATTACTACGATGTGGGTTGTATCTTCCTTTCAAAATCTTAAATAATTTCAAATAATTTGGAAATTCGATTTTCAGTACCTCGTCTCGTGTTCAATTCTCACTTCGATACTGTCCCTCCACTTATTCCATTGAGAAGAACAGAGGAGGCGCTCTTTGGAAGAGGAGTCAATGAGGCAAAAGGTGAGTTGTGAATGTGTGATCAAAAGAGAGCTGTTAATCCCACTGGAATTGGCCAAGATACGCAGTTTTGCAAAGATTTGCCGCGTCTTACATTTATGTTTCACAAGGTGCAGATAAAGATCATACTTGATCCGATGTCGTTCGCTCATTAGGGGGCAATTCAAAAAAAATAAAGTGTAAACACTCCGCAGCTCTCTGTCTCATATCATCGCGATTACTCTGAAAGATTTGAGCGTCACTTACCAGAGCGGTATCGTTACTACAAAGTGCGCGAATTCTCTTACTTGTCGACTTCAAGATACTCAGTCTCTTGACGAGATGGCTCATGAATTTGAGAGAGAAGAGGGTGAAATTCCTTGAATATGAGAGAGTTGGAATATTTCGATGACGACAAGCACGCGCTCTGAGTGCATTGCTTGTTCAGGCCAACTCGCTTGTCTCATCATCGCCGCTAATCGTCTAATCATCGATCGACCTGATATCGCCAAAGACGTCGCTCTTCTATTCGTTGTAGGAGAGGAAATCGACCATGCTGGAATGATCGTGAGACAAATTCACTGATCATTATTTTAATTTTGATAATAAAAATGCACTAGTCTTATTCAATAGATACAACGATTTTGTTCGTTTGAGGCAGCCAACGATCTTCCTTCCTACGGTCCCGAATTCCTCATTGTTGGAGAGCCAACAGAGATGAAGTATGCAGCCATTCAGAAGGGGGCACTCAAGGTAGGAGAGTATTGCATCATGACTAGGTAATTCGAGAACTACGTGTGTACTGATGCATCGGATACAAAAATCACTCTTCAACTAATTCTGGCCTGATCATATGAGTGATAGATAATTTATTCAATTTAAGTTGTAAAACTTGGGGCATCATCACTATGCACTCGTTTCAGGTGAAATTGTCAGTCACCGGCAAAGCAGGCCACTCTGGTTACCCTCATGGTGGAGAATCGGCTATTCACAAATTGATTGCAATTCTGGACGATATTATGAAGTACGAATGGCCGCGGGACCCGCATCACGGTATGGCGTAGTGCAGACGCAATGATTGGATTGGCATGTTGACGAAAGAGTAGAAAATTGTAAATCACAAATTTTCCTCTTATGATGTTCAGAACATATTTCGAAGTGATGATGCAGCACAGAAGAAGAAAAAAAAGAAGACTCATTTAGGAGACACAACCTTCAACATCGGGACCATCTCTGGTGGTCAGGCACTCAATGCATGGGCAGCGAAGGCAGAAGCGGGGGTAAGTCACATCTCTCAAACAATTCTCTATTTCTCACGAACAATCACAAAATGCAACTACGTCTTTGTTTGGGAAATCAACGATAATTTCATGTCAACATCGACTAGCCCATCCGTTTTCAGCCTAGAGTAAGAAGAAAAATCGATAATCGCAGATTTTCTTCCGTGTGACGACGACCTACGAGGATCTCAAGCATCGAATTGAAGAGATTGTGGGGGGAAGGGCGGAGTTGGATTGGTCACTTGGAGGTATGAGAGTTTGAGAGTATAATTAAATAGTGAAGTGCTCGGCGTTTTTGCGTTTCACAAAGATGATAAAGTCAGTTGCAGAGGTATAACAACGTTGAATATCACCTCGGAATCGAATAAATGCGAATACAAATATCTAATCAGGCAACAACCCGGTAAAGTTGACCCTTCCTCCGTACGAATCTCCCGTTGGTCAGGCCTCCTTCAACACCGATCTCCCATACTTCAGAGGCGTTGAGAAACTAAAGGGTGAGAGATATCCATTTCCAGAGTAAAGCACGGTTTCCAAACAGTCACTGGTTCCTTCAAATACAGTCGATGCTCGCACAAGTGGAACTAAGGAAGTACAAAATATTTGAAATAAATACATTTCAGGCGCCTTTCTGTACGGTGCAGGTACAATTACAAAGGCATTCGGTCCAGATGAATTCGTCCCCATCGAGGAGTTGAGAGAATGTGTAGACAATCACGTCAAACTAGCCAAGACTCTGCTGGAGCAATGAGAAGAGAACAGAGGATAGGGATTGATAAATGAGTACATTTCTCATAGAAAACTGTCACTGTTTTAAAATTTCACAGTATTTAATGTATCGTGTTCTTTTCGAAACCAGAATGGATAAATGGTACAAAGAAGAAGCGAGAACATTTATTTTTCTGCCTTTTTCTGGAACATATAGTCGTCGCAACGGAGGATGCAACTCTTCATCTTTACATGGGAATACTGAAACACCAACCAAGCTGGATGAATGAGTCACGGGGATCTTTCACCAGTACAAAAAAGTTGTGATATAAATAGATTATAAACGATTGTCACGCCAGAGACAACGTAAAGTAATTTCGGCACTACTACTGAAGCCCGGAATCATCAAAAAGGGATCTTAGAACAATGTCATACTAAATTATCATTTCAAGAGCGCCTAGACATTTAATGGCCTGTTCCGGGCTTATTTCGAAACTGTTCCGAACTGTTCCGGGATATTCCGGGAATATCTTCTTCCAATTATCATGATTCTATAGTGTTCATCCCAATTTTCTTCCTCGTGTTCAAATAGCACACAAGGCTGTGGCTGCAGCCGGGGCTGCTGCTGCAGGTGCTGCAGCTCCCGGTGTCGTCAGTGTGTTGTTGTTGTAGTCCTTCTGCAACACACAACATTGGTACCGTATCTCTACTGTACCGTACCATTACCGTAACCCGATACCGTACCTTGAGTGCGGGTTCCACCTTGGGCTCGTTGGGATCGGCGGCAATGACGGGCGCGGGCTTGGCACGGGATCCGGCGGCGAGTGGGACCGACATTTGTTGGAACGATTGAGTACGGTATTGATAGGTACCGTAACCTTCCATACCTTCAGCTCCGCATCAATACACACAACAGCTGCGGCATTCGAGAACTGGTTACAGTAGTTGGGGGCGGAGAAGACAGTAATCAGCTTGCGGCCGCCCATGAACTCATAGCCGTCTTGCACGACCTGTGCGCGATTGTTGCACCGACTCCACCCACCTACAGTGTACCTGATGAGCACGGATGATGAGATCCACTCCAGTCCTCTCGCAGAACTGTGCGACAATTGCCTTGCCGAACATGTAAGAGATACCGCGAATCGAATGGAACCAACCCTCACCCTGAAGAGATCAAAAATCAGATTGGATATCAGAGATCAAAGATCAAACCTTGTTAGTGGGGTCGGACCAGAGGAGGTCGATGAGCAGTCCCTTGTCGAGCGGTTCACAGGGTCGGACGATCGATCGAATCGTGTCCAGATTGGCCAATTCGGGTGAAAGACCACCGTGCATGCACAGAACCTGATTAAGATCAAAGATCAGATTTCAGAGATCAAAGACAAGCTATACCTTCTTTCCAATGAGTCCAGCCAGAGGTATGCGATTGAAGACGGACTGGAAGTCGTACCACAGACCGATTCTGCAAGAACCGGGTTCCGATTGGTTCCTGGTAGCGGTACCAACTCACCCGGGGTAGCCAAACTTGTTGATGAGCTCGGCGTAGAATCCGTAGATTTTGTTGACTGCGGGCGTTTCGTGGTTGCCTCGAAGGAGGAAAATTCTCGATGGATGACGAATCTTGAGGCAGTACAGGTAGAGCACGACCTGAAATGGGGAGTGGAGTGGAAAGGGGACATTTGGGAGGGGCGGAGCAGAAAGGGGATACGCACCTCAACCGAGTGCGGTCCGCGGTCCACATAGTCTCCGGGTAACATCATGCGCTCCTGCGGCACGCGTCCAATCAGGTCGAACAGCATGTGCATGTGCTGCAAATTCAAATTTTGAATTGGCGCCAACTTTTTTGGAAAAGACGCAGTCTAGTGCAATTTTGGCCATTTTTCGTCTCTATACTCACAATGAACTGGCCATGGATGTCGCCGACAACTTTACAGGGAGCATCGCACTCAGCCAGAGAACCCTCCTGAAGAGTGAAGTTTGAAGTTTGTAGTTTTCTCTTTGGAGTTTGATCTTTGATCTTTACAATCTCCTCACATCCATAATAATCGGCGTGATCGCTTGCAGGATGGAGATGACCTCGTTCATGTGCATAATATGCGTCACGAAGATGTTCGGGTTCTGCAGGATCGCTGAAATAGGGGTAGGGTCAGTGTGGTACCGGGTACCAGGCACCAGGTACCTGGCTGAACCCTGGTACCATCACTCACTTTCCAATCGCCGAATGCAGTCGTCAATCCATGGCCGCAGATTCTCCGGACACTCCTTCTCCTTGACCTGCAATGGTACCGGGTTACGGTAGTTCCGTATAGTATGAAAGTATGAAAAGTAGTATGAAAAGTATGAAAAGTACAGTATCCCTACTGTACCTTCTCGCTCGGTTCGGCTCCATCGCTCTTAGGATTCTCATTCTTGCTCTTCTCCTCAGCCTTGGGCTCTTCCTTCTTCTCCTCGGGTTTGGGCTGAGATGAGATACGGTAGCATCTGGTCGGTCGCTACAGTCTTTGTCAGAATGGGATACGGTAGCGGCTACAGTAATACAATCCCGGTCATAATGAGATACGGTAGCGTCGGGTAGGTGAGTGGCTACTTTAATCCGGTCACGGTCATAGCGAGATACGGGTACGGTGGGCGGTTACAGTAATCCAATCCCGGCTATAATCCTTGAAGCAAACCTCTGCGACCTTCTCCTCTGATTTCGCCTGGAAAGTGACAGTCCTTAGCATTCTACCGTAACCCTCCCACTACAGTGTCTTACCGTGCCATTGATTCCCATTACCGTACCTCTCCTGCGGGTGGCTGCTGATCGCTCAAACTTCTTGTGCTGGTGATTCACTACGCGAATGGGGTGAGTTGGCTGTAATCGATAGGGTTAGGATCTAAGGTACACATGCGGAGGGTAGGGTACCCTGGGTATCGGGTCGGGGATCCAGGATGTCGAGATCTTAAACTCACCGAGATGCGGGGCCTCGAGACGCGCGCCCGTCGACCGAATAGAAAGTGAGTGGAGCGAAAGAATGAATGGAGAAATGAAGAAGAGAAGAAATGGAGGAAATAGAAAACGTGAGAAATTCAAATGAACATTTTGCATTGAAGACAATAAACTTTGGAAAATTGATTAGCCATTTTCAGCAGAATTGAGAGGACGCCATTGAGTTAACACATTTGCATCTGATTGATAACTGTTTTTATTTTTAACCTTTGATCTTCACAGTTTCAGGACTTTTTAGCACTTTTGGCTGATAATTCTGATGGTTATTTGCATCACTCAAATATTCTATTCTCAACAATTTAGGGTGGCAACTGTTTACTCCTACCCATCTAATAAGGTATGATTGGGCTTCCCAATGATGCGATCTCACACACATTCTCTCCTTCCAAGTTGCGTGAAAGTGAAACTTGAGATCGTTTATGAGTTCGAGTAAGAACTGATTAGAAAGAAAGTACACGAACGGTTGATGCTCACCCCAAAGGATAGAGAAAGTGAGAGAGCAAGCGAATCGAAGTGAGACCAGACAAACCTCGAGAAGTATAAAATCTCACTGTAGTGAACGGTTCTCGAGCATTTGCCGTTTTGCCATTTCCCGGTTCTGCTTTTTCGTAATTTCCGGCTTTCAGATGAAATTCGCTCTCTGTGTCGTCGCTCTTCTCGCTGTGGCGGCTTGCGTCGCCGCCGAAGAAGAGAAGAAGGTGAGACTATTCTCCGGCTCTTGCTAAAAGGGCAACTCTGCATTTGACGGCTTTCAGGAAGCCGCAAAGTCGATCGCGGCTTCGATGAGTCAGGATGAAAAGGCGGCTGCGGCCATGGAGGCCGCCCTGTCCAAGCTGACTCCCGAGCAGAGAAAGATTGTGAGTTATATCGAATATGGGTATTGGGATCTACGTAACTAGAACTGTACCGTATTTGCAAGCATTCGAAGTTGGCAGAAGACACATTTAAGTTTCAGTGGATATTCAATAAAAGTGTCAATGGATATTCAAAGTTGAGAAAAGACACAAGGATTTTGCATAACTGCGAACATTACAGGTCGAGGACACTCTGAGATCTGAGGAGAAGAAGGAAGAGAAGGTTTGTGGTATACCTTGTATTTTCATTGAAATTAGTTATTGAGCACGCAATATTTGACTGATTCATTTCTTTAGGAGGAAGAGAAGAAGGACGAGAAGAGAGTGAGACGATCTGTGAGACACAGGTTATCACTTTTTTCTTACAGTAGACTTTATTGATTCAAGTTTAATTAGGCAAAGTCATTGTCACGATTTCATAATAATGAAGACGCTTGGTTCAGACGCACTCTCAATTTCCGATGGTAGTTTCTCTAGAGCTCCTTCGACCGATCCCAACTCCGGCTCCATTTTTTTTCTTAAATGTCTGTACATCTCCTTCCTTATTGCGTTATAAAGATTGCGATTTTATCTCTCGATGTTTTGCATGGCGCTAATGAAATGAACCTTGAGGGGAATGGACAGAAAGATGGGAACCGATTACACACAATTGATCACTGCCTCACATTTCTTTCGAACTGCGCATATCGAATACCGCTAAACTTGATATGATACGTGTGTTGAAAGGATATCGTAGATTGAATGCACTGCACAGCAGCTGTTTGCCGATAATTCAATGCACTTGGAAAGATTGAGAGAAAGCGAAAAAATTCATAACAAGTTATTACTCAGTTTATTAACCAGTCACTTTCGCTTTCACAGTTGTCTCCGAATGACTCTAGATCGTCGCTGAATCTGGTGATCTGTTTCTAGAAGCTCCTCGATCTGCAATAACAATTAACATGATACATCATGATTAGGCAACCCATTATTTCTCCCTCTGCTGATGTCTCTAGGAAGTTCTTCTAAGAACAATACACTCTAAAACGGGATGGTTTTTTTAACCATGAGGTTTCTCTCAATCTTATCAAACAAGTCTTTGCGAACGATGAATAGTAACAGTTGCTCACGGTGCAATGCCAAGAACATCTCTCGTTGTATGCCTCTCTCTTTTCGCGCACTCTCTCGATGACACCCTCTTTTTCTAATTTCATCTCGCCGTTACTCGGATGTTGTGTTACTCACCACAGCCCTTTCCGTATCCTCGAGATTCTCAAGTATTTTCTTCTCTTCTCGTCGCAATTCTCGAATACTAGTGTGAATGTCCTCGGCCTGGCAAGAGAAATCGAGTAACGATGAGACTCTCTTCATTCTGCATGCTCTCTCATCGATCAGACAGCGTGAAAGAGCATGCAAAATTGAGAGGGTGAAATCGTTACTCGAGAAATCAAATATTATAATATTGGATTCAGTAGGAAAATCTTCAAGAACAACTGAATAAATGTCAACGATTTACGATTTGATTATGTTTGACGAATGGAGTACCTAAGCAACAAACAACAAATTCAGGAATAAGGTTGACATTATTCTTTTATATATGAGAAAAAACACAAAACAAACATGCCATAATGCTCGCTTACCCTTTGTGACAGCATTTCGTCGTAATCATTATCGATCGTTCTCGCAGCGACCACGCAGAAGACCATTGCAAACACGACAGCGAATCGCATGTTGCTAAATAACAGAAATATGGAACGCTCGATGAGCAGCGGAAAAGAAAATGAACAATGAAGATAACAGCTGAGATGGGAAAGCAAGATCGCGATTGACTTGCCCTTGGGATGGTTTTGCGAGTGAGCGGGAGGGGGATATCCTTGGCTAATCAAGTGGGTAATTTGGGGGTGATCGAGCCTCTCTTCCACCCTCTCTCACTCACAACTATATCATCGCGAGCGAAAGTTATGCCCAATTTTCGCCTTTATATTTTGCATCGAACATTTTCTTTTATTTTCGTACGTAAACAGGAGAAATCGATCGCATCCTCTCTATTGGTGCTACTTTTACTTCGCTTTTGAAATACATTTTATCGTTACAGATATGCGACTGATTCTGCTCTCTTCGCTCCTTTTAACAATCGCAACAACACTTCCGGTTAGTTTCTATTGTAAATCGATAATTATGGAAATAGGTAGACTTCGGAAAAGCGAAAATTGTTCGTGACTCGATTAATAAATCGATAATCATGACCCTGCAGGGTGCGTCTCGCACCGGTCTGAGTACGGTGGGTCAGTTGGCGTTCGAATATGTCGTGCAGTTGAGATCGCAACAGCAGGATCTCCTGGACACTCTTCCACCGAGTAGACAGAAGAATCAGGTGGCGTTGATTATAAATTCACAAACACTCATCAAAAATAATAAATACATTCCGCTCCTAAACAACAGATAAGGATGCGTGAGAGCACGACAAAGCGAGAGACGAGCCGAGGTATAGAAAGAGAGCACACTAGGGTTGCAGGTTCGGTTTTCGTGAAACGGACGCTCGCGTACCCTCTGACAGTCTGCCTCCGTGAAAAGGCGAGAGAGTGATAAGGGACCGTTTCACGGAAAACGGCCCGTTTTGGAAGTAGAAATAAATTCACTGTGAGACCCAGAAGCCTCGTAATGAAATGGGATAAATTGGATAGGTATCCTGTTCCCATTTCTGATTTTTCTACTATTGCCGATTTTCAATTTCATCAAATTGGCTGTTATTTCCAAAACGGAGAAACGGAGAGAAACGCCAAGGGGTACGCGAGAGTCCGTTTCACCGAAACGGAAACCGAACGGTCAACCCTAGAGTACACCACCAGTAGTCCACTTCGTGAACGTAGCACATTAGATTTGTAATATTGTGCTTACATTTGTAATCCAAATTGGAAATCTCTCTGACGGAATAACAAGTTAGTGAATTTAAAGTTTAGAGAAATTTGCAGACGGTTTTGCGTTTTAAGATTGATAGATACAAGGGCTGGGCAGAATTTATCCGTTGCTAGGAAGGTAGTATCATACATTACATTTGTATTTTTAGCCATAATTAACTTTATATTTTGCCGTTTAGGTCAAAATCGAACTGATCGAGGACGAACTGAATTACATTCGAAATAGGAAATTGATGCTGACAAAGAAACTGAAGAATGTGAGGAGAAAGAAACTACAGAGAATACGAAAGGTACTTGTGCTTTATTTAAAAACTAGCATTAAAGGAAACAATCGATATCTCGCGTGAGATTGCTGTTCAGGGCGAATGCTCGAGCTTTCATTACTCAGTAAAAAACTTTTAGAAATAGCGAGGCAAAAACGGTTGCGTAATTGTAAGAGGCAAATCACTCTTTGCACTCATCATTTCTCACAATTTTTCATTGCTGGAGCGACGCATTTACCTCTTGCGCAACTCTTTGTTCTGATATTTCTCGAATTCTGTTTGGGAGTGATAATATCTTTCATTACCTTGGCGACAAAACTCGACAAATTTACAGAAAGACTCAGCAATTTCAGACCGCTTCTTCATTGAACAGCAGCAGCTACCGCACTGCACCGCCAGAGTATCTACCTCTTCCTTGAAAGTATCGATTGTGTGAAAAATGTCCATGTAAATATCTCGCTAATAAAGACTCCAACTTGTTCAATGCATCTTTATTATACACCAATGAGAAAATTTGATATCCGATTAATTTTTGTGAGATCATTCCTCTATGTGTAAAGTGTCCATAACATAAATACACACATACATATATGAGGTTATACTCGAAATGTCCTATTTTTCTGAACGACATAAAAAAAAGAAATGCCTTGATCGGCTGAAAAAAATCATACATTCTTAATTATTGCTTGCACCGCTCACATCATCCCATAAACGGGTAAAATCTACCGACAGGGATTTGGAGTGAGACAAATCGAAATGTGCTCTCCAATTTTGCATGCTGCGCAAATTTCATGGGTTGAATTCCACCCTCTGAGGGTGGAAAACTCGTGTAACTCAGCTCAAACTGAACGAAATCCCTCCAATCAAAAAGGAAAATGTTCCAAACGTAGCTTGCAATCCCTGTATCAAGTTTGGAAGTTGTAGCTTCACTAGGAAAAAAGTTATGAAAGGGTGCATACAATTGTTTTGCACCTTGCACCCCATGAAATTTGCGCAGCAGCATACTCTCTCAACATCACCCATTTCTGTGGGTATGGAGTCATGTGGTCACCTCACTACCCTCTCTCATAATTGTCTAGACAAACAGAAGACTCTTCCACTTGCTTCGACTCACTCGAGTCATTAGTAAATATTCGGCAGTGGCTATGGACCGACGAGTTTCTCTCTCGCGAGCAGTGAGTTTTCCTTTTTTTAAATCTATTAATCGATTTAATTTTTAAGTGCGAAGAGGCTACTGAGATAATGATAGACGAGAAAACTCCAATCGAGAAACTGTTCCAACCAATTGAGCAGGTTGTTTTCTGATATCAAAGTTCAATTCCATTCAAATTGTCAGGCAATGTCTCTATTTCTCTTCAATATCGACCGTGGAACGAATAATAAGGCGATGAATCGTCTGAGTGAGGCACTGCAAATATTCTCCATTGCTTCGGGTACTCAATCCTAAAATCAGATCAGAAAGGGTGTTTGGAGTAAGAAAGTTTGTAAAGTCCTGAAGAACTCTCGCATTTTTGCACACTCTCACGCCTAGTCCCCAATTTGCAGTTTTGTAATAAATAACAGCGGCATGGATCTGAATTATTCAGCGCTTTACTACTTGGCCTACATGATCTACACTGTGATTGTGGACGAAATGAACGAATTGACTACTCTAATGTTCTTCATTTCAACCTGTGTGCTGATCGATGCAGTATCGGGATCGGTTCGAGAAAAAAACACAAATAGTCCTTGATTTCCAATTCTGCGCAGGTAATCATGTTCAACTGGCAAAGAAGTGGCTCCCTTAAACGATTCTTTCGGATTCTCCATTCCGCTAATGAAGTTAATATCGATTTCATGTTTGCAATTAATTTTAAAATGTATTTTAACGAAATATACTTTGTTTTCAGGGCCGAGGCGTGCGCAAGAACCATGACGAAATGGTGAGATTGAATCGTTGGATGCGCTGGTACAGGAACTTCATGATCCTCTACTCCCTTTTCTTCACTGTCTATTTCATCAGTGGTATTCGACCGTATGGGATGGACTGGCATCTAGTAACGAGAGTAAGTCCGCACATCTACTTTTTGAAAACTCTAAGTTGTCTCACAGATTCTATATTTTGAACGACTCCTGATCGTGTACGTCCTCACCTTGTCATACCTCTTAATCGGATGGAGCATCCAGGTGCGTAATTCCGAATCTCCAGGAAGGGGCCAAAAGCGGGTTAACAAATGAAAAGCTTTTGTCGCTTTTGAGGATGTTTATGAGAGACTATCTGAGCGGATCGAAATAGTGCTGGCAGTTGACGAAATTTCTGATTGAAGACTGACAACACTATGTTGTAGTGCATTTGGAGAGAGTTACGACTGTGCCATTCCGGAAGTTCAAAAATGTTTCTACGCCTCAGGGCAAAAAATATTGGTACTTGTGACGTCACAAATCTTTTTCGTCAAATCGAATGGAATCTTTTCTATTCTTAGTGCAATCGATAGCCCATTGAAATACAACTATTTTTCACTTTCGCAACTTTTTTGATCAGAGTTCACCCAGCCGAGTTATTCATCAAAAATAGTTTCTCACTTAATTTTTAATTCTCCTAGAGGTCCTGCAAAATTTTCCCTTGTCCTACTACATCGCACAGCAGTTGCACACAATCTGTGGAAAATAGAGAATTTAAAAGTTTCTGGCAGGAAGTCAAAAACGAGAAAGTATACGGAAAATCTTAATAAAATCAGTTGTTAATGAGCAAAAGCATAAGCCGTCCGCCCAAGTACTGTAAGTGCTTTCATCAAACGGTTTAATATTTGAGAAATATTTGAATTCTTTCGCATTTTTCACTCTTAGTGTACACTGATGTTACCAGAAACATCGCACACGCAAACGGAAATGAGAAATAATGCAGTTAACACGAAATTTCGCAAATACTTCTTTAATCGAGAACTGATTTTATTAAGATTTTCCGTATACTTTCTCGTTTTTGACTTCCTGCCAGAAACTTTTAAATTCTCTATTTTTCACAGATTGTGTGCAACTGCTGTGCGATATAGTAGGACAAGGGAAAATTTTGCAGGACCTCTAGGAGAATTAAAAATAAAGTGAGAAACTATTTTTGATGAATAACTCGGCTGGGTGAACTCTGATCAAAAAAGTTGCGAAAGTGAAAAATAGTTGTATTTCAATGGGCTATCGATTGCACTAAGAATAGAAAAGATTCCATTCGATTTGACGAAAAAGATTTGTGACGTCACAAGTACCAATATTTTTTGCCCTGAGGCATAAAAGCATTTTTGAACTTCCGGAATGGCACAGTCGTAACTCTCACCAAATGCACTACAACATAGCGTTGTCAGGCTTCAATCGGAAATTTCGTCTACTGCCAGCTTCCTGAAGAAATATGTCGACCCACTCAGATAATCTCTCTTATCATTTCAGCTGCATATTTACTGTTTCTGCATCCGAGCTGCACTGTGCGAGATCAGGCAATTTATAAATGACGCTGTTGAAGTTTTTTTCTCACGATTACTTTCAAAAACATAGAAATTCAGATGAAATGCGCGTCGGAGAAAGAGGCCATTGCATTCTTTACCGAGTCAATCCAGCGAAATGTTCGTCTGTCCCTCGCCGTGCGTCATCTAGATGAAATTCTAAAGGTTGAAATGATTTATTTATTTTTAAAAAGCAATAAAATATGTTATATTTCTCCTTTAGAGATTTGCATTCTTCGAAATCGCCATCATAATTCCCTGCACACTATTCGTCACTTTCGCTACTATCATGAAGAGGTGCAAAACACTCTCAGAATCCATGTTTAATTAATTTAAAAATAGTTAAATTTCAGAAAAGCCCCTATGATTGAGTTTATCCCAAATGTAGTTCTCGTGTTCATGTGCATCTTGCTCTTTCACGTGCTCACAATTAGTCCGGCCAGGCTGCAGAACCAGGTTTGGATCGTATATCTTTTTTTAAACTTTCCTTTTTTTGAATTTCGAGACATAAGAAAAAAAACATTGCGCCTTCCAGGTCAAAAAGACGCGAAGCGTGTTCTGCTCCAACATCAGGCAATGGATTCCATACGGACAAAGTGTGAGTCTCTTAACATTGAAATACAACGAATTCTCACAAAGAAAACACTATTTTTTCATGTCATAATCCGGCGATATTAAAACTAATGTCAATGAGCGCTCGAAAGTCCATTTCGTGTTAGCACGCTCTCTAAATATTGCGTTTTTATCTTTCTTGGAAAACTTGGATAAAAATGTGCAGGTTCACACAGCCGCTCTCGTGTTCTCCTCTCATCTCGGGCAGAATGATATTGGAGTGACGCTGTGGGGATTCGCCCTTCTCTCCAAACCACTCATTCTCACGGTCAGACAAGAAAAACTAATAAGAAAAACAGCAAATCGTGACGGAAGGTTGGGTATCGTGACTATTCAACGTTGCAGTCACTCTCAGCAATGATGACGTCACTCGCCATATTTCTTCAGTTCTCAGATTGCAAGAAGAAACTCGATGAAGTTCATGGTTTCCCAAATTCGACGACTATTGATTCACACGAAATTGGTCCATTGTGAAGGAGAGGCACGAGAATACCACGAAGGATCGATGCTTACCTAGCGCGAATGATTCAATTATCGCAATATGTGAGGAATGTTCACTAAATTGAGCTTTGCTGTGGAATTGCAAAAAAATAAGGCTGCCTGTTGTATTGTAATGAGTATTCTGAGTTGTTCAAGATTTTTTAATTTTTGACAAAGAAATGTATTCATTTCCAATGTGAAAATTAATTGATTTTAAGATTTTGAATGAGATCAGCAAATTAAGGATGAATCAGAAAAAATCGGCAAAAAGGAAGGTCCCGGGGAGATTTGAACTCCCGTCGCAGGATTCAGAGTCCTGAGTGCTAACCGCTACACCACGGGACCACACATCTCAGCTCTCAAGAGAGACAATGATGCTCCTTCGTATCTCACTTGTTCTTCTTTGTTGTTATTTTTTCGTTTTCCCGTTTCCTCATGTAGAGGGTTGTAAAGCTCCCTCGAGTCAATTAAGCGTTTGGGTGTGGCCATGTATATGCGTCACTAATAGATAATAACGCCTCGATCGGAATACTATTTCGCATAGCTTCCTTCTTCCATTCTTCAATTTGATGTGGGAAAACATTATTTACCGGACGAATCTTGTAAAATTCAAATGTCTCTTTATTTCTGAAAGTTTTCCCCATAGTGGAAGTTACACTGAATATTAAAGTCACATTCAATATCTTCTTATTAGATAGATGGGTTGAGAATGAGTAAAGTAGATATTTCAGAACAAGGTAAGAACATAGTACGACAAACTATAGAATGGATTTAGAAATTCGATCGTCACCAATCAATTCAAATTATTTAGGAGCCAATTCAAAGCAGGTCACAACTCACTGGAAGTTCCAACTTGGTCCAGCTCCGTCATTCTCATCCGCCTCCATAATTCTATACTTGATTCTGTCGATTTCTATACTCTTCTCGAATTGTTGCTCATTTTCTTTCTCTATTTCTTTCGATCTCTCGTCTATCTGTTTTCTGATTAGAAACTCCAAAAACTCAAAGCATCCAACCATTCCACGATCCTGAATTATAAAGAATAAATCATTGAATTATTTGTTAACAATAAGATGAAATATTATTTCCTAAATTACATTTAAAGTCTCACCCAGAATCCAGCACTTTCTTCCCACGTCGGTTCTTCTCTATCGGGCCACTCGACCAAGAATTGTCCATTCTTGAGAGATAATGGATTATCGATTGAATCGGTTCCATCGTTGCCGATGAAATCGATAATCTTGACAAACTGCAAATTTTATTTGCTTCTTTTACAATTTGAGTTGAGTTCGGATACTGTTTAATGAACCTTCACGATTTTCCGAATTTTCTTGAATCTTATTTGAACAAACTTTCGAAATGAAATATTTGTTTAAATCAATGTGACCTCTCTGTAGACTCGCTTTCCCTTCTCCATTCTCAGACCGAAGAATGCGTTATCTTCCGCAAAAGATTCCGCTTCGTATCTAGTCATTTCGACGACTCCACTGCCTCCAGGAACACACTGGAACAGAGAATTTAAATAAATATAAATATTATATCTCTTTACAAATAACAATAATCATTTCTAACGGCACCAGCTATGTAGGACTTTTTCGATCCCTATTTTAGCTAAATTTACTGCATTTGTAGTTGCATTAATTAATTAATTTATAACTCTTACTGGATGATTTCCAGCGACGATTCGCTTGCAATCCTTGCAGATTCGTTTTTCTCTATGCTCCAAAGTTCCACAAAGTTCCTTCAGTTCCTTGTTGGTCATGGACTCGAATGAAATATCGGCAGGAAGGCACTGAAAACAACAAAGTAAATAAATACAAACGTTTGTAAGTATCAAAATTATGTAAACTCACAACGTGCATGCTAACATCTTCACCCTTGCACGCTGGACAGATAGCCTGCAAGTCCTGCTGCAGCTGCTGCAGCATCCAAATGAGCACCTGTCGCAGCTCGTCATTGCGGAGCTGCACGCCCACCATCTCTTGCTGCAGCTGCTGCAGATTCTTCTCCTCGCGACGAGTCGGACGGGAGGAGCGCTTAGACTTGGCCATGGTTTGAGATGACGATGGGAATGTGGACATATGAGTGCAGCTCAGAAATCGTTCTAATACTGATTAGAGCTCGAAATATTCCAGCTAATGATTGGCGAGAATGGAACGCCTGAACTGTATAATGCTGAGAGTGCGTCGTCAAAAGAAGCGTCAGAGAGAGAGACGAATCCTTGCCAGAGGGGTTTATGTCAATAATCTCTTGGACTGATTTTTATAACGGCTTTCTCGTAGATTTGGCGTCGTTCTTCTCTCCATGATGTGTTCGAAAATGTTACCATCGTTCCTTTCATCTTTTGTCTTGTCATCATCCATTTTCACTTCCACGAAACATTATCGCAAACATCCACAAAAGGCCTCCCCCTCCCACTTTACCTTTCACTCCCATAACACTTTTCTGGAATATCTACAGCACCAAGATACGAGACTTTCTACCAGGTGCAGATATTGGAATGGATGAAAGATTAAATTAGCTAGGGCATCACTATCGCTCGTCTAATGTTGTCCCGTGAAATCCTGATTCACTCCCCATGATGATCCTTCTTCTTCCCTCCATCTTTAGCCGCAGCCTGCCACACACTCTCCGTATTTGGTCCTCTTTATCTCAGTTTGCTCATCCATCACACTTGTCACAGTCTTTTGTCAAATGAACTGACGAGAAGGGACATACGGGATCGTGGATCCGCATAAGAATGGAAAATAGAGGAAAACGTTTCAAAAAGAGGCGAAATTCATAATCATTCGTCGCGAGATTGGCGAATGAACCGGTGAAGGACAAAGGATGCCAACAAACAATTGAATGGTGGCTCTCTATTTTCCACATTTTTGTATGCGGCACTACCTCACCTCCCGAGTTATGGGAGCATAGACATATCATTCAAACCCTTGTGACCTCCCACAGACTCTCATGCAATCAGAACATCTGCTTTTCGAACAGTTTTCTCTAAAATCAACTAAATACGATATTATGCAAATTAGTAATGAAATCTATAAAACAAATAACATAGGTCGACAGTGAATTGAAAATTAGGCCCAGCTCCAAGCCAAAAGTTTTCACGGAAATTGCGTTGAACACGCAAAAAAGAGGCTCAAAGTTCGCGGGCTGCACCTAACAGTAGCAGCATCTCGGCGAGAAATGACTTTTGTGGCATAATACCTCCCAGGCATCTTAGTTGGACCCAATAGAACCCGAAACCAGCAAAAACTCGATTACCAAAATCTTTGTCTCTGCCAATTTCAAACCGAGCCTCTCGTGATTGGCGTGATATTCGGTTTACCAAACAAAACAAGTTGAATATCACAAAATCAAATGAAAAACTTCGAACCCTTATGATTGCCCGTGGAAAATCATTTCTCACCAAATGAGTTGTGAAATTGGATCGGCGAGAATACCACAGCCTTCTCAAACAGTCCTAAATCGGGGGAGGGGGAATTCAATTCGGCAGCTGGGTAGAAAAACAAAAATCACTCTCGTGTTTATTTCGAAAACCGGATCCCGGGTAATGCCCATTTCGTGAACGAAATCTCGCTGTGAAAGGGATCCACTCAGAAATAAACACCAGTGGCAGAAAATGAATATACTCAGTGTATGGCACACTCAATAAAATCTAGTAAGTGTACCATAAACGGGGAGTGTTAGCCAAATTTATTACTCTTCGCGCTTGGCGCTACTGATAATCCAACACTCCAATGGGATTGGCTCAAGACAACTTCCTCTCGCGGTAGTTCGTAGGGGACGTTGGCTGAGATCGTGCTGAGAATGATCGATCTGAAAACAAGATTGTTAGGGTAGAAATTTTGATGAAACTTTCTCAAGATTCTGTAAAAAGAAATGTACCTTTCCACTGCTTCCGTCTTCTTGCGGATACAGTTCGGATCCCTTAGCTCGATTTCTTCGCGTCCTGGTAAATAATTGTGTTTAATATTTTTGTTTCTAAATTTTTCCAGGAATTAAAAATGAATGCGAATTTAAAACAATGAATGTTCTCACCATTAGCGAGATGCCGCCTTGTGCACAATATCTGTGAGCATTCCCGCCTCCAGAAAGGGGTGTCGGGCGAGAGATTAATTGAAGGTGAGAGAGGCCCTCGTACTTATATGTAAACACTCTCTTGCCCTAACCCCATCTGGAGGTTAGGGCAAGAGTCTGTTATCGCCTGTTTCTGCTGGTTCGGTTGGTGAGATGGAAATAGTAATTCGGGTTTTCATACTTTTTGAATTCAAACTGTGGTGGTGTATAAATAATCAGAAATCAACTCAAATAAGAATAAACGAAGAATCAGCAATGATTACTTTATGGTTATGGGAAACTGTGGTAAACATAGTCAGTGATCGGATTGATGAGAAATGGAAAAAAATGATTGGGTGGAATGAGAACAAAGAGGATAAATGATTGAGGAGAGCTCTCCCAGGATCAAGAAGAGAGAGATTAGGGCACAATGGGAGGAGTCTTCAGGAAATTAATGTGGGACGGGGAGAGCAGAAGACTGTGGCTATTCATGGGAATATTGTCGGGATGAATGCGATGAATGAGAAGGCGATAAAAACGTAGTTGAAAATTATAATGAAACAATCACTCTTTCCGATGCCGTTTAAACGTCTGGAGCGTGAGAACAGAGTGGAAGTTGCACCACATTATCCAAAACATGCATTCAAACATTTTTTTTCCTGTTTTCCATTTTCAAAAAAAACATAATTGGAGAGAGCTTCTTTTTCTTGCGACGGAATTTTTAAAACTCTTTCCAAGCAACATCGTGGTTATTTATTGTGTTTTTGTACAGTGCATTGCAATGAATATGTACGATATTAATTTATTTTCTTAAAACAATTATCAGTAATAAAAAAATATTAATAAACAATAAATATCGGAAAGTGCAACAAAGAAATAATTTTGCAAGATAACGACACGTTTTCATCATGAATTGAGATCTTCTAATGGTGAATATTCCTTCTAATCTTCTCCTCCTTAATTCTCTTCTCGAATCTTCGCCAGTTTTCCTCTTCAATTTCCTTCGATCTTTCATCGATTTGTTTTCTGATGAGAAATTCGAGAAATTCCCAGCATCCAACCATTCCGCGATACTGAAAATAGGATTGAAAATAACACGTGTAATTAATTAAAAATCAAATATTCTATAAAAATGAGCCCGTTTGCAGAAAAGCTTTCATAATATCTACATGAAAACGGAATGTAAATTAGGAATACTCACCCAGAATCCAGCACTTTCTTCCCAAGTCGGCTCCTTTCTATCGGGCCACTCAACAAGGAATTTTCCGTTCTTGAATGCACCAGGATTATCGATTGGATTGATGTTATCGTAGCTGATGAAATCGAGAATCTTCGTGAACTGGAAATGACATCATTGTGTTCAGGAAAAAATATTAATTTGTATTTTAAACTACTTAGTGCCAACACTTTTCCAAACCAATCCATTTTCTTATGACAAGTGTGAAACGCAATCTCACCTCTCTGTAGACCTCGTTTCCATTCTCCATTCTTATTCCGAAATATCCATGGTCGTCCAAATAAGAATAAAGTTCCGCATCACTCATAGCATTGAATGGATTGCCCGCGGGCTTGCACTGAAAATAGAAAAATCAATTTCGACCGGTCCAACAATTTTCAACTCGAAATATTTCGATGCTCACGATTTCAATTCAAGTATTCTTGATTATTTTATGACAAAATGCTGTTGCTAATAGAAAACAAATGATTTGAAAAATCTGATAAACTAACCGAGTGTTCTCCTCCGTTCGTTTTATTGCAGCAGCAGCATTTCATTTCCGGCTGCATCTTCTTCCTTTCTTGCTGCAATCTCATATTCTCTTGTTGCAGCTCACTGTTCTTCTGCAGCAGCTGCAGCCGCTCCTGCAGCAGAAACTGCTCCTCTCCCACTAGTTGCTGCTTCAACTCTTGCAGTTCCATGTAGCGATCCACTTCCGACATCGACTGAAATTGGACACTTTATTATTTTTTTATATTTATTTATTTTAAAAACGGCTGACAGAGAGAAATTGACAAACTGCGATTGATTTTTTTTCATGGTCTCATAGAAGAAATGAAGTAATATTCGGGGAAAAAAATAAATATTCTCACAGCAACATCTCCACTGTTGAATGTAGTGACGGACAATTCGGGATGGAGTTGCATCATCTTAGTCAACTTCTCTCCAAGATCCGACACTCCGAATTGATCCTGCAGCATCTGCAGCTTCTCCTGCTGCAGTTGCTGCACACGATTCTTCTTCTCCTCACGACGAGTAGGACGGGCCACACGATGGGACTTAGCCATGATTGAAGAGGAAATGAGAGTAGTTGGGACGAAGGTATGAGATGGAATGGTACTCTCCCCGACCCTTCGCCCTTCTTATACCACCCTATTCGGAAGACCCGTTGAGTAAATCGGGATCGTCATTAGACGACGCTAAAATAATTAGACGCCGGTCTTGAGAACGGAAGCAGAACGTGAGAAAGGGCAACAAATAGCCAGAGGGTACCATTATAGGTGAATTTTTTTTCCTGAAATATTTTTCTTCCACTTATTTTTTCAACAATATTTAGATTAACATAAACTGGTAATGAATCTTCTAGCAACACATCACAGACCGTATGATGTTCCTATTGATCCCCATGCCTTTCTCACTCCGATATAGACGGACCGCATCATTCCGGTAATAATGTTTATCATGAATGTAAGGTTAGGATATCGCATAATCGGTAGCTAAACGAGGCATGACTTATTACTATGTCACAACAAGGCAACATAGGGAGGAAGTGGCACAATTAGAAAAAAAGAACAGGAATGACTAAGAGTTTGTTGACAATTTTAAACGGACGCTTTTTGCATTCATAGACATTACGACATTATTAGGGAGAGTATTCCACAGGCCGACAAACGCTACAGAGATGGGTGTGGAGTGTGAGAGCGTGACTCCCTCTATCTCACTTTGGGGCACTCTTTCGCCCTTATTTGAAAAATTGAAAATCAATTCAGACTAGTTGGTTTTTCATTAGTAATTACGAAATTACTCATACGATAATTTCCTTCCTATTACAATCAGTGTTTGTGTACACAAAAAGATCATCCATGATTTTTTGCATTCGATCAATTTGGCCGATACCACTCAGTGAGAGTGAGTGGCTCACTCTCAGTTGTATTCACCCAGAGTGAATGCACCATCCGAATTATTGCTATAGCTTGGTTAATTTTTATATTTATGCAATAATTTGTCAATGGTCAATGGCAATAATCCTATAGGAAGTAGCAAACCTACCTGCAATGGTTGAAATCGAAAGAGGGTGTAAAAATGAGCTAATGCTCTCATGATTGCGAACACTCGCTCACTGCTGATTTCCTGGAAATCAGTAGTTCTCCATTTTCTGTTCTCATTGAGAAAACAGAGCAATGAGTTTCAAACCTAAACATGATGTTGACATTTAATTAATTGGGAGCGCAAAAAGTCTGTATCGCATCAAAGCTAACACTAATCGGACTATTAATCAACAATGACTGAAACAGAAACTCAGCTGGTTAGTAAAATGAAGGAGAATCGTTTTTATCCCGGGCAGGGGGGAGGGTCAGAATCTACTGAAATCACATTTTGATCCAGCGAGCTTTTACTTTTCTTGACTTGGAATCCCAAATTTGTCATTTTTCGGCTGTTTTGCGCATACATGTTTTCACAAGGGGAAGAAAACAATACAAATTTAAATTAAATTAATATTTATCATTCGATTAGATATACGTGACAGCTAGAGTAGGGTTTCATTGGAAGTACCAAGAGAAGGAGTATCCGGCAATTAACGTCCGTTGTTCGGGGCGGCCGTGGTAGTGGTAGTGGTAGTGGTAGCAGGGGCCGGGCTGGCCGGGGCACATGCGAGAGCGACGGAGATGAGAAGAAGGATTGTGAAGAGAGATTGGATGAAGAGACGAGAGAAGAACATGATGATGAGAATGAGGAGAATGATTTGAGGAGGGTATTTATATGACGAGAAGCGCACATTTGGATCTTCCCGAATAATGATCTGACCCTCTCAATTATGTATGCTATCTCGCGCTGTCTGATCGATGAGAGAACATGTAGTATGAGGAGAGTCTGTTCATCTTCCCGGTTTTAGAGGGCGGATCCCAATGAGCAATGAGACAGGGAGTGAATTCAAGGGAACAATTGTTGAGGCGGTTGTTCTGTTCTTTGGACAACTAAGTTGCGGATACAAGAAGTAGTCGGCATTATTCCGTGGTCTGGGATTAAATATTTTGTAATATTTGTTGCGTTGTTTTCTCAAAGGTCAGAAATATCCTTTCTATGCTGACATAATAATGTTTTTCCTATTTTCTCTCGGTACTAATGGTCTGTGAAATGTTAACTTGAGCTTACAGAATGAACAGCTACCTGCACACTAGGAGCATAAACTATATTTAAAATAACAAATGTGAGCACAGAACGCAAAATTTGATAGGAAACGGTTTTCAAAGATTTCGCCTCGTGGAAAACTCTCCGAAACGCGAGAGTGTGAGCAATGAGGAGGGTGGAAAACGTTTCCCAAGAAATGAAACCTGGGAAAACCGTTATTTTCTAGCAAATTTGCGCTCTGTGAAGATCGTCCAGTTTTCTTGTGGCAAATATTTCTTTTAAAATTGAAGCCTTTTCCATCTCATTGTGATCTGAAATTATTTTTGAGAAATCGCAGTTATACCAAGTTCTGAGTAGTTTTTGACGATGAACAGCGTGGTGGTGTCTTTAAAGTTAGAGCAAGGAACCATCTCTGCACCTTCATTAAAAACGGACAAAGAAAGGAGCAGCCGGATCGGCTGTCTTTTTGGTCGGAATTTGTGTTATTCCCTGTGAAATCATTGCTTTGCTCTTGCTGAGAGACAACAGCCTAGAGAGTTTCCAGTGTATCGACCATTGGAACTGAGTTCTCTCAAAATCACTATTCCGACGGCATTTTCACCTTTCAACTTTTACTCTTCCTCATTCCGACTTTCGCTTATAGTCACTACTCACGGAACAAAAGAAAAGTAAAAGTTAAAAAGAATAAGATCTCGTCGTTGTTTACTCTGTTTAGCAGCGAGCGCTGTCAAAATCATCAGATGCTTCACATTTCTCTCTCAGACGTCTATTCTTTTATGGGACTATTAATCAACCCAAACTCAAATTCAAACTCAGCCGGTTTGTGAAAAGAGGGAGAATCGGGTTTCTTCCCCGGAGGAGGGTGGTTAGTTGGCCAGAATCTTCTGAAATCACATTTTGCTGCATCTAGGTTTTTTTTTGCTTTGAATTTTGTCATTTTCTTGAATCTGAGAATTGTGCCATCTTTACACTGCAATTTTGTGTGAGTGAACAGTGCATTGCAATGAATCGTGTGACATATATATTTATTTTGTAAGAACAATAAGCATAATACAAGAACGCACAAGTGATACAAGAAGATATTGATCGTAGACTAAAATACAAATTGAGGTAGACACAAAGAAATTTGAATAAATAATAGTAATACCAAAAAGCTAGATCGCTCACACTATATTACCATGCAAAAGTTCAACAAGAGTAAGAGGGGAAAATGAATTAGTATCAGAGAAGTTTCTGGCTTAAATTTTACGAAAGGACTCAACTAAATCGTCTAAAGTGGAATATTTCTTAAAATCTTCTCCTCCTTAATCCTTTTCTCGAATTTTCGCCAATTTTCCTCCTCAATTTCCTTCGATCTTTCATCGATTTGTTTTCTGATGAGAAATTCGAGAAATTCCCAGCATCCAACCATTCCACGATACTGAAAATAGGATTGAAAATAACACGTGTAATTAATTAAAAATTAAATATTCTATAAAAATGAGCCCGTTTGCAGAAAAGCTTTCATAATATCTATATGAAAACGGAATGTAAATTAGGAATACTCACCCAGAATCCGGCACTTTCTTCCCAAGTCGGCTCTTTTCTATCGGGCCACTCGACCAGGAATTTTCCATTCTTGAAAGCTCCAGGATTATCGATTGGATTAATGCTATCGTAGCTGATGAAATCGAGGATCTTCGTGAACTGAATATATTTAGTATTGTATAAAATGATACTCTAGAAATAAGGAATTCATACTTTGAGGGGAATCTGCAGAGAATCGTACACTATTTCCATTTTTATCAACTTATACGAAACTCATGAAACTCAATCTCACCTCTCTGTAGATCTCCTTTCCATTTTCGCTTCTCAGCCCAAAATATCCATTGTCTCCCAAAAACGGGTACAGCTCTTCATTGCTCATTGCATTGAATCGATCTTTGCACTGAATGGGCAGGAAATACATATGAATTTCGCAGTATCGAAGCGAAAAAAAAGTTAAATGCACTCACTGTCTGTACGCCGACAGCGGTGGTATTGCAGCAGCAGCAGCAGGCTGGCTCCGGCTGCAGCTTCACTCCTCCCTGCTGCAGCTGCTGCAGATCGCTGTACTCCTGCTGCACCTGCTGCAGCTCCGCTTTCAGCTGCAGCGATCGCTGTTTCTCCGCAGCAATCATGACATCAAGCTTTTTCAAATCCTGGAGAGAGTGAATTTATTCCAAACACTCTGTCTGTCTGTGAGTCTGTAAGTCTGTCCGTCAGTACGTGCGACGCCCGCAAAATCTCAAAAAGAGACAAGACTTATTTACTTTGCTCGCCATAGTGAGTCAAAATCCAAAGCATATTTTAAAATATATACCAGACACACAAATAGATACACAAATGAATGTTGGCTTGGAAGATTTCAAACTCGTAAAATCATGTTTGAATACTAAAATATTTACCTCTTCATTTCCAACGACGACGCAGTCGTATCTCGGTCCCATTTCCTTCAGTTTCTCGCCCAGTTGTCCTTGCAGCACCTGCGTCTCCTGCAGCAAGTCGTCCTTCTGCTGCTGCAGCTGCTGCAGCCGACTCTTCCTCTCCCCACGACGAGTCGGACGGGGCGGACGATGAGTCTTGGCCATGATTGAGGAATAGGTGAGAAGATAGAAGAGATGGGTGGAATGATGATTTCCTCGATCCTCTGCTCTTCTTATGGCGTCTTTCTCGGAAACACCCCTTTAGTAGGTCGGTATAGTCTAGGAACGCAACCCGAATCCTTCACTGACACTATGAGATCGGAATACTGTCGTGTGAACCTAACTATTGCTGCCAGAGGGTAATCTCCTGAGAAGAAGTGAGGTTAGGCGACTATTTTATACATTGACTCACTTGTTTAATAATCTACCGTGTTCCATTGAAATTCCATGTTTTCACAAGAGGAGCACATTACAAAGAGCGACATTCACAAATCTCGTAAGTCCCTTAATTTCAAGATCAAAAACGTGCTCGGGTCAAAACTCCCTTCTTATCTCTACAACCGCCTTTGCGTGTGTGCTTTTCCTGGACACTTTTTTCCGCGCTCAAACTGATAACTTATCAGCTACGAGGGTTATTGGCATTGCGAGAAAACAAGATTTGTGAAAAGTGAGGAGTGATTTGTGATGTGCAACATTGTAGCCGTGTTATCGGTTTTTTCGATTTATTAATTTATCAATTATTTGAAGCAACTTTGCATGTTTGGATTGTGTCGACAGAACTTGCATAGAACATTGCAGAGCACGCAGCTTTTGAAGCACCTGATTGTTTACTCTTTTTTTGGTAATTCTTGCCGTAATCAATGCTGCAATGTGAGTACGATATGAACTAGGGATGGCTTCACAAGAAACACCTTCATACTTTTGCAAAGTATCTCGTCGGTCAGACTGAGTGTGCGAAATCAAGAGAAGTAATTCTAGCGAAGCCATCACTAATAAGAAAAACCATAGAAATAGAACTCGTTCTCAAAGTACCAATCTGTTTTGATTTTGAAATTTATCATAATCTCACATTTCGCAGAAGCCAGGTTTGAGTGAAGCGGTCGGCGCCTGTTACAATCAATCAATAATTGGTATAGAAGCTTTCCAACCTGAATATCCCGTCTCCGCAAATCAATACGATGCATCAGTAGATCAGCGTCGGCTATCGACGTTGTCACACACAGAGCAAGCAGAAAAGCGAGTACAAAAAGTCGCATTGCGAGAGGTGTGAATGGAACGGAATGGAATGGTTCCCTCCCGCACACGAGTGGGTTGTAAATGCAATCACCAGACTGTATAATTGAATTATAAATCAACATAAAGGCGAGAAAATAACGAATTCTGTATTTAAAAAAAAGAGAATCAATAAAAATAATCATACTGTAGCATACTGTAGAACCGTCACCGGAACCGTCAATTAGCGGTACACACAATTTGGGAAATCACACTATCGACTTTTGCAGTTTCGCCGCAGTTTTGCATGTTTTCAAATTTCTTTGTTTTCGTCATTTTCATAATCGTTTCTTCTATTACTGTTCATTCGACACGTCGCCCGTCGTCCCCCTCGGTTGGTTTCTTTCTTCTATTCATTCACTTCTTCCCATGCTGACCGCAGCTTCGCTCGTGTTCCAACTCACGCGTGCCACGTGTAATTCTCCAAGATCAGCCGAGGTTTTGATCTACCCTGTCTCCTCCTCGCCTCTCCCTCCCATCGATCTACTCTCCCGCTCTCTCCCTCCCTTCCCGTCTCGCTCCGCGGCATTTTCGTCAGTGGATACGAGCGCAGTGTTCTTCTCTTCTCCTCTTCTCCTCTTCTCCCCTCTCTTCTCTCCCGATTCCCCCGTTCCCCTTATGCTTTATGGCATCCGCTGTAATCCACCACATTGCGCCCGTTTCCACACGTTCGCCCGTACTCTGTACCTTCCTTGTTGTCTGTTCCCTTTCATGAACAACTCATCTGTTTTGGCGATGATGACAATCATTGATAACACCGCCCCCTCTTTGGACATTCACTAGAAAGTTCTCTCTCTCTTTCCTTCTTTAAAGGGCGCGCTCTCATGTCTCGTCGTCCTTTGATCTCATGGCTATTTCTCGAAACTCTCCGTGTCGATAGGAGCAAAACCCCGCTCGTTTCTCTCGATTCCACACGTTCTCTCCCACCTCTGCTTCTCTGCTCCCTCTCCCCTTCCCCGGCTCTTTCCTCGTCCCTCTCGTCATCTGCGCTCTCTCGCTCGCTTCCTCGTCTCTCCGCCCCTCAATCCCCTCACAATTCAGCCAGTACGGCACGTAGTTTTGACGCTGGAGAGTAGGGGGAGGGAGAAGGATGGCAGTCCCTCTCCAGACTGCCTCTCAGTCTCTCCTCATCCTTCCCCTCCCTCTCCTCCTCCCCTAACTTGCCCGACCGAATCAATCTACTCGTCCCTCCTCTACTCTGGAATTCCCACGGCTTCTAGACCTTCTTTATGCGCCCCCTCTCCCTATTTCACAACCCCCTCTCCTCCCTGTTTGTCGTTGTCTCCCTTCTTCTAGGCCTCATTTCGTCAAGCCTGGAAACGCGCGCGCACGACTCACTTCCGCGTCCGCGTTTTGCCATCTTAGCGTGGTGTGCTAATTCGACGTATTGCAGAAGTCGTCCGTCATGTCGAAGCCCAGAGTTGGAATCAACGGATTTGGCCGCATCGGCCGTCTGGTGCTGCGCGCCGCCGTGGAGAAGGACACCGTTGAGGTGGTGGCCGTCAACGACCCCTTCATCAACGTCGACTACATGGTGAGTGAGGGGAGGGATACGGTAGTCGACGATTCGGGATGGTGTGGTGCGAGTGCGGTAGTCATCGATTAGGAGTAGTGTGGTGTGGATACGATAGGCTACGAAGTGACGGGATTACGGTAGTCAATTTAGAAGATTGTGGGGGTACAATAGCCGACTATTGATTACATGGCACATGGTGGTTCTGTGTGTCGAGCGAGAGTTGTAGCTCTAAAGTGACGTTTTCTCTCTTTTGGATTGAGCGAATAGCCTCTGCATTTGAGTGGCGGCGAAAATCTCGAGATTTGCGTGAGATGAAAATAAGCGCGTTAGCCTGTGATGTGTGATGTGTGAATGGGGCGAGGACTACGGTGGCTCTCTTGGAAATCTCAACCCCGGCTCGAGTAAATCCTTCCTTCTCATCAGGTGTACCTGTTCAACTACGACTCGACCCACGGCCGCTTCAAGGGCAGCGTCAAGCACGAGGGAGACTACCTCATTGTGGCCAAGGAGGGCAAGAGCACCCACCGTATCAAGGTGTACAACAGGTACGGTACCGGTGCGAGGGATACGGTAGTATTGATTGGGCCCTGCTAGTGGCTACGGTAGGTTGGTTATTGATTGATGGGTGGGTTGAGGGGGATATGCTGCGAGTTGCAGTGTAACGAGCGCCTGTTGTCGCTGACCCCTCGGGAGGGGGATACCCACTGAGTGGAACCTCTGTGTTTACGTGGATGATTGATTTGTGATCTTTGATCTCTGAATTTGCCTATATTTTTGGCTTTTTGGTCATGAGAAACGTGCGGAAACGTTGCTTTTATGGCTAGAAGCCTCTATGAGCGGATAATTTGATTGGGATGAAGCCTGAATGTGTCTGGATAGAGAGAAGGCTACGCTAATTTGAGACGGAGGCTGTTTGCAGAGAGTTTGTTGTAGAGGTTTCTTTTTCTTATGGTAAATTCTGCCAACTTTTTGGAGCGCAAATAGCCTAGGTTTTAGTCTATTCCCCTGCATCTCTGGCGTAACAAACAAGTAGGAGAGGGAAGGGGGCGAGTGAGTCTGGGGAAATGAGAGAGGTTAGAGAAGCAGAGGCGGTTCTCTCTATGCATTCACTGCATTCTCTGACTGTGCCGATGCTCGATCGATTGTGTCGAGTCGGCGTAGAGACGGTGGGCACAGGGTAGGGTCCCGACGCGAAAGAGAGGCTCGGCGAGAGCGACAGAGTGGGCAGAGTGGAGGCCGAACGTGTGATAGATAACGCGTGCGGACGTCGTTGACATTGACGGGTAGAGAGATAGGAGAGGGCAGAGACGCAAAGAGTGGGGAGATTAGAATCGACTAGAGATTGTAAACACGCTGAGTGGCCATTGAGACGAAGAGTTCAAAATAGGCATGCTAATTCTATGGGAAAGTGTGCTCAGAGAACGATCACAGTATGAGAGTTGACCTTTGAGTGGAATGGAGATCGAGAGACGGCGGCTCCGTGTTTCGCTGAGCAAACTTTTTTTTTCGGGGGATACAATTGAACTTAGTTGAAATCCCCCATGACATCTAATGAGAATCTAGTAGCTTAAATTAGTAGCTACCGTAACCCTAATATTCCAGCAAGGACCCGGCCGAGATCGCCTGGGGAGCAGCTGGCGCCGACTATGTCGTCGAGTCGACTGGAGTCTTCACCACCATCGACAAGGCCAACGCCCATCTCAAGGGAGGCGCCAAGAAAGTACGGTAGCTGGATTACTGTAGTCGCCCTTTTTGAGTCTAGAATTTCCCGCCTCTTTCTCGATTCAAATGTGTGTGATGTGCAGGTCATCATCTCTGCTCCCTCTGCTGATGCCCCCATGTACGTGATGGGCGTCAACCACGAGCTGTACAACTCGTCCAACGACCACATCATCTCGTGAGTGTTACTGTAGAGGCGTGTGTGGTGTGCCTCTTGGTGCACTGGGCGCGGGCAACCTTTGTCCATTTCTGAAATAAATGCCTCCACATTGCAGCAACGCCTCGTGCACGACCAACTGCCTCGCGCCCCTCGCCAAGGTCATCCACGACAACTTCGGCATCATTGAGGTACTTTGGAAATCAACCGATAGGCGGTTACGGTAGTCGATCGATGACTTATTACAGTGGTCGATCGTTGACTGGTTACGGTATCTAATCGATATATTCGTTGCAGGGTCTGATGACCACCGTGCACGCCACGACCGCCACCCAGAAGACCGTCGACGGTCCCTCTGGCAAGCTGTGGAGAGACGGCAGAGGAGCCGCCCAGAACATCATCCCCGCCTCGACTGGAGCAGCCAAGGCTGTCGGAAAGGTACGGTAGCTGGGGTACTGTATGCTTAGGATGGTACAGCTGAAACGGTAAATGGGTTACTGTATGGCTACGGTATTACTGTAATGTTCAGGTCATCCCCGCCCTGAACGGCAAGCTTACCGGCATGGCGTTCCGCGTGCCCACTCCCGATGTGTCGGTCGTCGACCTCACTGTCCGTCTCGAGAAGCCCGCCGACATGGCTGCCATCAAGAAGGTACGGTAGCATCGATTGATTGAGGTTACGGTAGCTTGAAGCATACGGTAGTTGGAGGAGCATGCTGTATCTCGATGCATTGCAGGTCGTCAAGGAGGCCGCCGAGGGACCCATGAAGGGCATTCTCGCGTACACTGAGGACCAGGTACGGCGGGGTTACGGTAGTGCCAGCGGGGGTACTGTGGCTGTGGTGTACGGTTGTCTATATTATTGATTTATTGTAGGTTGTCTCGACCGACTTCGTCTCTGACCCTCACTCCTCCATCTTCGACGCTGATGCATGCATCTCGCTCAACCCCAACTTCGTCAAGCTCATCTCGTGGTAAGTTGATTTGGTATACGGTAGTAGGTTAGTGTATCAGTGGTATACTGTAGTCGGTTACTGTACCAGTGTGTGTGTACGATAGCCGGTTGCTGTATTAGTGATGGTATGCTGTAGTCGGTTACTGTAGCTTTTAGTAAAATCAATTCATTCCTATTGCAGGTACGACAACGAGTACGGATACTCTCACCGCGTCGTTGACCTGATCCACTACATCTCGGGCAAGTAAGAAGTGGCGGCGATTACGTAGTGATGACGTCATCGACTACCGTATTCCCCTGTCTTCCCACCCGTACCCTCCTTCCACTCTAATGATCTTGTGTAGTAGACCTGTAGTGTCGCTCTATCACTTGTATGCTAAAGGCGTTTGTATCTTTCCCCCACACCCAACTATGTAATTGATGCGTCAAAGTCACCGTATTAGAGTCTATTAAAAGATTGTAGTTTGATGTTGTGTTGTGAAATAAAAAGTGAAAACCCAATCGTTCAGCATGCATGCTCAGCACACGTTCAGCACACGTAGGGGATTGGTTTTCTTTTTATTCTACGTTCTTGAGAGAAATTGCCTGGAGTATTTCGAATTTGGGTTAACGCACACGTGAAACTCCCGTCTCGCATGTAGGCATTTTTCACAAGGGATCAAAATTTCGCCTTCTCTTCATCAACATAGCAATGTAAACTTGTAAGAATGCTAACTGTCAGCGGCAGGATGAGATTAGATAAAGAATGAGTCGACCATCGAATCTCCAGAAAGGGGCCAGATACGAGAGATCGTGTGAAAGTGTGCGAGTGCGATCCTCGGTTTTTACTGTCTGCTTCGCATACTCTTTCACTCTCGACCCCCTGCTGACCCCTGGAGGGGATATGATAATGAGGGTTCGCAAATAGTTAAGTAGATTGTGAGACTTTTTCAGGGGGGAATCACATGACTCTGTGTACGGCACTTATGCTGCTTAATCGTAGGTCACAGCATTTATAAAATGTTCATTTTCGTTCTTCGTATGGCTAATATATTGCCGGGAGAGTTTTGTAATTTGAGATAAGGAATATGTGAAACGCTAATCTCGCTTGTGGCGATTTTTCACCAGCTTGCTCCTCTCTCCTATGATGCAGATGCCGATGTTAATTTTGTGTTTGTGCAACAATGTTTGCAGGTAGAAATGGAATCTGGAAGGAGAAAAATGATAATCGCGCATCCTCGACTATTATGAATGCAGTAAACAATCTAACCTTCAAAAAGGGATCAGAGGAGTGAGAGCGCGTAAAAGCCAGCGCGTGTTGTACTTTCTCATACTTTCTCGCTACTGGCATCTCTCTAGAAATTTTGAATCATGTTATTTGCTTCAGCGTTCTGGATCTGAATGAACAGTTTTTCTTTGAAGCAGTTGAGATATTCTAATAGAAAATGCGCAAAACAGATGTTCGTCCCCCGACAATCTCCTTGTGTTTGTGTGCGCTGTTGGAGTTTGGCGCGAAACCAATATGTAGCACAACTGCAGCTCACATGCACTTGGGTGGTAGTTTGTGAAAAAAAATAATAGATCAACTGCGACTGCTTCATCTTTTCGCAGCAGCAAAGGCCACGAAATCGAGAGACTGGTTTTGGGTGTTAAAGCTGGGTTGCCATGAGAGATCTCCATTGCCTGCGATCGTTTTTTATGAGCTGCGCAAATTGTGGTCCAGCAGCGTCGACAAAATCATCTCTCCACCTCTTTGCCGGTCGGCAACGCTTCCTCTTCCCTCTCGGGGTCCAATCGAGCATCTTCCGATTCCACCGATGATGACATTGGTTCTAGATTCGAAATCGAGAGACTGCAGTAGCTGTATATTTTAAAGAAGGAGTACTACGAATCACCGTTGCCTGATTTTCAATAAGCCACTACAGTATACCGGACACGAAAATGGAGCGCGCACACTCGTGTTAGGGGCAATTTATATGCTTTCCATTACGAAAACTAATATATTTTTGATGAAAACCGATATTATCCACAGGGGGGAACAATATTATATTAATGAAAACTTCATCTTACGTCGATTGCATGTATTTGTGGTCCTAACACGCGTTGCCTGTCGATTATTGGCCCTTTTGTAGCCATTTGAGGGCCAATATATCGATTTAGAGATTACGGTAGATTTTCGGATGCGTTGATATGTGCTCGGGTGAGCGTCCCCCATAGCACTGCGTTGGCAGTTTATGTGACCGAATATTCGTGGGAGGCCTTCTTTAAGGTGCTTCATATCTTTATGGAGTGCATAGGCTACGGCAAAATCAAGTTAGAGAAAAAAGAATTCTCTGAGAGCGTATGCGGAACGAGAGAGTCAGACATGGAAAGAAGTTCTTGGCTCGACGCCAATTCGATGCTGTGGAGTGTAGTTGCTACTTACGCTCCACTCGTTTCGAGTTCACTGTTGTCAGCGCGTTACATGACGGATAAGGAAGGTGCGAAACACGTATCTCGCATTAGGAAGCATTTACCCCGAATGTTTCACACTTCGTTAGAACTATTTCTAGAGAAAAGGCAGCAAGTTCCATACTTAGAGAAAAAATAGAGAAAGAAACGAGTCGGCTGTGGTGCTCAACTGAAAAAAAGAACCATTTCGAAATCGGCAAAAGAGGAAGGTCCCGGGGAGATTTGAACTCCAGTCGCAGGATTCAGAGTCCTGAGTGCTAACCGCTACACCACGGGACCACTCTTTCTTTATCTGCGCGAGCAAGATCTTCACTGTCTCACCAACGCACACTTGTCACAAGGACGCTCTAACGCTAGCTGAATTGGACACCTTTGAATGTCAATGGGTACATTTCTCTGAAAATTCTAACAATCATTGGACTCGTGAAGCGATCAGTATTGCAAGAGTAGACTGCTCGAATTTTTGAATGAAATAACTCTTTTCAGATGTTTAAATACTGTAGCGTCAACATTTTTCATTCACTAAATTTCTTTTTGTTGTTGTAAACAAGTCTGTTGCTCTGAACGCAAATACATTATCGAGCGAAATATTTAGGCAAGCCATTTGGGATCATATTTGTATTAAAATTGATTGCGTCTGATCACCAATTTGTAACAATTTCTGAAGAGATAAATGTTCACTTCAAAGATTAAACGTTCAAAAACGCTGTCAATTGTGATAAGCAACAGCGTAACGCAAAGTTTATGTATTTTCAAACTCGGGCAAAAGGGAAGGTCCCGGGGAGATTTGAACTCCCGTCGCAGGATTCAGAGTCCTGAGTGCTAACCGCTACACCACGGGACCGCACGTCCGAGCTTGGTTAGGATTTGGTTTTAAAGTGCTCTCTCACCCCTCACCTTCAACCTAATTTATATATTTGAAGTTATTTGAAATTAAAGTTCAAATAAATTGAGTTTTTTTTTCTGAATCGAATTTCGAAAAAAGAACACTTCCGTTTTCTTACCATTACTGACAGAGTGCGATACAATGTTAGCACACTTCGCACGTCTTCCCTTCCTTTTTCGATGCATTTTTACTCGACTCGAGTCGTTTTCTCCCTCTATTTGAGGTGAGTAAACAATAGTCTCGCACTGATTTCTCTCTCTCCACTCACTCGCTCACATCTCATCACCACTCTCTTACTTTTCCGCCTGATTTCTCCCCCTTACAACTCTCTCCATTTCACGTTGTCTCTCGTCGCAGATTCGGATGTTTGACCTACGATGTCCACATAATCGACTACGATGTGCTTCCTTTGTGTACAATCAGACACAATTTGCAAAGAGCTTCCTCATTTCCCATTTCGATATATTCTGAATCTCTTCTCTCATTCGCTTTCCCATTGACACATCGTTCTATCTCCGTCACAGAATTCAACAGTATTCTAACTATCGATCGATCACAGGAATGCAAACATCTTTGCTCCTTTTCGCTCTACTTTTACTACTATGCGCCGCCCTCTCAAGCGCAGATGACTGTTTGAAGTTTTCGAAAGGTAATTTAATAAATTAATTAATTTTGATGATTTTGAAGTTGCAGGATCGTTCACGATTATCGAAGATTGCAAGAACGGATGCGAGTATTCATATCAAATTAAAGGTGATTTCATGAAGATTGTCATTCATTGAATACTCGTCTCGAAGTACTTGTTTTATCATGCTCTTGAAAAACAAATCTTCCGGGTTTCTAAGAGTCGTTCATGATTATTTTTTATGCATTTCGGAATCTGAAACCTTTCAAATACTATATTTAGTAATGTAAATATTTATGTAACATTGAAAATAAAAAAAATATCTTAGACGGCGCCACTCGCAAGCTGGAGGGCGGTTGTGCGAAGAAAGTGCCCAATTCGAGTATGGATTGTCGGGCAGAGGATAGCAGAACTGTGTGCAGGTAACGTAATAATAATAATGATAATACTAAAAAAATAATTAAAATAAGTATAATTAACATAATAGTAACAATAATTATAAATATTACTATAATTCTAATTGTTTATTGTTGTGTCCCTGTCTTGTACCCGAATACAGATGGATGCGTGGTATAGGTTTATCCACGATAATAGCACGAGAGGGGATAAATACGAATAAGAGAGGCCACCAGTCACTAGCTGACCGGGAGACTAGATAGACTGAGACGGGAAGGGGCGGGGCGAGGGAGAGGTGAGAGAGCGCGCGCCTTCAATCGATACACGCAAGGGGGAGCGAGAGAGGAGCTATAAATAGCCTGAGTGAGCAAACTACACTCGACGCTCAGTCGACACACTGTCTGTGAGTAGGGGTCACTCTACGATACAACATTTATCCACACCCGAGTTACGTTATTTCGTTCTTAACAAATAATTGTTCCATTTTTGTGCTGATCTTCTTCGTCGTCACAATTTTGTACTGTGTATTTTGGACACGTCGAGTGATTTTGATTCGGTTGCGTTCCATGACTATTATGTATCTTTAGAATTTACTGCAGAAATGATTGGTTGCTCATTTCCTCCATACAAAAAATCCCTAATTTCTAGTAAATAATAACAATCAATGATTTAATTCAGATGCAAGGGCGATCGATGCAACCAAGTCGGCTACGAGATGTCCGATTCCTAATACTCACTTTTATTTTCATAATTTCCTACAACTGCCATTCCGACAACGGGTCGCGACGATAAACATGTATGAATGTAGACATTTTTTAGCACTTTTACACAACATTAAATAAATACATATTTATAAACGAAATTTGTTATCTTCGCAATAGGGATCTGTGGAATGCTGAGTTTCTCTCACCGGTTTATTTTCGCGCATCGACAAGTTCGAGCTCTCATCTCGTCTAGAGGTCGACTACAGATCATCTCACATCGTCACGAGTGGTGCAAACAGATTGTCATAAACACTGTTAGGTCATTTAGCTCATCGAGAGCGAAATGGTGTTTGCCTTTCAGTATTGACCCCTTACCGTCTTCTGAGTTTACTGACATCACAACAGTTATCACTACTCGTATAGTGTGTTTCTTGGGAAAATACATTTTGATCTCACAATTCTATTTTCCATCCCGTGCACCCGTTAAACGCTCTATTTACGCTCCTCTTATTACTGCATTCCTCAGAACAAAAGGTAGCGCGTGGAACGGTGTTTGCCCGTGTCCCCTTCCTCTACTCCACTGACTCACTCAACCTCACACGACATGCGAATATTGCATCTTTCCCCTTCTGTTGTGCTAATCTAGTGAGAAAGAGAGAGAGATAGAGAGAGAGATCCAGAACAGTCAGAGAAGATCCCCCCACCCACCACTCAGATGCTCGAAGAAGAGGAGACGGGAGCAAACAGCTCTCATTGAATAGTGATTCGTTATTAAAATTATCGATTTATCGCGCATGATCATCATTTATTTGTTGCTACTGCTGAGCTGGGCATCGTTTACTGATGGTTAGTCATTGTTTCGTTTTGTTTTGTTTTTATCGCATTCCAGTCACACGCATTCTCGTTTTGTTCTAGTGTGTGTTGAGACGGAAAAAGAAAAATATGAGCAATCACTTATCTATCTTTTTTAGAATAAAACAAATTACTATTTCAATGCAGCCCAAGCTCGTCGCGAATGCATGGATGGCAGTAAGTACTGCGACCCAGCCGGAGGATCGTGCGCCCTAGTTGAGAATGGTGAGCATACTGTATCCCGAGGATACTGTTGGAGCAGTTCATGATCGATCGGTTGCATTATAAAAGAGGGGTGTTGCTCGATTTACGCGATAAATTCTTCGTAGAAATAATGCTCGCTTTAAAAAAAATTAAATCCACTTCGAGAAATATATTTTGAAAGGACAACTTGAAACATGCATTACATAGCCATGGTGTGGACGGTTTTCTGTTCCTCTCCAAAAGGCCGTCCAACCCTACAGAATAACTTTGCAGTGAGAGTGCGTGTAAAATCGATAGGGACTTTCTCACTTTCGCACACTCTCTAGCATTGATCCATGTCTGTAGAATTTGAATCATGTGCTAATTTTAATTACTCCCTCGTTTTCAGATGAGTGGACGTATTTCGCACAGTGTGAGTGTCACGACGGATTCGATGGACAGAGATGTGATAGAAGAATTTCACCCGGTGAGAACGATTTTTAAAAAAAATTGTCTAATATTTTAAGATTATCAACGGCGAAGAACTAATGTAGAGTTATTATCATCTAATTAATGAAGTGAAACATAGCTTATTGCTGCCAGTGGTTAATTATGTGAAACGGACAATACCACTATTGAAACGTATATTAGAATAACAATAATAGCATGAACAGAAAATTGTTTTGCGTCATGGCTAAGCAATCTTGGTTGTTCACAGGTGACAGTGGTCAGAAGTACCACTGCGACGGTCCTCTCTATCTGAAATGCCCCCAGGGAAAGACGCTACGGATGCAGTATGCCAGCTACGGAACCAATGTGAGATCGAACCCTATTTAGCATTTCCAAATTGTTTAATTAAACAAATGATATGGTTTGTTTCTTATTGTGTTCTTTTTTCGTGTAAACATTTATGACTACTCGAGCTTGGGCGATTCAGTTGTGCTTCATTACTTCCTAAAATAACTTATTAAAAGTTCCTGGCGATTAGTTGTGCAGTGATTTTACAAAATATTACATTCTCGATTACAAAACAAATGTCAATTCAAAAATGAGCCTTCAGAAGCTGCTTTAGAGTGCGGAAGAGCGTCATCACTAGGCAATAATATGACTCGTATCATAGGTACTAGCATTTCAGTTCGCCTCTAACACGTGCGCCTTTGCGAAACACACTTGCACGGATGACCGATCGCTGGCCGTGCTTAGGCAGGAGTGGGTTTTTTTTAAATAACTACTAATATTATAAAAAAAGGAATGAAAATAATATGTAATGTCGACTGTATAATATCGACATGTTCAAATCGCCGCATGCACTGTAGCCGGTGCCTTTGGGTTACACGGTTTGCTGAAGAGTGAAACTCTTCCCCCAACGACGGTTCTTGATACGAATTTGTGATATTGACTAATAATTTTCTCATGTTCGTTATCTATCGAAGTTGCATTTCAGATGCGAAGGTCGTCAATTCTGCACCATTCAAGACTTAGAATACGCATTCCCGAATAATAACAACTGCACGGGAAAGCGGTCACTCATCTACAGATATGAATGCAGCGGGGGTGAGACAACAAACATTACCTAAACAATTCATTTATTTATGTATTCATTTATCTCAGCAACACATAATTGGAACTTAGTGGGAGTGCATAGATAGACGGTTGTTTACTGTGCAATAAGGTAAGGGAGCTAACATAAGTGCGCCCTCTTTCCACGATTGACCATTCCCAAAAGGTAGAAGCGATGCGTCGATCCACCCCTATAACTTGTGAAAGACCGACGCGCTTTGAAATATTCCTCTAGCTAGTCACATTGTCTGCTTTCAATCGATCTCAGTTTTTTCCAAGTTCGGAAGCGGATTGTTGCCATTGTTTCTTGAAGTCAATTTTTTCTGTCTTCAGATTCTCCTCCTTCGTCGTGTCCCGAGAGTAATTCGATACGAGGGGAAGATCGATGCTTTCTCTTTGATGATTCTGAAGGGAAAATCAGCTATCGAGAGGCGTACGAGAGATGCAGGAGGAAGGTGGGGGAGGATAAATTATTTACAACTGTAATCAGAAACAATATGGCCGGGGTACTGAAGACGCGTCATTCTAATGAACATTATCACTTTGTGCTCTGATCGGTCATTTATCTCAAAGTATGAAAATTGTTAGTGAATAAATTGAACAGTGATTGAACATTGTGCAGATGAGATTGCATGCAGTCTATCCAATCTACGTCCCTAGTATCTGGCAAAAAAGTGATTGGCTCATCCAAACAACTGTTTCCATTGCAGGGTGGATATCTCGCTTCTCCCCTCACTGCACGAGATCATCAGACGTTCGTCAGTGCGGGTTATTGTTTTTATACAAAATTGTTTTACTATTCACTTGCTCGGTTGGATTGATATTCTAAAACATATCGCTGTAAAATGTTGCCTGTGAAACTCAACTCATTCTCTCAGGAATTCCTCAATCGAGGCTGTCGCACGCGTGGATAGGGGCCATATCGAATAATAAGGTAAGGACAACGAGTTGACGTACACATTCTTTGTGTACCCTTCAATTTCCGAAATATTATATTAGCATTAGTCATTGAGTCAATTAAATCTTTTCAATTATGTATGTAAAGGTGTTAGGTCTTCTACACGCAAGGCGGTCTCGACCACCCCTATGCCTGAGGGGCAACGAGAGCCTGTCCTGAGATCATCAGCGGCCTGTTGCGTGGCTATTCTCGTGTTGTGTGCACGTGAATCGGGGACCCCTTTCGAGGCATGTTTGGATATATGTAATTTATTAAAATATTTTTTCAGGCGATTCCCAGTTGGAACGACGGCAGCAATCTCACTTTCGTGTAAGTTTAATTTTTATTAATTTTGAACACTTTATTTTTTTCATGTTTTTCTTCCTTGTATACCTCCAAAACAGCGTGTCGGTTTCCCCGTGCACTTGAACTTTTTCCTGATTTTTGGGCGCGCGCGCTCGTTTTCGGAAGTGATTGTGAGTGGGAAGATGAGATTGACGGCATTGTTTGGTCGATCTCTCTCTCTCTCTCTCTCGCTCTCTCTCTTTCACTCTCTCTCTCTCTCTCTCTTTCTCTCTCTCTCTCTCTCTCTCTCCCGTGTCCGCAATGATGAGAGGCAACGGTGTGGTTTGGACAAAACGAATGAAGGAGAAATAGAGGAGTGAAAGAGATGAGAGAACGGAGATCCTTCGTTCGCTCTCTTGCTGAGCTCTTTCTGCAAATTAACAACCATGCAAGCAGAAACAAAAAACCCATCCACTTTTTGAACTCACGGCGTTTTATGGTCGGGCGAGGGAGAAATATGAATGTTCTACGTGAAAACAAGCATCCGTATCTAATTGCAAAAAAAGGCAAAAAGGAAGGTCCCGGGGAGATTTGAACTCCCGTCGCAGGATTCAGAGTCCTGAGTGCTAACCGCTACACCACGGGACCGCACGTGCGCGCTTTGCTAGAACGGGATTTTGAGAGGTGGCAGGAGATCCCTCGCTTTCACCTTCGCCCTTTGCCCTAATCAGCTCTATTTGCTTGATTGCTTGACTCTTTTCGTGTGCCATCCATCAATCCTTTCACTTCTTCTTCTATTTACTTTCTGAGGGCCAATGAGAAACTAAGGCGAGATAAGGAAATTGTGGAGAATGACTCACCGCTCAAGGACTCCTTACGGGTTTGCAGAGATCCAATCGTAAACCGAAAGTTGGATACTGTCATGGCATTGTAACTAACAGCATACTGCATACATAGGCTAATAAGTCGAACTTCTCCTTTTTCCTGCCACCAATCAACAACCGAATCTGCCAACTACTATCTACATCGATAATAAACGGCACACCTCATACTATGCTAGTAACTCTCGTGCGGAATAAAGAACTGAATTGAATTGAATTGAATTGAACGGGGGAATCAATTGGGAAAAGTAACATTATTCCAGGCCTCCGAACTCTCATCTGGAATTCGCGAACGCGTGCCTGTCCTACTCCACAAGCGTCGCGATACCGAACAGTTTCTTCTGGGTCTCGGAGAACTGTGATCAATTACGGTAATCACGCAAATTGATTCTTATTATCCCCCACCTTATCGTTGCCATTGGCTGTTAGATAGATACTAGAAAGTGACAGTAGTTTGACACCGTTACTTATTGCTTATTATGTGGATTACGATATCGCAAAGCTCAAAGATCATTTCCGCCATAAGATCAAAGATAATTCCAGCAACAGTTTGTGCTCTTTCGTACCCGGATCGACGCCCAACCTCCCCACGGTACCGATCCCCGGCAAGGACAGAGAGTTCGTTACTTTCAAAACAATTTAAATTTTTTTTAAATTCGCTAATTCTTCATTTTCCCGAAAGATACCTCCTTATTTTGACAATGACCCCATTGCGCAAAGAGTCGTTTCGCAGATGCTAGCGCGCGATTTGAAACGAATCCTTTGCTCAGCTGTAAGCGCCCGCTTTCTCACTTACTCTCCCTCAAGGTCGGAAGTTGCTTCTAATCCGAGAAAAGAATAGGGCTAAAGGATAGACAACCACCCTCGCGGTAGTGAAAGCCCCCCCCCCACCGATTACACTTGAAACTCTCTCCATTTCACACGCTATTTCGCACCAGCCCATGTGAATTCGCACAAGACAGTAGCGAATTGAATGGAGAGAGTGATGATGATTCACTTTCTGCGCTCTTTTCCCACTAGGTCGACCAGTTCTCTCTTTCCCTCCCTCCATCCCCCCTCTCTCTCTCTCTCCTCATCTCTAGTTGTTCTACTGATCCACCGTTCCTACACTGACCGTCGCTCTATCGTCAATACACACGCGGCGCCCACTCACTAGATGTGATATGATCACCATCACCACTATTTTACTACTGCTAATAGCCGGATCGATTACTGCCACACCCTACCTCGGGTAAGTGGACCGACATTTCAACACTCATTTCGCAAACCGGAAGTGCCTTGTTTTCAGCGGCGGCAAAAAGGCGTAAAATGCGACGACTGTTTTGAGTGCGGGCGAACGTTTTACATTTACACGCTCGATTAGGTTGGAGTACCCGGGCGACCTTGCGAGTCAGCAGTTTTTGGCTCCCAAGGCGAAGACGATGCACTTTTGAAGGGAATTTACACCGGAAGTGATACGGCAAATGATAGAAATTATTGAGTTTTGTAGATCAGCGGCGCACTGCGCCGAGACGACTTGGCGCGGCGTAATCTTCCCGCGGACGCGCGCCTGTGACACCGTAATCGTTGACTGCCCGGATCCCGACCGGATCGAGGGTGAGTACGGTATCTCTGCGCGTTATTGATTTTCGGTCTTTTTAACACATCACGCAGGAAAAAGTGTGATATACGGGCGGTGCTCGGCGAACGCTCTCTGTTATAGAGTACTTGGTTCACTGATCGAGTAACGTCAGGAATTGTTAAAGTTGTTTTTTATCAATCAATAATTGGCTATTTGCAGGAACAATCAGTCGAACGTGCGAATGCGGCGTGGAGCCCAATGGAGGTAGGAAATCTATGTATTGCCCATGTTGTCTGTGGCGGATAATCCCCAATTGGCCGATTGTAAATGTGTGGGGATTAGTCTGGAAATCGATTAAATCTTTCATAGACCCGGACACGATTTGTTAGGGTGTAGTTCGGCTCTCGCTTACAATGATGTATGCGATGTCATGAGGTCACTCTCGCTTGATTGATCTCTGCATGAATCATCAAAGCTGTTTTAAATACCCGCCAATTATCGGGTAAATGTCTCGGCAAGAGTGGCATTGCACACACTTGCACTACAAGAACTTAACAAAGTTCACGAATTTCGGGGGAATTACGAAAATATTTACAGATAAGACGACGCGATACGTCCGATGGGAGCCAGTGCCCGACTCGAACAATTGCACACACAGATGGGTTAGAAATGAAGAGATTGCATAGGGATGACGTCATAGACATTGCCGCATGTACTCACAAACAATTTTTACTCGTATTCTGATTGTGAATAAATAAGCAACAACAACATCATAATCTCTAAATTATTTTAGCTTGTAGAACTGTTCTAGACTTGAGTCAAATCGTAGATAGCCAAGATTGATTGCCTAGTGATGATGCAATGCGATAGAAATTGTAGTTGTCTTTTGCAGGTTCGTGAAATGCGTACGGCGATCGCTCGTGGAAAAGAGGCGGAATTGGTATCGGGAGAAACAGCAGTGTTCCTCAAGTAAGCACTTTTTTGGCTTCTATGTAGATAAGTCAGAGTTTCCGCTTAGAGTTTGTTTGAAATTAACTCAAGTCACCTCTCTCCATTTCGTCGCGTGCAGTCGGCTCTCATTGATTATCCCCCGTTTTCTACTTTCGTTTGATTCCAACAAAAGAGAGTCCTGTTGGAGGCGGACTAGCTCAAGTTGATTTTGCGTTTCAATGGTAGTTTAACATCGTCTTAGCAATTCATAGAGTAGTGTTAGCTCGCTATGTGATTTGATTTTACTATAAGATGAAGCATTAAAGAAGGTGTCCCCCGAATTGTTCAAACGTTTTATTTTCCCAGAAGTTGAGGGTTTCATTTCGGATATCACTAGCTGGTGAAACACAAATGCAACGCGATTTTCCCTCGCGCGCCCTCCTCGTTTCCCCTTATCTCTCTGCCTTTCTCTGACTTCTTCTTCACAAAATTCCAACTCCCACCGCGAAAGATTTCAGGCTCAATGTGAGATAATGTAAGAATTCTGGTCGTTTTTGGACGGTTTATTAAACATAACTTTCTTCAAACTAAAAATTGAAACATGCGATTTTCATCGGGTATTCGATCCCCATTGCCACACAGTGAGAACTCAATTGACCAAATATTCGTGAGACACCTTCTTTAACAATTTTAAATATCTCAATAATAAGAAGCTGATTTCGTTTCTTTCTTTCCAATTGACGTCCCCTGACGATGCTTATATTCGTTTAGTATCTACATTGACATCTTGGTTTTTGAAATAATCTCTTTACTCCTTAACTTCTAGGGTTGCCTGTTCGGCGTCGGTTTCGAACGGACCCCTCTGGCGACTCTTTTTCTTCTCTCTCCTTTATCAGCCGTATTTCCGATCTCTCGCTGAGAGGGTCGTAATACGAAAACCGAACTTGCATCCCTATTAACTTCATGTATAGTTTTTTACCCCATTCTTTTATTTTTTTTCACGACTTCAATGGAGTTTATTTTCACGCAGTTAAAATTTAATGAGAAGGAAACTGCAAAGCCGCAATGGCATATGCCATTGCAATTTGAATGTGTTTCAACTGCCAATGATATCATTGGAAGGAACTCCGAGAATGGTTCCTCTGCTAACTGTAATCTTACAGTATAAAATGTAGAAAACAAAAAAATGGACGTTAATTCACAGATCAACCCTATCAACTCAACTCTACGGTGGAGACATTTCTGGAAGTGTCGATCTGACCAAATCGATGCTCGGTTTGGCAAGGGGACAGTACTCTTCACTTGACGATCGAGTTGTGAGACAAAGTCGAGCAAAGAACTTCACCCAGGTATACGGTTGGGTACTGTAGATGGGAGGGAGAATAGTGTATGCGACAGTATACGATGACTTATAGTAGGTCGATGACATTGTCAATATAACAAATCTGTTGAGGCAAAATATTTCATGGTATGATATTTCCTAGTGATGGCGTAATAATTTCAGAACCTCGGTGACTGTGGAGATTCTCTATTGGAGGGACGAGCACTGCCCGTGTGGGCACTTCTTCCAAATGGAGCGAGAATCAGCCAGTGAGATTGATCTTTTTTAAATGATTCATTTTTCTTTCGATGATCTACTTCACTGATAATTTGATCGTTGGTATCAGTCTTGTTGTGATCTTTTATCTCTGCAGAGCTTCCGATCTGATGCAAGCTCTCGAGGAGTCGGCCATTCTCCTCGCAGACTATTCTTACGTCGACAAGCAGGCACTTGATTACGACCACTGGGGTGAGCTGAACGATCTTGGAATACTGCAGTTTGATCTTCGATCTCTCTAATGTTATTTTATAACTGTGAAGCCTATGAGATGTACAGGTGAATCCGCTCTATACAATAACCACAACTTGATCTTTTATCTTTTGCAGCAATGGAAGTGGAGGTGCGCCGTACGGTCGTGCCCTCGTTTAGTCCTGCAGCAGCTGCAGCACCCCCTCTGGCGTCCGACTTCGGTGCAGCAGGATTCATCCCTAGCTCCAACGGATTTGCAGCTAATGCAGGTGAACTAATGATGATGTAAAATACTCAAAAAAAAACAAAATCGTGAACACGAATCGTTATTAGCTATTCAAAACAGAATAAAAACAATATTTGATCTATGATCTTTAGATGTGATGGACGACTCTGGCTTCGTGACGCGAGTGGCTACAGGCCAGCGACAGCCAGTCAACGGTTGGATGTTTAATATTTTTGAGAATACAAAATGTATCGATTGAAATCGTATCCGTCCAAGCACCGGTTATCTTGTATCGTGCGCGAAGCCCGAAATCACCAGTCCAAACTTCAGAGTCTAAAAATAATTGCAGTCGAATCATTCGCCTCTTCGAAAGTTCTCGAGAATCAAGAGCAGAAACCATCGGATCCCGTTTCCTTCTCAACTATCAGGTGAAACTCGATATCGATCCAAAGGAATTCACCCTTAAAATTAAAATCATTATTTATATTTCAGGAAATCGCCCATAATCTCGCTTCCCTCCACATCGGTCTTGAGTGAGTTCAGAGACCAAAAAACTTCAGGGGATCAAAGATCGAATATTAAGTCAAACTCTTTTGACCGACTACTTTTGCTACATTATCCCAGACATACAGAAAAGGGACATGGAAATAGAGCGTGCTAAAGTGAGAGAGGCGGGTCTCGTTCGTGGACAAGCCCCAGGGACAAGTTTAAATTAAGAAAAAAATATAAATTTTAGGTTCATCCGCGGGTCCGCTTTTCTCACCTGCGGATAGTCCCTCCTTCTTTAATCCGCAAGCTGGAGCTGGCGCCAGGGTGAGACATCGAAATCATCTTTATTATTTTCTTTAATTATGAAAATTTAATTGCGAGCTAATGTCAGATTCATGTTTGCATCAATAGGTAGTTCAAATAAAAGTTACTATGACAATAAACATGGAAAGGATTCGAGTACCAGCACCTCTATGAACAGTATTGTGGTCACCACTCCTATTCCAGGCGACTATTCAATCGTTTGGTGGTGCCACTGAAGGATTCGATGCTTCTCCTCCCCAACCCACAAATCTCCGACTCGGATATTTTGTATTTGCATCACTCGGAGCTATTCTGTCCAATTCAACGACGAAAGTTAACAGCCAGGCGAGAAATTCATTTTTCGTCGCACATTTCCCGTCTCATTTGAGTTTCACTACGAACTTAAAGTTGTTACGCTCTCGAATTATTCAATTCGATAATACGGAGTTGTATAAATAATCTACTAGAACAGATTCTATCAAACTCGTATTTTTCTGATCAATCCGAGTTTAAAATTCGGCGAATAGATAGTTGATTCTTGATCTCTATAGGTTATCGGAGCTACGGTCAACGATGCAAGCAGAAGCGTACGGCTGCCGGATGATGTGAGCATTTGAACTTTGATCTTTACTTTTTGCCAGTAATATATTATAAGTTACTTAGTTACTTACATATTATACTTATAAGTCATACAATTTTATTTACCGCAGTATGTTTATACGTCCTGTTAAACTCAATAATGCACTCAAATATAGAAAATGTCTTTTTAATATTTGCATTTTGATCTTTGGAAATAAATTATTATCTCACGTGGAAATATTTCAGGAGCCGGTCACCCTCACTTTCTTCCATCTCCACACTTCGGGTGTTGCCAATCCACGCTGCGTTTTCTGGGATACTTTTGTGAGGTGAGAAGCTCCGCCCACGTAACCCCGCCTCCTCTTGACCACGCCCCTTGCTGCAGCGACTGGTCGACTACCGGCTGCAGGCTCCTTGCGACCAATACGACCACGTCTGTCTGCGAGTGCAACCATCTAACGAGGTGGAGATTATAGAAATTTGAACTATTGCGTCAACACTAGCTCATTTTCACAAAATATGCATTCAAACTATCAAATAACATTGAGATTTTTTTCTACGAAATATCAAACAAGCTTTTAATTAGAAAGGCGATAGTAATCCGTTTTCTTCTCTTGAAAAAAAATTAAGAAAAATGAAAGAAATTTCAGTTTCGCAATCCTAATGGATATCACTGGAGAGATTGGAGAAATGGAGAACACTGCATTGGATGTGGTTTGTAACAAATTACAATTTAAACAGATTACAGCTATGCATACATATAATGTATTAAATTTTCAATACCCTCAAAACGGACGAAAGTGAATCGCGTCGGGGATTTTCGGCGATTTTAATCTTTAGTATCCGAATCTTTAGCATCTAGTTATTCTTCATTATTTCGGCTTTTTAAGTCTATTATGATGCTAATATATGCAATATATTGGAAATGAACGCCAAAATAATAGGGAATAAATGAAAACAGGCTGAAATCAATAGTTATGTGCACAGAAACTCCGCCGCACCTCGAGTCATACAAAATACACTACCGTTTTATTTATGTACTTTCCAATCAATAATTTTCTTAGTTTTTAAAAAGCATATCTGGAAATCGGCTCCAACTACTTAAAAAATCGGATAATTTGTTTGAGAAAGAACGATTTAGCAGGGTGTCGGATTTTTTCGGGGGAAATCGCCGAAAAACCCCGACGCGGTTCACTTTCGCCCGTTTTGAAGGTAGTTTTTTTCGATTACATGGTGTGAATAGAATATTCGTAATTGTTACACAATCCGAATGAGTCTCACACGTGACTGATAGTAGCGTGTTTAGGGATTACTTTGATATCGCGTTTGGAGACCTTGAAATAAAAAAAAAGATTTATAAATATTTTCAGGTTACGGTGGTCGGATGCGCAATATCGATCGTCTGTCTGCTCCTTTCCTTCCTCGTTTTCTCCTGCTTCCGGTTAGTTTTTTTTTGAAAATGTTGATTGACCCACCAAATTCATGTTGCAACATTTTCGTATCTTGGTCGCAATTGCGATTAAATCGATACACCTTTGGCAAAGTGATGAGGAAAATGAATATTGACTACTTCATTGTTGCTAGATGTCTTCGTCGATGTCAATTCTCTTATTTATCCATTCATACTTAACGTACCTTCTTCCATTCAGTTATCAATAGCCAAAAATCCCTACCGTATCCTTCCAGTTCCCTTCGCGGTCTTCGCTCCACAATCCACGCCAATCTTTGTCTCACTCTTCTACTGGCTGAACTCGTTTTCGTTCTGGGCGTCGGTTAGTCAATTGCACACGGGGGCTCAAAGGCGGATAAAAAAGCGGTCCGCGAATAAGCTTCACTTACTACGGTATAATGCTTGATGTAGTCCACAATATTCATAGCAATACCGTAGTAAGCAATGGAAATTTATGCATTGCGCTCGTGACCATTATCTGTTCATTTCTCTTGTAGAGGATCTGAATTTTTGAGCCCCCGTGTTGCATCATCACTAGGCAAAGTTAGTATGCGGATTATTATGCCAAACAATTTGAGGTTTGCTAAACAATTTGCCAAACAATCAACTAAACAACTCTATGAAGTGTTCATTCGATATTTCTGATAACAATTGTCAATTCCAGAAGCTCATGCTCCGCCCATTTATCCGTCCCATAAACTCCGCCCCCTTTTCAGGTCGCACAAAGAACGAAGTTGCTTGTTCAGTCACAGCCCTTCTTCTTCATCTTCTTTTCCTCTCTGCGTTCTGTTGGATGTTACTGGAAGGAGTGCAATTGTATATGATGCTTGTGCAGGTGAGAACAATATCACAGCAACGAAAAGCAGTGTACGGAAGAATCCTGTAAGAATCACACTCTTGTCAAATCGTTTCTTAGATTCCCGTAGTGTTGGAAAGAAATTAGGAGTTTTCCATCCACTGAAAAATCATTTTCGCTTCATGAACTGCGAGAAGGTCGATGGAACTTCATGAGAGTTGCTGAGACACCAATCCTTTTGATATTCAATTGATACAACTCTCCAGGTATTCGAGCCCTCCTCTACTCACATCATCCTTTTCTATCTCTTCGCCTATGGAGTTCCTGCACTAATTGTCGGAGTTGCGGCAGGCGTTGATTGGACTAATTATGGAACGAGTAATTAGTGAGTTAATGAACGTTTTCTAATGCCATTAAATAGCCATGAGGATATCGAGGCAGCCCATAATATTCATTTATCATGCGTGTTTTGAGTTTCACAGGTGCATTATGAATAGACTTTCTTCGAAAAAATAGTGATATCAAATGATGCGTTAAGAGAGGTATCACCAGAGATTGTAGGTTGCTCGGAACAATTTTCAAAAAAATATTTCTGATTTTGATCAAACTTTTATGTGAGAGTACCCAGGAGATAAGAATTCGATTTATCCTGGTCCCAGGTCTCGGAGCCGGCTTTTAGGAATTAGCCGGTTCTGTCACCGGAATCGTCATAACTCAGCTTAAAGTTGAAGAGGAAAGCTGGCATAGAGCTCAAAATGTGCGGAAAAGATTGCCGAACAACTTTTATGAAGTCAATGAGTACGTATCTCTTCATCACAAAAAGTTATATGCCAAAAACTAAATTCCAGAATGTTTGAAAAAAATTCTCCCAAGTTAGATGAGCGATAGGTGCTATTTTTATTTCGGATTATGAAAGAGTACATCATGCAGCATTAAAATAAAAATATAAACTGGGTGATTAGGGTATCACCCGTGGGGTAAAAACTGCGTTGAATCCATTTTTCACCGTATTTTCGAGAAATAAGCTTACTCTAAGTTTGCTCAAACTGTTCAGAAACATCGGAGTTCACATTTAAAATTTATATTTGAACATATTGAATTGTAATTAGCCACTTCTTGGTCATAAAATTCATATTCTCACTTGTGCATTTTCCGATGATATGTAGAAAATTCATGCAAAAAAAAAATTTTACAAAAAAAAAATTATCTTGTATTGTAATGTTTTGTATCGCTACTTAATATTTATCATCATGCATTTTATCGACAAAAATAAATTCAACTATATTTCGAGATAATAAAAGTGCTTCCGAAAAAAATATGTTTTTGCTAAATTTCTCAGAGCTTCGCCAAATGCGCAAGCGAAAAAATGGATTTAATGACCAAGAAGTGGCTAATTACAATTCAATAAGTTCAAATATAAATTATAAATGTGAACTCCGATGTTTCTGAACAGTTTGAGCAAACTTAGAGTAAGCTTATTTCTCGAAAATACGGTGAAAAATGGATTCAACGCAGTTTTTACCCCACGGGTGATACCCTAATCACCCAGTTTATATTTTTATTTTAATACTGATGTACTCTTTCAAAATCCGAAATAAAAATAGCACCTATCGCTCATCTAACTTGGGAGAATTTTTTTCAAACATTCTGGAATTTAGTTTTTGGCATATAACTTTTTGTGATGAAGAGATACGTACTCATTGACTTCATAAAAGTTGTTCGGCAATCTTTTCCGCACATTTTGAGCTCTATGCCAGCTTTCCTACTCAACTTTAAGCTGAGTTATGACGATTCCGGTGACAGAACCGGCTAATTCCTAAAAGCCGGCTCCGAGACCTGGGACCAGGATAAATCGAATTCTTATCTCCTGGGTACTCTCACATAAAAGTTTGATCGAAATCAGAAATATGTTTTTGAAAATTGTTCCTCAAAGGTCATGTTTACCTACAATCTCTCGTGATACCTCTCTTAAACAAGTTCAATTATTATACAGTATAATTCAGTTGTTGGATCGATACTTCTACTCCCACAATCTGGGCATTCGCTGGACCCGTCGCCGCTGTTGTGATCATCAACATTTTCTTCCTCCTTATCGCTCTCAGGTATCAATATTTTACGATACACACTTTTGTTAAGAGATATGAGTCGTACGATTTTTTTAAGTTAAGAGAGAAGGTAAATTCTTCTTTCCAAAAACTTCATTTTTTTCCTAGAGGTTTCGTGTTTTACCTTTTCCTTTAGAGAAATTGAGAAAAGATTAATAAGTGAATGTGCTGCTCAGCTTTTGAACAAAAAAGGTTGAGATACAAATGTGGATTATGTGATAGTCGATGTGACATAATAATGATGCAATTGTAGGGTCGTTCTCTCCATCTCTTCACGCGATCGATCAAGAGCTGATCGACTACGTGGATGGCTCAAGGTGCCGTAGATTGTGACTCCGCCCTTTCAAACTCCGCCCCTCCAAACTCCACCCCCTCCGGACTCCGCCCCTCCAACCCTGCCCCTTTCAGGGATCGGCTACTCTCCTTTGTCTTCTCGGTATCACTTGGGTCTTCGGGTTTCTCACTGCAGTTCACGGTGCAAGTGTCGTATTCGCATGGATCTTCACATTGCTCAACTGTACACAGGTACGACGAAGGGGAAAGGGCGGTTGGGGAAGATGCACCTGTAGCACACCACGAATAAATTCAGGGCATCTTCATCTTCGTGTTACACGTGCTGCTCAATGAGAAGGCGCGAAACGCAGTTTCGAGGTGAAAGATTAGAGTTTGGATCATTGGTGATGTATAAATATTGGTCCTAAGAAAACACACATCTCACAATCAGGTCTTTGAGAACTATGTAACTGGTGGCGATGTACCGATTTTCTAAGCACTAAATTGGAAATTTTAAAAAAAAGACGAAGAAACGATCAAACGATGAAAGATAATTTTCAGATGGCTTAGAAACGATTGGTGTTGTTTCTCGAATCCCGAATCTGCTGCAAACTACAACAGCAAGGAATACGTGACGAGCAGACAAAGGTGAGCGATCGATTTCAAGCACTTCCGATTCACTTCCGGTTGTGAAATTCAACTTCTCGTGGTTGAAATTACCTACTGATGACGTAATCCTTCAGATTCCTCAACATGATCCGATCGACCGCTGCAGATTCGGCGGACGGCGATGACGCGACCGTCGCGGAGAAGCGAAAGAAGCGTATGAAAAAGGTTAGAAGGAATTGAAATTTTCAAGTTGGCGCTAAAAGTTGGCACAATTTTTGCCGTAATGCAAAAACGTCTCACTTTTCGAGAGCTAGCTTTTAGGAGGATACAACCTCGTCAACCGGACCGAGCACGGCTTCAACTGACACGAAGGACAAGGGACCGTTGACACCAACCTGTCAGTTGCTCTTTGATCCTTGTAGATAGTTTGATTTCTGATCTTTGTCGTTTGATATCTGATCTCCGTAGTTCGATCTCTCATCTTTGTAGCTTGATCTCTGATCTTACAGCCAAGACATCTGCATGGCTGTCTCAGATTCCCTCACAAGACGATGAATATGATCTTCCTCCTCCTCCCTCTCCCACTGAATGCGAGGCAAAGTTCAAAGATCATGTGAAAGAAATCAAAGATCATCAAGAGGAGATGGAAGAGGATGAAGATGTCCCGCCCCCTCTTCCTTCCTCTACACCGCCGCCGCTGACTCCGCCCCTTGCTGCAAAGATGCAGCATCTGCAGCCACCGCAGCTGCAGCTGCAGCAGAACCATCGGCTGAATGCAGAGGTAAACATTTTTTTATTTAGATTTATAATTAAGCAGAAGACGACTAGTGAGACTCCTCTCCACCTCAGCTGAATCTCTCATCAGTATGAGCCGAAAGCGTAAAATTATCTTATCGATGCCTAAAAAAACTGGTGTTTCATTATAAATATCAAATAATGAAACACAAATAAGAAGGGCTCAAATTTCATATATGCATTTACTGTTCGGCATGTTCAACTCCGAATATTATGTGGCGTTAGTTTTACGGAAAAGCTCTTGGAAAAACGATCGAGAGTGTTAGTTTTTCCCCTAGCTTTTCCGGAAAAGTAGTTAGATTTGAATTCCCGCATTTTCTGTATCTCGGCTCTTATTGAAGCTAGCAATTAGAAAAATTGTTTTAGTGTTACTTTTCGCATTTAGACTTCATTCTCCAATTTTGGTAAGCCTAGCTGCACTGGGAGCCGAGTTATGGCCGAAAATCAATGATTGCGGGAATTCAAATATTTAGCTTTTCCGAGCCCGCCGTGAGAAATGGAAAAGTAAAAACTAACACTCTTTTTAGCTTTTCCAAGAGCTTTTCCGGAAAACTAACACCGCATTATATTATCGATTTCTCCTTTTAATAATAATTATTGATTATTTCCAGGCTCCGCCCCCTCCTCCAATCGATTATGATGACGATGCTTGTTTGTCTCCATTGAGCAGATCAACACGATCACTCGACTTGAGGGAAACGGATAATCGGACCCCTGTGAGGTGAATTATCGATTGATCCCTGTGAGGTAAATGAATGATTAGTCGAGGATTGGTTTCTGTAGATTTAAGAATGGAAATCATTTTGAAATTGATTATAAAGACGGGTGTGAAGTGAAAAACAATATTGAAACTGCTGAATTAGTAACTAATATTTATGGCTATGTTTGAGAGTACTACAAATAAAATTATTAAAATCTGATAAAGATATGTTTCACTAAGACAAGATTAGGTAGAGTACAATCTTATTGTCCAATTGCACTGCGCTACTTAGAAGTTGAAAAAAATATTAGTTTTCGGTAAATCGAGTCTTTCATCTAACCCCAATTTTTCTCAGACGGAAGAAATTCCCACTCGGCGCCACTGATGAAGAGCGCGGCGCCGCCGCCGCGCCACTCCACTTACCCGAAGAGCAGGAGGCGCTGTCGAGACTATGAGAAACGTCGTCCACTCCCCCGCACTCCCCGCACCACGATCTACACCACCACTTTTTCCTCCCATTGACTACTTATTGCTGTTGTACATCCACTCTGGTCACACCATTTGCTTCCGATCTTGCAGTCACCACAAATTACAATGACGGGTTTCAAGTAATATTATGATAATGATTCTACACAATAAAGATATTGGTATTATTTATGGTGCTGTTAAAATACGAACGAGAATCACAAAAATTGAAGAATTGTTCAGCACATCGACATATCATAAATTGGTTTCCTACGAACTTTGTGTTGGAAAATTGTTTCTTCTTCCTCTCTTTTTAATAATAATCCGATCCACGGATTGATGAATATTCATTTTTAAAAAAATTACTGTACGACAATCGGTCTGGGTTTTTTGAAATATGAATGAGAATCCTAAAGAGTGAATAATAATTCAACACTTACCTCTACCATCACAAACAAATATTTCAAGTAGTCTCCTGCAAGATTCCTCTTACATGATTTTCTTATCTTGTACACACTTGTCTTCGATTTGATAGTTGGCCCGACGGCGATTATTTTTACCGCTAAATAGCAGAGTTTTCCAATGTCTAAAAAAAGTTGACATCAAAAATACGATAAAATATCTCATCTCAAAAAGATTCGATCATGGCAAGTCACGGATTGATGAAGACATGATATAATTTTATCGGATTACGGTACGACAATCGGTCTGGTTTCAGTCACCACATAAGATGCACATCGCCTCTTATTGTGGATCACATAAATTGCAGTACCAATGAGTAGACAGACTATTACACCGACGGCGAAACCGAGAAGCGCCGTGAGAAAGAGGGGAATCAATCGAGACTCGCTCTGGTCGGACCCGACTCGTGCAGTCGAGTCAACAACTGCTGCAGCTGCTGCATCGAGTGGAGATACACCTGCAGATTACATCATCATTATGCAATATCATGAAATGACTAACCTCGGTGAGATCCGTCATTGTTTGCAGAAGAAGATTCGTGACTTGAGATAGAGGATGGTTGGTGGCTTCCGAAAGGAATTCTGTGAGAATTGTCGGGAAGCTAAGAAGCAAACCTGATTTATCGATCGATTCGACTTTAATGGCCGGAACGAGACGAACTAATGGAGTATCGGAAGGATCTTGAGACTTCACCACCTCTGAATATCGATTTTTGTCTTAGAAATTGGGTCAAATTCCAACCATTCTCGACATTAGCCGCCGGTTGTAGAGGGGTCATTGGAAATTCATGAGAAAGGTTTTCACTTTCTGAATATAAAATGATATTGTTTCAGTTCCTTTGAAATCTCATTCTATTCACCTTTCACAGGTACGATGGAAACAAACGGAAGATTGGTTGTATGCGAAGGTTTGGCCAACACTGAATAGAGTAAATAACGTCATGAGAAGTTCTTAGAATATTTCCGAACCGTTCAATAGAATACTTGCAACCTGGAGTGATTGCAATTCGACGTTGTGATCGATATCTGAACAGAAAATCGATTTTTTACGATATTTTATCTCACTTACAATTTCTGTTCTGAGACTGGACAGGCACCTCAGAAAGCGGAGCTGGGGTCGCTTTCTCAAGAGCTGAAACAATTTTTTTAAATCGATTGGATAGATATACCGTACCCGCAAGCATAGTCTCGAGAAGCTTGACCCTTTCGATTGTCACTCCATGTTCAGTGACTTCTGATACGAACACTTCCGGTAGGGAAACAGTAGAGGATTGATCGATAATCTTCACTTCCGTGTCGTCTTCTGATGGATTTAATTATGATTGCGTAGGAATGACGCAATATTGTAATTACCGACACAGATTCCATCAACGAACACATAGCCATCACAACAGCCAGCGATGTAGAGCTCGTGCTGAATAAAACATTTAGGGAGCCTTACAAATTATGTGGAATGATGGATACCTGTCTGACCACGGGTACCCATTCCTTGTGTTGGTAGAGCCTAAACAAACTCGATTGTTGACGATTGTCTACTTGACCAAGAATTAAAAAAACTGCTAGCTGAAACATGAAAGTGTAAGGGGAGCATGCTATAGATGGAGAGAGACGGACAGAGAAAAAGTGCACCACGTGGGTGCAGGGATTGAGGCGAGGTTTAGAGAACAAGAGAATACGGTAGGAGTAGAGACAAATAATAAAACCACTAAAGACGGAGTGAATCATCATCTACTTGCAGCGCTGATGGCCACTTCTCTCCTCACTGGTCGCCACTCATCTCATCGCTGAGAGCCACTGTCCGGCTACTATAAATACCCTCAACTACTACTCATCGGGGTCGGAGCAGCCTACTATCCTTTCATATTGCTATCACTTGTCACTCATTCTATGTAGATAAATCCTGGAATTAGATCAAGCCTCATGAATCCTGCTCGAGATATAACACTTGTGAATTAAAGGTGCGACTAACACTTCACAGCGGAACAATTTAGAGACGTCCCAGCACCATTGGTTGATCTGCAAATTTATGTTGATTCCTAGTTTCATTGAAACCATAAGAAAATGATAAATCCGCTAATAATAATTCTTCGAATGAGCACCAACAAAAAATTACCAATTCCTCCCTCGTTTGCTCCTCGTGAGTGTTATAAGAGACACTGAAATCAATTTGAGATGAAAGATCAAAGATCATTCCAATCTCACTTTCTCCATTTGTAACACACTTCAATGGCGGGGCCGGAAGGCTGCTGAATTTGCTCGAGAAAGGGTGGAATCGTCGATGCCTAGAATATAAAGGGGTTTGAAAAGGGTGGAATAATGCAACATCTAAAGGGGAAATTGATGGGAATATTTTTAAAAATGGCAAGGGTCAAACCTGCGCTGAGGAGATTTCTAAGAATGCAAGAAGAAGGAGTTGTCTAATCATGGTGGAACTGAATTGAGAGGGGAAATGGAAGCATTTATCTAAAGAAATGAGCTGACGATGTGACGAATATGTCGGTTACTGTCGACCTTTCGATTGAGAAGCTCAATTAGCTGAACGAGACAACTGCTAACGAGAAAGATCAAATGGGCGCGTGATCAATGACATTCCCTTCATGTTCCTTCTGATTATCGGGAAATGCAAAGAACTCAGAGAAATTAATGTAGACGTTTCAGAAAAAAATGTCCTGTGAAACATGCAGATTCCGAGTTTCATACTTGCTTTATTTCCGCTGTGACGTTCAGATTGTAATGCACTCGTGATATTCCTGAGAAGAATATAAACATTTATCAGAAAGGAACTTTCACCGAGCAATCCAAATAATAGTAGGAGGTATTATAGCACACAACCCTGACAGTGATTTCTCTTAAACACAAACAGACACATGCAAACTAGGAAATATTTGGGATATAAGAAGCGTTATCTCAGTTAAATTTTGTTTTTATAGGATGCGTGCTGCGAAAATGGCGAGGAGTCCCGAGAAAGCGGCTACCGCGGCGCTGGCGCCATTCGGTTTCAGAGTAGTGGCCGCGGGCGCGGCGATGCCGCCAACCGAGCGCGGAACAGGTGACGTCGGACGCGGGGTGGTCGGCGCCGGTGTAGTGATCTCTGAGATACATTTTTTTTTGCAGAGGAAATATTTTCCATAAATATTCTTAAGCCAGAAATGATGCGCTACTTTCCTGTAAACTAAGACTCTTTAAAACTCAGAAACGATCTGGCGTATAATTCTCAAATCGGTAAAACAGTAATGGCCTATCCGACCAGTCTGTAACATTTTTGTAGGACGAAAAAGTATGGCCCTTACCGACGCATTTTCCGTCGTTCAGTCGATACTTCTCACAGCAAACTGCAATCTGGACGTCGCGCTGAAAAGTTCACTTCCGGTTTTCGAAATTCATGTCCGTTTTGTCCAAGGGAGGAAAATAAGATTTAAAGGTGGTGTCCCACGAACTTTTGGTCAACTGAGTTCTCACTGTGAGGTTATCACGCTAGGTTTTCCGGTAAGAGCCCCTCAAACCGCACGTTCAACCGATAATGGGAAAAGAGGAGAGAGCGACCGCGCCATTGGCACATAGGAGATGAGGAATGAGGGAGCGCGAGATCGTAATACTCCTTCTTTAAGAAAAACACAACAAACCTGCTTGACAGCCGGCATTTGAACAGGAACTTCTCGTCTCCTGCAACGCATTTCAATTAAATTTTCGTTTCGCTGGAAATGCTGTATCCACCCTTAAGTATTATGGGTGGTGGCGAGTAAGGGAAAATACATTTCAACGATTAAAAATCGATACCACCCACGTTCGGTTCTCATAGCAAACACCGGGACCGGGGCCGGCTTTTCAATTTAGCTTTGTGTCCGTTCTAATATTTGTGTGCTGAAACTTATCCAAAAATTATCTAGACAAACCAAAATTGTGACTGGTGAAGTCATGCGAACACAAGAGAAACAAAATCGAATTTTAATCTCAAATTGAAAAAAAAAATTAATAAATGACTCACTCTTCTTTTGTACACTTGAAGCCTGCAGAGAAGTCAAAGCAGAAATGGGTGGTGGTCACCTGCAAATCATTTTAAATTTAAATATAAAATGTTTTTCCACAAACCGTCTCAATCTTGGTGATCGTCTCAGTGGTGTTGTAGGAGACTCTGAAATCGATAATTTGATTGAATGGTAGATTAAAGATAGTATGTCTTGACGCATACACTTTACATGGAGAAAAGTGATATTACTACATTTCATGGATCCTCGCGAGTAAGGGAAAATACATTTCAACGATCAAAGATCGATCCAACCCACGTTCGGTTCTCATAACAAACGCCGGGACCGGGGGCCGGATTTTCAATTTCATCTTCGAACGGCGCCTCGTCGAGTAGGGATTCCAATCGATTGGTTAGTGTGTCCTGAACGGATACAGTATGTGAGACGGGTTCTGAACTGGAAATGGTTTTTTAATTGTGGGAGGAACCAGGGATCCGGTTCCCTCGGGCTCTCAACAGACGCCCTATGAGTGAACCGGTTCCTTCATTAAAAAAGTTCATCCAACAACAACAACAAAATAAATCATTTCCAGATCCGCGTGTTCATTCAAAAACTCTCCTTATATAAATAGACTACCGTAATCGGCGACTCTAACTACAGTAGTCCGGATTGTTGTGTGTTCACCTGTGCGAGGGCGGCGCTGCAGAGGAAAAGAAGAGGAACAAGCAGACGGCGAGTGACGAACATGACTCTTCCCTGCTGTGTAAACCTGGCAACAGGAGTTATTATGAGAGCCACGCGAAACATCGATGCACCGGGAACAAAAAAAATAAAGCGCTCAGAGAATACATTCACACAACATAGTTATACAAGCATATATTTTCCATGGTGGGTTCATTTCAAATTATTTACGGGATCTAGTCTCGAACTTTTTTTCAGATTAGATCCCCGCATGATGCCAAAAATGCACAACTTATCGGGGAGGATGCTCGAAATAAATACCAGAGATCTTTAGAGACGCATGATTGAGACGTTTTCTCGTTCCTACTGGGGCAAGGTCACTCAGGTTAAGCCGCGAGTCACAAAAGTCTATGACTCGAGGCGAAATGAATCGATTCTGGTCCACTTTTGAAGGGACAAAAAGTGTGAAATACACAGAATTCAAAGAGGATCTGCATGCTAAATGTGTGATTCCCCCGCGATGAGTCAACGGGTGTGACCAATATAACGCATTACATCATCAATAGGTAATCCAAAATAGGTATTAAACAACTGAGCTCTAGAATATAATAGGAATCGTGCAGATAACGTGATGAGTTGATCTACTTCCTAGTTAGATATTTATCATGCACCACATGGGTGCGACAACATGTATGCAATGTGCGAATGAAAGAAAGAAATGTTATTAAGGATGGGGGTTCACAAGGGAAGGGGAGTGGGGCGGGAGAGATATGGGGAACCACACGGGAATGAGAAAGTAGTGGGTGAACTTCTAGGACGAAGCTCGAGGACTTTCAAATAATTCTTGTGAGGAATCGGAAGAACCCGGGGTTTCCAACCCTTCTAACACGAGTAGTTGCAGCAGATTCGAACAGATAAGCGAGAGAGGGAGTGTTAGCAGTGTGTCCCCAGAGAATTGAAGAGGGCATCCTCAAATTCCCAATTTATCTTATTCTCGGAGAGGGGAAAGGAGAGACCGACGCTCAATGCCCCGCAGAGTTTCACCCAGACTGGGAGGCAAGAGGGAGATTGCGACATCACTGGGAAAATCTAAATCGCGAGCAACCATAGGTAGTCGAAATATGCTAATATTCATAAGCCATGTGTAAGATAACGAGTACACAGAGAATGAATATACTAAGATGAGACACCGAGTATATGATACACTCAATATTGAGTATATTCGCGCGTCGAGAGAGCGTGCGAAAACGAGAGAATATACTCAATATTGAGTATATCATATACTCGGTGTCATATCTCAGTATAGAATATACTCAATAGTAAGTATATTCATACTGGGTATAGCGTCAAGATCAATTGCATATCTGCATTCAGTATTATGGCAATCTCGCGGAACATCGATCCGCCGGGCGCCGAGAACGACGAATTTCTAACAAAAGGCGCGTCACGAGCAATCTCACAGCCTGTCGACAGAAGCGAATATCAATAAAAAGAGGAGGGAAGGAGGGGGGGGGAATCATGTCAAATATCTCTCTCTCCCTCACTACAACAATGCCCCGGCTGGACTAACCATGATTCAGACTGAATGAAATTGACGAGAGACCACGGACATTCGAGAGAGTGCAGACAGCTAGAGTGGCAGAGTGATCATGGGATCAGAGAGGGAGGGAGGACATGCAGTAGGTACACTAAATGGTTCGATGACGCAAGTTCCCGAGTTGGTCCAGTGTTCCATCTAGTCATACTGTAGCCCGAGACCTCCTGGTGGGGGACATGCTTTCGCGTTTGAGAATCGATGTTATCCTCAGATTTGAGCAGGGTCTTCCTCGAATTCTCTTCCTAATCTTGAGATAAGACAGTGAGAGCTATAGCAAACTAAAAAAAAAAAAAACTCAATCAGACAAATAGCTGTCGTTTGAATTTAAGTCCTGATAAAACAAAAAAATACATAGTGATAATGAAACTCTCAACACGCCAATGTCGAATCGGCATCAAAAAAGTGAATGTTCTGTCATACATTTCTCCGAATAATTCCTCTTTATTGCCGATATTTACTTCCCCATAGGTACCTGATGACGACAGGCCCTCCCAAACACAACACCTATGTGCCCATGGTGTACACGAATTCAGTTTCAATGTTCTTTCGCTCTCTTTATCTCAATAACACAAACTCCACTAGGCGTTCACAACCGTGAGAATCGTCGGCTACCGTACTCCCAAATGGTGTACAGCACACCGACGAATACCTCATCTCACAATGCCGATGCTGGACGATACAGGAAACAAGTGATGGGTAATTTTCCTACTCAGCTAGAGGAAAAAAGATGGGTAAGCAGGGGTCGGAATGAGATACTGATGCTATTACACAACTCTATCGAATCCGTTCGGAAACTATGGATGTGGGGGGGAACAATAGAATAAGAATACTCTCCTATAGATCTCTAACTATCAGGCATAGAACAGGATAGGGTCATGTTCACTCCGACTCTTGTTACGACTCTCTGAATACGATAGTCCCGGAAAATCAATAGTTGGAATGGTTTATAGACATGTCTTGATAGATTTTGTGTGTACAAGATGTGAAAATTGGCTCAGGAATGGTGGTGGAATTCGGGGTTTGACCGAGATTTCGCACGCCTTCTGGGGATGGACTCGGGCAAGGAAGAAAACAATCAGGACAGAAAATAAAGACAGAAAAAGAGCATGACTAGCATACATATTAGGTGCTGAGATGAATCACTGGTCCTAAGGGGTAGTAAGATCCTGGGGATCTTAGGGTCCTAAGATCCTCATGGTACGGTCTTACTGTGTGCTTAGGCTCTGGATCCCATGGAAGCCTTGTTCGTCTGCACGATACCGATGATCATTCCGAAGAGACCAATGGCGGAGGCGAAGATTTCAATGATCAGAATCTGAAAGAACAATTGCTTCAACGCATTTTAGAATTTCATTTTGCAGTATCTGCAGAATCAGTAACATATATCCACTGTTTCGCTGTTATCAATGAATGATTGAAACACGAACTCTGCTAGCAAAAATGCTTCTGGCTAACAATACGATAGGAACTAGTGAAGATGAAGAAATAAATACCTTGACGAAGAGAGCGGGGTTAGCGGCATCAGCGAGAGCAGCTCCGGATCCGACGATTCCTGATAGGTGTTTCGTTCTTATTGTCATGAACCGCACCGTTCATGAAGCCAGTAAATAAACAAAGTTCGCAGAAAGAGTTAGGTCGAATCACACAATCCACCGGTAATACTTTTTCAAACTATTAGCACTTCATCGTTCGTTTCCAAAATCATATTTTTGTCAGCCCAGAATTACTGTTATTTCTGACCACTTAATTGAAAATCGTTTTTATATACCTCAAGTTGATGGAAATTGATCCGATGAGAATTATTCTAAATAATGTGAAACTTCTGCACAAGTTAGAATTTTCGCCAATAAAATTATATACCAAATTGTGCGAACGTTCCACGATAATCAATAAATCAAGCGCATACCGACAGCGAGACCGCACACGAGGTTGGAGAGTCCGACGGTGAGTCCTCCACCGAAGAGCATGTAACTGAGATAGAAATACGGTAATGAAAAATTGAGTAATGCAGTTGGAAACAACGAGAGTTGATAAACAGAGCCATACAGTTGTTCTAAATATTTCAACTGAATTTGAAACACTACGATGTACATTCGAGCAATTGTAAAATACAAACCCGGCGGCGAGGTTCTTGGCGAGGATGTCGATTTGGCCCTGATCTTCGAGATCAAGATCCTCACGGGCGAAGGGCTGGAAATAGCAATCATACATTTAAGGAAGATTTCAACGAAGCAAGTACTTATCAATAATTGAAATCAAGTCTTCGGCAAATTTTGTATAGTACTAAATCTAAAACAACAAAAAATCACCGAGAAAAACAACACATATTAATCTTTACCTGGAGCTTTCCGACGAAGACGAAAGCCATGATAATACCGAAGATAGCCACGGCTTCGCAGAAAATAATGGAGACGAGGTTCTGAAATGAGTTGCACGGTGAACAAATGCAGGTTGCTTTCATTTTAATAGCATGAACATGTTTGTTACAAAATGAGACGACAGAGACATCATGTGAAAAGATAAATGTTCACCTTGGTGCGGATTCGGGGAGCCTTGACTCCTCCTCCGAGGATGGAAGATCCGGTAGTGAAGATACCCCTAAAAGTTTGTTCACTATTACCGTTCTATTTTTGAACATTCAAAGAGCATAAGAAATAAATGTATATAACTGCTGGTAGTTTCATAATTAGTAACAAAATTATATTTTTACTGACCATCCAGCTCCGAGAACGGAGAGCGAGAGGGACGAGGCAATTCCCAAACCGGCCCACATGTTGGGAGAGGTCTGGGTGAGGAACCACGCGATGTCGAATCGGTGGCCCTGCCCGGTCAGCATGTAGTACAATGCTGCAAACGTTTCCATTTAATTTTTCATAAACTATCAATTGCGTGAACGAATGCACAAAAAATGAAGTCTAAAATTAGCATGTTTGATTGTTTGGTGACGACCGGTATTTAAGTGATAACAAATGTTTTGAACGGTCAGGTGACGAAACAGAGTGGGAGGATTCACCTGTGCCGACGAAAATGGCCGTGGACAGGAAGAGGACGACCCCCGACGTATAGAGGATAGCTCCCGCCATTCTTAAAAGATAAATATTTAGTAAATAAGACATATCATTAGAGTTGCAAACGAACGTCACAAAAAGAGATGGTGTAAACACGCCGGAAATGGACAAACGGAACGTAAACCGCTCAAAAACATAGTCATCCGTTGGCTAAGAGTCCAAAGATTGATTATAACCCAATTATTGATTAAAAACGGCAGCAGAAAAGTATTGATGAGTGGTCGCGGGCGAAGAGATCGAAGTCTCACTGGGAAAATTGGTCTCCCCACACACCCGGGAGGTGTATGGGCGAAGCAATGCGCAACTAATGATGGAAAATCACTAAATTGCACTATTTCTGTTATTTTTTCATTACCGACGGTCTTGGAATTCTTAGAAATCATGCAACACAACTAAAAATGAAATAAATATAATCAACTAAATGAATTTCGAAAGTCTAGATTTGGCAATACCGTAGTAAGGATGAAAAATTTAAACCCCCGCAAAGTGGGAAATTGCACTACTGCTATTTACCGGTTCTGGTCATTTCACAATTTTCTTTATTTTCTTCAGGCACGTCATTCTTATCGATAATTAGTTTATTATTGATATTTTGGGCTTACTAATGTCCTAGTTCCTGTTGCGAACATAAGGCACCCTTCTAGCCCCTATTATTTCACGCAGAAACTCGATCGTCAAGTCAAAAAAACAGCCTTGACACTGGTGTCGTTGGAGTCTTTCTTATCTTTGTAGTGCATGTATTGATATGTCTTTGTCGCCGCGGCGGCGATTGATTATGTCATTCTGGTTGTCGCGAGTGTCAACCGCTATGAAAAAGTGCTAGTCGCATGGTTGTGCAGGTTGCTCGGCCTTGGTCCGCCGAAGAGGACTTCAACGGCAATCTCGCGGATCCACTCGGAGCGACTGGTTAGTTCACTACTTTTTATCAGTTCGGAGGCGTAGAATGGCATCTAATCCTATGTCCACGAGTGATTGACAGGTCACAGCGAGTAGTCTCTCATTTTCGCTACAATACGTATTTTTCTAATTGTCATTGCAGGATTGATTGAGAGACGGTACTCGAGAAGCGACTCGGTGCCGAAAGCGCTCGTACGGTGGATGCAGAGGTTGCTGGGGAGTGAAGGGGTACGAATTGTTCTTAATCATTTGAAATTCCCCTCAGGGGGCGCGTGCAGTTCACGCGTTTCATTGCGAAATGCAGCATCTTCGCGCCTTGCGATTAGGTTTATTAATAAATATTGATAGTTGCTGTTGAGGAAGAGGACTTTGAATCGGTCTCTCTCATCTCCTCGCCTGTTCGCGCATCGTCAGCAGCGCAGAACCGCCGCTTTCTCAATTTCGGTTTGTTTTATTATTAATTAAAAAAAGAATTTGTTTTTTTCTTCGTCGAAAGCATGCGACGTGCAAAATGAATCACATTTTACAATAGTAGCTAAGATTAAATCGCTTCTCCTCCCTGCTTTAATTTCTCATTGTGTGTCCAATGACAAGAAGCAATGAGCGGTATGAGTCACTGAAAACAACTGTTCTTCATCTGATTATTTGCAACAGTTTTCGTTAAATATAGTTTCTATAACAGTTATGTAAGAGGCCAAAAATTAAATTAGCATTGAAAACATGTTTTCGATTTCTTAATAAGAAATCATATTTTCTTATGGTCTACCGGGCAGGTTTCTATATTTTGGGGATGTTTTAGAGGATCTTGACGGGTAGGTTTCGTTTTTAGTGGTCTAATTGATCAGGCATTTATTTTTGTTATTTCGATACCGACCCACGTTTAGGCCTATGTGTTATGTATTGCCTAGCTATCGATCTCTTCAGTAAATTTACTTTCTACGTATTAATATTAATAATAATATTTATTAGTGTTGCTTTAGGGGCGCAGAATGTTATTAATAATAATAAAATTATTTAATTACAGGTATGGAGCGACGTCGTCGGAACAACGTCTACGATGATTCGGATGACGAGAGTCGACCCAATGTACACAATACTAATGGTGAGTTGAGCAACAATATTGACAAAAAATGTCCCCCGAACTTACTCATTCCTATTTGATGTCCTGTTCTCGCATAAATTTGATGTCCTGTTCTCGCAAGCCTGTGTTTATTGAATTTCCCATTCATCGTAGTCATTGGGTCGCATCTTCTCATAAATTTTTTATGGTCTTTTCTCCCGGGTAAGGAATCGAGATGGCCTCCGTCCAAATTGAATTTTTTCACACTGAAAACCATAGTGCTCTGGGGTGAAAGTGCGTTTAGAGGAGAGGGCGCCCATAAAATAGTGCACAAGAGCGACACGGTGGCTCACTGTATATGGTCACTCGCCGTCCTCTCTCTGTTTACCACCACTGTCTGCGCTCTCTCATTTCTCCCCGATCTCTCACTCTCATACCCCCAGTCATTGAAGGATCTCTACGATGGGTACACTTTCTGGGGGGGGGACTAACTGTTCTCCCTCATTTCTCCACACTCCACGATTTGTCTTTGCACTCTCCCTCTTTCCCTCACTTTCTCCCCCCCCCTTTCCGAGGTCTCTTACGCAGCCGTTTCCACAAACATATCGATTGATCATTTTGACGCGTAACTGGCTGTTGTTACGGTTGTTTCCTCACAGCGAGAGTTGTTGTGAGAGACTGGAGTAATCCGACTCGGAACTTTCCCACACGCTCTTTTTACACGATCCTAATCGTACCCCATCTTTCTCTTCTCCTCCACTCTCGCACTTCTTTTTCTCTCTCTGGAATGCTAGCACATTCTTGACGGGTCAGTCACTTGTTGAACTCTAAGAACACCTATCGATTGATTGCATGGGACAATTTGTGGTTCTGACCCGGCACTTCCTTGTTCCAACCTGTTCGTATAACCTAGTTTTGATCGAAAGGGCGATTTCTACTGACATTGATCATATTTGTTATCGAGAGACGAGCACAATTTAAATATGATCTAATATTCTAAATAAATACAATTGCAGACGAGGTGGTATTCGCTGATCCGGCGTCGGGTAGTCGATCGAGGTTGGGTGTGAATGAGAGAGGAGGAGGAGGAGAAGACGAGGAGATGCAGAACGACCCCCTACCACCCATGTTCAGGTGATTTTATGTTACTTACTCAATTATAAATATAAGAAATTCACAAATACTGGTCCAAAATAGTAAAAGTTCCGCGGAACTATTGAAAGAGAATGCGCGCGCCAGTAGTCCACCTCACGCGCTTAGCATTTTAAAATTGTAATATTAAGTACCTTGGAATATACGCTGAAGAAGTGATTGGGTGGGTGGGGGGGGGGGGGGTAATTGACTGTGTAGTAGTGTTGGATGAATGAGAGCGGCGTTAGTGCCTGTTTAGATTATGATAGTCCCGCCCTCCTCGGGGTTGTCTAAACTATGCACTGTTCGGTTGACGGACAGATGAATCCACGTAGTACTAGAGGAGAGGGGGCGATGCTGCGGAGAAGGAAGAGGCGAGTATTTTACAATTAGTAGGTGTTTCGTGTGAGTTCGTTGTAGATTGTCGGCAGATATCCATCGTCTTCAGACGATTCGGTTGTTGTTGGGGCAGGGTGAAGGGGTCAGGTTGGGTTAGATCAGAGTCGCAAGAGAGAAAAATGTACGGCATGTTTTTTTTTAAAATTTGGCTACTGAAAGTATTACATTTTCATAAACTTTATGATTACTATCGAAATAAATATCGATTGATTTCGCAGTAAATACGGCGACTTCCACACGATCGACTGGCAGCGGGACTTGGCGAGAGATCGGCTGAGACACAAGAGCATCGAGGGACGGAGCAAGGACTTTCCCTTTGGACTACTCAAGGTACGGTAGGAACTTATCGATAAATAATTATTTTAAACATATGTGAGCATTAGTTCCTCGCACTTTGAGGTTTCAGTTTTTTCTATATCACCTATGAGAGTTAGAGCTATGCTGATATATCGAAACGAAACTCAAAAATTCATGAATATTTATTATAGGCTGCATGGGACGCGGGCGCCGGCTGGATCTGCGTGCTGCTGGTTGGGCTTGCTGCCGGAGCGACAGCGGGAGTCATTGATGTTGCTGCACGATGGATGAGCGATCTAAAGGTACGGTAGGCACATAGTTTATTATTGATAGTTTGTCCCGAGCCACACAACAACGAGCAATAACGTAGTTTCTCCGTGCTCCTAAAGACACAGCGAAACGCGGATATCACTAGTTGTTCCTGGACCCTTGCGTGTTTCATAAATTATGAATCACAATAATGGTGCTCGCAGGACGGAGTGTGCGCCGATCGATTCTGGCTGGACAGAGAGCACTGCTGCTGGTCGAGCAATGATACGATATACAAGGTGAGGAGGGGGGACGGAAGTTTCGTCATCACTATTCAATCTAGTGAAAATGTGGTCACGCGTTTATCACAATGAAGAATTATGACACAAAAAAATGTTGATATAAATAAGCAGGTCAGCGTTAGCAATATACATAGGAACGAGATAGTGTGCAAATTTAAGAGAGTTTCGCAACACTTCGATATTTCCAGGATTCGGACTGCTCTGCATGGACGACCTGGCCCGAGATGTTCAACTACTACAGGTTTATATTTTTCTTTCTTTTCCCTACCAAAAAGTATGTTCTAGGGAACAAAACCAGAGAGCTTTTAAATTTTTTTGAGGCGAAATTTCGAAAAAATTGGCCTCAATTCAGGTTATCCAGGCGCGGCAGCGCCTGAAAATTTGAAAATTCAGACATAATTTTCGATTTTCACCCTAAACCGTAAAAACGAGACATCATTTGGGACTTTCGGGAACAAACGTTTTTGGTATATGTTCCCTACTCTCCCTGTGAAAAAAAACAATCCGTGATCATTCAAAGAAGAGTAGATATTAGCGTGAAACGCCAAAGCGTAAGGTGTCATTTTTAGTTCGGATAAAGAACAATAATTGTTCAGTCACTCTCCCTTCTACTACCTCGTCGAGCTCTTCTTCTTCGTTGCTTGGGCAGTGGGAATGTCGACGCTCGCCGTGCTGCTGGTCAAGGTACGGTAGTCGGGCGAGCATCGATTGTTTTTATACGACGGTTTAATTGGTGGTTATTGGCTCTGACCATATGTGGGCATGTTCACTCTGGGAAATCCGCATTTTCGGGAAACCTGGTGGCGGGGCAATATGCAAAAAAATCGATATGTGAAAAGTTAAAGGTTTGGGAGTTGGTCAATGCTGGGTTAATTATGAAATCGAGTGTACCCGTATTGGGAGCGGTCTGCAAAAATATATTAAATTTGCTGCCGACGTGTGGCTCTGATTCATTGAATTCAGCAAATAGGTGCATGAAATCAAATGTTTTATTTTTCACCACTTTTAGTCACGAGTCAGAAACGTAAATACGGCATGTAGAATGTTAAACAAAAATAGCAACGCGCATCCATCTCATTGAGGTATTCGCTCCGTACGCGTGCGGCTCGGGAATCCCCGAGATTAAGTGCATCCTCTCCGGATTCATCATCAGGTTCGTGGTTTAGTGCACCGGCACCACTCGGGTTTCACGGTTGAAATTAATCCAGTCCCACCAAACGGCAGTGTTGCTGCGTACGCCTTATGTTGTATAATATTAGAGTACTGGACATCGATTAAGGTTCTTTTAAGGTCCAAAAATAATTGGGGTATTGCAGAGGCTACCTGGGCAAGTGGACGTTTCTGATCAAGTCGGTGGGTCTCATTCTCGCCTCTGCATCGGGACTCTCACTTGGAAAGGAGGGACCCATGGTGCACCTCGCTTGCTGTATCGGTGAGTTCACTATAACCAAGGGTTACTGTACACTTTGGAATCTCCAGTTTCAGAGGTACCATAATCAATTAATTATTTGTCATGCCAAAAAAAACTTGATTGAATTGTGGAAAATGTAATTCTAAGGAGCAACACGATATTTACGATGTCACGGCTAGGTGACAAAGACAGCAGTAACCGTTTCCTGATCAATATTATGTTCCTACCGTACCCCCTTACTCGCAGGCAACATCATCTCATATCTCTTCCCGAAGTACGGCCAGAATGAGGCGAAGAAGCGCGAGATTCTCTCGGCCTCGGCTGCTGCAGGAGTGTCGGTCGCGTTCGGAGCACCCATCGGAGGAGTCATGTTCAGGTACGCTAGAGTAGATCGGTAGGGCAGACTCATGATCGGTGTGGGATATAGGAAAGAAAGCACTTGGCATTTTAGTGTTTTTGCAACTTATTTTATCGTCTTTGTGATGTTTATGTTCGGTAGAGGGAAAATGCTTCTGATAAATTATATAGATTAATGTATGGAATTAACAGGTATATCCTTGCAGTTTGGAGGAGGCGTCGTACTACTTCCCTCAGAAGACTATGTGGCGTTCCTTCTTCTGTGCCCTAGTCGCCGGAATCGTCCTACGATTTCTGAATCCATTCGGCAGTGATCAGGTGAGAGATTACCATATGTTATTAGAGGTTATTATGTATGCATAGAGTACTGTGAAAATATTGCTAAAATGATAAGCCTGCGAGTTTAAGAATTGTTGTGAGACAAGGCATCACCATGTTGTTCATATGCGGCCATTTAAGGACAAACACGTAGTAACTGTGTCGATACTTCCTGAACTTTATATATGTATTTGTTCTTGTGATACAGTTTTTGTTTTATTCTATCTGCAGTGGCATTATTGATGTCACAGCTTCTATACGAGGTTTAAGGCCGTATTGAAACCTGAAACAGCCTTTGGGTGCTGTTGAATCGAGAATCGGTCAAATTTGCACTTTTTATGTCTACCATTCTCTTTCCCCTGTGATCTCCTCTTCTTGCAGACATCACTCTTCCACGTGGACTACATGGTGAAGTGGACCTTCATCGAGCTCATTCCATTTGGTGAGCAAACAATTTTTATTTGAAACAGGAAATTATTAAGGAGATTATAATGGTATTTCTAAGAAGAGTATGCAAGAGAATATGAGGGAAACGTGAAACGATTATGTTCCGGGATTGTCGGACCGGGAAGACGAAATTCTTCTTTTTCCTATTTGTATATTGGCCATAGACCAAAAGATATGTTCCAGGGAACAAACACAGACATCATTTTGGGTTTGCACCTGGTTTTATATCCCGGCTGCAGATTTTTGCCAAGCTTCTGCAGATTTTTCTGACGTACTCGGACATGGTCTTTCAGCTAAACACAAAATTGCGAAAAAATATTTTAGAAAATATTTTTTGAAATACAAATTTTGAAAAAAATTTTTTTCTACATTTTGAGCGCTAGATGGGTTTTGAAAGCGCCAAAATCTGATAATTGATCCGTTTCAAGCGTGACAGACAGTGATGAGCGCTTCCCCTCGGATCGGGGTGCCGCTATTGCGAAATATGCTAATGCGCATTTCCTACGAGCTTCATACGTAATATTTTTCGACCATCTTTTCGTGTATAGTGTAGTGTTCGACGAGACAAGGAATTGCGGGACCGCGAAATTTTCAATTTGACTAAATTAGAGCAGCTACGGGCACTTTATTTTTCTGGAATCGGGGTACCCCCTCGGATCCGAGGAGGTCGCTCACCACTGGTGACAGACTAAAAATAAAACATTTTAAATTCTTCATGGAACATACCATCTTGGTCTATGATATTTGCTATAGCGGAAGAGGGGGAGACAAAACAAACGAAGTTATGCTTGACAACGTGTAATGTTTTTTTTCCAACTTGGCAAGTAGTAATGTATTAATTTCTTAATTGCTCTTCCTTTAGGTCTTCTGGGTGTCTTCGGTGGTCTGGTGGGCGCCCTCTTCACCGTCCTCAACCTTCGATGGTGTCGTGTCAGGAAGGAGAACAAACTGGTCGGAGGCAATCCCATCTATGAGGTTAGAAAAGATTCTATCTATTGTGGTGGCCGCGACGGGGAGAAGTTGTAGAGGCTGTGAAACGCGAACCAAACTGGATATTCTGATTTTTTTCTCCTATTGACAAGATTAGGGGAAAATAATGCGTTTGTGCTAGGAAACAAAACGCTATGACGCTACAAAAATAATTAAATATGCGGGCCTGTAATTGTTACGACTTTTTTGGTCTCTTTTCAATTTGCTTCCGTGGCCTATAAATTAGACTATGTGTAAAAACTTCAATTTGCAGGTGGTCATAATCACGCTCTTCACTGCCGCCATCTCCTACTTCAATCCCTACCTGCACAAGTCGGGCACGGCTGTGATCAAGCAGGTAAGGGACGGTGATGAGTAAACTAGGGGGTATAATGTTTCAACGAGGGTAGTCATGAAGAGGGCAGATATCACGACAATAATTCCGCGGAAAAATCGTGAGAAAAAATAGTTTAAAAGAACGTTATACAAGTGTGGCAGTTGTTTACCCATATTTCGATAGATCTTGAATAAGATCTTATTGATGTTCGTATTTTCATTACTCTCCTTTTTCAGCTGTTCGATCGTTGTGGCCCCGAGGACTACATGGTGGAGCTGTGCGAGTATCGGAACGCTGACGGGAACGTGTACTTTGGCGCCGCATTCATGGTTAGTACGAATTAATTTGCGTGCATTAGTTGTGCATCGGTTGTTAAGACGCACTACTTTATTTGTGAGAAGGTGGATTCGCCGGGAGATACGCAATATTTATTACTTGCTCTATTCAAAGATCTGATTTGCCTGAACCATGAAGTAGACGGGAATCAATTGTAACAACTCAACTATTGATCTGTTTTATCATCAGTCACTGTTATGGAATTTTGGAGGCATAGATCCGCCGGGGGGGGGGGGGGGGTACCGTATGCAATATGTATGCCCTGCTCGATTGAAATATGTGGTTTGCCTGAAACATGATGTTGCCGGGTGACATCTGAGGCGGCTCTTTTATTCTTTTTCATCTTCAGTCAGTGTTCTGGCAATTTGGTGACATATATTCGCCTGGATGATCGATATGTTATTGAACAACTAATTTCATTCAAATATGTGTGACTTTGTTGAAACATGAAGAAGCCGGAAATAAACTGTAACAATTCCATTACTGACCTGTTTCATCTTCAGTCGGTCTTCTGGCAACTGCTCATCGCCCTCATTATGAAGTTCGTCTTCACCGTCTTCACTTTCGGCATCAAGGTATTTACATGAAATAGATTTTAACTTTTATCGGTTTTGCATATCTTTGGAGTTGCATTTCATCATCCATTGTAAGACAAACGCGTTGACGTTTTTTTGTTTTGTATTAGAAACATTAAGTGTGCGGGTGCTACTCAATATGCAATATGATTTTCCCGATTATTACCATGTTTCACACATAAATTATCGTGTATTGTTTGGTAGTTTGATCTTTCCCTTCTGCAGATTCCTTGTGGTCTCTTCGTCCCTTCTCTCGTCATGGGCTCGCTGGCCGGCCGTCTGCTCGCAATGCTCATTGAGGGATTCTTGCGATCCGTCCAGGATGACTCGACCACTGGAGTGAGTGATATAATAATAATAATAATAATAATAATATTTATACGAATTACGAAAACGCGGTACAGTAATGTTGATTAAATAAAAGCAGTGAAAAAAAACAATAAACAACAACTACCAAAAACCATAAGGAACTTCATAAAGTTGACTTAGGGAAACTTCATAATTTTGCGGATTTTGAGAATGACGTTATACTAGAGTCTTGTTTTGAGACATGGTTGTAGTCTGTAGTTTGACAGTTTGATACTAACCTGGACATTTCCCATGGGCTGATGAATTATGGTTGAAACCTTTCATAACTAATAGTAAGTAATTGGAAGTTGCTTCTGTCCCCATTTTAAGAAAAAAACATCTGCAAATGTCTTCGCGGCTGAGCAGGCTTGTATACCCCAATCTCTCTTGAAGAAATCGGCTATGCTAGGGCTATTTTCATTTGGCATATCTTTGAAACTCGAATAGCGCAGGATGTCTTTTCTCTCCCCAGCATGTCTGCTCTGAAATGTTGAATTGCGTCTGCAGGTCTTCTCGTGCCAGATCGGCAAGGACTGCATGATGCCAGGGTTGTACGCGATGGTGGGCGCTGCGGCGGTACTGGGCGGAATGACGAGGTAGGTGTACGGTGTGGAAAATAATATCGATTTTAATGGGTGGGTACGGGAGATTACGGTAGTATTTCGTGCTCTGCAGGATGACAGTGTCGCTGGTGGTGATCATGTTCGAGCTGACGGGATCCCTCGAGTTCATTGTACCCACCATGGTAATTATCGATTTTAACATTTTTACTTGCTAGTTAAATCGATGCTCAATGAAATTTAATTAATTGTTCTTTCTCTTTTAGGTGGCAGTCATGTTCGCCAAGTGGGTCGGAGACGCGACGCACAAGCAGGTTTGCACTTGTTTTTGTGGGTATTGTGAATCCCAAGTGAGTTTCGCACTTGGTTTATAGGTCTTCGTGTCTCAAGAGTTTTGCTCGTATCAAATTATGTAAAGTGAACAGTGCAACCCTATTTTTTGCCTTCCTGTCCTATGATTCACGATAATGATCCTCAGAGGGAAATAAGTCTACGACTTCAGAAGTCTTGGCTACTGAGCGACGACTTTAAAGTCTAGAAAGTGCCGCTCCCCTGCCTCTAATCGAAGCGAGTAGACTTATGAAGTCGTCGCTCGGTAGCCTACAGTCGTCTACAGTCTACAGTCGTAGACTTATTTCCCTGTGAGTCATGAGTTATGTTTCCTTTGCAGGGAATGTACGAGGCGCACATTGAGCTGAACGGCTATCCTTTCCTGGACAACAAGGGAGAGTACCCGTACTCGACCACCGCATATCAGGTGAGATTTTTTTATCGTACACCGCAAGGATGCGTCACCATGTACAGCCATAATCGGATATAAGAAACAGCGGACGAACTAATTGATTGATTTGCTTTACAATAATTGGGAGTAATAGAAATGGCTCCATATCGAAAACTGACCTGAACATTGTACAACGACTGATGAATGTTGTTTGAAACTTTATATGACCAGGTAATTGGAGACCGTTGCTTGTGTCCTCATTTTAATAGAAAAATTCTGCACGTGACGTTGCGGTTGATCAGACCCTATTTGTTTGTTTTTTTTAATTTGTCATGTAAATCGATGGAATCCACTATGCTCGGGCTACTTGCATTTAGCATATTCTTGAAAGACTAATTGCGCTGGATGTACCCCCCAAGAATGGCTGCTCTGAAATAGTGTAATATTAATTTTGTTGTTTCTTCCTTCTCCCACTAAAAATACACGTTTATGTAATATTTGCGATATGGCAAACATTTAATTTCAATTCATTTATCTCACACGCACATTGATTGTGTTTTTTTAAAGAATATGCTAATACAATTGATGATCAGGTGATGCGCCCGTACTCAATCGATGTGATATTAAAAGAACTAATTTCCTTTGTAACATTAATATATTTGTTAATCAGGTGATGCGCCCGTCGGCCGATCGCTCCGAAGGCAGCAAGGAACTGGCGGTGATCGTGCAAGATGCGATGACACTCGGAGAGATCGAGCAGTTGATGAGGTTATTTTATTATTTATTTATATATGTTCATTTTTTTATTTATTCATCGTACACCACAAGGGTGCGTACACCACATCGTACACCACAAGGTTAATAGTCGAATAAATGAAAAGAAAAGATATTATTATAGTGAAAGAGGGGGTTATCTTTTCTCCATCTTTTTACACCTCAGGAAAAATGTATTTGATAGAAAACTGCTACTTTGAATAGAAACCGCAACAAGGTTGTTTCGTGTTGCAACATGCGATGATACGTCGACTTAATGATGGAGGAATCCGTGTGAATCCGTTATCCGTGCGATACAAAATCTTAATGATTTCTATCTAATTGCAATGTAATAAATGAAGAATGGATAATGCAATTACGGAGTATTGTTGCAGGGACACGCAGTACAACGGCTTCCCGGTGGTGGTGTCGCGCGAGAGCATGTACCTGGTCGGATACGTGACGAGGTGAGCGAGCAGAATCTATTATATGTGACATTGAAAGAAATATTGGCAATGAGCTCACTCTCACACATTAGCATTTGATTTCGGATGTTTATGTTATGGATTGATCACTGATCTTTGATCTCTGCAGACGCGAACTGCAGCTGGCGCTGCACGCAGCGCGACAGAATCAGGCGTACGTCGTCACTGCGAGCATGGTCTACTTCACCGCGCCCGGACAGGTTGGCATTTTAATAGTATTTTACAAAAGTAATAATTATAGTTACATTTAAGGAAACTTTTTTTGGATTGCTTATTCGCGTTCTATGCCTAGAAGTAGTGTCAGTAGAGCGAGAGTGCTTTCTTCACCGCGACACATTTTGTCTGTCCTTTGGTCGTGACGCTGGCAATATCAAAACGAGAAGCGAAGCGCAGCTGTTGACCATCACGCGCAACTCTAAAGCATTTGTTCACTGCATTCTTGAGAAAGATTTTGTATTGTTGATAGGGTCATAGTTATTGCCAGCATGATCTTCGCTGGGTTCTTTGCTATCACACGAAGATTCTTCATGTTTGTACAAATTTGACAAGGGATTTGAAGATAATTTGTCAGTGATGGAATTCAACATGTGTGTATCTATGGTGACACTGTAGCGTCAAATTACCGGGATGGGATACTTTTTTTAAACAGACACTGTAGTGTGATTAAATGTGTATTAATTTATTGTAACAATATTTATATTTCAATTGCAGTCGTCTGTGATTCAACCATCGCACGGGGACGAAGGTCCCTCCTCCTCCGCCCCCGCCCCGCTGAGACTGAGGAGGATTATCGATCTGGTAAGAGTTGCAGATATTAGGTTGAAGAATTAATCCTTGTAGTCCTTCGAGACTGGGAAATTTGGCTCTTGTAATAAGAAAAATAGTTTCCGCTATGGAGAAAACAACGCCCGTCGACGGAAAGAAATTGTGAGCGCACAAGGTGGATTGGGGCTGCATCAGATGGTTAAGGTATTGATAGGTGGTATAGCAACATTGAGAGATAGGATGATCATAATTTATAGCTATAAATGACTATATTGATTTGGCAATCGACATTGCTGTAATCATGGCGGATAGGTGCTTCATAAAGACGTTATTACCCGATGTGGTGCTCAATATTAATTCTTGATCCTTGCTTTCGGCATAAATTGTATTGCAGGCGCCAATGACGGTGACGGATCAGATGCCGATGGAGACCATCATCGACATGTTCAGGAAGCTCGGTCTGAGACAGGTACGGTAGAAGGTGGACTCTGTTTATCACAAGCTCACTTTTCTGATGTGATCGTACAGTATTCAAATAGGTAGTGGTCCACCGAAGAAGCTTTTAATTCTGGGACTGGCACAGAATGAATCAATAATGTGGCATGTGTAGGATACGGCTATTGAATATCTTCCGTGGATACGGTAGCACCATTTTCTCTCATTACAGTTGCTGGTGACTCGATCGGGCAAGGTGCTGGGCATCATAACGAAGAAGGACATTCTGCACTTTATGAGAAACGCGAGTGATCTCGAGAGCATTACGAATCCCAATTTCAAGTAATTATCGATTGATTTATTAGTTGAATTGTATCGATTTTTCACCACCTTTGTACCTAATGCGCTCTTCTACCGATCTGTTTATATATTCGATTCTGGGTACTTTTAATCCGCTTGTAAGCATTTTTCTGTTATAGTACTCTCCATTTCATGATTCGCTATAGATCAAAAACTACAGTATTTATTAAGAGTCATTTTGTTGATTCACTGTCAGCTGGGGCCATATGAAAGGTATAGTAGTGCTATATTCCAAATTGAGAGCTAAATCCGCCCCTTTCCCGATTCCTCTGTCATTACGCATGTGCTTCCACTTACATCGGTTATACATCGTATGTTTACTGTACCTGCCGTATCCCTCCTCAGCCATTCTTTAATCCTGAGAAGATTGTGTGCTTTTTGGGTATCGAAAGAGCCGTCCGTTCCTTTAATGTTTCGCACTGTGCACATACTTGTAGGTTTCATTGAAATATCACTTGTGTGAGCTCTACATCCTTTCAATTTCGCACATGACTACTGTAACTACTATTCACTACTGCATAAGTCGATTGTACGTGCAAGACTTCAAAACGACTAGTATATCATGAACTTGTAGTGCAATTCAAAGCTTCGATCCTTCTTTCATCCCCCCTTTCCCCTCATTTCGCAGTTCCTGCTCGTTTTATCTCCCAGTGTTGTTGCCATGAAATAGTCTCCCCTTCTAATCAACTTCGTTGCCAAAGACCCCCGAATAAAGATATTAACAAGAGCGTAGATATTATAGTGAAAAGATGATGTGTCCAGTGTGTCACGAGCCTTGTACTTGAATATACGGGAGATATGCCGTACCCCAGGCAGTGTGAAATATACTTTTCGAAAAATAAAAATTTTCATTGTTTAAAGAAAAGGTCGGCCTAAAATATGAAACTGGGATTTCCCATTATTTTCCCACGAATTTTCTTATCGTAAAAAGGTATTTTTCGAAAATAATTCGAAATTTTTTTTCGAAAAAAAGTCGAAACATGCACAGCCCTGGTACACCCCGCCCTAACGGTGGAATCGTCAACTGATTTACCGTAATCTTTCAGAGGATGAAGGGCCTTGGTATTTCGGTGCCACCGCTCCACGCCGGAGTCCGCTTCGATCTGGAGGCACTGCTGGCTGCATTCAAGGCGAAGAACAGTGTGCGATTCGAGGTGAGGAGAAAAGGTTGCGTCATCATAGGTCAAGTGGGGTTCTCGCAGGTAGTTGTGCAGAAATGCCTAACTATTAAAAATGGCGTGGCGAAGTGCACATTGCTAGATTTTCGATACATTTCTCAGAAATGCACGAGTTATTCAAAATCCTCGCTTACCGATATGGCCTGGGCGCTATGCAGAAGTGTCTATCCTCGCTAGCGAGAACTTTTGTGTACTTCATTACTAGGTAACGTTGCTCTAGCATCATCAACGGGTCAATGAACAAAGTAACAGAAATTTCATAAATGATTGTTATAAAGTTTTAAAAAAATAGTTAAGGTGTTCGGAGAGTGCTTCGCTGCCCTCAAGATGAGTCTGATATTCGCCGGCAGGCAGAGTGCAGCCGAACTCATTGAGGTACGGTGTATGATTATTGATTGATGATATTATTCAGATCTAAAAAGCTTATAATGTCGCAAACTTCCTTCCATGCCTGGTTAAGTGACGTAACCGAAACCGGAATCGGCTTGGCGTAGAAACTCTGTTTTTCAACGCGCCACTATGTGAATTGTCCACTGCAAGCGCATTAACAGCTTCTTCATGTTTTTAAATTTGGGTCTTTCGCAAAACGTGAATGTGTCTGGTGCGGATTTTTTGCTGCTAAAATTTTAATTATTGAAATCTCGGGTCTTCTTCTATCGAGTAGTGTTGGGTATGACTCACGTAACTAGCTGAAACGCAAATATAGATGGTGCAAATTTTAATCTCCTTTCCATTTTCAATTTAATATTATAATGTACAATTGCATATTCCATTTGTATTTGTATGTTTATTGTTTAAAAATATTTATATTATTATTATATAATAATAATTACAGTTCGAGGAGCATCTGCTGCAGCTGAGCTGCGCCTACATGATGAGTTCGAAGACGGGCGAGATTGCCGGATATCCAGAACGATTCGATCCCACCGGTGAGTACGGTAGTTAGAATACGGTATTGTAAACTAACGGGAGCAGCTTACGGTAATAAAAATTGACGAAATCAATCGTAAGAAGGAATCAAATGACAACATAAATGGAACAACATAAATGACGGTGAGAGAGTAGGCAAAATCAAGAGGAATACAAACGCTTCCAATTTCGTTTTTCAAATCCAATTTCAAGTGGGCGCACATATTGTATATTTGTTTCATCCCTTCCCTCTGTTCTGCCGTGATTGCCTAATAATGCTGCGATAATTGCCTTGCAGTCAAGCCAGACGTGCCTGTCTACGTGCGATCCGATCGTCCGCCGGAGAATCTGCCAGTGGGAGTGATGGGAACGATGAGAGAGGAGCTCAAGAAGGGTTAGTGGAATTTGAGCTATGACGTCATCGCTAAATAAATAAATTAAAAATATTTTAAAAGTATTTTAGTTTTAATTCGTTTTTTCCCTCAAAACTGACCCGTGACTTCTGTGTTGCATCCTGCGTTTATAAACTCACCGGCTTGATTATAGTGATCGGAGTGGATTCTTGGTACCTGAAGAAATCATAATGATAAACATTGCAGCCGACGAGAATCCGTACGTGATGTCGCTGGTCGAGCGCATGTTCGGGATCTACTGCTGCTACTCATTCTACTATCTCCAGCCGGCCGACTACATGGCGCAGGTTCGATCCACCGCCGCAGCAATGTCTTTTGCCGATTCCTAATAGGGCTCAGAGTTTGGGGGGAAATGCTACGCTCGGATGAACATCATTGTGAAAAAAAAACAAAATATGAATATATGAACATGCTTCACTGGCGGGCTTCTAGTTTCACAGCCTAATGACGAGAAGAGATATTTCTTACTGTTTGTCGCGGACGTGGTTCTATCAATAATAGTCCTTTTATTGTTCGTAATTGTACAATTTTCTCGAATATAGTGAATTACTAAGTGAAATATCTTATCAATACGAAGAACAAATATCGAAAATCAATGCTGATATTCCTGTGCGATGCATTGGCATGACAACATTTGTCAAAAGTGGGTAGATTTCAATCGGGCAGGTTTTTTCTCAAACCTAATTGCAAGGTTACTTTTGTTATGCTTCACAGTGCAGCCGTAATGTCTGCCGGTGATCCCTATCGCTAACTGTGTGTTTCACACATTCATAGTTGCATAGCAAAACTAAACTAGCAGGGTGTGTTGAGGTTAAACTACGTTATGGTAGGATGCGCACTACGTTTTCAAAGTATGGTTCAGGGGGGCATTTAGTTGCCGAGCATATTTCGGCCGAGGGGAGCTTTGCAGCCGACTCTTGGTTCGGTCCAGGGTGAGCTCGGCAGCCGGCTCAAAGTTCGGTTCAGGGGGAGCTCGATAGCCGGCTCCAAGTTCTGCCCAGGGGGAGCTCGGGAGTCGGCTCCATGTTACATTATGTTGGAGAGTGTTAATCTCTACAAAGAGTACTGGCTTATTCCGTTGCAAAAGGCTCGTGAGGCTGAGAGCGATCGAAAAAAGTTGCCACTACGCCACTTCGTGGCTCCGTGGCAACTTTTTTCGATCGCTCTCAGCCTCACGAGCCTTTCACAACGGAAACGCAAGATACAGTGCGTTCAGAACGTGTTCGAACACGTTCCCGACATCACAAAACGCTTTTCCTGTAACCCCTACGCTCTCTGAATCATTTTGGAACTTTTCGAAAATTCGATTTTCCACGTTAAAACGTGTTAGAATACGTTCTGACACGTTTCTGACATCGCAAAACACTTTTCCTGTGATCCCCTACGCTCTCTGAATCATTTTGGAACTTTTCGAAATTTTCGATTTTCCACATTTCCTGTGATCCCCGACACTCACCGGTGCGTTTGGAGAAAGTTCGAAAACTTCGATTTTTCATGTTAAAACTTGGCAAAACAGGTGAAAACGTGTTTCACGGTGCTCGAAAACTTGCTAGAACAGTTTCTGGCACTTGCGAAAAATGCGGCAAAAGGTTTGCCCGCGGCGGGGGTCGAACCTGCGTCGCGCGGATTGCTAGCCAAGCGCGTAACCCACTTGGCCATGGATTTTGTTTAAATTTTTTTTATTGAGCAAGTTACTCTCGTGGAGATGCATGTGATGGCGAAGGAACTGAGTCGATAGCTCTATCCGTTGGCGAGATATTTAGCGTGACGGACGGACACACAGACACACACACACACACACACACACACACACACACACACACACACACACACACACACACACAGACGTTCTGAAATAATAGTCTTTAGGAATTTCTCTTTCGATTTTAAAATAATGCATTCCATTCAGATTCGCATTTCGCCGGCGCAGCTGCGTGAGGTCATGGACTTTATGGACGAGCGACTGAAGCCCGAGAGACATCTCGACGCCATGGCATGTCTATACAAGTGAGCAGAAGCGTATTACAATCGAAATGAATTTAGAGAGGAGTGGAATGATTTGGCTAAAATCGTACAATTTGTTCATGGTGATGTTGCAGACTGATCAACGAGGGTGCCTTCCGTATCACGGCCTTTGAACTCTGGGTGAGTTGGTGTTTCACACCTAGCTTATCATCTATATTTTGGATCTTCGATTAATATATGGATCAATTAATTCCTTTACAATTAGTTTTAATAATATGTACGCCGTAGTGGTGGTGTGTTCACTATCAGTTTAATCTATGAATGTGATTTTTAAAATGTTCGAACCGTGCTACCGTAATCCCCATGTGTTCCTCTACAGTACGATCCGGCGTGTCACAAGCGATACGAGGCGGAAGACGAGGACGAGTGCTGCCTGCCGCCCGGATCGGATGCGCCCCTCGAGAGAATGGATGGACTCGCGGAGGACAGTACTATGCAGGTATACGGTTAATAGAGGGATACTGTACATAGTGGGGTACGGTAGAATGAGGGTTAACTATTCAAAGAGACGTATTGATATTTAGTGGATTTTGTGCGTAATTGTTGAGGAGTGCGCAATATTTGCGCTTCTTTCAGTAGTTGAGGCAGGTGAATTGTGGTAGCATGCAATGCATGAGATACTGTTATGAGGGTTGTGTTATCTATTGTGACGTTTTCCTCGACGACAAACTAGTTAAAATGTGTAAATACTTTTAATTGTTGATTTGTTTCCAGCAAATCGAGATCCTCCACAAGCGTTACGAGGAGATGAAGAAGGCGGCAGGATTCGCGGGAATAACACACGGAGCAATCGATATGTCGGCATCGGCAAAGAAGTACGGTAGAGCTCAGCCGGATTACTGTAACTATTGATTATTTCTTCTAAAGCTACTTGTTTAGCTCTCTCAACTCATAACACAGGCTCCTTTCCAATTAGCACACTTTTCTCACCTAGTATAAATGTGATGTGTCCATAAGATGATACAATACAAAAAGAACGGAATGTTTCAGCATTCTGGACAGCTCGAAGGTGGCCATTCAGATGGAGGAGAATGGGCACATGAGAGTGGAGGCGGGAAGGGGAGCGGATGCGAGTGCGGGGTACGGTAGCTTTTTTTTCTCGAATTTATGACCATTATTATTAAGCTTACTTCTGCATTTCCGTCTCTCCTTATCACTTCTACTTATATATTTTTGCCAATACTCGTCTTCGGAAAATCTGCCACAAAAGTGCCATTGTGAGATGTAGGGTTGCGAAATCGGACAACGTCGGACGCCGGACAGGGGGTGTGAGAAATGAGGGATAGTGTCGAGATCGAACGGACGTCCGAGTTGTCCGAATTTGCCCGAAATTACTGTAGCTTGAGGTATCACAAAATGATTTTCTCTCTAAAAATGTGCATTTTACTGTTTATTCAAATGAAATCGTTTTCAGTCCACTTTCATTTTCATTTTCCCCTCGCGCTCATCTTGAGCAGTCACCACGTCTTGGTCGGACCCGCATTTCGACAATTTCTTTCGCAGATCAAACAGTAATTGAATACAGTAACCGGGGACACTGTATGAGGGTTCTGATTATTTGAGGACCAAGTCAGACATTTACGATCAGTTCCCTTTCGCGAATGCATATTTCGGGTTACTGTAGTCGAGTACTTAGCTGGTGGTACGTCAGGAAAGAAGTGGGAACAGTAACAAATAGTGAAAGTGATAAATATTGAAGCAAATGTGATAAAAACCCATTTCACGATAGCTTTGTTCGGACAATCCACAGTAATTTCGGACAAATTCGGACAATTCAGACGTCCGTCCGAACAACAAAGGTGTCCGAACACAAGGGAAATGAGATCGACCGATCACTTTGTCCGAAATGTCTGTCCGAGTTCGCAACCCTAGTGAGATGTATCAAGCACGAAGCGGGTTTTCAACTTGTTGCTTGAAATTCTAAATTCAAAGATGTGTGATCTTTTTCCCGTTTTCAACATGTTTCTGCTCGCACTCGATGCTACATGTACTCTTTGAAAATAGCAGCGTCTTAGAAAGTTACATTACGTTCGAAGTTGTTGGTGTGGCATGAAGCCGAATTGAAACTTCGGTTTCGCGGGTTGAGTGATTCGCGCAATTCTATTAAAACTTGTGTTCTTCTGCCAATAGTCTGTACGCGCACTTACAGTCCGATTTGATGATTGTAGTTCACATGTAAAGCATTTTTGATCTTTGATAACGGCGTACTCAGCTGATATCTTCCACAAAATTGGTAGTGTGCGATGAAGATGGATTGAAACTATGGTTCCACGGGTTGGTCGAATTGCACAATTCGATCAACAACAAAAAGCTCTTGTTTCAATAATCTCAATCCGATTGCAGTCCGATGCCAGCTGCTGCTCCGACTCCTCATCGATCGGAAATCAAGCAGAAGGCGTACACGTCGGGTGTCAAGGCATCAAGAAATAGGAGATACGCATTCCAGGATGGAGAGACCACGGGTACGGTAGGAGTGGGGAAGGTAGAACACCGAAAATGTAGGGCATGGTTTCTAAAAAAAATATAATCTTGCCTCTTGGAAACTTCGGGTTTCATAATTTTGAGAAAAGAGAGTACCTCGTTCGAGGTGTGATTTCTTGCGCTGATTGAGTAGTTTATTTATATTATATTTTTTTACAAGTTGTGATTAGGCTCCAGTGTATTTCAGGTTTCAGCTCCTTAATTTCAGTGATTTTTAGACCAGTGAATTTATTGCTTGCCATCCGACACGTCGAATTGAACTGTGCATAAATTAATATGTTTTTGGCTAATTCTCTTAATAAATAAAAATAATGACAGCGTGCAGCTGTTACCGTAAATAATCGATTTCAGTTGCTCCCGCGGGAGACGTCGATATAGAGGTCGACGACCAGCCGAGTACGAGCAAGAGTGTGGGGAGAGGAGGAGGAAGAGGCGGAGGGAGAGGAGGAAGAGGAAGAGGAGCAGGAGCATACAAGAAACCGGTGAGGATACGGTAGATTATGGTAGGAAAGATGTGGTGTTACGGTAGGATGATCATTCTTCATCATTCGAAGCACTCTTTACCTTGGTCGAATAGAAGGTGAACAGTAGGTATTAGTAGGCAGCGAGTTTGAACCGCGGAGGTAGCGATTGAAGCAAAACCAGACTTCCCTTATGCGCTTACTCGAACACCAAGTTGACGGGTGGCGTTTATGTAGCGTGTTGCCCCGTGGACAGTGTCCTCCATAGGAATTGGCTTATTTGGAAGCACATAATTTTGTAGTTGCAAAAAAATACACGAACCATGCGAAAAAAATATTATTATTCGATTGCGTAGTGATGACGCAATCTTTCTATCTTCTCTTTGCAGCGTCTCTCTCGCAAGCAGATGCGCGAGGAGGTGGCGGACGAGCTGCTGCAGGAAATGCAGGAAGTGGGCGTCCCCGAGGTCGCCAAGAGGAAGAATACGGTACGGGTTACAGTAGAGGACACGAGGAGGATACGGTAGCTAGAAACGGGTGAATACGGTGGGATTGAGCCAGAAGCTATGAGTATGTAAAACTAGTTGAAATTATGGATAATCAATGCCGAGTTGCCCGGCACATTGGTACTTTATGAACTGGAAGGGTTATCACTTTCCGTTGTTTTGGTATTCAGTGTTTCCACATCCAGTATGTCTCATCGATCGTTCCATTGTCAGAATGCTCGCAAGTCGTTCTCCCTGGGCGACGATGCAGATCCTTCTCTGCTGGCGAGTCTCGAGTCGACGCCAGGAAAGAAGAAGAGAATCAAGAAGAGCGAGGCCAGAAACAGTGGTGAGACGGCATGAAGATTGTCCAAAAAAACTAGACCAAGGGCCGCAACACAATATTTAGGCTGACTTTGATCTGTGGTGGGCTAGTTTAATATACTTTTATAACTTTTTGTCAATACATTTTATCTATGTCTAACACTTTCAAGAACAGATGTCATTCGATCGTCACCCAACGCCTAGAAAAAAAATGCCTAGAAATGGTGCAAATAAAGTGTGGATGCGATAGGATTGGGCCGGGATCTATAGAGTATTTAAAATCAGTTAAAATTATGCACGACCCGCTCAAGCCGGGTCGCCCGGCACATTGGTGTCGCAATGCATCTTTATGAATTGGGCGGGTGAGCACTTTTTGCTGCTCTGAAGTTTTTGACCTGATTATTAAACTAGCCGGGATGTATTGAGGTTAAATACACTACGCTCTATGCGTACACTACGCTCTATGCCTAGTTCCGGGTGCAGGTTCGGTCCAGGGGGAGGTCGGTAACTGGCTCCAGGTACGGTCCAGGGGGAGCTAAGTAACATACTTAAGATTCGGTCCAGGTGGGCCTCGGTAGCCTTCTTCAGGTACGGTCCAGGTGGGCCTCGGTAGCCTTCTTCAGGTACGGTCCAGGGGGACCTCGGTAGCCTTCTTCAGGTACGGTTCAGGGGAACCTTGGTAGCATTCTTCAGGTTCGGTCCAGGGGGAGTTTGGAAGCTTGCTGTAGGCTCGGTCCAGGGAGGAGAACTCAGTAGCCGGCTCCAAGATCGGTCCAGAGGGAGCTTAGTATGTTGGGGAATGTTAATCTCTAGAAAGAGGTACTGGCTTATTCCGTTGCAAAAGGCTCGTGAGGCTGAGTGCGATCGAAAAAAGTTGCCACTACGCCACTTCGTGGCTCCGTGGCAACTTTTTTCGATCGCTCTCAGCCTCACGAGCCTTTCTCAACGGAAACGCAGGATACCGTGTGTTGATTTCCCTGGCGTGTTCAGACACGTTTCCGACATCGCAAAACGTTTTTCCTGTGATCCCCCACGCTCTGCGAATCAATTGGCAACTTTTCAAAATTTTCGATTTTATATTTTAAAACGTGTTAGAAAACGTTCAGATACGTGGCGTCTTCGAACACGTTTGTGGCATCGCAAAACACTTTTCCAATGATTCCCTACGCTCGCCGGATCATTTGGAAACTTTACGAAATTTTCAATTTTTCACGTTAAAACGTGTTAGACACGATTCCGACATCGCAAAACACTTTTCCTGTGATCCCCCACGCTCTGTGATCCAATTGGGAACTTTTCGAAATTTTCGATTTTCCATGTTAAAACTCGGCAAAACAGGTGAAAACGTGTTTCACCTTACTGAAGAACGTGCTAGAAGGGCATTTGACACTTGCGAAAAATGCGGCAAACGTTTTGCCCGCGGCGGGGTTCGAACCTGGGGGGTCTCGGATTGTAAGTCAAGCGCGTAACCCACTTGGCTATGGATTTGGTCAATTAAATATTGCAAAATTTTTAAGGGATTTTGGTCTGTTGTCGTATTCAAAAGGATCCGAGAAGATAGAGCGTTTTTGAAGCGATTTATTAGGAAGCTTCTGGATGCATGATTCCGGCCTCCAGAAAGGGGTCAGGGGCGAGAGAGTGTGCCAAAATGAGAGAGTCACTCTCAATTTTCCTTACACTCTCGTTCTAACTCCATTCCTGCGAGATTGCCGGCATGAGGAATGATTTGGAACGAAATGTGCGAACATTTCATGAAATCGCGTGAAATCTTTGAAGCGATTTATTAGGAAGCTTCTGGATGCATGATTCGGACCCTCCAGAAAGGGGTCAGGGGCGAGAGAGAGAGGGAGCAGAAATGAGAGAGACTCTCTCGATTTCACTCTTTCTCTCATTCCAAACCCCTTCCTGTAGAGTTTGCCGGCCTGTGGAATGATTTGCAACGAAATTTACGAAAATTTCATGAAATCGCGTGAAATCAATCGATATTTCACTTCAAAAATCGGCAAAAGATGCTCAAATGTGAATCTCGTTACTCAAAAATGGGTTTGGGCCACATTTGACACTTGGAAAAAATGCGGCAAAAGACTATGCACCGGCGGGGATCGAACCTGCGACCCTCGGATTTGAATTCGAGCTCGCTACCGACTTGGCTATGAAATTATCGATTTTTCAAATATAAAAATCGATGTGTTTCGTGATGGGCTATCATATGTGAAAGGATCTGAGAAGATTGCTCAAGTTTGAAGAAAGTTATTCAGGAAAAAGGTCCGTCACGCGGAAGGAAAAAAAACATACCAACAGACAGACATTTCAATTTCCTAGTAGTGGAGGAATATTAAAATAATATGACCTAATGCTTACCGTTCTCTGTTCAGCGGCACCGATGATTTGCATTACAAAGTCGAAGTTGGAAGAGGAGGCGGACAGAGATCTGGCCAAGATTATGAAGCAGCTCAAGGAGCAAGAGGAGAAGAACAAATGATAATTTGAATTTGAATTTCCCGCATAACTTGTAACCCCTCCCATACCCAATTGCAGTAATTTTTACCCAAGAAGAAACGTTAGCCTTTTGTTGTTTTCCACATAAATTTCTTAAGCAAAGTAGGATAATTGAAGTGAAGTAGACCTGTAACATCACCTCCTCCCCCCTCCTCCTCTCTCTCCCAACTTCTCCCGAACCAAATTTACAATCTACGGTGCTCTTTGTTAGATCTCCCGTTGACACTCTACCAAGTTATCGATCTTCCTGTTTTTTTTCATTTCTAATTGATCTAATCTCCCTCGTCCCCCTAATTTATTCACCTACCTCATTTCGTTAAACCAAACTACGAGTTGTGTAGACAATCTGTTGCGAATAAAGTTGCGATAATCGAGAAGGTTGTCAAATGTTGTTTCGATGTTGTGTGTGAAAGCAGGTTGTGTCAGTCCTGGTGTGTCATTTACCTCTGTGTGCTTCATTCTAATCCCCTTGTTTGGTCGATTCTGGCGGGTACAGTATTGTGCTTACTGTACCTAGTGTGTCTACGGCGCTCGGTCAAACTGCGACCACCTTGTATGACTAGAGAAACATTAACGTGCGCTGTTTTACAATACAATGTTTATCACGTCAGACGGTAACGTCAGGTGAGGATGTGGTTTCAGGGGTCAAGATCATTCTTCTCAGTATTCACGGATCATTTCGGCTGGGGTCGGGGTAGAGGATCGGTCTTCTTCCCATTCACAGACTATCTTCTTTGAAGTTGCTGGAGGAATAGACGAGATCTCTCTTAGGACCATGGACGTAGGAGGAAAGGGGAGGTTACGTGAGGCTGAAGGCAGTCCTGACGAACGGATGGCGCATCTTTCTTCCACTTGAGTCCACCAAGCTCGAATCATCAATCAAATTGAGAATTAGCGAAACTGGTATCTGAGTAGCCAACATCAAACGGTCATACCCATCCACGGTGACCAGGCCGGCTAGGACGGGGATTCCGATCTTGTCGAGTCGTTGGTAGAAAGACGAGGGGGTCCGGGGAACTAGGGAAGTCCCTTCTCCATCAGAGGAAAATGGAGAGGGACCGCTCACGACGACTGACAGAAACGGGAGCGCTGTTTTAACGGGTGAGCATTTCAGGATAGTTGCACATTATTTAAAGACTACGAACCAGGGTTAGAACGAAAGAATATGCAAAAGTGAGAGAGCGCCTCTCGAATTCACACGCTCTCTTAATCCAAAGGTTAACCGGCCTGGGGATTGATGCGTTTGGGTGTAAATACGTCTAGTCAGTTTGGCTGCAACGAACCGAGCGATCTTTGAGCTGGCACTGATAAAGATAGTCGCTCTCTCTCTCACTCGGGGACTGCCCTTCCGCCCTTATCAATTTAATCGCCACGCGATCCGAGTGGCAAGAACCCGCGCACTCTCATGCACAATTCAACCACCATCCACTCACAGGAAAATGAATCTGCGACGCATGAGTCTAAACTCGACAGCGACTACTTTTAAAGTCTAATTTTCGCAGGCGAGCGGTTCAATTAGCCTTTGAAGGTCGTCACTGTCAACCGTAGGCTTATACTTCCCTAGACTTATTTCTCTCTGAGCACTCCGCACCGTATTTGCGCCCATGTACATACTCTCTCTCATTATCACACATTTCCTCGCCATGTGATCTACTCATGGGTACAGCAGTAACAGACTGGTGTTTGACCCCCTTGATGTGTCTGCGCGCCCTGTCAAATCGCGGTTTCACGTGGTCAACATGTGCGGGGGAATCACTGGGAGCATGAGCAAAGGGGTCGCGTGAAATTTGTCCTCCATCTTCCCTCTCTAATGCACGCACCATGCGATATGTGGGGTGATCACAAGGATAGTTATACTAATTTAATTATTTTTTAATGATAATTAGATTATTAAAATTTATATATTAGGTGTAAGGTAAGGTCAGGGAACATTCGATAATAGAAGAAGCTTCCAGCTTGAGAGATAAGAGGAGCGAACAAAAGCCAAAGTCGATAGAATGATCTGATATTGGTGTGGTGTGATAGTGGTACGAGCACTTAGAGAGCATGGTCGACCTATTGGTTCCTCTTTCCCTTCTCTGTCTCACTAATCACTCTCCTAATCAGCGCTAATCTATGATGTCCTCTGCCGGTTTCACGCGAGGCTTCATAAGGGTCATCAGGGCGGATACTTTTACCAGATGGTTATCAGCGCACACTGGTAGGGTTGTCCGTTCGGTTTCCGTTTCGGTGAAACGGACTCATTTACCCCCTGGCATTTCTTTCAGTTTCGTGGACAACTCCCGCTTTGGTGAGAACAGCCAACTTGAAGAAATTGAAAACGACGATCATGCAAAAAAATCAGCAATGAGAACAGGATACCTTTCCAATTTACCCCGTTGTGCGATATGCCGTTTTACGAAATCCGAACAGGCAACCCTACACGCGTGTTTTGTTTTGTACGAGAAACCCCCAGTCTCGCATGCTCCCTACCTAATTGTACGTGCAGAATAAGGGCAATACGTTATCAGTAAGTGGGGCTATCACTGAGCGTCTCTAGAAGTGTCTGGAATTTGTACACGATAGACGAAGGCTCGGCTGTCCAACGATGGCACTTGATCGGACGAGAACCTACTGAATGAGAACAAAGTTGTTGTTTTTTCTTCAACAATAGCTATGGCAAAGTTGTATTTCATTCGGGAATTTAAAATTTTGGTTCTTTTCCGACCTAGTGTCCCAATGATCTTTTGTGTACTCGGCACGTTGCGATCTACTTTTGCGCCCTTTTTTTGTGTTTGTCTCTCTTTGCCTCGACCAACGCGAATCGTTGTTCTCTGAGAAGAGCAAGGGAAGTCCGAGCAGGGAACTATTCACCCCCCCTCCCCTCTCCCCTCCCATAATACCCACTGTACACTGTGTCTGTCGCGTGCGCATGTTGATCTTGATGGTGATCGTCAATTAACCGCCCACTCTTGCTCAGCATGATGCAATAGCCAGGAAAGGGGATAAAAGGAGGAAAAGAGACGGTGAAAAGCGTTCGAACCGCCCGGTGCACTGTCGCGCTCCAATGATCTACCTACCGTACTCAGAGATACGGTAGTGAGAGATCGAGTGCTGACAGTGCGCCGGGTGGTTTGAATGGGACCAGCGGAGAGGGAGAGATGGATAGAGGGATTTGTGCACATGTGAGGATTCGGACAGGATAATTAGAACTAGGGGACGGAAACCAGGATCATTGAGGTTTCACGGGCTGATGATGTTGCGCTTTTCTTCTGCTATGCGATCAGTTGTAAGTCTCTATTGTAGCTAATTTTATTCAGTTACATTGCCGAGTAACTCGGTAGTCTTCTAGAATATTATTTATATTTTGCACTAACTGAATAAAAAATGTGAAACTCTAAAGTACTGTATTTGTAACGCTGGCCTAGCAGTGTTCTCCCGAGAGCCCAGCTCGAAGACGGGAAGTACCTTTACCTCTACCTGTACTTTATGGCTATCTGTACTCCTATTGAGCGTTGGTTGGTCGTTTGGTTTCTTTCGCAGATCGCTTTCATGATCAGTCACAGTCTGTTTCGTTCTCTATTAGCACACTAGATCTCTCTCTTTCTCTCTCCGTTGAACTCTTGACTCGAGCAGTGAAAGAGTGCGTTCTCCCCCTAGATCCGTCTCAAATGGAGCAACTTTTTGACACTGATGGGGCACACAGGATAGACATCGGTCACAAGAGAGGGGAAGATCCATTCCAATAGCGGCCTTCCATATTCACAGCATCGAGTTGGCGCCATGCCAAAAACCTCTTTCGTCGTATGACTCTCTCGTGTTTTACACTCTCTCGATGGTTCCCTCTTTCTCTAACTTGATCTCGCCGATACACTTTCCGATGCTGTAGACAGGGAGATCCATTCCAATAGCGACCGCCAATATTGTGATGGATCTTTGGAGCGTTTGTGGAACAGCTAAGGGAGAGAGTGCACGGGGAAGCGAGAGAGGCGCAAGAGAAGGAGAGAAATAAGAGGAATCAAAATAGTGCACGGACTTTGGCCTCACTGCGCACGCTCATTCATGAAATGTAATTAGATTTGGCAGGTAAATCAACCGGTTACGGTAGGTAAATAGTGTGATTTACGAGATGTTCAATCACGCCATGCACTAAACAGCTCGCGCTATTGGGGGAATTGAGGGAACACGCGGGGTTCCTCTCTTTTCTCGGTTGAAGATGAAGAGAGATCACTGGTCGGATAAGATGAGAGGGCGAAACATCAATCAGACTGGTCAAATAGGGAGAGACAGCCGGTGCGAGATGTCTACGGTAGAACCCCGTTGAGTAGAGATGTTTTCTATGGAAACTGACAGGCAATGAAGCAATTCATGTTGATAGGTGGTGCATATTGAAGAGAAGCGAGTGGGAAGTGCCAATGCAAGGAGGTGCACTTGATCGGGATAATGCCTGTTTTGTATGGAACAAAAAGGACAGTTTGCAGGCGTTTTGTTGTTTCGATGCCTCATGATAGGGCGCGTCTTCTTGCTATTGTGGTCATGGCTCGGAATCTTAGTGTTTAAATATTTCATCAAATTTACAATTGCATTGTGTATCATAATAGTTATCTTTCTTTTCCTACTGAAAATTTTTTCCCCATCTAGGCATCTTGCTGTTTCACTGTCTCAATATTTTGCGCCCTCCACCCGTTTTCTGATTGTCGGAAGCTGTGTCCCTCAAATACTAATATTCATCCTAATGGCAGGGTAGCCCGTTCGTCCTCTCGTCAGGATGACCAACATCGAGATCGACTGCGTCCAGCGGAACGCCTCCTCGGCCAGCCTCTCGCCCTACTGGTGAGTTGTGTCGGTGTGCGGTGTACGGTAGCCGACGACGTTTCCGAAAGCTCGCCAATCAAATATTTGCAGCGGCCAGCCCTCACCGGCCTACACGGCGGGCAGCAACGGCACATCGGCGGCTGGAGACCTGAAGAAGTGCAGATTCTCCGAGGTACGGTAGGCACACGATAATTGATTGTGAGGAGTACGGTAGGCAGTACCGTGTAGTTGCGTTGACTACTCGAAATCACGTTTGTTCGAGAACAGTGGAAGATCAGATACGAAGCAGCCGACAGTCCCGAAACTGAGTCAAAGCGCTTTGTTCTTTCCATTTTCGACTTTTCGAGTGGACATCTCTACAGTATAATAATCAATCGATATCAGACTGCGCTGTCGAGACCGCTGTCGCGCACCGGCTCCGATTCGGATGAGTACCTCAAGTTCGAGGTGAGTCTTTGTAATTACTGATTTTCGAACTCTTCTTTTCGATCATTCCACGTAGTTTTCTAAACTAGAGAGCGGTCGATAGTAGATGGAGTGATGAAAGAATGGGCTGCACTACTCAAGAGATATTTTGATAGGCTGCAGCGAGTGTGGCATATGATTTCTAATATGAACTAAAATTGTAGTTTGATCTCTGATCTCTCTCAGGTGGGCGCTCAGACGTCGTACAAGCCGCTGCACGAGCGCATCGAGAAGCGCATCCGATCCGGCACGCCCTTCTTCTCCCTCGAGTTCTTCCCGCCCAAGGTATACGGTAGACTGATGGGGTGGTTATGGTAGGGGAAGGGAAGACGTACGGTAGGGGAATATCGATTAATCATTTATGTAGCAGCAGTTAAATGTAAGGGCATAACTAACGACTCTTGGTGGTATTGCATAGCGACTAGGAATATTTGAGAAGCAGCAGGGAGATTGTGGTTGCACGCGCTAGATATGAAATCCGTGCTTCATTTTGCTTTTTATCTTCCCCTTGTTTCATCTATGAATGTCGTAATATTAATAAATAGAGTATCATTACTTCATTGCATATTATGCTGGCTTCTGTGTAAAAAAATTTAGGGGTCATTCTCTTCTCTTCTCTTTGTACACTCTCTCGCGAATCGACATATCAAGAGAGTGTGTGAAGTGAGGGAGTTTTGACCCCTCAACATGATTGGGCATCGACAATGAATGCATCGCTACCATTGCAGCAGGGAGATTGTGGTTGCACGCGCTGGATATTAAATCTGTGCTCCGTTGTGGTCTTGATCCACCTCTCATTTCCTGAACAACTATCGTAATAATAATAATCAGGGCATCAATGTTTCAGTGCTAATCAGTAATCAATTGCGATTACAGACAGCCAATGGAGTGGCCAACTTCTACACGCGTCTCGATCGATACAAGGAGGGAGATCCGCTATTCGTCGACATCACTTGGCACCACTCGGGCGATCCCGGTGAGTGGGGGTTGGTACAGTAGGAATACGGTAGAGCAGGGGGGAGTACTGTATGAAATTTGCTTTTTGGTTTAATATTTGTATGGTAAGAGACGGCTAGTAAATTCGCCGAAGTAGAAGTCAGCACGCGGTGAATGTGGGTTGCAGTAGGTTCTCGTATTGTGATTCAAATTAGTGGTTTCATTAGTGGTTCTTTGCGGGTAGAAAATGAAATCGAAAATTAATTCGCGAAATCTGTCAGTGACGAGAAGTAGATTTGCATGAACGATGGACGCTAGACGTCGCGAATTTACAGTTTTATTCATAAAAAGGATTGGGACAAACGGTTTTCGTATAATGAAAGGGAAAAAATGAAATTCACGTGGTAGTTTGCGGTCATAGATTATACAGAATACAGATACAGATTATAGAGACGGGCACATAAAGTTTTATTAGTTGTTGCGTTGGCCAAACAAACAATGATGAGAAACGAAATTAACTTGTTTACGAATACAAAAGTAGGAATGTGCAGAATTATTACGGCCCGATACGGATATTTTTTTAAGTTTGAGAATTTCGTCGAAAAAAATGGATTGGAAAAGAAACGGATAGCTAGGAGACTTGCGGTTGCTCGAGGTATTGATATGAGAGAGTGAAATGAGGATTGTTGATTGTACCTCTTTCTCCTTTTGAAATAAAGAATAAATATTTGTGCAGCCAATCTGAACAAGGAGACGTCCTCCTCTTCCATCGCCGCCGGCTGTCTCGACTACTGCAGAATGGACACGATGCTGCACATGACGTGCACCCAGTACACCAAGTGAGTGCAGCTGAGCAGGGCGACTTTTCCCTTTGTGGATTTTTTTCCTACTACGGAATGTGTGCATGATGTGCAGTATGGGTGAGCGACTTTTCCGAAATTTTTTTTTAATTTCCAGGGAGCAAACGATCGCGCATCTCGAGCAGAGCAAGAGGATCGGACTGAGGAACATTCTCGCACTCAGAGGAGATCTGCCGCCCAATGTGAGTGTGTGGTGTGATTTGTGGTGTAGTGGATGGTGCAGTGGGTGTAGAAAGAACGAAGACGAATGGTGGAGGTGCATGCATATTCTCGAATAGGGGGTTTGTAATGGGATGGGCGCCTACAGCGAATGTTATCGTGTTGGAGTGCGGCAGACGAGTGATTGTGTAGTCGACGGTTGGTTACTGTAGCCGACTTGTTGCAGACGTCATCGGACGAGCCCGTTGTGAAGCCGGTGCACATGGCACTCGACATGATCAAGTGGATCAAGGAGGAGTACGGAGACTACTTCACCATCGCCTGCTCGGGTATGGTACATATTGACTATTTTTTTCAGTATTGGGTGTACACTGTATCGACTCATACTGATTTGCAATTATAAATATGATAAAGGAAGAAATTTATAAGCGGATACATATGAGATTCATTATATTTTGTTGAATACGATGGGGCCATTGAGGGAAAACGCCAGCAGATGACTCATTGATAGTCGAAAAAATGGGATACCAATTACTAGCGAGTGAAACTGAGATCTTCCATGTGACACCAGGATTTCCCTCTAAATATTTCTGATACAGGACCTGTATTACAGGTTACCCGCTCGGACACCCTGAGGCCGCCTCCTACACCGCCGATCTGCAGTATCTCAAGGCCAAGGTACGGTATTGATCGTCATTACCGTAATCGGGTTACCGTAACCTTAACTACTGTAATCTGAATTATCGATTGACTGTCTGCAGGTTGACGCGGGTGCTCAGCTGATCGTCACTCAGCTCTTCTTCGAGGCCGAGGCCTACGAGCGATTCGTGCGCGACTGCCGCGAGATCGGCATTACCGTACCCATCCTGCCCGGCATCATGCCCATACAGGTACGGTAGCCAGCCGCGACACTTCTTCCCTTTAATAGATCCGGGGTGGGACCCTCATTCGTCATCTCATTGTGTGAATCTAGCGGTCACCTCTCATAATCTTTCACTCCCAGATAGGTTGTTTGGCCCGGTAAAGGGAAGAAACGCGGAGGCCGCGACGCGCAGCTCACGCTGAGCAACGAAATAAACTAATGTTTGCATTCAGGGATATGAGTCGATCCGACGCATCGCGCAGCTCTCGCAGCTCACAATTCCCGAGTCGATTCTGGCCGCCCTCGAGCCGATTAAACATGACGATGATGCGGTCAGAAACTACGGTAAGGGATACGGTGGTACGAGGAAGATTTCGGTAGGAGTACTGTGTAATCAAAAAGACCACTGTTGGCTTTATGTATTTTTAGAAGGACTATAGTAGGCGTACAGTATAATCACATAAGACCACGGTAGGCATGCGGTAGAGTACTGTAACGATACCGTTGCAGGCCGGCATGCTGCGGTGGAGATGTGCAAGCGCATCCTCGCCAACGGCACCGCGCCCGCCATCCACATGTACACCATGAACAGAGAGGGATCCTGTCGGTGAGGGTCTGAATCGTGACGCGTCACACTGTAGAGAGGCTGGTTCGCTGGGTCACACTCGTAATCGACCTCTTTTCAGTGAGATACTGCAAGAGCTGGGCCTGTGGCACAAGCGCCCGATGCGCGCTCTGCCCTGGGAGCCCCATGGCGTCAACCATCCCGTCAGGTACGGTAGTGAGAGGGGTTACGGTAGATTGTGGGCGAATTACGATAATGAATACGGTAGAGAATGTTTGTTGTATTCAGATGCAAAGAGGACGTCCGTCCCATATTCTGGTCCGCCCGACCCAAGAGCTACATTTACAGGACCAGAGTGAGTATTTTTTTTAAAGTTCGGGAGTTGTGGAAACCAGAGCGCATACGGCGGTGTAGTGCAAAACGTGACAGGATTTTAAAACGCATTTAAGATTTCATTACCAGTGTCCATATCCCTTTTTTATACTTGCATAAACACATATTTGCAATTTTAAAATACGTCTAATTATAGGATTGGGACGACTTCCCCAACGGTCGATGGGGCAATTCGTCGTCGCCTGCCTTCAACGACCTCCACGATTACTACCTGTTCAATCTGCACTCGACCGTCAATGAGAAGGTGAGCAACGGCTGAGGTCTACTCGAGCCGGGTTTGAGACCGAGGGATTTGAACTACAGTATCCCGAATCTTCTATTCAGGACAAGCTGCGCGACATGTTCGGACACGAGCTGCGATCGATCGAGGACGTCGGCCGCGTGTTCGCCCGCTACATTGACCAGAAGGAGAACGAGCACGGTGTCAAGGTGGGTACGGTAGCCGAGTGTGTGTGTGCGGTGTGTAGACGACGTTTCCGAAATGGCGCATTGTCAGGACACGATAATTCAGGTAACGACTCTTCCCTGGAATGAGCAGGAGAGCGGAGTGCAGGCGGAGACCACCCTGATCACGTGAGTGAATTGAAAAGCGCCGACATTTTGTGTTTCGTGTTTTGTATATTTTCATGTTCTCGTGCGCACAAATATTGTGCTTTTATTGTGTTTTAAAGTGACACAAAGAATTGACGTTTTTCATCGACGAAAAAGTTAAATCCGACCCTTTTCTGGTTTAACCAGATGGAATTCAAGCTACTAAATTTTTTTGCTGCAATCGAAAAAAACTACATAATGGATTTTTTTCCAGTGACGATCTCGTGTGGTGCAACGAGCAGGGTGTGCTCACACTTAATTCGCAGCCATCTGTCAATGGAGCGCCGTCGACTGACGCACTCGTTGGATGGGGCAAACCGGGCGGATACTGTTATCAGAAGGTACGGTAGTGCGACGGGGCAGACACATGATCTGCACAACTTGTCGAAATGCAATCCTTTTGTAAAAGGTAAAGGTAAAGTTGCTACCGGAATCAAGAGGACTTTATGTCGACAAGCGACTGCTCTGCCGGGGCCGACCGGTAAGGCCGGTTGCTGCACAAGTCTACGTATCCCCTGCTGACTAGGCTTCTGGGGCACGTTACCTTTTGCAATCAATGTTGCGAAAGGTTTTTTTGGGGCAATCCTTTTGTGTACATGAATAAATTAAAGAGGGTACGGTACGATGAGGGGATACGGTTGTGCGACGGAGTTGATAATTTCGTGATGTATCGAACTTGTGAACTGTTCTAAATGCAATCCTTGCGTGTAAAAAATACATAAATGAGACGCAGGTACGGTAGGAGAGCACTACGGTAATTTGCTGGGTCAGATTCATGGTAAGCCCTAATCTCAGGCGTACCTCGAGTGCTTCATCTCCTCCGAGAACGCGAATTCGCTGCTCGAGTTCATCGACGAGCACAACCCGCGGATCAACTACCACATTGTGAACAGAGACGTGGGTGATTTGTGGTTTCAGAAGGGAGATGTATTTGGAAGATGAAGGAGATTGTCAATCTCTTCTCCGCCTTTTATGCTTGCATTAAAAGATTACTACGTTTGGGGACACTATAGTGCTGAGTACGATGTATACACCCCTCTCCAGAATCGAAAATCAAGAGGTACCGTAACCACGGGCTAATGAACTGTAATCTTTCAGGGCACGCTAGACCGCAGCAACGCCGAGGCGACGACGCCCATCGCCGTCACCTGGGGAGTCTTCCCCGGCGCCGAGATTGCTCAGGTTTGTAGTTTTATCTTTGAGCTATTGTAGTTTGAACATTGTAGTTTGTAGTCGGATAGTTGGTATCTCTGATCCTTACAGCCGACCGTCGTCGATCCGATATCGTTCCGCGTGTGGCGCGACGAGGCCTACGATCTGTGGCTGACCAACTGGTGAGTGGACGATTGTAGTTTGATCTTTTAGCTCTCCTCCGTTTTATTTTTGTAGTTTAATCTCTAACACTCTAAATGCAGGGCGTACCTCTATCCGAAGGACTCGGGCTCGCACACCGTCATCCAGGACATTCACGACTCGTTCTGCCTGCTCACACTGGTTCGTAGTTTCACCAAAGTAGCTTGATTTTTGATCTCTCTTCGTAGTTTGATCTCTGAACTTTGCAGGTGGACAACGACTTTGTGCGTCCCTCCATTTTGTTCGAAGTCGTGCGAGAGATGGTGAAGAGAACCGAGGTACGATAATATTGATTTTTGAGATTATTGTAGATCGAACAATGATTTAATCCAGGCGAGACGATCCACCTCTGAGGTTACTGAGAAGCTTGCGGCGACGTTTGTGGCATGAAAATCAGGCCACATATCGATGCAGCTCTGCTACCGTACCCGAGATCCGCTCTAGTTTCGTTAGATTACTGTAACGTTTGACCAAATTCATTGTCCTAATCCTCCAAACATTTTGCGTAACGTGTGTACTGTGAGTGAAAACGAATTAACTGCCCCAGCCAATACTGAAACTTTTTTCCCATCCCCAAGAGTTACGTCCCACGTAAATTGTTATGCCAAGAGTATGTTCTTCTCAAGAGTACTGCCAATTTGGTCAACTTATATTGGTGCTAATTAGTTATTGATTGAATATTGTTATGAGATGAGCATGATAAAGATGGAATCTCTCCTTCCCTCATTATGTGGTCCAAATATGATTAGCCAGCACTCTTTTATCCCTTTGTTAGTAATGCACTTTCAATAATAATCATCTGCAGACTAAAACTAGGAGTGGGCATTGGTCGAAACGAGGGAATTCACGAGAATTATGCTAGTGTATACAAGTGAACGAGAAGAAGATGAACAAGACTAAAGGAACGAATGGGTGACACACACAATATGCAATTCGACAGTCAGGGGAAATCTTTTCGGGTGGTTCATCTCGAGATGCCATGGATACACAGACTAGGTTGGGGGCACAAATGCTCACCCTTGTAGACACGGGGCAATAGTGGCGCTATATCGAATAATCGTATTCGCGAATAACACTACATTCTTCGCAAATAGCCCTATGTTCTCGCGAATAGAATTATTCTATCTAGCAACGCTACTAGACACGGGACAATGGGGGGTGATATAGAGATTCTATGGAAAGATCAGACTGCATTGAATACATTGGATACTGTGGGCACACACAATCAATAGCAAGCACAAGACAAGAACCGAGAAGAATGAGTACACGAAACGACCCAAGCACCGTCAAAACGAGTGAGGTACTGTAGAATCTATGCATCTCCAGTTATTAGAATATTAGAAAAAAGGGGGCAGAGTGATTACGGTTTAGAGGCGGGAAAAGGCCAAAAGCAAAGGGGATCGGTGAATTGTTGGAAATGTGAGAACTTGGTAGATTGGAGTAAAGTGAGATTCATAAAGGGAGGATCTTGAGCAAATTATGCAATTAGCTTAGCAAGTTACAGAAAAAATGAAGCGTGAAAAAGGTGGGAATCGATTAGTCTAAAAGTTAGAAAACGATGGGGGAAAATTTCATTGGGTCACAGGTCAAATTAGGAAAACCGCATTGTTGACAATGAAAATGTGAGCATGGAACCGAATGAATGGATTACAGGAAATGGAAAGGGGAGGAATTATTACAGATATTAGAATGAGGGGGCGGGAGAGGGGCGCACTCAACGGTACTGGTCGGGGATACGGAGCGAGTGGGGCGAGTTGTTGTTGGCATTGCTCTGGCTGTGATAGTCAGATGACGAATTGTGATGATGATGATGATTACGGTGGTGGTCGTTGTAGCGACGAGGAGACTCGCGTAGCAGGCCGCCTCTGATGGGAGAAAGACCACCAGCGGATCGAAGCGTGTCCAAAATCTTCTTGCCCGAAGAGTATCTGAGCGGATTACGGTAATTAGAGAGGATTACTGTTTAATGCGTCCCTGGAACCACTTCTAATCAGAAAACAGCACATATCGTTCTATTTTTATAGGCCAAAGGGTGCGTCAAAATGGCGTAGCTTACCAATATTTTCGCATTGCTCTAATTCATTTCAAGAAAAAAAATGCAAACCCAATAGTTTGGCTTTTTACCTAATTTCGATAACCCGATCGCCTTATAAATCGGTCCACTCTTCCCCATATCTTGCCCTTATTTCTTGTCAAATTTCAAATCCTCTTCCGCCTCGGCCGTAGATAAATTATTATTATTATTATTATATACCTGAGCAGTTTCCTGTCGTTCTGGTTGATCTTGTCCTTGAGACGTGCCAGCCAGTGCACACGAGTCGCCTCGTCCAGACGCGCATTCTTGCCCTCACTCGTGCCCAGGCAGATCTGAACATGGAGCCCAATAGATAGAATCATTTGAGCCAATTATTTTCAAAAAAAAAATCAATAAACGCAACAGGCTCATACCGTAAGCATTCGCTGCACGACATAGTTGCCAAACTGGTGGAACATGAGAATGTCGAGTGCGTCCTTCTTCGTCTCCCTGCACGGAATGGTGAATAGTTTACTGCACTAGCCATATTCTCCCAATCAATACTCCACTCGCGACTACAGTAGACGGCACTGGTTTACTTTACCGGACCAAACACCCCGTGCTAATATAGACACCTCATGCCAATATAATAGAGTGAGTTTATCATTTATCATTTCACTATGTGCATAGAGCGGTCACTTTTTCAGAATAGGGTGTCTGGTCCGGTAAAATAAACCAGTGTCCAGTAAACTACCGTATTCAACTCACGGATGGGGCACGTATCCGTCGAATATCTCATCCATCATCTCCTTAAGCATCAGGGGCGTCGCGTGTTCCAGCGCCTTCTCTACCACATGCGACGCGTACTTCTCCTGCGACATCGACAGCAGCTTGCATCTACAGGGAAAAAAATCAACATCACCAGTTTGCCGTAGTCATGTAAAAACGAAATCACCAGTTTACAATGGTCATGAATTATCGAAACCACAAGTTTACAGAAGTCATGAAAAATCGATACTACCAGTTTACAGTAATCAAAAATAGTGACGGGAGTGCACTCACAGCAGGCAACGCTCGATGATGAGCTCCCTATAGAGAGCTAAGCACTTTGCTGTGATCACGTGTTGGATGATGTAGTTGGCGAACTCGTTGGAGGAGAGTCGCTCGCAGTGCTCCACCAGTCGTCCCATCATCTCCTGCAGCAGCTGCGACCGAGTCGGATTCTCCACTGTACCACAGCTGACCGTAACCCACTCCTCCTGCAACTCATTCAAACGATTAACAGATTAAATACCCATTTCAAGAGGTGCGAAAACACAAAGTAGTGCGATAATTTCGATAGAAGGCGAGAAAATTTGAACCATCATTTGAAGGTACCTTTTCATCTGTGATTATCAATCGACCCGCGAGTTCGCAGTTCCACCGACACCACAACAACTCACCTCGTCGCCCGTTGCCACAATCGATCCGATGCGACGACGCGTGGCGGCCTGCGTCGCGTGCTCGTAAGCAATCTGACCCGGCGAACTGGCCGAGTCGGACGAGAGCAACTCGATCGCCAGTTGAATCACACGGCAGCCGTACTTGTTCTCCACCACCTGCAAGCACAACAAACATCAATCATTCCTTCAGATGACGTCATGACTCGTGGCCGTGGCCCATGAACACATCGTACTCGTACACCAAAAAGTATGTTCCACGGAACGTTAGCAACATTATCATTTTTTGAAATGAAATTTCGAAGCATCAGACGTTATTTAAGTACCTCAAGACATCAAGACTCAAGGTGCTTCCTCCATCATATTGCCGAGAACTGACTCCAGCACCAATATGAACAGGAATGGACTCAAAGCGCTTCCTGATAGACACAGTGGGAGTCCATCAAGGAAGCGCTTTGAGTCCATTCCTGTTCATATTGGTGCTGGAGTCAGTTCTCGGCGATATGATGGAGGAAGCACCGAAGTGTCTGGCATACGCAGATGATCTATGTCTGATAGACACTGATGTTACCAGACTGGAAAGAACAGTGCAGGAACTGCAGAGAAAACTAGAGGCTGGAGGATTAACTCTAAACACCCGTAAGACCGAGTTCATCATGGTCTGTGGTGGGAAAGAGTCTATGAACGATGTGAATGGAGAAAAGATCAAGCAAGTGACGAAATTTCGATATCTCGGATCGATGATTGATGAGAACGGATGAGCAGAAAGAGATGTGAACAGCAGAATAAGGAGTGGATGGGCGAAGTTCAATGCATGTGCAGGTGTTCTTCATGATAAGAGGGTGAGAATGAAGCTCAAGGGAAAGGTTTATCGATCGATTGTTCGACCAGCGATGATGTATGGTAGTGAGAATTGGGCACTGACTGAGGAGTTGGAGGAGAAGTTGAGTGTTGCCGAAATGAAAATGGCGAGGTGGATCAGTCGAGTGCGGAATGAAAGAGTGAGAAAGCAACTGGGAATCGCACCGATTGTTGAGAAAGTACGTGAAAAGAGACTGAGATGGTACGGGCACATCAAACGGAGAGATAGAGAGCATCCGTGTCGAAAGATTCTCATGTACAAACCTCCCGGGAAACGTCCGGTGGGACGCCCCAAAATGAGTTGGGAGAAGGTGATAAAGAAGGATTTCGCAACGAAGCGACTAACGGAGAGGCACACTCTCAACCGTGACTTATGGAGATCGAGGACAGCACATCCAGACCCCGCCTAGCGTGGAGAGAAGAATACTACGAATGGAAATATACGAATAATTTGAACCCTCATTTTACTTTGTGTTTTCTTGTAAGACCCATATTGTAGTACTGTTCGACCTGGATAAATGATGTGATGTGATGTGATGAAGGGCCGAAAAGTGAAACATCAGCCTAAATTTTCGATTTTCAGCTAAAAAGCGAGAAATCAGAGACCATTTTCGACTTTTTAATAAATAGATTATTACAATGCGATTAAAGTTGAAGGGAGGGGGAAATGTGAATACCTGGAAGAAGGCCTTCTCCTTCATGAGTTCGGAGATGATGAACGACCAGTGGCAGAGGTCGAACGAGCTGAACACCTTCTGAATGACGTGATTCGCGTTCGCGTCCAGTGCGAGAATCACCAGATCTGCGCATTGCAGCTCGCCCAGCAGCGGCACCTTCGTCTCCAACGGCAGGTCCTGAAGGGAAACAAAAATCAATAATTGACAATTACAGCATAAAATCATATATCAAAAGATACATTACAGGGAGCACCATACACTGACATCATGTGGACTTTTTGAAGCGAAATATCAAAAACAAAAAAAACCTCATTATTGATTTTTCATCCAAACTTCGCAAATTATGATTACATTTAGGAATGTTTGGTACGCAACCTATCGGTCTACACACAAAATCAATAATTACCGTACCTCTAGCGCCTTCTGGACGACCCTGCACGAGTATCTGTTGAGACAGAGGGCGAACATGGATGGTCCAATCGATCGGACGATCCACTCTTGTTCCTCTCCCGTGCTCTTCTCGATCATTCTCTGGACGAAGAAGTTGGCGAACACGTCCTGGCAGAGTTCCTGGAAGAAGACTCCGCCCTCTCTGTCCATCTCCTCGAAGAGACGAACACGCAGAGGAGTGCCCTCCGAGGGGTAGTTCTCTTGCAGGAAACTGAAATCAGAGAGGAATCAAGAGCAAAAAAATGATATTTAATCGATAATATTTTACAAAACTTAATTAGCAGATCGTCAACCAACGCCACAGGTCGAAAGGTACGTAAAAAATGACGAAGACAACACCATTTTGAGAATTTTTGGTGAAAAAAAAAGAAAACCCAACTCGCATTTTCGGGTTTTGGTCCCCATTTTTGACAAGCCCAACCCACATTTTCAGTTTTTCATTCCCATTTATGATAGACCCAACCAGCATTTTGACTTGCCGCAACGCACCCTTTCGACCTATGACCAACGCCCTACCGACACTGGACAACGCGCGCTCGAAACGGAAGCGTTTGGAGGGACTGTGATACACGCGGCTTCACCGCTGAGTATGAACCTGCTTAGTAACTAATTAACTAAGTGTACACAACCGTCAATTGTAGAAATTTGAGAAATAAAATAATAAATAAACACTTACTGGCATCCGGCCTTGTCCTTGGCGAACTTCTCGAAGAGTCCCTCATCAAGGATTCGCTCGAAGCTGTAAGTGATCTGGCCACTCTGGAAGTCGAACGAGCCCGCGGGCAGAGTGAAGTTGCGATGGTGCACACGGCCACTGCAACCATCGGCGTTGGAATCGACACGCAAAGCGGTACTGGCTTACTTTACCGGACCAGGCCCCCTTCTAATAGTGACCACTAGATTTGCACAGTAATATAATTAATGAGGGTCCCATCTCGGGTTTCTTGGTCGGATGAAGGGAAATAGTGCCGAGATCGACATGAAAAGCTAGTTACAACTGCGTTCATCTCTAGGAATCCGTTTGAATGACAACATATGTTTCCGACAAGAACTGTCGCAATTGGACGTACCCGAACTCATAGGAGCGATTGGAGTCGTCTCTGGATTCGTCTGATAAGTGGTTGCGGCTGTGCGGGTGGTACGAGGGCGAGCTCAGAGGAGGAGTGGGCTGAATGGACATAGAATTAGGCTATAATACTCATAGCTATTTTAAATCCACTATGATGATGGTCTAAAACTATAATAGTATTTCGTTTCATTAGCGTCAGTCAATAATACCCCTCCCGATGGGGAGCTCGTCAGTGGCGCCACAGGAGTGATTAGGCCAAAAAGATACATGATAATAGCAGAACTGCTAGTGACTTGATTGGGAAAGCAACGTACGGGTGAGCGAGAAGGAATGAAGTGAGCGGTGTTAGTGAAGCGCCGTTCGAGTGCCATCGGAGATCCCTCGCTGTTCTTCCTGCACATTCGGGAAGAGGATGCTGCAATTCCCGTCTGATGCCCGCCCACGATAGGGGAGTAGACCGGCGCCATCTTTTGACCTGAAAGTGATATATTAAATTGAGGCGACGAAATAAAGAAACGCGAAAGACATAGAAGGAAAAAGGGAGGAAAACAGAAATAGGAGAAATTGAAAACCCATTTTCCAAAGTGAAACAACGGAATTTTCTCCTCGTAATCGCCGTAATCTATCTATATTTGCTGCGAGGATTGTAGATATGCCTATAAGCAAAAAGAAGCACAATAAAGCAATTGAAAAATTGATTCTAATAACGAAAATAGAACGAAAGAAAAATTTGAATAAAAAGGCGGGAAACGCTGATAAACAACGGAAGTACACCGATTGTCCAAAGTTCGATACTAGATTCTATTGATCGGACCGGATAAATAAAATGATTATTTTTCTAATTATTTAAATGTTTATTTAATATTAACATCTTAACGTTAAAAATATAATTACAAAACGCCTATTCAGATAAGCCTGCGGCTTTTTCTTTTCGTATTCGGCAATATAGTGAACAACTTGTAAATATTTATATTCGAACACGATTGTATTTGGAACAAACAAAGTTAAAATCATGGCCTAAATATTGAACATTGGCATTGTTGATAGCAAAGTAGGACAACAAAAGTCAACTACAATGCAATGTCGATAAAATAAAAGATTGATCAGTCTACTGGGTCCTTGAAGAAGTCGATTTTTCCTATCCTCGTCGTCTTCACCAATTCAGCAAAGATATATCCTTTCTCATCAGGGAACTTGAAATAAATTGCGCCTGAAAAATAATCTATTTCAATATATCAGTGCGTTCGCGTAAGGAGCGCACATATTTCCAGAAATCCGTACAGCAAAAAGTGACTGCTTCTGTATTTCACATATTCTGATAGCCCCTGGTATGGTCTATCGATATCTGTTTGTCTCATGGCTTGATCTCCCTAATTTGCATAATTACAGGCGGTCAAAGTTCGGCTATTTTCACAGTTCTTGGACTGTAGCATGACAGGGAGAAGAGATAGGGATTTTGTCGTAACAGCAATATTTACCGCCTTAATGAGCTGCATCTCGCTGTGTGATTTGTTTATGCAAATTTTCAATTATTCAAATTTCATGAAATTTCAAAGTCGATTTTCTCGAAAACAAAGCAAAATATGTTTCCTATATTTTGATATGTTGTGTCACTATCCATTGCCTATCGAATGAACTTAATAAATCAAAGTTTCGAGTGTGGTAATTTACTCAAATAATGGAAATACGGATGGTTCCTAATCGAGAGAAACCCCTCATTTCACTCCCATTCCACTCATTTGACGCGGACTGCGCGGTCTAAATTGATTCAAATGAGAGGAATGGGGAAAGAATCGGCTGAAAATGATGTAGATTTGTCATTTTAGACCGCTCAATCCGCGTCGAAGGGGTGGAATGAGGGTGAAATGAGAGGTTTCAATCGATTAAGAACCATTCGTATTTCCATGATTTGAGTAAATTACCACATTCCAAACTTTGATTTATTGAGTTCATTCGATAGGCAATGGATAGTGTCACAACATATCAAAATATAGGAAACATATTTTGCTTTGTTTTCGAAAAAATCGACTTTGAAATTTCATGAAATTTGAATAATTGAAAATTTGCATAAACAAATTACACAGCGAGATGCAGCTCATTAAGGCGGTAAATATTGTTGTTACGACAAAATCTCTATCTCTTCTCCCTGTCATGCTACAGTCCAGGAACTGTGAAAATAGCCGAACTTTGACCGCCTGTAATTATGCAAATTAGGGAGATCAAGCCATGAGACAAACAGATATCGATAGACCATACCAGGGGCTATCAGAATATGTGAAATACAGAAGCAGTCACTTTTTGCTGTACGGATGTATTGAAATCCTTAAGCGAACGCACTGATATTGGCATTGAAATGAATGCATTACAGTTCATCCAGATATGGAAAAAATCTGCCTTTGTGGTGACCCAAAAGTGTCCCAACACTACCTTCCTGTGTTGACAATGGGTCCAAAAGTATAGCAGCATCTTTCCAGATTTGATCATCCTTGTACCAACCTTTCGTAGTGTCGTACATCTTCCCTTTCATCAGTCGTTCCAACCACCTGTTCATTTCCATCTCTACATGATCAGGAATGTCGAGTTCTTCCGGTCGTGCATTCTCCCAATATTGCAGACAAACTTCTGCAAAACGTCTGCTTGATTCCAAACATATGCTGCGCAAATTGCATGGGGTGCAAGGTGCACATTAGGGTTGGCCCGGCAAGTAAGGTCTCGAGATCTCGAAATGAGATAATTCAATTATCTCACTCCTTGCGAGAATAGTGAAAATCACTTCAAGGCCTTGTTCCTTGGCAAGTAGGGTGTGGTAAATGGCATTTCGGCGACTGTTTGGCAGTCGACTCATTCCTCTCCATCTCACTCGGTGATAGTCGGTGTTGAATGACTCTTTTCATTCGAGAGGAGAATTGTCGTCGAAACAGTCGCGACTGTTCCCTCATTACGATATCATTCTGATCGTGAGAGCGGTTGTCGCCGCTCCCTCGACGAGTAATTGGTGAGAATAAGAGTGAGTTTATGACTATTTCTCTCATCGTCAGAGTAGCGTAGTGGTACAAGGCGCCAGTCAATTTGTATAGAATGGTTCGATCCCCGTCAACCTCTCTTTTGCAGTTTCTCATCTTAGAAGCTTGAGTACGGTAATTGTATGGTTTTACTTGGTCGTTTTTGAATATCCAAAGATCCTCGTCATTGTACGTGCATTACTTATGAGTGCGCATGTTTTATCTCTATTTATGTGTGTCATTTATAAAATGTCAAATAGACCGCTAACAGTCGCGAACAGTCGCCGACTGTCGACACCGCTGAGTTCCCAACAGTCGTCGAGAGTGACAGTCACCGACTGCCATTCTCACCGAAAATGAGGGGGTCGATTCACGAATGAGAGTGTCGTTTACCACACCCTATTGGCAAGGAATGGGATGTCTGAGGTGTTTCAAAAGATCAGATCGATCGACCTTAGTTGCATGATGATTTCAGTGATTACCATTTCGAAACGTGATTAACCATCCATTTTCACCCTTATTTGTTATAATGGTCGGTCGGCTTCGCGTTTTTCAGTCACAAATATCTCAATACAATGACTCTACCGTTTACAAGGCCAAGAAACAGTACTGTAGAAAGCTTTTTTTTATTGAATAAAAAATCAATCGCGTATCGAGATCTCGAATTCTCGACAATTTCTCGATCTAACCGAGATCTAAACAAGGACTCGATTCTCCTAATTCCTCACCGAGATCATTTCACTTTATCCGAGAAAAATATCGGTCATTTCCTTGACAAGCCAACCCTAGTGCACATCAGTTTCATGCACCCTTTCGTAACTTTTTTTCCTAGTAAAGCAACAACTTCCAAACTTGATAAGGGATTGCAAGCCACTTTTGGAACATTTTCCTTTTTGATCGGAGAGATTTCGTTCACTTTGAGCTGAGTTACATGAGTTTTCCACCCTCAAAGGGTGCACAGTAGTGTTGTTATTTGAAATAATCCTATTCGAGAATAACAAAGGGTTATTCGAGAATAAAAAAGGGTTATTCGCGAATAACCTTTGTTATTCTCGAATAGGATTATTCCAAATAACAACACTAGTGCAAAAAAACAATTCACGCAATTATCGATTTTTGCTTATTTCTCGGCCCCGGGTGAACCTAGCGTCACAACATTTTTCGCCTCCGAGTTCTAAATGTGTCAAATTATTTACATCCGTAATTTTGTGATCTTGGCTTCAGCGGGAGCCGAGATATAAGGAAAAATCGATAATTGCGGGAATTCAAATTTTTTCTTTGCACCCCCTAAGATTTTTGCTTTTTGCTCAGCATACAACTTGATTTTTACTAAGCATAAAATTTGTCTGGACGAGAGAGTGTGCAAAAGTGAGAGAGTCCCTCTCGATCTTACATGCTCTATCACTCCAAACCCCTTTCTGTACGGCAGCCGGAATGTGGAAAATCAGATAATTTTAAAAAAACCGACAAAAAAATAGCTCACTGTGATTTTTTTGTTCAAAATTTATTAGAAATATGTACAGTAACTCACTAGATAAATCCTTGCCTCCGAACTCCTTTTTATTCGAGATAAATCGATTTCTCAGAGTGAATGCAATTGCCTGTTGAACTTTGACGGATTGACCGGTCGAGTAGAGAAAAATGGTTTTGCGGAGCACCTGGAATTGTTGCGTTGGACATGTGATTTACAAAATAAATCGCCTTTGACTCACAGTTCTTAAGAATAGAACGAAAGTCTCTAAGAAAACATCATCAACGGGCCGGTCAATTATGTATAAAAGGGGTTTTGAGCGAGATATAGGGCAAATGTAAGACTTTTACTCAATATCTCGTTTCTGACCCCTTTCTGGAGGTATGGAAACTGACATTTAAGTCGTCGTTACTGTAGAATGTACTCGATTGAGCCGTTGAATCGAATAAGATGGCAATGAGAAGAAGAACTAATCTCATTCTGGAAATGAAATGATTACAAAATAAGATCGATAAACACCTAGGCAAAGTGAAAAGGGACTGAAGTCGAGCAAGGACAATTCCTTTGATCACATTCCACAGTCTAGCTAATCCTACGGAAAGGGGTTTGGAATGAGATGAGGGAAAGGGGTTTGGGGGTTTGGAAGAGGGACTTTCACTAGGTTTGGAATAATGTGCCAGGCAAAAGGACGATTTCACAAAAAGAGTAGCCATTTATACTCCGAGAATATTAGTAATGTTAACATCCAGAACAGGATCATTATGAAGCGGTTATGAAGCTATTACTAATGAGCTGCTAATTAGAGTTCCGGATAGTGTATGACTCATCCATTGGAAATGATCATTCCTTTTGAAATTTACTTTGAAATTGGGTCTCACAATTTTCCGGAGGTGATTCAGACACTTGATTTCATACTCAAAATATTTGCACCGGAATTTCAGTATCAGTTATAAAGGCGGTATAAAAACCTTCTGAACAAGGCCAACGATATCCGCAATGGTCTATTGTATCATTTGTCTGATTGTACTGGGACCGACGGCAGTTGCAGCCTACAGTAGTAACGATGTTGATGTGAGTTATACAGTAACATTATTCGGTATAAATTTGCCGATACGGAAGTGCTGTGTAATATCGAGCTCACAGGTGCTCAAGAAGACTGTCTGGCTGGAGGCGAGAGGGGAACCGTACGAGGGGCAGGTATCGATTTGTTTTCCAATCGATGTAGATTACGGTGCTCTTCCAGGTGGGAGTCGCTCAAGTCATCAAGAATCGTGCCAATGCCAATAGAGGCTACTGGGGCGGAAACACGATTGCTGGTCAGTTGCGTAGTGATGACGAATGAAAGGAGTAAGTAGTATTGCGTAGTGATGATGCAATTTCAGGAGTCGCTCTAAAGCCGCAGCAATTCGAGGCTTGGAACAATCGAAGACCAGAGAACACTCATCCCAGGGGAGAGGGATACGAGAGTTATGATGGGTGCGTTTCACAAATTGCTGATCCAACAAAAAAATAATAATTCAGATGGGTCCGAGGCGTCCTGGACGGAAAGATCGCCGATCCCACTGGAGGTAGCGTTCTTTTCTTGAAAACTTACGTGACCTATTACCTAATGATGACGCAATCCTCGTCAGGTGCGGAATACTACAACAACCCTGCCAAGGAAGGGTATCCTGCATGGACACGCAATGTCAAGAAGGGAGTCAAGATTGGCAATCATCAGTTTTACAATGAGTAATTGACAGTTATCAATTAGTCATCGTGTTTCCGTCCAAATTTTGGCTGATAAATAATGCACAATACAACGTCGTTCGAGGCGTACAGATAATGACACAGGATTATTATCTATATTCAAAATTGTTTGAACTGCTTACCAGCGCATGATGGAAAAGCATTTTCTGGAAAGGCTGAAACATAAATCATCCAGCGCTTCCAAGGTATGGAAAAGGGAGAAAGTATTGAATGAGATCTCATTACGAATCCGGAAATCTCGTATACAAATTTGCAGATTTGGAAACATGATTAGTAATGGTTTAACTAGAAAGTCACATGCTTAAAGTTTGAAGGTAATTTTCTCTTGATTAGCAATAGTTACCATCCTTTGAACACAAGAGAAAACCGTTTGATAGGAGCATCAATGTGGGTTGATCTCTATCTATCGAGTATTTGTAGCTGACTATCTCATGTATGAGCAATCGTTCTGGAATTGTTACTAATCTTTTTACTATAAAAACGCGTTTTTACACAATGATGAGTATCGACTATGATCTACCGTATCCTATCAGTCATTGCCTGGGGCGCATTGATGACGTCCGCCTACAGCGACTACGATATTGATGTGAGTATTAAAAATCGATAATCATGAGAATTCGAGCGAATTTTACTACCAGGAATTTTGAAATTTTTTCGATTGCATGCTGATATAATGTTCTTACTCACTGAAACTCCATTTAGCTTGCGATTCGAATAAATGGAAGCAAAAAATCGTGTATTTTCTTAACCTGTGACAATTTTCATTTGCAGGTTCTAAAGAAGACAATTTGGCTCGAGGCACGAGGAGAACCATACAATGGGCAGGTAAATTCCTTGAGATTACTGTAGGCGATCTTTAATGAATCGATAAATGATACTGTAACCTTCAAGGTTGCCGTAGCTCATGTGATCAAGAATCGCGCCCAGACCAATCGAGGATATTGGGGAGGAAGTTCCATCGCCGGTTTGTTTCTTTCCCACTTCCCGTTATATTCACGAGACTGACTTGTATCGATTTACTTAATAATGACGAAATTTCAGGAGTCTGCCTACATCCTCATCAGTTCGAGTGCTGGAACAATCGCAAGCCATGGAATACTCATCCTCAAGGAGAGGGATGGGAGGGACTTGATGGGTTAGTAGAATGAATATTCTACTGCAGTAATTACCTCTGGCAGATATTATCCCAGCTTTGAAACGTTTAGTTCATTACTGTATTGGTCGAAACTTTTTGAGAAATATTTCATTCCAGAATGGTTCGTGGTGTTCTTGAAGGAAGAATCGGAGATCCGACTAATGGTGAGTAACTGTAATAGCTGAGTCATATTGATAGCACTCTACTGATTACCTAATGTTGACGTAATCAGGTGCCCGATACTACAATAATCCTGACAAGGAGGGATATCCCGGGTGGACTAACAATGTCAGAAGAGGAGTCAAGATCGCCAATCATCAATTCTACAATGACCACTAATTATTTTAGAAGTTGTCTCAGCGATAAAAGCGTTTCAAGTAATCTTGATGATCAAATGAAACTGGGAACAATCTTGATTCTTCTCACAACAGTATAGATAAACTGGTAAAATAAATAGGTAGATAGATAAAGAATAGATAAAGAAGTGAAGGAACTAGGATGGTATATCTTGGAAACAAAATTCCAGAGTCGAGGAAGCAAATTGAATTCAAATTAGGCGATTCCAAGTTAAAATCAGATAATGAAAGTAATTACAGCTTGAAAACTGCAGCCCATGTCCCCTATTTCTCATAACACAAAGAATTGTCCCAATCACATTTATCACATGCAAAGGAGGAGAAAGTATCGGTCCATTCAAGGGTTGTACTCGATGGGGAGATTCTTTCTGCGGACCATGCCGTCTCCCTGGAACCACTCGCGACGGAACTGCTTGGCGGCTCCATCGGGGGTGTTGGTCCACTCGATGGTCACACGGTCGTTGTTGGTGTCCTGAACGGATAGCGTGAGAATACGGTAACATCGTGGCGATGTAGGCGTTGGTTGATACTACCGTAACCTACAGTAGCGGAGGGTACCGTACCTCCTGTCCGTAGGCGAAGGCGTCGCAAGAGACGGCGATGAGGGCGGCCTCCTTGGGGTCGAGCACTCCGGATCCGGGGTCGACGCCGAGTCTCTTCATGTTGGTGGTCTTGAAGGCCCATCCGATACGGCGAGCAGAGTTGTTGGTCACCTGTAAAAGGGTTACTGTAGCTCGAATGGTCATGGGAAGGGTATCGTACAAACGTTATATCGGGATGAGGGGGGGAGGGTCTCGTACCTTGATGTGGTAGGTGTGCTTGTCATCGTAGGGGGCGTTGAAGACGATCTTGGTGCCGGGGGCGGTCTGGATATCTCCGGGAGGGACGGACTGAGCCATGACGACTGAGGTGTGAAGAGATACCGATGGAGAAGGGTTTTATAGTCAAGAATGAAAGAGCAAATGAGGGCTTAGTGGAGACTCAGTCAAGAATGACAGTCAAAGTCAAGAGGAGGGAGATCGAGAGAAATTTCATATTTAAAAATGGTAGAAGAATCGTGTTTTGTTCAATTCAAATAATTTTGAAATTATTATAAATAAAGCACTCTCTTCAAAGTTGGGGATAGAGAGGGGGAAATCAGGGAAAACAGATAGATAAGTGGAATGAGGAGGGTGCGCTAGAGAAAGCGCACGATGCATGTGTGCTTCACCAACTTCTTATAACAGAAATGGAACCTGGGACAAAATAAGGGACAAAACCCTTCGTTGCACATGTTCTTTAATGAGCAGATGCGATCAATAACTATTACATTTATAAAATGATACGATCATACTAAAAAGCCGAATAACGAACTTCCGTTGTTTACCATACCGGAACATTGGCGACCCTCTCGCTTTTGCGTGCTCTCTCGTCTCGGTAAACACAGGAAGTCCCAGTTCGACATTTTGTTTGATCGTATCATTTTACAAATGTAATACCGAGCTACCGATAAATTGTTTACTCGTGCATTTATTTTTGCGATATCAATATCCGATAATGGATAGTTATTCGATTAAATAGGGAGTATTAGTACGTGCGGAGATGTAATATTCGTCCCATTCGAAGTGAACACACATTATTTTCCTTTAGCCACGTATGATCCGATGGTCCGTCGATTGAAATTGGTGTCTGAATAAGGAAAAAGAGAAATGTAAATTCTCTTTCAATTTTGCCACCATCTTACCTTGTTATGTTCCTTCATTCTTTCATAGAAATATTCGACAAAATCTCTCGTTTGCTCCTCCCATCCGTAAATGAAAAATAGAAGATTGTACTTCTTTACATGTAATTGATAAAAATATACTCAATTTACTCTTTCTGTAAAGAACGAATGGCACACCTTTACTTCGTTGTTCCCTGTCTTCTCGATAATTTGAAACAGCTCGGGAATTATTTCCAGCCGAAACATTGTCTGCGCGGACAAAATCTCTCTGCATAACCATTGTTTTTCCTCTCCGATGACCTCTACTCATTTACCTTATCTTCTCCGAAGCAACCAGTGTCCCACTACTCTGCGGTACATAATGCCCAAGCAAATTTAAAAAAATCGAAGCCATTGATTAATATCTGAAAAAAAGCTGGACGGTGTAGTAATCTGATATGATATAGGTGTGCTCGCATTTAATTGTAAACGTCCATCAGTACTGCACTTTATCTAATTGATCTCCTTCTATACATCTCACTACCGACACATATTGTAATATGTTACCTCTCTTTCTTCCACAGTAACATTCTCTTCCGTAATCCAATATTCGTTCTCCCCATTCCGATACAATTCGAAAATTGCAGTCCAGAACGAGTCAAACTGTAGAATGGTTTTTTTCATTTATCTAGGTACACATTCTTCGACCGGTCATCAGTATTATTTGTATGTTTGAATGGTATTTAAACGTTATCGGTCATAAAATATAGCAAACTATGTATTCAGGGAAAAAAGTTGTCTTGTTTCATATAAACAACTTACATAAAGGAAATCATGATCGTCGCAATAAGTACAATGAAATAAGTCGAAGATCTTTTGACGATTCTCACGGGCGTTCATCCTCAAAGCAAGGGTGATTTTACAAAGATAACACAAAACGAGAATGAAACGGTATTGTAAGCAACTCAGAAGTAAGCACAGAAAAGGAGGGACGCCAAGTTGACGCTCAAACACGCAATACAAAAAGCTAACTAGCGTGTCCACGACGCAGTCGCAACGCGTCTCTCACAGCTTTCTTATTAAATAAACACAACTGTAGGAACCATAGGGCCCAACTAGGGGACACGCTTGTTTGTTTTCATATTGCGTATTGAGCACTAACTTAGCGTCCCTTCTTTCCCTGCTTACCTATGGGTTGCCTATAGTATCGTCATATTCTCGTTATGCGTCAATCTTTATAAAATCGTCATTTCTTTTTAGGATGAACGTTCGGGAGAATCGCCAAAAGATCTTCGATTTGTATAATTATACTTATTGCAACGATCATGATTTTCTATATGTAAGTATTCTATATGTAATCTCTTACTTACACAAAATCATAATTTCACGAGCAGTTATTGTGCAAAACTGATATCAAAGCCACCTTTAGAAACACGATCGGTGAGTAGACCGATGATTTACATTGCATAACTATAATTGCAGATAGAGTCGTTTTGGATGGCAATTTTCGAATTGTATCGGCACGGGGAGAACGAATATTGGATTACGGAAGCGAATGTGACTGAAGATGAACGAATGGTCGCGAATTTAATTTAATTTAGGGCATTAGAATAAATTGCAAAATAGATCCAGACCGCTTTCTGTGCACTATGATCATCACTCAGTCATATTGACCGCACTTACCACATTGCATTGCTTGTTGATCACACTCTCGTTTTCAGATATTGATCAACGGCTTTCATTATTTAAAGTTTTACCACCACTATGTGCCGAACACTGATGGGGCGCTATATTATTCGGAGAAGATAAGGTGAATAAGAAGTAGCTAACTGGAAAAAATAATCTCATGAGTATTGCAGGGAAATTTTGTCTGCCCAGGTAATGTTTCGTATCTTTAATTTCCCCTAGCTGTATCAAATAATCGAGAAGACGGAGAACTCTCAACTAAAGGTTAATTCATTAATCCATTATAGGAGTCAGACTAAAATCCAAAATTATGAGATATCCGGTGAAATATTTTGTATTTTGGATTACAGCAGATACCATCAGAGAGAGAGAGAGAGAGAGAGAGAGTATACTTTCTTACTTTTTTCTGGTAGTCTCCTGAGCCATTCATTGTTATTTTCTTTACAAGAAAATAACATTTCATATCATATTACACTCTCTGTCAGAGAACATTAAAAGGACAGTAAAGGCACCGTTGAATTCCCGCAAATTTCAAGGTCTCGCCACGACTTTCGTCCCGTGGGAAGAAACAAAAGCATAGGCTGGGTGTCGAACCCGCGACAACAAGAATTTGTGTGTTTACTCTCCCTTTAAGAGATGCTTGCAGACATTTTTCATATTTAAAAAATAATTAAATACCGATTGCAGGGGAAAAGGTACGACCTTCTAGTAGCTCTTAACAGATTCGAGTCTCGTACGCGACTTTTGGTCGAATATTTCTATAAACGAATGAATGAGCAGAAAAAGGTAAAGCAAAAGACGCGGCCTCAAAAGTAAATAGGAAAAATCTAAATTATGTGCTTGCTTTCTTCCTTTTTATATGAGCAACTGAAAGAGGACAATATTTGTTGTCAATGGTGAAATTATCAACAGTTATGTGTTTACATATTAGAGAGTATATTCAGACGCCAATTCCACTAGACGGACCATCGGATCACTCCTGGTTAAAAGAACCCATTGTATTTCACTTCTCAGAAGACGAATACGAACTCCACTCACGAGATTAAAAGGGTTAAAAAACCGAAAATTCATTCTATCATGGTTGTTGGTACTACAGTGCTATCAAAGTATCCTGAGGACTTGGTTCGTCTTTTCGTACACAAGGGGTTTGCTGTTATCACTGAGGAGGATTTAAAGAATGGCGAGGATCTCGTATTTATCTGTTAAACTTCTTCAAGATTCTCTTTCTCGAGATTCTATTTGTTTAATCGAGTGACTTTGTACTATCAGTAATTGATTTTCTTATGTTGGCCAAACTAACACAATCCCAATTCGAAAAGGCGTTTTGTAAATGCATAAATATATTATCAAAGAATATTTCTTGTCTTTCCGTTCTGCATCTTTTTAAATAAAGACGATGTTCCATTCGTAGTTTGATTCAGATGGCGAAATAGTCTAGTCTTCTCAGTTAGTCACGGCCAATTCTCAAAATGCATCTTCTTATCTCTTCTTATCACGTTTCTTTTTTGTTTTTGCTTTCGCCGATTCAGAGTACGCATACCAGTGCGTTCGCGTAAGAACCGCTACCCTGCCGTACAGCAAAAAGTGACTTGATGAGTATTATACATATTCTGATAGCCCTTGGTGAGCTTGAACTATTTCCGTTTCGCTCATGGCCTGAAATCTCTAATTAGCATAATTACATGACATCAAAGTTCGAATATTTCCACAGTTTTTTTAAATGTAACTCGTCAGAAAGTCGAGATACGGAGTTGACACAAACAACAATATTGACCGCCTTGACAACCCGCATCGACGGGTGTCATTTGTTTATTCAAATGTTCAATTCTAAAAATTTCATGAAATTTCGACATGGATTTTCTCGAAAACTAGGCAGCAGTTAATCGTAATTTTATGATATGTTGTAGAGAAAACCTCAATCTACAGAATTGGTCAAACAGAATATTCAAATTATTGGGGGGATAGACCCAAATACTGGAAAAACTAAATGCCTGAAATCGAGAGAAACCCTCATTTCACCCTAATTCCACCCACTCCATTCTGAATGAGTGGTCTAAAATGTGAAACGCACGTGCTTTTGGGGACATTTATTCGCATTTCCATCATTTTAGACCGCTCGTTCAGAGTGGAATGGGTGGAATTAGTGTGAAATAAGGTGTTTCTCTCGATTTCAGGCATTTAGTTTTTCAAGTATTTGGGTCTATCCCCCCAATAATTTGAATATTCTGTTTGACCAATTCTATAGATTAAGGCTTTCTCTACAACATATCACAAAATTACAATTAACTGATGTCTAGTTTTTGAGAAAATCCATGTTGAAATTTCATGCAAATTTCAGATTTGAAAATTTGAGTAAACGAATCACACAGTTCGATGCGGGTTGTCAAGGCGGTCAATATTGATCTTCAAGTCAACTCTCTATCTCGGCTCCATGACGAGCTATACTTGGAAAACTGTGGAAATATTCGATATTTGATGTCATGTAATTATGCTAATTAGAGATTTCAGGCCATGATTGAAACGGAAATAGTTCAAGCTCACCAAGGGCTATCAGAATATGTATAATACTCATCAAGTCACTTTTTGCTGTACGGATTTTTGGATGATGTGTGCGATCCTTACGCGAACGCACTGATACAGTTCAATCCATTACAAAAAAAAAGACTCCATTCTAGTTTTCGAATTATCATTCGCCATTCATTTTTACGTAATTGTACAGCCGTAACAGTGAGACGGATTTGATTATTTTCTCACATCTGACCACTTTCGGGGTGTTTGTTATTCCCTGAATACCTGGAGCCTGGATGGATGGCACGTCGGATTCATATAGATATCATATAGATTTTTCTAACACCTTCTTTCATTGGCAAATAGATTGGCAAAGCAACTACGCGTTCAGTGTACTACGAAGACGATACCAAGTTTCCAGCGTAGTAACTACGTATGGTATATTGTATTTCGATAATCATAGGAATTGGTGTCGTAATTGTTTCTCTGATTGCTTCTGATTTGTTCTCTTTCAACAGATCGCTTTTCGCCACATCTCCCCCCCCCCTCCTACTCCGCTCAGAACCCATAGGAATCGATAGGTCGAAAGTGGTGTGTGCTTTCATACTATTTATACACCACGTCGAAACATTTTACGCGAAAAATCCTTGCCTCTCATATACCTTTGAGTTGTATGATACATACAGAAAATCTAGTCATGCGCACCTTAGATACAACAAATAAAGTTGAAGTTCTCTCCCTCTCATCTCTCTCTTGGCCTTACATAGAAGAAACAAGTTATATCAACTTAGATACTCTCTATTCTCAACCAAATATCGTTGGCTAGTGTAGCGTGCAATAAAGAATGAACACCCTTTCATTTTCAGATGGACTCAGCATCACAAAAGTTGGAATCCGAGGGCGTAAGCCACAAGAGAGCGACTAGCACTCTTTGCTTCTTTGCTTCTTTGCTTTGCACTATGCAACTTTAGTACAATAACTGCTCCCCTTTAAATTGTAAATAATATATCATTTCTCTATATTCCAGATAAACGAATTATATTCGTTAAAAAAACAAAAAAAAACTTAAACTTAAAAAAAACTATTCCAGATTACTGGGGAATTTGTCGCTCGTTTTCGCTGCGATCATCACTGGGGTGAATGGATTTCGACTGGTAAGGAATAATAAATTTGGATTAAAAATGTGATCCTGACTTCATAGTCGATTTCGATCTTTGGCTACGGGACCGACCACAAAATGCTACGTGGTCGGCTATCTGTCCACACGTCCGACCATGAAATGCCACGGGACCGACCACCAGCGATTCTAGAGTTTGTCTATATGTATATTTTTTTTTATTTTGTCTAAATCAGTGTGATCTCGTGAATGTAATTGCATTGTTTTGTTTCATTTTTTCATGAAAGTAATGTATACAATACTTTCCCAGGATTCACTCTGTAATCAGTCCTAGATGTTGGCTACGGATTTTGCTTCACAGCATTTTCGTTCCTTCTGGTTCTAGTCATCACTGTGAGTCTAACACACATATTTATATTGTGATTATTTACAAAAATGATACAATATTCCCGTTATTGTCAATACACGAATAATGAAAAGATCCGCTAGTTGTCGTTCAGCTCATTTTTTAAATATTATTTCTCAGATATCTAGTTTAGAACAATTAAGAACATCACAATAATTAAGAACATCACAATAATCGTCTTATTGTTAGGCAACTTATGTGTCATTTCACAACAAAGCATGTCTTATTTGGGAGAAACTGCAGAGATGAAAAGAAGAAAATGAAGAATCAGCGACACTGCATGAATTCTTGAGCAGACTTGTAAACTGACACATTTCGCAGCATATTATAATTATTATTATTTATATACTTTGTATTCAAATACAGCAATCAGACCAATTGAAGTTATCTCTATTAAAACTATTAAAAGATTGCACTTTTATTCGAATCCCAATTCTCTCGATCTCCCTCCTCTTGACTTTGACTGTCATTCTTAACTGAGTCTCCACTAAGCCCTCATTTGCTCTTTCATTCTTGACTATAAAACCCTTCTCCATCGGTATCTCTTCACACCTCAGTCGTCATGGCTCAGTCCGTCCCTCCCGGAGATATCCAGACCGCCCCCGGCACCAAGATCGTCTTCAACGCCCCCTACGATGACAAGCACACCTACCACATCAAGGTACGAGACCCTCCCCCCCTCATCCCGATATAACGTTTGTACGATACCCTTCCCATGACCATTCGAGCTACAGTAACCCTTTTACAGGTGACCAACAACTCTGCTCGCCGTATCGGATGGGCCTTCAAGACCACCAACATGAAGAGACTCGGCGTCGACCCCGGATCCGGAGTGCTCGACCCCAAGGAGGCCGCCCTCATCGCCGTCTCTTGCGACGCCTTCGCCTACGGACAGGAGGTACGGTACCCTCCGCTACTGTAGGTTACGGTAGTATCAACCAACGCCTACATCGCCACGATGTTACCGTATTCTCACGCTATCCGTTCAGGACACCAACAACGACCGTGTGACCATCGAGTGGACCAACACCCCCGATGGAGCCGCCAAGCAGTTCCGTCGCGAGTGGTTCCAGGGAGACGGCATGGTCCGCAGAAAGAATCTCCCCATCGAGTACAACCCTTGAGTGGACCAACTCTTTCTCCTCCCTTGCATGTGATAAATGTGATTGGGACAATTCTTTGTGTTATGAGACTTAGGAGATATGGAATGTTCTTTTCACGCGATAAGAGCAGATAAACAAACAATCTTACTCCCAGTTTTGTGAAATTATCAAGTTTAGTTGAAACCCATTTATCGCTGCACATCATTCCACTCGCCAGTCAACCTTACAGAACGGGCTTTGGAGTGAGAGAGCGTATGAAATCGTGAGGGACTATCGCACTTTTGCACACTCTCGCCTTGATCCCTCTGCCTGTCGGTTTGGAATCATGTAGCTGGGAGCACAGCATCGAGTTGGCGCCAATAACGCCTCTCGTTGTCTGACTCTCTCGTTTCGCACGCTCTCTCAATGATTCACACTTTCTCAACTTGTTTGCCGTTGCTCTTTCGGATGCTGTGGGGAGCACTTCTTAAATTACTAATGCTCATTGCAGAACTGGTGGTTAGCGCTCTTCTTATTTACTACTATGGAAGTAAATATATTTTCATTCACACGAGTTAGTAATTAATTACTTACCTGGAAGTAATCATTTTTGGGAGTTTGTTCGCAAAGAAATAAAAAGAATTTTTTTCGCACGTTCCGGTAAATATTCCGATATTTTCAGTACGTTGGACATTGGGTTATCTACGAGTGGTATTTCTGTCCGTGATACTCATTTTATAAGAATCTAGTTTATTTGCTAGAGAGCCAAAAACAAATCTATATCATGCTTATATGGAGCAAGATTTAAAGGGAACCAATAACAACTACACAGAGCTCAGGGCTTGATTAGGTAACTCAATGGAAGGAAAAGAAGAGTGAGAAGAATAGAGAGTGATGACCCGGAGCATCGAGTGTTGCAGTAACTGCCATCATTGCACACTTCGTAGGCGTATTCGACGCCCTCTACAGTCCTGTAAAATATGAATTTGCATTAAAAGCGATAAAAACAATTTCTGATTGCCTAATAATCGTCCATGTACAACCATTTGATAGTGTCATCCATACGCAATAATAACTCACATCCTTATGCATCCACTATTCGCATCCGCCGTTTTCCCATTGGCCATTAGCATAGTGTTGAATGGTGAGCAGAAAAGTTTCACAACAGACTCTTCGCCACTAGCGATTCCCGCTGAAATGTTTAACTGAAATGTTTAATTTTTTGTGCTTTCAGCACCTGAATTTTTACAATTTTTTTTCATTGTTTAAAAAAATGTATATTTCTGTGTTTCCATTTCAAATACCATTTTCGAATGGTGGCTGTGGTTTCTCTTACCATAGTGGCAATATTCGCTCTGACAGTCATTCCCAGAATCGATTACGCCATTTATCGTCGAACTTACTGAGCACGAGATCTTGGGAGGCGCTGGCTTCAACGGCTCTGAATTTGAAGTCGTTCTTTTGAGGCTCCTATGGCCGAGAAAAAAAGCGAGCAAGTTGGTCGGAACGCTCGGCCATGTGATGGTTATATAATTTTCGTATTATATTGGAGAGCGCAACTAACGAGGGCATTTCGTGTCGCAGTAATCTCCGGTGTTGCACACTTCATAAGAGAATTCGACTCCAAGAATGGTTCTGTAAGATGAACCATTTGAAAATTTAATATTAAATTAGTTAAAAGTTGACATCTAGCTGGCTCAGCAAGAAACACTGAGCGTTTTTATCAGTCCGAATTCGCTTGACACAGATGCCAAGATTACTCACTTCACGTTTCTTTCTTATCATAGGTAACCATGACTAATTGCTTTTCACATCGATCATATGAATTCATAGGAGCTAGTAGAAGTACAGTAGGGTTTACTTCATTCATATCATACACTCAGAAAAAAGTCACTATGATCAGGACACCAAGTGAAAAAGTTCACTTACCTGTAAGTGAAAGTCACTAGAAATAAGTGACATTTCACGTACAGGAGAGTGAACTTTTTCACTTGGTGTCCTGATCATGGTGACTTTTTTCTGAGCATAGGTAACAATGACTCACGTCCTGAAGCATCCGCCGTTCGCTGTGGCATTATTTCCATCGGCCATGATCGCAAAGTCCCGGGGAATGCACGATAATTTAACACCGGCTACTCCTCCCACCATCGTTCCCTCTAAAATATAGTGTTGTTCCGCGTTTGCTGTGACTCTCTATCATAGACAGGTTTTCACTGCAAATTTGCCTCTTTCGCAATTTGTTCACAATCATTATTCGTGTTTTTAAACGTGTGAAATGTTTGCATCATCTAGTGTGTTTATTTTGTGAAGTATTATTCTATTTGTCACTCTGTTACTTTCTCACCATAGAGACAGTAGTTGCCCGTGCAGGTCCTCCCGATGTTGCATGTGTTGTTGTTGACAGCGATACAGTCGTTACACAAAACTGATGCATCTGAAGATGTACTTGAACTCTACTTTAACTCTGGCAGTAAATCGATATTGCAATATTACAACAACATCAGAGTGTAAACTTCGCAAAGCACGTTATTCCAGCCCCATACGGGTCTGGGCGAGAGAGCGTTCAAAAATGAGAGGGCCACTCTCGATTTTATACGCTCTTTATATAACCCTTTCTTCCTGAGGAACAATGTGAAAGAAGTTTTAAAAAAACGAGGAATAATTGTTTTTGAAAAAAATGAAGATCACTTGCCTGCTGCTCCAATGAGAGCTGCAGCAACAACGGCGACGAGCAGAGTATGCATATTTGGAATCTTGAAATAGATAAAATAGTTTTATAAAAGAGCTGAAGAAAATAAAAATTAGCATGTTTAGAACGTTAGATGCGAGGAAATGGCGAAGAAAATAGGAGATGACGGGTAAATCGGCTTTTGCTCCGAATAAATACGCAACTTCCTTATCGCTTTGGAGAGTGTGTAAGTTTCATTGCCTGGACTCAACATGAATCACTGCTCATCAACAGAAAGATAAAATGCAAGAAAAGGGTGCGCCATGGCGTCACTGGACACTATTGTGTGCCACCAGCTTCCTAAACTGGAAACAATTCATTAAATTATCATATCACGCCAGTCACTTGAGAAAATTGGAACTGTGCCAAGTCCAGTCCGAGCCTCTTGTGAGATGCGTGATATTAGATAATATTATGCAATTTGCGTATTGTAAAATAGCTTATCAATTAGACAATAATATTTGTATGTTTTTAAGTTATTGTGTGCGACTATAGGAGATCGTAATTGTCTCTCGAGTTTTATCGATTCGTAATTGATTCATGCAGATAAGGATCGTTTGATGTTCTTTCGCAACAGATGAATCATCGATTGGATAACTGGGCTGCGTCCGATTTTGTAGACAAATATAATTATATTGTATGATACTAAAGAAATTGTTTTATCCTACTTTAATAAATAGGGCATGTTCTCTTTTCATTATCTCTTTTCGTTGTGGACCATGCACTCCCAAAATTTTTTTACACTTGGAACAGAATAAACGAGTCAACTTTGATCAATAAATAGATTTTGTCTGCCTCATCAAGAAATGAAAAAAATAAAGAATTCAAGGAGAACTCATTCATGTGTATGTTAAAAGAGCCAAACAAAGTGTTTATTTTACTCGAAAGTTAAAAAAAACATATTCACGTTTATAACGGACAATTGAGATAAAGTGAGTATTAATCGAGTCTGTGGTGTCTTCATGTCTTCTCTTCTTCTCAACGTCTGTCGCTCAGTCGAGGAATGCGAATGAAGATATCGAGATTCTTATGCCCCGTAGTCATCTCGAGTTTGTACTTGACCTCGTTGGTGTGACTGTATCGATAGAGTGAAGATCATTGTTCCACTTTCTCCCTTCTCTTCGCGACGGTGAAAGGCAACATAAGGCAGTTCCATCTCGTAGAACACCTTTAAAAACAACTAATATTCAATGAAAAGAGCAAAATTTGGATTAAATAATGAGAAACAAAACATGTTTAAAGTTTGACCATACTTATTAGATTAGGGTATGATGCATAATGAAGATGTGTAGAGCATTTTTTCAAGAGAATACCGTACCTCGCTATGCGTTAGATTAGTGTGAAAGTCATGGAGACGAATTGCGCCGTTGAGAAAGGAAGGATCGATACCGTAGAAGTTAAGCAAGAATTCATCGATTATTGATTTGGAATGTATAAACAGCGACATTCGTTCGATGTCCGCCATGCCTTTCACAGTCTGAAAGTGGACCTCTTGACACGTTCCATCTTATCCACCGTAATGCGTACCGTATACCGAATTACCGTAGTTCGTGGCTACTGTTTACCGAACTGCACTCTCCGGTATTTCAACGCACGATGCGCGCGCGATTTCCACTACTAGTTTCGCGCCATGCAAAACCAGTAGCGGAAATGTCGCGCGCGTCGTGTGGAAATCGTGTGCTCTGTTGAAGGTCTTGAACGGAAATTACGGTATCAGGATCAGGCCCGCGCGCGACTTGTGGAAATCTCGCGCGAATCAGGTGAAAATCGCGCGCGCACGATGTTTTTCTGGAATCGCGCGCACATCGTGCGTTGAAATACCGGAGCTAGTTCGTGGACTACCGCACTCCGAACTACAGTAGCTCGTGGCTACCGTATACCGAACTACCGTAGACTACCGTATACCTGGTGGAGTTGGATGATTTGGGAGGCATCGATGCCGACTCCGGCTTCGATCTTCACAACTTCAAGATCTTCGTTCTTGTCGATAATCGATGCGACATCGTTGTAAGTCAGCATTGGCTCAGTTGGCTGTGATTTCTCTGGTATTTTCTTCCCAGTGGTATCCCAGTTCCACTGGGAGAAACATCAAAGGTTCCGACGGTTTTCTCCACTGGGATCCCAGTGACATCAGTTGGATCCCAGTGGTGGAAATCGCCGGAACATTTGATGTTTCTCCCAGTGGGAGGGGAACTGGAATATGGCAGGGAAGAAAATATCAGAGAAATTTCTAGCATGATTTTGCACCAAATCAACCAATCAATAAATGATTTTTGTCGAGATTTGTCCACACAAAAATGACTAGTTTTTTTGAGGCCATTAGTATGCCACAGTTATCTATTTTAGTTTCTCTTGCATCCAACAATTTGTAGTTGAGCAGAAATTGTCTAACCTCTGTTTCAATTTGAATCGACTCTTCCACTTTCATCTGGTGAAGCAACGGAATGAGAATTTTTTGATGACGGGGCGAGAGAAGATGAATCTAATAAGAATAAATATTGAAGCAATCCAATTTATAACAGATCAACAATGTGGGACATTGGTTTACTTCGAGTGAGTCGCTCATTCCCCATTTCACTTTGTGAATAGACCGGCTACTGAAAGAATCGTTAGTGCTGAGTCGGCACGGAACAGCCGCTCTTTAGGATTGTTACCGTAGTAGTCCAACCATTTAAGAGATACCTCATCCTCGCTCAATACCTACAGTGTTCAGGATGGTTGGGATATAAGGTTATTTTTAATGTTAATATATTAAAAATTAAAAACAAAATTGAACTGACTTCGAAGCGCAGACCGCAAGTTCCATCTGTCGATTCTAATTCATCGATTGCTTCTTTTAATGAACCTTCGACTTCGTGAAATCTCTTGCAAGTGCGGCTAACTTCCACACGATCTTTCGTACCGAACCAATCGAAGACTTTAGTGAGCAGCTCTGTTGGAAGGGTCATCAGCCCCTGCAAAGAGGACGGTTGACACACAGATACTGTAAAATAGGGAGTACTGTAGAATGTAGGCACACAAGAAATTTCTAATGCACTGGCAACCAATATACTGTGAGTTGTGGTAAATTGAACCTAAAAACCTAAAAACTTTAAAAAAAATCTAAAAAAAATTGTGATGAATGCCGCCAAAAATATAAAGTGCCAAAAAATTGGAAAAAATGCATATGAGTGATATTTTCCCCGTTTTATCAGACGATTAAAATGCATAAAATAAACAAACATTTTCCTCTCCTCTTGCCTGACGTGCTGCACGGACTTTTATTATCTTTGCATTCAGTTCCGACACGGCGTCACTCGCCTGAAGCAATCGAAATATATCGTACTCATCACATTGGATAAAATGGTAGTTCCGCCTTCCAGAATACGGTAGTTACCCTTTCCACTATACGGTAGTTCCCTCTCGAGAATACTGAGGTTCACTTATTCAAGAATGCTCTAGTTCCACCTTTCAGAATATGGTAGTCCCCTCTTCCAGAATACGATTTCCCCTTCCAGAATACAATTTCCCCTTCCAGAATATGGTAGTCCCCTCTTCCAGAATACAATTTCCCCTTCCAGAATATGGTAGTCCCCCTTACAGAATACGGTAGTCCCCTCTTCCAGAATTCAATTTCCCCTTCCAGAATACGGTAGTCCCTCCTTCCAGAACACGGTAGTCCCTTTCCATAATACTGCAGTTCCCCTGTGAGAATACTGTTAACTCCCTTACAGAATACTGTAGTTCCCCCTTCCAGAATACGGTACTTCCCCTTCCAGAATACGGTAGTTCCTCTTCCAGAATACTACAGCTCCCGCCTCTCAGAATACTGCAGTTCCCCATTCTCGAATACTATAATTAACCTATTCAAGAATACTGTAGTTCCACTACCAGAATACGGTAGTTCCCTCTTTCAGAACACGGTAGTCCTCCTTTCAGAATACGATAGTTCCACCTCCCAGAAGACCTTTTTTTTCCAGTATCTTTTCCAGTATCCAGTATACTGTAGTTCCCCCTTTCAGAATACGGTAGCCCCCTCCTAAAATACGATAGTTCCCCCTTTCCAGGATACTGTAGTTTTCCCTTCGAGACTAGACACTCCAATACCTCTCTCAATGCTTTCCTCGCCGCAAAATATCTTTCCCTGGCAGCCTGCTCGTTCTCCTCAGCTACACGCTTCTCTTCGAGTAACTGAAAAGCACCGAACTGAAGGTTACCGTAATCAATCGATCTTCTCGCCAACTATCTAAGAGAGTTGAGTTCACTACTACGGAAACAAGCGGAGAGGCACATGTTAGAGAGTTCTCTCTCTCTCTCTCTCTCTCTCTCTGTGTACGATTACGGTGCTCGAACACCGTAATCCAACTCACATCATCCAACTTCCTCGCCCGATCCTCTTTAGTTTCTTCTGCAGCATTGAGAGGTGGAGCCATGAATATCAGCAGAAAGGTGGATGCCAATCCCTGAGAATTGCAAGGATAACGGGAAGGGAGCTACGAAGTACGGTGGTCCAGTCAACGATAAGGTTGGTAAAACATAAAATGTGACGATCATATCAAAATGAAACACCCCACGGCGTTATGGCGGGAACAACTTTGAACGGCGAGTGGAGAATCCCATTGCACAGTCTCTCTCACTTTCTCTCCTCCCTCGCTGACCCCTTCCCATTGAGAGACAGACCCTCGTTTGATCTACCTCTCTCCCCTACCCCCCCCCCCCCGTGAAATGCCATGCATCCTCGTTGTCATCCTCAGTAGAAGTTATCCACTGTCAGAACTGCATTCTGGCACGGCAGTCTATGAGACTGATAGTTGGAAAGTGCAGAAATGTCATGTATGTGAGCGACGGTCCCACAACGAATTCATTTTTTTCTTAATTTTGCCCAGAACGCCGTGTGCCAGGAATTGTTGGTCCTAATATTGTGTACAATTAGGAATAAAAAATGAGAAGTATTCATTTATAAATATTACACAAATCATGCGCGTTTCTCTGAGATCAACTCACTGTTGATTGTTAGTGAAACATTTTGATGATACAACCGATCGATAAAATAATTTACTATGGCTATAGGGTACGGCGTATGATATTGATCTACTGTGGGTCACCTGAAGTTACAAAATCGATAATGATAGAGAGGGAATTAGATATGACAAGTGTACCATAACAAAACAATCTAGTACTCATGCTACAACCAGGAAAGGAAAGTGTTAGCTACCGCAAGAAAGGAAGGTCAATACCGTACTCAAATAAGGCAACAGTTTGTAGGGTGGAAACAATTTAAAAATAACTGTCATGCAACGCAAATATGTCCTATAAACGCAAAACAATGAAAATCGGGATCAATACTACACCACATACTCTTGAGTGGATAATTACCGTAATTTCCGTCAATCAATCGATAATCTCACATAATCACACAATCTTTTCCTTCTTCTACCGTAGCCGTACTAACTGCTTCTTCTCCCCCTCCCACTCTCATTTGTCGCTCTCGCGTCCTCTCGGCGCCTCTGTCCACACTTCTCGACCTGGTTCTGGCGCCCGCTCGGCGGCCACCCGCGCCACTTTCGCGGTCGATGGGTGGTCGTCTGGCGCCGGGCTGAGCCTCCGACGAACGTACTGCGCCACCTAAAAAAAAGTAAAATTAAAATCTACTTTTCGCAGATAGAACGAACTGAGCGCGAGAACGATTGCCTACTGCAATATTATTGTGTGTTTCTTTCTACAACGAGACTCGCTCTCAAGAATCGGAGATGCCAGAAATTTAGAGGCTTCTATGGAGACAGAGTACCACCAATTCACCTGCCTCCCCACTTCCTCAACTTAGAATCAAAATCTCACCGGGGCTGCCGAAGGCGTCTCTCAGCGCCCGACTGCGCATCAACTGTGCTGCGGCTGCAGGTTCCGTGGCTGCAGCGGGCTTAGGCTGCTGCAGTATTGGAGCAGCAGGTGCAGCTGCAGCATCTGCAGCATTCTGTTCCTCTCTGCTGCAACTCTCAGCCGGTCCGAGTGCCTCACACAGAATACTCAAATGGCCATCGAATACGTGCAGAATGTGCACGTAGCCAATGCTGAAAAGAATAACAAATTCAATCAGCATTCAGAATTTGTACTTTTTTAGATGTCCAACCCGTACAATACATAGCAAAATTGACAATCAACTATAGATGATGGATGATAACACACTGTTAAAACACAGGATTGACGGCTAGATCGAAATTTCCTTACAATTAGAACCGCTTTCAAAGTACAGCGAGATCAATGTTTCAAGTGATTATCAAGGTGCTCGGTAGACGATTTGAACCAATATTATTCCAATGTGATTACATATTATCAAAATATTATTGTTATATTGAAGCATGCACAATTGTTTCGGAAAAATACAAAAGAAAGTTACATTATTAAAAAAACTTACCAGTTCTGTCCGGCCCATTCAATGAGTTGTCTGCAGCCGATTCTCAGTCGCAGCATCGCTGCAGCACCCGCCCTACGACCTGCAGCAGATGGGTTAGTTGTTGCATCATCGTTACGTCACTTCCATGATACATTCAACACTCGCTCCGCGGAAAGCAAATCTATATTTAGGCGGTCAAGAAAGAGTAGAAGAATAGGTCTCCAGTAGCATAAAATCTGCAGCTTTTAAGTTCCAAAGTAGTTGAACTAGACAATATGACATGCTGCAAATCAATTCGATGACGTCATACCTGCAGCAACCGACAGCGAGGCGCGTGCGACCGCCGCGTCTCGCAGCACCACGCACAACTGCAAGAATAATTATATTTGAACGAGGGCACAACCACGCCAGCACAGCACCGCCCACTTTTCCTGATACATCAACGATGAAGCGCGAACACACCAGGATTTCATTTTCTGTATTTGAAATTTCCACGAAATTGAAGAAATCATTGAGGACATCACCGCAGGCGTAAATATTTAATAATTTGAAATCTGCAGCCCACCAGGAAGACCCAATCCATGGCCGCAATCTCCGAGAACGCGCCGAGCATGTAGCGAAGCTGCGCCTCACGAGCCTGCAATCATTGTATGGAGTTTATTCAATAAAACACGCCACCCGGAACTTCTTGGCTACAGTTCAGTTACTAATACTGATTTTATCCGATTTTGATATTATCGCCAACAGTCTCAACTTAGTTGAAAGCCCCTCAATGGATGATAGTTTCTCGTTTCAATAACTATTTGAATTCGAAAATGTGCATATCATCTAATATTGTTTGGACGTGATGTTGCCCTTCCCCTCACCTCATTGCCCTTGACTGCCTCACTCGGCCCGAGTAATGGCTCCATCTGAAGACCACCTGAAAAATCAATCAATAATCCATCTCACGTCACCCTCCTACCGTATATCCACCACATTATGGCTACAGTAACCTATCGAGTCTTTCGTTCGATAACTGACTGTCTACAGTACCTCACATTTCTCTATATGTACTAAGATGGGGGGGGGCTCCCTCGCGCGTCTATTTTCCGGCTCGGGCACCTTTTCCATTTGATCTTTCTTGATTTACTGGATTTTGTACGTTCTTTTTCTCAGGTTAAATTTAAATAATCGAATTAATTTTAGGTTTGTGAATAGTTCTGACCTAGTTGATCAAATCAGACCGGATTTTCAACTAATCCCGATTCATCCCATGGAGTTCCGAGAGGCCAGAATAGGCCATTTTTACGCACATAAGGACATCGGATATTTTCACTTTTGACCTGTGGTCAAAAGTGAAAATATTCGATGTCATGAAATTTTTACAAAAAAAATCATTTTAACCATTACCAAGCATGGAGAATCGGATCACGTCCACCGTTCGACATTATTTCGCCTCCGAAGGCGGTAGTTTGTGTCTGTTCCGCGCATTTCGCGCCTGTTTTGTTGACTATTAATTCCTCTGCCATACTTTATCATATTATTCTCTATCGTAAAAATAATTAAACTTTTCTGAGTTTGTAAGATATGTAATCAGAATCATCATCAGATGGCTGATTTGCGCAACGGAAAAAGGAGGCGCGATATGTGCGGAACAGAAACAAACTACCGCCTTAGAAGGCGAAATAATGTCAAACGGTGGACGTGATCCGATTCTCCATGCTTGGAAATGGTTAAAATGAACTTTTTGTAAAAATTTCATGGCATCGAATATTTTCACTTTTGACCACAGGACCCTTATGTGCGTTAAAATGGCCTATTCTGGCCTCTCGGAAGTCCATGCGATAAATCGGGATTAGTTGAAAATCCGGTCCGAGTTGATCGCCTAGGTCAGAACTATTCACAAACAAACAAATTAATTCGATTGTTTAAATTTAACCTGAGAAAAAGAACTTGCAAAATCCAGTAAATCAAGAAAGATCTAATGGAAAGGGAGAGGGAGAGAGAGCGCCCGAGCCGGCAAATAGACGCGCGAGGGAGCCCCCTCATGTTAGTACATATAGAGAAATGTCAGTACCTCCCATGCCTCCATTCATACTGGCAACTTCATCCATCGTAACGCCCGATGTTCGCATCGACGAGGGCGAACCCGATCGATAATCTTGACCGATACCGTAACCATTCTGCAGCCCTGCAACAACAAACTACTGTACTCCAAGCGAATTCAAACAACAACAAAAAACTCGGAATGCTCACGCGGAATATAGTTAGTCCGTGATAGCGTTACTAGTACCACCGTAATCTCTATCCTACCGTACCCGTGACTCTTTCCATAATTGCCACCACTTCTCCATTCACAGACGATGCATTCTCTTGGTCTGTCGTCGCTTCGTCGATTGGAGTGATTGGAAGAGAATTCTACAAAGAACATGATGAATGTATGCGCAGTATTTCCAATAGGACATTTAATTTTCACGCACGCTATATAAAAGTTCCCCTACGGTCTAATCTAATAAATCCTTATTGCTCCACCTATTCAAAAAAGTAAAACTACAAACAGAATACAACTGTTATGAGGCAATTAAACCTCCCACCTCGTCCCTCGACGCTTTCTTGCTGAACATGGACGTTGGCGTCGTCGGAGCCTCACTTCCGGCATCTGAATAATAATAATAATTAGCATTATATAAAAATTGTATTTAGAATTATTTATCACGGCAAAAAGGGGTTTCACAAGAAGCTTATATCTTATTGTTAAGCTATTTCTACTACTGATTATCGGCATCATAGGTCAAATGGGTTTTTCGCAAGTTCACAATTAGCATAGGGCGGGGGATGTCGACAGAGGCCTTCATGTGTCTGTCCTGCACTCTCTTGCTACGTTAATCCGGTTTATATGCAAAGTGCAGAAGTGCCTATCTTCGCACGCGAAGACCTATTTGACCCATGATCGGCATTGCCAGCAGATGACAATATTTTACCCGACATGCAGGCGACAGATGCACTCGATCGAATGCCCGCGAAACGCTTCGCCAGCTGCTCGACCACACTGAAATAAATCAATGATCACGATAACCCATTTATCCAATGAACTAATGGAAATATTTGAATGGAATTTCCGTTAATTAGCACTTTCAGGAGCAAACATAAACGCGATCAAGTATGATTGTTAAGCAACTTCTAAGGTACATCCCCTTCTCAAGAATCTTTTCGCAACTGTAAACGTGATACATCACTTACAATCCCCTTTTAGATCGGAAAGTGTATTAATCAATTCGAGTTTTCTGGAGGGTCACTAATCGATAAAATCACGCAACTCACCGACTGCTTGCCACTGGGTACGGCCACTCGAACTGGGAGTGAACTCTCTGCAGGGCAACCGACCAATCGGCGATTCGGAGGGGAGAGGAAGAAGAGGGTTGAGATGAAGAAGAAGGAGGAGGGCAGAGTGAGGTCGAAGCTGAGAAGGAATACAGTCAGTTAACGATAGATAGATATTGGAACAACTAAGCATTTAAAGCCAAAAAATCAAATGTTCTCCAAATCTGTGGATCATTGACAGATCTGTGAATTCGTGAAAATTGCCAAAAAAATTGTTTCAGGCCTTAGATGAGATAACTTAGATGAGGGCGTGGACGTGATAGTCCATTGAACGAATCCACCAACAAAATAAATAATACACTCACCAATTGATGCGAGCAGCGCGGGTGCGTCCATTTCGAGGTGCGAGCAAAGGCAACCTGCAATCGATTAATACTCATGGTGATTACAGTAATCGACGTACCGTAACCTACAATTTGGAAATGCTTCACAGTATACCCTATTCCTTATTGTCAAAACGCCTTCAGTATTGCAAATTGATATCTTCCATCGTAATCTAAACTTCTACCGTACTCACCCAGATCGCGCACACAGTACTCCTCCAGCAGGCCTCGCGCGTGATCGTGAATCAGTCGATTCATACTGTAATGGATACCGTACCGTATCACTGTGTCCATTACCGTAACCATAGATGATCTATCACCGGAAGTCCGTTCAACTGACCGTTCAAGCATGGCATTCGTGGTGGTCGAATTGGGGGAGTGAGGAGAGGAGGGGGAGAGATCGGATGATTGGGCCTGCAGAGTGATCGTAGTGAGAAATGAAAGGGACAGATGGAAGAGACCAAGTATTAGTGGTATCATTTACCTTAAAATTTTAGAGTTCATTCAGATCAGAGAATTTAGGGGAGGGGGGTACTTGTAGAGCCAGAAACGATCACTGATACTATCCTAACCGAACCCTTACACCAACCGTGAAACGGTGAATCACCTTTACGTTTTTTTCTTTCACCCTTACATTGATTGAGACTCAATTCAATCACTATCCCCTTCCTCACCTTTAGTATTCTCTTGCTGCTAGCCGAATCCTTCCTAGTCACTTCTCTCGTTGTAGTCGTCCCCTCCTTTCCTCCCGTTCCCTCACTCACCGAATGAGAGTGACGGAGACGCCCCACTTTACCCGCTGAAATGATAGACACATATCAATATTTTGTATTGTTAAACAAAAAAATAATGTTAACCCTGAATTTTCCCCTGAAACTGCTAGCAGATTCAAACTGATTGCTGAAGTTCGTGTAGAGAGATCATATCTGCCTAATCGATAACTGCCAGATACTGTACCCGCTTGGAATCGTGCCAGGACCAGTTCATCAGCAGCGGCCGCTCCCTTTGATGCCACACTCATTGAGCCACGCGATGGACGGCGACCCTGAACAAACGAATCAATATTTAAGAAAATAATACGTGTTTTTTAAAAAAAAAAAATTGAACCACTTGAACCCCTCCACTTGAACCAGAGTGTACTCATCGCAACAATCGTACGAGGGTTTCCTGATTCACCTAAAGAAAATATAAAATCGCAGAACCCGACAACTTGCAGTTTCATCAAGTTGGTTTAAACAGGGCATCATTCCACGGTTCAATCCACGCACTACGAGAGACTATCGGACTCAGTCGAATTACTCTTGGCACAGTAGGAAAAGTGAGAGATTGAGTGAAACATGGCATTATGCACAGTAGCCCAGGAGGAGTTGCCCCGTGATGTAAAAAGTTGCGAAAATCGCTTCTACGCCTCAGGGCATTTACGTCATAGGAATTTCCGGTTTTTGAAAAACTTCGTCAAATGACCTAATGAGTGGTACCAATCGATTCCTCATAAAATTCTAAGACTTTTTCGACTCTGGACATTTTTCGATATTTATCGATCTAACGCCAGAAAACTCGGAAATGTGAATATCATTTTCAATTTTAATTTATTGTACCTATTTCCCACCGCCAACTACAAAATTTTATTTTCGTAAAACATTTCAATAACAATGACTTGCATTTCGTATAAATATGGTACATTTTAATTTTGGCGGAAAATGTAAACTTGGAGAAAAACGGAGTGCCATACAGTTTATAGTGTGCTTACTGTAAGTCGGACGAGATTTGTATTTCTGTTAAACGGCGTCAGGGCAGAATTTATCGTGAGTAAAATGACTCGCCTGTTGCAATAAGACTCGGTCGTATGCGGTAATTTGATTACCGTAACCGTTAAGTGATAAGGCGAAACTCGGCCGGCATACTGTAGGCACACCATAAATGGTATGGCACTCCGTTTTTCGCAAAGTTTACATTTTCCACCGAAATTAAAATGTACCATATTTATACGAAATGCAAGTCATTGTTATTGAAATGTTTTGCGAAAATAAAATTTTGTAGTTGGCGGTGGGAAATACGTACAATAAATTAAAATTGAAAATGATATTCACATTTCCGAGTTTTCTGGCGTTAGATCGATAAATATCGAAAAATGTCCAGAGTCGAAAAAGTCTTAGAATTTTAAGAGGAATCGATTGGTACCACTCATTAGGTCATTTGACGAAGTTTTTCAAAAACCGGAAATTCCTGACGTAAACGCCCTGAGGCGTAGAAGCGATTTCGCAACTTTTTACATCACGGGGCAACTCCTCCTGGGCTACTGTGCATAATGCCATGTTTCACTCAATCTCTCACTTTTCGTACTGTGCCAAGCATCTGAACAAATATGTTGATCCACTCAGAGTCTCTCCTACTTCTTTGATATGACGCTGTTTGCGTTAGGATCAACAAGGGTCTGGAACAGGTAAAAAATCGAAATGGCTCAAAACTTGCTCCTAGGGGTAACTTTCGACGCTGAACACGATGGTGCCATCGATTTCGCAATAGGACGCCTGTGGGCGCCGATACGGCGCCGCGCCTTTTTGGCGGAAAACGTGTTTTCCGAGTAAAACTCACTTCGGAGTGCTCGTACAGGGGCAAAACCTTAATTTCTATAACAGAATTTGACGCTCTATCATCTGGTCAAAACCACATTACACGATTCTACCTGGTTTTCGAGAAAAAGTGAATTTTTGACCCCGAACATATCTCGAGCGAACCCGTTACCAGATTATAGAGAATTTTTTTCTGATCATTCTGATACATTTGTTACCTCATTGTACCCCCGGGAAAGTTATTTTATATTGCCTCAAAGCATTTTCGCGCGCGCGGAACGCGTGTGATGACGCGGCATCCGCGTGGCCGAAGTGGTAGTGGTCCAGAACTTCCACCCGAAGGTCATTGGTTCAATTCCAGTCGGTTGCGAAAGCTTTTTGCCGAATTTTTTTTCATCGAAAAATTGGCTTTTTCAAGAATTCAGAAAAAGTGCCAATATTGTACCAATGACCTTCGGGTGGAATTGAACCAATGACCTTCGGGTGGAAGTTCTGGACCACTACCACTTCGGCCACGCGGATGCCGCGTCATCACACGCGTTCCGCGCGCGCGAAAATGCTTTGAGGCAATATAAAATAACTTTCCCGGGGGTACAATGAGGTAACAAATGTATCATAATGATCAGAAAAAATTCTCTATAATGTGGTAACGGGTTCGCTCGAGATATGTTCGGGGTCAAAAATTCACTTTTTCTCGAAAACCAGGTAGAATCGTGTAATGTGGTTATGACCAGATGATAGAGCGTCAAATTCTGTTGTAGATATTTAGGTTTTGCCCCTGTACGAGCACTCCGAAGTGAGTTTTACTCGAAAAACACGTTTTCCGCCAAAAAGGCGCGGCGCCGTATCGGCGCCCACAGGCGTCCTATTTCGAAATCGATGGCACCATCGTGTTCAGCGTCGAAAGTTACCCCTAGGAGCAAGTTTTGAGCCATTTCGATTTTTGACCTGTTCCAGACCCTTGTTGAGCCCTTGTTGATCCTTACGTGGACAGCGTCATATAAAGACTCACCTGTATGGAAGTCATGGATCCGAGAGGGGGTGGCGAGCGGGCGGGCGATTGCTCCATGTCTTCTGTATTGTTATGATTTGTGAAAGAGTTGACTAGTAGATTCAACAAATGCGCTCAACTCAATAGCTGCTCCCATAGCCTCAATTTGCCTGGTAGGTCGCCAATATTCATTTAGCACACCACCAAAAGACACCTTTTAAATTAATATTTTTTAAAGTATTTAAAATATATTACAATAATCGTATAGATTCCTCACCAGCGTCAATACTCTTGGCGAATCGCACTAGATCCCTTGCGAGTTGCCAACTGCACGAACTGAGCGACTCTCGGAGCAGATGGGCTGATTGCTGGAAAATCGATAATTACCCTTGCTAATTAGTGCAATCGAAAATAAATTAGGATTCAGCTCTTCCTAAAACCTATTCGGACAAGAACTCATAAGAGCGTTGGCATCTCTAGTACTCAGTATCTCTCCTAACCAACGTGGCCTCATGGCTCAGGTGGTAAGTGCCCAGACCTTCCACCCGAACCACGTTGGTTCGAATCCCCCTCCCCACATGGCGTCGTAAAACGGGGACTCTGCTCTTTGTGGGCGTTTCTCTACCTAACTGCGCAATAGAAAAAGTCAAATCAAGGTTTTCACTGCACGCAAGTGGTGCTGTGAAGGTGAGATGTCGACATTTTGTTTTTTGCCCATTTGCAAATTTTTGAAGGACATTTTGGTACAACATGCACATGCACGTCTCGTTTTGATGTCGTAAAAAAACGAGACGTGCATGTGTATGTACCCAAATCTACAAATATTCTTTTCTCTCTGAGGACAGTAAGAATTTTCGAAAAAAATTTAAATAAAAAACAATTTAAGTAAAGTTCTTACCTCGAGACTGACGGTGGCGCTCTCAATATTCTGCAGGATGATGAGGTAGCTGGCAGCCGTCTCCAATTGGCCGTCACGCAGACACACCTGTAATAAAACAATAACTATCCTTTCCATGCCCTGCCATTCTCGCGTTAAATACACCATCTAGCACCATTGTCGTAATTCACTTGTTTGCTGAAATTTCTAATCACATGACCTCAGTACTTTTGAATAGAACACATTCCAATCATTTCTTATCTATCTTAACCATTTCGTCATCCCTATGCAATCTCTCACCTCGAACAGATCATTGGGTGCGCCGGTGACCTCGAATAGCGCCGGCCACAGTGCCAACTCCGTCTTCCTCGCACAATGGGCGATGGTCTTGAGGAACTCGGGGAACTCTTGGATGAAGGCGACCACACGAGGAAGGAGGGGATCTGACATATTGATTAAATATAGAAATGTGCTAACTATTAAAGAGAAATTGAATGTTTGAAGAAGACAAGGGAGAACTTCCTAAAATTAGATAGATACGGGCTACCACATGTAATGTATCAGAGAAAGCACTTTACTATTCTAAATACGACGTCCGTGAAACCACGGATTAGCGGGTAATATTAAATGCCAATTCTCCTTCTCGAATTGGCTTGAAGGGTCGGCACGTTTACGTAACAACACACCCCACGATTTCCAGTTTCACACAAATTTTAAGTTTGGCCATAATCGCGAATTGTAATTCCGTGTATGTAGCTGAAGAGAAAAAAAGAGTAACATTTAGACAGTACCCGGAATGGGCTCGGCACTCGTCGCCTCCTCCTCCAGCACATTGTGCAGCAGCAGCTCCAGCGAGTGAGTGAAGTAGGGGAGGTATCTGGAATGGGAATAGATACGGTACATATTCATTAGTGTTCAAATGTATCGATTTATGCAGCAGCTTTTTTTCTAAATTCTAGCTAAATGTAAAGTAGGGTTCATCCAACACAGATAACTATCGATCCAGTAGGAGTACAGTACCTGAACGACTCTGCCAGATCGAGGGCGAACATGCCGAGATTCCGCTTAAGAAGTTGACGGAGAAGATGGTGGATGAAGACCTGAAAAGGATAAAATAATTATTAATAACAATATTTATGCAATTCACTACACAAACAAGGATAAAATATAGAAGCGCAATGGATCTAATATTCTACCCACCAACAATGTGGAAAATGACTACAGGGTATTTAATTGAGTTTTACGTTCACGGTCATTTCTTGTTTCACAAGCACTAGAACAGAGGGAACTGTTTGAGTATGCGATCTGTTCCACAAATCGCCCACCATTAAATTTTCTTCGCAAATAGTACACCCCGTATCGTTGTCTTCTCAATTACCGTACCTCACTATTTCGATGGGGCGTGTAGAGTGTGAGTGAGGTACTGTAGACTGCAGGCGTCGATTCCACTCCCGTCGCGACACAGTCCCCGCTCGCCATTACTGCAATATTGATTTTAGATGTGATAAATAAGGCAATAGTTCAAAATTTCCTAGCAGAGAGTATCGATGCTTGATAATTTGGTTATTATCTGTATTACACCGCCACAATCGCTTGCCACCCGCACCGCTACCTCATACACACCTGCCGAAGCTGGGATCCCGCTTGTTTCACATATATTTTTGCTAATTAATTCTATACTTCTCCCTAACCAATCACTGGGGAGTCGAATGGGATTTCTGACGACGTCGAAAAGGCAACTTATCTTCGGTTCTAACCTATCGGTATATTTTGTCCCCCTTTCTCTACTACTCACACGCGGGATTGATCTCCATTCCGAATGGAATCATGATTCTCCTGGACAGGAACGAGTCGTGATGGTGTGGCAGGGGACCCCCTCCTCCCCCACCCGCACTCGGGAGGGAGAGATTGGCGGAACGGGTGCGACCAGTGAGCAGTGGCAGCCATACCTGAAAGAATTACACTTTTGCATTACTTAAATGACTTTATTAATTATAATTAATGCAAATCGGGTTAACTGCACAGACAAGAGCTCCGCATACATTTAGTAATCCTATTGGCTCGAGTATGAGAGACAGAACCACCGTTCACAACATTATTAATGTATCCTGAGTGATTTGACCACAACAAATTTCCGAAACTGCTCTCCTTCTATAGACAGTAGGGATGGCTTCGCAAGAAAAATGACCGGTACAATTCTTGCAAAAGTGAAGAATGATCTTGCATATTCTTGAGAGGGAAATGACTTGGGAGTATTACTGGGAAGAATGGGAAGCAAGATTCTTGGAACTGGCAAGAATCTTGCTTGAAAAAAACCACGTTTGGTGACCGAAGAAAATTCTTTCAAGTCGAAATCGCATTATCTGCGTCTACAATAACTAATTGGCGTAGTATTGATATATTTGACCGCTAAGTTCAGGCGCTAAATTGAAAATGACTGGGAAGCAAGATTCTTGCTAGGATTGGGAATCTTGATTCACCGACAACGCTCTTGGGAAATGATGTAAATGAGCAATTTCCCAACAAGATCTTGCTTGACTAGCCATCCCTATTAGACAGCCAAACAATAAATGGCAGCAATAAATACACTTTTTTTCCGAATAAACGCAGAAGAACAATCTCATTGAAATTTTTTTTTGAAAAATATTTCCCAACAGTGAAAATCGATCGGACAATTAAGTTTTCTCTGTATTCGCTTCACGCAGTTTGGGTCGGATCGCTCGCCTCTCGCACCGTTGCTTCATACACAACTGCCGAAGCCGCGATCACCCCGGTCATCGCGGCTTCGGCAAACACTCACATTGTTAATATCCTTAGAAAAATATTCCCTAACAGAGAACGTCGATCTGAGAACAAAATGATTCTGCTATTGTTGGAAATGTTTTCTCGACTATTGAAGGATCGCACACATCCCAAATGTTGTTCACGACGGTCCCTACAAGTAAGTTTCAGAAGCGGCATAAAAAGGCAGAGCGTCCCCGCCATAGAAACGAGAGAGAAAAGCAGGGTGCTCCTGCACCTATTTCTGTTCTATACACATCCTCCACGAAACAAAGTACGCACCCCAGATAATGGTAAAGATATTCTGCGTTTTGGAACTGGAACCTGTATCATGGGAGAACAAGATTTACTCACATCATGCCATCACTAAATATTTTAACTTTTATGCCTTATCGCAGAAAAGGAAATTAGCTCAATCAGATCTCCATCATCTAAATTTTCTCTGTGTAACTCAAAATCCATGTGTTCACGAAAGTACCGTTTCCCATTCTCGAAACGCGAATACTCCCAGCAAACCAACACTAACCGATATCGTAGAAATAATAAATATTTGGCAAACGCGGACCGCACATCCAAGCAATAATATGCTCTCTCTTCAAGTAAATATTTCGTATGAAACACCAAACTCACATGGCTTCCTCTCGCACCGCAGTTGATCCACAGCGCGTTGCGCAGCGGCGACGACTTCGTGTCCTGACCAATCTCAGTTCTGTCGTCAATCAATAAATTAATTCTACCGTACCTCGTCGTCATCGTCGTCCGCTCTGCTCTCGACCGCCCTATCGTGCCACACTTGCTCCACGAACGAGGCGATCGTCGCCGGCTGATTGAGCTGCAAAATGTTTAATTGTGGGCTGCAAAATCATATACCGATGATTTCACAGTTGGTTCTTCTTCTCTCTTCTTTCCTCTCAATTCGCATGCAACAACCATTCAAAAGGGCTGCCCATCTAGATTTATTACGCCCCTCAACTCCTAAGATCCATGGATACCGTACCTCCCCCCGCTTCGACCAGAGATGGCGAGAGAGTATGGTAGACTGAGAGTGCGACACCGCGCTCTCCTCCCCTTGCCCGTTCTCTCTCGGCCGGAACGAGCAAGAGGGCGGGGGAAAGGGGGAGAGGCCGAAAAGGACTTGGATGGTCTGGAGACTCTGGACCGCCCCCTTGTCACAGCGATTTCGTATCTCACTCATCGCCAGTCTTGTCTATTCCTTCCTAGAACCTCCCATATTCACCTATTCCGCACTCCCAACATCTTCCTCAGATAACTATAATAGATTCGGAGATCCCCTTCCCCATATCTTCCCCATATTTCTTGCCAAATTTCAAATCCTATTGCGCCTTGGATGTAGCTACATTAATATTATTATTATTATTATCTAGATAATGCCTCTGATGGAAGTGCTGGCCACTACTGCCCCTCCTACGAGACATGTGGTCATCGACTGGTGGTGGACAGCGCTCGCCATAGTTGCCGGAGTAATCTCCATTGGCTTTGCCATTCTCAGGGTCAGTTCTACTGTATCGTATAACATCGTTATATTAGTGGAAGCAAAAAAAATCAGAAGCTGGAATTGATCGTTTCAGTGCTATAGCCATTACGCGGATCGTCGATAGATACATCCCGTTGGTCGAGTGAGTTGTAAATTTGTTTGCCAGAAGGGATTGAGTTCTTATCACAGGATGCTCATTCGCCCGTTCGTATCTACACATCGCAACCGCAATCAATGATGTTGCCGATATTTGCCGTACAAAAACTTCAACTGCTTTTAACTTTCGCCTTGTTTCAACCGAATTGTATTCAGATAAACCATCTACTCTTATCTTCGTATCCATATTGTGCGCGAAGATCTCAAAAAGAAAAATATTCGCACATTCCAGCACAGCTTCACGTCCGCCCTATCCGGAACACCTAGAGCAATCGCTTTTTCAAGAGATTTTTTTCGAACCTGTAAAGATCAAAGATCACTCCTCTCACCTGGAATCGATTCTCCTCGTCGACGACCCCATTCGTCTCGTCTCTCGTCACAGCTTTCGGAGTTAGCGTGTACAGTCTACAATTGGGGAGAGTTACCGTAATCCTCCTCCTGTAGAACAACTAAACTACCGTACCTACTATGAAAATATGAGAGGCTACGAACAACAATAGTTAACTTTTCCACTAAAAATCAATACTCCCCGCTACCGTACCTGCCAGAGATGTTGAGCAGCACCGTGTCGACTCCCGGCACGAAGATTGCGCAAGTGCCTGCAAATAACAATCTCCTTATAATCAATAATAATCCATTCAATATGTAGTACTCGCTGAATTCAATCGAGTGATCGATAACTACATTTCACATACCGTAACACCCATTTCGTTCTACCGTATACCTTTATCGTAAGTGAGCACCGTGAGATGGACGGAGACGAGGCAAGCGATGTGCGGGATCAGCTCGCCTGAGAAATATAATTATTATTTGGACTAACTAATGAGGAATAAGCAAAATTGGCAGCTAAATTCTCATTAATATCAGCCCACTGAAGCAGCGATAACGCGGGTTTGGAGTAAATAATACAAAAATTCAAAATTAGCTCAAATAACACTGCACTTACCTCTTGTCTCTTGTTCACAACCGCACCAATTGTGTACCGTAAACCTCCATCATCTACCGTACTCCCCTACTACCTACAGTAACTCGACCGTAACCCCATGACTCTCCCTCACCAATTCTAATCTCGGACGTTCTCTCCATGGTCTCTTCTACGTTACCGTGTCGATCCCGTTACAGTCCACCGTGCACTCCCATCACCTACCGTATCACGCACAGTCTACCATGCTCTGCTTGCTACGGTAACCCTATGACTCTCCCCCTTACCAATTCTAATCTCAGCCGTTCTCTCCATGGTGGCTCTCGGGTGTCCGTCCCGCTCTCCCTCCACATCGCATCTCGTGAGGGTGTACATGAGAAGGCGCGACTCAACGTCCATCGTCACCAGAATGTCGCCTCTGAGAGCAGAATTGCTAATTAACTAACTTTGTATATTATAATACATATGTTTTATTTATTAGTAAACGCGATCAGACTCAGCAAGATCCCGGAAAACCCGCAATCTAGACTCAAATGATATAGGGGAAACTCGCCTAATAGAGACGTTTTTCTCACGTACTCGCTAAATTCAAGTTTCATCAAATAAATATGTACGCATACCAGTATTTCAGCTTAATCATGTAAGTGTTAGGATGTGCCCATGAAAAATTATGCAATAAATAAGAAGAAGAAAATTTCGCAAACCATAACTACTGATTCAAACTGGTTTTCGCATAATTATGAATTAACTAATTACTTATTTTAAAAAAAACGTAAACAACAGCGGGCCCACTAGTACAGCTTTTCTTGAGATAATTCATTTTACTAGTGTAACCGGAAACTTCTCATCGAAACTCCGGAACCTACTCAACTATATCACCTGGATGGTACTTCGATTCACCTTGTTCAATATTTTTTTATTAAAAGCAAGGGGGAACACTCACTTCATATTCGACATGATGATGCGCGCGTCGGTCTCCTTTGTCGAGGCGAATCTGCAACAATGCTTCCTTGTCTTACAGTATCCAACTACAGTATCCCTCCAGACAATCCGTCCTATCGTACCCGTCCCCCTATTCTATAGTACCTCTCTAATGATGGATATACTACGTAACAAAGTAACCCAACTACAGTATCCTAAATCAAACAACCTGTCCTACCATACCCACTCCCCTTTCTACCACAGCATTACACCTTCCAAACAATTTGTCATACCGTACCTTTCATCCAATCTCGTCTCAATCGGATACAGCTTGATTGCAGTTTCTGCGCACGCACCCACCATCAGCCCGCGCCACACAAACAGACCGCCCGTCACGTGCAGTTCTCGCTCCTGCAAAAGATTTTTTTAAACATTAACCTTAAAAGGTAGCGAATAGCGTTTTATTTATTTATTTGATACACCCGCGAAGGGTGTGACGGTAATTAAGGAAATGCGTCTCTTCATTTTGCACACTCTCCAATTCATCGACGGGTGAAATGAGTGTGCGAAATGAAAAAAAAAGAAAAGAGATCGTGGTCTTATATATAATATATTATATATATATATATAAATATATATATATATATTATATAAATATATTTCACACTCTAGTAACAAATATACCTGGAAAATGTGAAATATTTCTTTCGAAGCACGACAGTTCACATAAGGAAATCATAGCTCTAAAAGTGGATTGAATTCGACCTGACAGATTCGGGTATAAGGCGATTACCTAGAGCCGAGATACTGTTTTGTAGCTACCATTGACCATTGCCCCAATCAATTAAAAACTTGAGGCGAATTGTGAAAATCTGCGGCACTCGGAAATAAACCTGCCCGACTGTAAAAAATGCATTTCCTAGTGCAAATTTATTTCGCGAAAAAAACGTGCCCTCCCGTGCAGCGACCCAGTAAGCGATATTTTTGTTAGAAAGAGGACCATCAGAGGAATCGAAAAAGCTAAAGACCGGCACGCTTTTCTTCCTGGAAAAATTCTAGTAAAAATAATTTAAATCCGTCGATTTGACTTTTTGACCTATGAAGGAAATACATGATGGTAAAATTGGATGGGGAAATATTCTACTCATGGATTCTGGCAACTTCGTCACACTAGGCACTATTCCGATTCAGCGATTTGTTATAATCACACACATATTGGAAAAGACATTCCTCTATTGCCATACTGTCAAAAAAAATCAGACAATGTGCGGACGCTTAAAATTATTATTTTAAATGTCACCACCCGCCGTTTCTCGTTTCAGCACAATCATATAATCGCAAAAAAATCAGAAACCACAGTTTCATTATACGTACGAAGTAGGAAAAAATAATCAACCATCGTAAATAGATGCGAGGAGGGAAATTACCTAATGATGACGGCATCTCACCTGACTCTCGTTCCCGAATATCTTCCATCGCTGATTGGCGAGGGAGCAGAAGGAGAGGCCGGAGGTGCCCGCGACGACCAGCGTTCGACCCGATTCACGATCGAGAGAGGCGAACTGAAGTGTATTTAGTTTAGTAATGAAATGCATAAATGAATACATTTCAACGTCACAAGTCTTTCCACAACCGTCGCTGACTAATTATTGAGAAGATAATACTCCCGGATCATCGTTGGCCCAGCGGTCAAAATGATTAAACCAGGCTGAATCAGCGAAGTGACTGCCTATAGACGTCGCTACGATCATTTATATATACGATTAAACAAAAACAAACTACTTCCCGATTGAAACACTTGTGTTACCGTACCCGAATGGGCCAATTGGCGTGCAGGTACTCTGGTCGCACGTCGACTGCACTCCACACAGAGTGCGGCGATGTGGCCAGCAACTCGCGGCTTCTGAAATTAATACAGAAATAAGATGCTTGAGATTAACAGACGCGTACCGTTCAAATTTAAGTATTTAGTTGATAGTGACAAGAGCATCGACAATTTTTTCTAGATAATTTTCGATATCTCGAAAATGTTCCACGTAACAGGGAAAAATAATGTGAGAAATAAATTACTCCTTGAGAATACATTGGATGATGGAATTGCAAGTTCAAGTAGGCGCTCTGTTTCATGCGTCTCGTGCAACATCAATGTGCCTGTTGGAGTTCTCACACTAGGAAAACTTCATTTTTGGAATCGAACCTGAGCGGGGAGATGTAGATGCGCTGCGGGCCGATGAGTACCACCCGATTCGAGTGTTCCTGCAGAGAGATCAAAAATTACCTCGTGTTCATAGCCAGCTCAAAAATTGGTCCAGCAAACAACGAATTTGACTAGCCCTCCAGGGATAGCTCTTTCATTCTCTAATGTAAAGGAAACAACTTAGATGTTTTTAATATTCTCTTCGTAAGCTTCAGGCAATCAGCGGTGCTCCCGTAATCCAATCACTAAAACGGAATCAATAAAGTTGGTGCATAAAATCAATACCATGTAGGGGTTGCCGAATGATGCTGACCGCGTCATCTGCAGTAGACTCGCGCCTTTCGAACCTCCCAGCCACACCTGTAATTTGAGCACGATATCTCAACAGGTACTTTAATTTTTTTCGATTAATTATAAGTATGCCTATAATTAACAATAGTTCCCGTAATATGCATCAGCAATAAATTAAAAACTAACAGCATGATTCTTCATCTATGTATAACTGAAAAGCTTCCATAGATTTCTCCACAAAATGAACATGGAGATTTGGCGTTACCTGTCTGACATAACAGACAAGGCGGCCATTTAGAAATAATAATATTTCAGCATCATTTAAGAAAAATACAGTAATTCTCGTTAACTACCTGATATCCCTCTGGTCCCCAATCGATCGAGTTGTAGCTGCCCGCGTCGTCGCCATTCTCGTCTCTGAAATGAATATTTATATAATTTATGTTTCTCAGGAGCAGATTATTACAATATAATGGAAGCGAATATAAAGATTGCCAAACTGTGCATGCTAATAGTTATGTTCGTATCCGCAGAAAGTGGAGAAAGATTGGAGCACCTCTCTCTATACTTATGATTCATAACATCCTTAAAACATCAAACTCGCATGTTGTCTGGCATAGCTAGATGTAAATGTATCGGATCAAAAATAAGTCACCTACTGATCTATCTTTAAAAAAATAAAAATATAACATGGCTACGAATTTAACCAACATGCCGCTAAATTATGTTGCGACATCTTCATACCAACCCCTGTTGCTTCTAATGTGACATCAACAATTCCCCGCCGTCTGTTTCAAACTGCCTACCTTATCATGATCGCTCTATATTCTGACAATAACTGGTTGGGATTGTTTTCGAAATAACCAAAATAAACTGTGACTCTTCCGCTAGTAAAAAATTCATTCTCCTCTCCCCTCACCTGTTCTCCTCCTCATTCCCCTCCAGACTGCTCCACCACTGCGCGCCCATCGGAGAGAGAATGGCGCACACCTGAGCATCCAATTCGAGATATTTGGTTATAATAATAACACTAAGAGCATTTATGCGAGTCACGACTAAACGCGGTACAATAAGGGTTACACAATATATTGTATTCCATCTTTTCGTTAATCAGAATACTTTTTCAACCCCAATTTTAACAATTCCTGGTAACCCGAAACTACCAGGCATAACTCAACCGGGGTTGCGAAACTATCGAAATTGACTACATTCTTACGAGTTTGTAGTTATTTTCATATTACTTAAATTATAATTTAAAGGGCAACAAACCGGTGGCAGAGGGTTCAGTGCTGCCGATGACGGGGAGGATGCGTTGGACGTCGAGGGGGCGGAGCCGGGAAGGCCCGAGATCGAAGAGACACGCGAGTGCGACTGAAATACACAATTATTTATATCCTTTTTTCAGTTTTCCGAGACGCAGTCGTTTCTACTATAAACTTTAAAGATAAGAATAATCGTACTGGTAAATCGGCAAAAAATGAAAAGTGACAATAGGTCCTTGATAAATTAAGGTTTGCTACCGTACTCCGCTCATACCGTAATAGGTTTTCTACCGTACCTTCCCATTGGTCGCTCCTCTTCTTCTCTTTCCTCCACTCTCCCACACGACAGCGATGGCTCCATTCTGTGGGAGCACTCGCAAACAGCGAACCGGCCCGAGACGACCAGAGAGCTCTGAATATTTTATCATAAAAATTGCCCCACTGTAATAGTAAGTATTCAATAAACACTTCAGACTATTGGAGAGGGAACCCTCCGACCCGAAATATACTCTGCTAAAGAAGCCTGAATTCACTGGCCAACCTGTTTTACTAATAGTAACATGAATCTCGCTCAGGAGCACTGTAAACATTTATTGCAATCTGCGTTCCCACTGGAACCGGAGTCTCGCCCCCTCCACCACCTATCTCTAAAGCCGACAGAGAAACCGGAAATAACATAGCCGGGCACACTGTCAAAGAACAGCAATACAAATGATTTAATGTTTTAATAAAGGATTCACTACATCACTGATCACTGGCTATTCAATTACACACTCCCTCACAGAAAGCGCAGCCCACCTTGCATGTTTAGAATATAAACTTATGAAGGTCACAAAAAATGGCAAAACAAGCGGACATATTTGTTGAATTAGCAATTACTCTAAATTAGAAAACGGCGTCGAATTGAGACTCAGAGAAAGTTGCTGAGTTTTATTCCCTCCCCGAGACCGCGACTCACCGGGCCCATTCTTCACACTCAGCGCCACTCGAAATGTCTGCAGGAGCGCGCCCGATGAGTCGTCCACGTGGTAGGAGGTGACGTCGCCGCTAAAGGGTGATCAATGATCGATAATCAATAGAAAAATAATTGCTGCATTTATGCATGATGAGTATCATGTTGAATTCTTTCTTTAGAAACATGGCACAGGCAAGATCAAAAGCTTTGTGTGCTCTTCATATAAACAATATTTGTGCAACACGAATCGACCATGCAAGACAGATTTTTTAGCGACAACCAATGCGCTGATGTTTTCTTCAGCAAATAATTACTCTTGGTACATGTGGTAATCAATAAATGCCCTCACTTGGCGCATCCAAAGAGCAGGGATCGGAATCGATGGTTGGTGTCGGCCACGACGGCGTCCCGCAGCTGCACCGCCCACACTGCGAGAAGTGTCTGCAGTGAGGAATGAGTTGAACACATTCGGACGTCCAGAAAGGGATAGAAAGGCTAGTGAATTTGTCAAACTGATCATCATCTGTAAGTTGAGAGTTGGCAGGACCGTGGGATGTTTGAGAGTGCAAACGGATGGACTTTGTTATTCCTACTAGATGATAATCAAGTGTGCACCTGACACGAGAAGCGCTGCGTGAAGCTGCACTTTCCCCGCAATATTTGTGTTTTAGCATCGAGTGATATGCGACAAATTAGGTAGGAGAAACGATTCCATCCGGTGGTAATTTCCAAACAACAACAAAAAAATAAACAAACATTTGGATGGAACTTGGGGTCGTTGCTCGTCAGCAGCGCGGCTCGTCCGTCAGAAAGCACGAGTGAATACCTAGAAAAAAGGGAATTATTAATCGGTCAAATACCGTAACGGCATAAAGGTCATATCATACCTAAAGTAATCAATTTTTCACATTTTATTTTTTTTAAGACTCGCAATAGAGTTTAGCCTTAATTTTGCTATTGCTTCTTTGTATACTTGCTGGAACTGCTACAGTATCCACTCACCCTCCAGACAGCGGCGCGTACGCAATGTCCCTGATGAAGACGGGCGAATTATCGGGCAGGAAGGCGGCTGTAAGGGGAGAAGATTACGGTAGTACAACAAGAATACGGTAGGACACAGTTTACGGTAGTTAAATATATTCGTGGAGTGTATGCTGCATACTTATCGACAACGTCCATTACGAAATGACTAACACGAAGTGCTGACACCGGAATCAACCAGGTGGGTTCTTTTTTACAAAATTAAAAATAATAGCACTCACGTTTGGACTGCAGTTGGTCGTGTGCGAACGGGATCTTCGATAGTTGGAATGAGTAGCCGTTGTCGAACTGAAACGGAAGCGTGTCAAACACGGTGAATCCATGCCACTATCATACATAATAATGCTCCGTGCGTGGGTATGATTGTTGTAATCTTATTTAAGTAGTGCATTAACCACGCCCATCATCAGAGGTCAACAAGTAAAGTAGCATGAAAAACTGGTCGGGCAGGTTTTTGAGTTTTTGATTGTCTACCGGGCAGGTTTGTACATGTTGTTGGTGTTTTCTGAGACTTTGTCGGGCAGGTTTAGTTTTAGTGGTCTAATTTATCAGGCATTTATTTTTAGTGCCCGCCTTCGGCGGACAGGTTAGGTCGATTTCAACCCACTTTTTGTCCTACGCCCATCATAGGTCGACAGATACATAAAAAAACGACGAAGAACTACGAAACCTCATATTTTGGCATTATACTGGCTAATTTTGAAGACCCTACCCACATTTTCGACTTTCTCCTACTGATCATAATTACAGTGATCGCGCAAAACTCGCAAACCTTTCCATTCCACTGCAGATGGTGTACGAATCCGTTGGCGCCGCAGATTAGTAGCTCGTCGCGATTCGGAACGGCGCTGAATAAGCGATCGATATTTTGTTAATTACCGTATACATGACGTAATTATCTTCCGTACCCGAAAGTGACAGGGCAGCAATATACCGAGGATTTTGCATATTTTTTTGCTGTTTTCTTTTGGCATATTTCAGTTTCCCGCTATGCAAACATGAGAGACACGCGGCGGAAATGGGAGCTGAACACACACAGACGGGTAAAACAGGGAGTGGCGTCACGAGCGCGGTTCGAGACGATAAGTGCGTGAAAGGCAACGATGGGTAAGAGTTTTGCTGGTCGAATGTGGGAGAATCAGTGGCAAAACCTGGTAAATTTGAGTAAAATGCGGCAGGCTCTGATCCAAAAACGTGACTGCTTCAGCCGAAATGGGGTGGGTTTGCGGTTAAAAACTGTTCTGTTGCAAGCTACATCCTATCCCATATCTGTTCGAGACGATAAATACATGAAAGGAGTACCATGAAATGGGCGATGACGTGTTGACGACGACGTTCAACTGCACGAACACACTGGGAAGGCCGTCCTTAGAGAGACGAAGACGTGATCGAAGCTGCAGAACTCAATATTTAAACAAGATACGGCATTTTAAGAGTAAATCCACTGGTATTACGTGCGAAAGTGACCAGCGTAACTAGATCACGATTATATATATATATTTATGCGATCATAAGAAACGCGGTACAAAATTAAGTTAGATTAAAAACGAATTCAGTTGGAAGACAATGACAATCTAACTAATAACGAGTCACTCAGAGAAACTGATCAATTCTCTGGACTTCACTAATAGCCTTGCCGCTCTGGGGAAAAAACTATGATGTCGGTAGTTTGAAGTGGAACTAGCGTTAGTGAAATTTATCCCATGTCGAGTGAAGTAATAGCTAAAGTGATGTGGTGTCTTTTTAGATATTTTGTATTTGCCTCTCAGGAGATTACTGGCTGTCTTCAGGTCAATTTCCTCTCTACGCTTTTCTAATGAGACTAGACCTAACTGCATATTTCTATTAGGGAAATTCGGCATTGTTTGCCAGGTTGATTTGTGGCATCTCATAAATAGTCGTCTAGTGAAATAGTTCTGAACATTTTCAAGGATTTCTTTGTCACGTATTAAGTAGGGGTTGAAAACCATAGAAGCGCTCTCTAGTATGGGTCGAATGTAAATAGAGTAGGCTTTGAGGAGTATTTCAGCGTTATTGGTGCGAAGAGCTCTGAGAATAATGTGGCACGCGGATACACCTTTCTGAGCAATTGTCTTGCAATGGTCGGAAAAAGTGAGCGATTTTTCTAATATGAAACCGAGATCTCTCATGACTAATTTCTGTTCTAGCATAGTATTGCCTATTTTGTATTTATTCTTCGCATTTGCTCTACCTAAATGTAATGAGTTGCATTTATGTGCATTAGAATATAGGAATAGGAAGAATAATCACTGATATTTAGTTTGTCGTCAATCAATTTCATAGGTGAAATTAAACCATTTCTCACCTGCTCCGATTCCTCCGTTTCCCTCAGTCCATAACTGCGCTCGTCGGCATCGAAATGCACGGAGAAGATGAGCAAATGTGTCTTCTTCGTCTAAAAGGTTGAGACTTCAATTCGCGATAGGCGAAGACGGACTTACCGTAACCGCGAGTGCAACCGAGTCAAACTGCCAGTACGCGCGGACGAACTCGCCCTTCTCGGCCACCTCTGAATCGGGCTGACGATAGACGCACAGGAGAACACTGGGCTGCAAAGCAAAAACGAAGTAAAACGGCAGAGTAACCGATAAGGAGTGCATAGTTTTCGCAAAACAACGTACCTTGATTAGATAACAACGTGATAGCATTGGACGGGCTCAGGTTTTAACAAATCAAATTGAAACCAAGCAGAGAAAATGTAGGACAGGAGGATAATCAAGGTGAAATACGAACCTGTGCATTGTAAATGTACACGGCCGAGGGCGTAATGAGGGCGATCAGTGAGCGATCGCGATTTCCAGCCACATTGACGACCTCCTCTTTGACTTCGTCGTTCAGACGCAAGAAAGACTCTTGACCAATCTAACAAGCATACTGTAGAAGTAGATCAAACGCGAATATCCTCTTACCGGAAGGAACATAACTTAGCAGGAATGGAGGATATGTAGTAGCTCATGCACCTGATGACTGGGTGAGGGCATTCAGATGCTAAGCAGCAGCATTTTACAGAATAATAATGTTAAAGTTTAAACGAGGCCGACAACGGAGCCGACTTGGCAAAATTCCAAGAACTTACGACCTACCGTATGCTAAAATTCCAAATGGGATAAATTTTCACTATGTATTCAATATTATCGTGAACTAGGTTTTTTTAAAATTACAATTTTATTATTTATAGTTTTATTTTTTTATTTTTGCTTTTAAGGATTAATCAAATTATGATAATTATCGAGTTAAGCCATAGAAGAAATAAAAATAATGGTCGTGTTTATGTGATAACGGCGTACAGTCATAAATACTTTGCACATTCAAACTAAGAATTACTTAATTTATTTATCAATATGTCAAACACATGATGCAGCAGTCATTTCCCATGTGGTTATTGTTGATGAATAGTCAAACAGCAGCCAAGTTCCATAAATGCAGCTAACATAGTCATAATATTCGCATGATGTAGCATCGGAACCGCTTGTGAGAAGTAGATCAAAACAGTATTGTGTATTGAAACAGACGGGGCTTGAGTTAATGTTGATTGTTGCTCGATTCCCTCTGTAGAGAGACAGATTTGCGCAATCAGAGACATTTCCGAAGTATCGATTGGGCAATTGAATGCATTTTGCTCCTCTTATGTACGTCTTGTATCCATATTCATCGTGCAACCAACTGCCGAGCCTTCCATCCCATTTCAAATGTGCCGTATAACTGCTCGCAATTCGGTTTGTTTTGTCATGGAGATATAAGTCCAGTACTTGATAGTTGAATGGGCAAGAAATAACCGTTGTTGCCGTATTCGGAGTAGAGAGAAGAAAGCTATTATTCGCCTTCGGGTTCGGTTCGTATTCCATTTCAGATTGTGCTTTGTAAACGCAATTTGATCCATCCATAATCTTGACGTTCTCATTGGTACGAATCGAACAAGTCAATCCATTCGACTCTTGAGTGCCTAGGAGAGCACATTTGCTCAGTTCTTCATGGAACGCATAGGCGAGACAATTCGAGTCGAGGGCACAGTCGATCTTGCATTGAAATTCATCGAAGACAGCCGATCGATTGATTACTGTTCGAGGAAAGATTGCTTGTTGAGAAACGAAGCACATGGAGAAGACTGTGGGAAGAAACGTGAGAAACGGAAGAAGGAACATTCTCTGAATGGGCATCCTCTGAGAGGAAGAAGAAGAACTTGTGAAGGGAAGCCAACTCTGTAACCATGGCAGTTTGGGGAATCGGAGATGCGCTTGGTTCACCATTTAGGGAACTTCCTTGTAGATAAATTGGCAGACATTGGAGGTCACCCCGGAAACGGGTACAGAACGGGTGCAATACCCGCTCTGGATGCCGGTTCGGTATTGGACTTACCCTCAGTCTCCTTTTTATGACTCGCTTCGCCTTATCAGCCGTAATAGATACAAATATCTCAACCAAAGCACCGTAATTCGAATACCGAAATTGCATCCCGGCTACCTTCTTTTTCCCGTGTACCCAAGACCGGGTCAGAATTGGACCATGAGCATCCGTTTGTTGCCGATTAGAGGATTGCTAGTAGAGTGCGAAATGACACTGTCATTTTATCGTAGTTTCGCTTAGATACAATCTCATCCATTGAATATAGTGGGTGAAATGAAGATATCTGATAGATGATTGATCTCATAGATGGATATGTAGATGATGGCCTTTCATTTCGCAATTTGTGTTTTTTTTAAATTTGAATTTTGCTTTGTGTTTTTTGAGCCATTTCAATATTCTCCAGGTCAGATGTCTACCAGTTCACTTTGACTGTCATTCCCTCCTGATTCAATGCAAAGCCCTCATTTGCTCATCCATTCTTGACTATATAAACCTTCAGTATCGGTCTCTCCTCACAACCAAGTCGTCGACATGGCTCAGTCAGTTCCTCCCGGAGATATCGCCACCCAGCCCGGCACCAAGATCGTCTTCAACGCCCCCTACGATGACAAGCACACCTACCACATCAAGGTACGAGACCCTCCTTATCTAGGATCCCGAATTCTTAGGATTTTGAAAATCTCATTACCTTACAAACATTTCCTATTGCAGGTGACCAACTCATCTGCTCGCCGTATCGGATGGGCCTTCAAGACCACCAACATGAAGAGACTCGGCGTCGACCCCGGATCCGGAGTGCTCGACCCCAAGGAGGCCGCCCTCATCGCCGTCTCTTGCGACGCCTTCGCCTACGGACAGGAGGTACGGTACCCTCCGCTACTGTAGGTTACGGTAGTATCAACCAACGCCTACATCGCCACGATGTTACCGTATTCTCACGCTATCCGTTCAGGACACCAACAACGACCGTGTGACCATCGAGTGGACCAACACCCCCGATGGAGCCGCCAAGCAGTTCCGTCGCGAGTGGTTCCAGGGAGACGGCATGGTCCGCAGAAAGAATCTCCCCATCGAGTACAACCCTTGAGTGGACCAACTCTTTCTCCTCCCTTGCATGTGATAAATGTGTTTGGGACAACTCGTGTCTATGATGAATCTGGGAATAGTGTGAATGATAACTAACATTTTTTTCATTTATCGATCTGTTCAATGAATAATCTTAATTGAATAATTTTTTGCTAACTTAAAAATTTGGAACTATTAAAACGTCCACTTTCTTTTCTTCACTCCTTCACTTCACTTTCTTCACTCCAATCCTGAGACAGCAATGAGGCAATATCTTTTACAACGGCCGGATAGAAGATTTTCGCGCTTTTCTAAATTAAATGAAACATGTTTATCGCTTAAGTCTTGAACGTTTAAAGGATTATTATTGATTGTAAAACTGAAGGTTGCCGATCTTCACTCCCCTCTGGAGTGCATTTGTCCAGGATGGATGTCCTTCTCTGTTAGGATTGTTGTAGTGTAGGGCCCCTGATGACATCATCATTAGGAAAATCATAATAGGGACAGAAATAGAAAGAACTCATTGTAATCTATCACCATTGGTTGGATCTCTGATTCTGCCATCTAGCACTCCACGGGCAATTCTAAAAAGAAATTTTTATTTTAAAATTAATAATAATACACTCTCAACATACGAATGCGAACCAGGAGGGTTTGAGGTACAAAACATTGAACGATATTCGATAGTATTCGAAAGAACGAGATTTAAATGAAAATCCATCGACTTTTAAAAAGTTAATCTCTTATCGTTTTCGGCTCAATTTCACAACGATGAAAGTATGATATGGGGAAAGATCACTTCATCAGCCTTTTATGATTCACACAAGACTTTGCGAAATAGCGAAGCAATGAGTGACAAAATACGCAAATGATCCGCATCAACAGCAAAACAGTGTAAGGAATGAGGAAAGCTGGGAGTGATCTCTCTTTTGTTTTACACGACACGTTGTTTTATTATTTATCGAAGTCTAAATCCCACTAAACTCACCCTTCCATTTTATCCCATCCATCTCCCATTGGACGGAAGTTCTGAGGCAGCAGATGGTTCCAACACGCGAATTGCCTCGATTTCGTACAGACACCTGCGATTACGTCATCATTGCTCAGTCAATACTGATGACAAAGGATGGGCGATGAGTCATAGGACCATGACGATTGAAATACTCTCGTGACTTGACCCTTATCTATCACTGATGGGTATTTCTATCGTTTTCGCATATTATTCCGTCGCTACATCAGCGCGCTGAGGCACAGGATAAAATTGTAATAAATATAGAGCAATGTCAAATATTTGGCTGAATCCCGAGTCTTCTGACATTTCGTATTCCATGGTGGGACTTAAAAAAATTCAAAAACAAAATATAATAAAATAGTTCACCAGCAATAGTTCCTCCTCCCCAGTCGACTTTGTTCGACACCGCACGATTCTTGATGACGTAAGCAACGGCAACCTTCAAGAATAAAAAATCAAGATCAGTCAATAAGCGATTACCGTAATCCTCGAAATTTATGAGGGTATGATGGGAGCCGATTATTGATCTATCAATCATCGATCGACAATCATTACCTCAGAAATTTACCTGTCCATCGTAGGGTTCGAACCTGGCCTCGAGCCAAATTGTTTTCTTTAGCACCTGAATCGGTCGATATTGATACGTTGTCTATAGTATTTTTTTTCTGAACTCACGTCAACATCGTTCATATTGAAGCATACCATAGCGGCAAGGGAGAGGAGAGAGAAGACTTGGTATTATTGATTCAACGGGAGAGATTTTATAGTGCGAGCTTTTCTGATAGCATATAGTGTGCCAGAATAGATAACACACTTTTCTAATGACGTGTGATACGCCGATTGCCGACTCAGAATGGGATCTTTCTGACGCAAGGTCTATTTTGTTATCCAAAATCTTGACGGATGTTTCGGTTCGAACATGTATCTATTTTACTTGCCCTCCCCGACTATCTATTTACTTTCCTCCCTGTGGAACTGCCTCGATTTTCCAAACTTCCAATGACTGAAAAAATGTAAGAAGCATCTTTATCTTTTAGTCTGTATCTTTTAGGAAAGTCTTTTAGCTCAGATGCGATCAATGATCATTGTAGAACTGATGGTTAGCGATCTTCACTCCTTTTCTAACATTCTTGGTCCATGAAGGATTGCACAGGCTTAGCGGCTAAACACAGTAGCGCCGGGTCATTCCAGCCAAAAATGAGACCTTTGAAAATTCATAACTAATTTCAAAAAATCGTAAAAATATGCGGTTTTTTGCATTCGAATCGGAATAAAATCCTCTTTATTCTGAAATTCACTTCATTTGCAGTACCAGGTCCCTTTAAAAGATAAGAGAAGGAAAGCTGAATGACTCACCATTGGTCGGGTCTCTGATCGTGCCCCCGAGCACTCCGCGGGCAATGCTGAAAATGTTTGTTTAGGATTGCAAAGGTTTTGTTTGCGCACCACAATGTCCGAAAAAAAAAACACAATTGCACATTCGAATGGAATCTCTGATAACTGCGACTATCATTCTAGCACCGATTATCCATTCTTTCTCACACACACTCACCCTTCGAGTTCATTCCATCCTTCGCCCTGTGGATGTGTATTCTGAGGCTGACGATTGTTCCAGCATTCGAACTGCTGAGGATACAGGCAGACTCCTGCGAATTCATCATCATTAGGCAATTTTCAAACATCCCATAATTCATTCTTTTGTGAAAGTGAAATCACCTGAAATCGTATTTCCTCCCCAATATCCTCGATTGGTCTCAGCACGATTCTTGATCACGTGAGCGACGGCAACCTTGAAGATTACGGTATCATTTATCGATTTGGAGTGTTAATCTGAGTAAATTTACCTGTCCATCGTAAGGTTCGCCCCTGGCCTCGAGCCAAATCGTCTTCTTCAAAACCTGAAATCGATCGATAAACTACCGTATTAGCACTACCGTATTCCTTTCGAACTCACATCGACATCGTTGTTGTTGAATCCTACCATTGCGACGAGAAATTCAGAGAGACACGTATTGAGAAATGGCTATCTTGATTGATGTTTGAAGGGTTTTATAGTGGGTTCTCTTCATGAGCAAACATTTCATTTCGAAATATTTTGTTTGCTACTAGCGTTCAAAAAGAGAGATTTCAAGAGTGAGTGAGAGAGAAGCTGATTAGCGAAACGAGCTGTTTCGATACAAACAGCAGCGGACGAATTTTTGAAATTATTATGTGAATCAGGACATCTTCAATAGTACACCCCAATAGTGATATCTTCTTGTATTGATTCATTTCAATGCAATCAGCGCTTTTAAAATATTTTTGACGTGATCGCAACATAATATTCGGTGTACCTTAGCTAGGAGAGAACGCAATCGAACCACACTGAAAACAAATTTGCTAGGAAAACGCTTTGCCAAGGTTTCGTTTCTTGGAAAACGTTTGCCACTCTCCTCACTCCATACACTCTCTCAGCACACAAGAGAGTGTGTGGAGCGGGGAGAGTGGCAAACTTTTTTCCAAGAAACGAAACCATGGCTAGGGACCGCAGAGGTTAAATTCAAAGTTGCTCCTAAAATCACCACTTTCGTCCTACCCCACACAATTCGATAGTGCTGAATCCATTGCGAACAAAATCAAACTAGAAATTACACGAAAAAACAACTTTACAACGTTTTTAAAATAGTTGAGAATTTTAAACAACCTACCGTATACCAATCAGTCCAACCGGGTCAAATCGCATTCGGTGTGTCAGACATATGACTTGATATTGATTTTTTATTCGAAAAAGTAATGAAGCACGATGAATTTTTCGAGATTTCCGAAGCATTTCGCTGGACCATCAATTTTCGAGAAAACAATACCTCCTTGATGACCGTAGCAAATCCAGCCGCAGAGGAGTCCGCTTGATGTTGACGGAACTCGTTCTCGTGCTCGACCAACTCTCTCGAGACGATGCCGAAGAGGTTGGCGATTGCGTGCAGCTGGCAAAAATGCACACATAGAGACTTTGCCTTTTCTTGCTCATCTGGAGTCATGCTATCCCATCCCTCAGTTAGTTCCCAATAGGCGTCCCGCACAGATTTGAAGATTTTGTTAAAGAAAATCTTCGTAGCTGCACGGTCTGACATCATATTACCTACTTTTAGAACGAATGAGTGGAATATGTTGGATGAAGCAGAGAAAGGGGCAAAAGACTCAACTTTGGAACGGAGGCAGTCGAAGGCGACGAGGGCCGACTTGTCAACGACGCAGGTGAAACCGAGAAAGAGCAATTTGTCAGCTACCGTAATCGCATGTTCCTGGATCTTATCTGGTCCTTTGGTTGTCTCATCCCTCTGGAGAGTGACAACCCCTTGCACACTATCTAACACTTCGGCTGCGTGCATTCTATTCAAGGCAGTGAGGGCTGGAATCCAAGATCTGACTGTGGATTCAGTAGGAGTTGCTGAGAGACGAACACCGACCATAGCAGCTACGGTGTCCATCACAGCAGACTGTTTCGAATCTGTCACATTCAAAGTAGACAGTCGAATTGAAGTCAACTTCACTACATCCAAAAAGCCCTCACTATTCTTGGTCACAAAGAGGTCATCATCAGTAACAGGAACTGGCAAGGATCGGTTTTGAAAATTGCGAATCGTTCGCTTTAGTTTAGAAATTTCCATTGTCAGTTTCAGTTCCTTCTGTGTCTCTGCACCGCCTCTCTTAGCTGCCTTCCGACCGGCAGGAGTGCCCAACAACCTATTGGCAGTGTTGAGTCTCAGTTGCAATGCCCTACACTCTTTCTTGGCTTTCCTGGTTTTTTCCCTCTCTCCCTCTAGTTCACTCACGTAGAATTGCCTCATCTTGTTGCTGACGGGGATCGCATCTGCACGCAGACTCGGTCGAACCAGCGGGCGTCCACGAGGAGTGGAGCCTACAATCGATAATCGGGCAGACTTGTTCGGAGGAGGATTGGTGGAGGGTAAGGATGCAGAATGAGAGAGAGAAAAGGAGACAGAAAGAGGTACTGTAGACGGGGGACGTGCTAGAGGAGGAGAAAAGGTTGTTTGAGACGTTGAAGGAGAATGCGAGACCACAGGGGATACGGTAGGAGAGATAGCAGGAGGATGAGAAGACGATAATGAGGTAGAAGGGCGAGAGGAAGAAGGAGAGTCAATATTGAGAGAGGCAAGAGCAGAAGAAGGAGAGAGAAGAGGGGAAGGATTGAGATTGGCGAGAGCCTAACTTCCCAGGGAGCCTGAGAAGGACGAGAAGGCTCGTCCATCTGAACATAAAGATAGTTTAAAGATTCACGATAAATAGGGGGGGGGGGTAGGGGGGGCTATTTATTAGTAAGGTCGAGCCTCACCGTCGCCCCAGAAACACCGACCAGCCCTCCGTTATTCAATAAAACGGAGAGTGGACGGTCCGTCTGGGGGTGGAAACGGATATTGGTGAACTTATGAAAGGGAAGGGTCATTGTGGAGAACCACAGGTGGAAGGGTAGGTGTCAGTGGGAGTTGGGAAGGGATTATGACGACGAAATAAATGGCAAAACATCAATTTATCGCGAATTCTCTATGTATTTGAAGCTACAGTTATCGAACGAACGAAGGCGGAGCTAAACGGTTGTGCTCACGAGGCGCGCCATATAATGTTTAGTCAGAAAGCTATGAAAGAATAGAGGGGACACGCGAAATAAATAAAGGAGAGAAGTCAAATTAATAAAAACTGGTAAAAACGGCGCAACTTTCCTATGTGTTTGAAGCTACAGTTATCGAACGAACGAAGGCGGAGCTAAACGGTTGTGCTCAGGAGGCGCGCCATATAATGTTTAGTCAGAAAGCTATGAAAGAATAGAGGGGACACGCGGAATAAATAAAGGAGAGAAGTCAAATTAATAAAAACTGGTAAAAACAGCGCAACTTTCAACTGTATCGGAGGCTACAACCAGTGAACGAACGAATGTCGCGCGTAGCGGTTGGCATGTGGGGAACCCAGATAAGCTGTTTGATCATTACGAGAAGAAAAAATAGAGGGGACACGCCGATTTCGAACAGTATGCGATGCAACATGAAAAATTTAGGTGCAACAATTTATAAAAGGTAACGATTTCGACCGACACGGGCATGGAATCAATATGAAGCACTCAGAAACTAATAGAGGAAAGGAAGGGCTATCGATTTAGCAAGTGGTCTAAAAAGAATGACTACTAATAATAAGAAAAATCGATAAATTTAGAAATTTGAATAATGCAGTTACAACGCGACAAACATGTGGTGTACTACAGTATCTTAGTGTATTTTCCGATCTTTTAGCAGGCAGAAGTGTCACGGCTCTGCGGTCCCTAACCATGGCAAAGCGTTTTCGTAGCAAATTTGCCGCTCTGTGTAATGAAACGTCGATTTCGTAATCTATTTCGCAATTAACAATGTCCTTATGAACAGATGAGTCAAAATTCCCAATGAGTGATAGTTGGATAGTAAGTATGGTTAGTAAATTCATTAACCGCTGCGCCTAGTTACAGAGATAGATTACTAACTCCCCTCCCACAAATGTAAACGTCTCGGTAGGTTGGCCATTCTCCGCTAATTAATCACCCACCGTTTGTGCGGAATGTCCAAAAAAGAAGATCTTCGCGTAGTTATAAAGCCGAATAACCCACCTTCTACTCTCTCCTTCCGTGATTTTATTGCTATATTGCAATGTGTGCTACTGCTAATCGTTTTCTTCTACTTTTCAACTGAACAACCGAATGGTATTTACAGCAATTTCAAGGTCAGTTTTACCAGTCTGCTCTTAAATTCGTTCTCGAACGCTAGCCAAATATCTAATCAAAAAGTTGATTTGATTTGATAAAATGGTAAAGAAGTTTCCAGTTTCCGAATATTTCAATTTCAGGTTCTGCGGAAGACAATTTTCCTCTATTCATTCGGGGAACCAGTCGAAGTCCAACAAGCAATTGCGTTCACTCTGAGAAATCGATTTGTCGCAAATCGAAAAAAATTCGGAGGCCGTGATTTGACGAGTTCGTTATATTTCTTCATGATACAAATTTGTCTTTTTTTTTGCTTTCCACAACGATTTATGTTTTTTTTTACAGAGATTTGTCTGTATTTCTGGGGAAATGCACGGTTGAACGAACTGGATATTCCGGAAGAAACAGAAGAGGAGATGAACTTGTGGTTGAAGAATTTGATGGATGGAAAAATGTACGACTTTACAAATGGTGAGAAGATTGAAAAATACATTGAAATAGCGACATACTCCACTTTTTCATTGTATCTCATTCGAGTATTATCTGAATTTATTCTAGATTTTCGTTCACTGGCATTTTTAGTAGTTGATGATTGATATAAAGCTAGTGATGACGCAATTCAGGCTCACTCTACTTCAAATTTCCCGATGACAAGGGACTGCAATGGAAAGAAAAACAGGAAACGATCAAACTTGGTCGAATTCATTTCTTCACAGATTCATCGGACAAAGAAAGAATAAGCTAAATATATTCTCTGATACTTCTGAAAGCCTACTTACTGTTTACAGCTGTATTTTTTCAATGAACGGGTGCTCTGTTTCGCAATGTTGTCTTTACAACTATAATTTGTATATTCGCTAATTTTAATGTTAAACAACGATTTGCATCTGCAAGCTTTATCACAATATTAATGACCGAAAAGGATTAATTACTGTTAGTTAGAGGTTGCTTGTACGGATGATTTTTCTTTCGCTAACTAGAGACATGCATTGAAGGGTTAGAAAGATAGGTATGGAAATACATGGGAATCATTCATTGTAGAACTGATGATTTCCACTCTTGACTCCCTTTTTGACGTTGTTAGTCCATGCTGGATAACCCTCCTTGTCGGGATTGTTGTAGTACTGCGCACCTGGTAAACATTGCATCATCACTATCCAATCGGAAATCTCGTCAAAGGCATTCAATCTAATAAAAAAGAATATGATGGCTATGATGAAACCTTTAGTGGGATCGCCGATTTTGCCATCGAGTACATCTTTGACCCATCTGAAATTAAATTTTTAAATTATCTTTTCGAATTTTTAAAATACCCGTCATAGTCTTCGTACCCCTCTCCCTTAGGATGGGTATCTTCGGGTTTGCGATTGTTCCAACATTCGAATTGTTGCGGCTTCAGACAGACACCTGCGATTGCACCATCATTACGTAATCTAGATTCGATAATAATAATGTCGTCATCACTACGCAACTGACCGGCAATCGTGTTTCCTCCCCAGTAGTCTCGGTTCGCATTGGCACGATTCTTGATTACGTAAGCAACTCCCACCTGGAAGAGCTCCGTAATATTTGGTGATTAGAAAGCAAATCAATACCTGCCCCTCGTGCGGCTCTCCTCTCGCCTCCAGCCAAATCGTCTTCTTCAGCACCTGAAATCGATCGATATTATCGCAATACCGAAAGTGCACTATTCATACTCACTTCAACATCATTAGTGGTGTATCCTACCATTGCGCAAAGAAAGAAGAGAGAGAAAAGTTGCCCATTTTTATTGATGGACAGGGGTTTTATAGTCAGTTGTTTTGTACACACTGGATTTCGAAATAGTTTGTTTACTCCATGCGTGCAAAAATAGCGCTATCATTAGCGGTTTCACAACTAGAGACGATTAGCAAGATCATTAATACATGTTAACTACCGTATTTATAATTCACAAGCAATAAATATGTCGTCTAAACTACGGTATAAATATTGTCAATCGATATTCCCTACCACTACCGTATCACTCACGTCAACATCATTATCATTGTAGGCCGATGCTGCCAGTGCTCCCAGCGCGATCAGGAACAGAGTACGGTAGGTCATGATCAATTGTTCATTCTGGTTCGGAGAAGCATTTTTATAGCAAAATTGTTGCTGAATCCGATAACAAGCGAAAATATTTTTCCTAGTGTTATGACTACTTCAGTGTTATGTTCTCTTCATTTCGCACACTCTCTTCTCCAACAGACCAGTCGGGGTATCCCGTGTGGTGATTGGTTTTCTCATCGAAGTATCGAAGTATACAATATCGAACATCATTTTCCCCTCAGAACAATAACCATAATCGGGTTACAAACGATTGGAAGACATCACTTTTGATGCAATAACAACTCTTTGATCGTTTCGCTATCACAGTCAATTTGGAGTGAACTCTTTTTTTTCTCCTAGATGCCACTGCCATCACACTGCAATTGCGTCATCAATAGCCAATCACTACCGAATCGATTTTATCGTGTAATAATCATATGAATCACCCACATGGAACCACTGCCCAGTTGTTTGATATTTTCGCACTTTGTATATTTCTGTCTCATTGTCAATCAACAGAGACTCGAAGCCGGTTGTGTTTCAGAAGGGAACGATTGGAAACAGAACAGCAGCCCATGAACAATTCCGCAGCTTCTCTTTGTGATCACATTATAACGCATATTTACTGTTCCAATAGCATCTTGCATAATCGATGAGTTCTATCTGGGAAGAGAACTACGAGGCGATGGCTCATTCGGGACAGAGCAGTTGAAGGAGGAAGAGAACAGCCTGGGCTGCCTACGGGCGTAGCAGAGAAGTTTCCTTGCATTACGCCAAACTCCGCTCTGTTCGACTCTCACGTCCTTCTCGCTCTGCCGAGTCGTGGCTTCTCTCGAATCCATTCTACTGCTACATGCCGGCCATGCACAGATGACTAGAGAGACCGTTGATTGGCACAAATCTGTACACGAAGAGAAGAAGCTTCTTTCCTCATGCAAACAACAACCAATCTTACAGGATGTTTCGGTTCGAATATGTATCAAATGTACTTGCCCTTCTCCACCGTTTAGTTTACTCCCTGCAGAACTGCCCTGGTTTAACCAATGAATGAAGAAGAATGAATGTAGCATGTTTATTACTAGAAAGTTTTGTAGTGTACATGAATGCACTGTGCGATAAGCTATACTACTGATGGAGTAATCATACTGTATCTGCGGAGACCCTCTCTCAGATACGACCTCTGAGAGAGAGCGCGACTAGAATGGATAGCACACGATTCCCTATATCGAGGCGTAAGAGCCTCTGTCTACGGGTAAGATGGGATCAGCTGTCAAATACAGATGGGAATAGACAGGCCGACTAGCCATACATGCAACGGTAGCTCAGATTCGCTTAGTTATCGTTATAGAACTGATGGTTGCCGATCTTCACTCCCTTTCTGACATTCCTCGTCCATGAAGGATCGCACAAATCGGGATTGATGTAGTATAGAGCACCTGATTGCATCATCATTAGTCAAGAACAAAACCGCATTTCACTGGTCAAATGACAAGAAAAGGAAAAATGAATATTTCACCGTATGTAGGGTCACTGATTGTGTCTTCGAGCACTTCACGGACAATACTGAAAGTGTTTAACATAATTAGTTTTTAAAAAGCATTCAGAAGGTTTTGGGTATTTAAAAAAAACAATGTCAACTTCGAACAATTCTCTTATATTTTCGGCACATTTGCCCATTTAATGAAGAAACGGATAATACGGAAACTCTGGAACGCCTAAATCATTTTTCCCCCCACCCCTCCGCTGGGATGGACGTCATCTGGCTCACGATTGTTCCAGCACGAAAATTGGTTTGGATGTAGGCAGACTCCTGCAGTTTCGTCATCATTAGGCAATATTGTTCTACATCCAACATTCATTCTTTCGGAGAATTGTGTGAAAGGGAGATTACCTGAAATCGAACTTCCTTCCCAGTATCCTCGATTGGCGTCAGCGCGATTCTTGATCACGTAAGCAACTCCGACCTTAAAGGTTACGGTATCATTTGTCGATTGACCAAAGATCGGCTACAGTATTCGCAGTAAATTTACCTGTCCATTGTATGGTTCGCCCCTGGCCTCGAGCCAGACCGTCGTCTTCAGAACCTGAAATCGATCGATAAACTACCGTATTGGCACTACAGTAGAACTCACGTCGACGCCGTAGTTGGTGTATCCTACCATTGTGCCAAGGAAGTTGAGAGAGATGACTTTGCTCTATTGATTGGAGGAGAGGGGTTTTTATAGTGGGCTTACGAGCAAATATGTCGAAATAGTATTTCGAAATAGTATATTTCGAAATTGTTTGATTTCTTCAGGCCTGCAAAACGAGCGATTATCACTCGCTGTTACACAACAAGACTGAATGAGAAGACGATTGGTGAGACGAGTTGTTTCTAGAGTCTGAAATTCGGGTAAATAATTGGATTAGATCTCTTAATTTCACACACTATCTCACTAATCGGCCGGCGTCGAGACTGTGTGAAATGAAGAGATGTAATCCTATTAATTACCCGAATTTCAAACTCAGTTGTTTCGACACAAATACCAGCTGTTCAAGTTTCGAAATTATGGGAATTATGCCAGGACAATAAATCACCTCCAAATAATCGTTTCTTCCCGCACTGCTATCTTTGTGCAGCACTTAAAGTGAAAATTTTAACTTTTTAGGTTATGAAAAAATTGGCATTACCCGAGCATCAAGCAAACTATTGAAACGCTAATTTCGAAATTCATTTAAACTAGCGGGTTACGTATTCGCGTACCCGCAGGAGGGTCGCGTTGTCGTCGCGCTTCGCACTACGACAGTTTTCTCTCTCTATTTTTTTCAATTAACTGGTGCAGTTTCGTGCTGTTATCTTTTCAATTTTAATCTGCTTTTTTTGAAAAATAATACATGAGCTTGACGAGATGCTTCTGCAAGGTTTATCACACTACTTTTAACGGGAAAATATTTACTGTTGTAAAAAAGTTGCTTGTTTATGGAGGGACTTTCTATAACTAGAGATACAAAGCGTGTGAACGGCTAGAAAGAAAGGAAATGAGCGAAAATCATTCGTTGTAAAACTGCTGATTTCCGATCTTGACTGCTTTCTTGACATTGTTAGTCGATGCAGGAGGGGGATGGCCGATCCTGCCGTTGCGTACATCTCTCTTTTGACGTCGGTGAATTCTTAAATTTGATTTTTGAAATATCTTAATCTAACGTTGAAACACACCCGTTGCGGATCCAACAAATGAGTTGCTGTACTGGCGTCAGACAGGCACCTGCGATTGCATTATGATTAGGCAATTAAGCTGTAGACTTATTGATGTCGTCATAAGTGTGAAACTAGCCGGCAATTTTGTGTCCATCCATGTTCACGTTAGTGTCGTCAGCAAATCCCACCTGGAAGAGTACCGTAATCTCTATCGCTTAGAATTTTGTTGGTCGTCTGGGTCACCCCTAGCCTCCAGCCAGATCGGCTGATCCACTATATTCTCCAATCGATCGATTTTACGCACTAGCGTATGTTCACTAATCAAAACGAGAGATATCGCTGGCGATTTTTAGCAACAGTGAATGAGAGACGATTGGTAAAATCGCTATTAAACGTTACCTTCCGTTTTCATAATGTCAAGAAATAATTCCTCTAAACTACGGTGCTCCCAGCACGATCAGAAAGAGAATACGGTAGGTCATGTTTGATTGATCCATCTGGTTAGGAGAGGCGGTTTTATAGCACACTTGTTGCTGAGAACGATTGCAGAGGTGCATATTTTACCGAACGTTTTGCACCCCTTCAGTGATATGCACTCCTCATTTCACACACTCTCTTTTCCACCAACAAGTCATGAGTGTCCATTATCCCGTGTGGTGATTGGTTTTCTCATCGAAGTACCATATCGAACATCATTTTCCCCTCAGAACAATAACCATAATCGGGTTACAAACGATTGGTAGACATCACTTTTGATGCAATAACAACTCTTCGATCGTATAGCTATAGACGTCACTTTGGGCGAACTCTATGTTGCTCCATGAAATCATTGGAGGTATCAGGACATTTTGCACCTACTGACTACCCGTTGAAAGCCTGTGCAATCGAGTCTTCCTCAAGCCGATTGTAATTTCGATAAATCACATTGCAATTGACTGCCACTTTACTGTTTCACGAACTTTTATTTTAAATGTTTATTCTTGCGAATCCATTAAAGGCTATTATTTAACGATTCAATATAAGTATCACAGAAACTGTCGAGATCCCGATTGTCTATTTATAAAATTTTAAAAGAAATTAATTCCGATGAATAAAACCAATTAATTCCGATTGATGCAGTCGTCTTGTCGTCCTTCTGTGTACACAAAATAGTACATAATCAGGAACAACGCGAAACTCAGTGGGTAGAAAACACGACAGAAATTGTCGAGATATCTGAAAATAATATGAAATCGCGTGCATTTATTTCGATCTGCTCACGGCACTCTTTTATTCGAGGCCATCTAACCGCCTTGCACAATAGTCGCTCGCCGTACAGAAGACTAATCGATAATTGGAAGATATTACCGTACCTTCCAGTTTTGTGATATCTCGCTGCTTTACTTAAAATCGCCTCTCTCGTCTCTTCGTTAATATCCGACCGCTTCTTAGCTGCGTATTTTCTCTGAGAAGCAGTCGACAATTGTTGTTTTCGATTTTCTTATTACCAATTGCGCGGCTCTCTTGTCAAAGGCAATAACGAAAAGAGTCTGGAGCAGAGTGAAAAAGACGAAACCCGTGATGAATCCGAACCACAAATCGATAGCCTGCAAAGAGTACGGTAATCAATCGATAAATGTGTTCTATTGTAACCAAATCTTGCTTGAAGTAATGTGGTCGATCGATAATCCTAATCTACAGTATACCTTCATGTAGGAGACACTGGGCAGATGTTCACGTGCTCCGGCAGACTCGGTAGATAGTGTGAGGAGTACGGTAATGGCGACACCAATGCGACCCTCCATGAACTCTTCCGGCAGCCAAACACCGACCTGAATCGATAATTACCGTATGCCGCTCCGCACCAATAACAGTGACCAGATGTTACAGTAGGATCGACTACCGTACCCAGGAAAACATAAGCGCCAGCGAGGTGGGAATGTAGGTTTGGGCGATATGAAATCCGACGTCTCGCTTGAGTCGAAAAACGGCACGCAGACAAGCAAAGGAACCTGGAATAGAGTAGAAATATCAGTTAATGAAAACTCTCAAATATTTCAGCGGCTTTTTAATGAACGCTTCACAGATATGTTTCACAAAAGTACGATAGCTTGTGGTTTACGAAATTTGTGATCTCGATCAGCTCTGTTGTGAACTAAGCCAAATGTAAAAATATATCGGAGGATAATTACCATTAGTACGTAAAACATACCACTGTTATTCAAGCATCACATGAACCCTAATGTTATGACCACAACTGTACCAGTAGTACCAGTACCATTCAAATCCGAGTTCTCCTTTGTTCTTTAAAAATACGTATTACCGAGTGGTTGTCTCTAGACGCCTCTTGACTGTCAACAACTTTCCCCATTTTCGATCTCTGTTTTTGACTTCTTCTAAATTGTAATTTCGCCTGCCCGGTGCATGGATGCTTCACTGGTATGTTAAAGCCTGCTCGTCTAGACGTGTAATAATGGTCTCTTTGCCTACGTCCTACAACTCACCACTCTTTCTCGTCTTATCACAAGTAGTCGGCTCGTATCGATCGATGTACAACTCGGGTAGTTTCACATCAGGATTCTTGTCGATCGCGTCAGCCTGAAGAGTAAAATGAAGTGTCATGAGCATCATCACTACGCAATCGAACCTTCTTCGTGAACCACTCGAAGCGCACAGTCTCGAGAGGGTAGGCAACTGCAATGATCATTACGCCATCACTAGGCAATTATAATTGAGGGGCTGAAAGGCTAGCATCCGTGTACATGTATTACATGCTTCCTTCATGCATGGTGTTGATAATTCAAGGAAGGTATTGCTTCATAACTAGGAAATCCCTCAAATCTTCTCACATGACTTGATCTGCAGCTCGCAAGTTTGCTTGTCGTGTGGGTACTTGCACAGAACGAGGGAGCAGGCGGTTTTCAGCCTGAGATTGTGTCATTGCTAGGCAATTTCGTTTACGTTCCACGATATCACGTCGCAATCGTTTGCCATAAGCGAATAATATTAGAAAGATTGCGTCATTCATAAACATTACTGTGCTAATAGTTTTTTGGCCACTTTTGTCTCGATTTTTGTATCGTTTGAAATATGTTATTAGCGTTATTCATAGGAATAATTTGCAAACCTGATTCTCGTCTCATAAAGCACGAGTCCATCGGGGAAGATTCGCATGAGGAAGTTAAGGAAAGTGACCTGATTGTGGAAAATGTAAGAAATCAGAGATCACTTTGTTCTTCTGTACACAAGATTGGAAAAGCGATTATAGTGTTTTTGAGGCTCTGTTGAAACTATTAAAGTGCAAACAGTTAACAAAGTATATTTAAGCAGGAAACGAAAAAAAGAGTCGGGTTTAACGCCATACCTCATGAAACTCGGCCTCTTTTGCATTGGCGAAGAATGGATCTGGTCGCCAGATCTTCTCGAGTACTTCTTCTTCCTAAATTAAATTTTGTTTTGGGAAATCTTTAAAGAAGGAGTGTCAGCAAAATATCCCACCACGATTACCCTGCCTGGTGAAGATAGAGTACTGTAAGAACAATCGTCTGACGTCTGGGATAGGGGACGCTGCCTAGGCAAATGCGCGTATGCAGATGGGCAGAGATTAGCGAGAGTGCAACTCCTCTCCCCCCTCCCTCTCCCCCCAGCGGGGGAGAAAGCGCACGCGAATTCGACACTAGAGAAAAAGTTGACCAATAGATTTACCTAATCGCGCATGCCATAACACGCGTGCGCGGCACTTGAACCTGATTTCCCTGAGCCCTGTAGTTTCTTTGCAAACGAGTATTTCGGTTTGGAGAAAAGATAGACCTTCCAAATTTTTGATTTATATTATCCTTCACAAGGGAAGCGAATAATATAAAAAGTTGCATATCCTAATTTTGCTGACACTCCTTCTTTAAGAACTATTGATCACATCTCTCAAACCCAAGCAGTATTTACGTTTCAGTGAAACATATCTTGTCGATGGAAATGCCCATGAATATCATCAACTAGTGTTGACCACTCGAACAGTCGAAACTAAAAAAAAAACAAAGCATTCCGACTCCGCTTCGGCGCAGTTCTCTGTTTCTTTGTTTAATCTTCTTCTTTTGTTCTCTAACAAAGGCTGTTTCGAGTGGTCAATACTTCAACATTATTTTCAGCATGGATTACCGAAATTGCGTGCAAACCTTGACTAGAATAGGTTTGTCGTAGGGATTGAACAGTCGGGCGTCCCTCCATGCCATTAGAAGGTAAATGTCCATGTCATAGTCCTGAGAGATCGAACATTAGCGGGGGAAATCAATTGCTGACGTTAAAAAGTAACCTAATTCCATGAAAAAGTTCAGATGAATGGCTTTGAATGAAATAACGTTTCAGATTACGAATAAACTAGTAAATGTCAAATGACAAATACCATAGTCGATGTTTGGAAGTTGCTCATGCTCTCTATGTAGACTCCGAACCGGACGGTGACTGCCGAGCCCTGAATTTTTGTTGTTGAAGGAATTAAATAGTATATATTGATAAAATATAAAACAATCTCTGGTCAAAACCTTTAAAAAGGTTGTATTTATCGTTGTACAAACCTCGAATACGATAGGGGCGGAGTAAGGATCATACTGATTCTTGGAGAGTACGGGAAGGATGAAAGAGCCACCCAGTGTTCTCAAATTTATTCATTGTAAATCGTTGTAGCTCGATTATATTAATCAATGATACTATCACACAAACACTCAAAAGAGCAAGTGCTCGCGCAGTTATTTCCGCAGAGAAACCTATTCAAAAAGTTAAATGTAACTAGAGAAAAACTCCGCGTTTTGGTAAACATACAAATGTCATATAAAAAATGCGAATAGTAGTAGGGATGAAGTCAATATGAATTTGTACTTTCATCTTCAAATTTCGAAGTCGAAAGTCTCACCTCGTTGTTTCGTTTGTTCTACTCAAAATCTCGTCAACTTCCGTGTCATTTCGCAGTTTCTCCGCCAGTTGCGTCAGATTTACACCTGATTGTTTTAATTAATTACAATAATAAATTAAATAAAATCATACCAGCCGCTTCGAGTGCTTGAATGCTGACTCCAATAGGACCTTGCGTTTCGATGTCTGAATTGATAATTGAATACTAATAGTGAATGCATACAAAAGCAATTCATTTCCAAAAGAGATCAAACTGAATTCTCCTACTAAAAATGAAGAAAGATGAAAGTCTCACTCTCGAATTCTTTCCCGTCGAATCCTCCAACAGTTTTGGGCGTAAATCCACCACAAACACCAGGAAGGAACAGGGCGATCTTCAATTATATTTCTAATACCATTGCAATTCTCTTAATTTTGCACTTTTATAAATGCCTATTCACTAAAAAGCTCAACATTTGAGAATTGGATTCTGTAATCGCTATCTCAAGCAAAATTTGCAGCCGTCTATCGGTCGTACGACTCACTCCCTCGTGCTGCACGAATGTGTTGTCGGGGAAGGAAAGATTGAGAGCGAGAGCAGCGATGTCGTCTGTGATGTACAGAGAAGGACTGAAAAGGAAGGATCAGAGAATTAAATGATTTTGAAATGATGGAATCAGCGAGTTCTCGGCTAATGGTTTAATGGTTCCACCCCCAGAAAGGGATAACACGTAAGTTCATATCACTTTTGTCTTCCGCTCCGATTAAAGGTTATAACCTTTAGATAGAGGTTTGCCGATCGTATAATATCTCGGTGAAATATGATATTCCCTTTCATTTCAAAGCAATGCTCACTTTTCCTTATCACTAGCATCGATTCTCAACGTGGGAAATTCGAGTGTCGTCACGTTTTCAACTTTCTTCTCGGAGATAAAATCGTCGAAACTCTGCAATTTTGATATTAAAAACAAAAATTATTTGTGGAAAATTATTTTCCTCCGAGACACATCATTGAACATTATTTGAAGTCATTGAATTTGGAATATGTTTCACGGAATGCTTTTTTAGTTGTTTTGCACAGATCCACTAATCACTGTGAAGTCATTACTTCGCAACATACACAATCGTATTTGATGTGACAGCTAACGGCCTGTGAGAGGAATAGATAACATCGTTAACAAGAACTGTGCAGGATTCGCACAATTCTAGATACCACGAATTCACTCACATCGAATATCTCCTGTAGACTGTCTCCCTCTCCACTCTCGCTTCTCTTCACTCTTTTTCTTTTTCTCTTCTTATCATCGAACTTCGGAGGGTCGTAACGAGCCATCACACTGCAATTGCGCCATCAATAGGCAAGAACTACCGATCCCATTTGATGAAGTGCACAAAAACTTGGAACCACTGCACAGTCATATTATATTTCCGCACAGTAATTCACATCTGTCTCAATTCACATAGACTCGATGTCGGTTGTGTTTCAGAAACAGAAGATAAAGCAGAACAACAGTGCTTTTACAATAAATCGGCTGCGCGTTGTAGAAAAGATAAAACACATTTTCATGGCCGATAACATCATGGATAGTAAAGAGATTAGTGCAACCTCAGTTATCACTCATTTATCGACTGTCTATCACTTCACTTCAGTAATCCCACTCACTTATCATTCTCATCCACATAATAATAGTCGGGATCATCTCTGTCGGCGATCTTGTTTCCATGCTTGTCGAGTTTAGCAACGTACGCTTTCCGCGTCTGTAAGATCATCATGAGGTTTAGTCAGTTATCGATCTCATCTCAGCCCATACCGTAGGCTCTTCGTAATCCTCGGTTCCTTCCTCAGTCACATTCATGTTCTGCTGATCCTCCAAATTCTTCACATCGTGGACGTCATTATCCTCGAATTCCTCATAGCTCTCCTTCGATTGTTTCACTTGCTGAAATGTGCATTCCGCATTATTCCAAACCTCGAAGAAACAAGGAGCGAGACAGTGATTGTAAGCTAAACACAAGTTCATTTTACAGGCTCTACGAGTCTTCGTTCTAGAGATTAAAGCGGCCTTTGGAATGTTGCCTACACATACAGGTAAATAATCGTGTTGCACAGTGATGACGCAACCCACCTTGTGTTCATACTCATAGTAGTCGAACGCCTTCTCCTTCTTTTCTTCATCGTGTTGTCCCAGCAACTCCCGCACTTTTTCAGCGATTGTGCCTTCTTTGGTCTCCTCGAGAAGGTTCTGAAAGAATTGTTGCTTATTATCCACTGCACCGTTTCATAAACGTCTCAGTTATTCTCTAACAATCACTTTTAACGAGCTCCATACCTCAACTCTTCTTATATTTGTTTTTTAAATAAATAAATACCTCTCTAGTGCTTTTCTCATCCACAGGAGGAGTGATTTCTGCGTGTTCAACCTCTTCCTCGTCTTCCTTAATTTATTCAAAACAATCGTTATTGTATCGTTATTTAATTGAATAATCGAGGGCGACTAGAGGCTGGAACACAAAATAAACATTGTATAAAAAACCTCATCCGAACTTGAGAATACATCATCCTCTTCTTTCTTAGAAGTTGTGGAGGGACCTTCCTGAAAAAAAAATTACGTAATGTCCAAGCTCCAGATAAAAACGACAGCCAGTATAGATAGCAGGTGCCCCAAGTTTTTGCACCTAAACCCCGACTCCGTCTTGAGAATAGCAGATCAGTAGAATCACAGTTCCACCAATAACAAACCGTCGTCGATGTCGTTGTTGTTTCATCAAATATCGAGCCAGTTTCAGTCTTCGGTGCGTCGTCCCACGTCGTCCCGATCATTGCCTATTTTAAAAATAATTATACAACGTTAATTTAAATTTTAAAAATAGCCTTATTAGCTTTTGTTACTTTTCCTAAATCCCATACTCAAGGTAATTAGTAGAAATTAGAAATTTTCATGTTTCATCAAGAGTAGGAAATAATCCCCATTCATTCCCAGGGTAATTAATAGTAGAAGTCTAAACCCACATTGCCCTCTGGTTCTTGTATTTTCTTCTTCTTCGGTCTACTGGATTGCGCAGTTTCCACGAGTTGATTGAGAGCAGAAACGAGTTCGGCCAATTTGTCCAATCCAGGATTCAGCTCTTCCTGTAAAGTTCATAATTTTAATTAGGTGGGAAATTTTGTCTTAATGTCGAACGCTCCTACAATTTCTTAGTTCTGACATAATTTCGTTTTTTCTTACCGTTGTTTCACATGACGGTCTAATACTATATTTTTAACGTAATGCGATTTCAATAGTGTCCATATTTGTAACCGTAATCTGTCAAGTCGAATTGGGGGATATTTTCGCCTCCCTGAGCCTACTCTGATGTAATACACTATGTTTTGCTGTTAAAAAAAAAACCTTGAAGGGAGAGCAGATCGGAGAGTTCTCGTCGATACCTGAAAAAGAAAATGTTTAACTAAAATTAGAAAGAAATATTAAACTTACCAATATCCTTGGCTTGATCGGCGTTGCGCGCCCACAAGAATCGCTCCTTGAGTTCGCAGATTCGTTCGTAGTTCAATTCGAGAGCCTGCATTAAATATATATTTTCATTAATAGCAACAGTTTTCATCGCTGTGATCAAAATCATTTTTGAAAAAAACTGGATTATTTTGTTTGTCGAGTGAAAGTACAACTCACCTTCCAATTCTCGAAGAATTCCTTCGGTTCAATGCCCAATTCAGCGATTCCATCCTCGTCTTTGATGACCTAAAAACATTTGACTTCCTTAATTGTCTAACAACACATCAAATCCGGTAAATATAACGCCGTATTTGTAAGGATCGAACAAATGCCAACAGAGGCTGGTACAGCAAAAAAATTCAATTTCCTAAAAACTTCACCATCGGGGTTATTTGATGTGCTGATCACGATAGGCTATCTCATTTCGCGTCATTTTGGCTCGTTGGCGCGGTATGGCGCTGCGCCATTTGGCGACTTTTGAGGTTTTACGAGAATATCTCAACGACAAGTCGACCGATTCGGCTGAATTTTGTTTTGCAGGGCTAATTTTTTGTGCTGATCATCACTGAGTGGTTTGTTTGGCGATATCTATTTCAGTTCTCGAAATATAGCAACTTCGTTGTAAGGCTCGGGCAGAAGAAATGAAATACACTAGTGTCTTTGGATTTGCGTCTGTATATAGCTTTTAAAATTTCATGTGATAAAAATCCCCAGGTCGAGAGTTATGAATTTTCAAAGTATTTCGCACACTGGGCAAACGCGCGCTGAATCGAGAGTGAGTCTATGTTTCACCTCTAATTGATGGCCAGAGCGGTCGTGGTGACCATATAATAAGGATAGAGTATTCAAAACGCCTTCTATGTCGTGGCATTTGTAGATCTTATCCTCTCTCTATGATTCTCCTCTCAAATTCGTGAACCATACACACTCAAACCGTAATTACAAACAGGCGCATTAATTAACTTTAAAATGACCTATTGTAGCACCGTGCCCATGGCTACGGTAGCTTTCGCTGCGGGACCACCATTACACAAAGTTATTCAAATGCAATCGCGATTGTTTGTATGAGTTGGCTTTCGGTGCGGCATTGTTCGAAAGGTATACAATACCACAGCTACCGTACCGCGGATGCTGTACTTTCAATGCGGGACCACTATTTTGCAAATTTGCGCCAAACGATACGCTATTGTTTGTATGAGTTGGCTTTCGGTACGACATTGTTCGAAAGGTATACTGTATCCATGGGTACGGTATACCTTTCGAACAATGTCTTACATAATACCACCTCATAAAAGCAATGGCGACTGGATTTGAATAACTTTGTATGATGGTGGTCTGGCAGCGAAAGCTACCGTAGCCATGGGCACGGTGCTACAATAGACCATTTTTAAGTTAATGACTGTGCCTGTTTGTAATTACGGTATGAGTGTGTACGGTGAGAGGAGTAGCATAGAGAGAGGATAAGATCAACAAATTCCACGACATAGAAGGCGTTTTGAATACTCTATCCATATGGTCACCACGACCGCTCTGGCCATCAATTAGAGGTGAAACATAAACTCACTCTCGATTCAGCGCGCGTTTGCCCAGTGTGCGAAATACTTTGAAAATTCATAACTCTCGACCTGGGGATTTTTATCACATGAAATTTTAAGAGCTATATACAGACGCAAATCCAAAGACAATAGTGTATTTCATTTCTTCTGCCCGAGCCTTACAACGAAGTTTCTATATCCCGAGAACTGAAATAGATATCGCCAAACAAACCACTCAGTGATGATCAGTACAAAAAATAGCCCTGCAAAACAAAATTCAGCCGAATCGGTCGATTTGTCGTTGAGATATTCTCGTAAAACCTCAAAACTCGCCAAATGGCGCCGCGCCATACCGCGCCAACGAGCCAAAATGACGCGAAATGAGATAGCCTATCGTGATCAGCACCTCAAATAACCCCGATGGTGAAGTTTTTAGGAAATCGAATTTTTATGCTGTACCACCGATTGTTCGATCCTTACAAGCACGGCGTTATATCCAGTTGTCTTACAATAAAGTGAATTTGATTTGAAAAATCTTATTTGAAACCTCTTTCTTCTTTAGTTTCGCTTCGATTTCCTTCACTGCGCCGTCCTCCTCAGCAGTTGAATTGTCCTGAAATAACATTATGCTACTTTTTCAACATTGTACGCTGTGAAACCTCCTGAAAGGGGTCAGGGGCGGAATGCCTAACTCGAGAGTTTTCATAAACAACGGATTTCAACGTCGTACATGTTACCTTTTTCTACCAGCCAGCACACAAAAAACGCCCCCAACACTTTACGTCGCTCGTCCTATAGATTATTTCAAACGAGAGGAACTCTTTCATTGATCCATATATTTTCCATACCCTGCAGAATGTTTTCCATGAAAGAAATCTAGAATCACTCACAATTTCAATGGGAGCTGTGATGTTCAATGCCCAGAATGCTTGCCACAATTCGCATTGAACGAGAGAAGAGGAATTGATGCCCAGTCGATCGGCCTGAGATGGTAAGAGATGGGAAAGAGCAAGATGTCGTTACGGGTACTTTGTGTTGCACTTCATTTCTTTCCTCAAACCAATAAAAACAACGTCGTCTAAGAAATTAAACTGTGCATCTTTTAGAAAACATTACTTTGAATAATGTTATAATATCTAATTAAAGTATTGTAACCTTGTAAGTGGCATCGACGACGAGAACAGTCTTGTTGATTCCTCCTCCTGTATTGTAATTATTTTTTTCCTTCATATTAGTAATGTCTCCCAAATGATAGATAAGGTATTCTCTACAATTCTTAATCTTGATTTTGAACCCAATAGAAGGGATCGACTTTCTGTGCAGTAGAAAACACATTATTCTATTCCGACAGAAATGATTGTAGGAGACTTCACTAGCGCACTATCATTTTTAGTTTCACTGCCGCGACAATTGGAGAGAGGACAGGGTGGTGATGGGAGCGCACGCATTACACGAGACGGGGTTGACGCAAGGGAGAGAGGTGTTCTTTTAAATAATTTTTTTAAAGTAATAAAAAAATTCAAATACCGCCAGTTCCATCGTCGATGTCAGTCATATTATCGAAATCGAATGGAGTCTCTTCGATAAGTTTGGCAGCTTCTGCAAAGTAAAGAATTTGAGCTTTTTTGCTGCGTTTTCATTATAAAAAATAATTGAGTTCTCTCTGTTATCTATTCATCGCCCATTCTCAATCAATTTTCAAATTAATATTAAAACATAGGGATTTCATGCGCTCTTTTAACGAATGCCTACGTCACATGAAGTTCTTAGGACCTACTCAAGATCTTTCGTTCCTGGTAATCTTCCGATTGTTCTAGGGATAAATTAGAGCATTGGCAGCTCCAAAAAATAAAAAAAAACTGGAAACATCAGGAACAAAAAATCGTTGAGTATGTATTTAAAATTTCGTAAATGAAACTAACCATCGTGCTCCTTCTTCTCTCCCTTTACTTTCTTCTTCTTCACTTTCACCTTCACTTTCTTCCTCAATTTCGTCGTCGATTCGGGAGTTGTCGACGTCGATTTTTTATTTGGTGTTGTCGACGCTGAGCAGGTTATAACTTGTTTATGTTCTGTCTATCATCTGCGAACTAAATTTTTCCCTCAGGCGAAACCACTTGTATAGTATATGTGAAACACAAATGCACACAGTGACACGAATTGTCCTCGTAAGTCTTCTGACAAATTCTGTTTGTATCGGAGTACAGATTCAGCTAGAACAATGAATTTTGATGACTGATATAACTCGCAATTTTCATGGTGCAATATGAGAGTTGCGCGAATTATAATTACTATATATAAATATTAGTCAGATCTTGAGCCGCTAACCTTCAGTTATACTGGGAGTAGTAGAGGCAATTGTGGTTGAAGCTGTAGTAGTCATCACGGTTGTCGTGAAGTCCTGAATAAAATGAGTTGGTGACAATTTAGAAATGCCAGTTTATGAAGTCATAAGACAGAGCTAAATAAATTCTACAACAGAATGTACCCATTTTTAATATCGAAATAAAACCTAGATGTTGGTAGAGTTGCAAAACGGTATGCATTTGCCTATGAAAATGCTTTTAAAAAAGTAAGGAAAATTAAAGAAAAATAAATAAATGATTTAGAGATACTTCAATTACCGGTCTATACGATGATGGTTGGGTGGTCCATGGCGGGAGCGTGCGACCTTCCGAATCCCTCAACAATATCATGTATGATATATTACTTTACTGTTTCATTAATAGGTCAGACTTACTACACTATCCCTTTCTACCACTATTGCATGCTATCGATTGCGATCACTGCTCCTGCTAATTCCCTTGCTAATCAGCATCTCCCGCATATAATTAAGCAGCACAAATAAAGCTCCCGAAAGGGGTTAGAAGCAAGGGAATGTGTAAAATTGAGAGAGTTTCTCTTACTACCTCACGGTCTCTCGCTTCAGACCTTTGTTTCTGGAGGTTTGGAGTCATTTACACAACCACGAGTAGGTAGTGCAGCAACTTAGTGATTTGGCAAATGAGACGGTGTAAGTGATGTTAGTTAGAACTGACGAAGAAGGAGGTTACAAAAATCGACAAATAAAGTTACGTTAAAATCAAATCCTCATCGATGTCCTGTTGCCAGCCCAATCCTCCATGGTCTTTGTGACTGAATTATGCATATAAATATAGAATTAGTGCAAGTTAGAAGAGTGAAAAGATGTCGTGTTCGAAAAATGGTATTCATTAAGGACTTGTAGTGCTGAGTGAATGGGTTTGTGATTGATGAGTAATGGAAAAGTGAGTGAGAGTGACTCAATATGTTGACGGAAGCTCGTCGAAGTTTTTTTGAATCACAAGTCCAACTTATGGGTTGCAACATAAACAAAATGAAGCAATACCGACCTTTATTTGTTTGGAGGGAATCAGAAAAAGATTGAGAAAGAAATAGAATCAAATAGAATCTTTTGTTGGCGACGAGTGATATGGAACCATCATGAATGAAATGGATGAAAATGTTCACTGGGAAGTACACGAACAACGACTTCTAACGCTTCACTTCGATGAGTGATCGAGGGATCCTATTTTTCGATCCAAATACGGCTTTTGAAGTGGTCACTCCCAATCCAAAATGATTCTCGAACCTATTCTTTTGTGATCTAGCTCGCTTACCTCGCGGGGAAGTCTCTGCCTCCTCCCGTTCGTCTTCGTCCCTCTATAGGAATGAGAAGGAGGAGAAGAAGTGGGAGGAGGAGGGAATTCCTCCCCCTCGACATTGAGAGAAGAGATGGAGTAGTGATGACAAAAGTGACGGTGCTAGGAAAGATTGGAAATTTTTTTTTCGTTCAGAAGGAAGAGCTGACAAGAGATTAATATCAAGAATAAACAAACACAAATATTTCATCTGCGAAACATGTAAACCGCGTGCAACAAGGGAAGAAATAAATGAAGGAGAAATAAAAAAGAAACAATTCGCACAATACACAAATTTTTGGGTAGTGATGACGTAAGTGTAGAGGCTAAATGGTATTTTTGATTTTCTCTTTTCTGCAAAGGAATTGTTGAAAGGAATGTACAATCGCAATTATTTCACATGGGAAACATATTAATCGCGGCAACAGAGATACAGAAACAAATGAGAGAAACTACTGAGATTTCTGTAAGTTTGAGTCTTGTGGAAGTGGGTTTATAAATAACATTTTGCACCTCTTCACGAGTAAGAACAGTAAAAGTAAGGCTCGCGCTCATTGTGGTAGGGAAAGTGATCGACTCTCATTTCTCTTCACATTATCCTCTCTCTCTCTTGTCTTCTCTCTTCCTCCTTCTCTGATCAAGCGGACGCAAATTCCAATTAGATTACGCGTGCCATCGATGTTTTTTTTCGCGGTTCTTATCGATTGATTAGTTGATAGACAGACTGGATATCGTTTTTGAGTTGATTTTGGTGTTTTCGAATTCGCTAGCTTTCAGATGCCTCTACATAACGCGTTGTTCACCCCGGAGGAAGTTTAAATACGAGCGAAAGTGCATGTCCGAATTACGTAGTGATGACGAAACTGAACTCACACGAAGAACGAACCAGTAACCGGATCGGATAGCGCGATTTGATAGGAGAGAAAGCAATGATGCGAATGAAAACAGTGATAACGACTCTAATCCACGAACTGCGATTACTTCGAATGATAGGGAAAAGAGAAGAATTTATGCGAACTGTCTCACAGACAACTGAAATCGAAAGCGTGGAATGATGGCACAAATACGAGAAAAAACATCTATGCGATATTTTACTGAAATCATCTCGACAAATAGCGAATTCTATAGTAGTACTTCTCTGGCAAGGCAGTGCATTACGGCAAAAGGTTGCTGATAAGTTTTTGGAATATATAGGACAAAAAATCAATAAAACCGATCACAGTGCGTGGGAGATGAAAAAAGGAAGTGAAAACGGTATAGCAGGGAAGTAATTAGAGACCGGGTCGAACGCTCATTAAGAGTTGAGGCGAGAGAGCAGGGAGGTTTGAGAGAGCACAGAGATGAAAAGGCAGTGGATAATGAGAAATCAGTGTGGGCTGGCGGTGAAAGAGCACGAGAAGAGAGAAACAGTGCGGTAATTGGAAGGGTCAGAGGGAGAGAGAGAGAGTTGCACCAAACTTGTTCCGCCCTTTTCGCCCACTGATAACTCGCGACTTGGCAAGTTGCCACATGATTCCATACCTGTAGTCCAGGCTTAGAGCGAGAAAGTGTACAAAAGTAACTCTCGTTTTCACACGCTCTCTCACCCCGAAAGGTCTTTCTGTAAGGTGATCCGGCATTTGTGTTGCCAAAGAATCTATGGCGCGAAATGCGGTTAACGATCTTATTATTGTTTCTCTGAGATGTGTCGCACTCTAGGCACAAAATAAGGATGTGAAAGCGGGTCAAATCGGAATGGATTTAAGGCAATGGTCGTGAAAGTATGGGCATAAATCATGGAAGAGCGATTGGAAATGGGGGAAATGAGTTCATAAAGCAATAACTCTAGGGGTTTTCAAAACTCCATATGCCCAAAGCGAGAGTTTGAAACTCTCATTTGTGAGATGGTTCATCAAAACAGGACATAGGCTCTCTCATTTTTGAATGCTCTCTAACATTAGAGTTTCAAACTCTCGCTCTGGGCACATCAAGAGGAGAGTTATTTCTATGTGAGTGGTAGTGTTGTTAGTTCGAATGGTTATTCGCGAATAATCTTTGTTATTTTCGAATAGGGTCGTTCTTGCTAACAACAGTGGTGAGTAGTGTGGAATTAAGGGGAGCCTGCGTCGAAAACTACACGTCGGTGATGGTGGGTGCACGGGAGAGGACGAGTGGACCATTGGCAGAGAGGGCTTGAGGAGGAGGAAGAGAGATGATAGAGTGGATCGAGGGAGGAAGTCCGCCTTCCTGCAAATATCAATCGATAATTATACTTGCGGTTAGTAAAATTAATCGATAATGAATAATATCGGACCCCACAACATGGCGGGGGAGGTTTTCGTGGAGGTGGGGGAGGAGGCTTCTTTGCTACCTGCAAATATAGATTGTTTCAGTATCGTGCGATTGTTTTGTGTGCGCTTAGTGTCACGTAGATAGCTGATTCCTTAGAGCTGGCAAGACGTTATTAGATAAATTTTAATAATATTAAAATAATAAAAATGCTTACCATCGACTTCCGCTGCTCCACAATATTGGCGTGAATTGCATTGTCCAATCGCTCTAATGATGTCATCTGCAATGGTCAATTCGAACTTGACGTCTTTTGAAAAGTAAATTTTCTAAAAAACATTTTTTTGACTAGTCCCTAGTATCAAGACGCCATGATATGAGGCAATATCAACAACATTAAATTGAAATGATAAATAATACTTATGTTTAATTGCTAAAGAATAATTAATTACCATTTCCGCCGTCATGGCCTCGTCGATGGAACTCGTAATGGATGCACTCATAGCACTCTGATGATTGGCAGTGCAAGTGACGGGAGGAGGAGGGGGAAGACCTGTGAAATAGGGAGATTGAGCTATGAAATAGTGGAAGAGAGCTACTAAATTTGTCGTTATAGCAAATAGTCTCGCAGGCGGCAGCTCAGGACTAAGATCTGTGCTTCACAATTCATTTTGAGCAAAATATAATGCTTCAATTGGCCGTTCTTTCTCCACATTTCACAAAATTTTCGACTAATCGTTTGATTTACATACTTGAATGTGCGTTGATATTATAGGAAGTTTTTTTTTCCAAAAGCACATATTTGTGCAAAGCCGAAGAGTGAATTTATTTCTGATGTTTCAACAACTGCTCCCAAAATATAACGTTTCCGAATGCGCTGCACGTAAAATGAGCATTCCTTGAAACATATGGGAACGAAATCATTTTTGTGGGAGATAATGACTCGAATTGTTTTCGATTCAGCCAAGTAAAAAAGATCTTCTTAGATGAAAGTAGAACACTAACAGAAGATCGAAGATCAAACCTGACGATGACGTCGTTGGTCCGTTACTTTCTCGGAAATTGACGTGATTGGCGTGTGGTCGCCGACTGCAAATTCATAATTATTAAGGTTCCCCATTGGGAGACAAAGAAAACCAGAGAATGGAATTGAATAATTCCTGACCGCCTCGGCCCCCAATTGATGCCTCCGCAGGCCCTTTGACTTGATGTCAGATTAAATATGTATGTATGTTTATTAACTAACCGAATAGTGCTGTATTCATCGTGCTGCAGTGGTTGCTGCACGTGCTGCGAGTGCTGCACGTGGTTTCCCCTCGTGAGTGTTCCTTCGTCGAATGAGGGCGCGTTGACGAGACACGTCCTGACTCCTCCGGGAGGAATGTAGGGAGGAGAAGGACCAGAGCGGGAGGCTGTAACAGATACATTCAAATATATTTATATTTTTCTTTTACTTACATTTCCTAACAATATTTGCAACCATGCAGTTTGTCTTGCTTACGTTTGTTTTCTAAAAAGGTGGAACGCTGAGGCCTGAATAAGCACGAAATATCTAATTATCTAGTATTATGCTTCAGCAATATTTCGGCGGCTCCGGTGCTCGAGAAGGAAAAAGATCCCTCTCTTTCTTTTTGCCCACGACAGGGAATGGCGAGTCTCTGCTCGTAAGCAGCTTGATTCGATTAGTGCCCACAAGCTTTAGTCCGAAAGGAGCGAAGACGAACTGATTTGATATGGAGACACAAAAGGAAGCCGTTTGAACTGTACAAAGACATCGAAAACCCAGTTCCTACTATCAAAATTCACAGCAACGATTCATATCGCTGACGAATTTCGATACCAAATACAGTTTTTTTCGGATCGTTGTACATATCAGCCAAGGTTCAAGGCGTCGGTACCAGCTACTGATGGGTTCGGTGCCAACTCACTTCCGGGCATTGGTTCCACATCGACGGAGCAAATCGATGGCGTTCGCAGACTGATATTGTCACTGAGAAAAGCACGACAACGACACTTGGGACACGTCTGGTCACTTCGTTCCTTGAGGAAAGTATGGAGACATCTGCAAGAAATATTTGTCCAACAATCGGGATAATTATAAATATTAAACTAGTTTGAAAGTGGTGACAATGATAATTGTATTTATGGCTATTTAGGTCAAATATTCCTCATGAAAGAATATGAACATTAATCACACAGAAAAAGTCTTACATGAGACCCCTTTTACTTGGTCTCCCCACATATTAGACTTGTTTTCGGTGTAGAGCAGCCTTCACTGATTTGGCTATAGTTTCTGTTAACTATCAATCACTCACTTTTCGTGGAATATATGTGAGCATCTCAATGCCTGCAAACTCTCGTCTTTCATGGCGAATCGTTGGCCACAGAAGTTGCAGAACAACTCCATCTCCTGAGTGAGACCGGAGGCTGCCTTGCGAGCGGTCTGAAAGATTATATTATGTATAACTATTTTGAACGAATCCTTGATCAAGTTGCTATAGAGTTTCCCGTGAAATTGTTCGAGTCTTCGAACGAATTTCACAATCTCTAAAAAGATGGCAAACAAATAGTCGACGTTGATTCGTTTTTCACTTCGATTGTGTCTGAAGTTTTCATGGTAGAGAAGTGATGTTTGGCATATATTAAATAGCTGATCTTTTTTAAAATTTATTAGGAGACGAGGACGTTCTGCAGGACTGCTCGCTACTCTAGCGGTTGAAATTTTTCGAACCTTCCTATTTTTTTCCAAGAATTAATTGCTTTACGATCTCCGTTAAAACATAATAAAAATTTTAAAAAAAATGTAAAACGTACCTCCTCGCTATCGTCATCGTTGAGTTGTCCATACAGTTCGGCCAATCGTAGATGGCATTTGAGCATCGCGTACTGAAATTATTTTATTTTGCTATTTTAATTCTTTTCTTGCAAGCCATGCCACAGGCTGATAAATCTTTCAGAAAGGGGTTTGGAGTGTGGGAGGGAGTGTAAAATCGAGAGGGACTCTCTCACTTATGCACACTTTCTAACACTGACCCCATGTTGGTTTGGAATCGTGTTTATCCTCATTCAAACATCTGCCCTGCGGCTCTTTTCATATCCTCAGTTTAATCTACGCATCAACATCACAAATGATCTCGTTTACTAGCAGCACATGTGTGCACTAATGTTTATCGACTTTCGGTTTCTTCATCAGATGTGTAAACTTCTCATCTCTCTCTCTCTAACCAATACATTCACTAAGAAATCGCCCCGGCTTCGCCCATTCATCCATCTTCTGGCTGAAAATTAGCGAAGAACAGCACTGGCCTCTCTTTCTCTGCGCTCTCGCCGAATGTCCGATCTCTCTCTCTCTCTCTCTCTCTCTCTTTCCTCCAACCAGTCAATCATTCCTGCCGATCTTCCCAGAGAGCACCCGAGACACATTACGTCGTCCCTCTCATTCTCTCTCACACCTTGAGTTTACAATGTAAGGAAAGGATGAGTAGTTATGAGGTAACTAAGAAAACATGCAAATTCCAAGTAGTAATCGATAGAGATTAAGGAAGTGTTTCGATGGGTCCTCGCAACCTTCCACTCTAGTGTGAGATTGATTGATTGGCTTGATGAGGAAGAGAAATGAGAGAGGAAAGGAGGAAGTTTGATAGAGAGAGAGAGAGAGAGTCAATCAGAGATTGATGTGATGCAACTTTCACACCAACCAAGTTCTCAAGATTCGCCCAACACATTTTCTGATATCACAGAGCGGAGAGTTGCTTGGAGAACGGTTGTCCATTGTTTCATTTCTTATACATCGGTTTTCCAACCTCCTCACACCGAACGCTCCCTCGTTCGCTCACCGAAACGAGAGAGCATGTAGAATGAGGAGAGTTGAAAACCGTTATCTAAACAAGAAGGCTTGGATAACCGTTATCCTCGCGAATATGAGCGAACGATGGGAAAGAATTTCCTACTCAAGTACAAGAAGGATTGAAATAAATAAAGGAAAAATGCAAAAAGTACCTTGCACCCGATCATCTTCGCGATTTCCAGACACTTCTTGTTGAGAGAGAGCGCCTGAATTTTATATATTATAAATTTTGTAAAATATTTAAATTATCGATTACCTGGCACTCGCACTGGCCTGAATAGTGGGAGCGACTCTCGCTGGCCGATTTGGCCATTGATGCGAGGACGATCATTTCTCCCTGGGAAGGAAATGTTTAAAAAGCTTTTTAAACACATTAAAGTACTCGTGAATAGGATCCAAACTACGGAAATGGGAGAGTGTGTACAAATAGATTTTGAATATGATTTCACTCTCAGTTTCATACGATATTTTACTCAGTTGAGATAAACGACCTGTTTGAAGGAAGAAACAAACTCACTTGTCGATCTGACGAGCTCCGCATGATTCGAAAGGCTTCTTCGTAGCGCGCCCAGGATTTCTGAAGCAAAACATAATTGGTTAAACTATTTTTTTGAGGTGAAAAGCGAACGAGAATCAGCTATCACCACTACCCCGCCTATTTAAGATAACCGCGAAACACAATTGAAATCAAGCCATAAATCTAACCATTCTCATTGTCAAACAATTGTCCACAACACATAGAATGGTCCACAATAAATTATATCATGCGGTTACAGTAACTCTTCCGAATTCCTACCGTAATGGTCTCCTTAGCCTCTGATTCGCCCAGTTCGCGATAGACGTCTGCCAGACTGCACATACAACGCGCGTGCAGCGTGCGATTACCGCACTCGGAAGAGAGACGAAGCGCCTCCTGAGAGAGATAAAAGATTGGCGAGATACAATATTATTAGATCAAGGCACTAAGGGAGCCAGTCATACCTAATACTTCCTAACCGATAAAACACTATGGTACTGTAAACCAGACATGGTTATTCAAAAATTATTTTAATTAATTTGAATTTATTTGAAATGCCTCATTTACTATAGTCGGCAATTGAGAAGTGATCAAATATCAACCTAAAGAAACGGAAGATGAGAGATTTAGGATGCATATTCACAGATAAAATATTTAAAATAAGTGAGTGAACTCACATCGCAAGCTTCCTTTGCTTCTACGAGTGATCCTCGTATCCGAAGAGCGACCTGCGATAGAGATGCTATTTTATTGGGATAATTCCAGCAACGAAGTTAGCAATACTTTCTTTGGCAAAGATCAAGAATAAATGATACTGGGAATTCACTGCTTTGCAAATTTTACACTGCGAAGGACTCCCATATCAACTGCATCTTTGAAAGTTCATATTTAAGATGTTTTTCTTAATTGTTGTAATTGATTTCTGACTAACCGATAGATGGAGGAGAATAAGCGCTCGATACTTGGCATGGACGTCCTCCACAGTCACAGTTTGCACTATGGCAAGGGCGTTCCGAAGAAAGATCAGCGATTTCGTGATGTCCCTGAGATTATTGATTTTTATCTAAATTATGGATGTTTTCCTATAGTCAACTTTTCCCTACCGATAATATAGAAGACACTTCTGTCTTAAGAACTGGTTGAAGCCTATTCGAATTTTGAGAAGTGAGGATTCTTAGCTAATTGTCACGATAGCGTGAAATGGGATACAGGGGCATTCATCCGTTGGTATGACACCGAATATGCAATCTGGTGGAAAATATATTATCGATTTTTACTTGGTTTTGTAAATTATCGATTGATGTTGACCTACCGCAGGAGGGTGAACAGCACTCCCAACCCGACGCAGATCTGCAGCTCGAGGAGTCGGTCGTCCGACGTATTAGCCACCTGAATTTGACAATTATGTTAATTAATTTGAAAATTAATTCAATCAATTTTACTTTAAATTTTCATTAAAATAGTCTAAAAATATACGAAACCAACTCACATTCATGGCTGCCTCAAAAGACTCAAGTGATTGTTGGAATTGGGAGAGACCGAGATGCGCCATCGCAAGGGCTTAAATATTATTATTTTTATAAATTAAAATTTTAAATAAATATTATTTGTTTATTGCATATATATTGTGAGAGTAATAAGACTGAAAACGCTAGTCTCAGAATCGGAAATATTAAAAGAAAGTCTCACGCCAAAACAAAGGTAGAGTTGTGTTTCAGGAGCGATACAAGTATCCGTAAATTTGATAGAGGCGCTGTTACTACCTCTCCGGTTATTTCCAAAAAAATATTTTGATGATAAGGGAGCGAAATAGTCATACATATAGCTGTGTGGACCACTATTCACATAAATGTTGTGAACGAATTATAAATAATGTAAACTAATTGGATAACGAACACAAGTGAGCGTATCCGGGTGTTCGCGGGTCCATTGAGGGATGCTGAAGGGAAGCCTTCCCATACGAAAGAGCCTGCAATTCACATGGTTTCAAAGCTCCACAAAGGGAGTCAAAGGAATGTGAGAAAGTGACAATGTATTTTTTTACACTATTGGTCCCTTTTGACGTTATTGTGTATTCCGGGATGTCCTCATTCCTTCACTATTTCTCCAACCATGAGATATGAGAGATCTTTTTAAAAAATAGTAATTTTCCCTCCTAATGGAATACACCCTCTCGCAGTTTTCACATTATGATTATGTGAGGGATAATGGGATCAAATGAAGGGCTCACTTTGCTGTAGTCTGCCAGTTTCTCATAGGCCTTGGCGAGATTGAGAAACGCCTCGGACTTCATGTATCTGCAAACAATCGATTGATTGATTCGCAACGGTAGAAATACAATATATGGACTTTGGTAAATGTTCTGCACAAAGCTAGATTTAGTAAAGGGTGCTGAATCCATGAGAATTAAGTATTGGATCATTAGTTTATCAGTCAAACGCGTTTCGGGTCAGTCAACCCATCGTCAGTAACATTTGATTAACGTCAAACTTGGGTAATTAAACCTAGATATTGTCCGTATTTTTCTATTTTTCAGCTTCCTCTTCTAGACGAACTATTGATTTTCATTTGAAATTTAAAAAAAAACTGACTCATCATTCTTCTCACTGGCCAATTCCATCTGTAGCAATGCATAGTGCAGCGTCGCCTCACAGTCTCCCGCATCACAAAAGGCTTGAGCGAGATATCCAAGAGTGATAAACCGATCCTCCGGATTCCTGCAACGAGGTCACCAAAAAATCAATAAAATACTTCTATAATGGAAGGAGCAAGTACAACAGTATCAAAAAAATGAGAATATGCGTAGAGATCATATTGCACCATCACTAGTAACGTATGTATCACAGTAAGAAAGTAAGTTTAGAAGTTTGATTGAGTGATCACTAGGCAACTGGGAGAGACAGGAAAAGGCAACTTACTGCAGTGTTCCGAGTGCTTGAGTCCATTTCTGCACTGCTTGTTGGTGGTGTCGCTGGTGGTAGAGACGAACTCCCGCCTGGGCAAAATTCGTTGATTTTACTCATTTTTACACCGGACAAGAACGGTCCGCTAGTCTAACTAACATCGTGCTCATCCTATGGTACTGTTCTTTTGCAAACGCAAAACACTTCAACTCCATTCTATCCCGACTCTTTCTCGTTTTCGCACGCTATCTCATCATTCCGCACGATTCAGATGCCAAAATGGACTATTACAATTTTAACCTGTCATACCTGTCAGGTCACTACTAAGACGTATCTGGGTTACCGAGTTTATCTACATAATACAGAGTACAGAGGAGTCACACTCCACGAGACAGGACAAGGGACGACTGGATAGATCGTCCCTACTAAGCAACCTATTTACATACATGATAATAGGCGACAGATAGACTAGGGAATGGTACGTCCGTACGATATTACAATGAGTAGGACTACAGTGTATAGACCTATACAACATCTCCCCTCCAAGATTCAAACTTGGGGTGAATCTAATAATCTAGCAATGGGGCCACGATCGAAGAACTGTTGGTCGAGGGATCGCACTTAGCGATATCACATTCTTGGCTGATCTTTTGTCGTTCGATTGGCTGGTCTTCTCGATGCGCTGATCATCCTTCAGATTCGTCCTCCCACACGGCTCCATTCTGGTCTATTGTCAACCATCACCACCTTCTCCTCCTCTTCGATCAAGAATTGCTAGTTCTCACTTTTCATCTCATTGCACATTCGTGCACTTTCCTTCCCCTCGTTCCAACTATGGCAACGAGACTGCGTGACACCCCCGCCGGGATAGACATTTCAGTCCACGACGCCCGTCCTCAGACACATTCGACACTGCTTCCCTGCAGTTCGATTCCATTGGACTGCCCCTGGTGGTCTAGACGCGCACGCCACCCGATACAATCTCCGTTGCTCTGGGATTTCCTCTGGCAGTTCCGCCAGTACTTCATTCCTCCTGAGAGTAGTTCCACCTCGGAACCTTCAACTCCATGCCTTCGTGTGCTCGGCACCTTGGCTCTTTAGCCTCTTTTTGACAATTCAAATCAATCAATGGTCTCTGCTCGTCATACAAATTCAGCATTTTGGCCTCGTTCCTGCGACTGTCTTACACGAGCCCTCAAGCGACGGAATCAGGCGGAATCGCAACACTCCATGTGCTTACAGCGCATTCCCCTCCCACCGTCCTTTTAGCCCTTTAGATCAGTCCAGAAATCAGCCTCCATGCCTGAGTCCATTATCAAATCGATCAAGTTCTTACAGAACTCCTCTATACTGCACTATGCTAATGGACAAATCGCCTTTCTTGATTTGCACGAATGCAAAATCTAAATTCCGGCCGTTTGCTGCTCGTTCTGACACTTGTTCCAAATTTACACTCGAGATCCTTCGGTCCCTTTTGGGTAGGTCCAAACTCCAGCGGCCTTGCCAACTGAGTCCACGAATTAGCATACCAGCTCAATTCCGTGTTGCGAAATCTGAGTGGTGGTCCCTGTCCATACCACTCACCCTTCTTCTCGACGTAATCTGTACATCTCACCCTGTACAGTTCCCAAGTGGGGGGACACACCCACGCCACTTAAACTGAGGTCTATTGCCTTGTATCAGTTCCAACACACTGTGGACTGAACGAGCGGCTCGGCCGTCTTCATCCTCTCTGCATTTCCATTTCCTTTTGTCCCGCCCATCATCCTTATGACACGTGTACTTTGTATCGATTGGCTCGTACAGGAATTCCAACCTGCATTGATACCTCACAATTCTCAGAAAGCACGTACACTAGTGCCACGTCATAGCAATTGGGTGAAAAACAACCGAGGCTGTAATCGATAAATCAATTAACCTCCGTGATGCTATCCACGTCAGAAATCAATGAATCGGCACAGTGACGTCGGTCAAGGCTTCACCCCAATTCACGACAGAATCAAGGCTTCCGGGCGCACAAATAGCACCAGCACAGTTCACCTACTCGCCTCAAGCGTGTAGGACCGACGCACGAAAAGCACCGGGGTTCTCAGCGCACAAATAGCACCGAGTTGGGACAAGAAAACGCGATAACACGACAGATAAGCAGTGAAAACGAGTACGAATCTCTGATCGCCAATGTTGTGTACCTGTCAGGTCACTACTAAGACGTATCTGGGTTACCGAGTTTATCTACATAATACAGAGTACAGAGGAGTCACACTCCACGAGACAGGACAAGGGACGACTGGATAGATCGTCCCTACTAAGCAACCTATTTACATACATGATAATAGGCGACAGATAGACTAGGGAATGGTACGTCCGTACGATATTACAATGAGTAGGACTACAGTGTATAGACCTATACAACAATATGATACGTTTGTACTGCTGACATGTGCACTCTCTTTCTATCTCCGTCTCTCTGAATTTGTTGTTCTCTCTCGCAGTTGTCTGTTATTTAGGATCGGAACGTTTTATTACGAGCGTTCCCTAATTAGTAATAAAAGCTACCTGCATCTGTTGCTTGGCCACTCTCTGTCCCATTCTTCTCTTCTTCGGTCGGTGGTGGGAGGGAGAAGAACGAGAAGAAGAGGAGGAGGGGGAGCTCGGAGGGGAGCGCCCCGGGGGAGAACCTGACAGTGGACAGTGCGAAAGGGAATTTGGAAGACGATTTTCAAATCAGTTAGTGCAAAATGCACGTCATCAAAGGTTTTGCAAAGAATCTTTCAGTCTTTTGGTAGATGCCGGTTCGATGTTGCACTGACAACCTATCTTTCTCTCCTTTTGAACAGGCGTTCTACCGGTCTGTCACAATATTCCGACAATTATCGAACCAGTCTCATTACTCTCTGTTGTTCAAAAAGAGAAAAGGGATTTTGTAAGATATTGAACAAGTGGTTCCAACCTGTACAGAGGGTGTTCTCTACTGCAGTTGACGTGGAAGGAGTGGTGAAATCAGTGGGAAGAGGCGATTCGGCTGATTTGTAGCGACCCCGAGGCCACACACCTGCGAATTAGGCTAATTAGTTAATTATTTTTTAAAAAAATGTTGAAAAAGACCATAACTGCAACATGAAATTATTTAGTTTCATTGCACATACTTCGCATTATGAAATTTTCGAGAGCAAGGTATGTTTCAAGAGTTAACTAACACAGGAGTTATCTGGGAGCAGATATTAAGAACGACACATCATGAAAAAAAATTAGATTCCATATCCATTTAACGTCGTTGAATTAGATCAACAGCGTGAGCAGCTAATGTATGTTTCACCAACGTATTAATACATTACTTCTAAATCGAAACTGTTGGTATAATAGCTTGAATCTTCAAAAATATAAACATTGCGTACCCATTTAGCGTAGTCGTTCCGCAGCCACTATCTCCCTCTTCTTCTTCTTCTTTTTCTTTCTCCTCAGTAGCTCATTCACTCCAATCTGCAACCATTTCTCTCACTATACCAACAACAAATTGAATCAACGCAACGAAACAATGCCGGAAAGGTTGGGAAGAGAGAAAGAGAGAGAGAGAGAGAGAGAGAGAGAGAGAGAGAGAGCGATGAGGAAGAGAAAGAGGAAAAATATCGACGATGCAGCTTCTGTCAAGGCAGAGAGAGAAGGAAGGAAAGGAAGAGAGAGAAAGAGAAAGTAGCATCTTTATGGGAACCCGAAAACACTGGTCTTGTGGACTTGACGTGGATCTCATTTTATATTAGGCATGACGCAGAAAACAGAAATTTCGTGGAAGACCCATTGAAATGAGCCGCTTCTTTCGATTTCTTTAGGGTTCCGGGTTTCAGGCGAATTTGCCCAACAGGTCGCCTAAAACCACATGAGGTGACACAAAACGGTTTGTTTAACTTTTGTCAAGACCCTTTGATTCTAGAGGTCGCGTTTACTAAAAAAATGCGAAATGAGTTGTTTGCAGTTTCAGGTTGCTTGAGCATCGCCGAAACCCCGAAACTATAGAATTTATTGTAAATTTTGTCGAAAAGGTGAGTAGATAGAGTGGAAAGCGTGGTCTCGTGAATATCCCTCTCGGCCTAAGAGCAGAACGTCAAAAGATGCATTACACTTGCGTTTGAAGGGTTGGAAGGAAGGAGAGAGAGAGAGAGAGAGAGAGAGAGAGAGAGAGAGAGAGAGCGGGTGAGAGGTTGGCAAAAATGAAGCCAGGAGAGAGAGATGATTGGTAGGGGGAAATTGATGGGCGAGAGGGAAGAAAAATGAGTAGAAGCAGCCGGAGCCGGGGATTCATTGTTGTGGGAAATCGTAAAATCGCAGCCGGCATTTAGCGAATTGCCGGCTCTCGAGTGCAAGGCCGAAAAATGGACGTGGCAATCGCCGGCTCCGGGAAACAACAGGGCAGATTTCGAGTCACGGCCTAAAAACTTCCGGAAATCCGAGTCGAAACAGCAGCAAAAATGTGCGGAATGAGAGGGTGAGGGAGGAGGAGAGAATTGTGAGTGATTTGAGAGAGAGAGAGAGATGACAAAACTTTGAAGCAGCAAAAGAAATGAGAGAGAAGGAATGAAACAATTGTTCACGAAGTGGATCAAGAAATTGAGACAAATGTCATTGATCCTTCGCAGGAGGCGAAACAATTAATACTTTTGGATAGGTGTACAATAATTTTGGCAAGTTCAAAATTTACGACAAGTGAATTGTGTTAAAACTAGTACTAAAGGCACGTGTCGCTCCAAATTAGTGATTTGTATGTTGAAAAAGATATTTAACTAGGTATAACTATCGATCATTTCGCACTTATTTCTGTACGCGCATTAAAACCTAATATGACACTGGAAATGGTCACTTTTATTATTACTTTATAAAAATTTTAAAGTTTAAACTTGTGGAAAAAAAGAAATCGGGCCGTTTTACTGGATTTTTCAACCAGCCTCGTCGGCAATCTTCGCATTGTTGGAGCAGAAACCAAAACAGCGAAGAGAAGGGCGGTAAATCAGTGATGAGAGAGACGGAACGAGAAGAGAGCACAGAGAAAGAGAGATGAAGAGAGAGCAAGCAGAATGGAGAGAGTTCAGAGAGACTCTGTCCCTCTCGCAATAAGCTTTCTGTGGATACTTAGTAAACATAGGCGGAGGCGCAGTCCTAGTTAGGCAGAGGGAGAGAGAGCGAGAGAGAGAGAGAAAGAGAGAGAGAGACGACCCCCTCGAGAAAGATGCAATTGAATGTGACCACTATGTGCGAAGCGCGAGCGAGCGGCAGAAATGACGACGAGAGAGCGTGCGAAAGTGAGAGAGGTCAGAGAAACAGAAGTGATGCAAGTCATGTTTCAGTGTGGAAATGAGGGGTTGTTTCTCCGTCTCCCGCTAATTGGCCCTCTCGTATCTATAGTGAGTGGGAAGTTTAATGGGCTGAAGAGGCAATCTCGTGAAATCCAGGATGATTCCACATCAGAGAGAGAGAGAGAGAGAGAGAGATCGGGTTTCTATTACTCCATCGAAAGCGCAGTGCGAAATGTGACGATTTGAGCGAGTCTGAGGACGGATAGAGCATTGACAGATTCGATGTGACAACCAGACTAAATGGCCGGAGGGACTTACGCAGTCATAATATCTTCCTTACCCTAAACATTACTCTAACCCTAGACATATTATCCTCACCTAAAAACCTTATCCTTACCATAAATCTATTAACCACGCCCTAAACCTGTTAGCTTTTCTCTAAAATTTACCTGAACCATAACACTCACTGAACGCTTAATTTAGCGCGACCCGGATGCTGTGTGAAATGACTTCCACAGGAAAGAAGATCCGTCTGACCTTTGTCCCTGAGGATTAGCTGCTGCAGCCAAAAACTCCCTGGGGCGTGATAAAGTGTGCGCGGCTGCGTGCGGAGAAGTGCGCGGCGCACGTGATCCTCTCAGTGCCGCACGCTCTCTAGCGGCTAGGTTGACGAGAGACTGCGCAGATGTTAGAGAGCACAGCCAATTAGGAAAACTGCCTTGAATAAAGCAAACATGCAGCAATTTTGGACTTTCAATTAGACCTCTGCATTATGCAGGAATTACGCTTGGAATTGAGGAAATCCTCAGTATGTGAATATTAATAAGTACGCAGAGAAAAATCTCCATGTTTGGCTCCTGACCTGTGTTTTGAATGCTATATTTGCCATATTTTGACATAAATATAAAACACACAAGCAATGGAGCACTCTCATGACTACCCAGCTGAATTAACACCCTGAACCTTCTGATAAAGGCGAATAAATGTAATGTATGCTATGTATAACATACAATCGACATTCAGATGCCTTATGACAGGTATCACCAGAGATTGCATGAGGCCGGGAACAACTTTCAAAAACATATCTCTGATTTCGATCAAACTTTTTTGTGGAAGTTCCCCCTGGGATGAGAATTCGATCAATCCGGGTCATAGGTTGCAGAACCGGCATTTAGCAATTTCCCGGTTCTGATGCCGGAATCGACGTAACTTCGTTCAAAATGAAGATACAATACCGTTCAAGAGCTCAAAATGTTTGCAAAAATATGGGGAACAAATTTTCTGTTAACGACTTTCATGTGCATAGTACACTTAGAAAACTAAAATTGAAAAACTGAAAAAAAATCTAAATAATAATTTTTCCCTATTTTATGTTTGAGTTGTCGCAGAATTTGAAAGCGGAATATTGAAGAGCAAGTCAATATTAGTTAAATAAAAAAATAAAATCGAGAAGAATGGGGAGTATTGAGACCCGAAAAATCGCATTGACACTCCGAAAACCGCTATTTTTCGGAACAAAAACTACCATTCATGCGATTATCGGCTTCAATCTCTTTCAAGTGACGTTTAAATTTGTTAGAACAATAAAACGATTTAGTCTGATAACTGTCCTCAAGATATTTCACCTCCTGCAAATACTTTCTAAAAATCTTATTTTTCTGTTATAAAAATTTTCAAAATTGGCTAAGACTCTTATTTTGCAAGCTGTCATTAGAAACATATTAAACCAATCATCGTGCAATTGAAAAACTATTTTATTGATAGAAAAAATTAACAAAAAGGACGAACAAGAAAAATTCATGCATTCATTTGACATTGAAATACTCAGAATGTAATTATCATGAAAATTCACAATTTCACTATTTATTCTTTCGAATAGGTTTGACATGTTCTAAAATGAGAACTTGCTAATTTAGAAACGTAGAAATTAGAAAATTAAATAAAAAATTATAATTTTAAAAAAATTAGAAAATTTTTATAACAGAAAAATAAGATTTTTAGAAAGTTTTTGCAGGAGGTGAAATATCTTGAGGAAAGTTATCAGACTAAATCGTTTTATTGTTCTAACAAATTTAAACGTCACTTGAAAGAGATTGAAGCCGATAATCGCATGAATGGTTGTTTTTGTTCCGAAAAATAGCGGTTTTCGGAGTGTCAATGCGATTTTTCGGGTCTCAATACTCCCCATTCTTCTCGATTTTATTTTTTTATTTAACTAATATTGACTTGCTCTTCAATATTCCGCTTTCAAATTCTGCGACAACTCAAACGTAAAATAGGGAAAAATTATTATTTAGATTTATTTTCAGTTTTTCAATTTTAGTTTTCTAAGTGTACTATGCACATGAAAGTCGTTAACAGAAAATTTGTTCCCCATATTTTTGAAAATTTGTTCCCCATATGTTTTTGAAAGTTGTTCCCCAAGGGTGGTGTTTTCATGCAATCTCTCGTGATACCTGTCTTATACATAGAAAGACGTTTTTCTGAATGTAAGAAAGGATGACAAATATGGTCTCGGGATGGAACAAAAAACTGGAAAAAAAAGACAACAAAACATTGAGGGACGGGGCTGAAAAAAAGAAAGTGGGGGAAGAAGACCAAAAAGAGAGAGAGAGAGAAATAGAAGAATGGGACTGAAAACAGAAGAAGAAGAAGGTGGTGGAAGAAGAGAGAGAGAGAGAGAGAGAGAGAGACGAGTATTAGTAGACAAAGATGTGTGTTCCCTTCCCCTTTCTAGCTGACAAAATGGAGGGATGGAAAACAGTGTCAAATCTGGATTTTGGGCTTCGAATAGGAGGAAGAGGAAGCAATGAATGGATTATTAGAGTGTGAAGTGTTACTTCCGCAATAATTTTCGTTCATATGAAGATGGTTTGGTTAGAATATTAAATTGAAAGATAGACCAGAATCATTTAAGAAATGAGAAGCAATAAATGAATTGACACAGGATATGAAGCGTTACTTCCGCGGTATTAGAAAAAAAAGAAACATGGGAACTTAGATTAACAAAAATAAAGACAGGAATCTTCCTATCTGGAAAACGACTTTCCAAAAAGAACGATAGATGATGAATTCATTATTACATTCCAACCAATGTTCACGATTGATTATGGTGGAGGCAATACAGAATGAATAGATAGGTGTGATGAAACATAACTATATTTGGTAATGAGACGACGCATTTCTCACTAAATTCCCGTCGTCTCTCTCCCTCTCATTTTCACACGCACTCTCTCTCTCTCTCCGCTTCGACCATTGATCTCCGAAAGGTGCAGCTCGTTAGGGATTCAAGCGGAACGGACTGCGATGCGGAGAGAGAGTTTATGGGAAAGGAAGAGAGAGAGAGAGAGAGAGAGAGAGAGAGAGAGAGAGAGAGAGATGGAAGTTGGTCCTGAGTCTAGAAGGGAAGAAGGAGGAGCACTGGTGGCGGGGAGATTGGATTCCCCGGAGACTCGCGGGGGGCGAGGGCAGGCCTCAGTCGATCTAGGTGGATAAATAATAGGGAATTGCCTATGAATGAAGCAATCGGGTTCACATGATTCCAAACCTACATAAAGATATCATGATAAGAGCAGGTACAAAAGTTAGAGAGTCCCTCTTGATTTTACACGCTCTCTCACGCCAAACTCATTACTGTAGGCATGGATTATATGTGGAGGATAATTGGCAATTGCCTAAGAATGACGCAATCGGATTCTGGTGGCTGGATGGAGGCGCAATTTGTCCCTACTTTTGATGGATGTATTAGGGTTGGTGTAGGAAGTTGTTAGGGAAGGGAGAAATCAATCTGGAATGGGACAAAATGTGTACTTTATGAATATGTGGAATGTGTGTTTTCTGTTTGAAAAAAGTATATTTTATCCCAACAGAAATTATGAGCGCCTGCAGTTTCGCATAATAGCTGTTAGGATAAACAGAAAACGTAATGTTATATTAGGAGGCTAGAGGAGTTAACTTGAGAACTGAATACTTCATCAGGAAAATAAATAATCAGTGTATTTTTGTTGTAAAATCAGACGTTCCTTCGGTGTTGGGTGTTGTTCTAACATCTCAATTGTCTAGCAGAGTGTTGGGCATATGTTTTGAAGGAACACATTTTGTTATCAGTTCCTAGCAACTTGACTTAACAATAATTATGCGAAATACTGTCTAGTTTTGGATAATTATAAAGACATATTAATGTATTTTTGTTGTAAACCTAGACGGTGTTCGAAATCCAATGAGTATTGGGTGTCGTCTAACTCTCAATTGTCTCACCAGTTGAGAGTCTTCAATTTCACTTTGTTCGACTCTCAACGCAAAACACGATTTCCTGTGAGAAAAGAGGAGAACTTCCGCACGTTTGTGGTTGTGACCTAAGGGCGTCGTTTTAGGAGTCCTCTTTCGGCGCCTTGTTTTGAGGTCTTTGATCAACTATCTAGATGTTATATTTCTTCTGAGGCCAAGAACCGAAAGAAATATTTAAATTGAAGAAATTGTGTGATTTTGAGGAACATTGTGGAAAATACAAGTGTGTTTCACTCCTCAGATGTATTCTTTTATTTTTGGCTTGTTTTACTGCTCACTACGCGAATGAGGAAAGTTCTAAAACTCTAATTGGCTAACTTCACACACTGATCTGAACCCGCTGCGTCTCCCTCTCGGCTGCCGCATATATTCATCACTCCTCTCTCTCTCTTTCTCTCTCTCTCTCTCTCTCTCTCTCTCTCTCTCTCTTTCTCTCTTCTCTCTCTCTCTCTCTCTCTCTTTCTCTCTTCTCTCTCTCTCTTGTCTAACCCCGCATGAGTTACGACCGGCGTCCGGACTCTAGGAAAAGATTGCATGCGAAGATTATGTTTCTTCTTCTTCTCTCTCTCTCTTTCCTCCCGATTCCCTTGGACCCATCACTCAAATCCAGTGAAAATGTGATGAAAAAGAGCACGGCGCATTTCGCGGAAACAATAATGAACGGCTCTCGTAAATTCTCTTCGAAATCGAAAGAATAATATCAGGAATGGAGAAAATGCCAGTCCACAGTCTCACTCATTTCCCCCTTCTTTCGCTGACATCTTCCATCGAAATGCGACTTCTCTTTTGATCAACCTCTATCATACAGACTCTCTATAATGCCGAGAAAGCGACAGAATCGGGCGTTCTTCACGTGCACTTTTGGCGGTTTCGCGACGTCGAGAGAGCGACACTTTTGACTCAGAATGGGTGGGGACAAATCAAATAAGCGTACGACATGAGGAAATCTCTGTGGAATATAGAGACGACGGCCAAAAGTGGAAAGAGAGGAGGAAGGAAGGGCGCTTTAAAGGGCTAACAGATGAAAAGAATTTTAAAATTGAATAAATGATGCTAAATTGCTTTGGATTGTCGGCTGTCTACTGTAGAATGAATTATTGCCCCTTTTCGGAATTTAAAATGATAGGAGAAACAATTAATTTCCTGGATTCGGAGGCACAAAGGAAGACAATTTAGGGGGGGCGGATTTCATGGAATATCCAATGGGGAATGTAAAAAGCATGCGAATGGTGTGCATGTTTCTGCAGCAAGAAACCATACAAAGGTGAAACGTAAAGGCAGAACGATTCATCTCCTGTGACTATGGCACCAGTGGTACTTTTTGTAAAAATCAAATGCGCACATTTTCGACAGGAAGTAAACCTGTGACTAGCAGGTATGGACTACAAACTGCAAACATCTGTTGAATTTTGTAAACTATTTAGATCATGTCGCGTCTATGTATTTTGATGTACCAATGCGAGGGAGTAAACGTGATTTTGCAGCAGGCTCAGAAGAGTGGTTGTGATCTACCACAATCACAAGTGCTTTCTCGACGACAAAGAGAGAGAGAGAGAAAGAGAGAGAGAGAGAGAGAGAGAGAGAGAGAGAGAGAGAGAAAGAGAGAGAGAGAGAGAGCGACTGATTCAATCACCGGACTCAAGTGTATTCATCCTCTCCAACGAGAAATCCGACTTTTCCCTCCAAATCGCTGCGCAAAAAAGTGTGCGGCAAGAGGTGATAATTCGTGCGACAAAGTGCTAACGATAAGTGCTATACACTTCTTTTTGTGTAGAGAAAAAAACGAAAAAGCAGGGACAACTGGCTTGAAAGAATGAGAGAGAGAGAAGTCATGAAGGCGAGTTGACAATCAGTGAGAGACAAGGGGGAGGTGTGAATCTGTCACCAGTCTCTCTCTCTCTCTCTCTCTCTCTCTCTCTCTCTCTCTTCCATTGAGTTTGTTGGTTGTGGTCGCCGAAGCGCCGCCGTTTTTCACTGTGGAGGAACGCTGGAAATAAGAGAAGTAAGAGAAAAGAACTACGATGAGATAGGAAGAAGAGGACAGGTGAATTCATATTCCGGAAGAGGGGATCGGATCTCGATAACGTAGCATTTTGGGAGACCGGCACAACAGTTCCTACGGGCAATCAATGTATTTTCTTTAAAAAAAGGGAACTTGAGCAGCTTTCGAAAGAGCTTCAAATCGGCTCTCATTTGCATTCAACACTCTCGGGGGATTACAATCCCGCTGTTTCCTCTCGCCTCCCAGGTACTTCTGAGAGAGAGAGAGAGAGAGAGAGAGGAGGAGGAGGATTCCTTCCACATTCCCATTCCATCTAATTTACTCACTCAGGATAGCCCTTTCGATTTATTGTTTCCGAATAGCTGAGGACTCTAAGGGTAGGGGAAGAGAGGGAGGAAGAGATTAGTCTCTCTCTCTCTCTCTCTCTCTCTCTCTCCCTCTCCCTCAAAGCGAGGAATGTGAATGTTTCATACTCTGCTGTCAGCCCTCAGCCACATCATTTCATGGCCGAGACAAAGCTCCAAAAAGGTGTCAGATGTGGGAGAGTTCATTCAAAAATAACATTAACTTCACAATGTCAAAATTCAGGGTTACAAACACTAATGTAAGAGAGCGTGCGGAAACAACAGAGTACTATCTTATTTATGTGGATCTCAGGCAGTCTTGTTCCAGACCCCTTTCTGGAAGTTTTGAATCAGGCGTCCCATGAGAAATTGCCCACGCACAATCAGCAATTGTGGAATGGAATGGAATTCCATGATGACTGACGAGAGGAACTCTTTGAGCATTTCTAATTAGATCTTGCTGGAAATTAAATTTAACAAAGTAAAATGCAACTCACACTGGATTCGAAATACGTTTCAACTAAAGATTAAAAAGTTAGCGCTTACTCTTTCCATGATGCTGTCTTATTGCGATTTTCGAGAGAGAAAAAACTAAACTATTTTACTGAATAGATATTTACGTGGTTTTCACGAACTGCGTTTCTATTGACGGGTGCAGTAGGGCACATCATTAAACAGCCCTCCAGAAAGGGGTTTGGAGCGACTGAGCGTGCCAAATAAAGTCGGACTCCCTTACTTTTGCACACTCGCCATGGTCCCTTTATGTAGGTTTGGAATAATGTAAGGGAGGAATGATTCGCTCCCTTTCCATCCAATCATGATATTTAATATTTTCACGGTAGTCACAAACTGTCTTTCTCATAATGAGTGAGTCAGGGGTCACTCTCGTGAAGTGAGATAGTGTGTGAAAACGAGAGACGAGATGATCCAGTAGTCAACTTTCTCTTTCCGCAGGCACACGGGAGTAAGAGAGAGAGAGAGAGAGAGAGAGAGAGAGAGAGAGAGAGAGAGAGAGAGAGAGAGAGAGAGAGAGAGCAAGGTCATGGGAGGGAAAAGGGAACGATTGCGCGTTGAATCGATTCCTTTTCCCGCCTTGAATTCGTTCGGATTTATCGATTTTCGTTTCTTTTTATATACCACATTTATGCATTTCTTATAGGCGCTGTTGTCTTGATATTCTTTTCATCCTGTAGTCCATATCATTATGAGGTGTCAACATTCTCCTCATTTCGCACAATCTCTCTCTCGACAGGTCGACTGGTGAGAGTGTGTGCGAAATGAAAAGACCTATTGCAATCTTTACCCGAATATCAAACGCTCGCCAAAACTCTCCTCGCTCTGCACACTCTCTCGTGAACCTGCCGAGAGAGTGCTCGAAATGAGGGGAGTGTTGTCATCTGAAAATGATAACGCAGCGACAAGGAATTAGAGATGATCCGAGAGTTGCTCGGCATTTTCGTTCTTCCTGAAGAAAATGAGGAGGAATTGAGTGGATTCGAACGAGGAGTGAGGACAACAATTGATGTGAGTGAAATTTATTTATTATTTGTTTAAATTATTTCTTAATTTGTGCGAATTAAGATTTTTAAAATTTGTCGCACTAGATATAATTTTGAGCATCTGACAATCTTTGATTTACGCAGTGCTTAGATTTAACCGAACTACTAGACAAGACAACAATGGAATAAAGTTATATTAATATGAATAATAATAATAATAATAATATTTCTTTGAGAGAGTCTATCGATTCGTCCTTGCTTCTTTCTTTGCCTATCACACATTCCAGTTTATGTTCTCTCCAATTTGGATGCATGGATACGTCTGGTAATTAGAAATTTGTTTATTTTTTTCCCGAAAACAAACGATGGCGAAACCAATATATTATACTGAAAATGCCGGCCTACCAATAGTCCATGAAACATATCGGTAAATCAAAAATGCGGAAAAATAACTCATCTCTCCATTTTAGATGGACGGATACGTCTGGAATGGAATTTAGAATTTTTTTGACGAAAAGATGAGAAATACAATATATTTTAGTGCGAATGTCGACCTATCACTGTTCCATGAAACGTATCGGCAAATCAACTAACGCAATAAAATAGTCGAACTCTCCAATTTGGATGTACGGATACGCCTGCTAATTAGACATTTTTTTTAAAATCACATTGGGAGCAAGTAACTGAATACATAATATTGAGCTTGTCGGAATATCAATAGTTCATGAAACGTATCTGTGATCGAAATATTACGAGTTTAACCATAACTCTCCTTTCAGGTCGCTAAACCTGCCTATCGATCTCGACATGGCTGACAAATCGGCCGGACTCATTGTCGATCATCAACTGAAACAGGTAAACACGTAATATAGTACACAGTTTTAGATAAATACGCATTTTTATTTGTTTTTAGACAGCGTAATATATTTTATATATATATGAAAAAAAAACTATTGAAGTGGGTGGAATAAAAACTGAAATAAATTGCGTGGTTTCATGGGAAAAACAGTAAAATTAGTTTTTGTTGTTGTAACCAATCTGAAATTTGAGGTATGCTACTTGGAACGTAGAGTCCACGCTCTTCTTCTCACAATCTCGCTCATGATTATGCTGTGGAGGTACGGTAGAGTACACTAATCAAATATACCTTTTCCGTCCTCTTACCTTGGCAAAGCCTAATCTAACTTTACACTTCACGGTCAAGGTATAATGTTGGAAAGCAAATAAGGGGGTTTCGATAAATTTTGAGATCTGTTTTGAGCGTTTTGAGCGTAAGATCCGTTTTGAGCGATTACCTAAATCTTTGAGAAAGATTAGAAATACCCGTTCAGATGCGGGTTCGCCTCCTGTTCACAACGAGTGACTACACTTCTCTCACTCGGATTCGTCTCAAGTATCATCGTTGCATTCGTACGAGCGACGCAGGTGAGAGTATTATACATTCACAAACATTCATCCAAAATAATAAAGCGTTCCGCAGCTAAGCAACAGACACGGATGTAAGAGAGCATGACACGCCTAGGCGCGCCTTGCCACCATTAGACCGGGCCATCAACGTATCATTTTAATATTGATATGTCTTGAACAGATATTCCATGTTTTACACAATTTTTAATGACAAATTTCGCTCTTTCATCACATCATTTAGTACTTTCCAAGGCATTTAAAATAAAACATTGAATAAATTAGAGAAATGTAAATAAATTAAGATGAAACAGCGGCTCTTCTCTGCTCTTCATGAGGCCTGCTACATGTTCGTCATGATTTTCGTTGTAAGTTTTAAACTCTTCGAGAGAACGAAACTGATATTGACTAAAACGAATCGTGTTAAATTAGTTGTGAAACTCAAATTTCAGGTCTAACTATTGAGTAGCAAATCACTAGTGATCATCAGAATGTTTGTACTTACACAATTTGATCGAATATCTTGAGAAATTTACACTATCAATCCCTTCCATGAGGTCTAGTATAATTGGTTCTTCTCAGGTCGGTTTGTGTCTCTGCATTCGACTGCCTTCTGATTCGATCCATCGATTTCCCGTTGAAGCGAAGATTGAGAAGTCAGAAAAGGAAGAAGAAACGAAGAAAAATGATTGATTATTGTGATTGTGACTGGAACGATTTATCGTATTGCCTCTCAGAGAAAATTTAAAAAAAATATAATACTAATGCTCGTTTTGTTTCGAAAAAAATAATTATGATTTTGGTGAATTTTCTATTGCATTGTTCCACTGCATCATTTGAGCACAAGCTAGGTAAAAGTAAAGTAACTTCCGGTACCAATATGATTTGACGTCGAGAAGCGATTACTCATCCGGGGCCCATCGATGCTGTGGAGGACTGCTCTGTTCTTTTCTGACCCACTACGACCCTAGGCTGCCTTCCTATGGGGCGAACTCTGGGCAGGCAGGGCAGACAAACCAGAGTACGTACCCCTGCTGCCCAGGCTCCTGGGACACGTAACCTTGCGCAATGAAAGTTGCTACCATTTACACCTCCTCGGAGGGGTATGGAAGGCTTGGTGAACCTATTCTGGTAGCTGACACAAGGTAGGCTTGTGCTAACTGCAAAGATTAAATTCTAGGTGAGACCAACGCATATGCAAGTATTTCAATCAATTTGTATGAGCATCATGAGAATGTAATGTTTATCGTCAAGACTGGACTGAAAATCGATAAATGAGTGGGGGGCAACATAAATTATTAGAGGAATGGCTGATGTACACGCGTGTCGAGAACAGGAGGCAATTGCACTGAGAGAGAAGAGAAAGACGAGAGGCACAAATCAATAAATCGATCGATACTACGGTATCTATCCCGAATATCCACCGTAACCGCCTCGAGTCGGATGGTTCATGGCGTAGTCCTCGGGGCCGGGTGCGGGTGCGGGCGCGGGGCCCGGGTTGATCAGCAAAATGCTCTCGACGTTCTGGCACACGCAGACGCCGGGCTCGCCGGGTGGACCCTGCGCACCCATGGGACCCTCGGGACCTGGGTAGCCGGACTCGCCAGACTCTCCGGGCATGCCCGGCCATCCACGGTCTCCCTGAGGACCGGGGAGTCCGTGTCGACCGGGCAGACCGGGCAGACCATTGGCACCGACGGGACCAGGGAATCCGGCGTCACCAGGAGGTCCCTCACGAAGTTCGCCTTCGGGTGTCTCGCCCTTCTCTCCAGGAGCACCGGGACTACCGCGGAAACCGGGAGGGCCAACGGGACCAGCCTCGCCAGGGGCACCGTCCTCGCCGTCCAGACCTGCAATGCAGAATAGTAAGTAAGTGAAGCGTCGGGATTTGAGCAGAACGGTCAGCTCAAAACAAAATGAAATTTGGATAAACTTTGTTAGGTTATTTCAGAGTCGCGCAAAATTTACTAATGTTCACCCAGAAACAATTCCAAACTTCATGATTACTAGAAAACAAAAGTACCTCTTTGTCCGGGTACTCCAGGAGCTCCGACGTCTCCGGGGAATCCGGGCCAGCCCTTGATACCAGGAGGACCCTTGGGGCAAGCTCGGCACGGAGGAGGCTCACGGGCGATCTGAAGATGATTGATTACGAGCATTGATCTACACTTCGTTCGCCATTAGAGGATTCGTATCGATCCCAGGGTTATCAGCCGAAAGGAGACGAACAAGCGTACCATGATGGGGCAGGTCTGGTTGGGCGTGGTGCCGGGGAGGCCGGGTTTGCCTGCGAGACCGGGGTTTCCGGGCTTGCCGGGTCGGCCGGAGGGTCCGCGGGGACCGGGCGGGCCCGAGATGCAGCAACCAGGGCACTGCTGCTCCAAGGGAGTGCCAGTGACCTGCATCAGTCTCGGTTTACTAAAGAGAAAGTGATTAGAAGTGTCTATTGCTTGTATGTAGCGACGGCGCATCGATTATCATCAGATTATAACGTACTTGAATTGTCATTGAAACATTACATCACTAGGTATCTTTATATTTCATGTTGAAAAAAAAACATAATTCCAAACAGAAAAGTTCCTGTCACCACTAGAAATATGATGTTCTCAGACGGATTTGAGACCGATTCATTTCATTCTCATCTATCAAAAATTAATAAAATAGTTATTGTAACATTTCTGACCTCCTCTCCATAGCTTCTGGCTACGAATCGATGGTGTCTCGGGACGGCTCGCGCAGTTCGATTGCCTCCACCCAAATCTGCTTTGCCAAACGACAATTCGACCAGCGCCTCGTCGTTTGATCTCTGGAAGGATTACATAGTGATGATGCAATCGAGTGAGTATCCACCGAAGCCGCACATCGAGGTGTTTAAATCAACGTTGTTCTAGCAAGGAGTCGGATAAGTTTCAAGCAACATTTGTAATCTACGAAATTGAGGGTAAATGTTTCTCCTCTTCCACTCCTGTGAAAAAAATGAAATTAACAATAATTCCCCTGTGCATTTGACGCTCGTCGATAGTGTCTACAAATAAAATTCATTGTCGGATAAATCAATAAATGACATTTCCGTACCTCGCAAAAAGCCATCTGCGCGTCGACATACTCTACGGTGGATTGGACGTGATTATACATGAGGGGAAGGGAGATGCAGAGGATGAAGAGGGAGAGGGAACTGAAATTAAGCCAGTTATCGATTGTCGAGATACCGTATCTACCGCACCTAAAGGCAATCTGTAGAACGGTAACGAATCGGTACATTCGCTCCCGCGGGGAGCTGCTCGTCGGCGACGACTGTTGACATCTGCAAGACAATCAATAAATATGTTTGTAAAATAATATTAAAATACGAATATAGAATACTTTCTCGAGAGAAAAGTTAGCAAAATTACTGTGGTGCATTCATTAGACTAGTTTGGGTATGCCGACCTTAAATGGCGCCATAAAGATTCAAAATGTATTCTTCCTCTTCGTCCAAAAGTTTCAAAAGTTAATTTTAGGAAAGGTAAGTATCAATGAGATGAAAGCGCGATAGTAGAGTTAAAATGAGGAAAAAAAAGCAAATGAGAAATTTTATTTCTTTTTGAAATCAAATAATGACGTACCCTCCTCCGTCGCTGTCCCTCATTGCCGAAGGTGTTGGTCCACCAGCCAATTCGATCGGCCTCAATGAACTCCTGACGGGAAGAGAGAGCGTAGGAAGCCTGAGAGGGGATACGGTAGCGATCGATAAACCGAGAATAACCAGACATCAAGGTGGTAACAGTTAATGATTCAGATAGTATCAATATCGGATGAACAATATTCGGTATATACTCAATCGACTTTAACAGGTTATAGGCCTAACGATTGAATAAACATAATGATACTGAAACATAAAGTAGGGGAGTTTGGGCTCAGAGGAAAATAAGTCTACGATTCAGACTTCTGGGCTGGCAAACGAGGACTATAAAAGATTTAAAGTGCATTAGTAGACGTTTAAAATCATCGCTGGCCGGAACTGAAGTCTATGTCGCAGACGTATTTCCCTCTGGGGGCTATTGACTCTACTAAGTAAGTATTGGAAGACAGTATCAGTAAGGTGGTTCCGTAATCGGGTGTGATACGAAAGAGTGAGAGCGTAAAGAGACAACTCTACCTTCCTGCCCTTCCTGAGATACTTGAGGGGAGAAATTCGCTTGATGAGAGAGAGGAGAGAGACGACCGGCCGAGATTTGGGTGTCTTCTCGCTTTCACTAGCCGGAGCAGCCGGCTTTTCGTCGGAGAGCTCGCTGGAAGAGAGAGAGAATAAGAGAGAGAGAATGAGAGAGAGAGATCCCGGATAATCATCGAGATCGAAAGTGGATAGGAAATGTGACCTCCTTATTGGCTCTCTTTCTCGAGGATCGACTATCAGTGAGGAGATACTCCCGAGGAAGAAGAGAGAGAGAAAGAGAGAGAGGGAGAGAGAGAGACTTTCACTCATTGACTTTTGCAATGATCGGGAGGAAAACTTACTTTCCGTTAGCGTCTAGAGCAACTTCGGGAGTTTGAGTAGAAAGATCAGTGGCCTCCTCGACTACGACGGACTCCGGGTCTTCCTGAACACATCAATACTATTTTGGTTTAATTACCCAAGTTTGAGGAATAAACCCCTGCTAACGATGCCATAGAATTTACGAAAGGTCCGGATAATTGATAAGATAGTGCTTCCAAAACAATACTAGTGTTTCGTTGCCCCTCAGGCATAGGGGTGGTCGAGACCGTCTTGCGTGTAGAAGACCTAACACCTTTACACAGGACCAGACAAACTCCACCAAACTCTATCAATCAGTTGATACAATTCATCCGAGACCCTTGAAGTTTTACTAAAAGATTAAAAAAACGAGAGTCCAGGATGAAAATTACCCACTGAAAAATCGCGAATTTGAAATGCGAAATGGGGTCTATAATGTGAATGGCGATGAGGAAGATAAGCAGTGGAAAGAGAAAAGAAGAGATAAAGAAGAAAGAGAAGAAGATTTAAATACCTTGGGAAGATCTTCGATGGAATGGTTCATGGGAGGTTCGGATCGAGGAGATTCGCAGTTTGAGTTTGAGCGACCCGTCAATTTGAAGTCTTCTCTGTAGGCGAGAGAAGGAGGCCTGAAAGGAGAGATTACTGTTGACTTATCGTACGTTTCAGAGAAATCGGAGAACAAACACCTACAACTGGCTACCTTTGAAAAATTGCGCATCAAGGATTGTATTTTTTTTACTTTATGCTCATTCGATTTCATGTTTCCTATTTATCGGAAACGAGTCGGATTGGTCTAGATGGAGAATAAATATATATATGATTATAATACTGCAATCAGGGTACAGTGTTTGAAAAAAACTTTACTGCTTTGATAATTACAAAAATTATGTAAAAATTATTTCTTGCTTCCCCCGATTGCTTCCCAGGTAGTGAAAGTCCCATTTCCCTTTCACATTCCTCTCGATTTCATCCCACGCTTCTCCTCTCTCATTTTCCCCTTTCTGCTAATGTGTGCTAATGACGGAAATTGGGTCGGTTTCAGTGCAGTTTTCGCCCCCGGAGATAAAAACGCGCGCAAAATCAAGCTTCTCTCTCTCTCTCTCTCGAAAAGCACGGAAAGCGATAGTGATGAATGAGGCGGGTGTGAAGGGGTGACAGCTGAGGAGGGTCGGGTACCGAGACCTGAGGATCCTCAGGTCCGCGGAACCAAGACCCGAGGACCCGAGGCGGTTATGGTACACAAGGGACAATCTGACACGATCTCATAAACGCGGAATATCAAATGGTGCGCGCATAGGTGTTGTGAGGGGCGCCGATTTGGAACAATAGACAGGTTATGGTCAAGGATGGTCAGAGGGAGAGAGAGAGGGACATTTCACAGGTGAATGGAACCCCTGCTGATCTGTCTCTTGTTGTGACACGATCTCTAGTCGATCAGAGAAAACAAGAGAGTGTGGATAAACGAGAGAGCGAGAGAGAGGCCCGGTTTCTGACGATTTGTCTAATGCTGATGCTATTAGGCGCGAAGCCAGGCATGATCTTTGGATCGTCGGGCATTATTTTGGTTGGTTCTGACTCAAGAAAAAAAGCAGCAAATCAACTGCGAATGCATTTGGTGAAGACTAAAAGTTCTGCTGAAACACAACCGAATTGTCTTGCAATAAATAAGAATTCCCGTTCAGAAACTGATCAATACGGAAAAAGAGAGAGACACCTAGTTGGAACACTGTGAAGATCCCTCCTATCAGATATGGGCAGTACTGCAGATTTATTAGATATGACAGGGTCGCATTACCGTCCAAGGTTCATTTCCCTTTTGACCTTTTTTCTTATTCCAAAAAATGGGGTTGCCAATAAGTACAAACCACAAATGAAGAACGAATAACGGCGTTCCACTGATGCCTCTCTGGCAATTTCATGTTCCGGAAGTGTCCAAACTACCCTTTGAACGCCGGGATTATCCCCCGGTAATTAGCCTTTGATTGTTGCTTTCTTTTGTGGCCGAGTGCGGTAGCCGATAATTGCAGTGTTGTTGACAGATTCGACTGAAGGTCGACAGCCATTCTTGCCAGAGGAACAAATAAACAAACAAATATTTCTTCTGGATTTATCAGCATCCCGAAATGTTGATTGTTGCATGTCAGAATGAGTGGTGACGTGGTCATCTCTCTATGTTCACATGGTTTCACGATCAAAAGCTGAGACTAAACGTTGGATCCCATGTGACCGGCTGGCGAACCCAAACCGGAACCATCCAATAACCCCATCTCTACACCTGATATGAGTACCCTCCGACCTTGGGAGGAGATGGTGGCCAGATAAGGCAGAGAGGAAGGAGTTATATCATCGTGTTATCACTTGGCAGCGAGCCAATAAATGCATGCAAATGAGATACGGTAGTAACAAAACTTTATTAATCGAGTAGATAAAACACTATTGCACAGTGTCGGAAGTCATAATCTTGAGCATTACATCTTTGTGGAAACTCTCTCGAATACGCGTAGTCTCTCACTTCACAAATGAGAGAGCGCGGGTACTCGAGAGAGTCTCGCTTATTAATCAATACAGTACGGCACACAGGCACACATGAGTACGGTAGTTACACGTCGGATCGGAATGTGAGCAGAGGGGTCGGAACGGGAAAATGCGGGGCAGGCAGGAAAGACGGAAGCCGGGATATGTGAAAGACCAGAGATTAGGAGAGAGAAATGATTACAAATTGACTAATTAAAATATGTTAACTAATGAAGAGCTCGAAGCAGCTTTCTTCTGAGCTTTCGTCGCTTCAGCTTTCTTCTATAGCCGGCTGCGGCAGTCGGCAATTGCTCCTCGCCCTGAGCACCAGCGGATCCCGCCTGGAATAGGTACGGTAGGTCACGGCATCGAGTTGGCAAAACTGCTCTCGTTGTCTGCCTCTCTTGTTTCGCTCACTCTCTCGATGATTTCCTCTTTCTCTAACGTGTGATCTCGTCGTTACTCTTTCGGATGCTGTTCAGTCTACGAAGGCTGGTAGGATACGGTACGTATCGATTGGCACCATACCTCGGCCGCAGAGTAACCTGCGTTGTCACCGGCTGCAGCTGCTGCAGAAGAGCCGCCCATCGGAAGCGACTGTGGCGCGTATCCCTCGGGTTCGGCAGTAACGGGCGCAGCACCCTCGTAGCCCTGAAAAGATTATTTATTTTACGAAGAATCTAGAGCGTTTTTTAAAAAATTTTATAAAGACTTATAATTGATTTGGAGTGGAATCGGGATTATTGTGAACACACCATCACTATCTTAAAGGAAGGCTGAAACGTATCCGAATCATGAATATTTCTGAATAGGCTTGCCACATTCCCCAAACAGAACCAATGAGTTTCATCAGTTTTCTCATTTATCTAAGTTTTTGAAAAAAATATAATAGCATAGTTTAATCTTTTTTAGTCTTTTGAATTTTAAAATATTTTTTTACAAATTCATTCAAATCTGGTACCTGTCCTTCAGCCGGCAGAGCCTGCACTGCAGCCACAGCCGGGGCCGCGGTTGTGTACGAATCCTGCATGACCACCTCCGTATCCTGGCACACGCACGTTCCGGGAGTGCCTAAAAGCCGGACTCTCAGTCTCATTTCCCGGCTCCGACCCCCAAACCAGGCTCCAACAACACTCACCCGAAGGTCCCTCCTCTCCGTTGGGTCCCTGCGGTCCTTCGGTACCAGGCGGGCCGGGCTGACCGGGTGGTCCGGGCCATCCCTTCTCTCCGGGAGTACCAGGGTACCCGTCCTCGCCCTGGGCTCCGGGGTGACCGGGAGGTCCCCAAGGTCCGGGCTCTCCAACATCTCCAGGCGGGCCAGGGATAACGCGCGCTTCGGGCGTGCGACCTGCAATGGAACCATTGGGAGCCTGTCCGGTATCAGAAGTGGTATTACCACGGTACCAGTCACGTACCCTTGTCTCCGACGGGTCCACGAGGTCCGGGCATTCCTCCGATTCCGGGAGGTCCGGGCTCGCCGGGTCCTCCAGCGGCTCCGTCCTTGCCTGCCTTGCCGGGTACTCCAGGGCCTCCGTTGTCTCCGGGAAATCCAGGATGGCCAGGGGGACCACGAGGACCCTGCAAATCAACATCATTTTCTTCTCAATCGATTCTGAGATCCTAATACTGAAATTCTGCTATTGTTCGGGGACCATGGTATTAATTGTTATTGTTTCATAAGTGAGTCTATGGATCGACCAACGCTGGGCAGCAGAACAATCCGATTTCAATTACAGTTGAAACATATTTGATTAACCATTAGTTTTCATCGTAATTTGAAATATCTCATAAATGGAATCGACAACCGGTTTAAAAAAATACTAATATATTGTTCACTAAATATTGCGTCATACTCACGCAATCTTACCTGGGGACAGGGTAGGCATGGAGGGGGTTCGAACACTCGCTCAGGAATGCACGAGGCGTTGGGCGTGGTACCGGGTCGTCCGGGGGCTCCGTCGGGTCCGGGCGAACCATGCATACCAGGCAGACCGCTGTCTCCCGAAGGACCACGCTCGCCAGCGATGCAGCACGCTGTAAGGGTCGCAAGGGTCGCAGGCAGTTAGTATGGGTTTGTAATAGAGCTAATCCCTTATCAGTTCCAATGGGAGAAACAAAAAGATGCAAGGGGAAAACAGTCGTAGTGTTGTCGTCTAGACTAGTTTGGTATTACGTGATGATGACGCAATTGTCTTACCGGGACACTCCTGGAACTGGGGTCCGTCGTTGACGAACATGCTGGCCCCGTAGCCACCGTAGGATCCCTTCGATCGCTTGGTTCGATTGACTGAGGCAATTCGGAGATCGTTCATTTCTGCCTCCATATCGGCCGTTGAGAGCTGAAGTTTACAAGAGTTTTAGAAATTCCTAAGTATCAGTAGTAAGTTTTTTTTATTTCAAAGTATCAGTAGTAAATTATAAGCATTAAGTGCAACCAAAGTTGCCGGTAGGTTGGTTAGAGTTTCACCGTTGTTTGAAGTGGCACATGAACGGATTTTTTTCGATGAGAAATAACAGCTCGCAAATAAAAACACAAATTCGTCAAACACTCGTCTCCAGTAATTCGACTTTTTTATTTTGAATGATATCCGGAAAATCGAGTGCTTTATTGAATGATTTTCACCGTCAATATTATAGTCATAACTTGGGAATGTTTTAATGGTTCTCCCCTATGCGCGGCTAAATAGCAATTATTAATTCTCGAGAAAAGAGAGACATAGATATTTTTATAATTCTTTAAACCGTTAGAACATTTCATGGCACAGCATCTAGCAAAAATGACATACCTCGCAGTAGGCAAAGTCCTGTCTCGAGAACGTTCCCATGTTCTCTACAGAGTTGTACAACGAGGGCGTCACGAGAAATACCGTAGCCAGGGCGAGGAACGACACCAACGACGCACCGACGATCACAAACTGAAACCGATTACGGTAATGGATCACAAATCAATCGATAATGAACAGTTACAGTACCTTGTAGACGTCCTCCTTGGCCTCATTGTAGTCGTCGTCGACTACTGTTGGCGGATTCGTCCGCGATGACGAACCCATCTGATGGTTACGGTACCTGGAACAATATTGATTGATTACTGCAATCAATAACTACGCAGTACGGTAGCGGATTACGGTAATCGATGGAGCGCGAGGTAAAAATGTGGCACGCACACTGAAGGTGCAATGCTGATGATGATAGCTTTAGGCTTCGTTAGGAGATAGGAAGACGAGGCGCAATGAGAATGAGGAGAAGAAGTACTTTCACTTTTGTCGAGATCTCTCTCTCTCTCTCTTGAGAGAGAGAGAGCGAAAATTCCCAGGATGAGAGAGATCCTCAGCGATACTCGAATATAATCGAGAATTGAGAGAGAGGAATGGCGATTAGCCAATACGATTTCCCATTGGATCAAAGATAGGCGAAATGATTTATGATTGGCTTGAATCGTGGGTCCGGAGACCAAATCTTGCAGGCTAGTTGGAGGGGTGATAGGTCAACTTAGTGCGGGTAATGGGTGAGAGTAGATTATCTCATGATGGGAGAGAGAGAGAGAGAACCTTCCGCCGCAGGCGACTCCATTTCGATGACCTAGATCGGTGAAGAGATGATCGGGAAAGAGAGAGAGGTGTGCTGACTACCTCACTGATAGGGTGGAGATAGGGGAGATGAAGCTTCGATTTGGTATTTTGGAGGGATCGGGGAGGGAATGAAAAGGCTTCGAAATATTTACGAAATTGTCTTTTAAAATTGTTATTATTTCGGTATCTCTAGAGGCCACTGACATGCAAATCAATAGTAGAGTTTGGATTTTAAAAAATATATATAAAATTACAAATATTTTTTTTTCAAATTGTTATTTGCGACTTTCAGATAAGCCTATATTAGTGCATAGACGACCGGCGACCGTATCTTCTGAGAGGGGAAATGTATGTCAGATAGGTTATACAGGATAAAAGCAATAATGCGAGACAACTAGATGTTCAACTATTATTGTTCTTGTTTTTCTTTTCTCCATATTATCGTCCTCGCCGAACGTCCATAACAGTTCGTCACAGAAATATGAATAGGCTCTGAAACACAAGAGTGGCGAGGTTCGCATTGTGTCGTTCCACAGGCCGGTCAACCTTACAGAAAGGCCTTTGTAGTGAGAGAGTATGTGAAATCGAGAGGGACCCTCTCACTTCTGCACACTCTCTCGATCTATCCCTGCTCCGTAGGTTTGGAATCACGTGGATTGTGTCGTTCTCATCGCGTTCAGAGATGAAAACTGATAAGAAGAGCAAATAGTTCCGACAAATTCCTCAGCCCGTGTCATTTGAGAGAAAAGTTATCGAGTCGAACGCAAATCGCCCCTCACCAAACCCCTCAATGATATCAACCAAGTGAAACCCTAATCTCCTCGTTTTTATTTCAAGAGAATTATTATTCTGTTGCACGTGAGGCGTTGCTGGATATCTGTTATTTATTTACAATTAGCTCTGTTTCATAACTCGTGAGCTCGTTAGTGTTTAGTCCTTAGACTTGTCAATTTCTTATCACGCTCTTTTTATCGTTATCTCTCATCACTTCTAACACACTCTCTCACAATGATTCAGGCTAGGAGACGGGCGGTTATCAGCCCCTTATCAGCTGTGTTTTAGTTCATTCAAAGGTCGAAAACCAATCGATACCTACTACCATTACAATCGTCATACATTTCCTCTGCGTATAATGTGCAACTTCCTACCCTGTTCCATGAAAAACAGAGAGTGAATCCGCTTTGCGATCGATTCCGACAGAATTTGTGTTTGTTTGTGCATTGCGTTGTCGATGAAAAGGCACATTTCGTAGTCTCTTCATAATTTAAATACTGCAATGTCACTAGGGGTTGTTCCTATGCGCGATTTCACTGAATTTCGAGATGTTGGACAATTTAAAAACGCGCGTCAAAAATTGGAGACGAGAGAGTGAAACTAGTTGTGCTCGATAGAGAGAACGCGAGAGAGAAATAGTAGTGAGCGCGCGCGTCATGTGTTTACCCAATCTTTACTCGTCCCTTACTATTTATCCTGAATACAGCACGTTTCCCCGCTATTCCAGTCGTATCATCGGGTTTTCAGCGCAAATGACTCAACCGACGCAACCTCCCTATCGATGTTTCATCGAAACCGAGAAGCAGGCCTACTTTCCAGGCGATAAATTGAGGTTTTGCAATCAATTTTAGTAGTTTTATTGTAAAAGAACTTATTTTAGTTGCAACACGGAGCTGACGTTCGACAGAAGGTTTCCATGTGAAGAAATACTCGCTGTTTTCACTGGAGAAGCCAGGGTTTTCTGGATCGAGAAGCTGGTGAGCAATGAATTGCTTTTTTATCTCTTCTCTCGATGACTCATTGGGGGAAAAAACGAAACTCATTATTCCTAATCTGCAATAAAAAAAGAGTTCACGTGCAAAAGAGAGGGGGAAAGTGAGACAGTCTTTCTCGTTTCGCAACCTCTCTCTTTCGCCTCTCACCCCTTTCCGGAGATTTTACTTAGCAATGGAAGAATGTGTCATAGAGGAAAAGATGGAGGAAGCCTGTCAACAATCCATATTTTCCCAACTCACTGCTCTTGAAGTAAAGCTATTTCAGCTAGAAGACAGAAAACGGCTAGAAATCAGTTTAACGACAGGTAGGAAGCAGGTTTTTCATCTAGCTGAGTTCTGTCTTCTAGCTGAAGTAGCTACATATGCTTTTCGCCATAAGTAGCTGTACTCCATGAGAACTGACAAGAGAAGAGCTCATAATTGATATAGGGATTCCGGGGCTCATAATTGATATAAGGATTACACGATCAACCCTAGTCCCTGACGATGTCGGGCATTCACATCTGCTAAATGCCCCCGGGGCACGAGAAATCTGACAAAACAGTGGTATCGATTGGGAAGTTTTGAGGTGGGAGAGAAGGCGGTCTGCCGTCACCAAACCTTCTACCAGAAACGAGCGCTATTCGAGCAAAAGAAGAGAATTTGGAGCGCAGATTTGATCGATGTCAATGGAAGAAAGAAATCGTCGTCTGTGAGTCTCAAGTTAACGAATTTAAAAACAAAATCAAAATCGTAAAATGGACTTTTTAGATCTCCGAAATCGTGCGTTTCTCCTCGCCAAACGCCATTCGAACCGGGAATCTGCTCACTGGTTTGTCTTCGCCTTTTTTGGATTGTGAACTTATCCTTTAAAAATCAATAAATATGAGTTTGAAAAATTATCATGAGGTGGAAAAAATGATTTTTTTTGCTAAAAATGGTGCTTTAGGTGAAAAGAAGCGCGAATTTCGCGGACTCGAGGCGGGAAAACATAATATTCCCCTTGAATTTACTATCCCCGAAGATGGAATTTATTCGTCAATGGAAGTCGACGAGGAGCTCGTGTCTGTACGATATCAGATTGAGGTTGGTGTTATTATTTTATTTTTATACAGTGTCAGTCTCGGAATTATTGAAATCCGTGGTATTTGACATCTAAGAAGTGCCCTTGAAACTTATTCGAAGACATTGTGTTTTTATTTTCTACTTTCTTCAAGACTAGTTATTACTGTTTGAGCAATATATAATAATAAAAATAAATATTTCCAGATTCACTGTCTTGTCGAGGGTCGAATCACGAAGAAATTCCGTCAGTTGATTCACGTTTATTCACCGAGAGATTTGAGTGAAGAATCGGATCGATTGACGATTCCGAAGAGTGAAGAGAAGATGATGGAGAGCAAAATGTGAGATTATTACATAGAGCGGGAAGTCTCCAACTTTCCTTACTCTGGAGACATTGTCTCCAGCTGAGAGAGCATGCAAAATGGGGAGAGCGGGCTAGAGATAGTGAGAGGTGATCTCTCGATTTTAAATGCTCTCTCAGCTGGAGACAATGTCTCCAGAGTAAGGAAAGTTGGAGACTTCCCGCTCTGTGTAATATTTAAAATATTAAATTGATGGAAAAGGAAGAACTTCTTCATGTGGAATCGAGAAGTGAGAGTGCTGACTCATAACTATCTTAAACTAACTATCTTTTAGCATTTTGCATTAAATCGCGTATTTGATCCGTCATCAGTCAGCGAGTCAGCGCTTTCCTATATTCATGATATACGGAAACAAATATAAAATAAATGCAATGAGCAAGCAATCTTTACAATCTTCTAGTGGAAGACTCACAGCCACGCTAATTCTCCCCAAGACGGGCTTCATTCCAACTGAACCGTTGAATGCGCAGATTGTGGTGAACAACATGTGAGATAATTAATTAATTAATTGGTGATTAATTAAGAAAGCAAGTTATTAATTAAGGACTTCAAGTTCGGTTAAATTCGCGTCAGTTTGCATTGTGAAGAAGATCGTGGCGTTCGCTGACCAGCCGCGATTCGAAGTGAAGGAAAGAGAAGATGAAACGGCTGGTGAGAATATCACGCCACTCACGAGAGGGTCGGACCAAACTTGGCACAGGTCGAGATTTCGAAATCGAGTTTTTCGCATTTTCGGGTGTCATTAGGTCCAACTAAGATCCCTGTGAGGTATTATGCCTCAGAAATCATTCTTCGTCTTGATGCTGCTACTGTAAGGTGCATCCCGTGAACTTTGATGCTTTGTTACGGGTGTTCAACTTAGTTTCTGTGAAAACTTGTTTCTTAGAGCTAGGGCTACTTTTCTGTGCTCTTTTAGGCAGTGCCAGTAGTTTTTCGATAGATGGCTTAATTTGCATATGAACAAACATTCTTAATTTTACGAAAATCCACTCGAAAATACCTATTTTTATTTCGCCATAGTCTCCTTCTTGTCATAAGGATTCGATTGATATGCTGATGCTCCCCCAACTCGGGAGAAGAGGTCGCATTTCATACGATAATATGAAACATTTACTGATTCTCTGCATTTTAAAGCAATATATTCAAACCCCTCGTTACGAATGACCCGGCTTTCCATTGTTCTCGTGTTCACAAAGCACTCATTTCGTTCGATTGGAGCGGTGTGTGATGTCAAAATTAGGAAAATTGCTATAGATTTCACATTATCGTATGAAATGCGACCTCTTCTCCCGAGTTGGGGGGAGCATCAGCATATCAATCGAATCCTTATGACAAGAAGGAGACTATGGCGAAATAATAAATAGGTATTTTCGAGTGGATTTTCGTAAAATTAAGAATGTTTGTTCATATGCAAATTAAGCAATCTATCGAAAAACTACTGGCACAGCCTAAAAGAGCACAGAAAAGTAGCCCTAGCTCCGAGAAACAAGTTTTCACAGAAACTAAGTTGAACACTCGTAACAAAGCATCAAAGTTCGCGGGCTGCACCTTACAGTAGCAGCATCTAGGCGAAGAATGATTTCTGAGGCATAACACGTTACAGGGATCCTAGTTGGACCTAATGACACCCGAAAATGTGAAAAAATCGATTTCGAAAATCTTAATCAGTGCCAGAAAAATGCGATATTGTCCCGAGCCTCTCGTGAGAGGCGTGATATACGAGTTAGACGTATTTTATGACGTAAAAGTATGAACTACGACAACTATGAATATCCCAATATAACGATTTAAATATTATACTGAAGCAAAGTTCAAAGAATGTTGGTCTCCTATTTATTTTTCTTCTTCTTATGGGCCGTTTGTGTGTACAAAATGTATTGATGTGGGTTTTATGATATTGAAACAGAACGCGCATCCTTCCTCCTACAGTGAGCTACAGGCTTTCGAATGGGAAATATATTATTGGTGGTCCCTAGTGCGAAGTGGTCTTCTTCAAGGGACAATTAACAGTGAATCGCAGGTTCGATCCTTCCCTTCCCTAAGATTCTTCGTGGCGAGAGGAAGGAATGGATCGCTCAGATGCACGTTCCCGCTCTTCCTCCCAATCTCTGCATCGACGATTTCATGCATGTCAATGTAAGAAAATATGATTTTTGATGACAGTAGAGTATGTTTCCTATTTATATCCACATTTTTAAACATATTTTGCACGCCAATGATTGAGATAAGTGGTTTGAAAGTCCTTGCCAAACAAAACCACAGTAATGAGATTCCAAACCACCATAAGGGGCGAGAGGGTTTTGACAAATTTCGTGACTCTTTGCAGGAGATTTGAAGGCAAAACAAACAATATAAAGCGCTGAACATTGCAGTACTACGCAAAGCTATCGGTTGGATTTGACAGAGGTAGCAGAAAGAAAGCAGTGCTGCATCTTACTGTGGGTTTACCTAATGACGATGCCAACAAATAGATACACACGGAGTTCTTGAGAGTCTATGCAAATTGAAGCAGGCCGTCAGACTTTGCGAATATAACACGTAAATGAGCGATAGTTTCAACATAATTTTGGCATTTTATCCTGAACTCTGTGATGTCTCAAAAGCAGTTATTGAATTGTCATATTGAAGTTCAAATTAAATTGTTCTCACATGGGACACACCACAACTCACATATCCTGATCATTTTTAATTTTTTTATGGTTAAAATTCTAACCATGAAATTGTTTTCAAAAGTTGCCGAATGTTTTTTTTTGAAATTTCGTATCCATAACAAATTATGAATTTAATTAATAAATATTCAAAATTAGAAACTCAAAATGGATATCTCGATTGAAATATACATACAGTCTACGACTTTTGAAGTCGAATCCTGCCATAAAATGTTTAACTAAATGATGTTTATTTTTTCGAAAAATATTAAAATTAAAATAATTATTTAAAAAAAGATTCGGCAACTTTTGAAAGCAGTTTCATGGTTAGAATTGTATCTATCATAAAAATTTCAAAAAGATCGGGATATGTGAGTTGTGGCGTGTCCCATGTCAGCTTTACAAAATCTTGCTCGAGAATTACCGAAATTACCCGAAATTATCTCAATTTTGCAGGTTCCAATCACAATCGGGACAGTGGCAATCGATTCCGTGCTGCCTGACGCCCTTCCCTCCAAGACTCCCGAGAAGGTAATCCGGGTTACGGTAGTCGTCAATTATCGATTTTGTTTCAGACTTCCTTTGGAGATGTGGACAACGGTAGTGACGTGAGACTTAGAAGTAAGCTATCGTATACTGTACCGAATAAATCGATTATTTCAGATCGCAAAGCTCTACCTACCGTACTTCCAACGGCGCCGCCCAGTTACGATGAAGTGATGTCATCTTCGACTAATGGCACCTTCTCCCCAATAGATGATGCCCCGCTACCGTACTGGGCACTGCAGAGATCATGAAAAGATCGATATCAGGCACTTACTGTACTCAAATTGTGATTGTCCCCAGTATAATCTTGTATTTACATGTACTCATTGCATTCCTGCGAATAATAATATGAAAAGTAGAAATAGTCACGAGCACTTGTTTTAATCCGCAAATTTGCGTTCAAATTATCCTACTTAGACAGTTTTGCCTGTGCAAATCGATCATCTTCCGAGTATAAAAGGACGGGAGAGCGGTGTTTCGTCACAAAGTCGTCGACATGGCTCAGTCCGTCCCTCCCGGAGATATCCAGACCGCCCCCGGCACCAAGATCGTCTTCAACGCCCCCTACGATGACAAGCACACCTACCACATCAAGGTACGAGACCCTCCCCCCTCATCCCGATATAACGTTTGTACGATACCCTTCCCATGACCATTCGAGCTACAGTAACCCTTTTACAGGTGACCAACAACTCTGCTCGCCGTATCGGATGGGCCTTCAAGACCACCAACATGAAGAGACTCGGCGTCGACCCCGGATCCGGAGTGCTCGACCCCAAGGAGGCCGCCCTCATCGCCGTCTCTTGCGACGCTTTCGCCTACGGACAGGAGGTACGGTACCCTCCACTACTGTAGGTTACAGTAGTATCAACCAACGCCTACATCGCCACGATGTTACCGTATTCTCACGCTATCCGTTCAGGACACCAACAACGACCGTGTGACCATCGAGTGGACCAACACCCCCGACGGTGCCGCCAAGCAGTTCCGTCGCGAGTGGTTCCAGGGAGACGGCATGGTCCGCAGAAAGAATCTCCCCATCGAGTACAACCCCTGAAGCGTCTGGACCCAGCAATATAATAAATGATTATATTGGATGTTGGGCAAAAGATTTCGATCCTGGCAGGACTCGAACCTGCAATCTTCGGTTTAGGAGACCGACGCCTTATCCATTAGGCCACAGGACCAGATGGTTTATCGATCATTGTTCACTTTGAATATTGTTTGCTGACTTTTAGTTCTTCTATTGTTCTTCTCTCCCTCACTTCTATTACCATTCGTCTCCCCTCTGGGTGTCCTTCACCACCTTCAACCTTTTCACAATGCGGCGTGGGAGTATCGTGTCACTAATATGAGATACTAAAGGCGAGAAGTAGTGCCAATGGGGTGACTCCAAAGAGAATGATATCGATACTCTGATATTTAGACGTGATATTCAGTCGCCCCGGTGTTCTTCACTTGGAGATGTCGCATTTGAGCGGACTCCTCCATTCAGTGTTCATCGATGTACTGTTCATTTCACACACACGGTCGAGGGAATGTGTGAAATGAAGAGTTCATTCTAATTTATGAACACTGAAGGAGGCATTTAAGGTAGAGGAGATTGCGCTGCCGCTCCCACTCGATTCTATTATTTATTGATTTATTGTATACATTATCGTTTTAGTATGCTCTCAACTAGGATAGTATCTATGTCTACTGGTCATTCCTCTTGTCTTTTCACTGTACTTGCCTTCCTCCACATCAGTTCACAGTCCGAGAAACCCTTCAGAAAGAAGTTGGGAAAGTCTGCAATCGCGAGAAACTCTCACATTTCTGCACACTCTCACCCTGTCACCTTTCTGTAGGTTTGTACAGCATGAAGACCCCTATCATACCATCCATATGAATGACACAACTGCTGTTTTGGGACCATCCTCAAAGAATGAGTGAGTAGACCAGAATTCCTTCTTATTTCTGGTCTGCTTACTCATTCTTTGCTGGTCCCAAACACAGTAGTGCCGATCGATTTCCCATTCTACCGTATTATGTGCGGCTGACACCACGAAATCTACTGTAGGAAGGTATTTAACGGCTTCTCTAAGATGCTTCCCGACTACCTCAAGATGAGCGAGGCGGACTGGGAAGTCCTCAAAGCTTTCAATGCCTCCAGAGGTCACCCCGATATCAGTCTCCCACAAGACACCAACAACGGCAGTGAATATGAACAATGGCTAGGAAAGGGTGGCGATGACGTCACTTCCGGCGACTGGCTCGAAGACGAGTTTTCCATGGTGAGTTGAGTGAGAGAGGGCAACTATGCAGGATCCGTAGTCTCTGGGGGCCTCCCAATAGGCGAACATCAAATGCGCCGAGTTAGGTTCCCCTTGGGCAAATTTTCGAAATAGTTAACGAGATGGCTGATTACTGATTGCACTGAGGGCACATTTTCCAGATAGTTGGAAAACGATTATCTGAGAAAAATAGAGGGGGGAAAGATAAAAAACCTTGGAGAACGTTCTCCAACTATTCGGAGAAGGTTCTTTCCAGCAAACTTGGTGTATTTGGACCGAGGAGGAACCACTGTAACCCCAATTCATAGATTCATATAAATTCATAGATTGGCTAAAATTCAAACAATAAATGCGGGCATACAATCTCCCAGTTTCATTCCGTTCCACACCGGGGTTCGATTCCCGGCTGTGCATACCGCCACCGCCTCACCAAGGCGCTCGAATGAGTTAAGATTGGTAGTGGTGTAACCACGAAGGTAACTAGATCAGAAGAAGAGATTGGGCCCTCCGGATTGAAATGGGCTATTATGCGCTGGCCTTAGCAGTGACTCCCTCAGGACTTGGAGCCTAGATAAGGGGATGCCTTTAACTTTTTTTATACAATCGTAAGGGTAGTAAGTCATCACTTAATCAATACAATGCTAATTACGACTAATTTCAGTTCAACATGGACCAGTTCAAGCAGACTTTGTCGGAATGGAGTCCGCCAGTGCCCACCCCGGAGCCCAACCTGACTGAACCCCTTCGAAACGACGACTACGCTATGAGAAAGGAGAAGAAGGTGAGAGTAAGTTAGAGATAACGAGAGAGCCTGCGAAACGAGAGGGTCAGACAACAAGAGCCGTTGACGGCATTAAGTGAGGGTGTTGTGCTTCAGCCAAACCATTTTTCTCAGTATAAAAAGATTAAATAACGATGATGAGAGTCTGAAAACAATGATAGTTTCCACATATTGTTCAATAGTTTATGCAGCCCAGCATATCCCCCCTTCAAGCGAGTGTTAAGTTCTAATTGAAATTAAATAGTCGATTCAGGCTCAACTGAATGAAATAACTTCGAATAAAGTGAAACGTGCGAAATCGATGAACGTCATCTCTTTCCCTGCAATGATTTCATTTGCACTCAAATCTCACCCAGAGGGAAGAATGACTGCCGAAGATCTATACAAAGTCTTCAAGTGAGTATTACCAGGGGGCTCAAAGGCGGATAAAAAGTGCTGCCGTACCAATTGAGGTCACTCGACTGGTCGCCCGACAGTGAGAGAGCGTGTGACCTCGAGAGAGTCCCTCTCTGTTCCCTACACTCTCTCACTCTCGGGCGACTAGTCAAGCTGCCTCAATTGGCACGGCAGCGGGTTAGAGAATATAAAAAGTTCATATCAATACTACGCTATATGCAACGTAATTTTCACGCTTTACGATCGTCCCTTCCTCTGTTCATTTCTCTTTAAGGGAATTGGGATTTTTGAGCCCACGTGATTGCATAAATATAAATTTATTTACAGACATATCTGTTAACCCTTTCAAATGAACCGATCGTTTATCAGTTTTTCAATGTTGTGACTGGGCGCATATAGTTCAGAAACTTGAATACTAATTAGGGTTTCCTTTTTTGGTAGGTGAATATTCAACCTGAAAATCCCCCATTTATTTTCCATTACGCCGAGCCCACATATAGGTGGAAGCAAGAATGGGGGAATGAGTTTTGTGTCACCTGAAAATAGAAATTTTCCGAATCCCTCATTTCTGTGTTCTAGTTCATTGTTACGAGGGGTCTAACACACCGCCTAACAAAGAACATTCGGAGAGAATGAGTTGAGTTTCAACCCCTCCTCACAGGGGTGGAGGGAATAAAATGAAATTTCAGGTGACACAAAAATCGTTCAAAAAGAGATTTTACCTGATCAGGTTAATTCGACCGGAAAAATGAAAAGGGACTCACCCAAAACACAAAAAGGGAAACCCTAATACTAATACGCCACACATTTTAAACTTTATCAGTTCCTTCAATTTTGGAAATCAAAATGAATTTACAGGAATCACTTCCCACAGGCGACGATCCTTCCGTCGTGGAAGAGTAGCATGCGACACTCGTTATCAAGCAGCAAACAGTTTGAGATGTCATGCGAGAGGAGAGGAAATAGAGGAGCTATTTGGCAATTGAAGCAAGACGAGAGATGCATGGACAAGGTATGGCAAGTTACGGTGGAGCAAAGTTCCATTGAGAATCTAGTAATATCAATGTATTCTCCACAGTCCACTTCAAAAAGATATACGAACAATCAAATTCAGAGGGATTGTCAAGAAAATGTTATTGTATGTGATCGGTTTGCAGGTGGATGAAAAGATAAGAAAGGCTGAAGAGAAGTCAAACAATGCTGACAGAGTGCAGGTAAGTGATATTCGCCGTCCAATTATTGATTTGCTAAGTACTAATTAAAATTGAGCTTATTACGCTAATTACAGATCGATAATCGGGCCAATCAGGAGAAGAGGCCAGTCATGCGAGCCAAGCGACCTGCCAAGAAGACCACCAACAAAGTTAGTTTACACGAAAAATTATTTGTAGAACTAAGGGCGAACAAAATGGGAACAATACTGTAATCGAGATATAATTCACCTTTGAATTTAATGTTTTTATAACTTTACTTTTTAAAACAATCACGTAAGTTCGTCATTTCAGAAAGCGAGTGTTGTCGTTCCTATCGCCCCCACCGGCCCAGCAAATATCGATTTGCACGACGTGCCTTCTACATCCTCCGGTACCGTTCGCCATTCTACCATGAATCTCTACGACCGACCCTCGACCTCCTACGGTCCCATTTGACCTATCGATGAATCGTACGAACGTACCCGTCGAATGATGAATGGAGCTCGTCCCTTCAATGGCATCGATCGATCAGTTCCAATGAACCACAGTAGCCCGGAATACAGTACCTACCAGGGACCCTCGACATCTCCAGAATACCACGATTTGTCGGATGACGAAATGAAATAAGGAAAGATCGACAAATTCATTGTGCCGGCTTTTCCTAGCTTATAGGTTCCTAGCTCTCAAATACACAAAGTACACTGATTTGTCCGTGTCCATCCCAATTTTTGTCCCATTCCCCCAAACTTTGATGTGCTTTTACCCAAGCCCTGTTTTGTCTGTTCGTTTGTTTTTCTACCGTATGTTTCATTGATTTGTTGTTCTACCGTATTGTTCATTATTTGTTATTCTACCGTATTTTTCATTCTTTTGTTGTTCTACCGTATGTTAACTTGATAAATTGCAGAATGCAACCACGTCTTGTGATGAACCAGACTACTATACTTTTATCCAGGATAACGTAACAAGGAATATCGATTGACTAGCTTTACATCGACAAATATGCTGTAGAGAAACTGTCAAGAAAACAGGGGAAAAGATTGTCCCATGACCCACTCTGTGTAGAATACAAATTAGCGAAAATTTCGAATTTATGAGGACAAAACGTAGAGGGAATATAATTATTAGCTACCTTTCAATACGTGCAAAACAATTCGTGGGAAGCTTCAGAAGGATTCAAGAACGATTAAAAAGGGCGGGAAAATGAACCTTCATTTTCAGGTTCAAATTCATGACGTACACTGATCAGCTCGGGGTTTTCGATGATATGGGTAAACGAGTGCATTTCGCTACGGAGAAAATGCGGGGAAAGCAGAACTAGAGGCTATTGAGATCTACCGAGAGAATGAATGAAAGTGTTCGTGCAAATTGGGGTTTCTTTTTGGGATAGAGAGGGGGTCGAGGAGGTAATTAGTGTGTGTGATGACTCCAGAAGAGGGACGGAGTCGAAATGCGAGTAACCGAATAGAGACGAGGAGTAACCAGAATTATGATAAATAAGGGTAATATGAGGGTAGGGCAAATGATGAAATAACGAACTTTACTACTACATCTAACCATGATCTACAAGAATGAATGAGGTGAAAGAAAGGGAAAAGCTCAACGGGTGATGGTATACAACGCGAATTATTATAACATTCGAAATTGAGTGAATCTGTGTCTGGGAGGATGAAGAGACTCTTTGAGTGCTTCATTAATTCCCACTGAGTCTTCGATCGACGAGAGATTGTGCGAAACTGAGAGAATGACAGAGAAAGAGATTCACTCCTGATTCTCTCTAATGAACTTGGCGACGACCTTTGCCCACTGGCGCGGAATGCCCATATTCATGACCATCACTTCCTCTCCTAGCACGGGAAGACTGCGGTAGCTGATCTTCTGAAATAATTAAATTTCAATTTAAAACACAACTATTTTTTGTTTCATTGATTTTTCGACAAAAGACCGTGAAAAATGAGTAAGGAATACAATTCTTTATTATTTTCCTTTAAAGGGATCCGGCATCGAAAAATAAGATATTTTTATTTTAAAGATTGGAAAATTCTAAGAATATCTGTGAAAACCGCATATTTTTAAGAGAGCATCCACGAGAGGCCGGGGCGCTGGGGGAATATCCACGGATGACTTTTTTGCAACCTATCCCAATAACTTGGGGGTGAAGTCAGTATCACGAGTGCTGATATTTGGCCAAGTAACTAAGGTTTTGGGTCTCACCCCGAAAAGTTACAGTAACCCCGCCTTCCGATATCGATTTTTTAACATTCGAAAATGTAGATTTTTATAGGCGATCTAGGTGTATTTTTGCGAAAAAAATACGAATGAAACTACTTTGGAAGCGATCCGACATCGAAAAAGGGTCGAAATTTTGATTTTTTCTCCGTTTTTTTGCCGTCCTGAAAAGTGTTCCTCTTCCGTGGGAAAAATTTTATTGCATTTTCGGATTCTCCATCAAAAACTACGTCTAATGTACCATACCACTTAATCTGAGTCCTGCCTGCGATGACGCTATAAGGTGACGAAAACAGCTAAAAGGGCCTTTTCTTGGTTATCGAAAAATACAGACTTTTCGGTTGCGAAATATTTAGCGCGTATTTGATCAAAAACTTAATGCATATGACTTAAAAATAATAATGCAATGAATTGGCACTCGACAAATGGGAATCTACGTGCAAAAAGTAATTTTTCAATAAATACACAACCTTAGAGCGGAATGAATAATTCAAACACAAAACATCTCATGATAGTAAAGCATAATGCAGTAATTTATGTTTAATAAGTATTTTAAGTATTTTCACGATTATACGTAAGCAAAATTTTCAAGATCTGTCAAGTAGAGAAAACTTTTTTCTCTGGAATGGCCGAGTATTTTGAAACCGCATATTTAGAAATTCGTCAAAAAATGAATAACCATTCCAAATTCGAATGAATAGCTCTGTGCGCTCATAAAAAATCGTTTTCTCGCTGCTTCAATATCTTATAACATGTTTTAAGGTATACTCAAGAAGAGGATGTGTTTGTTTGAAATTGAGAGAACCGACCATCTTTGATATTCTGGCACCTTTGAACCAAGGCTCGTGTTCATTTTCAAAGTAAATATTCCTATTTAAATTAAGAAACCTTCATAGAAAGAAAATACTCCCATGTATTCCATTATCGAAGTTGCCATTAAAGAAGACCTTTCACGGGCTTATGATCATATAGACGGCAGTACGTTGGGAACGCTCAAACGATCACATTGCAACGCACCCGAAAATCTACCGGAATCTATAAATCGATGAATTGTGAGCCAATAATCGAATGGAAAAGCGCGTTCGGACGCGTGAGAATACATAAAAAAATTTAAATGAAGAAACAGTAATGATGTTCCCCAGCGATGGATAATATCGGTTTTCATAAAGAAATGTAATAGTTTTCGTTAATAAAGTTTTTATAATTGTTCCTATTCCGAGTGTGCGCGCTCCATTTTCATGTTCCAGTAAACTATATTGGCTTATTGAGAATCAGGCAATGTTGGTTTCGTTGTACTCCTTCGTTAAACGAGTATCATTAGGTCTTAGTAAAATATATTGAATGAGAATATCGACATGGCGCTAAGTTTGTATTTTATCCACATTCACCTGTACGAGACAAAACATTCAGGAAGCAAATAAAATCAGGTTTCGAAATTTAAATAGGAATATTTACTTTGAAAATGAACACGAGCCTTGGTTCAAAGGTGCCAGAATATCAAAGATGGCCGGTTCTCTCAATTTCAAACAATCACATAATCTTCTTGAGTATACCTTAAAACATGTTATAAGATATTGAAGCAGCGAGAAAACGATTTTTTGTGATCACACAGAGCTATTCAATCGAATTTGGAATGGTTATTCATTTTTGACGAATTTCTAAATATGCGGTTTCAAAATACTCGGCCATTCCAGAGAAAAAAGTTTTCTCGACTTGACAGATCTTGAAAATTTTGCTTACATATAATCGTGAAAATACATAAAATACTTATTAAACATAAATTACTGCATTATGCTTTACTATCATGAGATGTTTTGTGTTTGAATTATTCATTCCGCTCTAAGGTTGTGTATTTATTGAAAAATTACTTTTTGCGCGTAGATTCCCATTTGTCGAGTGCCAATTCATTGCATTATTATTTTTAAGTCATATGCATCAAGTTTTTGATCAAATACGCGCTAAATATTTCGCAACCGAAAAGTCTGTATTTTTCGATAACCAAGAAAAGACCCTGTGAGCTGTTTTCGTCGCCTTATAGCGTCATCGCAGGCAGGACTCAGATTAAGTGGTATGGTACATTAGACGTAGTTTTTGATGGAGAATCCGAAAATGCAATAAAATTTTTCCCACGGAAGAGGAACACTTTTCAGGACGGCAAAAAAACGGAGAAAAATCAAAATTTCGACCCTTTTTCGATGTCGGATCGCTTCCAACGTGGTTTCATTCGTATTTTTTTTCGCAAAATACACCTAGAACGCCTATAAAAATCTACATTTTCGAATGGTAAAAAAATCGATATCGGAACGGGGTTACTGTAACTTTTCGGGGTGAGACCCAAATCCTTAGTTACTTGGCCAAATATCAGCACTCGTGATACTGACTTCACCCCCCAGTTATTGGGATAGGTTGCAAAAAAGTCATCCGTGGGGTACCCCCACCCTCTCGTGGATGCTCTCTTAAGATTTTTTTGAAATTAATTATGAATTTTCAAAGATTGCAAAATTTAGGTATACGGTAGCTCTCGCATCCGCGGACTTACGCTGTTTAGCGGCTGTAGAATCTCAAAAGGGATGATGCCGTAATATTTTTGCGTTTCTTTCTTAGTATTCCTCCTCACGGATGCTCATAATAGTCGAATCAATTGCAAAAACACTTATTTTCACTTTGCTAAGGCCCTTTTTAAAATTTTGCAGCCGCTAAACAGCGAAAGATTTGTGGATGCAGGAGCTACAGTACCTTTGAAACACGATTTTTTGAAAATTCATAATTAATTTCAAAAAAATCGTAAAAATATGTGGTTTTTACAGATGTTCTTAGAATTTTCAGCTCTTTTGAATAAAAATAAAATTAAAAGAATATAAAATTATGATTTTTTGGCTGCAAACTCCCTTTAAAAATAAAAATAAAATAGTAATATTTTATAAAAGAACGTACATGCCGCCTGAAGATGTCGCAGACATCTGCGGGCACTTTGAGAGCCGCTAAGCACTCCAGAATTTCGTGCTCTGCCAAAGCCTTCAAACTGACGCGCTGATTCAGGAATCGGCCCGGATCTGAAAAGTAATCGATAAATATTCCATATTTATCCGACTATTTATCCAGTGCCCCAGTTCCCCCAATGTGTGTAATTGAAATTTGAGAAAATAAACGCTTTTCTTTCATAACGATTACAAAACATAAATACTATATTTTAAATTCCCGGAAACATATTAGTGCTGCGGCGACCCACCATCGATGGGAGCTGCGCCGGCTGCTGCAGGTGCTGCAGGTGCAGCAGCAGGGATCTGCTGCAAGCGAGGGGGCGGAGGAAGGGGCGTGGTCACAGGAGCGACGGGAGGAGGAACGTTCATGCCCGATGGAGCCACTCTGCAGAGCATTATATAATTGCCACATAAATCCAAACGTACGGGAAGTGTGTAAAAAGTGAAAATTTCCTCCTCTTTTTTTACGCACTCCTACCCCTTTCTGTAGGGTTGAGCGTACTTTGGCATTATCGAAGTATTTTGTATTCAGTTTTCGTTGAAATTTCCATCGGGAACTAGCTGGATGCTGTATTGGTTGCTCACCTCGCGACCGGTGGCTGCTGCTGTGCTTGCTGCGCCATTCGTTGTTGCTGCAGCTGCAGCAACTGCTGCTGTCGGATCTGCTGCACGGCCTGAATTATATATATATTTAGTAAAACATTATTAAGTTTAGCGAAAAAAAACCAACCTGTGCATTATGGGGGTGGAGCGGGGCTGCGGGCGGTCGGCCCACCTGCCGACTGTCTTCTCTCGCTTGGCGAAGGATATCCAACACGCGGAATTCCGATTCCTAAAATCTCATTCATAACAGTGAAACATTTTTCATCCCATCTTTGTCTAGTGGTTCGGTTAAGACTTTTTCGAGATTTGAGATTCAATCATTGTTGGACACAGAATTACGCATCCATTAAATATGAGTGTTAAACATAGCCGATTCTTGCAATTCCGATTTAGGAGTTAACTAGAATAACTAGGATTCCTAGGACTAGAACTAGGAGACGAGTAAATGTTATTTATTGAAACAAAAAAGGGCAACAACAACTTTTTAATCGTATTTGTATTTAGTGTTTCATTATGCGATTGCCCGTAATATTAATGTTACGGTTATCCATCTCCATAAAATAGAATAGTGAAACATACCCGATTCTTGCACTCATCGCAGATTCGCCGCGCGTCAAACGTCACTGAATTCTTGCACATGCCCGCCTGAATATATTTATATAATTTTAGCAATAAAATATTTTTTTATAAATTTAATGATAATACAATTTTTCTGTGTGCCTTATTTGAGAAAAAAACGGATAAATGGCCTAATCATCTGCTGCGGTACCACTTAGTCAGTATCTCTGACAATGTGTGACCACTCACCATCTTGAGAATGTTGTGCATCCATTTTCTCGCTTGATGTTGATTAGCAGGAGCGCAGATGTAGCTAGAGACGAGCTCCGTCACTGTGTCATCTGCAATTTTAAATTTAAAATACAAATAAAAAATCTCAACAGTAGCAGATTAAGTACGAAATTAGGCGAATTCATCATTCTTTTATGAACACACAGATTTGACTAAGGAGTGAGAGATTTCGTGGAAAGGGACGGATGTTTCTAGATTGTACACGATCTCTCACTCATGACCCCTTTCTGGAGGTTTGATTTAAGGGCGGGACTATGGATATGACAACATACCGTAAGTGATGCTCATGTGTGGTTCCGTAGAGAAGACGTATTTGGGAAAGGCAGCAATCAATTGCTTCGGTTCAATCGACGCGTTTACCAACTAAAATTATATTAATTTTTAAATTTGCTCATTTTTCTAACATTTTTCTGATATTTCGCATATAATTTTCCATTTAATTCCCATACTTTTGGGATTTAAATTATTAAATTATTCGAATAAATAAAGAAATAAAAATGATTAACCTGCTGCAGAATCTCTCTCCACACATGAGGCAACGAGCCGGCCATCTTGGATTGAATTCGCCTAGAAAATAAATTCTACTATCAGTAAACAACATTTTCGGCCTTTCTTATGTGTACACTAGGAATGTAGGTTCGGAAATCGTTATTCGTTTTTTTGAATGAGAGATCGGCAAAATGGCTCAGAAGAGAGTTAGAAAAAACGGGACTGCCAGAGGGTATGCTAAACACAGAACCCCCTCCGGAATCTCTAGTGTACACAACGCTTTGATTGGGCAAATTTTTAAAACTCCGTAGAAATAACTAACAATAAGGCGACTATTTCAAGCGATTATTAATAATAAAATTAAAATAAAACAAAAACCAACTTGAAGCAGGCTGGTTGAATGTTTACGCCAACGGAGCATTCGTGGTTGAGGAAAAGCGTCACTGAAGGGGGAAAATTAGATTGTATCCTTTTTCAGTGCATTTCGTCACAGTAATTTTGCCAACGATATAATAGTTATTTTATATAAAGCAAAAAAATATTAATAACTTAATTAAAGCAGTTCGATCTCACCTTTGTTACCCGCGTGCATTAGTCGTACTGCAGTGGGCGGCAGTGCGGAATTAGCTTGAGCATCTGATAAAAACCATTTTCTTCTTTATAATACAATAAAAACAATCAAAAAATAGGAAAAGGATGGAAAATGAACTCGTAACAACGAACTCTTTCTATCTTTATGAATTTGCTTTAGTGTAACGGAAGGTAAATCATAAAAATTAAATAGTGAGAAAAAAAATGATGTTTCACCTCTGCTGGTCGACTGGCCGGAGAACTCCTCTAGCGTCAACGGCGATAGTTGACGAGCGGGTTTCTGAATTAAAAACATTTAATTATCACAGCGACGTACACAGCTAATATTTTTTTATAGTTTGGAGAGAAAGAGGCGCACAATCAGTCGCATTTCACAGAATCCTTATATCAAATGACAGTGAAACTCATCCCGTACCCCCAGCCAGCCGTAATGAAAACAATCTCATCTATTGACCCTTGTCTCAGTAAACAGTGCTGTAAATGGCGCTGATGGAATAAACAAATCAGAGGGAAATATTTAAAACTGAATTTTTAGACTTTTCAAGTCTTCGCTCGGCAGACCAAAAGTCTAGATTATAGATGTTTTCCCTCTGAGAACCGCTAAATATTCTCCTACCTTCGCAGGCGGTTCCTCTCTCCTCTCCTCTACTCTCGCTGGTTCGGCGGGTCTCTTCACTCCTCCCGTCCCTATCGTCCCTCCTCCTGCCCTGATCCCGCCCCCTCCTGCCTCGTCTCGCTTTTGCAGCCCAGGTATGGCGGGAGCTCGTTGACGATGAGGGGGTTGATGATATCGATTCACTTCTTCCTCTTCCTCTTCCTCTTCGTCCTCCTCTTCTGAAGAGAATAATCGATAAAGAGTAATTCAATATTCAGTAAAATTCAGTTATAATTCAGCGCCTGTTTCTATCACAAGTCATCGTCCCTTTAAGAAAAATTCTGGAGTGAAAATGTCAGAGAAAAGGCTGAAAACGGCTTGAGAAAGTGAGAAAGAAATTTGAGGATTGTAAAGTGCGAAATGCGAAATCTGACCTCGTCATTTCGCACATTCTAACATACACCGACCTGTGAAAAGAGTGTGCGAAATAAAGAGGCCAAAGTCTCACATTTCGCACGGCAATTGCTAGTGCTCACACAGATAATTAATTTGCTAGGAAAGCGGTTTTCCATGGCTCCGTTTCTTAGAGAACGTTTCTTCATCCTCCTCATTTCACGCGCTCTCTCGTTTCATTTCAAGCGAGTTAGCATGCAGAACGAGGAGGGTGGAGAACCGTTCTCTTAGCAAAAGTTACGCTATTTACCTGGAGAGGTGCTCTTCTCTTTGTAGGACTGCTGGGGCCGCATTCGAATCGGGTCACCTTTTCGCATGCTCAGCAGATGCTTCTAAAAAGAAAGCTTTATTCATAATAGGGATGATGGTTCGCTATTGGCCCAACCCTCTGGCAGACTCTTTTTCTCTGGCTCTCTTCGTCTTATCGGCAGCATACCAATATCTCGTCGAAAAAGCCGTAATACATATATCGCAATTGCGCCTCTAATGCAAAACAATTCTCATCTAGGAACCTAGGAACCATATTTCTCTGTGTTACCACAGGCAATTTTATCTTCTGCTCACCTCATTATTGTTATTAGGTGGCTGTGGGAGGAGTGAAGTGGAGGGAGCGGAGGAAGTCGAGGCCGATTTCTGCACGGGCGATGGCTGTCCCGAGGGAGAGAAGGAGGGAGGAGCGAACATCGTCGACGTCTTCTTGCGACCTGCGAATTTACTAATTATCATAAATTGCTCGTAATTGTTAACAATTTTCTTTAAAAACGTTGCCTACTCTTTCATTTTCTGAAGTATAAATTGATTTTATAAAAAAATAGTGACGAGATGTTGTCTCACATTTATTGCTTGAATAAATTTGCTAGGAGACCGGTTTTCCATGGTTTGGTTTCTTCGAAAACATTTCTCCACCCTGCTCATTCTTCACACACTCTCGCTTCAGTGAGAGCGGCGCGTAGGTGTGAGAGAGTGTGTATAATGAGGAGGGTGGAGAACCGTTTTCTCAGGAACGAAACCTTTTAACTAGCAAATGTGTGCTCTGTGTTTATTTTCCCAAATTGTGAAGTTGCGGTGCGTTTACTTTATGTAATTCCGTTCGCCTCTTTTCGCAAATTTCCCCCTATCCCTTCTTTTTATTTCTTATCAAATTTCAAATCCGGATGCGCCCGGGCGCTTTACAACTTATTGTTATTTGCAAATTAGATCTCACCTCTATTCTCGGGTTTCTTCGTTGTTGCCTCGGGCAATTTGCACTTCCATCCAATGGAGGCTGCGAATCCACACGGGAAGAGACGATAATCGTTGAAGGGAACGATCTGAAAATGAATTTTTTTTTGAAAAAAGTTGATCTACCCTAATTCACTTGTTTGATAAAAGTTAGTTAATAAGTTAACTTATTAACTAACTCTCTAATAGTGAAAACGGTTTCCCAAAATTGAACAAACATCCTGCTCTTGCTAACAACTGCCACGGAAACCCATCCGGATTCGAGATATGACATTATAAGAAATGAGTGAGAGGCTTCTCAAAATCAGCTGCGAACCTTGGTGTGCGACTCCGGGTATCCGTCGAAGTGAAACTTGATCGACTGCAATATTTTTTGGAATCAAACGAAGCGAGATGAACATTAACGCAATGAGTAACACAATTTTATTAGCATGGTCCGTGAAACTCATCTTAATTTTTTCAATAGAATGTGTTTTATAAATTTGAAAAATATCGTTGAAGTAGATATCTCACGTCTCTGGCAGTAATTAATTCCACGACAGTCGCGGGGTAGAAGCATCCCTCGCCCCTCACTGGATCGTACGTTTCCATCTTCTGTCCCAACTGCAATTTCGAAAATCAATAAATATCTTAATTTTGCACCATTTTCTCACCTGAAAAGATCGTATTTTCTTGTTTCTTGACCAGGCTGGTCAAAGAAATTCTGATGCATTATTTCATATGAAAATCAGTAGTCGATTGGGCTACCATACCTTGAAGTGATTGAGGACTGGTCGATTCTTCCACGGTAGTTGGTCGAAACACTCCTTGGGCACGCGCTTATCCGTTCCGTCAGTGAACATCATTTTCTCGACGATTTTCCTGTAAAACCATTTTTGTGATTTATTTTGCAAACTTCTATAAACAATCGTTCTCAACTTTTCGATATTTCTTTTTTACTCCAAAATGTGTCACTAACTTGTAATTGCCCGTGGATCGTCGCTTGTTGGGCTCCTTGCACTTGGGAGGCACCATGTCCGACAGATTCCTAAATGGATTTCTTATAAATCGTTAATTCGCTTCTTTTTTACTGGACAGAATTCGTTGAAGAAGCTGCTCGAGAAACAATTATTTAAAAAAAAATTGATCATTGTTTCCAGAAAATTCTATCAAAGCATATAATTTCAAGACTCACACAAACGGCTGAAGTCCCGTGTCATCTGCCATGTACCATTGAGCGAGAGCAGCGTCTGTATCCAGAGCAACGATCTATAAAACAAATATATCTTTAAAAGCTTTTTCTCTTTATTCCTCTCACTAAACACGATTTGAGAAACATATGTATTGCACAATGACCCGAGTGAAAATCATTTTGCCTTCAGAATTGGATTATATATTATGATGATAAAACTGCAATTCACCTGAACCCACGGGCCGTGGACTGCCAGCACCTGACCGACCGTGCACCACTCGTTGTTGAATGGTTCTGTAAGTAACAATTTTCAGTCTATATTTTGCTTCATTTCAAATCATTCCTTGGGCCGGTCGACCTTCGGCAGTATGCGGAAAAGGCTTTGGAGTGAGAGAGCGTAAAATCGGGAGGGACTCTCCCACTTTTGCACACTCTCTTACCCTGGCCCCTCTAAGATGGTATGGAATCGTGTGGTTTTTTTATTCGATAGACCTTTTTTCCAAACAAAAAAAAACAAGAATGACTGACCATCGTTATCCGGCACTTTGAGTATCTCTGTGATGTGCGCGCCGAAGGGATTGCGGAAACGCTCGATCCGACGCTGAAAAATTCCATAAATTTTAAAAAAATATACAAAAGTGAAACGTTTTGCAAACCCGATTTTAGAAAAAAAAGGTTAGAAACAATCTTACAAATATTTTCATTTTTTAAAATTATTTTCAAATTGTAAAAGAGCTATGACATTTTACCAGTTTATTTACTATGTGCGATAATCTCACGCTAGTCTCTCTTCTTTTCTCATTCTCCTTTAAAGGACATTGGAAACCCGACACCTGGGGAAGGACTCACAAATGCAAATTGGTCATTCACGATGCCCTAAATGGAGAGGCTATGCAAATTGAGTGACACAGTTAAAGTGTGTGAGAATAGCAGACAAATATGGTCTCACAACGAATTCAATTTTGAAATTTTGCCATGAAAACTTATTACACATTTAAAATACTTCGTTCCACTTCTACTTGTGATGTATTTACAACATGATTCTCTCTTTTTCTCGCGCTCTATGACTGCTGTTTCTGCTGTTTATCGGCAACGTTTTATTATTTTAAATGAGCGTTTAAAAATTTATAATAATATACCTTCCAGAAGCATTCGATGGGAGCGGCCTCAGACTGCGTTCCTTCGAGATACGCCGGCCAGTCGAAGGGAACGAATTCCGATTCGATAGGGACTAGAATGCCTGAAATTGGAACCATTTCTCCACCAGCTACTACGAAATTGTTAACAAATCTATAGGTAAAACTGCCAGTAAATTGTGGTCGAAATTTCTCCTTGCATGACTATTTCGCTACCTCAAGTTTGTGTACCCACTGGCTGACTTTTTGCCAATTTTCAAATTTGCGTGACACCTAGTTATTTTACAAATCAATTTTCAATCACCTGTAGTCGCATCGATTTTGGACGCGGAGAGTACGGTAGAAGCGGGGCTGGCTGCAGGGAAACTGTTGGGAGAGGCGAGCGCCGGTGGAGTGATCACCAGAGGAACTCGCATCTGGAAACGACACATTTTATGTCATATCTGCAGAACACTCTCCTCGTTTCTCATACTCTCTCATAGTTTTCTTAATCCATATTTTTCTATTTGTATCTCAAATATTTCACTAATTTTACGATACGATCTAAGATTGCTAGATATTGTAGACAATGTTCAAGATGCGTTAAAAATTCCTGAATAATGTAAATTTCCCGATTCATCCCGTATCCAAAAGTTGTGAAGACGCTATTCTGCGTGTGCTGTTTTCACTGCGAGGCACTCCCCCCCCTTTTCTCAATTCTTTTCATAGCATAAAACAATCATGTTTTCGGCCGTATGACACATGTCCAGTCTATCAGATGGTCGAATTACCATTTATTTTTCATAAAATGTTCGTCAAAGAAGTCTGTCATATGGAGATAAGATCGGGCCTGGGCTCGATGAGTTACCCTTTTCATTCTCCCTCTCTCAGCCCTCCCATACTCTCTAATTTTCGCGCGCGCGCTTCAGAGTCACTCAAGGCCAGAATAGACAATGGCAGTAAACACAGTGTAGTCAGTTCGGTCGGGCCACGCGCTAATGGGTTCATTCCAGATGTTATTCTCTCTAAACACAGAGAGCGCGCGATCTGACTTGGAGGCACCTCTCACAAGTGATCATACAGTGAGAGAATACGCGAAAGTGAGAGAGCAGGGGTATGAAAGAAAGCTTTCCATTTTTTTAAAAATCATTTTCCATGATTAGATAGTTTATTTTTTTGTATAGATAGTTTTTTTCCCGGACTCTAGAATGGTCAACAAATCGCCCGAGGAAATTCAGTGACCTCATGCACTCAAATCGTTGCGAAGCGCACACAAAGAGACAGAGAGGAGAGAGAGCGGGAGTGAGGGAAATCGGGGGGGGGGAATAGAACTCCCGTTCAAGTACAATGCTGACCTCGTTTCGTACATCGACAGCGATCTCCTCTTTCACTTCGTCCGCTGGTTCAGTAGAAGACGCTGACGATGGTGCCTCCTCCTTATCCGCTTCCTTAGGCGCGGACGGCGGTGACGCGGCCGACGCGCCAAGTCGCGGATCCGCAGCGGATGCCTCCTCCGACTCGGCACGATCCGTGTCCGATGGACGCGTCGAGTTGCGCGACGACTCGGCGGAGCGGGGTGGCGTCGTCGCCGGCGTCATCTCTGCGGCGATCACGGCTGCGGCGCCGGCGGCCGCAGCACGACGCGGAAGAGCGCGCGTCGGAGTCGTGACGGGCGTAGGCTCGCGCTCCTCTCCGCGGACGCCGCGTGATCTTCGTCGCACAATATCGCTGTAGTTCACCGTCTCGATGGGTCGTCCGCGTCCGCTGCGTCGCGGATCCTCCGAATTCTCCCGCTGCAATCGCGACGCGGACGCTGCTCCTTCTGGCACGAGGGAAGCGGCGCGTAGCGTCTCAAGCTTCACAGGCGGCTTCGGACGCGGTGTCCGCTTCATAACATCAACGCCGCGTCGTTTATCTTCTTCGAAGTCGAGGAGGTACTGTGGTTTGGGATTGTTGGCAGGATCGTCCAGTATCTGGTCCAGCTCCCTGCACAACTCTTTGCTCTCCTCGTTGAAGTTCTCGAGAGGTTCCCAGTTCTTGGCGGAATATCCGACCCACGAGACGAGGTATTTGATGACTCCATCCTGCCGTTCCCTATCCCACACTCGATCCACCGTGTACGTGTTGTCCTTCTTCTTCTTCTTTGCGGGCATCCCCAGCTTGCCCATTGTGACTGCTGAAATGTTTCGAAACTTTAGCGGGAGCGAGCGAAATCGATTGCGAAATGGGGCGAGTATCGATTGAAACGAGACGCGGCGCGCGGGAAAAGGTGTGGTGGTCAGGGCGCGCGCCCGAGGAGAGAGAGAAAGGAGTTGAATCCATTGGAGAGAAGGGAAGAGGAGGGGGAAAGAGGAGGGAGGGGAACGCTTACAGCGAAAAAAGAAAAGACAAGACATGCAAGGAAGAGGGGAGAGCGGTGGACAGAGAAAGGGGGAGCCGCGACGCGTCTTGATCGGACGCGGCGCGGTTCCGGGTCCAGCCATGGTCGCGGGGTCGATAGGGGAGGTGGGGGCGATTTAGTGCACACTCGGGGCCGGCTCACTGCTCGGTGCTCCTCCCGTCCCTCCCCCCGCTCTCTCTCCCTTTCTCTCCCCCTCTCTAGCTATCGATTGGTGAGCGGGTGAGGCACAAAGACACACGCACACAGATAGACACACACACTCTCACTAGTCGGGCGCGAGAAAACAACGGTCTGCGATTGAGAGCTCCTCGTAGCGAAGGCAGTGAGAGAAACAGGAGAGGAGAGAGAGAGGAAAAGAGAGAGAGAGGGAGGAGGGAAAACATTCGGGCCCCTCGCTTTTGACCGACGAAAATCGATGGAGAGACGGCGAAACGGCGCCCGAATCGGCCATGGTATTTTCCCCCTGATGATGACGTCTTGAAAAAGTATCGACTCGTCGGGGGAAGTTGCGAGGGGAGTCTGGAGGAAGTAGTCCGATCAGCGTGCACTCACGAGTGTCAATGGGGGAGGAGAGGGAATGACAGCACTGTGACTGGCACTAACTACTCTCTCTCTCTCTCTCTCTCACTCTCACTCACTTTTGACTCACCCCTCTCTTTATGGTAAAAATTTCGGGTCCGTTGTGAAATGAACTACGGTAGAGCAGCCCGGAAATTGATTTTCCGATTTGGAAAGAGATAAGGAGAAAAACTGACTTGGGAGTTGGGCGGGAGATGTGTTTGAGCTGGAGATGAAGTGAGACTGAAATATGTGGGTCACATTCTTACTCGTTAGCGTGAGGGGAAGCAACAAAACCGGCATAGGCAACACACTTTAGTAGTATAACAAGCGAGATTCACGCGGCGAAATATCGTGCAATCTGCGAGAGGAGTTACGAAGGTTTAGATGAGCTGAGAAGAGAGAAGGGAAGAGCAAGAAAACTACCCCCGCCCTTTCCCTACGACTCGATTATCGATTGTCTGCTGAAGAGTCTAGAGCCCTTCCCTTGTTTGTTTCTGTGATCTACCCAATCCCTCTGTAGCCATCGATTGTAGTTCCATCCTTGTTAAAAAAATTGACAGCATGAAGAATTTTTTAACTGGAAAAAAAGAACGACACATCTAGTGATGAATCTAGGGATTCATTTTAAGGAAGTTGAGATTGAGGAAAAAAACAATATTTTAAAGAACAAGAGATTTTAAAGGGAGATTGAAAAAAATGGGAGATAATGTCAGATGACGTGGGCCCTTCTACGTGGAAGAGTGGGAGGGCGTCTCCACTCTTTTTTCCGCAGTCCTCTCCCTATTTATTCTCCAGTCATCTATTTCTTCTCTTATTCGTGCAGACAACGAGAGTCTTTTCTAGCGTTTCAGAGGATATCCGAAGGGAGTTCGAATCGGGGAGAGAAAAGAGCAGAAAAAGAACGGAGAACTTTTCCCCCCGAAGAGGACAAATATCAGATGGACAGTGACGAACACGCCGCCTGAGGGGCTGAATCAATAGTTTAGTCAGGAATTGAATTCATCGATCGAAATTCAATCGGTGATAGGACAATTAAAATTATTTTTCCAGGATTTGTTTTAGGCACTTTTAGAGCATTTAGAAACTTTTATATTTTCTGGTTCCTAGACGGCTGTTCCTGTGACTCCTATCGCCATATTCCATCAATTGATATCCCCTCAAGACCCAGAAGTTTTTTTCCTCTCTAGATGTGATTCGAAATGGAAGAAATTGATGAATCAGAGATCAGGATCGGATTGGTGTGACACATCTAGAGAACAATCTTGGGATTAGTTGTACTATTTACAGTTGCATTTGCGGAGATCTCTGGCACCTTGTGAACATTTTCAAACTTACTTTAAAAGACAGTAAAATGTAAAACGTAGAGGAAATTTTAATTACTAAATTGAAAAGTCGACTAATTTAATTTCACATCAAAGATCGAATTAAATCGCCTCCCCAGTAAACCTTCTTTTTTCTCTATATAATTTGCGTCGCTGAAACTTTTCGCATAAACTAGTATCATGTTAATTACTAAGCCCATGGAAAAAAAGTCAAAGTTAATGCTGTTGTTCATTTCTTTTTCCTGACGCTCTCACAAATTAGTAATCGCAAAAATAAAAGGCTATTTCGCACGTGAAACACGAGAAAGTGAGGGGGACGAAGAGGGGGAGAAGATGATTCTAGTGGCTTCCGCTTTTTGTGTGACGTCACAGGAAGAGAGTTTGTGAATCGATTGCAAGCACATTCTGAAGACACGAAATTGGAAAACAGAAGAAAGAGAATAAGAAGGAGAGAAAGAGGAAACGACTTAGTGCACACAGAGTTTGGGCTGAATTAAAATGCACACTCGATTCTTTATTCCTGAAATTAACGGTCTTTTATTTGAAATCTTCTATTTCGCTAGTTTTAATAGCCGATGAATCTCTAAATATTGTTCCTCTCACGGAGGGAAGAAATTTCGGGAAATCGAAAAACACGGATGTTAGTCATGTTTGAGGAATGTGCAATAAATTGTGCAAGAGTTCTTTATTATCTCATCCTATTACAAAAAATGTCTGTCCGAGTCTGTGTCGAAATTGTATATTTCTCTGGAGCGGTGAGAAAATAAAGTATGAAAAATCGCGGGCTGTTGTGAAATTGTGCTAACGTCATCTCTTACGGCGGCGTCGGTTTAGTCATTCCCCCCTCTCCCCCTTCATCTTGTATAGCCTCCTTCTCATTGCGAGGCAAACAAGTTCATTCTCTCTCCATGTTAGATGTGCACTTTCCCAAAAGCTTGAAACCCGAAGTAGAAAATACTTCGAAGATACAACATATCTTGGGAAAGCTGTAAATCCAATTTGAGTCATATTAGTCAGTATTGGGTACTTTCAGCTTCGTTAAGGTGCTACAGATAATATTACTTTATTGCAACTTCGGAAAGCATAAATGTAGTTGTTAATAAGTTTAATAAAGCATGATAATTCAGGAGATATATTTAGCAATAAAGTGGCTCAGTTTAGAGTTTGAAAATTCCTTGTGTTTGTTCCCACTTTTTTGTTTCCTCTCCTGAATGCTCTTGACAGTGTCCCTTTACGTCATTTCATAATCTGTGTATAAGTGTGGAGAGTGTTGGTAGTGTGTCGAGTGACGGAATCACCCGAGAGGGGAGAAGGGGTGAAATCAATGACCCTATCGGGTCGGGCGGCGAGAAGAGAAGTGAAGGAAGGAACTCGTTTCGTACATACTACGTGGCCGGCCCCCGACTGTTCATTCACAGAGAAGAGAAAGAAAAGAAGAGAGAGAGAGGGACGATAGTAAATGAGAAGATGTGAGAGAGAAGAGAGGGCAATCGATTAGCTACTGACATCAATTTAACAAATGGGAAAGGAGTTACGACATTATCTCAACATAAAAAGAAACGAAACTGAGAAGAGCCAAAGCTGAACAAAATGGACAATAAATTAGCGTTTGCATTTCTTTGGCTAGGCAAAGTTTCTGTCAATATCTAAGAAGACGTTCTTATCATTTCCACTCGGCAATGTTTTAGTCGTTCATTAGGTATAGAAAAAGATGCATTAGAAGAATCGAGAAAAAAAATGTTCTGTGGTGTTCCCGAAAAATGTTTTTTGTCAAAGTGCTAGAGCGCTAGAAATGTTCCCAATGCGTCAGTTTACTATTGATTGGCAGTATGACTAGTTCCAGTTAAAGATGTAAACACATTCAATTCTTCACAGGGAATACACAGAGATGTGACATGCACCCAACAAGTGTATTTGACCGTCGAAAGAATGTAGGGTTGTAAGTGCGACAGTATTTAGTACGTATTCCAATGATCACAGGATATCCGGTTAGCCAGCTCGGCATGTAAACTATTGCTAATAGACAAATGCGTTCGGATAAAAGGTGGCTAATTCTAAGTAACGGTGAAGCGACCTGAAGTATACTATGCTACCTTCTCGAATGGGTCCATTGATCATTATTCATTGCAATATATTCTTTTCAAAATAGCCAAAAAGTTACGAGGAATCAATATGTACAATCCTCGTGGTGTCCTTGTACACAACATGTAGCACAATATGACGAAATTCGCTTAAAGAATGCTTCATCTCATAACATGGAAGTTGTACATTTCGTTCAGAGAGTTAATGGATTGCTCTCCGTAATCTTCTCACTCCATCATTCATTTGCCCACGCCGACGCAACGCCGATGGAGCGGAGCTGGAATGTTCTTTTCTTATAATACCTGGATGATAGAATAAAAGGTAAAGGTTAAAGTTACTACCGGAATCAAGAGAAGTTTACGTCGACTAGTGACTACTCTGCCGGGGCTCGCCGGTAAGGCCGGTTTGCTAACTAGATCTACGTATCCCTGCTGACCGGGCTTCCGGTTACCTTTCGCAATCAAAGTTGCAACCAATTTTGTCGCCACCGAGGGGGATGGAAGGTTTGGTGAACCTGGGCGGGGGTATAATTCGTGACCCTTCGTCTGGCAAGCAGTGCCGTACACCACTCGGCCATCCGCCCTTATGATAGAATCTTATCCAACCCTCGCAACAACGTCTGATATAGAGCCGTCACATTGATTGACTCGTAGGCAAGACTTGTGCAATCAATATCATACCTCGCTCTTGCTCAGCAGGAGGTCGACGTGGATGGAGCGGAAGCAGGTGTCCCTGCAGTCCGCCATCGTGTTCGAGATGCGATGCGCCTGACACGTGTTGTCTTCATATCACGAGCAACGCAGCACACACAGACGTGTAGGACGACAGCAAGTAAACAAAAAGCTAGTCACTAGATCCTTCACATTTACTGTAATCCTCATCTTTAACGCCAGCAATGTCTAGTGAAAGGACAGAAATAAGTGATAGAGAGATCACCTCAGCCTGATCGTTGTGAATGAGAGCATCGGAACGGCGCTCGTCCAAATCCTCCATTCGAGCCTTAAAAAAGACAGATGGGTTTTCTTTGCATAGTCAATCTAATGAAATGTTTTAGCATCTATATAAATGAAAACTCAACTAGACCCGGCTACAAAGCCAACGCCTTCGATAGTAATTAATGGTCTCCACCTCATACTCATCCAGTCTCTGGATAGCCCGTCTGCAAGTGTTCGCCTCCACGTCGAAGCCTCGCTGAAAAAAGTCTTTAGTTGTCAAAAATGTCTCATCTCAAACATAATCTACAAGAAGCCATATCAGTCTTCATACCTCTTGCGCACTCTCCATCTTGGTCATGAGCACTCGTTTCACCATTCTCAACGTGGAGAGAGGATCCGTCGCCAGATGATCGCCCGTCATTCGCATGCCGTCGCCCATTCTGAAGATGCTTTGACTATGATTGACTTGAAGGGCTTATGACAAGTAGAATACGCCCTCCTTAAATCTAGACAGGCCGGATGCTACTAGTCCGCCAGTCGCGGTTCCAGAGTAAACAAGAGTAAGAAGCTCTCAAGAACCAAACAAAAGTAAGCATTGGCGAAGGGAGGAATGCGAGCTTTGTCCGTTGCTCGGCAGCACACTCCCGGCGCTAGGATTCGTGCAAAGAAGGAAAGGGAAGAGCTCGAGGATTAAGAAGCGGCCTCACCCATCCTTCTTCACTGAAGCTGGTCGCTCTCGTGGCGGCCGAGGGAGTGGACTGGGACTGAAGATGCACTGTTGCAGTTTACTATTATTAATTTAGTACTGGCACTACATGCATGGCGTGAATGTTGTCAAACTATGTATTTCTATTACGACTTCTCAGTTCCAGTACTCAAGCATATCGCTTCGTTACCGTCGCTGTGGAGCTGTGGGTGCTCTTTGTTGCACAGGTTCCGCACGAGCCGAAGATTGCCGAACTGCAATTGAGATAATGATGTCATCGACCAGATTCTCATAACACTTCTTCATCTTTCGTATGCAACTCCTCTCACCCTCACTGCTCGCTCGACTCCGCTGCACTTTTCGACTGTTCATAGTATCTCCTTCTCCATCATTCATTGGGTAACCAAGCACGACGACACGATCGATGCCTACCTACAGAAATTGTTGGGTCTTAGAAATATTTTACATGTTCACTAAGAACGGCTGATCCCATTTTTTCAATCCTGAGACTCTGGAGGGACGGTTAACACGTGCTATTAATCAACTAAGTTCACTTGATTAGATTCTGGTGTTGTCCATGAAACTATTCAGAATGACCAAACAAGTTTCAAGTGTCGGCTCGTCATCTGGTTACTACCGCAGAGACGTTTAGTGTTCCGCGACATTGTGTACTGTGCTATACCTGCTCGTGAGGGTTGCCGGGTGAACGATGTGGTCGCTGCAGCACCAACCAGATATAGTTGCCGACGTGGTCAGCGAAAAACGTTCTCGACTCCATACGGGTTCTGTCCCGTGTTTTAAAGTGCATTTCTCCCTTAACAAAATTTTCATTAACATTGAAGCCATTTATAATTATGTATTTGTTGTAAAATCATTAGTATTATGTTCGTAATTCGTAATACTGCATTTTCGTATTAGATAAAGTACAACAGTGGATTGATTTCCCCCCCCAATTTGCGAAACAGACTATCTTAAAACGACCTAAGAAGTTTAAACGGACGGCGAAACATAACTCACAATTATTGCTTTCTTTCATAAGTCACTGCACGATTGTCGTAGGAGATACGAATAACTATACCTTTCCTCCATAGTTCGCCCTTCTCGCTCCGTCATAATCGACGCGTTCTCCTGTATGTCCACGACCGATCGAAATATCAATCGACGTAGCTATAATGTTACGTTCTTTGCTAGTCATACCTAATGAAAACAGCCAATGTTTCTCAAACAAAGGAACATAGCAAACTGAACATAGTAGATGGATCCTCTCTGTTCGCCCTTTACTGGATGCTGAAAGAGCGCACAAAGAGAAGGGAACGAAAAAATGTAAAATTGAAACTAACGATAGATGTCGTTATGCACATCCACGACCACTTTGTAGATGTTGGCCAATTGTTTCAGCCCAATTACGATGTCCAGAGGAAATCGAGACCTGCAAATCAGTTGTATGCAAAACACTTCCATAGTTTGGTATTTGTAGTCGCAACCTTTACATGTCACATCATTCCACAGGCCGGTCAACCATCCAGAAAGGCCTTTAGAGTGAGAGAGCGTGTGAAATCGAGAGGGACTCTCTCACTTTTGTACACTCTCTCGCTCCAACCCTGGTCTGTATGTTTGGAATCATGTGATGTACATCGACGAAGAAGAATTTTTAAAAAATACTAACAACAACGTTAACGTCGAGGTCATGTTTGCCACCCATTCATTTGCGCTGGCGTCATGTTGACTGTGAGAGTAGGAAAAGAGGAAAAGAGAAAGAAGAGTAAACATACCCCGGTTGCGACATCCACCCTTGACTACTAGTAAACACATTAGGATCCTCATTTCCCACGACGATTGGCGACCACGGAATCTCTTCTAACGCTACCTTAATATGTGATTGCAGGTAACCTACGATAATTTCATTATAAAGCCAAGCTGGTCCGTTTTACGCCTTGTGCGCTAGCCTTTTAGGAACAGTCGATGAACTGACCTCATCCTTGTATGTAGATTTACGAGCGCTGCTCACTCTAGTGTTGCGCTTGGCCATGTGCTGCAACATGTACGAATAAGAAATATTTGGAATATCATAAGGTTGAATGAAAATCTGCCGATGATTTTCACATATGAAGTAGATGTTAGGGAACGAAACTATTGTTCGTGTAACGGTTCCTTTCGCGCTGGTAAAGACACAACAAAAAGGGCGAGCCAAGCACGAGGGGCGGACGTTCGATGTTTCTAAGCAACGAATCGCAAGACCCATCAAAACATCGCGAGACAGAAAGCGAAAATGCTGGTGAGTCTCACTCTCAATGCACAAGGCGAGTCCCTTCCCTTCACATCGCTCGCGCATTTTCGATAGGGTTTTGCGTAGAAACAGAAGGAAATACTACGATTCTGTTGCTATTCTTTTGTCTTTCCTAGCTAAACATTACACACAGCGACAAATACATCATTCCAAACTACAGAAATGGGTCAGGAAGAGTTTGCAAAAAGGAGTGAGCCCATTTCGATTTCCACGGTTTCTCGCCTAAACCCCTTTCTTTAGTGTGTGTGTAACAATAATAATAATATTTATCTTGTAAGGCGGTTTTCGCTTCATATGAGGACGGTTAAATATTCTTCTTTAGTTGCACTTCACCAATGTTGATTGATTTCTCTTCTCACTGTTTTGCATAGACTAAATTCCTCAATGCCTAACAATCTCATTCGAACCTGTGGTGGTTTTTGGTTGTGCTGAAAGTCTCGACCATCGTAGACATCTTGCTGTACGGGTTTGTGCTCCTTCCTGAAATTGAAAACTTTTTCGCATTTCTAACACGAAATGTGCAGTACCTATCTTCCGGATGGTCGTATTTGCGGTTGTTCTCGACTTTATTGGCTGGTGTAACTGGAGCTGGTGTAGCGGATTCTACTCTTCAATATTTAAATGGAATTTTTTTTGAAAAATTGAAAATTTTCTGTAGATAGAGAAAATCAATAAACTACCTTTTAGGCGTTTCTGATCTTCGCACGGGCGAACCTGCTTTGTCGCCTTCAATAAGTAAATTTTGTTTGCATTCATTTAATTATTTGTCCAAGATGTTCCTACGTGTTCAACGTAGTGAGGAAATATAGAATGATTCCTTCATTTCACCTGCTTCGTGTACTTTTCTCACAATAGGAGATTGAGGCTTCAAGGGAGCTGGTGATCCCACCATCACCCTGTTTGGAGTGGTAGTCCTGCCCTACAATAGTGAAATATCCATTACGCGCAGGAAATTTCGTAAAATGCCGGATACGATCTCTGCTACTTTACAGGTATTGGTAATTATCCTGAGACCGCAAAGGAATGTATAAACTAACCGGTTGATTGTCGGACATGACTTCTTCCTTGGTGGTGACTAATGACCTGTTTTCTTCAAGTGAAAAGAGAGAGAGAGATTCACAGAGAGCAAGAAAGAGTGAAAAGAGGGAAAAGTGCTGAGCTGAGAGGCAGAGACAACGGGAAGAGACAGAGGGCGAAACAATGACGAAACCCATGAGACCATCGAGTATCTCAAAGAGGTTGATATAGTACGACAAAAACTAACGAACCACCTTTACCGTTTTCAGCGATATACATATATGTATATACACAAATGTGTCTTATTTTAACACAAGTGGGAGCCAACAGTCATACTGTTTGTATTCGATTGCCTGCATTCGATCGAAGTGATATGAAATCATTTATCACCGGTGAACAGCAACTATAGATGTTAGATGTGTTCTCGGCGGTGTGCCAGTCAGTTAAACGATGGTTGGTCTTGATGCGATAATTGCGGCCATGGGGAAAGGCTTGAAGTCGGCGCATCTGACTCTGCGCGCACTGAAAGATATGAAATTGAGGTGCGGCTGAACATTCAAGTGATTTGGATGGAGCTCGCTAAAACGGCGTTGTCGTTGAATTGAATCATTCAATACTTACATCGGTGTGCATCCCCAAGTTGGCATCGAGTTGATTGCGAAAATCAAGTTGGCATCAAGCTCCCCGTTCCCCAAGTTGGTATCAAGTTGTCGGAGCCGGAGATAAGACTGGCGAAAAATTCTCCCTAGCGCTCGCACTCGATGCACGTGTGCTGTCGTTTTTGGCACCACCTCAGTTTTACGGTGTTTTCGTTGATTTTCTATCTTCATTCACGGAGTTTCTTTGTGTTTTATGACTCAAATCGATTCGAAGTCAGCAGAAAGCGGCACCAAGCACAGTAAGGTATGTTCCGTGGCGGAATTCCGCATAAATTTTCCGTTTTCAGGTATATGCAATTTCAATTTCGTTTGATCTACGATTCTGTTTACATACATAAAGATCTCTTTTATTTCATCCGGCAGATTATCCGTTAAAGGTAAGCAGTGCTAAACGCTCTTTACTTTCAGGCTTTCCTACTATTATTCATAGAAAATCGATTGTTTCTGTTTTTCAAGTTGGAGATGTACACATTTCACAAGATATGTCAAAAGTTCGTTCGCAGGATACTTTCAGGAGACAACAGAACATCTGATGAGAACTTTTCTTTTCAAACAAACCAGGAGAGTTTTGTGATCGGAAGTGGTAGAATTCAAAAGAGAGTACGTTTCCAGTGTCGTTTTACCCTGTTGACTTCTTATCATTGATAAACTGTTCGATACGTATTGGATGTGAAACGAAATCACTAATACATGAGAGTTTACGCGCGCGATCGCGTGCGGCCCTCGGCCCCGCCCCCATTTGAGATACCCCAAGTTGGCATCAAGTTGTTCCCCAACTTGCCCCCAAGCTTGATACCAACTTGGGGAACAACTTGATACCAACTTGGGAATGCACACCGGTGTTGTTTTTATCGTCGTTTCGTTTTTGTAACCGTCCCTAGTGCTGCGCATTCATTTCAGCCATCTGTCTAGCCATGCCATGCCATGTAAACCACCTGTATATTTCTACTCTAAAACTAAATGTAAAAGAAGTCTAGCTAAATGTAAAGAAATCCCAACAACAAAAAATTCATAAAAGATACTTGTGCTGGAAGATGTCCTCCTGCACCATAAGCATGCCGTCGGTGTTGTCACAAATGAGTTGGGAGAAGGTGAAACCCTTGATTGCATCGTATTCGACTGCAATACGTATTACAAATTGATGAGCACTCTCCTGAAAAATCTAATCGTTAAAAAGCGAAAGTATCCGCAAATACACAAACGATATCGTTTTCGGCTAGCCTTCCCCTCATTAACTTCACGTGTGATTGACAGTTTCATAACTGGCGAGGAAGGAGTGCAATTGTATTGTTAATAAAATGTGACCTTGAGAGAGTGCACCAGCATTGTCCTGTGTGTTCTGGTAGAAGAATCTATCTCCACTTCTGAGGCTGTAGAATTGAGAAGCGATGATAAAGCAGGCAGTGGGACCAAGCTGAACATATAATTCGATTATTATACTTTATTATTATTATCCGAAAGTTTGCGATAAAGAAAAGGTCAAACAATGTATTGCTGTCCAAACTCTAGAAAGAGCCATGAACGAGAAAGCACCTGAAAGTAAGAGTCTTTCTCGATATTGCACACTTACAAGAGCAGTGGGATCCCTCCTCTTCTCTAGTAGCAATCCGACATATAGATCAATATCGTTGACAGATTCGTACGTCTTCTTCAACAATGCGACACTGGATCCATCCATATCCTCGAGGAGATCATCAAAGGTTCTGGCTGGTGGCTTGATAATTGAGCCGCTGCCATTTAGATTATTATACATATTCGAACGCTGGTCTCATAATGATGTACATATCAAGCACGGTTAGAATGTCAGTAAGTAGCAGAGATCAGATAAATGGCCAATTGGGATGACAATTGTGAATTGACTTACAGAAAAGAATTGTAGCTCATCACTCCCATTTCACGAGCTCTCTGTACGTTCACAGCGGGCAAATCAATTCCGGAGGCCTTAATTGCGTAATATTAAGTTAATTTTCGCAATAAATATCGGATTGCCGTACCTTTCTGCCCCTGATCTCAAACACCTGATTCCTGATGGGGAAGGAGAACTGGCGGTCCGTGGCCATACTTGCAGCGTTGACCATTCCTGAAGGATATTTAACCTCACAAAATGAGTTTTTGTTGATCTTGTACACAGCTCAATACTATCTATAAGGGTGTCCCAAAAGTTTTGCGATTTTTGGTTTTTCAAAGAATTCATACGAACATCCAAATATTCATCCATGGTTATATAATATAACCTTGGCCTATTTAAGAAATTGTTCATCTTGGGTAACGATGTCATATTAATGACGCAATATTAGCAAATGTTCAATGATGCCAATTTTACAACCCCATTTTCGACAAGTTAAATCTAGATGAATGTGGAAGCGAACAAATACCTAATATTATTGCAGCGTAGAGAGTGTGTTCAGTAATAATTTAAAACGCAAAACGGCAGACTCCGTAAATATACAAAAGAAATAAAAATTCTCTTTTCAAAACTCTCGACGCAGCAGGTTCAACATTTTCAACATTTTTAATTATCTGAAGTCTTGTTGGAATTTGATCAAAATAACATGGCTTATACTTCATTATTAATTACTAGAAAAATTCACAGATAGATTGCGAAGCGATTAAAATTTTCTGAGATTTACGTGGGAAAGCTAAAATTGCGTAGGGATGATGAAATTTATTGCAACTTCGCACGATTACGCGCAACCTTCCTTGAATTTGATTGCAGCGAAAATGGGAATTTTCACACCACTCCTAATAGGAAATTCAGAGAAATCATGATTTCCGAGGTCTGAGTCCTGTTCATTATGGGTAATCGCGCAATCGTAGTCGAGGGTCTACAGTTCAAGTGACATTTTTAAATAGATGATGAGAATTTGCCCTCATCATAGAACTATACATGGCTCTCATCGAGATAAGCAGTGGTGAGAAATAAATGAAAATAGAAAACAGTCGCAAAACTTTTGGGACACACTTATAGTTTATAATACAGTTCAACTGAGCGATATTTAGTGCTGCGCAAAAATCGGGGGGTGCAAAGTGCAAGAAAAAAATTGGGGGTGCAAAAATCATGGGGTGCAAAGAAAAAATTTGAATTCCCGCAAATATCGTTTTTTGCTTATATCTCGGCTCCCGTTGAACCTAGCGATACAAAATTTCGTTTCCAAGTTGTGAACGTGCAAAATACTGTAAATCCGAAGTTTTGTGCCCCTAACTTCAACGGTAGCCGAGATATAAGCAAAAATCGATAATTGCGGGAATTCAAAATTTGTCTTTGCACCCCCGGAGATTTTTTCACCTTGGTGGAATTGCACCCATGATTTTTGCGCAGCATACGTCTTTCAGAAGTTCGTGATGGACTCACTAACGTACTCACCCTGTGTCGTGTGAAAAACAGTGGCGGATCTGTCGTACTGCGCATTAGTGTAGAGGAAGTTCGCACCGAGGTCAAGGAACGCTCCAAGGGAGCTACAAATCGTTAATAGTTACTTTCTCAGAACGGCAAGGCTATACTCAAAACCCGGACAATTGAGCAGTTTCCCTGAGTGAACTTCTTGCTTTTGTTGTTATTGCCCAATAATGATTCGTGAATTTCTTTTAATTTATCTTATTGTACCGCGTTTCCTCGTGACTCGCATAAATATTATTATTATTATCTACACACTCCAACTATCTTATATTCAACAATCTTTTTCAAGTCTCTACCTTTCGCAAACTATCACATCAAGAGGCTGAGATTCTAGATGCCAATTTCTATGAGAGTTGTGCGAATGTGAATTTTCGCTTCATTTTCTGACATCATTTTCATGTCTTACACATTGCTGTTAGTCGTTCTTGGTATATCTCTCCTGGCCTGGGAATGCCCAAATCTGAATGCAGCAGTGCCAAATTCTGCATAGATCGACGGGTTAGCGTTTGGGCTGTACAGATCTGAAAGTAGAATGTTATTCCAATAAATCTCTAAAATCAGATACAATGTGAAACAATGAAATTATGATTATTTTTATCAGGTTATCAGTTCTGTGCGCGCTGATTCTGAGGTCGTTATTCATTATTATTTCTTATACTCACTACTAAGGTTTTCGGAGGATAGTGTCATATAGTGCTTTCCAACCACTTCCTTCCCGCCCCCTTTGAACCCCCTTCTTAATAATTTTCTTTTTTCTCGCAAATTTATGTACATGTTGTCGCACCCTTGTGGTGTACGATAAATAAATAAATAAAATACTCACGTCTGAGGCTTCCGGGAGTAAGGTCATGCTGTGTCATCAAGTTCGTTCCGACTACTTTCGGGAGATATTCGGAATAAATGTGGTACTGGTACATGGCGACGAGAAGACGTCTCGTTTCCTCAAAGGAGACAAAGCAGTTAAATCGATTGGCGCATTCATTCAATTGTGTTCCCAATTCTCATACGCTAAGCCTTTGACATATTAAGCATGTGTTCCAAAACTCTGAGAGGTATGTTAATATTGAATTGCGTACCTGGTACACCTGTTCGTCCGTCCAACGAGGTTTGAGTTGGCTGATATGTGATGCCCATTTGTTGTGTTGACGGAGGTAGATCGTTTGGATAGAAGTGAGACCTGTGAACGCGTCCAGTTATGCACAAAGTGGCGCGAGGATTGACATGCAAAGTAAAGGAATAGTAAATGGTACCCGGTTGCTGGGAGTTTCTCGCGTCTCCTGCTCTGAAGCACTGAAAGGCTGGCGTCGTCTTTTCAGATTGACAGTTAGACACCTGCGAAAGGCGTGATGTTTCAACGTAGGGTATGTAGGGACCGCGATGCGAGTAACTGAAGGGCTCGATGGCGATAGGCAAATTTATGTCGTTGGGCGGCTTTTCCTTGCCACAAACAAGTAAGAGTGCAGACTGCGGCGGGTTCGTTGAAGCTGATTCCCCCAAAAAAAGTTATATTGAGATGGTTAAAGAGATGCCAAACAATGTGTGAAATTCTGTAATTGGAGAGCTGGATGTTGTGCGTAACATTCAGCTCCATTTACACAGTGACGTTCGGGTAGCCTGTGACGCGCCGCTACCTCTTCCTCGCTGCTCCCCAATCATAGTTAAATGGTTCATGTCGGTTCCGCGCTACCGGCTAGTGTGTACTCGCACAATTATTATTACGATAATGATATACTCACATTGAAAGCTCTCGGAGGCAGCATGTATCCATCGTCAGTGTACATGCGCATCTGTCCGCTCTGCAAAAATATTTCCCCTGAAAATCCGAAAAGGTTCTTTTAGATGTACTTTAAGGATCATCAAAACTAAATAGAAAAAGGTGCAATGTAAGTTAGTTCAAGGTATTCGTTGAACTGTCGTACAACGTTTGTTCTCAGCTCTCTGGCGACACAGTCCGTGCTTCCATATACTTGCGAGAGGTCGAGGTAGTGAGTAACCTGCAACATCACTTATCATCTTGAATATCCGCCTGAATAAGGGGATTGAGAAGTGTTGGTAGTGATTGGAAAACAACTATTTAAACATGCCTCGAAATAGGTCGCTGATTCAGATGCATGCACGCAACACGAGGATAGCCTTGCAAGCTATCAGAACAGGATCTCGTTGCTACGCAGGCTATGGGTGGTCGAGACCGCCTTTCATATAGAAGACCTAGCACCTTTGCCGTTTACGATTACTTTTAGATAATATGTGGAATACCGTAGTCGTACCTGGTTGATCTGAGCTCTCGGTCCGATTCCGGTCTGTCCATTGATGGCTCGCGTTAGTCTGATGCAGTTCTTTGTGCCGCTAGCAGTCCTCGTAGGGAAATACGTATCATCGTCGGGAATCTGTACGAAATAATCCCTCTTTGAGGCGACACTCATCGATGAAATGGTTATATTCACATTCATTATAAACATTTCTATTAACGTACCTCTATCGGAGCGCAGTTGGATGTCAGAGTGCCAGATTCACACGACGAACAGTCGAGCGCTTCTCCGTTGGCTCCTGAGCAGTGATTTATTGTGCTCAGTCATACTAATAATCAGCAATATTCAGTATTCGCAATAAGTCGCAATATACCATGTTATGCTGCTTTAATAATGTCCTAGCCATCACTAACCGACTGAACCAGGCGTGAAGATGAGATCGTGCGCTATCCATTGACCGTACTGCATGAACATGTGGCTGTACTGAGAATCGAAGTCCGGAACTGCACCCTGAAAATTGCAGGTACTCAATTTTGACTATGATAGTGTTTAATACGACATGAAAGTACGAAATGGAATCCTGCCCAGTTATTATTATTGGGAGATGACATTGTCTGCTCCTGGACCACTATTTATCTCCTATAAAATGTATAGTGTAAAGGCAGTAGCGTTCCATACTGACCGTCCAAATGTGCAAACCAGCGCATGACAGTGGTCTTAAAAATTGTACGCCGTATCACAATGGACTACCTCAGCGAAGATCTTGTTTGAGATGAGTCGGGTCGATGGAAGCTGACCCCCATTATAAGCGAGACGACGAGGCGAGTTGAAACCCAAAAGAGGCGAGTTGAAATTCCAGTTTTCATTAAAATATACGAGTTCATTGAAGGTGTTGAGTGAATGAAGGTTATGGCAGTTTTCTTTCTCATACCATCATCGTAGCTGGTTACTCCCATGAATCTTCTAATGAATCCCATCGTCGATCCCATTCCTCTGTTGGCATTGTCAAAGTGGTTGCACCACCCGGAGATGGAACGATAGGGCACGCTCAAATTGTTTTTCAGTAATGATGTGAACAGTGTCCCAGACTGGTCTCAAATGGTCTCGTCATTTCGCACACCGGTCGATGGGTGAGAGAGTTTGCGAAATGACGAGACAATTTCAGACTGGTCGGGTACACTGTTCACTGCATAAGTCTTTTTTTATCTAGGTGAGGCTCATTTTGCTGCACTAGATAAGAGCTGTAGAGCGCTGCAATCACTGAAGAACTAGAGAAAACAAACTATATTTCTAATCAATTGAGAGAGAAAACTATATTTGCAATGAGTTAGAAAAACCTTTTACTATTTCCTATTGGATTCACTGTGTTTCAAATGTACCAGTTTCAATTTCTCAATCGAAGAAGGATTTGTTGCCGGTTGCATAAATAACCTCGTATCACAAACTCGTGGTCTGTCGATGCAAACGTCCTGCGGGTCCGGAGTGCCACCCTGCAGGTTACGCAATGATTTCTGAGATTATCGAACTATGGCAACATGCATTTATCAATCGGGAAATTCGAGTTGTAGGTCATCATCCACTCACTGATTCTCCATACTGACGCTTCTTTCTATTACCGGACTTGGGACCGAGTTGTGCGTTGATCATGTCCACAACGTCAATCTGCATGGGAAATTATCGCTATTAGATAATTAATTTTATGTTGATATTTTCGGAGGTACAATTTTAAGATTTTAAGACGTACGCCTTCAAACTGAGCCAGACCAGCGACGCCGTGTTCCTCGATGAGAAGACGAGTCGCTTCCTGGCGTAGAGAAAAGGGATATTTTACTTATTTGGCTTTCAATGGAGGCCTTTAAGCAGGTTCTCAATGCGCCCTCCATATCCCTTCATATATATATATATATATATATATATTCCGGCTTTAGAGCCGGGCAATTCCTAAAAGCCGGTTTACGAATCTGGGACCTAGATTGAAAAATTTAACAACCTAAAAGTTTGATCGATTAAAAAAAAACAACTTTTAAAAGTTTTTCCCCAAGTGGTATTTTTTCATGCAATCTCTACTGATATCCGTCTTATGTAAATTACTTGTGCGATATCTCCAATCTTCTGGGCGTCTATCGATTCTTCATTGGCGACTTGTGTGTGGGGCTTGCGATCGGTCCCTGCAATCAAGCTATGGATACCATGAGTAAATTTGAGTAAAAAATGTGCGAGCAAATTTGACGGAATATCCTCATTTTGTCAATACCTTATAACGAATAATTCCAGTTTTGTAGAATTTTTTGCTTCTGAAGGCTCAATTTAAAAAAAAATTGGAAATGGAACATGGGGTACAGTGCTGTCCTCTTTGGTTAATTGAAGATCTACATGAAAAAGTAATAACAATATGACTCTTGAAAGCAAATGACGCACCGATGGTGTCGTCGGCTACCATATTGTTAAGTTTCACATTCCCAATCGCCTGTTGGATGGTAGCTGTTAGAAGCTCGATCGACAAAACGGCGCTGCAATTAATCAAAATAATATTTAATAATTTAATAAAAAATATGAAATAATTAAACTCACAGTGCAGACGCAGCGACCAGAATCGCCAGCAGAAATAATACACGCATTACTGAATACGGTGAACTCCCTAGAGAGAAGAGAGTGAGTGAGTGAGGCCTCCAGTAAATTACAACCTTTTATATGAACATCATGTATGGAGTTTGTCACTGAGGTAGGGGCTACCCATGTTTGAATAGTCGTGAAACGGCTGATTGAACGTATATTTCGATGTCCGATCTCTCCGTTTCGACCGCTATCTCATCGTAGTGCCAGCACGTAACATCTGGTCGTGGGTGTGTGCCAACATGTTTGTTACTAGTTAATGTTTGCCCACTTTTCAATGATCGAACATAATGCGATTGCGAAATAATGCATCATTTCAGTGACGCAGGCTACGTGGAGAAAATGAGGTTACGATAGATATGCTTCCGTAACCCACTTCTCATTTGAACCCTTTGCGAAGCATCAACATCTTCAAGGGAACTTATGATAATTAAATCTGTTGTTAATAAAATAAAAAATTCCCAGAACACCTGTAACAAAGCCGAGTTAAGCATTGCTTATTAGCATTCCAACATTGGTTCCTGATTGAAGAATTATTGAGGCTTGAAGTATTTACCAGGAGAAAATGATGTAGGATAAATAGCTTTGCTATCGTAACCCTTCAGTCAGCAACCGTAAGGCAACATGGCACCAGCAGCATGCGTCCTTCATCTGCCTACATGAAAACAAACAAAAAGAAATCGATTTTGCGATTACTTGATTTTTGCTGCGTTCTGCTCATCTGTTCAAACGAGAGCAGGCCGATGCTCCACACGATTCAGATATTATAAGGCGGAGACGCAAAGAGAGAGGCTTGACCACTCAACGATTCATGTCTTCCTGTACAGAGCCCACATGTGATTGCTCACTTTCTTACTTGTCGACATCTATATCGTCCAGCTCTCATATATTCAAGATACTTCACCTCTACTCTCTCAAAATCAAGTACTATCTCGTCAACAGACTGATTATCTTATGAGAGGAATCGCGAGAAAATCGAGCATATCCGGGATAGCGGGGACGTAGAAATTTATGATTTTCAATTTGGCTGAAAATATGGCCTAAGTTATTTCGAACATCCCTCTATCGAATGGCGTTGTCAGAATTTCGATAAAAAATTTCGCAATCGCGTGAAACACAAACTAACCTGGTGACTCGGCGAAAAAAAATAGTGAGAGGCATGTTCGAAAAATCATAAAATGCTTCAAAACTATTTAAAACCAAGAAATGGACCAAATCCGTACAGAACTTTTAAAGACCATTATGTGGGACCTGCCAATGACATCTCATGGCCAAATTGTTGGAATCATTCAAGTTAGTGATGAAAATAATCGTAAATGAGCTAAGAACAATATTCCTATTAGTTTTGAGACGATTCTTTTTCGGTATTTCTTAAGAAAAAAATTTCAAAAAATTTTGACTAAATTTTTTTTTCATCAAAAATGCGGTTCAATTAAGCGCTATTGTGTCAAATCTATATCCATATAATAAGTTTTGATAGTTCGACATTGATTTACTCGTATTTCAATGTTTGTTGAGCTTTAAATAGGTTATTTCTGTCTGCATATTCAGTAATCCAGATCGACATTTTAAATTGGCCCTATTCTGACGCTACTTGGTAAGGAGTTTCCTCATAATGCCTCAAACATTTTCCTTTTTGAAAGTGAATGGCTATCTAGTCGTGCAAAATAACTACGACGCTTAGAAAACCGTTCATGTGCAAAATCCCACACGCTCTGCTTCTCTACCACTCTTTCACTTCAGCGCACTCTCTCGCCTGGTCCGGCGCCCGAGCCGGGCATAAATCTTTTGCCGGTACTTCTCAAATTCCGAACGCTTATTTTTCTGCATAATTTGCTTTGTTTCATTTACACCGAGCTCTGGCAACCGATTTATGCCCGGCTCGGGCGCCGGACCAAGCGAGAGAGTGCGCGGAAGTGAGAGAGTGGTAGAGAAGCAGAGCGTGCGGGATTTTGAGCATGAACGATTTTCTAAGCGTCGTAGTTATTTTGTACGACTAGATAGCCATTCACTTTCAAAAAGGAAAATGTTTGAGGCATTATGAGGAAACTCCTTACCAAGTAGCGTCAGAATAGGGCCAATTTAAAATGTCGATCTGGATTACTGAATATGCAGACAGAAATAACCTATTTAAAGCTCAACAAACATTGAAATACGAGTAAATCAATGTCGAACTATCAAAACTTATTATATGGATATATATTTGAAACACTAGCACTTAATTGAACCGCATTTTTGATGAAAAAAAAATTAGTCGAAATTTTTTGAAATTTTTTTCTTAAAAAATACCCGAAAAAGAATCGCTTCAAAACTAATAGGAATATTGTTTTTAGCTCATTTACGATTATTTTCATCACTAACTTGAATGATTCAAACAATTTGGCCATGAGATGTCATTGGCCGGTCCCACATAATGGTGGGCGTCTTTAAAAGTTCTGTACGGATTTGGCCCATTTCTTGGTTTTAAATAGTACACACAGTGACTATAATAAAAAGCAACAAAACCCATTGCCTTTTTAGTTTTAAGAAAATTAATGATTTTTTTACAAAAGTGACCGCTCCGCACCAAGGCTTGAGCCAGGAATGAGTTCAATAGTTGTAGTTTGTAGTCGGTATGATTCCCTATCTAACTCAAAAAAGAACGTGTCGCTATCTTAATTTTGAATCATTTTATGATTTTTCGAACATGCCTCTCACTATTTTTTTTTCGCCGAGTCACCAGGTTTGTTTGTGTTTCACGCGATTGCGAAATTTTTTATCGAAATTCTGACAACGCCATTCGATAGAGGGATGTTCGAAATACCTTAGGCCATATTTTCAACCAAATTGAAAATCATAAATTTCTACGTCCCAGCCATGCTCGAGTTTCTCGCGATTCCTCTCTTATGCTGCGCAAAAATCATTGGGGAAATTTCCCCAAGGCTGGGGGTGGAAAAGGGGGAAAGAAAATATTTAAATTCCCGCAATTATCGATTTTTGCTTATATCACGGCTCCCGGTGAACCACATAAATATCCGTTTGCAAGTTCGAAACGTGTAAAATAATCTAAATCCGAAGTTTGTATCTTTAACGGGAGTCAAGACATAAGCAAAAATCGATAATTGCGGTAATTCAAATTTAAAAGTTCCACCCTACGATTTTTGCACCCCAATTTTTTTCTTCCACTGTCCACAACTGATTTTTGCTCAGAATTAATTTCGACTTCTTAGAGAGTGCGCACTCGGTGATTGGAGGACGGTTCTTCTCTGTCCTCACACTCGTTGAACCAGTGAGTGACTCTTGTCGATTGCAGGTCGTTGACTTAGCCACTCGGAATTCCTTTGATTCCAGATTTTGCATGAGTCGCAAATAGGCTGTAAAATTTGTTTATCGCCTTCAAACAACAGTCTCAAATATGCAGTATCTCGAATATTGCGAAATCTAACATCTTTCGAACGGACGGTGGACCAGTAGGCTAAAAAATACATGACAAAAAATTTAATAAAGTATCGAAGCCATGGTGAACGGCTTGAAGTCGGCGCATCTGACCTTGCGGGCACTGAAAATGAGGTGTTGAGAGGTTTGACAATGAAAATAGGAAACGGTTAAAATTATCATTCAGTTCATATTCATACTTACTTGTGTTGGAAGATGTCCTCTGGCACCATAATCATGCCGTCTGTGTTCTCGCAGATCAATTGAGAAAAGGTGAAACCCTTGATTGCATCGTATTCGGCTGCAACGAATTCTTCATTCTTTCTTTTTTTAGTGCTTTGGTTTGTTTAAATTATACACTTGCTGCAGGAATTGGGTCCGACTGGAATAGAAAAATGGTTTGCGCTGTATAAAGAAGCGCATGAAAGCAATTAAAGATCACCCTGTGTCAGTGCTCCGGCGCTATCTGTGCTCTCGTAGAAAAATCGATCGCCCTTCTTGAAGGACGAAAATTGCTCAGCAATGATCGTGCCTCCAGTGGGACCGAGCTGAAAATGTGCGTGAGTTCATTTCAGTTAGCCATAGCTGTTAAAGAGGAATTCCTCGCGTTCTGACTCTCTATGCGATAAACTCTTCGGTTTTATGAAAGCGAGGTAGTGAAGAAGAAAGAATTACAGAATTGAGAACGCTCATCCCCCGTATGTTTCCATTCTTTGCCACTTACCGACGCAATAGTATCGCTCTTCTTCTCCATCAGAAGTCCCACGTACAGATCGATGTCGTCAACAGAGGTGTACGTGTTCTTAAGGAGTTGGATATTCGCAGCATCGATCTCGTTGCTGAGAGCGTCGAAAGAAGCGACACGGGCGAGACCGGGGATCTTTGTGCTGCAACAGTAACAGTAAGATATTCAAAATCGTATTACTGTTATCACCCGTAAATTTTCATGCTATAATTTCTTCATCAATTATAGCATGAAAATTTACCAACACTCGCTATGCAGGTGTTGAAGATAAGGAAACAGTATATGGTTATTGTGACCTACCGAACTTCATTGTATCCCTGCACTCCCATCTCACGCGCTCTCTGCACGTTCACAGCCGGAAGATCGACTCCCGAAGCCTGTAATTCGCATATCTTTTAGCATTGTCATTTATAGAAATATTATCGACCTTAATATGTGTTAGGTTTTTTTTTTATTTAATAATTTCGCGCTGTAGTTAGATCTTAAATTCGGTTCGGTATGTACCGGTCATAGGCTCAAAATTTGTCCATTTACTTGTAACACCGTCAGGTTTAATCGTTTCTTTTCAAATAGAATAGTTCATCATTGGAATCGTCTAGATGATGATATTGTAAGCAATAGTAGTATCAATGTTTTCTCGAACTACATCAAACACATTAATTTACAATCTTTGCGTTAGATACATATCTACCTCATCAAATGTTATCTCTTTTTCTCAGCTTTTCTGAGAACACCTTTGTCACTATATATGACGGGTGCAACTAAAATTTGCACCATAACTTCGAAAAAGCATATTTTTCTTTCATTAATGGATGAAATAAAGAGCTATAGATTGCGAAATTTCTGTCTTGATATTCGCCAATATTGCAATGTATATAATCGGCGGATAAGGAAATCTCCACTTCCCTAATCATTGCTGGTGGTTTGTTTGAAATCGCCATTCTGACAGGCTTTTATAATGGCTTGCCCTTCAAACCATTCTGACAACTTGTCAGAATGGCGAATTGGACTGATCATTTTAGGAAGAGGCCGAACCATTCTGACAAGTTGTCAGAATGGCGTACCGCCTAATTATTCCGCTTTTTTGTATTGATGTCATTATGTTGTGTATTATGTATATTAATTATGAGTTGCTCGGAACGATAATTTCCACATCAGTTCACAGATCCAGAAAGGGGTTAGAAACAAGAGAATGTGTAAAAAGAGAGAGAAACTCTTTCTTCTACTCACTCTCCTGCCCATGACCCCTTTCCGGAGATTAGATGGCAAAATGGAATCGTGCGCCTCCGCTTTCTTCGTTTTAAGTAGTTGACGACGACCAATGTCGAATCCATCGTTCACATCGACCAGCTCACACACCCTCACATCGATGAAATGAAGGGAGATAGAGAGTTCGCTCGTTCAAATCTTAGTCAAATCTGGTCATCCCCTTTGTTTTTCGCTTCATTTTAATTCATTCTCACAGATTCTTCCCTTCGCAGTTGGTCGGTGCTTATTTCACTTTATTACACGCTCATTGACTATCATTATTTTTGTCAATATTTAGCCACTTTTCCAGAAAGGAGAAACCGGATTAAGCGGACTCTCACTATCAAGGATGACGATGACCGATACGCAGTCTATTATGTTTAGATTACGAGAAATTCACTGGAATTTAGCTATCAAGAAGAAGATTTTATAAATATCCGCTACCTCAATTTATCTATGATTCCCGTCAAATAAAAGCTCACTGTGTTGCACATATCCCACAATCAATGTCGATATAAAATCTAAATAAAAAGAATAGATTGTTGCACAAAAATATAACGAACAGGCCATTCTGACAACTTGTCAGAATGGTTTGGCCGACCAACCATTCTGACAAATTGTCAGAATGGTTATTCCAAATAACCATTTTGACAATGTGCCAGTATGGTTTTTAAGGGGAAATCGAGGGAAACAGTGGTGACGCATGTTATATAACCAAATAGTAGACGAAAGTAAGTAGTTGCCAAGTATGTAGTTCAAATAAGTAAGTTGAAATTCCTTTAACATGGCTTTTCGCTGTGCGAACCAAGCTTCCGAAAACTTGGAATGGTACCCTACTTTTTAGGTAACTATGGTGCAAATTTTAGTTGCACCCGTCATATATGTGACATCGTATCTCATGTATGCCGTTACTTTCACTTCGTCTCAAATTTATATTACAATTTGCTATGTAAATTGCATGATAAACATTATTATTATTATTCAATTATGCATTCACCTTCTTGCCCCTGATCTCGAACATTTGGTTTCTGATAGGGAAAGCGAACTGTCGATCGGTTGCCATACCCGCAGTGTTGACCATTCCTGAAAATGTTTATGCTGTGAAATATATGAAATATTTTAATAATCACCTTGTGCCATGTGGAAGACCGTCGCTGATCTGTCGTATAGAGAATCAGTGTAGAAGATGTTCACACCAAGATCCACATACGCTCCAACAGAACTGAAATGGCCAAATAAAAATAAATTTGTGTTTATTCATCATTATGTGCACATTTCGATGCGTTATCTTTTACGGAACCTAGAGAAAATTGCTACAATTTGGATTTTCAGTTTGAAAATGTTAATAAATTTTATACCACTTACACATTGCTGTTTGTCATGCGAGGGACGTCTTTTCGTGCCTGGGAATGGCCGAATCTGAATGCAGCAGTGCCAAATTCGGCAGTAATCGAAGGATTGATGCGAGAATCATACAGACCTGCAACGATAGCCTTAATTTCAATATAAAAATAACATTTCCAATAATTATACATTTTTTCTTTCTTTTTTCAAAAAAACCTATCTAGAGTTGATTCGAACTTCAAAATATACTACTGAATGATAGTTTATGAATTGTTGAAATCTTTTGAAGTGGCACAATGTATTATCTTGTTTTTGTTGAACTTTTTCTTGCTCACGTCTGAGGCTTCCGGGAGTAAGGTCATACTGTGCCATCAGTTTCGTTCCTACGACTTTCGGGAGATAATCGGCATAGATGTGATACTGGTACATGGCAACGAGAAGACGACGGGTTTCCTAAACAGTATTTGTTTGAACATGAGTACATAGGTTTATCTTTTCAGTTCAAGTTTTGAAGTGTTTCGTTATAAATCTTGCTAGCATGTATATGGCGCGTAGACAAGTCATGGATAAAGTAAAATGAAAAGATAGCAGCTCACTTCATACACTAGATTGTCACTCCACGTAGGTCTCAGTTGCCTGATCTGCGATGCCCATTTGTTATGTTGACGAAGGTAGATCGTGTGGATAGGAATCAGACCTGCAAAAAAAATCGGTTATCACAGCGTTTGCGTTAAAGGGGCCTGGCACTGAAAAATAAGTTATTTTTATTTTAAAGAAAATTCTTTTCTGATTAGAATGCAAAAAATCGCATATTTTTACGATTTTTTTGAAAGGAGTTATGATTTTTTAAAGGTGCTCGCGTACCGGGCATTACTGTGTTTAGCGCGCTAAACACCGTAGCGCCCGGTACAGCAACTCAAATTCCGAACTTTGAAAAATCATAACTCCTTTCAAAAAAATCGTAAAAATATGCGATTTTTTGCGTTCTAATCAGAAAAGAATTTTCTTTAAAATAAAAATAACTTATTTTGGAGTGCCAGGTCCCTTTAATTATCATTTCATCACCCATCGGCGCAGCACTGCAAGCACTGACGCTGTTTAGCATTTTGTGTATGGATGAAATTTATTTTACCAGGTTGCAGGGAGTTTCTCGAGTCTCCGGCTGTGAAGCATTTGAATGCCGAATTCACCTTCGCAGACTGGCAGTTCGTGTCCTACGAGAATTTTTTTAAATTTGAATTTCTTTTTTGAGTTTATATTTCTTTTTTGAGTTTGAATAAATATTCGAGTTTTTTTTTTCGCTTTGCTAAATGGATGGCGCAGTATCGTATTCATTATTACTATGCAGTCACTGCATTTTCAATGTTTCGTTTTTTTAATCAAGATAATTATATTGGAGAGGTATAGAGCTACTCATGATGGTGAAAAAAGATGAAGAAAATAAACTAACATTGAGTGCCTTGGGAGGGAGTGTGTATCCATCGGCAGTGAACATGAGCATTTGCCCGTCCTGTACTTATATAATTTTCAAAAATAAATTATGCAATGCTCGAAGTTGCAATTCTGTTAGCATTGACAAGTATTCTTATGTCGTTTATTTGCGTTTACGAAATATTCATCAGATGAAGGACTGATCGAACCTTCATCGTTCTCAATTCCTTTGCGACGCAGTCAGTGCTTCCGTACACTTGCGAAAGGTCGAGGAAGTGAGAGTTCTAGAAATAAAAAGAAAAGTCATTTATCGATAAAATCATATTGTGTTAGGTGTACTGTATTCGTACCTGGTTGATCTGCGCCCTTGGTCCAAGTCCGGTCTGTCCATTGATTCCTCTCGTAACTCTAATGCAATTCTTCTTGCCAGCCGCTGTCTTCGTCGGGAAATACGTGTCGTCAGCGGGAACCTGCAAAATAGCTTCAGTACATTTGAAATAGATTAGTTAACGATAGCAGTTTGCAATGTGTACGATACAGTAGACAGATGACAAATTTGCTAACAGAAAACGGCTCTCCAAGGTTTTGTTTGTTAGAGAATGTTCTCCACCCTCAGCATTCATCACTCTACTCGTTTCGATGGACGCGGTGCGTGAGAGCGCGTGGAATGATGCGATGTTAAAAATCGAGGAAAAGATCAGAGATGTGATCTTTTGTCTGTTTAAAATTCCAACCAAAAGATCGCAAAAGATCGAATATTTGAATTCCCACACTTTCTGTTTTTATCGATTATCTCGGCTCCCAGAGAAGGTAGCGACTCATTTTTTTGGATTTTTTTCCAAATAGGAATGTCGATCGTCAACTAAAGTTTCAACATTCTAGCACCACTGGGAATCGAGATATACGCAAAAATCGATAAATGCGGGAATTCAAATTTGAGATCTTTTCGATCTTTTTGTCGTGCATTTTTTAACAGGCAGATGTCAACATTTGCGATCTTTTCGAAGTTTTTTAAAGGTGGTATCCCACGAACTTTTGGTCAACTGAGTTCTCACTGTTGGGTTATGGTAATCGGTTTCCAGATAAGAGCCCCGCAAACCGCATGTTCAGCCGATAAGTTTGAACAAAGTTATTCGCGTTTGGCTCTGTGCCAAACTGACCCTGAATGCAGGGATTCAAAAATGATAGGGAGGGATAAGGGGGAATGAGGAGAAAGCGACCGCGCCATTAAAAATATGAGATAAGGAATGATGGAGCAGGTGATTCATAATACTCCTTCTTTAACGCCACATGAGAAGAGTGGGGAACTTTTATTGTAAAAACGAAACATTTGAGAACCGTTCACCTAGTAAATTTCTGTCCTGTGTAAACACACCTCTATCGGAGCACAGTTGGGTGTTAGATCGGCAGACTCGCACAACGAGCAGTCAAGAGAGGCGCCGTTGATTCCTAAAATAGGTGTGATGCACATTCTGTGTTTTCCTAATGTTAACGCCATGTATGCCTTATTCACTGTTGCCGTGCTGTAATTTCTTGGGGTCAAAACTCTCCGAACTTAGAGAGTGTTTAAAGTCAGGAGATTTTTATACCGTCGAAATGATAGATCATTGACAATGAACGCAGCCACTTTTTGAATGTTGTCTAAGATGCTAACCGACGGCGCTGGGCGTAAAGATAAGATCGTGTGCTATCCATTGACCGTACTGCATGAACATGTGGTTGTAGAGAGGATCGAAGGCCGGAATTGCTCCCTGAAAACATTAGTAGCATGCAAAAAATATCATTACAAGAGCTCTGAAAATTGCAAATTCGAATATGTAGGAAGAGCTGAGAACTAAGTTTGAAATAATAACTGCAGTACCTCAGCCAGAATCTTGTTGGAGATGGCGCGTGCTGATGGAAGTTGACCTCCATTGGCAGAGAGACGACGAACAGAGTTGAATCCTGAATGTTCTTATTGCAAATTCACAAACACTTGTCCAACATAACCAAATATTCTGCTGATATAGCGCAGTACCAAAGCGAAAGAACAAAAAATAGGCGCCAGGGATCGAAAGAAAGTAATCCATTTTGTACACGTGTCATTTTAGAGTTGTTACAGTGTCTGCTCAAAAATGAATCATTTAGTGATCCTTTGATGACTTGCGTTCAAGCAAACGCAAAACGCAAAATGATAGGAATCACCTTATTCGATCATGTTACCAATGACCGGATCCGTGGCATCACAAAACTGAAGGATGTTGTTAGAGAGGCGGAAAAGCGGAAATGGATATGGGTAGAGAGAATCTCGAAATTGTCCCACGATCGGTGGAATCGGAAGATGGTCGATTGGACACCAAGAGGGAAGCGAAAGAGAGGAAGACCCGCTAAGAGATGGAGAGTCGACTTCGTCAACGCTGCCGGTCCTCAGTTCATGCAACTCGCAAGACACGATCACAGGCAATGGAGAACTATCATGGCAACCCAGCTGAATTAACACCCTCACCCAGCTGATAAAGTTGATTAAATGTAAAAATGTAAATGATGACTTGAGTGACCCCTCAAAATTTCAGCCATCATACCATCATCGTATTTTGCTGCTCCCATGAATCTTCTGATGAATCCCATCGTCGATCCCATTCCTCTGTTAGGCGTGTCGTCGTGATTGCACCATCCGGAGATGGAGCGGAACGGGAAGCTGGAATAGTTCACCATAGATTGGAACTTCGACGAAGATAGGATTCCGATTGTGTCTATACGAGCCGAGTGTTTATTTGCTCAAAACTGTATTGCAAAAGATCAAAATAGGATACGCCCACACTATTCCGATAAACGATAGGTTTCAAAATCAGCTCCCTTTCCTCACTTCACCATATGATCGGTTGAGTTTGACACACATTATATGAACACAATTCTCAACTGTCATTGTTCTTTCCCTTGCTTTCCTTATACATAAAAAATAACCTCCTATCACAAGTTGGCGGTCTGTTGATGCAGTTGTCCTGCGGAGGCAACTCCTGCAGATTACGGTATTATGTGTGTGGACATCAATCGACTACGGTGGAAATGGTTTATCGAATAGGTTGGGTTACAATATTTCATCCACTCACTGATCCGTATTGGCGCTTCTTTCTGTTGTTGAATTTGGGCCCGAGATGCTTTTCGATCACACCAAGGATGTCAATCTAAATTTAGAATATATTTTTATTTTTCCTGTTTTCTTAATTCCCGCGTGCTTTATTGCTTGTTTCCGTAATGAGCAAAAACTCACTTTGATGTCGACATCTAGATATTCATTCTCTCGACGTCATAGTCAACTAATTTGAGAGGATAGAGGGTGTAATCTCTTGAATATAATATAATTGGGTTATCTCAGAAACTTATCTGTGTCAACATTTAAGAGAGTTCGCGCACTAAGAAGTAATCAGTAATGCTCACGCCGTTGAACTGAGCGAGTCCAGCAGCGCCGTGTTCTGCGACGAGAAGACGAGTCGCTTCCTGAATGCATCCTAGGTGTATTCATGAATCTGATACATGGGAAATAAATATATTTCACGAATATTTCATCGTTATCTCTCGCCTGTACGATATCTCCGATCTTCTGGGCGTCTTTCGAATTTTCATTGGCGATTTGCGTGTGCGGATTCTTGTCAGTGCCTGAACGGTGCAGAACGCATATGGATTTAATCTTCCAGTTTTTATCAGTTCAGAAACCAAAATCGTACCGATGGTGTCTTCAGCGACGACATTAACTAGGTCGACAGTGTCGATCGCCTGCTTGATGGCGGCAGTCAATCGCTCGGTGGCTGTTAACGCGCTGTTAATTATTATTTAAATAAACTGTATTTAAAATTTAAAAAAAAGAATTTAAGAAAAATGCAACACTCACAGCGCAGTTTCAGCCACCACCAATGCAAGAAGCAGGAACAAACGCATGACGTTCCGGTGGCTCTCTTGACGAAATAGAGAGCGGATGAGTGAGACTTATCCTATATTTCATCCTTTTATATGCGCTATCTGTGCGGAGTTTGTCACTGGGGCAGAAGATAAAATTGTTTGAGCAGCCGTCGAATGGTAACGGAAGGCCGAAAGCGCCGGAGAACGGCCTCTCCATTTCGCCCGCTATCTCGCTGTTTTGTTTCATGCAGCGTTAGCACACCCACACAATCACGCATCAAGGCATAACCATCAGAGAGTGTAGGAAGGTTTTTGGCGCTTACTGTTTGTTCAAATATTTCGTTGTCTGTACCAGTTTTTCGGCTACGAAACTCATAATGAAGGCACATCGTGCCCAAAAAAATGAATAGAAAATAAAGTAAGCTCAATGAGATTTCACTCGAATCTCGTTCTCATCTATCGTGAATTGAAATTTCACAAACTCATGCAAGCTATGATAAAAATGGCTCTACGTTAAATCTAATTCTTATGCTGCACAATATATGCGTGCTCTTAAAGAAATCTTTTAGTATATTCAGTTTGATTCTGGCGTCCACATTCACCGCATTCCCTTCTGCGTGTATATTTTCGGTGGTTGGTTTGATCAAGCTGGTTGCGTGAAACCACGACCGAAAAGCAATGAGATAGTGGGCGGATACGAGAGACTATCCATCTTCATCCCCTGGATTGTGCTGCCGTTCCACGCCCACACCTAATCAAACATTATTATGCCACTATTCACTGAAGGGCTGACGAAGCGCACGATTCAGCGCATATAAAAAGGAGGATAGTGGACGGAAGCCTCTTTAGGTCGCACAGCTCGTTCTTTGAGAACAACCAACGATACTTTTCCATGCTACTTCACCTCGTCACCACTTCTCTTCTGGTATGATCCTTCAATCAATTGAGATTCTTTTCACTTTTGGTTAATTCCGATACAGCCTAGTTTCGGTGAAGTAAAAATGCTCGTGATACAACGGGAAGGGTACTGGTGACGAGTTGATATTGATTGGCACGCAAAACATGAGTTCAAAATTCAGATTCGCATTTCAGCTATCGACCTTTCTTAACTATCTCTGTTTTCAAATGTATAAAGTTGTGATGAGTTTCACCGCTCCCCCAAAGTCGCTAGACTAGAACTGCGGACAGTTTTCCGCCGTTTCTGATTTGGGAAATAAACTACTATTAATACATGCATTGTTGCTTGGATCTAGTAGCGGTGTTAGAAATTGAGATGATCGATTATGTACACAGCGCTAGGGATTTATGAAGGTCGCGATCAATTGTATCTCGAACAAGTAGTAATGGGAGTAAATACATTTATCACCGGTGAACAACAAGCTCATAATTTGGCGTGTCGGATAATATGAAAGGCTCTCGTAGGGATGGTAAACCAGTAGGGGCGATCAATGCATCAATCATGGGGTTAGAAGAGGATTGAAGCCATAGGGAACGGTCTGAAGCTGGAGCATCTGACCTTGCGGGCACTGTAAGATTGGAGGCGATTACAATGTTGAATACACATTTTGGGGATAGTAGTCCGTTCGTTTGACTTAGAATAACTTATCAGACACTATCTGAGTTATTTCGAGAACGAAGCGTCAAAACCCCCTACATAGCTATATATTATGAAAGCTCATCAGAAAAGAAGCATTTCAGCTGTTGAACATATCATTCTAACTATCATTTGAAAAAAGTTAGAATTTTTTTAAAGTTTGAAAAATTTTAAAAATATTTTTAATGATTTCCATTGCATTTATCTTGTTGCTCATTCGATTCTACGCAAAAAGTTGTGTTAGTACAATTTTTTGTGCCCGATTTCACTTACAGGTACTATTTTTAAAAATTCGACGAAAAAGCCCCAGTAGCGTATTTAAACGAAAAGTGAATATCCAAATCCAACCTTTTTTTTATCACTGTATCGATGTCATTCGTGCTTAAAAATTTATTTTTTATCTATTCAAATATTTTCCCATTAGATAATTGGTATTTGCAACGTTCTACAGGCATCTGGAAATATAAATGCAAAATAGAACCCGAAAATGAATATTTCGTATATAGGAAATTCGATTGACGGTCTTTACTAACAGATTGGTCACAAATAGTGAATCAATGGGTCAAATAATATTTTTCAAAGTTTTCGCATCTTTATTGACCAAAATTCGGTTAAGGAGGACTATTGTTAATATGATCAAATATCAACACAAAAAAATTATTTTTTTACATTTTCGAAATTTGCAATTTCATGATATCTTTTGCCTCTCAAACTGCGAAATGAGAAAAAATTCAAATGGAGGACAAGTAATTTATTCAATAGCGGATATTCAAGATCAGGGCAGATATAGTTAAAGAACCAGTGAAGAACATTTTGCTGATTAACAAATAATAAAACACGAGGTAGATTGCTTCTCACGAGGGGTTCCGGTCTTGAAAATTAAATTAAAGTTGTCTTTCTATTTCAACGCGCCTTTCCCTCGTGCACCCTCCTCATTTCCCTTATCTTTCTGTCTGTCTCTGAATTCTTATCCACAAAAAATAAAAATAAAAATTGAAACATCCGGTTTTCGACGCTCTTATTGGGTATGTGATTCTCATTGACCCACAGTGAGAACTCAGTTGACCAAATATTCGTGGGACAACTTCTTTAATGGGAATTTGCAGCCAAAAAAATCATTATTTTCTTTTCTTTTAATTCTATTTATATTTAAAAGAGCTGAAAATTCTAAGAACAGCTGCAAAAACCACATATTTTGCGATTTTTAAAAATTAGATGTGAATTATAAAAAAGTGTTTCAAAGGTACTGTAGCTCCTATATCCACACAACTTACGCTGTTCAGTGAAAATAAGTGTTTTTTGCAATTGATTCGACTTTGGCGAGTATAAATGAGGACGAATCAAAAGAAAGAAACGCATAAATATCACGGCATCATCCCTTTTGAGATTCTACAGCCGCTAAACAGCGTATTTCTGCGGATGCGAGAGCTACCGTATTCCTACATTTTTAAATCTTAGAAAATACATTTAAAAAATTAAATCTTTAAAAAATGCGGTTATTCTTATAATTTTCTGAACTTTAAAATAAACATAACTTATTTTTCGATGCCAGATCCCTTAAAGAGAGGTAAAAATCGTCATTAATTTGCATAAAATTGAGTAGGAAAGCTGAAATCAAGGTCAAATTTGCGGAAAAGAGCGAGGTAAGGGAAAACTTTGCAGATAAAAAGACGCTTCGAAGAAACTTGAATGAGAATAGAAAGAAAACATTAATTAAATATTCAAGACCGGAACTCCTCGTGAGAAGCAATCTCCCTCGTGTTTTAGTAATAAATCCGGATGTTTCAATTTTTTATTGTTTTTTTGTGGATCAGAATTCAGAGAAAGACAGAGAGATAAGGGGAAATGAGGAGGGTAAACGAGGGAAAGGTGCGTTGAAATAGAAAGACTACTTTAGTTAAATATTCAAGACCGGAACCCCTCGTGAATAAATTACTTGTCCTCCATTTGATTTTTTTCTCATTTCGCAGTTTGAGAGGCAAAAATTGCAAATTTCGAAAATGTAAAAAAATAATTTTTTTGTGTTGATATTTGATCATATTAACAATAGTCCTCCTTAACTGAATTTTGGTCAATAAAGATGCGAAAACTTTGAAAAATATTATTTGACCCATTGATTCACTATTTGTGACCAATCTGTTAGTAAAGACAGTCAATCGAATTTCCTATATACGAAATATTCATTTTCGGGTTCTATATTGCATTTATATTTCCAGATGCCTGTAGAACGTTGCAAATACCAATTATCTAATGGAAAAATATTTGAATAGATAAAAAATAAATTTTTAAGCACGAATGACATCGATACAGTGATAAATGGTTGGATTTGGATATTCACTTTTCGTTTAAATACGCTACTGGGGCTTTTTCGTCGAATTTTTAAAAATAGTACCTGTAAGTGAAATCGGGCACAAAAAATTGTACTAACACAACTTTTTGCGTAGAATCGAATGAGCAACAAGAGAAATGCAATGGAAATCATTAAAAATATTTTAAATTTTTTTCAAACTTTAAAAAAATTCTAACTTTTTTCAAATGATAGTTAGAATGATATGTTCAACAGCTGAAATGCTTCTTTTCTGATGAGCTTTCATAATATATAGCAATGTAGGGGGTTTCGACGCTTCGTTCTCGAAATAATTTTTGGTCGTTTTTTCATACCCAGTTGCATATCTCAGCCGGGTTTGAGACTCAGCACTTCTAAGGTCGATTTTCGGTTTCTACGCCCAAAGTTTACCCTAGGGTAATTTTTTCAGCATAGGTTAGGTGTCCTTGTACGGCCACTGTTGATAAAAGCTCGATCCTCTCAGATAGTCTCTGTTATAACCAATGAGCTATACAATCTGATCAATACTTACTTGTGCTCGAATATGTCCTGCTGCACCATAACCATGCCGTCTGTGTTCTCGCAGATCAATTGAGAGAAGGTGAAGGCTCGGATCGCGTTGTATTCGGCTGCAATTGATCGTTGGTAACAGAATATCAGCGCTAACTTTCTGTCAGAGTAAAATTTCTTTGACTTAATACTTTGTTGGTTCAAGGCACTTAGGGTAGTTGAATCGGGAGATTCTCGGAGAGAGAAGCAAATGCTCACCTCGTGTGAGTCCTCCTGCATTGGAATTGCTCTCGAAGAAGAATCGGTCGCCCTTCTTCCAGGATGCAAACTGGTCGGCGATGATTGTGCCACCAGTGGGGCCGAGCTGAAATGAGTAATCAATAATTCATGATTAGTACATTGATAATTAAGTTATATAAAATAATCTGAAGTTAAAATAAGTATGTTTACGACTTTCTCTTCTTGTAGGCTGCAACATATGTTTCAACTAAGGCCCATTAATCAGCTGGTAAAATACCGATGTTTTTGGCGAGGTTACCTTTGAAAAAAATTATAATTAAATTACAAATATGTGCAAGAGCGGCAATTCACCAGAGCAGTCGGGTCCGTTCTCCTCTCCATCAGAAGGCCGACGTAGAGATCGATGTCGTCGACAGAAGCGTAAGTATTCTTGAGCAGTTGAATGTTAGCAGCGTCCATGTCTCTGCTGAGATCGTCGAAGGAGTTGGCACGAGAGAGACCGCGGATCTTCGTACTGAAAATAATGAAAAAAAGTATAAATCGTGCATTATATTGCGTTCATTGTTGAGACAACCTCTCACGGGAACCTTTTTCGTATCTTTATTATTTGTTTGTTATCGTGACCTACCGAACTTCGTTGTATCCCTGCACTCCCATCTCACGCGCTCTCTGAACGTTCACAGCCGGAAGATCGACTCCGGATGCCTGTAATGCGTTTACTCGTGACGTATTCCAATGATTTCGCGTTCCCTTTTGAAAGACACATTTTCGTCAAAAGTTTGAGTCACAACGCACCTTTCTGCCCCTGATCTCGAAGATCTGGTTTCTCATGGGGAAGGAGAACTGGCGGTCGACGGACAATGCAGGACTATTCACCATTCCTGCAAGAGAACTGTTTTTTTATAATACTGAGAATGATAATCATTGTATGTGGCATGATAATCGTTTTCAGCCTTTTAAGGTTGGAGACTACTATTTTTCTGAAAAGTGTTCAATCACTTTGCGTGGTTTATCGTAGGCAACTTTCGCTTTTTTTCTTCTCTAAAATGAGAATGTGAAATAGCTCACCCTGTGCCATGTGGAAGACAGTGGCGGATCGATCGTAGAGCGGGTCAGTGTAGAAAGTGTGCGCACCGAGATCGACGAACGCTCCCACGGAACTGCACATATTTTTTTTCTTTAAAAAAGTTATGTCGAGGTGATCGTTTTCCGTTCTTTCATGTAGACGAAACATCTATTGGTGCACCTCCTATCGGAAATGTCGAATCAGAGATCCATCCCAAAATCATTCGGCTTATGTGTATTCAACTGCTGGCGGGTTCGTCAAGCACCGGATGCAATTTGGCCACCATTTGCACAGTTAGCCCCCTATGAGCGGATGCTAATGTGTTCCGAGCACTTGTGCACTCTGCTAATAACCGTTGACCAAAAGCAGAGCATGGTGAAAGGAAGGCGAGCATATGGAGGGTTTCATTCACTCTCTCTCATTCGTCCATTTATGTACATGTTGTCGCGCACTTGTGGTGTAAGATAAATAAATAACAACTTACACATTGTTGTTGTTCGATCGGGGCAGATCTCTTCTCGCCTGCGAGTGTCCAAATCGGAATGCGGCCGTACCGAACTCGGCAGAGATCGAGGGATCGACACGAGGGTCGTACAGATCTACAAATGTAAATAATACTCTGATGTATGTTTCATCTTGTATTCATCTATAGAATTCATTCAATGTGGTAATATCTCTCCGCCTATCGCTGAAGCAAATAGAAAAAAGTAATGAAGCACGTTCATGGTACACGAGGTAGAGAGATGTAGTAAGACATAGCGAGTGGATTGGAAACACTTACTTCTGAGCTGTCCGGGGTTGAGGTCGAACTGGGCCATCAACTGCTTTCCAATCACTTTCGGCAGGTAGTCCTCGTAGATGTGCAGCTGGTACATGGCAACGAGAAGCCGACGAGCTTCCTCAAAGGTGGGACCGTGTGTGTGTCCAATTTGTAAAAGCGCTTTTTTGTAAAAGGCATATGCCTTTTACAAAAAAAGCGCTTTTACAAATTGGAACACGATATAAAACATTCCGATAGTGAATGTGTCGAAGTGTGTTTCACGCCGCATTCATCTTCTCTGTTCACATATTATTTTATTGCATTCTTACTTATCTCTTGTAAAAACATGAAGTAATAAAATTGGCTTACATGGTACACGAGGTTGTCGCTCCACGTCGGTCTCAACTGTCTGATCTGAGACGCCCATTTGTTGTGCTGCTTGAGGTAGATCGTGTGGAGGGGGATGAGACCTGCGATAAAATGATACTTCGCTCCTTATTCTTGTCAAGTTCCACCTGCTACGATGCCATATTTAACTATACACGATGTTAAAGTATCCGACCAGGTTGGAGGGAGTTTCTTATGTCTCCAGCAGTGAAGCAGAGGAATTGCGGGTTCGTCTTCTGCGACTGGCAGTTGCTGTCCTGCAAACCTCGTCATAATATTCCACAGTATCTAGTCGGATGCATCGGCTGCGCCATACCAGATACAGATTTATAGCGAACTCTCTTAGGCGTCTAGGCAATCCTCCTCATATTCAAGAGACTTTATCCTCTACTCTCTCAATTTCATGTAATATTTCGTCAAGAGACTGAGTATCTATAGGTGTCGACATCTAAGATAATTCTGAGTACTAGACATTGGCTGCTTGAATCACTCACATTTCCAGCCTTGGGAGGCAGAGTGTAGCCTTGATTGGTGAACATGATCATCTGACCATCCTGCAATCAACGAAAAGTTTTAAAAAGGACAGGACATATAGTCATACATCATATTGCAAAGACCTATACAAAGGAAGTACTATTTCGGCATTTTGTTTGATCGTATCATTTCGTGATTGTAATATGCGTGGTGTTAAAGTATCCCACAGCGTTCGCCCAATGAATGAATGATCGAACCCTAAATGTGCGCAGTTCCTTGGCGACGCAATCAGTGTTGCCATAGACTTGAGAGAGGTCGAGGAAGTGAGAGTTCTGAAGTTAGATACCTTTGAAAAGTTATTTCTCGATCGCTTCATAGTGTGAGAAGTAGAAGTACTGTACCTGATTGATCTTCGCTCTCGGTCCGAGTCCAGTCTGTCCATTGATGGCTCTCGTGAGTCTGACGCACGCCTTTCTTCCGTTCGCAGTTCGGGTGGGGAAGTAGGTATCATCATCCGGAACCTGCAATCAGACAACCGTAATCATGAAATAGAGTCAGTACATGATATATTTAGTGCGAAAGATACTGTAGTCAGACCTCGATCGGGGCACAGTTGGACGTGATATTGGCAGATTCGCACTGCGAACAGTCGAGCGAGACGCCGTTGGTTCCTGAGAGAAGATAGAATTCTGGTGTTTCCCAATTTGCCCACCACAGGTAACCAATACTTACCGACTGCGCCGGGTGTGAAGACGACATCGTGGGCAACCCACTGTCCGTACTGCATGAACATGTGATTGTAGACGGGATCGAAGGAAGGAATCGACGCCTTAATTGTTTTGTTCTATAACACAAATTTGACGAAATGCATTGATCTATCCCCTTCATTACCATGTAATGATTCAACACTCATACTAAACATATCCAAAAAAAGTATGGTGTAAAATCACTATCTTCAACCGAATGCGACCGAAACAACAATACAATACAATAATGAGCAAACCACCGCGTGGTATTTGTATGCAAATTGTACTCCGGATAATGATGACCTACCTCAGCGAAAATCTTGTTGGAGATTTCGCGAGTTGACGGCAGTTGACCTCCATTTGCAGAGAGGCGACGAACCGAGTTGAAACCTCAACGGGATAACGTCTTGCACAACGTGCAAGTCTACTTTTCTGTAAACTACATGCGTGCACAGAAGCAATTGAGTGACGAGAGGTTAGCGATTGGAGCATATCCTCACCATCATCATATTTGGCAGCGCCCATGAATCGTCTGAATGGATTCATAGTTGATCCCTGTCCTCTGTTCGCAGTGTCATCGTGGTTGCACCATCCCGAGATGGAACGATACGGGAAACTGAAATTTCCACCGTTGACTTTCATTAATCAAATCATACCATAATATTTCTTTTCATGATTTCATAGTGAATTTGCTTTCACGATTTCATTTCACTTTCGGTTGAGTTTCGCGGATTCCACAAGACTAATTCCGCAAAATATTATGCATTGTTTGGGACAATTTTTTTAAATATTGACCTTCTATCACAAGTTAGCGGTCTGTCGATGCAATTCGTGTCCAGCGGGTCCGATCCAATGATAACACCCTGCAGAATACAGTAAGCTATGTTATCGACTGTCCAGGTTTGATTTATCGAATGGGCTTGAAATATAGTAGATTACTGAGTACTCACAGGTCCGGACTGGCGTTTCTTCCTGTTGTTTGTCTTGGGTTCAAGCTGATCATGGACCAAACCCATGACGTCGAGCTGCAACGATAAAATGCATGTTTTGATTTGATGAAGTGCTGATTGTGACGTTATTGTTTTGATTTTATGAATGATTTTATGAAGTACTCTCATGATTCGCAGTGTTCTCTCGCTTCCGGTTATTAAAAAAAAACTTACACCATCGAACTTCGCAAGACCAGCGGCGCCGTGCTCTTCGATTACAAGGCGAGTTGCTTCCTGAATAAATACTTGCATTCTTTGTGAGTGGCGAAATATAATTTCAATTCGAGTAATCGATTTTACTAACGCGTTTGAAAAATGACTGAATCTCGATCCTGTTCTTAATTATCGATAACATTTCCCTACCTGCACGATATCCCCGATCTTCTGGGCCTCAATCGAATCTCCATTGGCGATTTGTGCGTGCGGAGTCTTGTCGGTTCCTGAAAAACTCGAAAATAATGTTTTTTTAAAAGGAAAACGATATTGGTGAGATATGAAGTTAGATGCACCATACAAAACAAGATTTGATTGGATTTTTTGCACAGTCAATATTCGAGGAAATAATGTATGTTTTTTTCCCATTAAATTGAGAGAGCAAATCAAATCCAATGTTCTATGTAGACATGATATACTTCTCTTAGTTCACGTTAAACACGTTATCTCGTTGCACGTTTAGGCTTCGATAAAATATGTTAATGGCTTGAAAACGCACCGATGACATCATCCGCGACGCTGTTGATTAGTTGGACGGCATCGATTGCTTTCTTGAGAACGGCAGTGAGCTCCTCAGTAGGAGTTCCGGCACTGAATATTCATATTCAAATTTAATTTAATTGGTTTTTTAATCTATAGTTACTTTTATGAGTAATACGAGTAACAGAGTGATAAACCGCAATAGGCATAACTGTTTCGCTCCCCTAGCGCTATGTGTTCATGCCCTTCCTGAGGGGGAGCTCGTCAGTGACGGCATCAGAGGTGGTTTCAAAATTTCGAATTTTAAAAAAACGGAAGTGATGTAACAATGCGAACTCACAAGGCGGTTGCTGCGACCAGGGTCGCGATCAGCATTGATGCTCTCATTGCTGCTTGTAGGAATTGATTTGTTGGTTGGCCCTCTATTGAAGAAGAGAGTGAATTGAGTGACGATTCCGTCCAATATCTCCCTTTTATATTAGAGTTCTTGTTCGGGTGGGGTCTGACACTGGATGACATAATTCTAACCCCGTGTTTGACTAGCTGGGCGCGGCAACGGAAGGTCGGAGCAGGCGGGAAGAGGCCAGAGAAAGAGAGAGAGATGGTACCTGATCTCTCCCATTCACCCGCTATCTCATCGACGATCACGTAGATGCGCATACTCCCACTCATCATTCATTCCGAAAACAGCGAGATTACGATACCATAGTGTTTGATTGATTTCGCAGGTGATCTCGTCGAGTCAGCGGGAGAGAGAGCGTGAGAAACGAAGAGAGGAGGACGTGTTATACGAAAACAACAATGGCCGTGGAATGGTCAGATAATGCAAACTCTACACGTATTGGTCCGTGGGTGTGCTTGACAATACTCTCTTGCGTAAGTGATAAAGAGTAACACGTAGGTAAACTGATAGGATCCTTTCAAAATGTTCCTGAAAAGACTTGCAGATTGCATCTCGTTGCTTATACATCGCCTACAATGAATCATCGATGTGTTCGTATATATAGCCAACAATGAATTATTGGCACGTATCAATTTATCTCTTTCCAAAAGATACGGCAACACTCGATAAGTGTATCCCATGGCATGCCCCCCCCCATCTTCAACTATCTTCGATTGTTATTTTCAATCATTAAAAATCGAAATATTCTCATTTGTGATTTTGTTTGAGCAGCTCGAGACACAAAGTGAGTCAGATATCTCTGACAGAAATCAACCTCGTTTACGTCCGCTTCGTCATTTTCGTTCCTTTCTTACGAGGAAATTCGGTTATTGCTCAATTTTCCCTAACTATTTATCGGATTATTGCTTTTTTGGGCAAAATATCAACTGTCACTTCAAATTCGTTCGAAATTTATTTTCACATAGCAGACTTGGGTTCCAATGAAGTTTCGTCAAGTTTGGTGCGATATGCATGCAGTGAAACTCATCTCAACTATTCATTTACCAATGTATCTATATTTTTCATCCGTCTGCACCGGTGCAACGACAAGTTGATATCAAGTCTAGAGCTAATATCAACTTGATGTCAGGTTCCCGATTTACAAGTTGATATCAAGCTCATTCACAACTTGCTTGATATCAACTTGTGGTTGCACACCGGTGTGAATCTGAAAAAAAAACCAGCAGTCACATGGTTCAACTGTGGGGGAGGAGAGCAGACAGTGTCGGCTGGAGATGTCTCTGATTGTACAGCTGTTGTCCTCTTTCAGGGGGCATAACTTCAATCTCGCTCCATTGCAGATAACAACACTTGCATCAATGAAGAGTTATTTGCATGACTCAATGAATAGAATGGAGAATATTTCATCGCCTCGTCACGCACTGACAACGTGCAAAAAGATCCGTGAGAATGGGCATCAGCATAATTTTGCCCAGAAGTATATACCCATTCACATCATTCCACAGGCCGGTCAACCTTACAGAAAGGCCTTTGGAGTGAGAGAGCGTGCGAAATCGAGAGGGACTCTCTCACTTTTGCACACTCTCTCACTCTAACCCTGGTCGGTAGGTTTGGAATCATGTGCATCTTTATAATCTGTTAAAAAATTGTGTCTGCCTCATATATTTATTTTAAATAGCAACTGCATGCTCACGTGAAAGGGCAAAGTAGCCGCTCGTTAATGCTTGCGGCAAATCCGGTTCCTCGGACAAATGAGAGAGAACATTCGTAAATGAGCTTCTCTTCCATGAGCGTCCGTGGTGTAATGGTCAGCATGGATGCCTTCCAAGCATTCGACGGGGGTTCGATTCCCCCCGGACGCAGAACATTTTGCCGCCATACCTAGTATGGCAATCGGTACGACGCTATCCCCACAGATAACTGGAAAGATGCGGATGGAGGATACGGTAAACAAGTGTGGAAAAGGGAAACGAATTTATTGGCAAACGGGGGGACGAAACATGGAAAGGAGAGAAGAGAATTCATAACTGTTAGACGATATCAAAAGTGATCTATAACGATTACTGTAGACAGGAATATCGATTGAACGACTCTGCTAACTCTACTCAGCTATGTCCAGAAAGCTCGTGCACTTTTCGTTTTTAGCAAATTTCAGACACATGGCTTATAATTGCTTCAAATATCAGACACTATCTGACAGGATCGAAATAGGTCCGTACTAGCGAATATTTCGCCCATGCTGAAAAGTTGCCCCAAGGGTAAACTTGATGCGTAGAGTCCGAAAATCGATATTAAAATGGGCTCCGGTCAAACCCGGCTGAGATATGTTTTACTATACATGAAAAATCGATTTTTTTCAATTTTTGTCCGGATAGTCAGAAACCCTTACATAGCTATATTTTCGGAAAGCTGACGCTGAGAGAAGCATTTTTCATGTTGCAAGTTTTCAGCTACCTCGTAGCAGTAAAAAGTTACGGTAAGTAAAAACATTCAAACTTTTTTATAAAAAAAAGTTCCACAGCAGCGACACTTTTTATCACATTTTCGGAATCTGCATAAAAAACTACTATATTGTAATTTTTTGCGATAAATATTTCGGGGCGAAACCTGCTCGTTTGGACAAAAGTTTACCCAGATGTCGGTACTTCCTGAAATGTATTGATGGTAATTTCATCTTTACATCCAATTCCTTTTCTAATATAGTGCTCTATCACACTCACGCAATAGATATCAACAGTTTCCAGGTATGTAAGCGTTCATATATTTAATTAGTATTTTATTGATTTCTTGCTTATTTGCTGCTTTTGAGATCGAATGCGAGCGGTGTTCTTACCGAAATATTCAGCGAAATGACGAAAAAATTTAATTTTTCATTAGATTTTTTGTTCCAGTTTAAACTCATTTATCACTTTTAATGGCGAGCTTACATACCTGGATACTGTTTATATCTATCGCGTGAGTGTGATAGAGCACTATTATAGAAAAGGAATTGGACGTAAAGATGAAATTACCATCAATACATTTCAGGAAGTACCGACATCTGGGTAAACTTTTGTCCAAACGAGCAGGTTTCGCCCCGAAATATTTATCGCAAAAAATTACAATATAGTAGTTTTATATGCAGATTCCGAAAATGTGATAAAAAGTGTCGCTGCTGTGGAACTTTTTTTTATAAAAAAGTTTGAATGTTTTTACTTACCGTAACTTTTTACTGCTACGAGGTAGCTGAAAACTTACAACATGAAAAATGCTTCTCTCAGCGACAGCTTTCCGAAAATATAGCTATGTAAGGGTTTCTGACTATCCGGACAAAAATTGAAAAAAATCGATTTTTCATGTATAGTAAAACATATCTCAGCCGGGTTTGACCGGAGCCCATTTTAATATCGATTTTCGGACTCTACGCATCAAGTTTACCCTTGGGGCAACTTTTCAGCATATGTGAATTTCGGGCTAGTACGGACCCTTCAGCCAGTATCTCAATCCTGTCAGAAAGTGTCTGATATTTTCTAGTAACACCACCACCACAACCTTAACCTATCAAGTAGCATGTGCCTGATATCCACGTGTTTCATGGATAAGATAAGATAAGATAAGATTCATCATTCTTCCTTACTAAAGCTCCTCCAATCCATTTGAGTACTTTCAGCAATTTTCGTCAATATTTCGTTGATAAGCGGGAAACTAACAAGGGGAGACCGCATAGTCGATATGGAGTTTCCGAATGAGACCTAGTGGGATCAATTACTCTCATAAAAGTAAGAAATAATCGGTGGTTTAAAACTGCTAAATAAGCCCCACCTTTTCTCCACCCTTAGTGAGATTGGCTAATTTTCCGGACATTTTTTTTTGCCGCAATTTTAGCCACTTCCCCACAGAGAGTGCAGATATCACCAGATCTCTTTAGCAGTTTTAAACCACCGATTATTTCTTACTTTTATGAGAGTAATCGATCCCACTAGGTCTCATTCGGAAACTCCATATCGACTATGCGGTCTCCCCTTGTAAGCGGGCCTCTTCATAAACAGGTGTAGTATTCGAAGGTTGCAACATTTTGGAAATAATTGATCAGCGAATACATGTGTTCCGGTATTTTCTGTATTCAAAACGCTTCGCTTTCCCAATCGATATTTGAGCTGTGAAATGTTTAAATTCCTAGTATTTGTTTACAATGAGTACCAATTATCGTTAGTTTAGTATTGTTTGTTTTGCTAATTTTTGTCATACTTGCTGGCGCCATCGATTTCCTGTTGCGCAGCCAGAATCGACGCCGTGTTTAGTCGCTGGTGCTTCTTTTCGCGACGATTTTAGGTTTAGTGATGTATCAGAGTGATATTTTGTGGCGGTTTCTGTTGTTTGCATTGTCTATTTCCTGCAAATTAAAGATTCTCTTGTCAGGCGATCTTCGCGATGGCCGCGGTTTGGACATGCTCTGAGCAGCGGTGAGTCGCGATTGCTTCCATTCTTGTTCGGGCTTTTTTCTTTGCTCTGTGGAGCGTTGCTGCTGCTATTGCCATTTTTCTTCATTACTTTTTTTCTGTTCGCCCTTTACGGGGGCTTCGAATGATGTGAACGAGTCTATATTTTGCCGTCTTCCTGTATACCTCTGAAACACTGTGCACTAATGTACCCGATCCGATTCGCCTCCCATGTTGTCATCAACCTTTGGACTCTCTAATCTATGGAAACTCCCCCTTTCTTTCCTCTCCGTACACGCGATTCATTCTCTCTAGTCGGCGATTAACTTATAATTTGCAATCGCTCTCTCCATCTTTCAAACGAGTCTAGTCTCTCCATCTCTCGGAGTTTCCAACTTCCCCCTCTATCGCTTCCTGAATGGAACAGGCGCCTGTCCCTCTACAAGCAAACCTAGTTCCAGCACGCAAATTTTACAGGTAGGCACTTTTGGAACTTCATAAGTGCTGCTAATAGGAGCGAGAACGCCTGGCGCAAGAAGAACGTACTCGCTACGGGAATGGCGTGAGATAATTGTATCAGTAAGACAGAGGAGAGAGAGATAGAGAGACAAATTCTTATCACAAGACAAATTCTTATCACAAACTTTTGTCGTGACGATGGGCGTATGATCGCTATAAGATGCAACCTGCTGATTTCATATTTGTGCAATCCCGTATCCATGTTATAGGACGAGCAAAACGGCCGACAGCACGTGCAGTGTGTGCGGAAAGCCGGCGACTGGAACACACTATCTGGTAAGTGCAATTGTTTATTGACTTATAATAGTGTAATAGAGACGAAAAAACAACGCATACTGTGTTATATTAAAATAAAATGTATATATTATCGATGTGCTTTAAATTTCACAAATAGTCGTGCGCAAAAAAAATAAATTAAAAGCTAAATAGTTCATTATGATCGCCACTTGAAACCTAAAACCTCCTGCATGTGGTGTTCATTCGGTATTCTCCGATCTTTTCCAGTCTGTTTCCTGCAATGGTTGTCGTTCCTTCTTCCGTCGATCAATCGCCCTTGAGAAGAAATATAATTGCAAACGAGCTGGATTCAGCAAGAAAGAATGCTGTGAGTTTGTGGAAAGAAGTTTTTCTTTTATTTTAAAATTGTCACAAAAAGTAATAGCATTGGAGACGCGAAAACAGTTGAGGAAAACCCATTACGAAGCACATTTGTGCCCTTAATAAATTGTGTCAACGACTACGAAAAATATTTTTTAGTGGACGATGTAGTTTGTAGTTGCTTGCAATCACAGATTTATTTTTAATCAACCTTCTCTCCGCCGCGACATTTCGATCTTTCGATCTCTCCGAGTTCACACCGACCAATTGTTAATGCACCCGGGTGTAACAAAAACGACAGAAGGAAGCCATACATGGTTCCTCCTAAACAAATTTCTCCTTCTATAAAAAAAAATACAAAACGAGAGGGTTAGTTTTTGGTCCAACAATACCTTTAATCTTGAAAATAACAAATATTCTTTTCTAAAAAAAAAAATAAAAATAAAAAATAAAAAATAAAAAACGCCTGTCAGAAAAAAAAAATAAATAAAAAAAAATAACAAATATTCAGTTCTCCGTCACCGTTGCAAGCACTGCCGAATGGCACTGTGTCTCGAGTCGGGCATGAATTCGGAAGGTTTGGAAGATTTACAATAATCAGTGACACCAGGTGATTGCGCGTTGCAGCGCATCTTGAAGTCCACATCGTTTTCTATTTCTCTAGAGGAACTATGAATACAGCTTCCAAAAAAACTTTGAATATTCTGATAGGCGTTCGAACCGAGGGAATCATGGGAGATGAAGAGAACACACATGATGACAACGAAGTGCCGAACGATTTACTTGTGAGTACACATATACAGTAGCGGACAAAAGTCTTCGGGCACTTTTTATATCTAATACAACTTTTTAACCCAAAGGGGCTTTGATATGATATTGTAAGACCATATACCAAATCTATTGGAGATTACGATGCAACTATTGGGGGATTGCGAAATCGTTCAGTAATTGCATCGTGATGACGCAATTGATGCACACTTTTTTGAAGTGCCATTATTCTTACATGGATTTTTTCCCGCTCGTCTAACTTTCAGGATGTTGAGACATGGCCACGACCTTCCTAGAAATTTTTTTTCAAGTTGCTGCGGTGTCGCTACTTAGCTGCAGCCAAGCTGCAAAATGGAGACCTGAAAATCATATCTCGCCGTTTAGACATCGCCCAGACCCGATCAATGCACCAAAATGATCGCCATCATGACTTCCGAAGATCCTGAGAATATGGTCGCGGTAGGTCACCAATTGCCCTCAGGGCACGAAAAAATCACTTTTTCGCATTATTGTGGTCTGACGAAGGGGAAGTCTATAGGACGTGCTCGAGAGATCTGGTTTGGGCGTGGATTCGGTTGAGAATCTATGAGAGAACCGATTCCCAGCTGCAATAAGCGTTTCGTTTGGACTCCTGCCCGCGAGGATCGATTTCCGGAAGGACACTGGTTTGGCCACGCCCATTTTCTGCCCGTTGACAAGGTTCTGACTTTTGAGTGTATCTCGGTATTGAGTTAACGGAGAAGGCTGGCAGACCCATCAATGGAATCAGCGTGGCTGGCTCTATAATATCATTCACAAAATTTCATCATCGCTATGAAATATTGCATCATCCTTAGGCAATAATCCTCAGAATTATAAAATATTGCATATTAATGACGTAATTTGTGCTATAGAGTTGCGGAAATATCAAATTTATTTGATTGGAATTTATTCCTTCATTATTCCTTGACTAACCGCTAAGAAAACGCAAAAAATAGGAATATTGCATAAGGATGATGCAATATTGCATAGTGATGATGAAATTTTGTGAATGAGATTATAGAGCCAGCCACGCTGATTCCATTGATGGGTCTGCCAGCCTTCTCCGTTAACTCAATACCGAGATACACTCAAAAGTCAGAACCTTGTCAACGGGCAGAAAATGGGCGTGGCCAAACCAGTGTCCTTCCGGAAAAAGATCCTCGCGGGCAGGAGTCCAAACGAAACGCTTATTGCAGCTAGGAATCGGTTCTCTCATAGATTCTCAACCGAATCCACGCCCAAACCAGATCTCTCGAGCACGTCCTATAGACTTCCCCTTCGTCAGACCACAATAATGCGAAAAAGTGATTTTTTCGTGCCCTGAGGGCAATTGGTGACCTACCGCGACCATATTCTCAGGATCTTCGGTAGTCATGATGGCGATCATTTTGGTGCATTGATCGGGTCTGGGCGATGTCTAAACGGCGAGATATGATTTTCAGGTCTCCATTTTGCAGCTTGGCTGCAGCTAAGTAGCGACACCGCAGCAACTTGAAAAAAAATTTCTAGGAAGGTCGTGGCCATGTCTCAACATCCTGAAAGTTAGACAAGCGGGAAAAAATCCATGTAAGAATAATGGCACTTCAAAAAAGTGTGCATCAATTGCGTCATCACGACGCAATTACTGAACGATTTCGCAATCCCCCAATAGTTGCATCGTAATCTCCAATAGATTTGGTATATGATCTTATAATATCATATCAAAGCCCCTTTGGGTTAAAAAAGTTGTATCAGATATAAAAAGTGCCCGAAGACTTTTGTCCGCTACTGTATTACCTCCATATTATAAACTGACTTTTAAATATAGTTTACAAAGTCAGTGTTTCTCAGGAAATAACTCCACTCGGTCGCCACAATCCCAAGCTAATCGAGCAAGCGTTGGATCGATTCATGCAGGATCTATTGATGATTGAGAGTGCACACGATCGATTGAGGTGTTTGGTCGGAATTAATCTATTTAGTATTCGAACTTTCGAAGAGCGAAAGTATTATGAAAGTATAATTATGAAAGAAAGATAATTATGAAAGTAGTCAGCGATAATAATAATGAAAATAATAATAAAATTGTATCTTCAGAATCTCGAAATACACACCAATGATGACGCCGGAATTAGTTATGGAGGAATTCACATCTGGATCGACTAACATGGGAGTGACCTGAACTCACATTTCCCGATCTTTTTGATTTTAGCATGGTAGTATACATGTCTAAAGACTATCTCAAAACCGTTCTCAAAAGCTGCGGAATCCGCCTGGGAAGCGAGTTAGAAGATTTCACGCCTCATAAGAACGAAAGAGTGCACTGCTCCCAACAGCAACGGTGGCCTAGTGGTGAAAGGCGGCGGGAGGGAGCGAGCGGGTCGTGGTTCGAGTCCGCTCCCCGAAATTTTGTTTTGCTCATTTTTCGCCAATTGTTTTCTGGATTGTGGAGCCAATCTTGATGTGGAAATCGTTTTGTTCACTTTTGATTTACTCTTTTACGTTAACTTTCCGGTCCCGCTACTTTTACAAATTGGAGAATAATGAATGAGGACGCTGATCTACATGTTTACCCTTCTCGTGTTGTACGTCTACTACCCGATACGTCATCCCACCAGTCGGTCAAATCTCCAGAAAGGTTTCAAAAGTGAAATAATTTATACAACAAAGAATACTCTTCACTTTCGCGCACTTTTTTCGCTCCAGACCCCATTCTGGAGTTTTGGGATTATGTTCAACCCAACTCGGAATTCGATCGAACGTAACAAGTCTGCATTAGCATGTCTATGGTGAGGAGGATGCTCTGATTTTTTTCCCTAACTGGATCCCTGTCTGATTCCAGGCTGTAAATATACCGTATTCCAGCCTGGAATCTTCCCATTTCTTACCGGGATCTAGCCTCGAAACGTGTCCAGGCTAGATCCCTGTCGGATTCCATGCTGGAAATGCAGATTATATCGATACAGTCCGGAATAAAATACCATAGTGAACTCGCAGTACTCGATCACAATGACGAAGAAGACGTCGACCGTGTATTCCCCCCCTAACAGATCAATTACGATGTACTTTCTCCAAATGACACTCTAAACGTTGAGTATTTTTACCGGCAAGGAACTTGTTTCCGCAGAGCGAAGTACCACTCGATTTTCTTTGCAAACTTGTAGATCTTCAAAAAATCAAAAAAAAAATGTATGTAATAAACGAGGAATCGGAATTTGGTCGTCATTGGATTATCTATTGGAGAAAGTAATCGTTCTTGATCTGTTAGGGAGGGAATACACGGTCGATGTCTTCTTCGTCATTGTGATCGAGTACTGCGAGTTCACTATGATATTTTATTCCCGACTGTATCGATATAATCTGCATTTTCAGCATGGAATCCGACAGGGATCTAGCCTGGACACGTTTCGAGGCTGGATCCCGGTAAGAAAAGGGAAGATTCCAGGCTGGAATACGGTATATTTACAGCCTGGAATCAGACAGGGATCCAGTTAGGGAAAAAAATCAGAGCATCCTCCTCACCATAGACATGCTAATGCAGACTTGTTACGTTCGATCGAATTCCGAGTTGGGTTGAACATAATCCCAAAACTCCAGAATGGGGTCTGGAGCGAAAAAAGTGCGCGAAAGTGAAGAGTATTCTTTGTTGTATAAATTATTTCACTTTTGAAACCTTTCTGGAGATTTGACCGACTGGTGGGATGACGTATCGGGTAGTAGACGTACAACACGAGAAGGGTAAACATGTAGATCAGCGTCCTCATTCATTATTCTCCAATTTGTAAAAGTAGCGGGACCGGAAAGTTAACGTAAAAGAGTAAATCAAAAGTGAACAAAACGATTTCCACATCAAGATTGGCTCCACAATCCAGAAAACAATTGCGAAAAATGAGCAAAACAAAATTTCGGAGAGCGGACTCGAACCTCGACCCGCTCGCTCCCTCCTGCCGCCTTTCACCACTAGGCCACCGTTGCTGTTGGGAGCAGTGCACTCTTTCGTTCTTATGAGGCGTGAAATCTTCTAACTCGCTTCCCAGGCGGATTCCGCAGCTTTTGAGAACGGTTTTGAGATAGTCTTTAGACATGTATACTACCATGCTAAAATCAAAAAGATCGGGAAATGTGAGTTCAGGTCACTCCCATGTAAGCTTGGAATTGACTTTGGAGTAAGGGAAGGTGTCAATTGGTCTCACATTGAGGGATCGCGAATAGCTTGTTGTCCCTTTATAAAATTTAAAGGGACAGTAAATACAAACAAATCTTTCTCAATTGATCCACGTTCCCCAACCGACCTAGAGATAGAGATAGCGCGCGATCTATCTGCTAGCAGCCCATGTGGAGCAATGGTAAAACGCGTGCTTCTACCAACGTAACGTCGTGGATTCAACGCCCACCCTATGCATGTATTTTGCTTTATTTCTTTATACGGGCCGGAATTCCAGACGAGACCTTTGAAATTTGCGGGAATTCAACGGTGCCTTTACCGTCCTACACAGTTCTCAGAGAAACATTAATTATATAATCATATAATAGTTAAATATAATCATCACAAATATCCCTTCAGCCGATGCGAGCCACTCCCTATCCATCAATGTCCGTCCGACTTATTCCTTTAGAGGTAATGATCGTATTTCTCCAATAATTGGCAATCGGAGTTTCATTGACTTATTTTAATTCCGAAATGCTTGACACTTCAATAGTATCTTCTCTCTCATTTCTTTGAAGCATGTTTTGGAAATTCTATATAGATGTCAAATGTCCTTATTTCGCCTAAATCCGTTATCGTATATACTAAGATAGATTTCCGGCAGCGTGTAAAAATGGTAATTGAAAAAATGGCGTTTAATGGAAGGAAGCGATTCGGATAAGAATGATTGGATCCACTCCTTCTTTGTACAAGATATCATTTTTCAGATAGCACTCAAACAGAGAGTTCAATTGGACTTCAGCAACTTTGACTACTCGAGCAGAAAACTGTGGACATTTCAGGTAATATATTTTGTTCTCTATTTCCGTTTTCTCTTCATAAATACAAAGGAATCCTTATTGCAGGATGTAGTGTATTCGATCGAATTCATCAAAGCCCTTCCCTTCTTCCACTTACTCGACTACGCCTCCAAGGTTCAATTTCGATTGTCTCCCTCTATCCGATATCTCATCGATTCCCGAAATACATAATTGTTTTTTCTATTCTAAAGAGTTAGCCATTTCATTTCATATGTAACAATCATGTGTTCTCTTCCAAATTACATCATCCTTATGAAATTTCAGAGAGTGTTGATTGCTTCGGCGCTCTTTTGTTCCAATTTCACTTCTGCTTACTATTCATATTGTCATCATTCGGATAGAACTTGTTACCCCGATGGAGGAACTATGAGTTGGAGAGCAGAAATGTGAGATGGTTCGCAATTGTTTTAACGTCAAACCATCCATTTTAGGGGAGGGAAAGTAGAAAAGATGGGAAATTCACTCTGTTATTATTATTAATAATATTTTTATTATTATTATTTTACTGTAGACAGCAGGCACCACAGAATTTTTGCTGTTCTCTAACTTTTGGTCTGCCCATGAAACTCATTCCCACACAAGAAGTTTTAAAAGCAACAATAATATTGGAGATATAATAGAGGAGATATGTAGCAAGAGGGATCAATAAGTGTATTTTGACGCTTAGCGGTAATGCACTTACTAATGCACTTAGTCAGTAATTAAGCGATGAGAAAACGATTTTGCAGCCAAGCGCAGTCGCCTGATTCAACTCGATTTCACACAAAAACAATCGCGACGATGAGAGAGGTTGGGTGGTGTTAGTATGATTCTAACCCTACAGAAAGGAGCCGCAACTTTTGATTTTTTCAACGAAACACATTTGGTTGTTTGCATCCACATCATAAGTTTACAGGCGCAACTTGACACAAGAGAGTATACGTTGCTAAAAGTGATGCTCATTTGCAATCCTCGTACGTTTTTTTCCATGAATATGTCCTAATTACATTACTAATTAAAAAAATTGTGAATGTTCAGTTCTCAAAGGCCTAACGCCCAACGATATGAAGCTTCTGCAGCAAGAGAAGGAACGGTGGGACATTTTCTATCCAAATATTAATTATTACATATTTAGTAGAAAAAAAACGAAAAAAAGAACAGGGAGACCCGGCTAATTACTGCCATAGCGTACCGTCAGATTATTTGACATTTAACACAAACATCGCGAGGTCATATTCATGACGTAATATTGTTTAGGTGCGCCAAAACACTGTTTTCGTATGTTCTGTCGCGGCGAGGCTTTACAAAGGTGAAATTACCTACTGATGACGTTACTTCGACCAACTCTTAGGGCCCGGCAATCTACGTCCAGCTCCTTTCCGTTATCGACGTCGTGTACCAGCTAACCACTTTTCAAAAGGTAGATATCTGCCCTATGTCTCAAAGTTATGATGATACAGTAGACTCTACAGTAATCTTTTCAGAACCAGCAAATTTTCATGCTCGCTTTGGGTCTATACAAGTATCGGATACCATTTAATGAAGAAATCTTCCACTCCTCATGAGACGTCATCATCATTATGCAATCTCGCTGAAACATACATATAGAAATAGTTACTTTATTGCACTGAAAAAAACAGAGATAAAAATCAGTGGAAACATATGACGCTGTCCGCGATAGATTCAACAAATCTCCAACAGGGCTCCGCACAAATAAAAAAATGAAATATCTCCCAAACATTCCCCCAGGGGTAGTTTTCGATGCTGAACAACGTGGCGTCTTTCATTTTTCATGAATTTGACTTTTGGCGCCAAAATAGCGCCGCGCCAGAATACAGTAAAATCACTTTTTCTAATATTTCTCCCTCGGCGTTGCAGATAGAGAGTCGAAATCTCACGAGTACTATCAGAATTTGATGGCGAATCTCGCTATGTAATTTGTTTGTCTCTAATTAGCTTAATTATCTTGTAATTAAGCGTTTTTGACCCGTTAAAGTGTGAACGTCGTGACATAGCCCATTCGAACCGCCGTGAGATGCTGATTCTAGGGATATGTTTATGAGGCAAACCTACCTACGCAATAGGGTCTGCATTTTGAATCTTAGTGCGAATCTTGAATCATTGCTCAAAAAGTCGAGCGGTCGAAGATTCAAAATGAATCCTCACTTTTCAACAAAGATTCATTTGAATCTTGGTCGATTTCTATTGAATTTCGAATTTTTCTACGACGGTTTTTTCCACATTGTGTTACTACCATCTATATGGTGCCCCAGTCCAATAATCAGATCTCATGCTACTTCCGGTGGACACCAGCTAAAGAATATTCCGAAAGTACACGCATTTAAATTTTCTATTTTCATGTTGAGTTTCACTCCACTCTTTTAAGAGTTTTGTTGTTTAAAATTCACTTTTCTCTTAAAAATGAGCTCGACCGGTCAACGAAGATTCATAATGCAGACCCTACTACGCAACTATGTTTTTCGTTCGATTTTTGGTCTGAAAGAGTTGTAAAAAGGTGTTTTAGTGAATACAAAAGTAAAATAACATTTTAAAGTGCTATTAATCACAAAATAACATCACACAACACTTTATCATTGCATATTTTCAGAATTTTTTTATTGGCAAAATCTCCGAACCCACGTGAATCGGGTAATAGAAAACGAGAAATTTGTGTTGCTATAACGGTGTCCGAAAAGTACGTGCGCCTTTCTTTTTTTTTTTGGAAATTTCAGCTGCATGGCTTATAATTGCTTCAAATATTTTCTAGTAACACCACCACCACAACCTTAACCTATCAAGTAGCATGTGACTGATATCCGCATTGTTCATAGATAAGATAAGATAAGATTTATCAGTGTCGCTTCAAGAGCGCTGATTCTTGTTAGTCTTTTTTCCATTCTTAGTTACTATAGTGACTGTTGGAGTAACGTGCTTAGTTAGTGCTCCAACAATCCGTTCCAATTCGTCGTTTCTGTTAATTTCTAAATCCTTCTTTCGGTCCTCTAGATTCCTGATTTTGTTTGGCCAGTTGAACTTTCTCTTTCTGCTTACGTCGTTTTCACTTGCCTTTGCAGTCCTATAAGATATTAGCCACAGCAATATCTGAAATTATAACTTGATAAGTTCCTGAGCACCTAATAAGAAGAAAAACAAGAACAATATCTCAGGGAGAGTAGACTAGGGAGACGAGAAAGAACCCCTTAGGTAAAAGGTTTTAAAAAAAGGTAAAGGTGCTAGGTCTTCAACACGCAAGGCGGTCTCGACCACCCCTATGCTTAAGAGACCGTCCACGAGAGAACGTAACAACTGTTGAAGGGGTCTCGGATGGCCGAAAATACAACCTACCCTCAAACATTTTTCGTGGTTTGAGTATCACGAATGCTGATCGAGAGCACATCTCTTTGATCCTGAAAAAAAAATTTGACCCAGAAAAAAATTTCCAAAATTTTGACCCTTTTTTGGGTCCTAAATTGAAGTGTCACCAGGTTATTCGAAAAACATTCTATTATATATATTTTTACGCGTAGATTCCAAACATAATACTTAGAATCTATGAAAGTGAGCTTCAAAAAAGTTATTCTTGAAAAATCGGTTTTTATGTAAGAAAATCGAAAAAAGTGCCTCATCAAAAAAATCGGTTCGCGTTCTTACTATGATTTTCTGATTCCTTGACGAAAGTTAGCTATTGTGTATTATTTTTAGAATTTTAAAAATGTACATTTGTGAGATATATATCTTCAAACCTGTCCAGATTAGTAAATTTCCAATTAGACGATACCCAGATCTTCAGATTCTTCACTGGAATGTTCGGATTTCAACACTAAATAACAACGTACTATGAGAAGGGAGTTTTATTAACTTTAAAGTTTAGGTCAGTGATCATATATATCGCTCAAAACCTGAAAAATAAGATTTTCAGAAATTTTAAGTATGCTATTTTTTTTAAAGTTAAAAAACTCAAAGCTGCATCAAGATTGCACCTTGTTTATTGTGTGAAATCAATCATTATCAACTCCCGCAATTGTTATTTTTCATATGAGAACGTGCGCATATCGTAAAATGCAAATTTTCATTTTTTACCGAAAAACGAAATAATCGAAATTTACAACATGCAAAATTTTTGTTTATGGTTATCGACAGGGGTCCATATGATGTTAAAATTATGTTACCGATGAAAACAAACCAATTAGTGCGCATACAAGCCATTGCGAACCGAATAAAAAAAATTTCAAAATTTTATATTTTCACATTTTGAAAGGTTGGAACGTTTCTAACATGGCTATAAGATGGTATATAACCTGTTCATTGGCATTTTCTCGTATCTTGCACTGCATATAATAATTATGTGCATTTTCACAATGGCCAAAGCATTGAAAATATTAAGATCGAGAATATATTTTGAAACATAGCGTTCAGCTAGAATTTTTTTAAAGGAGGACGAACAGCAGAATATCCCACCACGATAACCCTGAACTTCGCTTGGGAAACGGTATGGCGAGAGATAGGGGTCAAGCGAGACGAGAGACTGATCTACCGGGAGAGTCGAGTAGAGTGTCTAGAGGTTGAGTTTATGATCTACCCCTTCCCTGGCCTTCTCTCTTCCCCTTTTCCTCCCTCTAGTGCACGTAAACTCGACACGAGAGAGAAAGTTGACCGAGAGATTTGTTTAGTCGCGCACGCGTCGCACTTGAACCTGATTTCCCTGAGCCCTGTAGCTTCTTTGCGCGCGGGTTTCTCGATTCAGAAGAAAGATGGGGGTGTCAAATTTTGGATTCGTATTATCGTTCACAGAAGAAATTGAGTAATGACATTAGATACAAACACTATTTTTCCTGTTCCTCCTCCTTTAATGTTCAAAATGTGTGCAAATGAAAAAAAGTTATATTTACACGTCAATACACTTATCATTTATTTGTAAACGCTCATGCGTTATGCGGGAATGACATTTTCGACGGTTAAAGTCGGTCCCTTATATTTTAAAATCTTCTAATGCTGCAAGAGTGTAGCATAAAAATGACATTTCCGCTAGAAATATTCGGCCATAACGCTTTGGCCATTGTGAAAATGCACATAATTATTAATATATGCAGTGCAAGATACGAGAAAATGCCAATGAACAGGTTATATACCATCTTATAGCCATGTTAGAAACGTTCCAACCTTGCAAAATGTGAAAATATAAAATTTTGAAAATTCTTTTTATTCGGTTCGCAATGGCTTGTATGCGCACTAATTGGTTTGTTTTCATCGGTAACATAATTTTAACATCATATGGAAAACGAGAGCCTGTCTTGACATGATCAGCGGTCTGTTGCGAGGTAATCCTCGTGTTGTGTGCACGTGAATCGGGCTCCCCTTTCGGGGCATGTTTGGATCGTGATTTTACCAATCACTACCAACATTGCTTAACCCCCTTGGTTGGGTGGTTTTGCAGACACGGGGGGTCGAACTTCTGACCATTCGATTCGCATTCTAGCACACAACCACTGCGCTACCCGGTCGACATAATTTGCATAATTTATATATTACATAATTTGCACAACACTTCGTTTCCAACTACGACACCCGCAATTCTTTGAACTTATTACGGCGGGGTGGGTGAGATTTAGCGTGAGACGTGGCGAAACCATGTTCTGCTCTGCAAATTAGTTAGCACCAAGAACTCCCAAACAAACGTAAGAAGCGAAAGCTAGAACGTCAGAGCTCCCATTCGATTCCCCATGAACCCGAATAGCCTCTTGATAAACGACTTATAAATTAATACCACGTATTAAGCTGCTACTGTCACAATCACGGGTGATGCGATGTCGCTTACGAAAATTGAGTTCACAACGGTCTCGATGTTCAATGGAAATGACGTTGCTTGTATATCTTGAGGGGTCTCGACTTAAAACAAGCTCAGTCCCAGTGTCCCAGTGTCCCAGTCCCAGTGGGATGCTTGCATGTCATGACACATCCTTCATTCGGCGGATAATCCTCTGTATCTTCGTTTCTTTTTTAATAATAAGACATTTGCTCGAAGTCTAGTCGAGATATCTAATGAATCCTTATCTTTGAGGGAATGTACCCTAGAGCCTGAATAGCTTAGATTAATATGAATATTTTTGCGAATGTACCCTCGACTTTGAATAGCTTGAATGAATAAGAATATTTTTGTGAACGTACCCTGGATTTTGAATAGTTTCAATGAATATTAATATTTTTGCGAATATACCCTAGAGTTTAGTGAATTGGTAAACAGGAAAGCTCGATAAATAGAAAGAGATCAGAGTATTCTTTTCCAAACTCGAGTGTATTCAATTTCACGAGTGCTTCGCCTCCCTGGTTGCAATGAACCTTTGGACTACGTCGAACTTTGGACTAATCTGTGGACACACCCCTCCCCCTTTCTGTCACACACGCGAGACTACTCCTTTCTAGTCTCCGGTCGGCGGACAACATATAATTACTCTCTCTTAATCTCTCTCTACCGAGTCCACTCCCTATCTCTCCATCTCTCTCAACCGAGTCTACTCTTTCTCGCATCATCTCTCTCTCTCTCTCTCTCTCTCTCTCTCTTCATCTCTCTCTGCCGAGTCTACTCTCTCTCGCTCTCTCTCTCTCTTTCTCTCTCTCTCTCTCTCTCTCTTCATCTCTCTCTGCGTCTACTATCTATCTCTCCATCTCTCAGGGTTCCGTGCTTCCTCTCTCGTCAGAAACATCTGCATGGAACTGTCGCTCGTCCCGGTACAAACCACCCAAACTCCAGCCCGCAAAAATTACAGGTAAAACTTCAGAAATGTTAATACTAGGGGTAAAAAAGGGTCGCGCAAGAAGAAAGTAATTGTTGCGCGAATGGCGTGATAAAATTGCATCAGAGAGAGATAGTGTCTTATCAGCCAGATAATGTCAAACAAGGGAAACTTTTGTGATAGCGATGAAGCTCTCTTTTCCTTAATGCCGAATCCGTGTTATAGGACGAACAAAACGGCAGACAGCGAGTGCAGTGTGTGTGGCAAGCCGGCGACTGGAACACATTATTTGGTAGGTACAATGCGAGTAGCAATGCTCAATGTGTGTGTGTTCTGTGTAGGCGCAATGTTTGCCAATCGCCCATGATAGAGACCATGGAAACAAAGCATACTGCATTATTTTAGCAATTTTACTGTGTTTATCTATCGATATGATTTTTCTTATGTCTATAATAGAATCGCATTCTCATGCTAAATCATTCGTAGTGATTGCCCGTTGAAACTCAGCATCTCCTGGTTGTGTCTACATTTGGAAATCATCTCCGATCTTTTCCAGTCAGTTTCCTGCAATGGCTGTCGTTCCTTCTTCCGTCGTTCAATCGCCCTTGAGAAGAGATACGATTGTAAGAGAGCTGGATTCGGCAAGAAGGAATGCTGTGAGTTAAACATATTTTTTTTCGATTGTGGAACGATGTTTTTTGTGCCTACGGTGCTATTAAAGTTATCACTGTGTTTATCTACCGATCTGTCCACATTAAAGCCATAGCACCGTGGGCGCGAAAAAAGTAGAGGAAGCATGACGATCAATTTCTTATCTTTTCTTATTTCGCTCATTTGATTTTTTTTGGAATGCAGTAATGCACGTATGGTTACAAAACACATTTAATAATAAATTGTGCCCCTTAATACATTGTGTCAACGACTACATTTAGCGGACGCTGTAGTTTGTAGTTGCTTGCAATCACAGATGAATATTTAATACTATCTCCTCCCCGCCGCGATATTTCGATCTTTTGATCACTGCGACTAATTCCTAATGCATCAGAGTGTAATAAATACGCGAGAAGGAAGTGAAAACTATGAATTTACCCAACAGACAGAAGCCAATTTTGATTTTTTGAACAATTGTCGGCGTTGGACGAGAATCTGCACAATTTCTGACTCTGTGCAATTTCCGAAAAGAGAACCGACGATGTTCCAGCAGGATCAAATTGTCTTTATAATTATGCTATGAAAATGCTTATGCCTACTAAAAATTAAAATAAAGTTTTTTCCTGATGATTTCCTGATGATGAATTAGAACGTATTGTTGGTGTATTCGTAACAAAGAATGAAATCAAGGCTTTCTTGAATCAGCGCCCTTGCAACGTCACTGATAATTCTTATCTTATCTTATCTTTCCCACAAATTGGTACTCGAATTATCATTCGCTCCCCATGTGTAGTGAGTATACATGTGTAGATGCCATGAGCAGGCATCGTTCTAATGAAACGACATATTTCAATGAAGCGAACAGAAATCGGCACAAGAGTATTAAGAAGACGGATAACATGATTATATATTGTGCATAATTTGAATGCAATTTTTTTTTAAAAAAGCATAACAAATAAAGATGCTAGTTGCTATTTTAGAGACTTCTTATGTTTAATCTGCGCATATAAAATGCTTCTTCTTGACCGGCCCAAGTAGAAACGCTCCCACTTCCATCTACTAAATTGCTTAGGGGACATGTAAATCCAGGAATTATAGTATAGATCATCCCTACTTCACCATTTGCGTATGAATTTATGGGTTTCTCAAGAAACGAAATATTTCAAAATAAATATTTTTCTAGTCTCATAATTTACAGTTTAAAAAATGTTCTTATTTGCAGTTCTCCGACACCGTTGCAAGCAATGTCGAATGGCGCTTTGTCTTGAATCAGGCATGAATCCGGAAGGTCAGCTTATTAACTATTAATTATGGTACAAGGTAATTTCTCGTTGCTGCAAGTAGTTTTCTATTTCTTTAGTTTGAATTGTAATTTTTAAAAAAGGATGACTATTTTGGCAGGTGTTCAAACCGAGGGAACCATGGAAGATCGCCCCAATGATGACTACGAACTGCCGGACGATTTGCACGTGAGTTTATATAAAAAACTATAATATAAGTCATTTTTGCAACGTGAAAATAGTGAAAATATTATGAAAATGAAAAAAATCTTATGCGAGCACACAAAAGTCAGCCTTTCACAGGAAATGACACCACTCGGTCGCCACCATCCGAAACCAATCGAGCAAACGTTGGATCGATTCATGCAGGATCTATTGATGATCGAGAGTGCGCACGATCGATTGAGGTTTTTGGCCTATCTAGTATTCGAACTTTCGTAAAGTTTGAAATTTCGTTGTCGTTCCATAATTATAATTAGGAAGCAGGTACACACAGAGAGAATTTAGAGAGAAATTATAAAAGGCCCGCAAAAATTGAGGATAGGGTCACAAAATGTAATATAAAACATATTTTATTAGACCCTCGAGATTTTACGGGACGTATATAAGACTTTTTCTCTCTATGTAGTCTCTCTTTGTAATATTAAAAATAATAATAGTATTATTTATTCAGAATCTCTAAATACACACCAATGATGAATCCGGAATTGGTAATGGAGGAATTGGCATATGGACCGTCAAAGTTGGGAATTGACTTTGGGGTAAGCCAAGCGGTCAATCGATCTCACATTGAGAGGGCTGGAAATCCCTTTCGTGAAAATATTCAACAATTTTAAAAAAAAGTTTTATTCGGCTCGTTTTATGTGCGCTATACATAGGGAGTATATAGTATATATATAGGATTAGGGACGCAAGAACACATTATCGCTTGCAAGTTTCACTGATCCATATGGACCAGTTGAAACTCAAAAGCAGTGCGAGTAGAGCAGTTGATATGCTTCTTTCCTTTTGAATCGTACATCTAGCTGGGGCAAGCCGGAAGCCAGCTGCAACGTGGGATTACGTAACCCAAGCTTTTTCAAATCCTTGGGAAAGCTTGGGTTGCGTAATCCCACGTTGCAGCTGGCTTACCGCCCCATCGTTAGCTTGCTCCTGTAAAATCGCTTGACATGGAACACCTTTACCTTTTTTTTATTTCAAATCCAATTATTTTTCTACTTTCAACTACTATTTCACTTCAGCCGATGCGAGCCACTCCTTATCCACCAGTGTCTGTCTACCTATTTCCTTTGGAGGTGATGATATTTTTCTTTCTTCAATAATTGGTCCTAGGAGTTTCATTGGCTTATTTTTATTCCGAAATGCTTGACACTTCATCGGTGGTCTTCCTTGTTAATCTTTTTTTCACGCAACCTTTGAAAGAATTTCTATGTAGATGCTCAAATGGCCTTGTCTCACCTAAATAATGCCACAAGACATTATCTTTTAAGAATATATATTTTCGGCAGCAAAAATGGTCGGAACCCTATTGAAAAAAACGAAATTATATGGAAGGAAGCGATTCGGAGCATTAGCGATTATTTCCGTTTTTGTACAAGATATCATTTTTCAGATAGCAATCAAAAAGCGAGTGGTATCTGACTTCAGTAACTTTGACTACTCGAGCAGAAAACTGTGGACATTTCAGGTAAATTACTTTATGAATTGTTTGAGAGGAACTATTTACGTTCTCTATTTCCGTCTTCTCTTGAAAAATAAAGATAAATCTTGCAGGATGTTGTGTATTCGATCGAATTCATCAAAGCCCTGCCCTTCTTCCACCTACTGGACTACTCGTCCAAGGTACATTTTTTTCTTTCCCTCTATCCAAAATCCTATCGATTCCCGAAATACATAATTGAAACTCACGCGTATGTATCTTGACAACTTCATGTTATTGATAACACAACCAGCAATCTAGAAATAGACACGCATGCTATTCTAGAGAGTCGTCCCGCACTACGCGAGTGTTGTTTATTTATGTATGAGATACTACAAATCTGTTAAGAACGTCACGAAACAGCAAACCCAACAGCATAACATATTCGATATTCGAGCCATTTCATTTCTGGCCTTTCGAGCAATGGCCTTCGAAAGTTCTCTTCCAAATTACATCACCTTTATGCAATTGCAGAGAGTTTTGATTGCTTCGGCACTCGCTTGCTCCAATCTCACTTCTGCTTTCTATTCGTATTGTCATCATTCGGATCGAACTTGTTACCCCGATGGAGGAACTATGAGTTGGAGTGCAGAAATGTGAGAGGATTTGTGACTACATCCATTTCGGGGTACTCCGTAGAAAAAGCAAAACTTTTAACCTGGAGGTATCTATATTGTTATTATTATTACTATTGTAATTATTATTAATATTTAACTAATAGGAGCAACCATTCTAACAAAATGTTTGAAGTTGTCCACCATAACTCCGCACATGAAACTCACTTTCACATAGCTCAATATTTCAAAATAATATCATGAAGAGCAAAAATGTGTCGAAAACGGGATCATGAAGGGATGTTGTTACCTAGTAATGATTCAATGAGAAAACGATTTTGCAGCCACGCGCAGTCGCCTGATTCAACGCGATTTCACACAAAAACAATCGCAGCGATGAGAGAGGTGGGGTGTTGTTCTCATGATATTAACCAGAAAAGGTCCAAGGTGAGATAATGTGCAAAAGCGTCTCTCTCGATTTCACACGATCTCTCACTTATATTTTGAAATGTGTATTCGCATAGTGGAATGAACAAATAACGTCATGTAGTTGTTTTCCCATTCATTTGCAAAGTAACAAGTAGAATGCATTTTTTAGTAACTTTATTTTTCTCCAACGAAACTCATATGAATTCTCTAATTTCTGTATCGACATCATACGTTTGTAGGTCCAACTCGACACGAGAGAGTACACTCTGCTCAAAGTCATGCTAATTTGCAATCCTCGTACGTTTTCATTAATATTTACTAATTACATGCTTAATTAGCATAATTTTGAACATTCAGTTCTCAATGGTCTCACTCCCAACGAAGTGACGCTTCTGCAACAAGAAAAGGAACGGTGGGGGCATTTTCTATCCACAGTTTTGATAAAGCATTTCGGCAAATTGATAAAATATTACGGCACTGTTTATTTCCGCTATAGCAAACACTCAAAACAAATGTCCTATTGCGCAAGCTTCCAGATATTCATGACACTTTTTTTCAGGAGCGCGAAAACGCTGCTATCATACGTTCTGTCGCGGCGAGGTGTCACAAAGGTAAGATTGCCTAGTAATGAAGTAACACCATGCGAAAAAATGCCCCGAAAGGGTTCCCCGATCCACATGCACACAACACGAGGATAGCCCCGCAACAGACCGCTGATTATCTCAGGACAGGCTTTCGTTGCTACTCAGGCATAGGGGTGGTCGAGACCGCCTAGCGTGTAGAAGATCTAGCATCTTAACCTTTACCTTTTACATTTTACCGATCAAATTTTAGGGTCCGGAAATCTACGCTCAACTTCTCTCCGTTATCGACGTCGTTTACAAGCTAACCACTTTTCAAAGGGTAGATATCTGCCCTATGTCTCAAAGTTATGATGATACAGTAAGACTCTACAGTAATCTTTTCAGAATCAGCAAATTACCATGCTCGGCTTGGGTCTCCACAAGTATCGGATACCATTTAATGAAGAAGTCTTCTACTCCTCATGAGACGTCATCATCATTATGCAATCTTGACAAAAAAACACATTGCCATAAAATATTGAAATTTTTACTTTATTGCATTACCGATTATCATTTGAACAATCCATCATAATGTGTAGAGATCAGAATCATTTGCAAATTTATAGACACGGTATGGGAGTGGTACATTGCGGTGAACGTCGAAGTCACTGGATGCATCAATGAATCTTTCATCTAAATTTTCAGCTGGTGACCTCTTTCAAGGTCATAACTTCAATCTACATCTAAAAATTCAATCTGTATTTCCCTCGGAATTGCACATAAAATTTGAACTATGAAGAATTAACCGGAAAAAAATTAAACACCTTATCAAACACTGACAAAGATAAAACCGATCATTACGAATGGAAATATACTTCATCTTCAAATTACCGAGAAGAATATCCATGTAATTTTTTTAAAATTTGTTTTGTGCCGGCCATGTATTTTTTTATAAAGTTGCAGCTGCTAGGTTCTACATGAAAGGGCGATAGAAATATCCGGCCGCTCGACATTGCTCGCGGTAAATCCGGTTCCCGGACTAATGATTGAGAACATTCGCATTACCTTCCATCCGCGTCCGTGGTGTAATGGTCAGCATGGATGCCTTCCAAGCATTCGACGGGGGTTCGATTCCCCCCGGACGCAGAATCTTTTGCTGCTTGTCGTTGATGTCGACATTTGTTTTCTTTTTAAAAATGGTTAAGTTTCACAGATGCTTCTTCGTGATGTATAAGTATTCCAATCGTTCTTCGTCCGTTGTTTGAAGATCAATAAATATTAGCATCCTGGGATATGCTATGAAAAAGGTGCCTCTCATCATTACCATATGACGCTGTCCGCGATAGATTCAACAAATGTCCAACAGGGCTCCGCACAGCTAAAAAATGAAATCTCTCCCAAACATGCCCCTAGGGGTAGTTTTCGATGCTCTACAACGTGGCGTCTTTCATTTTTCATGAATTTGACTTTTGGCGCCAAAATGGCGCCGCGCCAAAATACAGTGAAATCACTTTTTCCAATATTTCTCCTTCAGTGTTGCAGATAGAGAGTCGAAATCTCACGTGTACTGTCAGAATATGATGGCGAATCTCGCTATGTATTTCATTTGTCGCTAATTAGCTTAATTAGCTTGTAATTAAGCGTTTTTGACCCGTTAAAGTGTGAACGTCGTCACATAGCTCATTCGAACCGCCGTGAGACGCTGATTCTAGGGATATGTTTATGTGGCAAACGTACCTACGCAACTATGCATTTCGTTCGATGTTTTGTCTGAAAGAGTTGGAAAAAGGTGTTTTAGTGCATGAAAAGATGAAATAACATTTTAAAGTGCTATTAATCACAAAATAATACCACAGAACACTTTTTCGGTGCATATTTTCAGAATTTATTTTTTTGCAAAATGAGCCGTCACGGAGGGGATCCGAACCCACGTGAATCGGGTAATAGAAAAACGAACACTTTGTGTTGGAAATGCATATACTAGAGTGGAAAACTAATTTTACGCTAACATATTCAAGTCAATAGTGTTAAAACATATATTATCCACTATTTTTTAATAAAATGATCTCAAAAACATAGTTGCGTAGGTGCGTTTACCACATAAACATATCCCTAGAATCAGCGTCTCACGGCGGTTCGAATGAGCTATGTCACGACGTTCACACTTTAACGGGTCAAAAACGCTTAATTACAGGCTAATTAAGCTAATTAGCGACAAATGAAATACATAGCGAGATTCGCCATCAAATTCTGATAGTACACGTGAGATTTCGACTCTCTATCTGCAACACTGAAGGAGAAATATTGGAAAAAGTGATTTCACTGTATTCTGGCGCGGCGCCATTTTGGCGCCAAACGTCAAATTCATGAAAAATTAAAGACGCCACGTTGTAGAGCATCGAAAACTACCCCTAGGGACATATTTGGGAGACATTTCATTTTTTTAGCTGTGCGGAGCTTTTGTTGAATCTATCGCGGACAGCGTCATATATATTTTGAGCGTGCGCATTGATGTATATTGATACATTAATTACATTTCACGCATTTGTGACGTTTCTTCATTCATTAAAGCTACCTCGCTCAGCAGCATATTTTGCTAGATTCGATTATTTCGTCGTGAATAATGAGATTTTACGTAACAACAAAATGTGTTTAACTTTTGTTGATATATAATATTTAAAAGCAAAGCAACAACAAGTGCAGAAAGCATTTCTTACATTGGGTGACAAGGAGATCGATAAGTGTCACGAAAGAATCGTTATTTATTGCTGCATGCAACCTAAATATCATGTCTGGAATATAGCAATTTGGAACGTAGGCGGGCTCTCGCGTCAAAACACTGGTTTTAGATAACGCCATGTTGGTTCGTCATTGACATTTTACTTTGCATTATGGTTTTTTTTTATTATTTTGTGAGTATGAAGAAACAAAATATCTCGTAACACGTTAGCTTTTCTGTTTCACTTACAAATCTCATTAATAATTTTGAAAATCAAAGTTCGAAAACCTAAAAAAGTGGAAATTCAAGTATGGTGTTTTCACATTGGTGCTCTCCACCTGTCAGAGTAGCTGAGGCAACTTCTGATATCATTACTTAATTAGATGTTTTCTATCTACATTCAAGAGGAAGAAAAAGTAAAGGTAAAGGTAAAGGTGTTTGTTAAAAACAAGAAGAAAATCTTAGGGAGAGTAAACTAGGGAGACGAGAGAGAACCCCTTAGGTGTAGTAATTCGCATTACGTCTTCCAACTATGACACTCGCAATTCGGGAAACTTATTACGGCGGGTGGGTGAGATTCAACGTGAGACGGGACGAAACTATCTATTTTATGCTCTGCAACTCAGTTATTACTTCGAAGCACATATTAATCTGCCGATTTTCATAAGCAGAAGATAATAGTTAAGTCGCAATAATTGAAATAGCTATGATTACATGGCCTCTAGACGTCCCGAATAAAAAAGAAATCAGCTCCAGTGTTTTTTTCTGCATGACTCTCGCATATGAAGGCACCTCCTTCCTTCGGAGAGAAGCCTCCTTATCTTTCTTTCTTGTAAATAATATGAGATGTGCTCGTTTTCTCATTGTCATATCTTACAAATGAATACGAATATCTCTCTGAACGTACCTTAGAGTTTGAATGGCGCATTGGTTAGCAAGAGAGTTCAATAAATTATGAAAGATCTGTAGTTTTTTTTTTCAAATTCTAATGTACCCAGTCCCCGAGTGCTACGCCTCCCTGGTTGCTATGAAAGTTTGGACTCTCTAATCTGTGGAAACTCCCCCCTTTCTTTTCCATCTCTCAACACACGCGGCTGCTTCTCTCTAGTCTCCGGTCAACTTATAATTTGCTCCCTCTCTCCATCTTTCTCTCGAGTCTACTCTTCATCTATCAGAGTTCCCAGCTTCTTATTCTCTGAAAAAAAGTCTGCATGGAACTTGCGCTCGTGCCGCTACAAACCACCCAAACTCCATTCCGCAAATATTACAGGTATTTTTTTTTCGAATTTCGTAAACTTTGCTAATTAGAATCAGAAGGCAAGGCAAGAAAGTACCCATGACGTGGGAAAATATGATAAGAGAGAGAGATCAAATCCTTATCAACCTTCAAACAAGAGTCACTTTTGCAATGGGCGTTTCCTCGCCTTGGTATGTAATCTGATGATTCCAAATTTGAGCGGTATCCATATTTAGGACGAACAAAGCGGCCGACAGCGCGTGCAGTGTGTGCGGAAAGCCGGCGACTGGAACGCACTATTTGGTAGGTAAATTGAATCTTCCAAATTAGATCGAGGGAGCCAGAGCATTCTGCTTTAATTTTACATTAAAATTTATGGATACATCAATCTTCTATTCTATTCTAAAATGAGTCACAGAAAAAAACATACTTCGAGGTAATGATTCATTTTGATAGCCAGTTGAAACCCGACATCTCCTAGTAGTATGTTCATTCGCTGTTCATGACCGTTTTACTTGCATTCGCGCTTTTCTCTTGTGTAACAATCAATAAAAATAATTTTTTTAAAACGCGTTCTCTGTAAGAGCGCAGTGCGAGGCCGGGGTAGGCGGCACAACTATTGTAAGGTTGTCGCCCAGGGTTCAAACTTTTTGCACAACCAGTCTGAGGTGTAAAGTAAATTTTAAACGTGAAAAATACACAAAATGTCAAAAATTTGAAAAATCGATAATTTTTTAAGAAAAAAAATTTTTTTTCAAATTTTTTATTTTGGTATCGTGTTATATATCATTCGAAAGAGCGTCAAAAGTTATGTAATAATCCCAAAAATCATGAAGATTGGACATCTGGGAGCTGAAATACTTGACCTGATCCAAACAAAATTCACATTTCCGCAAATCTTAATTTCAGGAAAATATATTCCCATGATTAGCACCCTCTGGCTCTGGCATATATAATGTATTTTTTATCACAGAATCGGGTGGTGAACATTTCATGACAGATTTTGGTAGTAAAAATACTCAAATTTTCACAAGACCACTACCACCCTGTGGTAAAGGCAAATCACATAGTGTGTAGAAAATTTTTTCCAGGCATGAAATCGAAATTAAATGTATATCATCTGAAAGAGCATCAAAAGTTATGTTTAAATCCATAAAATCAGGAGGATTGAACCACTAGGAGCGAAAATCGATCATCGCATCCTCAGAAGTTGTAAATTTGTATGACGCTATATTTTTGGCTGTATTTTTATTGAAAGTGATCGACCACGGCTCAAACTTTTTTCACAAGCATTCCTAGGTATGCGGTAAATTTTAATCACGATAAAGTGCTGAAAAGTTGAAGTTTGAAAAAAAATTTTCAACTACGTCAACTTTTCAGTACTTTCTCGTGTTTAAAATTTACCGAATACCTAGGAATGGTTGTGAAAAAAGTTTGAGCCCTGGTCGATCACTTTCAATAAAAATACAGCCAAAAATATAGTGTCATACAAATTTACAACTTCTGAGGATGCGATGATCGATTTTCGCTCCTAGTGGTTCAATCCTCCTGATTTTATGGATTTAAACATAACTTTTGATGCTCTCTCAGATGGTATACATTTCATTAAGATTCCATGCCTGAAAAAAGTTTTCTACACAATTTGTGATTTGCCTTTACCACAGGGTGGTAGTGGTCTTATGAAAATTTGAGAACTTTTACTACCAAAATCTGTCATGAAATGTTCACCATCCGATTCTGTGATAAAAAATACATTATATATGCCATAGCCAGAGGGTGCTAATCATGGGAATATATTTTCCTGAAATTAAGATTTGAGGAAATGTGAATTTTGTTTGGATCAGGTCAAGTATTTCAGGTCCCAGATGTCCAATCTTCATGATTTTTGGGATTATTACATAACTTTTGACGCTCTTTCGAATGATATATAACACGATACCAAAATAAAAAATTTGAAAAAAAATAATTTTTTTCGTACTTTACACCTTAAACTGTTTGTGCAAAAAGTTTGAACCCTGGGTGACAACTTTAAACTTGTTGTGCCGCTTGTCCTGCGTTCTTACAAAGAACGCGTTTTAAATACTATTCCAGTCAGTTTCGTGCAATGGTTGTCGTTCGTTCTTCCGTCGCTCAATTGCCCTTGATAAGCGATACAACTGTAAAAGGACTGGATTCAACCAGCGGGAATGCTGTGAGTTGCTCATTTCGATAATCTTTGTCGCGCTAACACTCAAAATTGTCATACTAATTATAAGAGAATAATATGCATTTCCTGGAGAGTGGGCTGATTTTTTTCCTCAATTTGTCGTAACAAGGTGGCATTCTGTGTTATTCTCCGCGTATTTTTTTGGATAGGAATAATAGTCATAAATAAATATTCGGCGCGATCACATACCAAAATATTTTGCGCAAAATTTTGCATTGTTGTAGTTTGTAGTAGCTTGCATGCACGCCTGAATTCTAAATACTTCCTGCTCTCTCGCCGCGATCTTTCGATCTTTCCGAGTTCATACCGACTAATTACGAATGTACCCGGGTGTAACAAACACGAGAGAAGGAAGAGAAAACTACGAATTTACCCAACCGAGAGAAGCCAACTTTGATCTTTTGGACTGCGACGAAACCCCGCATGATTTTGTCGAGAGACTCTGCACAATTTCCGAGAAGAGAAACGACGTTGTTCCGGCAGGATCAATTTGTCTCGGCATGTAATGAAAATACTATTTCTGTCTGCAAAAAAAAGGTAGAGTAGCGAGGGAAAAAACTAATGATAGTAATACTATTAATTTGAACTGCAAATGCGTTTTTTCTGCCATTATGATTGAATATGGAAAACAACCAAAGACTGGTACTCGAATTATGATTATATCCCCATGTGAGAAAGCCTCCGACTAATGAGACGTTGCATTTCTAGGAAACGAGCAAACGCGTCAGAGTAGATAGCGAACACGCACAAAATAAATGCATTTTTTTGGAATTTATAGATGCAGATTCTGTAACAAAATTTTTTTTGTAAAAGTTGTTATTTTACGTTGCTTCTTGACAGACCCAAATAGAAACACATCCATCAACTAAATTATTCTTGAGAATGATGATCCAGGAACGGTATTATCTCGATCATCCCTGCGCGTAATCATGTTGAGGTTTCTCAATTCAAAAATAATAAAATAAAACAAATAGCAATCTTGAAAATACGAAATGTTTTAATTTGCAGTTTTCCGACACCGTTGCAAGCACTGTCGAATGGCGCTTTGTCTCGAATCGGGCATGAATCCAGAAGGTCAGCATCATAACTATTTTTATTGCAACCAGGTGACTGCACGTTGCTGCGCACCTTGAATTCCACGTTGGTTCCATATCTTTAGTGCGTTCTGAACATGCCGGGCAATGATTAAAAAAGGTGTCCCACGAATATTTAGTCAACTGAGTTCTCACTGTGGGGCAATGGAGGTCGAATACCCGATGAGAGCCTCGAAAATCGCATGTTTCAATTTTTTAGTTTGGAAAAAGATATATTCAATAAACTGTCGAAAACGACCAGATTTCTTACAGTATCTCACATTGAACCTGCAATCTTTTCGCGGTGAGAGTTGGCATTTTGTGGGGAGGAAGTGAGAGAAAGGCAGAGAGATAAGGGGAAACGAGGAGGGTGCGCGAGGGAAACGCGCGCTGAATTTGTGTTTCACAAATCACTGATAACTGAAATGAACCCTCACACATCGAGGAAAATAAAAGGTTTCAATCATTCGTGTTACACCTTCTTTAATATCATGTAGCAAATTTAAAATTATTGGCAGGCGTTCGAATTGAGGGAAACGTGGAAGAGGCAGATTACGCCAAGGATGAATACGAACTTCCGGACGATTTGTTTGTAAGAGCAAAAAATATATAAATACAATTTAAATCCATATCATGAATTCATTTTAAATATTATTTTAAACAGTGCGCATGAGGTTGTTGAACAGAAGTTTACAAATCAAGAAACATATCATAATTTTGCAGGAAGTAACTCCACTCGGTCGCCACCATCCGAAACTAATCGAGCAAACGTTGGATCGATTCATGCAGGATCTATTGATGATCGACAACGCGCATGACCGATTGAGGTTTTTGAACATTATCGGTCTATAGCCTCCAAACCTCCGAAAACGAATAGGCATTCATAAATTGAAATTCTTCAATATTTCTTTTTCAACAAGATACAATTTCGATACTCGAATATGCGGCCAGATACTGTGTCAAGTGAGAGAGATTATCCATTTCGACACGCTTTCTTGACTTTCTGGAGGATGAAGCCAGTAGAACAATTCATTCAGAATCTCCAAATACACACCAATGCTGAAGCCGGGGCTGACCATTGAGGAATTTGCATTTGGACCGACCAAGCTGGGAATTGACTGGGGAGTAAGTGAAGTTATAAATTGATCTAACGCTTAGGGAGTGTCCCTTTATTAAATTTACTTTGCAACTCGGTGCGAAACATAAAATACAAGGCCTTGCTAATGTGACCATGTTCATTTTATGTGCACTATCGACGGCAACCGAGAAATTACCACTTGCAAGTTTGACTATTGACTTGCTGAAACACAAAAGCAACGCGAGAAAAGCAACTCCTTCTCATTTAAGCATTTTTTTTCAAAATATAAACAATTTAAAAATTAAATTACCTTATTTCTTCAGCCTATGCGAGCCACTCCCTATCCACCAGTGTCTGTCCGACTTATTCCAGTCGAGGTGAGCAGTAGATTTGAACAATGCATAACACGCCATCAGTGGTCCTCTATTTTTATTAATTCACTTTTTGCGGCTCCATTTCATAATCAAATTTTAACAGAACATTAATATCTCATTTTGTCAATATTAGAAAAATAGACGTTCCGCAATTTTCTAAAACGGTTCGGAGTAATATCGAAAATACGCCATTTTATGGAAGGAATCGGTTCAGATAAGAGCTTGTATGCCACTTCCGTTTTTAAAGATAATTTTTCAGATAACCATCAAAAACAGAATTACATTGGACTTCAGTGGCTTTGACTACTCGAGAAGAAAACTTTGGATGTTTCAGGTAGCATATTTTATTAATTGTTTGATTGGAAGGTTTTAGCTCTCTGTTTCCATTTTGGCTTCATCAATACAATGAATGTGGAGATTGCAGGATGTAGTGTATTCGATGGAATTCATCAAAGCCCTACCATTCTTCCACTTACTGGACTACTCGTCCAAGGTACAATTTCGTTTCTCTCTCTTCCTTATTTTTCAATTCGATCTCTTATCGACTCCCAAAATATATAATTGAACCTCACACGTATGTATCTTGACAACTTCATGTTATTGGCAACACGGCCATTCATCTAGAAATAGTCTCGAGTGCTATTCTATCTAGAGTGTCTTCGGAGTTGAAAATATGCGATTGTTTTTGTATTTGTGTATCTTGAACATCCAAAAAAAGAAGAAAAAAACGTGGCTACGCTTCAAATGTGTTAGGTTCCTGCAACCATTCGAACAACTAATTCTTCTCCATCAAATTTATCAAATTCCAGAAAGTGTTAGTGGCTTCGGCGATCTCCTGTTCCAATTTCACTTCTGCCTTCTATTCATATTGTCATCATTCCGATCGAACTTATTACCCTGATGGAGGAACTATGAGTTGGAGCGCAGAAATGTGAGAAGATTCGTGGTTTCTTTTTCTGTTGAGATCAAAGCGACAGCTGAAAGGATAAAAAAATTGACTGTAATTAAGAAGTTAACTGTCCTGTCACTATAATTTTGCGCGAAAAATCCTATAATTTATTTTAGTATAATTTTGCGCGAAAAATCGACAATAAACAATTTTCTGAACATCTCCGTCTTTACACCCACTCATGAAACGTATTTCCATGTAGACACAAAGTATTGAAAGCAACAAAAGGGGAGATGTGTAGCAAACGATATTATGAACGGGATATTGTTACCTAGTAAAAAATGTGAAAAGATTTTGTAGCCACGCACAATCGCCTGATTCAACTCTGTTTCACACAAAGATCATCACCGCGATGAGAGAGGTAGTGAGTTTTGTGGGAAACTTTTTTTTTAATTTTCGTTTTTCTAAAATATTTTTCGTGCCGTGCTAGAATATTTTATTATATTTAATCGAGCCAAATCCACCGCTGCGACACAATCATTGAGAGTCGCTATGTTTCAAGTTGGCTCTGAAACTCATGTTGATTACCTTATTTTAATTAATGAATACATTAGTGTTCAGGCCCAACTCGACACGAGAGAGTACACGCTGCTGAAAGTGATGCTCATTTGCAATCCTCGTAATTTTTTCATTAATATTTACTAATTACATGCTAAATTAACTTATTTTGAAAATTCAGTTCTCAATGGTCTAACTCCCAACGACATGACGCTTCTGCAGCAAGAAAAGGAGCGGTAAGTTGTTTTCAATATACATATTGGATTAATTTGCGAAAATTTATGCCACCAGGACGACGCGGCGTATTTCCGCAGTAGCTGTCTATCACTACGCTCTCAATTTGATGTTTTCTCTCGCACAAACATCGCGATGTGATATTGATGAAGTAATATTCTTCAGATGCGCCAAAACTCTGCTATCATACGTGCTATCGCGGCGAGGCATCACAAAGGTGAGATTGCCTAGTGATGACGTTACACCAATCCAATCTCAGGGACCGGCAATCTACGCTCAACTCCTTTCCGTTATCGACGTCGTTAACAAGTTAACAACTTGGCAAAAGGTAGGGATCTACCGTAACCCGATACAGTAATACACTACAGTAATCTTCAGAATCAGCACATCACCATACTCGCCATGGGTCTCCACAAGTATCGGATACCCTTCACCGAAGAAATATTCCACTCCTCATAACACATAATCATCATTATGCAATCTCGCCAAAACTTGCCATAAATTATAGACATATTTACTTTATTACATTACCGATGATATCTATCCATGAAAATGGGAAGAGATCCACTTCAAAGTATGTACACATCATGGGAATGGTGTGGTGAACATTGTTGAAAAGGTCGAATTTACTCGATGCACTCACTGCACCACGACACGATGATCACAACTCGGTTTTCTATTTTTCTCCAATCTGCGATTCGACAAAGGCGGCAAGCTCGGCCACAGTTCGACCTCCGTTGTACTCAAACTGAAAGAAGAGATCAAAGATCACCAAGGACAAAAATAATTGCGTTGACTTCGATCGATAGCAACTTCATAAACATTTTTAAAGCATAAACCTTTTTTTAAAATTTATTTTACTGTTGTTTAATTTGACAAACGATAAAATTCCACTCACTTCTTCACCTTCCTCCGGGAAGAACTTCAGTGTCGGAAAGTTGACAATGTGGTGTCCTGCCACCTGTAAAACGGACCTCAATTAGAATTTCTGTTTTCATATTACAGAAAACTACCGTACCCACACACAACTGTTTCCCGTATTGCAGTAAACAGTCTACCGTAACCTTACCGTATTATCCTCATATTTTGTCGCATCGACATCCGCGATGACGATTTTGTCAGAGTCGGCGTACATTTCTGCCAGTTCGTTCCAAGCGGGAGCCATATGCTTGCAGTGACCGCCCCTGATATGGGGAAGGATTACGGTATCGGTGAGGTATCGATCGAATTTCCTACCTCCGGGAAATAGATAGTGTGAAATTCGGGAAAATAATTGGATAAGGTCTCTTCATTGTACACGTTCTCTGCGGTGGTCGATAGGTGAGAGAGTGTGCGAAATCCAATCATTTACTCGAATTTCAAACTCTAGAAATAGATAGAACGACCGGTTATAACAAATATTTAGATATTCGACCGAATGAAGTGACTGAAATATGAAAAGGAAAAATACCAGGGAGCATAAAACCGAACGAATAGAGCCTTTCCAGTGCGCATCACCAGCTGAAATTGATAATTTCGGCCAACAATCTACAAAATCAATCGATATTCTTCTGCTACAGTACCCCGTCGAAGGTCCTCCCGACTAGGTTCTTGCCCGGCTCTGCGAATATTATTTTCACAGCCGATTTGGTACCAGCGAATGGCCCCTGCAATTTGATCATTGAACTTTTTAGGCTTACGAGAATCAATAAAGTGACCAACCTCGAAATCCATATCCGCTTGGAATACGGTAACGAGCAGCGAAAGGGAAAGAAGAAATCGAATCTTCATTCTTCCCAAGTATTACTTTATTTTCCTTTAAAAAGGAGAGAAACAAACGTGGAATAATGCGCGGGTTTAATGCTTAATGAACAATTAAAATGCCGAGAGAAATACAGTTATCGAGTTTGATGAGAGAATTTGAACAGCGTAGAGACTCTAATAAGAAAATAGGAAAGCGACTCGTAGTCGACGTGTCACTACTTCTCCCACTCTCTGTTAGAAATAGAGACCAAAAAACCAATAAGGATGGCAATGTGAGAAAGTGAAAAGAACTCAAATAAATAATGGACTGGGGCCTAAAGCCGCGTGGACTTGTGTTCAATGTGTGTGTCCAATGAGTCAAGGAAGCGTCATGTTGACACAGTGCCAAGACAATCTCTCGCTGTCTGACGCTCTCGTTTCACCCGCTATTTCTCTTCGTGTGCGAATTGTGTGCTAGTGTAAAGCAGTTGAAGTTTTTTAAGATCCACTCCAGATTTTTATCGATGCGAATTAATGAGTCGAGCTTCGGGGGGAGTTTTAGCAGTCTTTCGTCGCTGACTTGGCCTCCTTTTTCTTTGCCGCCGACTTCTGCAGAGATCAAAGATCAACTTTTGGGTGCCAAAGTTCGATCTTAGACGCCGCAGAGATCAAACATCAAATATTTTGTGGAACTGTTTCAGAAAACGGTAGACTATTAAGTCCACGTTAGCTAGTCAATGGAAGAGATCAAAGATCAGCCTAATGATATGGTGATGTGATTTTTCCTGAGACCAAAGCTCAAAGACCAAGGTTCAAAGATGACGTCACTCACATCGGCGGATGCTTCGTAGTACTGTCGTCGGAGGTGGTAGAGGAATCCAATGATTGAAATATCGGGTTTGGTGCTGTTCGTTTGACGAATGAGCATCTCGTACAGCTTGTCGTACGGAATCATCCCGCAGCTGCAAGTAACCGATAATTAGCATAGCTCGTAATTAGCAAAAATCGATAATTCAAAATCAAAAATCAATACTAACTCCGTATCTGCCTCTGCGACCGTAGAGAAGAGGTCGCACCAGTCGTTAAAGATGGGCTGCAAAATGTTTATTGATTATTAAATTTTAATTTCATCAATATTCAATAATATATAAACTGACTCCGCCCTTGTCTGTGATCACCTTGGTGACCATCGCGTTGCGCTTGTGGCGCACCGCGTCCAACTTGCTCAGATTGGTCTGGTCTGAAATAAAGTAAGTTCGCGCTTCGTACGCGTTGTACCGTATACTCAGTTCTAATTAACGGTTACGGAACACTGACTCTCCCATGGCAGGAATCCGAGTAGGAACTCGAGTAGAATGTAGAAGACGGAATAGACGTCATCCTTCGGCCCTTGGCAGATGCCGTCAATGACGTCAGGAGATCTGAAACAAGTGATTGCGTCATTATTACGACATCAGAGAAAAACAGTATAACGTCAAACGTTCAGATAGTTCGAGTCCAGAAATCGATGAAGTAGGGGGGGGGGTAAGGAAGAGATCAAAGATCAAAGATCACACCCGTATCGCATGTTGTAGATGTTGTAGTCGGAGATGCGCGTCTTGCGATCGCCCCTGTACCGAGAGGCCCACGAGAGATTTGTCAGTGTCTGATTACGGTACTTATTGATTTTCTCCATAGATTACTGTAGAACTCCACTTAAGAGTCGGAACTCGTACCACTCGATCTGAGATCTCCGATACATATCGGAAGAGCAGAGCCGAGGCGGGAAGACGAATCGAGAACCGAGAAGGAGCCACCTGAACCAGGAGAATTGCGTTCCTGGTTCTGGCACGGAATTTCAGTTACCGTACCTCGCGCATCACCCAGCCCATCTCGTGCAGCAGACGAATGCCCTGAACAGAGAAAGTTAGTAGATCGATAATTGACCGCGATTACAGTGCAGCTACCGTATACCTTGAGCATGCCGATGGCGAGGTAGATCGACAACTGAGGGTCGACGAAGCGATTTCGCGACAAGAAGCGCACGTCCTCCAGTGTGATCGGCAGTCTTCAAGCAGTTATCGATTAGTGTGCGTGTTACCGTATCGACGGACTACCGTATACCCGCCAGTACCGTACCTCTCAGTGATGAAGAAAGCGCGGGGCGTCGTCAGTTTGTGCTCCTTGTACTCGTCGTCGCACCGTTTGCCCTGAAAACATACTGTATTGGTTACGGTATCAGGTTTGGGTTACAGTACTCACATGCACGAAAAGACTCTTGAGTGTGCCGACGCCGAGCACCTCGATGAAGTGACGTCGTTGTCTGTGAAATCAATCGATACTCGTCTACCGTACCCGTACTACCCTACACCACCAATATCAGTAGCATCAATAGATACCCATCTACCATACCTAGACTACCGTATACCTCCAGTGACAGTAGTATCAATCGATACTAATCTACCGTAACCCAACCACTGTATACCTCGAGTAACAGTAGCGTCAATCATAGTAGCGTCAATACTCATCTACCGTACCCCTACTACCGTACACCTCCCATAGCAATAGTCTCAATCGACTCATCTACCGTACCCCCCGTATACCTCCAGTTGGGATACTCGTCGGACATGGCGAGTAGCAGGCGGCATTCCTGCAGGAAATCATCAGCGTCCACGTCTGCCGGTCCGATCTTGAGTACGTGTGTGTTGCCCTCGCGTGGATGTGTCTGGAATACGGTAATTAAGAGTACAGTAATGGAAAGGAGTACGGTAGGTCTTAGAAGATACGGTAGCGCGGGCTGAACGAAGGGCACTGCCGCAGTGTTTGGGACCAGGCAACCCCGATTGAATTCTTGCTTCTCATTTCTGGTCTACCGGACACAGCCTTTGCGGTCACTCGAGGGGTTGGCTGGTCCCACAAACACTGCAGGAGTGCCTACTGTATCTCACTGTAGTTTCAGTTTACGATTAATACTTGAGTACTCCGCAGGTACAGTATACTGTACCCCTTCCTCCTTGCTCCAGACGCGGATGACGTCATAGTCGTGGCTGTTCTGCTCGTCTCTCACTGGTCTCATGCCGAGGATACGGTATTTGCCTCCCATCGGCAGTTCGATGTCGCCTCCCAGTGTGTTCATCACAGGTTCCGCGTCGCTCTCAACGGGGATACGGTAAGTCAGGTTACGGTAGGTTGCTCTCAGATTCCATAACTCTCAACGGGATACGTTAAGTAGGGTTACGGTAGCCGATAACCGATTACGGTAGCTCATCGTGGAGGGTACCCTACCATTTTTCGCGTGAAGAGACCATTGAGTAAGTCGAGCAGCATTGTCTGAGAGGGAGTGAATGAGGGGAAGAATGGAGGGAGGAAGAGAGAGTGGGGGAATTGGAACGAATGAACTTGCAAATTGAAAATCCAATCAGAAACAGTACAAAAGTGAGAGACTGATCAATTCCATTACCTAAATTTCTGAATAAGTTTTCACCCGAGATTCCACTACAGTACAACGTGGACCTCTTCTGAAACAGATAGGCAACTAGAAAAGTCTGGAAATTACAAACCCCCCCCCCCTTCAATTTTCTAATCCATCTCAAAGGGACCATTCTCATCTTGTAAGTTCCTTCCACTGTCCTTTACATCGCCAACAGTATTTAGAAATATTTATTTTATTACATCTCTCGTGCTAATCTCGCACTCCAACAATCACAAACAAAAAATACTTATTCACAAAAAACATCAATCAAAAATACACTCACAAGCCTAGACCCGCAAGTCACCAATATTGCATCGTATCACATTGTGTGGTGGTGGTTTATGGTGTGTGTGGTGGTACGGTAAGTGGTGGAAACAAGATGGAAAACGTCGACCGTGCGCACCACACCGCACACACACGAGTTGGGCAGATGCTTACAACTCGGTGTGCTCAGTCTCCTTCTCCTCAGATCCGGAGGCGAGGTTCTTGTCGAGGAACTCGACAAAGTCGTTGAGGGTGCGGCCTCCCTTGTAGTCGACAACCTGCAGAGATCAAACATCAAAATACAAACTACAAATATCAACGATCAAAAATCGTCTGAAATAAATACTCACCTCGTCAGATCCAGCGGGGAAGAACTTGAGAGTGGGGAAGCCCTCAATCTTGAGTCCCTCGATCTGCAATGCGAATATACAGTATAGTTATGCTACCGTAACCCAACAACACTACCGTAACACCGTCGAACTACTGTAATCCTCACCTCGTTCTGGGTAGAGTCGACCTTGGCGATGATGACCTTGTCGTTGTCAGCGTACTTCTCGGCGAGCTCGTCCCAGATGGGAGCGAGGGTCTTGCAGTGTCCGCACCTACAAAGGATTACGGTATACACCCGTTATCGATCCACAACTACCGTATCCCACGAGCAGGGAACAATTAAGTAAAAATCGATAAACCGTACCAGGGAGCGTAGAACTTGACGAGCACAGACTTGCCAGACGTGATGACCTCCTTGAAGTTCTTGCCAACAAGCACCTTGACGGGCTTTGCGTCCCAGTCCTCGGGAATCTGCAAAAGGATATCGTAATCTCACAGTAACCAGACACTACCGTACTCATAGACCTCTACCGTAATCCATCAGTAAACGTACCTCGGCGGACATGAGGTGCTGCTTGAGCTCGCCGGCGAGGAAACGCTCGTTGAACTTGACAATGTTCTCGGTGGTGAGCTCGGTGAAGTCGGGGGCGAACCTGAAAAAAATACATTGATGACCCGCCAAACTACCGTATCCCCGATCCATACTACCGTACTACTCACTTGGCGAGGTCAGACTCGAGCGAGACAATGTAGACGGTGGGGAGGTTCTCGTCCTTGATGCCAAAGAAGTCGACGGTGATGCGGGAGTTCGACGCCTCGTCAGTGTCCACAAGCACGTACAGAGACTGCAACAAGAGAGCGACGTTTACCACCACACCACAGACTCCCACCACAGAGAAAGTCTAGTCCAAATTTGCAGTAGACTTCATTTTAGTAAACGTCGTCGTCGTCATTCACACCACACTACCGTACCTTGCCCTTGAACTGCTTGGCGGCGGCGGCAAACTGGGCGTGGAGCTCGGCAAACTTGTCAGAGGTCTTGGCGGCGAACATCATGACGAACTTCTTGATCTCTCCTCCGAAGATCTGAGGGGCAGTCTCCTGCGAGAACTCGGAGACGAGGGGCAGACGGTTAACCTGCAAGCGATAACCATTGATAACCAGAACCGTAACCCAGATTGTGGTACCCGACGACCACTACCACACACGCACCTGGATCCAAGTCTTGATGGTCTCGGCCTTGAACTCGTCGGCGAACACCTCCTTCTTGCCCTCCTTCTCAATAACGACGGTGATGGCGGCCTTGGCGTCGGCAGCAACGGCAAGCTCCTGAATATTCGAGGTTAATCTTTGATCTTTGAAGTGTGATGCTTGAATTTGTAGTTTGTAGTGTGCTCACCTCCTTCAGCTCGGCGACAGAGGTGATTCCGAACACGAGGTCATCGATGTCAGAGGCGACCTCCTTGTAGGCCTTAGCCTCGTCAGACTCCTGGTCCTGAAGAGAACAAAACATGAACATACTGTAGTCATGTACCTGATTCAACTCCAAACCATCGGACCAAGCCCAACTACCGTACCTCGAAGTAGGCGACGGTGTAGACGGTCTTGCCCTCAGCGAAGGTCTTGAGTGCTTCGGCGGAATCGATAGTGACGGCGGCGGGTCCGGTCTTCTTCTTGAGCCAGTTCACGATAGCCTCGGCGTTGCGTCCTCCTGATCGGATAATTATTTACTAATGTACTCATATACTATCGATCGATCGATATATATCGACGGCGCTCACCTCCGTACTCGGAAGCCTTGCCGTTGCGGAAGAACTTGAGGGTGGGGTATCCGCGGACCTGTAATTATCGATCAATAAATCCGGGTTACGGTAGAGGGACGTATTAATTATCGATCGGTCTGGTACCGTACCTCGAACTTGCTGGCAACATCTCCGTGGACGGTGGCGTCAACCTTGGCGAGCTTCACCTCAGATCCCTCAGCCTTGAGGGTACCGGCGGCCTGCAACCAATCAATTATTAGTTATAGCAATCAATTATCGATCCACCGCAATCACAATAGGAGGTGCTACCGTACCTTGGCGTATTCGGGGGCGAGAGACTTGCAGTGGCCGCACCACGGGGCGTAGAACTCGACCAGGATGAAGGGGTGCGCCTCGAGGGCAGACTCGAAGTTGTCCTGAACGGAAAACAGTTATTACCGTATACCAATCAATAAAGTCTACAGTAACCACGGGGAGGCTACCGTACTCACATTGGTAAGGACGAGCACGTCCTCCTCCTCCTCAATATCAGAGGCGCGGATGGTGGGGGCGACCAGGAGGCCGACAAGGGCCAGCGACAGAAGGAGACGGTTCATTCTACGGTTATCGATCACCTGCAAAGGGATACTGTAGATTAAGGGACACTGTCGAGGGTACGGTACAAAATATTGAAACGCGAAACGTGGAAGAGGCACGCAAACAACAAGAGCGCCCGGGCATCAGATAGAGATGCAAGGCGCCTTTGCAGTTTGGGGCGGAGAGAGAGAGGAGAGAGGAGAGATAGAGATAGAGAGAGCGGGGAAGGATGACGCGTCCTTAGAATCAAGGGGAATGAATCGATCACAGATAGCGCAATCAAAACAAACACCCGTCATCCTAGGTCGGGCAGGGATTTACACGACATGATCGCTCTAGTGCGACCGAGTAAACAGTGGGAGATATAGTATAGTGAGGGAGAAACCCAGATCCACCGGTGGGTTGCCGATTGGCCCAATCTCTATGGGGGAAGGGGAAGAAAGAGGGGGAGGAACAAGTGACCCCCGTGAGGGGAGGGTGACTCGACTGTGCAAATGAGTCCCCCTCTCTACTCGGGGAGCCCAATCTGCGCATACACATACACTCACTAGTCGACGTGTCACAGCTGGCCTAATAATTGCGAGGCAAGAGAAGGAAGGGGAAGGGAGAAGAACAGTTCGACCCATATCACACGTCCACTATTATAATAGCAGCTAGGAGGAGGTCAATTGTGAATGGACCACCGTCAATAAGGAGAACATTAGAGCCAAATTGAGAGCAGGGGGGCCGGCTAGCACACCCTGGGACCCCGTTCGACTACCAATGAGCTCTCAATCCCCTTCCCTATCCCCATAGCAGCCCATAAACTCGTCAAAACGTGGCACGAGATGGACTATACGATGGGAGTTTCTATGGAAATTATTAGCCCTGCAGGAAGGCGGATCGAACGAGGATGGAATAGTGAGACGTGTACAAAGAAGGAAGGAGGGGCGAGAGCGCGCAGAGAAGCAGAGAGTCAGAGAACGGGCAGAGAATGGAGAGGGAGAGGGGAAGAGGAGAGGGTGTTGTGTCTCCCTTCCCCCTTCCCGAATAGAGCGCAAAAGTGGGGCGGAGAAGGGGAAGAAGAAGGAACGTGGAGAAGTGAAAGGACACCAAGAAGAAGAGGTCAATCGAACTCTTGCAGTTGATATCACAAAAGCACGCCCTAGAGGGGCAATGAGACAGAGGTGAGGGGTCAGTGAGCATTGGAACTCGCAACTGGTCGGGTCGAGGGGAAGCAAATAGAAAGGGAAGAAGGCCAACTGCCAACCTCGCTCTGTCGAGGGAGACTCCGATGTGAGACTACGTGGACCCGGGCTACAATTAGCGAACCCCGCATGCAAAGACGACACGTCAATGCTAATTGGAAGACTAAAGAAATAACAAGAAGAGCGATTATGATAATTAGATGGGGGAGAGGGAAAGATAGAGTGGAGGGGTTCTAAGGATGACGAGGCATAGTTGAGTGAGAGATTAGCCCATGGATGAGATAGTGGAGGGGAAGGGAGAGGGAAGGGAAGCGAGGGGGTGATCTATTCAGAGATCGCTGACTATTGACTGGCAATTGGAGCAGGGGTGATCTACCGTCAACCTGACAGCGACTACAGAGGAATTGGAGCCCCGGGCGAGTGGAGAGAAGGGCAGAGTACGAGAATAGTGCAGTCTGAGGCGAGTGTGTGTCCACGAGACGTAAGGAGGGGAGACGGAAGAGGGGAACCAAAGGTCAGAATGGAAAAGGAGAGGGACGTGCAAGGCGGCACGGAAAGAAACGCTTGACACTTGAGAATGTAGCTAAATGTAAAGAAGAACAGAAACAAGCCAAAAATCGAGCTGAAAGGGAACTCAGGAATTGTAGGGTAATATTACTGCAAGTATCGGGTAATATTACTGCAAATAAGAACATGTTAGCAATATCTCAGTAACTTACTTTGTGCTTACTACAGAGGCAACTTTAAAGTAAGCAAAAAGTAACATTGCAGCAAACTTGAAATAATATTACTTTTTTTGAGAGCAATAACAAAGTAAGTTTCTAGTTAGTTACCAATGCGAAGTAAGTAAAAAGTAATATTACTGCAAGCACCGAGGTTTATTACTTGAGTACTTCTGGTAACTTACCAAAACTACTTGCAGTAATATTACCCTGCGAAACCAGAGAAAGAAAAGAAGTAGGGAAAGAAGGTTCCAGAAGCTGACGTGTCCTAACAGTTGTCGATACCACTCATTAAATACCGTACTTCAATAGAGCCCGCGCAATTTAAATTGTTATTTTGCAAGATTACTGTATTTATTTAAGTTTGTTTATCTTGCTTAAATACGTTTTAATTTACTTTTTTTCAAGAATAATATTTATTGAGGGCGAGCAGGAAAGTCACGAGGGAGACACGAGCACAACACGAGCATGAGCCACGTACGAGTTCAGTATGAGCATGCATTTTTTTTCTAAATTATCAAAGGCAAAGGCAATTTTCTATCGGACATTGATGACTTAGGCGCTATCGTGAGCCTTGGTGGGGCTCTTCTGACAGAGGAAGGGAAGGGCGTCGTTGTCATTAGCCACAATCCAATAGGAAGGATCGGGGTTACGGGCTTTGGCAGAGACAACCAGGGCTGCGCGCACGTTGCCGCTCTTGAAGGGAGTGGGCATGCCGCCTGCAACATTGGCAGATTACTGTATGTGTCTCCGGGTCAGATTCTTATGGTGCGTTAGATCACAGCTTACATCCGGCCTGATCCCACCAGCGAAAGAAATCTGCGGGAGTAGCGTCATCATTGGCCCATGAATCTCCGTATCCGAGACCGAAGCGAATAGGCTTGTCGACGGGGGTCTTGACCTCATTGCGAGAGTAGTCTGCAGAAAGAATTGCGTGATCACTACCAAGTCGTATTTTCGAAAGTGTGCGCCAATATTTCATCATCATTTTGCAATCTGACCGATGATGATAGCATTCATGGCATCATCGTGAATAGATGCGAGCGTGCCTCCCTCGTTCTCACACACAGTCTTGGCGGCAATGGCGGATTTGGGCTCGGTGTAGATCTGAATTTTTGCATCATACCTAGGCAACTGAGGGTCTAGAAACATCTATACGTAAGGCAGAAGATGTCTACGTGTTGTGTCGTCATCACTATGTAACCACCTTGTAGCAACGATCGCGGATGAGGATGTATCCGTTAGTGCAAGCGAGGTAGTCGGCTGCAGTTTATTGATCAGTGATACACATTCCTGACTGTCTCAATCGTCTTGCAAATCGATTAATATGTGATCTTTGATCTCTATCAACTCACTGAACTGGCAGAGAGGCTGGTATCCCGACTTGTCAGGGTTTGCATCGTTGATTCCGCCCATGTACGAATCCAAACTGAAGATTAATTACGTTTCAAGCATAATCTTTGTATTTTATTTGGATACGAGCAAAGTTTCCAGAATTTATGCAAAATAACCTCTCCAGAACAGCAATCGACTCTGAGGGATCCTGATTATTAGGCTCCTGGTTGTTCCAGATGTCCTTCGACACATTTCCCTGGAAACATTTGCATTTCCCCCCGTTGATAGTCTGAAATCCCATAAAGCAAAAAGTAAAGCAATACAATTGTTTAAAAGATAAAACAAGCTGAACTCACGATTTTCTTGCCAGCCTCATCGAAGAAGAACCAATTTTTCAACTGATCTTCTCCCTGACAACTTCCTCCAACATTGCTGCAATCAGGAATCGGGTCCTGACGAGCGCCGATGTAGTACTGGGTCTTGATCTGAAAAAGGGTATTATTTACTGACTTACTGCTAAACATTCTCTAATGGTTCGGGGCAGCGCAGTTACAAGGCGACGTGCTCTGGAGCAAATGTAAACGATCCAGCATCATGATGACTTACCTTGAGCAGACCGGACTTGAACATTCTGACGAGGAAAGGTCTGTCAGGAATGTTAGCGAGCGCTCCTCTGTAGCCGTTAAGCATGATGCACTTCTTGTGGAGTTCCTGAAAATTTATGCTACTCTTCATATTATCAAATGAAGCATCTTTCATTGTGTATCCTGAGTGCGTATGAGTGAGCGTCTTACCGGCCATTTTGCGTGGGAGACCTTCTGGGCTTCCCTCATTGCCACCAAGCAAACTCCGTTGACGTAGGCTGCATTCTCGTACTCCCTCTTCAGACCCATACATTTCTTCTCCAGCACAGTGTCATCTGAATGAATTACTCCAAAGATTTTACACGATTATTTCAAAGAAGGATCTCTATCGATTGCTTCAGGAAACACGAGACTCGGATGAGATCCACATTTCGAAACGATAAACCGGGAAGACGCTATAAATACAATTTCCGAAGGTAGATATGAAGGTATACTGGAAAGGGGATCCCCACAGTTAGTTAGATAAATATATTATCGGATCAATAGATCAGAAAAAATGATCAACAACTTACAGAAGGCTGACACTCCGCCGATGAGGAGAAGCCCAATGCTCAGAGGATGCATGGTTGAATGCTGAGTGAAGTTCCCTCCTCTTCTCTTCCCTTTTGTACGAATCCAAGACGCTTAAAGTTTAGCGCCTCTTCATAAAAACTCCCCGTTTTACGGATTTTGATCAATAGGGAAAGAGGAAATTTCGCGGTTATCTTGTTTTCGAATAAAATCAAACATCTAAAGCAACTTTTCAGAAAGTTACAGAACATTTCTGACGCAGATCTTGATGGAATATTTTCTATTTAAAAATATAATGAACGACTGTTGCGGAGGGACGCGATATAAAATGTAACGAAAAATTAACGAGAAGTGGATGTCGAACAACAACGAGCTACTCATAGATTTGAAATTCGATCTATTATCTGGATTTTTCGAACAGTCTTGCCAATCTGGTGAAGCCCTAACTATTGCACCTGTTATCAGAGGTTGAAGACACATTTTTGAAATTGGTCAAAGTGTTAGCGATGAAGTAGCAACATCAATTAGGCTTGATTTGAGGTACTTTTCGCTTGCTTCTTCGACGATTGCTGCTGTCGTCCATGTAAATTCTCTTTCTCTCACGAGTCGAGCCGTAGTTGAATGTGAGGGATTCAATGAAGAACAAAAATTGCTTATTATTTTCTCTTCAAAAAGAATGCAAGAAGTTGATAAAACAACAGCAAGTCGGATGAAATCGCCACTTGTTGTCATTTTAAGTGTTCACTTTGCCGGTTGATTCCGAGACCCCAAACAGAATTCAGTCAAAAAAGAGGCAAAACAAATAGATAATTAACCAAAATTCCGTTCGAAGAAAGGTCTTACGGATCTTCCGAAAAAAATTGTGTATCATTTTTACGCCCATCGGTCCTTTCGCTACACCTCTTTTGTGATGTTTGCTGACCATATTTGATCTCTCCACTGAATAGCACTGCCCATTTAACTAAATATGTAGCAATTTTTTTAAAAATGTGAACAATAACAAAACCATTAGTACTAGTTATGACCAAATTGAATTTCAATGTAACTTTACAACGCAGTTCAATGTGACCTACGTCTCACACGGAAACCATACCGTATTCGCAGATTCTGAGTTCTTTTCAAGAATTCTTATTTGTTTGTTAATTTCTACTGAAATTCATGCTTTATTTACGTTACTTTATTTGTTATATTAGTTGCTTCGTTATAGTTGCGCCTCATATGAGGCTGTTCGCGTAAGGATCAACAACTTGACTGCAAGAGCTCGTACATCGATTTTCTGGAAATCAAAGAAACTTACGTTTTCGAGGGTGCTGATCATCGTGGTGATAATCATTTTTCACCTAACTCATCGGTTGGGGCGTACTGTAACTACCGTTTTTGAGGCTGCATCGCTATATCTCATGAACCTGTGGGCCAATTTGCATGAAAAAAATTTTCAAGGAGTATTTTCACTCGCTGATAACGATGTGATATTCAAATTCAATAAATATAATACGCGCCGAATTTCAAAATAGTGTTTTGGAATACCTTCAACCAGAATCGTGATTTACATATCTAGGAAGATGCGCCTTGTTCTCGGCTTTCAGAATCGTATGCTACATGCATACTTCAAATGTACCGTTGTTACACTTTCGGTCTATTCTAATTGCCGATTCCACATTTATCAGACCGCGCTGATGGGCGCGCAATGAGAATGAAGAGAATGAAATGCGTCGTCTCTTATCTCTATCAACCTTATAAGGTTTCTGGGCTCATAAGGATCATTTTGAGCTAAGTTATGATCAAAAACGTATTCGTGCGTGCGAAAATATACAAGTCCAAGAGCTCAGCAGCAGTACAGAAAAACGTTGTGAGATATGGGCTAAATGAAATATGCTACCATATGCAAATTGATACGTGGGATCCGAATCTCAAATAAAACCGTGGTAGTTTGACCAACTTTTTCGAGAGAATGATGATTTTTGTGTAAAAAATCGAACTTTCGGGTATATCTCAAAAACCAGTGAAAATAGACTAGGGTGCTAATTGAAGAAAATGTAGATCTCGTTTTGCGCTACAGTTTGAAAAAAAAATTTGTTGAAAAAATATTTCGAACTGAAAGAGATATGACTCTTCAAAGTGGTAGATCAAAAAAATCGATAATTTGCAAATTTCGAAAAATGAAGTTCATGAAAAAATTTCTTCTATTTAGTATCATCATTATATTAAGTTGCAGCCAAATCGATGACAAAAAATTTTTTTTGCTGCAGATCGCTCTTTTTTTCCTACACCTTCTCAGAATTTCTGTGTTATGTCGAATGAGCAATGAAAAAGGCGATATTTAACAACTTTTATTGCAATAACAGTAATAACAATTAATAATAACGACAGCACTAAAGTGCTGATCATTTAGATCTCTTGATGCGAACTTGTTTCATCGGTATCTAAAACAAAAAATAAAAATAAAAATATGCAATAATTACGGTATACTTACTTCTTCAGTGGATGGAGAAGTGGTGTTTGTCAGTTTCATACTCCTAGTTCTTGGGCCAGAGGATAATTGCTGCACTGAATTGCGATTGGGAACATGTTTCACCATTTTGGCTATTGAATTTTTAACCTGCAACAACCATTTAAAATGGCAATTATGTAGTGATTAACACCTCTTTCTCTTCAACATCATTGGCTTTTCTCTTTCTCCCCTTAGGTTGCTTTTTATCTTCCTCTTCTTTTAAGAGCCTGTTTATCTGATTTTGAGCCTGACTGTTAGTTAGACAATCTCTGAGAGAGAATTCAAAAAAAGGTAAAAAGGTAAAGGTGCTAGGTCTTCTACACGCAAGGCGTAAGCGCCCATCAATATCCATTGCATTCTTCAATATAGAAACAATCTCTCTGGAATCAGCTCTTTTTCCTTCGCCTCTGCGCTCCCAGAAATACTTAGCGACACGTTCGGAAATAGAATCAGAAATTGTTCTCCCTGCGAATTTTAACAAATTAACTAGATGTTACTGCAAAAAAACCTTGAACTTTTTGGTATAGAGCAAATCCTTCGTTAGGTACACTGTCATGATTTTGTGCGGCAACTAGGGATTCACAGCCAGTTGTTACGATTCCAGTACGACACGGATTCGGAAAAAAGGCGCACGGCTTAAAATATTTATTTCAAAAAGTGATGAATAGCGGACACCAAACCGGCATCAGTAACTGTTTCGGTAGTTCTTGAATAATGATGCTGACCGAAATGCATTCTCATTGCGCGCCCATCAGCGCGGTCTGATAAATGTGGAATCGGCAATTAGAATAGCCCGAAAGTGTAACAACGGTACATTTGAAGTATGCATGTAGCATACGATTCTGAAAGCCGAGAACAAGGCGCATCTTCCTAGATATGTAAATCACGATTCTGGTTGAGGGTATTCCAAAACACTATTTTGAAATTCGGCGCGTATTATATTTATTGAATTTGAATATCACATCGTTATCAGCGAGTGAAAATACTCCTAGAAAAAAATTTTCATGCAAATTGGCCCACAGGTTCATGAGATATACCGATGCAGCCTCAAAAACGGTAGTTACAGTACGCCCCAACCGATGAGTTAGGTGAGAAATGATTATCACCATGAGGATCAGCACACTCGAAAACGTAAGTTCCTTAATTTTGAGCATACATTTCAAATTCAGTGTACATCGTTTTTATTGATTCTTACGCGAACAGCCTCATATGTTTTTTACGTTACTTTATTCGTTACTTCGTTATAGTTGCGCCTCATATGCTACTATACACTAAAGTTTTAGGCGCTTATAAAAAAGAGCCATCTGTCGACGAGCCAACCTCTCTGAATAAGCACGAAAATCCACAAATTTGTCTTCAACGAGCCATTGTCGACTTACACATAAACTCAGGTCGGTTTTTCCCCAGTCTTTCGTAGGCCATCTTAGAATGTCAATTAGCTCGTTGCTTAAGTTCTAAAATGTCCATTCTTTCTCAAATGATAAATGTTGTGTACGCTTCTTACCATTTCGGGTATCCGTTAACAGTTCAGGGGGCTATCAATCACATTTTGTTTGATTCCAAACCTCGATTAGGTTTAAAGAAGGCGTAACACGAATGATTCAAACCCTTTATTTTCTCCGACGTTCGAGCTTTCATTTCTGTTATCAAAAGTGGGTGAAACACAAATTCAGCACGCGTTTCCCTCGCACACCCTCCTCGTTTCCCTTTACCTCTCTGCCTTCCTCTGACTTCGTCTCCACAAAATGCCAACTCCCATCGCGAAACCCTGTGGTTTCAATGTGAGATACTGTAAGAATTCAGGTCGTTTTCGACAGTTTATTACACATAACTTTCTTCAAACTAAAAACTGAAACTATGCAGAAACTACAGGTGGGCTAGTAACTGCTTTATTAGTACATAGACGAGTGTTGGTGGATGTAAAGAGAAATACACGGGATTTATAAATAATCTGCAAACTATGCTGCAGATGGAAACGTGTGCAATCGTGGGAACTATGATGTATATGTGCAGAATAAGACAAATGAACAACAACCAATAGTTCAAAGAGTCATATCTTGGGTATTGCAGCGAGTTGCATAAGACCAAAGAAATTAGATAATCATGGATGATACATGATCAGCCATGACAGAAACGTACGATTTTCGATTCTCTGATTGAGTATTCGATCCCCATTGATCCACAGTGAGAACTCAGTTGACCAAATATACGTGGGACACCTTCTTCAAGTAGCTTCTTGTTAAAAAAATGTTTTTATTCGAGATTTTCCTAGAGTTTTGCTAGTAATGTATTGTATATCGATGGCGAGCAGGGAAAAACGAGGGAGACACGAGCACAATACGAGTATGAAACACGTACGAGTTCAGTATGAGCATGAATATTTTTTTCTAAATTCTCAAATTCGAAAGATCAATGATCGATCGAGCATTACTACTTAGGCGCTATCGTATGCCTTGGTGGGGCTCTTCTGGCAGAGGAAGGGAAGGGCGTCATTGTCATTGGCCACAATCCAATAGGAAGGATCGGGATTACGGGCCTTGGCAGAGACAACCAGGGCTGCGCGCACGTTGCCGCTCTTGAAGAGAGTGGGTACACCGCCTGCAACATTGCGGAATTACGATAGTAGTGATTCGGTGGGTCAGATTCATGGACACGACTACGGCAGGTTTACGAAAGACGTCGGTGGAGTAAGGTAGATAACAACTCACATCCGGCCTGATCCCACCAGCGGAAGAAATCTGCGGGAGTCGCTGGTATCCATTCTTATCGGGGTTTGCATCGTTGATTCCGCCCATGTACGAATCCAAACTAAATGCCCACTTCGTTCCATGCATAATTATTGAAATTTAATTGAATTCAAAATAGTTTCCTGAATTTATGCATAAGAACCTTTCAAGTACAGCAATCGACTCTGAGGGATCCTGGTTATTAGGCTCCTGGTTGTTCCAGATGTCCTTCGATACATTTCCCTGGAAACATATTCATTTCCCATATTTAAATTCTGAAATCTCATAAAGAAAATGTACGCAATATTATAATGTGTTTTGACAAGCTGAACTCACGATTTTCTTTCCAGTCTCATCGAAGAAGAACCAATTCTTCAATTGATCTTCTCCCTGACAACTTCCTCCAACATTGCTGCAATCAGGAATGGGGTCCTGACGAGCGCCGATGTAGTACTGGGTCTTGATCTGAAATGGTTCTTGTCTATCACAAGACATTGCAGTAAGTAGCAAATACAGAGATTATCTAAGGAAAAAAAACTTAAAATATAGATACCTTGAGCAGACCGGACTTGAACATTCTGACGAGGAATGGTCTGTCAGGAATGTTAGCGAGCGCTCCTCTGTAGCCGTTAAGCATAACACACTGCTTGTGCAGTTCCTGTAAAAAAATTATGTTGGCATACTCAAAAGATATATAAATTTTTATGTTTTTCTACGTTGAATTTTATTGGTCGAGCGTCTTACCGGCCATTTTGCGTGGGAGACCTTCTGGGCCACCCTCATTGCCACCAAGCAAACTCCGTTGACGTAGGCCGCATTTTCGTACTCCCTCTTCAGACCCATACATTTCTTCTCAAGCACAGTGTCATCTGCATCAATTTTAATGACAAAACGCCGCACCTACATACAGGTAAACTCGATCTCTACCGTAAAATTAAAGTCATCTCAATGATATGGTCGTTCAATCCGAAACGACGCAAGCGGTTCAGATTAATTTTTACAACATCAACAAATTAAGGAATTATACGGAACTTACAGAAAGAGGATACTCCTCCAATGAGAAGAAGCAAGATGCACAGATGATTCATTTTCGAATGCTGAGTGAAGTTCCCTCCTCTTCTCTTCCCTTTTGTACGAAGCCAAGACGCTAAAAGTTTAGAGCCTTTTCATAAAAACGCCTCGTTAAACGGATTTTGATCAATAGGGAAGGTGGAAATTTCAAAGTTGTCTCGTTTTCAATTTTAATCGTATATCTAATATTCAAGACGTAGTTGTAGGTAAATGATATGGTCGGGAAAAGGATATGGTTAGGGAAGATAAGCTCCGCCCACTCGTGACTCTAATTGAAGGGGCAAGAAACAGCGGATGAGTAGCACACATTTCATTCTTCACTAAAAACCTCGTGCTCGGGCTTATTCGAGAGCTCTTGTGATGGGCTATAACATATGCCATGCGCACCATGCGCTGTAGTGATTAAGTAGGTCAAAAATCGATAAACGTAAGCGGGAATAGGTGATTCAATCACTTCCAGTGAAGGCACATAGTTGCGCATCTCGCAATTCGTGGGGAGAATTTTTCTGATTAACTTAGACAAAACTAAATCAAATTTAATTGCCCCGCGCAATTGTGCTCCTGTTTAGAAGATTTTAGTATTATTATTTTCCGAGAATGTGCTTTGGCATGACGACTTACGGTGTTTAGCGGATCAAATGGCAATATTTTGTGTTGTAAGCAAAAGATCGGCAAAGGATGGGATTCGAACTAACGACCTTTGGCTAGCAATGCAATCACTCTACCACTGCACCAAGATGGCAACGGACACTAGCACTCGCATTCGCTTGATGATCAGATACTATCTCCACATTCTCTCATCATAGACGCAAACTCCGCCCACCGAGAGAGAGCGCCCACCTTTTGACCCTCTCCCGTTATGAGCCGCGCGCGTGGTTTTCGAGCTGTATCTCGGCCCAGAGACAAGATATCGACAAACGGCAAAAAGTATGATGTTATTGACACCTCAACAGCTGATATGGATACACTTTCAACCTCATTGCAAAAAATCGGCAGACCACCTTGCGGTCCCTAGATATGGTATTGAAGAAAAACAAATGTTCTTTATTGAACTTCAAAATAATACACCACGTTAATAAACCAATAATGCCTCCAAATCAACCGGATACGTGAAATCTTCAACAAAAAAACAATACGCACCATTTTTTTACATTTCATTTAGCCGGTTGATTTCGATACCCTAAACTGAATTTAGCAAGAAAAGAGAATCACTCTGTAAAATGTAAAATAAACCCAAAATAAGCCTGCATTCCGTTCGACGAACGTATCTAAATCGGGTCGTGCGTGTTTGTGTTGATTGTGGTAAAGATTTGTGGAGACCTTCCGAACAGATAGTGTGTAATATTTACACCCACCTTTATTTTCCCTTCATCTCCTTAGTGCGTTTTTGCTTACAATATTTGATTTACATTTGGGGCGTAACTAGTTATTTAACTTAATGCGATACAAAAATGACGAAAAAAACAAATAAAAAAAATCCCAAAAAAACTCTACCATAATTGTTGAAGGCTGAGTCATTTTCAAGCATTTTTATTTATTCGTCTGTTTACCTATAAATCACGTTCCATTCTAATTATTTTTGCTGTTTTTCTCTCGTTAGAGTTGCGCCTCATAAGGTAGGCTTCGAATTACCAACGTTTTAGGAGCTTGTAAAGATGTGAGTTTCCTGTCAAAAGGCCGTTCTGTCAAAATTGAAATCGTCACGAACAGGATAAGCAAACTCGCCACTTTCTTCATCGAACAATTGCCATCTGACCCATAGACACAGGCCAATTTTTTCCAATCGTTCCAAGGCCATCTAAACATGCCAATTGGTTTCTGAAATACCGATTCCTTCTCAAATAATAAGTGTCAAGTACGCATGTTCCCAATTTTAGTTTCCATTGATAGTCCAGGGGACCAATCAGTGCACATAGTGCACGATTACACGGTTCGATAAGTTGACAAGCAACTTCTTGTTTTTTGTGTGTTTTTATTTGAGATTTTAAAGACAATTCACATCGATGTTTGTTTTGCTAGTTGCATTTCGAGGCCGAGCAGGGAAAACGAAGGAGACACGAGCACAACACGAGTATGAGACACGTACGAGTTCAGTATGAGCATGACTATTTTTCTTAATTCTTAAATTCGAAAGATCGATCGAACATTACTACTTAGGCGCTGTCGTATGCCTTGGTGGGGCTCTTCTGACAGAGGAAGGGAAGGGCGTCGTTGTCATTGGCCACAATCCAATAGGAAGGATCGGGGTTACGGGCCTTGGCAGAGACAACCAGGGCTGCGCGCACGTTGCCGCTCTTGAAGGGAGTGGGCACGCCGCCTGCAATATTGCCAGATTACTGTATGCGTCTCCGGGTCAGTTTGTTATGGTAGGAGTGCGGTAGGTCACAACTCACATCCGGCCTGATCCCACCAGCGGAAGAAATCAGCGGGCGTTGCGTCATCATTGGCCCATGAGTCTCCGTAACCGAGACCGAAGCGAATAGGCTTGTCGACGGGGGTCTTGACCTCATTGCGGGAGTAATCTGCAGAAAGAATTGCGTGATCACTACACAATCGGCATTAGAATGTCACCATTGCTATGTAATCTGTGTCTAGATATCATCATCATTATGCAATCTGACCGATGATGATAGCATTCATGGCATCATCGTGGATTGAAGCGAGCGTTCCTCCCTCGTTTTCGCACACAGTCTTGGCGGCAACGGCAGACTTTGGTTCGGTGTTGATCTGAATTGTTAGATCATCCTTAGGCAACTGAGGGACTAGAAACATCTATACGTAAGGCAGAAGATGCCTACGTGTTGTGTCATCATCACTATGTAACCACCTTGTAGCAACGGTCACGGATGAGGATGTATCCGTTAGTGCACGCGAGGTAGTCGGCTGAAATTTCAAAGTAGGCTTTGATTGATTTTAAAATCGATTAATATGCACTTTTTATCGTTGATGATATGTTTTATCGTTTAACTTACTGAACTGGCAGAGAGGCTGGTATCCACTCTTGTCGGGGTTTGCATCGTTGATTCCTCCCATGTACGAGTCCAAACTGAAGATTCACTATGTTCCAGGCATAACTATTGAAATGTAATAGAGTTCAAGATAAGTTTCCACAATTTATGCAAATGAACCTCTCAAGTACAGCAATCGACTCTGAGGGATCCTGGTTATTAGGCTCCTGGTTGTTCCAGATGTCCTTCGACACATTTCCCTGGAAAAATTAATTTCCTCTATTTTTTTTTGAAATCCCATAAACAAAAATTAAAGCAATAAAATTGAGTCATTGATAAAAAGAAGTTGGACTCACGATTTTCTTGCCAGCCTCGTCGAAGAAGAACCAATTCTTCAACTGATCTTCTCCCTGACAACTTCCTCCAACATTGCTGCAATCAGGAATGGGGTCCTGACGAGCGCCGATGTAGTACTGGGTCTTGATCTGAAAGGCGTTCGTCCACAATAAGCCATAACTTTCTGATGCAAATTATTTAATTAAAGGATAATGCAAATACCTTGAGCAGACCGGATTTAAACATTCTGACGAGGAATGGTCTGTCAGGAATGTTAGCGAGCGCTCCTCTGTAGCCGTTGAGCATTATGCACTTCTTGTGGAGTTCCTGAACATTTTCATATTTCAGTTTAGTTATTTTGAATATATTTCTGAGTCATTCTAGTGCTCCGCTATTTTTAGAGGCAATAACGAATTCAAAGCTTACCGGCCATTTTGCGTGGGAGACCTTCTCGACCTCCCTCAATGCTACCAAGCAAACTCCGTTGACGTAGGCCGCATTTTCGTATTCCCTCTTTAGACCCATACATTTCTTCTCGAGCACAGTGTCATCTGCATATATTTTAAAGTGGGGAAACCAAATCATTAGTGTTTTCATGTGTGTTTTCATGTTCATCGTGCTTTCAAAACCTGTCAGGTTTTTTTTTCTCGGACTGGGGGGGGCGGAAAAGTTAACAGTGTACGAATAATAGGTTAAAGCGGTTCAGTGTAATTTTTACAACATTAACGAACTCATAAAATAAGTGGAACTTACAGAAAGCCGACACTCCGCCAATGAGGAGAAGCCCAATGCTGAGAGGATGCATGGTTGACTGAGGAGTGAATTTCCCTCCTCTTCCCTCCCTTTTGTACGAAGCTAAGACGTTAAAATTTTAAACGCTTTTCAATAAAAACGCCTAGTTTTACGGTCGTCGATCAATAGAAAAAAGACAACATTTTGCCGCACTGTTGCATACGGATAAAGACACGTGTTAGAAGCCGCTTTGCTGAATGTTTCGCGGCAGATTCCCCTTTTTTTTCGAGAGTAGTTCATTTAAGAACCTAATTCTGAGATGTTGAAGACAAAGAAAGAAAAGGAATACCGTTCTAAAAAAGTTTGAGAAACAAAAAAAAAGACTTTTACCATATATTAGGTAATTTAAAATCAATGAATGAACTGAGCTCATATTTGTAACAATATAGTTGTTTGTGCTTCCCAATTGTGTTTGCGTAGATTTGCACCCTTTAACTTTATTGACTGAAATATTTCGAAAAATTTCTCGATTTTCCGGGCGGTACGCTACAGTTCCACGATTATGTATGTTTATCAAGAATATCAGTTCATCTAATTACGTACTTGATCGGTTTATGTTATAACTTCAGACAGAAGTTATCATATAATCCCGATCAAGTACAAGCTTGAACAAAGGGTAAAAACTAACTGTTTATGTAGTTCTTAATCTGATGACTGCAGTAATGACGCAATCTTCGCAAGAAACACTCGGACAACCGGATAATTCGTGCAACGGCATGGCAAAAAGCTGGCGAGATACATCACACCAACTCTCAATTGTTAGTCGTTCTCACGTTTTCTCGTCCGACCGTTCATTCATTTCTCCGTCAAATACTCGTGCATAATTCAGAATCATCCTGTCTGGGCGGGAAATCGGTCCGATTCCTTAGCGTCGCCGAATGAATTGGCTGGGTATTTTCGCGTTGATTCTTCTCCTGAACACACTGCTACTCGCTTCCATCCTCGCCTTTTTTGTCATTCATCATCTCACGACAAGCAATCCTGCGGCAGCTGCAGCACCAGCAGCAGCAACCATTGCTTCTGCAGTTCCTACACGTACGGCTATCTTGTTATACCATAATGAAAGCCTACATGGCTATTTTCAGCGATGGATACTTCGCTATTGCTACAGCCTGATCTTCTTGCGGCTCCAGGCGAGTATTCATGTTCATGAAACCAATTCCACATCCAGGATATTCAGCAGCCCCTACCGTACCTGCCTGTCCGATCTGCCCAGTGTCAGCTACCGTACTGCAGACGACTACCGTAATCGAGTCGTGAGCTTTAACTTTCGTTCAATTTCCGATAAGTCAATTTCAGTAGGACAACGACTACTATAACGTCGACGACTGTCGACGCATCCATGGAATCACAGAAACTTCTTCTGAAGCTACTCGATGCGTACCTTGAAGCTAATCGAAATCACTGTAAGATTTGTCGACCAAATGAATGAACAAACCGATCGGGGCAAATATACACAATGAAGCTATGGAATAAAAACGACATAAGCATTTACAGTGTCACACCACTCTCCCTACGACGCGCCTCCCTCGCATTCGCCCGAGATCTATCCCGGTAACCCTTGATCTCTAATCTAATCTGTAATCTTTGATCTTTTATCTCTGATATTTTTTCTTTGATCTCTAATCTGCTAGGAGTCGTCGAGGGCAGCGCAATATACGAAGAACTGCTGAAGAAGCTCAAATTCGCCGAGGCAAAGGTGGTCTTTGACCTTTGACCTTTTGAAATTCGCAACCATTGTAGGAGCACAACTACGAACAGGCGCCACCTTATCCAGGTTTATCTTTTTTTTCAGTTTTACGGGTTACTGATCTTTGAACTCTATAGTAGGATCGTCTGCTGTGTGCTCGATGCAATTGGACGTTGAAGCAGTGTCAAAGTGCGCTGTTTGGAGGTGATCAAATGGCCTTTATTCTTTCTAATCCCTGCTTTCTCGGAATATGATCTAGAAACGATACTAATCAAATCGAATTCTAAGAAACTACGAAAGTTTTTTCCTATCTGATCTTTGATCTCTACAGGAACCACGGCTATTGCGAGAGCCACCCGGCCACACTGCATCTCCTCTGTAAGAAGACGTGCTTGTGCCGGGCAAGACGGAACACCGTGATTGCGGCATCACTAGGCAATTGACGATAGGCGATCACCCCCTTTGATGTTAGCAGCAGTGCCACAATGGCATAATAAACTGCGCAATGCGCCATTATTCGATATCGAATTGCGTTTGAAGAAGAGATTCGAAACGATTTTGCCTTTTCATACTTCCAACATTTTCATAGCTTTGCAGCTGTGTAGAATTGGAGCATTTTGGAGCCCAGAAGCTGAAAGGGAATCAATGACTATATCGTTCCATTATATCCACTCTCACTTCATTGGGAGGGGTCATGGTCAAGGGTTGAGAGGAACACCCCGCGAGCATAACAAGTTGCCTACTTTTTGTCCACATCCCGATAATAAGTGAGTTGTCCCCTACACTTTGACACTTGTTCGTGGTGATCCCATGACTCGTCGTCTTACTCTTTCCAACAGTGCAAACGAGTTGGAATTTGCTGGTTCACTCCCATTTCCGCGCAATTTCCAAGTCTGTGAAAAAGATGAATAATGTGCAGTCGTTCAGTGAACACTTGTACGAAGTAACAACTACTGGGCATTTTCAATCACGAAGAATTCCTAGTAATAGATGGTGATCGCTAAAGACGGAAGTGGGGTTGCTATTTGTGAGCCTCTTGTAGATAAATCGAGCTGTTTCGAGTTGCAGCTCTGTTCAATTCGTGTCAATTTGCTTGGACCTGGGATTATTCAAATTACCCTTACTGAGCTTTCTTGCGATGATGCAACGGCACCACGGTAGAGAATGTGGTTAACGGGGCGGGACAAACCTGATATTCGACAACCCCCGCAACATTCTATTTGTGGCTCGATGTCGAACTGCCTAATCTCGTAGTCAAATCGGAGTGTTCCCAGTGTCGAAACTGTGCTGAGTTCGTTCATTTTGTTCTCAGGGTTGTGATAGTCGACTAACCAGCGTAGTCGATCAGGGAGAGGAAGAGAGAGAGATGGGAACAATGTCTCAGGGTGGTGAGAGGAGGGGGAGAAAAAAGGGAGGAGGAGGTGGAGGGGAGGAATTGAACCGGCCATTGGCCATTGTGTTCTCGTTGTGAGAGAAAGATATAGGCGACCGACCAGCTGTTGGAGATAAGCGACGATTGTATCAGTGGAGTGTTAGCTCATTTTGTCTTATTTCCCCCGCGTTATTTACTGACCGTTGACATTTTGATATTTGCCTACTCTTTTCGTCGTAGACAGCTGCAAAAAGTAGCTGACGCCTTTGAGTTTAGCGTAGTATTTGTGTCATTTCTGTCATCATGCTGTGTAAAGTTTACCCCGCGGACTACATCAGGTTCTTTAATATTTTGTTCTCGAATAATTTATGTAAATACGAAAAACAAATTTGAGAATGCCTCCACCATTTCATCTCACGGTTCCATTTCTGGCTAAGAAAGACGCCCCCGTCACCGTTGGAACTCTCAAGCCAGGCTATGAAGAGGTGTTGAGTGTAATGAGGCAAGATTTATAAAAAAAAACTTCATGAATAAAACTACTGCACAGTTCACCTCGCAACATTGTTCAATAATCCATTTCGTTCAGGGAGAATTTCGTTCACGGTTGGGAGCCGGAAGGCTGCAACTTCGCCGCTTACGTTGATGGTTTGAATTTATTTATCATTCTCATCTCGTTCTATTAATTTGTCTAACCAGTGGTGTGACTGCTAGAGATCGAGAATGTTCACCTCCCAATTCGCCTGTCACAGCAGTGCTAGCGCAGTCACAGAGAAACATTGCCATTGAGACACTAATGCTCGCCTACTCGATTCGCCTCAGGGAAATTCTCATTTATACTAATAAATTCAAATATTTTGAAGAATCAACTTTATGATCGAGAAAAAGTGCGAGTATCTTTCACATTTAATTCCTGGTCGATGTTTTCAGTACACTATCTTGAATATTTTTCGCGGTGTAGTTGCCCTTTATCGAGGGCAAAAATCAAAACAGGCGAGACCTTGAACGAATTTGATCATTTTCAGTGATCGTGAAAGGGCGAAATAGATTGAACTTACGTGCGTAATTCAAAGTGACAAGGGGAGCCCACGGCCACGTTTCGCAAAAAAAAAGATCCCACAAAGCCTGATGGGCACTTTGCCATGGTATGCTTATTTCCCGAACTGTGTGAGATCTTAGGATGGGAAGTAATGCATCTGATGGACAGTTTCAAACGACTCAATGGTCATGGGCTTTAATGACCTCTCACGGACAGACAATGGTAGCAGTTCTCAGCAAGGACGCATTCCGTTCATTTTTGGAACGGAGTGCGCCTTTGAGAAGCAGGAGGAGCAATGAGATCAATTTCTTAAGTGAGAAGAGATAGATTGTAGTTTTCCTCATGAAAATTAAAGTGGGTTTTAGTAACATCAATATTTTTTACAGAAAACATTTCATTAGTGTATTTAGATGCGATGAACACTTGTATTGCCTTCTATAACGCATACTGAGCACATGTGGAGTTCGCTGCAGCCTAAGTGATCAAACTAAGTATAGGTTGTCTCACACGCTGTTGCATGCGAGATCAAAGGCAATAGGCCAAAGCCATCTCTTTTCATCTCTCCCAATGCACTTGAAAACGAAAGCAAGAGTAGCCTGTTCTCACGAGCAAAACCAATGGGTGCAAGAGGATTAGTAGAGAGCAACATCCTCACCAACCATGCTTTGTCGAAAGTGAAACCGCCCTCTGCAATATTTTGTGTGTATTTTCATCTCAAACGCGGAAATATCCTGTTTCATTCGTCAAACTTGCGCGTGGGTGAAAATTTGGGTGAAAAAAGCAAGTTGGTGCAAATTACCGAGGGTGGAAATCAATCGGCATGGCCTAGTTATGATGATTATGATGAAAAATGAAACACTCTACAACGATACCGTGTATTGCATATTGATTTTATCCAGGAGAACTCGTGGTCGATCTGTGGGGCGGATACGCGGACAAGTCTTGTGGGCGTCTGTGGGACGCAGAAACACTTGCGACCTTCTTCAGTTGCTCAAAAGTGAGTGCAAATCGTCGACATTTCGTATTATTTGAAGCATCTTTCTTGAATTTCTTTGTTATAACTTCAACGACACCTTTAGTTGGTAGTGCGTGTGAGCTAGTGCCAGCATTGTATTTTTCGGCTCGAAAGGGCATCTCTGAAGAAAGTGAGGGGGATAAAACGGGGTTTGCAATAAAAGCACCTGCTACGATCTTTTATTAGGACGATCGTCGGCATTTGAGTATTGGGTCGAATTGTGCTCGTTTTGCTATTCAGCAGTGATCATCCTCAGATTAGGCACACTTTCCAACAAATGTGAACGATGATTTCGAGAGCGAATTTCGTATATCGTTCGTCTCACTGTCTGTGTAATTTCCCACCTACTCAATTCATAGTTTCTAGTGTCGAGAAGATGTCCGGGCACATTTTAGTACCACTGTCAAAAGTAAAGAACTTCTCCAATTGTACATGGCATTTCGCAACCTCAACTGACCAGTCGTATCGTTTTCGCCGTACTAAAATGTAGAGATGGAAGTTAATTGCGCAACACCGTTGAGTGTATCGCAATGATGTATGATCGAAATTAGGAGATCAAGAGTGTTACCGGATTGATTTCACTACCGGCCAACGCGTATACGCTACACAATCGAAATTTGATATCGGTAACGACAAAACGTGATGTTCGCTACAAATATATCCAATGCGTGTTGTCCTTTAACACATTTGTTGGGGCACAAAACATTAGTCGTGTGATCAAAAATCGGAAAATAACTCGTGTTTACGGGAAGTGAAGAGGGGGATCAATCACCTACCGTAGCCAAATATTTCAGGCTCTCACCGCGGTTACACTTGCGATGCAGGCAGATCGAGGTCGGTTACGGTACACCGATACGATCGATCGATATTGGCCCGAGTTTGCGCAGAACGGAAAACAGGAAATTACTGTGCTACAAGCATTGCAACACCAGGTACAGCGAATAGATTAAAGGAATATTGCCAATCGATAAACCCAGGCTGGTCTACAGTACCTGAGGCACGAGGACGATACAGTAGCTGCATTGGGTCACGAGTTCTTGTGCAATACCGAGCTAATGGATAAGCTGGTTCAAATACAGAAGCCCATATTCACTCCTGGTAGGAACAAATATTGTTAACCGCTGTATGACGTCATGTTTTAGGAAAAGTATCGATCTACCATGCACTTACGTTCGGTTGGATCCTTGACGGACTAATGAGAAGGGTAGACGAGAAGGGACGAAGTGTCGGAGAATTTCTGAAAGAGGAGATCGTCGCCGCACATGGTAGGTGCCAAAGAGATTGCATCGGCCTGGAATAGAACCCGGGCCGCCCGCGTACCAGGCGAGCATTCTACCACTGAACCACCGATGCTTGTTTTCAGGTCTCGAGGACGTATTCATTGGCGGAACGCAAGAGGTCGAGTATAGAATTGCTAGGTAATCAGAGATCAAGGATAATAATACGGTCAGCTCTTGGTTAAGAATTCGTTCGCACACGAGAAGCAATCGAATGGTGTTGATGGAATGGATGTGCGATATGGCAGCAATTTCAGCGGTAGGCTAATAATATTCTTTTTATTGCCTACGAAAAATTTAGTTTATTTAAACTCTGTGTGAGAGTCGGAAAAAAATGAGTAGTTATGACGAGACCAATTTAGACAGCGCCGATCTTCTACTCACCCAAGAGCATCTTCCGAAAAGAGATCAAGAATGTTAATGGTGCCAAGGATTTCGAGCTGGCTAATCATCCGGGCACTAGAAAGGTAATCGAACGTCGATCATGGAGAAAGAGTCAACGATCTATTAGAGCATTTGTTTTATCGTGTAACCATTTAAGGTCGGCCAACCTGCTGCGAACGGAGTTGGAAATGCAAGAAATCTAGCCAAAGTTTTGGATTTATTCGAAGCTGGAAAGCTGTGCTCGAGGTCTATTTTGGATGTAAGCATTCATCATTTGCTTTGAAAGTTGCTTACGGATTACGTAGCAAGCAGCATGTACTGACAACATCCTGATTCAGAAACTGCGAGAGCCTACGATCGTCGGGAAGTACGATCCGGTTCTCGGCTCTAGAGTTCATAAGGGGCACGGATTCTGCTACACCAAGAGCCCGCTGGTGAGTGTGATTGCCTTGCGATGATGAAATTAGACGCAAGTTGATCGCATAGTGATGACGCACTTCAGGGCGACTGGCAGTACGGTCATCTCGGAGTCGGTGGTCAGAATCTGAGAACAGACACGAAGAGACGCATAACTTTCGCGTATATTACTAACGGAATGAAGGTGCGAGTGTTGCGTCATTACTAGGTAATCGTCTTACTATTACAGGCAGGACAGGGAGAACATACGAGAACGATGAAACGACTTGAAGCAGCATTGTACAGGAGTTACCAAAGTGAGTTTTCAGTATGAGTACTGAGTGAATGGGAAAGAAGGGATGGATGATTCATTTATTTGGTCACACACGCTTCGGGTTATTTAACCCATCATCAGTGACAGCCATGATGAAACGTGGATAAATTACATTTTTGGATGCTATCGAATCTGGGAAGCAACGTTTATCGATTGCTAAAATTCAACTCTTTCCAGAAGTCGATAAGAGGCCGATCGATGCCCACAGTGTCACGGAACTTGTCATAGAGGATTTCAATGGAAATCAGAAGGAAGATTGTACGACGATCGTTGTTACGTAGAAAAAGATCTGCACCAGCCAGAAATTGAGTGTGTCATCAATGTAAAAAGTAATAAAGACGAGTAGACTTGTTTTTTTATTGAGCTGTAATACGAATTGCTGATGAATCTCAGTACCACTGCAAATTACAAACTGCACAACCAGTAACGAGACCATGAGATTTACCTATCACTTTTTTAAAAGGAATTCACTTTAAAGAGCGGTGATTCTTTGATGTTGAACTGAAGAGGAGACAAAAGGGGTAGAAAGAGATTCTCTTCTTTGAGTGGAGCGAGGTGGAAGAGAGGAATGGGTGAAAGAACACTCCGCGAGAACCAAGAGTTTTCCTCTCGGAGGACATAGGGTAATGTGGAGATAGATTTACTTGTCAAGTATTTGAAAGAGGCTACAAATAATGTAAAACCATCAAATATCTTTTAAAATAATCTAAACAAAGGTGATCTCAGTCATTCATGAAGTCATCTCATAAGCAACATACTCAAGATTAATCCATCTCTCTGATCACTTCCATTATGAAGTGTTCGTATTGTAGGAACGAACGACGTTCAATACGACGTTCGAAATAATTTAAAAAATGTAACAATGAAGGAAAATAAAATGTGAATTCATTTTTTCATAGTCTCTTTCCATTCACAATTATAATCGCTGTCAAAATTCACTCTAATAAGACTCCAATTCGATCATTTTGTTAATTAAAAGTCAAACAATACTTTCTAGATCGTACCTTTATCATTCACTAGAATAGCAAAAGCAAATAACAATAACTGTGAAAACAATTCCGTAACTCCGTAACTGTGAAAATCTTCCGTAAACATCGAGGTATAAAGCGATAGGTCTACCCGAAACAATAAAAAATATGAACCGGTGCTGTACTTACAACAGATGCAAGAGATGCTAATTTTTTGCAACTGTCTACGTAAAAAGTGTAGACAAACATAATTATGCAACATTATTACATGGAAGGGATGTTTATCTATTTGCCTAACTGACTCTCAAAAGTGCACGATTGATAGATGCACCGGTAGAAAATGCCGTAACTGTATCAATCAATCGATAACAATCACGTTGTTGAGTGGTTTCGTCGGGAGATTCGAGGAATGCGTCAAGGGAGACTGTAATCACAATGTGTACAGTACTTTTTTAAAAGATTAATAAATTCCAGATTTTTTCTCCTCATTGATACAATGAATTTCCTTAGAAATAAATAATTTTCCGTGATCATTTCGTTAAAGTACAAGTGAATATCTTTTCATAACCAACCTCGAGTGCGAGTCGCGGCTTCTTCCCTCCTTCGCTCTCACTCGGCTGCATTTTGTAGGCATCGACCTTCCTGCAATCGATAAACTTTATTCATGCATTCTCTTCCGGCCCAGATCTCTCAGTTTCACGCACTCTCTAGTCTAATGTAAATTGGTCAGACATTTCATATAACTGGTCAGATCTCTATCGGAAGTTCGACTAACTGGTCAGAGAATGGGTGATTCTTACTAAACTCGACATTAGGGTTGGTTAAAACGGTGCGAGCCGAAGGTGAGCCTCGGCTCGTGGTCGGCTCGTGGTCAAGAGAGAGCGCGCTGTCCGAGCCGCGAGCACGAGGTTAACCGCCGGCTCGCAGAAAGCTCGCGGCTCGCGACGGACCGCGAGCTTTTTTGGGAGGGAGGCGAGAGCGAACACCGTCTCGGCAAAGGAATTGGCCGATCTCACTGATTGCCAGAGAGATTACCGATTCGGCTTACATGGCCTATGTGGTGCAGTGGTTACCGTTTTGCCATTCCACCCGAATGTCGGTGGTTCGACCCCCGCGTCGACGCACTCATTTTTGCTCTCATCCATTTCGATTGTTCTCTATCATTACAGAGTTTTACATCCCTTTTTACGATTTCGGTACATTCTACTCACTCCTTTACCACTTGGAAGCACTACTTTGTGAATGCGAATGCTTCTGATTTCATAAAGTGCGAATCGAGCGAAGGCGATTCTGCATTATCTACAGCATTACGTGGAAATGTACCGTGAAAAGAGATATTCCAGAAGTAATAGGCAGCAATCCAATTGGAGGAGAGCAAAAATGAGTGCGTCGACACGGGGTTGAACCAGCGACATTCGGGTGGAGTGGCAAAACGGTAACCACTGCACCACATAGGCCATGTAGGCCGAAGCGGTAATCTCTCTGGCAATCAGTGAGATCGGCCAATTCTTTAGCCGAGACGGTGTTTGCTCTCGCCTCCCTCCCAAAAAGCTCGCGGTCCGTCACGAGCCGCGAGCTTTCTGCGAGCCGGCGGTGATCCTCGGGCTCGCGACTCGGACCGCGCGCTCTCTCTCGACCACGGTGAACCGGCTCGGGCTCGAGCTTTTCGCGAGCTTTTCACGTTAAAAAGGGGACGGTTAACCTTATACCGGGCTTCACCGATTTTACCAACCCTACTCGACATTCTGTGTATTCCTAGATGGATCAGTCTCTAGACTTTCTCCTTCAAAAAAGTGTCGACCCGGAAAATAGAAAAATGGACCAACGAAAATGTATGAGATCATTAGATAAAATAGTTTCGCATTTCAATAATTAGACTCGTAGCAATCTTTTTTTTTCTACATTCCACATTTCCGAGACACAATTTGAAAAGTAGCATGCATAAAAGGGACTGTGGGTAAAAACAAATCCTATTTTTGGTTAAATAATGCTGCACAATTACTAATCTCTTACTTCTCGAAGTGGGAGATTCTCTTGCGGGCAGGGGGCAGCTGCTCTTCTTCCTTCTCCTCCTCGTTATCAACGACTAATCTGAAAGATTAATCTGTAATCTTTTATCGTTATTCTCCAAAGGGTAATTTTTTTTATATGAATTTATACTGACGTTATGATCGGTTCTTCGGCTCTGGATCGAGCATAGCATCAAAGATAACGGTCTGCATTAGAAAAAAAAGACCAAATATTAGGTACAACTGTAGGCATGCGAAAGTTTCCTAGTCAAGAGAGAGGAGAGAGTCTCGTGTAAATCTCTCATCCCTTATTAGAATGACCCACCGACCGATTCATCACGGCTTGCCGTCGTAATGCCTGCATGAGGGAAACCTCTCGGCAATTTTTGGATGGGCATGGTCCCGCCCTTCGGGGTGTGGCCCATCCTCTCCCTCTCCGCTCCCTTTGTGAAGGGGGCGGAACTAAGGGGGTGGGGCTTGGCACGGATGTAGTAAAGTTCCAAAAAATTACCCTTTCTTCACTTCGGCTACTTGTAAATTCGCACCGTTGATGAAAAGATCCAGTCTGTAGAGGAGGAAACATCAATAATGTTTTCCTCGTTTTCTTCGGCATTCCGTCACTGCTATCTATACTGTAATCGATACAGTAGACTCCCTCCCACTCCCTGATTGCATCATCCCTATGAAAGAACTAACCTCAGTTCCGTATTCGTCGACGTTGCACTAAGTGCCTCATTCAATGTCCTCACTGCCTCATCCCTCTTCTTCTTCAATAGATGGACCTCATGCCTCCTAAAATGTACAATAATCTGCTGGAAGAGACAAAGGTATATTTTTAAATGAATATCTCTCGTGTGTTGATGATACGCCAAATATTCTCTGTTACTTGTGCAGTGAGGGAAACACAAGATTCGCACGCTCTGTCCCATAAATGATTAGCAAAGGGAACTTCCGTTTCAAATTGAAACATTGTCGACTATTGGATATGCGCTCTAAATGGCTCAGGATAAACAAGGCGTCTTTCAAGTCCATATGAAATCAAAGCCCTTTTTCAACAAATCAATAAATATTAATTGTTCCGACTGACGCGCAGTCTCTCTCTTCTCTGCACAAATCAAGCTCCTCCTCCATCTCTCGAAGAACTCTCTCGATTGCCCCAGGCGATCTGAAAGAGCGATACTAAAAAAGGGAGACGCGATTAAATTTAGCCAGGTAAGACAATCGGTAAACTAAACGGTGGATAGTGTTCGAAAGTTGAGACAAAAGCTTAATTAACTATATTCATTTTCAATAGCTACGAGTGAGAAGCAATCAGACGCATGATAATTGTTCTATATCAGAACCTAGAAACAAAATATCACCGTCCCGCTCGGAAACATTCAAATCTGATAGCTACAGTATACCTCCTGATATTCTCACTCAGTCCATCGTTTGCAGATGCCTTGTACTTCGATTCTTCCAACTGTAACAACACAATATCCATTGATTACAATACGGTAGATCATTCCCCACTACCTGGGCGTCCCTCTGGTCCATCAGCTGCTCCAGTCGATCCTGTATATTCTTTTTTTTTAAATACAATATTTATTTTTAAAAAGCACCTTCGTTTCCTGCAGCTCCTTTTTCATTCTCGAATTCGCACTGGTTAATTTCATCTCAGAGATCACCAAGTTGTCCAATTGAGTCTGCAATTCACAACAACTATATAAAATCACCGAAAACATTTTTTTTAAATATTTTTTTTTTCAAATTTGATAATATTTCATGGCCGGCTTCTTAAATATGAGGATGACGCATTTACGGGAAAGAGAAACAAAATTTAATTACAAACGAACCACAATCTCCTCGCAGTTCCTCTTTGAACTCTCCAGAGCCTTCTGCAATTAGTCATTGTAAAAATAGATAACCACGATAACCATAGACCAAAAAGTTCGTTCTAGGGAACAAACCCAGACGTGGACATTTGGAGTGAAATTTCGAAAAATCAGACATCATTCTCGATTTTTCAAACTAAACCCATAAAAACCAGACATCATTTGGGACTTTCGGGGGGGGGGGGAAACGTGTTTGGTCTATGACGATAACAAACTCCATAATCGATAATGTAACCTTGATCTCCATCAATTCCCTCTTCATTCTTGCCGTTTCATTCTCTGCCCGAGCACTCAAATTCCTCTCTTCTGCCAATGACGAACTCAGTTCTTTCTGCAAACCACACATCAGTTACCGGATGATTGCTCCACAATGAGAAATGAGAATGTACAGGCTACGGTATTCTGGTTGCTACCGTAATCACTGTGTAAAATCTTTCGGTATTCTACGCACATATACTCGGAAATATGTGATTGATTCGAGCCACATTCCACTATTGTTTTCTACTCCAAGTCCTTTTGATTTTTTTGTATGGAATTAAGACTAGGTACTTTTATTTCACTCACATTCGTTTTCCTCTCAGCAGCCAACGAGCGATCCAATTTAGTCTGAAATGAATTATTTTAATTTATCAATTCAGACGGCCCGACGCACTACGCAATAAATATTTATAAATAATAGAATGTATAAATAGTCACCGTGACGTCATCCAATTGCCTCTTCATTCTCTCCATTTCGCTTCTCATTTCCTTCTCAGCAGTCTGCGATTTTTCTAGCTCATTTTGCAATTGCTTCTAATCATATTACTTTGCAACATATCGGTCTGATACTACGGCTACTGAAAGAAATGATCAGACTCTCCTCATTCTACACGCTCTATCGTCGATCAGTCATAGCGAGAAAGCATCCAGAATTGAGAGGTCAGACCATTACTCGGTACTGAACTGACCACTCTGGAAACTGATAAAATATAGGATATGAAAATGCAAACCATCTTTGATTAGAATTATCTTTGTAAAACATCTATGATCGCACCTCTACTTCTTCCATCTCCCTCCTCACTGTTTCCACTTCATTCTTCGCTGCAGTAACTGCGTCCCTCTCAGCAGCCAACGCATTTTCCTGTTCGATCTGAGATGGTCTTATTGTTAGGACAGTCAAAATAGTTATCGAAAGACTCCAACCGGGCATTAATCCAGTGAAAGAAACGCTAATTCATCTGGTTCAATTGAATAACCCAGTGCTCGTGTGGAGGCACAGCTACTTCAGCTAGAAAGTAACTCTGCAGAGCTGACGTAGTGCTGAATTCTGGCTACCTTCTAGCTGATTTCCGCCAGAAGGAGCAATAACTCACGACTACTGGGTTGTAGTATTCAAAGAAACAGCAATCACTATCAGCATAATAATCCAATTAGGACTTATAATAATATGTTTATCGAGTTATGTACTAATCAATAATACTGCAATGCTGTTAGCCTAAGGCTAACTACAGCGACTTACACATGATTATTCTACGACTCCAACCGTGTACTAATCTAGCGACAGAAACGCTAATCCCGAGGGTTCAATTCGCTAGTACCTGTACTATGGTTCACTTATTGGAAGTATTGAAAATGAACTAGCCACCTGCTATCTCTATTTCACTCAATATTTCACATGCGTCACGGTCAGCGTTCCTTTGTTCCCCATATTTCCCATTTGCAATATCTTCCAATCTGAGAACCCTCCCTACCCAGTACCTTTGTTGCCTTCACAACTCTTGCCCATCTCTTCGCTCCTTCTTTCTCTGCAGCCAACTCTTCTTCCAATTCCTTCTGAAATTAATTTGCCAATTTAATTTCATTTAAATCTGTTTTACTACAAATCCCTTCACTTGATCTTGCTGAGTACATATAGTACACATTTAGAACTCATATAGTATTACTTTTAACTTCACTTTAAAACACACCTTTATCTCCTTCATTTCCATCCTTATCATATCCGTTGCAATATTCGCTGATTCTGCGGCTCCTTTCTTCTCCTTCAGCAACTTGTTTAGTTCAATCTGCAATCAATCGATATTACCATATTTATAATATAAGGAGATTGCTGAAGGAAACTGTTTCTATATACGAATGACTAGCGAATGATGAGTCGGTAACGACAGTGTTGACTAGTGTACGATACGAGCAAAGCCGATAAGAATGGATGCAATTAATTTCGAAGTATTCAACTAGAGATAGAAACCATAATCACCCGGGGCCTTGTCTACATCACACAGATCGCAAAGTTGCTAGGAGAACGGTTCTTCAAATTTCCGTTTCTCAGAAAAAGATTTCCAAATTCATTCCACGCGCTCACCGAAACGAGGAGCATGTGAATGAAGGTGAGTTGGAGAATCATTCTCTAAGAAAGGAAACTTTGGAGAACGTTCTGGCAAATTTGATGTCAGTGAACCAACCTTGACTCCTTCCATTTCTCGTCCGATTCTCGTTGTTTCTTCCACTGCTTCACTCGTCTTTTTCCTCTCAGCTTCCAGTTCACCGTTCAATTCCATCTGAAATCAGTAATTCTCTAGAATCGCTACTGGTCGGGCCAATCGACCACTACCGTCCGACCACCAAATACCGCTAATCCAACCGTCAGATGCTGCATATCCAGCGAATCGACCATCCTACCGGACTATCGGCGATTCTAGAGTTACTAAGAAATGTAATACTGTCCTAACAAATAAGAGTATTCGATTGCAACTCTTTCCATTCTGAATCCGCTCTGGATTTCATATAATTTAAAACAGTACCTTGATATCCTCCATTTCCCTCCTCAATCTTTCCATCGAATTACTTGCTCCTTCCCCTACTTCTTTTTTCTCCTCCATCAACTTATCCAATTCGATCTGCAATCAATCGATATTTATGACAGGTATCACGAGAGATTGCATGAAAACACACCCTTTGGGGAAAAACTTTCAAAAAATATTTTTTGATTTCGATGAAACTTTTTTATAGGACTACCCTGGAGACAAGAATTTGATCAATCCTGGTCCCAGGATCCAGAACCGGCTTTTAGGAATTCTCCGGTTCTGTCGCCGGAATCGGCATATCTCATCGTAAAATGGTGCTAGAAGGCTGCGGTTGGGCTTAAAAAATGCAGAAAAAACGGGCGCATGATTTTTCTGTTGAAATGCATGCACCATCTCTTCAACTGAAAAAAATAATTTAAAAAATTTCAAAATTCGCGTTTTTAAAAATTATCAACTACCCTCAGATGGCCCGGCGGGGCAAAATAATTACGAAATTATGAAAGAGGACGTTGAATTGTACCAGAAAAAAATTAAAAGTTAAATATCTGGTATGTTCCCGACACCGAAAAATCGCTTCGAAAGTTGTGACTAATATTTATCAAAATTCACAATTATGAATTTTTTTCTAAATAACGAAATTTTACTTCCCATTGCGGTGTAACTTTTTTATGGGACTACCGTGGAGACAAAAATTTGATAATTCAAGGTCTCAGGTTCCAGAGCCGGCTTTTAGGAATTCTCCGATTCTGACCCCGGAATCGGCATATCTCATCGCAAAATGGTGCTAGAAGGCTGCGGTTGGGCTTAAAAAATGCAGAAAAATCGGGCGCATGATTTTTCTATTGAAAGAAATGCACCATCTCTCAAACTGAACAAAATAATTTCAAAAATCTCAAAATTCTTAGTCAAAAATTATCAACTACCCTCAGAAGACTCGGTGAGGCAAAGGTTCTCTTCAGAAGGCAATAACAAATAATAGGAATCTGCATTTTCAGCTAAAGATCATAAATAGTCAAAAAAAACATTAATTATGCGCCACCTTTTTCGGGCCGAGATTATCTATTTCAGAGATAAGTGAATTAACAATAAGATAAATATTAGTCACAACTTTCGAAGCGATTTTTCGGTGCCGGGAACATACCAGATATTTAACTTTCAATTTTTTTTCTGGTACAATTCAACATCCTCTTTCATAATTTCGTAATTATTTTGCCCCGCCGGGCCATATGAGGGTAGTTGATAATTTTTGAAAATGCGAATTTTGAAATTATTTTTTTCAGTTGAAGAGATGGCGCATGCATTTTAACAGAAAAATCATGCGCCCGATTTTTCTGCATTTTTTAAGCCCAACCGCAGTCTTCTAGCACCATTTTGCGATGAGATATGCCGATTCCGGCGACAGAACCGGAGAATTCCTAAAAGCCGGTTCTGGATCCTGGGACCAGGATTGATCAAATTCTTGTCTCCAGGGTAGTCCTATAAAAAAGTTTCATCGAAATCAAAAAATATTTTTTGAAAGTTTTTCCCCGCCTCATGCAATCTCTGGTGATACCTGTCTTATACCACCATCATCATATAACGTCTTTCGTAATATGAGTCACCCACAGATGCATTACCGCCTTTTTTCTAAGACAACTAAACCTAATCGCTGAAGTAAAACGAGAAGAGTATTAGACCAAATAAAGAAACACCGATCCACCAAGTGCACGACCACAAATCCCACCTTGACTCTCTCCATCTCTCTTCCGATTCTATTCATTTCTTCCACTGCTGCAGACGCACACTCCCTCTCATGTTCCAATTCGGAGTTCAGATGCTTCTGAAATGAATCTATAGTTACCAATTAATCAAGGTTTAAGATAAGTGATCAAATCACGAAATGAGAGATATAATCAAAACTAAATGGCATGAAAAACGGGCAAATGATTTTAAAAAAAAGGAAGTTGAGGTTAGCCAATCCGCCGTAACTGGATGATGAATACTATAATATTTTAGAGAGTAACCATTTCATTATATCCGTTTCCAAAACTCGAGAGCATTAAACTGTTGATGAAACACACATCTAGCGGGATCACTTATTCATTTTCCCACCTTTACTTCCTCCATCTCCTTCCTCACTTTTCCCACTTCCTCCGTTGCCGCAATCGTCCTTTCTCTCTCCTCAATCAATTGCTCGTCCAGCTCCTTCTGAAATTAATCGACCGCATTTGATCTTTGATCTCTTCGTACGTACTGGGTGAATCAATCACGATATTTGCCTAGCTTGTCATTACAAATGATGAACAGCCCTGACAACGCAGTACTAGCGGTTATTTTGCACATTATTTAAAATATTTCGTATCACGTTCCCTTTCGTATTTGCTTCCCAGCCTACCTTGATCTCGTCCATTTCCCTCCTCATTCTCGCCACTTCATCTCTGGCAGATGTGCTCAACTCCCTCTCAGCAGCCAAAGCACTTTCCGTTTCCCTCTGCAAATCAATCAATATTTATCCGTTTCTTCGAAACAACTGCTTCAATGTTGTTCAAATATGTATCGTAGTTATTCCATCTGCCTACCGTAACCCATCTGTCTACCGTACCTGCATCTCTTCCAATCTCCCTCTCATTCTCTCTGTCTCCTTCATCGCTTCTACTGCTCTCGTCGCTGAATCGTGCGAATTCTTCATCAACAGCTGCAACTTTATGTTTGGACGAATCTCACAACATAAATAGGTACGGTAGTTACCATAACATGCGCACTGAGAGGGGTTGCAGTATCCTCAGGATGCCACCACATCGCCGTAATGCCATTATTTCATATTTACTTTCTCTAGCGTGTTTTGTAGAGAACATATCGGTAATTGGCTACAGTAATAATGTATCAATAGCACAACGACATTTCAATAATTGTAATACTCTAATTTACCCACACTGTACTTGTCAATCCAATCTGCTCGTTCGCTTTCCTCCTCCTTTTTCCATTGATCGAAACGCCTAGAGAACAAAAAGTGATATGATTATATGATAGATATTCGATAATATTTTCTACGGATGCTGGATATTCATATTGCTGTTTTTTTAAGCGAGAGATCGGTAATACGGCTGATAAGGCGAGAGAGTCAGAGATAGAGAGACTGTCTGAGGGTATGCTTAATACCGAATCGGCATCCCTAGTATTCACAAGCCTTTACAGGGCCTGAATGCTACCGTATCTCTCAGTTACCGTACCTCATGGCCTCCGCTCTCTCCTGCGTCGCACGCTGCTCCGCTGCCACTCGCTCTCGCTCCGAATCCTGGATTTATTGATTTTTCGCAAACTAGTGATGGACAGATATTATGGTAGTGACCTACCAGATATTTATCGATCCACTCCATCGTTTGGGAGTGTGTCGAGCTCCGACTCTGCAGAGAGTTCAAATATGGTTGGCATTATTACCACTAGCTCGAAGCACAGGGCTGCATAGGGAGATGAGGTAGCCAGTGGGCACACATTCCGCAGTCACATGCTCCGAAAAAAAAAAGAGTAATCAATCAATTCCTTCACAAACCTCCTCTGCATCCAGTAATCGACGTTCGAATTGTGCTGCTCTCTCTACGAAATCGACCATTTCCCTGAAAATAGTAGTCATAGATGAAAAATTTACTCATACCGCTCTTTGCTTTGCGACATTGAAAAAACATTTCATACAAAAAGCAAAATATGCAATTGACAAACGAGAAACACATTTTACCTATTTTTTCTAACCGATAACTCATTAAACTAAGCGATCAACCAGAGTACCGTAATCTTCACCTCACATTCGTCGACACCTCATCCGGGTACTGTAGGTTGACGTTATCGATTGGATCTTCTCCCGCCACTCCGATCGATGGACTACCATTCGATGGCTGATCACCTTCACCGGAATGAGGATCCACCCCGCTCATCTGAGAGGAAAGGTTACGGTATATGGTAGGACAGGGATCTTCGAGCAGGTTGTTCTAACGAAGCGGGAAAATAAAATCAATTAGGATATTGAATAGAAGAAGACACGAATCTAGAAGAACAATGAAGAAAAATAATAAAATAAACAGCCAGAGGTTGAGCCTGCGAGAAAAGTGAGCGCCAAATTTTGAAGCTTTCCTCTCTCCATGAAATGAGTAGCTATTGCATGCGAATAGGGATGTAAATGGAAGTCGCAGAGTGAACCCGGATGTAAGTCTCGTTTGGTAATCGATAAATGCTAATAAATAGATAAGTCGCATAGATAATCGTAGTCATCACATTGAGATGGTACGGTACGTTTAAGGCGATACAGTAAGAATATTACTTAATCAACGAGTAATAGAAGATAGCGAAGTGAGAGATCGTCTACCCAAAAACAACATCAACAACACGAAGAGGTTTTTATATTTTTATTCAAATTTTTTTGTAATTTTCTTTTTTTCAAGTTTCGATAGTTGTCTTCGCAGCACACTTCATTATGACTGATAACAATAGCAACAAAAAGGGGAAAACCTGCAGTAAATCGATAATCATGAATTACATCGATAATCATGAATCTTCTACCCGTCATCGATCGACACGTTCACAGAAACCAACAATCGTGGAAATAAAATGATGTGAGACTTCTCAAAAGAGCATGTGATTAGGGTGAAACTAGTACGCAATTATGTCTATAATTATAAAGATGCTTCGAGCAGTAAAACCTCAAATTACAGATAATAAACCTCTATACTACGTGTGATCTACACAGAAAGCGAGTGTATTATTAATTGATGAATGAAACAGGGAAAAGGCGGGTCGCAACAATATCAACAGCTACTACTAGAGATGCTAGTTCGGTATTCGTATTACGGCTGATAAAGCGAAGAGATTCAGAGAAAAAAAGAGACTGTCAGAGTAGTTAATACCGAACCAGCGATCCTTGCTACTACTAACTAGTGAAAAGTGCTGTTTTTGTTCTGCAAATTCGTAATTCGAAGTGTGGTGGGGACGAATCGGGGAGTGGAAGAGGTGGAGGCAATACTTGTGGAGGAGGAGGAGGCCACACTTGTGGAAGAGAGGGAGGAGAGAGGGCTCGAGTAGGCAGGAGTTGAGGGAGTCTTCCCTCCACTCTTGACTGGGGACACTTTGACGGCTTGGAATCGACCTCGTTTCCACTTGAACGACGAGGTGGCCGGGTCGAATTCGGGCGGGCAATCGGCAGACACCAAATCAGCCTGCAATGGTAATTGGAATGGTTAAATAAACCTAAGATCCATTACTATTTCTCAGAAGACTGCAAATACACTATGACCACAACTGCTCAACATCCAGCTATTTCGCTCGCTCCAAATATCTCCGTTTACCCAAGGATGAAACTACAGTTACCTGGCACTACACTACTACCAGCTAACAGTAGAAAATGCAATCTATAAACTACCGTAATCTGTTCACTCACCTCTCCCTCTTCTCCCTTTTCTTCCTCCTCTTTCTTCTCATTTATCGCCCTCTTTCTGCTCTCTTCCATCTTCTTTTCCCCGTTCTTCACTACTTCTTCAACGACGGGCTTGCTTCGGGCGCTCTCGAGTTCACTGTCAAATTGTATATAATAATATATTCGGCGCAAAAAAGAGGAGAATCGGCAATCCTACAGACACACTGCATTTCACAAACCTGCGCAACACGAAACTCGCTGGGGATATTTAATATATCGTGTGATCAAGGAGGAGAAAAGAAACATTACAACTAGAGACAAACTACATTTAACAAACCCGCGCAACACGAAGCTCGCAGGGAATAGTGGAATTTGGGTACTGTGGTGTTAGTTTTCGGAAAAAGGAAACGGAAAAAGGCCAATATTTGAATTCCCGCAATTTCTTATCTCAGTTCTCCGTGGAGCAATCGACTCAAAAAATTCGAATATAACATTTTTCGACTCTTTTACACCTATAAACGAAATTTTGAGCCGATTGCTCCACGAACAACTGAGATAAGAAATTGCGGGAATTCAAATCTTGGCCTTTTTCCATTGCCTTTTTCCGAAAACTAACACAACATACATCTCACATTCAGTTTCTTTCTATGCTGAGAAAGATTACGACTATGCGATACTCACCCCTCGAGCACAATGATCCTCTTCCGCGTCTCCATTAGCTCCTCGAGAAGCTCGCCCGACCTGAAAAGAGACCAAGGATCAGCACGGTAGTAACGCCAATAAACAAATAGAGAACTCAAATACGTGTACGGAACTTTTGGTTATGAGTATGATAGTTAGCATATAATAGGCAAGAAATGTAGGTCAATCTAATTACAGTTGGATCACTCCTCACTAGGGCTGTCTAAACGGAATTCATTTCGGGTTGTTTTTATTTCTCATCTCAGCACTATTCCGGAATGCGTTCGTCCCGCCTTTTCTCATTTAAAACGCGTTCTCCGTAAGAGCGCAGTGAAGGGTCGGGTAAAGTTGCACAACTCGGTCAAAATGGTAGCCCGGGGCTAAAACTTTGGTAACATGACCCCTAAGGGCAAGGTATGCTACAACCATAATATTGACCCGAAATCTCAAGTTTTGACCTACCGAATCGATTTTTTCAAACTTTTGATTTTGATGTCATGTTATATATCATTCGAAAGAGCATGAAAAGTTATGTCATAAGCCATATTTTTACTGGATTCAAATGAAATTGAAGAGACAAATCTCGTGAAATCGAAATTTTTCGGTCGTTTTAGTGAAAAATCGATCTGGCTACTAGGGTCAAAATGCCCTCCGCCCTACCATTCTTGTACATAAGATATCTTGTCCATAGTTGATTTAATTTTTATTGTTTAATTGCCACATTTTCAGTTTGGTCGTGGTGAGATCAACGGCCGAATGAGACACACATATTATCTCTACTCTTATGTTCATTTTTATATTTTGTGAACCATACAAGATTCGACTAATTTTCTTTCAGTAATATATTAGGCATTTATGGTGTACAATAAAACTTTAAAGATCTATACCTCTAGTGAATTGATCAAACGATTAAAATTGATTATTTTTAAAAATCTCCGAATCCAAAATTCGACATCACAAATTTCAATTATACAAGAAGATAGCCATTCGCGAATAGCTTGGAAAATCTTAGAAGATGTGTGTAACCAATTTTGCTGTACATAATGTTTTGATAGATCAGCGATTTCAGGTTGAAAAAATTAAAACTTCAAAATTGTCGAAAAAAATTTCAGTAAATATTTTTTTCTGAAAGTCACAGTAATCAAAATGGCGAGATATTTTGTATTTACAATGTGCTTATTGCACTACATCAACTGGCTAAAGAACAGCTAATTTGAGAAGAAAAAAATTTTCACAAAAATACCATGAACCCGGGGTCATGGAACAAAACTGAAAATCTGTTTTTATAAAATATGAGAGAATTAAGGACTAGACAAGGGCCTGAAATATAACTTTACATCAAAAATGGTGTGTATGGCCTGACCGCAAAAAATAAGGGAAATTTGATTTTCAGTTTTGTTCCATGACCCCGGGTTCATGGTATTTTTGAGAAAATATTTTTCTTCTCAAATTAGCTGTTCTTTAGCCAGTTGATGTAGTACAATAAGCACATTGTAAATACAAAATATCTCGCCATTTTGATTACTGTGACTTTCAGAAAAAAATATTTACTGAAATTTTTTTCGACAATTTTGAAGTTTTCATTTTTTCAACCTGAAATCGCTGATCTATCAAAACATTATGTACAGCAAAATTGGTTACACACATCTTCTAAGATTTTCCAAGCTATTCGCGAATGGCTATCTTCTCGTATAATTGAAATTTGTGATGTCGAATTTTGGATTCGGAGATTTTTAAAAATAATTGATTTTAATCGTTTGATCAATTCACTAGAGGTATAGATCTTTGAAGTTTTATTGTACACCATAAATGCCTAATATATTACTGAAAGAAAATTAGACGAATAAAATAAAATTGAACATAAGAGTAGAGATAATATGTGTGTCTCATTCGGCCGTTGATCTCACCACGACCAAACCGAAAATGTGGCAATTAAACAATAAAAATTAAATCAACTATGGACAAGATATCTTATGTACAAGAATGGTAGGGCGGAGGGCATTTTGACCCTAGTAGCCAGATCGATTTTTCACTGAAACGACCGAAAAATTTCGAATTCACGAGAATTCTCTCTTCAATTTCATTTGAATCCAGTAAAAATATGGCTTCTGACATAACTTTTCATGCTCTTTCGAATGATATATAACACGACATCAAAATCAAAAGTTTGAAAAAATCGATTGGGTAGGTCAAAACTTGAGATTTCGGGTCAATATTATGGTTGTAGCATACCTTGCCCTTAGGGATCATGTTACCAAAGTTTTAGTCCCGGGCGATCATTTTGACCGAGTTGTGCAACTTCACCGACGTTCTTATAGAGAGTGCGTTTTAAATCTCAATATCATCACGCAATGCCGTCATACAAATCGTATTTTGTGGATGAACGATTTATATTCCAAAATCGATAACACTTAGCCTCACTTGGTCGTGACGAGGAATGCGTTTACTCTTCTCAACTCCTCCAAATCCGCCTCGGCCACTTTCAGCTTCGCCTGTTGATTCGCAGCTTCACTCTCGCTGCAAAGACCAACTTGATATTCATGGATGTTCTGGACTTAATGGAGGGTTCGAAAAAAAACAAAGTGAATCGTAACAAACCACTTTCTGTAACAACTCAAACACTTTTTAAAAAATCAAATATTACGCTATCCAATGGAAAAAGGACATATACAATGTATAGTAAACCATCAACGTACACCGTCTTGACCATCTCTTATGCCGAAGCAACGATGTTTCTATGTCAAACCGTACCTCTCGACTCTCTTCTCCTCCATCTTCTTAATCTGCTCCTTCATCTCCATCCATTCCTTCTCATTTCTCTCTTGTATCATCGTCCTTCCTCGACTGCCCGCCACTTCCGTCTCCAATTCTGCACACTTCGCCTTCAGATCCTCGCACTCTTTCCATCTGCGGAAATAAATATGACAAAAAGATATATTACTTCAAAATTGCTGTCGCTTTGCCTGTTATAGGAAAATTTTCAGAGCATCCCTGAATACGACAACTTTACCATGACAGCTATCCTATAGGGTACTTTTGCAAAAATATTTGCCAAAAAATACATTGTAGAGCTCTCTTTCGCTCTATCAACATAAGGCAGGATATCTAGGGACGTCCGTTGACGATAAGATATAATAAACTCTTTTTAAAAACTGACTTTTCGCATCGTTCCTTCGAAGCCTTGACTAGCGATTCGCTGGTCCGCTCAAACTCCGCCTGTAGCGATGTGTACTTCTTGCCACCGAGATCGGCTACTCCTTGCCTGCCATTGCATCATTACTAGTCAATCCCAATTATTGCGTGATCACTAGACAATCGGGTCGAAAGGTATGTATACGACTTCAAAAGATACGTAGCCATTTCCTTAGTATTTCTATATCTAATTTCTTAAAAACTAAACCAATGTTGGACATTTTCTTACTTCATCTCGAACAATCCAACAAAGATCTTTCTGAATTCTGGTCTTATGGGCAATCACCAGGTTTTGTCACTGACCCTCCCGTTTTTTCACATACACGCAACAATTCTTGCTCATCTATGGTGTACATACAATTGGTTGAACTTCTTCTCCGACCGTCTCAATGCTTCTCTCAATTCTTCCACCTTCATTTCATTCTTCTTCTCTGTTTTCGGATGATCCTTCGATGCATCGTCATGCCTGCACAGATAAACATAATCACACCTTATTTGATTTATAAAAAATGTTATATTAATTTTTGTAGATATTCCGTAATATTGTGATTATGCGACGAGCAAGTGGATGTTAGTGCACAAGCTGTGGGCATAATTCATTTGGCAAGAAAATTCACGACCCCTATAACACAGGCGTAACAAAGACAACAGAGTGTACAGCGGCTACCTATCTTATCGTAATCAGCTTACCCGCTAGTGATTCTTTTCCTGTTTCTCTTCCGGAGTGACCGTAATTCCTGTCTGTCCTTATCCAGTTGCTCGTTGGCAATCTTCGCCTCCGCCTTCTCTGTCGCACTGACCATTGCATCATCACTATGCAATCCACAAGCGCAAATGAATACTATCAGTGTGGAAGATAATCAAACCATCAAACAGCGCTATGTTAGCCGTGATGGTTAATGTAACAAAGGGTAAAAATGTGTAGAGGGTTTAAAAGTGGGAGACAAATGTTTTTGCTGTATCACCACCGACACTCCCATTCTTCCGGGCTAGAATTATGCGGATTACAAGCAAGAGTGAAGTGGCGGAGGCAGCACAAAGGTGTGAAAAGCGACATGCGTGGCATACGGTAGTAGGAAAGAAGCACACACTTAACTATGTTAGCATAGCAAATGATAGCAGGAGGATACCGTACATCGATCTCTCGGCCCTCTTCAGTTTCTCGTGCAGTTCCTTCTTATCCTTCTCCAATTTATCACATTTCTTCTCCACATCTCGAAGCTTGTCCGACCTGCAACAATTTTATAATTACCATACTCACTCGTACTTGTTTATGAGAGTATTCTATTTTTTTCTCATTTTAAACAGTGATGGGCTAGACTTTTCGAAGAGTTTTCTAATTGCGAGGGTAAAATTAAAAAAAAAATTATTCTGGGAAATGCTGTGGAACTTTATGGCCCCGTTCCGGACGCCAATCGAATATCAAGCCAAACTTGAAATCAAAGCTAATCTTCAATCGAACTTTTCCATTCACTTCATATTTAAGGACAAGATATTGGATCGATAAACTCACAATTTCTCCTTCTGTTTATCCAACTCTGCTCGCCGAGTCGTCTTCGCTTCCTCGAGGTCGGATCGGAGGCTGGAAAAGGCAAAATGAGTGCTAACATAAAAATAGGAAACTGAACTGTGACACTGCCTGACTATCAGTACGGTAGGTTATCCATCGTAAACTGATTTTCTAACCCTTATTTCCTTTGGGGTTTTCTTACAAAAAAAAAGAGTTGGAAAAGCAGCCAAAATTGCGGGAATTCAAATCAAACTACTTGTCCGAAGGCTTCCCGAAAAAAAAACAAGGACTGCATAACTGACCCGTTCATAATCGGCGCTACTTGCACGAGCTGTTCCTCGGCGTCTCTTCGTCTCCGCTCAGATTCCGTCAGTCTCTTCTGCATTTCACCGTCGGATGACGCAATCGATACCTCCAATTAACCATTTTGCTGAGAGAAAATAACGAATTATCGGCCTATTTGCGTTCTATCATGACAAATGCTAACCGATGCAGATTGCCGTCCCAATGTTTTCGCTAGAAACGTCAAGTGAATATTTTCGAACACATCTTATACATCACATGTATCTAAATTTGCCAAAATATTAGGCCTAGGAGACCTAGTCCCTAGTCCCCCATCGCAGAGAACTCGCTTGTGATCTACTCATAACTGCTTTTTTAATCTAATCGCAGTGATTTTGGAATTAGCTCTGAAATTGTTCGAATTAGATTCCAATTTTTATTCGATTATATTACAAACGAGTTGTCTGAGACGCAACGATTTCCCAATACAAGTTTTAATCACATTGATTCGTTCAAATTTTCATGTTGTTTATCGGTACTCTCGCCTACGTCATCTCAAATGAAATTTGGAGAATCATCTCCCTCCCCATATCTTTCCTCTATTTCGTGCCAAATTTCAAATGTTGTTTTGTCTCGGGCGCAAATATTTTATTAAAAATAATTTAATCTCACCCGTAATCTCTCCATCTCCTCTCTCAATCTCTTCACTTCGTCCGCCGCTTCATCAGCTCGACGGTCGCTTTGGCACGATTTCACCAGCTCTGCCTGCAAATAATTTTTTTAGTTATATTTAAATTACTTATTCAGTGCGGTACGCATAATCATGCTTAAGTGATGACACTCCGGCTTTTCAGCGCAGCATGTGCTTGTGATTGTTATTTCACAAGCTGCGCGACTTTCCGTACGGGGTCTTTCAACAGAAACACAGCATGCGCGCCCGATTGATGTAGGGGTTGACGCGCGATGCGTCGAACCCTACACCAATCGGACGCATGATGTGCTGAAACACCGGAGCAGAAGCAGATGTGATTATGGGATCTCACTACGCTTGCTAATTTGCGTGTGGTTGCCCCTTTCCAGATTCCCTCATCCATGAATGCTATTTCTTGCACTCGTGTAGTGACAAGTACTCACACATTTACGTACATGATGTACTCTTGTCGCGTTCGATAAGTAAATAAATCTTGCTATATTATTTAGGGATAAATCACCTTGTACTTGTTAAACCATGTCGTGACAGCAGCATTGTCCTTCTGCTCCAGCTCATCAATGCGACTACAAAATATTAGTTTTTTTTTAAATTTAAAACCGTTTTGTAATTTCACGGCGATCTTGTATTATATATTGTATTCCCACATTGGCTACAGTACAATGTGATATCGATATTTATCTATTGATTACCGTCATAGATGGGCTAGTATGTAACCAACAGAACCTTCTCGCTTTTGACGAAAACCGACCCGATTTCGGTTCAAGTAGTCAATTTTTTTGGATCAGACCCTCCCGCCTTTGACTTCGCAGCAAAAACCCTTGCCCATCTATCGATTACCGTAATCAGCTACCGTACCTTGATGCCCCCTGTCTCTCCTTTGCCGCCTTTTTCTCGGCTGATATGCGTCGACGCTCCGAATCCTGCAGTTATGCATATTTTTGGTTTAACTTTTTTTTTTACAATGCCTGAAAAAAAGATAATTGCCAAAAAAATAATCAACTCTTGACACGCTATGTGAAGCACAATGTTTCAACTAACAATAAGTGGCATAGTTCCCGTAGTCATCAATACACAACTATTACAAATTCACCAAAACTCATACAAAATAATAAAACGTTCCGCGGCTAACCACACGTTTCGCTGGCGATAGAGCATGCCAAAACAAGAGAAATACCGAGGTATAGAAAGAGAGTACACGCACCAGCAGTCCATTTAATACACGAATCATATTAATTTTCAATTACCGCATATAAAATATAAAATAAATAAATAAGTAAATACACCGTACCGCGCACTGCTCCATCCAAGTCTGACTCTGCACCTCCGCTACATCGCGTTCCTGAAAACGACAATAATTAACTAGCAAAGAATCCTCATCAACGCGCAAAATGTGAACTTCTTTCGGTTAAGAGTAATAGACAAAAAAGACATAGAATCACTAAACCTAGAGGTGCTTTATTAGTATTTCGGACCATTCTCAATATCATCTTAATCACTTTATTCTGTTATAAAAAATGACCAACCTCCTCGGCGAGTTTCAGTTTTCTCTCGGCCTCAGCAAGCCGCGAACGTAGGTCACTGCAAAATATAAATACTTATTTCGCATCGGAAATAGTGTATATGAAATAATAATGCACACATGACAAGTTCAAATGTGCCTTTACAATTATACTTTCGCCATTTACACATTACTATCGTAATCATTTATCAGAGAGAAATAACCCACTCCACGATGTTCATTCCGTTCTCCTCTCCATAATTATCGATCGGCTCGTGCTTGATTCGGATCGCTGGTAGGTCACTGCTGAAGCCGCTGTCTCGAGAGGAGCCTGCATAATAGAAGATTTACGACCGGTCAGTTTGCAATCGGTTCTTTTGTTGTAAAACAACCAAAACAATCAATTAGTTTGCTTGTTGACTACGCAAAAATATGCCAACTTAGAGTACAGTAAAAATAGAAAATACGAATAAGAAAATAAACAAAAGATTACCGATGCCAGCCTCCCTCTTAATGTCCATTGGATGGATTCCTCCCTCTGCTTATCAATCTTCGACGCTATTTGGCACGATTATCTGCAAACACAACGACGTAATCAGTGCACACATGGTCCCATGCAATGGCAAATCAACGAATGATAACAGTAATCGTACAACAGAGGAGCAACTAAGGTGAGAGAACACAGTGTGAGGTTTAGATGGAATGGTGATGATAAGGGTCTCAAGGTAGAAGGAATGGAGTGGGGACGGAGGCAGACTGACACACAGTATCGAGTTGGTATCATGCCAAGAAGGCCTTTTATTGTCAGATTCTCTCGTTTCGCGCATTCTCTCGATGATTCCCTCCTTCTCTAACTTGAACTCGCCGATGCGATTACGGAGGCCGTGAGACTGACACATGATGAATAATCAATGGAGGAACGGGGGAAAGCAGGGTGGCAGCCCTTTCAACTAGCTGTATAGGGGTAATTTCCAATGAGAAAGGGAGGAAGAGTGAAGGGAGCGTGCGCGCGCGACAACAAACTCCCACAGCAGCCAACAGTGATCGATATAAGAGGGATGGAGAAGTGGGAGTAGACCGCGTGCCAAGTAGTGTTGTTAGAGCGAATAATTATATTCGCAAATAACAATGCATTATTCGCAAATAACCCTTTGTCGAATAGGATTATTCGATATAACAACACTAGTGAGAAGGAAAGAATACAGACGAACGGGGATGGGAAAAGATGTGAACATCTGGCAACCCTTTTTGCTTTTTGCTCTCGCTCATTGCAAGAGCGACACCATAAATAGACGAGAGAGGGCAGAGGGAGTAAAGTCACCCGCTGTGCGAGGAAAGCGAGAGTAACTATTTGAGCACAAAGGGTGGCAGACTATGAAAGTATCGGTGTATTAGCCCGAATCAGCTGATCATGACACAGTTATCGCCAAAATATAGACGATATTGTGCTAAGTAAACAACACGAATGGACCAATAACAGGGTCCGCGTGACCCCACGATAGAACAATAATTGTGCAATTCGTCAACGTCTCTGAGTTATCGCCGATAAAGACTGAATAATATGGCATTACAGAGGAAGATGAGAAGGGGCACGTAGGTCGAGTTTAAACGTGGACAAAGGAGAAGAAAGGCGCGCGATGCTGGCCGATCGCGGCAGTTGCTACTTCTCTCACGCGGCTTTTTACGATAAATCGAGAAGGATCGAGAAGATTCGAGAAAAAATTGAAGTTTTACAACCCAAAATCAAATAGTAATACTAAAACTAAGGAGGAAAACTAGTAAACGCACAACAAGCAGCCCCAAGAGAAAGTGAATGCAAAGAGTGAAACCGCTATGAGCTAGGCCGAGCAAGACACGGGAGCACTTTACAGCCATTTTAGAGTGCAATTCAGCAGATTGGATTGTTCTCCGAGTTACGGAGTGGCAAACTACTCAAATAAAAGTCAATAAAGAGGGGGAACAGAAGAAGTAATGCTGAAAACAGAAGAGCGAAGCTTCGCGCTGAAATGAATCGAGTTGAGGGTTACTGTACTTTCGGCTGATCGAGAAGTGATTTATTAAGTTTTCTTCAGTGCACAAACTCTTCAGTTTTTTTAAATATTTAATTTTTAAAAAAAACTAATAATACAACATTTATAGCTGCACTTGATTTTCAGAAGCGAATGCTGCAGATATAGGGTTTTAATGAGATATGTGATAATTAATGATTATTAATAAAAACAATTGCATAGTGATGATGGGATTCATATCATTCTCGTTTCCGCACGAAACGGCTTCTCGACTGAACTGACTGGGCATGATCACAACAAGATCCGATTGATACCCCCCCCTCCAAGAAGATCAGGCCACCAGGGTTGGGCGAAAAAGGTTTGACGGAAAAGGATTCGGAAACGAAAAATTTCCGTTTAAAAAAGTCGGAAAAAAGTCGGAAAATTCGGAAAAAAAACTAATACTTTTCTTTTTTTGCTCAATTTCAAACCTTAATCGTAATTATTTTATCCCGGGAAAGTGTTTTGCAATGTCACAAACGTGTTCGAACACGCCAGGGAAATCAACACACAGTATCCTGCGTTTCCGTTGAGAAATGCTCGTGAGGCTGAGAGCGATCGAAAAAAGTTGCCACGGAGCCACGAAATGGCGTAGTGACAACTTTTTTTTTCGATCGCTCTCGGCCTCACGAGCCTTTTGCAACGGATTAAGCCAGTGCTCTATCTAGCAATGAGCATTCGCCAACCTCCTAAGCTCTCCCTGGACCGTACTTAGCACCAGCTGCCGAGTTCCCCCTGGACCGAACCTGGAGCAGGCTACCGAGCTCCTCCTGGACCGAACCTGCACCCAGAACTATGCATAGAGCGTAGTGTACGCATAGAGCGTAGTGTATTTAACCCCAACACATCCCGGCTAGTTATTTGAAATTTATGAAAAATCTAGTGTAAAAGTCAAAACATTTTCCGAGCATACACGGAAATTTTTTCCGACGAAAAATTTTCCGTCAGAGAGTCGGAAAATTCGGAAAATTCGGAAACGGAAAAACATTTTTCGCCCAACCCTGCAGGCCACCTCTCGTTATCTAGGTTTTTGTATTCACATTGTTTTCGAAATTCTGCATGTTTCCCTAATTCCATGATAAATCTTTTGTTGTATGTGACTGCCGAACAACGAAAAAAAATGCGCACGGAACACTTCATTTCGCATTTCCAAGGCACTCAAATTACTGTAGTTGTCTATACATTAGAATCTTTCTTTCACTGGACTTCACTGAATTCTCTTCATATCGCTCAGCCATCCGTCATATCCGTGATTGTTGTAATGGAGCGAGTTTTGTCCACGGGAGAATACGGCTATGCCCGTGATATCCTCGTCTTCTTTCATACCAATTGAGATCTTCTCTTCTGCTCCTCTGACGTAGAGCTGAACATATCTACATTCATACATACCGTATCTCTTCGAAATCACATTTCCCACGACAATTCACCATGTACTATGTTTGTCATAATGTTCAGAGACGACAAAAAGTCGTCTTCTCACCTCTACTCCATCTCTTGAACTTGTGAGGGTCTTCAGTGGTTTCCTTCTTGAGAAATGGAGGGGATCCGAGATTCCCTTCGTTCTCTCAGAAAACTGCTGCACAACAGTCCAGTGCACATTCAAATCCACTTGGAATGCACAGCCCGGACGTGCCATTGCAAGCTGCCGTATATAACGCTTATAATCACTATATGTCAGAGGGAAATACGTATGCAACTGTAGACTTCTGGGCTGCCGAGCCACGATTTTCAAGGTCTAAAAGTGCCTCTGGTCGTAGCGAGCAGACATTTAAAGTAGTCGCTCGAAGGCCTAGAAGTCTAAAGTCGTTGACGTATTCTATTGCAATAAATTATGCCCAGAAAGGTTCCTAATTCCCTTAAATCATAAATAGTATTTTAACGATACACTGAGCAGCTGAATGGACGGAGTCTTGCGACCGCTGCAGCAGCTCACCGTGTGCAGATTGACGAGATCATTGCGAGTAGCATCACGGACGGGGCAGTAGATGTACATTCTCATCAATGCTGAGTAAGAACAGAAGATTGTGAGGCAGAAATATAACGGCCCCTATGGCTGAAATAAAGTGGATGCAATAGTTTCTAGAGATATTAATTAGCATGAATCTAAACAGAAGCTAGAGGTTGAAGAGATGTTCGTAAAATGGAGTGAATTTCACGAACGCCTCTTCGACGTCTTATGGGCGGATGGCCTTGTGGTGCTTGCCTAGTGGTGCTTGCACTGCTTGCCAGACGAAGGGTCACGAGTTCGATCCCCGCCCAGGTTCACCAAGCCCACCACCCCCCTCGTTGGCGGTAAAATTGGTAGCAACATTGATTGCGAAAGGTAACGTGCCCCAGAAGCCTAGTCAGCAGGGGATACGTAGACTTGTGCAGCAACCGGCCTTTCCGGTCGGCCCCGGCAGAGTAGTCGCTTGTCGGCGTAAAGTCCTCTTGATTCCGGTAGCAACTTTACTTTACTTTACTTTTCTTCGACGTCTCACTTTGCTGCAGAAGTTGATCTAATATTTGTCATAATTGAATGATGTTTACACGAGTTTTCCTATGACTTCTCTACAGAGAAATAGTTTATGCCATAAGGTTGACACAGAATCGAAGATCCAACTGAAAATTTGTAATGAAGCAAAATTATGCAAGTCACAGTTCCAATCAAATCCGACTTCTTGTAATGAAAGAGCTTCCTGATCCTGAGGTAAGGACATCCCAAACAAAAAGCCACTCAAGGGTAGAAAATATCAAATATTTTACAATCTTGTATCTGTAAATTGGGGAATAAGGAATGCATTGCGGCTATTTTTTGCTTTCACTTTTTTCAGCTTCGTCATAAACTCAGAAGTTCACAATGCTGGTTTCTTGTTTAATGTCGACGAAGTTGAGAAGTTTAATACATTTTTCCTTTTTTTCCTTTATTATTTCAAGCATTAGTAAAGCATTAGCATTTCCTTATAGTGTTTCAATCCATACAGCTCTCGGATTGCTCCGCACAGATGAATGCGCTTATGTAGATAGTAGGGTTGGCCCGGCAAGTAAGGTCTCGAGATCTCGAAATGAGATAATTCAATTATCTCACTCCTTGCGAGAATAGTGAAAATCATTTCAAGGCCTTGTTCCTTGGCAAGGAATGGGATGTCTGAAGTGTTTCAAAAGATCGTATCGATCGACCTGATTTGCATGATGATTCCAATGGTTACCATTTCGAGAACGTGACATCCATCCATTTCCACCCTTATTTGTTGTGATAGTCGGTCGGCTGCGCGTTTTCATGTCCCAAATATCACTTCCCCAAGTGGCCACTTCTAATAAAGTGAGTCTATCATTTACCAGACCACGAAAAACTACTGTAAAGAAAGCTGTTCATTGAAGAAAAAATCAACGACTTATCGAGATCTCGAATTCTCGACAATTCCTCGATCTAATCGAGATCTAAACAAGGAATCGATTCCCCTCATTTCTCACCGAGATCATTTCACTTTATCCGAGAAAAATATCGGTCATTTTTCTTGACAAGCCAACCCTATTATGTAGACTCAGTGAAGCACAAAATAAAATGAATCTGATGTTCTCAGAGACTGTCAAATGTTCTCAGAGTTTTGTTGTAAATTTGTTCGCTACGAGCGACAGTTATTTGAAACAGATTGTATAAATTGTTTGTGGGGCGTGCGTTGGCTTCGGATGACGTAACGTCGAAATCAGTGTTTTGCGAATTCTTTCGCACTTTATCAATAACTATATTTGTCAATTTAAACAGGATCGGTATAATGAAAGGATTTATCATCTCTCATTTGTCATTGTCTGAGCTCTAACTCTGAAATCGCTAATATCGATGGAGTAAAGTGAGAATTGAAGCAATCGCTTCCAATTAGACGATAGAAAAGAGATCGATCGTGTATGACGACTATTTAATTTGTATTCTAATACAGCTTGCAATGGGTCGTTACGGCTGCGAACTGGGAGTGGAGCTGGATGTTGACTGGATGTTGATAATGCAGCAGTTTGCTGAGACTGTGATGGGAATCTCAGATCCACTCCATTTCTCTAGAGAGAATCCACTCGAAACCCTCACAACCTCAAGAGAATGGCAATAGTTTCACTGCAGCGACAATAGGAAAGAGGGCGCGGTAACTATAATAACTACTTTTAAAATCCCAATTTCCCATCCCAATTTTTTTGAATCACACACAACGTTGCCTATTCACGGAATTGCATTGCATATATCGGCTATCGAATACACTTCATATCCTCTAGCCACTCTTCGCCTTGGTGACTGCTGTAGAGAAGACAATATCGTCCAGTTTTGTATGCAATAATGACTGTGATATCGTAGCCGTCCTTCACACCAATAATGGCACTCTTCACTCCTTCCCCTCCGATGTAGAGCTGAGATAAAACAATCTTAGAAAGGAAAACGAACGATGGCGAAGGTTCGCAACAGTGCGAATCGCAACAAGAGGGACCGGAATCGCGCGCATATCGTGCATTGAAAACCCGAAGAGTGCTCACTCTGAAAACCTAATGGCAGTTGCCGGCACAATACACTTATCGGATATGTGATCTGAAACTGTACCTTCAACTGTACGCGCAACTGTCTCAATCCAAAATCGCAACCTCGTGTAATGTGCGCGCTCCCATCGCCACCCCGCCCTTTTTCCTATTGTCGCGGCAGTGAAACTATTGTCAAATGATAGTGCGCTAGTGATGTCGCCTGTAATCCTTTTCTGTCGGAATAGAATGATGTACGAACTGCACCGTCAACTGCATTTTTGTTTTTTTCGGTGCAATGTCTGATGATTCTAAATAGTCGGTGTCTCACCTTTGCCCCTTCTCTTGAGGTTGTGAGGGATTCGACTGGATTCTCTCTAGAGAAATGGAGTGGATCCGAGATTCCCATCACACTGTCAGCAAACCGCTGCATGATCCTCCAGTCAACATCCAAATCCACTCCGAGTTCGCAGCCGTTACGACCGATTGCAATCTGCATTCGTATAACGTTTGCACTAGAGGTGGTCAGTCGAAAATCGGGCATGAGAGGATGAACGAAAGAGAACAGAGGATTTAACCTGAACGAAACAGAAGGGAACCTTTGTCCTCCATTATTTCAGACAAAGACATTTTCGACACTAGTGTGCGCCGTACCCTCATTTCCCATTATTAAACTAGCGCTTTATTCTTTTTCCGGTATTCACCTATCGACAACTGAGATTTCTATTAGTTGTGTTTCTTTCTTAAAATGTATAGTACGCTATGCAGCAGAGTGGGAGAAGTTTTGCGACAGCTGCAGCTCACCTTGTGTAGCAACACAAGATCATCGGAGGTAACAGAGAAAAAGGGGCACTTGAGATGCAACTGTATGGTGGGTGAATGGTCATTGAGCATGCTGAGTACAGTTGAAAAGGAAACAGACGGCTGAAATGATAATGCTGTAATAGAAAAAAAATCTTATTATTTTCACTTATTATTAGTGAAAATTGAAATTATTACCCCATTGATGTCGATGTCTGTCGATTCACAACGGAACAGCGTAAGAAGAGAAATGATACTATCCGGTGCGATGTTGTCGCCGAAAGTCTGAACGTTGTTTTTCAAATTTGTATTCCTCTGTACATGCACCTATATGCAAATTTATGCATACATGCATATGTATATGTTTATGGATATGCATATGTCTCCACGCCTGATTGTGAGGCTCCACCCATGAATAGGGGGAAGTGGACGCCCCTTGCCCCAAAGAGAGCCTCCACGTCTGGAGAGTTATGTTTACATATATATATATATATATATATATATATATATATATATATATATATATATATATATATATATATATATATATATATATATATATATATATATATATATATATATATATATATATATATATATATCCTTGTGTGTAAAGGAAATCAGAGAGACCAGCTCCGTGAAAAATACTGAGCGCATACTCACGACAAAATGCAGTGAGTTGATGGTAGAAGTGAGAGCTATCGATCGAAGAACGACGAAGGATTCAGAAGCACTCAGCGTGTTATCGTAATTATCATGATAGAGACGAATGCGTATTCTGTCCGATCCCTGGACCTGGAGAGTAGTACTCAGAAGGTGTCCCACGAATATTTGGTCAACTGAGTTATCGATGTGGGGAAATAGAGATCGAATACCCGATGAGAGCCTCGAAAATCGCATGTTTCAGTTTTTAGTTTGAAGAAAGTTATGTTTAATAAACTGTCCAAAACTACCAGAATTCTTACAGTATCTCTCATTGAAACTGCAATCTTTTCGCGTTGGGAGTTGGCATTTTGTGGAGAAGAAGTCAGAGAAAGGCAGAGAGATAAGGGGAAACGAGGAGGGTGCGCGAAGGAAACGCGCGCTGCTTTTGTGTTTCACCAACTACTGATAACAGAAATGAAACCTCGAGCATCGGGGATAATACAAGTTTCAATCATTCGTGTTACGCCTTCTTTAATGTGGGATTCAATGTTCATCAATGTACATTGATGCACTCAACATTTGCACACTCTCTTTTGACCGGTCGGTGGATGAGGGAGTGTGTGAAATGAAGAGTACATCGATGTACATTGAAGTGACACTGAAGGGGCTTAACCGACTTGTGAAATAGCTCACCGAAATGCGAACTGAATAAACGAAGTGTCTTTCAATGGCCGATCCAGCCTCATTCACTAAATTGCGGCAACGACGGTCGACCATAGAGAAAAGAAGACGAGAATTCCAAGGAAGGAATCGAATGATGTGGAGAAGATCCTCGTCTGGTAGATCCATCAACATCTACAATCGACCAAAGATGACAGAGCAGTGAGACAATTAGAACACTGAAAGGTATTAGGCGCGACGTTAACGGAACTGCCGTAATATCTGTCAAGTATACTCCATTGTATGCGCGACGCACGCGATCAACTGAGACGTGCTCTATATTGAGCAATTGAAGCGATTGTATCACCATCGCTCCAATAGGGGTGGTTTGTCAACTACAATCTTCCTCTCTCTCTCTCCCCCTTATCATTATTTTTTGCCTTAGTTCCTTTCGGGTCGTTGGCGCCGCTTATTCTCCTTCTCTGATCATCGTTAAATTGCCCATGTCGGTTCCGAGCTACCGGCTAGTGTGTGCTCGCACATTTGTTGTTGCGATAAAGATATAAATATATATTCTTATCATGAGGGATTTGGAAAGGGCATGGCATCTAACCACAGTATCCCTACGAGAGACAAGTCGCCAACTGAGTGTTGTAGTGTGAATATGGTAGAAATGGAGGGCCATGAACTAGAACCCAACAAACAAGAACGAAGCACTATGGAAAAAAACTGTTGTCGTCTACTGCTATCATTAGAGCGAACGAAAGTGAAGTTAGAGGGTAGGAAGAGAAAGTGTGTGTGTTCAAATGGGAAACGTGTGTAACATTGCACAATCTGAACGAAATGCATATCTAGTGCTGTAAATGAGGAGGGGAAAGACGCATGGTATGGTGGATACATTTTTATTTTGTTCAGACAACACAATGAAACTCGTGTTAACGACGTTAAAGAAGGAGCACCACGAACCCAACGTTGCCTAATTTTTGAACAAGTCAATACATTATACCAGAACACGAAAATGGAGCGCGCACACTCGGAATAAGAACAATTTCTACGAAATCTATTATATTTTTGATGAAAATCGATATTATTCACAGGGGAAACATAATTAAATTGTCGGCAACGTCATTTTAGTCGATTGCATGTATTTAGTGTTCTAACACGCGTTGCCTGTCAATTATTGGCTTTTTTCTAGCCATTTGAGCGATGATTTATAGATTACTGTAAATTTTCGGATGCATTACAATGTGATCAGGTGAGTGTCCGCCACAGCACTGCGTTTGGTGACCAAATATTCGTTGGAGGCCTTCTTTTACTTACGGAAAATCACTAAAATTCGATGTAGTATTCAATGGCCATTTGTCGACAAAAGAGAGAAGCATTGAAATGGGATTGGATCCTGCTCCATTTATGGCTTATTGTTACAATTAGCAGTGCTATTCGTGTTCGAATTCTGCCAGAACTTTTTCCTTGGGACGCGGCGAAGTGCGTTGCGCACCTGAAATCATTTTAAAATGTATTATTTTGCTTCTATTCCCCTGCTTCTATTTTTATCTGCTAACGATTGGCTCGAGCGAGCTCTACGTAATTGGAATCTGGTTTCTTTTAAAATCGCCCTGATGACTACTATCTCGGTCTCACCATTTTGTTTGTCAACACGAAAATGAGTGGATTCAGCGCCTGATTTGTCACTGACGACACGGAAGCTGCGATATTGACGATCCACCTCGTGTATTTGTCAAATTTCATCATCGGAGCGATGGTTGAAATGAGACGGCTTATCTGAAACATGCAATTTTCTCCAACTCACGGGGAAATACGTCTACGACTACATAAGTCTAAGCTGACAAGCCATGACTTCAAAGTCTAATAGGCTCATAAAAGGTGCATGGGATTGAGTCAGATATACTTTGAAAATCGTCGCACGGCAGCCCAGAAATCTAGAGTCGTAGATGTATCTAACTCAGAACATGCATGAATATCTGTGTAAAGGATGGCAGACTGGTAGGGTGTCAGGCATATTGTTGCCTAGTAATTACGTAATTAACCACCTCAAGTGCGACAGAAACGACAAGAGCCTGCACGAGAATCTGAATGTCGTCATTAGTCACGTCTCGTTGTGTAGGAGGGGGCTGATCGTCATTTGGAGTTGACGTGACTTGCCTGAATAGAGCAAATCAGATAAAAAAGGATTAGTTCAGAAATTTTCACGGGCTCTTTTAATCCTGAGTCAATGGGCCCCTTATGGGTGTATTTTCCGCTGAATTGAAAAAAATTATATTTAGAACGGTGAGAACAGCAAAATGGTAAAACTGAATTAGATACCAACGCCCATTTACATGCTATTTTCGCACTATCCAACTGTCTGCTTCAATTTGTACACATTCGCCAGAATGGCGTATTTATCTGGAAATTTATAAATTGTGCAAGACAAACAGCATTTTCGTCGATTGCCGCTTCTTTCGAAGGAAGAAGAAGATGAGGATGTAAAGAACGATTAGAAGCAGTGGAATGACGTATCCGGCAAGGGTAGTTGCCTGAAAGGAGGAGCCCTCAGAAAAAAATCACTATCATGACACCAACTGAACATGATTACTTACCTGTAAGTGGATTTACAGGTATAAGTGAACATGTTCACTTGGTGTCCTGATCCTATTGACTTCTGTTCTCAGAGAACGTGACTAGACGGCGTTAATTGACACTTAGACAGCGAGATCGAGCGTGACCACTACTAGTATACCACTACTTTTAGCATTAATGAGCAGAAAAGACACACAGAACAAACACAACACATGTTCAACTGGGATTTGAACAAATTTGAATTCAGAACTAATGTGAAAAGCGACCTGAAACAGCCAATTCGTATTGGGTTGTAGTAGAATAGCTTCGAAAGACAGCGTTTTCCTGCTGAATCTGAAACAAATTATTTTTTAATACGAACCACTATAATTAAAGAACACGTATTGCGATATGTAATATCATCACGACCAACTTTTTCGATGGTCCCATCATCAGCCGAACTGCAGTTATTCCTATAGTTAGCAGCCATGTGCTCAATAAGATCAAGCGAAGTGAATTTCTGAAAATTGTTCACTTATTTTAAATTCGATTTTCGAAAATCTATTTACCCTTGAAAAATCCAAAGCGCTCGCGGAATCGCAAAGACAATGAATCGATTGAGGCCCATGAGAAAAGTGAAGTATAGAGTCGCCTGGGGGAATTAATTATGACTTCACCTAGCTTGAAACATGTTTCACACCGCGCTCAAAACCAATGTGCACTTCTTTCCATACTCTGATAGGGTTTGAGACAAAACAAATAACTTTAAAATAAATTACATGTATCAACTGACTTGATCACCCAATTCAGTCACGATGTCTCCCATGGACCACCACAGTTCTTGCAGCCACGTGGGAGTGTCGTCAACATCTATGAGCATCGAAGGAAAGACGTTTATTGCCTATTTTTATTTTTATTAATTAAAATAAAAATAAGTAATCAGCTCACCTGGAACAGCAAATACACCCCATTAGCGAGCGTTAGTTGCCGGACAATCTTGAAGAATGGAAACTGAAATTTGTTTCATGGGATATGGTTCAAATCAAATCCAGCTTAATGTTAGTACATTATATTGTGATCCATTAGTATATTTTTGTACAGTGCAATATTTATCAGCGCCCCGAAAGCGACACTGTTACATATTGTATTGTGAAAAAATATTGAGTATAAACCTGTGCAAATGTGTTTCTCCCGCTGATTTGTGCCACTGTGAACAACGCGACTGCAATTAGTCCAACGGCGATCATCACTCCATAGATGACAATGCATGTGATGACCAGCGCTGGATTATTGATTGATTATTGATGGATAGTGCCCCACGTGAATATTATTCGTAGGTGTGTAGTGTGTCGGTTTAAAATTTTAAAATAGTCGTAAAAATGAAACTATTGCGATAATAATATGAGATGGCATTGTTATTATTGGCATACGATAAGACGGAGCGTCCGTGTCCAAATCTTGTACAGAACCGTTCATAATTCCCACTCCGGCGCTCATTCTCTCTTCAAAGAAAATGATATTTAGACAAAATAGGAATGTTTACATGAACATTTGCGAACATCGGGTGAAAGTGTTGCATACTCAACATTCGTCACAAAATAATTGCCAGCTTGTCATAGATCCGCTTCAAAGGAAACGGAAGCAACACCAAGTGGTCAACCTAATTTCAGATGTGAATTCGGGGAGTGGACGTGCCGTTTTGGAACCAAACTGAACTGCGTTATTCAGGTCCACAGAAAAAATAGAATCTGGGACAAGATCATAATAAGTTCTAAATGGTTTCCCCCCCAAAAAAAATATCTACAATTGCCCTGACGGAGAAAGTGACAATATTCGACTGAGTAACATCATGTGCGAAAAATCGGTAATCGCAACGTCAAAGGAGCGAAAATATGAGAATGCGGCAATAGTCGTATCGCAGTTTCAGCGAAATCAATTCCATTAGACGGAGTCTAAAGGATCGTTGCTAACGAAATAAAAATGACGAACGAACAGCTCAAGAGACTACTACAGGATTCGATTAAACGGGAAGGAAGTTTGTGGAATCACGGAAAAGTATTTCAGAAAGGGAGTTGAAGGTAGAGATTTTCATAAGTCGACATTATCAATCAAGCTCGCAACGGGAAATGAGTGAAGTCAATTTGAGAAGTAAAATTATTCGGAGAATACCCAACGTAATAGTGGGCGTCGGTGAAAAACTGCAAAATCCTTCCACTGAGATTGCGAGGCTGAAAAGACTAAAATACCAGTTCATTATGTTGTAGACCAAAGGCCGGAGGGAAGCCCCGTGCCATTCATAATCGACTTAATCTTCACCCGTTTGAGTCGGGACAATCAGTTCCTTATTCATCAGACGACATTGCTCAACTCAGCGAACCACAATGATTAGTGTCAAAAGATAGATAATTATAAGAATAACTTTTGAAAATCTCCTTAATCGATTAATCTATTGTGCTACCACAGTGTTCATTCGTGAGTCTCTGTATACACTGTTGTCAGTATTTGACTATATGTTAGAAAATGCTAACATCTGTCTGTCTGTTTGTCTGTCTGTCTGTCTGTCTGTCTGTCTGTTCGTTTTTTTGTCCAGATGTCCGTCCAGATTTTTTTTCTCATTTTTCCTATATTTCGCTTCAAAATCACGCAATCTTCTCAGAACATTTTGCATATGATAACTTATCAGAAAGCCTTTCAAAATTTAAATAGAAAAATGCGCTAATTTCATGGCCAAGTGGGTAGCGCGACAGACTTTAAATCCGAGACCCCCAGGTTCGACCCCCGTCGCGAGCAAACCTTTTGCCGCATTTTTCGCAAGTACCAGAAACCGTTCTAACACGTTTTTGAGTTCCGTGAAACACGTTTTCACCTGTTTTACCGAGTTTTAAAGTGAAAAATCGAAAAATTCGAAAAGTTCCAAAATGATTCAGAAAGCGTAGGGATTCGCAGGAAAAGTGTTTTGCGATGTTCGAAACGTGTCTGAACGTGTTCTAACACGTTTCAACGTAAAAAATCGAAAATTTCGAAAAGTTGCAAAACGATTCACATCATTCCATAGGCCGGTCAACCTTTCAGAAAGGCCTTTGGTGCGAGAAAGCGTGTGAAATCGAGAGGGACTCTCTCACTTGTGCACGCTCTCTCGCCCTAACCCTGTTCTGTAGGTTTGGAATCATGTGGATTCAGAGGGGGTAGGGAATCACAGGAAACATCTCTTAAAGTGTTCTAAAAGTTCTGAACGCACTGTATCATGCGTTTCCGTTGTGAAAGGCACGTGTGTGGCAACTTTTTTCGATCGCTCTCTGCCTCACGAGCCTTTTCCACCGGAATAAGCCAGTACTCTTGGTAGCGATTAACATTCCCCAGCATGCTGCGAGCTTTAATGTAGCCCGGAGCCGGCTACCGAACTCCCCCTGGACCGAACCTGGAGCCGGCTACGGGGCGCCCCCTGGACCGTACCTGGAGCCACATTTCGAACTCCCCCTGGACCGAACCCGCACCCAGATCTATGCATAGAGCGTAGTGTACGCATAGAGCGTAGTGCATTTAACCTCAATACAACCCCGCTAGTTTCGGGATAGAGTTAGCTGTTATTGGAGCCTCAAAACTTTAAATTGTAAGAAGAATGGTTAAATTTTAAAAAAATGTTCCGGAATATACGGTCAATGAGTTTTCAGATGTACACAGGCGTACATAGACAAATATTCGTCCAAATGAACATCGATTTAGTTATACGTAACAATTTAAGATGATGTTATGCTCGAGTTTGAGAAATTTATCGTCCGCAAAATCAATGCTTTGAAAACCATATTTTGCATCAAATAGTATTTATGAACCATCAAACTGTCTTCGTCGGAAAATTGTTCGGAAAAGTTGTTAACTTTGTTAAGATTTTTGGGAAAAGTTGTCAACCCTTCTATCTTAACAACGTTTCCCAAAAATCTATATTTCTACCTGAGAAATTGGAATTTACATATTATTACTGTATATAGTTGACCTTGAATATTGTATGTTGCCCAATTTGTCCGAAATACGGATTGACTACGAAATCGTTTTAGTGTTATTTATTCTGCGTGAAACATATCGGTAATTCGGGGACAGAGGTGGTCAGAATCTTCGAATTCGAGGCAACTGGGTCAAGTAAATTGATCTTGCTTGGCTTCCTTGGTCAATTGTAGTGTCGATCTTGGAAGAGAGACTTTGAGCGCGTAGACAGAATCAACCGAAGTGTTAACAGAGCGCAAATTTGCTAGGAGAACGGTTCTCCAAGGTTTCATTTGTTAGAGAACGGTTTTCCACCCTCCTCGTTCCGCACACTCTCTTGTTTGGTCGCCGAGACGAGAGAGTGTGCGAAACGAGGAGGGTGGAAAACCGTTCTCTAACAAATGAAACCTTGGAGAACCGTTCTCCTAGCAAATTTTTTGTCAGTGTTTACTCACGTCGTAGACTTGTTGGCAGGGGCCTTTCTCGATATGCGACTTGATTTAGATGTAGTCGATCCCGTTCCTCTGCTCGGAGTGGTACCAGGTGAGCTATATTCTTGCCGGGTTGTCCAAGGTGAGCTATATTCTTGCCGGGTTGTTACTGGCAAGGATTCTCCAAACTGAGGTGGGAGAGGAGCGGTTAGACATGTTTTCGGAAATTCTCGACTTTATCTCTTTCTCTCTCAATAGGTAACTAAAAACCACGACAGACAGCGTTGGTGTGAAGATAAATGTATTCTAAATGTAAGTCCACTTTATTCATTTCTACATCAATTTCAACCTGCTATGTGTACAATGCATGATTTGTAAAAGTGTAACATCAATTTATAATATCGGAAAAAGAGCTATAATCAATCAGATTCATAGTGAGAAGGTGAGAAGGATGACAGAGAGCGCGGAGAACAGCGAAAGAGTCGAGATGGAAGAGGTCGTAGGGGGCACTGAAAATTTGCATATTAGCCGGGAATCGATAACTGACTTTATTTACTTGTTTACTGTAAAATGATAACTCACGAGTGTTGGCAGTGGTGGCTGGCAGATCTTTGACAGTGTTTGTCGTCGTGGTAGGAGGGAGAGTAGTAGTGGGAGGATTCACGGGAGTATTGCATAGCTGAAAAAAGTATAAAATAAAGTAGAAGTAAAATCATTTGCATCTACTATTGTAGAATATGAAAGTATCAGTTGTTCGTAGAGTTTCTAGTACATACGAATCAAGGGTTGAGTGTACACTAATCTCAAATATTAGTGTTTACAACCCTGGATTTTGACGTAGCCAAAAACAAGTTTTCTTTGTGAGTGAGCATCAAATCAGAAAATGAGTATAAGCTAGTCAACTCACAGTGCCAACGTCGACATCGGGAGCGTATTTGGCAACAAGGTCATCGAGGACGGTGATATTGCAGAGACTATAAATTATTGATTTATTTTGAAATACCTACAGTCATCAATGTGACAGCTTAAAATAATCTGAAAACAATTTACTGAAACATATCTCACATTTGCAGATGTTTTAGATGTAACTAATTTCCCAATGTACGCCTTCAAGTAATAACAGAGAATAGTATTATGAAAACATTTTTATAAAAAATAAATGCGTAATGCTTACTTCGACTTGGGATCGCAACCCTTGACGAATGATGTGATCGGCTTGAATTCTTCTTCATTCTTGTTCGCGTGGTACAACACCTGATAGAACGACTAATTTTAAAGGCAACCTATTTTGAACGACTCTCCCCAATTCATACCCAAATCCACCATAACTGAATCAGAGACTTGTAGTCTCTACATTCTTTTGAAACTCATGTCAAAGGGACACGGATGAGTCACATTTTTACTATCCTTTCACAATGCGAAGCACGCATAAACCCCGAGTTCAAAAATGCAGAGACACACCCAAACTCGTAACCGTCTCGTAATATTTACAATGTGACTAGCATGTTTGACTCATATGGGAACACACATTGTTGTGCTATACTAGGCTGTTGCATCATCACTATGCAATTGCGTACCTTGAAGTATCGGTCCTTGGTCTCGCTCACTTTGTCCTCGTAAATCTCGATGAGAACGGCCGCCGAGTAGCTGGGGTAGCCTGAATTTTAATTTTATGAAATTAAGAAAAGGATATAAACAAAATGTATTTATATAAATCGAACCCGAGGGAATAATGTACTTCTTCACGCCCAGAATCGTCAGGAAAGCGGCGAGAGTCGTGTCGTGCTGAAAAAAATATTAATAAATAGCAAAATAAATTAAATCCTGCTTCCTAAAATACGCGAATTTCCATGTAAATAATCAATAATTTGTTGCAAACTCACAGCGGAAAGAGCGGTGTATTTGAGCTGCTTGTAGAAGTTTCTGCATGACGCATCGGTGGAGTTGTCGCGACACGCGAGAGCTCCGTGAACGTGATTGACGATCTGGCAATGATTAGTCGAATTAATTAAGTTAATAAATATATAACGGTAATTATCGGAAAACAGCGGAGATCGACGTTATTCGTATTTCTTTTCATTAAACTATTTTCTGAATTATAATAAAAGTCACCATCTTGAGCGTGTCGCCTGCGCGAATCTTGGGGATTTCAACAGAGACATCGATGCCGTTCACACCTCCGGGGTTTCCTAGAAATGTGTTTGAGTTGACTCAAATCTACAATCGTCCCCCCTCCGTTTCAGTTGAGTTTTACACTTATGCCAATTGGTTAGTTACGAGATATTATTGATTGATTTGCGGTGTCTTGGTGATACTCCATAACTAACCGAGTCCATTAGTGAAATCTTCATCAGTGTCAACGATATGGTCGACCCACGTCGAAATGTCGCCAGCGTAGAACCAAGGGTAGCTGAATGAGAAATTAAAGAAGATAGAGATCAAAGATTAAAGGAGATCAACGATGAAGTGGATTGCGAAGTTAAAGTAAAAGGGATTTTACTCACAAGTCTTCAATGTGGGCTCCGGTCTCGTTAAGTTCAGCGATGTGCTCTCCCTGCAAATTGTACATTGTTTTGGAAAATATTTACACGCTTTGAACCTCGCAGAAGATGGGGTCCTGGAGGTCGTACATGTTGTCGATGGTAACCTCTGCGCCGGTGGCTTCCGTGAGATACTTGAGGACTTGCGAGATCTGAATCCATTTTTTGTTGCATTCATTTAAATATCATTCAATGTTGTGTATTTTAGTTTTAGGTGCAAATTAGCGTCATTTCGAGAAAAAATTGAGAAAAGCGTGTGAACCTGCGGGTCGTTGATGTAGTTCTGGTACTCGGTGCTGTTCTGGACCAACTCGTACAATTCGTCCTGACGAGGGCAGTTCGCATCGGGATGGCCGATCTGAAAAGGACATCAGGTTCGTACACATAGAATGGATACACTGATTTCAGACTCCCAGTGCATGGCACACTCAACATTGAGTGTATTCACACGTCGAGAGAGTAGGTAAAACGAGAGATTTGTAAGTGAATCATACACTAGGGCTCAGTGTGGTGTACGCTCAATTGTAAGTGTATTCGTTATAGGCGTATGATTTCGTTGCTTGGTCAGTGATGCATACGTCCGTAGTAATCCAGTGCTTTCATTGGTTGTTTCCACCACAAACTCACATAATCCGTGCTGTAATCGACTGTGTGGACGGGGATGGGAATGTATCCGGCGGGCCAGTCGGGGACAAGAGTCGCGTCCGGGAAGTTCTGACCGACGACCTGCAATTGGCTGGATCTATTTCACGGCTCCGTCTTTGACGTCTATTTCACGGTTTTCTCTACAGTATCTATTCCACGGCTCTGTGTGTGCTAAGATGGGAGATTTGTCTCGGTTGTGACGTTGATAGTATCTTTCTCGTCTGGGAAAGGTGTGAAGCTTTCTCGGCGACTGATAAGGACAGTGAGAGCGATACGCCACTGATCTTTCGGAGATTGCGGCATCACAAAAGACTCACGCCTTCGCCGGTGAACATGCCAGCAACGTTGGAGTAAGCAGAAATGAGCGTTCGATTGTAGTCAGTCGAACGGATGTAGATCTGAATCGATTCTGATACTGTATATTTTGACACTGTAAATCGATCGATTGATCCGTTCATATAATATGACTACTAAACCGACCTCCTTCGCGTTGTAGGCCTTGTTAAGAATCTTGAAGTCGGTGATGTATCTCTGCTTCAATTTGCGACCGAGATTGAAGTGCATCGACATTCCTTCCTGAAAAAAATCAAACCAGCTTAACATTATAAAAATCAGTTCTCGATTGCGGGTGAACAGAGGCTACAGTACTCACCGGCGACAGTTCTCCGTATCCTCCGCCGCCGAATGTGAAATCCTCCTCGGTGAACTGCAATTGACCATCAATATTGGGTTCTCGGCTAATCGATTATTGGGTCCAACCTGGTCCACATCATTTCCGGGGACTGCGTGTTCGGGCGCTCGGTCTCCGTGCCGCCACATCTGCAATGATTGCCTAGTGATGATGCAACCACAGACATTTTTTCATCACTATGCAACTCACTGCAGAGGCAAAGAGTAGTTGAAGATTTTCCTCCTTCACATCGGCGGGGAGCGCAGCGTATCGGGCATTGCGCTTTGCGCGGTCATTTCTGGAAGTAGATTTTAAAAGCACTGTTTAAGGAATGGGTTTCAAAGATGGGCTAAGAAAGCGACTTCATGTTCTTGAAGCTTCGGTTGCGTTCACTTTTATCCGTAAAACATTATGTTATTGCACTATTCGGTTGCGATGCTGCTGCTTATGCTGCAGACTTACAGTGAAAGTGCGGAAGCGGCTGTAGCCAGGGATATCAACAGAATCCACCTCATTCTGGGTTCGGTGGCTGCAATGGAACAATTAGCCAAACGTAAGGAGCCCGGACGAATAAACGGAAGAAGCGGTTATAAAGATAGTAAGAATGCGAATGAAACGTCTAGTCTCCTAAGAATGAGCAACGGGGTGTGAAGAATCTCGGCTTATCCCCGATCTTGGGGAAGGAATTCTGTCTGCTTTTCCACCCGATCACACAGATAAGGAGTAGAAAGAACTGATAGCGGACAGAGAGAACTGTCACAACGAAAAATAGAGAGAGAAGAGTGATAAGGGCACTGTAGCATGGTTGACAGACAGATGAAGAAGAAAGGAGCGATTCGGGGCAAAGTCGGATGTCGTCAGCATTATAAAATCCCGAGAGCGGAAGCGATTTTCGGTCGAGATCCACATTTTCGATGAGACATAAAACAGAGAGGGCAAGGGGATCAATGTCGCACTGTTGCGGGATAGGAAGGGAACATCGGATGACGCTCAAAAGAGCAACAGATTATATCTCGATCTCCCGATTGGATTCGCTGGCTCACTAATTCGGATTATTACTTTTTTCTGATTTTAAACCACGGCGCTTGTGCAATATCGTACACGAAGAAGTCAGCGAAAGATGACTCGAACGCTAACAATACGTAAGCATATCGACAAAATCACGCAATGGATCATTGATAAGGGCCTCCATTCTTGCGACGGGCGATATTTGAGGTCGTAAAATGCGGGGAAACGTCGACATTTACACTGCGAAGACGTGAAAGCGAGCTTGGGCAGAGAGTCAGAACGTGTCGGTGTGAAATGCAATCTGTATGAATGAATGGGACTGTGTGAAAAGCGGCTTTATCTAGTCGACGAGCGTGATTCATTCCACATTGTAGCGTGTACTGAGCTCTGTAAAACTCGAAATAAGCCGAGTCATCGACCACAAACAGACGGCGTCAAGGGCGATAAGAGATTCTTGCGGCGCATCTTATCAAGGACGAGTCATATAATGAAGAAATAGAGATGTAAAAAACGCATGAAGCACAGGCGAGGCCAGACAATAGTTACCTGCAATGTTGCAATGGTTATCGCGCCCTTTGACTAAGCATATTTGGCTGACTAAGGCCAGAACATTCGCATGGAACCGCACATTTTCTGGTTTAAAAACTCACGGGGTCGTTTAATTCTGGGCCTGAGTGGGAGCGAAGACGTCAATGTCGCAGTACTGAAATAACATTGAGACTAAATGTGCTTCCCGAAAGTTAGCTTACCGTAGCCATATCGGGTTTAGGCATGTACACATCAACGATGTCCTTAAGTGCGGAGAGCGGGCAGAACCTGAAAATGGGATGCGCATTTTTTACAATGGCTGAGTCGTACTTTTTTTAATATTACTTATTTACAAAACAGTGGGAGAAACTTGTTTTTTTTGGGTGATGCACTCACTTCATCTTTTGAATAACACTTTTTACATGAGAATTTTGTGATGAAATACTGGAAAATGCAAGCGTAGTCGCACTGAATCGAACTTGAATTGAAACCGTGTTCAAACTCACTCTTTAGTCATTGGGCATCCTCTCACGTAATTCGTAATCGACTTGAAGTTGTCGTCGGGTCCGGCTAGATAGAGTACCTGCTTTAAAATTTAATTCGTCGTAAAATAATTTCTCTCACTTTGAAATACTGTTCTCTCGTGTCCTCATTTACATACAACTCAATGAGCACGGTAGCAGCGTAGGTGGGATAACCTGAACGTGCCCATTTACTTTAATATTTTGTTAAATTATCTAATAAAATTTTGTAATTAGCTGTTTACCCATCGGAATGACGTATTTCTTGGGACCAAGAAGAGTTAGAAACGCATTTAGCGTCTTGTCGTGCTGAAATGGAGGAATTAAAAAAAACACTTGAAAAATTTAATGTGTATATGTTAATTTACCGCAGAGAGTGCGAAATAACGTAGTTTCTTGTAGAAGGGTTTGCAATCCGTGCTGTCCATGTCATTGTAGCAGTTGATCGCTCCTTGGATCATTCCGTAAATCTGAATAGAAATCTACCAATCAGTAATTCTCGTTTTTTGCAAGATTCAGCTGATCCGACTCGTTACTATTTCAATTGCCTTCCTGTTTCTTTCATTTAAATGAGGTTAATTTGAAAATTAAATATATATGTCATGTTATTATGTTAAATATTAAAAAGTAATCGTACCGTATTAACCGTCTCTCCGGCTCTCATCTTGGGCATTTCAACAGAGACGTCGACGCCTTGCACGCCATTCGGATTACCTAAAACATGATTTAAAAAAAATGTATATATAGGCAATATTTCTGCGATATTATTAACCATCTGCAGGATTTTTTTGGCTTTTTGTTCAGTTCCTACAGCCTTCTCACCCAATCCGTCCTGGAAGTCACTGACTTTCGCAACGATGTTATTGGTCATGTCGGCAACATTTCCTTGGTAGAACCAGGGGTACCTGAGTTATGGGCATCACGAAAGTTGCTAATTATTGTTTCCAAACCAATTCGAAATGTCCGCTTCCGTCTGAGTGTCGTTGAGATCAGACATGTGAAGGCGCTGAATAATTAAAATGGGTTGCTCTATTTTGCAAGCTTAAAGAAGGAGTATTACAATATCGCGCTACCTCATTCCTCATCTCCTAGGTGCCAATGGCGCGGTCGCTCTCTCCTCTTTTCCCATTATCCCTCCCTCTCGTTTTTGAATCCCTGCGCGTCAGGGTCAGTTTGGCACATTGCCAAACTCGAATAACTCTGTTCAAACTTATCGGTTGAACGTGCGCATTGCGGGGCTCTTACCGGGGAACCAGGCGTGATAACCCCACAGTGAGAACTCAGTTGACCAAAAGTTCGTGAGACACCACCTTTAAAGGTTTTGGTTTTATTTTTCGCAATCTTTCGCAAAGTTTTCATCCCTACGCTCCTCCTGACAAAAATATGATGAAACGAATACGCATGTTCTTTTTTTCCAGAATTTGAAAAATATTATTAATTTGTCTTGTTCAATTAGTTTCTCACCTCGCACGTCATTGTATCCTGGAAGTAGTAGCTGTTCTGTAGAGTGACGTCAGAATCTGAATTGGTCGAGAGGTAGGAAAGCGTCGCAGCTACCTGAAAGGCGAGGTGAAATTTTGGAATTTCAATCAATATCATTGCTTTTGAAAACATTTTGAAACTTGTATCTTCCTTCTACTAATAAAATCCAAGTACGGACAATTATTTTAGTGTTGTTTTCTATATAAGGGTGTCCGAAAGTTTTTGCATGTTCAGTTTTTCGAAAATTTAAGAAAAATTGCACTTCGTGGCTCCAAAATTAAACATGTTTTATCAATACAAAATATGAACAAAATTCATTACGCTATTGGCTTGTCGGAATATTACCTAATAAAATATGGGTAAGGTGAAAAGAGTGAGAAGCAAAACCCTGAAAAAGGTGCACTTTCGGGACACCCATATAGTAGCTATCACATACCTGCGGGTCATTCTGGTAAGCCAAGAACTCCGGACTGCTGATAATAAGATCGCGGACTTGCATTTTCCTCTTGCACTCAGCGTCAGGGTTTCCAGTCTGAATGTGCTCTAATTTGGAGATTTTGTGTCTCCCAAGAATGCATGCCGCAGATCTTCCAAGGACACGCACATAGCAGCAAATTCATATTCGAAAGCACCATTAAAAATAATAAGTATGGCAACTAACATAATCGTACTTGTTGACCACAGTGTGGACGGGAACCGGAACCCATCCTTGCGGCCATTTGTCGAATGTCGGCAAGTCGACATCGGCTTTCTGAACAGGAGACAGATATGTTTCAACAAAAGTTAAAGTCGCCCTTGCTTATGGATTTATTAGTGATTGGGGGTAATTTGTGTTTTAATATAAAACAGTTATTATGTTTCTATACTCGCAAATCACTTGAAATATGAAATACTTTGTTATTGTCTATAAAATATAGAAACTCACTCCACTACCGTAGTACATTCCAGCCAAATTTGAGTAGGCAGAGATGAGAGTTCTGTTGTAATCCGTCGATCGGATGTAGATCTGCCAATTGTTTTATTTAAAAAAATTATCCTAGCATTATTATTGGGCTGCTATGCGGTAAACCATTGGTCTACTCAACGAGAGAATGCATTCCTGAAGATTTCGGAAATTCAATATAGATTCTCTTTACAGGCAGCCTCACCTCCTTCGCCCTGTATCTCTGCGAGAGTATTCCGAACTGGTTGATGTATCGATCGCCGATCTTCGAACCAACAATGAATTGCTGTTCCATTCCCGCCTCAAAACAAAAAGAACATAACTGCTTACTTTTTCACTACAAATTCGGGCATGCCCTGGTTCAGAATTCGGACTAGGATTCTAGTGTAGAATCGTACATAAAATGAGTTGGATCCCACTAGGAAATCACAAGGAAAATGCAAAAAAAACGCACATTCCCTTGTTGATCAACACTTTTGTATACGTCTTCGCGCATTTTCCTAGTAGTTGCTTAGTGGGATCCTAATGGAAACCTAGTTGAATCCTAATGATTATCCTAGTTGGATTCTACAGCAGAATCCGAATAGGATTTCTGAACTAGAGTAGTTCATCGTATGCATTTTATACTCAATTTAGATTGAAATGCTCACCGGACTGAGCTCTCCATATCCCCCTCCTCCGAACTTCCAATCTTCTTCCCCGAATAAGTCCGTTCCATCTCCAGGTAGAGGACGTTCGGGCGATCGATCCCCGTGTCGCCATACCTGAAGGGAAAATACATTCAGAAAAAAATAATTAAGGACTCCAATTGAATATGTACACTTATCTGCAAGTGAAAATTTTCTTATTTCTAGTGAATTTCTTGCAGGAAAGTGAACATTTTCACTTGCTGTTCTGAGCCCAGTGACTTTTTCTCAGAAGAGTGATATTACTTGAATGCATTCCTCATCTGTTGTTTGACCTATCTACACAGAGCGCGAACTTAGAAGTGGACATCTTGAGGGCCAAATTATCTTCGAGAGGCATCACCCTCTACTCTCTCAATTTCACACACCCAGAGACTGATTATCCATCAGATGTCGTCATTTTTACCACGACTAGTTGCATCAAATTTGAATGAATCCGAGTTATCACGGTATGTTGGCTCGTCTGGGCGCAAAATGATAAATGCTTACCGCATTGGCGAAGATGAGCTTGTAGTTGCTGGCCGGATCGGAGACATCATCGGGGAGCGCCCGATAATTCGCTTCCCTTTGAGAGAAGGGAAGGGAGAATACTGGGACAGAGAGCGATAACAGACAGAGAAGAATCATCTGAAATTCGAAAATATTGATCTCACTTTTATTTACTAAAATGTGGTTGGGAATTTAACGGGCACAAATGCGACAAATCGAACTTCTGTATAAGCGCGTTGACACCTCAAGGGTAAACAGGGTTAGCATGTATTATAATATTTTCCCTACGGAATTGGTCAACAAGAACAAGAATGCCCGTTATAATGAATCATAACGTCATAATGGGCAGTCATTTTCAAAAAATTTTAAACGTTGAAACATATCACGTCAACAAAAATAATTCAAACGCAGAAAAGAAGAAAATAGTGAGTTCCGGTGTGATCATTCGAATCGGATAATTTAGCTGAGAGTCAGTTGGAAACAAGGCGATTATCACACTGAATTGATCTTATCAGCAGGGTAATCAAAACCTCGCCGGAATAATCATCAACGGTGTGCTCGACTGTGCGACCGTGTACATACATCACTCAGTTCACGAATTTATTAGTCACAATCACAAAAGTATTCCAAACTCGTGTGGACACACCCGTTTACTTGCAGTCTTGCGTGGAAACGTCCTTCCGACACCATGCTGCATCGACAGTCTACCAAAATGCCTCTTGTTCAATACTATAGTAGTAGGTGCAACACACAAGTAGTCGGCCTTTCAATGATTAAATAGCGCGTTGGAAAATATAGCTGAGGAGAATTATGTTGAATTCCGTAAATTGCTAATGACAATTGCTTAAAGTGGAGCCGATCTGTGATCGAGTGATTCCCACGAAGAAAAAGACGCAGAGGGCCTATTTCGAAAAAAAAGATCGTGTCCGACTTTTTTATTGAGTAATTGGGATACGATGCACATCAGAACCCTCAAAGTATGTTCCACAAATTCCCTTCGGGATGCTCGTCCAATTTGCATTTCATTTACTACCACCTTTTCTTCGACTCATTTGTTTTTAGTTTACGTGAATTTAATTCTTCGATAAGCACAATTCAATACAAGGGAGGTAGCTGATTTATTAGGGTCGTCATTAAAACATGAAATAGTGAGGTGGAATTGGATAGACTATTGTGCGACGGTATGTACAGTGTAGAAGGAACAGCGTTGAAGAAAAGACGAGTCTTAATAAACGAGTCTGGATCTCTTCATTTCAAACTCCCTATACCGTTAGATGGGGGAATGAATGAAGAGAATTTTAATATAAAAACAATTCAATTTAGAAGAGCAGAGCAGAAAGGGCGACAATGAAGAAAGTGAGAAGAGAAGAGACGGCGGACGAGGGAGAAGTTGTGGTAGGGATGTTGGGTACTGCAAATAATTTCATATACTAATTTAATAAGTGAAATTTGACCAAAACTAAATGATTTCATAATATTTTTCAGAAATCAATTAATATTTCTGAAAAACAATTTATTTTTTCCATGCCTTAAAAAACCTGAAAAAAATCTATTTTATTGACGCCCGTAGGAGCAACGGAACAATGTGAGTGTGCTTTTCTTTCTCTCTTTATGTTTCTCGACTTGTAGAAGAGGAGTGAATCTCGTTGCAGATCAGTTCTCCCTCGGTCGATTCAAGAAATATTATTTAAAAAATATTTCACCAGTGTTGGTGCTGCTTGCTGCATTGTCTGGCTGGTTGGTTGTCGTGTCAGCAGAGGGCGTTGCGACGGTGGTCGAGTCGGTAATGCGCTGCTCGCACCACTGCAATAAAATCAGTTGACGATTGACTGGAGATTACTGTAATCAGATGATAAATCGATCCACGCACTTTTTCGATGCCGCCGGGAGGCGCGTACTTGTCGGCCAGAGCTTGCAGGGCCTAAATGTTATTGAGTTCTGATTATTTTAAAGATTTGATTTGAATGAACAACAAACAACAACGGTTTTCAGCAGTAATTGAACAAAAACAAACGAATTATGACCTCGATTTTGCAAAAATCCTCTCCCATATTGCAGCCCGTGATGAAGGGAGTGATCACACGAAGACAAGTATCCGGATTGTCATGGAACAGCACCTGAAAGGCCGATTTATCGATTTTCCTTTAAATTTATTGATTTTGTGGTGGTTAAAACGTACTCTGAAGTAGCGACTATTGGTTTTGGTGTCGATGAAGAACTCAGTGATGACCGCAGAGGAGTAGGAAGGGTAGCCCTTGCCTGACGTAGTGATGACGTAATATCAGTGGTGATGACATTTACCTTCCGCTTATCGATCCTAGCGGATATGTATACTCAATGAAAATGGAAACGTGCCGTAATCTTACCTTTTCGCAAAAAAATATTATAGATAGTAATTACTAGTGTTAGAAAAAGAGAAATATTCGCTCACTCGGTAGCACGTAAGGCTTCGCTTCGAGCACTGTGAGATAGGCAGCAATGGAAGTATCGTGCTGAAAACATTGCTTTAATGAATTTTAGGAACGGGAAAATTATCAAGTATCGACCAGGCATGCACACAACTTCGTTTCAAAGCGAGTTGAAACATATAGTGACATGAAACGAAAACCTGTATCATTTTTTGGCTGTACATAGTAATTACAGTAATGCGTTGCTCCAAAAAAGTAACATTCACCCCGGAAATGACGTAATATTTAAGGTTCTTCAGCCAGTGGTCTCCATCGGTGCATCTCGTGACCTTGCCCGAATTAGCCGTCTCGTAACAGTCCATTACTCCTTTCGCCTTCTCGAGCACCTGATATTGCGTTATCACTAGGTAATATTGTATATTTTTTAGGAACCACTTCCATCAGAGGACCACTATATTCTGACCACCCCTGACAACAAAGCTACCTTCCTGCAGACCCATAGGCCTTGATGTTAGTCTGTATCTGTACTAGGAAATCAATCGGGGCGAACGTACGTCATTGATGAGAGGTCCTCCTCGGATCATCGGAATCTCCCGAGTCAGATCATAGCCGTTGACCATTCCCGAAGCTGCAAATTGAATTTTATTTTTTTCCCCGGGATATCGTAAGGATATTTATTAGTTTCTGGAAACTGGATTTCTAGCAGAAAGTACGATTGTTTTCATAATAATCTTTTTTTATCTTATGGATTGATAAAATTAGTGTTGCTTGAAAATTAAATCAGAAAAATGAGTTCGCCGGCACGTTCCGTAAAATCCTTCCGGTATTGAACTAACACCACTAATGAAAATCATACCGTAGATTCCATTCTGGAAGTCGATATTCTGATCGTCGATTTCCTCCACTCTCTGCTTCACATCAGCGGAATACCACGGATACCACGTCGAGAAGTTATCGGGGAAGTGAATGCTCTGGATAATATAAATTTCCTTCGTCTTCCTTACAATTAGGCTTTCCGAGATGAATACCGTACCTCAGCCAACATTCCTCCTCTGATCAAGTAAACATTGTCGAAGTTGATGCCATTCTTGTCGGATCCAGTAGCGTTGATGAGATAATCGAGTGTTTGCTGCGTCTAGAACAGAATTTGATTTTAAAACATAAAAAAACATTAGATTTTACATTTTTATAAGTTTTTAATTGATTTATTTAATTATATTGACTACTATTAGATTAAAGAAATGTTTAAAGTATTGATCGATCCATAATTAAGTTTCCTTTGCTTACTCTCGGTTTGTTATTGTAGTTGATGTACTCAGGATGTTCATGGGCCAGTTTGTACCACAGATCGTCTTGACGAGCACAATCAGCATCCGGATCTCCCACCTATAATTAATTAGCTAATTAAATTAATATTTGATGCCGATAATTCCTCGAAACGACGTTGCTATCTCTCATATTCTCCGCTGATTCATTATCATTCTATTGATAAAAGGATTAGCGTTGCGAGGAGCGCCAGAGATCAAGTGATAGAAACATTCAATTGACGAAAAACTGATAATGCCATACGTGATCGTGGTGTTGATCCTCAGTGTGAATCGAGACGGGTACGAAAGAGACTGGCCAGCTAGAGAAGGCTGAATGATGATATTTTTTGGAGCAGAATTGTAGATTAATTACGATAGTTATGGCAGTTGGTACCCCTTAAACATGTTAGAATTGATTGCTCATGCATGCATACAAAGGTCAGTATCCTGTTCAACATTAGTGTTGCAAACCGCCTTACAGTAATCTCACCTAGATAGTCAGTTTGAAATAAATCCTTTAAAGTAATCTAACCGGGATAGTCAGTTCCGTTGACGGCGGTGGCTCTCGAGTACATTCCAGCGAAGTTCGACATAGCAGAGATGAGCGTGCGGTTACGGTCGGTCGATCGGGCGTAGATCTGGAGCAGATTCAAAACTTCCCTTTCTTTCCTACTCTTCGTATTGTATCACTAAACCCAAACTGTACAGTATTTATTACAGTAGTATAATGTTTACATTATCCATCATCAGTTTCAAAACTATGCGTCATAATATTCGCTTCGTAATATTCCCGTGTTCTTTATTCTTCATACTGTTTTGTCGGCGTGCATTTTTGTGTCTATGACGTGAAAATCGCGCACTTTGCCACTACCATTTTACGAGCTTGTTCGATCTAACGAAACAATTCGGCCTGACTAGGACATGTATTTCTTATCAGGTTTTGCAAGCAAAGAAAAGGAGGGCCGATGGTTGTAAAAGAAAGCAAGAAGCAACGCGTAAATCAATAGAATCGAGAGAGCGCCGGAACACGATGATCACGACGTCTTGTAAATGTGGTCGGAAAATATACTGGCATTATGCACACAGAAACACTTCGACCAAAGGTGGTGCACGTTGTGCACGGTCTCAGTGTACAATTTTATTCGCTGAGATTCGTAAGGAGTAAGGATTAGGGAGATGAGGTAACCTTATCTTAAATAGTAGAATAGATCCTCTAGAGAGGGTTAAATATTCGAATGTTCACCTCCTTCGCTCGATATCGCTCGCTGAGGAATTTTCCTCCTTCGGCGTATCGTTCGAACATCATTTCACCCAGATGGAAGTGTTGTTCCATTCCGATCTGAAACATTTAATTTTTAAATATAAGATTTAAGAAAAGGAATAATCAATGCAGTTCATCGTCACTACTTTACTAATCGAAGGCTCGTACAATGAAATAAACAGTGGACATAAAAATTTCAGTAACTGCTGAAACTCAGATGACGCTGTTTACGTTAGGACGGTCTCAACAGAGGTCTGGAACAGGTAAACAAATCGAATACGCCGAAAAGTTGCTCCTAGGGGTAACTTTTGGTGCTGAACACGCTGGTGTCGTCGATTTTTCACACCGGTGAGAGTTCTCCGTATCCTCCTCCTCCAAAATCCCAATCGTCTTCGTCCAAAACGTCTCCCGCATATTTCTCAGTGGGCCCGCGGTCGCCGTGACGCCAGATCTGTAATTAAATTCATTATTAAAATTATTTAATTAATTAATCTCGAAATATATTTTTAATGAATCTCTAAAGTTAAACAGTGATACGTCGAGGGCATAAATCGCAACTGGTTGAGTTCGGTTTCACGAGCGCTATACAGTATATTCAGCCAGCGCATTCGCTTGCAATGCTGCTGCGTCTACGATTTTGAGTATGTTCAATACTGACAATTCCACAACGCCTTTTTTAAATGGATAAATTTCACCCTTACTTTTATTTTATTTTTATTGTGGATTTGCATACCGGATTTACGAAAATAAGTTTGTATCCATCAATAACGCCTTCATTGAAATCCTGAGTGGCACAGTTGAACACCGTCAATTTGTTCCACGCTGCAACCTGTAATTTAACAATTAATTAATATAAAAATACATTTATTAATTATCTACCTTTTCTTCATGTGACGGAATGTGGAACGCTGCGGCTCCTGTGAAAATTAGTAGAAGTAGGGCCGGCAACCGCATTTTGATCACCCTGAAAAGATAGTGAAATTTAAAATGGAAATAGATGAAAGTACGCATCGAAATAAGCAACAAAGGAGCTCAGTTGATGGGGGTCTAGCCACTTCATGCGATTACACGACTAATCCCTCCTTAAGACGGGATGATGAGAGGGAGACAATTGATGAATCCTCTTTTGACTGATAACGACGCCAATTTTTGGTGATAAGGGAGGGGAGGGAAAATTCCGTCCCTGCTACGACGACACGTGTAGAAGCAAGAGAGGGAATTAGGGATCGGAGGATTGATTACTGATAAGATTAAAATAAGCAGACTTTTCCACGAATCAAAAGTGATATGCGAAAGTCCGAAATAGACAGACAGTACTATGTGAATTCTGATAAGGATTGATGACGTTGGAGTGATTACATATCATCAATCTCTCGGCTCGCCTATGGCGCGCAATTGGCGAAAAAGACATTTTTACATTAAAAAACGAGCTAGGGTAACTTTTTCCTCGGCAATATTTTAGGATCGATTAGAGTTCAGCAAAAAAACCACAAGAATACTTCTCTGAAGGATTGCAGAAAGAGTCATTTCACGCGGTGGATGAGAATCGTAGTGGAGTTCACCTCCTTGCATCACCATAGTTGCCAACAATGCCAGTTCACATTACTCATCCTCCAAGGAGGGTCCGAAGTTATGCAACGATTAAACTGCAACTTGCCCAAACAAACACTTCCTGATAAGGTGCGATGTTGACATTTGTGCTTGACACGTTTTATTACTCTTATGATAAGACACTTTATTGAATCGTGACTCGGTACGCGACAAACCCATGGTGAAATCAAACGGGAAAAAGTGAAATACGTGGGGGGGGAGATGTTCAGTCTCTGGATGGTCGATCTTTGGCTTCCTTGCGAATTCGCGTCATCTGAACAGAAGACTATCAATCACTCCGATATGACCGTGATCTATGACTAATTGTAATGAGGGGATTAGGCTGGTGATTGGATGAGACGAACCTCCTTTGCCGATACGAACTTTTTCAGCTCTGGAATGTCGAGAGCCGCCTCGAGATTGATCTCGAACCTGCAATTATCGATTTATTAGCATTACCACGGTATTCTGGACGAAAATGAACGCGTTTTTGGAAGGACTGGGATTGGTTAGAAGAGATAGGGGGAATGAAGTGCGCGACGAAGAAACCGCCCATTTCCCCAATAGTAGAAATGAAGTCTCTGAAATATCTGTGAAAATATCTACGATGGAAAACATGGTGGTACGCCTTCTCTAGGGGCAGTGAGAGGGCTACTCAATAGATCGATAAAAATATCGATTAATCGATAATTCTCACCTGTCCTTCTGCACTTGTGCCTCGTCATAATCGCTCTTCTGCAATGCATCCATTCTCTCGATGAGCAGTTCCTGCAGTGTTTCCCCAAATTAATTTCACCATCATTCACTATGTTTTGAGAGAAGCAATAAAAAATTATAAAATGGATCAATTTCTGTTCGGGCAGAGTATAAATGTCATGCCGTTTCCTACGATTAGCTTCTACGCAAGCAAATAGAGACGAGAAAATGGTCAAATACGAAATCATGTTTACAATTATTTATATTTACTGATTGATGATTGATTTGTCATCTCACCTTGAGTGGTTCTTCTCTCAATCGCAACTGCTGCAAACACTTATCGATGCCGCCCGCTTGTGAGTATCTGAACAGAATTAATTTGTTTTTCAAAATTTCTGGAAAGGCAACAAGGACATAAATCTAGCAAGCTATTTCCTTGTTGCTTTCAAATTTTGCTGAAACGTATTTCAATTGTTGCACAAGTAATCAATGGGAACAAATTCGCGCATCGGAATAAGATTCTGCGGTGAAAAAATAACTAACTGCTCTCTCGACAGGGCTTCGTCCTTTCGCTGCTCCAGCAACCGTTGAACGTTGTGCAATTCGGCTAACCTATAATATATATATATATATATAACTTTTGCGAAATGTTATTGTCCTATTTAAATTAATTTCACCTCACCTCGACCGGAAGTAATACTTTTTATCGTGGACGATATCATGACCATCAGGAGTGATCTGTAGTGATTTCGGATCAATTGTTCCCTCGAAAGCCTCGATTTCCTTGAGAACGTCGCTCAGTTCACTGCAACATTATTGCAATCCTATGATTATGACCATTCCGAGTTTTGTACAGGAGAAGTTATTGTGCAAGGGAAATATTCTCACCTCGCATCTAATTTGTCCTTGGCCAGCAGTGTTTCTGCCTTGGATAGTGAGGGTACAGCAGAGGGGACTCTGAGCGATGCTGGGTCGGCTGCAATTGTAGACGATGCAATAGAGACTGCAGAGGGAGGTCGATCGAGTCTGAAATAAGAAATACTTATTTTATCTCAGACCTCGGAGTCGAGGGTCGCACTTTATCTGCAGTTCATTTACGACTTCCTAGACAATCTCAGAAGAATTGCGGAATTACCATTTTGTTTTTCTTCTGGCCTAATTTGGCACAATGTTGAGACTTTTAAAGAATAAAGTAAACACTCACTTCGTCTTGGCGCCAGATGATGGTCGTTCTCTCAAAAGAAACCAATATTATTTTTAAAACAATTACACTATTGAATTTTTCTAAAATCGACAATATAAAGAATGACAACATACTTAGACGCCGATGTGGCTCTCTTCTTCTTCACCTCGCCCTTCTTGTACCTCTCTTCCGACACGGGAACTGGCTGTTCATCTGAAACATGCACTTTCATGTTTCACGCGTTTGTGAAAAGTAGGGATGGCTAGTCAAGCAAGATAGCAAGATCTTGTTGGGAAATTGCTCATTTACATCATTTCCCAAGAACTTTGTCGGTGAAGCAAGATTCCCAATCCTAGCAAGAATCTTGCTTCCCAGTCATTTTCAATCTGGCAGCTGAACTGAGCGGTCCAATATATTAAAACTACGCCAATTAGTTATTGTAGACACGGATAATGGGATTTCCACTTGAAAGAATTTTCTTTGGCCACCAAACGTGGTCATTTTTCAAGCAAGATTCCTGCCAGTTTCAAGAATCTTGCTTCCCACTCTTCCCAATAATACTCCCAAGTCATTTCCTTTCTATCCAAGAATAAGCAAGATCATTCTCCACTTTCGCAAGAATTGTACCGGTCATTTTTCTTGCGAAGCCATCCCTAGTGAAAAGGCGAAAGAATTTAAATGAATCAGTGCGAGAGTATGAGCTACCGGGCAAAAAAGCAAACAAAAATCTAAAAAGATCAGAAACGCACTCTGCGCTATCAGTTTGTTGTTGAGTCGTGTGATCATCTGACGAGTGAATATTACCTGAAATCAGGATATTATTTTGTCACATTTCATAATTTTGTGCATAGTTCCGTTACGATGGTATGTTAGAATAGCAATTAATTAATTAACTAATTAAAAAATTAATTAATTACCTCCTCCTCATCGCTGTCATCTTCGTCGAGATTGATTGGTTTGATTGAGATCATCGGAGGAACGATCACTGCCTCACGGGAAATCGGACGCTCAATTATTATAGTTAAATATATCATTTATTTTATTTGTTACAAAAAAATCTTTGTCCTTGCACAGAGCGAGAAGTCTCCCATTTCTCTTATGGTGAAGACACTGTCGATTTCTAGAATATTTTTTTCTCATTTCGACCCGGCTAGACGGTTTCTCTACCAGGACAATGGTCTAGACGCCGGCACTGTCCTCACAATTACTCTGGAGACATTGTCCTATGTGACAACATCTTCAGAGTAATGAAATTGGGAGACTCGCGCACTCTCGACCATGAAAGATAACCAATAATGTAAAATATTTAATGGAAGAGTCACAATGAGCGATATTTCCGGTAACGGCGCAACGGAAGCGTGATGAGTCAGGCAATTACCCCTCTATCGCTTCGCTTTTATGTTTTTAGGCCTAGGCGCGGTAATTAGTATTTCCAGCAACAACAACAAGAAATACTTTTACGGCCTACTCTGCGACGAAGTAAAAAAACGAACGAAGAACGGAAAGTAGAAAGTGGAAAACTAAGTTGAACGAGAAGAGTGACAACTGAAGTCAATGCATGACAAAACCTCTACTAGAACGTTCTGGAACCGACTAGAAAACTCGCACGGCTGACATGGGAAACCAGGCAATGTACCTGACAGTAGAGCAAATACAAGAGACGAAGGACACTTTTTCCAAACCAACTGAAAAGAGCCAGGGTGAGCTACTATTCAAAACTAATTGTGATAGAATCCATCATGATTTCACGAATTCTCTCACTCCATACCCCTTTCTGTAGGGTTGGCTGACCTCCGGAATGATGTGTCCCGACTAGAAAACGCGCACGACATGGGAAACCCCGCGTGTTCACCTGCGAGTAGAGCAAATACAAGAGAGGAAAGAGAGGGACAGGAATAGTTCGCTACTTTGCCCCTCTCCCCATGCAAAACCATACGGATTTCGATTCGCACTCGCATAATCCCAATGGAAAAAGGGCCAATATGGGCTTTGGGCGCACGGAAATAATGGAAAGGACGGAAATCGACTGGTGAGTCAAGGAGCCACGTTGACTTTGGGGCAGAATGATGAGGGGGTTTGTGAGAGGGCCACTCATCGAGTAGAGCGGGGCAGAAGGGTAACCATAGAGATCGGGTAACAGAAGCGGCAACGGTGAGAAGGAGGAGAAGGGAGAGAAAGAGGTAGAGAGCAGTTGGGTATACGTTTCGAGAAGGAAAGAATAGCTTCGTACCGCTGCATCTAGCAGAAAAGAATGAGAAGAGTGGAATGAAACGACGGTGGTAGAGAGATGGGAATGTAATGGGGAAAAGGAGCAAAATTGAGGGAGAAAATAGGGGTTTAAAAAAGGAGAAATGCCTTGAAAACACGTAAGACTACACCTTTCACGTCACACACCTAAGGCACGCACAATAAGCGCGCTGTTTATTTACCCAGCAAGCTTGTAATTCTCCCTCTCCCTTTTCTCCACACTCGTCTCTCTCTCTCCGTAGAAGATGTGTTCATTCTATGCGCGCTCAACGAGGTTACCAGCTGTGTGAGAGAGGCAGATTCCTAGAATACTGCACTCTTCCCCCTTCTCCTAACAATGTTTCCGACCTATTGCGCGGAGGCATAGAGCCTTCAACAAGCTTCGCATTTAGAAGAAACGCTTTTAGAAATTTAGAAAAAGGTGTATTTACTAGCTAGCAAGTTAACTCACAACGGGCAGAACATTCAAGCTCGGTCGCTCCTTCCCTTTATCGTAGGGAGAGATTACGATGCGACGTGGAGGGCTTATCTTAATAGTCAGCGTGATTCCAGGCGGTTTAGTGTTTCTCAAAACTTTAAAATAAATTTGGACAGATTTAAAAATCGTACATCTCTGAGTGCCTTGGGTGTCTCGTTCTTCTTGAATGGCTCAGTCTTCATCGATTGGATGTCTCCGATGGGTCGAGGAGACAGGGGAGGATGAGGCTTCGTTGCGAGGTCTGAGCGTAAGTGGTAAGTCGTAAGTCGTAAGTGGTAAGGTAAAAAAGGAAAAGAGATAGATATTGTTTCCAGTGAGGAAGGTTTTTTTTACTACCTTAGCTCCAATTAGATCTACCATTTGGCAAGAGTAACGAACAATGCTACACATAAAATAGGGAAAGGCAACTAGCGTTGTTGCTTTTTTGCTTCGTAGGATTAGTGAGTGAGCGAAACGGAAGATTATTCAAAATCTCCATTTTATGATTCTTTCACAACGTTGTTTTGACTTAGGCGGAATGTGTTTCAGAACTTCCACATAATGCATTTATTGACTGAGCGAATAATGTCAGTTTGTGGTTTTCTTTTTTCTATAGGAAAATAATAATAATTTTTAAAAAACCTTTATCAGAGATGGTGTTCAGGTGCATCAGAGGGATGAGATATTCGGGTGAGGAGGAACGATTTGTACGAGGTGTAGTAGAGGGTGTCTATAATTGTTTTCATTGAGATATGGGGAGAAAGAATATGTGTACAAATACCGTGTTTCAGGTGCGGAAAATTGAGTTTGGATAATATTTTGGGGTGATATCGCTTGTAATTTGTGGTCATTTACTGTATAGTTAGTTAACAGATTGAATTGTGTTCACTGACCGTGTCAGGGGTTGGTCCGGTAATCGATGGAAGTGTGAGGGACGAGGAGAGATAATCACGAGGCGAATTGACGGCTGAAGATCCCGATGCGAAACTGAAACGGTTGTCAGTGAATCTAAAAGATCTCAAGAGGAACAAAATAAATTATTGCTCGATAGAACAGAAAGAAATTTCACACACTTCTCGCCGATCGTGTTTGAAAGGGCTTGCGTATTGTTAGACATAAAGACACTTAAAAAATCTACCTCAATCCTCCATAGCTGCTAGTATTGCCATTGAGAACGATCGAGATTATGCCGACCTGAATTAAATCGATTATTGGGTTAGCAACTTGGAAAACAAATACATAAGCAGTTTGTACACCAAACCTGAGAGTGCTCGTTCTTGGAGGTCTTGAAGAAGCCATGGGTTGTAAACCTGAATTTGGAACTGTTACTTCCGGAATTCATAGACACTTAGCTTTCCGCATCCAAACGTTCTCTATACTCTGTGGTATACGAAAATTGGTCTGGGATCTGTCGGATCGACATCAAGTGAGATTTAAAATTATTATCATATATTTTACTCCTCAGCGACTATAAACGCAGCATAACTTTCGCCGCGTCCATTTTCCTCAACATTGGAGCAACTGATTCACGTCGTTCTGGGCAAAATGCCAAAACCGAATTCGTGGTGAGACCGGTGCTCATTTTCATGCTGTTTTTGCAATTAGCATAGATTCGCCAGAACGCCGAGTGTGTCTAACCGTATGTAGTGTGCCTGTCCACTCGTCAACAACGTCTGCTTCGTGTTCACGTGTTCCCCGTCCACAAAGTGAATTGTACCCTGAAAATTCAATAAATTTATGAAATCCAAACAACAACTTTACTAAAAATCGATAAATAAACCTTCTCAAGATAGTCCGCATCGTACGAGTTTCCCGTGGTGTTTCGATGCTTCCCGTGTATTGGCATGCCAAAGTTGACAGTCATCGAGCTAGCTTAAAGAGGATTACGCCATTATTATTCAATCGAGCAAAGAATCTCAAGAATCTTCCCATAAGAAGAAATCTCACGAATATGTAGCGGGTGAGCGATCACATCGATGCGGAAAATGTCCTCGGTGTGGTCCAATTTGAGAATGAGCGACTGTGGGAAGCCTCGATTTCTGCAAATTGTGTTTATTTAAATATTATATTAATTAGAATTCTCACGGCTCCGAAATCCAGCAGACGCCATTGCCTTCAATCTCGAGAATAGACGGTTGATCTTTTCTGAGCAAAGATTTATGTTGTATTGTTACTATGCAAGTTTGTATAGGTCATGCTATTTAAATTAACACACAGAGCGCTTGAAGATCGGATCTTCCATTTTTAAAAAAAAAAGTATCATAACGAGAGAAAGGAAAGGAAGCCGTGGGGAACCTTCTCCGGGTATTTTTTCACTCACAATCAGTGTACAATAAACTAACCGGAACTGATCGATAGCCTCCCCATCCTCACTCGAAACTGAGATAAGCTCATAGTGTACTACCATTAAGTGTAGTCAGAGAAGGAGAAAGAAGAGGGCTGAAGTCATTTGACGATACTTTCTTTCCCCCCATGCACACCCACTTCTGCCCCATTGTCTCGTGATGTTGAGTATCCAAGGAGGGAAGGAGGAGGACAACTGAATGGACAGATCGAATCTATGACACCAAATATAGCTGTATAGCTGATACATTAGAGACACGCTCATTAAAATGTTTGAATTGCATTGAATCTAACAGCATTCGATGAAACATATCTGAACCGTTCTTCCAACCTGCCATCACCAACGCAGGTTGCGCATTATACGAAATATGGAGTGGATGCTGACTAAATCATTAGTAAGTTGCTTGCTATTTTCGGACAACATTTTTCACGATTATGTTTTCCTTTTTTATCAACAAATCTTCTCGATCTAATGTGCTCTATCCTGACTACGATTCTAAAAATAGCTGCGGAAACTAGCCGGGATGTGTTGAGGTTAAATACACTACGCTCTATGCGTACACCACGCTCTATGCGTACACTACGCTCTATGCACAGTTCTGGGTAAATGTTCGGTCCAGGGGGAGATCGGTAGCTGGCTCCAGGTTCGGTCCAGGGGGAGTTCGGTAGCCTACTTCAGGTTCGGTCCAGGGGCAGCTCAGTAGCGTGCTCCAGGTTCGGTCCAAGGGGAGCTCGGTAGCCTGTTCCAGGTTCGGTCCAGGGGGACCTCGGTAGCCTTCTTCAGTTACGGTTCAGGGGGACCTCGGTAGCCTTCTTCAGGTACGCTTCTCGGTAGCTTCCTTGATGTTCGGTCCAGGGAGGAGGACTCGGTAGCCGGCTCCAAGTACGGTCCAGGGGGAGTTTAGTATGTTGGGGAATGTTAATCTCTAGAAAGAGTACTGGCTTATTCCATTGCAAAAGGCTCGTGAGGCTGAGAGCGATCGAAAAAAGTTGCCACTTCGCCACTTCGTGGCTCCGTGGCAACTTTTTTCGATCACTCTCAGCCTCACGAGCCTTTCTCAACGGAAACGCAGGATACCGTGTATTGATTTCCCTGGCGTGTTCGAACACGTTTCTGACATCGCAAAGTACTTTTCCTCTGATCCCCTACGCTCTACGAATCATTTGGAAAGTTTTCGAAATTTTCGATTTTTCACGTTAAAACGTGTTAGAACACGTTAGAACACATTTCCGACATCGCAAAACACATTTACTGTGATCCCCCACGCTCTGTGAACCAATTGGAAACTTTTAGAAATTTTCGATTTTCCATGTTAAAACTCGGCAAAACAGGTGAAAACGTGTTTCACGTTACTGAAGAACGTGCTAGAAGGGCATCTGACACTTGCGAATAGTGCGGCAAACGTTTTGCTCGCGGCGGGGTTCGAACCTGGGGGTCTCGGATTGAAAGTCAAGCGCGTAACCCACTCGGCTATGGATTTAGTCAATTAAATTTTGTAAAATTTGAAAGGGATTTTGGTCTGTTGTAGTATGCAAAAGGATCCGAGAAGATAGAGCGATTTTCAAGCGATTTATAAATCTTCCCGATACATGATTCAGAGCCTCCAGAAAGGGGTCAGGGGAGAGAGAGTGTGCCAAATTGAGAGAGTACCTCTCGATTCCTCTTGCTCTCTCGTTTCAAACCCCTTCCTGCGAGGTTTGCCGGCATGAGGAATGATTTGGAACGAAATGTGCGAAAATTTCATGAAATCGCGTGAAATCAAGTGAAATCAATCGATATTTCACTTAAAAAATCGGCAAAAGATGCTCAAATGTGAATCTCGTCACTCAAAAATGGGTTTGGGCCACATTTGACACTTGCAAAAAATGCGGCAAAAGACTATGCACCGGCGGGGATCGAACCTGCGACCCTCGGATTTGAATTCGAGCTCGCTACCGACTTGGCCATGGAGTTATCGATTTTTTGTAAATAAATTTTGAAATGTTTTCTGATGGGTTATCATATGCAAAAGGATCTGAGAAGATTGCTTGAGTTTAAAGCGATTTATAGCGAAAAAACGAAAAAAATGTCCGTCACGCGGAAGGAAAAAAAAACATACCAACAGACAGACATTTCAATTTCCTAGTAGTGGAGGAACGTATCTAAAATCCTTCCTACAGATCAAATGCATCTTTTTTAAAAAAAAGAAAAAAAAGAAATATCACAGTTTAAATGTAACCTATTATTACCGATAGATGCGAGTCGTTTCCCTTATCAGGGCTAGGGAGAATCCTGCTCCACCTTTAGGATAGAAATATTGCACACGACTTTCCCCACAAACATATGCTGCGCAAATTTCATGGGGTGCAAGGTGCACATCAGTTTCATGCACCCTTTCATAACTTTCTTCCTAGTGAAGCTACAACTTCCAAACTTGATACAGATATTGCAAGCCACGTTTGGAACATTTTCCCTTTTGATTGGAGAGATATTTCGTTCAGTTTGAGCTGAGTTACACGAGTTTTCCACCCTTTGATGTTGGGAAATTTCCCGAAGAAATTAGCGCAGCATTATTTTCGAAATGCTTCGCTTTGCTGACGCATTCTACGTTGATTTTCGAATGCAGGAATAGTATAAAAGCGTCCACTCGTTTCCAACCTTCACGACTCATTCTCTCCTTTCCAGTTGCTACTCACCGTAACCTTCGTGAATTTTCCCACAGCCGCCTTCTCCTGCTTCCTTTTGCCCCATTCTCTTCCATTACTCCTTCTTTCCTGATTCCTTTCGTAGTCACCATGGATGCGAAGAGGCTTAATCCTCTGACCGGCGAGAATTACTCCTCCAACTACTGGACACTTCTCAAGCAGCGTTCTAAACTGGCCGTCTCCTCCGTCAAGGACGCCTTCCTTGAGTCTCTCAACAACTCACAGTGCACGGTGGTCGTGGGCGAGTCGGGCGGCGGTAAGACCACGCAGATTCCTCAGTGGGCTGTCAAGTTCGTGCTCGCAAATGGAGGAAAGCGACTCGTTGTCTGTACTCAACCCCGTCGAGCAGCTGCCATTGCTAGTGCTACGCGAGTTGCTGAGGAGATGGACGTCCAACTCGGTGAGCAGGTTCGACACTCGTTCCGATTGGACGACTGTCTCAATGAGCGGACTGTCCTCAGGTACTGCACTGATGACATGCTTCTCCGCGAGACGATGAGGGGTCGACTTCTCGACAACTACGGAGTGATCATAGTCGACCATGCTCACGATCGTTCTTTCCACACTCTTGCTCAGGTCGCTCTCGTCAACGAGATCCTCAAGCGATCTGACGTCAAGATTGTCGTAATGACATCAACGATCAAGTCCGCGAAGTTCTTCCAGAAGTACCTCGACGACTGCTCGTTCATAAAGATTCCATCAACATCTGAGTGTGTCTATCTCCCAATTACTCCCGGATTCCTCGTGTCGAACATCGTCTCGCACGTGTTGCCACTCAAGAAGTCAGGTCTCAGCGACCTCGAAAGCCTCGACGTCATCACTGAACCCGCTGCTGAGGATGTCAACAAGGTTGTTGAGCAATTCAAAAGCCTGGGAACTCTTGACCGCCTGGGAAGTCTTGAACTCTTGACATGAGAAGTTGAGAGCTCCCTCATGACAGAATTGACTTTAGACCCTAAGAAGTCGGTGCTTCCAAATTCGAGCATTGATAATACACTAAAATGTGAAAACAAGTTGTGTCATTTCAGTAACATTTCTAGTGGACTCCTTCTCTTTCATTAGAGCTTCCAAAGTTCAGAAGAACGCAAGTTTACGAGATTTTTACGGAGAAGCTCCACATTCTTTCCTTCCCTGTGCCAGAGTAAGTTAGATTGCAAACGAATTATTTTTGTCTGAATTATTTTAAATGATATTAGTTTATTCACTTGTCGATCTTCAATTTCATATTGTGCGTTACTCACTTGTATGGGTATTCGATTCTCGTTGAATAAAGAGACATTGATTTTTTTCGGTTGAAACGGAAAACAAGTTTATTTTTTTTGGAATATTGTATTAGCGTGAAACAATACAAATTACAGAAATACGAGAAAGTACAATCACCATTGAGAAAGAACAATTATTTTGATTGTATGAGTTCAGCCAGGTCGGGGTCATCATCGATGCCTTTTGCAACGCTGACACAGATCTGGTTATGACGAACATATTGGTTTCTAATCAATACGCCGCTTGGCGTATGCTCGTAGCATTTTTCGGCAAGCTTTCGAAATGAGGGATCTCTGTTTAATAGGTCAGCCACTCCGAAAGTAGCTTCGGGGTGAATTCGCGAACGAATTCGCTTTCGAGCTGGCCAGTGGATTACGATCTTGTAAAAGAGAACATTTATACAGTTTTTAGAAATTTCTGGAAAATATTGATTCCAAAATAAATTATACGGAATGCATGCATACAATTATTTTCCTGAAATCTTTACTTGTTAGTTGGTTTTCTGTCTGGTTTTCTATATGAGAGGATTCGCGAGAGACTCGAGCTGGACCGGGACACAGAAATTTATGATTTTTGAATTGGCTGAAAACATAGCACAAGGTACTACAAACTTCCCTCTATCGAATAGCGTTTTCAGAATTTTTTTTTTAAAATTTCGTGTTCGCGTGAAACACAAATCAACCTGGTGAGTTGGGAACTTTTTCGAGCAATAGTAAAGTTTGAAAAATCGTAAATATCTTCAAAGTTAAGATAGAAATCCGTGGTTTGGTGCGTTAGATATTCAAATGACTCGGCTTGTTTACCAACAGCTCGAAGTCATTCCTGGATGATGCGCTGATGTGGGGTGGTCGCATTTGTAAAAGTTGAGCTAATTTTCGTAAAAGTCCAAAGTTCTGGTTCCCCTATGGGCGCTGTTGTGAGCATAGTTGGCGCTCACTACAACATTAAAATTTGCCCAATCGGCCCATGCATTCTAAAGATGCGCGCGATTTTGTGAGGTCGATCAAATATAATTAATGGCCGCGAACATCTATTCTTACCAATTTAAGGTGAAAACTATCACAAACTATTCAAAAACTATATTCATGTTGTTTGTGACATTTTTTATTGATTGATTTTTCGAGAAAAAAATGAAAAAAATTCAAAGTCAATTTTTGGATTTGCGGTATTTCGATTATTTCGAAGTCGATATGCTTCTTATAAGGTTTTATATTATTAGTTATGAACGCTGGTGCAAGATGTTTCTGTAATTCCTTCAGCAAATATATTTTTACCGCTGAATCTTCACCTAAAGTGCGAAATTTTTCTTCTACTATTATAACAGGTTCAATTCCTTACATACTTCATCATGGCATTCCTCATTATAGGTAGACCAATTTCCTTTTTGGAAGTGAAAGTCTATCTGTTCGTAGAAAAGAGTCGCAGCGCCTAGAAAATCGATTATAATGCGAAAAGCGCGTGCTCTGACTTCTCTAGCACTCTCTCAATTCCCCACGCTCTCTCGCCTAGGTTCGGACCCCGAGCTGGGCAGAAATCTTTTGCAAAGCTTCTTTGTTATCGAAATTACGTGATTTCGGCCCACAAACCCTGGTGAGGAATCAGAGGAGTCTTTGCAAAAGATTTCTGCCCAGCTCGGGGTTCGAACCCAGGCGAGAGAGCGTGGAGAATTGAGAGAGTGATAGAGAAGTCAGAGCACGCGCTTTTCGCATTATAATCGATTTTCTAGGCGCTGCGACTCTTTTCTACGAACAGATAGCCGTTCATTTTCAAAAAGGAAATTGGTCTACCAATAATGAGGAATGCCGTGATGGAGTATGGAAGGAATGGAACCTGTTCTAATAGTAGAAGACAAATTTCGCACTTTAGGTGAAGATTCAGCGGTAAAAATATATTTGCCGAAGGAATTACAGAAACATCATGCACCAGCGTTCATAACTAATAATATGAAACCTTATGAGAAGCATATCGACTTCGAAATAATCGAAATACCGCAAATCCAAAAATCGACTTTGAATTTTTTTCATTTTTTTTGCTCGAAAAATCAATCAATAAAAAATGTTACAAACAACATGAATATTGTTTTTGAATAGTTTGCGATAGTTTTTACCACAAATTGGTAAGAATTGATGTTCGCGGCCATTAATTATATTTGACCGACCTCACAAAATCGCGCGCATCTTTAGAATGCATGGGCCGATTGCGCTCATTTTAATTTTGTAGTGAGCGCCAACTATGCTCACCACAGCGCCCATAGGGGAACCAGAACTTTGGACTTTTACGAAAATTAGCTCAACTTTTACAAAAGCGACCACCCCACATCGACGCATCATCCAGGAATGACTTCGAGCTGTTGGTAAACAAGCCGAGTCATTTGTCTATATAAGGCACCAAACCGCGGATTTCTATCTTTACTTTGAAGATATTTACGATTTTTCAAACTTTACTATTTCTCGAAAAAGTTCCCGACTCACCAGGTTGAATTGTGTTTCACGCGAAAACGATTTTTTTTAAAAAAAATTCTGAAAACGCTATTCGATAGAGGGAAGTTTGTAGTACCTTGTGCTATGTTTTCAGCCAATTCAAAAATCATAAATTTCTATGTCCCGGCCATGGCCGATGAGCTCGAGTCTCTCGCGATTCCTCTCATATATATAGTATACTCGATATATTGTCGCGCTGTGATATAATAATTAAATTTAAAATTCACCCGCAGAAGTTCCCGAAAATCTCGACTGGTAAAGTTCGTAATAAATAGCCAGTCTCTGAAGATCAGATCTTCCGATTTTTTGAAAAGCTGTCTTATTGTCGGGTAGTTCAATTGTTCTGACTGAAAATATGATTGACATGTATCGAATAAGCAAATCATTGGCCACGTGGAGATACAATTAGTCTCGAAAAATTTTTTGCATATTCTACCTTTGCAAGTGTTCAGATACTTTCTTCAAATAGTTTTCTTTATTGTTTCAAATTGTACAGTTCTAACGATCTTATTTTTTAAACATAACTCACAACGAAGACGAGCACCGATGGACCGGAGTACGTACTTTTTGCAGAAGGGTAGAATATGATAGAATTGAGGTTCTTGCTCTAGACTAAATTGTTTATATTGGATATATTTTTAAGAATGTAGTAATGTAGACCGCAATGGAAGCGCGAAATAGAAATGAGAAAGAAGCAAAATGAGAGTTCAGTTCTTATTATTTTCAATATAAAACCCTACTCTTGGTTATTACCTCTCGAAATCCATTCGAGATGGAGAGATTCCCTCTTGAAGTTCCGCTCATTCGTGAGACAACTCAAGAGTCTATAAAATCTGTACTCGCAATTATTTGAGTATCAATAAGCGAAAGAAAGAAGAGGAAACTCCCAGAGGTCACCCATCCCATTTTTAGCGCAATTTTAAATTGGCTAATTGAAAATTATGTAATTTTTTCGCTACCTGGCCATCGTTGCCATTCGTAATTGTGAACTTTGAATACGTAATGATCGAAATGAAATGGTTCCCAAAAAGTTCGTTTCAATACCATTGTAATTTCGTAGCGAGTGAATATTCTGAATTAACTTAATTACGTTTTGCTGCAATTCTAATTAGCACCGTGAGATTGAGTACATCAAATTTGGCGTTTTTAAAGAAATTAAGCGCATGCGAAATGTTCTCTGCGCGCTTCAAGCAACTTCGGGCGAAGTGAAGCGATTGATTCCCTTGGTGAATAACCAATTTTGGAAACCATCCGACCTGAATAAGCAAATCAATCTCAAGTGGGGTTATTTTTAAATAATAAAACCTGGATAATTTCCAATTCGTCAAAACTCTTCGCTCCTGCGTCATTCTCCAATTTGTACAGGCGATTACAAGTAACGCCAAGGTGTAATCGATCGATTAAAGTGAGCCAATAGATAATAGCTGTTAATATCTCATTAGGCAGACTGAGTAGAACGATCTGAAATGGATATTTTCGATAAGAAATGGTTAAATTATCACCTTGTTCTCTTCGGGCGACCATCTCGACCATTTCGCTTGTTTTACCATACCATATATCAGGGGGCTGTTTAATCTGTTTAGAAGTTGGCCATCTTTTCGTTTTTCTTTTTCGTCAGTTTTTGACTTAATCTTAATTCCTTGGCTCTGTTCTGGTTAAGAGGTCCCATGGAAATTGAGAGGTCCGATAAAAAATAACAGGTCCCATGACGATTAAGAGGTCCCATGGAAAATAAGAGGTCCCATGAAAATTGAGAGGTTCCATCAAAAATGAGAGGTCCCTTGAAAAATAAGAGGTTCCATCTCCACTGCTCTTAATCGAACGCCTATATTCTGTATTTTATTGTTTTGTTTGTATGAAGTATTTACTTTCGTTGAATTTAGTTCATCAACAAATACATGTAACAAACGCGCGTCCATGTTTTATCTGTCAAAAATGCAGATTAGTATTTGAAGATGAGATCGCCATTCGCCACGAACTGGCCGATTTTCACCAGTTTATGGTACTTGTGATGCCAGAACTCATTGATGACAGTCTTAACAAAAACAAAGAAAAATGCAAGACAACATAAAAAGCAAAACCAAGAGTTCCTCTCTTCCAAGCGCCCAACCCTACCAATCACAATTCGTTTAAACAGGCTTCACAGGTGTGTATTTGTTATTGAATATCAATTTATTCGATATTAAATTCATCAAACAAAAGAAAGGCATTAAATCTAACACAAAGATAGGTAAGCGTTCGCTAAACAGTAGTGGAGATGGAACCTCTTATTTTTCAAGGGACCTCTCATTTTTGATGGAACCTCTCAATTTTCATGGGACCTCTTATTTTCCATGGGACCTCTTAATCGTCATGGGACCTCTTATTTTTTATCGGACCTCTCAATTTCCATGGGACCTCTTAACCAGAACAGAGCCAATTCCTTTGCATTAGTTCGATAAAGCACGATGAAAAAGTAAGATTGCCAACGAAATCAACATAAAATATAATGTAAGCGACTAGCAAATCCGTGTTAAAGATGGCCGAAAACTAGAAGTTGGCCATCTTCTGTTTGCGCGGGCTAGACAGTGACGAGAGAGCACGGGGATCGAGGAGAGGGAAAAGTATGCATGTGTTGTTTACTTTTATTGCGAAATTCTGCGCTCTCACTTGTTTACGTGCTCTCTCGTCACTGTCTAGCCCGCGAAACAGAAGATGGCCAACTTCTAATTAAAAGTTGGCCATCTTCTAGTTTTCGGTCATCTTTAACACGAATTTGCTAGTCGCTTACATTATATTTTATGTTTATTTCTTTGACATTCTTACTTTTTCATCGTGCTTTATCGAGCTAATGCAAAGAGATTAAACTTAAGTAAAAAATTGACGAAAAAGAAAAAAAGAAAAGATGGCCAACTTCTAACAGATTATACAGCCCCCAGCAGTATGAGACTTGCAAGAGAAACCACAGGAAGAGAAATTTAGTCCACTCTGATTGTCCGCTGAATCAACACCCCTTCAATGTCCATTTAGGTGAACATGATGTACCTGCTCATTACGTAGATTCGAGTGTGCACCTCTCATTTCCTTGATTGGAACCTTCTCTCCTCCTTCTACTCATTAGCATAACAGAGGATAATAGTGGATGAGGAGACGCCGATACAAGGATAAGGCGTGAGGTAGAGGGGGAACCAGGTAAACGTGGGTTTCAACATCTACTCTTCTGTTGCAAAGCTTGTATTGATATGTTTAATCGAATCATTTACATTCGCATAGTCTTGAGAGAAGAGGGCAGGCAACAATAAGACAGAACTGGAGGAGGAAAGAAGGGAAAGGAGGTACGAACTATTCAGTAGCCATCTCGGTCTCAGGGAAGGGCGAAAAATCGGAAGAGTGAGGGTCATTCGTCCGCACGGATCTCAAATTGAGGCAGCTAGAGAACTTTGTTCCGCCGTCAATATACCCTTGAAATTTGTCCAGAACGTTGCTCTTTGAATAAATGGGATACGCAATCTCAATGAGTTTTTCAGTCTCAATCCGACAAAATGAATTGCTGTAGCACGAATCTGCTTGGCGAATTAACGCTTGCATCTCCGCATACAATGTAATGGTCCACAGGAAAAAAATATTCTCGCTCAGATGCGTCAGATGGAACAAGGTGGTTCGGTGTCAGTATCGCAATTCAACATCCGTCACTCTCAGGCGAAAATATTTATGGCATTAAAGTGCTGAAATTCGCCTTAGAACAGAAACAATTTTTTGGTATCAATGATACAGATTGTCCGATAATTTATTCATCGCATTATATTAATTATTTTAATGTGTTATTGATTCATTGTCAAAGCGACTGCCGCTGGCCGAAATACAGTACTATTAACGAGGATAGTTACACGATATTTCGAATACTGAAAACCGCAATAGGTGGATCAGTTCACCTTCAATAATCAACAAATTGCATATCAAAATTGCAGTATTGCAACGAATCTAAAAGAAGTAGATGAAACGTATCTAAACCCTTTCCGAAATCAATCATGTCATCGAATATCTTTTCTCTTTTTCCTCGCATCATTTCTATCGGCGTTTCAATCATTTGATTGGTCTAAGAAGGTATTGAGGCGTGAACCTATATTTATTCAATTGTTGGTTAAGAAATTTTGAATTTAATAACTTATGGCAGATTTTTAAAAAAAAATTCTCTTCGCGAACTCATTTTCACAGATAGGAAGGTATGATGCACCATTCTTACGTAATTTTAGAGTGTTTCGATGACAGGGCTCATTGTACTTTCTTTCCACTGAAATTATCAGCAATCGCAGACAAAGACCCGCGCAAATACTGCATGATAAGAGATGATTGCATTGTAGAAGGGTCAGGGAGGCAGAGAACTGTGAGAGAGTAGGAGAATTTGAGAGAGTTCCTGGCAAGAGAGAGAGAGTTCAAGAGAGCACTGGCTTCTTAGCTCCAGCTTTAGCAGCGCGTTTTCCTCTCTCTTCCCCACTCCTCCGGACGTGGTCACCCCACGTGCCGGGGGTCTCATAGTTCACTTATTTTCATTCGTTCTTAGGGCTCCTCTATTTTGAGCTCATTTCTCGTATTGCTTTCCGTCTGCTTTCGCTCTGAACGCTCGCCTTTTTCTATATCCTATCCCTTGCGTCTTCTCTCTCCTCAATGCATCTCTCCTTTCTTCCTCTCTTTCTCTTTTCTCTTTACTAGGGTATTCCCGGTGCCCTCAAACTCGCCGCTCGATCCATATGACTCATTCATTATTCGTATCACTGTCAGATAAACCTGTCTCCCTGTCCACTCGCGTTACCTGTTTTGGGGAACTCTGGGTTAGTATATGAAGTCCAAGCTTCATTTGAATTGGAGGTTCTACCTTCCAAAACTGCGTAGGCGAGGGGACAAAAATAGGGAGTAGGAAACCGCGCAGCCCATAGATAGGAGTAGTGCGAGAAGGAAACGGAAAAATAGTTCGCCAGTGTAACATTAGGCAATCCCCCGTTATGCTCTAGGAAGGGGACATGACCTTTGGCCCCCTCAACAAAATATTGATTGTACAGCAGAAAAAGAAGTAGGTCGCCAAAATGGCGCTAAGAATTGAAACCCTGACCACCTATTGCCGCATGTCGCTGCAGGTTATTGAGAAGAGAGCGCGCGCTCTAAATAAGGGATTCCAAAGAGGCATAAGTCATAGGTAGAGTTGTAGTTAGAAGGATAGGCACACTGTGCACGTCTAGTAGTCAATTATCAGTAGGCACCAAATAATGGCACTCACTTCATTGTAGTCTATAGGGGAGATTATCAGTAGGATCCGAGCGGTGTAGTTTGGGGACTCTCGGGACAAACTCCCGAGATCACCCTAATTTCCCCGACAAAAGGGACTTGTCACTGCTAAAGATTAGCGAGGGCAGAGGACCTTGGGATTCTAGGAATAGAGTGAGAGTCAGAGAGCCCAGATGAAGAGTGACACCGAGAGAGAAGGAGAAACTGAGAGAGAGAGTGATAACTGGGATCCCTTTTAAGGGAAGCTCCAGAGATGACGGAAATCCAGCTTCAGCCTAGAACTCGCCCGACCCTCACGTAGCTCTCCCCGGCCGTGGTCACCCCACGAGCCGGGGATCCCATTATTCACGTATTTCCATTCATCCTTATCACCATTCCCTTCCCACGCTCGATCACCATTCCCTTCCCACATTATTCGTATCACTGTCAGATAAATCTATCTCCCTGTCTCATTCGCGTTACCTGTTTTGGGAACTATGGGTTAAGTTAGGAGGTTCAGGCTTCCTTTTTTTGGAGGTTCTACCTTCCAAAGCAGCGTAGGCGAAGGGACAAAAATAGGGATTAGAAGCCGCAAAACCAAATAGTTAGGAGTAGTGCGAGAAACAAACACCGAAATAGATCGCTAAGTAACAGTAGGTCACCCCTCCATCAAGCTCTAGGAAGGGGATAGGACATTTGCCCCCCTCTACATTTATTGATTGACTGCAGATTAGAACCAAGTCGCCAAAAATATAGCGCTAAGAACAAAACCTGACCACCTATGACCGCATATCGCTGCAATTTATTGACAAGAGAGCGCGCGCTCTAATAAGAGGTTACAAAAAGGAATCCCGGCATAGGCTAGTACAGAGGTAGAGCAGGGGCAACTTGAGATACCTCAAGGCCATTTTAGAAAGTAATATTAGCAGCGGGATTTAGACGAAACCCATAAGCTTAGCGTGGACGCGCGCATAGGTTAACGGGGAGTAGGAAAAATCCGGTTCACCACCTCATGTAGAACTACAGAGGGTAGATAGTGAAGCGTGAACCAGTGAGAAAGCTTGCTCACTCTTGAGATACAAAAAGGCGACAACAGTTAGTTACCCCGAACCAAAATATTTCTCCGTTCAATTGAACAATGGGCTTTTCTCACACACTCCATCCAACAGAATCAATTCGATTCTTCCGTCTTTCCTCCATTTCTCTTTTTTTATCTGGTCTTTTCCACTTTCATTCTGTCTTTCCATCTGTCTTTCCAATTTTCTCTGCACAACTCATTCTCACGGTTCTCATCCTGTTTACCGAGAAGGGACAATGTGCATTGTATTCATTGTACTCCGTAACATTAGCGTCTACTCTCATCAGCTTCTCGTCTGTCTTTCCTCTTCTTCCCGCAGAGATGATCAGAATAAGGGGAGTTAGTAACGCAAATTACAGGTAACCTTCCCATCGAGATCAGCAATGAGTACCACGTCCGCCGACGAGAGAACCGAGAACCACCAGGCCACACAAGTAAGAAAAAAAAGGGGGGGATCAAAAACAAAGTAAGGTACGTACTTCTAGAGTACGATCGACCGACCAGGCCGCCGGTATTTCTCCTGCCCGCCCGACGCCAACGGACCTCTTCAGCCCCAGGAGATTGCGATCAGGCAGAAGTTGTACGAAAGAGCAAGGCAGCTGGAGCATCCCGCCAACGGGAACTCGTTCGTGACCACTCACCAGTTGAAACACATCTTAACTGGCCTCCGACAAGTCATCAGGTTCGATTCCTACCTGGTCGATAGAGCAAGAACCCGTCGCCTGCTAATGGACGTCGACGGCTTTCTGACCCTCAAATCGGTATCGACATATCTATCGTTGAACAGTCGAGAGATAGAGGCCTGTATTAACGATTATGATGATAGCGTCGATGTCGGGCTGATGCAGGGAGCCGCGTTGTGCGAGGAGATCTGGCAGGATATCAAGAACTCAATCAGGAACCGAATGGACAGAGCCTCCTCATGGATGAGGCGCCTCTGTCGTGGATCGATGGACTCGGAGAGCGTGCGATGTAACAGTTTGTGGATTGAAGCAGCACGTACCATAAATCACAATGGTAATGAGGCCGAGGTCTTGAACTTGCTGCGTATGTCGTCCGTTCTCTCTCCTCCGACCCAGTTGTTGGTCGTTAAGATCGCCCTGCACGGTGACCAAGGGACGGGCTCAGTCAAGGGACCGTACGGAGAAGCCATCGAGGAGTTAGCCTACGACTTCCATCGAGCAGCCAACACGCCTTCGTCTTACAGCGTAGTCACAGATCGAGGCACCAACTTCGTAAGTGCAATCTACGAGGAAATGTGCAAGACTCTCGGGACTCGCCACGCACGGACAACAGCAATGCACAAGGACGGTCAAGGACAAGTGGAGCGATCACCATTCCCTTCCCACATTATTCGTATCACTGTCAGATAAATCTATCTCCCTGTCTCATTCGCGTTACCTGTTTTGGGAACTACGGGTCAAGTTAGGAGGTTCAGGCTTCCTTTGTTTTGGAGGTTCTAACTTCCAAAGCAGCGTAGGCGAAGGGACAAAAATAGGGAATAGAAGCCGCAAAACCAAATAGTTAGGAGTAGTGCGAGAAACAAACACCGAAATAGATCGCTAGGTAACAGTAGGTCACCCCTCCATCAACCTCTAGGAAGGGGATAGGACCTTTGCCCCCCTCTACATTTATTGATTGACTGCAGAATAGGACCAAGTCGCCAAAAATAACGCTAAGAATTGAACCCTGACCGCAGGTTATTGAGAAGAGAGCGCGCGCACTAAATAAGAGATTCCAAAAAGGAATCCCGGCATAGGTCATTTCAGAGGTTAGAGTAGGGTCAACTTGAGGGTCACTCAATGCAAATTAGAAGTTGATTTAGCAGCGGGGTCAGACGAAATCCAGGAGCTTAGCGCATAAGCAAACGGGAAGTAGGAAAACCCGGTTCACCGCCTCATTTAGAATTCTAAGTTAGGAAGATAGTGAACGTTAGCAGTGTAGCAAACACAGTGCGACACAGCGAAGGCCTAACAATTAGATACTGCAAGTGGTAGATAATGAAGAGTGAATCAGTGAGAGAGCATGCTCACTTTCGAATTTCAAAAAAGCGACTAAAGCTACCCCGATCATCAGATTGTTCTGTTTGCGACTGGTTTCTAATAATTTGCCTTCTTCTTTTTTCCCATACCATGGGACAAGGTATCGCATCAAGAAGTTCGACGCAAGAGATGGACAGGAAACGTGGACGATGCTATCCAAGTCGACCACGAAGCGTACAACCATTTTTCATTGTTATTTTTTTGTATCGTAATTGACTTATTTTTTATGGTAGATTGTAAGGTTCCGTCATGAATTTCGAGATTTTAGAGTGTTTCGATGATAGGGATCATTCTACTTTCTAGCCATTGGAATTATCAGGAGCAATCGTAGACAAAGACCCTGGCAAATATCACCCGATAAGAGATGATGCGATTCTAGGAGGTTCAGGGAGGCAGAGAACTGTGAGAGAGTAGGAGAATTAGAGAGAGAATGATTATAGAGATGACCGGCCGTGGTCATCCCACGTGCCGGGGTTTCTCTATTCTCATCCGCTATTTTGGCTTGTCGTACGACTTCGGTCATACGGTAGGCTTTCTGACTTAGGTCTCCTCATCTTCTCCTCTCTTCTCCATTCAATTTCTTCCCTGTGACTCCTAATTTGTGCCGCATACCTCTTTCTTGCATGATAAACATTATTTTCCTATCCTCTCTTTTTGCCTTTGTCAGAAGAACTGGGGTTAACGAAGGCTTCCGACAAATATTTGGTCAGCTGAGTTCTTACTGTGGGCAATGGGGATCGAATACCCGATGATAGCCTCAAAAATTGTATTTTACAAATGTTAGTTTGAAAAGAGTTATGTGCAATAAACTGTCTAGAACGAGCAGAATTCTTACAACATCTCAAATTGAAATCGAAATGTTTCGCGGATGGAGTTGGAATTTTATGGAGTATAAAGCAGAAAAAGGGAGAGAGATAAGGGGTAATGAAGAGAGTGCGTGAGGGGAACGGGCGCTGCATTTGTCACCAACAGAAATGAAACCTCGAGCATCGGGGAAAAGAAAAGTTTTTGAATCATTCGTGGAATGCCTTCTTGAAGAAATGATTCCAAAAGATCATTTAAAAAGATTATTCTTTTCGCATGCTCATGTTCATTTTGTGTAGGCAGTCTTTGTATTCCGCCGAACATCTCGTGCAGCACAAAAAAAGCAGTAGATCGAGTGCTTATATTATATTATAACGACGACAGAAGAGCTCATGCGATGTTGCGTCATCCGTTTGAAAGTATAATTAAACTCAAGTGAAACCCGGTTGTTTCATGTTCCACCGACTACATTTCACGCAAGGTTATTAATTGCGAACAATGTTCTTCTCTGTGCAATTTTAAAAACAGATCATTCGATTCTTCATGGAAGGATTGGTTCCGGCGATCATTTCCCGGTTCTCCTATCATTCAATCGATTAGAGACGGCACTGAATCTACCGTATTCACCAGTCGTTTCGCGTTTGAAGTCGGGACTTCCTTTATTCATTAAAGTTATAGATATTATCTATAATAATGATATCATAGCTCATCAATATTTTCCCTCTTGACACTACTGAAAAATCCGACTCCCTTCGCGTTTATCTTATAGTTAGAGTAGGATTTCCCAAAGAATAAAATAGACATGCGAACTTTCACCTGAAAGTCCTAAAGTGAAAGTGGGGCGATTCACTTGATAGAATGTTTAGCGAAGCTTGAAACTACGAAGACGGAATAAGTACTCAAACAATCGAGTAATGGTCTGACTCTCTCAATTCTGCATGCTCTTTCGCGCGGTCTGATCGATGAGATAGCATGTAGCATGAGGAGCCTTATCACTACTGGGGAGGACGACAGTCGATGCATTTCAGCTGCGACGCATTCGAGTGTCCGACGGAGAGATAATAATAATAATAATAGTAATAATAATAATAATAATAATAATAATAATATAAAAATAATAAGAATAATGTTTACGGTTGGGAGAGTAATAATAATAATAATAATAATAATATTAATAATAAGCATTATTATTATTATTATATAAGTTTAACAATAAGAATATTGTTTACGGATGGGAGATTGTTTTTTTCTCGATTTCCTATGGAAACCTCAATAATAATGTCACGCATACGCTGTTTTTTTCTGACTGACCGGTGCGGACGTGCATTTTGTAAGTTCTCACGCGAGTATAGTGCATTAATGTGCCAGTTAAAGATTCATTTGTCGGTACGTCAACGACCCGGAACTAAAGGAAGGACAAACACATTTGGAAAGAAAACAAAGTGACACAGAAGTAGGGTTGGCCTTGTGAGAAAAATGACCGCTGTTTTTCTCGAAACTAGAGAAATGATCTCGAATGAAAAATGATCGGGCGTTAATTGGTTTCGAGATCTCGAAACCTATTGAGAAGATACGAGAAATTGAGAACATTTGAGAAGAATAGACCGCGAAATGGCTGGAACACCTAGGATGAAAGGGAGTTTCGAGACACATTCGAGTTTCGAGATCTCGAAACTCACCCATTGTTCTCGAAACCAACGAGATAATTGAATTAAGCAGTTTCGAGATCTCATTTTCTCTCTCACGAGGCCGACCCTACACAGAAGAGTGGGTGAGAGTGTAGACATACCAGGCGGACTTGAATTTCAGACATGTCTATTCAGTTGATAAATTATACTTTAATGGTTCGAAGTGGGGTCAAAAACTAATGAATATGTGATTAATTAGATAGATGTTCGTCATTATTCATCTCACACTCGGGAAAACAACGTAGAGAACTGCTTGAAGTGATTAGGATGATCAACGGCGAATCCGGAGAGGTACACTAGGTTGAAAAAAGGCATCGATGGTATACGAATTACCCTTATATAAATTCTTAATAAACCCTGATGTAATAGTAAATATATGTTAGCGGAATCTTGCACAGTACTTTTCTTTTAATTTATCTTATTGTACCGCGTTTCCTCGTATGTGCTCAAAGTTAAAGGGGTTGCCCTGCTTTCATACACAAATCTAAGAAACTTCATTGTTGCCTCATCCAAAGAATAAATAAGCCATTAGAACTTTCGCCTGAACGCCCTAAAGCGAAAGTGAGGCGATTCACATGCATACATTGACTGTTGAGGCGAAATGGCTAGACAATAAATTAGACAAAGGTCAGGACGAAACTGTAAAAGTGCCTAGGAAAACACTTAACTCTCACAAAACTCGACTACATTGTTGTGGGTACTCTCGAATTGAAAGATCTACCAACGGAAATTGTTGATTCTTTAGTCTCCGCAACATTGTTATCCAGTTAGGACAAATGAGGAACGTGACACAAAATACATTTTTTAACACGAAACAGAAAAGTATGAACGGAAAGGGCAAGTGCAAGTTCGGTATTGTTCCACAACAAATGTTTTAGGGGGTATATAAGAGCGGTGGGTTGTTTCAGATTCGACAGCTCTCTCAAAGTAACATCAACCGGAAATGGTCGCAGCAGTCGCCTTGTCTCTTCTCGTGCTGCAGTTGCTGCAATCTACTGCCAACGCCGAATTCAACACGACCCTTTTCAGAGCTCATGTTAGTTGATCTTTTTTTTAATTTCGGTTCTTTAGTCTTTCCGAATCATTAGCTCACCTAATCGTTTAGGGATTCAGAATATGGTGGATATTTGATGAATAAATTTTCAGATTCTCAACTACCAAAACTACATGAGATGGTTGCATGATGCGCCTCCCGTAGTGGAGGATCAGGATCTAGCCAATAGTGCCTTAGAATGGGTAAGTGGAAATATACATGTAATAAGAAATACAAACGTAATATGCAATTATTTGACTTAAAATAACTGATATTTCAGGGCATTCATCTCGCGAACAATCCAAGCGAACGTTGTCTACATCATAATCAAGCCGGTGAGCAAATTCAACCCATAACCTCAGTTGACATGACGAAATTAAGAAAAAAAGAAGAATAATTTATTTACAAAGTACAATGTCATTTTGTAAGACGAAATCTGAATATTATTATCGGTATTTCAGGTGGCCAGAACATATATTTCGCTTGGCAAGCGAAAGAAATGTCAGAATACGAATTAGCCCACGCAGCAATGAAGGCTTTCTATGAGGTGAGATTACTCTTTTTTATTTGTGCATTTTATTATGTATTTATGATGTTGTCGGAAAATGAAACAACTTTGGGTGTAGAAGATGGCGATTTAAAGTCAATCATGTGTCAGAAAGCACGAATTATGCATTTCTATTATACATTTTTATATATTTCAGGAGATCAAATTGTACGACTACTCCAATCCGAATTTCTACCTCCCAGCTGCTCACTTCACGAATCTTGTGTGGAAATCGGTCAAGAAAATCGGAATTGCAGTCTACTCGAGGCCCTACACGTAAGTACCCACAATCATTATTACAAAAAAAGCGGGGTACATGAGAAAGTAAGAGTGACTATTTGTGTTTGTTTTACTCTCACCCTTCCAACCCTACTTGGCTACGAAATTGAGTGCTTGTTGAAAGATTTACGTTTAATTTTGAAAACAAAATTACATTTTAGCAACAATTTATTATTTTTTAAAGGAATTCCCATGGTGCTTGTCACATGAGAGCGTCACCGAGGAGGCCTCTCATCGGTTACATGGTCGTAATTCACCATTGGCCTCGAGGAAACATTATGAGTATGCAGGTAAGCGAATATCTCCATCGGAAGATTTGGTTTTACTTTAACTATTAAAATATAAATTATAACATTATTAAAGACCTAATTTGAATGTTTACAGCACTTCAAGAGGAACGTATCGCCGCCCAAAGAAGTCTACAATCTCTAGAAGAAACAGCTCGACAAATAGGCCATTTTTTATTAACGATAAATAATTTCTATTTGATATGCACATTTGTTTGCATACCATTTCCTAAATATCAATTGACCGAAACTTCCCCCCCCTAAAAAGTGAGAGTTGTTGATCCACCGTAACTCCGAGAGGAGCATGATCGAGATCTCTCGCAAGCTGGGATTCTCCGATTTCTCCGCTCGCGAGATAGTCAAATCATGCATGATGCAGCACCCCAAGTCGTACTACAAATTACTTGAATTGGCCGATCGTCAGATCAATCTCCGCAGAATGAGATGCCCTGACGCATCTCAATTCAATTCAATTCAATTATTTATCATGTCAGGCAATAGTGCTCAGATGAGGATGGGCCGGAATTCTTCGTTAGTTGCATTCCACCATTGGGGCCCGATTGCTCGTTTCAGGTCATCTCTCCTTCGGGTATTGGGGTGGCCTTGGGGGCGTTTCCAGTTGTAGGGGGTCCTCATCGTAGTTGCCCGCGTCCAATGGTTGATTTCCATTCGCCTTATCTTCAAGGCCCATTTCGCTTTCCGTTTAAGTGCCTCCTGATTCCAGTCTCGAATTTGGGTGATTTCTCGTAATCGTTCGTTCCTCATTCGATCCAGAAGAGTGACTCCAATCATCGGACGTTTCATCTTCCTCAGGGTGACATCGAGGCGCTCTTTGTCACTCGATCTCAAAGCCCACACCTCGCTACCATAGAGTACGGTAGGCAAGATGCAGCTGTCGAAGAGCCTCCTCTTAGTCTTCATGGGAAGAATGCGTGACGCCAGCAGGTGGTGGAGTTTGCTCCAGGCAGCCCAACCCAGACGAATCCTGTATTCCACTTCTTCGGAGGGGTTCAGGGGAAGGGAAATTCTCCCACCAAGATATGTGGTAAACTCAACGAACTTGAATACTTGACCGTCGACTCATCACTTTCTTTACTGACGAAAAGATCTTTGCCCTCGAGGATAAGATCAATACTCTAAACGACAGAATCAGGGCTTTCGATGACAAGGAATCAGGCAAGCTGGGTGTCACACCGGTCTTACATCGCATCCTGCCTATCAGATCGCGTACGATGGTCCCGCTCCACCGGTCGGATCCCTCTCGAGTTTTCGCCCCAAACACGAATGCGAACCAGAACTAATAAACCATGCCTACCCTCAAATTAATAGTCTTAATCTGAAAAATACGCGACTCCAGCAAGTATTTGAGTTTGTTCCATGCTGTCTTCACAGACGAATATTTCTTCAGAAGTGTTTCCTCCTTTCAGAAGCTCGCTATGCCATCGAGAGGATCATTAAAGATGGCGAAGTTGGACCCAACAAAATATCCGACCATCTACTTCGACACGGCTAACCCTCCCTCCATTCACTCCTCGCAGCACGATTACCTCGTACAGCAGAAGTACCCAGATCAGTGGTAGGCCCATCGTTCATTCTCATCCACAAGAAGGGTGTCCGTGAAGATCAAACTACCGCTCAAACGCTTTACTCTCCATCTCCTTCAAAACTTTCACGAACGTCCTCGTTAACAGGATGGTGAGGCAACTGGACGAGGCGCAGCCGGTTGATCAGGCCGGATCCTACGTCGATTTGGATGCGTCGATCACATTCACACGCTCTCTACACTGATCGAACACCATCGAGAATTCCACCTCCCTCTCGGCCTTATCTTCGTCGACTACAACAAGACCTTCGACTCCCTCGAAATTTCAGAAGTTCTCAACGCACTCACTCGTTCTGAGATCGACTCGTCTGGGCTCAACATTGACTGCTACACGACGATATCGTCCTTATCGGAGCCGACAGGGTCTCTCTCCAGACGATATTCTCAGAGCTGACCGACGAAGAAGAACGAATAGGACTGAGTGCAAACAGGAAGAAGTCAGTTGATGAAGAGGGTGTGGTGCACCGGGCCTGCAGTATCAGTTCACGGCGACAATCTATTGGAGACAGATGCATTCGTCAACTGATGCAACGGCTCCAGCGATTCGGAGCTATTCAGAAGAAAGCCAACTGCGTGGGGCGCCTTCGCCGACATCCACGAGGTAACATCCCAGTTGCGAGATGCGAAGCTACGCACATCTCTTTTCGACTCGCACGTCGTGCCCGCTCTCTGCTACTGTGCTGAAACCTGGCCACACTCGAAGACGACGGTCTTCTTCATCCGGAGAACCCATCGAGCCCTGGAACGCGCGCTGATTTGAACTACGCTATTCAGGCAGCAGCAGAATAACTAGTTATGTGCCGACGTTATGTGTCGAAAACTCGAGAGGGATCCGACCGGTGGAGCGGGACCATCGTACGCGAGCTGATAGGCAGCACATCATTCCACAGGCCGGTCAACCTTCCAGAAAGGCCTTTGGAGTGAGAGAGCGTGTGAAATCGAGAGGGACTCTCTCACTTTTGCATACTCTCTCGTCCTAACCCTTGTCTGTAAGGATGTGGCAGGATGCGATGTAAGACCGGTGTGACACCCAGCTTGGCTGATTCCTTGTCATCGAAAGCCCTGATTCTGTCGTTTAGAGTAATTATCGTACCCTCGAGGGCAAAGATCTTTTCGTGAATAAAGAAAGTGATGAGTTGCGTCAGGGCATCTCATTCTGCGGAGATTGATCTGACGATCGGCCAATTCAAGTAATTTGTAGTACGACTTGGGGTGCTGCATCATGCATGATTTGACTATCTCGCGAGCGGAGAAATCGGAGAATCCCAGCTTGCGAGAGATCTCGATCATGCTCCTCTCGGAGTTACGGTGGATCAACAACTCTCACTTTTTAGGGGGGGGGGGGAGTTTCGGTCAATTGATATTTAGGAAATGGTATGCAAAAATTGGCTCATCCGAACAAATGTGCATATCAAATAGAAATTATTTATCGTTAATAAAAAGTGGCCTATTTGTCGAGCTATTTCTTCTAGAGATTGTAGACTTCTTTGGGCGGCAATACGTTCCTCTTGAAGTGCTGCAAACATTCAAATTAGGTCTTTAATAATTTTATAATTTATATTTTAATAGTTAAAGTAAAACCAAATCTTCCGATGGAGATATTCGCTTACCTGCATACTCATAATGTTTCCTCGAGGCCAATGGTGAATTACGACCATGTAACCGATGAGAGGCCTCCTCGGTGACGCTCTCATGTGACAAGCACCATGGGAATTCCTTTAAAAAATAATAAATTGTTGCTAAAAATGTAATTTAGTTTTCAAGATTAAACGTTTATCTTTCAACAAGCACTCAATTTCGTAGCCAAGTAGGGTTGGAAGGGTGAGAGTAAAACAAACACAAATAGTCACTCTTACTTTCTCATGTACCCCGCTTTTTTTGTAATAATGATTGTGGGTACTTACGTGTAGGGCCTCGAGTAGACTGCAATTCCGATTTTCTTGACCGATTTCCACACAAGATTCGTGAAGTGAGCAGCTGGGAGGTAGAAATTCGGATTGGAGTAGTCGTACAATTTGATCTCCTGAAATATATAAAAATGTATAATAGAAATGCATAATTCGTGCTTTCTGACACATGATTGACTTTAAATCGCCATCTTCTACACCCAAAGTTGTTTCATTTTCCGACAACATCATAAATACATAATAAAATGCACAAATAAAAAAGAGTAATCTCACCTCATAGAAAGCCTTCATTGCTGCGTGGGCTAATTCGTATTCTGACATTTCTTTCGCTTGCCAAGCGAAATATATGTTCTGGCCACCTGAAATACCGATAATAAAATTCAGATTTCGTCTTACAAAATGACATTGTACTTTGTAAATAAATTATTCCTCTTTTTTTTTCTTAATTTCGTCATGTCAACTGAGGTTATGGGTTGAATTTGCTCACCGGCTTGATTATGATGCAGACAACGTTCGCTTGGATTGTTCGCGAGGTGAATTCCCTGAAATATAAGTTATATGATTATCAAATAACAGCTCATTACGGTTGTATAACAACGTTACGCTTTCATTTATTCATCGAAATCATATATATTCCCACTTACCCATTCTAAGGCACTATCGGCGAGCTCCTGATCCTCCACTACGGGAGGCGCATCGTGCAACCATCTCATGTAGTTTTGGTAATTGAGAATCTGAAAATTAAATCATTTGATATCCTCCATACTTTCGATTTCATAACGAATGGATACGCTGATGATTCGGAAAGTGAAAGCTTAGAAATGTTTAAAAGAAGTAAATGCCAACTAACATGAGCCCTGAAGAGGGTCGTATTGAATTCAGCGTTGGCAGTAGTCTGCAGCAACTGCAGCACGAGAAGAGACAAGGCGACTGCTGCGACCATTTCCGGTTGATGTTACTTTGAGAGAGCTGTCGAATCTGAAACAACCCACCGCTCTTATATACCCCCTAAAACATTTGTTGTGGAACAATACCGAACTTACACTTGCCCTTTCCGTTCATACTTTTCTCTGTTTCGTGTTAAAAAATGTATTTTGTGTCACGTTCCTCATTTGTCCTAACTGGATAACAATATTGCGGAGACTAAAGAATCAACAATTTCCGTTGGTAGATCTTTCGATTCGAGAGTACCCACAACAATGTAGTCGAGTTTTGTGAGAATTAAGTGTTTTCCTAGGCACTTTTACAGTTTCGTCCTGACCTTTGCCTAATTTATTGTCTAGCCATTTCGCCTCAACAATCCATGCATGTGAATCGCCTCACTTTCGCTTTAGGGCGTTCAGGTGAAAGTTCTAATGGCTTATTTATTCTTTGGATGATCGATTCTATGAGCAAAATGTGGCTGGCAGCTGTGCAAAAAAAATCAAAGTAGCCATTAATCTCGAGAACATGTTACTTCATCTCTATGCAAGCGATTAGCTAAGGATTAATTCGCCACTTCATGTCTTCAAGACATTTCTTTGTATCGATACACCTCAAGAAGTTAATTCATTTTTAAAATTCAATTATCATACATTAAACCTGGCCTTGAGATGAACATAACGAAATTCTTTCAATATACAGTAGCCCTCGGGGAATGTCGTTAAACGTCTTCAACACTTCTTACAGGTCTTGATTTAACATTGATCTCGACGCCTCCCGAGCGACGAGTTGGAAGGGTGTGACGAATAATGACGAAAGTATATCTAATCTAATTAATCACCCATTCAATAGGTTTTGACCAAAAAACCCTATCTCCTCACCGAATCATTAAAGTAAAATTTTTCTTTTGAATAAACATTGCTGAAACTCCAGTCCGCCTGGTATGTCTACACTCTTCCACCACTCATCTCTGTCACGTTGTTTTCTTTCCAAATGTGTTTCTCCTTCCTTTAGTTCCGGGTCGTTGACTTACCGACAAATGACTTTTTAACTGGCAAATCAATGTACTCTACTCGTGTAAGAACTTAGAAAATGCACGTCCGCACCGGTCAGTCAGAAATTATTGCGTATGCGTTACAATGTTATTGAGGGTTCCAAAGGAAATCGAAAAAACACTCTCTCATCCGTAAACATTCTTCTTCTTCTTCTGCTTATTATTATTATCATTATTATTATTACTTTTATTATTATTATTATTATTATTATTATTATTATCAACCGTCGTCCTCCCCTGCAGCTGCATCATAAGTTTGTATGTGTATTTATTCCGAATTCGTAGTTTCGCTAACTCACGGGGAAAAGTCTATGGCTCCATTAGTCTAACAATAAGCTGGACAGCGGAGACATCAAATACAATATGCGCAAGGGAGCTATGCGTTTAGACTTTGTAAGTTGTCGCTCTCCAGATTGGGCTTATGGTTTAGTAGGCTTATTTCACTGTGAGAAGATTTGGCTGCAGAGGCCAAAGTAACGCTGTTAAACTTGAGTGAATGCTGAGAACGAGAGAAATTCATTTGATTTTCTTTGACTAGCTTTTTTTTAAATTCCAGCATCTTCATTGAGACGACAATAGGAAAAAATTATTGGGTGCTTCTCGAGTAACAATGAACAACTACTATAATAATAATATGTTGATCGAGTTATGTCCTAGTCAATAATAATTGCAATGATGTTACAATTAGGCTAAAAGAAACTACAGCAAACATGAAAAAACGATGTCGCTTGGAGCGGCAAAGAGCTTTACAAGAATAGTGAGGAGTCGATCGGTCTAATATAGTCTGATACAACGGAGATACTTCTATTGCTAATAATATCATCATCTAGGCGGTTCCAAAGAAATACAGTTCTGTTAGCGAGAAAACGCTTATATTCTACCTTTCAGAGTTGCTAGGGAATTTACGGAGTATGAGCGGAATTTACAGAGTTTGATATCAAGCGAAATTTTTTTTTGAAAGAAAAATCGATATACGAACTACTGATTGAAGCCTCGGCATGTCCGGAGGATAGTATCCGCCTAGAGACCGCCAAATAGATAACAAAGGAAAATTTTTAGTCGTGTCCCCTAAGAACTAAGGTCGGACTCAGAAAACAAATAGAACCGTCCTAAAATTTCTTTCTTATCAAAAAAATCACCGTTCTAAGTGGTCGCGAGACATGCAAAATGATTGTCATTCGATTGGCTAATCGAAGATCCATTCGAATATATGCGGATATCAATTTGAATGCCATTCATTTGGCGGTCTCAAGAGGATACACCGGGCTCTCCCATAGTTGTGAATTTTCCGATCGATAGAACGAATGGAGCACAGGATGATGTGGTCGGAGGAGCACATTTATCCTTCCATGACCGTTATTTTAAATGGTAGTGCGTGACCGTTTTGACAATGACACCAAACTGTTCGCAACCGATTGCTTTGCCTTAAATAAGTTAAATGGAACTCGACATTGCCTTGTTTCTTTACATATCACCTTTCATCCGTCTTTTGCCGGGCCGAATTTGGAGTTGAAACGAGGCTATTAGCGAATCTCGTATGATGAGTTGCTTCCAGTCGATGATGAAGCATCTCAGTCGACAACCATCATGCAATACCGTATGGTGGCGGTGTTGAGCATCGTGGATATCTTGCGTCTTTTGTATGCAGCTATCACACAAGGATCATGATGGGTTTTTCTCTCCAGAACAGGTTGATGACTGAGCATCTCTCGACCGATTCGATGGTCTTGATCGGTGGAGCAGACTTATTATTTACGACGCTCATTTACAAGACCTTTATATACTAATCGACGAAGACCGAATGAGAAAGTGCCAACAACAGTTCTCCCAAAGATTAGCATCGACAGAGATGTAGTCGATCAGTCAATCTTTTCGTCGAAATCTCGATCACGCTAAAGCCAGAATACTCTCCGTGTCGCGAGTACTTTTGAGAAGATCCTTTTCGATAATACATCTCCTCTTCCACTTTGGCTCATCATCTCCTTTTGAGATGGAGCTGAAGAAGGGCGCAGATGCTCCCGCCTAAGTACTTATCCGGATTTTCAACACACGATGTGCGCGCGATTACAGTCGCACATCGTGTGCGCGCGATTTTACATGACGCGTGCGAGATTTCCAAACGTCGCGCGCGGGCCTCATTCAGGAATACAGTGATTTCCGTTCAAGACCTTCAACAGAGCACACGATGCGCGCGACATTTACGCTAGTGGTTTTACACGACGCGAAACTAGTAGTGGAAATCGCGCGCGCCTCGTGCGTTGAAACCCCGGAGTTCGTGCGCAGCGACGATGCGGTTGATACATTGATGTCATTCCTGCGTCTGATGCTCTTCATCGCCGCAGTAGCTGCTGCAAGGTAACGGCGACCTACCGTGACCTACCGCAGCGCGACCTTAATTGTGTTCCTCCCTTCAGTTTCCACAATCCTGTTTGAGACATGATAAAAATAGGAGTATAAAAATATGAATCGGAGTATAAAATAAACAGTATAAAAATATAAAGTATAAAAATAGTATAAAAATATGAATCGATAGGAGTGATATGGGCGGAAACTTCCTGAGATCGTCCCTACCGCTTTTCCTATGGAAGAAAGTGGACAGATCAAATTTGGTGGTCAGAGAGGTATCCCCGTATTATATCACCAGGTTATTAATCTGGCCCGGTCCAACTGCTCCGTCCTTACGGGTCTTCAGGATTTGTGCAATTTATCGAAGAAACGGGGATCACTCACACAAGTTGGCCCAAAGTTCATAAGTTCAACGGGAAAGATCTCAATACTATTAGCAGTGCATGTCACTTGCACGCACAATTGTTGAGATTGTTGTCTCTTTTCGTTCTAACGGAACTTTCACTATTTCAAAACTTTGTAAAACGTGTCTGATATGTTTCTTTTGTCTCTAACCCATCTCCCCCTCACTCGCGCAGTATGTACATGGTGGTTCCTCCGGACAGGGTGGTGTTTGCGTACACATACGGATATCAACGTGTTAGTGGGCTGACATGATAAATTTGCTTAGTACTTAGGCTTTATCAGAATATGCGAACATCAACAGTACCAGTCTGAAAATCACTTCTTTCAGCGAATCACGTGTGACGGCTCCTGTAGCAAAGTGAACAAGAGAATAGGACAAGAGGGATGAACTGCAGGTCACTTCTGAACTACCATAAGAGAGGAATCGCGAGAAACTCGACCACTTCGGCCAAGGCCAGGACGTATAAATTTTTATTTTTTGATTTGGCTGAAAATTTCAACACCTCCTCTATCGATTGGCGTTGGCAGAATTTTGATAAAAAATTTCGCAATCGTGTGAAACATATCCAAACCTGGAGTCTTCGGTGTTTTTCGCCGAAAGGACAAAGTTTGATAAATCATAACTCTGTTCAAAATAAAGATAGAGAATTGTGGTTTTGTTGGTTAGATAGAGAATACAGTTGGCTACTGGTAGGGCCGTGTCACCTCATTCCTGGGTGACGCATTGGCGCGGAGCTGTCGGTTTCATGAAAAATGTTATAAGTCACGTTAAAATCAAATGCGGTCTTAGGTTCTTTGTTAGTTCTAATGTGCACGGCAGTTACTCACTATAACCGAGAAATGGGTCAAATCGGCCCATGCATGGGAATTGCGCTAAGGTGAACTTTTTTTGTTCAAAATTTTTTTTCTCTTTCTGCGACAATCAGTGATATTTGCGGTGAAAATATTTGCAAATATTCTAAAAACACGATTAAGCTTGTTATAGAGGGTTTTTACAGCGAACTTTTTGAGAAATTTTTTTTTTTGAAAAATTTCAGGGCTGATTTTAACTTTTGACTAAACTGTACTTTTGTAAAGTCCTATTTTGTACTAAAGTTCCCATAATCAATATTTATGATGCTAGGATGAAGAATTGTGCATCTAACTATAGATACTAAATGCTTATTGCATTTTCAGCACTCGTTATGAGATGATCGGTTTCATATTTTGCAGCGGTTTGCATGTCCACCAAACTTCCTTAGAAATTAACTCAACATGCGAAGAGCAATTAGTCAAATGACTGTGAGTCCCTATTTCTTCATTGTGGGCAGCTACAACAACTATATTTTCCAATATTTGTCTGAAAGCCTTCTCAAAGAGCAAATAACGTATTTTGCGAAAATACGTCCACTTTTTCACACATATCTCAAAAATTTGGATCTCTACCGAATCCTGGCGCAGGTTAAATTGTTTGGAGAGTTTCATTGAATCATTTTCTTGTTGATAGTATACAAATCTATGGATGATTTGATCTTATAAAAAATCGAAGACTCAAAATTGCTCAAATTTCTGAACTAAAATATTAATTCTGAGGATATTTGAAAAGCTTCTAGTGAAATATTGCACACATTCATTTTCCTATACCTAAAGAAGAACTATGGAACTAACAACTTTAACTTATGAAAAAAAATTTTTTTTGAAAAATACCATGACCCCGCCGGGTTCATTGTGAAAATTTTTTTTTTGACCATGACCCCGGGTTCATGGTATTTTTCAAAAAAAAATTTATTCATAAGTTAAAGTTGTTAGTTCCAAAGTTCTTCTTTAGGTATAGGAAAATGAAAGTGGGCAATATTTCACTAGAAGCGTTTCAAATATCCTCAGAATTAATTTTTTAGTTCAGAAATTTGAGCAATTTTGAGTCTTCGATTTTTTATAAGATCAAATCATCCATAGATTTATATACTATCAACAAGAAAATGATTCAATGAAATTTTCCAAACAATTTGACCTATGCCAGGATTCGGTAGAGATCCAGATTTCTGAGATATGTGTGAAAAAGTGGACGTATTTTCGCAAAATACGATATTGGCTCTTTGAGAAGGCTTTCAGACAAATATTGGAAAATATAGTTGTTGTAGCTGCCCACAATGAAGAAATAGGGACTCACAGTCATTTGACTAATTGCTCTTCGCATGTTGAGTTAATTTCTAAGGAAGTTTGGTGGACATGCGAACCGCTGCAAAATATGAAACCGATCATCTCATAACGAGTGCTGAAAATGCAATAAGCATTTAGTATCTATAGTTAGATGCACAATTCTTCACCCTAGCATCATAAATATTGATTATGGGAACATTAGTACAAAATAGGACTTTACAAAAGTACAGTTTAGTCAAAAGTTAAAATCAGCCCTGAAATTTTTCAAAAAAAAATTTCTCAAAAAGTTCGCTGTAAAAACCCTCTATAACAAGCTTAATCGTGTTTTTAGAATATTTGCAAATATTTTCACCGCAAATATCACTGATTGTCGCAGAAAGAGAAAAAAAATTTTGAACAAAAAAAAGTTCACCTTAGCGCAATTCCCATGCATGGGCCGATTTGACCCATTTCTCGGTTATAGTGAGTAACTGCCGTGCACATTAGAACTAACAAAGAACCTAAGACCGCATTTGATTTTAACGTGACTTATAACATTTTTCATGAAACCGACAGCTCCGCGCCAATGCGTCACCCAGGAATGAGTTGACACGGCCCTACCAGTAGCCAACTGTATTCTCTATCTAACCAACAAAACCACAATTCTCTATCTTTATTTTGAACAGAGTTATGATTTATCAAACTTTGTCCTTTCGGCGAAAAACACCGAAGACTCCAGGTTTGGATATGTTTCACACGATTGCGAAATTTTTTATCAAAATTCTGCCAACGCCAATCGATAGAGGAGGTGTTGAAATACCTTAGGTTAAATTTTCAGCCAAATCAAAAAATAAAAATTTCTACGTCCTGGCTATGGTCGAGTTTCTCGCGATTCCTCTCATAAGTAGTCATCTGTCAGAAGAAATCTGCAGATGTCATCGTATATGCCGCAAGCATCACTAATAGTACTAATTCACTATCTTTTCAAGGAAATGAACGAACTACCAGTCCGTCCTACATCGGGATCAACCAACGATCTCATGTGCTGTTGTAATAGCTACATCAATAAAAGCCGAAAATATGATACGGATATTCACAAAACATTGTAATTAGGAAATATCTAATCGATATTCACAATATAGCATGGAAAGAGTGATTCGTTTGAACAAAAAGCACATATGAAATAAAAATTATTTATCGTGCATAAAATGTGGCCTATTTGTTGAACAATTTCTTCTAGAGGTTGTAGATTTCTTTGGGCGGCAATACGTTCCTCTTGAAGTGCTGCAAACATTCAAATTAGGTCTTTAATAATTTTATAATTTATATTTTAATAGTTAAAGTAAAACCAAATCTTCCGATGGAGATATTCGCTTACCTGCATACTCATAATGTTTCCTCGAGGCCAATGGTGAATTACTACCATGTAACCGATGAGAGGCCTCCTCGGTGACGCTCTCATGTGACACGCGCCGTGGGCATCCCTTTAAAAATTAAAATAATAAGATTTAAAAATAATTCATTTCAAATTAATTGTTCAATTTCCACACAATATTTTATTTCTATAAAGTAACGCGCATGAATTTTCACCCCCGCACGGTAAAACAGTGTAATAAACTTTTTTGTGTGTTTGTACATGTTGTATGGAGATAATGAAGGGCGCTATAGGGCAAAAACGTTCTCGCTGAGAAACAAACAGGGCGATAAAATTGTTAATCACTATTTGCCGAATTAGGGAATAATCTAATTGCTATTCAGTCTGTGCCGAATTAAGTAATAATGCAAGAAACGCGTATTTTTTGTTCGATAACAGTATTATTTCGTAGCACAGTAAGGTAGAAATGGACAGAGTAGAGTAGACCAAGCAAAAAAACGTTCACTACTTTATCTCACTTTCTCACGTTTCCAGCCTTTTCCATGAGTTTTCAAATAATAATTATAAGTACTTACGTGTAAGTCCTCGAGTATACGGCGATGCCGATTTTCTTGACCGATTTCCACACAAGATTCGTGAAATGAGCAGCCGGGAGGTAGAAGTTCGGATTAGAGTAGTCGTACAATTTGATCTCCTGAAACATGTAAATTTTAAAAAAAATACATATTTTGTACTTTCCGGGAAAAAAATGACACAGGATTGACTTCAAAACGCCGTCTCCTACACCTAAAGCTTCCTTAATCTCATGCAACTTCAGAACATAACAGAAGACACAAGTGAGAAAGAGTATTCTCACCTCATAGAAAGCCTTCATTGCTGCGTGGGCTAATTCGTACTCTGACATTTCTTTCTCTTGCCAAGCGAAATAAATGTTCTGGCCACCTGAAATACTAATCAGATTAGTTTTCCAAATTTGACTAATCAGAATAGTTTTCCAAATTTGAATGGTAGTTCAATGCCGTATATACATTTTTTTCTTAATTTCATCAATTTAGATTATGGATTGAATTTTCTCACCGGCTTGATTATGATGTAAACAACGTTCGCTTGGATTGTTCGCGAGGTGAATTCCCTGAAATATCAGCTATTTAATTGTCAAATAACTGCAAATTACGTTTGTAATACAGCGTTGTGCTATCATTTATCGATCATAATTGCTTATATTTCCACTTACCCATTCTAAGGCACTATCGGCAAGTTCTTGATCTTCCACTACGGGAGGCGCATCGTGCAACCATCTCATGTAGTTTTGGTAGTTGAGAATCTGAATATTAATTCATTCAATATCCACCGTAAATTTATATCCCATAACGATTAAATGAACTAAATTTTCGAAAAGCAAAAGCTAAGAAATATTTTTTGAGAAAGTAATTGCCAACTAACATGAGCCCTGAAAAGGGTCGTGTTGAATTCAGCGTTGGCAGTAGACTGCAGCAACTGCAGCACGAGAAGAGAAAATGCGACCGATGCGACCATTTCCGGTTGTCGAACTTAGAGAGAGCTGTCGAATCTGAAACAACCCACCGCTCTTATATATTCCCTAAAACATTTGTTGTGGAACAATACCGAACTTGCACTTGCCCTTTCCGTTCATACTTTTGTCAGTGTCACATAAAAAAATTGTGTTTTGTGTCACGTTCCTCAGTTGTCCTAACTCGATAACAACGTTGCGGAGACTAAAAAATCAGCAATTTCCTTTGATGGATCTTTGAATCCGAGGGTTCCCACAACAATGTAGTCGAGTTGTTTGTGAGAGTTACGTGTTGTCCTTGGCACAATTTCGTGCTGACCTTTCAACAGTAGAATTTATTTTCTAGCCATTTCGCCTCAACAATCTGAAATCGCCGAACTCTCACTTTAGGCGATCAATTGCAAGTTCGCGTGTATTATGTTGATGATTGATGCGCTAAGTGTATTCCAACGGTGAAGAGTAACAGAGAAGTCATTGGGATCAGGGCAACATCTTTAATCTCGGGCACAAAATACTTTTTTTTCTGTTTCTGTCGTTACTTTATTTCCACTTCCATCGTTGAACTACTGACACTAATACTAATGTTTAATTGGCAAAAGTGGATTAATGTATTATACGCGTGCAAGAACTAACAAAATGCACGTCCGCACCGGTCAGTCAAAAAAATGAGGTTTTCAATTAAACTTTTCACGAAAACACACAAAAAACACACTCTCCCATTTTAACCCCTTTGTATACATTATTTTTACAATTACTTTATTATCATTATAATCTCGATACGTCCGACACCCGGAATCTGCTGCAGCTGAAATGCAGAGGTGGCTGCTGAATCATACGATTTTTTTAGAAATATATTGCATAAGATATTACACTGCACATAATATATCAGATTATTATATTTTGGATAGACTCTTTTGGATGTAGTCCTGGAAAATATTAGTTTGGCCTGGTTTGAAGAAAAAAAAGTATTCTGAGAGAAATACAAATTCATGTTGCATGCGTTATGAAAGTCGGCAATTTTTTAAGACAATGAATGTCGTCCATGATCCTCTCCATCTGTGTAATGAATACTATTGAAATGTCTTTGAAGTCAATCGTTAGAGAGATGATGAGCAGATAGTTGTTGATGTCAGCCTTCCTTTCTTGTGGAAGAATGTGCCACTTGATTCTTTCAAGTGTGCCGGGAGCTGCTGTTCCGCAATGTATCAAGGGGGAAATAGGGGAAATAAGAGACCGCCACATCCAATCATCTGGCCAACGATCTTCCCCGGTCCAACGATACTCCTCGGTTCCTCAACTGCTTTTCGTTCCTCGAGATTTCATGAATGTAACGAAGTAGCGGAGATCACTCATGCACGCTGGTCTAACAATAAAGGCTCATAAGTTCATCGGCAAGCATCTGAATACTATTACAAGTGCATGTCACTTGCACGCATAATTGCTGAGATTGTTGTCTCATTTCGTTCTCACTGAACTTTCACTATAGACGTGGGTGTCATATGCGGACTCTCCTCTTTACGCTTCTGAGCGTTTCCCTGTGCATTATTCCACAGTCTGTCCCATTCCTTTCCCATGTTTACAGACATTGAACAAAACGGAATTCCCCCGACAGTATAACCGAAAATGTAGAATAGGTCAAACCGTATGCATCATAAATAATTTAATTTCGTTTAAGTTAAGTTCGGAGGAGTACATGTATCTATCCGTGCTCTTCCCCTCTTAGTCAGAATGACGGAAAGTTGTTGCCTCTGAATAACCTCCTCCTGACGTGATTCTCGCGCGCGCATTCGAATCATTGGATGCCCGCAGGCTACGCGCAGAGTGCGGCCTCTCCTGAGTGGCTGTCTCCGCCAATTAATCCAATACGCCCACAAGACAGCAATGAGATTACTGTAGTCAGCCGGGTTGTGAAATGGGATCTTCGCCCCCTCTCTTCTCGTGATGCTCATCTCTATTCGTGGAAAGGGTGTGGTACGTTTCGGAACTGTCGTTTGGAAACCCGAAAAAAACAAAATTTCTATTGTTCTGAAATGCGTTCCAAACAAATTCAGGGTAACCATGTTGAGGTTTCCTAAACGGCAGTTTTAAAACCTCCCATCATCGTGGAAAGACCGGAAGCCTCAGGGCACTTTCTCGCGTGTTGAGAATCCGAACGGAACGTGACCCAAACCAACTCGAATTTTCTACATGACCAATCGCACCTTTAGCAGTCAGCGGAAGTACAGTTCAGAAGCGATTTCCGCTCTATTCAGAATGGAGAACCCACGACTTCCCTCGTTTCTTGATACCTCAATAATATGAGTGAATTCAATAGCTCTTCCTGCTTGCATTTCCCGGTTCGTCAGACATTTTCCTCGCGTATTTGGAAGAAACTCTCTTCATAATTGGTCTTTCGCCGTATTATCCAAACATCTTCTTCCGATTGCGCGGAGAACAAATTTCTGGGAAGTGCAGCAGAAGAGTTGTCTCTCTCTCTCCCTGGGCGCAATCATGCAACATTTATGAACAAGGAACAAATAGGAAATCGCGTGCCGCAAAGTGGATGCCACTAGACTCTCACAGAAAAAGTATTGTATGCTACCCATGAGAAAAAAAGGTCCCTCTACTTAAGACTTTTGGTCTTTAAAACTTTGTGTTCAGTCATGTTTTGAAGCAATTCTCCCCGCTGTCGTTGAAGTTACTCCTCAATTGCATCGTGTCTGCTGAGCGCCCGTGAACAAAGTATCCCTGTTATTTCCGGTCTGTTCTCGCCCGATTCTGGATTATTCTGAAGCGAGAGGAGGAAGTTTCATTTCCTCGTCGCTATTCAATTCATCGCGCTTTCGATTGCAGCTTCAATAGCCAATGCAAATCGCTTTTCTCCTCTTACTTCTAAAGCTACGAGCAAATTGTCACGAATTGTTGATGCGCTTAGCTGTAGTATCCCGTCACCTAATCTAACCTTTCCGCCCGAGGGTACGGTAGCACTTTTTGAAGGGTACTGTGGCACTTTTTGAGCATCTTTCCGAAAATCTAGCGTCTAGTTGTTTTTTCGTTAGTGACGACGTCCGGCTAAATTATATATTTGGAACCGCATGCATCTTCTTTTATGACGTACTGTAGCACTTACACACCACCCACATTTATGTTTCATTACCCACCTTATGAGAGGTTATCTGAATGGGTCGACATATTCTTGGCACAGGGCTAAATTTTCAATGCGATACTAACCATGCTATAAATTAATGCGCCATGTGAGGAGTAGGAATACTCTAAACAGAAAGTTCAAAAACGCGTTTACGCCTCAGGCGATGAAACCGCGCGATTATGACGTCATTATCTATTTTCGCCAATTCGAACCGAATCAATTTGTACTGTGTATTAATGGATGCCTCGTCAAAATACAACTATTTTTTGGTTACGGAACATTTTTTGATTGGAGCCGATGCTAGCGAGTTATTCAGTGAAATGTGTTTCATTTAATTTTCATTAAAAAGTTTCTCGTAAAAAATAAAATTTTATTTGTTCATTTTAATCGTTGAATTATTATACAAAATATATTTTAAAAGGAAAATAAAATTTGCCCTGGAAGGAAGTCAAATCAGCAAAAGTATAGCGAAAACTCGAATAAAGTCAGTCCTCGATTGCTATGCAATACCGTAATTATTTTAATTCCTTCACTTTTCCTCGGTTTAACTTTGTCATCTTTATACATAGAGCACATCGGAGTCCATAACGAGAGAAATTAGATAATATTAATAGGTTTTTCGATAAAACCGTATGATGCGAGTACTTACCGTACTTACGCTGTCAACAACTGACTTTATTCGAGTTTTCGCTATACTTTTGCTGATTTGACTTCCTTCCAGGGCAAATTTTATTTTCCTTTTATTATATATTTTGTATAATAACTCATCGATTAAAATTATCAAATAAAATTTTATTTTTTACGAGAAACTTTTTAATGAAAATTAAATGAAACGCATTTCACTGAATAACTCGCTAGCATCGGCTCCAATCAAAAAAGTTCTGTAACTAAAAAATAGTTGTATTTTGACGAGGAATCCATTAATACACAGTACAAATAGATTCGGTTCGAATTGGCGAAAATAGATAATGACGTCATAATCGCGCGGTTTCATCGCCTGAGGCGTAAACGCGTTTTTGAACTTTCTGTTTAGTGCATTCGTACTCCTCACATGACGCATTAATTTATAGCATGGTTAGTATCGCATTGTAAATTTAGCCCTGTGCCAAGATTCTGAACAAATATGTCGACCCACTGAGATAACCTTTCTTATAAGGTATGGCATAACATCATCAGACAATGCGCCAAACAAAGAAGAGACCGATCCTTGGGAAAGTAATGATCTCGTTATCCCATGTGATTTCAGAAACATCTCGGAATGCTGGAATAATAATAACAATCCGCGATATTAGTTTCTTGTCTCGATCTTTCTCAGATTATTAGTCTGCGTAAGAGACGTCATAACTTGCAGGAGTAAAATTACTATACGAGTAGGAGTACGGGTGGGGATTAATTCAGTGGATCCACGCTATTACCAAAGGAGGAATAATAATAACATGAAAGTTCCTTTTTCATCCTATCTAAAAATGGTTGCTGAACACGTAGGCGAGTGAGGAAATTGGGTAAATATCAGGGAATGTTCATAACAACTTTTTTACTTCAAAAAAATCCCTACAGCCAAAATGGAGTAACAACTGTGTGGCAATATGTGTTGTAACACAACAAAAGGGTGCTTTGTGCAGTGTAACAGAAATAGTATTTCGCGCGCGTTTTTACAGTCGACCCCAACATATTTCCTATTCAGTCCCCGTTTTTGTCTTTGTACCTTCTTTCCGAGTAAAGATTGTTCCTCTTTCGCTAACCTCGGCAGAGAACTACCCGCTGTTAGTTTTTGTCATTTATTTATTTATTTTCTGACATCAACAAGGGAGCAACTCCAGTAAACATGTGTACTTTTTCGATATTAGACAAAGATCGCACCGCAATTTCAATTTTAAATATGCTGCAAACTCGGGTCCGAAATTCATCTCTGCAATATTTCGAGCGCGTGTTTTTAATAAGGGAACTTTCATTTCTTCGGCTACGTAATATTTCATCTCCCCTTTAATTTCCTTCTATTTTAGTCTTCGCCTGACTGATTTTCAGTTTCATTCAGTGACCATAACATTAATATTGCCATCTCGAAGTTCATATTTGGAGATTAATAAGGCTTTGATAAGGTCGTTGATGATTCTGGTTCAGATGTTCAAACGCTAAGCTGTACTAGCATTTTCCAAGCATTAAAATCACGATTCCCAATACCCTTGAAGTCATTGTAAACCCCTAGCCCCCTTGACGGAATAAATAATGAATGTATGAACGATCTAGTATTAGTTCCTTCTTGTGCTCACCTTCTATCGACGGACAGTGACAACACTGCGGCATAATAGCATGCGGCTTTGTAATTAAACTCTCTAGGCGTTCCATCTACTACGCCTTCGCACCGATCTTTCTCTCACTTCAGCGCTCAATTGCCACCCTCAACTCAAACGAGCGAGAGAGAGAGAGAGAACGAATAAGTGAGAAAACTGTCACTGCTCTGTCCACACATTTCCCCTCTAACGACCACAGAAGTAAGGTCGAAGAACAGCTAAAGAACACAACTTGAGATGCTCGAAAAGGCTCCAATCAGAGGCGCGTTCAAGCAAAGAAAATCAGTTCTCGATTCAGTGTGCATTTGAACGCGAACGATGCAATTACAGTAGTACGGCCTGGAGCTGCTAACTAGCACCTGTTCCAATCAACAATCCAGCACTTTTCGCCTCAATCAAAGGCTAGTACTACCAGATGTTATTTGCAATCTCTTTATTCCTCAAACTCTCTCACGCTCTTCGGCAGGTCGAGATAGTGTGCGAGCTTACGAGATTCGTGTTTCATCTCTACCATTATCCCATCTCTGCCCACGTAATACCGCGGCCCGAACACGGTGTATTTTACATTTCACTCATCTCAAATCTCCTCCTACTCTTTTGCCCCCGGGGCTCGTTCTGTTTTCATTGCTCCCACTCTCACACACTATATTCAGTGAGTGAGGGGTGAGCCCTCCTCAATTAGTTGTCCATCTCCTGAGTGTTGAGCGGCGCCCTTCAGCCACGGCTAGCCCTCCCCCCCTAGTACAGTCATCGTCTAGAAGATTCCTGATTGAGTACTGCCATCCTCAATTAGTACCAAAACTCCGGGGAGACTGCGCGATGAAGGGGGCGGAGTCAGACCGAGCTAGGCTCCGCCCCCTCCCCCACAGAAATCGGGGCTCCGACTGAGGGAAGTCACTGCTACATTAGACGCCCGTCGAGCACTCCTCCCTCATTCCGCGGCCCTCTCCTGCATAGAAATCAGTCGAACTCTCTTAGATGTCGACATACTCAGCCTCTAGGCAAGATAGTTTGTGAGATTGGGAGTAGAGATTCATTTGAATATAAGTTTGAGTCTCTAGATGTCGATATCTATGCGAGTTCGCGCTCTGTGTATCCCCTGTTGTATTCCTGTTACTGTATTACTCGTAAAGATCAAAGATCAACAAGCCTTGTATCGTCAGGGTCACCCATCATGCACTCCACTGTCTACGTCGTCCTGATCAGCTCCCTGGCCTGCGTGCTGCTCGCACAACAGGCGAGTCGACCTTTCCGAATTGTCGCACTGCAGAAAAATGGTGTCAAAAATGCGATTTGATATTGCTTGATGCATCTAGATCTTTTAAAAAAACCTATGGATAGAGATGAGCGAAAAAAACCCGGATTGCACGTTTCGGTTATGTTTCAAGAAGACCTTTTCAATATTTCATCTGGAATGTGGACAGTGACAGTGAGAAAAAACATATAAATATTTTTATATTCTAAAATAAATAATTTAGATGCTGGACGAGGACCAAACGGCAGAGAAACGCATGAGTCGATTCGCTTTCGCCAAGAGATCACCCTACAGGTGAAATATCCCCATTTTCTTCTAGACGGTGACGCCAGTTTACACTCAGAGAAATGTATGTCATATATGGCTCCTGAACTGCGCTTGTCTGTTATATATAACAGACTGTATGTTATATATGACATACAAACGCAGTTCAGGAGCCATATATGACATACATTTTTCTCTGTGTACGCGTGAAATTCGGATAACTCAATTCACATCTATTGAATCTTTCATAGCGTTAGTTGAAATCTCACCACCGCACTGACTAAAATCCTACGAAGAACAGGCTCTCAAATTAACTCACCTACTCAGTAGGGCAGGCTAATATACAATTCGACATGGCCTTCTTCCTTAGTAGGAAGGTCATGTCACTTAGACTTCTTACTTAGACTTAGTAGGATACTTAGTATGGGTTAGTAGGATCTCTCTCTCTGCGCATTCCATTTGCAGCTTAGGAATGCTCCTCGCATAATCTCATTTCATCGTGTCTCCCCTTTGGTTTCAATCCAATTATTCCCCTGTTTCTCTCTCAGGACCTTTGCCTTCGCTAAGAGATCGCTGGAGGGATTGGAAGACGAGGGAGAGGAGGTCGAGAAGCGAGCCCGATTCGCTTTCGCCAAGAGGTACGGTAGTTTATTGATAACTGATTTTATTATATATCGGGTCTGCAATGATGTCAGAGTAGGGGTGGGCCGAAATCGCTCTTCCCAATGTGGATGTGTGCTGATTGTTTTCACAGTATCGCTTTCGAGATGCGCAGCAAACCTTGGAGGGGCTTCCCTGCATTTCCGGGGGAGAAACCATCAAAACGCAGTGGTTTGAGTAAGGCAGACCGAGGGGACTCTCCTGTTTTCTGGTTGCTGTTCGGTTTGTGATCCCGACCACACATATTGTGGCATAGTGTGTGTTGCTTCCGCATCACTTCCTCTACACGACCGTGGCGCTCTGACTCTAACGCCGCTTGAGCCTTGTCTAAGACCCTGCCGGTAATTGTAATTCGTCGCACAGCATTCGGCGAGAACGAGTCAGAGGAAGAGAGAGAAGGCGAGAATAGCGGGCCAAACGAGAGAGCCAGACAACGAGAGAGGTTCTTGGCATGGTGCCAACTGGATGCTGTGTAATTCGTCTCACAGCAGCATCATAGAACAGGAGAGACAGTGCGGTGTTCTCCTCCCCCCCTCGAATGGTCAATTGGCTTCGTTTCTACACAGTCACTGACTGTTTTCTGTTTTGTGTGCTGGCGAGTCTCAAACCCTCGACTCAAATCCAGTTTCCCTCCCCTTCATCACTCAGTAATGAAGCGTGCGTGTGTGGCGGCGCGACCGTTTTATCGCGAATAAAATAAAAATACGCCCTGGTGAAATCAGAAATTCGGGTAATGGGCGTGCGCGAAAGCGAGAATATTGTATCGAGAGGAGCTCTCTCACTTCCACATAGTCTCTCGCTTCTTACCCCGTCCTGGAGGTTTGAAATTAGGTGAGGCTGAACAAGGATTCGGCACGTAATCGTACGTGTGATCGCGAAGACACAGAGTCCTTATCGTGTAAGCGAGAACAAGCAAATAACAAGCGAAAGAAGCAATTTATTCACTTGCTAATCGTCGCGTCCTTACACGATTGCCTCAGGCGATAGTGGCAGCTTCAGATAGTCGCAGAGAGAGACGAATTTAAATTTGCGGACATGTAGTTCTTGCGTCTCTCTTTGGGCACACACACATAACATTGTGCCACACAATTCCAAACCAAGACCAGGGTGAGAAAGAAAGAGTCCCTCTCGATTCGACACGCTCTCTCACTCGAAACCCCTTTCTGGCTAGGTGACCGTCCTGTGGAATGATGTGGTGCGACTCGTAGATCTTCCATGCTTGTGAATCTCTGTTCTGAAACGAGCGGGGAAAACAAACTCGTCATCGGGGCTTTCTTCTGCTCTGCCTAGTCACCAGAATAGAGATGATGAGTGAGAGGGGTTTATGTTTCAGTAAACATTAACGACTCTTTCTCCGCTTGCCGAGCAATTGCCCGATTTCTCCCTTGGGCGCAACTTAGCGCAGTCGTCAACAGCGAATACTAAGCAAACGTTCTGATAATGGGAAGAGTAGCCAGAATAGAGACGTTTGAAACTTGAGAAACATCCAGTTTTTGGAAGTTCTTAGTGTTAAGTTCTCTTGTTTGCCTATGCGAGAGGAAGCCTCTCATGCACCCGTATCAATCGCGTTTCGTCCTCTCCTTTTCCCAGGAACGATCAAAATCCGAGAACGAAATGCACTCTGGATATCTCACGGGTGCAAAATGACAGTGAGCGAGTGCGAAGCCGAAAAATTGTCGCCCTGTTGTGCACTCTATTTCCCGGCTGTGAGGAAATTGTGTGGGGATAAGTACTACAGTCTTCGTAATTATTGATTGTGGGATGCAGGAAGGGGAACGGTGAATAATATAGAGGATCTCTACGGGAATTTTCATTATAGGCGCAGCAAGACTGAAACTCATCTTAATTAATTATATCTAGTTTTAAAAAAAAACGTATTTCAGATCGCCCTACAGGCAGTTCGCCTTCGCTAAGCGAGCTCGATTCGCATTCGCCTAATCATCGACTTCTTCTCACTAGATCAATGAGCGTTCTCCTCTCACCCCCTCCACCCCCATTCTAGACTTTGGAAATACTCGGACACCAGCACCCTTCTCGTTTCACTTGTGAACCTTAAGAAGAGTTTTGGTGAGCCTGATAATCCCGAGTCTTGCCCCGATTCCCAACCCCTTTGTCTCTCTTTCTGGCGGTTTCTTCCCTGTTTGTTAAAGTGGCGAATGAAGTACGATTACTAGTGCAGACAAAGGATGAATTTGTATGGACGAATCATAATAATTAAATAATTACTCGAGGATTTGAAATTGACAAGAAATAATGGGAAGATATGGGGAATCATGATGATAATGAGCAGTTTACGCTTTCATTGAAGAAAAAAACAGGAAAATGATGAGCAAATAGAATTTCCGTCTCGTTCTCGTGAGAATTTTTATGGAATTCCAAGAGGGGAAATTGATGCGAAAGAATTCGTCGATTTGTCTAGTCGGTGCAGAGAAACTGGCTGAAATTGGAGGACAACAGCTTCTGACAGTAATCTGGGAAGGGATTAAGAAATTCAAGAATGCGGAACTTGGAGAATGGATCAGCAGTGGGAGGCACCATATTTCTCGCTCAGGCGATATTTTTGGAGTTCCAAGAGAGAAAATTGATGCAGCAGAAGCATTTTGCATGTCTAGACAGTGCAGATAAATTAGCTGTTCTGCAGAACGGACAAGGACAACAGATTCTGAAAATAAATCGGGAAGGGATTAAGGTATTCAAGCATAACTCGCAGAAGGGTTCAGCAGAGTGAACCATCTTCATTCCTAAATCAGGCGCATTTTCATGGAGTTCCAAGAGAGGGAATTGATGTGACAGAACCCCTTTGCATGTCTAGACAGTGCAGGGAAATTAGCCGATCTGCTGGGAAGACAATAGATTCTGACAATATTCCAGGAACAGAGGGGGATTGAGGGCGTTAGAATACATACGCTGCTTATTATGGGACTTGCGCCGAGGACTCATTGTTAGTCCTTGTGCACGTGTCTGTTCTTTATTGGTTCAAAGATTGGGCGACGAAGAAATAATTAATAACCAGTGAGTGCTGCAAAAAATAGTTTATGAAAATTATCTCGGCTTCCTCTATCAGGCCCTGAGTAAGACCTTACATGAAGTATCCTATACAACAACTGAGAAAGAACTCACAGGGAAATAAGTCTACGACTCTAGACTTATGGGCTGTCCAGCGAATACTTTCAAAGTCTACACGCCTCACATCATTCCACAGGCCGGTCAACCTTCCAAAAAGGCCTTTGGAGTGAGAGAGCGTGTGAAATCGAGAGGGACTCTCTCACTTTCGTACACTCTCTCGTTCTAACCCTGATTTGCAGGTTTGGAATCATGTGGCCTCGCTCCCCTGCGCCTTTTAGACTTTGCAGTCTTCGCTGGCCAGCTTAGACTTAAGGAGTCGTAGACTTATTTCCCTCTGAGAAGGCATCGACGTTGACAGAAGAAGCGCAGAATGGTTCACTCAATTGCACACGCAGTTCTGACAGTAGATCTTGACTATTTTTATTGGCTTTTTTTGAAGTCAAGATAAATAGTGAAGAAAACAATATCAGTTTCGTTCTTTGATGCACACATACATTGCTGCCATTAGGCATATTGCAACTGCAACTGAAACCTCACTTGTATTAAATCTACTTGAGACCCAAATCTGTAAATTGTCATGCCTGAGCTTATAAATGACTCATGTAGGTTTGCTGCTGTGTGGGAAGAAGTGTGATAAGCGATTTAGCGATCGATTTATCTGAACGTTTCGTGATAACTATGACATGGGGTGGATCTCACTTGTTCTCACACAGAAAAAACCAACGTACGCCATTTGAAGAAGCACACCCAGACTTCAATCGATGACTCAATCTCCTTCTTCCTCCACCGACTTCTCTTCTCGTTCCTCCACTTGTCTAGACGGGTGAGGGTGGATCTAATTCAATCGCTTCATTTCAATCACTTTCCCTTCACCATTCCGACAAGTGTCTTCTCAGTCTGGGAATTAGCGTGCGAAATGTGCGACCACCGTTTCTTCATTTCACACACTCTCTCATCCTCCGACCGGCGAAGAGAGTGTGTGAAATGAAGAGACGGTGGTCTCACTCTACTGGAAATCACTCGTGGTCATTGACCTCTCCTTTTGTGTTACCCGTTCTTTTTTCCAGCTGTTTTCCAGTCGTCTACACGTAATTTTTGCGCTCCGAGGCGTGAAATTCGATGGTGTTTTGAAGAAGTAAAAGAATGAGGGAGAGATAGATTGAATATAGCAAGGGGGTAGTGGCCGTAACTAGCCGGTAGACCTACATAGACCGCGGCGACGTCAATTCTCTCTTCGCCTACTTGTCATCTTTTACCTTTTTTTGTCACCATCCATGGTTCCAACTGCAGTTCTAAGCTACTGATTTTGAGTTTCGCACAATTTAATTGTGCTTAATCGGCGATTCTAAAGAATTCGTGAGCGATCTTTGTCACGGAAGAAAAGTTGAAGTCACAACTGCATTACTTCGGTCAGAGCATTCACACAAAGAAAGTTGCGACGTGAGAATGAGAAGAAGGGCGAGATTCGGGGGAATTTGATGAACTTCTGGTGAATGCGACGTGCGGCATACAAAAGATCAAGGAAGTGGAGTAGATAGAGAAAGACATGTTGCTATACAGTGATTTTGAAAAGAACATATGCAGATGCGTAAATCTCAGCGTTGTATAATATTTCCTGGCAAGAAAATTCCGGTAAATTAATTGAAGGGCACCACCTCTGGAGGGCAATTTCTGTCCCAAATGACAAAGATCGTGGTCGAATGAACGTCTATGATAGATACTTGCCATCCGAATCGGTGCAAATGGTGTATTTTAATGTTTCGTTACAAGAAACCATTGTATCTCATTCCAGAATGCACTCTATGAACGCTCATGAACAGGTTGTGAAACCACGATTCACCGCTTTTTCATCTTCTGACTCTTTTTTTCCATAACACTCATATTGTTACCATTTGGGGTGCAACATACGACGTGATAGCAATCAATCGGCGCATCGATGCGCGCAACGCTGCCTTTCACCGAGAGTGTCAACTCACAACATCCAGTTGGCACCATGCCAAGAACGTCTCTCGTTATCTGACCCTCTCTTTTGGCGTGCTCTCTCGTCGTCTATCTCTTTCTATGTTTCGCATGTTGTGTTCTCTACCGACCCTTCCCCCTCCATCTCCCCCATCTCACCTTACTTTGCTTTTCTCATTCACTTACCCCCGCGCGCCCTTTCGTACACACAATCGCTCTCTCGCTCAACAAAAGTGGACAAAAAATAGAGAGTGACCACTCAGTTCTCTTAGTTGTTCTCCTTCGGTTTTCGCGGGTTATCACATTATTCCGCCAGGCTAGAAAGGGCTTTGGAGTGAGAGAGCGTGTAAAGTCGACAGAGAATTTCGACTTTTGAACAATCTCTCGCCCTGATCCCTGTCTGTTGCTTTGGATTCGTGTATTATCGATTGATTTTGAGATAAATAATCGTGAAATTTAGATGAAGTGCGCGCTCATTCTTGTCGTTCTCGTTGCTGAAGTCGTCGTTGCTTCGCCCTTCGGAACCGTCCAGTCGGCATCGGTCAAGGTACGAAGACATGATTTAGTTCGCTCTTCTCCTGACTTGTAAACATAGACTTTCGCATACAGTAACACCTAATATTGGATCTTTAAGCGGAATATAAAATAACAATTAGCTTTCGAAGAGGAAAAGACAAGAAAAAGTTTTAATCTGGATTCTTGGCATGATTTGAATATTTTGTTGGGGAAATCTAAGAATATTATCGTACATTTGTGCTAGTGGTCTTGAGCTACGTTCAAGGTAGCCTCTTAATTCGAGATAATATTATTGAATTTGGTTACAATATTGATTGCTATGTCAAGTGTACTACAAGTTACATACAGTTAAAACTACAATAGGTATGACTGTTTCGCTCCCTTAGCGTCAGACAGTCATACCTCCCCTGGGGGGGAGCTCGTCAGTGACGTCCCCAGGAGTGGTTAGGTCAATTTAACTTTTTTTCAATAACAAAAGTTTGAATATAAACTAGAATCTATTTGTTATGTCCATTTTGTTCCTTCTTTTGGAGTTGGTTCGTTAACTTTGGGAAATCTGAATGATCAAAGTTCTCAAGTTTCTCGGGTTTCAAGGTGAATTTCTCTGCCAATTCAGGGCAAGCTAACGTGCAATGGACAGCCGGCCGGAGACATCAAGGTCAAGCTGTATGATGTGGACACTTGTGAGTCGAATTGAGTTTATGAGCATTTGAGAGATCGAGAAAGAATCAAAACTACGAAACTAAAGCAGGACAAACATTTATTCGAACAGGTCAAACATTGAATCAAACATTTCCTGTTCGATAAACCAGTGATTTGACTAGGAAAATTGAGGAAAAATTTAGTACATAACTAAGCAAATACGCAAAAAAAAATCTATTTGCCAGTTGATCCCGATGATCTGATGGCCGAGGGTGTCTCAAAGGCTGACGGAACCTTCGCACTCGCTGGATCTGAGAAGGAGGTAATTTAAATTTAGTTAAATGCCATACACGAAAAGAGCACTAATGAAGAAAACATCGCGTAAATGACTCAAATTCGTCGGCTAAAATAGATTGAGTGACTAAGTGTTTTCAAAGTTTTCTTATTTGTCATTTCAGAACACTAAGATCGACCCTAAAGTTAACATCTACCACAAGTGCAACCATAAGGGAGTGAGTTTACCTCGTTTTTTTCATTTAAAATAGCACCATATAGAATAAATCGCACGGTACTCCCTCCAGAAAGGGGTTAGCGATGATATAGTGTGAAGTGAGGGAGTTTCTCTCGACCCCTTTCTGGAGTTCTAGATTCGTTATATAATTGACAATTACCAAAACAATGTATCTGCAGCTCTGTATGAAGAAGATTGCTGTAATCATTCCGAAGGACTTTGTATCCGAGGGAGAGGTCGCCGAGCGGGTGAACCATTTACTCTATTTGCAAAAATGTTTCACACATCCTTTATGAGTCGATATTTCTATTTTTAAATACAAATACCGCGATCTGTCTCCGATATAAACTATAACTACTTTGTTATGACATTTTAAACTTAATAATAAATAAATATAATTAAGGTGTTCGATATCGGGGAGATCAATCTGGCGGGTCGCTTCTCTGGAGAATCTACCGATTGCATCAACTGATCGCTTTTATTTTCTACTTTCCTCGATTTTTTTCGTGCTTTGATAAACATCTGTCCGGAAGATTGTTTCATTGTTTTGCTATACAAGAACTTGTTGGAGCAAAAGTTGTTAACAAAGTAAAGACGGCATCGCCACTTTCGCTTCATTTAGAGCGACACGGAACATTACAGGGACGATAGGAGAGAAGTATGGAGATCAAAAAAGTCTCGCTATGGAAAGGGGTCAGCGAGAGAGGAGAGAAAATTAGAGAAACTGTGTACTGGCATTCTGCCCTCTGGAAATTATCTCTTCGATCTCTATTTAGAGAGCCGTTTACAAAGAGCAAATTAGAACGCAACAAAGCCATGGGAATTGACACTCGTAATTGATACTTCAAAAGTAGATAGTTCACAAAGGCAACAGGGTAATCGTTTTCGCTTTCACTCTCACACAATGCGTCATTATTGTGTCAACTTCGCCCGGAAACTGTCACTGACTCACGATGTTTGTTGCTTTCTCTTCAAAATAGTCGATGTTTCGACCTTAGACAGTCCATAAAAGAAGCAACTCTCTGTCGATTCGAGAAGATTCTCTTTGTCTGACCTTCGCAAGTTTTTCTCCCTAGTGTCCCCCACTTTCTTCGCTATCTCTCTACAATCGAGAGGAAGAAGACACTCTCCCATTCACCTTCTCGAAAACATCGCACGCTTAGTGCTGTTTGCCCAATTTCGACGCTGTCGCCGTATTGTCGCACTTCCGGTTCCCGAATTAGCGCAATAATAATAATAGTTAATTAATATTATGCTATTTTTGTTAATTAATATTAATTATAGTTAATTAATTAATTAATATAGATGCAGTTGCTCTCCGTCCTTCTGTTGATTCCTCTCGCAGCAGCTCTGCCAACGCTCTTTGAGAAGAAATTGCAGGTGAGCAAAAAAGACGAGGGTATTGTGATCAGCTTCTGTCGAAAACCTTTTTCGGGGGAAATGGTTACTAATTTTGGCTGAATCTCATTTAAAGAAATGCTTTTCAATAGTGAATGCAACCATGTGAAACGTGTTCTGTAAAATTCCGTAATTCTATTTTTTCAACTTGCTTTTTCAATTCATTGTTTATTCAGTCGATCTCCGTCACTGGCAAACTCATCTGCAACGGAAAACCGTACGAGCACGCGAAAGTGAAGCTGTACGATGAGAATCTCGGTCGGATTTTCTTTCAAAATTTCATATTTTAAAACCTTGATCAGTAATCTCTTCAAAAAATAGTGGAAAGGGGAAGTATGTTGTGCCGAAAAGAATAAATATATAGATAAATGCCATTCTGAAATTACACCAGAAGCCTGGACAGCAGGGGATACGCAGCACTGTACAGCAGCCGGCCTTACCGGTGGGCTCCGGCAAAGTGGTCACTTGTCGATGTAAAGTAGTCTTGATTCCGGTAGCAACTTTACCTTTGACCTTTACCTTTTGAGATTACAGCTCTCCCCGACCGTTTCCTCGCTGAAGAGAAGTCGCTTGCTGACGGCACCTACACCATCACTGGCAACACTACTAGAGTAAGTGCATGTTGTTTATATTTCATGTAATTTGTAATAGTTACTTTGTATTAATTTGTATTAATTCTTGCAGTATTTCACCATCGACCCCAAACTGAATCTCTACCACAACTGCAACGACGAGAAAGTTGTGAGTTCTTTTCAATAAGTAAGAAAAATAGATCCAAAGCTTTTTTTTAAAACTCAGCGAAACAATATTGACAGATGAGTGGTTTATTTATTTTAAATGATACAACGGAAATTGGAAATAATAAATAAAAACTAAACATATCTATGCAGGAATGCTGGCGCAAGGTGCAGATTCGCATTCCGAAGGAGTACATCTCCGATGGAACTGACAAGAAAACTTTCGATGCCGGAGTTCTCAATATCTCTGGACAACTTCCCGGAGAGAGCAGAGATTGCATCAACTAGGGACTCAATTTGAACCACCCATTTTTTAACTTTCGAATAACTTGAAATATTCTCGAACAACCTTATTTGCGTGATCGTTTTTGATAAAGGGATGATGTATGACGTCGCTTGTCACTTCGGCATTGTCAATCGTCAACACAAATGAAAAGCAAAAACGTTTATTCATTATTGTTTTTATTACAATCAAAAATATCCAGTTGTGATACGATTGATAGCGAAGATGAAGTGGAATCGATGGACTTAGTAGATCAGTCTCGGTGAATATAACGTCCTCTTTCCTAAAACATTTATTTTTGTGGCTAGCTTTCAGAATATCGTTAGACAGGCTAGTGAATACGTTAGTAGTGAAAAATAGCTAATATGCCCTGCTCGCCAATTTCGACGCAGTATTGATCTTTCCGTATAACTCGATTCAATGTTTCATGTATTCTTCTCAATGAGAATAAACGAACTAATGATAGTCAAAATAGGAGTAGATTTAGTGCTTAGTGACCAACCCACACCATTCAATAGGGCGGTCAACCCTACGGAAATGGCTATGGAATGAGAGAGCTTACAAAAACGAGAGGGACTCTCTTATGCGATGTTAAAAATCGAGGAAAAGATCCGAGATGTTATCTTTTGTCTGTTAAAAATTCCGACCAAAAGATCGACAAAAGATCGAATATTTAAATTCCCGCAATTTCTGTTTTTATCGATTATCTCGGCTCCCAGACAAGATAGAGACTCAATTTTTCACCACAATCTCCAAATAGGAATGTCGATCGTCAACTAAGGTTTGAACACTCTAGCATTGCTAGGAATCGAGATATACGCAAAAATCGATAAATGCGGGAATTCAAATTTGAGATGTTTTCGATCTTTTGGTGGTGCATTTTTTAACAGGCAGATGTATACGTTTGGGATCTTTTCGAAGATTTTTAACGCCACATCACTTTAACACACTCTATCGCCCTGACCCCTGTTTGTCGAGTTGGAATTATGTGACTTACGAGCTACGCGATTAACTCATCCTTGGTGCATGCGCTCCGCGATGAAGTCCTCAGTCTTCATCTAAATGACATAACTGTTCTTCAGGAATCGACATTTTAGAATCGATATCGGTCGACATTGTTGAGGGTTATTACATCCCCCCTATTTTTCATGCATTTCAAACCTATTTTGTACGTAATCTCAAATTTTCTCACCTTATCATAAGGATTATATCTCTGTCCGAGAGCGACCGCGGCGATAAGGAGAAGAAGGAGGAAGAACTTCATGATTATGATGTTGATGCATCTAGAAAGATCTCCTTCCTTTAAATACCCACTCTTACTACCGATATTTGCAAACTGGATAACAACTTTTCCAACCTATCGGTATGGTTATCGCACGAAGTGGAACATTGGTCACACTAGTTTCTCTGTTCCTCGCCAAACTGTGAGATCTTTCTTGCGCAGAGAAATTTAAGCGAGACGGTACGTAGGAGGTGTCGAATTCAGTTGTTAAAAAGTGAAGGTCGAATGAGACGACGAAAGGTTTCTTGAAGGGAGCTGACAGAGTGTGAAGGTCGATTGACCCACATGATTATCGGTACTGTTTCACCAATATGTACGGTTGGTCTGCCATCAAAGAATATCCGCGGATCTACCATCAAAACTCCTCGAAGGACTACGATCTACTTTTGCATCGGTAAGAAGCCTGTCGGCATCCCTGACGCTCGTAGAAATTTCTTTGTAATTGATCCGAATATGAAATGAATGCAGAAGTGAGTTTTATCCGACTGAGTAGATGCTCGCCTTAATGGATCGCGACACTCTCTTCCTCGGTCTCTGGGTGAGAGAGTGTGCGCAATGGAGAAACGCTGGTCTCACTTCTCGCACTCTAGATCTCAGCTTCACATTGCTCCATCAAGCTGCCGATCAGCTGGCCTCGCTGAAGAAGTCTAAGCAGTCGTTGATCCGGAGGAATGCCCTGATGGATCCTCGATTCTTACGGACGAGCGGAATCGAAGAGTGTACTTATGTACTTAGATACATAGAAGATCCATCTTCATCGGCCGTTGCCTTGTGATCACAATTCCTCCATTTTTCTCTGTCTGTAGGGTTGTCGCTACGAGGACGATCGTCGTCGCTTCGAAGAGTGTATCTAGGAGTAGTTTCCTCCAGCCTGCTGCTACAACAAGGGGGGTCATTCCCACCCGATGCAGGTAATCAATAGGACCAGGTGAAGATCACTTTCAGGATCCTTATCTATATGTAGTGCGGCAGATGAGGCTTTAATGACAGTCATCTATACAAATTTTGCGAGTTAAATTGTAGCCGGACGATGCCAATTGCGTTGATTGGCACGTTATACGTTGAATAACTATATAAGTTGAACACCTGAAGATGAAATATGGCCATTGAACTTCCGGTGACTACTTCCAGGATGTCGATGCATTCATCTTTATCAGAAAAGAGACATTCCTCTCCGAGGCATAACACACAGGGAGAGTTTGCGAGATGTATAGATTCAACCAAGTACTCGAGGATGCCCCATTGTACAAATCGATCGATCCCATCGTCAGCAGAGCGCCCATTCATCACTGGACTGATAAGGAAATAAGTCTACGACTCCAGACTTCGGGGCTACAAAACGACGACTTTAAAGTTCTACTCGCTTCGATCAGGGGCAGCGGAGCGGCACTTTAGACTTTTAAGGGACTCGACAGCAAAGACTTCTGAAGTCGTTGACTTATTTCTCTCTAAGGACGACGTGCGATCGGACTCTGACGGAATTGTGATCCATTAGGATGCGGCCAATCGATTTTCATTTATCATGCCAATAAATGCAGAGAATCGTATATCATCTCGCTTGAAATTGACTTCCGCAAGAGACAATACTGAACGTGGCGAAAAAACAGAGAAAATAGTGTGACCGATGCTCCTCTTCTTGCGATAGCCATACATACGAGTTGGAAATGTTGTTATTCAGTTGGCGAATATTTGAATTAAGAGTCGGTATATAAGGGAAGGACATCTTGCTAGATGCATCACCTACATCATCACCATGAAGTTCTTCCTCCTAGCACCATCAACATCAAACGCTTGTAAAGTGTCCGAACAACAAATAAACGTTACTACACAATTATTCTACAATGTTCAACGGATCTATCCAATGATTCAATATATAACGCGCGAAACAGTAGCTGGTGTCCCATGAAAGCTCAGTCAGCTGAGTTCTCATTGTGACAAACTGGAAATCGGTTAAGAGGCCCCGAAATTGTGTTCACACTTTTCTATTGAATCTTAATTTGTATAACCTGTCAGAAAAGGCCAGACATCATTGCCACTAATTCAAATAGTTTGTCACGAATAATATATGTCAGCGTCCAGTTATGTTTCAACTCTGGAATAAATATTTCACAGAGTCAGTCATTTAATTTTGAAAGTGCGTGTAGTTCAGTTTGAATAATTTAGTTGATTTCCATTTATTACCAAAATAAAAACAACAGGGAGTACGAGCGTGTGGCAACCTTTACAATTCGATTTTGTATACAATTATGCGATGCGATTTTGTATTTTGATTATTAATATAAGGAACTTGACAAGCGCGAACTGAGAAAGAAGCGGAAATTCTGTTTAAATCTTGCACAGTTGCGTGAAACTATGAGAGAGAGGAAAGGATTGAGATCGAAACACAGAAAATTAGGATAGAAATACATCCGTGATTGGTGGAAACTCTCTACTAGTCGCTTCTTATTGTAGATAACTCTGAGAATGCGGAAAAGGAGGAACTGGGGTGGCAAAATGATAGCGGAAAGGAATAGAGTTTGAAATATGGGTTGATAGTTGGATTAGGTCTTTTCATTACGCACATTCTCTCGACCGGCGAGTGTTCGAAATGAAGAGATCTAATCCAACTATTTACCCGAATTTCAAGCTTGTCAGTCATAGGAAACGGGCTCTATTCGAGGTGAAACAGAGGGGAAATAGTCAGGAAAGAGCCTGTTCATAAGTATTGCTCGACAAAATTCTATGGCATTTGGGCGGGGGTGAAAACGTGTTCATTTTCGTGCAAGAAATGGCTGAATTGCTTGTAGGGCGGCTAATTGCTCCGACGGGGATGGCGTCGTCGTTTCCACTGTAGGAGAACACATTTTAGTCAGACCTGCAATTAATTAGACGTTAATTAAGGCTAAATTAAGACTTATTTAACCGCAAAATCAATAAATATCCTGAGAAAATCAATCGATAATGACCTGAGGGATGGGCGTTCTGCATGTCTTCCCGCTTGGTGAGAGCATTGTCGGCGGCCTCCTTCTTCCTCCACTTCGTCCGTCGGTTTTGGAACCAAACCTGCAAAATTGATCTTTGATCTCTTATAGCTCACTCAGTTCTCGATTGCTCTTTGACTACCGTAGTCTGCATCTCTTCAAATAACCCTCTATCCATTCACTCGTTTCTATTTTCCTTTATCCTCTTTCCTCTTCTTCCCCATCATCCATATCTACAGAAATTGGAAATTGAATTCATCCCTCGAGAGGAGAGAGAGAATCTCTCTCTCTCTCTCTTTCTGAAGAAGTTGAATGGGCATTGAGGAGATGAGAGGGGAAGAAGAAGATGCCTCAGTCAAGAATGAGATGGTAGAGAGAGAGAGAGAGAAAGAGAGAGAGAGAGAGAGAGAGAGAGAGAGAGAGACTGCGTTATATGCAAATGTGATTCGACTTGTGATGAGCTTGTTTCGGCCACTCATTACATCAGGGGAGTATGATGGGATCCTGAGAGGGGGGAGGAGGAGAACGGTGGGGCCTAAATGGGTGCTGACAAGCAGCTGGTTCCATATGAAGATGCATGGAATGATCTACTCTCTCTCTCTCTCTCTCTCTCGAGCCGATTAGCCATTCAACAATTGAGTCATAGTGAAGAGTGATGGCAACTATGAATCCATTAGACACAGTTCAGTATGCGAAAGCGCATCTGGTGCGTTGAATTGAGAAAGCTAGACTCCTGCATAGTAGCTTTATTTGGCCACAAGCGAACCCATGGGATGATGGCCTCATAAACTCTATCACTTTTTTTAATATTTAAGCGGATTCGATTTAGTAAAGCATCATTTTTTGGTGCAAATCGGGATATTTGTTCGGAGACAATTTTCCATGTTAGTCGATCATCTTTTGATCAGCTAAAAATGCCAGTAACTAATCGCAGGTCTTGCCGGCTAATTGCCGGGAAGAGGAACTTTCCCCGACTATATTTCTTTGGAAAATGGCATACCCAGAGCGCGAAATTTACAACTTATTTTATTCTGAAGAGAGATGATATCTCGATATTACATGCAATCACAGCAGGAGTCAAAATATGCAGAGTAAGGGAGGTTGGAGACTTCCCGACTGAGTATGAACCCCCCTTGACTATATCGCATCTTCATTTCCTTCCTTTCTCACCTATGGCGAGAGATTGAAACATCCTAATGAGGGTGCTTGCATCTCTCTGCCCATAATAGAAGACCATCAGGAGACTCATACTGACTATTATGGGAGGAGAGGAAGGTGAGGGACGCGCCGATTCAATATCAGGGTAATTGAGAGGAGAGAGGGGTGTCGGTGGTAATGAGCGACCCCTTTGTGGAGGGAGAGGAAGGGGAGGTTGAGTATATATTACGTTTAGAGCCGGAGAACACCGCAAAGTGTGAACAGAAAGCAGAAGTGTAATCAAATTTAGAGCCAAACAACTTACTTATATTTAGGGTGGTTCAGGGTATATAAACAAGGAAATATTGTTCACCTTGACTTGACTCTCGCTCATATTGAGTTCGTTCGCTAGTTGAGCTCGATCCGATCCCGCCAGATATTTGGTCTGCTCGAATTTCTTCTCCAACATGAAGATTTGATGGCCTGTGAAGGTCGGACGAGACTGCTTCTTCTGAAATTTTTTAAAAGTATATGAAAGATCTGTGAATACGTGCCTCTTCCCATTCGCCAAAATTCATTATTGAATAAATCTATTACAATATGCTTGTTTATTTCTAGGGATCTGGTGACCAATATTTTTTCCAAAGTGCTAAGACAGTTCTATCTTCGATGAAACACAAAGCTACCTGGAGTGTCATCGAGTTGGGCGACAGTCTCAAGGCGCTATTCGAGTTCGACATTCGCATTTGATTTCCGGCAAGCGATTGAAGATCGGAGAGAAGACCAAAGGCAGCGAGGGGATTGGCTGCAAGGATACTGTATAATGCAGTATCAATCGATAATTGATTTTTTTCAAAATCAATTGACAACTGATTTTTTCGGGCATATATTTTCATGGTTACATCCTGAATTTCGACTACCGTATCTCATCTTCCCTCCCCTCATCAATGAAAGGCCCCCTTCATTTCCCTAGCCCACTCACCATTTCATCCTATTCAATATCCTCGTCTCTCTTTTCACATTTGGCGCACATTCACACTACCATGTCCTCTCTTCTCTCTCTCTCTCTCTCTCTCTCTCTCTCTCTCTTTCAATCACTTGTTCTTCCTCCATTTTCTCTCTTCTTTTCCACCCTTCCCTATCTCATCACCACTCATTTGCCATCTCTCTCTCTCTCTCTCTCGCTAATATAAATCCTCCCTTTCTTCAAAGATACAATGAGGCGCCAAAGAGACACGAGTCTGGTGGCCTTAGGCTGTTAAACTTCCCTCGAGCCACACTCCAAATCATAAAAGATATGACTCTCAATCGAGGTACTTGCCCCGTCGTCTCGATTACTACTCATTTCTCTCTCTCAATACCACTTTCATCACGATATTCCCCACAATTCGAATTATTGCTGTAATAGCCGTATCGTGAGTGATATATTATGATATATGATTAGGTATCAGAGAGAAGGAGAAAGAGAGGCGAATAGGCGATTAAAGTCGAAGAAATCGAGGAAAAGAAGTTGTTATTGAGGGGAAATAATCGAGTGGCTTTTTACAGCGTTTAGAAATGCCAGGAGGGGATCGAAAATCATTCTCCAGTTCCTATCCTTATAGAAACACCTTGAAGGCGTGCATTGGTAGCTCTCGGCACATCGCAGTTTCACCATCACTGCAAACCACCGAAAAAAACATAGCTAAATTGATTTGTCGCCCTTTTCTAATCGATACACACGTCCTTTCTGACAAATAAATTACGTGATATGTGTGGGGGGAGACCATCCCTGACTGCCTCAGGAACTCTCTCACTTTCACACACTCTCTCACCGCCGACTCCATTCTGGATCTCACCTCCTTCTCCCATCATTCTCAGCGGGTTGGATGCTTGGTTGAGAATGAGCGACAGATATGCTTGCTGCAATTAACTAATTAAATAAATTAATAATTGGTGTCATTGAGATCGTGTGGAAATCTATATGAATTGCAGGTGATACGAAATATCTCTCTCGAGGTAGCGATAAAGTGCTGATATACTATGATAGTGCATCAGGCGCCAAGGGACAAATGAGGAAATGAGCAGTTATTGCAGAGTTGTACTAATGCACACAAGTAGTTACTGATTAGATGCTGGTTTAATTACCCAATTTTGCGAAGATCGCTTAGACCGAGCACGGTGAACCATCCAGAAAGGGGTTTGGAATGACAGAGCGTGTACAATCGAGAGGGGTTCTCTCTCTTTTGCACGCTCTCTCCGTCTGACACCACTGTATGGATTTGTAATCATGTGCAAAGGAGAAATAGCAAATTATCGATTGCACTAACCTGCAATTGCTGTGCCTGGGCGAGGTCCATCCCTGCATGGGAGCCGCCCTCTGTGGACGAAATCTGCAAAGAGCACAATAATGAGTCATTAGTTGACTTCCCCCCCCTCTTCCGGAATGTTGCCTCACTACACGACCTCCAGTGTATGCCAATTGAGACAGACAGTTAGACAGTGCGAAAATAGCATGCGTTATGGTCCCACCACGAATTCGCTTTTGGCTTTTTGCAAAAAAATGTCACTGACCGGCGTGGGAAAGGCGGTGCCCGGCTGGAGGAGGAGTTGGGACAGGGCGGCATGGTCGAGGGTCGACCTGCAATCGATAATTGACTTTTTTGAAGTAATCGATAATCTTCTGGTCCCTGATCGACTACCGTAGTCTTAATCTTCTCGTCATGTTTGAATCTCAATTATCGCCGGTCAAATGATAGGTGAGAGAGGCGATGAAAAGGGGGTAATCTAACTTCTATCTCTTCTCATCTCTTTACTTTTCAGACGCCATAACTCTCTCTTTCTCTCTCTCACTCTCTCTCTCTCTCTCTCTCTCTCTCTCTCTCTCTTTCACGAGTTTAAACGTGTGTGCTTATTCGAGTAACTACACACCCGAATACAGCTGAAATGGGCTCTGATTAGGGGGGAATACGTAATTTGTTATCGTACATTTAGATTGATTGATCTTTGAACTCTACGAGTACACCTGAAGACTCCTTAAAGAAGCTCTTTAGCGTCTCCATGGAACACCCATTCACCGGGTGACAAATGTTGTGTCTCTTTGGCCAGGCCAGGCTAATGAGCTCTACACTCTCTACCTATCTAGTCGAATCAGACTGAGAGTGCTCATAATTCTCTCTCTCTCTCTCTCTATCGTCGTATTAACTACCAGAGGAAACGGGAGCTCATTGAGCGGGGTGAGGATCATGAAATGTGACAGCCGGACTATTGGCAGGAAGCTAAGAGGCTGGCAGGAGGGATAATAGCACCGGAAATGGATACTGAGATGCTGCGCATGCTGCAATTGCTGCAGCTGCTGCACGTTTTTGCAAAGAAGCTGCTTCATGAGAGCTCGCTATCTTGTAGACAGGAAATCATATAGGCATAACATTCGCAGCTCACACGATAAAGACCTTACAGGATTTTTTTATCTTTTGCTTGGTGTGTAATTAAGAATGTAGCTAACGAAGGATGCAGCATACGCAAATTATAACAATCACAGCTCAAATCTTGCAGCTTACAATTTTGCTAAATGCAGTAAGTAGAAAGTACTGCTCACTTCATGTTGTCATCGGTGTCACAACCCGACTCGGCATCGTCGTTTTCACTGGCGGCCGATGAGGAACTGAAAAAGACGATTATTACCCCATTATCAGTCGATCTCTCTCTCTCTCTCTCTCGCCAGCCACTTTTTCCGCCTCCCCGATGGACACTCCATTCCACGAATTTCCCCCACTTGAAAACAGACATGGGACGAATCCCTATGATGATGATAACAAGCTCGGCCAAATTGGGAATTGATGAGGAGGATGTGAAAAGTCATTGATAACGGAGCGATGAAACGCGGAAACACCTGGTTGTCACATCATTCCACAATCCGGTCAACTAGGACTCTCTCACTTTTGCACGCTCTCTCGCCGTTGACCCCTTTCTGGAGGTTGTGAAAATTACCCGGGACTCGAATTGTTCTCCTTCTTCTCGAGCAAATTGGAAATGGAGTAGCCGGTAGTGGACGATTTGATGGACGAATCTTTGCGGAGGGGAGGGGGACTCTGAATTATCGATTGATATATGAGATTATTGATTGATTTCAGGGACCAATGTTGATCTTTGATCTCTCACCGGGTCTGGGGAGGGCGTCAGCGCCGTTTCCACCTTGACTGGACTGTTCGCGGTGAGATCAACAGGGTTGAGAGAGACGGAAGTCATCTGGAAATCGATAAATGACGAATTAACGATTGTCTTAAACGCTGAAACGCACGCTCAGAGGGAAAAGGCTGATAGACAATCGATAAATGACGAAATATCGATTGGAAAGGGTCGAAACATGCATGCACAGACACGGAAACGTTATGAAAGTAACTCTGATATCGTGAAAGAGTAGAAGCGGGGCTCTAAAATGCCATATCATGGGGGTAATTCACTGCGAAGTCCGCTGAATGATGAACAGGTGCAAATAAAGGCGCGTGAGAGCGAAATTAGTTGCTAAATTTGATTGCAATTTGTCGCCCGAGGCGATGAAACAACTCAGACACGAAAGCAGATAAGGGAAATGTGAAACGCGAAATCTCCTACTTCGATAGATACTGTAGTAGTTGATGGCAACTGGCAAAAGGAGGGGGACGGCAGAAGAAGCAATTAGATATACGAAGCACCACGATTAATATTAAGAATATTACAGACCGGAGGAGGGAAGTCCTATTTTGAGAGTGAAATGAGGGAGAGAGAGAGAGAGAGATTCATTCTGCCACTGACAGATTCATTAAATATCGTCGTCCCCTCCCGAAAGACGGCATATTATTATTGTTTGACAGTGAGAAAAATGAAGCCTGTGAGTGAAATGAAGAAATTGGATAGAAGATTGGAATTGAATACAGTAACGGGAAGAGGAAAAAGATCAGTTGGCGATCAAGAACCGAAAAAAGAAGAAACATCATTCCCCGGGGCGTTCAACCCAGTGAGTTAGATGCGGCCATCTCACTTTTGCGCACTCTCTTGCCCTAACCCCTTTCTGGAGGCCTGGAATCAGGGAGGAACAGATTCAACAAAATGTTATCAGTCTCACACTTTGACGAAGTCGAAATCATCTGATAATTGCGAAATGGCAGCATTACATTCCGGATTTGGAAACAAACGACATAAACGGCATCGATAATCATTTGATTCTGCTTTGAGAGACTTACAGTAATCTCATAGAGCGCGGAGGGGAAGAAGGGAAGGGAGGAGGGAGGTAATATTGTTCTCCCCCCATTTCATCTATTCTCCCCCTCCTCTCTCTCTCTCTCTCTCTCTCTCTCTCTTCCCTCTCTCCCTCATTCTCTTCATCTTTTCTCATGAAAGTGGGCGGAGTCAGCGGGAAGGGAGAAGGAGGGAGGGGGACGATAGGATGAGCCAATAGAGAGGGGCAAACGATGAAACGATTATTGGGACATGATTTCTCCAGAAAGGGGTCAGGGTGAGAGACTGTGTAAAAGTGAGAGAGTCCTTCTCGTTTTTACACGCTCTCTAACTCCTAACTCCTTCCTGTTGGCCGTCCTATGTAGTAATGTGGACAAAGTCGATAACTGAAAAGTGAAACACAAAAACGCCTACCGTGTACCGCAAACTGCGCAAGAACTGCATTGCTGTCCTCGATAGGAGGTAATGAGATGGGGGCAAGAAGAAAAGAAGCAATAGTCGATCAATCTACCGTACTCCATCAATCTAATACCGTAGTCCATAAGTAGTGCAGGGAGGACGGGTACATCTCATTCCATCTCATAGCCTCATTAGTCCGCCCCTCATCAGCAATGAAATAGATCGAAATTGAGAGAGGAGAGGAGGAAGAAGAGGTAGTAGTAGTGCAAGGTTGAATGCTTGTCTAGATTGCCTAGGGACGATACAGGAGTAATTGAGGTGGCTATATCAGGGAGAGAGAGAGAGAGAGAGATTGGAAAGAGAGAGAGATTGGAGAGAGAGAGACCTTCCCATGATTATGATGAGCAAACGAAGACGTATTTGAATGCAAATTGGGTGGTGATTCCATCGGTTCGGATCCTGGTGGGGTCAACTAGGTGGGTTCGGGCCCGATTTGGGTTTAATGGTTCCGTTCGGGACCTAATTGGGGTGGAATGGGTCCTGATTGTGGCCAAATCAACCCACTTATCGATTGAAAAGTTCACAATTTCCGAATTTCAGAGAGAGATAGTCACTCGATGGTATCAAAGATGGAATGACACCCTCTCTCTTCCTCTATCTCCCTCAATAGAAGTGATACTTGGGCATACAAAGTGAATGAATCTGGCTGAATGGAGAAGAGAGGGCTATAAACGATGTTCATCCATCATGATTCTCACACAGAAAGAGAGTCGGTGAAACATGAGAGAGGTGACTATCATACTAATCGATTATCACAGAAATATGCAATATATCTCAATCAACAACTCTCCTCAAAAACGATCCAGCAGTGCAAAAGTGTGATGCTTCTCTCACACCCCCACAGTCTATCTGAGTTTTGAAATTCATGTGAGCACATCTCGTTATTTATTGCATTCCCAGCATGGAATCAGCCAGGGATTCGCAAGGAAAATGTACCAGAGATAAGGTATGGATACCGTATCAACCAGTTGTCGATTGCCCTTCTGGTGAGGATAAGAAAGACAAAGATAAAAGGGCGGATAATCGGTGTGGACTGATTGGATAATGATGGAGCACAGTGATTACAATGGGGGAAGGGTCTGTTAAGCCCCCTTATCGGATTGTAAATGGGGGAGAAGAAGTATCTGTACCCATATCATATGGGGACAGAGACAGACAGGAATAACTGAGGAACTAGCCGTGGCCGGCGCTAGAACTTGATAATCACTCTGAATAAAATGTGGTCCTTTGCCAAGTGAGTTTACGGTAGTATTTCTCGATGGTTCAATCGGCTAATCCAGCCGCAACTTACTTTGAGCAATAGATTGCAATGAAAACAGAACAATTCGCATCTGGGAAAAGGATTGTTTCAGATATATTAAAGCTAGAGGGTCTCTCTCGTCTTACACACTATCTCGCGCCTGACCCGATTCTGGAGTGTCAATTGAGCTGTGGAATGATGCATCCCCCATCTCATTTTGTCGAGATCAGTCCTATTCATCTCTCCTCAGGTAGCTCTCTCTCTCCCCCCTCATTCCTCCCTCAATGCTAATATGGCGTGTGTGCAGTGGTAATAGGTTATGTGAACAGGAAGATGGGTGACAAAGGGAAGGAGAGAGAGAAGTGAGACTGGCGCCATATCATAACCTCCCCTACTCTCTCTCTCTCTCTCTCTCTCTCTCTCTCTCTCCACTCTCAGAGCTGCCTATTTTCCTCCCTCTTATTTGCTATTACCATCTCATCCGTCACAACTGAGTTCGCGCGTACTTTCCCACTATATTTGGAATAATTTGCGGCAATCACGGGGGTCTTGATTAGATAATCACATGATTCCAAACCTATAGAAATAGATCAGGGCGAGAGAGTTTGTAAAAAATGGAGAGATTCTCTCCTTTTCAAAGGGTCTATCGCTGCAACACCCTTTCTTTCGATTTGACTTGTCTCTGGTGTAATGCGTAATCAAATGGTATCAAAACGGCACGATACATCGATAGAATGATGCACAGAATGAGTAGAGTTTGGGGAGGCGAAAAACGCAGCATCTTTTCAACTCGGTCTAATCATCATCATCAATACATCGATGGCATGATGCACAAAATGAGTAGAGTAAAAGGTAAAGTTACTACCGGAATCAAGAGATGTTAACGTCGACAAGCGACTACTCTGCCGGGGCTCACCGGTAAGGCCGGTTCGCTAACTAGGTCTACGTATCCCCTGCTGACCGGGCTTCTGGGGCACGTTACCTTCCGCAATCAAAGTTGCTACCAATTTTACCGAATCCGAGGGGGTTGGAAGGCTTGGTGAACCTGGGCGGGGATCGAACTCGTGATCATTCGTATGACAAGCGGCGCCTTACACCACTCGTAGAGTTTGGGGAAGCGAAAAACGCAGCATCTTTTCAACTCGGTCTAATGGGAGAATGATGAGTCGAACGCCTTTCACTCACTTCCTTCTCTTTTTCCCACCCCGACTTCCGTCGTTTAGCCGTCGCTGCTGCAAAATGACACGACAATGGGAGCATTGATGACTGACACTCTCCTCATTTCACACACTCTCTCGCCTCTCTATCATTCTTCCGATTATAATCATATCGGTACTTACTCGAGTACATCATCGGATGATTGTATCTAGACTCTGAGAAGACAAGATATGATTCGGTTGAAACCGCAATCGGCTAGGTTTCGTCTATGGTCGGACGAAGTGGGTACTTGGAGAGAAGTGGAAGAAGCGGCAATTTGGTAGTTGAGTGAGAAATTGGAAGAGACTACCGTAATCGAGAAATTCTCGATTGGAGAATGATTGAATTCATTTGATTGAATTCTCGGCTACTTGTAAAATGTGCGTGATGCACTTGTGATTCTTGAGTGAAATTGAGTTCATTTCAAGTCCAGCAGACGCAATTTTCAGTTTGGATTGTAGAGAAATGATCTGGCTAGAGAAAATTAGCTATTCTACGGTCTTCCGTTCTCGTATAGCTTCGGGTGCCTGTATCTATGACGACTTTACAGTAACCCCAAACGCTTGCATGATAAACTGGTCGGGAGAGACTTTTTTAAATGAAGAGACTCCCCGCCTGAATTGTACCGTATGTGTATCTAATCAATCGATACATGTGGAGAGGAGGAGCAATCAAATGATTCGCTCTCAATGCCCCTCACTCAATATAAATTGGATGTCTCAGAGTGTGAGAAGAGAAGACAGACAGAGAGAGAGAGAGATAGATAGAGAGAGAGAAGACAGAGAGAGAGAGAGAGAGAGAGAGAGAGAGGCTGGAAGTTAAAATGTGAGAGAATCAACACATCTGGGGCCCGATTTAAAGAGGAGGCGAATAGACAAGAAGAAGAGTCGGAAATGGCTCTCAATCGTCATTGCTAATTGGAAGAGATTACAGTATTCCGGTTCTCCGGAAAGGGGTCAGAGTAAGAGAGTGTGGAAAAGTGAGAGAGCCCCTCTCGATTTCACAAACTATCTCATTCCAAAACCCTTTCTGGGCGATTGGCCGGTCTTTGGACTGACGTGAACAAAGTCGATAACTGAGAGAAGAGGGGAAAGTGAAACACAAAAACGCCCTTCTGTAGTCAAATGATGTGAAATTGGAAGAAATGGAGGGAGAAGATGCTATATAGGCGTGAACAACACAGTTATGCTTCCATCGCCCCTTCCTCCCCATAATGAGTAATGATTCAGTATTGATTAGGAGATGTCGGCACTCTCTCGATTCTGCCTGATCTCTCGCCAGTTAGAGACGGTGAGAGAGTGTGGCGATGCGAGAGACGCAGAGACACGTGCCGGCAGCGCATTTTATTGCACAGAGGCTAATAGGAGAATCAAAGGCGGACCGTAGGGGATCAAGGCACTTTGATTGGATCTTGTAGAAGATTAGGAAGGGACTGATCGGGACTGACTGATTGATGAAGTGTATCCACTAAAACAACCCTACAAACTAAATCTACAAATTAGAGTTACATTTCAAGTTTCAAACCCTCGTCTCGAGGTATGGTGTACAGCCTCCTAAACTCATGATTTTCATGGTGAGTGTATTTAGCTATTTTAAAAATATAAAAGAAGATACAGGTACTCTATCTCCCACTTGAGTGCCGTAAATCCTTCCATTCACTACAGAACTATTCAGTCCAGCTGTAAACGACGATAGATAGCCCCTCTTTCCTTTCTTTCCTTCTCTATCATTAGCACACACTCGAATACCCGGGGGCAATAACCTTTTCAGGTTGGGTAAGACGACACGTGCCAGGGTGTTGCGTCATCACTAGGTGTTATGTATGTGGTCTTGCTTCCTATTTGATTTTTATTGATTATTATTATTCCTATACAACACTAGGTATTCAGGGCAACTTGTTGCAACAACTTAACCGCTACCATAGCCAAATGAGGGAAGGAACCAGTTGCCGTATCCCGAGGTCTGATACCCGCTACCATACTCAGTGGAATGGTACCCGCTACCTTATCCAGTAGTATGGTTCACGCTAACATACCCAGTGGTTGTGATACCCGCTACCCCATCCTGTGATATGGTTCCCGCTACCATACCCAGAGGGCTGGGGCACTCACTACCGTATCCAGGAGCAGGCTGGTTCAAAAGAAGGGAGCCACAGGTCGGGCGGAGGGGTTCCTAAAGGTGCGATGACACCTCGTTCATCGATCAAGTGTTTTATTAGTCGGAATTAGTCGGATTATCCGTCCAATGGGAGAGAAGAAAAGAGAGGGAAGAACAAGAAAGAATGTGTGAGATAATAGAGAGAGAGATGAAAGGGGTATCACTGTGTATATGTAACCGATTGAGTGGGGGGGTACGGTAATCAGCAAGGGATATTATTGATCGACGACTGAGTGGGGGTACAGTAAGATCCACGTTTTAAATATATTTAGCGGGCACAAGCAGTTACGGAAATTACATGGGCGATGATTTAGTGGGGTTACGGTAGTCTTCGCTCTTTATCGCTCTCTGATTTCATTCGTCGGTTCAAACTGCACTTCCCCGTAGTCTATATCTGCACCCGATCGATGGGCAATTAGGGAGCTCCCAAATTATAGTGTGAATATCAGTCAGAGGCTCGACACTCTTACGCCATCGACCAACGCAAATCGAGAGAAAGGGGCGACGGAATCACCAATTAGGAAAGGTGAGAGAGAGAGAGAGAGAGAGAGAGAGAGAGAGACCTCTCTTTGAGAGCGATACGCGATGATGAGATGGGGGAGGGGGCGAAATGATTGGACGAGGGGCAAACCAATGAAGTGGGAGAGAGAGAGAGAGAGAGAGGGGATACGGTGGAATTGAAACTGCACGATAGTGTCCGAATAGGGGATTTCCATCAAACCCGCAGTGGAATTCTTTGCTTATGAGCGGTGTATGAAACATAGATTTCGCTACTTGAGCATGTTTTCGAATAAGAGCTTGATTAATTGAGAGAATGATACTGGATGGAATTAATATTCATTCTACGAAATTTACCTTATTTTTTTTAAAAATGTTACCGTTCGAATACTGAGTGAAAGAGAGAGAGTTCGGGTGAAATGAAGAGAGCGAGAAACCGCTAACTGTCAGGTCTCTCTCTCTCTCTCTCTCTCTTTTCCCTCAACCGATGTGCGGTACAAGAGGTGAAAAATGGGTTTGGAGTTGACTCTCAGGTCGAATTAGTCTCTCGAGATGTAGTGAAAGAAAGGGAAGAAGATTCAATCTGTGTCCGACCACCGCTTATAAATTAGTGGATGAATGGAAAAGAGAAGGAAGAGAGAGAGAGAGAGAGAGAGAGAGAGAGAGAGAAGGACAGTAAATGTACACTTACACTTAGGGAAAGGGAAGAGAGTAGTTGTCCCTGGTAACTGCCCATTTTCAGTCATTTCTGCCCTGCTTTGAGGGATGATATAGTGGCAAGTGAGAAGAAGGAGAGGGATACAGTAATCTGAGGAAGAAGAAGAGGGATACGGTAATCGGAGATACGTATTTTCCAGTGGGGACCAACTGCCTAGGATGATGTGTGTACATAACAGGTTTATTAACATTCCAATCACATCTCGTTGAGTGATAGGACGTTTTGGAACTGCCGTTTGGGAACCCTCAGCTTGTTTTTTTTTCAAGATTTGTTGAAACATGTATCAGAACTTTTAGAACTTTTTTTATATTTTCGGTTTCCTAAACCGCACTTCCAAGAAATTACCTGTAGAGTTTCGCATCTTAGAGTATTCGGAGTACTAGGAGAAACGTGTACCTATTACTAGAGGAGAAAGGGAGGACGAAAAGGGGGATATGCTCGGCCTACAGTAGGAAAATGCATGAGAGAGAGTGCGAGAGAGCGCGCGGTGGAGCGAATCATATTAGATACGATAGAGAAGAGATGATGGATTGATGTGAGGAGGAAATAAAAAGGAGAAGAAACCTCTCTCTCTCTCTCTCTCTTCGCTTTCCTTTCCGCACAATGGGAACCAATCTGAGTAAGACGATGTATCAACATCAGATTGATTGAATAGAGAAGACATATACCGCTCTATTGATAATATCGATTGATTATGAGTAAGCGAAATTTATCGATTGATTTTATTAAAAAGGAGGTCATCCCCACAGAAAAGGCTTTTGATGAGAGAGCGTGTAAAACCGAGAGAGGCTCTCTCACTTTTGCACACTCTCTCACCCTGAGCCCTTTCTGTAGGTTTGAAATAATGTGCTGAGTGAAGAAAAGAAAGAGGAACTGGATAGTAACTGTAACTTGATCTGTAACATGTGGTAAGTAATGACCGTTCGGAGTAGTTTACGGACACAAAGGAAAACGGGAGAAGATTCCAATGAAAGACGGCGGTCCTCAGAAAGAGAGAGGGAGATCTAATAATATTAGTACTTTTTTCCTAATCTCATTACACCTATTCAGAGGAGATCTCCTACTGTGCGCCAAGTTGGGCTGAGAAAACGCGAGGAAAAAAGATCAAAGGAGGGACCGATTGAGACTCAAGTTGACCGATCGAAATGAATACATATGTTAGTGAGAACGACTGGAGAGAGAGAGAAATCGGATGCATTTGAATGTGGGAATTCGCAGGGATGGTGTGAATTCCGGAAATAGCCCGGCGGATCGGAGTTTCGATCAGGATAGATTAGTTACTCGGCCTTTTCTCTCAGAAACTCAATCAATTCACGTGCCCAATTTGTCACGCTAATTGACTCTCTTGGAATGGAATACCATTCCACTGATCGCTTACGACTATGACGAGAGAGTGTGTGAAAGGAGGAGAGCGCAGTCTTCATTAGAGGTCGCTGCTCGCTTTTTGCAGCCGGTAAAGCCAGATACGCTTTTTGCAGCTCACCCATCAACACAGACGCCCATAAGAAGATTGGATAGCAATGGAGCGATGAGTCGAAGGACCAATAGCCCCTCTCTCTCTCATCTATCGATAAATAAACGGTGGACAGGGGGAGGCAAAAAAGTGGCGCCACCGAACTTCCGACACTCATTATATATACACATGTGGTGCCAAAAATACAAGGTTACTCTCTCACAATCGCGTGCTCTCTCGACACATGATTCTAAACCACCAGACAGGGGTAAGGGCGAGAGAGTGTGCACAAGTGAGATATGGAGTCCCTCTCGATTTCACTCAATTTTTCACTCCAAACCCCATTCTGTAAGGTTACTGTCCTGTTGAATGATGTGCTCTCTCGCCGGTCAGACAGTTTTAGAGAGCGGGCAAAAGTGAGAGACGACTACTAGTATACGGTAATCATGAGGGAAGTAATAGTAAATTATGGATCCTAAGGGGGCGAAAGTGATGATATGCGACTAGAGGGGAGAGAGAGATGAATAGAGGAGGGAGAGGATGGACTGTGAAAGGCCCCCCGCAGATGGGAAGAGGCTGTCAATTCAAGCAACTCCCCCTTTAGACAGTTGCCTGAAACTCATTAGTGCCAAGTGACTGAGAAATCGCCCGTGAACTTTGAATGGATGAACAGTTATGAAATGCGATTCCGGACTTTTTAGAGGAGTTTAAAATTCGGGTAAATAATTGGGTTGGTTCTCTTCTTTTCGCACGCTCTCTCACCAAACGAACTGTGTAGAGGGTGTTATTACTCTAATTTCGAACTCTATATAGCAAAAAATCTGTCAGAAGAAATCAAGAGAAATAATGGGGATGAATGGTTGGATAGGGAGAAATCCTCTCACTTCATCTCATTATTTTGATGAGTATCCACTTACATTGAGGAAAAGAAGCGACAAATAGAGAGGAGTCCCAAGCAAATAGCAGATTATTATTATTATTGAGGGGATGCGCAGTAACAACTGAAATTCTAACACTTTTCTCAAGTAATCGACTGTCTGAAACAGGCTTGTGAAATGAGGAGATTCTTGTACTGCAATCCGGGATTCAGACTTGCTTTTCCCATTTCGTATATTGGAAATCCTGGTATTTTACGCAAGAGTAAAATATCAGAAAAGTTCATTATGGGGTTACACATCGTTCCACAAGTCAGCAAACCCTATAGAAAGGTGTCCCAAACGAGAGATCGTACAAAATTGAGAGGGGCTTTCTTACTTTTGCACACTCTCTCGCTCTGACCCTGTTTGTAGGTTTGGAATCATGTAGCGATAAACCGGAGTTCATTTCACTGTCATGAATGGTGACAAAAAAACAGTGATGTTCTAAATCAGGGGAGGAGATTTCTCCAATTCCGTAGTAAACACGAACGATTGTAAAAGGACGCAATAGGGATCGGGTGACACACGCAAAACATCTTACTAATAACAAAGAAGGACCGCCGCTCCTCTCTTGTTTTGACTATTCCACGAAACAAAGAAGTGCTAGGCCAAGTCAACATTTGCGAAAAATCACATCTACAATAATAATGAAGGGTTAGATCATAAGTGTGGGGGTGTTCAACTCACCATCACCGAATGAACTTCCCTATACCGATCTGAACTAACATCGAACTAGTGTTCGACAAAAATCAACATTTTGCTATTACGCCGTGCTAATCTCCAGAAAGATGCGGAGAGGTAGCGTGTGAAAGTACCTCTCTTTTTACACACACTCTCGCCCCTGACTGAACTTTTTGACGACTCGCCATTTTCTTGAGTTTGGAAATACGCAAACTCTCTACGTCGGTTGATCAAACGTTTCGATTCTGGGGATGAAATGGAAAGAGTCGTGCATTCAAATCGCATTGCCGCATCAAAAACGGAAAGTCAGAATGAGATTATCCGCTCTTGTTGTAAGCGATGGAGTAGTAATGACAAACGATATGGGCGGATTGGAGGGCAGAGAAGGGCGAGAGAACACGCGAATTGGAGAGAACCAGACAGAAATGGAAAGGAAAAGAGACTGACAAGTCATTTTATGTGAGCACCCATCGTCCATTCAATTCACTCAATCATATTATTTCATCGATCTCTCCCCCCTTGTTGGAGAGAGTAGCAATTTATTGTGGGCATAGAGAGAAATGAACACTTTCCAATGGTTTATCTTTTATTGAACAGAGCCCACATCGCTTCGGCTCTAAGGGAACCTCCAGGAAGGGGTCAAGAGACAAGGAATGCATACCTACAAAAAAGTGGAACTCTTTGACTTTCGCATTGCCGGCACGAAATTGTTTTAACTCGATAGTGAAGCACAAGTGCGCCGTGTCATCTGCCAAAGGGATAAGTGAGGAGGGGTCCTCTTCCTCTCCTCGATTCTTCCCTCAATCTCAACCATAATCCGATCCGTTCGGGACGATTCCTACTATATATTGAGAAGAGAGAGAAGCGCATCGTCAGAGCACCGGAACTAAATGGAATCAAGGATGAATTGAGGAGAGGAGAAGGAGTCTATTGTAGGGAGATAATGGACATGGAAAGAGGGGAATAGGGACTCCATTTTACAATTTAGAATATTTCTGAAAAAGATCTTGAGGAGGAATTAATGATTGTGCTCACTTCAACCTTTGAGTCATTGATGAAACTCAAATCCACTGTCACAACTAGACAGAATAGAGAAATAATATAGTCCATGATACTATCGCGAACTATAGACACAATAGTTTCTTTCCCTGAGCGGCTCGGCTTTTCTCAAAACCCGGTAATCAAATCAGTTTCCCTGTATGAGCGACGCCCACACCCCCGACCTTTCATGATCTCACTTTGTTATGCTGTATTCGTTTTCTCTTTCTATTTGTAACCTCGTTTCCATTGAACACGAATAAATATATATACAGTAGCGGTCAAAATTCTTCGGACACTTTTTCTTTTTGTTATAACTTTTTAACACGAAGAGGTTTTGATCTGATAAAGGTGGGGTCGTATGTGAAATCCATTGGAGATTATCATGCCATTATTGGGGTATGACGCAATATTGCATAGTGATGATGAAATTTGTGATTGAGATTATAGAGCACGTCATGCTGATTCCATTGATAGGTCTGCCAGCTTTCTCCGTTAACTCAGAGCCGAGATACGCGGGTCGGTCTGATCGTTGACAACGGGCAGAAAATGGGCGTGGCCAAATCAGTGTCCTACCGGAAATCGATCGCCGCGGGCAGGAATCCAATCAAAACGCTTATTGCAGCTAGGAATCGGTTCTCCTATAGATTCTCAACAGAATCCATGCCCCAACCAGATCTTTAGAGCACGTCCTATAGACTTCCCCTTCGTCAGACCACAATAACGCGAAAAAGTGATTTGTTCGTGCCCTGAGGGCAAATGGTGGCCTACCGTGACCATATTCTCAGGATCATCGGAAGGCATTATGGCAATCGTTTTGATACTATGATCGGGTCTGTGCGACGTCTAAAAGGCGAGATATGGTTTTCCGACCTCGATTTTGCAGCTTTGCTGCAGCCAAGTAGCAGTGCCGCAGCAACTTGAAAAATTTTTATGGGTAGACCGTGGGCATATCTCATCACTCTGAAAGTTAGGGGAGCAGGAAAAATTCCATGTAAGAATAATGCCCATTCAAAAAAGTATGCTTTGATTGCATCATTACTACGCAATAACTGAAAGATTTCGCAATACCCCAAAAATGGAATGATAATCTCCAATGGATTTCACATACGACCCCACCTTTATCAGATCAAAACCTCTTCGTGTTAAAAAGTTATAACAAAAAGAGAAAGTGTCCGAAGACTTTTGACCGCTACTGTATATGTGTATATATATGGTAAAGGTAAAGGTGTTCCATGTCAAGCGATTTTACAGTAGCAAGCTACCACGCTAGATGGGGCAAGCCGGTAAGCCAGCTGCAACGTGGGATTACGTAACCCAAGCTTTCCCAAGGTATATATATATATAATCCGATATATATATATATATATATATATCCGATATATATATATATATATATATAATATATATATATATATATATATATATGTTTTTTGTTTTATAATACATATGATAGTTTGAGGAGAGGAGATATTGAGAGATGATGGGCAGGGAAGGGGGATATGAAATAGAAGGGACTTGAAGAAGTTGCAGGATTTTTAATTTTTTTTAAAGGGACCCGGCACCGGAAATTGATTAAGGCTCAGAAAACGCAGTTGTGTTGTGCGATCACAAAAATGTAAAAAAAATAATTTTAAAAAATTTTCCTGAATTTTCCGCAATTTTCAAAGTTCAGGACCGGAGCCGGCTTATATACACCGGTACGTGGGAAAACACACCACCGGGGCACACCACATGTACCGGTCGCTTTTTTCAGCCATATTTATTGATTTCCTACGGTATTTTATATACGTTTTGTACATATTTCGTATCAAAACATTGATTTGCATTGAATTAGGAAGGTTACTGGCACACATCGGAAGAGCGTAGTTGGGAAAACCGCACGCGCCATCTTCGGTATTTGATGGCGCTGCAGCTCACGGCAAGTCCTAATGATGCCGCGATTCTCTCAGAGCAGCCGCTCCAGTTGTGCGGAGTGTCGTCTATGTGTCGGAAAAGTCTTCGTCTGATCGCAAACTCTCCGGAAATGAAGCATTTCTCTCGTCATGTGTTTACATTCATTCTCCAGGTTAATCTAGTGTGAATTCCAAGCATGCGTGTCGGGAACAATCGCAAATCAATGTTTTGATACGAAATATGTACAAAACGTATATAAAATACCGTAGGAAATCAATAAATATGGCTGAAAAAAGCGACCGGTACATGTGGTGTGCCCCGGTGGTGTGTTTTCCCACGTACCGGTGTATATAAGCCGGCTCCGGTCCTGAACAAAATTGTGGAAAATTCAGGAAAATTTTTTAAAATTATTTTTTTACATTTTTGTGATCGCACAACACAACTGCGTTTTCTGAGCATTAATCAATTTCCGGTGCCGGGTCCCTTTAAGAGGAAAGAAGGAAATCATAAATTATTTGTTCACTCATCCTTTGATTGATTGGTGAAACTCAAATTCACTGGCTCGGCTAGACAGAATAGAAGTAATATAATGTATGATATTTTCCTTAGTTCAGGAACTCATACCACTGATTGTTTTTATTGAATCATTTGATGAAATGAGGAGAGAGGAGAAGTCTATTGTGAAGAGATGATGGGCATGGAAAGAAGGGAAGATGGAATGGGGGGAAACTCGGAGTACGAAAGGAGATGTAACGAAGTTGATGATGTTTTGTCCACTTTTGAGAGGTTCAAATCCATGATTCTCCTCATTGAGCCATTTGGCTCATCGGTGGAACACTAATTCACGGAGAATTGAGGAGATGATGGGTATGGAAAGAGCGGGGAGATGAGATGGAAGGGACTTGAAGAAGTTGCAGAATTTAAAATATTATGTTCAGAGGACAAAGCTAGCGCATTGTGAATTTTTATTCACTTTATTTTTTATGTGATTAATCTTACAAGGGGAGACCGCATAGTCGATATGAAGTTTCCGAGTAAGACCTAGTGGGGTCGAATACTAGCATGAAAGTAAGAAATTATCGGTGGTTTAAAACTGCTAAAGAGCTCTTGTGATATCTGCACTCTCTGTGGAGAAGAGGCTAAAATTGCGGCTATGTCCGGAAAATCCGCAAATCTCACTAAGGGTGGAGAAGTCTCGAGACTTGTTTAGCAGTTTTAAACCCTCGATTATTTCTTACTTTTATGATAGTATTCGATCCCACTAGGTCTCATTCGGAAACTCCATATCGACTATGCGGTCTCCCCTTGTTAGAAACTCAAATCCACTAGCTGACATGTCACTATACTGAGGGAAGAGGGGAATATGTGGTAGAAGGGACTCGAGTTTACAATTTAGATTTTTTTTCTGAGCGACGACATCACTTAATGATTTCGTTATCTTATTATTAATTGGTGTAACTCAAATTTGGCCGCCAATACGACGACTTGCAAATTCATGACATTGCATGCATTGATTAATCGATAATTTTGTTCAACCACTCCATATAATTCATTGGTGAACCTCGAGTTCACATATGGCGTCAAACTCTGTAAATTTGCAACAACAAAATACGAAGTCGTCAACATCCCCGACCAGATCTTACTTACTTAGCTTAGTTACTGAGTAGCTTCGCGTCTTGCAACTGGGATGTTACCTCGCGGATGTTGGCGAATGCGCTCAACGCAGCTCGCTTTCTTCTGAGCAGCTCCGAATAGCTGGAGCCGTTGCATCAGAGCTCTCGGCCGAGGTAGACGTATGCATCTGTCTCCAATAGATTGTCGCCGTGAACTGATACTGCAGGCCCGGTGCACCACACCCTCTTCATCAACTGACTTCTTCCTGATTGCACTCAGTCCAATTCGTTCTCCTGCTTCGGTCAGCTCTGAGAGTATCGTCTGGAGAGAGACCGTGTTGGTTCCGATGAGGACAATATCGTCGTGTAGCAGTCAATGTTGAGCACAGACGAGTCGATCTCAGAACGAGTGAGTGCGTTGAGAACTTCTGAAATTTCGAGGGAGTCGAAGGCCTTGTTGTAGTCGACGAAGATAAGGCCGAGAGGGAGGTGGAATTCACGATGTTGTTCGATCAGTGTAGAGAGCGTGTGAATGTGATCGACGCATCCAAATCGACGTAGGATCCGGCCTGATCAACCGGCTGCGCCTCGTCCAGTTGCCTCACCATCCTGTTAACGAGGACGTTCGTGAAATTTTTGAAGGGGATGGAGAGTAAAGCGTTTGAGCGGTAGTTTGATCTTCACGAACACCTTTCTTGTGGATGAGAATGAACGACGGGCCTACCACTGATCTGGGTACTGCTGTACGAGGTATCTGCTGAATCGTAATGCGAGGAGTGAATGGAGGGAGGGTTAGCCGTGTCGAAGTAGATGGTCGGATATTTTGTTGGGTCCTACTTCGCCATCTTTGATGATCCTCTCGATGGCATAGCGAGCTTCTGAAGGGAGGAATCACTTCGGAAGAAATATTTGTCAGTGAAGACAACATGGATCAAACTTGCTGGAGTCGCGTATTTTTTTCAGATTAAGACTAACAATTTGAGGGTGTGCATGGTTTATTAGTTCTGGTTCGCATTCGTGTTTGGGGCGAAAACTCGAGAGGGATCCGACCGGTGGAGCGGGACCATCGTACGCGATCTGATAGGCAGGATGCGATGTAAGACTGGTGTGACACCCAGCTTGGCAGATTCATTATCCAAAACCCTGATTCTGTCGTTTAGAGTAACTATCGTACCCTCGAGGGTAAAGATCTTTTCGTGAATAAAGAAAGTGATGAGTTGCGTCAGGGCATCTCATTCTGCGGAGATTGATCTGACGATCGGCCAATTCAAGTAGTTTGCAGTACGACTAGGGGTGCTGCATCGTGCATGATTTGACTATCTCGCGAGCGGAGAAATCGGAGAATCCGAGCTTGCGAGAGATCTCTATCATGCTCCTCTCGGCGTTACGGTGGATCAACTACTCTCTCTTTTTTGGGGGTGAAGTTTGGTCATTTGATGGAAATGGTATGCAAAGATTGGTTCATCCGAACAAATGTGCATATCAAATAGAAATTATTTATCGTTAATCAAAAGTGGCCTATTTGACGAGCTATTTCTTCTAGAGATTGTAGACTTCTTTGGGCGGCAATACGTTCCTCTTGAAGTGCTGCAAACATTCAAATTAGGTCTTTAATAATTTTATAATTTATCTTTTATAAGTTAAAGTAAAACCAAATGTTCCGATGGAGATATTCGCTTACCTGCATACTCATAATGTTTCCTCGAGGCCAATGGTGAATTACGACCATGTAACCGATGAGAGGCCTCCTCGGTGACGCTCTCATGTGACAAGCACCATGGGAATTCCTTTAAAAAATAAATTGTTGCTAAAATGTAATTTAGTTTTTTTTAGTTTTTTTTTATTTTTAGTTTTTTAAACAAAACAGTCACTCTTACTTTCTCATCTATCCCGCTTTTTTATGAGTTTTGTAATAATGATTGTGGGTACTTACGTGTAGGGCCTCGAGTAGAATGCAATTCCGATTTTCTTGACCGATTTCCACACAAGATTCGTGAAGTGAGCAGCTGGGAGGTAGAAATTCGGATTAGAGTAGTCGTACAATTTGATCTCCTGAAATATATAAAAATGTATAATAGAAATGCATAATTCGTGCTTTCTGACACATGATTGACTTCAAAACGTCATCTTCTACACATAAAGCTTTTTCATTTTCCGAAAACATCATAAAAACAATAAAATACACAAGTAAGAGAGTAATCTCACCTCATAGAAACCTTTCATTGCTGCGTGGGCTAATTCGTACTCTGACATTTCTATCTCTTGCCAAGCGAAATATATGTTCTGGCCACCTGAAATACCGATAATAATATTCAGATTTCGTCTTACAAAATGACATTGTACTTTGTAAATAAATTATTCTTCTTATTTTTCTTAATTTCGTCATGCTAACTGAGATTATGGATTGAATTTTCTCACCAGCTTGATTATGATGTAGACAACGTTCACTTGGATTGTTCGCGAGATGAATGCCCTGAAATATCAGCTATTATATTTCAAATAAATGTTCATTATGGTTGAATTGCTAACTAATAGCAAATATTTATTAACAAACGAAATCCTTCAAATTTCCACATACCCATTCTAAGGCACTATCGCATCGGCGCATCGTGCAACCATCTCATGTAGTTTTGGTAATTGAGAATCTGAAAATTAAATCATTTGATATCCTCCATACTTTCGATTTCATAACGAATGGATACGCTGATGATTCGGAAAGTGAAAGCTTAGAAATGTTTAAAAGAAGTAAATGCCAACTAACATGAGCCCTGAAGAGGGTCGTATTGAATTCAGCGTTGGCAGTAGACTGCAGCAACTGCAGCACGAGAAGAGAAAATGCGACCGTTGCGACCATTTCCGGTTGATGTTACTTAGAGAGAGCTGTTGAATCTGAAACAACCCACCGCTCTTATATATTCTCTAAAACATTTGTTGTGGAACAAACACAACATGCACTTGCCCTTTCCGTTCATACTTTTCTCTGTTTCGTGTGAAGAAAAAAAACTATTATGTGTCACGTTCCTCATTTGTCCTAACTGGATAACAATGTTGCGGAGACTAAAGAAACAACAATTTCCAACAAATTCCTCTGATAGATCTTTCAATTCGAGAGTACCCACAACTAGCGGGGTGCGTGGAGGTTAAGCGCACTACGTTTTCAAAGTACGGTCCAGGGGGACTTCAGTCGCCGGGTACAGTTCGGTCCAGGGGGACTTCCGTCGCCGGGTACAGTTCGGTCCAAGGGTACTTCAGTCGCCGGGTACAGTTCGGTCCAGGGGGACTTCCGTCGCCGGGTACAGTTCGGTCCAAGGGTACTTCAGTCGCCGGGTACAGTTCGGTACAAGGGTACTTCAGTCGCCGGGTACAGTTCGCCCAAAAAGTTGCCACTACGCCACTTCGTGGCGTAGTGGCAACTTTTTACCTGACCCAAGGAAGTTTGGTTACCCCAGCGAATTTTTTACTGTAGGTTACGGTAGCACTTATTGATTTATTGATTTTCGTGTTTTTGACAAAAATCATGTATCTGACCCAAGGAAGTGTGGTTGCCCCAGCGAACTTTTTACTGTAGGTTACGGTAGTATTTATTGATTTATCGATTTTCATGTTTTTGAGAAAAATCATGAATCTGACCTGCGGTCTGACCCACCGAACTCATCGGAGGGTACTGTAGGTTACGGTAGTATTTATTGATTTATTGATTTTCGTGTTTTTGACAAAAATCATGTATCTGACCCAAGGAAGTGTGGTTGCCCCAGCGAACTTTTTTTGAGGTTACTGTAGATTACGGTAGTATTGATTGATTTATTGATTATTGATTTATTGATTTTCGTGTTTTTGACAAAAATCATGTATCTGACCCAAGGAAGTGTGGTTGCCCCAGCGAACTTTTTTTGAGGGGTACTGTAGGTTACGGTAGTATTGATTAATTCATTGATTATTCATTTATTGATTTTCATGTTTTTGACAAATAGCATGTATCTGACCCAAGGACGTTTGGTCGCCCCAGCGCAATTGTTACCGTAGTTTCGGACGGGACGGACTCACAGACTCACTCACTCACTCACTCATTCACAGACAGACAGGGCTTGTCGTTTTAGGTTAAGTAGTAACAACGTAGTCGAGTTTTGTGAAAGTTCCGTGTTGTCCCTGGCACATTTACTATTTTGTCCTGACCTTTCACTTGTCTAATTTATTGTCTAGCCATTTCGCCTCTACAATACATGTGAATTGCCTCACTTTCGCTTTAGGGCGTTTAGGTTTAAGTTCGCGTGGCTAATTTTTTCTTGGGATGACCAATGTTATAAGGCAACTATGAAGGCTGTCAGCTTTGTGTATGAAACTAGGGCAACCTCTTTAACCTTGAGCATACTTTAGGGTTCTGTGCAAGATTCCGCTAATCTTAGGTAATAGTCATATGCTTACTATTACCTCAGGATTTCTGACCCTCGAGCGATCGTGAAAAAAACCGCTATAGACATTTTATCATTTTTTTCCTAGAAATTTGAGGACATCTTTAAATTAAATTAAATTTCGGTAAGCAAGGCCTTGAGAGGAACAGAACTAACTAGTAAGGGTTACAAAAATTATTCATATTTAGCTTATTAAACTGCTCTGTGAGATGGAGCTTCTTCTGTGTGAGAGAGGGTAATTCGTATACCACAGTTGCCTTTTATTCAATCGAGTGTACCTCTCCGATTTCTTCGTTGATCGTCCTCATCACTTCAAGCAGTTCTCTTCTTTTTTTTCATTCCTTGAGGCACCAGAACATTGTGGAGGAGTGAGACTAATCATGATGAACGTATACCTAATTACTCACCAACTCATTAGAAATGCACCTCAAGGGGTACACCAGCACATCAAATCATTAAATAATTATTTCTCAAATGAATAGACATCGCTGAAACTCCAGTCCGCCTGGTATGTCTACACTCTCTCCCACCACTCCTCTCTGCCACTCTGTTTTCTTTCCATATGTGTTTGTCCTTCCTTTAGTTCCGGGTCGTTGACGTACCGAAAAATGTCTAGTCATTAACCTAATGTACTCTACTCGTGTAAGAACTTACAAAATGCACGTCCGCATCGATCAGTCAGAAAATACTGCGTATGCGTTACAATGTTATTGGGTTTTCCAAAGAAATCAAGAAAAAAAACTCTCCCATCCGTAGACATTATTCTTATTGTTATACTATTATTATTATTATTTTTTTATTATTATTTTTTTATTATTATTATTATTCCTCTCGGCCGGACACTCGAATATGTCGCACCTGAAATGCATTAACTGTCGTCCTTTCACCTCAACAAATGCATGTGAATAACCTCACTTTCACATTAATGTTCAAGTCTTCTCGAATGGTAGACGGGTGGGTCATTCTCCCATTCCTTCCTCGTCCGTATCCAGTAGTCGCATCTCTCTGAGATGCGAGGTGGTTGAGGGGTGGGAGGGACTTCTGCCTTCCGCGCGCACTCCTTCAATCCGATGCAGAGCAGATCGTAGTACTTGGTGGCTTCGTGATGGCTGCACCAGGGGTACTCTTCTATCGCTGCTTGCAGTAGAGTGGGGTCGATGGAAGGGCGAGTCCAACTCTTCTCAATCTTCGTATCAAGACGGATGCGGGCTCGAAGAAGCCGGTGATGTGAGAATCCATGCACGATTGAGACGTCCTGAGGCATCCACCTTCTGTTCACAATTATGTGATCAATCTCTGTGCGCATCTTCTCTCCTGGTGACTCTGCTACTCGACTTCTTCTGGGAAAATGAATTGGAGTGGGGTGAGGAAAGGAATTTTCGCTCGCAACTAGTCGTCTGGGTCTATGGTCTTCTCGTAGCGGAAAGGTCCCGTCCGGTTGTCACCAGCACCTCTCTCTCCAACTCGGATATTCAGATCTCCCGCAACTATCCGGTAAGTGTTTCTTCTGCGCCTCATATAATCAGACAATAGTATCAAATTATACGAATAATTTATCTACAGACATAATAACCGGTAAAGTTGATTAAATGCAAGTGATTTATTGCACGGAATACTGGAATTTGCATCCGTTTTTGTTTCATTTTGGAATGGAATTCATGCGAGAAGATCAAAATGTGGCGTGAGGAAAGGATTCGTGTTAGATGCTGAAGTTGAAAGATCGATAAGGAGATCTGAAAGAAGGGATTTATCATACCATACCATTTCCTCTCTGAATTTTTTGTGTGATTGTAGATGCCTTTCCGGACTCCGCCAGGACTTTCACCCATATACGAGGATTATTTTTATTTTAACATTTTTTTTACAATTCCCATGTACTATAGTATTCTGCTAGTTAAAAAATTCAAGGAGCAGTTATTAACGGGTCGATGAAACTCACCTTCTTTTGGAATTTGCATTGATTTTGTGGGCGCGATTTCAACGAAAGATGTGACGATTGTAACGGGAACCTTCAATAATAAGAATACTGTATGAATGAGAAAAAATAATCAAACGATGCATTATGTATTAATGACGAAATACATTTCATAATTGCGCATTCAATTTTCACCACAAACCTGTAGTTTCGCTAGTACGAGATTCTTGCTCCTCCCAGCCTCCAAACAAATTGAATGAGAAAGCTTAAGAAAATGTGGAAGATCAGCGTCAGGATTCAAGCCTGAAAAGAATATTTCACATCCAAGAGACGAGATTTGGATTTTTCTAATTTTTGAAATATGAATATGCTCATTTCAAAGAGGAAAAAACGAACCGGGAACATTGTGAATGGGTTTGAATGTGAAACTCTCTCCCACGGCGATTTTGTGTTTGTCCGAAGGTAGTCCAACTCCTGTAAATTGCATTTTTTTCTGCCCTGCTTTATCATTGATTGTGTTATGCGCAACTTGGTGTTTTCCGGTTTCTCGAAATCATTTTACCCACGACGGACTGCGCATCTGTACTCTCGCTGTTGGAGGTTGAGAAAAACAAACCATGATGTTCGACGACGAAACTTTTCGTTGTTTCTTCTCCTTTTGCATCAGCCGATCGAGCAATCGATTCAACTTTGGTGATAAGATACAATCGAAGGAATTTGAGAGACTCTTTCCACCTGAAAACGTGCATACAACTCAATGAAAGTAGACATTTCAGTACGAGCAACAATAAGACCTCATTCAAGCAATTTTCGATGCGGTAGGTCTGACCTGTTGACTACAGTAATCTGTGCGTCGACCTCGTCAGCTGATGTGAGTACGGTCTTTCCCAGTGAGAGCTCGAGAAGGATGGAACGGTTACTGAAATTATGAATTGCATTATAGATAATTAAATAAGAGGGAGGCTTCAGAACTACACTCAGAGAAAAATTACTTCGCCATGCATGCGAGTTAGTAGATAAATTACTTACGCTCTCCCCATTTCCCATGCTCTCTATGCTAAAAAGTAAGTAATTCATTTGCTAACTCCCTTGCTTTTTCTCTGAGTGTATCTTTTGCATGTCGTGACTTTGTTTAATCGTTATGCACATAAGTTGAAAACGTCCAATTTTGAGCGAATTTTGTAGTTATCAAAATAGAAACATACCCTGGCAGTTGAATTGCCTTCGAATGATTGGTTCTTCCTTGTGGAATTGGTCGAGAAACACAAACTGGACGGACGACCATCACTGGCTGTTCGTGATAGAGAATAACAGAAGAGGAGGAGAGAATACGGAACTGAAATGGAAGAAGAAAATTAGGGGACAGACTTTAGATATTCTCGAATGAGGAAGGTAGGAAATGTTTGAAAAGAAATGTTTTAAAAATATCGTTTGCCTAGAGAATCAGTGTTTCATCAGCACGTTTTGATCTGCAGCATATGTGGCCACTGAAAGACTGACCCCCTATTTTTATATTTTTATTAGAAGGAGAAAAATATTCTAACAAACTGGTATTTTTTAGAAAAAATTAAAAATCAATATTTAGCCCGTCACGCATTTATGGTGTGCTACAGAAACCCGGCCGATATTTCTCAAAGTCGTTCTATGACCTTTTAATGCAGCATTAGAACGACATTTTCTACGTAATGTAAACCTAGGTCAACAATCCAGCTCAGATGATTCATTCCAAGCACGGTGAATGACAATGGAAAATGTCGGCTGGCATACTGTAGCCACACCATAAATATAGTGAGGGGCTCAATATTGATTTTAAATTTTTTCTAAAAAATACCATTTTCTTAGAATGTTTTTTTCATCGTAATAAACATATAAAGTTAGGGGGTCAGTTTTTCAGTGACCACTAACTTTAATGTTGAAATTGAGACGATATATGTGTAATTAAATAATAGGTGTGCAAAAAGAGTGGAGTAAATGGTTATATATAACGTTTCATGAAAATATAAATTCCCTCAGAATTTATGTTTCACCAGTATCACTTCACATTGGGCATACTTCAATCCTGCTGTGGGTACGGTTGGAAAGAAAACACCATTTACTATTTATATCGTGCCCGTGTTTGATAATGTAATTGAGTATTTTTTTAGAATCAATACCGACCTCAATGCAGTACCGTATCGTCACGGGTACTCCCGGGACCGCGAGAGAAGTCGGAGCTGAGTCGGGAATACGAAAACGGAAGGGAAAGCGAGTTTGTGTGGAGATTACACATGGTGATGATATTTCCTCCAAATGTTCGGTCGGCTGAAAAATAGATACATGCAGTATATTAATGGTATAATTAAGTGAACAATTCATAATTAGCCTTTCGATGGAGCGTTTAGGACCTAGACTAAACTTTATGTTTTTTGAAAACAATGCAGGCCAGGCAGGCTCACTCGAGTTTCACGAGCATTATTTTCATAGGAGGGATATGTATTGTTTCCTCTTCAGGTTTACCTTATCTTCAAGTCCCAGCAATTCTCCGAGTGTCCGATACTTCCATACTTCGTGTGATTCGTCAACAATTGTGCGCAGATTGGCAAAACGTCGCTTACAATCCTGAAATTCGATCGATAATCCGAACCGATAATCCGATTCTATAACGCTATTTGCATAGTGCAATCTAGGGACCACCATCCCTTGAAAGCAATTCATGCAAGTTTCAAAGGCGTAACTCACGGGAAGAAAGGAAAACGTGTTCTGTTTCAATCATTATTTAAAACACTATCATGGGTGTGTCATTTAAAAAATTAGGGAATGCTGCGGTCGCCGTCACTCGCTACAGTGCATGGAAGGTCAAAAGTACTCACTAATCGAGCTAGTATCACATTTGAAGCGCTCCAGAATCCGTTCTAGAAGAGGGCCGCTCGTTTTGAAAGTTGTAAGTGATAAAGTAGGTATCCCCTCACAACATATCCAAAAATGAGACGATTCGACGGTCGCCGCCGGATTTTACAGTAGATCAAAGCTCGCCATCCCGTTTGATCTTTGATCTATTGTAGAATCCGGGGGCGACCACAGAATCGTCTTAATTTTGGATATGATATGAGGGGATACATACTGTATCACTTAGAACTTTCAAAACGAGCGGCCCTCTTTTAGAAACGACACTAGACCGCATATAGTGTGACATCTTCACTTTTTGGGATGGCATGAATTTCGAAAATCACAATTTGCATAAAAATTACAAAATTTTTGTGAGTTTTTTTTTCAAGAAAGTGATTCAGCATACAATAGTATGGTTGACATAATAGTATGGTTTGTATGTCATAGTTTTCAATTTCGCTCATGTGGATGGTGGTTCCTAAGTGCAATCTCGAATATTTAAGGAAAGTGGGGGAAATGGAAAGATCAAAGATCACTGACCCCCTCGAATTGTGCGTTCGCCCTGCCGACAAATCGAGCTTGAATCGCGTCTCCTTTGACCGGTGAAGTTGCGTGCACCCGAAGTGTGCCCTGAATTTAATTGAAATTAAAGGGACCTGGTACTGCAAATGAAGTGAATTTCAGATTAAAGAGAATTTTATTCCGATTCTAACGCAAAAAACCGCATATTTTTACGATTTTTTCGAAATTAGTTATGAATTTTCAAAGATCCCGTTTCAGGCCAGAATGACCCGGCGCTACTGTGTTTAGCGGCTAAACACAGTAGTGCCGGGTCATTTCACCCAAAAATGAGACCTTTGAAAATTCATAACTAATTTCAAAAAAATCGTAAAAATATGCGGTTTTTTGCATTCTAATCGGAAGAAAATTCTCTTTAATCTGAAATTCACTTCATTTGCAGTACCAGGTCCCTTTAAATTACAAAATAACGTTGCTTTCCATTTCGCTCGTTCCTCGTCGAATTTTCATACGCTGTGCTCATTTACGACTCTTTCAATGTGGAATTGAGTGGATCTCTGGCTCTTTGCTCGTTCAGTGCGCATACATCATTCCCAGCGTAGATAGGTACAGAATGGGGCCTGCCGAGAGAGTGTGCAAAAATGAGAGAGCCCTTTTATATAGGGCTCGTGAAATGCTGTGCGCGGACTCTAGTGTAGCACATGTACGACCTATTTGGGTGCAAATTGCGCAAATTTTGCAAATTTAGGATGTTTGTTTTCTTGCACAACAGAATTCCGATCATTAATGACTTTATTGGACAGGTCTCAGCTGACATGGACACGTCACGCAGAACCCGTGGCCTGCCTAACAGCCTTTTGTAGACAGGGTAAAGCGAGAGAATATTTGAATATGAGAGAACGCAGAGATAATTGCAACCTATCAGTTATCACTTATCAGCGTCTTATCTTTCGGTCCAGTCAGAGACACGAAAAGCGGCGTGCGAAGGTCAACGAATAGTGGTAAGAAAGGACTGATAAGGGGGTTGTGCAATGCAGGAGAATAATGATTCGGGCGGATGGATCGGGTTTTAAGATCACATCAAATGGATGATACAGAAAGGAATCCAAAACACACAAAAACCCGCGTATTTGAACAACTTTTACCACTCTAACACGTTTTTTCTTGCAGTTTTGGAGGGATAGATAAAATAATTTTTATTATTATTTAAATTGAAATAGTACTTTGACAATGCCGCCTGGTAAATGCACGTCCTGCTCTGGGCACACTTCGATGCGAGGAGCTGTGACCATTACTGGAAAGAGACTATGTATACTCACTGTTCAAGGAAGCCAAGAGCCAACCGAGCGCGAAGTAAATGACGGGCGTAAAACAAGGAATTGGCAGGTTGACAAAATCTCCGGAAACGGTGTTGGACAGTCTAATCTCAGAGTTATTCAGCACTGTGAAATCTTGTACACTTTTCTGGTTTCCGGCGATGACGAAACACTTTTTTATCTTATCGATCACCGCATCGAACGGGGGTAAACAACGAAAAGTGAGTGATACTCCGAGGGGCAAATGACGATTGAGGCGGAAAACATACTCATGATACAGTGTGCAGCACATCGTTCCACAGGCCGACCAATCCTGTAGAAATGGGTTAGCACGAGAGACTGTGCAGAAGTGAGAGAGCCCCTCTCAATTTTAAACGATCCCTCGCTCCGAACTTTTTTCTGTATGGTTGGCCGGCCAGTGGAATGAGAGGTGCATTTTTGTCATCGAATATTTCATTTCTCCTCAAAATTCCGGCCAAAAACCCTCTCAACCGTAGTGAAAACAAAAGCGAAATGTGGATAAACACACAGAGAATATGAAATTGGATGATATTGAAGTGGAAGTGGGACTGTAGGTAAAGGGGAGGAAAAGAGAAAGGGAAATGGAGAGAAATAGAGGTACTTGTTCCGCCCGATTACTCGACGCATACAGTCACAAAGTCAATAAGAGGATTGCCTCTGATTTAATGTGCACCACCGTGATGATGTAAAAGGGAGAGGAATCACCGTGGAAAACGTGCAAACCTTTTTGCTGGGTGAAAATGTGTTTCACCTTGCATTGAATAGACGAGTGATAGCTAATTTTCCAATGGAATGCTCACTACGGGGCATTCGAAATAAACTTAATAGAGGCACGGGCTTCTGCGTCATCTCATGAGCAAACAAGTGGACTGTGTGGGGAAGGGGTGAATTCCAGTTTGAAGAAGGAGGAAAAGAAGGAGAGGGAGACTACTTAGCGAATACGGAACTGAACAACTGTGCGTGAGAGTCTTGGGGGTGTTTGAGTAATACAAAGAGAGAACACTCCAGAGAAAGAGCAGATCACTATCGAAGAAGGAGAGAAGCACAAGGGAAACTGTTTGTTTGAGAACGGGAGATTTGCGGAATCACGGTTTTCGTGTGGAGTAAACAGATGGAGAATGGGATATGAGAGATCAGCACAACTCATTATCTGAAAACGGAAAATCGCATTTCAAAATGTGAAATGCGTATGGAAAACTATTTCAAAATTCAAAATGCGGATGAAAATGTGATGCGGGTTTGAATGGTGTGTTAGAGAGTGGAGAGGTGAGGGGACGAGGTGGGAAAGGAGAGAAAGAGAGGCGAAAAAGAGTTGATAACGAGACCCTATATACTTTCTGCCACTCCCCCTTCCAAAAATGGGGAAACCATTATTGTAAAGAGCAGTAAAACGCCCTGCATACTCTTCAAAAAGGCACTGCGATGAGAAGTTTCGCCCCCGAATTCCGTGCAAATATTGCATATGACGTGAAAGGAGGGTAAGGACGAAGAAAAGGGTATGAAATCACTATGAAATCATTTCGAATAAGAAAAAAAACGCGTTCTAACCTCCCCTTTCGAGAGAGGGCTGAGTCAGTGTTCTTCGAAAGATGAGAAACGAGAGAGGAGAGATGCAAGGCCACTAGGCCAACGATCTCACAAAGAACAGGAAGTGAAACAGCGAACCACCCGGTCACTCTATTGAAACCCTGCGAGAGAAGCATTCAAAGTTCGAGCAAAATCGAAAAACTTTCGATTTAAAGGTAAGGGAAACGAAGAAAGTCGGGAGACGAATGTTTACAGCAGGAGAAAAAAGTTCGAGAGCGTGTGCGTTAGACAGAAAAAAACCTGTTCTACTGTTTTTTCTGCACTCAGCCCGCCCCAAAAACATCCAATTTAATGCATGAAACAGACATCAAAAACACAGAGGAACAACATCACTAGACTTATTTTATGCGTAATTAAATCATGTACAATTTACACGTTACAATCAATACAGTTGACATGCATAGCACAGTAGTTTATATGTATGTGGGTAAAGTCTAGCGAACGAGAACAACAATCTCCCTAGTGCATCTAGAATGGATCGATGACTTGTCCTCTACAGTAGTTTGGGCGCCGACACTCCGAGCTTCTTGGCGAGGTTGTTCTGAAATGTCAATATCAATTCTGGCGGGAATTTTAAAATTTCTCGATAACAAAAAAAACATTCTATTTTTAATATTTTTGGGAAGACAATTCCCGACACATTCGAGTTTCTCCTCATGTTTATGTCCCTGTTGACTGCTGATCGAACGATCCTCTCATGATGCATATTTCTTTTTGAAAAAAATACCACACTTGTGTCCAAAATCATCAACGGATTGTTATGTTGTAAAAATTGTGCAACACCCTCGTTTAGAGTTTCACAACCAATGTAAGAATCTTCTGTAAGCTTGTGCAAATGATAAGGATCTATTGTTTCCATATGAAAACTCTTCTAATGTAAAAATTGATTTCAATTTTGCTACGTAAGTTCAGGAAAGAATACATAAGTCAATTTTATATTTAAAAATCAATAACTAACAGCGAAATCAATCTGATTCGGGTGGTATGGGATGCCTCCGAGAGTGTGGACGAGCTCCTCGTGTCGCTTCTCCATGTCACCCGCGACCTCCACCGACTCTGATTCGTCACTCTGCAATTAGCGATAATTATCGATTGTTTTATCGATTTGATCGATTGATAATTATCGATTCCTCATTCTGTGCCTCGTGACGGGCGGTCGACAGTCTCCCCGCTCCTCTCCCTCCTCAGTTTGGAGAATCCTTGCCAGTCAGCTTGGGCAACCCGGCAAGTATATCGCCCACCTGGTACCACTTCGAGAAGAGGACCCGGATCGCCTACATCTAATTCAAGTCGCCAACTTTCAAGAAAGGCTCAGTCAACGAGACTACGACGTGAGTTCCCACTTAGGTTGATACACGCTAGTCAGGACGTTACTGGTTGCTGGAAGATCTACTTCTACGCTCAATGTCAATCGTCCAAGATCGACACTCCAATTGACCAAAGAAGCCAAGCAATATCCATTCCCTTGACCCAGTTGCCTCGAATTCGAAGATCCCGACCACCTATGTCCCCGAATGATACCTCCTGCAGGCCCTTGCCTTGATGTCAGGATAAATATGTATTATTAATCGATTGTTGTCATTATCGATTAGTGATAATTGTCGATTTGTTACCATTATCGATTAGTGATAATTATAAATTTGTGATCATTATCAATTAGTGATAATTGTTTAAGATTCATCACAAAACTTTGTAAGTTATAAATTTTAGTGATCGTCACGTACACTGATAGCGATTGACTGACCATCATGGACACAACTATTTCACCGTTCACATGACCCGACACATGCGCGTTTCATGCACGGCAAATCAAGACGCGAGTGTGCGTAGTTTTAATTCCACCATAATTAATACTTTTCAAAAGGCAAAAATTACTCGCTCTCTGTCAGTCAATACACCCCCCCCCTCCCTTCTTTCTCCTCAAGCATCATTCAAAGTAGAGATGGCATCGCAAGGGAATGACTCTCCTCCTTTCGCACACTCTCGCACAGCTCTGACCGACGAGATAGTGTGAAGAATGATGATGAGGGCATTTCTTGCGAAGCCATCCCTAATTCACAGGCCTTTCGAGACTACAGAAAGTGGTTGAGAGTGAGAGAGAGAGCCAAAACGAGAGACTCACGGGGGAAATAAGTCTAGGACTCGATAAGTCTTGTAAGCTTGCATCGCCAATTAGAATGTCACGTATGATCCCGTAGACATAGTCGCCTGTGAACTAACTCTCTCTCACTTTCACACACTCTCTCGCCCTCATCCCTTTCTGTATATTTGTAGTGATGTGCTCACCCTCGGTAGATCTCTCATCGTATCCATAAACTCCTGCATTCGATCGGCGAAAGCGGGCGCGAATGCAGAAGTGTCGACGGCGATGAAGCATTGACCCTGGAAGCAAGAGAAGGCATGAATTAGATAGTGATGACGTCACAGCCGTTTACGATTCATGGAGTTTTAAAAAATGAAATTCGCGAACCATTGCACTAATTCCGCTGCCAGAGTATGAATAAAGTATGTGAAATATCAACACCACAGGCAATAAAAATCAGAAGAGTAGGGAAGCATTGACCCTGACAGCAAGAGATAGAATGAGCTGGAGGGATTGTGATTGCGATAGTGATTGCTTAACGATGACGTCATAACCGTCCATCATGCATGACAACACGTTTTTAATAGGAATTCGAGAAGAGTTCTGCACTAATTCCGCTGTCAAGCTAGATATGAAGTCTGTGAAACATCAACACCACAGGCAATCAACATCAAAAGAGTAGGGAAGCATTAACCCTGGCAAGAGAGAAGGCATGAGATGGAGGAAAAGGAATTACATATTGATCACGTTACAACCGTCCATAATTCATGGATTTTATAAATTGGAATTTGAGATGCTCGCGTTCATTGGACTAATTATACTGGCAAGAGAATCTGAGAAACATCAACATCACAGGCACTACAAATCAGAGAAGTAGAGTAGTTTCTTCGAAATACAATAGCACTTCCCCCGCCACAATCGCGTTTCGCAGATAATTTAACGAGTGGAGAAACGCACCATGTCTAATGATATTGCAATATGCTATGTTTTACACCTTCTCACGCAATTCTATTTTTTATTAGTGCAAAATTAAAAATAATTACTTAAATACTTAGACAAATAATTACTTACCAGATCAGCTACGGCTGCATTGGATCCCCATCTTCTCACGTGCGGTCCCCAATGGGCGCCCGCCAGCACTCCGCAGAAGATCTCAACCAGCGACGCCATACCGTAACCCTTGTAGCCACCTGCAATCGATTTATTGTGAATTATTGATTTTCAACCCAATCACAATATTGAAACCTCATCTCCGAGTAGTACGTTATATTGGATTTGAACTACGAATTTCAGAAAACGAGGAATCAAAAACTGTAAATAAATCAACACTTATACGAGCATCTCGAAGCAAGAATTCACTTTGTTCTAACGAAGGTAGAAAACTTCTCAGTAATCAAATTCTCTCTCAACTAACCGCTTCTTTCGTCTCCTCCGAGTGGCAGCAGTGCTCCCTCCTTCACAATCGTCTCTGGATCAGTCGACACCTTAATTTATTCTATATACTCATTTTTCTATCTCCTTTACCTATTACACAGTAAATAACTACCTATTTGTGCATGTTTTTATGTTATGTCTTTCTGAGATAAAGATTTGATACACCCGCAAATGGGTCGACAGTAATAAAAGGGATGATAAAGAATAATAAAAAAATGGATAATCTAAAATTTGGGATACCTTTCCCCTTCCATCAGCTCCCCACGTGGACGGAACGGATTCACCCTTGCGAGACGCCAATTCGACCTGTAATTAATTAAATAATTAATATTAAACTTAAATAGGAGATTCACACACTCGCCTAGCAGTGTTTTCCGCGATCCAAACTCGAAGACGGGAAGTACCTTTCTACCTACCTTTTTTTGGAAAATTTGCAACTCATATTTCAGTAAACAGCTTATTTGTTCTCTGATCCCATAATTTGTAAAAGTGTGATCACTAAACCAGTCCCTCCCTCTGCACCAACCAAACAGTCCATGACTCTCTTCCCCTCTCTCATACAACTGCTTTGATCTTCAACCATGACACATCTGACCATGCAAACATCCATTCGAATTTCTTTTATTCTTCCTAAACTGTCACCGGGTAATAAACCGCCATCGCATACATTCACACATCCAAACACTCAGAGAGTTTGACACACTTTCCTCTTCCCAGTCCTCCCCATTTCCCTCTTCGATCCTTGCGAAACCACGCACAGTTCACGTGAAATAGCTCAGATTCATCTCGCAACAGTCACTTTCACTACTTCCAACCATCGGAGCACCCATCGTGCGAAACGCATTCGCACTTCGCAATTTGCGAGTACACATTTTGGATCTCGCATGTAGGATTCCGACAACAACCAGAATGTATCTCAGGTAGCCAGACCTGTTCAGAACCTTTTCCGGGTTCCGTAATATATCATCAGACTCATTCACAGTTATATCGTCTGGACTTCCCTATCCGACACCCAGTCTGCATGTCACCCTTTTGACATGTCATTTCTTCTCTCTACTCTATTGTCCTGCACTTCCTTATCACCCATTTGTTTTCTCCCAATTTGTTGCCACTTTCGCGTCGAAAGCGAAAGTCATCGAAGGATGGTTGGGTTGTAAACAGGCCGGATTCGAGTCCCGATTGACCGCGATTCGGCTCTCCCCGACAAATTGCCCAAATCGGGGAATATACAGGGTGGGATGAGGAGGGGGATACACACAGTCTATGTGTCTGTGTGAGAAATCACAGTGAGATCCGGGGAGGAGGATGAAGGAGCAGCCTCATCGGGGCTATTTGCAGAGCGTGGGGCTCAAAGTGTGTCATCTCTCAATGTGTCTCAAGGATCACAGACACGATGACCACCCCACATTAGTTTTACGAGATGTGGACACATTTGCACTTGCACTACCTGTCTCAACGTGTGTTTCTATGATATTTGCACATTATATTCTGAAGTCTCCAAATTAGCCCAAACACATCCCCAAAAACTCATTCCCCAACCAGACGTTGACAACTCCCCTCCTCTTCCTCTCTAAGCACACTCAGAGAGGGGAAAGAGCCGGATAAACTACAGAGATCCGAGTTAATTATTGTCCGGTCACCCTCAGGGAAGAGGAGAGGGAGAGAGGAAGAGAGAGCCAGTCACTCCACCAATCTCACTCCCTCTCATGACCCCTTCTCTCCCAGCTCTAAGATCTTTCCACCATCTCAACTTCTGGATTTCCAAAAATCAATAATAATAACCCATAGAATGTTTTGGCAGTTTTCTGGACGTAAAATCACACATCAGTAGCTCAGTTCTCTCGCAACCCTTCACTGTCATTTATCATTCATTCATTCATTCACTGTACTTGTAAACTCTGTTGTCCTCTCTCATTTTGTCCTTTTCAATCTCGCGGACTTTTCTGTGCATTGTAGTTGCAAGTGCATCGAGAGTCTCTCCAGACAGACTCCCCCTCTTACTATATAAAGCTGTCTGGACCCGTAATCAAGCAACTTTTTTATCTCAAGCAAAATATTTTTTTAGAATCTGATCAGAAGCCGGAATCACTTTTTAAGTGTCTACTTTGTCTTGTACATCTCTCGAAACCCCAATCCGCCCGGTCCGTCTCTGATGCTACATTCTCCCTCTTCCATCCTAATTTCTCTCACTTTCGCTCTCCGCCGACCCCGTTCTCCCCTCTTTTTTGCACCTAATCATTCACTATTCTCCCTTAGTGCCTCTGTTCACTTTCACTGTCTCTTTTAGCATGTTTCATTGAAATAATTTTCGCCCCAACAGTTTTTGCCCGCATTGATATCCCCTCATCGGCGCATTGTTGACAAAAGTCCATAGTCCGACCTTCCTCACTTCGCAACGCCAATGGCATTAATTGTGACGAAGCGGCAAAAATCTCCCTTACTATCCTTTCCCTTTTTCTCCCCACGTCCCACGCTAATTATCAGCTGCGCAATTTGCTAATTTATTACATCTTACAACTTACTTTTTTTTTAAATTTCAAATTTACAGCCATGCCTTCAAAAACGTCCAAAATGATAACCGACAAAATATACACTACTTTCGTCCACTATTGCATCGTGCCCTTCATTACAAAGTGAGTTTCGCGTTTCACACTTGCGTTATCAGGATGAACAAGAGTCCAATTCGATTCCTGGTTCGAGGGAACGAGAATTAATAATTTCTACAAAACACTGCAGATTCCTGAAGCCCATGGTGGACGGTACTTCCGAACAAATTCTCGTCGACCTCCCTTCTATCGGCAAATGTTTCACGTTCGGTGGACAGAAGAAGCTCACTGCCAATAACAAGTGAGTATCTTATGGTTCCAACCCCACAGAAAGGGGTCGCGGCGAGAGAGTCTGCAAAAGTGGAAGGGTCTCTCCCGATTTGTGCACTCTCTCACACCAAGCCCAATTCTGTAGGAATGGCAAGCCTGTGGAATAATGTGGTATGAAATGACTTTTGCAACTTTGATCTCGGAAAGAGAAAGTTCATCTAAAGCGAATGTTCACCAGTTCATCAATTGAGCTTTTCCCCAGCACGCCTCCGGCACATTGTAGCACGAAAGGACTATTTTCTATAACAGATAAAAACGCGCCGTAAACGCTATGCAAACTATCCAGTTCCGACATCGTTTTGAAAAGAGATTATTCAATTGGAGAAAGTAATCAATAATTGTTCAGTGAAACGGACGCCGTGACCCTACGCATCGACCATCCCGTGCAGTTCTGCTGGTCGCTGCTGCTCGACCAGAAGGTAGGTCATACGAGAGGGATTGTCGATCGCTAATTGTTGAGATGGATAAGCTAGGCCATATAATATGAGAAAATCAAATATCGATTACTAATCAATCGATAATTGCTCTCAGATCGGTCTGGGGGAGTCGTACATGAACGGAGATTGGTGTGCGAGACCGGGCATCAAGCACTTCCTCACTGCACTCATCAGAGCGAAACGTGAGTTTGTATTTAATTAATATGTACTAAACATCTGATTGTTGCATAAAAAATAGCCAACGTTACAGGTTAAATATTGTATTTAGACTCACTTTTGCCAAGACATTGAAGAATTGCATAACCCCCTAACATTTGACTTGCTGCTGAAACAATAATCACGCATGCCAAGAGAATTTCTATTCGCATACCGCAATATACCTACTCTCAAGCATTGTTCAACATCAAATTATTTATTGAAAACCAACACTCATTGTCAGGAGCACGATCATTGCTAAACAATTTCTTACATTTACCTAATAGAAACGCAAATATCGCCTGCACATCACAACAATGCCCACCTCTTTGCAAAATGAATCTCGAAATTTACATGGCCATAACATTCTTTGTAAACTAATAATAATGTTAATTCCAGGCGAAAAATCTGAGGCTCGTCGTCGTTCCTCTACCTCCACCTCTTCTTCGTCCTCTTCTTCCCTTCCTCCTTCTCCTCCCTCCTCCTCTCTCTTCCTCTCCTCACTCGGTCGGAAGTCTCTCGATGCCTTCAGAGCTCTCGTCGCCCTCTACAACTACTGCCTCCATCGAGTGAGGGACAACACCATTCTGAGGTGAGAACAACCATTCAAATAGGGAAACGCACACTGCACCCGAAACCATATATGGCATATCGATGATACCGAACTAGACAACGAGAGAATATCTTGGCCTTACGCCAGCAATAGATTGCGAAAAAAACCGTTGCTGTAAAATATGGTCGTTTTATACGACAATCAATATCAGTGATAACTAATCGATAATCATCGTAGATCTCGCAAGAACATCTCTGAGCACTACGATCTCGGCAACGACATGTTCGAGTTGTTCCTTGACGATTCGATGACCTACTCTTGTGCACTCTTTGAGGAGGAAGATGTGAACAAGGTTAGTAACAAGGCAATTCTAACTCTGGTTGAACTAATCACTAAAAGTAGAATACAGTCAGAAAATTGAATTGTGCCAATGACCGTCACGTGTGATTTGTGTTTCATAGAGTACATATCAATCAGACGCCTGGCTTTTATCGCTTCCAGCGAATTTCGGTATCGAATATGCAAACCAACCGAATCACTTCAGGAAGTTGTTTCTCCAGTCGATTTCGTTCATCTCAAGGATGCTCAACTTCGCAAGATCGATGCTCTACTCGACACTCTCAATCTCGGTCCCAATGATCACGTGCTCGAGATTGGATGTGGATGGGGAGCTGCTGCTATCAGAGCAGTTCAGAGGTAGCCCACTCACCCCAGTTGCAAAAATTTGTTCCTATTATATTTTTGTTTATATATAGCAGTACAAATCTAGCAGAAAACAAGGTAGGCAAAACAATGGAGAAAAGTAAACTCGCTGAAACGCGAGACTACCTGGGTGTAGGAACAATCTACCCAGGGGTAGGAGGATTAGATGCGAACATCAATTGCAAAGATCAAAAATCATCCATTTGTTGCCTATTTTATATTCCTAATAGAAAAGAACCAGACAGCAACAAATCAACGTTCGCAAAACAATGGGAACAAGTAAACCTGCTGAAGCGCGAGACTCACATGTTAGAGAAACTATCGATCACCCACGGGGGCTCAAAAATTCAGATCCTCTACAAGAGAAATGAACAGATAATGGTCACGAGCGCAATGCGTAAAATTTCCATTGCTTACTACGGTATTGCGATGAAAATTGCGTATTGCGATGACTACATCAAGCATTATACCGTAGTATGTGCAGCTTATTCGCGGACCGCTTTTTTATCCGCCTTTGAGCCCCCGTGTCACCGGGTGCAGAAGGGTGCGAGAATCAATAGCAAACATCCAATATTGGTGTAACCGTATGTGAAAGTTGTCAGGACTATTCAGGAGAAGAGCGAACTGAACCAATAAGCCCAAAATGGCTGAAAGATCATCTCCTCTCTCAGATTCGGCTGTCGCTGGACGGGTCTGACCATCTCCACTGAACAGCTGGAGATGGCTCAAGAGAGAGTGAGAGAGGTCGGTCTGGAGGATAGCATCGACCTCAAGCTGCTTGACTACAGGTGAGAAGCATCTAGGAATTGACTTCCTTCTGGCCACCCCTAATCTCACTGCGATTTAAAAGGGGTGTAGGAGAAAGGTAGATCAAAAGAGAGCCTGTCTCTCTATGGGAAGGAGTCATCGAGAGAGGAGAGAAAATGAGAGAGACGCCAATCAGCTCAACTGGGGTTTCAAACCAACCATTTAATCTGAACTACTAATGCCGTCTAGTACCGTTCAGGCTTCGAATGACATTCAACTATGTATCAATCTCAGATTGGAGACTGGTTCCTTCTCTGCCGTCGTCTCAATTGAAATGATCGAAGCAGTGGGCGAGAAGTTCCTTCCCGAGTACTTCCAAGTGATCTACGATCGATTGGCTGAGGGAGGAAAGGCCGCCATCCAGGTATGGTATCTCACCGTATTCCGGAACTCTCAATTTCAACCAATGTACTCTAGTACATTCTAGTGGAAAGGTTCATTCATGAGTAGTTCATAAATGAACCCAATGAAAGCTCGCGAAGAGAAACAAAATTGATCTTTGATCTTTACAGGCCATCATCTGCCCTGATGCGTACTACGATCGATACTGTCGTAGCTCGGACTTCATCAAGAAGCACATCTTCCCGGGCGGGCACATGCCCAGTGTTGGCGCCATTGAGGTACGGTAATTTCATTCTGTGCATAAATCGATAACTACCGTAGTCCCACCTACTCTCTCGCTGTTAATACAATGCATTGTCTGCTAGTTTGAAGATATTTGGTCAGTCAGTATCTGATCATAACAGTTCTCTCGTTCAGAAATCCCTCCCCCTCTCTTCTGACCTCACTCCTCTCTTCAAATTCAACGTCGAACGAGAGATGGCAGCGCACTACTCGCACACTCTTGACACCTGGCTAGCGTAAGCCATTCTTGATCTACCAATCAATCAATAGCAACTGTAAGATCAAGTCAATCAATCAATCAATCGATAATCGCAAGGGTCTCAGACACCCTCTTCATTCAAACAGGATGTATTTCAGTGCGTGGGACGATCGGGAAAAGGACATTACTTCCCTCGGCTACTCCTCCACATTCCATCGCAAGTGGCAGTTCTACTTCGGTATGCCCGCTGTTTTTGCTTTTTATTTGTTTAAATGTTCCAAATAATTAACTTTCAATTTAAGCAGATTTTTATCACCCGCGCGTTTCATGCTACATAAAGTTCATAAGATCAGGCTCAGATGTGTTCTAGCATTGAATCTGGCACTTGTTCAAGCGAAAAACATTTAAACCGATATCTCAGGTCTCTGCTCCGCTCTCTTCGCCTACAACAACATCGACGTCATTCAGTTCACGCTCAAGAAATGAAGAAGAGGAAAAACAGAAGAGTACGTTAGAAAAATATTCAAACTCCCCCATTCCATCCGGGTTCATTATTAATCAATAATCACTAATCAATACCTTCTCCACCTATTCCCATATTTCCTGTAGATAGTCCAAATCGTTGATGAAAAACACCCGCTTATAACAGGCGAGTACTGTACTGAGTTTTTGTTTCTGTAATTATTGCCGCTTCATTATCTTAATTTTCTTTGCACATTGAAAACATATAAGAAATCTATATTTTCTATGTGAGGATAAACTATTATTGTTGTTCTAGGACTAAGACTCATCTAAACGCTTCCCATCTTGTTCAGCAAAATTTTTAATTAACCCTGAAACCACAAATCGCCAACTACTCTTTCTCCCTGACTCCATCGCTCACCAATCTTCAAGCAATAGTTCATGTGATAGTTTCTTGACAACACTCCTGACAGGACACTACCCTATACTCTGCATGCCGTACCTTTCCGATGGCTACCGTAGTCGTGGCCATGTCGAGTACGAAAGCGTCGCCCTCCTTGCCCGCCGCAGCCAACGAGATCGGATTAGTTCCTGAAAAAAATATTAGTGAATTCGGATGTCCATCTTAATCAGTGTAACATGATAACAAAAAGAGGACAAAATTGTAGCGTGACCAACGGTTCCCAAACGTACTATCACGAAATGAAGGATTATAGCATTGTAAACAATTCAAATAATAAACATAAATATAATACCAAGTGCGGGTTTCGCTGCTCTCGTCGGGTACATCAGAGGAGAGGTGTTCGTGAAGGCCAGACCCTGCAATTTGAAGAGGAATGAGATAAGGAGAGTTTCCACGGATCGAAGAAACCCCGAGGCCTGCCTCAATCAGTCACTTTATGGGAATTCTCAGGAATGGAAGGCATGATCAGATAGGTAGCATTAATCGTCCGATGTAACTATCAAATCAAGTTAGAAACGTTGGTACTTCTTTGAGCGATGTGACATGATCTCACTAGGTTGTCACATTTTGAAACCATGCACAACCGAAAAAATCGCACGTGCGAATTGTCGAAAACATGTAATCATTCTTTGTTTAAAAGTAAATGCGAGAGGCCGATCAAACAAGTTATACGAACAAATTGTATTCTCTATGACACGTAACGCTACTCCACCATGTCAACGGCCTTTTGAAGGAGTGATCGATAATTCGGCTGATGAGGCGGGCAAGTATAAAAAGGAAAGATTGTAAGAGAGTATTTGCAATACCACATCAGCGCGTCTAGCTTTCAGCATGGAATCCAATCTTTCAGTTCTACGTTGATTCACAATGCCAGCACAAAGCAGTATTGCTTCATCATATTCCTTCAGATATGATCCACTCAGAGAAGATTGATAAATAACTCAAAGATTTATGTGTGCGGGATTAGCATTTCTCAGATTGGTTAAACCGGTGTGCATGCCTCTATCAGAATAAACAATGAACGAAGAAAATAATGAAACCTACCATGCATCCCTGCTTCATCGCGCGCATCGAGTACCACCCAGCGATGCCGAAGTGATTTGAACCTGTAATTATATAATTAATAATATGCAATAATATGTATACAAATATGTCCTATAGCTGAAAATAATAGTCAACTCGTGCCGGCAAAAGAAAGAAATCATAGATGGGCAGCTAAAATCCAACTTTTGTGCAGGCGGTCGTCCGATCACAATTTGGCCCTGCAGGCGGTCGTCATATGACCCCCAAAGGACCCCTTTTCAGGTGTTTACCAGTGAAAAAAGTGATTTTGCTTGCAGCCGGTAGTCGTACCCCCTGCAGGCGGTAGTCAAGGTACCCTGTGCCCACCTATGAAAGAAATGATCAAAAAGGTTATTCAGGATGAGAACCTAACGAAACCGAGAAACCCAGAGTCATCTCGTGTTTCAATATATTTGCTATTAACACCATTCCGATCCCTACTCTATACAACCAACTTTTTTTCGTTTATCGTAAGCTACCAGACCATAATTCATCTATCGCACCCTCCACTACACTTTCCCTACCGTACCCATTCATCTACCATACCCCTCACTCTTTTCTACTCTACCGTATCCTCCACTCCCATTTCCCCTACCGTACCCTCCATTCCCACTCACTACCGTACCCTTGGCAGCGACCCATCCGACTCCGGCCTCTTTCGCCTTCTTCACAGCCAGATCCATGCAGAAGTTGCCGACCACGGGGCCGAGCAGATTCCGTCCATCGACCCACGCCGTGCCGGCGCGCTCTCAAACAAATCATTCAATATATTTTTTTAAAACTGTTCAATACACAAAGTTTCGCTATCCTGCACTGACGCGGACGCCAATAGTAAATGCGCTATGCTTTGTTGAAAGAGGCAAGCGATTGGGAAAATAGAGAGTAGATTAACAGTAGAGTGCACTCTCAATAGTGATGTTAGGAATACCAGTAGCCATTGCCCCTCCAACATAGTCATAAACGATCAGAGTGTGAACTGTCCTACGTGAAACGGAAATTCACCGTTTACATGTAATTGCAAGAAACATCCGTGAAACTGTTACTCATAGTAACAACATATTCAAACTGTCCGACCAATTTACAATGAGATACTTAGAATATCCATCTTCATCGGCCATTGCCGTGTGCATCGCAATTATAAAGTTCAAAGATCAACTTCTCTCACCGTTGAGAATCCTCGGCTCTCCGCTGGCCTCGCAACTTCCCTCTTGCAGATTCTGCACGTACATCTCTATAATGACGTCATTGAGATAAGAATAAAATCTGTGAATTCCACAGATAAGAAAAATTAAAGGAAAGATTTTTGTTCTTCAATTGTGGTTAATTGCCATAAAACAGCATGATGAAATATTCACATTTGAATTTGCGCGAACTTTCCTGATGATCAGTGCTCTATTTTCGGACATTTGGAGCTGTGCCACGGCCTAATTATCGATTTCTGACATTTTTTTACTTTAACTGCCTTTCTTTTACGGCTCTTGTCTATTCGATTCCGTCGTAAGATCAGACCTCATAAACGTGGATTCCCGGTAACTTTAACATACGTCGCTCTTCGCAAGAAAATTATTCTAAAATCCGAATACGGTTTGTGGGCACTGATTACATTGTCCACTTTACGTTCTCGCTACTATTAATGGACTCGATTCAGTCTAACAAATCAAATCAGTCGCAAACTCCGCAAACCAGCGCTATCAACGTTATGTGTTTACGAGAAAACGAGAGTCAAAACAAGTTACACTGTTGAGACGACGTTGGGATAACTCAAATACACACACCTATTTCATAAATATCATTACATTTTTCCGTTCACCGAACGAATAAAAAGGTCGAATCATACATATCAATAAGCTATCAACATTTTAGTGCGTTCTTCTTCAAAACCTGCGAGATTCAGGCTTCTAAAAAATTATATCAACTTTGTGGGAACACAATTCAACGATAACTGCTTCGCCGTCTCTAAAACTTTTTGCAGCAGCCCGTAATCTCAAGACATTATGGTCAGAGCTTAGTACAGGCAACAAATTTTGTCAATTTCAATTTCAATGATACGCCAGAAAAGCCCCAACAACTTTCATTCAATCCGAATACTTCACAATTCTAAACCCCGACTTCAGAGTTTCGTTAGCACCAGATACAACGAGGCATTGTGAATTTCATTGATTCGTCGTAGTGAAGGCGTGTAGCAAAATAACTGACCCAATCTATTCAACCCATTTACATACAACCCCCTCCTCTAGAGTTTCTTGTGTACTGAATAAAGAAATGTAAAATAGAATTCATTGATTCCTCCAGAGAACGCTCGTTAATATCACTCACCCAATATGTTCAGTCCCTTTACATACAAAACCTAGCGAGTTCAGAGTTGCTTGAGGATCGAATAAGGATAGGTAGTGCGCATTTCATTTATTCCTCCAGAGCACGTTCAATGAAGTCACTGACCAAATTTATTCAGCCCCTTTATATCACAATCAAATACCCCGCGACTCTATTGTTTCGTGAGTATCAGATAAGGATAGATAGTGCTATTTAATTGATCCCTCAAGAGCACGAGCCCCAAAACAACTCACCCAATCTGTTCAGTCCATGACTGTAATGTCCTCTCACATCTCCCTCTATGAGCACGTCCGCCAACTGACGAGCATGAGAATCAGCAGCTCCCGCCTTGGTGATACAGTCCACCATGTAACGATGCATCTGAGGAAATACGGACTACGGTATAATATCGATCGATAAACATACTCACAGTTTCCATCGGCAAACGATGTCAACCATTTGGCTTTTGTTTGCCGTTTGGTTCCATGTTTCATCGCTTTCCTAAATATTACAGTTTCTTGTAGGATTTGATTCATGGCAAATATCAGGTGGAAAATCTGTAAATACAATAACGACAGACAACATAATAAATTACCTATCGCTACCGTACTCTCTCCTTCTGCTACCGTAACTCCTTTCCAAAAGATGGAAAGGCGTAAACTATAGTTGGTCTACAATTTTCTCGTTTACCAATTGGTTCCATGTTTCATCACTCTTTTAAATACTGCAGCTTCCTTTAGGATTTGATCGGTAGCAGTCACTAGGTCGTTCACAAATAACAAAGAGAAAAACATAAAATAATGCCATCATAACAACACCGTAGTCACTTATCGCAACCATGCCCCTCTCTTGCTACCGTACCTCTCTCCTCTCGACAATCTTATCTCCCTGCTTCGCCATTCTTTCCTCGCTGCTCACACTTCCACTGCTCACTGCCCGTCTTCCCAACAGTCGAACGAATGCGTGCCGAGTTGACAACATTGCCTGTCAGAGAAACGGAACTCTCTCTCTCTCTCTCTCTTTACACGAGAGAGTGTGAGAAAACAGGAGAGCGGCAGACAACAAAACGACCTAGAGTCAAGGCGAATTCGAGAGACGGCAGGTGGTTAGAGTGCAATCAGTGATTAGAAAGAGTGAGGGCGCAGATGGTTCGAAAGAGATCACGAAAAATCGAGAGACGCGATTAAACGGCAGAGACGCGCCATAATACACGTAGAGAGGCTGTTTACAGATAACGTGAAGGCACGACCTTTTTTGGTGATGGTCGCAATTACTTCTCTGATCAGAGAGGCAAATGGGAATAGTCACATAGTCAAATTAGACTAGTCACGCTGCTTCAGAGCAGGAAATAAGGTGCGGACGTGCAGAACCGGTCTATTACTGCAGAATTAAACGAGCGTGCGATTTTGGAGGAAAGCTCTTCATCTCATGAACAATGAATAAATACAAGTTTACGAATTGTTGTAAAATTTTCTGACTAGTACGCACTTCGTGCTGAACAAAACCACAAATCGATAAATGAAATACGAATAGGAACACGTATCGAGATTCGAGATCAAATTGGTGCAAAAGCAAGAGTGAATGTTTCTTGGAGGTGGAGAATTATCGATTAATCCGGGCTACCGTCTCAGAATTTCCCTATGGGAAGGGAGAAGGAGAAGTTCTCCGTCCACACGGCGTGGAGGGTACGGTAGTACTGGAAGATTGATTCCCAGCTGATGAGGGCCACAGTCCACATCAGAACGCCTGAACAATGATTCATTTCATATTTGCAACCTCCCGGCAACATGTGTGCATTTATAGTGCGCTCGAAATACATTCGATAACTTTCTGAGCTGTGAATTAATTAATTAAGAGCGCTGGACTATTGTAAGCTACTGCTAATATTAATGATCTCAGAGATTAAAGACCAACTCTGGCCCTCAAATGCGCGGGTGCTCAACACCAGTTCAAATTAGTTCCTGTTGAATTTAACTATCGCGAATGGTCATTTGACCACCCATGAATAACAACAACACTCACCAATGAGTGCTACCACGAGGCACTTTCTGACGGTGGTTCGATGCTCCGAGGGTGGTCCATTGAGGGCGAAGGGAGTGAAAGAGACGAGAGAAGTCAACCAGACGAGAGGAAGGAAGAATGCACCGATTATCGTGTATCTGAGAGAGGAGAAGAATACGGTAGAGATATGTGAGGAATCGATTACAACACCACAGCTCCTCTCTTCATTCTATCTTTCTCTATATCAATATATTTTCTCTTCATTTGCTAGACTATTTATGTACGTGTCGACACACCCTTGTGGTGTACGACAAATAAATAAATATAAGAGTAAAACATTGTAAAACATTATAGCGTAAAAGGTAGCTACAGTAGAATAATTAGGTACTCACCGCTTACAGTAGTGCGCCTTCTTCTCCGCGGTCAACTTCGTCACGTCCATTTATCGATCTGCTTACAAGACAATTATCGATCGGAAAAGGGGCTTCCCTTCCATCCCGCACAGATATTTTAAGCGGATCAAACGCATCATGCGCACTTCTCGAAACAATGTTATGATGAAAGATCTTTATTTTACGATAAATCATTGGTATTAATCTGTAGAAATTAGTGAAAAAATATAGCAAAATGTATGGCGTACGCAATCAGGATCAATCGATACGATTTTTTTTGGTATTGTGGGAGGAGTACGGTAGTTTTCCGTCTAGGAAAACGCCAATTGAGCAATGAACTCGAATCGTCAGGTGAAGGGGGCAGTACCATTCCTGTGAGTATGCGTTAGTTCGATGGGAATAGAATGAATCTAGCACGCACAAATCTCGAGAGCCTAGATATGGGATACGGTAGTTCTTTGATTATTGGTTACAACCAGATGAGAAAGAGAGTTTGTTGAATCCGCCCGGGCATTGAGGAAAACCTGGTTCAGACAATTTCAAAACTGGGAAAGAAAGGTGCGAATAAATATTGTGGTGAGCGTCATTGCACAAGCATTCTCACTGAACTAGAGGTGGTTAGAAGGGGCAATCGACAACTGACGAATGGGGGATACTGTACGAGTAGGGGATCGATTTACACGCGGATACTTACAGAAATATCACAATCTAAAATTAATAACAACATGCACAGTGTGTACGACAACCGATACTCTATCTGTATTAATCTATCAAGGAATCTCTTTAATTACAAGTACAGATTCGGGAGGATAAAATGGGTAAGTAGCAGGAAACAGCGTGTCAGAGTGTCAACAGTAGACGATTGAGAATACTAATCGATATTGAGGAAAGGGGGGGGGGTTCAGATCGAGGAAAGAGGAGCGAGAGATTTGATTGCACTAACAAGCATCTGAAAGGAAAGACCTCCTATCTACAAACTACAACGGATGCGGGGCATGATTATGGGGAGGAGCTTGGCCATTGTAAGTAGGCGGGGCATGGTTATTATAAGGGGGCGGGGCTTGGTGGTTAAACGGGGGCAGATTGTCCATTTCACGAGCGGGCGGAGTGGAGGGAACCGAGTGGGCGGAGCCTGGAGCAGAAGAGACAGAGGAAGAATCGTCTAGCGGGTTCGTGAAAGAGGAGAACCTGTAATTCAATCGATAATAACCCCCCTGCAAATACTGTATCCTGCATCTACAGTATTCTTGCCATTTTGCAGTGCATCGTGGTGTTATTCTCTCAATTGCCTTGCCAACTTGCTAACTGAATCTGTCTCTCCGGGTTTCACACACTCTCAGGTTGCATCAAGGCGTCTAAAGCGAGAGAGTGTGTGAACTGAGGAGTGTCCTATGGGGGTACGGTAGGGTTACTGTAGCTCGTGCCTCGATTGTCCTCCTCCTCGTCCCGTCGCCGCCAGGATACGGTCTCTCAATCGATCGATAAACTGGAGTGCCCGTACGCTTCTACTCGATTCGCTCCCAGCTGCTGCAATGGAGAGAGGCGTTGATTAGAGGGAACAAGCGGCAGCAGAACAAACGGTATTCACGAACCCCCCGACAAAAGGTTCGCCAATACAGTTTGAAATTCGAGTAAATAAATGGATTATGCCTCCTCATTTCGCACAGTCTCTCGCCCATCGATCGGTGCAGAGTCTGTGCGAAATGAGAATACATTATCCAATTATTCACCCTAATTTCAAATTCTATTTACCCGGCAACCGTTACTTCATCAGCGAAGGGGGAACGGTTTGTCGGTGAACGCTCCCCCTACGCTGATGACGTCACGTTTGCCGGACAAACCGTTTGTCGGGGATCGTGCATACGGACTCAGAAGAGACAACCCAGGCAACAGAGGGACGAGCATGTGGACTCGAGCAGTGATACAGAAAGCGTGATTGTGAGTGGTGAACAGAGACAATGGAGAAAACCCGATGGAGAGGTGAAGCAGGCCCGACCAGCGGGAATTGCGTTTCGCAGCCTTCTTATTACGAGGGGAGACAGGGGTGCCCAATAGGAGCTGGTTTTCACATTCATTATCATAGGAAATGTACCACTGGTTGGAACAAGTCAGTGTGGGGTGTCAGTGTGACGACATAAAGGTGAGAGAGAGGGGGGGGGGGTGGAGTCCTGCCAGAAAAAAAGGAGCAACAAGTAGGGGAAAGGAGTGGAGAAGGGAGAAGGCAAGATAAACGACCCGTTTTCACAAAGCATTTTAGAATGGGCTTTTAATGCACAGAGGGCGATTCGGACAGACCCCGCAAAATATATTGGAATAAGTAAAATCGAACCTCCGGAATAGTCTCATCGACCTGAATCAACAATTGGCGAGAAGGTGAATTAGTTATTTGGAGATAATTAGTGAGTATATAATTAGAACGGAAACGGCTGTTAGAGAATTGGGTTACTCGGCGAGGTACGGTTAATTTTACCCGCCTGATTAGTGCTAAATGATATCAAGGAAACCGAAAATCGCCGGTTAATCAGCATTCAGTATTGGTAGCCGATTAATAGTACGATTAGAAGCAGAGGTGTGCACTTCGGCCTTGCGTCTACTTTCTATTGGGCGAAATACGATACAACGAAACCACCACCACCAATGTTACCACTACGTTCACGAAACACGTAGATAGCAATTGTTTCGATTTTACCAAGAAATCAATTCTAGTGCCAAGTGTATACATCGAACACATTGCAATCTTCGAACCTCCACCAATTTCACAGTTTTAGGAAGATAGTGGTGCATATATTTTTTGCCAACTATGTTTATAATAATTAAAATGTTGCACACGCCTCGGCTTGGTCTGTCGTTCTTTCTCTTCTCTCTGATACAACCTTCCGTACCCAATGGTTCCCTTTATTGCCTAGTCATGATGACACGGCAGCATTCTTGGAGGGTTCCAGTAGGGCAACTAGATCGGAAGGGTGTGCCAGAGTATTAGCTCAGTGCTCGCGGGGGTATAGCTAAAGTAGCAATGTCTTCAGCCAGAAGTAGCTATACCCTACGAGCACTGAGATGAGGCATGCCAAAGATCAAAGATCACTCGTTCCAACAGCCGTTACCGTTCTCTCTCGTAGAAGAGGGAGGGGCGTATTGTGCACTCACCGACCGAGATTGAGGAGGTTGGAGGGCGAGTAGGCAGCTCGAGTGGAGGGAGAAGAGAGGTGGTCAGGCGCGGGACATGTCTGGAAGGGAATAGAATTGCATTAAAGAAGGAGTGTCAGCAAAAATAGGATATGGAGTTTGTGATATTAATCGCTTACCCCTGAGAAGGATAATATAAATCCAAAATTTGGAAGGTATATCTTTTCTCTGAAGCGAAATACGCGCGTGCAAAGAAGCTACAGTGCTCAGGGAAATCAAGTTCAAGTGCCGCGCACGCGTGCGCGATTAAACAAATCTACCGGTCAACTTTCTCTCTCGTGTTGAATTTGCGTGCACTTTCTCCCCCGCTGGGGGAAGATGGAGGGAGGGAGGATTTGCACTCTTGTTAATTTCTGCCCATCTGCATACGCGCTTTTGTCTAGACAGCGAGTTCCATCGCAGACGTCGGACGATTGTTCTTACAGTATTCCACCTTCCTTCCTCAGGGTAATCGCGCCAAGATATTTAGCTGACACTCCTTCTTTAAGAGAGGTCTCACCAGAGATTGCAGGTGGCTCGGAACAATTTTCAAATAAATAATTTTGATTTCGACTAAACTTTTATATTAGAGTACCCAGCCGACGAGAATTCGATTTATCCCTATCCTAGGTCCAGAGCCGGCTTTTAGGAAATTTCCGGCTCCAACTCCGGAATCATCATAACTCAGCTCAAAAGTGAGCTAGAATGCTGTGATTGGGCTCAAAATCTTCATAAAAATCTGATAAACAGATTTACTGTTGGAAACAAGTTTCGTACTCGTTAACTTAAAAAGTTGGAACCGAAAAAGTGAATTCCGTGTTTTTCAAAAAATTCTTAGATATCAAAAATGCGAGATGCCGCGCTTTTTTATTGCGGATTATGAAAGAGCTCTTGAAATTGTATCCGGGGAAAATTTAAAACTGAACAAAAACGGGGGGATTTAAACTCGAAAAATATGTTTGAAAGTGAAAAATCGTCAAAAGTCGAAAAATATACTTTGCGAAAACCTAACAAAAAGTAGTTTTTCATGCACTTTGTAACACTTTATGTACAGTAAAAATTATATCCACCCAAGTAAAGCTCATTTGGACTTTTAAAATTCGAAAAATTATCAAAATTGGCTTAAAATCGTCGAAACCCTATTTTAGAAATAAAACAACAACCTGTTCCGCTCTTAAGTACGGTATAAATATGAATTCTGCTTGCGTATAAACATAAATACACCACATAGGATATTCGCCAAGCTCGCGTATTCTCGCATTTTTGCATAATTATCAGTCATTTAGACAATTTTACAAGTTTTCCAAAATGTTGATCCGAAAAGTTATCCAAATGAGCTTTAAATGGGTGGACATAATTTTTACTGTGCATAAAGTGTTACAAAGTGCATGAAAAACTACTTTTTGTTAGGTTTTCGAAAAGTGTATTTTTCGACTTTTGACGATTTTTCACTTTCAAACATATTTTTCGAGTTTAAATCCCCCCCCCCTTTTTGTTCAGTTTTAAATTTTTCCCGGACACAATTTCAAGCTCTTTCATAATCTGCAATAAAAAAGCGCGGCATCTCGCATTTTTGATATCTAAGATTTTTTTGAAAAACACGAAATTCACTTTTTCGGTTCCAACTTTTTAAGCTAACGAGTACGAAACTTGTTTCCAACAGTAAATCTGTTTATCAGATTTTTATGAAGATTTTGAGCCCAATCACAGCATTCTAGCTCACTTTTGAGCTGAGTTATGATGATTCCGGAGTTGGAGCCGGAAATTTCCTAAAAGCCGGCTCTGGACCTAGGATAGGGATAAATCGAATTCTCGTCGGCTGGGTACTCTAATATAAAAGTTTAGTCGAAATCAAAATTATTTATTTGAAAATTGTTCCGCAAAGGCCCATTTTACATACGATCTCTCGTGATACCTCTCTTAAATACTATTTAAATATTTACGCAATAAGCACATCTTCCAGGAGAACTGATATGTTTTATACGTGCATGTTGTTGTTTCGAGAAGAGAAGTGATGTATCAGATTATTAAGGAGGGAAATTGAATCATACAAGGCACATCTTTGCTTCGGTGTTCCTGCATAATCTTAGCCGAAACGGGACGTTTTAATGAATGCTTGACGGTTGGTTTAGTCACCTCTACAAAATCCTTGAGCAGCGACCGCTCCATCGTGAGTCCCTCCGAGTAGCGATCCTGCAATTGGGAAGAGATTGGATAAGATAGGCAATTGTATTTTGTAACCGGAACCAAGAAACCGATAAGCAGACACTTGACCAGATTCGACTTGTTGATGCACCAATGAAACAAGACATCAGCGGGGAACTAATAACGCCGACTCGCACTGTTGTCCTATTGTAAAGTGTCAACTCCAACGTATACCGTATGCCCTAGTTACTTTAGTTTGAAGTAACTAGTCTGAGCTACCGTGTTATTTTAAGCCACCGTACCTTGACGACTTCGTACGCGTCCATGATAATGGCGATGAAGAGTGAGAGAACGACGTAGATGAAGAGGGAGACGAAGATGTAGATGTATGCACAACCGAACACCTGATAATAATAATATTATTATTGTTGTTATTATTGTTAACAGTGGCTCCTTCAGGTATTGGAGCATAGATAAGGGGATACTATTACAGTTGCTATTATTATTATATTTCTTCAAAACATCCTACAAAACAGCATTCGTTTTCCATCCAAGTCCCCAATCGTAATAATTTTGATATAACCGTCGATAAACCGTTGACGACGTATCCTGACGCGTCATAGGGTTTATGACGTAAATTTGTATTGCCCGGCCGATTTGTGCCTCACCCACATCATAAAGGCGGCATAATCCCCACATTCACTAATCGGTGGACGGTTGCTTTCGAACAAAATTTTTTTCAAAAGTATATCGCGGAAAGGGTATCTGAATACATAGTGTGGTTTACAATTCAGTTCATTATTCCTACATTGAATGATTCAAGGTTCCACATGCAGCTACCCGGCCGATCCGTGCATCAAAAGTATCACAGAGCTAATCTATTTCCGTCGTTCGTCATTGCATCCGCTCTCGCTTTCGTAAATATAATAATAATAAACAAAGAATCCATGGTGAATTGGACTTAACATTTCCTTCACAACCATGTCATCTCTCTCTCTAATAGTGACTATCCCGACCAAGCTCCCCTCCAATTTATAGAACAGTACATACTTTCAAAATACTATTTACCACTTTCACAGCACTCTCTCATCGTCGCCCACTCTCATATTAAAATATAAAAAAAGGTAAAGGTGCTAGGTCTTCTACACGCAGGGCGGTCTCGACCATCCCCTGAGTAGCAATCATCTCACCTTAATAGCCGTATTGGAGTCGTTGATGGTGTAGAAGGTGGCGAACATGTCGTCGCCGTTGAGAAGAGAGAAGAGCGCCTCGGAAGAGGACGAGAGGGATCGGAACTGAATAGAAAGAATATTGTAGATATGAATACGGTAGCTGATTTGATATCGATCGTAATTATTCTGTATACAAAATAAACACAAGATACCACATACAACAATATGATCATTTTTATCATATTGTTGTGTGTGTAGGTTTCTCACATAACAGATGCTATTATCTACTAAGTGAGAAACCGCAAATTTGCAGGTGGCTAGAAACTAGAAATCCGCCTATTTCGTTAAAGGACTATACTTTTCACAGTGCTACGGTTTCATAATGTATCACAATATTCTAATCGTAATTGCACCGTACCTTCATCGAATAGGGTCCGATGATGACCCATCCTGCGATGAGGAATCCGCAATAGAGGACAGAGGCGCATCCAAGGAAGCGGAGAATGGATGGAAGAGCCTTCTTCATTGTGAGAATGAGCACCTGAAGAGAGTATTACAATTATCATAGTAATATAAATGATATTTTCAATGACTAAATAGCAGTTTATCAGTAACACTGCGGAATAATATTTTCAAAAATATAAGCTTGTAGGAAATAATTCTGTGTAACCAGAAAGATTCGGGTTTCAACAATTGCATCTCACACATCATATTTTGGCATTAACGATTATTTTTGACCAGCTCGCTCGTATGATTACATTAGCCCACATCACTTTTTGCAAGTCCAGTAGAGCGCACTTGATGTCAAAGGTAGTTATCGGTTTCATAGTGCCCACAAAACAGTTTACAAATAGTAATGGGATCATAAATCGTAGGCTATCATTATTTATAATTACAAATATTTTAAAATACCCACATTGTACTGGCTGAAGAATCCAAAGTATCTCAATACGCCGACGTACACGAGAAGTGCGCCCGTTCCGAGTAGAATTCCAGTGAGAGTGAAGAGATCAGAGTCAAAGTCCTAAAATGGGGGGGGGAGAATTATTGAATCAAAAATGGGAATGTTCGTGAAAATACCAGGTTGCTGGCGAAAAGTACTATGATATATAGACGTGCAAAAATTATATTTACAAATCGTCATGATATTACTGGTTCCGCATTCAATTGATTCCTTGCAACTAGCATCAATTATATTGTAATTTTGCTGCTGGCACTGCAACCCGGCACAACAGCGCTTCAGCATTCCGCCATAGCGTGTCGCTTTGTTTTCTACTCAGTTTTTCCATCGTACAAGCCAGAAATACAATAAAAGACAATCAACTCACTCTGAACTCGATGGAGATCTTCGCAATGGTGCCGATGACGAGGCAGAGATCGTTCACCACGATCATCACGTACCTGTATATTCATTATATTTGAGCATACATTGTTATTGAGTTACGTTTCTAATAACTTCACAATCCTCACAACCCCTAATTCAACTAAAGCAGGTATCAGCAGTCTATCGCCACGTTATTTAGATTATGCAACAGAGAATACAACGAAATAAAGATACAACAGCTCACCATAGATTGAGAAAATCGAGTTTGTCCGAGACGGTCAACTTCAGCTTGAGTGCCTGGTCGAAGAATTCCTCGGCGCGCTGAAATAACCATGATACATTATCTTCAAATAACCATGAATATGCATGTGTCGGGTTAACAATATCAAACTAGTATTATTGATAAATTTTTAAGGAATAGCAATCGACCAACTGCCGACGAAGCAGCCACCCTCTTTTTCACACCCAATCGAAACCCATAATCACCGGGATTCACACTTTCCAGTTTCCTTTTAATCCAACCTCTTGCAGAACTCGATTTCAACATTTAATCGATTTCCCACTACAATAACCCCTAGTCTCTAGATGCTGTATAGATACCGTACACTCTTGAGCAGATGGGCCTTGATGAGTGCCCTGAGGCAGAGAACGAAGGAGGCTACAGAGAGAACGAGCACGCAAATATCGAGAATGCCCATGATGATCGTGTCGTAGGCAATCGTGTTGCCTGCATAGAAATGGTATTTTAAATTGTTAAAAACAATTCACTTTCAACATATTACAAAGATTTATTACTTGTATTGAACACAGGAGAAAGAGAGAACAAAACCACCCGCCCCTTATTCGATTTCAGCGCACATTGAAACCCCACTTCAGCCGGACAATACGAATACAAAAATAAATTGCACATAAACATAAAACATTAAACAAGAAATAAAATAAATTTCTGTCATAAATTGCCCGGAAAGTGTTTGTGCGCTATTCTTCATGAAAAATGTCCTTCATGAAAAATTTATAGTGAGTTTAAGTAAAGATTTCGAAACAGAGCTGAACTTTTTCTTAACTGCAACAAAAATATGCTACTAACCCTTGAGAATCCTCCCGTTGCAAACATTCACATACGATATGACGTTGTTGATGTAGATGTGCACTTGACCCGTGTGATGAGAATTGTCGAAGACCACGTTCAACTGCAAAGTCAGAGTGTAAATTCAGAGATGCAGGTTTGAGATGGAAAAAAAATCAGAACTCGTTCAGACTCGGAAATCTTCAAATAACAAAGAAACATCAAGGCGCCGGTGTACTACGAGCATGCAGTTCCAAAAGGAGCCACCATTTCAGTTGCGCCGCTCCGGTTTCACCCCCGCCCCCTGTGGTTTTCTGTTTCGGGCATCTTCCATATTGACAAAAATGTATCCCTACTTAGTAAAAGACGGTATTTTCTTTGCAATAAAGATATTTTTAAATGTAATTCATCCTACTTTAATGAGATAACACTCTGGTCGCTGGTCGGAAGTCACGGGCGAGAAGTGAATCGTCCTCAGTCTCATCTTGAACGTCGCTTTCGAAATTCGCAACGCGTCCTCCGCACGGAATGTGATGTTGCGACGCTGCAATTAGTTCGTTTGAATTACTAATTATACTAATGAACTATTTCTAAATTTCGACGTCGCATGTTATTATCATTGAACACCTCCCTCAACCCCCTGGGTATACCCTGATGAAGTAAATCCGTTGCAATACGTGTGGGTTTACGATCGCCGTGACTCCCAGTTTCAACACTTTATGAAAAGAAAATATTGCAGGTGCGTGTGCTGTGAATGTCTAATGTGTGTTTCAATTAACAAAAACAAGTAACTACAATATAATCCTCACCCCCAATATGTCTACAATGGACATGTCATCTGTTGCGATCGAGTCCACCTCCTCCTTGGTGAAATTGAGCAGAGTGCATTCTGAAATACATATTTTATTTTAGTACTCAGTATACAGAAGCATTCGACACTCCAAAACAATTTTTCTATTGACTCGATGAAACACGAAATCAATGTCCTTAGTGGCAATGATTCTTTGCGGAAACGGGATTGCGGTCATAGCTGCATGGGGCTAAGTAAATATTTTTTTAAAGTAATTTAAAGGAGAACCCACCGTATACATCGGTGATGTCGAACTCATAAGTGTTGTTGAAGACGGAGACATTCGCGATACGATCGATGCACGCCTGAACAAGAAATGTTTGTTTCTTCACGAGAAATTATTAAATTTTCATGAACAAAAATGACGTATCTAATATGAACAAAAAATGACGCTTATATCAGTCATATTTTTTAGAGGTCGCGAATAGATAAGCAAGAACGGAAACATAAACTTCGCATGTGTTATTTAAAATGTTCGCCAGAAAGAAACACGCATAACCTGAACGGTACGCGTTTCAACAACTGATCAAACTAGATTTTCTTACAAAAGTTCCGATAGTCCCAGCGTCGCTGAATCAAATATTGGTTTCGGGTTTCAACGTCAATAAATCTCTATTAAATTTACAAAATTCCCTCCTACCGTACCTCGATGTGTGGAATCTTCTCGAAGGTGATGCCTGCAGTCAAACTCGAGTTGGTGTCTCTCACGTGTCTCGCTGTATTCACTCGTGAGAGATCGTACGAGAAGGAGGCGAATGATTCGGATTGAATCGAGTAGTACTGGAAATAGATTTATTATTATTAGTACTAATATTATTACACATCCCAATATGAAATACGGCACTTCAGACCAGAAACTTTCCAGTTTCATCAGTCTACTAACGACAATCCGGCACACAGGTACTCAATAAAGGTCGCAAGTCTCTAACCGAATAAATGTAATCATAAATTTTATAAATGATAGAAAAGAGAGTACTAACCGCATTGACGATGAATGCGAGGTGCTCGAATATTCCCTTCCCATCGTAGACTGAGTATCGTCCCTCGGAGGGCGGATACTGTATCGCGTCGCGGTCCTCGTTCCAATCCTGTGAACAGTTACTACATTTATTCTTTTATACGAATGTGGAACACTACAACATCCTGTTGAAAATAGGGGTGTCCAACATGATTATACAAATTTAAAAATCGCACAGGTCGATTGGTTTCTTGTTCCTAATCGCAATAACTTCGCGTGATCTTATTAGTATTGTTATTGGTCCTTCTGAGCCATGACTGTAAGTCAGTGAACAGTTTCCAACCGTTCGCCAATTGAAGATGCTATGAAACCATGATTCACGGGTAGGCGGATCTATTAAAAGAGAAACAGACCTTGAGGAACTTGTGCCGCATCACAACCGTCGTGTCCTCCATGAAATCGACGTGAGACATTCTCAGCTCCGCGAACAGCACCAACTGAATTTTGGATTTAGTTATTTATTCATATAAAATTAAACTATAAACTATCTGTTGTGTACATCGCTCATTTTCTGATATACACACACAGTACCTGGGCCGTGACGAATACTATCTTGAGCACCTGCAGCACCAACTTCCACGGGAACTGACGACGCACCTGGAATACTGTAGTTTAGGATACTGTAGCTATGATTATCGATTGTATTTTGAGTTGTTATGTAATCCCACCAATAGAGCAAGGGGATATAACGTTACAGCTGTGTGTGATGTGAGAGTTTAAACATTTCCAATCTGATATCGATATAACACGCGCTCGTAAATAAACAAAAAAACGTTCCTTAAACGACAGATAATTTACTTTTTGCACCTAACTATGTTTGGCATGCTGGTTGTTTACACTCAAGTCAGGGGTCGACCCATGCAAGTTCAAAAAGAGATGAAAACAAGACGTAGTTGATAACAGCTGATAAGGGTCGACATCTGACTGGCAATCAATCAATATCCCCAGTGATTCTCACTCTAAATCCTCCGAAAGCGACATTTGCACCCCTCTCATTCCCTCAGCATGAGGGGATCCTTTCTACAAGGAACCGGAGCATAACATAATTTTCGTTTAAAATCTATCAAAACAATGTTATATTCACTTCTGCCCCTACGACTCTCGCAAACCCCATCGCGAGGGTCCCAGAATTAAGTGAACATGAGAAACAAACGAATGTTCCTTACATTCCATTTCTCCATTGGATTCATAAAGAAGAACTGGAGATGTCGTTTCAGTCGATCTCCCATTTCCCGGTCGTGGTCGGTCATTTGCTCGAACAACTCATCGAAGTTCGTCATTCTGCAAACAATAGATACTGAGTACCAACAAAAATAAGTCGCTGGAACAATGTACACCGAACACCAACGTCAGCGATGAATCATCCGTTAGTCAATAGAAGAAACCCCTCTGTGGATTACCATAAATTGACTCGAGCCTATCATACGCAATAGGCAGGAATGAATTATCACTGTGAAACAGAGAGTTTACACTGGGCCAGGGTGAAAAAGAAAAGCAAAAGTGCCAAAAGTTGTCCCGCTCAAAGGAAGAATTGAGTCGCCAGCGGAAGCTAGTGACACAAAGAGAAGATTGGGACATTATGGGGCATGCGAGAGTTAAGAAAAAATCGATAAATGGCCACTGGCAATCAGAGAAGAGTGCAAGAAGGTAAGTGCAAGACATGACCTAGAAAACGAAAACAAGAAAAACTCACGGCTCGCGCATCGGCGGAGACTGCGCCCTTGAAGTGTTACTCGACCGCGACCGGCCCACCATCTGCAATCGATAAATCGATAATTTAAATTAATTAAAACATATAAAATAACGAAAAGTAGCAGCGAACTCGCGCGAGTTCAAAGACGCCTCCTACCGTATTTTCGCTTTTACCGCGTTCAGTGGAGCACCTTAAGATAAATGGGTCATACTTTTAACTTTGCAATTAATTGCAATTGTTTTTTTCTTTGAATATTCATTTTCTTGTGTTAAATTTATAGTGATATTTTAAGAGAAAAAAGACACACCTCTGGCTGGTTGGGTGGAAAGAAAGAGATTCGCCTAATCGGTATGCTCTCAGCAGTTTCCCGATAACAAGCATCGTCCTCGCGCATTTTCGGCATACTGTACACTCAGCTGTGGCTTGATAAACTGCCGAAACGGTAGAGTGATGACGGAATCGAGTAGAGGCAGAGATTACTAATGCAAATCAATGCAGTCGACTGTGACGACAATCGAAGAGTGCTTACGCAAGTGAGGAAAAGATAGTTTATGCAATCTCGTATCGTCATTTCCCCCCCCCCCCCCATTCCCACATAGATCAAATCTCCGGGCAGGGGTCAGCGGCTAGAGAGTGTGTGAAATCGAGAGAGTCCTCAGCCCCCTTTTGGAGATTTCTGAATGCGGTCTTTCTTGTTCCATCTTTCCGTCTCTTGGGAAGCTCATCAGACATGCCAAGTCCAAGAGTTCATCTACCCCCTCTCGCCTCCCCTTCTATTCTCGAGTCAATGCATGTCCACTCCGTCTCCCCCCTCATCGGGTCTCTCTAAAAGCCCCCGTCTTCCTTCCATGACTCGTATTCTGCCCGAATTTCCATCTAGCGGCAATGTAATGTGTGCTCTGTGAAACACAAGATTGGCAGGCGCAGGATGAAGATTGAATGAGCAATAGAGAATCGCGCTCTTTCACACAAAGAGAGTGGAGATACATACACGTGGCTTCCGGAACAGCAAATGTCACAAAGCGGGCAATGCACAGAATGCCAGATTACATCATTTTAGAATCAAAGTTCTAATAGTTTCAGAACTCAATCGAATAGCAAAGCATTCTTCAGTATGAAATGGTAAAAGGTATCTTCTGGGACTGCAAGTTCCAAAGTTGTATCTACATTTACGGTAAATGTATAGAAAACAGACCTCGATATCCCCCAAAAGTCCCGCTTCCTCATCATCCCAATGCAATCTTCGATATCGAGCGCGCCGCTTGCCGAAGATTATTCTGAAAGATTTAGTAGGCAAGGAGATGGCGGGATTTCGTGCAGGAAACGCTCTAGAGAGAGGTTGGGATTTCAGAGATTTCAGTGTAAAAAACAATTGGATACATTATTTAAGTAAATTAATAAAACAAACCGTGAGAACATTTTGGGGTCTTCGTTGTCGTTTTGGTCTCGGTTGCACTTTGCGTGCAGCTTCGATGTAGAGCCATACATTCCCTCCCCTCCCCTCGTCTCTCGTTGTCTCTGCACCCTCTCACTTCCGCCCGCTCTCTCGTCGTCTCCCTCTGGCTCTCTCACCTTCTCCTGCTCTCTCTGCTCTCCTTTCACATGCGCGTCTTGCGCGTCTTCTGAATTGACTCAGCTGTAACTATTTTTCGCGGCGCGCGATGAGAGATTCTCCATTGTCCATAGAATAACGAGAAGAGGCGAAGTTCGCACGGGAAATTCGATTTTCTATCGAATACTGAACACGAACACTGCTAGAAAGAGCAAAAAAAGACAAATATCTACCCTATATTTCATCATTAAGTTAATGTATAATGAATACACATTCATAAATATCAAATAAATAAGTAAATAATATATGTCGAATAAAGCCGCCGGGTGATTAGAATGATAAGGGAGGTGATAACGAAATGGCAACTCTTCCATTCTTCGTCGAGACACATGCACAATGCAATGCAAACATAATCCTTAAAGAGGTGCATTCTGCGGGGACATATCTAGGAAATGAATAAGAATTTCAGTGAATCATTTCTTTCGATGTGCAAATATAACATAGATGCAATCAATTATAGAAAAAAACAATACGAGTGAGTCTTTCGAGTACTATACGGTATTATGCGGTGAGTACTGTATCGTATGCGTAACAGCATTACGTGTCCCAGGTTGAGAAAACAAATGTATCAACTAGCTACTAGCTTCGAAAAAAAGAAAAACGGAAACAGGAGAAACCAATACAATGAGATGAAACCAATTTACAGAATAAAATATCTTCTCTGTACAGGTAATTGTATAAAAAGATCGTAATTAACATGTGCGAGATCGGAAATGTTACTAAAATCATGCTTATTTACAAATACAACACAAAACTACATCAGTGATCAATCTACCGGTTACTGTACCGACTGATGATGTCTACCGTACTTCAACAAGGATACTGTGACTACCGTAATTAGTACCAGGGATGCCAATAGGCGGGCATTCTCGACAAATTGGCTGCATCTCTCGCTTTTCTCACAGGCCAAATGCATCTGATTCTGATGTCACGGGCTCATTTGCATCTGAATGACGTTCAATTAGTTTATTTTGTTTTCGTTGTTCCGTTTCATTTTTGTTCGAAAATGGGAATTAAATAAATAATAAGGCATCTCATGATTATGATTTTTTGGAGCTAATATACTACTAAACGAATGCAAGCTTGTGACAGGATGCATAAATGTAGCTCGAAACACGAATTCACCTTTCGTTATTCACTTTCAATTTTATCGAAACCCAGAAAATATTAAGACTTCTCCTACCCCCAATTTTCGGGGGGAGGGGGTGACAATTCCGCAACGCGACATTTCCTAACAAACTTGATGCCAAGTTGGGATTGCACACCGGTGTAGTCGGACTAACCTTTTTCTTCGAGGGCTTCCTGTTTCTAGATCACAATCTGACTCGCATTTCGTTGTTGGCTTCCGTATCTCTCCTATATCCCTCTCATGCCGTCCCATCGCAGACCCCCTCGAGTCCAGGTCGAATCTGCACCCAACTAGCCCACGCCCGGCCCTGCCCTTACACGCACCGAGCGAGAGAGACCCACAACACCTTCATTCCTCGGTGAGTTCCAATGCAAGAAACAGTGAAAAGTAGGGCTTCCTGTATTACCCAACCCTTCTCAACTCATCCATTGGTGAGTCGGTGTTGTCTTTGGAAGACTAAATTAAGGCTGATACAGATGCCGACTCACACCGCATTCCCCCTTCCTCTAGACAGTGTTCGGACAGTTCGGCAAGAGCCTTCTCCAGTGACGTAAAGACGTTCTGCCGGAGTCTTCGCTGGTTCCGTGTAAACGCCAATTGGTCGAAAGACCCCCACCCCTAATGGGATGGGATTTGGGGTCTGAACACGCGGGCATCGCCGATTTTGCAAGGTGTAGTTTGTAGTCGTGCGGGAGTGATTTCCCATTAGTTACGGTACTGTGCACGTCCCCACCCACTAATCGAAACACCGCTCCCCTCATCTAAGTCGACCCTTTCCTTTATTTACAACGGAGATGTAAAACAAACAAACATAAAAAAAAACATAACTACCTCCAGAAGCATGATTTCGTCAAGTCCCTACTGGTCGATCTATCTGCAAATCTCGTGTAATCGACGCCAATCATGTTTGTTATCTGACGCTTTCGATTGTGATTCACGTTAACCGACTAACTGCCGTGGACTAAACGGTAAAAAGAGTAACAAAATGTATCCAAGAGTCACAAAAGAAATTTATCAAAACATGGAAAAACGGAAACAGGAAAAAAATCATTGAAACAATGAGATAAACCCAATTCAAGGAGTAAAATATCTGTTCTGTACCGGTAATTTATGAAAAGATCGTGGTTAACATGTGCGAGATCAGAAATGTTACTCAAAATCATGCTTATTTACAAATACAACACAAAACTACATCACTGGTCAATCTACCGGTTACTGTATCGACTGATGCCTACTGTACTTCTACATGGATACCGTAATTAGTACCAGGGATGCCAATAGGCGGGCACTCTCGACAAATTAGATGCATTTCTCGCTTTTCTCACCAGACCAAATGCATCCGATTCTGACGTCACGGGCTCATTTGCATCTGAACGACGATTTATTAGTGTATTTTGCTTTTCGTTATTCACTTTCAATATTATCGAAACCCAGAAAATAATAAGACTTCTCCTGCCCCCAATTTTCCGTTTGTGAATTTTCTTTCGCCAGGAACTACATCACAGCGAATTCAGACCCATCGCAGCATTCATAAAGACAGCTCGAAACAATAATTCACCTGTGACTCTCTTCCGAATTCTCTGAAGAATCCTCTCCGTCTTGCTGTTCACTTCACTCAATTGAGATTTGCTGTCCTGTTCAGACACACAATCCCACACGATCGGTCTGAATGGAAGATATTGTCAGTCAATAAGAAAGATAGTAATACATATTTCTCTGATTTTTCAGAGTATTCATAGAAAATAAGGTGGACCATATTCGAGGCAGGTAAATTACCAACAAAAAAAATTCGCGAGCAGCGAGATTATGGTTGCAAAGATAAAGCAAATGGGAATGTAACAATAAGCTAAAAGACTGATATCCACTATACAAATGCGCGAATAGCTGACCTCAGATACATTTCCGTCTTCTTATGGTACATCATTCCGAGTGTCGCCTGCACTGACCACGCGAAGTGACCTAAAGAGATAGATAAATAAATTTAATCGATACTAATCTGGACAATAGAAGTAGAAGATCAAAGATCAAATCTGACCATCTCTTGTGAATGCCATGAACTTGGAGAGGTTATCAGACAGTCGGAATGGTACCGGTCGCTCCTCTGATCCTGAAATTTATGGAATTATTTTATTGGGAAATATTATTAACTAATCTCACAATTTCTTATAATATTTCCCATCGAAGTGGATGCACAACACTTTTCAGTTTCAACGACTATATCTAACGCAACTTACGAGTCATACTCGCTAATTCTGCGACAAATTATGAACGCAGCATTCATAATTTGTAACAGGACTAGTGAAAGCGAAAAACCGGTTGGCATTCTGTTCCAACTTCAAATTGATGCATACCTTCACTCAAATCGAATCGATAATTTGGATTGGTAGATCGGCCAGTTCCGAAATCGAGAAGCGTCGAAGAGGGAAGGACGGGAGTGAGATGGAGGGCGTATTCGATCGCAGCATGAACTGCCCATTCCATCACCAACTGAAATTGGATGAAGTGTTCTCAGTGAGTAAGCACAATTCATTGCATGCTGACATTCGGTTACATGATTAGTTTGTATTCCAACTATTGCCAAAAGAATGATCCTGAGGCGCAAGAGGAACGCAATACCGATTTAAATTTCCCGTTTTTGCATAAATAAATTAATATTCGAATCTGATACGCGAAACCTCTACATTTCTCAAACTCTATTGCGCTTCTCCATCTCCTCTCATTGCATCATCCCTACTCAATTTCGTCCCCCTCACTCACAGATTTCCTCATCAGGTAGTAGTAGGTTGCATCGGGAACTCGTCTCTTCACTTCTTTCAACAGCACATCATCCGGAATTCGAGCACCCACCGTTCTTAAATTAGATAAGATTCCGTAAAATCATTAACATTAAATATATTTGAAGCGAGTTCAATTAAGAAGTGGTATACATTCACCGCGAGAAATGAAACCACCGAATGCCTGCAGCATATATCTAGTGGTTGCCCCAATAAACTATTGTTTCTTATTTCAGTATTGTATTGTACTCTTATTCCAGATTACTGTATCTCCCGTTCCCCTATCACCAACTGACCTGTACACATTCTCCTGTGCCTTTTCTCTACTCATCTCTCCTCCAATTGTCGCTCTCAATTCCTTCTCACACTGTACTACCAATTCGTCTGGTCGCATTTGCAACTCTCGCTTCATGTGAGAGATGAGGAACTGAAATTAGACGGTCGATATCAGCTTTATTGCACCCTTTCAATGTTCATGTCGTATAAAAGGGATAAGTTGCAGAACAACTTCAGTAGTAGCTCAATATTTCATCATCACTACGCAATCACAAACCTCGTCGAGGAAGAATCCACACTCGGGCTTGGTTGTGTACTCTACAAGTTCACTCGTTCCACAGTTCACAACCACAGGAGGAATGATCTTGAGGAAGCGTTGGCACGTTCCCTGAAGTAATAGGTGTTTTAAGTCATTGTTTGAAACTGTAGTCGTCCGTCGTCAATCAGTTAGTCCAATGCAAATTCTAAATTAATTATACCACGTAACACGAAACCACCTTTCAATAAAATTAATTTCTATGCTAACCGAATTAGTTGATTTGATGTGAAGTAAATCTTTCCCAATTGTCCTTACTCTACCTCATTACACAGTAAACAACCATCTACCTATGCACTCCCACAAAGTTCCTATTATGTGTTGCTGAGATAAGTGAATTGAATTGAACCGTACTATTAATCTATAAATCACTACCGTACCCTGTGATTCTGCAGCAACTGATCGAATCCTCGCAGCAACTGAGGCACTCGTGAAGAGGTCACAATTTGACGAGAAGATAAGGAGGAGAGGGGACGAGCAACCTTGCGAACCCAGTACACAGACGACTGAAATGGAGAAAGTGTTCAAGAGGAGGAAGAAACTAGGTGATCGACGGATACACGGAAGACCTATTTCTACCAATCGTGGAACAGAGCGATTCGTACAGGGTTTGATGAGTTTGCCTCTATAAATCTCCTTAGACAATCAATTCTAAATGAGAACTCACAATCGATACTCTACCGTACCTTTCCACTCTGTGACCGTATTCCAATTGCCTTGACACAATCGTCGCCCCTCACTGCAATTTCATAGTGAGCGGCGAATCGAGAGATGGTCGACATGTACTGTAGATTCTGAAGAGGAAATGAATTAAAACATGTGGATTCACATTTCGAAAACATATTAAACATATGACAAAAAAGCAAGAATATAATCAATCGATAATAAACAAACCTTGAGTGCGAATAGATCTCCTGGCAGATCGATAGTCGCTGTTTGGGCGCAGAACGAAGCGAGGAAAGAGGAAGAGAGACGGAGAGGAATCGTCCTGATTATCGATTAGTAGACAGTATGAATCGACTAGGAGAAAATGCATACTTTAGGATTAGTTCAGAGATATGAACAGTCACGAGGTATTCAAAACGACTATTGCACTTGCATACTTATAAGTATACACAGCAACCTCGTATCACCTAGTCTCCATGCCATCACCTCCCGCCCATCTACTATGAGTTGTTCTGGTGTAAGGTGTATTTCTCACTTTGGCAATTCTCCAATTCTCTTCTCCAATCCCTTTCTCCACTTCGTCGTTTCAGCAGCGAATTCGATCGTTGCCACTTCAGAGTTGGAAATCACGTGGAGAATGTCGGTGGAGAGAGAAGAGATGAACTGAAATTAGATATTGGACACAACAAAAGGGAGAACAATTAGTCAGCAAACCCTAGCTTCATAAGGATATTTACATCTTGAAACTCAAAAGTGGGCGGAGGGAGGGCTTTCCCACTTATTAAAATGTCAATTTCCATTCAAAAACTGGCATTGTTCCAAAATGCTAATACAGAATCAATTTCCCACTTCAATTTCTTCCTTTTCTCCTTCCATTTCATTCGATCGCTCATCGATGCTCCTTCTGATGTCGACCTCCCGGACGTACAACTGAAAAATAAATACGCGATTTTCATAAATCCTAACATTAGTCTTCGCGAATATTCGGATCTTTACGAATACTGCTAAATACAGGACAGTATGTCTGTCGTACCTTTCTATTCCATCCATTATCTCTGTCTTTCTCCAATCTTTCCCTCCATCTTCTCACGATTTCGCTCACCGGTCGATGGCCCATCACTCCCACATCCAAACAAGCATGGAGGCATCTGCGATTGAATGATCATAATTAATTTTTCTATTGAAAAGACTTCGTACGACGACTATTACTACTACTACATTATCAACTTAGGCGCGTATAAATACTACGTGAAACATGTATTTCACTTGTTACACAAGAACATTGCACCTATAAATATCACCAATGGATAAGACTAGACAAATATGTAAGCAATTCTCACTGGAACAATTCCCTCTGTAGTTCGATCACCGTTCTTAATTGTCTCTCAGCCCACACGTCCTGAAATATGGAAAATAAGAAAAGCTCATCGTAATTAAATTGTTGGTATTTATGACGTGAATATGCGCAAGCCATCTTTAACAGTGATATTGACAACCTCTTGCCAACTTCCCTATTGGTACTACCTTGCAACCTCAACCCCCTCCCCCCCTCACCTTCATTTCCTCAATCGAAGTCATCATTCTCTCCATTGCAAGAATGTCGGAGGGACGGCGTTCCGCTGCCAGACCTGACGAGTTACAAAATATGGATATTTTTATCCGAACACTATGCTCCTAACATCATAGTTGGTATAACGTATTTATTATGATAACGTGCCGAAGGTACTCCAATCCGACGAGAAAGTACAATTTTTGAAACTGTTGAGATCTGTTATCGGCCAAGTATGAGATATAAACTGACCACACAACTGTGGCAGACTGGGGAATATGAAGTAGCTCTTATTCAATTCTCCCTTCTCCAATTCCTCTGCGAGACTGCAGTTCGTCAGCGGATTTTGAGCCGCTCAAATACAATAAATTAATATAATAAATTATTTACACAAATAGATAGTGCAACTGAGAAAAACCTACAAAAATCACATAGCCAGAAAATTAATACAAAACCTACACTTAGTGACACTCTTTCCTGCGGACGATCTACAACCATAAAAAATCATTAATAATATCTCCTTACCATCCTCGACCACCGCCAATCTCTCACTCTTCACATTCATCTGCTGTCGCATCGCGTAGTAAGTGTGCATTGGATGCATTCTGAAATACAATTTTTTTTTCAAATGCCGACCAGCCAGATTATTCTGTGCTTCAATCACAAACCAAAGGTGATGAAGCAATCCAATGGGTAATTGTTGAAGCGTCTTGTCTATAATACAAATTCAAACGAACCTCGCTGCAGCAGCTACGAATCCTCCCAGACAGCCTATGCCTCTTTTCACGTCCAGGCACAATTGAGGCAACCTGAACAATTACGTCAGCACTATGCAATGAACTTTAATAAGTTTAAACAATAAACAAGGTGATCTTGTGTTCCACAAATGTCATTTCTCCAAAAATTCTAAATAGTTACTGATTCTAGTACAGAACCATACATTTTCGCCTGGCCGAGATCTCTCATTTTCACACACTCTCTCGCCTAGCATAAACACGTCAGATATTTCATGAACACGTCAGATTTCTATCGGAAGTTCGATAAAACAGGTCAGATAGGGGACAATTCTTACTAAACTCGACATTCTGCGCATTCCTAGATGGGTCTCGAGTCTCTAAACTGCCTAGTTCAAAAAAGTGTAAACCGAGAATCTCGGCCAACGAAAATGTATGAACAGAACTCTCCCACTCACCACTCGATCCAATAATTGGCCACCGACGATCTCGCAGCTCTCTCCAATTTGGTCGGAAGCGTCTCAGCAGATCCATTGTGAACCTGCAGATAAAATGCATAATGATTTACTTTATAAAATACACGATACTGTTGACAACACAGTAGATATTTCTTATTGATGTATTCCAATAGTCTTCATTCCAACACCACTGCCGATTCGCATTCTACATTATGGCTACTCGCAACCCTAAACCTCCTCCTCTCCTTTCTCACCTCTGCAATCAATCTCGCCAGCCAGATCGCTCTTGCAATGTAGCGACGCGCCTTCACATCGAATTCAACCCTGAAACACACGCATCCTCAGATCAGATATGCTCTGTCCACATAAACGGTTCTTGAAGGAAACATATCAGGGAAAGAAAATCGTTTTTTGATGTAAAATAATATTTAAAAAAATACATACTTTGCACACTCGACATAGCACATGACAGCCTGCACTCCAATTGGACCAGCCTCTTCGAATTCCTTGGCTGCTCTGATAAAGATGACATTATAATAAGTGAAAAAAGTGTCTGCTGAATATTCCTAAAGACTATTATTTCAGATCATTTTTTGACGGAATTGTCAAAATTTCTCGAAAATAGGCGTAGGATGTGAGGAATCGCGCACTACACATGCGGCGTAGTATAAGAAGTGTTATAGAATATCCCAACGCGTTCTAACGTGTCCAAACGTTGTGTGTGTGTGTGTGTGTCCGTCCGTCACGCTAAATATCTCGCCAACGGATAGAGCTATCGACTCAGTTCCTTCGCCATCACATGCATCTCCACAAGTGTAACTTGCTCAATAAAAAAAATTTAAACAAAATCCATGGCCAAGTGGGTTACGCGCTTGACTAGCAACCCGAGCGACGCAGGTTCGACTCCCGCCGCGGGCAAACCTTTTGCCGCATTTTTTCGCAAGCGTGATAAATCGTTCCAACACGTTTTTGAGTACCGTGAAACATGTTTTCACCTGTTTTGCCGAGTTTTAACATGAAAAATCGAAAATTTCGAAAAGTTCCCAATTGGTTCGCAGAGCGTAGGGGATCACAGGAAATGTGTTTTGCGATGTCAGAAACGTGTCAGAACGTATTCTAACACGTTTTAACGTGGAAAATAGAATTTTCGAAAAGTTCCAAAATGATTCAGAGAACGTAGGGGATTACAGGAAAAGCGTTTTGTGATGTCAGAAACGTGTCAGAACGTGTTCTAACACGTTTTAACGTGGAAATAGAATTTTCGAAAAGTTCCAAAATGATCAGAGAGCGTAGGGGATTACAGGAAAAGCGTTTTGTGATGTCGGGGACGTTCTGAACGCACTGTATCTTGCATTTCCGTTGTGAAAGGCTCGTGAGGCTGAGAGCGATCGAAAAAAAGTTGCCACGGAGCCACGAAGTGGCGTAGTGGCAACTTTTTTAGATCGTTCTCAGCCTCACGAGCCTTTTGCAACGGAATAAGCCAGCACTCTTTGTAGCGATTAACACTCTCCAACATAATGTAACATGGGGCCGACTCCCGAGCTCCCCCTGGTCCGAACTGGAGCCGGCTGCCGAACTCCCCCTGGACCGAACTTTGGGCCGGCTACAAAGCTCCCCCTGGGCCGAAATGTGTCCGGCAATTGAATGCCCCCCTGAACCATACTTTGAAAACGTAGTGCGCACCCTACCATAACGTAGTTTAACCTCAACACACTCTGCTAGTTCCAAATATTAAAAAAACCTACCATTTATCGAAAAGCCACTGCAAATTCAGCAAATACTAGCACAGTGGAACGGCAAGTTCACTAGTTATCAAATTCACCAATCCGCTTTTTTCACTGCCGCGCTTCCGGTCAAAATAGTCAAAGTGCTCTAACATATGACTACTGTTTCATAAATTTATGCTAAGAGTCCCTCCTCCCACATCGCTCATCTCTTCCCTCTTCAGCATCCGAATATCCCTACAATACTCACCTCTTCTCGTGGAACAGTGCGTCGAGATGCTTTGCCCATGCAGCGTAAGCATAACAGTGAGTCAGAGTTTCCTGCAGTCCCGCTGCGATTTCGAATGAAGCTTGAGCATTCACGGGACTGAAAATTACATAAATAAGTTAATTGGAATATAAAGCGACTATGATCGACGAGTTAATCGAAAGTTGGACAAAATTGTATCCAGGTCATTCTCGGTTTCACACTACTCATGAATTCACATATTATATTAGCAGAAGATGACTAGTAGCCAGACATGTTGAAAATTACAACCCCCTCACCTCTTCATTGCACTGAGTACGAGTCCTCTCTGGGCGTAGATTCGAGAGAAGAATTCCTTGCACATTTCTCCCATTGCAACTTCGTCGGTCACTTGCAATGCCTGATCAGACAGAGAATAGAATCACAATTGAACAGTTAGTAAATAGATCATCTGGCAATTTTAATATAATGCACAGTACTACCAATCAGTTTCTCGTTTCAGACGGTGAATAAATAATTTTCCAATGGAGTGCAATGAATGTTAATGCAATGATCATCATTTTCAAATCAACCCTGCATCCCTTCTCATCAACATACCGTGTCATCATCTTCCCTACCGTACCTTTCTGAGTATCGCTTCTCTCGTCTCCTCATTTGTTTTCACATCTCTCGCCCATGCTCGAAGTAGTTTGATGTGCTCGACGACTTTGGCGACGACAGACGCAATCGGCATTGATGGTTCACCGTGGATACTGAAAATGAAGGATTACGCCATCAATATGCAATAGGAGACTTTTATGGAGTTTATGGAAGGACATGCCAACAAATTAATGCTCTGGATGAGCCCCTACATTTGAAAGGACGATGTCACAGCAAAACACCATGTGCTTAAAATTTGCAAATTGATACATTTTAACATACGGAGAATTTCCACTGTATATCAGAAAGGTAATTGTCCAATTATTTTTCTAACATTTAAAATAAATTTCAAAAGTCTTACAGATTGAGTGTGTGCTCTGCCTGCTCAAAGAGTCTCGCCGATCGGAAGGAACGCGCAACGAGGATCTGAAAAGGGAAGGGAGAGTCACTAACACAGTTAGAATTGTAACCAGGCACTCTCACGTTTCGCTGTCTTTACTACAGTGGCAATTATGCTCTGTTAAAGAATCACGGCCATGGCAAGAATTAAATAAATGAATACCTGAGTGTGTACGAGTGAGTGGGAGGGAAGAGGAACGTGTCCCACTCCAATTTGAGCCGCAATTTGGTTGTGCTGCTGGAATAAAATAGCTATTATATGAGTAATGACTAGAATAACACTAAGAAATTGTAAAATCTTACACCACAAGTCTCAATAGTAGTTTAACAATCTCCTTTACACAAATTACAGTGTCCATAAGATGGATTACAGTAATGTTCATCCACCATACCCCTTTTCCGATCCAATCGTCGAAGGCACGCGATAACTTCGAGAACACTCGCTTCCTGCAAGTATTGCAATTATATGAACACTGTGAACAGTCTAATACAATTGTATACATACACTATACGCCACGTGAACTCACCAGGTAACTTAGAATCGCCAGTATATCGTGGTTCGTATTCGCGAGTAAATAAACAAATCAATAGATACTCGCCTGATATTGAAGAAATCAGCAGTGACCACCATATCATCATGAAGGGAAGGCGATCGATAACTGTTGTAAGTTCCTCCTTGAGCGAAGAAAGCGCCATTGTTGTGTGACCTGCAGGATCTTTCCAGTTGTTCCCTTGTTAACTCCCACCATTTCCTATAACCAATAGACATACGAGCGACTATATCTTTTTTTTATTATTCCTACTTTCGCCCGAAACATCTTGTTTTGGGCACGTCTCTTTGCTATGGTCAATCCTGATTTGTCCTTCCAACAATAATCCCGGTTAACGAATTTTCTCTTTGCAACAACCCACCACGTTCTCCACGTCTTGATAACCGATTTCAACTCGGATATCATGGCTGCATTGAATGGAGGTTGAGAGGAATGGAGAGAACACGTCACTCCCGAGGCCTCGTTTAGATCTTGCACCAGGTGAGCCATCTGAACAATACTATTTTACAATTATTTGCTTCCAATAGGACCCAACGATGTATTACTACCTCACTATTCCCAGTTCTCTTAACACTTGCTCGTGAAACAGTAATCTGCTTATTTCGCCCTACGCAGTCCCAATTTCCCACTGACCCCTCCTCCTTCTCTAACCTGCAGTAGTCGTAGATGACTGACTCCTACAGCAGTCGGCAGCAATCTCCATTTGCTCACTCCCAATGCAAATGCCTCCTCATTCGCCCTTTCTGCTTGTAATCTGCACTCACTTGGAGTGTCGCCCATTCCATCCATTACCTGATAAATTGTCCGAACCATCACCAAATAAATAGTAAGACGTGCAATTTATTTGCTACATATATTTCATTTAATGGCAAATTCGGTACGATATTCGAGAATCGGTATGAGTAACGCAATAGTTAGGTTAAGGAAACGGTGAAACCCAAAACTCACGGCAATGAGAGCTGAGTACTGTTGGTACTGCAGCACGAATTCGGGCGGAAGAGAGGCTGTCAACTGCAATTGTTTTGCATACTTGATAAACATGATCAGTTAATTATATTCATTAGCGGAACCCAGTATACTCGTATTTCTGTCTACACTTAATCATGATCCTTTCAGTCCGCGTAAAATATTTGGCACCCATACATAACACAATACCCACTTGTTCCTTGCACTGTCTCATAATGAGGAATGGCTCGGATCGATGACTCGCCGCTCGCATTATCAACTTCGCGTCCTGAAAAAAAACAAACAAATATATTTTTGTAAATAAAAAAAACCAGCGAAAAACAAGCGAATTCATCAAAACCCTATCACTGTAAGAAACGTAGCAAGCAGTGATCCATTTACACAATGCCATCAAAAACTAAAGTAATCGAATCGCAAACTGACCGCCTGTCCTGGCACATTCGCGAGTTCCTCCACTTCAGTCCACTTACCGAGATTCGAGAGGCATCTGCAACGAGAAACTTTCAATACCAGGGAAAAAAAGAACATTTTGTCGCTCCTGCGACATCCATGTTTCATACCAGGTTCATTATCATCGACCTACGCAGCCACTCGATTATCTTCATAAGGACAAACAAAACAATAAAGATACAATATTAAAAATATTTTTAATATTATTTTAATAATGGCCCTTCTCACTCACTCAATATGCATTCTCATCCATGCATCCGTCTCGTATTGTCCCACTGGCACAGCCATATGCTGTTCCTCCTCATCCACCTCCATTTTGATATCGGGCATCGAAGAATCGCCTGTAATTTAGGTGATAAAAATATTGAATAGGCCCATATCTACCAGAGTACTGTAAATATTCTGTAATTGCCTCATTCCTATACAATTTTGTCTTGTTTACTGATCGAGATCAACAACAAAAGCTATGGAAGATCAAATGTCCTGTCGTTGCACGACATCTGATTGCATCATTCCTATGCAATCTCACCATGCTTGGGCAGAGTCCTCTCCAATCTCTCTAAATGCTCCTCCTGTAGATCCTCCAGTAGATTCAACGCGTGGGTGAAGTCGCCCTAGATTAGCGTTATTATGTAGGAGCCATTTTACGCAACAGAACAAAATTCCCTATCTGGCTTTATATTTGATATCACAATGAAACTCGGATGCACATGGTCCGTATATTGCTGAAAAGATGATTTCCTCACCCTTCCAATAGCCTCCATTGCATCTACCGTCTCTGGCATGATCGCTCGCCGTTTCCATACTACCACTTGCTGATCCACCTGATGGATACGGTATTGAGAAGTATGGAAGAGATTATTAACTACCAATATCGAATTATTGATCCTATTTTATATAATACTAAAGTGCAAACCTCGTTCATATCCGAGTAGAGGGCATTGAGCGACTCTAGCGCGTCCTGAAACAGAATTATTATGGAGCTTATATTAAATCCACTATAACGAGATTATCAGAGAAGCATAGCCACGGAAGCATATCAAAATTACTTGAAACACCATTTTCACATGTGTAATTTCACGTCATCGTTTAAGTCTCACAAGTACTTTCAGACTACTCACCAATTGCCTTGCATATCTCGTGTTTAGTTCGGGTCCCTCGACCTCCTTGAGTCGGTCTCTCAACACTTCGCATTGATCTGCTTCATCTTCCAGAAGAAGAAGACCGAGGTATAAAGTACGGTGGCGAGAGGAAACGTACTGTAAAAATTGACTTCTTAGGTTAACAAAAGGTGGATCTGAAAAAAATTGACCAGGCGCAGCGTTTCACGTGCTCATTAACAGAGAATCCAAATGAAAGAAAATGCTAGTTTTCTTGCTAACGCTTTATATTTATAAATATCCCATCAACGAGCCTTAATTTCTTCACAAATCGATAACCCCTTCATTTACTGTACCTTGATGAGAGCGGGTGCGAAGGACAAGGGCGGTTGGCATTTGCTCAATGTTTCCATCATGACTCCCAGAGCAGAAACTGGCTGATTGGCCTGAGAGATAGGAGAGAATTTGAGACGAGAAGACATGAACAAAAAAAAGATGATACCACCCCAGTGAATACACGTTTCAAGCGGTTTATGAAATCATACTGTTGCAATCCCGACCAATGATCAGCACTCAAGTCGGGATATTAAATAAATAATAGATCAAAGATCAAACTCACTTGAGGCATGTGAGTTGCACTGGAGAGGAAGTTGGGTATGACCATCTGGAGTTGTTGTCTCTCCTGTGGATGAAGATTCGACCAGATAGAAGTGAAGAGACGAGTGAACACCGAACGAACAAGGGTCGTATCTGAATTACATAATTATGACACAATCTGTTTCCATTTATACGCATGGCACCAGTAGGTTAAAAATAATTATCACGCGCCGGTGAGTCGCGCATCTTGGTCATTGCCTGTTTCATCGCTTCCATATGAATAAGTAATCAACAATGAAGATGATTCATTTTCATCCTGTAGGCAAAAATAAATGCAATATAGAAAAACAGCTAATTAATTCCTCACCTTGTACAGCCCAAATGAGTCCCATGAGATTATTGAGTACTCCCTTCTCCTCTCCATCCTGTTTCGCCTCAGTCAACAACAGTTTTCTGTCCGCCATCAGATCGGAGAATATTTTCTGCAAACAAAAACATTTTCCAACGTCAGCAGGTGAATTCGCGTTGCTTCATACCTATTAGGGTATTTCTATTCGAATCATTCACTTCAATCTCCAAATTTAATCCCTCACCTCTCCCTCCTCCATCTCCTCATCATCATTGGGTTCAGTCACTACTCTTTTCATTCCCTTCAAATCCTCTTTCACCAATTGTTCCATTGTCGCACCGAATGTCGCCGTCTCACGCATGTCCAGTTGATGTCGACACTCTGAGGAAACATATTTGTAGCACAACTTCACATGAAACAACCATAAATCTGCCAATTTCTTTTTTTATATGCCCACCGTGAAACTCGAATTGTACAGTTTGCGTATTTCAATAAGATAACTCGAGGGGGAAGCAGGTAAAATCCGTGAAGTACTCACTGTTGGGATCACCAGGGAAGGCACATCGGACGAGAAGGTAGAGAGCGTGTCTGATCCAGAAATGCTCACGCATGTGATTCCTGCAATCGGACAATCACATGATAAGGGATACTCATTCGGAGACTCCCCCATATCTTCCCCTTATTTCTTGTAAAAGTTTTCAAATCCTGTTGCGCCTCGGGCGTAGATAAATTATTATTATTAATCACAATTAATCGTACCCCGTAACTTACTAAACAACCGATCACTAAATTACTTTGAAATCCATCAAAACTCAAGTGGGGATTCGGTTTCAATCGATTATCTTTTCGAAAATAAGAATACGGGATCCAATAGTTCCCTGATCAGAGTTTTAACTATCGTCCTATCATTTTGACATTCTGAATACACTCTATCAATATCGACAACCTCGATATAGCGTTTCAGCTACCGTACCCTCCATTGCATCTACAGTATTCTCCTACAATATCGACTCACCAATCCTGCTGGGCGAACATGTACATGAGTCGGGCAGGGAGTGTCGATGGAATGTGTTTCTCGAATGAAGCGAGGAATGAATTACGAGTAGCCTCATCCATCATTAGCAACTGCACAAATTATATTTCAAATAAATGCCACTCGAAAAATTGACTATTGATAGAGTTAAAAGATACAGAGTCGTTAATTTCGAAATAATGAATCGTAAAGATGAGAACATTGAAGACAAAACATATTTAAAAAAATATATTTTTGAAAGAATACAAGATACAACATACGGGCGTGGTGATTCCCCAGTAGTAGACATCCTCCAGCTTGGCTGCATATTCCGTCCTTCTCAGTGTGTCATGCTCGAAGATGTAGAGGACCAGTTGCTGAAAGTGAGATGATTACATCATTACTAGGTAATGAATTGTACTGAATAAAAATTAATCGCTTCATCATTACAGGCTCACTTCACACAGCGATGGAAAGTGTTGTTATTTTAGATAATAAAACAGTGAGGCGTCAACTCTCCAGGCTGTTCCTTGTTTTCTTTTGATAATAAATCTCACCTGTAGATACAACCTGGCCAACTCGACATACTGCGGTGTCTTCGTTCGGAATCTCGTTCTAATAACTCCACTCAATTTGACGACGATCGCGAGACCAGGATTGGCTGTCAACTGAAGAAGAATTAGAGTGAAAGAGTGGGAGAAGAATTCAAAAGAGTGGAAGATCAGAAGGAGCAAATGCAGAGGTACTATTATAAATGTAAATGTATATGAAGGAACTCAACTGAGCCGAATTGCAATTACCGTGAAAACATTAATATATATTAGTTTGTAGAAACACAAAACTAGCAAGATTATGGAAACTGGTTAAAACCTCATCAGTATGCGAGATAATGAGTTCCCTCGTAATCTTGATGATGCAATCCAGTAGTTTCTCACTGTTCGACTCCACGAGAGGATGGATGATCTGCGAAATGGCGAAGATTACGTCGTAATGACGAAATTTCACATCTATCCCTAAACACTATTGCACTGCAAGGATAACATTTCTCTGCTACTCAAATGTTGTCCAACTCCCGAGATATTTCCGATTGCATCATCACTATGCAATCACTCACCGATCCAGCCAATTGCCTTCTGTTGTCAGCACTCAGGAATCCGACCCGTGGCCTGAGTAGATCGAGAGCGAGCGTCGCCGTGTCACAGATGCCATTGACCACTGAATGTAATTAGGTTATCATGTGAGGGTGAAACAGGAAATAGGCTACCTACCAACATTTTTTTAAAAGTACAGACTGCACATTCGATCCACGACGTTATGAAATTAGACAGAAACCAGCACAGCGTACCACAAAATCGCCTAGAGAGTATAGTTCCCGTTAAAACAACTGACCCTTCTCTCTCGACGCGTCTCCTACCAGCACAACGTATTCCTTCGACGCCTTGTGCAGCACCTGAATTAATTGTTGGAGGATGGCAGAATCACGTTTCACCACCACTACTTCACAGTTTCGATACATTCATTTCCATTCCGTAAACGTTGCTCATACCAAAAAAATAAATAACACATTTACAGAGGGATGTCGATTTGAAAAGACCAAAGATTATTACCTCCGATCATTCCAATTTCCCCCACCTTCATCATATTCTGCAGACACATCGTATCCAAATACGACGGTTGCATGACACAAATGGCACGTAGAAGATTGAATGCAGTGTACACAGTTGAGATACTCGCCGAACCACTCCTGCGAAACAAATGTAACTAGTAAACTTAATTTAAACTCCTTCATTGTAAAAGTGTTCGTGACGGAGAAAGATAGCTACGTAACAAGAAAGAAAAATAAATATATAAACATAAACATATTTACTCACTTCTCGTAGTGAATGAACTGGTCGTTGATGTACTTGCCCACGAATTGGCTCAGCACCTGCAACACGTATTTTAATGTTTCGATGACACAAGACCAGTCACATTATTGTTTCGTCCATTGAACAAAAGCCAACTAGTTGGTAGAGTCAATAATCGGGAACATGATCCTTTCTCACCTCATAATCATCCAATCCACATCTCGTCGAAGTCGAACTATCCAGCAATCGACTGATGAGTGAAGTCGAGGCACGCGTCAACTGCCAATCGCAATTATTAATCAATAAACCGATGTTATTTTACTGTATACAATCAGAAAGTGGCCCAATCAAGGGCCGAGATCAGAGATCACCTCTGGTGAAAAGCGCACCATAGCAGACTGCACTGTTAAACAGGAGATAATAGCCTTTTGGAGGGGACGAATTGTAGAGATTGCCAGTTGCTTCGGCTGAAATACACAATTAAACAATAACTCATTTACAATTTGACCTAAATTTCCAAATTTTTACAAAACTAAATTTCCTCTCTTGCAGTAATATGAACTACGGAAGCAAATGTGACACTTGCAATGTCGCTATTTAGTTATACATGATATTTATGTCGGCCAAGATCAACCCGACCACTACAAACACAAATATTGTTCTAATTTGAACAGATGCCGAAGCACCAATTCACCATGCGATACTCCAAAAATAATGTACTTTTGCCAAAAATGAGCTTCCCCCCCCCCTCTCACTCACCATGACAAGTGTCAGCTGCGCGAGTATCTCGAGTGTCTGACTCGCTTGCACGAAATGGGCCGTGATTTGATTGTGTTCGTTCCTCTGCATGTGAGAGATGGAAGACGACGATGGCATGTAAGCTGCTGAGACAAAGGAACGAATTAGGAGCAAAGTAAGACTGGTCAAGATAACCCGGTGAACTAAGTTTTTCGGCTAATACATAAGAACAACGATGCGTACGGAGTCGTTAGATTTTCCACATACGGCTAACAATATAGAAAACTGTGTAATTGCTGGCTAATGTCCGTAATCATTTCATTACACAATCACTGTGCAATCCTCACCCGATTGGAGTGTCGTAATTTGCTCCTGAGTGATCGTCAATTGCTTCTCCAGCCACGCAATCTTGATGCACGCAGTCTCTCCCCACAGTGCGGGTTTCAGAGCTGCCCGGAGAAGGCCTTCAAAGATTACGTGTTGGAAGGCCTCTGGTCAAAATTTTTCCATTCTCCAAGTGAATAATTTAAATGCTAGTAGAAGGATCAACGATACCATGACAAAAAACTGTGGCGTACGGACAATAGTAATAGCCCTTTATTTCTTTCCAGATGGAATCAATGCACAATCCAATTCAATCGCCGATGTCATAAAATCTTCCTCACCAATGCTCCTTCTGCTCATCTCCTGCGACATTTGCATGTGGGCGGGAGGCGTTCCTGGCAGAGTAGGCTGAAATGGACATCACTAGGCAATATTCATCTAATAATAACAACTACCCGCATCCTTTTCGTCCCCCGTTCTCACCATAGTGGCTATTCTGAATAGAATGTTGACCACTTGGTCCATCACATCTTTGCTCAGCGGTCGCAATTCTTCCATCTTTGCAATGGCTGCAGCAACAGCTTCCTTTGAGTCACCCGACTCATCGGGAATCTCCGCAGCTGAAGGAGGAGGGGCTGCAAAATGATGGCTGATCTATGAAGATTGATATTTTCAGGGGAAAAAGATCACATGGAATGTGTTCATAGATGGGCAAGGATTGTTGCTCGGAGGCCGAAAGCGGAAGAGTTGGAGAAAAAACCTGGTGAATTTGAGCAAAAAGCAGGAGGGTCTGATTCAACGCCATAGCGGCTTGAACAGAAATCGGGAGGGTTTAGGGTAAAAAAACGGGAAGGTACTGTTGCTGACGACACTCTAGCACATGTATGCATGTGTTTTAAAAAGTAAGTATGCTCAATTACTGTCTCATATCGTCTCTCTCACCATTGGTCTCTTCTTCTCCCTTGGCTGCCTCTGCTGCAGCTGCAGCTGCTGCAACCTTGGCGGGATGCTCGATTCTCTTCAACTGCTCCAGTATTTTCTCAATCTTAAATAAACACCGAATTACTGACACCATACCATTGAATATTTGAAACAGAAATAGGAAATGACATCGACCGAACTCACATTAGTCTCTGCTCTTCTTTTATCCCTTTCATCCTCCATCTTCTTCTTTATTTCCATCATCTGATACACGCTCATTCCCTTCGAACCGTAGTCGACCTAGAAAGATGCCGATTATATTCGCACACTTCCAAAGTATAGTTCTGCACTTATTAAATTAGTAGTACACTTGAAATAGCAATCCATATTGTAACCAAATTAAAATAGTTCCGGGAGTCTCAGATAGTTGGCTAACGGTTCGTGTGCCTATAATAAAACTACAATAATATGATGATTACACAGTGTCAAAAAAAGGAATCGGACTCACTACAATTGGTTTCTCTTTCGATTCTTCCATCTTTTGCTTCCTCATGATATCCCACTTCATAATCATCTCGCATACCTGAAATTTCGCCACAATATTACAAGTATTTGCGGAAAAAAATCAATTTGAAAAATAGTTCAGAAACCTAAAATATTAATCAATACAAACAAATCAATATGCATCAACTACCGTACTTCTACAGCCACTCTCCTCCCATCAACGGCGCCAGTCGCCGGCTGATACGATATCAGTCTGAACAAATAGTATGGATTGCACCGACGGAATAACAATGTGAGACCAATTAGTTTCACAAATTGAGAACTATTTGAAACGTGGAAACGCAGGGCCCCAAATATGTATCCAAAGAAGAAGAAAAACGGGAAAGATTAGAGTAAAAAGATCCTCGACCCACCTCGAAATTCCATTAATGAGTAGCGGGTAGAGCTCATGTCGAACGGGGAAGTACGTCTTGTAGTTGCGAACCAGCGTTTGACTGCAGTTAATTATCGATTGAATTAAGTTAATATAAGACAGATATCACGAGAGATTGCATGAAAATATCCCCCCTGAGGAACAACTTTCAAAAACATATTTTTGATTTCGATCAAACTTTTATGTGGAAGTATACTAGGGATGAGAATTCCATCGATCCGGGTCCCAGGTCGCAGAACCGGCTTTTAGGAATTTTCCGGCTCCAAAACCGTAATTTACGTAACTCCCTTCAAAATGTAGCTAGAATGTCGTCCTGGTGCTCAAAAAAATCGGAAAAATATTCTCTACAATTTATCTGTTGCACCCACAAGTCGTAATTGGGCACAAAAAAGTTCCGATAAAAAAACCGAAAAATAAATCAAAGAAAAAAAATTATAATTTTTATATTAAAAAAGGCACACAATTTTAAAGCGGAATATGAAAGAGCAGGTCAACATTGGTTATATAAAAAAATAAAAATGGCAAAAAGGGGGGTACCCATACCCGAAAAATCGCATCGAAACAAGGAAAACTGAGATTTTTCGATACAAATCTCTCTTCTGAAGTTATTTTCTGCTTTAAACACATTCTATTCGCTTCTATATTAAATAAAACGACAATACGTGACAGTCTGGCTTATTTCGTCGAGATATTTATCCATCTGCGAAACCTTCAAAAAATCGATTTTTTTGAAATTGTTTTTCTTCAAAATTTTTATGACTCAAATTTTTGCAAGCTATCATTCAGAAAATACGTACATAGTTATTATTGAAAGAATTGTTTGATTTTTTTGGTCCACCAAAACGAAGAACAAAGGTAAAATTTAGGAAAAAACTAAAAAAATATTTCGAAAAGTCTGTGGGGTGTGTGTGTGAATATAGTTATACCTTCGAAATTGAATAATCCGTATTAGAATGAACTATCTGGCCTATTTACACATTCTCCGAATGATAGCTTGCAAAAATTTGAGTCATAAAAATTTTGAAGAAAAACAATTTTTAAAAAAATCGATTTTTTCGAAGGTTTCGCAGATGGATAAATATCTCGATGAAATAAGCCAGGCTGTCACGTATTGTCGTTTTATTTAATATAGAGGCGACTTGAATGTGTTTAAAGCCGAAAATAACTTCAGAAGATAGATTTGTATCGAAAAATCTCAGTTTTCCTTGATTCGATGCGATTTTTCGGGTATGGGTACCTAGCTTTTTGCCATTTTTATTTTTTTATATAACCAATGTTGACCTGCTCTTTCATATTCCGCTTTAATATTTTGTGCTTTTTTAATATAAAAATTATAATTTTTTTTCTTTGATTTATTTTTCGGTTTTTTTATCGGAACTTTTTTTGTGCCCAATTACGACTTTTGGGTGCAACAGATAAATTGTAGAGAATATTTTTCCGAATTTTTTGAGCACCAGGACGACATTCTAGCTACATTTTGAAGGGAGTTACGTAAATTCCGGTTTTGGAGCCGGAAAATTCCTAAAAGCCGGTTCTGCGACCTGGGACCCGGATCGATGGAATTCTCATCCCTAGTATACTTCCACATAAAAGTTTGATCGAAATCAAAAATATGTTTTTGAAACTTGTTCCCGGCTTCATGCAATCTCTGATGATACCTGTCATAAGTGCATACCATCTTTATCCACGAACGCATAACGTAGCAAATTTATTCCTAAAAACGCATTCAGACAGAGACCAAAGAGCAAAGATCAAACAAAGAGTTAATTATCTTACGTGCAGTGAAATACGGCAGACATGTTGTGGCTCTCATCTGCCAGTGCCTTCTTCACTCCCTGCAAGAAAGCATTACCACTTTGATCGAATATGGAAATTTAGAATACAAGGCGAACTCTTGTTTCATGGCATTAATAAAGGCCTATGGGATACAGTATATTTCAATTATACAAGACACTTAAGTAATAATCAAATCTCACCTTCACCAACTCCGCCTGCCCATCGTCCATTCGAATCGGAAGTTGGGGCGTCAGAATATCCAGAGCCTACAAGTAGGAACCATTTTTTGCTTTTCACTGGAGCTACGTTACAATTTCATGGAACCCGGAGACATCGGGTTTCAATCATGCTTCAAATTCTTTCTGTTCGACAAGAAATCAATGGGCCTTCGTTCGACTCGTCAATTATAAAATCACATACCTTCTTGACTATGTCCCTGCTGTCCTGCTGGGAGGCGCCGTTGAGCGAGTGGTACACCTGGAAATGAAGGAGATATTGCATCATCACTATGCAATCAGACTCGCTCCCTCACCTGCAGTACAATCTTCCTGTTGATGGTGAACTTCTCGATTATGTGACAGAGGAAAAGATGGCCCATGAATTTGAGAGTGACGTCCATAGAAGCCGAATTGAGACACGGCCATGCAAAGAGCATGAAGATACGAAGACGATTCGAGTGAGAGGTACGACTGTAAAATCCAAGGATCAGTTCGTGAACAAGCTAACGGCAAATAACTGACCGACGCAACGAGAATAAGGCGGATTAAAATATAAAACATTCGAATTCCAGATAGAAGAAAATGTTTGCAACTTTTGACTCACTTGTTCACATGAATGTACGTGGGTGCGTGTATGACCATAAGCGAGCTCAGATGGTACATCGCCAGTGTCATCGTGTCAGCGAACTGCTTACCCATCGTCTAAAAGCAATCGATTGCTACAAAACTGATAAGAAATACTATTACACGCAAATGATTGCGGACATGACAATTGGACAAATTAGTGAAAACATCAGAAAATACTGAACAATAATGCTATCACGAAACCGGGATTCACCTGTATGATCTCGCTGAGTCTAATCACAAGATTCGGTTGTCCTGTTTTCTCATCAGGCCCCTCCGATCGAGGACCCACCACCTTAAAAGACAAATGGTTATATTTAACTATTTCACGCATATTTGTATTAATAATACTCAAGTATAGAATTCTCCCCTTATTTTGAGAATAAATTAATAAACAGGCAAGAAACACCAATTCACCTCCTCCACATCAAATCGCTCGAATGCGTACTGCAAGGCCGGCGTGAGGGCGTATTGCATCACTCTCAAATAAATATATTCAAAAACTTCAAGAACATAAAACCGAAATAATATCAAGGATATTTCATAACTGTCTGAATCCGCGATTCAGCGGGTTCTCAGTGAGAATTTTATTGAGCATACCGTGCAATGTGGAGATTGCCGACAGTCGACTCCTTCTCCTTCTCAAACTTGGCCAGAATAAACGAGAAGAAATCGCGGCGCCATGAAAGAGGATAGGTCTGAAAAAATAGACAAGAGTGATGGGGAGATGGAATACATATTTTTTGAACTTGGCCCACCATTATTTCCTGTTATTACTTATATTACTACATTTTGAAACAACGCACGAGCGAGTATCAGTAACTAGCATAATAATATCAGTAAATTATGGAACTCGGATGAACAAGGTTTATAGATCGAGAATTATATATTCTCTCCAGGATAACAATTAATAAAAAACTAACCGGAATGACTTCATTGACGAGATAATTGCGGACGAAGGTGAAATCAGTTGCGAAACTTCCGATGAAAACAAAGAGGAGATCAGTGAACAGCTCGAGATTGTCGTAGTTCTCTCTGCAAACACGAAAGATGAATTGTGTCCTTTTTATTGCATTAAAGCACCGGTACATAAAAAATAAGATATTTAATTTTAGTTTTTTTTTCAAGTATACAGCTTTCCACAGGCATTACTAAACGATATTCCACTTGCATTCTCAAAACACTCCGTTGAAGCATCGAGCTCACTCGAGTAAATCAAATAAATTGAAAAAAATATCTTAGCTATCAAATAACCTGAGATATCGGACGAAACAGGACGCGAACAGCTTGGGAACTTCGTACTTGGGAGTGTTCATGAACTGCTGCAAAGGGATCAATTTGTAATTTAATAAATACATTATATGATTACGTCTCTACACAAGATTCCACTACAAGACAAGATACATTCCACAGTAGATTCATGATTATTTACAGAGAAAACAATTTCTGCCAATTACATAATTCCCATGCAATCCAGTCAACTCACAACTCTAATCTGCTGATTCTCTGAATTGGCAGCATTTGTCTCGTCTTTGACCACCATGTATCGAGTCTTGAAGTCGTCCGACCGCCAGATCTGAGAAAGAAGAAGCATTGATCAAAATTCGAACAAACACAATTCTTTCTGATCATAAATAAAAAAAAATATTGAACAATTGTAAATTCCGCATAAAATAGAAAATAGAGGTCAAATCAACATCGCACGTTTATGAACACTGGTCCAAGAGACTGTCTACACTGTCTATTCTCCACATTAAACACAATTCCATAAACCGGCCAGATCTGTGCTACTGATCGCTGTGAATTAGCAATCGGTTTGCGCGATATTAGTAAGCAGATCAATGCAACAGTTAATAAAAACTCTCTCACCTCCTGTAGCGTCTTCACGAGCGCGATCGATTCCTTACAGTAAGTGGTGCAATCGTTGCGGGACCAGACGTCGATCATCCAAACCGTAAGCAGTCTGTAATGATAGAAAATGGATCAGAATGGCAATAATATTCAACAGAACAGCAACCTTAGATTCCAAATTTCACCACCGGTAAACATTTCATGGGTGCGTGAAACACCAATGAACCAAGTAACCCCACCAGTCCAAAAATCTATCTCTGCATATTCATTAAAAAAAATTATTAAATAATAAAATTATATATCCACATATTTCAAATTTTAAAATAAAACACACTCGTGGTCCATCGTCTTCTCATCGTAAGGAGATAGAGGTCGATTGAAGTCGGAATCCAGCCACATTTCATTCGAAGATGAGGGCATCTGAGACGACGATAATTAGTTTGAGGGCTTGTTTACTCTAGGTTTCATTATTTACATTTAACTTCTTTTGAGATAGTTGTTTCAATTTGAAGAAGTCTCTCCATTCCCGTCCCCCAACCCACTAGATACTGTAGTTTGAGCATATTCGGCATGAGGAAGGGTGACTGCGCGGCGGCGCGTCGAAGCGCGTGCGCTCCCTCGTCCTCGAAGACTCGCTTGAAGAGAGAACGACGAGCTGGCACCTGAAATAGGCATGGGTTACGTCATCGTTAACCAATGTGTAGTCATTCTTGACATCATACGAATTCGTACAGTAGCGGTCAAAAGTTTTCGGACACTTTTTATCTTTGTTAAAACTGTTGAACCCGAAGACGTCTCGATCTGATTATGGAGGTGTCGAATGTGAAATCTATTGGAGATTACAATGCAAGTATGGGGGTATTGCGAAATCTTTCAGTTATTGCGTAGTGATGACGCAATCAATGCACACTTTTTTGAATGGGCATTATTCTTACATGGATTTTTTCCTGCTCCCCTAACTTTCAGGGTGTTGAGACATGCTCACGATCTACCCATAAAAATTTTTTCAAGTTGCTGCGTTGCAGCTACTTGGCTGCAGCAAAGCTGCAAAATCGAGATCGCTAAACCATATCTCGCCTTTTAGACATCGCACAGACCCGTTCAAAGTATCAAAATGATCGCCTTCATGACTGCCGATGATCCTGAGAATATGGTCACGGTAGGCCACCATTTGCCCTCAGGGCACAAAAAAATCACTTTTTTGCATTATTGTTGTCCGACCGAGGGCCCCCCTATAGGACGTACTCTAGAGATCTGGTTTCGGCGTGGATTCGGTAGAGAATCTATGTGAGTTCCGATTGCTCGGGGCAATAAGCGTTTCGATTGGGCTCCTGCCCGCGGCGATCGATTTCCGGAAGGACACTGGTTTGGCCACGACCGTTTTCAGCCCGTTGACGAGGTCATGACTTTTGAGTGTATCTCGGCTCTGAGTTAACGTAGAAGGCTGGCAGACCCATCAATGGAATCAGTATGGCTTTCTCTATAATCTCAAGCACACATTACATCATCACTATGCAGTATTGCATCATCAGGACAACAATAATGCAAAAAAGTGATTTTTTTGTGCCCTGAAGGCAAATGGTGGCCTACCGTGACCATATTCTCAGGATCATCGGCAGTCATGAAGGCGATCATTTTGATACTTTGAACGGGTCTGTGCGATGTCTAAAAGGCGAGATATGGTTTTCCGATCTCGATTTTGCAGCTTTGCTGCAGCCAAGTAGCGGCAACGCAGCAACTTGAAAAAAATTTTATGGGTAGATCGTGAGCATGTCTCAACACCCTGAAAGTTAAGGGAGCAGGAAAAAATCCATGTAAGAATAATGCCCATTCAAAAAAGTGTGCATTGATTGCGTCATCACTACGCAATAACTGAAAGATTTCGCAATACCCCCATACTTGCATTGTAATCTCCAATAGATTTCACATACGACACCTCCATAATCAGATCGAGACGTCTTCGGGTTCAACAGTTTTAACAAAGATAAAAAGTGTCCGAAAACTTTTGACCGCTACTGTATATCCACTCTGTGATTCTGCGTTTCCCATACAAGCTAAATGAAAAGGAAAAGTCCAATCGTAATATATATCCACGACAATGGAGTTATATCTTACCGACAACGAATCACTTGAGAGGAAGAATCGAAGTGTGCGTATGGGATATGCAGAGAGGAAAGCGACGAGAGCACCAGAGGAGAAGAGGGTTGCACGCTGAAATAGGAGGGATTACGGTAAGATAGAACCGATGCTAAAAAAGTAGTCCCCCCAACGCCAGAGAACGTGGTATCTGTTAAATCATGGTTGCAGTTTCTTTTTCGAGGGGGTCAAGGCGTACCGTAATCTACACTCACTCACCGATATACAGAATGCTGCGTGCATCGTACTCGCGAGAGAAGCAACGACGGGCACGAAATCAGAGGGATCGGGACGAGATTCGAGAAGAGCGAGAGTGAAGGCTGAAATGGGAAGAGATGGATTGAGAAATGAGGGCGAACATTTTCTGAAAGGAGGCTATCAGTGAAAGAGTTGCCGTTTTACATGAAGCTACTCACAAAGAAAAAACTCTAAGAGTTTGAAACACCATGTCGAGACGGAGAGTTTAAAACTATAAATTTCGAGAGAGTGCACGAAAACGAGAGACGCGTTCTATCATTTTCGCACGCTCTCTAACATTTTTATCTTGTTATCTAAATTATCTAACGTTTCAAACTCTCCGTCTCGACATATCAAGATTAGAGTTTTTTCTCTGAGAGTATGTTATTGCTGTTGTTTAAAATACCCAACCAGGTTCGGTTAAAAACTGATGCGTTTCACCATGGACATCTCGGTTTCATATAAGTCATAAGTGAGAAACTTTTTTTTTGTAAAATCACTAAACAGATCCCTTTTTGTACAACTTGTTCCAACATAACCCTCACCATCAAATCCAGCAAAGGCTGGATCCTGCTCTTCCTTCTCCTTCTCATCAATATCCATCTTCTCATCCTCCTTTTCCTTTTCCTTATCCTTCTTTTCTCCCTCTTCCTTCTTCTCAATCACCGATTCAATCACAGCCATTTCACTAGCCGTCATTTGAGCGGGAAGAGGACGACGACGAGGTTCTGTAAAAAAAACAAGAATAGATTGCATCATAGTCAACCAGCATGGATCATAGCTAAAAGTCACACGTCGAATTTGTGTTTCGCCTGTTCGACAAGACACACAAAAAAACTTGAAATGCAATTCCCCGTAGAATGTTAGGATTGAAACTAGGGACGGGCGTGTGATTTTTTAAGTACGCGATAATGCAGTACTACCTGCGACGCCGTTGGTCTCGAAATACCGTATACCTCTGTTGTAAATTTCGCAACTACTTTTCTGGTATTTCGGCGGTTTATTTCGAAAAATTATAACAGCTGTTGGATTGAGAAACATCAAAAGAATATACAAAGCACGCGATATTCACAGATCGCCCCGCAGAAACAGAAATAAACGACTTCGAATATTCGCGAATTTCAATTTTTTTGAATTAAATGCTAATTTCTTCAACATCGGTAGAATTCGTAGTGTAAATTATGGTTATCAAAACAGAAAATCGATTTGAGAGACCATAATTAAGAAACACGTCATCAAAGTTTCGTATTTTACAACGGGAAAATCACTATTTTTGCATTTTCTCGAAAACCGCGGAACGATCGAGCAATTCCTTTTACAGAGATACGAGTAATTGAACGATACAGCGATGCTGCGAAAACTAAATGCGATCGTTCCGCGGTTTATCTGTTATTAACTTTCGAAGTTTGCACAAGGGAGGAATACGGTAGCCCAATTTACTAGACTCTTCATCTTAGCTTTCTGTCATTTAAATGATATCATTTCTTTATTGCATAATTCACATTGGATTTATTGTAGCGAACTGGATATCGAAAACAAAAGACACAACGGTTCCTAACGAAAGAACCGATTTTCAGTTTGCGATTCATCAATCACAAACCTGACCCAGTCGCTGCTCCACTTGAAACCAATGGCGTCGCACAAACAGTCTCTCTTTTCAAAAATTTTTATTATTAATTAGACTTAATTTGTAAAATCGAAGTTGATAAGTCGAAATGCGGTAGAATAAGCCATCGAATGATCATACTCTTGTAATTTATTTCATTCATCGGTGTGCAACCCGCCCGTCCCTAATTGAAACTCATTTTCCGGAATACTACACGCGATTCTGCAATTTCTCTGATACTTGCTTGATGATGACGTCATAACTCACTTTTGGGTATATGGGGCAGTAGAATTAGTACACTTTCCATCGCCGCGACATCAGCCGTCGTTCGATCTTTGAGTTCAGCCGATGATCGACGAGTTCGATCGTCCCATCCACGCAGAATCATCTGGAATGAGGAGATGAATGGAAATACTGTTTTACTCTTTGCAGAACTGGAGTCAACGTGTTTCAAAATACAGTAAATACTTCATGGTGCCCATGGCTTCTAATTATAAGAGTATTACGATCCCCCCAATAATTTTGAGACATCGAATATTCCATTTTCATGTTTCACTCCAATACCAAAACACCAAATAATCTCTCTTAGTCAATTATATCCAGTCGCTTGTCTCCAAAAGAACCAACCATAAGTGCAGCAAAGCATCGCTCGTCGAAGAGTATTCCATTGAGACGAATCAGACAGCAGAGAATTCGGGCATTGACGTCACCGAGCTGAGAGATATTGCATCATAATTATGCAAAATGGCAAAACATATTGGCAGAACGTATTGTTCATTCTAATTACAACGGAATAACATACGGGATTAAAAACATGAAGAACACAAATTTCAAAAAGCAGGATCTAATGCTGAAACGAAGAAAATATACAGATAACATACCTCCTTGGTCTTCTCGACTTCTTCTATGAGTGCTACAATCTCTGCCTTGATTACTTCGTCAGTGAAAGGACGCAGTTTGTGAGCCTGACAAACAAAATATCTTTGTTGCATCGTCACTAGTCCACCGTTGGCCACACTCAGACACATCTACAGTACCCTACATCTACATCTACCATACCTCCAAAATGGCCTCCTCAGTCGCTTCTCTATGTCCCTTCTCCCTCTCTTTCAACCCATCCAATGCTGCTCTGAGTATTTTCTGTCCAGCCAGTCCCTCGATTCCCTCTCGTCGAGGAATCAACGCGTAGGTCAGACAGAGACCGCGAATGGAAGCGTCGCTGTAATAGAAAAGGATTAGATTGACTGAAAGGCGAAAATTAGTTAATTAATACAATATTTTAAAATGAAATCCACAAAAGAAACGGAAAAACAGAGATTGTCCAGCTATTAAAGTTACGGGAAATAACAACCAAGCAAGGATGTGGAAAGCGAGACTCACCGGATGAATTTGGCCGAAACAGCGTGAGGAATGGTCGGAGAACTGGCGCCAACCTACAAAAAAGGTTCATATTCATATTACTACATCAGTAACGTGTTATGGCACGTAAAAATATTTGTATTTAAACAGAAATTAATTAATTAAAAATAATGCAACAACACTAACAAGCATGTATGTCTTCCTGGACAGCAACTTGTCCTTGTCCTCTCTGCAGATTCTTGCCAACTGATCCACGTACACTTCAGTCACTCGCTTCTCATCTGTCAAACAACTATATTACACGAATATTACGCCATCACTAGTCAAAATATCCTCCCATGACGTCTATTTCGCTAAGCAAAGTGAGAAAATATTAATATACTAGGTACTAGCATCACTACTATCTAAATTGCATCATTCTTACCCGATCCATGGGGGAAATCGATGGGAACTCCTTTCCTCAAAGCGTATCCGACGATATTGAGCACGCCCAATTGCTTCCAGAGGGAAAGACCAGGGAAGTCACTGAGAGAAAAAAAATTAACATACTATTCGAACGGTGTTACACACTATTTAGATATGTTTTCGGAGAAACATATTTGGGTTTACAGTAGTTAGCAGTGAAAAAAATTCACAAACGTGTGGAAGAAGATCATGCAAGCAACATGGTGAAACCCCTCTAGACGATAACTTGTCCGATCCCTGTTTCACACTACGTATGATGTCAGTTTAAAAAGAAATAATTACAAGAGTAACCACTAATTAACAATTGTCAGTTACCCATCTCACCTCATTGCCTGTCCACAAATTCGCGACAGTTCTCCGTCCTTTGTCAACTCGACCACACTCATTTCCGATAGCGACGAGAGAATGTCCATGAATTTGACAGCCTGTGAGATTCGGGTTACGACACGTAGTTGATATCTCTCTCTCTCTCTCTCTGACTCCCATTGTGTTTACATTTCTCCATTATATTTCATAGATAGCCCCAAATAAAAATCATTTTCATTAATTTTTTATGAACAATAGTTTATGCGAAAAAGAGTTTGTCACTCCTCTCCCCATTCTACTCTATTCTCTCACTCACCGTCTTCTGAGTGTGCGTGTCAGCAGAAACGAGGAGGGGCACGAAGATTCCCACCAGTAGTGAGACAATTCTGCAAAGTAAGGGTTTCGATTTTCGATTTAGTTGTGGCACCTAATTGTCGCCGAACTATAAGGTCGGCACGAAACTGAAACACACCTAGACGACTTTTCTCCCACCGTTTCCCACCATTACCCATTAAAGAAGGTGTCCCACGAATATTTGGTCAACTGAGTTCTCACTGTGGGGCAATGGGGATCGAATACCCGATGAGAGCCTCGAAAATCGGAAGTTTCAGTTTTTAGTTTGAAGAAAATTATGTCCAATAAACTGTCCAAAACGACCAGAATTCCTACAGTATCTCTCATTGAACCTGCAATCTTTTCGCGGTGGGAGTTGGAATTTTGGGAAAAGAAGTCAGAGAAAGGGAGAGAGATCATGGGAAAAGAGGAGGGTGCGCGAGAAAAACCGCGCGTGCATTTGTGTTTCACTATCTTCTGATAAGAGAAATGAAACGTCGAACATCGGGGAAATAAAAGGTTGTAATCATTCGTGGGACGCCTTCTTTAAACTCCGAGGATAGTTCAGATTCAACCATTCCTTGAAAGCGAGTTCTAACACTTTTTTCAACCGCCGCCACAACTAATTTAGTCGTGTTTAAAGTAAGGATTAATATCTTTAAGGTTTAAGGTCAACTACGGATCGTCTAACCGTTTCTTCTCTTCTTCATTCATCGTTTCTTCTTCATCTTTCAATGGCAACGACAGTCTCTGGACAGACGTCGACGATTGAGACGACTGAGATAGAGGACCATCCTGCTGAAGTATAAATTAAGTCTTATAACTAATTTAAAAAGTAATGACTTGTTAATTTATTCGCGAGCAAGCTGGAAAACAATGGTGATTAGATAATTATATACCACATATTTTGCGTATTAATTGTTGCTTCAACTTGTCATTAAGAAGAGGCGACCCTGATTTTTTCACTGAATAACACATACTCTTCCTCAAAATGCAGTCTTTATATTAAAGAAATGTTTATAAAGTAATAACCAACCGCCTTCTTGGCCCTGAGTTGTTCTCTTCCCGCAAATACGACAATCATGAGTCTCTCCATTGCTTGCACTGCAGTCTCAATGGCACCAGACGACACTTCGTATGCAAGGCCAACCAGGATCTGTAATGACCCATCTATATTGAAGTCTCTCAGTTTACACCGTGAACTGGTGTTTCTACAAATAATTATAGGAAGCCAACTCGGTATACCGGCACTGTTATTTCCACATATTCTACCATTTCTATGCAATCCTCACCTCAACAAGAGCTCTCACGATCATCTCCATATGTCTCTTCAGAATTGCGCGAGGAAACTCCTCAATGATGTAGGCGAGTGCAATCGCGCCTGAAGGGGAGTGATGGCGATTGAAATTGTTCATAGCAAGCAAATCCTTCACAACTTGAAATTCCAGCTCATCATAACTGGTGACACCATCATACCTCCCGATCGTGACACGGCACTCGTCACGTAGCACAGATCAGCCAGTTTCTGCACGGTGTAGTGGAGAAGTGGCATTGCAGAGAACTGACAATGGGAATTATTATTATTCTCCGTATCAAATATCGTGGAAACACCCATTGTTCTAGCCTATTCAATAGATCCATGTAACTGCAATTTATCTTTCTCAAATCTAATTGTAACCTGAAAAAAATCAGAACGCAAAAAAATAAATTTAAGAAAAATATGTTTATATTCTTACCGTCAATGTGTCGCCTGCAGCCTGGAAGCAAGTGTCGCAAACGAGTCGCAGCATTACAATTGCTGCGTGCACGAAATCTTGCTAAAACAAAAATTTCGTCAAAATATATTGTTTTTCATTTCAAATTTATTTAATTAATTTCCGAGGCATCAGCACTGGAGTTTCAAGTAAGTAGTAAAATTACTGTGCAAGTTACGGATTGATAACAATTCCCATTTTGTCCCGCCATGTACCAGGCACTCAGTGGTTTCAGCGTGGTTATATAACATTGGTGTGACGAGAAATTTCAATTTTTTTGAAACGGCACGTTCATTATATAAAAAAAAATAAATATTTACCCTTATGGGATCAGCGAGTGCAGTTGAGATGACGTCAATCACAATCAGTCCATCCATGCAAGACGACGACAACGATGGAGCGGGCGGATCTGCATTTACAATAGTTGCCAATAAACCAAATAGCGCAACATAAGTGTCCGGATATTATAAGAACATGACGAAACCCGCATCCACGAGGTGGTATTTGCTATGAGATTTAACTGTATTTCGGAACAATGGAGGTGAGACAAATTTGATTTTAAATAATACGCCTTATCTTTTCAAAAACCATTGCATCATCCCTATGCAATCATGCACTCCTCCTCACCAATTTGCTCCAGAATCGCCTGTATCGTCAGTGTTCGAACGGTGGCAGTGAAGAATTTGATGTAGAGATGGCGAAGGTCCTTGCCGCACACAACAACTGAAGAGAGACGTAGTCAAGAGAGTTTCCGTCTAGCCAGGGATTATCTCGTACTACTAGTTGCACAAGATCAGTTGGTCACCATTTTGGTGATGCTCTTGACAGTGGATAAAAATTAAAATATAATAAAAACGCCTCACCTGCTATACCAGCCAGTGCGTTGACGTACACCGATCTCGCACTCTCATTTTGACTCCTGTAGATCTTCGCCCCTCGCAGTGTATCAGGCTTCACCGACTGTAATTGGATGCGTGGGAAAATCACTTGTTAGGAGTGTCCCCCGGACGGCCTATTTTGCATGCCAAGGCGAATTAAAATAACAAAATAATATTCAATAAATATATTTTTCCTGATCCATGTGGGTCGTCTTTGCGGTGGTCAGGGGAGTATTTGTATCGTTATTTCGTTAAACTGCCATATGGAATTTGAAGAATAACAATCTATACTGCTCTGTCGCAGTTATTAAAATTGTCATGAATCCCCAATCCGCATGCTCCCTCTTCACCCCTCCTCGACCCACCTCCAACTTCTTCCTAATCCTCTCCATTCCTTCCTCCACTCCAATTGCTTTCTCTTGAATCGCCGCCAACAACACAGATTTGCATAGTGCGGCTGCGTATCTCCTCATTGGGTCGTGGCTGGGAGAGACGGAAGGAGGCTGGGCAAGCAGACGCTCGTCCGTTTGAGTCGACAATCTGAGAAAATAGACGTTTTCAATAGAAATGACCTATAATATTTCGGTTTCACTTGCAAGGCAACACATTTGCCAAGTTCACTTTACAATTATCGAAGCACAAATAGGCCGTAAAAATCCACCTCAGTCCATCCAATGCTACCTTCACAGCCTCCGAAATGCACAAATCGCCGACGATCGAACCTGGGAAGTCGAATAATTACAAAATTATGTGTTTTCTTTGAATCTGCTCACAAGGAATCAACATGTGTTAAGCCAAACTCGACACATCAATGAACTATGAAACTAGAACTAGCCTTTAGGTACGTATTCGCCATTTTCAAATTGTGTTTTCTACTATTCTCATGACCCTTGCAATGAGTGTCCTCAGCCCCTTCAAACTAGATCCCTCATTGAAACACCCTTCTCACCACTTGGAACATCTTCCGTCTCTCCATTTCTCGTTTCCTCTCTCCTCTGCTCACTCTGACTCGTCTCCGCTGATTCGGCAGAAGATGAGGAATTTGTCGCACCGTTGTCTTCGTCAATCTAAATTTAGCTGCGATTTCATCATCACTAGGTAACATGAAACCAATCAGGATTTGAATCAATACCGTACCTCCATCTTGACCGTCCTCTCTCCCCCTCCTGCTGCACCACTCGACGGTCCTGCAGCAGTTGCAGCAGCCCCGGGTAGCTGCAGCTGCGGGGGTCGATCAAAGTGGACGGAGAGACAGAGGGGATTCAGTTCTTCCTCCGTCAGTGACGTCATCGGTTGGGGCTCCGCCAGCATCTTCCGGTTCATGCTGCCAAACTTACCGAGGATTTTGAGGGCGAGCATCGACGATTGCTGGTCCACACACTTGGAGACAACGCGCCATAGACCCTGAGGAGAGGAGAATTAGCTGTTTAGCCAGAAGGAGAAGTGAGAATTGAACAAGAAAGAATAATTGAGTGAAATGGCAAACATGAAGCACAAAAAGGACGTGGACTCGAATGTGATCACACCATAAATAAGTTTTTTTTCGAATCCAAATTACGGACTTCATATTTCATGAAGTTAAAACCTCTTCCCCCTCTTCTAGTATAAGTTTAGCTTGGGCAACCTATATTCCTAGGTCCTAGAACCACAGGGTCAGCGTGAATGGGTTAGACATTTTTAAGAACTTTTAACTTCATCATCCTTATGCAATCGTACCTGAATCAGCTGTGCTCTCACGGGCGCAATATGCTCGTGTAGATACTCTGGCTGCAGGTTGTCCACGCACAATTCGAGCGTTCGGAGTCCTGACAAGAAGTAAGATTACGGTACCTTTCCATCTTTAACCATACGCCTACACACTAGCGGTCTTTCACGGGTGATGTTGTGCCTCCGACTGAAATTACACGCATGTGCGTTGGGTTTCGAGTGATACGGGAGAGGTGAGAGTAAGCGATTCGTGTCAAAACCTCTGGTGGTGGTACTTTGGGACACATTGTGTTGGCCGGAGAGCGAGCACACGAGAGGATCCATTAGGAGAGGAAGATGGGGAAGAAGGGAGGAGAGACGCACCGGAACCTGAACGAGAGTTAAGCCTCCACTCATCAAAAAATTATAATAGTGGGACCCATGGTAAAGAATGTATTGAATGTCCCCTGTGCGGTGCACGTATATCTACATGATTTGAAACACGACTTCACCAAGTGCCTCTCATTAAAAAAGAATAATAATTAATATATTGGAAAACTGACAGTGAGACACAACTCGACGAAGAGTTCCCTCATTATCGTTCGATTTTGCCCAGCTTGCATTCGATTGAGAAATGATAGAAGAGAAGGAAGAAGGGGCAGAAACTCTTGGTAGCTGAAATACAACAGAATTCAACACCTGGCTTATTGGGGTTGCACCAGGACTACTTCCACTTTTACGTCAAGCCGCAGTAGTCACGGTATCACTTCAACTCTATCTCATAGACTACAACCTCGATACGGTAAGCATATGTATTGTCCACCCTACAGTGCATAAATCTACCGTAACCACCTTACAGTACTCACATTGACTGCACATCCTGACTACCTCCTCCAATCGATCGAAAGAGCGCCCTCAGAAGGAGGAAGAGATTGGTGGGCTCTCGTGCGCGAAGCGCGTGGTACATGGCGTCTCGAACGATCTGGTGAAGCCACGGCTGCAAAGATAACACATCGCATCAAAAGATATAAATCGTTATTCACATTAAAAAAGGAATCCCATGCGAGCACTTTAACAATCGCGTTGTAACACGGGACCTACTTGTCTATGAGACCAGTTTCCTATATTATCATAACTACCGTACTTATCCTCATAAATCTATATCATTAAATATATATATTTCCGCACCTTTATCATTCTCTCCACATTCTGACTGGCCGTGTTTCCCGCCGAATTTTGAGTGCACGAAATGGCAGAAAAGATGAGCTTGAACATCCGCAGATAGAGACTCGAACGATCAGAGTGAACTGAAATGAAATATAGAAAGTTCGGGCGAAACTGGAGGAATGAGGTTTCACAATACCGTTAATTGACAAAAACACCGGAATTATCAATGGTGCTTGGAACTCGATTTCTCATGCTTTTTTAAAAAAAATTTCCAGTAATTAGTCTTACCTGACATCTCGGGCATTCGTTTGATCAGATATTGGCACAGAATGCTTCCGAATCGAGAGCCCGTCTCCTGATATATATTAGTATCGCACTAATTGCGGACGCGTAATACACTCGTAACAAGAATATTACTGTGTGTTGCTCGAAATATAAGATGAAAATGTACCGGGTTGACGAGGAAAGCGTTGCACAAAATCTGGAGATTGGCATTGAAGGAAATTCGCTCGATCAAGAACTGAAAAAGAGAGACTCCAAAAGTTCTGGATTTTTTTACGTTGAACATTTTGCTCCTCACTTCTATGAAATTCAATGTTGTGTAAAACCACAATGCGCCTTGTCGAGCAACAATAAACATGTGCAACCGAAAACAATCCTACTTTTTAAAAAAAATCTCAACAACAGCCGGTCGAACTAAAGAATCATCAAATAACCGAATTTCAAGGTCTGATAAACAAACAAAGAGGCAGGCAAACTCACAGGAGTGTAGTTGATGAAAATCTCATTGAACACATCGGGATTGATGATAGTGAAGACTGCAGCCAGCATCTCGATCGTCTCTTTGTCGTCGCGATTGCTGCAGACAATTTTATAAAAGACAAGCTCATTCACATAATACACTTCAGCAAACATCTATAGACATCACTCCACCGTGAGACACGAAAAGGCGGGTTCAACGAGCACATTCCACCTACGGAGGCTATTTCACCACCCGAAATGATCTACCTATTGTAAAAATCTTAATTTTATTAATGCCTTCCACTGAAGTATTAGCAAGTCCACAACCAAATCCCCTCACTTCGTTCTCAACTGTACTCCTGTGGTCGTGGGTGTGATCATGTAGATGTCGAGTGCCTGCACTGCGTATTTGAACAGTCTCGCACACGTGTCACGCTCCTCGGCCGGCGTCAATGCACCTCCAATGATACAAAACCATTTATAAAACTTCCTTACATTTTATTGCTCTTTTTTCAGTATAAACATTCTCATTTCGATGTATAATACACAATATAAAGAAAATAAACGAACGGTCCGTCTTCTTTGTACATTGCAGAGAGCCGATTATGTACTTGGCCGTCTGAATTAGGTATCGCACCTGGAACATTCGGCCATTACCAGTAGTTTCATCAGATTGCATAATCACTAAGCAATAATTGCTCACCATATTCCTACATTCGATAATAGGCATGGGCGGTCCGGCAGCAGTCCACGTCGCAGCCAGCATACTGTCCACTGAGGAGTAGCCCTGAACACAGAAAGAGCGAGTATTACGCCAGTAATAGGCAATCGACATAACACAATGTCATCTATTTTTTTGCCGCAGGAGTACAGGATCAATTACAAAAGTATAACACAAATGCAGTTGAATGCATCCCGAAATCAGAAATCTCCGGGGGAATCGTTTTGATCCCAAATACACGCTGACATAAATGTTGCCCTCTCATACCCGATCAGGCTGTTTCATTGTCGGCAACGGCAGATCGGGGACGTTCATAGAGGGACGAGGCTCCAGTTCTGAGATAATTAGTAAATTAGGAAGAATGTACATCGTATTAGACCACCACCCCAACAGGTCTACCAAGCCTGGTCCAAATTGGTACTGGTGTTAAAACCATGAGTAAAGGGCGGTAGTCGCCGGCTGGCAACTGAGTGACTGATTATGTCATATATGAGGCCGTTTGCGAGAGAATCGATCAAAGTTCGGACAGTAGAAAAATCGAAGTCGAAGGAGAACATTGTTTTAGATACTCTCCAGGGTGCTGATTACGATGGCGAATATGTCATGTTATGCAAATCGATCTCCGAATTGTTATTCAAATTACAAAATTCCTCTCATTTCGCGTGTTTTTGTGCTTCCGAAAGATAGGGTCTTCAAACCACGTCGTGTAAATATTCAAATAGGATGAAATTGCATAGAGAATCTCATGGAAGTCTCAGAATTTCAAATTTCCGTGTATTTCACTTCCTCCTTGTCTATTTCTCTATGTTAAACTCAAAAAAGGAGTCTGGGAATAACACAGTATAACGAGAACACACACATCGTACTGCCTCTCAAATTTGTACGCTGTTGACCTCCGGAAAATAGAGTTATGAATTTTTAAATGAGTGAAAAAGCACCGATCTGACGAGAAAAATGGCCAATTAGCATCTAATCACCCTCTCCCTTCTCATTTGCCCGCTCGCTCGGCGTCTGAGAGTGCGAAATGAGAGGGCGATCGCATGCTAATTGAGCAGTTCTCACATCAGGTCAGGTTTTCCGCTCAGACTCACTTAGTTAATAATTCATAACTCTATTTTCCGGAGGTCAATAGCGTACAAACTTAAGAGGCAGTACGATGTGTGTGTTCTCGTCATACTGTGTTATTCCCAGACTCCTTTTTTGAGTTTAACTTAGAGAAATAGACAAAAAGTATGTGAAATACACGGAAATTTGCATTTCTCAGAGTTCCATGAGATTCTCCATGCAATTTCATCCTAATTGAATATTTACACGACGTGGTTTGAAGACTCTATCTTTCGAAAGCACAAAAACACGCGAGATCTGCAGAATTTTGTAATTTGAATATCAAGTCGGAGATCGATTTGCATAACATGGCATACTGACCATCGTGATCGCTACCCTCAAATCTCTAGGAAACCGTGTTTAACTAAGATTTTGTATTTTCACCTGTACGATCAATGTTGTGACATTGTTTGATTCTCTCGCAAACGGCCTCATATGTCTAGATTGCGTGCATACTGAAAAGCGCAATGTTCAGCGTATGAAAACATGCTGAAGACGTAACTACCTTTACCTTTTTTGACATCGTATTGTCTCATGAGCACTATGCATATTAATTTTAAGCAGCAAAATTTCGTTTCAAATGGCTCTCTTATTTGCAAAAAAAAAAGATGTTTTAGCGATAATTGACGGGAACACATCAGGAATGATAAGAGAGGGTAATATAGAAAAATCAACTCACCAGGCACTCCCTCCACTATGCAGTGCATCGCCGGATCGTCCAAGTCGACTTTCTAAAGAAAAATAAATAAAATTCATCGAGTTCAGGCATATCGATTCACCATGGCCCAAACTAAGCATAATGCAGAGCAATTTGTTGCAAAGAGGGGAGCAAGCAACCACGCGGATTAAAATATAAAGATGATGTTAGATATTTATTTAAAAATTTACATTCACGTAGGCATGTCGCCTCTCTTGCGACAGAATCTCAGTCAATCGATGTCGCTCTTCGGGATGCCTGCAAACAACATAGCGTCATCACTAGTTTCATACAAAATTATAATATGAAAATAACATAATTGTCGACTGAACAGTAATTGGAGACACCAAGAATGAATACTGATAGTGAAACGTACAACTCGCTGGCGGTAAACTCGGATGATCGAAATACGACGGCGTCGCCTCCAGATTGGAACATGAGGGGAAGATGGTAGAGAACGATCACTCGCAGTTTGGTGATCACCGTTTCGAGCACTCCGAAGATAATATCACGAGACTGAAGAGAACGAATAAGTGGGGGGAACACATATTACTTTGATAATCACGTTTTGTGAGCGAAATATTTTTAAAAACCGAATGCACTCAATTTCTCTACTTAGCTGAACTTGCATGATCGACGTTCGGGTTTTGTCGTAAACTGAGGGGAAAAATAATTTTGTAATTTAGCGAAAAAGAAATACAATACTAAATTTTTTTTAAAATAGAACACTAACCGGTTCGTTGTGCTTATTCTCGCAGGCGATGAAACTGTCGGTCAGATTCATTATGAGCCTGCAATGGTGCTGCATTTTTTTGCGTTTTTCATAGGGATACAAACGTCATTTTTCATAGGGATACAAACGTCCAACGACATTTGAATTCCACAATGGTTGATGATACGAAAAAAATATTTGTTACGTCTCAATATCACGAGCCTACCGTAATCCTCATCAAAAAGCTATCTTCATGCTACAGTAATGCTCACTCTTTCTTCACCCTACGATAATCCTTACCGTATCGACAGTGTATGCATTTGCGCCGGTAGCAAGGGATCATGCAGACAGCGAGAGAAGACGTATGTCGCACTGTAAAGATTCAATAAATTCATCAAATATCGCCCAATAATAAGCTATAAAAATATGAAACCACCTAGCCTTCTTAAACGTTGACGCCCATAGAGCATTATCAATGGAATTTTTAGTGGCTCTCTTTCAACAGAGTCCCGATATTCAGTATCTCTCATTGAATAAAGCCTACGAAGGATTATAAAGTGCAAAAAGTGCAGCATAAAACTCACTGGCAGAGTACTCCGTAGCTCAGCTGCGCTCTTAGATGATGCATCAAATCGGCCAGTTGCTCGTACATCATCTTCCTACAAACAATTACGCTACTATCGATATTTTATTTATAGAAAATAAGTCTCCTAATAGCATCTCCAATTAAATGAGAGTTGAAGTTTGAGAGTTGAAACTGCCTTGCATCTGGTCTAACCATACAACGACATTTAGGGAAAAAAATTAAAAAGTAATTGAATACCAAGTAAAGCATATCGTACCTGAGGGAATCGTTGGCTGTGAATGCCGTGCCTATCATAAGTTTCTCGGAGAAGAGTCGAGGGATGAAGTTAACGAACTTCCCACGGATCGGCTGCAATCACAATAAATAAATGCTAACATGTTAAATAATCATAAAACAATATCTAGAGTATGCTCAGCGCGAATGATAACATGATGCATGAAATTGTTGCTCTATTTTTCGTTCAACGCTATTGTAGAGCTACTATGATCCGAAGACGTAATGTCACATGCACATATAAATAATTGCGTCTGATGGCGAAAGTTACAGCTTCCCCTCACTCCTCACCTCAAATCCGAAGAAAACTTTGGTAGATCCGAGTAGTTCCTTCCTCTGATTTATGACCATCGTGGGACAAGTCTCGAGGAGGAGAAGAGTCGCCGACACAACTCGATCTCCATTCCCAATTAGACACTCGATCAGCGGGTTCTGCTGAGCAATCAGAAAAATTCGACATTAGTTCTTATAATAAATAAACTTTATTTTAAGTTGCGAATAGGTGTATTTATTCGTGAATCGTCATTTACTGTATTCCGCTGCGCATTAAGTGATTTTCGAAATGTATGAAATGAAATGAAAAATATATAGATACGTAAATCAACGTCACATGAAATTCAAAATTCCGGTGGAATGCATACTCGTTTCTGATATTTGTCATAATCATATTTACCCCCTTACTCACCCTGACAGATCCGATGGTTCGGATGAGCAGAGAAAAGAATCCGAGTGCTTTCACTTGCGCATTGTGAAACTCGTTGACGAGATCCTGATTTCGACTCTCCGACGATATCTAAAATTTAAAATAATGTTTAAAATTTAAAATAAATTTAAAATAAGGTTTTTTTAATTTTAAAAGTTTTAATTTTTTTTCGATTCACCGATCGATGATCATCTCCATTCGTTTAGTGTCCTCTCGGGGAAAGACTCGATGTAAACTGCCTTCTCTAACTGCCCTAATGTCAACTGCGACTCTCCTCGCTTCCCTCATTTCTCGTGGCGTAGAGAAACGGAGATAGTGAGTGAAAGTTGTAGACCAGTGCTTGAAAGACACTCCTCCTGACCCGTTCAGTGTAAACTCCTTCTCACGTAAAATAAACGTTCGTTGCTTTCTTTCCTCATTCTCTCCAATTTTCTCACTCCGCTTGTTGAAATCCCATTGTTCTCTCCAGATGGCTCGATTCATCATCGTCACCGTCCTCTTCGTCACTCTCGCCTACATCGGTCATGCGGCCCCTGTCGACACCAGTGTCCAGGAGTTCCTCTCCTCCGGTAGGTCACCACCCCAATTATCCTACCGTAGTTTGAATAACTGTCAGCACCACCCCCTTCATTAGCAACCCGTTGCAGACTTCACTTCCCAAATGTCGGGCATGGTCGATGGCCTCGAGAAATTTACCCCGGAAGATGTCGCATACCTGATGACCCTGCTTCGGGACAGCGACCAATTCAAGGACGAGAACGCCATACTGCTCAAGATGGAGAGAGACCGGCCGGAGCTGTACCGCGCCTTCATAAGATTCCTCCGCCCCTACTACGCAAAGATGCGCCGTCTCAACGCCGAGGCCCAGGCCTTCTTCCATGAGGTAATGGATCGATAATCGAGACTATCTAACAATTAGCACACTTGTTAGGTCGCCGTCAAGAGTGCCGCTCTTCTCAAGGACAAGAAGGAGCCCAGTCTCGAAGAGATCATGACTATCGTAAGTGTTTTCGTGTCTCCATCATCAGAGGACGAATTTAAAAGTTGATAACGAGTTGACATTTAATAGATTTTTATTCTTTCAGGCGCTACTCACCGCTACTCACTACGAGAAACTCTCAGCTGCCGGGAAACAATCGATCGAGGCCGAATTCCCTATATTCTCACGCAGTCTCAAGATCATCAAGGATCTTCAGCAGACTCTCAAGGCTTTCGACCTACAGTAATGCTCCAAGTAAATCTCCATCTCCTCTCACTATGATAACAGTAGTTTGAAGAATGAATGATTACCGTATCCCCGTCTTCCACCACAAATAACTGTCTCGTCCACCCGACACCCGATACCGTATCTCGTCCCTCCTAGAGCCATCAACACTCTCACGCTTAGTCCATAATGTGACCACATTGTAAGCAATTTAAATAAACCCATTTTGCACACACCTCCTCTTTGCGTTATCACCATGCAATTAGCCATACCTGATCTTGCGAGATGCGAACGTTGGTGAAGACGAGGAAAGTGTTCACCATCTCCAGCATCTGTGATTTTTTTTAATATCAGAAATCGCTCCTGAACTAACAGGGGGTGGGAAAATTACGCTATAATATGTTGGTGAAACAAAAATTCACTTTGATCAAAAATAGAGCAACGCTAGATAAGCAGTTTTCGGGGGTCGATAAATCAATGATTTTCAATTTTTTTTTAAAAAAACTAACATCCTGCATGACGGCTTGTTTGTACTGCTGGTAGATCAGCATGATGAGATGGATGACCTCGCCGAGCACTCTGACCGATTGAGAGGCACGTGGAATGAGTTGGAACTGGAAGAAGCGATCCAGTTACATCATAACTATGCAATACGTATGATTGACAACGAGTAACCCACGAAAGGAAACTACCATTAGATTGCTCGCTCCTGAGTTCTTCGTATCCAGATTCAATTGATGCTGCATGAAACACATCTGGAGTGACTGCAAAGGGGAAATTGATTAACATTCAAAACGATTCCTGAAATCGAGCAACCATTACACATATAGAGAAAGAACGGTATAAGAAGTGAAACAATAAACTCACAGTTTCGATCACGAGATCTTCTCCAGCCATTCCACTCGGTCTTCCCGAGTTCATTGCCCTGAAAAAACACAGTAATTACAAACCAACTATAGTAATACAATCAATATTTTTCGAAAAATAAATCAATCACCTATCGGCTACCGTAATCGTCACTAACCGTTGCTCGAACATTCGTCCCGTTTGTGAGTGAATCTGCATGTCATTGAAGCACTTCCGAAGATGGCTCATCAAATTCGTTACTTGCGCCTGCAAATATCGCAAATTTCAGAGAGATTATTAGATGTACAATCAATAATTCTCTATTCTACCGCACCTCAGGTGTTGGCGGACTGCGCGCCAATTTGAGGTGGTCGACCAGAATCTTCACTGCGAGGACCGCGTTCACCTGAAATTCCGGCGAGTTACTGTAACTATCGAGGATAAATGCTCATTTATCCAGGACCGCGTTCACCTGAAATTCCGGCGAGTTACTGTAACTATCGAGGATAAATGCTCATTTATCCTCACACCACGAATTCATTTCTCAAAACAGTTAAAAATCGATGTTATATGAGCAGAATAATATACTAAACACATACCTCATTGTCCGTTTGCACAATCTTCATCATGTGCTGTTGAATCTGCTTGGAGAAGTGTCGCATCACGTCGTGTCCCGTCGTCCGAAGTATGATCTCCAGCATCAATTTGCGCAATTGCTGCAATATCGATTGAAATACAGAACTGATCACTGGATATTTCCAGACTTATTGAAAGTTCCTACTCTTTTGTAATGAGTTCCACTAGCTATTATCGACAGTGATGCTCATGAGTAGGTACCGCAACTGCGGTTGTTTTCCGCGTTATCCTACTTACCGTATACCTCAGTCTTTTCACATTTGCTTCTTTTTATTTTCGCTAATTTGTATGGATTTCTACTCATTTTTGTTTTCATATATTTCTTCAAAGAGAAAGATTGTCCTATTACCTACCGATTGGTATGCACTATCACGATATGCGACTTTCTTGCGATTCGTAAAAGCCCTTACGCGTAAAGTGTTGTTGAGTTACTTCAGTTTTCTCAAGTTTTCTGGCGCCCGAACGGAGACCCCCGCATTAGACCATAATCTTGTTAGACTACTGCCTTCGGAGAGTAGAATTTCATTTAACACTAACCGGGGTCTTCGTTCGGACGCAAGTTATAGCGGGTTGAAGTAAGAATATTTGCCATTTTTCTTCGAAATCCGCACATTTTCCATTCTTCCTCGGTCGTTTCTAGAGACCCCCGTGCTGCCTTTTGATGTTTTGATAATATGGACACTGCGCATCGCATGAGCCTATACACTATGTCCACTTTTCGTTCGGGCGCATGTTATGTCGCCTCAAAGTTTACCTATCAAGTACACTTAGTCAGCCTATTCCTATGTCTTTCCGCATATTTTTTTTCCATTTTAACAGGATAATTAATTAGGTTCACCTTTAAACTATCGAATTTAGATAAATTTTGATGTCTATATAATCATACCCGCTATAACAATAGGAAACCGCGTGAACGTTCGAATGATACTACGAACGCTTCAAATATTACGGTATAGAGACGGTTCGCGTAGTAAACTGCTTTATTGTATTTTATTCAATTATTTTATTTTTTATTTAGTTCGATTCAACATTCTCGAAATATATAGAAAAATGTAAAATTATTGTCGTTTAAAGTGATTTCGTTTGCCTCGTTGCGGTCTCTACTCATGAGGGGGGGGGGGGGGGTCGGCGACCCCGGGTCGCCGAATTTAGGGACTTTGAGCATCACTGATTATCGATTAAATGTACCGTACTGTGCGGAGTACCATGGAAACTATTCATTCTACTGTAGATAGGTCATCAATTTAAGTGATGAGTGGAAGAAAAACAACGGAATTTCACCTGTGTATTGTTCTCGGCGATGAACTGAGCAGAGGTTTCGCTGAATAGCTTGAGGAAGCAACGGACTAGGCTTTCCATCAGAGAAGCATACTGTGGAAGTGAAGTAAAATTATCGAAGCTGTCCCACAGTTCCTGTAATATGTTGTCCTTAGAAAAAGCGTGTCACGAATATAAACTGTGCATTGTCTATATTGAAATAAAACACGATCATTTAAACGAATGGGTCATTGAGACTTGCATCAATAACAGCTGAGAAGGAGCAGAAATTTGTTGTACAACTTAGCAGACAGAAGAAACTGATAAATACCTGTAGAACTTTGAGTTTCGTGTCGTCTCGCTCGTTCTGATCCTGCAGTTTTCGTATGAGAACTTCGAGATCGTTTGTGCAGACTGGGCCCGGGCCAGAGATCTGAAATTGAGAATACTGTAAGGATCACTCTAGGGTTCGCTTATTGGAACATTCTTGAAATGGCAAGCAGTGCCAAGCACCAAACTATGGATGAAGGGACATGCACTAAACGATGAATACTTACAAGATTTTAGATAATAAAAAAAATAAAGAATAAGCAGACCGACCATGTCTCGCGGAAGGGTGGGAGTGGGTGCGAGTGCCAGTAGATTGCTAGAGGAGGAACGGGCTGAGGGAGGAGGCACAGCCACAGATATGGAGTTGAATGGAGAATTTGACGATGGGGTGGGAGGACCGCCGAGGCTGTCCTCGTTCCCACTCATTACTGAAAAGATAATGTGTTACAGAAGTGGAAAATATTTCACAGAAATGGAAACGCTATTAACGCGAGGAGTACATGGATACATACGTTTCAGACTTGTATATAAGTCAGCGGTACCTTAATCTAATCTTCTAAACTAAATATAATAACTAAAAAAAGAAAGGAGAGAAAACAGTCAAGTACCAACTGAACCTGCCCACAACCATCTTTAAATTTGAATGACGTGGGCCTGATCAGGCAATTCTAAATACTGGTCGTGGTCATGACCTACCGTATTTTCGACATTTTCTTTCAATCGAGAACTATCGTTATTTATAATTTTATTTATTTTATTATTATAAAATTGAATTCTCCTGTTTATTTCCGCTTGAAATCTTTTATTTTATGATATTTCACTGCCGCAGAATTTTGTCCTATTATGTACTTGCATTCTAGCTCAGATCAGCGATTACGATTTCTCAAAATTAATCAATTAAAAAAACAGTTTTCTCGCTATAATTTCATTTCTTCAGAGCTCTAGCCGACATGGCTAGCGACGCTTCCTCAACCGCGGGTCTCTTCTACAGCGGGCACGTGCCGACGAAGATCACTGCCGCTGATCACTCAGCCAAGGTAGCATTTGGAAGCTAAAATTAAACTCGTTTTTTTTTTCAAACTTGCCGTTTGCTATGAGTCCTTGTTTGCCTTCCCGTTATTCGTATTTAATAGTTATCGATTGATTCACTTCGCAGAATCTCCCGGATGCCGTGCGGGCTGAGCACTTTGACGTTCCGGCGACCATCGAGTGGCTAAGAGCAGGCGGCTACAGCAGAGTCGCCCTGCAGTTCCCCGATTCTCTGCTGGGCGAGGCAGTACCCGTGTCGAGAGACATCGAGACTGCCCTCGAAGGAGTGCAAGTGTTCATACTCGCCGACACCTCTTACCGCAGGTATTTATCTCGACCGATAATTTGTGCATATTTGTCTCACCTGTAGTTTTGTGACATTAAAAAAAAAGCAAAAATAAGAAAATATGAGCTGCTAAATAGCGATTGAATTGCGTCGCTATATTTATGTTGTTGGCGAGATTATGTTATTCTGTAGCATAGTCATGACGTAATTGCAGCCATAGATGGGCAAGGGTTGTTGCTGGTAGGTCAAAAGCGGGAGGGTAGTGACAAAACCAAGTGATTTTGAGCAACAAGCGATAGGATCTGATCCAAAATCGTAACGGCTTGAACCAAAGCCGGGAGGAATTTCGGCCAAAGCTGGAGGGTCCTGTTGCTGGCTACGTCGTAGTCCATTTATGAATTGCAGCTGCTGTGTAGATGAGGTGGCTGCACGACACGCTTCGTGCGACTCGATAATCCACTACGGCGACGCCTGTCTGAGTGCTCTCACGCAGAAGATACCTGTGAGGTATACAGTACTCTCATATACCACGGTGGCTCAAAAATTCAGATCCTCTACAAGAGAAATGAACAGATAATGGTCACGAGCGCAATGCGTAAATTTCCATTGCTTACTACGGTATTGCGATGAAAATTGCGTATTGCGATGGCTACATCAAGCATTATACCGTAGTAAGTGCAGCTTATTCGCGGACCGCTTTTTTATCCGCCTTTGAGCCCCCGTGTATACGGTACTAAGTAGCTACTGAATCCATCGATTTCTGTTTCTATTTTACCCTATTTCTATACTGTTCTTTGTAAGTGAACCGCATGTTCAGAAAATACAAAAAAAACATCGTAGGACCTTTTTTTCGGCGGTTGTTTCTAAAATAAAATTTTACTGCAGTAAGTTGATGTGCTATTGTACTTCGAGAGATGCCGTAATCGCGATAAATAATACGATTACCGTATCTGATTATTATTTTAGGTACGTCCTCGGTCGCTTCCCGATCGACTTCGACGCCCTCTCCCTCGCTCTGTCTTCCGTGTCTCTGACGGGTACGTGCCCGGTGATTCTCCGTTTTACGATCACCTGAAATGTGTTGAGCACACAATTGTATTAATTGTACGAACTTTTTGCTACATTCATAACATATATTGTTTACAGCTTCTATTGTCAAACAATATTGATGCATATAGTTAGAATTCTGTTACAGACGATCCTATTGTTCTCGTGACGGACACTCAATTTGCCTACTGTATCGATGCCCTCGCAGCCTCTACTTCCACTGCAATCAAGAGGTGAGAAGTATCTATTTTATCGATTTACAGATATTTGTTTTTTTATACTGAGCATAGTATTTTTGTCAAATTATTGCTGAAGTGAGCATCATCTTGAATGAGATCTAAAGTACGCAATTCAAGGAAGAAACAAGAAAGTGCCGACTAGGTTAATGCATATTAATAGTAACTGCGCAGTGAAAAACATGGTATGTATAAGTAAATTGCTCCCAGATCAGTGGAATGCTGTCGACTGGCTGCTAATGTGTATGGAGAGACGGCGGAGGACGTGGATCGAGCGTGTCTCTCTCTAGGGAGAATCCTCCCTCCCACCTTCGCAGAGATGGACAACGTCCAGTTGATGTTCGTCGGATCGCAGGTACCAGACGCATCCTTGTTTCACTCTTTCTAAGTATTTTGAATTTTTCTTCTAACTTGCTTTCTACTGGTTTTGCAGACGATAAACAATTACGCGAATACAAAGATTGTGACAAGTATGTGTACCAGGCGCATGAATGCTTCACGGCTCCCTGAAATATTGCTCTATTTTGGGCCCTCCAATTTAGTCGCTGCATTTCCTTTTGAGCGAAGAAAATGCAGCGATTAGATTGGAGAGGCTTCTTCATGAAAAAAATTCTTTGGATTCTTTTTAATTTTATATTCAACATTTAACAGTCGGGTTTCACTTATTTTGGCTGAAACTGTTTTACGATCATTAATCTCTTGAGGATTCCGCCCTTCTCCCTCTCTGGCTGCTCACACATCCGAAGTGCGCCCGCATCATTCACTACGATCCCACCACGCCCGACAAGTGTACGGTATCCGAGTGAGTGTTTATCGATTTTATAATTTACATATTATGAAAAACCCATTATCACCGGGGAAATTAGGATTATATTACACTGTAGGTGAAAACAAATATTACGGCGCCTATAAGAATTGTGTGGTTGAGGAAAATCAATAATTTATATCTATCGGATTACGGTGTGGGGTAGATCAAGCAACTACTGCTGCTTGCCTCAGCTTGAGCAGACGCCTTCTCGTTCTCCAACGGCGCATTAGACCCCTGTAAATAGGCGATCTCCTTTCTTGCACCTTTTCATACATTTGGGATTCCTACGGAAAGGATGCGTGTTTGCACGATGCTTACCAAAAAAACAACATTACACTCGGAGTATAATGTTGAGGCAAGCATCGTGGAACTACGATTGTCGATGTGGCACTTATTATGAATATCAAGCTCGGTAGTAATTTTTATTTCCTCACCTTCCGACGCGCATGCATTTATGTCTCACCTGAATCGCGTGCGGTACTCCTCTACTAGTCGATTAGAGGCATTGACACGAGTCTGCAAATGTAATATTATGTATCGTCGCCTATTCAATTTCCTGGTTTACTGTAGGTTGTATATACTGTAGACGCATCGTACCTGATCACTGTCGACGGCGACTAGTTCGGCGGGATTGATAACTGGCGGTTCGCTACCGTATCCTCCATCCTCCGCCGTCTCCTGCTCCTGTTCAATTGCCTCTCCTGCCTGTCCGAGGTACTCGTCCCTCGGCTCACTCTCTACAACGTCGGCCGACGACTGCGTCACGAACAGCTCGCCGCGTCTCGGACACGGACAGTAGATGGCGTCGCGGCCAGGAAGCCCAGCGGCGCCGCGCCCTCCCGGCGTCCCGTCGGCGCCATGAGTTCCATTGCGACCCTCGACGCCCATCTGTCCAGCCAGGCCGGGCGGTCCACGCGGACCCGGCATGCCTTGCAAACCGTGCGGCCCCATCTCTCCCTGAATGCCAGTGGGACCGGGCGCACCCGGTCGTCCCTGGTAGCGAATCGAAGGCAGTCCGTTGCGACCCCGCATACCGGCGGCGCCATCGCGGCCTCGCTCGCCCATGGCACCAGTGGGACCCGGGAGACCCGGGCGTCCCTCGGCGCCCTGCCGACCCGGATATCCGGCGTCTCCAGGAGGACCACGAGGCCCCTCGAATCCCATCTGACCCTGTAATTATTCTGTCCCACTGTCTGAACAATTGTTCAAAAGTTGCTGCGAAGTGTTTACAAATACCATGCGAAACGAGAATCGAGCGGGGTTTTCCGAGTCTGATTCTTGTCACTCAAATTTCCGTGTTTCTTTCCGGACTGTCTCTGTCGGACTGTCATAAGCATGTGCTATCTATTGGGTTTGTTATGGCACTGATAATACGTGATCAACATACGGGATCTCCAGGTGGTCCAGGGGGACAGCGAGTGCACGGCAGTGCCTGTATCATGGTGGCCGCCCAATGTAGACCATCTTGCCCATTGACACCCGGAAGTCCGTCGAAGCCAGGCTCGCCCGGCTCTCCTGAAGAGGAATGAATTTTGATAAACAAATATATCAACTATATGCTAATTGTGCCACAGCTGATTGCTTGAATAATTTAGACGTGCCTGATCGACAGGTCGATAATTATTTTCATATTATTATGATGTAGAACTGTAGGAAATATTAAATTGTAAGGTAGATTTTCTAGTTGTTGAAAGGCGGCAAAGGTGCATCCGTGTTTCCGCATGTTTACTTTTGAGAAGGGGATGTCCAGTTTTTAATAATTTACGGAATAATACTCATTTACTATTACTCACTTCAGCTCACAGCTGGCATCAATTTGGATTTCACGTAGTATGGTAATGGTTTACGGCTTTGGACAATGATGATCTTCGGCATATCGAGATTTATTCACCACTATAGTTTCTTTATTATGCACTGAGCGCCAACTCACCGGGTGGTCCTCTCGGTCCCGCCTCGCACAGATTCTGAGAGGCGCGAGATGCGCAGCGTGAGCACGCGGAACGATCGTTTGAGAAGGCGATGGGGGCAAAGGAGAAGGGATCGTTCTGAATATTGAGAAGGCACTGTACAATATTATTTTTGGGCAGAAGCAGTATGCATGTACATCAGAATCGATTAGTGGTCTCAACTTCCGAAGTTTTGATTCCGATAAATTCACATGATTCCAAACATACAGACCAGGGTTGGAGCGAGAGAGTGTGCAAAAGTGAGAGGGTCTCTCTCTCTCGATTTCACACACTCTCTCACTCCAAAGGCCTTTCTGTAAGGTTGACCGGCCTGTGGAATGATGTGAATTTGTAGCATTTATCTGTGACGTACCATTTGATCGCCCTCGTTCTGTCGTGAGAATCGATTGTTGGTGACGAAGTCGAATGGGGCGACTGATGGAGCACCATATGAACGACGAGATCTAGCAGATCTACGTGGAGGAGCAGTAGAAGAAGAAGAGGGGATGGAGGAGGCAGGAGGAGGACGGAATGAACGAGTGGTTGAGACCATCTCATCCCACGCGTTGTTGGACAGACTCTGGAATGGAGCGCATGATTCCACACTTTGATAAACCCAACATGAAGGGGCTTGGAGCGAAAGAGCGTGTAAAATCGAGGAGGAATCTGATTTGTTCACATTCTCTCACCCTGATCCTTCCCTATGTATGCGGTAGACAAAAGGAAGATACCGTACCCGGAACTCCTCTAGATCGGCGAATGCATCTCCCTGAAATCGGTTGATGTCGAGTAGGATGGATGCAGATGCGAAGAGTGAGGAGACGATGGCAAGAGTGCATCCGAAAAGAACGAGAGGAAGAGTGAAGGAATCGGTGGTGAGAGAAGAAGACTTGGGCGTCATTGTGGCATGAGAGGGAAGGAGTTGGCACGACCTGAGAGGAAGGGGAGACACAATGAAGAATGACCGGGGGAGGGGAGTGTCGGATAGGTGTCTCAGCCTATTCTTCCCCCCTCATGGCTCCCTCCCTCTCCCTCTTCTCTTCACCTGATCTCACCCTCCCTCTTCCCCCAATTCATTCTGGTGGAAATGTATTAGGACAAGTTCTTGAGGCGAGCTGTGGGGGCTGACCATATATCCATTTCGCTTTTTTGCCCACAGGAGCGCTTCCTTACTCGAAATCCATTAGATTGGGAGAGGGAGGAGGGGGAAATCGGAATGGGAAGGGTAATGAGCACATCACGCGTCGGAACTAGTACATGGGCATTAATCATAATTGTTACAACCTTACAAATTGTTACAACAATTGTAATCATTGTTACAACCGCCGGAGTATTCTTCTACCTTAATTTCTTACCGTAATGATGATTCGAACTGTGCAAGGACCCTTATTCGTGGCAGCACAAATTATTAATTTATGAGTGGCCTCTATCATAGCAGAGTCTTGCACTCTTCCTTGAAACTCCCTCCTAATGGTGATTCAACGGTGCCCTTGGACTAACGGCATGCGAAACCAGCCTCCCTTCTTGTTCGTCTTCCTGAGAGCTCTCCGGGGGTCCGGCCAAAGCGCCGCTTCAAGATCAGAGTGGCAAATCGGATTGAAAATGTGACAAAGAATATGCGCCCTTCAAGTGCAGCGGCAAATCGTATTGAGTGAGGAAAATAGAGTAGCCGTATCGCGGATTTTACTGGTACGATGAGATGTGAATGTGAATGGTCGAAGTAAATTGGAGTGACAATTGTTTATCGGTGTACGGGTGTTTGGAAAAGATGGATTGTGAATAGATGAGCGAACGCAGATTAGTTTGCGTAGAGGCGCTTGCGAGCTGCCGCGAGTCTTCGTCTGGCGACCTGAAATAAATCGATATTTGTATACATCATTGGACCCTCATTTCTAGGTAGTTCCGCAATGACTAGACATATTGCGATCAATTTAATTCGACTTTCGAGACAGCAAAAAAAACCGCTACATTATAGATACATACTTTTCATTTCAAAAGAGGTAATTTATTTCAGCGATTCCATATCCTTGAATTTATATCCCCCGTACTCACCTTCCTCAGCTTCTTCATGTATCCATCTCCACTCTTGATCTGCTCATCTCCATAATCTTCCTCCACCGCCAAACTGCGTGAATTAGCTCTCTTCGGACACGAGCAGTAGCTGGCATCCTGTCCGGGTCGACCCACGACTCCCTCGGGCCCGTCCCGACCCGCCGGACCCTGCTCACCATCTCTGCCCGGTGGCCCAACAGGGCCCTGCATACCCGACTCTCCGATGGGTCCAGTCATGCCCTGATCGCCAGGTCGTCCAACGGGACCGAGTTGACCGGGAACGCCGGCGATGCCGGGCGGTCCGTGTCCTCTGATGCCGTTCTCTCCTCGTCCACCCGGCTGTCCGTCGACTCCGTTCCCTCCAGGTCGACCAGCGTTGCCAATGGGTCCCTGTCGGCCAGGTTCGCCGTTTCGACCCGGTCGACCGTCCTGTCCCGGGAATCCGTCGCGACCCGGCTCGCCGATGCCACCATCGGGACCGGGGAATCCTGGCGGACCCGGTGGACACGAGATGCATGCGGAGGGTCCTTGCGAGACGAGCACTGCCATTCCCTGTAGAAAAATATCATTTGAAATGTTTTTCGAATGCTTTTAGCAGATCTTCCGATTCTTTCATGAAACTCATCGTGTGAAAGTGAAAGAGAGAATCACTCACAGATAGTCCGTTTCTGCCGTCCGGTCCCGGCTCTCCATTGTCACCGGGCGCGCCAGGCTCTCCGGGAGCACCGCGGGGCCCCTGCGGACACTTCTGGGCGCGAGCGAGACAATTACAGTTGTTTCTGTTGCTGCCACCGCCTCCGTAGCTGTTCCCGATTGCGCCACCATAACTGGTTGTGGTACCGTAAGCGTTGTCGTTACCGTATGACGATCGCTTGCCGCGTCCGACGCGGAAAGCGTCGAGGGCCGAGGAGAAGCCGGCGCTGGAAGCGGCGTCCGCGTGCATTGTTGTCCACGCATCGTCGGCGAGGGTCTAGGAAAGATTTGACTTAAAACAGCTTTTCCATCACAAACTGTTATTGGTACAACGATTATTTTCAAGACACTACTGATCTTCAATTGATGTTATTTTGGCCGCTAAGAATATCAGACAAAGGTGAAACGCACACTCCGCGGGTGATTGTTTCGAGCCTACGCAATTCGTTAAGCCTCGAATTGTGATTTTTTTTCGTATTGTATTGAAGACATCTAATTATTCCTTGATGGGAGAATCTCATAAGTTTTTTTTCACACCTTGAACTCTCCCAGCTCCATATGTGCATCATCTGCGAATCGATTGATGTCGTTGAGTAGATGAGCCATTGCGAGTAGGCAAAAGATGATGGTGATCGATGATCCGATCGAAGCTATCGTAACCACATGGGATACCTTATCCTCGCCCATGACTGAAGGATGCGGGGGACAGGGTAACTACTGCCTGCTACCACTACTCTTTTATACCGGAGTAGAGAGTCGCATTGTGGGATAGAAGGGGATGAAGGGGCGGATGGCGCCCTTCTGTGCGGGCGCCCCCGTCATGACCCTATTATTTACAATGGCTTCTCTTTGTGTGCCAGTGTCAGCGAGTTACTCCAATCCATCCGCTCACAGTTTGACCCCTGTTTTTGCCTTGCTCCCTCACCTGCACCTCTCCCTCTCCCCATCCCATCCTCCATCTCTCTCACTCCTATTCACTTACTCACTTACCCATCACCACCGGAACGGCTTTGTAATTTCTCTCCCTCCGTTGGAGGTAACTGTGACAGGCAGTTTTTAACGAGTGTGTGAAAGTTTACTGCCCGGGATCATTCCACTCTCACTTTTGTAACGAGACTTTCACTCGCATGTGACGTGTGGAAACACTCGATTGCAACAATGGAGGAAAGTGCGAGTTTATTCGAGTAGAGATCTCGGCAATAGCAGTAGCTAGTCTACGATCTCTTGGCGGCTCTTCTGTATCCGACGGATGCGACACCTGGCGCGTCAGTCGCGGCAGCCGCTTCCTCTGCGTACGCGGGCGGCAGCTTGGCGACGAGTTCGGAGGAGCGTGGCGGGCACGGGCAGTAGGCGCCATCGGCACCAGGCAGTCCAGCGTCTCCCTCCTCTCCCTCGATTCCATCCTCACCGGGGGCGCCATCACGACCAGCCTCTCCAGCGGCTCCCTCGTCTCCAGGCGCACCATGCGCGCCAGGCACTCCGCGTGCGCCTGCCGCTCCACGAGCTCCGATGGGTCCAACGGGTCCGGGCGCTCCAGGCTCTCCACGTCCTCTCTTTCCATTACGACCGGCCGCTCCGGGTCTTCCATTGGATCCTGGTGCGCCGTCACGACCGGCGTCTCCATCGGCACCAGGTGCTCCGGGCTGTCCATGACGACCGGGCGCACCGATGGGTCCAGGTCCGCCATCGGGACCGGCGGGTCCAGAAGGTCCATCGGGTCCGGGAGGTCCACGGGGTCCGGCGGGGCACTGGATGCATGCGGGGGCCTGCTCGGCGTATCCATTGGAGGACTCGGGGACGAAGACTCCGCCAGGATTGCCGTCGATACCGTCGTCTCCGTCGAAACCAGCCTCACCAGGGGCACCACGGGGACCGGGAGGACCTGCGATGGAACATTGAAAGATGAAAATGAGGGAATCGTGTTGTTATTGTTCTTATAGGATCATCACGCTTGTATTCGCAATACCACGCTCCGAAACAGACAGTATTGAGAAAAGTCGGTTGCGTGGGATCACCGGGTGGCGAGAGGAAGAACTAACCTTGCGGGCAGCGATTGGGCTGGTCGCCGCACGAGCAAGAACCGCCTGCCGCACGTTTGCCACGGAAGAGAGCCTACAAGAGTAATCTTGATAGATGAGGAAGGGATTGCTGTAGCATAATGTAGGCAACAAATGAAATTCCAATTGATGCCAGTAATTGGTTCAGATGAAAGGTGAACCTGACGGTTGCATGTTTCACGCTGCTCATGAGAACCTCACGACAGTTGCTTTTTAATTCATGATTTTCTTCGTAAACTAAATCTATAAATATGCGAACTGCACTGTGCCTACGTGTGGTTGCTTCCATACTCAAGGTTGTTCCTCGTATGTTATGCTATGGCTGAGATAACCCTCCCTTGCCCCCTCTCTCTAATAGGATGAAAGTGTGTGCGGGCGCACGGCTGACTGATCTCGCTGCACAAAATTTGCGCTTTTTTGTTGCTCACTTCCTAGTGATAGTGACACACTCTCTAATTTGCATGCTCTCTAGCAGGTGAGATGAATGGAGATGAGGTCAGATAACTGGAGAGAGAGAGAGAGAGAGAGAGAGAGAGAGAGCGCCTGTCTCCCTGCTTCTCAATTGTTTTGTTCCACGCTCTGACCTTGGGGGAGGAGGAGTCGGTAGCAGCTGAAGATTCAGAAGAGGGAATGGCGACCATTGTGAGCCAGGCGTCGTTCGCGTAGAGCTGCAATTTAGAGACGAATGTAAAATGCATTATTTCCTCTTGGATCTCAATCTTTGGGGTGAGTAGAAAATGATAATGCACATGCTGTAAGGAGGGGAATTGCAACATTTTCGTAAGTTGTTTTTAGAAAAGCGCAGTTGACAACTGCCAGTTGTGCTAAAGTGAGGACTTTTCACCCTCAGATAGATAGTATTTGTATCGTGAAGGAGGATGAAATAAAAAAGTCTAATTGAGAATTACATTGGCGTTGAATCTCAGATATGATGCAGGTGTTCGCGTGTTTCACGATTCTTATGATTGGCAGACAAGTAACACTTGTTCGATTACTGATGCGGTCTTATCGTAAACTATCTAAAGACCTTCTTTCTTGAAATTGTGTGTGAATTTTGTTTTCTATTAATATTGATGTCTGACCTTGAACTCTCCCAAGTCATCCATGAGTCCATCGTGGAAGTCGTTGATGTCGTTGAAAATGAATCCAACTGTAGCGAGGGCGGTCAGAATGGCCACACCCGAAGTGACGATGCCGAGAGAGATGAGCAGTTTGGCGGCCATGTCTGGAGATGGGAATGAATTATGCGATCTGATATTGATGATAGCGGAGGAACAGTGACTATGAGGATAAGAAGAGGAGCGGATTTGAAGATTTATTGGGGAGGGATGGGATATGAAAGCATGAAAACGAAAAAAAGTGAGGAGAGATCGTCGGAGCACCATTCGATTCCCAGTGAACCCGAATAGTTTCTTGATAAACGATTTCTAAACTAAACTAAATGAGTGGAGAGCTATCTAAGGTGTTTGCTTGAGGGCAGTGGGAGAACTAAAGAGTCGATGGGCGAAAGACGCGTGATTGAATGCAGTAAACGACTGAAAGGTCGTTGCGGCAGTTGTACTCTCGAGTGAACGACCACTGTCTTTTATACTAGGGGGAAGAATGGGAGACCCCGAGGGGACATTGCAACCCCCCCCCTCATTACTCATTCCCCATACCCTTACTCCGCCTTTTTCCACAATGGAACTCTCTCGATTAGACGCACTCTCTCAGCGGTGAGACGATAGGCTTTCATGAGGGGCTTTCTTTGTTTCGCACGTTCTAGGAAAAGAGAGAAGTGGGAAGAAATTGTGGAAGGAGACAGATCCCGAAATGTGTAGAGAACGAGACTGTCGATCATGGGGCAGCTTGAGTGTTTGATTCGTTTTCTCACGCTCCTCTGGTTCGCTCGCACCACTTTCGCTGGGGATTGACAACATGTAACGTAAACACGAAACCTAGAATACCCAAGTGGCTCAGGTCGCACTTTGGCATAAAAGTTTTTGTTGTGTTTTGTTCTTTCTCGACGTCGATAATGTGAATTAGAAAGTTGATCCATAAAAAGATGGTCTGTTGTCCTATCGGCGTTGGCTAATCTGACCTTGCTCTCTCATGCTTTTTCTTGTTCCTTTCCTCATTGGTCGCTCTCGACTTTCACCTCTCGGCTGTGCTGTAATGGTCGTCCCGAGTGGAAATAATAATGGGAGAGAGTGGAGAGGATGATGGTCGAAAATGATCATAGTTTGCCAGCGGCATGGTTAAGCTGATGTGCAAGAGTGTGCGGTATCACTAGCACACACTTATAGCGAATCGCCGCCTTTTGCACATTTAATCTTTTGTGAAAGTGATCTCGCTACTATTGAGGAGTTTTATTCTAAGAATATTTGTAGTAACTGTGAAATTCGAAGTTGCACTTGCACGGTGTGTGACAAAATAAATAAAATCGCTTATACTGAAGCTAGAAGTAGTACTACGAAGGCACGGTTTTATTGCTGAATCTATACACATAGGAATATTAACTAGCGGGGTGCGTGGAGGTTAAGCGCACTACGTTTTCAAAGTACGGTCCAGGGGGACTTCAGTCGCCGGGTACAGTTCGGTCCAGGGGGACTTCCGTCGCCGGGTACAGTTCGGTCCAAGGGTACTTCAGTCGCCGGGTACAGTTCGGTCCAGGGGGACTTCCGTCGCCGGGTACAGTTCGGTCCAACGGTACTTCAGTCGCCGGGTACAGTTCGGACCAAAAAGTTGCCACTACGCCACTTCGTGGCGTAGTGGCAACTTTTTACCTGACCCAAGGAAGTTTGGTTACCCCAGCGAATTTTTTACTGTAGGTTACGGTAGCACTTATTGATTTATTGATTTTCGTGTTTTTGACAAAAATCATGTATATGACCCAAGGAAGTGTGGTTGCCCCAGCGAACTTTTTACTGTAGGTTACGGTAGTATTTATTGATTTATCGATTTTCATGTTTTTGAGAAAAATCATGAATCTGACCTGCGGTCTGACCCACCGTACTCATCGGAGGGTACTGTAGGTTACGGTAGTATTTATTGATTTATCGATTTTCATGTTTTTGAGAAAAATCATGAATCTGACCTGCGGTCTGACCCACCGAACTCATCGGAGGGTACTGTAGGTTACGGTAGTATTTATTGATTTATCGATTTTCATGTTTTTGAGAAAAATCACGAATCTGACCTGCGGTCTGACCCACCGAACTCATCGGAGGGTACTGTAGGTTACGGTAGTTTTTATTGATTTATCGATTTTCATGTTTTTGAGAAAAATCATGAATCTGACCTGCGGTCTGACCCACCGAACTCATCGGAGGGTACTGTAGGTTACGGTAGTATTTATTGATTTATCGATTTTCATGTTTTTGAGAAAAATCACGAATCTGACCTGCGGTCTGACCCACCGAACTCATCGGAGGGTACTGTAGGTTACGGTAGTTTTTATTGATTTATCGATTTTCATGTTTTTGAGAAAAATCATGAATCTGACCTGCGGTCTGACCCACCGAACTCATCGGAGGGTACTGTAGGTTACGGTAGTTTTGATTGATTTATCGATTTTCATGTTTTTGAGAAAAATCATGAATCTGACCTGCGGTCTGACCCACCGAACTCATCGGAGGGTACTGTAGGTTACGGTAGTACTTATTGATTTATTGATTTTCGTGTTTTTGACAAAAATCATGTATCTGACCCAAGGAAGTGTGGTTGCCCCAACGAACTTTTTTTTAGGTTACTGTAGATTACGGTAGTATTGATTGATTTATTGATTATTGATTTATTGATTTTCGTGTTTTTGACAAAAATCATGTATCTGACCCAAGGAAGTGTGGTTGCCCCAGCGAACTTTTTGAAGGGTACTGTAGGTTACGGTAGTATTGATTAATTTATTGATTATTGATTTATTGATTTTCATGTTTTTGACAAATATCTGTATCTGACCCAAGGACGTTTGGTCGCCCCAGCGCAATTGTTACCGTAGTTTCGGACGGGACGGACTCACAGACTCACTCACTCACAGACAGACAGGGCTTGTCGTTTTAGGTTAAGTAGTAATGATATCTTTGAAACCTCGATATATATGCACGATGGTGTGATTTTAAAAAAAGAGAATAAAATAAATTTCCTTTCAGTGCTTCTTCATGGCGCGGTCTCCGCCGTCGTCTATTTATGGTGGAGAAAGTGAGAGATGCCAACACAATCGGACTCGTCGTCGGTGAGATTGCATAGGAATGATGACAATTATAAATTTCTTGCTTCGAATGCACGCTTCACTGTAGATTTGGGTTTCATGAGTGGTATAAAATGAAAGTAATTGGGACAAAAAAAAGTATGTTCTCTATATCCTTTTTGTGTGTTAAGAAAATAAAAGAAGATATAGGAATCGAGGGCATCACATTATTATTCCGTAGTAGTTTGGATATTACCCCTAGAGCAAGGATAAGCATGTAGGAATACAGTTGCCCATTCATTCGGATTTTTCACATTAAAGATCGCGTAGTAATGATGTAGTATTTGATTTATTATCTAATATTTATTATGTGTCATGATGAAAGAAGGGACACCCCTTTTAGGAACTGTGGCAGTAGCTGGCCACAGAGAGGCCGTGGGTCGAATTCGTACGCTTGCCCGGGCGGCTGGCAAGAAGGTCTACGTAATCTCGGTTGGAAAGGTCAGTTAAAAATTGTAAATGCGTAGAGAGATTAAAAAAATCTACCACGGTGCAGTCTGCCCCTTGGCAGTTCGTGGTAGAACATCATGTTGGCCATGCTAGATTCGTGTTTCACAGATTGAGCAAAGCTATTCCCTAAAATACCACCCCATTAGCTCTGTGTCAAGTTCGTGAAAACCGAAAAAAGCACAAAACGATTATTATCAATTGCTATTCCATTTCGTATTTATTACCTAGTGATGATGCAATCATCGTCTTCTTTTCAGGTAAACGTGGCCAAATTGGCCAATTTCTCAGCAGACGTGGACACTTTTGTGTTGTTGTCGTGTCCCTTCGGAGTTCTTTTGGATACTTCGTCATTCGACAAACCAGTCGTGTCATTGTTCGAGGCTGAAATCGCACTCAACGACGGAAAGTTAGTTGCCGTTTGAATAATTACATTTCTTTATTAATTTACAGCGCAAAATATTTGTCGTTGTGTGAAAAGAGTCACGCGATCGGTACTTGAGTTTCCGTTATTCCTCTTTCTCCGGCAGCCCGGCAGATTGGTGTCGCGGCGTGTTGATGTATTAGTTTGGGAATGAAATTATGTTGATCTGCTGTACGGTTGGTTGACACATTACACTTTTTCGTGTTGAGGGAGGTAGTATGAGAGTTTTCAATGAATAATTTATGTATTTTTTTTCTCTCCAGAGACTGGATGGCACAAGCAGGATGGACCAGCGACTACACTGAGTTCGTTAATGGTTCGTAATTAATTCCTAAATGGGCTTTACGCGAGGTTGTTATTAGCGACCGTATCAACATAGAAAATCTGAATTAGTTGTAAGCAATAGAAACATGTGTAATAATTTTCCCGAACAGAAAGAAGAATTGGATTTCGCTATTCTTTGCTTGAGGGATCATGCTATCCTGTAGCCAGGATTCCGCTATTGCGACAGATTTGTAATGAAAATGTTTTGCGGAGAACTTTTGAGATTTCAGCCATGGATTATTGATTTAGAAATAATAGTGAGATAAAAGACCATGCCCTTGCATTATTTGACAGCCAAGTCGGGGACGACGTTTGAGAAAACAAGTAAATAACTCTTCCATCCGTGAGTTCAAAGATCAAATTCCATTCCCCTTTTTCAGATTGTATCACTTCTCGTGTTTCGGGTGACGACGACACTCCCGATGTTTCCCTTGTGAGTGGTCGAGTGAGAGTGAGACAAAGAGAAGAAGGAAAGGAAGAAGAAGGTGGAAAAGAGGGAACTGTAGCACTGTGGAATGCTGGTTGGTTTGATTTATTAGAAGAAATTGACAGTGGAAGTGGAGGTTTTGAAGTCAGTTAGAATGAGAACTAGGTAGTTTGGCGCTAAAAGGAAACGAAAAGGCTCCGCTTTATTCGAAACACTGTTTTTATTCAATTCGTGTTTTCAGGTAATTACTTCGAGGCGCGTTCGTGGAGAGGGTTGGACGACTCGATTAAAGTGGGAACGGTGAGTGGAGAGAGGAGAGGTTGAGATTGCAATAGTTATATTTTAAAATAAATGTTTTACTAATGATAATGGCGACTAAGAGTATGGAGCTTTGCTAACTCCTGCCTCATTCGAGTTTCAATGATACCTCAAGTCATTCTCGATTTCTCTGATACTGTTCTGTTCGCCGTGGCGTTTCCGAAAGTAAAAAAAAATATTCGAAGTTCCGATTATTTTCCGTCTCCACATTTTATAATCTGTCACAGAGAATTATAAAAATGAAAACACATGGCCGCTGCGTTTTCATGTTTCAGCAAAACATCAAAAAGACAAGCGCGTCTGACGATAATGTTGATTACTGTGTCACCTCTGGTAATGATATAAAACGGGTAAAACTATTATTTCCAAGAGGTTGTGTCAGTTTAGTGAAACTGGCAGTTTTTTTGAGGCGTTTCTTCGCTCTGCCCACACATTTCTAGCAATTAAGATTCTGAATGTTTCTTTTGCAACATTTCAGCACAATATATTTTATTTGCAGAGTTTTCATTTTTTTCGCTAATACTGTGTGTAATTAATATCTATTTGATCATCTTAAGAGTACATTGAATATCAGATGTATGCGTGCACACATGTTTTGTGATAACAAAGTATTTATTACAAAATCATGGAAAACAATTGTTTAAAGATTTTCCATTTTTTCTTCTTCTTTTTCGATTATCTTCGTTGATGATGAGTGACGCTGTTTTCTTGCACGACGGTACTGGAAATAATTGTTTGATTATTACAGTATCTTAAGAACAAGGGACAGTATGATTCGTACTGGCGAAACTGCGCATTTTGCAAGTCACAAAACGCGTAATTCTCGTCATTCATTGAGCGCTAAAGGGGAGGGATCGGTTGAAACTGCGCATTTTGCGAGTCACAAAACGCGTAATTCTGGTCATTCATTGAGCACAAAAGGGGAGGGATCGGTTGAAACTGCGCATTTTGCGAGTTACAAAATGCGAATTTCATTTGATTCTCCCTATCAGAACAATTGTGCGAACAGTTATCACGCGGTTATAACTAACACCCACGTGGTACAATTATGCAAGAAGCTGAGTGATTGAGCGTGAGTGCCTTTTAAAAACAATTTTATCGGAACCTGCATGACATATGACTCATGAAAATACCACAGTGATCAAACAGTATACCCTGCTTTCATAGTCTGTAATGGGATAATGTAATTCATAATGGGATACTGTTACTCGATCCTACCGTAACGCGAAAGATTTAAATTGAACAAATTGACTGGCATAATGCTGATCTGGAGTAGCCGTTGCCGGATGGGGATCCCGTTTCTCACCTATAGCTTTATCGGATACGGTAAACTTAGCGTAACCCGGATTTCTAAAATTGAGTAAATCGATTAAGAATATTGTAGGAGGAAAATACGAAATTGCGCAAAATTGGCCCGGGACTTGCTGCATGATTTAGATCTCGTACGTTATCATAGGTCAATTCGCTCAATTTCACAATTCCGCGTTACAGTACGATTGATTATGGTAGTTATTTTTGTTGAGGGGCACCAGGTTGAAGAACAGTATTCCACTATGGGCTCGGTCTTGTTCATCTTCAGAAACTTACATTATATAAATTGGGACGAATAGTTGCAACAGCAAACCACCGCAAGAGGAGATGAGAGAACGGAGGAATGTGAAATGATTGGTTACTAATTTGGTTATATTTATTTGTGTCTAACTCATTTCACTGGACTCACTCACTGATGCACGGTCGTCTCGCTAAATCCAAGATCACAAATGTGAGTATCGCTTGTAAATTATCACTTTAGAACTATTACATTACCTACGATCTTATAAATTCGTCCCCCCGCCCTCTCGCTTGACTTAAAATGGAAAATATACATTAATGTGTCAATCGGGTTTCCACGGTTTTTTAAAAGCAAACGTTCTATCACTTGGCCTCTTGCATAATTGTACCACGTGGGTGTTAGTTATAACCGCGTGATAACTGTTCGCACAATTGTTCTGATAGGGAGAATCAAATGAAATTCGCATTTTGTAACTCGCAAAATGCGCAGTTTCAACCGATCCCTCCCCTTTTGTGCTCAATGAATGACCAGAATTACGCGTTTTGTGACTCGCAAAATGCGCAGTTTCAACCGATCCCTCCCCTTTAGCGCTCAATGAATGACGAGAATTACGCGTTTTGTGACTTGCAAAATGCGCAGTTTCGCCAGTACGAATCATACTGTCCCTTGTTCTTAAGATACTGTAATAATCAAACAATTATTTCCAGTACCGTCGTGCAAGAAAACAGCGTCACTCATCATCAACGAAGATAAGCGAATATGAAGAAAAACATACTAACAATAAGACAATTGTTTTCTATTATACTGTAATAAATTATGTTTGTTGATGGATAACAATGTTTTTCTTATTGCAAAACAGTAGATTACAGTAACACGACAATTATGAATAGAAAAGGAATAATATTGGATAAGTGAAAAAAATACACTTCGTTGTGCAGATATTTGCACTGGAAACCAATGAAATCAGAAAATTTACAATAACCTGATTTTTGAGGATACACACCTCATTTAACAGTCAGTTTTTCAAAACTGCTTCAACCTCTTGGAAATAATAGTTTTACCCGTTTTATATCTAATTCGTTCAGGATGTCGATGAGAGTACGGCGATGCACGAGGGCAAAAAGGGACGAGCTGCTGGATATGAAAATGAACAGAGATGATGGAAGATTGAGGAGAAATGAAGGAAAACTCTCTACATTTCACACACTCTCTCGCCTTTTTCATCCAAAGCTGAAAATTAGCACCCAGTGACCGTTGATTGAATCTAGGCTGAATTGTATTTGGTGATCGAACTCTTAATGTCTTACCGACTGTTTCGTTTTTTTTTGAAAATTGTTATGAGTATATGAGCAATTGATATTTCGATGTTAATAACTGTTGTGGCAAGGAAAATTTATCAGATTACCTGCCCTACTGTATTTTTGTTGACAATCAGATGTTGAGAATTTTGATTGATAGTTTGTTTTTGTTTACGTCAGGTTACTGCATTGTTGTTTGTTCAGAAAAAATTTTGATTTTGAAATTTTTTTGATATTTGATTATTGCACAAGGGGCGAGATTCTTGAGAACTTCGGTTTATAAATCGTACCATTTGCCGAAAATTTAGTGTTCCACGAATTAAAGTTAAGTGTGGAGAATCACTGATTTGATGTATTTTCGCACAACATAATAGTAACATAAAGTCTGCGTCTTATCACCCAAATTTGGACTAGGCCGGTTGTTGCTTCACGAGTTTTTGAAAAATTGTGCAAAACGTTAGGCGATATTGGCATAGATTCGTGTTGAACTAAACCAATAATCAATATTTATTATCCAAATAAAACGAACTCTCGGAAGTTATCGTTGGCACTCAAGAGAAGCGACGATGGGGACAATCGATATGAAACTGGAAGAGATATTTATGAATATTTTTTTTATTTTACTCAATTTGAGGGCACACTTCGAGTGCATGCAATTTCGCCGGTCAAAGGAAACGCCATCCAAGCTCGATTAGTTGGGCGAGCACAAGTACAGTTTGAAGGGGTCGGCAATCTTTGTTCTTTTTTATTCCGGCCTTCCTTTTCCTGGTCGCTTCAGTCTTTTTTCGTTCTGCTGTACGAAAATGAGGTACAGACGAGATGAGAAGCGTTTGAATCCGACTATCGATTCTTAATTATCGATCGAATTTCAGGATTGTAAAAGACGCTTCTCCAAATTTTTGACGAGTCCCGTGAGGTGTGGAAGTATCGAACACTCGGGAAATTACTTGAAGTTAAGGTAGACACACTCGGTTAACTCCCTCAGTACTTGGGAGTTCCCTCAAGACACTCCCTCAGGACATGCCTAGATTAGATGCCTTTACCTTTCTTTTACCTTTATTCGATTAAAAATTTGAAAATGTCCATTAATAAAGTACAATTTTCTCCATTCTCATATAATACTCGTGAAACTAGAGTGGGCCTGCCTTCACAAAATTGCACCTACTTCATTGAAAGACCAACTATGAACCAACTATTATTACTTGATTATGCTATCTACATTATCAATTTGTATATTTTAAGCCCACAGAACATTTGGAGGAGTCGACATCACCATGTGTAATCTCACAACTCGTCCCCTTCCGGTTTCGTATTCCCGATTCGGCTCCAACTTCTCTCGCGGTACCGGGAGTTCCCGTGACGATACGGTACTGTATCGAGGTAGGTATTTATTTTTTAAATAAACTATTTGCTTTCTAAAATGTTTTATCAACATCATGTACTCGTAAAATGCTCAAGCATATTACTAGTGCATGATGTTGTTATTCAAAGCAGAACTCCAGCAGCATTGAAGTATTCTACTGGTCTAGTGTGACACGATACTTGTGAAACACTGATTCTGTATTAAAATTTTTAAAGAAACGTTATTCATGACCATTTGCACTCCTTTTTTCATCTATTATTTTAATTTACAACTTCGTATTCTGTATCACGAACAGCCAGTGATGGTCGTCCGTCCAGTTTGTGTTTCTCGACCAATTTCACAGGGAAGAACCAATCACAGCATTCCAAACGACCAGAAAACGAAACCGTGGTGTAGTGCGCCAAAGTACAGTACACCACACCACTTGCCGCGGGCTAGCAAGAGATAATCATAGGAGAGGGATCGAACTCACGACCTTTTGGCCTGGAGTTGAGCTACTTACCAACATACTATATGTGATCATCGCTTCTTTCCCTCTCATCTCTCCTATATCGTTGCGATGCGCCGTATAAAGTACACGAGTATGCTAATGGTCGCAGTTTGTCGCTCTCAAAAATCCAATACTCCGATCTGTGGAAAGGTGTTCTGGTGTCTATGAGAGTGCTCTACAAAACGCAATCAATAATTTATTAGCAAAATGGAAAAGTGATAAAAAACGACACTTTTTCTTCTCTCTTTTCCAATCTCTTCCATCTTGAGTATACGAGAATTCCGGCCTAAGGCCCACATCTTGATCTGAAAGTGCACGGATTACGGTAGCCATATCGATTGACATTCAAACCCCTACGATTACAGTAGAATAACGTGAATATATGCATTCACTGGCAAATGTCGAATGTTTTTCGCACTAATCGTCAAATTCAAGTATAATAGTCTGCTCACCTCCTCTCTCCTACTCCTTCCCTTCCCTCTTCGCCCCTCAGTGACAACTCTGGCCTTAGGCCCACAGAATCGTCAACGCTGTGGTTTCTGAAAGTGCACGGATTACGGTAGTCTTATCAACTGCCATACAGACCACTACGAGTACGGTATAGGAATGGGAATAAATGCATTCTATCGCAAAACTCGCACACTTTTCACTCACCTAATCGTCAAATTCAAGTAGAATACTGTGCTCACCTGCTCTCTCCTCCTTCCTCCCGTCGATCTTCCATCTTCCTTCTACGAGAACTCTGGCCTCGGGCCCATAGAATGACAAATCCGATCGATCTGAAAGGACACGGGTTACGGTAGTCATATCGATTTAGCCAAAAAAAACACTACGATTACGGTAGAGGGGGGCAATATATGGTTTTAATCAATAATTGCGCGTGCTTCCCTCACTAATCGCTTGATTCAAGTTCGAGTAGCGAGCTCACCTCTCCTTTCCTCCTTCTTCTCCCATATTCGCCCTCCCATCTCATACGACGACGTCGGCCCAATGAGTCGTCCATTCGATAAATCTGAAAGGAAATGGGCTACGGTTGTGGTATAGATAGAATCACAAAACACTACCATTACCGTAGAGCCAATATATGGATACGGTAACGCTTATGCTACAAATTGATTCGATTACGGTAGCACAATAAGGTGGAAGGGGGAGATCATCAACCGATCGTTTACATTGCCGTTTATGCTCTTTCCGTCAGTTTTAAGTGCAGTGCGCATTTTGATTTACAAGAAAATGAACTGATTTTTAGATTAATAAAATAGGTCTATTAAAGATAATTCTGTATAAAAAAACAATCCTCTCATGTTTTGTGCCAAAGAGATATTCTAAGATTCTATAGATGAGAAGATACATATTCTAAGAAGGCTACCAATAAAAAAACAGTATTTAGCCCGTAATATATTCTGGAAAGCGCGGACTTGTTTCCAGATTCTGGGCATACTGTGGTATTATCAATTTTCTACGCCAACTACTCACGAGTCATTTTATTCACATAACATACTTTAGGCAAATATCCCGGATTTTTTGTATGGTCTCGATTAGATATTACCTGAGAGGTAGTTTCTCTAATACCGTAATCATGAAATATGAAATACCAAGGGTAGACAACGTCTGATTGTGAGTCCACTGGTAACTCTGAAACAGCATCCTTGTTATGTAATGCCCAGTTGTTTTGCATTTCTACTTCTTTTTTAATTCGAAAAAATCCGGGGTACCGTGGGCCAGTTACTTAATATCAGTATACTGAGTACGGCTAGTACGTTACTGTAGGTCGCCTGTTAGATGGATCCGATCACTTGTTGGTAGAGGACTTAGAAAAGGTATAATGCTCAAGTATACCAAGGATCATGGGTAAGACACGCATATGTTATGGGCGCAATATATTTGTAAACTCTCGATGCAATTCGAGTTTTACCACTATCATTAACAGAATAGACACAATAAATAAAAATTATAACCTCCCCCCCCCTCAATTTTTAAAAAAATATTATTTAATGCTGCGCAAATTTCATGGGTGGAATTCCACCCTCAGAGGGTGGAAAACTCGTGTAACCCAGCTAAAACTGAACGAAATCTCTTCAATCAAAGAGGAAAATGTTTCAAACGTGGCTTGCAATCTTTGTATCAAGTTTGGAAGTTGTAGCTTTACTAAGAAAAAAGCTATGAAAGGGTGCATAAAACGTTTTTGCACCTTGCACCCCATGAAATTTGCGCAGCATAATAGCAGACGATATCGTCAAAATAAATAAACCAACTCACTTTGCATTTGTGTATTTAGATGTAGATACGTCTTTGTCGTGTACTAATCGCTGCCCCTCAGTCATCGATTCGAATTTTTTTCTAAAGAATACAACTGTATTTAACGTTAATTAAGTAACATAAGGTTACCATCGTTGATCGTGGGTAAATCAGAATATAGATTTCATTGACTAATTAAAAATTACCATTTAAACAAACTAACCGCATCAACATGTCCGGTGACTCCAGCGGAGAGAGCGGGTAGTCGTTGTTTTACCAACCATTCCACCCGCGGCACTCCTTCAATTTAGTACCATTTAACATTAATGTAATTTTAAATCAGCACCGAAATTTCAAACAGAGGCAAATTAGGACTCACTGAATCTTGGGAAGCTTCTCTTCGTTCTCTCTCGGACCTCTCTGTACAGTTATGCTGCTATTGCGAGGACTGAGTTCTTCCGCAACGTAACTGCACTTGGTATGAGAGTTCTGCAATTATGTGATCATAATAAACGTGCAGGAGCTCTTGCATAATTATTTTTGTTTGTTTACAAAAGAAAATCGATCGAAGTTGCAATTTCAAACTCGAATTCAAGAGATACAATGGAGAACTCGGGGATAAAAGTGAATGCAGCTATGAGAAAGAGAAAATTACTAACCTGTAGCAGCAGATCGAACGACTCTGCTTCTCTTTGGTCTTATATTTCACGCTCACAATCGGCGACACCGATAGAAAGACCCTGCAATGGTTGCATTTAACTCGGAACAATTGCTCTAGACCATAAAGAACGTGAACAACTGACTTCAAGCTAACCCAAAAAAGTAACCTCGAACTCCAATAGTTTGTAGTGGAGACGCTCGTGAATCGATGACGACGTCATTATGTCGTCCACGAGATGACCTCAACGTTGCTTCTGCAAAACGTAAACGTAAGAAAGATATATATATAACATTCGCGAAAATGAACAAAACGTTTTTTCGCGAAGCGTTAAAAGAATACACGAAAGCGTGCCCGTTAACGGAGCCACCAGAGATGGGAGTATCACCCGCGAGCTGGCCAAGAACTAGGAGAATGCGCATGATACCAATTATATTAAAAGCTGATACGAAAAATCAATAAAAAGAAGGAAACTTAACGAAAAGTTGAAATGAAAGGAGCTGGCAAAGTGCCAGCTATTTTGCAAACCTACCGTAATCCCGCTACGTATGAGGACACATCGTGGTGGGAGTTCGAAATAAATGAATTATCTCATATGACAGACACCGCTCGTTCGTTGAAAAATTCCCTGTGAGTGGAATATTGTGCAATCATTCGAAGGCAATTTATAGAAAATTATAATGGCAACATTCATTATGATTTATTAATACATGTGGATGAAAAAATATCTCGAATTCCTACGATTGTATCTCATCACCAAAGTTGAATCAATTGCTCGATCTGCAGATTCAAAAGGAGAAGTAACAACGGTAAGTTTCATCGTCGAATATCATGGTTTGTGATAATGCAATAATTCTGACTAACACTGGAGAAACGCTCTTCGTTTCACTTAAGATGATTTCACGAAACCGGAAAGTTAGAGGCCTTATCATTTCTCGAAGAATAACTGATACAGCAGACACAAAACATCGAATTTGTAGGAGTTGGATTGCCGTCGGACAAACAGAAAATAACAGTGGGAGAGAGTTTCACATTCAAAAAAGTGCTTCACAAATGATTCAAATGTACCCGTTTCGTCTTCCCTTTAATTACATTCGTTACTGCCTCACTCTTTCTGGAATACTTTAGAATGTGATTTTAAAATCCGAATAGTTCCAGGCCTAAATCCTGACGCTGATCTCCCTCATTTTCTCAAGTTTTCACATTCCGTTTGTTTGGAGGTTGGACGGAGTGCTAGTAATCTATCTAGTACTGGCAAAATTGCAGGTTTGATCAAACAATACCTGACATCATTGTTTATTTGTTTTTTTGTTGTTGTTTATTCACGTAATACGATTCAAGTCCCCGTTACAATCGTCACATCTTTCGTTGAAATCGCGCCCACTAAATCAATGCAAATTCCAAAAGAGGGTGAATTTCATCTACTCGTTAATAGAAGATGTTTTAACTCTGCGGGTTTTTTTACTCTGCTTCTGACGATTGATTTACGTTTTAAAAAGTTTAAAAGTAACCCATCAAATATTCACTAAAAAGTTTCCACCTATCCATATTTCAGATCTCCTAATCGATCTTTCATCTTCTGCCTCAATACCAATCCTTTCCTCACTCCACATTTTGATCTTCTCGCTTGAATTTCATTCCAAAATGAACTAAAAACGGATGCATATTTCAGTATTCCGTGCAATAAATCACTTACATTTAATCCACATACCGGTCACATACCGGTCATTATGTCTGTAGATAAACCATTGCCTTCTATCGAATATTTTTCAACAATTTTAAACAATTATATTGCTCCATGACAGCGAGAACTCGGAAGGAATGCAGCGTCTTCATCAGCAGTCTAAGAAGTATTTTACAATTAATGATTTTCTAAACAGTAGAGGGAAACTTATCAACGACTTGGTCTCGGAATGAGCCAGTTGCTAGTCTGGACACAATTCCGCCCCGCCGGTAAAAATTGTTGCGTCATCGTAAGAAAATAAATAAAAAGTGTACAGAATTTGCAATGTTGAGCAAGCGCATTCTGAGACACCACACAGTTTCTGGACATTTTCGAAAACTCGCTCTTTCTTGTTTCACGCCCGTTATTTACTTTGCGCGCGCTTGGCACTTGGCTTCCTCATACCCATCTAGATTCTATTCCTGTAATGTTTATCGCTCGTCGCATCGAAGTGTGCCCAGAGCATCTACCAGGCGGCATTGTCAAGGTACTATTTTAAACATTTAATTAATATTGTAAAAATTTCTCTTCAATCTTTTACCACACCCGAAAAAAACTGATAACCGATAGGAGAAAAAGCTATAAAACGTATTCTAATACGCGATTTTTCCTTTGGTTGTGTGCTGTATCCCTTTCTGTCCCATTGAATTGCTTTGATCTGAAAATCCGATCCACCCCCCCCCCCGAATCATGACTCTCCTTCATTGCACAACCCTTATAAATTGATAACTGAAAGGTTGTCGTTTTCTCTGTGCTCTCTTAGAATCAAACGCTCTCTCACCCTCTCGAGTCCTCCATGACTAATTCGTGATAAGACGGGGTATACAGGGGATGAGAGAGATCTTTCGTATAGTACGCCCTCCCTAGTGCGCGCCAATATGGATATGGAGGTACTTGCTTGTTACTACTTTCGCTTTTGCTCATAATTTACAATGATTTAGCTCTTTTACGCTTGCCCATTTCAGAACTCTACACGTTCTCTCAGAAGAACTCTACACGTTCTGTTTGCTTGAAGGAATCTATCAAATGACGAAATAATGTACGTTTACTAGATTATTTTATGAGCATAAATACTTTAGCCCTATTTGGTTCATGTAATGTAGAACTAGGAGAATGCATGAGAATTTTCGAACTCGTCGTCGGTATCCACACCATTCGCAGTCTCCAGAAAGGGGTCTTCGAAGAGAGAATTCTTCGAAGTGATAGAGCGTCCTCTCGATTTTGCATGCTCTCTCTCTCGTTCTCGATCTCTTTCTGGAGAGCTGACAGATCTGTGGCTTGACTTGTGTTTAATTGATTGTACTTCAGGCCGGCCGATTTCTATCGGCATTTGGAAAAGGAAAGGAAGAGATCCATCAGAAGAATTCATCAAAAGATCTGATGATTCTATTACCAAGAAGAACAAGTCGTCGTTCTTCTCTGCTGCTCCTAGCTCAACAGTCCTGAGGTCCGCTCACCGATGCACACCAGTCCTCAGTGTAGTTTAGTTATTGTTCACACTTTCCCATAATTTAGAAAAAATTTTCAATTATGTGTCATCGTTTGTTGTGTTCTTCACCTTTATTTTCACACCTTTTTTGTGCCAACCATAAACGGTTATGAGACACTGTTGCAATCGCAAAAAGAGGGGAGAGAGAGAGAGATCGTCATGTGGTATGATTCACTGATACGAAGAACGGAAATGGCCGTTGAGTGTATTGATAAATACCTGTGTCACTGAATAGGATAGTGACCATCCATTATATTAACGTAAGATGTCTTTTCAGAAATTTGTCGATAAATTTACTAGTCTCGCAGTGTGCCGCGCGGGTTCAAGCTTTCAGGCCAAAAATGGATGGTCTATCCTACTCAGTGAAACACGCAGCAATTTTTTTCTGAGCATGTCGAGAAAAAACTTTTAACGACTTCACGACATAGAAAATGTTCTGATGATGCGACAGTTGCGACAGGCATTCTACTCTCCAGAGCTGAAACTTTCTTGCAAGTCCCGGTTCTCACAATTTCCGGTTTCGCCATGACGGATGTATAAGATGTGATATTTACCTATGAAAGCTGTGTGTGATTGAAAGTGTAACTGTTCCAGTGGAAATACAATCATCGGATTTAGGTGAAATATAATACTTTTATATATTTCTCATATTTACGTTATGCTACAATGTGTGATTCTTATCGCTAGCCGGCATCGAAATGCGTTCAATCGTAAGAGGAATTTCCCGAATGGGCGGAGTCATAGTCAATTCAGTAATCGGATACGACAATGAGGGCACTGAGATATCAGAAGGAGCCGGTTGCGAATCTGACCCGGCGTCTGCTCCGTCGGCCCCCGAGAGTACTGTAGTCGATGGGTTTTCAGAACTCTCGTCCACCTCTCTGCTGTCGTCCTCCTTCGTATCTTCATCCTTCTTCTCCTCCTCTTCTGGAATCCCCATGTCCTCCAGAGACTTGACCTGAAATAGAAAATTGGTATTCTCATAAAAAATCGATTAGTACCTCCTCCAGATGTTCCTGTTGCTCAGAATCGCTACCGTATCCGGAATCGCTATCAGCACTCTCTTTCACGACAGGCACTTCAATAGGTGGAGAATCGGGAAGGTCGACTTGCTCTGTAGATTAAAACAGTAAAACAAAGCGTTATTGAACAATTAAATATAACAAGATGCTAACTTTTATAAGTTGCTGAAATGTAAAAAAAGATAATTATTTGATAATTGGAAGCGGACTCGAACAGACCATGCTTCCGATGACTTTTGTGTTTCACTGGTTCAGTAACTTTGTTTGTAATTGATCTGATCGGTCGTTTTCTCAGCAAGAATCCTGTATGAGCCATACGACAACAACGAGCAGCACATAATTCCATAAAGAGATCGGGCGAGTGAGAGAGCGTGAGAAAATGAGAAAAGCAGTCTCTTGAATTTGCACGCTATCTCACTCCCTACCCCTTTCTGGAAGGTAGATCGGTCTGAGGAAGGCTGTTGCAGCAGCTCACCACTTTCTGCAGCTCCTGCAGCAGGTGCAGCAGTGGTTGTGACGGGGGCGGGGCCGGCGGCAGATGTGCACTTGCATGCGAGAGAAGCGGCACGACGGGAGAAGGCATATCTAGGAAAATAGCCCATCACATTTGATCATACCTTGCACACGTTTCATGCCGCTATTCTAAACTCATCCGGTTCTTATCTCGTTTGCTGGCCGATTGAATGATCGGTGAGATTCTTCTGGGTTAAAACAACATAAAAACATACCTGTCCAAATAGTGAACATTGACGCCGTCCAGACCAAGCACGCGACTCTGGCCTGAAATTTATATACATACATAGCAATTCCCGTCGATGCATGGCCACAAAAATTTACTAAATGCTCTCAGCCATTTACTCTCTACGAGATGAAAAGAAAAGCCCATATATGAGTCACAATTCGAATGCCATCCTCATCATTTCTCGTTGTTTTCCATTTTGACGTTTTTTTTTATGATTTGCAATAAATTCCAAAATGAAAAGAACATATCGCACTGGAAGAAACTAGTAGTAGTCTGAGCCTCATTACCTTAAGATCTAGAAAGGTTGACGTATCACGTTTTTCTAATAAAGCGCGCAAAACTTTCTGAGATGTTTTCATAAATTTTTCGTGTTGAACTAAAGAAATAATCATGACCAGTCTGATTCCTCTGCTCCCATAGAGTAAGCAGACAACCAGGGTAGACCTCGACTGCACGTGCTTGACCCTCCCACTGTAGAGAACAGAGATCAAAGATCAAGAAAGGAGAAAAAAAATTGATAATGACTATACGACTACGAAGAAGGGAATGTGGACCGGAGTAAGTTATAGAAACAGAATATTTTTATAAATTTTTTTCTTAACTACTCTTATCAGGATCATTCACTACAAAATTTGATCTTTGATTATTAAGAAACAATAAAAAAGTAAATCATTACCATTCTTCCAAGGAATCCATCTGCATCCCACTTGACTCTGAACAAATTATCCGTCTCACAATCGTCATTATCGTAGAGAAGAGCACAACAAGTAGTGCACATCTGCAGATATTTATTAATTAACTAATTAGCATATGTAAATTAAGTTTGCATTTCCTCGAGCTGGAAGAATTTTTTTCTGCGTCTCATCAAATCAAGATCTAGGCCGGTTGGCGTTTCACGCGATTCTGATCAAGTGCGCAAAACGTGTTTACGATGATAAGTGCGGTTTCGCCCGTCCGGGAAAAATCAATAGCCATAATTTACAAAATAAAATAAAATTTTAGAATAATAAAACAAACTCTCGGAAGTTGTCTTTTGCACTCTAAAGAGGCGACGAAGTAGACCATCGATAATATCAACAAAACTGATTGTTGAACGAGCATCTGCAGATATGAATCTCTCTTACAAGCTCATAACCCACACCTCCAGAAAGGGGTAAGGAACGAAGTGGTTCGTCAATACAAGAAAGTGATTCCCACTTTTACGCACTTTCTCGCTTCTGACCCCTTTCTGGAGGTGTGATTTGGCGGTGGAATGATGCTCAATGGCGGTGCGAAATGGGCGGAATCGAGGCGGAGAAAAGATCATCTAAGAAAAGAAATGTCACAAGCTTTCCCGTCACAAGTTCCTTTTTTTCATAAGAAGAAAATGAAACTTCTGATGGAAAGGCGAGGAAAATAGGAGACAACACATCCACGCAAAGATTGCACAGCTGGTCAAAAAATAGCAAGATACTGAGTCATCCAAAACTATTCTCCAGTATCATCAATCTAAAAGGGGTGACTGGTCTATCGGAAATACTGCTGATAATCATTGATAACGCAATAAATTGCATTCGAGAGAGATGAGAATTTATTGTTGTTGTCTTCTTATTCTCCTCCGGTTTCATCCCCCATACGATATGGGGGATGAAATCGGAGGTCGCACATGCCGAGAAACTGATATAATTTTGAAAATTATATGATAAGAGAGTGGAACGGCGGGACTCAATGAATTCTAGTGTGAATCCTTCCTTCCATCAACAATCTCTCTCGTTCAGCTTCTCTCTTCTCTCTCTTTGTAACAATCATCATCAATCTTTATCTCTCCTCTCTCTCTCTCTCGATTCAGTTCACACCTTTCCCCTTCACATTTCAGCGTTCACATTCCGACTCTCACATAAACAAGTATAACTCGTTATCTACAAATTTTATGTGAATTTTCTGCAACGTCAAACTTGTATTATCATTAAAAACAACTCGGTAACTTTTAAAATCTTTATTATTTATCATAATATATATGATATATGTACATGCTTTTAGCTTCAACACCTCCCTCGTCCCTGAGAAACTAGAAATATGTACAAAACTTGCAGTGAAACATCTAGAAAACATGCAAATACAGAGTGGTTCTAGCATTTCTAAAATGATACGATTTAAAAAATGTCAAAATGGTACTGATTGTTAAACAACGGTTTAGGCTTTTTGGTATGATCGTCACATTTTATAAATATAATACCGTACTCCCTTACATTCTCAGGGTCGACTGTATCTTTGTAATCAATACGTGTCCTAGATGAGCTTCCCTCTTCGCCACAACTTCTTGTGTCCGAGAGTTGGTCAATTCGACAGTGCACGAGAGAGGACCCTGCAATTATGTATATTTATGTTTGTATTATTCTTACTGCTACAGATCTTAAACATTACATCTGAAATTCTGCATAATCGAGTTACGGTGTGAATAAACGATTGAAAAGTACAGAGTTCGAGCATTGCCGACATCTATTGCCGCACGAACTAGTTCGGTCCATAAGAGATACAAGCGAAAAAGGAATCCCGCTGGCAGCAAATAATAAAAAAAAGTGGCATTAAATTCGCTGTTCATCACACCGCCCAAATGTCAAACGCAATTTAATAATTCCGCGTGTAAATCACATTTGCCATTTTTTGGGGCCGCAATATTCCCGTTTCAATCCTACGGAGAGGAGACTGAAGCGATTTGACTCTTCTCTATCTGCCATCCATAATTCATTCCAACCAGTATAATTTTCCCCATCACTTTGATATTGTCATTAAATAAATAATTAAAATAATTAAATATTCTGACCATATTCCTCTGCAGATGGCTCAGCAGCACACTCACACTCACTCCCTCCTCGTCGTCAGCCAGCGAACGCGAGCCGGACGTCTCCAGTTCCTGTCAAATTAAATTTATTAAAAATTTCAAAAACCAGAAGCTCCGCCCACTTTTAACCTCGAAATATTAATTAAATGGAACTGCTGGAACTGCTTCACTTTATCCTCTCACTTACAACGAGAGAGGAAGCGGGAAAATAAATCCAGTTAATATTAAGTTTAAAACATTGCCGGTGCCCGTCGACTTCCCGTTTCACATTCACCATAACTGAACAACGTGCATAGGCATTTCAATGTCATCCGGGCTTTTTTGTAGATACCAATCAATTATTAAACAATCACACTGGCAACTAACCGGTGGGAACTTGAGATAAGCGAGATGGTCCTTTGCCCTCTCTCCTCCCTCTCCTCCCTCTCTCGTCTTCTCTCCTCCGTCCTCCTCATCACCCGTATTCTGTAGTCGCTCCACGGAGGAGAACGCGTACACCTAAAAATATTGATTGCTTATTATTGAATACATTTCTAGAGCAGTATTACCGCAGTAATATTATTCAATTGCACAAATTGCCTAGTTATCAATTATATTTCTGGACGCAACTTTCAATAACTTGTCCGATCGATGTTCGCATGTTAATGTAAAACTAATAGGATGGAAGCCATAACGATAGTAGTGGACAGTTGAGAAGTTAGTAAGGTAGCGCCAGCGCATTCTACCGTAACCCACCTTGTTCGTAAAGTGTCCACAGTAATCGAACCAGATTGTGACCATCAACTGCTGCTCGTCGAATCTCACGTAGACGGGCATCGGCAGTTCTGCAAATAGGGAGTCATTCAACGCCCATCCACTTCGTCATTGCACTAACACAGCATATCTCGGCTTATAGCACTGCAGAAACACTAGATTCACAAGTGCGCAAGAAGCTTCGACAAACGCTGCTTGAATTCATTTACTGAGATAGTTAGATATTCAGCGTAAAGTCGGCTTGAATATCCACTGCTCTCTGTACAGATCTGCATTCGCTTCACTCGTTGTTTCTACTAACCTCCCTATGGAACTCTTTCAATTCTAACTGTCCAATATGCAATACTCACCATGCATGAGTGTCCAGTGGACGTTATGCTGGTCGAATGACGCCGTGTGGCCGTCGCAAACCTTCAATCAACACATATTTAATATTTCGGAAAAGTGATAGTGTGTGCACTAATTCCTTCACACTAGCCAGTTGACAGTATTCACTTATTAAATAAACTACAACGTGATGAAATTTTTGCGAGCAATATACTATGAAAAGGCAACCAATCTCGAAGACATTTTCAATTATTGTTTTTTTCCCTAAAAATAATTAAAATAGAACGATTGTCCATCGTCTGCAACCATCATATATCGCTACCCCGTGAAACTCAAATGTGGGCGGTTCGGGGGGAATATTTCGTACGCAGGGATCCTGCACCTAGTTTAATGAAAATAATACTAACAACAACAATAATAATAATAATAATAATAATAATAATAATGATGATGATAATAATAATAATAATACAGTACCAGATCATCACTGAGCGATCGAGGCTTGGTGATGGTGGTACGCAGCTCGGGAATTTGCACGCGCTGCACCCGAGAGTCCGATTCGATGTCTGGAAAATGGAGAACCGGTGATGATTACGGTTAGTAAAGGTTTGTATTTTTACGGTAGGTGAGTATGGAGAAAAAATTAATAGACAGTAAAAAATTAGGTAAATTATAGTATTAGATTTTAGGAAAAAAAGGAAGCAAGTACAATTGCCTGAAGAGCGCAACGTTTCAATTTAGAGTATGATCGAAACATAAGATCACAGTCTCCTTCGAAATACATCTACAGTATTTCATATTTCAACATATTAATATATTTCCTTCATTCCGTTGATATCATCAATGATTATACGAAAATAATAATAATAATAATGATACGACTTTTAATAATATAAACCTGACTAACCGACAAACACCCTCTGCAGCATATCTACCACGGGCACGCGTGCTCCAATGTGTCCTCTCAGATATTTCATGAATACTCCGTTGACTTCACCCTTCACTTCGTACGCTCCTACGCCACCCGAACTGAAAATATTCGAGATAATTAATAGAAATTATAATACTGTAGTTGATAACATCGAGACTTTGGCATGACAACGACTGTTGTTGGAAGATCACGGCATTTAATTAAAATTAAATGGTAGTTGTTATTACTGCCGTTATCATTCGCATACACAGTCGCGATTCAAAAACGACGAATTTTTATCGGCATTTTCTCGAAAGCGATTCGTCAACTCTATTGAAAAGTGCGCTTCCAATTTGCTCATGACATATTACAGAAGCGTGAATTCCGCACGAAATAAAAATGCAAAAACAATAATTTATCCTGTCTCCCTTCACATAATTGGAGGAATTAAGAGCGCCTCTAATCGGATTTAGGCTACTCCCATCGTTTATGCAATAGCTACAGCAACCCACGTCGAGTATCCGAATACGGTATTCCGGTTGGGGTGATGGCTCCCCTTTAATCGCTCCGCATCCTTGATGAACAACGAAACATTTTCAATGCTGTAAAGAGAAGATAATGAGATCATGATTACAAGTAAGTATATCTTTCTGAAAGTACTACAAATCGCATTAGATTTTTTTAGAAATTTTAAGTAAGGCAAGACAGCATGGGGAAAAACCGCATCTTATTTTTTACAATATGCTTAGCCCATAGAATGCCGTCGTGCATTGCTACAATTTATTATTCTCCGTTGATATAATGCCGTTGAAACATGTAACTCAGGATTCTCATCAAAATTTAAATTGGTGCGGACTACTCTAACTAAAACAAATCACAGTGGTATCTAATCACCTCGGCGTTGTATGAAGGAGTGGAATAACAACGACGAAAGTACTCTCACTCTAGGTTCCCATTCAAATCAAACACCAAAACATCTAGTTTCTGTCTTATCAACACTAGAAGCATTGGGTATAAACTGCCGTTACTCGAAGATTTCGTAAACACTTTCGATTATAATGTAGTCGGATTTATCGAAACCTGGATCTCAAAGGATACAGTTAACGATAGTATGCTAGGCTTTGGCCGCTATTCAGTTTATCGATCTGATAGAGACGCGACCGGAGGAGGTGTGGCACTCCTCATCCAATCTGATATGCCGTCCACTCTCGCTTTCTCTCGATCCTTTTCTCATTACTGCCAAATAGTCGCCGCAATAGTTCATTTCGAAACATCGCCTTTCCTAGTTTGCCTTATCTACCGTAGTCCATCTTGTGATTCAGAAAGCTTCGAATCGTGCACATCTTTCATCTACGATTTCATTTGTACCAATTCTCTGCCTTTAATTATCTTCGGTGACCTTAGCTGTCCTGAAATAGACTGGTCAAATTTGACTTCATCTGCTTCTTCCCATTCCCATCACTCAAATATTCTTCTTCAATTTTCTCGATCACTTTCGCTCTCTCAGTGTGTCACATCACCGACTCGAAACATGAACATTCTGGATGTAGTGCTTACAGCTCACCCCAATCTCGTCAAAAATTGTCGGGTCCTTCCTCCCTCCCTAAACTGGACCACGCGCTAGTTGTGTTCGCACTAGACGCAGCTACTCCTAGTTTCCTAACCAAACTAATTAGAGACTTTCGCAATGTCAATTGGGAACCTATCCGATCAGCCATATCTAATATCGATTGGGATACTGTACTTTCCTCTGTGGATCAAAACGCAGATACACTTTACTCCACTTTCCTTTCACACTTTCTCCCGATTGTGGACTATTTCATTCCGTACCGCAAATTGATTCGCAGACGTACCACCCTCACTAGTAAATCTCTCCGCCTACTGCGTATTTCTAATAGGAAATATAAAGAACGCCACTCAATAGGGCTTCAACCATACATAGATGCATCAACTAAATTCCGGAAGTCAGTACGCGCAGCTCGCCGCAAACATGAGCGCGAACTCATTAGCAAACCGAATACAAAACGGTTCTTTCGTTTCGCAAGCGATAAACTAAAAAAATCAATCTAGTAATATCCCTGCACTAGTAGACCCCTCTGGGGCACCCTTGATCGATGATCAGGATAAGGCGAATCTGTTAGCTAATCATTTCTCAAAGTGTTACAATCACAATCTTTATACACCCCCACAACACCCACCGCCTAGCAATGGGCCTTTCATAGATTACGTAGCATTTTCACCAATGATTATAGCGCGTATACTGCGTAAACTACCTAATCGGAATTCCACTTCTCCCGACGACATTCCCTATGTGTTTATCAAAAATACAGCAAATCAAATTAGTCGCCCACTGTCCACTTTGTTCAACTCTTTCATGCGTAAATCCGAAGTTCCCACAATCTGGCGCTCAGCTATTGTCAGACCGATATATAAAAAGAAGGGCGAAAAACATTCTCCCGATAACTACCGACCGATCTCATTAACGTGCGCTCTTTCGAAAGTTATGGAACGCATTGTTTGTCATGAACTTTCTAAGTTCCTCACACACAATGGTCTGCTTCCCGATCAACAGCACAGGTTCCGCACCAAAAGGTCATGTAGCACTGCTCTCTTGTCCACTTTTTCGCACTGGCATGCCTTACTAGACAAGCACCATTACCTCACATGTGCATTCGTAGATTTCTCTAAAGCTTTCAACTCTATTCCGCTTAACCTCCTAATTCATAAATGTGAGACTCCACAAATTCGCGGCTGCCTCCTTCGCTGGATACAAGCTTTTCTCTCTAATCGCACACAAATGGTTATTGTTGGTGACTCCAAATCGCATGCTTTCCAAACGATCAGTGGTGTCCCTCAAGGCTCCTGTCTCGGACCGCTTTTATTCTCCATTTATATAGCCGATGTAGTCGACATTCTTCCAACAGGAAGTTTTTGCACCATGTATGCGGACGATCTCAAAATTTACACAGTAGACAACCCCATTTTGCTCCAACTCCCGATAGACAACCTCGTCGACTGGAGTACCCGCTGGGGGCTAACCCTATCACCTACCAAAACAGTTATCATGCACCTTGGCACGAACCACCCCTCTTGCACCCATTCAGCACTCGGAATCGATCTACCCATCAAACTTCACATCAAGGACTTGGGGATTACTTACGATAACAAACTGAGTTTTACGAAGCATTTCGAAAATATTATAGGTAAAGCATCCGCACGTTGCTCTTTCATACATCGATCGTTCATCTCTAAAAGCCCGGCATTATACTCCAAATTGTTCTGCACTTATGTCCGACCACTACTCGAATTTTGTTGTGAATTATGGAACCCTAGCACGATAACTAACATTTCTCGCCTCGAGAATGTTTTACACAGATTCACCTGAATCGTCTTCCGCAGATGTGACCTACCCGCAACATCTTACCACAACAGACTGGTGGTGCTCAAGATTCCTTCCCTTTGTGACCGACGCACTCGTATAGATCTTCTTGTATCATATAAGATTATTTTCGGATATTACGATATTACCCCCAGATCAATATTTAACTTCTCTAATCGTACTGGTAACTCTAGAGGTCATAGGCTAAAAATTTGTCCATTTACTTGTAACACCGTCAGGTTTAATAGTTTCTTTTCAAATAGAATAGTCATCATTGGAATCGTCTAGATGAGGATATTGTAAGCAATAGTAGTATCAATGTTTTCTCGAACTACATCAAACACATTAATTTACAATCTTTGCGTTAGATACACATCTACCTCATCAAATGTTATCTCTTTTTCTCAGCTTTTCTGAGGACACCTTCTTTGTCACTATATGTGACATCGTATCTCATGTATGCCGTTACTTTCACTTCGTCTCCAATTTATATTACAATTTGCTATGTAAATTGCATGATAAACATTATTATTAAAGTAATCGAGTAAGCGAAAAAAATCGCAAAGCAGTCACATATTAAGATATTATGCAACTCCAATCTTGCTGGCCCACCTAAATCACTAGCCCTTAAATATCACTCATTCGATTAATCATTTCCAGCGGTTACTGTCGTCCTAATCAATTTTCGAAAATAAATTTTAAAACCATGAATAAAATACTCACGGTATGTACTTCCTGCAGACATCTAGCAGAATGAGATGGAGGGCGGGGGAGCAATTGACGAGAGAAGCGAGCACCCAATCCATTGAGAGAGAATGCTCCGGAGCATGAGCCTGGACAGAGAGAGAGAGATACCATAACTGTGAATATTATTATTTCGCGACGATCTAATGGCACTATAACGCATTATCGTTCTAAGGAGCCCTATGGAAAGTACCTGGAACCCAGCACATCATAAACTCTAAATTGATCATCATTGATCTAAGAAACAATGGTCTGCCAAGTTCTGAAACACGACTGATTTTCCGGGGGGGGGAGGGGGGGGGAATACACGAACACAGCTTTGTGCCTTTCATGAATGGGCGTATTTATATTTCTGATATTATTATTATTGTTATCATAATAATAATAATATCATATAATAAATAGCCCACCTCTAGAGGCGCCTCTACTGGCAGGAGATAACACTGCCCATTCACCTCGAAGCCGTGCCCGGCAAAGTAGAGCACCGCTGCAAGAATAGTGCTGATTAATTATGTTTAAGAATTAATTAATTACGCAAATTCTTCACACTTTAATCGTATCGCGCCCAAGTCAGGCTTCTCTAAATGCCGAAATGCGAAAATGGTAATTGCAGCAGCCCCTCTAAATTTTAGTTTCACCACCGGGCGAAAAGGCTGCGGCTAATGATACGCACTAGTTTCATGAAGTCGGCTCGCGTTAAATAACATAACTCATGCAACATAAGTAAAAAAAGGTAAAAATAATGGTTTGCAACCGTACCGTACACGTCGTTGCCCAGAAGCTTCTTGTACTCGCCAATCATGAATCGCATCTCGGAGAGAGTCAGATCAGCCAGAGTCACCGTCTTGAAGTTGAGCTCCTGCAATACTTATGCATTTAAATAATAATCGAGAAACGTTGAATTTATTGCCGGGATCGTACCAGTTCCTGCTATGAGGGTCAGATGAAACATGAGTCGGACTGGTCAGCAAGATCTACTCTGCTCATAATAATAAATCATGTTGTAGGACCACATAGCTCGTTCTCCTAGTGTTTATTGGCAGCAAGAACTAATCTCATGCGCTTGTCTTTCTCCTATACTACAGTACGCCCGCATAACACATTGTCAACTATCGCTACTGTACCCACCCACATGTCGACTACCGTAGTACCTGTAGTGACTGGGCGAGTGCCTCCGCATCGCAGTGTGGAGTGATTAGTGAGGGAAGGTGCTGGTAGGCGCAGTTCGAAATTATCAGCGCCACTTTGTCTGCCGCAACGAGTTGCTCGCACGCTGTGGTTACTGTAACAGGCAGGAGTTACGGTATACAAGAGGGAAGGGAAAATTGTACATATCCACAATATTCATTTAATTAGGACAAACCTACTGCTGACACAACATCTTCGGAACTCAGGCAAAGTTATAATCACTCATTGAGACACAAATGCACCGGTATAATCTCTATTTGGTTTTCTTATTTTTGGTGATCATAAAACATCAATTTATTTCTTTTCGTCTGTGCTCATAATCTCATAGACATCTTCTGATGACCCATAATCGGCAAAATTGAGAGGAGAAACTGCTTTTGTACGAAAAAAAATAGATATTGATCTTTAAAAAAAATAACTTACCCTGTTCACTGAATGGCTTCTCTCCTCCTCCCTCGTCCACAGTCGACGTCCCTCCCAATTTCTCACGAATCTTCTCCAGCTCAGCTGCCTTGCATCGATTGCACGCTGTAAAAACAATGTCATAAATATATGATCACGGTTTCTTAAATTGTATTCATATGTATTGCTAATATTATCATGAGATTTCACAATATTGACATCTTCTCACCACATCCTCTTATATAGAACATGAATATCACTGGCGCCATAATTTTCAAACAATAACAGCATCGAGCCAATCGCCGGTATCGCCGACGAGGTTATGAAGGGCAACTACTGGTGTTTTAAGATGGAAAATACTACAGTAATCTGCTAAAACACAGAAGGAAAGGAAAAAATCGATAATCGTACCGTGAGCATCGGCGATTGCAGTAGTGAGATCGGCGGGCTCGGAGAAAATCTCACTCGAGAATTCCTTCCCCACTTCATTCCTGCAATCCATTTGTGTATCAAGCGGGTTATTCAGTTTGTGATAATGGTAATCCATTAAATAAATAAATAAAAGCTCCAAAACGGGAACAGGCGGTTTTCAGCTTTTAGAGGCCGCTTTATTACAAGTTTAAGATAGAAGACAAAAAAAAGTCCAGAATAAAAATAAAGAAATTTTCACAGCAATCACTCTCTAACACAACTATCTAATGAAAAAAATCAGAGCCTCTGAATGTGTAACTAAAACGTGAGGAATCATCCGGCGATTTCCCGTTCCAACTACATTTTTATTTGAACTTTGGCAAAGGAAAACGCTGCGGACAGCTTTTCTTCTTTTAGAACAAAGTGTAACAATGGAGTGCAAATGGGCCGTTTATTCAGAATCTCTTGTAAATACCATATAAATAAATAAATGAAAAATACCTGTAGAAATCGGAGAATGAATGGCCGTCTTCCACTTCATTCCACACACGACACACGTAGGAGACGAGTGACTCGCAGCGACATCTGAAAGTAAGGCTGATGTCATTCCACAGTTCCGTTGAACCCATAGGTCAAAAAGGTGCGTTAGGGAAAGTCGAAAATGTGAGCAGGGTTTTTCAAAAATGGGCATAAAACACTAAAAATGTGGGCTAGTTTTTTCAATTTTTTTTCTGAAAATCCAAAAATGTGGGCTGTGTTTTCGATAATTGGCTTTGAAAATGTCAAAATTTGGGTTGGCTTCGTCGTTTTTTACGTACCTTTTGACCTATGGTTAAACCTCCAGATAAGAGAAAGAATGAGCAAATGTGTGAACTGAGTCTATCTCGCTCATGGCCCCTTTCTGGAGGCTTGCAATTATGCCAAAAGGCACAATCAATATTGCGTTTGTTAGCTCAATTACTTTACACACATATGGAAAGTTATTCAATATACCAATGTAGGTTAGACCAAACACAATGTTTGACCTATGAGATACACTACGCTCAATAAAATGCGTGAAACCAAACAAATATATCCTCATATTCTGGTAACCACGCCTTTCAGACATTCACTAGGATAATATTTTATGCGGTCCTGCGGAGCGAAATACTATAAATTTAGTGTTACAATAGCAACTACGGTGGGTGTAATGTGGTGATAGTACGGCAAATTACTTGGTGAGTCGGAGAGTGCTGCCGACGATTCCTACTGGTTCACCATCTCGTCTCCACTCGAATTGAGCGGCAGGGAAACCGACAGCCTGGACTGAAATCAATAATTATTTAAACGAAGAATAAGTATATTGGATTAATTGCTTCATTATGAGAATACTATTGTGCGTACAAATAGTGATCCATTTGAAAAAAAAAGAAATTGAATATATCTAATGGCTATCGATAATTAATAGATAAGCGTAAAAAGATGAATACCTTCGACTGTTATCTCTTGTAGTTCGTGGTTGACCGATATTTTGATTATCTTCTTAGGATCCTTCTCCACCCATCGAACTCCCTCTGCAATTTATTCGATGTTGAAATTCAATTTCGACTAAACGACTCATTATAAAGTCGATAAAATAGTCGATTGAAAAGAAAGGCTTGGTAATATTCATGTTTAGGATACAGTAATGCTGCGCAAATTTCTTGGGGTGCAAGGTGCAAAACAATTTTATGCACCCTTTTATAACTTTTTTCCAAGTGAAGCTGCCACTTCCAAACTTGATACAGGGATTGCAAGGCACGATCGGAACATCTTCCTTTTTGATTGGAGAGATTTCGTTCAGTTTGAGCTGAGTTACACGAGTTTTCCACCCTTTGATGGGGAAATTTCCCCGAAGAAATTAGCGCAGCATTAGTGTGAGTGTTGAATCAGAGCGTCACTTATGATCGGTTTAACAACGAAAACGAAACACGTTTGTATAACAAATAAAACTTATCTAACCCCTTCAATTCAATGGATATTATTCAGCACTCACACTAACTCATAAAATACTAAATGAGAGCTGCTCCATACTCAGACCAATAGTACACAATAATAATTTATTGCTTTTAAAATGTATATTTTCGAAAGCTAAGTCAGTATTGAGAGTAACAACGAAACAAACTTACTGAACTTCCGTTTCAGAACGAGCTGAGGATGGTCAAACGCGGTGCCGAAGCCTTGCATGATGCTCAGCCACTGCAAACATATTAATTATAAAACGAAATAAATAAATGAAACCTGTGAAATTTTACCAGGCGATGCAAGCCTCCTGAAAGTGAGTTTCGGTCGCAAACTCTCTTATTATTGTGCTTGTAAGCTAAATCCTACGGGTTAAGATGACCGTAAACTTAACTGTAACTGTTTCAGAAGACTCGGACCGTCCGGAAAAATTTCCCAGGTAAACATGAATCAATAATTGATCCAACCTGCAGTCGGAAGATAAGGGTCTTGATGGTTTGGCCGCGGTTTCCCCATCGTTGGAGGATCGCTTGTGCCGGTTCGGACTGACGATTGATCTTCTCGATCTCCTCTGGACTGAAAAATATTACTCATAGTCAGTACCGGTAGGGTATAGCTACTTCTGGCGGAATGCATAGGTTTAGCTATCAGACAAAAATCGGCTAGAAAGTAACTATGCAGAGCTGAAATAGCGCTGCTTTCTAGCCGATTTGTCTTCTAGCTGATGTACGTACCTAACGAGCACTGAGTGCCACCAAATAAGTAGCATAAACAGCGAACTAACCTCGAATAAAAGGCGTTATTCTTGTCGCTGTCGAGCACTTTCATCCAGATGCCATTCTGACCGAGACTGGAAGATAGCTGATGAAGGAGGACGAGTGGAAGCTCGGCCAGATTGGTATCCAGGTTGAAAGTCATGCTAATGCCAACAACTACTACATGCCATGAAGAAATAACGATGAATCTACTCGGAGCCGCGAGGTGGCTCTGAAGCAAGAAATGTGGTTTGCGAAACAGTTTGCAGAGCAGTTTGCGAACACCTGGCTGGAAACCGAGTTGCAAACTGTTTCGGAAACTTCATCTACTGGCGTGAGCTTGGTGCTCCTAGCGCATTTGTGGTGCTTGCGCATTTGCTCTTCCAAACCCCGCCCCCTTTCTCTTCTTGCTTTCTCTGGTGAAAATACGTTGTTTTGAGTTTAAAAATACCAGGTTTTGCGGTGTAATATATATTTATCCTTTTTGTAAGGTTATGAGAGCATCGAGAGGGAAGTAATTTCACAAACAACGCATGAAATTTACAGAACAATTATTGAACAAGTAGAACATGTTAATAAGTGATAATTACTCGTACAGTTAGTGTATTCACAGATTTCAGATGGAAATAGCAAGGAAGGAGCCATTGTAAATGGTCAATCACCGGGGGAGGAACTATTTACAAGAAAGGGAAAATCATACAAGCATGGAAATGTCAACAAATAATGTGATAACTCTATCAAAATCTAGATTCTATATTGAATAGATATGAAGTGATCTATATTCTCTAGTAATGTCTCTGACCATCTCACAAGTATCTATCTTACTCAATCGTCGTCGTTCTGGTGGAGAGGAGAGTTTGAATCGTCGCCAACTTGTTGATCTACATAGATTAGCGGCTCTTGAATGAAACGGTGCCTCTGGTCGACCACACAGTCTGTGATCCATGGGACACCTCCGACCTTGCCCTGTCGGAACGTGTGCCTGTAATACGAATAATGTACTTTAAAACAATGCTTATCGAATGAGGTAGCTGAATAGTTTGTGGGAAGAGAGTAGAATACGACTCATTGTCACATTGGAAACGAGTGATCGTTTTGCAACTGGATTTCTGCTACCGTAACCTACCGTAATCATTATACAGTACACAAACATACAGTACCTCTACGAAAAAATTCTGAATTAGGCACTAAATGTGTTATTTTTTGATAGCAATAGATAAGAGGAGTGTCCGACTGCCAACAGAAGGGATAATCATCGTGAAAATGAATAATTGTTGTAATTGAAATATTTTTTCGTCGTTAACATAGTACAAGAAGAGATGTCTATGAAGACCGATCAACTCACCAGACAGTTGCATTCGATAGTTCTCATTGGCTCGAAATGTAAAGTATTCCTCGACCGTCCGAATTTTCGACAGAATCTCACTCTGAAATGGTAGTATTTTGAAAACATTCGATAACCTTTCGTCATACTCTAATGTGAGGAAAGTCGAATCGATTAGCCATGTGGAGTAATTGATAGTCGTTGAAGAGTAGTTTGCCTTGATGAGAAATCAAGAACGACTGAAAACAAAACCGATAACCTATTGATTGATACAGTATCCTCTCACCTGATATTCCTTGAGAACCAGAAGCTTGTCGTATTTGTACGCTCATCGAAGAACTCGGAGAATCGATCGATCTGCAGAGTACATTAGTCAACAAATTGGTATTACGGTAGTATGGATCAATTGATCGACTCACTTGCAATTTCTTTCAATCTCACGGGTAGACTTTGAAAGGTAACTAAACAACTACCCGCATAACAGGGAAATTGACCGCTTTTTTGAAGAGAGAGTGCGGAGAATGAAGAGGGTGGGGGTGTAATTTCCCTCTTATGCGGGTAGTTGTTTAGTTACCTTTCAATGTCTACTCACGGGAGAAAAAGTTGTCGAGAAGATCTAAACATAATCGGCTAAGGAAATTTCATGAGACTCAAGAATGAGAAATATAATAATTGTACTCACCAATGAATTTGCAATTAGCAATATTTCGGAATCGATGGACGGGAAGGCCAGTGATGAGTGATATTACCATTGTGGAATAACGCTCCTGCAATAAAGTTATGGGATACAAGACAGAGATACTCTATTGATAAGGTAATCGTAGAAGCAGAAATGTACCTGAACGAAATCGATTTCAAACTCTTTGCCGATAGTCATGTAACTCATTTCACCGACCAATTTAGGAGTTGAAACGGCACGCAGGAATCTGAGAGAAAAAAAAGTAGATTCAACTAATTCATGAGGACCTATTTCCAGATATAGTTATTGGTTAGGAAAGCATCAAACATTGGTCCCTTCAACGGCATTGAACTATAGTTTAATCAACGAGCACGAATTTCTTCATTTCACGCGTTTATTTCACTCGTCGATAAATGAGAGCGTACGAAATGAAGAGACTCGGATAAGTTGTTAATGCTTTAGAAATTGCTCTAGTTTAAACTACTCGTACCTCATGTAACCGTCTTCTTTCTTCGCATTTCCGAGCATTCGTGCCGAAGAGAGCATAAAAACAACAGTGGAAGCTGAAACGAACGATTTTGGAATTGGTCAATCAATAAAGTGACTGAAGAATGATAATTCTGACCCGAAACTTCTCCGCAGTCTTCTGAAATTGAAGATGGGACTCGGTCAGAGTCATGATGGAGCATGCCACACGCCGAGTTGGAGAGGAGTGGGGAGAAAGGAGGGGAGAGAGGAGTTCCTCCTAGAAAAAGAAAGGGACTAAAATGGGCGAACTGCAATCATGTAAGGTAGATCAATCGTGTAAGGAGCAACTCTGAAGCGAGAAACGAGGTTTGCGAAACAGTTTGCAGAACATATTCGAGTGCTTGCGATGCAACCAAATCAATCACATATCTACAATATGGATGGACTGACCTCTCCCTCTCTGACGAGATGTCCAGACTCCTTGAGTCTCTTCATGATGGCCTTGTCTGCATCCTTCACAAACACTCCCACATAGTCCGCCACCTGCCAAGCACAATAAGTTAATAATTAAACATAATTTTCCTTATGGTATTTACCTCGCTGGTGTACTTTCCGGTCTCATCGACGGGACAGATCGGCTTCATGTACTTCGAGATGACTCCGTGCTCGAGACAGCATTGGAAAGCGGCCTATCAGAGATTATACGTATTCGCCAAGCCACTAATTGATATAGTAAAAAAACAACTCTAATTAATACCGTACCTCTCCGAAGTAGGGTGCCTGATGGACGACTCCCGTACCCTGATCGGTGGTGATGAAGGTTCCCGATAGCACACGGAAAGCCTTGCGCACTTCCTTTAAATTACAATATCAAAAGCGAATATAGCATAATGGATACGAAGCGCGTGTTTGAACGTCAAATTGTACCTTGAGGTGGGCGAAGTAGGGGAAGAGGGGCTGATAGGTCTTGCCGACGAATACAGATCCCTTCACCTAAAATGGACGCACATTTCAAGTATTTTAGAAAAGTATATCAATATATCTATAAAACGATTTGACAATAGTTTCCGTCTTTCGAATTGATATGGTCCACTGACCTTCACAACAATCTCGAGATTCTCGTTCTTGAGCTTTGCATTCGAGAACAATGTATTCCACGCCGGTAGTCTTGTCTAAACAGGTTCAACAATTTATCAACCCTTCGATCTATAGGTATACAAGCAAAGAATATTATTCCATTAAGGCAACTTTGTAACATCGACCACATCACGTAATATTCATATTTAACCATACCCTTAGCGACGACGTACTCCAGATCAGGATAGACAATCAGTGCGAGATTTGAAGGAAGAGTCCACGGGGTGGTTGTCCATGCAACCATCCATCTGTTAGGATTCTCATCCAGACGGAATCCGACGTGTACTGAAAACGTACTTGCATATTTTATTTGAGAGTGGAATTCAATTGGAATTAGAGGCACTACTGTTGAAGCCCGGAATCATCAATAAAGAAATCTAAGAACAATGGCATTTGAAATGCTCATTTCAAGAGCGCCTCCACTGTTTATTATCCTGTTACGTGTTTCAGCAGTGGTGCCTGATTTACTGTTTCTTTACGTTTTAAACGCTTGAAATAAATAATAATAGTGACTGCGAGAAGGAATAAGCACGCGTATCATTTGCTTATCGTAGTACTACTATAGTCTATAGGATGAACATCACCAATCACAAAAAAACGGAGAAAAATCAGATCTCACCACAAAGCGGGCGACGAGCAGCGGAGTCGGGCAGGCACTCGGGCTCGGTCGTTACCGTAGACGCACAGCGGACGCTAGCAAAACACAGATCTGAAATATTACCAGTTTATATTGAATAAACACATCGCATCACAAAAAAACAATTTTAAATCAAAATAAGCATGTAATAAACTATCACTGTCGTCAAATCGAAAGCTACAAGGTTCGCCGCAACTCGGACACAACAAACTAACAAAATAAATGACGCAATATCAAAAAAATGAAGGAAAAGTCGATAATTACAGGAAAATATAATATAGAAACGAGTGAGCTAACGAGTGGCGCGAAAATGCAAATTGATTCGCAAACTAATTCAACAGTTTGCGATCAAGTTTCCGGATCACACTACCGTAAACTACGTCACAAACTGTTCCGCAAACTCCTCCGCCGTGTTCGGAGGGACTTACTGGAGGAGTTAGCGAAGAAGTATCCGAATGATAACCTGGGAACACATTCGCAAACTCATTCGGTAACTCCCCCAGGCAATATCAATCGAAAAAGGAAAAATAGCACACGACAGGATTCGAATCACCGGCCTATGATCTGTGAGCCTAAGCCATTGACATTGATACTCAGCTAAATAAAGCAGTATATAAACCCTGGAGTCGGGGAGTTACCGAAGGAGCTTGAGAATGAGTTTCCGGGGAACTCCCCCGAAACTCATTCGCAAACTCATTCGGTAACTCCGCCGCCGTTTTCGGAGTAGTTGAAAACTGGACAACTGAAGAGAAGCCGTATCAAAAGTATGACCCCTTGAACTTGGCAAAACGCCAGAAAATACGGTAGAGCCATTCTTGGCTTTCCCTGCGTAGCTTGTTTCAAAAAAGTTTTGATTGAGTATCACGCGCATTGTGTGCTGAGCGTGGTGAGACCCAGAGAAGCGGAGTGAAAACGTCGAAAATATCGAATGGTTGACCATCTTCGATTGGTTTCTTCCCGATATCGACCGACTTATTTCATTGATTTGTATTTTCAAGTTAATTCGTCCTTCATGCCTTGCTCTTGTCTTATCATTTAGTTAGTATTTGTTTTGATTCATATTCGTCTTCGCTTGTGGTCGAGATGCGTTCGGGTTGTTTACCTTCTTTGGAAGTTAGCTTGCAGCTTTCTTTCACTTCCTTTCTCGAGGCGAATTTCTCTCGTAATGTCTCCCAATCTTGCGGCCTACTTGCTACGTATATCGCGCTTTTTTCGCTCATCAATGTTGTGCTACTTCATTATTACATCAACACGCGAAATGGTTTATCTCAGTGTTTCTCTTTGCTAAAAGTTGATTTGCAGGTATGGAGAAAAGCCGAAGACCGGCTGATTTCCTCACTATCGACCCGTCGTCGACGTTCATGACGGCGACATCGTCTAGCAACTTCGGAGACGATCTTCCCGAGAATTTCCTGGATTCTGCTAACAGTCCTCTAGGACAGGGCAACAATGATGGACAAGGCTCTGCGAATTCCCCTCAACTTGCGTCACTCGCGCCGATGTCGATGTCTTCGGCTGATCAGAGGTAATTCGAATAGCATTCATGTTTTAGTTATTTCACCATGAATGTCATTCAGCACCTCCTACCAAGTCAACCAGTATGGATCGCTGAAGGACGACGGTATGGGAAGCGGCCCGGCCGGCCTGTTGTCTCCACTTCATCTGGATAGACGGTCATCGTCCAACAACTTCTCCCAGCGCAACTCTAGCATATACATCAAGGTGGGTATTTCACCTTTACTATTTTATCCATTTCTCTGGTGTGTACAACACGCGTCTTTCTATGTGTTCTTTATATAAAACAACGCAATACCGTGCAGGAAGAGGTGGACGCTCTGGACGCCTCGCCCCCTCAGCATCTTCTTATGTCCTCATTGCATAGTCAGCAGGATCTGGACAGAAACGACGCTACTCCTCCTGCAGTGAGCAACGTGGAACTCGCTTCTACAATGATCACAACAATTCTCGGCGATCAAGTGAGTTTCCCTGTTTTTTTTCTATATTAATTAGTTAATGGTTGTTGTTATCTGTAGTTTAGTGCCTCTGTCGTAATTATGTTTGTGACGTGATTGTGTCGACAGGCGTCTCCTGTTCCTTCTTCATCGTCTGTGCCCACTCCTACCGCTCTGGGAGGCCAGCTAGCCTCGGCTGCCGCTGCAGCTGCAGCAAATGCTCTGAGCCAAGTCGTCCGTCGACCCAGCATTGCTGGAAGTTTGAATGGACTGCAGCAGGTATGATTTTAGGTGACTGCTTGATCTGTGATCGTCGAGAAGTGATAGTGTTTTGCAACAAATATTCGTTTTTTTTTATTCATAAGAGTGTAATCTCTTTTCCTTTAGGATCTCAAAGTGGATCAGGAAGAGCTCGCGATGATCAATGGCGGTGGACGAATGAATGGCGATGACCTCGAGGCATACAGATACCAGGCGGCCACCAGCTCAAGATGTATGTATTTTTTTAAATTACTCCTCCAATTAGTACACGAACATTTTTTAGTGTATGTTCAATGTAGAATATATAAGGGTGTCCCAAAAGTTTTGCGACTCGGGCCTATTTTAGTTTGCGACGATTGCGCAATCGATCGATATCGATGATTGCGAAATACATTTGGTAAACAATCCATTTCGTAATCATTCAAGCCTTAGCACAAGTCGAGTGCTGTAGTGTCCTTGTTTCTACAACGTTTCTCCCGATGGACACTTCTTTCGATCATCGCACAGTTTTGCTTCACAATTTTCTTGCGGGAAAGACGGCGAAGGCAGCCCATCAAGAACTGGTGCTTTCGAAAGGAGATTCTGCCCCGACTCTATCGACCTGCTATAGATGGTACCAGCGTTTCAATTCTGGCGACCATAGTATCGAAGACGAACCCCGTTCTCGACGCCCTCACAGCAAGAATCAACCCCTGGTACTCAGTGCAGTGGCGGCCAAACCCAAAGTGAGCGTGCGTGAGTTGGAGATAGAGACTCATACTCCCAAATCCACGGTACAACGAATCCTCCACCGGGATGAGAGGAAGCCGAAGCTCCCCCATGTCATTCCCCACTCCCTCACCCCTGCTCAGATCAAAAAGCGTGTCGATGTGTGCCGAGAATTGCTCCACCGTAGACCCAACTTTCGATGGGTCAGCAAGATCATCGCTATGGACGAGAAGTGGATCACATACGATAACCCTGAGCGGAAATTGGAATGGTTGGGCATCGGAGAGAATCCCCAGCCAGTCCCGAAGAAGGAATTGCACGAAAAGAAGGAACTACTGAGTTTCTTCTTCTCCGTGTTGGGACCCGTCTACTGGGAGATCCTCCCCAATGGAACCACCATCAACGCTGACGTCTTCACTACTCAACTGGAAGAGGTCACCATCAGGGTCCCTTCTGGTCTTCTACGCGATGGAAAAATCCTGATCCTTATGGATAACGCGAGACCCCATCGTGCGAAATTCACCCAGAAAAAGTTGGACGAACTGAATATGGAATGGCTGCCTCATCCACCGTATTCACCCGATATCACCCCCTGTGACTATCACTGTTTCCAATCTCTTGCTAACTTCTGTCGCGGAAAGAAGTTCGCTAATCGGACCGATCTCGACTCGGCCTTCCAGGCTTGGATCGATTCGAAGACCAAGTCATTCTGGAGAAATGGAATCATGAGCCTGCCCGATCGATGGCAGAAGGTTGTGACTAAGAAGGGAGCCTACATTGATTGATCACCTTTGTCAACTGTTGAAGATGTGATGATAAAAGTTTTTATTGAAAAAAGTCGCAAAACTTTTGGGACACCCTTATATTAGGGATATCTGTTGAATACTTATTTTCAGCGTCGATTCCTCAGCCTGTGAAGAGGATTTACTCTACTAATGATGTCAACGATCCGCTCAATGCTGAGATCGACGACGACATCTACATAGACACGAAGGACCTGTGCAAGGTACGTTTCTTCAATACTTCTAAATTTTATAATTGTCCTATTCTTAGTACCGATATATGTTATTTTGATTCAACTCATTTTTTATACAATGAAAATAATGTATATATTTTTTTTCTTCTTCAGCGCATTGCCTATGAGCTGAAGCAGCATTCGATTCCGCAGGCTATATTCGCCGAGAGGATTCTCTGCAGGTATTTATTTTATGCGTTGCTTATATAGCATTAAAATTACACGTGGGCAACAAATTATCGATATTTTTGCATAGTGCTCCATCCCCGTTTAACTCGATTACAAAGGGCCCCCAACATTGACAAACTCTCCAAACCTTTAACTTATCACAATTTGAACAGTTGCATAGTGCCCCTCAATTAGTATTCTCGAAAATGCAGAGTGCCCTCGAGTGACCGTGCCCACGTATGATCATAGGCGGGCAGCACTTATCCGAGCCTTTTTGCACAGTGCCGCCCGTACAAGTATCGTCCATTGCGGTGTGCTCCCGAAAAGTCTTAACTGTGTCCTCCTTTTGGATTTTTACTCTTTTGACTTTTGCACAGTGTCCCCGAAAATCCCGGCCTCATTTGAGTGCCCCTGCACCCTCGTGCCCACCTATGCGTATGCTTATAATTATCTTGGGTGGCAAACATGAGTATTTCCACTGAACATACGAGAAAAGTGCTAATCAAATGTCCATGCAGGAGTCAGGGCACGCTGTCCGACCTGCTGCGCAATCCGAAGCCGTGGAACAAGTTGAAGTCGGGTCGTGAGACGTTCCGTCGCATGTTCAATTGGGTGCAGCAACCGCTCGCAATGAGACTCGGCATTCTGGACATGTACAATAAGGGTCAGTCTTTCTTTTATTTCTATTTTCATTCTTATTCATCTGCTTTTTTCAACTTACGTTAATTCTTCTCTTAAATTATTTTCAATTTTCCATTTTTTATTTTATTTTGTAGTCTCATAATGTGTAGTTCAGAGGTGAATCCAGTGGAGAAGGCGGCTGCTCTTCCCATGGCCATGCCAGTCACTCCGACTGTCAATGGATCGAGTGGAGGAGGAGGAGGCCATTCTGCAGCTGCTGCATTGGGTGGAGGAGGAGGCGGTGGACCTCTCGCATCCTCTGGTGGAGTGGGCGGAGCTATCGGAGGAGGAGGAGGAGCAAGTGGTGCTGGTGCCGGCCTCTCTCCACCCACGCCCGCCCAGAACGTTCGACACCATCGGAGGTACGACGGGTGTGTCGTGCTGTGCTTTGCTTTTTTGTTGCTTTATTTTTTTACTAGGCTTCCGTAGTGATACACGAAAACTCAAATATAAAGTGGAACAATATACATTTATATTGTTCCACTTTTTATATTTGATTGTTCGGGTATCAATATCACTCTATTACTTGCTCGCTTTACTGCATTCGCTTGAATGAAGATGACGCAGCTGTGGACAGTTGCTAACCTTATCCGCATAGCTGCGTTATCTTATCAGTTGATGCGCTAATTATCATTATCTAATCACTTCTAATTGCAGATCGTCGATGGGCGAAGATGGTCAGCCGATGAGCAAGCGGCCGCGTCTGGTATTCACCGACATACAGAAGAGAACGCTTCAGGTATGCTCGATTTTAATATCTTGTATTTTTTGCGAGGAACATTGTCATCGATATTTATAAAAAAAGTATTCAAAATATTCGAAAATCTGAGTATTTCCACGAAAGCGTTGCTGCACAACTTTTGCGCCATTCTTGAATTTTGCGCTATAGCCGCTCTTGCCCGTTGATCTTGTGTTCCGCAACTATTTTATGTAAATTTGTCCCGATCGGCCAGAGGTGAAAAAGTAAAGTAGCATGGAAATTTTGTCGGGCAGGTTTTTAATTTTTTCCTGCTCTACCGGGCAGGTTATGTAGAAATCAACCCACTTTTTGACCTATGCGATCGGCGCTCAATAAAGCGAAAATTCTACCGAAAACTAAATAGCAATCTGAAGATTTGTTAGCGATGTCATTATTTAATGAGAATCTCTCGCTAATCATCCAAATTTGTAGGCGATCTTCAAGGAGACGCAACGTCCCTCTCGTGAGATGCAACAGACGATTGCCGAGCATCTCCGTCTCGATCTGTCGACTGTCGCCAACTTCTTCATGAATGCTCGTCGTCGCTCTCGATTGACTAATGATGACGAGCCGGCGCCCTACCAGCAGGTACCCACTCCCTCTCCCTCTCCCTCTCCTCCCCCCACTTCCACCTCCTCCACCCTTCCTCCCCTCCCTCCCCATCCCCTATCTTCTCTCGACCGACTGGCTGCCGCTGTCCGTGCCACTCCCTCTCCCTCCTCTCTCCGTCTCAATTCTGTCTTTGTCCCTTCCTCCTCCTCTAACCCTGCCGCTCTTGTTCGTGCACCCATCGCACTGCTTTCTCCACCCTCTTCGCAGGAAGGGCAGCAGCAGCCTTCTCGTTCCTCTCCCCTCCTCACTCCCTCCACTCCTTCTTCCATCTCTCTCGGCGCCCTTCTCGCCCCTCTCACCTATCCGCAGCACCTGCAGCAGCAGCAGACGAAGGCTGCGACCCTGCGTGCCGTCCACCATGCTCTCCATCCGCCCGCCCCGCCTCGCAAGGTCTTTGTCGCGCGTGCCAATGGACTGCAGCAGGCGAAGAAGCGATGCATGCAGTTTGCGCCCGCCTCACTCGTGCTGCAGCGACAGAAGACTGCTGCTGCACCGGCTGCACCTGCTGCAGCAGCTCCAGTGCAGCCCTCCCAACCCTCTTCCTCCGCCGATCCCTCCCCCGTCTCTCCCTCCCTTCTCGCCCTCACTCCGCAGGATCTGATCTCGCAACATCCTCAGTTCGCCGGAATCCCTCCGCACACACTGGCAGAAGTGATGCAGGAGTTGCAGCAGCAGCAAACGACTAAGACGGGAGTGAGTGGTGGTCGAGCGGCTGCAGGAGCAGACTTTCCTCCCACTCCATCTGCATCGTCATCGGATGTGGGATCGAATAATTGAGAGGAGTGAGAGAGATGACCCATCGAACGACCCACCGCACCCTTGCCCCATCCCCATCCCCTCCCTCTCGTGTACGGCGTGTGTGTGAGTGGTTGCCTGAATGCTTTTAAATTTGTTTCGTTTTGTTTGGTTACGTTGCTTGCTCGTTTTTTCCCGCTTCTCTTTCAGCAAATTGATACATCTAGTGAGTAGCTAAAGTAGATGCCCCTCCTGAGACTGGCTTAGAGCCTCCTCTCAAGTTTACGTTGCGCTAGAACGTTTCCGGTCTCTCGTGAGAATATTTCTCAGAATTATCTCGGTTTTACCGTTCCCCCACCCCCTCCGTCGTGTGTTGTTGCACATGTTTTGTTGCCACAATTAGACATTTTCTCAGTTTCGCTAATAAATGAATGCATGTTGTGCGTGTGTGCTCGGTGTGATGGGTGCACGGGGTGTGGGTGCTTGGGGCGACGATTCACACTCACTGCTTCTGCCTGCACCGCTTCTTTGCTTCGATTCCTCCCCGCTTCTCTCTCACTATGCATGGAGTGATGTGAATATGAACGGAGGTGATGGCTATTATATCCAAATCATTCTCAACATTTGTTATTATTATTATATCCTAATTATTTTCAAAAATCTATAAATAATCTATAGTAATAACATGCAATTCCAAATTTAAAAATTGCAGATGCGACCGATCACGCCGCCTCCTGATGGCGAGCATTCACCTGATATGGGAATGGAGCGGTGAGTCTTTGGCTATTTTTTTGTTGGACTCGGCGATTCCATGCTTCAGTGCTGGTAGGTAATTGGGAAATTTCTCGGTTATCGCTCTGTCGATATTTTTCCTCTATTCTAACTGAAATGAGTTCCTACCGTATCCAGTGAATAATAGCTTTCGGGCCGTGTGGACGGTGAATAATACATAAAGTATTGTGCCTGTTGCAGTATGCGCCGTGTGGCTCCCTCCTCCTCCTCCCACATTGACAATGCCGTCGAGAGTGTATGCCATGATGCACTGGAGTACTCGAAGCGACGAGACGACTCGCTACTCGATGAGGACTTTAAGGTGAGGGGGGGAGGTTAATGACAAGATATTTAACTTAGTACACCCAGAATGAATACACTTACTATTGAGTGTATCCTACACTGACAAGGGGGGCACCAGAAATCGCAACGAGCTTTCTGGATGAGCCATACACCATTCGATAGCACTCCTTGAGACTAGATGAAAATTCAATTTTTAGGTGCTTCTGTCCATGGAGCACCGAGATATTGACCTCCAAAGTTGGAGCAGTTTATCATTACCCTCGGATAGGCGCGCTCATCTACCTATCCATGCGCTCTTCACTTCATCCCTCCGTGGTGTGGTGGTAACATTACTGACTTTGGATCTCCTGGTGCTGTTTCAATTCCATCCTTGGGAAAACATTTTTGCTGCATTTTTTCGGGTCAAATGTAACATTTTATCTCAACAGAGCAACATTAACAGATATGATATTTGGTCACGAAACAGGTCCAGCACAATTTCTTGTTACAGTGGGTACAACGAATGAAAGACATATCGGTACATGGGAATTCACAAATGACAACGTCATATTTCGGGAAGAGGGCCTGGGCGGGAGTGGGAATATCATATCTGTTAATGTTGCTCTGTTAAAATAAAATGTTACATTTGACCCGAAAAAAATGCAGCAAAAATGTTTTCCCGAGAGTGGAATTGAAACAGCACCAGGAGATCCAAAGGCAGTAATGTTACCACCACACCACGGAGGGATGAAGTGAAGAGCGCATGGATAGGTAGATAAGCGCGTCTATCCGAGGGTAATGATAAACTGCTCCAACTTTGGAGGTCAATATCTCGGTGCTCTATGGACAGAAGCACCTATAAATTGAATTTTCATCTAGTCTCAAGGTGTGCTATCGAATGGTGTATGGCTCATCCAGAAAGCTCGTTGCGATTTCTGGTGCCCCCTTGTGAGATAGGACACCTAGTGTACAATACACTTACAAATCTCTCGTTTTCGCATGCTCTCTCGGCGCGCGAATACATTCAATATTGAGTGTATCATACACTGGGTGTCCTATCTCATTGTATTCATTCTCTGTGTATGGATATAGAAAGTGAAATGTTTAATGGTTGAGAAAATAGGTAGTTCGAAATTAAGAATTATTAGGTGGATTTGGGTTTCGCCAGGTTTTTTTAGGAATTGCGAATTGTGCTAATTTGTTTCGCGACGCAAATTCACGGGTATTTAGAGCGATAATGTTATTGTACTATTTATAGGAATTATGGTTAACATTCTAGAATTGTTTGTGAATATTTTCTAATTATAAATATTATCACTGCAGGACATCAAGGAGGAGGAGCTGGACGAACTCGGGCTGTTGAATGGAGAGAGCATGCTGGAGGTGAGTATAGTTATTATATTTATTCACTTATTCACTTAAAAAAAACTTTTCCATTTTCCGAATATTCGTAACGCAAAAACTGGCGTGATACTGTATTTGTACAGTAATTATTCTTCGAAAACGTCGTAGTACATACTTTCTTATCTCTTATACGAAGTATGCCGTGAACAAAAATTCACTGCTTGTTTTCAAACACTTTGTGTCTTCGTTGAAACCAAACTCTGCCGGTCCTCGTGAACTTTCGTAATTAAAATTTCCGGTTTTGCCCAATTATTTAGTTATTTTTTACCCCTCTCTTATAAGGTCTCTTCATTCAGTATGGTCATCCTCCTCTCTCAGGGTGATCTGGGTGGTCCCTCTTCCGTCTCTGGTGGCGTCGGACGCCATATCGACGACCTCGACGAGGACGTCCTCGCCGCCGCCGCGCCCTCCACACTCCGCTCCGTCCTGGCGACGGCCGCAGCGTCGGCGCGAGGTGGCGCCCCGTCCCCCGGCACCGGCGCCCGAACCTTAGCCTGAGCTGGCGCAACCCCTCTCCCATCTACTGTAGGTAGATCAACTATTGCTGTTGCCCCTAGGGTTACGGTACAGCCTTTGAGTTTACTAGTATTGGCCAAACGACCTCGCCCCCTCCCATTCTCCACAAAATGTTTCCAGTGCACTAAGGGCCGGTACCCGATTTTCCCCAATTGTTTAGAATCGAAGAGTTTGATAACCGGACAATGTGATCTTCTCATTTAATATGTTCTCTCGTTATACGAGAGAGTGTGCAAAGTGAAGAGAGTGCACTTCCGGAATTCAATTTTGTATCCCCCTCCCCTCTTTGTTAGCTCCGCAGTGTGCTCTTAACTCTTCGACACACACGTTTGGTTCGTATCCGGTGCTAATCGATATTTCTATCTCATCCACCAGTAGATCCCCGTCTTGACTAGAGATGATGCAATCAACTTGATTACTGTCCCTCCTCCCTCTCTCTCCCTCCTTACACATACTGGTTCGGATCGGAATGCACCTTTTGCTTCTTCGAAGGTAGTATTTATCCCCCCTTGAGCAAACTATAAATCCCGAACGATATTGACCTCATTTACCCCACTTTTTTATAATAATTTGTGTGACGCTGCCCTGCCTTCTGATGTTTATGATTATCGGTTAGTGTGTTTGTGTATTTGTGTGTTTACTCATTCAATTATGGCCCCTCTCTTCTGCAAGTGTCTTTTTCTCCATGGAACAGTTTCGAAAACACAAGACAAAAAGGGAACCCTCCCCTCCCCTCTCTGATAGTGATTGCGAGAGCTTTGAATCAATCCTATTGTGCGATGGCATCTGGCCGAATTCCCTCCCCTCTCCTCTCTCTCACAATAAGTTCCATAATGTTAACGAGTTGCCCTCCATCAATTCTTCTGGAATCGAGAGGGCGTTTTTGATTAGCTGAAATGTGTTACTTTCTGATATATTATCCCCGAGAGCCTCAAACACTATATACGCTATCCAAGTTGTATTACAGTAACCCATATGTACCCTACCGTATTCTGTACCGGCCGAACTCTTCTGCACCCCCAGTTTCACAATCAAAGTTGTAATTGAGTAATTATCTGCTTTTGTAGATGTAAATAGCGTCCATACCTCTTTGCGATTTCCCCCACTCCACATGCACTGCATTTAGTTTCCGAGTCTGCTTATAAGAAAGTTCCTGAATACGTTATAAATAGTAGGTTGCATGCATTTCGCCTTTGCATACATAATGTTTCCACATTTTTTGTTCCACATATTTTTTTTTGGAAAATTGTATTCGAATACTTGGAAGAAATAAATCTTTCAGTCCAAAATCGACTGGCATCTGAGAATGTACACATAACAAATCGCTCCAACAAATTGCATAAACAAAGTGGATGGGGGAAAGAGAAAACAGTTACCACTTTCCCCACTTGAGAAATTGTGTTTATGCCTGCAGTCCTGGAGTAATTCGATAGTGTCAGTACCTAATTAGCAGAAATGAGTCTGGGGAGGAATAAAAAAGGGGTAGGAATGAAAGCAGAAAAGACTTTCTCCATCTCTCTCTCTCTCTCTCTCTCTCTCTCTCTCTGGACGACCCCTCTCTCTCTGCCCCTCTTGTTTCGCTCTCCCTCTACAACAAGACCAACTATAGAAGACGATCGATGAACTGCCCCCTCTCCTCCTCCTCCTTTCCTTCCTCCCCTCTCCCTCTTCCCCTCCTCCCCTCTCCTCCCCTCTCCTCCGCTCTCTCCCTCATGCCTCCAATATACTTCCCGGGATTCTCTCACTCTCTCACTCGCTGGTGTCTGTCACACTCATTTTTAGCTCTCCCTCTCTCTCATTGAAAGCCGTGCTGAGTCAAGGCGATTCACAGCTCTTTGCGTGCGTTTTCAATGAATGCTTTGAGTTCCCACAATTATTGCCCAGTACTTGTGAATGTGCAATGCAGTGACCACTTTCAATGGACAAAATGCGTCACCACCGAACTTTTAAAGCGGTTATCCCACTTTTAGAGCGGTTTTCCGAGTTATCCAAGCTTCTGTTCCAGTGATACCTCTGCTCATTACGTCATAAACACCGTGGTAGGTCATGGTAATTGTACGCTTCCTCGCAAATTTCGCGTTGTCGACCCGCTCCTTTTTCCTCTACAGCCCGCAATTAGTTGCCATTGACACTCCCCCATTTTCTCTTGTTTTTGTGCGAACTGGAACATTTTTTTGCAGTCTCCTATTCATCTAAAACAAGAGAATCCAGTAGATTTTGACGAAAAAAAGGTGTTTTCAATGTGGAAATTGCGAAATGGCCGGGTACTTAGTCTTTACGTTCCTCTTTCGCTGCGCGCAAATTGAATGAATACTTTTGGACGGGGCGTCGAAATCGATGGGATAGTAGTGGACGAAATGCCTGGCAAGTAATGGACGGGTCGGACGGACACTCTCCTCTTTTCACACGCTATCTCGCCACCTGGCTATCGACGAGAGAGCGTGCGAAACGAGGAGAGCGCACTCCATATTCTGACGAAAGAGCCGGCAAATGCGGGGGGAGAGCCGTGCAATAGAATGCCTGCTCTTGAGCGGAAGTAGCGTGGGAAAAAGGACGAACGTCGGGAGGATAGGGAAGGAGGAGTAGTTCGGAGACTGACCTTTTGAAAGTTACGAGACACGATGGCATAAAGAATGGATGGAATTTGGAGAAAATAATGAGATTTGACGTGCACTTTGATAGGCGCAAATGGCCTGAAGATCCTGCGAGTTTGAAGCAAATCTTGCTAGGAAAGTTTGCTGAAAGCGCGAAGCGTTTGCAGGAATGACAATGGGTTCCAGTATACGTCTACCCGAATGATTACAATATGTGAATGTAAAATATTTCAAAAAATGTCTCCAAAGATCTCATTTTTGATTCGTCAGGCCTGTCTGCTTTTTCTTCATTATTCGATGAATCACTAACACGTTTCACTCTACGATCGATAATTGATTACTGTCGAGTTTTCTTGTCCACCACCTCTTTTGCATTAATGAATCATGGAAGCAGAAATTAATTCGTTGTGAAATTTTCCGGATTTCCATTCCCATAATCAATTTTTTTCCTGGCACATTACGAGAGTCGCAACATCCGGCAAATCATCGGGAACGCTATTAATAACTGCACTTTTGCAAAACTAGAGACTCCCTTTTTAAAATAAGTTTCAACTTCTTATTATTTACCAAAATTGGTTTCCTCAATGGTCGTCCTCTTTTTTCCTTTTTATTTTTAATAAAATAATAATTTGCAACCGCCGCCTTCTTTCTCTGACTTGCTGCCTGTCTTTTCTCTATGAATCGCTAATAATACGCCGCCGCGTGGTCATGACGGCTTCACTCATTTCTTCCATATTCCATCGCTCCCACCGTATCTCGCTCACTTTGCGATACTCTGCGGATTCAAATGTGTACTGTAGCTTAGCCCTTCAAATTTTCTGCACTGTACCTGCACAATCTTGCACAATCTGAATTCACCCATGTCGCGATATTCTCCAACCTTCGAATAAATCATGTAGTTATCCCGGATAATTCGTGTAATTCATATTCCCTTCGAAGTTCATGTGCTGTAGTGATTCTTCCTAACGATCTCCAAATTCAATCTTTTCGTGATACTCTGCGTGGCTATGAGTACTGTACTTCGCTTACTGTATTTTTCAGAGTTGTAATCGTCGTTTTGCAATGTCTTCCTCCGAAATTCGCGTGTCTACGGACGACGAGGAAATGGCGATTGAGGACAAGTTGAATCGACTCCCACCAGCACCAATCAATAATAGAATGTCGAAGGCGAGAGATGATCTTTGATCTTTAGTCTCTGATATCCAAAATACTTCCCCTACCGGCTAGTTTCACGGATTCTAAACGCAATGGTTCGTATTGTTTGACGATTTCGATATTTTTATGGTTGGATCGAAGCGTGGAAAATACAATACTAGAAAATTCGTATGTAAACTGGTGGCAATTGTGACGCGGTGATTAGATCTTTATAGCAGCCAATTCCATGTGAAACCTGGCAATTTGCGGTAACAACTTGTTATCAACTTCTTGTGATATTTTCTGAGCGCGATGTTCGACAAGTAAGGTTGCCCCGGTCTCAAATTCTATATTCTCCTATTTTCGAGACAAGAATGAGAATCGGCTATTATCGTAAAGATATCGCTAAAACACTCGATGCTTTCACTATTGTTCGTGCACTGAAACACATCTCATCTCCTTCTCAGCAATGCCTTACTTCTCTTCTTCTCCTTCTTCTTGTTGTCATGACTTCACTACTTCTTTCTCTCTGTTTCATCGATCTCAATTCTGTACCTTCCCTTTCCTCCAACTCAAACCTCCAGAAAGGGGTCAGGAGCCAGGGAGTGGGCGAAAGTGAGAGACTTTGAGTATCCTTCCGCCCTGGCCCTTCCTAGAAAGTTGACTGGGCTGTTAACCGATCAAAAGAGTCCGTATTTTGTGCGAACTTGATAATCGCTACAAGTATTTTGTAGTCAAGCCCTGAGGCTCTTTATTCGCTTGCTCAAAATGAGCTTTCTGTGCTCTATTCTGCCTTGAGTCGCTGGGCTAAATCGGAAAGTAATCAAGCCAAGTGAGTCTGTGAGAGACAAGCAAAGTGCCGAGTTTATGACTGACGAGAGCCGACTTCCTTCTTACTTTTCTTCTTTTCTTCCCCGCATTCTCCCATTTGCACTATTGTAAAGCTGCTCTGAGAAAAAAAGTCTCTATGATCAAAACACCAAGTGAAAATGTTCTTTTACCGGTAGCCGAAAGTCGCTAGAGATAAGAAAGAGTTCATTTACCGGTAAGTGAACATTGTTCACTTGGTGTCCTGATCAAAGTGACATTTTCTAAGTGTTTAGCGTTGTAACATCATACAGTTAGGGCAGCGCGAAAACGTTGCTCTTCAATAGGTTTATAAAATATATATATGTAGATTTTAAACAATTTCAGTCTCGCTCCGCCTACTCTGCTCTATCCGGATCGGCTACGACCAAACCGAACTTTGACTGTGGCGGGGACTCGAGTTCCGGTAAGCAGCCACTTCCTTCAAACACTCCGGAAGAGCGAGATAGTGTTCAAAAGATAGAGAAATCAGGCCGTCTTTTTCATTCTTGGCTTTTTGAGGTTTGCATTCGCAGTCTTTCACTGCAACGAAAGCATTCATTTTCATTCTGACGAAGGCGCGAGATGAGGGGAGTGAAAATAGATGGCGAAATAGGCGTTCCGTCGCAATCTCTATTGAGATTTCCGACTGCGGGAGGGTGTGTGAATCCGTTCTGCGCTCTCCTTGAAATCCGCCCAAATCCAGCTCGCTAAGCGGATATTTCGAAGATTTTCGGCTACTTGTTTTCTGAGATATTTTCGACCCCCAAAGCCAAAAAAACGGGAAAAGTGCGCAGGTGAAGGAACGCACTCCTGTCCATTTTCGAACGCATGACGGCGTTGTTCGCTTTCAGCAATGAATTTTCCTCTTTTATCCGCTTCCGGGTTCCTAAAAAAGAACCCGTCACACGATTCCAAACCTCCAGAAAGGGGTCAAGCCCTTTCATTTTGCACACTCTTTCGCTCTTTACCCCTTTCTGGAGGTCAAATGGGGCTGCGTAATAATGTGTATGGTCCAACCCGAATCTTATGTTTATTAAATAAAAAACTAAAAATTAGTAATCAATTATTAATTGCAGAAGAAGAGGAGGATTCGGACGCGGAGTTCAGTGTGCATCCCTCTCTCCGCGGGTTGACCAAGACACGATCCGAGTATTCCGTCCCGAGGATTAGAGCCAAACCGAGCGACTTTGAAGTGAGTGATAGAGACGACGGTCTCTTCATTTCGCACACTCTCTCATCCACTGACCGGCGAAGAGAGTGTGCGAAATGAGGAGAGCGTGGTCGCAGTCTAGTGAGTGATGACCCCATTTTGAGAATTGAAAGGCATGGGAAAGGGGTACGAGTTGCATCGAGACCCTTTCCAAATTTCCCGAGACCCAACGAGATCCCGAGACCCTTGCTTTTGGAGCAACTTTTAGAGTTTTTTTCTCTCATATTATTTGCTAAAGTAAATATACTTTGATCAAATCATAATTTTGATATTGAATAATTCGCCTGACAAACCAAGTACATCACCGACTTCTGCAAATTTCTCGCAGTTTAGTGAGGGATTGAAACTTGTCTTCACCATGCCCACATAATCATTACATTGAAGTCGCAAGGCATACTCTCTTTTAAAATTGGGAGCTAAACCTTTGAAGCGAGTGATTACCCCCCCCCCCTTTGAGTGAGTCTTGAAAGGCATGGGAAAGCGGGGTACGGGATGCATCTTGCCTCACTGATAATTATTGATTGCTTATAAAGGAATTATGCGGAATCACCACTACTTATAGCGATCGTAATTCTATTTTTGAATGGTTTGCAAGAGGATTCCGCGATATCACTGGCTCCATAGCGTTTCTTGAAAGTATAAGGACTGCGTGAAACGCAACGTCCCCTTGCCCTCATAACTTGAGATAGTGCGCAATTTACTTTCGTGAACTCAAGAAAGCCGAAAGACAAATGTAAAATTAGAAAGCACCTTTAAAATATCATCAACCAAGTGATTTCGAAGTGAGTGATTGCACCCATTTGAGAAGTGAAAGTCATGGGAAAGAGGGTTCGGGTAGCATCTAAGCTCCTTCCTAATTATTGATTGTTTCTAGAGAAATTATAATTTTTTTAAAAATTATATATAAAATAATATATCTTTTTAATAATTGTAAAAAAAGCTAGAGGATTAGAGGATAGAGGGTAGTGGATAGAGGACTTCTGCGCATTTCTCGAAATATAGTGATTGGGTGAAACTCCTATTCACCATTATGTCTTATATGCGACATTGAAGTCGCAGACATACTCAAAAAATAGAGCTAAACCAATCGGCTCCGAAGTGACCCCATTTGACGCCCCCCCCCAAAGGCATACGAAACGAGGGTACGAGTTGCATCTCAACCCTTTTCTTATTATTGGTTGCTTCTAGAGCAATTATACAGAATCATCACCACAATTCCGAAACTCAATGAGATCATGATACTATTTTTTCATTGGTTTGCAAGAAAAAAAATGAGGTGCGGATCACTGTTTCCTGCGCACGTTTCGAAAGTTTAGCGACTGCGTGAAACTGGCATTCACGTCTTACCTGTTATTTTGCATACTCAAAAAAAGGATGCAAGCCGATCGACTTCGAAGTGAATGATGACTCACATTGAGTCGAGAAAGGCATGGGAAATAGAGTACGAGTTGCATCTCAACCCTGCATCTCGACCCAATTATTGATTGAGTCTAGAACAATTATGCAGAGCCGAAGACAAAATTTGGAAGCACCTAGTAGTAGTCAACATATAATTTTTTTGGATATTTCCTAAAAGAATCGAACATCGATTATTCATGAGTGTTTCTTGAAAGTATAATGATTGCGTGAAACACATCTTCACCATGCTCTCATATCCCAAGATAGTGCTGCGCGTTCAGAGACGCAAACTTACTTGGGAATAACGAATCGGCAAATAATTTTTGATACATTTACAGTTAAATCTCTCCCGCATGCTTCGATCGACGGACAAATTCATGAAGGAAGAAGCGGAAATGCCGGTAATTCACCATTTATTAAAAATAAAATAAATCATTTCGAATATGAAATATAATGATCTTGCGAATCTCGAAACTATTCGCTTCAGGTCCCATCCTTCTCCGTCTCAATCGATAATTCGTGGCCGGAGCCGGACGAGCCGCGAAGAAGCGCGAGAAAGCAGCCCATAACGAAAAAGGTAAATTCACTGTCCTTGCCAGATCCATGTTTCAGTATGTTCATATAGAATGTTGAAACTGGTTGTTTCATTGGATCTTCTGGTAATCAAAAAATATAAAACGTAATGAGAAACAATACAATATTTAAAAGTGCACACATACATTACCACGAACGAAATGATTTTCGAAAATAATAAAATTAAGGAAAAGTAAGATTGCAGGAAACAGCAGTGTCTTGCTGGTCGAGTCCGGCCAATCTCTACGACACGGGAGAAAATGGGGACGACGACTTGTCATTTTGTCAGTTTCACTTGCTTTTTGATTCCAAATGTCCAGAAAAGGGGTCAATAGCGGAGATCGTATCGCAGGGCATCTCTTAAATTTTCTCTCTTGCTCCTGACCCTTTTCTGGAGGATTTAGGGAAAGTGCAAAGACAGTGCAAAGTATTAACTCTATCGAAATTAAGATTATCGATTGATTCTTGCAGCGGAGGCCTCTGCTACTTGCTGGTCTGCTCCGGATATCTCGAATGATTATGATGAAGATGGAGAAGAGAGAGAATCTGATGAGGAAGAGGAAGAGAGTGAGGAAGGTAATGAGAGGGACTTTATCTATTTGCATGTTTTTCGAGGATTATTGTTTTTTCTTTAATATTATTTTTTCTACATTAGTATTTCTTTTCGTTTTGATATATCTCCACCGGATATGTCCAACATCGTTGGAACATAATTTTTCTCCTACATGAATAACCTGTGAGACCCGCATACCGTATTGTTGAATATTGTGATTAGTTTTACCAAAGGAAGATGAAGAGAGTGAGGAAGGTAATCAATGGATTCTAGTTACGTGATACTCTACATGTATATATTTAGAATTATGTTATAGTACTCGCATATTCACTCTAATTATCTGAATGTCATATTTCTTGAGAATGAATAGTCTGTGAAACCCAAATACCGCATTGATGAATCTTGTGAAAAGATTGGGAAGAAATAGGACTAGAGTGGTCTTCATGAGAATGCAGGCCGCGTTGTCTCCACTGTTTACCATTTCCTGTGCAGTGTTAAACCCCCCAATTAATTGTTTATGTAATATCGTTCAGTACTCAAGCAATGTTCCGAACACAGTTTCATTCTCGATGAATAATCTGTGTGACCTCAATCTGATTGGAGGGTTTAAAATTCAATATCATTTAAATAACTAAATATATAAATTTGAGACTCGGACGGTCCTGTACTCGTTCGTGCCTTTATGCGAGGCGATTCGGAAGTTCGCGGGGCGGGAAGCGGCAAGAGTGGGCAGGAGGAGCATGGGAGACTCATATTTGCCGACTCGTACCCGGTTATCGACACCACCGATCCCGGTGAGATATTTAATCAATTATTATTTTAATTAGAGATGCGAAATATATTTATTTTCACCTCCATCGTTAGTAGACAGTTTGTTAGCAAATGCCACCAGGTGATGTCGCGTTTCACATCGTCTGTAAAGGGAGCAGAGCGCGCGTTAGATGTTGTCAGCAGTGTAATACCGCACAGAATAAAATAAAGCGCTCAAATACTGGCTGCTGCAGAATCATCCTCATCGCGGACGCCACAGGGGTCGGATCGGTCGGAAGAGTCGCAAGATGAGGAGGAAGAGGGACTGGAGGACGACTCTCGACCCGTCTCTCCCACCTTCGATGGACCGCCCCCGCGACCGCTCTTTGGTGGAAAGAGGTCAGCTATCTACCGTTTAGAAATCGACAAAAAGTGGTGTGTGACACAATTTCTCCCCCGAATGCATCAAGTTGTTTTAAATTTGATTGTTTGCGGAACTTTTCCTATGAGCGTATCTTGTCGATTAGTTCTGCATTTCGTCCCCTGATGAAACAGACCCGGAAAGAGTATTTTTAATCAATAAAATAATAATTTTTAGAACTCTTGAGATGTGTCCGCTCGGAGACAGTATGGACGGCGACGACTGTCGACCGACAAAGGTTCCTTTAAATTAATTAGCCTGGTAATTAATTAGTCTTTAATTAATTAAAACCCTGTTTTCGAAAGTACAATTGTATTTGTTCGTCTAGACTGTTCGCTACTGTCTCCCTTCCCCCTCTAGATTCTTCCCTCTTTCTTCCCTTCTTTCTCGTTTCTTCCCAAAGAAACGAACACAGGGGACAGCAAAATTCTAATCTTTTTACCAAAAGTTCCTTTGTTCTTTCCGCCGTTCTTCCTGGTATTTGCCATTTTCCCCTGAAAATATGCATATTTTTAGTTTCCCCCTGTTTTTGTGTCTTCCTCAAAGCGGAAGTTTCTTCTTCTTCTTCTTCTTTTCGCTTTTGCCCTTTGTAGTTCCCTTCCCCCGTTCTCTCCTGATAGTTCTTGCATGAGAATCGGTCGAGACGAGAGAGAGAGAGAGAGACTTCTCGTTCGTTATTAATTGCGATCTTCCTCGTCTTTCGTTCTGTCAACCACACACTCTTTTCTGTCACTCCCACTACCGAATCCGCCGTTTCCTCTCTACACTCCTTTTGTAGTAAAATAAGTACTCTCTAAAATACTACAAGTTTTCAAGAGTAGGGAGTTACATTTTAATTTTTTCGTGACTTGTTCGGGATATGTTTCAGAACATTCAGAAGATCATCCAAAGCGCACCTTCGCCGTTAGTTATCACATCCCTGCGCAGTTATCACATAACATCTGGCACGTTAGCAATGCCAGGATGTTTCTCCAAACAATATTCCTCGTGCCAACTTCCGATTGAATTATCGACATATTCCCCCTCAAAACTCTCATCTTCCATTCCTCGTCTCTCTCGTCTCTCTCTCTCGTCTCTCTCTCTCTCTCTCTCTCTCTCTCTCTATCTCCCCCCCTCTCTCCCCTCTTTCCTTGTTAGCTTTCGATTACGCGTGAATATAAGGGCGAAGTAGGGGGATTCTCCAATTTCACGACCCGAAGTAGGGGAAGGAGGAGGGAGGGCACTCCAAACTTTATTTGTGGGGAAGGGGAAGGGGGGCAGAGACCTCATCGCGAGATGTCGTCGAATTGGCATGCGAGGGTTACGTTGGTTGAAGAGAGAGAGAGAGAGAGAGAGAGATGCGCGTAGTTCCTGATTGGAAGGCCCTTCTCCCGGAGAATCTATCGCCTTTGCAGCGAGCTTTCGAAAGAGTTCCACTCCTTGATTTATTTCGAGAGGCGTCTCTTTGCATTAAGAGAAGTCCCGCTCCCCATTAGTTTTGCAAGAATTTTCACTGCAAATGCTTGTACACTTCTGTTATTATTCTTCCGTAGCAAGTTCATTGTCTCTTGTTCTTGTTATTCCTACCCTGCTTATACTGTGTCCTCCTTTTGTAGAAAAAATATTTATTAAAGTAGTCGCAATTTTAATAGAATAGGACGTTAAGTTTTCCATTTTTGGCTTGGTTGGGATATGTTTCGTCAGGATCTCCCCTCTCCCTCTCGTCTTCGTCTCCTTCGTTCCTCACTCCACGACTCCGCCCCCAATCTGAGTGGTCTCGCCCCGCCCCCTCCCAAGAGTCTCGCTGACAAGATTGAGAGGACACCCGGCTCAGGTTGGTTTGTTTTATTAACAAAAAATATTTTATTGGTTTAATTACCTTCCCATTTTGATATTTTCGCGGAAATGGAGAGTGAATGTTAGAGAGAAAAGTGTACGCTCATAAAAAAGATAATATTTGTAATTATGTCAGTTCCTGTCGCGACTGAATTTTACTAATAGATTTGCATCTCTTTGAAACTGTTCATTGCTATGTTCATCGCGCCTTTTCCAAATTGCATAGTGATGACGTAACGGGAGCAAAGGGAGGTTCTTCCATTCAATATGAGCGCGGTCTCTGGTTTCCAATTACGCAAACGCGTCGTCGCTGGTGATCTCTGAAGAGGGAGATTGACGATCTAGAGAAAAAGGGAATAATAGAGTGTGAGATTACTGGAAATACCAAACCTATTACTCTTTCCCCCCATTAATTGTTATTGTCATCCTATTGATTGAGCCTTTACGATTCACTTCCTTGCTGTCCATCGAATTTTCATCTGTCTCTGAACGAATCCCTCTCATATTTGTACACTCTCTTGCCCCTGACCCCTTTCTAGAGGTTTGAATTCGATTCTCTTCAGATCGTCCCTCGTCACTTCTCTCATCGGACCATTCAGCATTGGACGAAGAGGAGAGACGACAGTTGAGAGGTCAGAATACTGTAGGATAGGGCATACTGTAGGCTCATATCACCAATCCATATCTTCCTTTACCGTCGAAGCAATGCTACCTAATAATTTAAAAAAGGTGTTTTTTCGAGTGATGGTAAACGATATTACTCAGCAACTGATTTCGTTTCAAATGAATAATCGGTGAAACATCCGAGCGCCGGGGAAGGCCGACGAATATTTTCTTAGAAACAATTCCCGATATTGATCTTTGATCTTTGCAGAGCGTGAAGACTGGTTGGAGAGAGGGTCTCGAATGCAGTTGTACGACTATGATGATGTGGATGTCGAGTGCAGAGTGATCGACGATGGACAGATGATGGTGATTTTTTTTGAAATAAAAAATTCTTTTAAAAAAAATACACAATCCACATTTGAAAACAACAAAGATTCCGCCGTTATCTTTCATTGGAGCACTTGAAAAAAAATCTTAATGTATTTCGAAATTAAAAATATCGTTTTTTATAAATCTATTTTCGCAGAATCGATCTCTTCTCTCTCCGTGTGTGCCCGATCGACGACTGTGTCAGAGCGAGTATATCGTGTCTCCTGTTGTTGCCGCTCGGTATTTTGATTTATTCCATTCATATTTTGCCCCTTTTCACCCTTTCCAGATTTTTGAAGTTATGGTCAGCAGGCAGAGAGAGAGAGAGAGAGAGAAAGAGAGAGAGAATGCGAAAAAGAGAGAATGTCTCTTACTTTACTCTGTCTTTCTCCTGTCCCCTTTCCGGAGGACAGGCAATATATATATTTTTTCAGCGGCGGCTCTCGTGATTTCTATGAGACTGCCCATGCCGTGTTGTGCAGTGGCGGTGAAAGGGCAGCTGGTGAGGAATTTGAATATTATAATTACTATAGTTAAGATAATTACATTTATAATGTAATTTTAACTTTGTACAGATCCCATCAATGAGACCCTTGCTTTTAAATAATTGCGAACAGAGCACCAGACACAGTCGTGCATTTATGTTTCACGCATAGTCCATATTTCCTAGATTCCGAATCAATTTACTCACATTTCGCATGCCGGTATGAATAGCTAATATAGTATAGGGGTAACACTGTTTGTATCAAAATGTAATTTATAATTAATTACTTAATTAGGCGGAGAATTGCGTCGATCGACTACTACAGACGCCATTCGACAGTCGCGACGAAGACTTCCACAACGACCAGATCACGTTGTCGGATATCACGGTGGGATGGAGAAGTGATACCTCCAGAAAGGGAAAGAGTGTGCAAAAGTGAGAGGGTAGCTCTCAATTTTTTACGCTCTCTCTCTCACCGTAGTCATTTTCTGTGGTGGTGGCCGCCTTGTGGAACGATGTGGGATAGAGAGAGATCGAACCTCCAGAAAGGGGTCAGGAGAGAGAGTGTGTGAAATTAAGAAAGCATATACAATTCTCTTTACTATACGAGCTTCTTTTCAACACAATCCGAGTCTCATTTTGGACCCTACAGACAGGGAAACTAGCAGTTTTCTGCTATGAAATCTAATTTCTACCTGAGCCATCTCTAAAAATTGGTTATCTTCGGTGTATAGTCGATTGTACTATGGCATTGCACTTCTTGTGTGAGAGCGAACGAAATCACACCCTTCCCCTCCTCTCATCCACTTCACATTTCAATTTGGGTCCGAGAGTGAGATGCTAGGGAATATCTAAGTCGACTTGCCCGCTCACATTTCGAACTAGGGGATAATGCTTTTCACAACACACATAAAGAGACTTAATACTTGTGTGATTAGTATCAGATAAGATATTAATTTAAAACACATATTTGCAGAGTACATTCCATCATCAATCAGCATGTACGAGCGATCGATTCGAGACCACGAGGACGACTTTGATTATCGGTAATTAAATTAATTACAATACTAATTAGTGCATCAGTTGGTGATCAGATAAGCCAGATACAAACAATAATTTAATTTTACACGTTCATGAGCTTGCGTAATTGAAAAAAACGTTAACATTCGGGAATTGAATGGAAAATGAACATGAACAATTGAGATGCGGTACAACCGCTGGTTTCGGTCGACGAGGAGAGAGTGAAAGGACGGGATCGAGACAAGGATCCATTAGAAGTTTGAGAGAAGAACATGCAATGAGATCGACGAGGGGAGGAAGGTCAGGATTTCAATTAAAAATATCAAATTAAATAAAAATTACTTTCCGTTGGCGGGCTGCCTATTACCATTGCCTCAAAAATTAGTTGCCGTATTAATAGAACGATCACAAATCTCAAAAAAATGTTTCCTATTGAAGCGCTATGAAATCGTCGATTGATCAGTGTATTTTTTTTCAAAATGAGAATAAGAAAGCATGGTGAAACTCCAAATCTGCTTGAAACTATTTTGATAATTAGACGATTTCAGCCAAGTGCTCATCAATTTTTTAGAGAATTTATTTGATCAAAGTCAGGGGCACGGATGTATTTTCCTTGCAGTGCCCGTGATCTGCAGCTGCAGCATCTGCAGCACCCGCAGCCATCGGATCCATTGATGGACGACCCGAGAATGAGCGGGTCGTGGGAGTATAGGGATCATCGGTGCGTGATTATTAATATATATTATTGATTGATTTATTTACTCCTACTTTCTTAAATATTGTGCAATTGTTTCAGTGACGCCGATCCTAATCTGGAAAGGATTCCTCTGCCACCGCCGCCGATTCAGGTAAGTGACTTAGATTTTAGCAATTATTTCCATAGCAAAGAATAAGTTATTAAAAAAGAATCGATAAATATTTTTCCAGGTCGTAAATCGCCCTCCCGACCTCGCCGTGCGTCCGCACACCGACCACAGTAGTCCCAGCATACGGTAAGTGGCTCGGAAAAAATTGATTTATTATTTTTATGCCCATAAATGTCCAAAATCGATATTTTAATCATCGAAAATCAATATCACAGTTTTGAAAAAAAATATTTTGCAGCCCCCTCGTTCCCGTTCGGGGCGACTACTCGCCGTCGATAAACGACCTCAAGACGCCGATTTCGCCCAATGGTGAGTAATTACACTCAGGATTCTCTAATTTCCGATTGCCTCCTTTCATCCCATCTATTTCTGTCAGAAGAGAAGAGCATGATTTAATTAGCAGAGAGTACTGTACGTAATTAGTAAAATAATATGAAAATTGTGGTCCCGTGCCACTTTCTATCAGACGTCGATAGATAACGCAATTGTCTGATGCGGCGCTAATTTCATGGATGAAAGTGGAACAGTTTTTGAGTTACGCGAGTTTCCCCCTTTCGAGGGTGGTACTCTCCATGAATTTGCGCACCATTAGAAAGAAGACGAGACTGTGCGTGTGTTTAAATAGGAGAGTAGATGAAGAGCGCTCTAGAATACGAGATGACTGTCTAGTCCTGTATCTCTTTTCTTCATTACTATGCAATTCTTGCCAAAATGACGTCATTTCCTCCACGCAATCTCCTTTTCTTTATTTCTCTCTTGTTTACTTCGCCGATTCTCTTCTTTTGGCTCTTTGCCTGATTACTCTCTTTCTCCTTTGGGATATTGCACGAGATGCCCCATAACGGCTTCAATCTCACTTCCATTACTCCAACCCATCATCGCCCGCACATTCCCACGCCTCCAGAAAGGGGCCAGGGACGGGATAGCGCGTGAAAATGAAAGACAGACTCTCTTTATTTTGCACGTTCTCTCGCGCCTGACAACTTTCTGGAGGTTGCTCATATTATATATAATATATCCCCGTCTTCCTCTCCCCTATTGGATTGGCTCCATTACCCCTCTCGTCTCCGATATTGTAGTAAGAGAGTGGGAGGAGGCACACACAGAAGTGGTTAGTGAATGAAGAAGAGAGAGTGCGGGGAATGAGGAGAGTCTCTCTCTCTCTCTTTCTCTCTCTCTCGTATCGAGAATGGGAAGACATCGATTCTCCCTCTCCTCCTCCTTTTCCCGTCCTTTCCGTCCTTCCAGTCCCATCTAATTCCTCCCTCCATCTTCTCCTCCTCCTTCTTCCTCTCCCTCATTTCCCTCTCCTTTCTCTGGTCTCTTCTTTTGTTGTGGGGAATCTCCCCATGACGTGACCATTCGATAGAGCCGAGCGAAGCCCTAGTCCCTCTCATTTCTCAGCATTGTCGAACCTCCGTCAAAGGGTCAAAAGCGAAGATAGTGTTTAGACGTTCACTCCCGACCCCTTTCTGGAGGAATGTAGTATTGCGTAATCGTTCATTCCCTTCTTGGCTGCTTCGGAAGCCTGTCCTTTCGTACTCTAGTGGTGGGTCAAAACAAGGGCAACAAAGAGGCAATCGATATTCTCTGTGTTTTCCCCTTTCTCGGTCTCTCGTTCATTTCCCCGTTCACTCATTTCCTCGAGTTGTTTTTCCCACACGCGCACACTGACGCATACAACGGGCAATTGAAGCTCCTCCTCTCACGCTCTCTTTTCAACTTTCATATCCGTCTTTTAGAAATGACGTCCGTCTTTTAGTATTTAGCCAGTTCTCGATTCCACTAATTGGCATGTTGCAATACCCTCGCCTCCAGTATATAGTTAGTTCTCGATTGCCCTAATCACCACATTACAGTACTCCAGTCTCCTGCGGGTTGCGGTCGTCGACTGCCTCCTCTTCCACTGCACTCTCAGCCAGGCCACTCCTCCCCTCCACCCGGGTATCTGTACAGAATGAACAATAAGGAGGAGCATCGACTGTGTTATGGTAATTATATTTATTTATTTTATTATTGCACTTTTCTTCACGTCAAGTGAGCAAAAACGCCTACGCTTAGACAGAATGTTGTTGTTTTTTTTATTATCATGATAGTAATATTTTTGTATCGATGTGCCCACCATTGCTCATCAGTTCTATGAGTGTGTCTTTTCATGTTAGTTCGGGAAAAAAAGTTCACCTAGAAAAGTACACCGAGAAAAGGAGTGCAGTAGACGAGGCTCATTATTTAGTCAGTCGTTACGGGAACTCGTTACTAGAAGTAAAGTGTACTTCTTCCGTTCTACTCAATTTACCCTCGGGGCATTCGATTTCTCTCTCACTTCATTCGTTTCCTTGGTGACTGCGTTCACTTCGAGTAATTCTTCTGGGAGAATTGTACCAGTTAGAGATATATTATATAGGGCGAAGCCCTTCAATTTGTTAGCAAAATTACTTTTTGTGATAAATAATTATAACTGCAGTGTTAGTTGAAACTAACTGTATTGCCGTGTATTTTTTTTTCTCTCTCTCTCTTTGTGATATCGATTTAACTTATTGTTAAAGGAATGGACCAATCTGGAATGTATCGAAGCGGTGCTGCGGAGTATGAAGAAGATGGATTGAATGGAAACAGCACTTACGGCATCTACCATGGAGGATCAACGAGGAAAAGTAAATATCGATTGCTATTTTATTCCGCGAAAAGGGATATGAAATTGTGGACAATCTATAAAAGACGAATTGAATACAATCAATCTTTCAAATGTTTTACCTCACTGGCGAAACACACTTTCACCGTGAGTTCGCGAATGTCGACGAAATTATGCGCATATATATGACGATTGCACAAAATAGTATTATTAAAAAATATTTAATCTTACTAAAATATCAGATCTCTTTTCGATGGACGATTCATCGGGCGTCTCATCATGCACTAATTCCGACCATCAAATAGCGCCCACTCACAGGGTCCAGAGCGCCTTCCACGCGAGACATCACGATGAGGTATACGGTAGTTATTGATTGAATCGACTCACCCTATCCCTTCATCTCTTTGTCCACACACTGAGAACAAATTTGCTAGGAGAATGCTTCTCCAAGGTTTCATTTGTTAGAGAACGGTTCTCCACTCTCCTTGTTCTGCATACTCTCTCGTCTCGACGAGCAAACGAGAGTGTGCGGATAGAGGAGGGTGGAGAACCGATCTCTAACAAATGAAACCTTGGAGAACAATTCTCCTAGCAAATTTGCGCTCTGTGCAGTGTAAAATTACGCAGATAACATGGATTCCTCCTTAATAATAGACAAATAGTCTCTCGATACCCGTGCTTGTTGTTGCTGGATTCTCTCCGGAACGTTGCTCACTATGCAATTAGTCTTAGCGACGCAATTTGATTAGGGCGAGAGGAGAGAAGGAAAGAGAAGAGAAAGCGTAGTGAAGAGAAGGCTAAACGACGTAGCTAGGCGGATATTCAATTACGCGCCACATGACTCCGAATCTCCGTAATGGGGTCAGAGGAGAGATTGTGTGCAAAAATGATAAGGACTTTCTCATTTTCACAAACTTTTTCGTTACTTATTTAAATTTTTTTTGTCACTTATTTCTCCCACGACATAGGAGGAAATAAGTGACAAATCTGAAGTAAGTGATAGTTATTTAATGCAAATATTGCAGGTCTCGTTGGAAATCGGCGACGCTGTGAGGGTCGAACGACAATTTGACGACCATTGGAGTCAAGGTTCGCTTGTTTATTTTGAATTTTTATTGCAGTCCACTGTGGATGCGTTGACATTTACTACAACAGGCGAATACAAGAAAGTTTTTTATAATATAATTAGGCATTAATGGGAATGAATATTTTGATGTTTCTTGCTTTATTTCCTTTTCACATTACTTGTATTCATTGACTATACTCAACTAATGACGCTACTAGGAGCATCGAGTTGTTATGCATTTGATAGTAGGCCTCCCTACATTTGTCGGAATGATGCTATTGCATTACAAATGGATCTTGGTTTTGTATGTAGTTATTTGATGTAGTATTGGCATGCTAGCGAAAATGTGACTCATGTTAAGGGCTTCCCGTGCCTCCCAAACCAGCTTAATTAGGATTGAACCAAAACAAATATTAGGTGTAACTGTATGCGGAAGTCTATGTTGACGAGTAAACGAGAGCTATCTAAATCAAGCATAAAAAGCAAAAAAAGAGATTAAAAAAACTTGTTTCAGGCACGAATCTCCGTTCGGGTCAGTCTGGTATCTTCCCCTCAGCAGTTGTGTGTGAAATTGACGTCATCGAGGAGATCTGTCAGGGAGCTCTGCCCACCAATGCATGCAGTGAGTCGTCTAGCTATTTTCCCCCAAAACAAGTGTTTAGGAATCTTTGATCCTAATATTCTAGGTCATATTTTAACACGTGTGGTGCATAAAATAAGTTGAAATCAAGAGGCACCGAAAAAAATGATGCGAAACAGTGTCGCACTGTGCGACACCGTGTCTCATCTCTGTTCAAAGTGTTCTTGTCGTACGATAGAACCCCCTTTGAATCCAACCATGCATGAGATAAAAATGATGGGCTATTGACGCGGACATGACAAGTGCCTCATCTCCTTCGTACGCGCCTTGTCAGATGAGAAAGGCGATAAAAACGCTCCGCTCCTTCTTACTACTCCGAGAAAAAAGTAACTAGGATCAGGACACAATTGAAAATTTTCACGTACCTGTAAACGAAAGTCACTATAGAAACATTTAACTTACCGGTAAGTAGGGTTGCCCGTTCGGCTTCGGTTTCGGTAATACGGCGTCTCTTTTTCTCTCGTTCTCTCCCCTTTATCAGCCGTATTACCGATCTCTCGCTGAGAGGGTCGTAATATATACGAAAACCGAAGTTGCATCCCTACCGGTAAGTGAAAATTTTCACTTTGTGTCCTGGCCCTAGTGACTTTTTTCTGAGTGTATGAGGCTGTAATTTTCCCTGAATAAAAGGGCGGTAAAGCACACACATAAGCAATGAACAAAATGTTAATTTAAGACGTGTTTTAATTGCCCCCCATTTCAGAAGTGCTGTCATCCGACAGGGACACATTCTACCTCACTCTTCTGGCGTCGATCGAAGTCGGCCACCACAAGGGAAACGACGTTCTCGTGCAGGCTATGAATAAAGTTAGTTTTATCAATTGCGTTTTTATAATTGCAAAAATATAACGAAATAAGCACGATAAAATATTTCTTCCCGCTCTGTTACCCATTAGAAAAAAAACGCAACGAGTGTAACTTATTTTGATGCTGAAACATATTTCGTCGCCTGGCTTGACACTTGGACAATACATAATAAAAAATTGAATAAATATAAATTATATTATGTTATTGCTATTTTGCAGGTCCTTGCAATGTACAAGAGAAAAGAGGAGATCATCGTCCCTCAGACGGTGCTAATGGAGATTTCATTCCGAGGCATTCACATTATCGACAAGAAGAAGAAGAATGTAGGCAATGCTCTTTAGTAATTTTTAAGAAATATATAAATGTGGAAATACTTTACGTGTGGTGAAAAGTATATTCGATTCGATGATAAATGAAAAACGCAGAAAAAATGAACAGAAGATAAATCTTGATGTTCAGTTCTTCCAATGCCCGTCATTCGATTTCTTCTACTCACTACAGAACATTTCATTCTGTGGCGCGCATCCAAAGCAATTGAGGTAAGCGTTTATACTTTGCCAAAATTGTACGCCCCTCATTATTGACGAGAACGTAAAAAACTGTCGAGAGACTAATTAATTTCAAATGGATGCTGAATTTTCCCATTTGTTGTTCTGTAGCTGAACTTATCTGTTTCAAACGTCGCATATCTCTCGTTATTCTGCATCGGTTCCGTTATTGAACGTCATCGCTCTTGAGAAAAAAACGTTAAAATAACTAATTTTCAAATGAGACAGGAATAGTAAGTGGGGATTGTGTGGGTTCATTACACCTCGCAGTTACAGAAGATCTAACTATTGTATAAGGATGCTGAAATTGAAATTGTACTGATGCGGAGACTTTGTTATGCTATTCTATTGTAGATTTTAGCAAATTGATCTCGTTCAGATACTTTGGCTTCATCACTAAACACCCTCTTCTCCCACGATTCGCTTGCCACGTTTTCCTCTCAAATGAAAGCACTCAACCAATTGTGGAGAGCATCGGGTGAGCCAGCTGGCATCATGCCAATAAACTAGTCGCCAGTTTTGGCACAATGCCAAAAAACATTGGAAAACCGGAAGTGACGTCATCTGTCTAATTTGCAGACGTGCCTTCAAACGGTCCTACGACGAGTATATGGCGTTCGCTCATCCCACAGAGGACATCTACTTGGAATGATTATTGATTGCTGCGATTTTATGATATTATTGATTGATTGCATCTCTGTTACCGTACGAGTAGAGTGAACTACGGCTTATCTTTGTATGTCACAAGTGTCCGCGGATCTGTCGGATAACCACACGATAAACATGACTTTTTAGTAAACGGATAGTGTCAAAGCAGATTTATGTTTCACGCTTCTTACATATCTCTCATATTTAGCGACTTACTCAGCCCTCTGGTACGTTCTGCACAACATGCCTCTAATTATATTGGAATTGTAGTCAAAACATATTTTTGCTGCAACGGTTCGTAAACCTTCTTGGAAGATCTGTGGTAAAGAAGTCCAAAATTAATTGCAAAATTTCCGTATTTCATTTATAGTCTAATAGCGGATTGTGATGTCGAACAAAGCGAACAATGGATGATCTGCATTTGCAACCAATCAATAATTTCCCTCCCACCGTCCTCCTCCTCTTAATTCTCCATTCATTCGCCTCCTCTTCACTACTCACCGTCGGTCTCCTCCTCTCCCACTCCCTTGCCCTATCCCTTAACCCCTACCGTACACCCTTGACCGCAACCGTATCCCGGCGCCAACCAATCGATGATTGAGTTTCTCTCGATGTTGCTGCTGTTAATACCACTGCTGCTGCTCGGCTGCAGCAAGAAGGTGCGAACTGATTACGGTAGATGGGTTACGGTAATGACGTCGTCATCTGATACCGTAACCTTCAGAAGTCTGACGAGAGGCCGCGCGAGCAGTACACTGCCTCGCTTAAACAACAACCTACCATGCCGTCGCCCGCTGAACCGGAGCTCGTGCCCATGACTGCCATTGCACCCACATCAAGTACGGTATATCGATTGAGATACAGTAATCTGACAGGTATCTGCCCAAAATGGATACAGTAGTGACCGAGTACTGAAATCGTTTTGCCTCCTGAAGATACGGTATTCCACTCCGATACGGTATCTACCCAACCGCTGGTACGGTAGTTATCGGATACTGTATTTTGCCACGTGGAGTACGGTAGAGCTATTTCAATCAATCATTTATCATGCCAAAAGTCGTTGATTGAAAATATATATAATATATGAGCAAGGGTAAGTGAACACGATAGGTACGATGTCACAACAGGGTGACAAAGTGAGAAGAAAAAAAAAACCTAAATTCTTAAATTAAGCTATCTTAATAATACGGATAGTAATCAATAGGAATATGAACACGGCATCTCATCATAAATAAGTCTCGATTCTGTGAGATAACTATGTTGTGGGGATACTATTCCAAGTTTTTACAATACGATTTGGAAGGAAAAGGTGAAAAAAAGAAGAGGAGGAACGGTGCTTACGCAATTGAAACATATTGTTACGTCTTGCACGGGGAGGAGCTATACAGAGAAACGAGGGCAGTCCAATGTCTACATCATTATGTACAACTTTATATATGAAAGCAAGGTCAATCAAATTTCGACGATATTCTAGAGGCTCTAAACTGAGTAGTTGTAACCTATCGGGATACAATCGGTACTCGATACCACATTTATAAAGCACTCGCTCAGAATAATTACGGAGAACTTTTTCGATTTCGAAGCACGTTTTTCTATCATGGGGTGACCATAATTCGGAACAGGATTCGAGCACTGGACGGACGTAAGCTGCGAAAAGTCGAGCGTAGAGAAGGGGGTTTTTGGTGAGAAAGGTGCGGAGTATGTATGAACAGCGAGCACGTGCTTTACAAGGGAAGACCGCATACTCAAGGTGGCGGTTCAGAACGAAATATAGCGCGATCGATAGGTATTCTGAAACAATTTGGAAATCAACTTACCAAAACTGCTGAATGGCCTTGGGGCATGAGAAAAATCGAAATAACTATCGCGTAATTTGGTATGTCACACCATTGAAAACGTGAAGGAATAACTGGCCGAGTGGTGTTGAGGTAAGAGGATTGTCTTGGGAGCGATGAGTCGATGGTTCTACGCCATCCCGCTGCAAATTGTTTTGCTGTTTTTTTAGCGATGATTTCATTGCATTGCTATGACAAAATTGTTTATTGATAGAAAATAAGCACATTTACATTTTGGCTCCTCACTCGCAACATCATATGATATTCCCTTTCTGGCATAAAGTCTGGATAAGCTGACGAGCGCTGCTAAAAAAAAGCAAAAGGATTTAGAGCGGAATGGGGTAGAACCATCGACTCATCGCTCCCAAGACAATCCTCTTACCTCAACACCACTCGGCCAGTTATTCCTTCACGTTTTCAATGGTGTGATATACCCAATTGCGCGATAGTTATGTCGTTTTTACTCATGCCCCACGGCCATTCAGCAGTTTTGGTAAGTTGATTTCCAAATGGTTTCAGAATACCTATCGATCGCGCTACATTTCGTTCTGAACCGCCACCTTGAGTATGCGGTCTTCCCTTGTTAGATATCTTTAGGCTAATATGGGGGAGAAGTCTAGTGTATTGGTGTAGGTTATACCTAGGTCTTTAAATTCGGTCACAACAGGCAGTTTTGTTTTGTTCATAGAGAATTGGACAGGAGGATGAGAAGAGCCAATGAGCATGGTATCTGTTTTAGAGAGGGATACTGTAAGTCCCCAGTCAGTAGACCAAGTGTAAAGGAGATCAAGGGCAGATTGCAAAGATGCAGGATCAGAATATGTCCATAGTTTGACATCATCAGCATAGAGAACACAGTGTACATTAGGAGGGAGTATTGAGGGTAGATCACTGATGTAAAGAGAGAAGAGGAGTGGTCCAAGGCATGAAGCTTGAGGAACACCAGAAGGGACAGAGTATGAGGGGGAGAAAGAGTCTTCTATCACAACTGATTGTGTCCTGTTTTGAAGAAAAGAGCGAAGCCATGCAAGTAAAGATCCACGGATACCAAGCAGATAACACTTGTGCAAGAGTAGATCAATAGGTATCGTGTCGAACGCGCGTGAGAAATCAATGAACGCGACAGAAATGTAATGTTTTTTGTTGATCGCAGCATGCCATTGGGCGAAACTATTGAGTAGTGCGGTTGTGCAAGATCTGCTGGGTCGGAAACCATGTTGGTATGAACAGATGAGATTGTGCTCCGAAAGATATTTCTAGAGACAGTCAACGATAAGCCGTTCCATAACCTTGGATATAGAGCAGGTCAGAGAGATGGGGCGATATGAGGATGTCTTTTTTGGGACCTTTACGCTTATAGATAGCCTTTACGTGTGCGCTTTTCCAGATTGTAGGTGATGTGCCATGCAAGAGAAATGAGTTGAAAAGGATTGTAAGCGGTATTGATATATGTGCAGCAGTGCGTTTGAGGAATATGTAGGGAATGCAATCGGGGGAAGTTGAATTTCGGGGTGGAAGACGAGACAGAATTTTACAGATAGATATAGGGGAGATATCTATGAAATAGATATCTCCCCTATATCTATCTATTACTTTGATGCGTTATCTATCCAACCTCGGGTACGGTAGTTACCGGGTACTGTTATCTTTTGCCTCGTGGAGTACGGTAATCGTGGTGTTAATCGATAAATTGCAGCCGACCCTGCTACGGGACGTCTCCTCTCAAGTGTTCCCTCAAGTTCGCTGGTTTCGGCACCCCCAGGATCCGTCGGGTCAGCAACACTTATAGTGTCTTACACAAAGGCGGGCACAATTAGACGAATCGAGGAGAAGGAGATGGTCGACGCGAGGAAAATAGCGGAGCGACTCAAGAGTGGTGAGTACGGTAGACGGCTACCGTATCCTGCAATCAGGCCATCGATGACTGGCTTATTTCCAGAGAAACACATCAGCTTGCGGAGGAACGTGCAGCAGAGTAGGAAGTCGTCGCTGAATCTCAAGCAGTGCCGGTGAGCAAGCAATCGATAATCCTTGAAATCAATCGATAATCTATAATTAATCGATAATCAATCAATAATCAATCGATAATCAATCAATAATCAATCGATAATTCAGGGAGATGAGCAACAAGAGAAACTCGCCGACAGGAGCGCTGAAAGGAGCGAAGAATTCGAGGAAAACGACCAGACGAGCGAGAAGTCCGAGCTTCAAGGAGATTGGAGCTGGTGAGTGATGACGTCATCACTAGGCCATCTTGAAGTGACGTCATCATTATCCAACATCTTTCCAGGCTCGAATCCGTGCACTTTGAAGACAAAGACGCCGACTCCCGCCAGTTTGTGAGAAGAAAAAAAAAACCTAAATTCTTAAATTAAGCTATCTTAATAATACGGATAGTAATCAATAGGAATATGAACACGGCATCTCATCATAAATAAGTCTCGATTCTGTGAGATAACTATGTTGTGGGGATACTATTCCAAGTTTTTACAATACGATTTGGAAGGAAAAGGTGAAAAAAAGAAGAGGAGGAACGGTGCTTACGCAATTGAAACATATTGTTACGTCTTGCACGGGGAGGAGCTATACAGAGAAACGAGGGCAGTCCAATGTCTACATCATTATGTACAACTTTATATATGAAAGCAAGGTCAATCAAATTTCGACGATATTCTAGAGGCTCTAAACTGAGTAGTTGTAACCTATCGGGATACAATCGGTACTCGATACCACATTTATAAAGCACTCGCTCAGAATAATTACGGAGAACTTTTTCGATTTCGAAGCACGTTTTTCTATCATGGGGTGACCATAATTCGGAACAGGATTCGAGCACTGGACGGACGTAAGCTGCGAAAAGTCGAGCGTAGAGAAGGGGGTTTTTGGTGAGAAAGGTGCGGAGTATGTATGAACAGCGAGCACGTGCTTTACAAGGGAAGACCGCATACTCAAGGTGGCGGTTCAGAACGAAATATAGCGCGATCGATAGGTATTCTGAAACAATTTGGAAATCAACTTACCAAAACTGCTGAATGGCCTTGGGGCATGAGAAAAATCGAAATAACTATCGCGTAATTTGGTATGTCACACCATTGAAAACGTGAAGGAATAACTGGCCGAGTGGTGTTGAGGTAAGAGGATTGTCTTGGGAGCGATGAGTCGATGGTTCTACGCCATCCCGCTGCAAATTGTTTTACTGTTTTTTTAGCGATGATTTCATTGCATTGCTATGACAAAATTGTTTATTGATAGAAAATAAGCACATTTACATTTTGGCTCCTCACTCGCAACATCATATGATATTCCCTTTCTGGCATAAAGTCTGGATAAGCTGACGAGCGCTGCTAAAAAAAAGCAAAAGGATTTAGAGCGGAATGGGGTAGAACCATCGACTCATCGCTCCCAAGACAATCCTCTTACCTCAACACCACTCGGCCAGTTATTCCTTCACGTTTTCAATGGTGTGATATACCCAATTGCGCGATAGTTATGTCGTTTTTACTCATGCCCCACGGCCATTCAGCAGTTTTGGTAAGTTGATTTCCAAATGGTTTCAGAATACCTATCGATCGCGCTACATTTCGTTCTGAACCGCCACCTTGAGTATGCGGTCTTCCCTTGTTAGATATCTTTAGGCTAATATGGGGGAGAAGTCTAGTGTATTGGTGTAGGTTATACCTAGGTCTTTAAATTCGGTCACAACAGGCAGTTTTGTTTTGTTCATAGAGAATTGGACAGGAGGATGAGAAGAGCCAATGAGCATGGTATCTGTTTTAGAGAGGGATACTGTAAGTCCCCAGTCAGTAGACCAAGTGTAAAGGAGATCAAGGGCAGATTGCAAAGATGCAGGATCAGAATATGTCCATAGTTTGACATCATCAGCATAGAGAACACAGTGTACATTAGGAGGGAGTATTGAGGGTAGATCACTGATGTAAAGAGAGAAGAGGAGTGGTCCAAGGCATGAAGCTTGAGGAACACCAGAAGGGACAGAGTATGAGGGGGAGAAAGAGTCTTCTATCACAACTGATTGTGTCCTGTTTTGAAGAAAAGAGCGAAGCCATGCAAGTAAAGATCCACGGATACCAAGCAGATAACACTTGTGCAAGAGTAGATCAATAGGTATCGTGTCGAACGCGCGTGAGAAATCAATGAACGCGACAGAAATGTAATGTTTTTTGTTGATCGCAGCATGCCATTGGGCGAAACTATTGAGTAGTGCGGTTGTGCAAGATCTGCTGGGTCGGAAACCATGTTGGTATGAACAGATGAGATTGTGCTCCGAAAGATATTTCTAGAGACAGTCAACGATAAGCCGTTCCATAACCTTGGATATAGAGCAGGTCAGAGAGATGGGGCGATATGAGGATGTCTTTTTTGGGACCTTTACGCTTATAGATAGCCTTTACGTGTGCGCTTTTCCAGATTGTAGGTGATGTGCCATGCAAGAGAAATGAGTTGAAAAGGATTGTAAGCGGTATTGATATATGTGCAGCAGTGCGTTTGAGGAATATGTAGGGAATGCAATCGGGGGAAGTTGAATTTCGGGGTGGAAGACGAGACAGAATTTTACAGATAGATATAGGGGAGATATCTATGAAATAGATATCTCCCCTATATCTATCTATTACTTTGATGCGTTATCTATCCAACCTCGGGTACGGTAGTTACCGGGTACTGTTATCTTTTGCCTCGTGGAGTACGGTAATCGTGGTGTTAATCGATAAATTGCAGCCGACCCTGCTACGGGACGTCTCCTCTCAAGTGTTCCCTCAAGTTCGCTGGTTTCGGCACCCCCAGGATCCGTCGGGTCAGCAACACTTATAGTGTCTTACACAAAGGCGGGCACAATTAGACGAATCGAGGAGAAGGAGATGGTCGACGCGAGGAAAATAGCGGAGCGACTCAAGAGTGGTGAGTACGGTAGACGGCTACCGTATCCTGCAATCAGGCCATCGATGACTGGCTTATTTCCAGAGAAACACATCAGCTTGCGGAGGAACGTGCAGCAGAGTAGGAAGTCGTCGCTGAATCTCAAGCAGTGCCGGTGAGCAAGCAATCGATAATCCTTGAAATCAATCGATAATCTATAATTAATCGATAATCAATCAATAATCAATCGATAATCAATCAATAATCAATCGATAATTCAGGGAGATGAGCAACAAGAGAAACTCGCCGACAGGAGCGCTGAAAGGAGCGAAGAATTCGAGGAAAACGACCAGACGAGCGAGAAGTCCGAGCTTCAAGGAGATTGGAGCTGGTGAGTGATGACGTCATCACTAGGCCATCTTGAAGTGACGTCATCATTATCCAACATCTTTCCAGGCTCGAATCCGTGCACTTTGAAGACAAAGACGCCGACTCCCGCCAGTTTGTGAGAAGAAAAAAAAAACCTAAATTCTTAAATTAAGCTATCTTAATAATACGGATAGTAATCAATAGGAATATGAACACGGCATCTCATCATAAATAAGTCTCGATTCTGTGAGATAACTATGTTGTGGGGATACTATTCCAAGTTTTTACAATACGATTTGGAAGGAAAAGGTGAAAAAAAGAAGAGGAGGAACGGTGCTTACGCAATTGAAACATATTGTTACGTCTTGCACGGGGAGGAGCTATACAGAGAAACGAGGGCAGTCCAATGTCTACATCATTATGTACAACTTTATATATGAAAGCAAGGTCAATCAAATTTCGACGATATTCTAGAGGCTCTAAACTGAGTAGTTGTAACCTATCGGGATACAATCGGTACTCGATACCACATTTATAAAGCACTCGCTCAGAATAATTACGGAGAACTTTTTCGATTTCGAAGCACGTTTTTCTATCATGGGGTGACCATAATTCGGAACAGGATTCGAGCACTGGACGGACGTAAGCTGCGAAAAGTCGAGCGTAGAGAAGGGGGTTTTTGGTGAGAAAGGTGCGGAGTATGTATGAACAGCGAGCACGTGCTTTACAAGGGAAGACCGCATACTCAAGGTGGCGGTTCAGAACGAAATATAGCGCGATCGATAGGTATTCTGAAACAATTTGGAAATCAACTTACCAAAACTGCTGAATGGCCTTGGGGCATGAGAAAAATCGAAATAACTATCGCGTAATTTGGTATGTCACACCATTGAAAACGTGAAGGAATAACTGGCCGAGTGGTGTTGAGGTAAGAGGATTGTCTTGGGAGCGATGAGTCGATGGTTCTACGCCATCCCGCTGCAAATTGTTTTGCTGTTTTTTTAGCGATGATTTCATTGCATTGCTATGACAAAATTGTTTATTGATAGAAAATAAGCACATTTACATTTTGGCTCCTCACTCGCAACATCATATGATATTCCCTTTCTGGCATAAAGTCTGGATAAGCTGACGAGCGCTGCTAAAAAAAAGCAAAAGGATTTAGAGCGGAATGGGGTAGAACCATCGACTCATCGCTCCCAAGACAATCCTCTTACCTCAACACCACTCGGCCAGTTATTCCTTCACGTTTTCAATGGTGTGATATACCCAATTGCGCGATAGTTATGTCGTTTTTACTCATGCCCCACGGCCATTCAGCAGTTTTGGTAAGTTGATTTCCAAATGGTTTCAGAATACCTATCGATCGCGCTACATTTCGTTCTGAACCGCCACCTTGAGTATGCGGTCTTCCCTTGTTAGATATCTTTAGGCTAATATGGGGGAGAAGTCTAGTGTATTGGTGTAGGTTATACCTAGGTCTTTAAATTCGGTCACAACAGGCAGTTTTGTTTTGTTCATAGAGAATTGGACAGGAGGATGAGAAGAGCCAATGAGCATGGTATCTGTTTTAGAGAGGGATACTGTAAGTCCCCAGTCAGTAGACCAAGTGTAAAGGAGATCAAGGGCAGATTGCAAAGATGCAGGATCAGAATATGTCCATAGTTTGACATCATCAGCATAGAGAACACAGTGTACATTAGGAGGGAGTATTGAGGGTAGATCACTGATGTAAAGAGAGAAGAGGAGTGGTCCAAGGCATGAAGCTTGAGGAACACCAGAAGGGACAGAGTATGAGGGGGAGAAAGAGTCTTCTATCACAACTGATTGTGTCCTGTTTTGAAGAAAAGAGCGAAGCCATGCAAGTAAAGATCCACGGATACCAAGCAGATAACACTTGTCGACAGAGAAGATGTAGAGAACGGGCAGACACGCTTGAAGTATCAGACCCTGCGAGATATTAAGCATTGCAGATTCGTTCGGGTAGTTTAATTTCCCAGAATTCAACATCCCGACTCGTATAGCAAAGGATGCTAACATTCGCACTTACGATTCTAATCGACGAAAGCGATATAGTGAATTTGAGAGTAACTAGTAAACTTTTTTAGGAGAATCCCGTAATGTCGGGGCACATGATTCCAAACATACAGACCAGGGTTAGAGCGAGAGAGTGTGCAAAAATGAGAGGGTCTCTCTCGATTTCACACACTCTCTCACTCCAAAGTCCTTTCTGTAAGATTGACTGGTCTGTGGAATGATGTGGGGGCACTTGTCGGAATATTATTCGCTAACACCTTCAGTAACCATATAACCGTGTTAGTTGTTGAAGATAATATTTTGCCTTTATAATCTCCTTGTGTGACGCTTGTGTTTTCTCGCTCATATGCGCTGCATTAGCGGCAAGTTTACGGTAGAGCAGCAGACCACATGCGATAATGACCTGAACAGTTATCGATCAACTAATGATTGAGAAGGCGGATACCGTATACGTCGGTACACACGGCAGACTTGCCCATCCGATTCCAATCATAACACGCGGTTGGTAGACATAAGAGATGCAAGTCACTGGAAGAATAACTTGCGTTAAGCAGGAATGCAACGTTTGCTAACAATTATTTTCATCGAAGAAAATATGCAAATAAAAATATACATGATACCGTTGAATTTCCAGTCATCAATCGATCGGTCATGTTTATGTGTCCATGGGGCTTTCACATACCTAAATCGTCGTCTCCAAATGAATAGAACTCTCCCCGCTCAGCGATCAGTCTTTTCGAAGTTTGATCATCCAGCAAGTCAACTTGTGCGCTTATCAACTAAAAAAGTAAGCCCTTATTTCCTTCTAAATTTCGATTTGAACTACTCACGTAAATAAAAGGTGTCGGCAAATATGTGAACACTGCTTGGTATATTATAGTGGAAATGCGAGGAGTAGGTCGGATAACAATGCAGTATCTAATAATATTTAGTCATTTTTATATACTCAGAAAAATGATAGTAATTTTTAACTATCATGATAGTTATTTTGGGCACATGATATTCAGATATTGCTACAATTTGCTCATCGTGGCTATCGATTTCATATTGTTTCATGTTCTGTTTGGACTCATTTTCTTAATTAAATCCTGTTAAAGTTTGTATGGTTTTCAGTATTTTGAAAGCCGCGTTGCTCAAATCACAGTTAATCACTGTAGAAACTAGCAGGGTGTGTTGAGGTTAAACTACGTTATGGTAGGGTGCGCACTACGTTTTCAACGTATGGTTCAGGGGGGCGTTCAGTTGCAGGGCACAGTTCGGTCCAGGGGGAGCTTTGCAGCCGACTCCTGGCTCGGTCCAGGGGAAGCTCGGTAGCAGACTCCAAGTTCGGTCCAGGGGGAACTCTGTAGCCGGTTCCAAATTCGGTCCAGGGGGAGCTCGGTAGCCGGCTCCAAGATCGGTACAGGGGGAGCTCGATGGCCGGATCCAAGTTCGGTCCAGGGGGAGCTCGATAGGTATCCAGATATCCAGGTTACATTGAAGCTCGACTTATGTTGGGGAGTGTTAATCGCTACAAAGAGTACTGGCTTATTCCGTTGCAAAAGGCTCGTGAGGCTTTCACAACGGAAACGCAGGATACAGTGCGTTCAGAACTTTTGGAACAATTTCAGAGACGTCTCCTGTGATCCCCTACGCTCTCTGAATAATTTTGGGAGTTTTCATAATTTTCGATTTTTCACGTTAAAACGTGTTAGAACACGTTCAGACACGTTTGTGACATCGCAAAACACCTTTCCTATGATCCCCGACACTCGCCGGAGCGTTTGGAGAAAGTTCGAAAATTTCGATTTTTCATGTTAAAACTCGGCAAAACAGGTGAAAACGTGTTTCACGATACTCAAGAACGTGTTAGAACAGTTTCTGGCACTCGCGAAAAATGCGGCAAAAAGGTTTGCCCGCGGCGGGGGTCGAACCTGCGTCGGTCGGATTTGAATGTCGCGCGCTTTAGCCACTTGGCCATGGATTTTGTTTAAATATTTTTTATTTAGAAGTTTACTTTTGTGGATACGCATATGCTAGTGAAGAGCGTGTGTCGAAATCTTTCGTGTCGAAAAGGACAGTTGAATATTCTCAATCTCGTCGTTCTAGAATACACAACGCATGTGGTAAGAACAGGTCATTCGGTAACACAAGTGCACTCTTTTTCGCACATTACCTGACGGAAATGCACATACTTTAGCTTCAAGTGTTTTTGTTCCTGGTGATGTTCCTGGTGTTCATATTGTTCCTTGTCATGTCTCGATTGTTCCCGGGAATATTCGGACCAGTGTTCTTGGGCAAAATCTAAAAATTACGAGGGACAGTTATTTATTTATTTACTATTTATTTTTAAATATTTTCAGTCGGGAGAAGTACTTCTGGTTATAAGTCCACTACTCACAATCTATTTCGTGCAACCTTATAGAAGGTGAGCATAAAAATTTCAAAAAGAGGTTAGAGAGAAACGCACCATACGAAATCATAGTGATCTTTTATGCATTTTCATCCGAGTTGGTATTATTCATTCAGAGTTCTTCAATTGTCGGTCGCACGAGTAACAACGACTAAGCAAATCTCCGCAGCTCATTCCTCGATCCGCTGATATTCCATCATCATTAGGAATCGTAATGTTATTCAATACCTAAACAAATAAATATCCAAGATTTGGGGACTTTGTATTGATGAGGGAAGGAAACTATGTCGTCATCGGATGCAGTGGGTTCCATTTCTGTAGTGAATAGTAGTGTTTAAATGTGTTTCTTATGCGATATAAATTCCGTCAGGGGAAAAAATGAATCGAAATGTTGTGCAAGATATTATTCGTAAATACACAGGGCGGGGAAGTCTTCTATGTACTTCCCCTATTCTGGAGGTGCCACCACCTGCTGAAAAAGCGTATACCATTAGAAGTAGGAGACATTCCTACGGTGTATACAGTTATAACTCGGTGCATGGCAGTATACAGTAATATCGACTAGGGTGGCCTAATCCGGGTCCGAATTCCGCGGTCCTGGGTTGGTCCCGGGACCGACTCGAAAAGCGAGAGTGCGGTCCCGTTTGGTCCCGGGACCATTATAAGATTACTCAAGTAGGGGAGTATTTGAGCCCGGATACGTGTTTTTATGAAAGTGTAATAGCGGTTGGAGAACAAGGGATGCCTCTAAACAAATTTTCCATAAAATTTTGGAAATTTTTTTCCAAAAAAAAATTAAAATTAAAATTTCTTTAAAAAGTATAAATTATAGTTGTGCAGCACTTGTAAGTGATATTGCATGTATATAAACACGATTCATGAATGATTCCTCTTACTGTTTTGTATTTTTCCTTCCCCGGTCCCGCGGGTCCGAAATGGTCCCGCGAGACCATTTCGGTAGCCGGCTCCGGGCTACATTAAAGTTCGCAGTGTGCCGGGGAATGTTAATCGCTACCAAGAGTACTGGCTTATTCCGGTGGAAAAGGATCGTGAGGCAGAGGTCGATCGAAAAAAAGTTGCCACTACGCTTATTTTTGGACCCGTGCGGGACCGGTACCGTTTTTGGTCCCGGTCCTGGCCAGGATTAGGCCACTCTAATATCGACTAATTAAAAAAATAAATTGATAATTTATTTCAGAACTGAGCGGACATTTGTTTGAAAAAAAGAAGTTTGAAAGTGAGGCAAACCGACACCTCTCCAAGCTAAGCTTCAAATACTTTACGGCTTTCGATGTTCGAGAAAATGAGAAACAAACGGGCAGTCAGAGCTACTTTGTAACGATGACACTAAATTGCAAATTATTCGCGATACTGATGTTTTATGAAATAAATGTGAAGATATAAATATTAACAAAAATGTGTGGGGATTTTTAAAAACTGTTTTGCAAAATGAGAAATGGAGTTGAAAACAGCTGGTACTCAATGTCTGTTGAATGGAGTTGTTTCTTCCTATTTTCTTCCGCAATTGACCCCTATATTGTTGACCATTTCGTTTCGCCATCTCATTTTTCGGGGGGTGACAATTCCGCAACGAGGTATATAACTGATCTAAACCAATCTCCACAAAAGTGTTATCACGATCAGAATCACGAGGGCTTTCAAACTAATTAGCTAATTAAAATTTGGCTAATTAGCAGAAAATTAAAAATGGTCAGAAAAATACAGCAACAAGCCGAATCGATGGGTGTGAGCAAATAACTAACAGGGGAAAAATTTCATACAGATTTCTCAAGTTTGAGACAAGTTATAAGCCGTTGCGGAAATGTCGGTTGCGGAATTGTCACCCCCCCCCCTCATTCTTCATCTATCGCACGTACTGAAAATATCGGAACGTGATCGAAATATTCTATTTTTGTAATTTTGCGAATAAAATTATTTACGACTCGTGAGTAGGCTCATATTGTTTGTCCACCTCGATTTACCTAAAACTATCCGGACATGCATGGTGAAATGTGTAAAATAAAGTGGAAAATACGATACGAAAATCGGCCAAGTTAGCGAATTGTCAAAATTATTTATTTTCGGTACGTGCGATTCATGACAGCCTCAAACGGAAAGCTCAATGGACATTGGAAGTGAGCAGTAAGGAGACAGAGAAACGATGCAGAGCGACTACCGTGTGGTCCCCCTACTGCAGAACTTGTCCCGAGGCCAGCCAAGAGCAAGATATATAGTTTACCTAAGGAGTGCAATCGACGCGAACTAGGTGAATGCAACTTGTGAAGTCTACCGACCCATTCTCATTTGAGATTTTTTTCGATTACAGCCTGAAATGATAAACTGATTAAATTGATTGATATGGCGTGTTTGTGGGATCTACAAAGTAAGTTGTTCAATGAGGAAGCAGATGTCCGTTACCTATCATTATCGCACAACCATAACACCGTGAGTTTCCCTTTCGCTTATCTATTATTTTTCGCTTTCCCCTTCCCTTCGTCGTAGCAACTCTCATTTAGATTCACTTGTCGAGTCTAAGAATACAGTCGCGAAAAAAACACCGTTCTCGGTATTAGTCTCATCTTGAATACTGACGGAATATAGTTCCTTATAAGGATAAATCCCAGTTTAGTTTGTCTAAAGTTCTACTGTAGATAGTTCGAATGTCTGCTCCTCTTCCCATTTCGATCATTCACTATTCCATTTGCACGGTTGGATCAATCACTAATATTCTTCTCCTATTCACACTTGTTCGCAGAACTCCTCAAAACTTAAGGTGTGTTCCATAATTTTTTTTTCGCAAGTTTGATAATTTTTAACCATTGTTTAGTCTATCTTCCTTTAAAAATTGAATTTTCAGAGCATATTCCATTCTTCTCATCTCACAAACTCTGCTGCAAACGATAACTTGTATCACATCGGGACTACTGTTCACAAGGTATGCATAGCGGACTATATTGTTTTTATACAATTCATTTCAGGGTGATTCCACATGAGATGTCGGCATTCCTCGTTTACAGTGGAATCGGTCGCGTTTTCGGGTAACATCAGCGTGTCGTTTGTCATTCGTTTATTGATTTTTAGATCGTACCACGCAATGTTCTACATTTATTCGATTATGTTACATGGTCACTCTCACTACTGTATTATGCTTGCCGTCTGCTTTTCTTACAGGTAATTATAATCATATTATCCATTATCAGCTGATATCAATATTGATTGCATTTTTACTGTATCTAAGAAAATCCTTATGAAAAATATGCCCGAAGTTTAAAATTGTTCTTTTTGGTGTTAGAAACGATTTTCGTTTGTTAAGATACTATGTTCTTCTGAATTCCACTCCGTCCATTCGAATGTAACTTCTCACCGTTATTTTGATCTACTTTCCCACATTGATTGTATTTGTGAGTTTCAGCTACAGGAATCAAAAAAGACGCATTTTTATCGTGAGTATATCGTGTACCAGATATCTATTTTTTATTCAGATTTTCTTCTCCCAATCCACGCTTTACGCACCGGAAATCGCTAGAGCTGAACTGTTAAAAATGGGACCGAACTACGTTTTTGACAACGATGAACAAGGTTAATCGATAATGATAATAACAGTGTAGTAATTGAAGATTTTGAGTTACTGGTGTTCCAAACGTTCTCGAGCCTTCGGCGCTGTCTGGAATTGTGTGGTGTGGTGGTGTAATCTGGCCTTCATACGTGGTCAGATCTATTAAGTGAGAATGTATTGCTTAGAATCGCACTACTTTTTTGATACTTACCACAAATCGCTTTTCGAATCTGCTTCCCGTAAATAGACCTACATTTCATCAATATGCGACCCCTTTCACAGGTTATGATATCGGTCGGTCGTGCCATGTTCCGTAACCTTGGCGAAAATTGTCAGCATATGAGCGAGAAAACGCGTGCTTTGCACAAAGAAATCGTCATGGTATCGCACTGGCAAAATCCCGAATCAATAAAAAAACATATTCAGGGTCTAGCTGTCCAAGCTTGCCTGCCTGCAGTATTTGTAATTTCCGTCGCAAGCTATGTCATTGGTTTGGCGTGGACTCACAAAATACTCAAAAAAATACAATATTTAGGGCAACTCGGCATCGTTAATTGTGTCGCACTCGAGTACGTCACGCATATGGTGAGAGTTCCCAATTTTTAAAAACAGAATGGTTTAAGAGACCATCCACGAGAGAACGTAACAAGAGGGTAGGGGTCCCGGATGAGAATTCGACAACCTATCTTAAAACTTTTTTCGTGGAATGAGCATCACGAATGCTGATCGACGTCGCATATATTTAAGCTTGAAAAAAATTTTCGAGGTCAAAATTTTTTTTGAAAATTTTCAACATTTTTTTCGACCAAAAATAAAGTTCCGAAATATTTGGCGAAAACTATTTTATGATACGTATTTTTACGCGCTGATGCCGAATTTGATAGTTAGAACTGCTGAAAGTCAGTGTAAAAAAAGTTTCGAACAAAAAATCTCATTTTTTAGATGAAAATCGAAAATATCTTTTTTGCCACCCCCCTATGACACTCCCTCACTATGATTTTTGGAATCTACAGCAAAAAGTAGGTTAGGAACCGTTTAGCACTGATTTTTAAAAATGGCGCTTTTTTTGTTAAATCCTGTCAAAGTTGCATATTTTGTGATTTTTATTCATTTTGTCATCTCATAACTTCTGTACTCTTTCGCTCACGTTAGGGTTTAAAAATTACTAAATATTCGAAAAGAAAATATAATAGTACTTTTAAATTGGATATATCTGTGTCACTTCTCCACTTCGACGATAATGCGATTATTTCGACATAAACATGTTTTGGACGTAAAATGTTTTATAAATTTGAAGATATCACTCTTATTTGAAGTAAAAATTAGTTAAATAAATTACGAAACATAATCGGGCCATAGAAGAGCAAGTACAGTCGAAATTCACAGAATTATGATTTTTTTTCATTTTTGAAAAATTTCAAAATATTTAATTTTTTTAAATCAAAATTTTATGAGTCTCACATGCAATTTCGAACATTATGTATTATATTTAGTAAAATTGAGTATAATTACATCGATTTGAGGTTCATTCAAAGGTCTCTATAAACTGTAAAAGCAGTTCGCCTATCAACTTTTCAGCATGTTCAGATAATTTTATGATATGACTGGGATGAGGTTCCTTGTATTTAGATTTTTTTCCTCGAAGATACGCCAGAATTGTTCAAGTTTAGATTATTAGAATATCAAATAGACATAAAATCGAATTTTTAAAATTGCGTAATTTTTAAAATTATTTTCATAAGAATCTGCAATGTGTATCAATTTTGCTGTACAGTACGGCTACGAAATGATAAGCTTTGTTTATCTATCATTACTCTATCATTTCCCATTGATAACTCAAGCGTATTTAAGGTGTTTTCTCGTTTGTGATTTTGATGAAATTCATTGGAGAGCAAATAGATGCGGAAAATAATTCGATTAGCATACAAAAACAAGCGATATCAAAGAAAATTAATTAAAGAGAGTTAAAATATCTCAGGAAAAAATCAGATTCATCAATTTATGACCGTAGAAATGATTAATATTGGTTGCTACTGCTAAAATATAAATTTAAAATTGTGATTTTTGTAAATATTCATGCATGTATAATTCTTTCGCGTTGAACATCTGTATTATATCTTTGGAAATATGCAGCTCAACGCAAACTTATTAGTTTTCTACTAAAATCTGTTATTTATCGCAAGCTGAGAAAATGCAATTACTCAATTCCGTACACCTCCGAATTATCTCTCCAATGAATTTCACCAAAATCACTAAAGAGAAAAATCAAAAAGTACGCTTGCGTTATCAATGGGAAATGATAGAGTAATGATAGATAAACAAAGCTTATCATTTCGTAGCCGTACTCTACAGCAAAATTGATACACATTGCAGATTCTTATGAAAATAATTTCAAAAATTACGCAATTTTAAAAATTCGATTTTATGTCTATTTGATATTCTAATAATCTAAACTTGAACAATTCTGGCGTATCTTCGAGGAAAAAAATCTAAATACAAGGAACCTCACCCCAGTCATATCATAAAATTATCTGAACATGCCGAAAAGTTGATAGGCGAACTGCTTTTATAGTTTATAGAGACCTTTGAATGAACCTCAAATCGATGTAATTTTAAAAATTTCGACTGTACTTGCTCTTCTATGGCCCGATTATGTTTCGTAATTCATTTAACTAATTTTTACTTCAAATAAGAGTGATATCTTCAAATTTATAAAACATTTTACGTCCAAAACATGTTTATGTCGAAATAATCGAAAATATCGTCGAAGTGGAGAAGTGACACAGATATATCCAATTGAAAAGTACTATTATATTTTCTTTTCGAATATTTAGTAATTTTTAAACCTTAAACCCTAACGTGAGCGAAAGAGTACAGAAGTTATGAGATGACAAAATGAATAAAAATCACAAAATTTGCAACTTTAACAGGATTTAACAAAAAAGCGCCAATTTAAAATTCAGTGCTAAACGGTTCCTAACCTACTTTTTGCTGTAGATTCCAAAAATCATAGTGAGGGAGTGTCATAGGGGGTGGCAAAAAGATATTTTCGATTTTCATCTAAAAAATGAGATTTTTTGTTCGAAACTTTTTCCACACTGACTTTCAGCAGTTCTAACTATCAAATTCGGCATCAGCGCGTAAAAATACGTATCATAAAATATTTTTAGCCAAATATTTCGGAACTTTATTTTTGGTCGAAAAAAATGTTGAAAATTTTCAAAAAAAATTTTGACCTCGAAAATTTTTTTCAAGCTTAAATATATGCGACGTCGATCAGCATTCGTGATGCTCATTCCACGAAAAAAGTTTTAAGATAGGTTGTCGAATTCTCATCCGGGACCTCTTTCCACTCTCTCGTGGACGGTCTCTTAAAATTTTGAATACTTGATTCTTCTATGTAAGGCCAAGTTTGCCGACAGATGATGGGCTGTTGCCCGAAAAGACCATCTCCATCTCTCGTTCCTCTCTTGGTTGTACATAGAAGAATCAAGTATCTAAAACCATGACGAGAATCATCGAATACCATCTACTAAAATTATGAATATACTTTTCAGGTCGGCGAATTGACCCCTACAATCAGCCCATTTCTCACGTACTACTTTGTGAAGCCTTATCGACGTTAATTTTTTTGGTTATTGCAGGAGTTCAAATGTTTCGCTTTTCGGCTCTTATACTCACTCATCTTAGGGGATAAGGATGTGAATACATGCGATTACTTTGGCGTCAAAACAAACAAAAAAGGTTTAAAGAAGGCCTCCCACGAATATTTGGTCGCATAGACTGCCAACGTAGTGTTGTTGGGGGCGCTCACCCGAGCACATTGCAACGCATCCGAAATTCTACCGTAATCTATAAATCGATATATTGGCGCTCAAATGGCCGCAAAGGTACCAAGAATCGACAGGCAACGCGTGCTAGGACCAGAAGATAGGAAAATAAACGGAGGAAAATGAAGCTGCCAACGATATAATAATGTTTCCCCCTATGGATAATATCGGTTTTCATAAAAAATATAATAATTTTCGCAAGGGAATGCTTAGAAAATTGCCCCTAATGCTAGTGTGCGCGCTCCATTTTTGGTCGCATTTTTCAGGTGTACTGTATTTGGCTTATCGAAAAAAAAGCACGCGTTGCCTGTCGATTCTTGGTACCTTTGCGGCCATTTGAGCGCCAATATATCGATTTATAGATTACGGTAGAATTTCGGATCCGTTGCAATGTGCTCGGGTGAGCGCCCCCAACAACACTACGTTGGCAGTCTATGTGGCCAAATATTCGTGGGAGGCCTTCTTTAAGTTAAATTTGCAGGTCAATGGAAATCACTGCTGGCGTGGACAACATCCTAGTGCCCCCCCCCTTCCATTATGAGTTGTATTTTGAAATGTATCTCATATTTTGATCGTGTTTTGTCTCCATCCAGTGCTCAAATTTGATAGAGATTGGAACGCGACAACACTTCCCAAATAATCGTCGGTTTTCTGTGAGCAAGCAAATTGAAACAATCAATCAATCAAAACTACCTTTATTTATGATAATACTAAATTTTAACTTTTGTGCATTACTGATGTTTAATCAGATAAAAAATATTCGAGATAAAAAATATTGTTTCGTAAACGAGACTTCTTCCCCCACCGAAAGTTATGATTATTATCGTCCCTCCCAATTCCATATGGCAGGCTCTATTGTTAGCAATAATTTTTTTGTATTAAAACTTATTCGTAAAAAATAATCATAGGATACTGGCAGCAAAAACAATATTTAAAAAATATCATGCATTTTTTGCAACAAGTGAGAAATTAAAGCTACTTTGTTACAACAACACTATGTAAAATGTAAATTGCATGCATTAATTATTCTAAAAATTTTGTCAATAAGTGCATTTGAGATAATTTCAAATGAGAAGTAGTAGTAGAAGTAGTTGACAACAACCACTGTCTTTTAAATATATTGCACGAAAAATTTCCTAACATTAAGATATATTGGTGCTCTGTTATCATTAAACGAAAATTATTCCTATTTAAAACATTACAGAGTTAAAAATTCGATAGCTGTTGCGAAGCGAGCAAAGCTTGAATAGTTTTCGATGCAGGGCTTAAACCTATTAGTGTTATATATCAAATTGATCAGTATGACGAGCTCTTTCATATATGTGGGTAAATTCACTTTCTACTCTCTGGATCAAAAAATCGCATTTTCTCAAAAACGAGAAATCGCTTCTACCAGCCACCTAGTCCATGAGATAGAGCATCAAATTCTGCGCGTACGCGCGAGATTTCGGGCCTCTACGGGCACTCCGAAGCGAGTTTTATTCGAAAAACAAGTTTGGCGCCAAAGAGGCGCGGCGCCATACCGGCGCCCAGAGAGGTCAGATTGCGAAATCGATGGCACCAGCGTGTTCAGCGTCGAAAGTTACCCCTAGGACTAAGTTTTGAGCGATTTCGATTTTTGGCCTGTTCCTCACCTCTGTTGAGACCTTGTTGATCCTAACGTAAACAGCGTCATATCATAATCAGTTCTAAGCATCATACGAGGCTGTCTGCGATAGGTTCAACAAATGGTCCGCACAGCAAAAAATTAAATCTCCAAATAACTTGCGCTTAGGGGTAGTTTTCGATGCTCTACAACGTGGCGTTCGTTTTTCATGAATTTCACTATTGGCGCCAAAACGGCGCCGCGCCAGAATACGGGAAAATCGAATTTTGGAAATTATCTCTTTCAAAATTGCAGTTAGAGGGTCACAATCTCACGTATACGAACAGAATTTGATGGAGAATCTCGCTGACTAATTTATTTGTCGCTAATTAACCTAATTAGACGGTAATTAAGAGTTTTTGACTTTATAGTGTGCAGGTCGTGTCATACCTCATTCGAACCGCCTTGCGATTCTGATCCTACTGATGTAATTTTGTTTGGCAAAATTAGGTGGAAAGTACTTTTTTAATAGATTTATTAGATTTAAATGCTAAAAACGCCCAAAACAGTGCCTCTGAGGGCAAAAATGAAATCTACATTGAACATTACATTATGATTAACAGTTTACTACGTTTTATAAGGTATAATACCAAAATCTCACTTTTTGTTCCACCCGACTCACGTGGGTTCGACCCCCCTCCGCGACGGCTCCTTTTGCAAAAAAATTTCATGTTCAAATTAATCTCGCGAAAGTTTTTTCTAGACAAAATATTTGATTTATATGCACATTGTGACTAAAGTTGTTCGTTAAAATTATGTGTGAACTTGCTTTTTATCGATTTTCAAGTCTAAATCTATTAAAAAAGTACTTTCCACCTAATTTTGCCAAACAAAATTACATCAGTAGGATCAGAATCGCAAGGCGGTTCGAATGAGGTATGACACGACCTGCACACTATAAAGAGTCAAAAACTCTTAATTACCGTCTAATTAGGTTAATTAGCGACAAATAAATTAGTCAGCGAGATTCTCCATCAAATTCTGTTCGTATACGTGAGATTGTGACCCTCTAACTGCAATTTTGAAAGAGATAATTTCCAAAATTCGATTTTCCCGTATTCTGGCGCGGCGCCGTTTTGGCGCCAATAGTGAAATTCATGAAAAACGAAAGACGCCACCTTGTAGAGCATCGAAAACTACCCCAGGGGGCAAGTTATGAAGAGAAACAGAGAGATAATTTTGAGCTGTGCTGAGCTCTGTTGGAGAATTGTTGAATCTATCGCGGACAGCGTCATATACACACATAAAGCCGTGAAAGCAGCTTGTTTCATGAGCAAGCAGGTGGGTGTTGTTCCCGTTATCGAACAATGATAACAGTGTCAGTTTCTATTTCGCTTATATGCTAGTGGCCTAGATTCACTTCACTCGTCTACGAAAAAATCGCGACAAGACCACATTCCCATTTGTTTTCGTCTCATCACACTCACTGACTGAATGCCTTTACGAATCAAAAACTGGATATTTTATAGATCTACCGTAACTCGCTCAAATGTCCGCTCCTCTTCCCTTGTCGATCACTCACTATTCCATGTGTACGGTTGGAACAGTCACAAACATTGTTCTCCTCTTCACAATTATAGTGAGAACTCCCCAAAACTTGTTGTTTGTTCCCTGCAAATTCAGCCGTGGGATTAATTGGGGTCGCTGTACACCTCGCTGTTCTAGCAAGAGAGCGCGGGGAAACGAGAGAGCGCAGACAGTAGAGAGAACAGCGAGCTCCCTCGAGTGAGGGAAGGGAGCTCGCTCGAGACGAGAGACAACCGTTAGGTCAGAGAGGTTAGAGAAGCAGAGACATTGGCTATGGTGCTCGCTGTTCTCGATCGAACCTCGCTATACAGAGAGATTTAGATGGAATTTCGACTCCGTTCTTTCTACAATTTTTTGTGTGGGTAACGGTAAGTCTTCCGGAACCCTCCAATACCGAATTGGGCAATTTTTAATTAATTTTGTCATCATGTTTAGATAGTATTCACAAAATTACTGGCACATGGTCCAAATAGTTATTTGGGATTTCCGTTAGAGCTACCGTAACCAACACACAAAAAAATTGTAAAAAGAACGGTGTCGAAATTCCATCTAAATCTCTCTGTATAGCGAGGTTCGATCGAGAACAGCGAGCAACATAGCCAATTTCTCTGCTTCTCTAACCTCTCTGACCTAACGGTTGTCTCTCGTCTCGAGCGAGCTCCCTTCCCTCACTCGAGGGAGCTCGCTGTTCTCTCTACTGTCTGCGCTCTCTCGTTTCCCCGCGCTCTCTTGCTAGAACAGCGAGGTGTACAGCGACCCCAATTAATCCCACGGCTGACCAATTTGAAATTACCGAAGCGATATTTGTTAAATCCCTATAGATATGAGTGTTCCATTTTCAGGTCATATTCCATTCTCCTCTTCTCGCAATCTCTGCTAGAAATGATATCTTGCATCACATCCGGAGTACTATTCACAAGATATGCACAGAGGGCTTTATAATTTCTACGGTGGTATTTTCAGGGTAATCACAAATGATTTGTCGCTATTCTTCGTTTACAGTGGGATCGGTCGCGTTTTCGGGTGATAGATCGTATCACATAATATTCTACCTCTATTTTTAGATCGTATCACATAATATTCTACCTCTATTTTTAGATCGTATCACATAATGTTCTACCTCTATTCGATTATGTTACATGGCCACTCTCACTACTGTATCATGCTTGCCGCCTGCTTTTCTTACAGGTTATTATCAATATTTGATTTATTATCATCTGATATCAATATTGAAAGCATTCGTTATGATTATTCTAATACAGGCGTACGCAAAAGATTACCGAACGTCAAAATAATATGCCGTTGGTGCACTGCTTTAGTAACATTTATAAAAAAATTTCTTGGTAGCAAATATGGTTGCGAAAGGTAACGTGCCCTACTCTGGTTTTTCTGCCCCACTGGGGCCCCAGAGTTCGCCCCATTGGGAGGCAGCTTAGGGTCCTAGTGGGGCTAACTCTGGGGATCTACTGGGGCTAAATAATTGCTGGGCCCCACTGGGGGAAAATTCAGGCTGTTCTGAGGGAATAATGGGGCCCCACTGGGGCATTGACGATTGTTGCACTGTGAATAGTAGAATAGGTACGAATGAGAAAAGGATGGTTTATCCGTTTGAGTACAAGAAAACAACAGCTCGTAGGTATCTTGGTCAGCATAGAAAAGTTACAATCGAATTATGAAGATGGGTAACAATTGCAATCTTCGAGGTTATTTAGAGATCTATAGGGAATTTCGTAGATGACGTTCGGTTGAGTTCCCTCCACAGAAAATAAAAATTTCACACAATAGAACGGAAGGACCTCTTCCAAACCTCTCGTAGCAGCTAGTATCACTTCTAGAAATATCGTATCGAAGTAGTTAAAAACAATCGAAGCGCATCAAGTGATCTGAAACCACGAGTTTCATAAACATAACGAAATTAACAGATTGGCGGGCTATAATTAGGGTCCACAACGTCCGCCCACTTATCGCGCACCCGGATTCGACAAAAAATGAGAATTTGAGAGCACAAGCGTAATTCGAAACGATATGACTCATATTATAGCTTGTTTTGGAGGACTTGATGAGTGCAATCGATTGCGCCTATATCAGGGCTGATCGGAGAACGTTGAGGTGTCGAAAAAGTGAAATTTAATTTTGAAATCGTCGAAATTGGGCTTATCACTGAACTCACAACTCCTGATAGACCAGCATTCTATTCTCTTGATTTTTCAAAGAATATTACAAGAGAAAAAGAAATAAAAATCGGCGATCCTGAATTGTGCTCTCGATTCCAAAAATAGTGCGAGAATACGAGTACGAGAGTATCGACATTCCGTTTTACTGTAAATAGCAAAGGTTTTCGCAAAAGGGGAATTGAACTTGCGCGTGTGCGTTCACTAGGCAAACGCTCAACCCACTGCGCGATGCACGCGATTACATCCTCTCTGCAATTGCGCGCTATGCTCCTCCACTCCCGCCCCGCTTTGACACGTTCAATCCTCCAAATTGAGACGCCAATGTACTCTCCATACCTTCACAAACTATTTATCTTTTGACACAACATCAAAATATCTCCAATTAAGCGCGCTATGCCCCTGGAAAGAAGGGCGAATAGGCTCCGCCTCCCCCTCTCCCCATCGCGACTTTCCCCCGTCTCACAACAGTCGAAACGCGCGTGGTTTTGGAGGTGTAACTCGGTTCAGAGATAAGATATCGAGCTAAATCCAAAAGATCATGTTAATCAGACATGTAGGGACATGTTGACACTAAATTTCACCCCACCTAGTCAATTCCGCTGACCACGTTGTGGCCCCTAGCTATAATTAAGCAACAACCCCTTCGCGAGAAGGGCATAGCAACTACGTTCACAATACGAGTTAAACGCGTCAATGATATACTGAACATAACTTTAAAATCAGCTTAAAACGTAAAATTTCTCGAATTTCGAAACATCTCTCCGGCGCACTCAAGGAGCGCGCTAATCCACTTTGGTGACGCATTTGATTCTCTGGGCCCCAGTGGGGGTAATTCTGGGGCCATAGTGGGAGAAATGAGACCATTCTCGTCCCTATATTTCTTCTGGGGCCCTACTGGGGGAGCGAAACCCCTAGTGGGGCAGAAAAACCAGAGTAGATACCTTGGGAAAGATTGGGTTGCGTAATCCCACGTTGCAGCTGACTTACCGGCTGGCCCCATCTAGCGTGGTAGCCAATTGTTGTTTCTTCAGATACTATGTCCTTCGGAATCCCACTCCACTCGTTCGAACTTCACTTCTCATCGTAACTTTGATCTACCTACCCACACTAATAGTCTTTGTAAGCATGCATACTCCTGTTTCTGAATGCATCGTGCATGAATGCATTACGTGCAGTCGCACTTACTGACTCTCTTACACTTCTTCCCTCTCTCGGCTGAGTATCGGCGCGACGAGAGAACGAAGAACTGTAAGAGAGACGTGCGCACAACGTACATTCAAAAACTGGAGTTTTCACAACAAACAATAATGAATAGCAAAATCGGTACTCTATTTTGTGATGTCCGTTACAATTATAACGCAAAATTGATCCAGATTTTCTTCTCTCAAGCGACGATATACGACCCGGCAACTGCGAAAAAAGAGTTGGAAAAGAAGGGGCCGAACTACGTTTTCTACGACACTGAAGATGGTTCATTAACGAATCCTAACAATATGAAATTGGAATTTCAGTGACCGGCTTTCAGAATGTTTTCGATCCTTTTGCATGCGCAGGACTTGCATGGGTCTCTGCAATGTTCATTCCAGCTTACGTGATTGGTTTGACCTGCATACACATCATTCCACAGGCCGGTCAACCTTACAGAAAGGCCTTTGGAGTGAGAGAGCATGTGAAATCGAAAGGACTCTCTCACTTTTGCACGCTCTCTCGCCCTCACCCTGTTCTGTAGGTTTGGAATCAATCTATGCATAGAAACGCCTCGATCTGTTACGCGGCCACACATCGATATCCGGTTCGAAAAATCGATTTTAGGTAATATCAATAGCCGGCCGCGCAATTCACCGTACTCTCGCCCATAATTCCGCGCATATGAGCGAGAAAACGCGTGCGTCGCACAAGGAAATCATCACGGTATAGTCCGTCATCGTGACATAAACGGATCTAGAAAATGTTCAGGGCCTGATATTCCAAGCATGCTTGCCGGCAGTGTACGCGATAGCGGCTACAAGTTACGTGATCGGTATTGAAACTCAGGGTAATTAAAAAGTAATAAAACGAACATTTCGGGCCAATTGGACCTTGCACACAACGTTCTTTTGGAGTACGGAACTCACATGGTGAAGTTTTACGTAATTTAGTTATTATAATATATAATAAACTAGCGGGGTTGTATTGAGGTTAAATGCAATACGCTCTATGCGTACACTACGCTCTATGCATAGTTCTGGGTGCGGGTTCGGTCCAGGGGGAGCTCGATAGGTGGCTCCAGGTACGGTCCAGGGGCGCCCTGTAGCCGGCTCCAGGTTCGGTCCAGGGGGAACTCGATAAGTGGTTCCATTTACGGTCCAGGGGCGCCCTGTAGCCGGCTCCAGGTTCGGTCCAGGGGGAGCTCGGTAGCCGGCACCGGGCTACATTAAAATTCGCAGTATGCTGGGGAATGTTAATCGCTACCAAGAGTACTGGCTTATTCAGGTGGAAAAGGCTAGTGAGGCAGAGAGCGATCGAAAAAAGTTGCCACTACGCCACTTCGTGGCTCCGTGGCAACTTTTTTCGATCGCTCTCTGCCTCACGAGCCTTTCACAACGGAAACGCAAGATACAGTGCGTTCAGAACTTTTAGAACATTTTCAGAGATGTTTCCTGTCATTCCCTACGCCCTCTGAATCTTTTTGAAACTTTTCAAAATTTTTGATTTTCACGTTAAAACATGTTAGAACACGTTCGGACACGTTTCCGACATCGCAAAACACTTTTGTAGTGATCCCCTACGCTTTCTGAATCATTTTGGAACTTTTCGAATTTTTCGATTTTTCAAGTTAAAACTCGGCAAAACAGGTGAAAACGTGTTTCACGGAACTCAAAAACGTTTTAGAACGGTTTCTGACACTCGCGAAAAATGCGGCAAAAGGTTTGCCCGCGGCGGGGGTCGAACCTGCGTCGGTCGGATTGCTAGTCCAGCGCGTAACCCTCTTGGCCATGGATTTGGTGATTTACATTTTGTAAAATTTTAAAGCAATTCTGGTCTATTATCATATGCAAAAGGTTCTGAGAAGATAGCGCAATTTTGAAGCGAAATATAAGGAAAATGAGAAAAATCTGGACGGACACCTGGACAAAAAAAACAGACAGACAGACAGACAGACAGACAGACAGACAGATGTTAGCATTTTCTAATATATAGTAATTGTCAGGTCGGTGAGACCACGCCAACCATCAGTCCATTCCTCACACTCTACTTTGTGAAACCTTTTCGACGGTTCGTCAAATTTGAAAATATAAGTAGTGCAAACTAAACTGCATTATAGAATGCAACGGGCTTGTAAAAAGAATACGCACGCGTTAATCTCGATATCATTCGTGCAAAATAAATTCCTAGTTTTCAGGTCAATTCAGCGCCTTGCTGGAATGGATCACACTGTTGTTTCCATCACAACTGTGAGTAGATATTTTTAAAAAAGATTGCATTATTTTTACAAATCTGACTAGTTTATTCCAGAATGAAACACAACACAAAGCTTCAAATGACCGTCGTCTTTCGACGAGCGAGCAAATGAGAAACAAACGAGAAAGCAGAGCTACTTTGTAATGATTGTGTTGTAATGTTATGCATTTGAAATGAATTATCTATTTGTAAATATTTAAAAGTGCGAGCACTCAAAGTGGATATGTGGAACAGTAAATTATGAGTTTTTACTGGAATCAAATGTTAAATTATTCATAATCATTCAGAACACAGACAGATGAACGAATGCGCATGTCTGTTATTATCTCGATCATGTAAGCAGAATATTGCACGGAGCTGAAAGTCCTCTTTTTCCTTGCTCCTAGGATACTGTAACCTGCCGAGAGAGCATGCAAAATAGAGAGAGAGAGTGAGAAATCATAACTCATTCATTTCTTTCCGCTCCCGTCACAGGAGGTAACATTTCCAGATAAAGGGAAGTAGAAAACTTCCCGCTCCTGACTCTTCGTTTTATTTAGCATTCCATTATCCGCCTGATCTCGTCCGAAGCAATATTGATTTTCGCAAAATATTTATAATAGACTACGATTGAAACTCAACTCAATGGGTGCTCCTCTGTTAATATCGATCATTCACCACTCCATTTGCACTGTTGGAATACTGACAAACGTTGCTCTTCTCATTACAATTGTATTCAGGACTCCAGAAAATATGAGGTTAACTATTATCAAACTTGTTTTAATGAGATAATTGTATATCAGTGCGTTCGCGTAAGGATCGCACACATCATCCCAAAATCCGTACAGCAAAAAGTGACTTGATGAATATTGTGCATATTCTGATAGCCCTTTGTGAGCTTCATCGATTTCCGTTTCACTCATGGTCTGAAATCTCCAATTTGCATAATTACATGACGTCAAAGATCGACTATTTTCACAGTTTTCCAATTGTAGCTCGTCAGGGAGTCGAAATAGAGAGTTGACGAAAACATCAATATTGACCGCCTTGGCAACCCGCATCGACGTGTGTCATTCGTTTATTCAAATTTTGAATTCTAAAAATTTCACGAAATTTCGACATGGATTTTCTCGAAAACAAGGCAGCAGTTAATCGTAATCTTTTGATATGTTGTAGACAAAACGTTAATCTATAGAATTGGTCAAAGAAAATATTCAATTTTTGGGCGGTATAGACCGAAATACTTGAAAAACTAAAGGCTTGAAATCGAGAGAAACCCCTCATTTCACCCTAATTCCACCCATTCCTCTCTGAATGAGCGGTCTAAAATGATGAAAATGAGAGGAACTGCGAGCAATTCTTCACAAGATCACGTGGACCGACCATTTTAGACCGCTCATTCAGAGAGGAATGGGTGGAATTAGGGTGAAATGAGGGGTTTCTCTTTTTTTTCAAGCCTTTAGTTTTTCAAGTATTTCGGTCTATACCGCCCAAAAATTGAATATTTTCTTTGACCAATTCTATAGATTAACGTTTTGTCTACAACATATCAAAAGATTACGATTAACTGCTGTCTAGTTTTCGAGAAAATCCATGTCGAAATTTCATGAAATTTTTAGAATTCAAAATTTGAATAAACGAATGACACACGTCGATGCGGGTTGCCAAGGCGGTCAATATTGATGTTTTCGTCAACTCTCTATCTCGACTCCCTGACGAGCTACAATTGGAAAATTGTGAAAATAGTCGATCTTTGATGTCATGTAATTATGCAAATTAGAGATTTCAGACCATGAGTGAAACGGAAATCGATGAAGCTCACAATGGGCTATCAGAATATGTACAATATTCATCAAGTCACTTTTTGCTGTACGGCAGGGTGGCGGTTCTTACACGAACGCACTGATATGTACATTGATGTACCCACTCTAATCATATTAAACCGAAAATTCCACTATTCAAAAATCGTCATATTTAGGTAAAATGATTTTTTAATTAAAATTTAAAACAAATATTAATATATTATTCAAAGATATTCGCAGGTCGTATGCGCTTCTTCTCTTTTCGCAAACTCTGCTGCAAGCGATTACTTGTGTATCATCTGGACTGCTCTTCACAAGGTTCACATTTACGTGGTTATCAAAATTGAAAATTAATTTTTTTGAATATTGTATATTGAATTTTTTTTGCAGATTAATTCCTCACGAAATGTCGCTATTCTTTGTTTACAGTGGATTTGGCCGCGTTCTAGGGTGAGCATTGTTTTTTTAAAATTTTACAGTCGAATCGACTTTATAGTTCTCATCAAACCATGTTCTACATCTACTCGATTATGTTACATGGCCACGCTCACTACTGTATCATGCTTGCCGTCTGTTTTTACTACAGGTTAATAGCTTATTTAATATTCCATCAGGTGTCATTTATACCGATTTCAGTGCGGTAGTACTGCTGAATAGAAGAAAATTTTTAAAAAAATGAAAATAAAAAATATTAGAAGTTTACAACTTCTAGATTTGGATCCTTTTCAGATTCTACGTACTTCGTCATCCCAACCCTACCTTTCGAACATCGCTTATCGCAGTCATTTTGATCTACCTTCCCACGCTATTGATCTACGTGAGTGACAGTGCGTGTTTTTTTTGTTGAAGAAAACGTTTCTCGATGTGTGGGAGCCTGGTAGAGAAAGACAGTGAGATAACTTGAAAAAGAAGAGACTGTGGTGCGCGTTACATTTGTGTTTCACTACTTTCTGATAATAGAGATGGCACCTGAAACATCGGTGGAGCCGAAAATCGGATATTGGGCAAAATTATACGTGGTTTCTTTGACAGTTTACCCTCAAAACGGACGCAAGTGTTTTCGGCTAGAATCGCCGCTTTAGGCGCTTTTTTGCTACAGGCTGGCAAATCGTTGTTTGTGAACGAAATCGTCCGATTTTTGCAGGATTTATGTTTCATGGAAATTCTAGAAATGCTTTTTCAGAACTAAGAAAATGATTGATTGATTGGAAAGCACAGTATTGAAAAGTGGTGTGATTAGACGGCAAGCGAGTGCCGATGCACTGGTGTACTTGTTGCATTGCCATTTTTTATCCGTCCGATGATTACCCTATGTAATCCGACATCGAGTACACGGGTGACCCCGCGCAGTGCGAATTCATTCATAAATAACCTAAGTTACATAGGGAAATCATCAGAACGATAAAAAAAGGCAATATAAAAAAGTACACCAGTGCACCGGCACACGCTCGACGCCTAATCACACCTCTTTTCAATACTTTACTTTCCAATAAATAATTTTCTTAGTTCTGAAAATGAATTTGTGGAATTTCGATGAAACATAAGTGTAGCAAAAATTGGACGATTTCGGTCACGAAAAACGATTTGCCAACCTGCGGCAAAAAGAGCCGAAAAGCAGCGAATTTCGCCGAAAAAGTTTACTTGCACCCGTTTTGAGGGGACGATAGACATTATATGCTTCTTTTTCAGATTTACTTCTCCCATTCGACGCTTTACAATCCGGAAATTGTTAGAAACGAATTGAAAATGAATGGGCCAAGTTATGTTTTCGACGACGATGAACACGGTTAATCGATAAAGATTTATAAAAAAACTAAAAAAACTGGACCGTAATGAGTGGAATTTAAGTGACCGGTATTGTGAATATACTCGAGCCTTCGGCGCTACCGGGAATTGTTTGGGTGTGTGCGATTGCCTGTCCTGCATACGCGGTTAGTTATTAACAATGTGCTCGTTTTAAATTAATCGGAGAAATACCCTGGGAAAGACCTAGCGATTGACCTCTCCTCCTCTGTCTCTCTTGGAGAGAGAACAGACATTGGGGAATCGGGGAATCGAGAGATTCAGACATGGAGAGAGAAGGAGAGGAGAGACCGAGTAGATCAAAGAGAGTGCGAGAGACGATTTTGACCTTGCATCCAGGGAATCACACTAGTCCGGAAAAGGGATGGAATATTTGTTGTTTCGTGGCGGGACTCAAGAAATTCGCGCGAATTCAAACAACTCTCCCTTTAATCGTTCTCGGATGATGAATAGTTAGGCGATACTATGCGATTTTGAATTGTTTTATTGCTATATTATTATCTTTCAGGGCATCAAAAGAGTTTTCAAAAATACATTAGTATTATTGTTTAATTTTGCGATTACGCCCACCGAAAAAATGGGTTCTTGAAAGCATTCGCATTCGATGTAAAAGCAACTCCATCCCACCGAAAAGGGTTTCACAGGTTATAGTATCGTTCGGTCGTGCAATGTACCGTACTCTCTCCGACAATTCCGCACATATGAGCGAGAAAACTCGTGCCTCACACAAGGAAATCGTCAAGGTAGCAAACTCAGGAAAAGCAAGAATCAATAAAATATAATGTAATCAGGGTCTAGTAATCCAAGCCTGCCTTCCCGCAGTATATGCCTTTTCGGCAGCAAGCTACGTTATCGGTAATGAATCTACACTATTTTGTTCCAAAAAACGCGATTTCAGTGCAACTCGGTATTGTACACTACGTTGCGCTAGAGTATGTCACGCATATGGTCAGAGTTTTCGAATTATCAAAACTAATTTTAAAAAAAATTTAAATATGATTTTCAGGCCGGCGAAGTGACGCCTACAATAAGTCCATTTCTCACACTCTACTTTGTAAAGCCTTATCGACGGTTGGTTTACTTCCGTTGGACTCAAAAATATGTTTTTATGATAATTAGACAATTTTTTCAGGTCAATGCTAGCCATGATGGGTATGGATCATAGTGTTACTTCGGTTCTTGTGAGTAGTAGTTTTTTTAATAGTACATAATAAAAAAGTTTTAAAACGTTGTATGATATTAATCAATTCCAGAATGGTACGGGACGCCAAGTTGACAGCCAACGACTTTCGACGAGCGAACAAATCAGAATCAAACAAGAAAGCAGAGCTTCTTAAATTATGATTAAATTGTAAAAGGTGTAATTTGAGAGCAATAAGAGTGATTATTTATAATAGGAAATTATGGTTTCAAAGAATACAGACGTCGTCAATGAACACAGTAGTAATTGCCGTTCTTGATGAATGCCGGTAGTAACTATCTATACTACTTCGTAATTTCATTTTCTTATCGTAATTTGTCGGATCTATGTTCACGAGTCTTTTTTCATTTGTCTTATGAGATGGTTACTGGTAAGATGTCGCATTGTTTTCGTTGCAATCGTTCATTATCATTTATTTTGATAGTCTATTTTGACTTGAAAGGAGTCTGGAGTCTCGTCAAAGGTTCATTCATTCTCCATGCATCTACCATTGACTATCGCGTCTCTTCACTATTTCTGCTGCTCCGTCGGAATCGTCGTTAATATTTCACTGTTAGCGATAATTTTACAAAGGACACCACACAATCTCAAGTTCGTTTTCTATAAATTTTTTTATAGTATTCATAAAATAATCTAAATTATACGATGAGGCAGGTGACAATATAATTGTGTGAGTTTTAGATGCTATTCAGTCCTTCTCTTCTCGCAAACTTTTCTGCAAACAGTTACGATCGTTGCCTCAACATTGTTATTCATGAGGTTTACATTTTTACAAGATGTAATTAGAAATACTATTACTTATTTCCAGACTAATTCCGAAGGATTCTTCCGTTTTCATGGCAATGAGCGGTCCTGTGAGTTACACTGGGTGAGTTATCTGAGATCTCTATTCCAGAACCGCATTAGTGTTCTCCTAAATGATTTTTTAAAATGATTTAAAAACATATGATGAAACACAGATCAACAGGTCGAAATTTCTCTTGCAAAGTTTTTACTCAATTTTTAACAAAATTTTCATGATTCAGGTCTGCACAGCTCGGATACTACCTCTATTCGATTATGCTGCATGGACATGCCCACTATCCTATCGTCCTCGCCCTCTGCTTTATATACAGGTAATTTTTTTTCTAGTTTTGGCAATTCTTATTTTTATAAATAAATAATAGATACTACATAATTCTTCGACCCACACCTCTCTTCTCCACTATGATCTACCTCGCCGTGCTGACATATCTGCCAACGCCATTGATATTTGTAAGCATTTTATATTCTATTTTTTAATATAAGCCGTGTACATTTTAATAAATCAGAGCGTAATCAGTCTTCTACGTCAGCTGATTGCTCGTCTCATTCAGGGAAAATAAGAATATGTTTTCAGTGGGAATGCGCACAAGTTCCGGTGTTGGATCAACAAACGGCGAAATTGTTAATCTCAGAGCGAGGGGAGTTATATTTCTTTGGCGATGACGAAATGGGTATGTGAAGATCATATTATAAATTAGGGAGTATTTGTTTATCGCATCAGCTCTATTTTGATATCTATGCTTATAATGAAATTAAATCGTATTCATATCTGGTGTTGTACGGTCTTTCCATCTCGAATCACAAGGTATTCCAGTAACTTGCCTCCCCGATATCTTCCAGCCACGTGTTTTCATTGCAATTGCATGGGCAAGTTTGCCATGTCTGCCGGCGTATACGGTAAGTTTTCTATCCAATAGATCAATAATTATGCAATTAATCAATAATTATGAAGGTGATTATCATTTGCGGCCTGCTTCTCTACCGTAAGCTTGCCGCAAGTGCCGCGCATATGAGCGAGAAAACGCGTGTATCTCATAAGGAGATTGGAAAGGTAAATACTATTTCGACAATAAATGCCCCCAAAGTGTTATGACCCTCACGCGAATCCGTAAGTTCTGGTTGTGGCGCAAACACTTCCTGGTTTCCAAAAGCCGAAGCCGAAGAATTCACAACTCAGACAAGAATTTAACCTGCTAGAAATGGTATCAAATGTTGTTTCAGGGACTGATGCTTCAAGCCTGTCTTCCACTTCTCTACATCTTCTCTGTAGGCACTTATGTCGTCGGACAATTAAACATACTCAATCTCGTCGTTCTTGAATACACGACGCACGTTGTAAGAACATTCGACACTCGTTCCGAAAAAGAAAAATATTTATTGCGTTGAGCACTAAAATGCACGACAACAAATATAATAAAGGAATATTCTTCCAGTTGGGAGAAGTGCTACTTGCTGCAAGTCCCCTGCTCACTCTCTACTACGTGCAGCCATATCGACGGTGGGATTAGAAAACAGAAAATATTCAGATTGGAAGGATGAATCAAGTAGTAATTTTAAAATAAGAATACAATTTGTTCAGAGTTCTGCAACCTTCGGGCGGAAGAAAACTCTCGAACACTATCTCTGCTTCACAATTCACATTCCGCTAACGTTGAACTAGCATTAGGCACGTACATATTTCATTCAACAATGTCAACATTATCGATTTACTATAATGTTACGTAATTTATTGCAGAACCGTTTAATTGCGGTGATGAATGGCGACTGTTCTTTAATGGGCTCTTGTCGCCCTCATTTGTATGACGTTGCTTCATAACATCGTTTATCGGAAACGTAACGATTCTAAGTTCTAATTTGATAAATAGTTTGTTCTCGGTTGAAAGATCACAGGGAAAGAGCATTTGCTTCGGATGAGTCGTTTCCGATATGAGAAAGTGGGAGAAAGCAATTAATATAACGACGATTTAAATTAAATAAAAACTCGTTTCAACATAGTAGAAACTCTACGGAACAAATAACATGAATGACAATCAGCGCCTATACAAATTAGCAATAAAGAAAAATGTGGTGACGCGATAAGTAATAAAAAAATATAGTCTAGAACTTGAATTTCGGTTGTCTCAGAGGCGGGAGGGGAGGTTTGTGAGGGACTGAACCATCAGGAGCCTTCACTTGAGCTACCTGGAAAGGAATGGTTACTTGGTATATTGCAACTGATACATAATGACGAAATAAATAAAAAAAGGTAGCACCAAATATTCTGTAGTTGGTTCATATTCCATATGCTTTGCTACTGATTTAATATACCGAATAAAAGTTGAAATGTTAATTGCTCTCAGTGAAACTATACACCCAGCGCAAAATCAAAAGAGATCTTTCAGCAGCGAATGAGATCTTGCATGAGATCTCACCTTAATCGGTAATTTAGTCCTTGTTGTTCCCGTCTGTGGTCGTCCAGTTGCTGAATTCATGTGAGACTGAAGATGAGATGCGAATCGAACCTAACAAATTTGAAATAAATTATATCGAAACAATAATGAGACAATAATTGTAAAATACTTTTTATAAATCACCTCCGATATCCCTTTCGGCGCGTCGGTTCTGTCCAGTAGCGCCTCGTTTAGTTGTTTGACAATAGCCGAATTGTCAATGACTTTCTTTTGCTTGATAGCAGTTCCTTCTGCTCCTCCATCATCCGATGGATGGGGACCCTCAAATATACATCCTCCTTTTCAAGCCTTCTGCAAACTCTACTCGTATAGAAAGGTTGCGCGCTTGTTGGTTATCAAGATTTGTAAACAAATTATAAAATTCTCGTCAATACAAAGGTAATAATAAAATAACAATATTATATACCTCTACGATAACTTCGAGATATTCGACGAGTCTCTCCAATTCTTCTATGATTTGTTCTCTCTTTTCACTGCTTCTCAGCCATTCTTCCCTCTCTTTCTCGCTCTCCGTCAATTCTCCAACATCTACCGTACTGAAAAGCTTCGTTTAACGCACCGTTTCCAAGATGGAGAAAGGCATATTAAAATAGCAAGTTCAGCATCGTTCGCTGTATTAAACTTAAATATTTTCTAGTGTGGGAAAGGGGAGTAATAAACGGGAAAAGTTTACCTGTTTGGAGTGGCAATGCCTCCATTGGTTTCTGAAAGAGGAGAAACGCCGAGAAGTCCACGAAGGAAATTGGCCGTGCGGCGAAACTGGAATAGTTTGTTGTCAGCCGTCGTAGTCGTAATTTTATTTCTACATATTATTAGAAATGATAAATTATTAAATAACAGTAATTATTGGTTTCGTGATTTCTGGTCGCGATAAACATTCTTAATCGTGTGAGTGAATAATGCACAGTAGAGTGCGAAATGTGAGACGACGGTCTCTTCATTTCGCGCACTCTTTCGTCTATCGACCGGTCTAGAGAGTGTGTGAAATGAAGAGAGCGCGGTCTCACATTTCTGCACAGGGCCAATTGGAAATTGAAATATCTGGTGGTGATTGATTTTTCGAATTTGTTTCATGGAAATATGAAATTACGAGTGAGAAGCAACATTGATGAGAAGTACGAATCTCTGTAACAAATATAGAAAATACTAACCTCAGTGGTGAGATCAAATATCAGCTGTCGAGTGTCCTTCGCTTTGTCGTATTCATACGCGGTGAAGACGCTGGAATGTATTTTTTTCATAATTTCTAAAAAAATTACGATCGTGAGATATGTTTCAGCCTGCGCTCATCTTGCGATGACAAGAGAACGATCAATGTTGTCTTCTTTCCAGAGCCCAGTATTCTAGCACTAATGTTAAAGGGACAGTAAAGACACCGTTGAATTCCCGCACATTTCAAAGGTCTCGCCTGGATTTGGCCCGTGGGAAGAAACAAAAGCATAGGCTGAGTGTCGAACCCCTGACCTCACGATCGCTAGGCAAGCGTTTTACCGCTGCTCCACTTGGGCTGATGTCGAGTAGGGTGCACACTATCTCTATCCTTACGCCACTCTTGGAAAGTGGATCAAATGAACAAAAATTTGTGTGCTTACTGTCCCTTTAAATCAATTGATTAATTCAAAGTATTAATTCACAAAAAAATAATTATCGGAACCTTCCAGGTGCCAGTCGCTCCTGAGCCCGCTCCCTCAACCAGTTCACTCGAGCCAACTGTCCACGCAGCTGATCCAATTCTGAACAAAAAGAGTTAATAATAGTATCGATACTTATTCCGCATTCAGCATAAATACCTAATATCATATTAATGTCGCTATGCAAAATTCATCGCAAAATTCGGTTAGCTCTTTGTACACAAATATGGCTCACCTTCCGATTCTCCTTGCTCCTCTTCAAGAACGTTCACATTCTGCACCAGATGCTCCTCATCTCGTACATCATCCTCCCCTTTCTTTACCTCGTCATGAACCTCTTCCTCCTTCTTCTCCTCAACCTCCCTCTTCACCCTCTCATCCTCCCCTCCTTCTTCCACAACCTTTCCTTCCTCCTTCTCTTCTCCCATCTGCTCTTCAACCCTCGGTGTTTCCTCATCTTCCCCATCCACTCCACTGGGAGCGTCCATCTCATCTTCATCTTCCTCCTCATTCTCCATATCTTCATCAACTCCCTCATCATGATCAAGTTCAGTCTTCCCCTCATCGTCATGTCTTTCTCCCTCTTCCTCCAATTCATCAACAGATCGACTGTCAACAATGTGCTCGGTAGAGTCGTCCACTTGATGTCCATGATCTTCCTTCTTCTCTTCAATATTCTCATCTTCCTCAATCTTGTCATCATCCTTCTCTTCTTCTCCTTTCTCATCCCCTTCCTCTCCCTTGTCATCCTCTTCTTCATCACCTCCATTCATCTCTTCCTTCTCTCCCTCCTCTTCTCTAATCTCCCCCTTCTCCCTTCCATTGCTGTTTCTGTCTTCGCTCTCCTCGTCGATGCTCTCCATTCGCTGCAAAATTATTTATCTAAAAAAATGTAGGCTGTTTACTTGATTCTAAAACTCATTGTAGTTAGAAACACAATGAATTGCGATATATTCTTGTTTCATCAATTCACTTTTGTGTTTCAGATAGCATTCTTCCAAACAACAATTGGAGTTTCATTGATTTTGAAGAGACCCACGTATGATCATTCTGCTTGCGTAACTTATGATAACGATAAAACGTACCAGCGCCCTCTCCGTATTCTCAGTATCTGTCAACGAGAACATCGGGGAAGGAGAGACTGTGAGCGGCGTTAGAGGGGACATCTTAAGAAGCATGTTAGGACGCTGAAACAGATCTATTATTTAAATCGCATTTTGATTCAAACACTGATGAATTAATACTGCAACCGTATGTTGTTCTCCAATCTCACCTGAATGGGCAATCCGGGGGTTACAACCGACATCGAATCGGATTCGGTTGATGAGGGACGGGGCGGCACTGCAAACGTGGTATTTGTTAGAACTTTGAGATTGCAAAATAATTTGGGCGAAGAAGTTGTGGCATCCATATCGGGAGATTCACGTGAGATAAAAGACAGAAAAGTTACTTTCAGCAAATCGAATGCTCCTCTTCCTCCTCATTTTCTCCACACTCTGTGTGACATTCTCTCGAATCTTCTCAGCCTCGTCAACTAATTCCTCCTCGAGAGAATCCTTTTCCTGCAAGTGATTATTTGTTTTAAAACATATTTTTTGTAGAATTGTTTACATACCTGATCTTGAAAAAACTAACAAAATAAAACTTTTTGCCTCAAGAAACCAACCTCTCCCGCCTTCCTCAACGCCTCTTCCAATCTCTCTATCCGCTCTTCGTATTCAGCTCGTTCTCGTTCACGATCCTCCTAAATATTAAAAAAATATAATTTCTTTTATTTTGTATTGATGAAGTTCAATATCTCTCAATTATTTTTGCTTTGTTATTGATTTTTGATAGAGTTGGACAAACCTTGAGTTGTGCTAGTTCTTCTTCAACAGCAAGCAATCGATCAATTCGCTCTTCCATTGATTTCATCGTCGTTTCCGCGTTTTCGAGTGATGATTGGAGGGTGAACTGAATGAATTATCGATCTTTTCCTTAGATTCAGTCACCGAGATTTAATTAATGATGTTCCTTAAAACACATATAAAACGACCATTCATTGAATCTTTAATATAACGAGGAAAATGATTTTTCCATGAAAGACAACCTCAAGCTGAATTAAACTATCATATTTTGCAAATTCAGTGTGTCCATGCAAGCTGCCAGGAATTTCAATTTTTTCCAAATGTTCAATGAAATTTCGTGCTAATCTACGATCTCTCACTTTCTCCTCTTCCATCTTTTCGTTGCGTCCCTTCTCCTCCTCAATTTGTTGAATGAGCGGAGCAGTCGCCTCGGCGATTTTAGCTTCTTAAAAATCATGTATTAAAGTAGGCATTTCCATGTCACATGAACCATGTGTAATAGAAATGAAAAGAGCAAAACTGATGGAAACGACACAAAAAGTATAATTATCGAGAAAAAAATGCCGACCTGTCCCAGCCAGACTCCGCTTCTTTCGACTGTTTCCATTAGCATCACCGTCTTCCCTAAACATGGAACAAATTATTAATAAACAAATAATGTGTATTAAGATATAAAACATTTCAAAATATTATAAGTAAATTTTTTATCGTATTACTTATTCTTCATTTCAACTGCCGCAGTTCTCAAGAGAGGAGTGAGACAAGGAAGCAGCCAGTGGGTAGAGAGACGACCGTCCATGAAATTGGACTGAAAAGGTGCAGAATTCGAACAAAAGCCCGCACCATTTGACAGCCATTCGATAGTTTCACATCGAAGGGGAGACAGGCGTCAGAATGCGTGTCAAAGGCATCTGCTTTCACACTCCTTCTGGCTCCTGACACCATTATGGAGGTTCTGGATAATTTATTTCAAAAACCAATGAATTTAAAATGTATCTCGAATGCATTAACATGATGAGCAACTGAGATATATTTACGTGATGCGGAACCTCGATTCACCTTGAGGTCATCAGCCGCTTGCAGCAGTCTATCCGCAGTGAGGCCACTTGCACGGATTTGGTCCTGAACGTAACGAAGTGTGTGCACTTAATACATGTTCTCACTAAATACATGTTCTCACATATTGTTATGACATCTACGTCTCTCATTATTACGTCAAATGCACCGCTCTTCACTCGTTTTGATAAAGCAAGTAGCTCACTCCGAGTCTTCTGCTCCAATTGTTCAGCACGTTGCACGCTCGAACAGAGTCTCGTGCGATTGCCATGCCTTCTCTGTGTTTATTTTTATACTTTCATTTTTTTTGCTATTCCACAATGCAGGTATTGAGTTACGTAAGTAAGTAACATCGACATCGACATACGCTTTTTAAAAGAAATCTCGAATTACGGTTACTTGGCGATAATTATTTATTGATTGTTTTTATAATAAATCACCTGAGTATCGGCCAAATCGTCTCGATCTGCGTCGAGATGCCCTGAAATATTTATTTTATGGAAATTAAGAATCACGTGATCTATAGAAAATAGGAAACACTCAACACCGTTAATTTTGCAGAAGCAATGAAACGTAACAAAATCTACTCGAATAATTCGTTGTTCATCATTTTCCTTCCCTTCTTTTCTTCCACTCTCTCCTCCCATTCTCCGCTCATTTCCACTCTTTTCACTCTTCTCAATCGGTCGAATGCCTTCTTCTGCTAGTGATGAAGATTTCTCTACCGCACGGTTAGTTGCCCATATCTTTCTCTAATTGAAGGCTACGGTAACTCGGTGTTTATCGATAACTGACCGATATTACTGTAACTACCCCCAGATCGACTTCCGAGGCCGACGACGACTACACGATTCTTCCCAATGGATTGATCGTCACGAGAATCGTTCAGGTACCGTAATCCCTTCCACTACCTTACATCTCTTCGACCGATCGAAAACTGATTTCAGATCTGGCCGACACGCTCGCGCGAGGCAGGCGTGGAATCCGCATCCGCGCCCGGAGCGCCAGACGTCCGCATGTGGATGGGCGAAGTGCGCGTGGACGGTGCCAAAATCGGTGAGAGTATTTCGTCATAACTATGCAATCGTCATGTGTTTAACTGTAGATGAGGCTTGCTACGTGAAGTTGCGCGCATCGTGCAAGGCAAGGTGAGTTACGGTAGTTCTGCGACGAATCACTGACTGACCGGCGTTACCGTATTTCAATCGATCGATAACTGGTTTATTTCCGATGGCGACCCTTCTGGACGTGTCGCAACTCGCACAGCACCATCGAGCCCAAGGGCATACGGTACATTCAGGTAATATCGATTGATCGACAACTTGGCACTGTGCCAAACCCATTTCAGTTCGAGTTCCCGGAGCCGGCTCTTGACCATCTGCAACTGAATCTCGTCGCTGGCGAGCATGAGGTAAATACACGATACCGATTCGATAAGAGGATACGGTAAGTAGTTATATCGACGACTAACTTTATATTGTTGATGCAGGTGAAAATCCTGCTGGAGCGAATGCCCGGCACGGAGAATTTCCTGTGGAGAGACACTGCGGATCGTGAGTTTTCAAACAGTCAGTGATTTCACTGATTAGATAACTACGGTAATCGATAATCGATAACATTACAGTCCGACGCATTCTCCTCTCGAGAGAAGAGGCTAACAGGAAGATGAAGTAAGTCGTTTTCTAGTTCCCATCCAATTTCATCGAATTGAAAGCTAAAGCAGGGAAAACAATTGATTTTCCAGTGAGATTTCTGATCTCTCGACGTGTCGCGAGGAAATGGAAACTGCTTATTCGCCCACGGAATTTAGCTACTCTGAGAAATCTAATGGAATATCGGAGGAAAAGGATCGATCATTCGAGTCATCAGACCCAATCAATAACCAGAGCAAGGTAGGTTAGCTACAGTAACTCGAATCGTTAATCTATTTATCGATTGATTATTTTCAGAATCCGCGTTCCACTTGGTCGCAACCTCGTCGAAATTGGAGCGACAATGTGAATTCGCTCAGAATCCCCGAGAAACTATCCTCGGTCATTCTGGATCGGTGAGCTAATCAATATTTCGAAATTTAAATTGAAAAAGAAAGTGATTTTTCAGTGAACCGGAAGTACTAGCAACTACGATCTCTCCGGCTCTTGAAGAATCGCTGAAGGTGAACGAATTCGCTTCTTTTATGAACAATAACTATAGAAATACGAATTGGTCTTATTGTGATAGAATCTCTCGATTGAGCCAAATCGTTAATATCCGATCTTCGATCTTAGATTTTAAATATTGAAAATTCAGGCAACGCTGTGCTCCTGCCAAGGATCGAAACGCGGTGCGCTGTTCGCAATGGTAACTTTTTTCCATTTCGAAAAAAATGCGGCAAATTCAAACCTATTTTTTTAGGTTCATTCGGTGGTCGTGGAGAGTCTCCAGCAGGGAGGGGTGGAACGCGCAGCCGAAGTTTGGAAGGAGATCGAGAGGTCATATGGTGGGTCAGATTTGATACTGTACCAATCAATAATTGAGTGAACAGGTACTACTCCCTTCGTCGATAATGTACTCGCTCAACTGGAGAAGCGTGGAGTGGTCGAGGCAGGCAGTGAGGTGGGAAAGTGATCTTTGATCTTTCGATAAATCCAGCATAATCAAAGGTCCGCACCGACTCTACGTGCTCCTCGACCAACTCTGTCGATTAGAAAAGATCAAAGATCAAGTCCAATTTCACAAAGATTCCACCCTCAAAGATTCGAATACAACTGACTACGTGTGTATTAGAATCTGGCATGATTCTAATGTCTCCCCAATAACAAAGAACTAAAAGTACCGAAATGCCTTCCGGTATTGCGTTGCTTCGGAACAGATCTCTGACGGTATCCGCTGCCCGATCGTAGCCCTTCTCTGATAGATACGCCTCGCAAGCCGATTCGATCTCCTGAAATTGATCTTTGATCTTTGAATTGTGACAGTCTCCAATGATCAGACTTGGAGCTTTTGTCTATGAGTTATTCTCAGGACGAAAATAAGATAACGGGTGAACAGAACTATTTCATCTTTGATCTTACCAGCATTCGAATCGAGAAAGGATCGTCCATTTCGAGCACAAACGTGCTAAAAACGTCCGAGTAGTCGTGAACTGACTTAGAGAGGATTCTGAAATAAATCTTTGTCTCTTTTTGATCAGAAAAGAATAGATGTGATACAATACAAGGAAAAATTGAAATTTGAGTAGTTTCATTGCTTCTGAATACTTTGCCAAACGCATAACTCACTTGTCCCCGAATCGCTTCAATTCAGCAGCCAAAGCAACAGCAAACGCCTTGTAGATTTGATGCTCGAACTCGGGAGTAGGAAGGGGACGCTGAAAAAATATTTTAAAATGGAAATATATTCAGTGTAATTATTATATTATTCCCAATAATGTTAATCCTATCGACAAAATGGAGAGTCAAAATCAATGATCTACATTTTTTCTCATATGTTTCATGTTCACTTCTTAATAGTTACAGTTATGTAAAAATCAATAAATCCCTATTTCAATTGATTGATTAATCAGTCCACTACTAAAATAGTATATAATTACCAAAACTAACGATAATTTGTATGTAAATATTCCCTTCGAACAAACCATTGATTCGATTCCGTTGACTGCGGGCAAAACGACATTTGAACCATTGAGCATGAGAAGATCTGTGATTTCCATCATCGAAATCATTCATCTTTCTTTGCGACTCGTTCAACATTGTAATGATAACATTGTCAGGATAATGCGTTTCAAACGAGGCTTATCTTCTCAGGCGTTTCTTATAGATTTTGATCTTTCATGGGGGTTTACATTACAATTTTATTGCGCAATAATTGTCACCTCTCAATCGTTCGTTTTCCTTCCGTGCTTGGTACAGGGCGTCCTCGGCTGCAACCGAGCGCTGACCTAAAATGTTATTTATTAAATAATTAAATATATTAAAAATGGTATTGTGAAATACGACAAACCTCTAGTGGACGCTTCTCGTATCATGCGCATTTCCTCATCTCTCCGAGCAACCTGTAATTTTTAAAATATATTACCTTATTTAATCCTCGGATTGCCGATTTGTAACCCCATTGTGTCTTAGAAAATGAGAAATGAAAGATGACCTCTCCCTGCAATTTGACCACTCGTTGCAGAAGTTCGTTGCCTACACTTCGATTACGCGCGGATGAGGTGTGCACTGAGTTATATCACAGTTAAAATTGGCTTAACACCTCCAGAAAGAGGTCACGATGTCATGAAGTACGGTGGATTCCCTCAATATCGATAAAATGATAGAAATACCTGAGGCGTTTTCATGTTTTAAATAAAAGAGATCAAAGATCACGTCTCGAAAATGGCGCTGAAGCGGGTGGAGTGGGAGGAATGCCGATGAGAGAGGATGAAGACGAATGCTGGTCGAGGGCTGGCAAACATACCATCAGAAAAAATTAATCGAATCTTGTTTTACTCAGATTTGAAACTCTAATCGCTCTGGGTACGTGGAGCTTGACATTTTTAGAATTTTCTTGTTTCGTAGTATATCTTTATTTTTTAAATTTGTCTTTGTTCGACAACCGGCGTTGCGAAAATATGTCTAAATAATTAATTTATTTAAAAATGTGTATTCGTCGCGGCTTAAAGGTACCTGGTACTGTAAATGAAGTGAATTTCAGATTAAAGAGAATTTTATTCCGATTCGAACGCAAAAAACCGCATATTTTTACGATTTTTTTGAAATTAGTTATGAATTTTCAAAGATCCCGTTTCAGGCCAAAATGACCCGGCGCTACTGTGTTTAGCGGCTAAACACAGTAGTGCCGGGTCATTTCAGCAAAAAATGAGACCTTTGAAAATTCATAACTAATTTCAAAAAAATCGTAAAAATATGCGGTTTTTTGCATTCTAATCGGAAGAAAATTCTCTTTAATCTGCAATTCACTTCATTTGCAGTACCAGGTCCCTTTAATGCAACAACAGCGTTATCATCTCTTCTATTGCGCATTTGTCAATTGATTGAAACCTATTCGAACTCTTACAACTTCGTTTCCTCGTTTGGTCTGCTGATTCACTTCGCTTCTTTCTCATTGATTTAGCAGACACTGCACGTCGATTGACCGATGGAGTGATCTTTGTCTGAAAGGCAAAGATAAATGTAGATAATTCCTTGTCATTCGATTTTATAGTAGCAAGCTACTAAGCTAAATGGGAAAGGCCGGTAGGCAATTCTCTGAAGAGGGAATCTGATATTTCAATACAAATAGTAATTATAGAAGATCAAAGATCATCTTTACTCACTCCAAGAACTGGCAGTTCCGTAAAGGACAGATCATAGCGCTTGCCCTCGATTCCATTGATTCCGTTCATCTGTAGTGATCAAAGATCAACGAATAATCAATCGATAATTTACAAAGGGCGGACATTTTCTAGGGAACTGTTCTCAGACTATTAATATACTGTTCATCATTTCGTATAATCATAAATTTTTCCGTTGCGTCTTCGGGCGTCGATAAAATATGAAAAATGCCTCCGAGAACCGTTTTCTTTGCAAATTTGATCTCGAAATGAACTGACATAATTCGTTGGACTACTGGCAACGAGTGAGTCGTGTTGGAACACGAGTGGCTGCGCTTCGCCGAATCGGACCAAATCCCCATCCGTCAGTTCCGTCTGCAAAAATATATATTTTTATTTGTTTTTTATGTATTTGCTTTTTTTATGTATTTGCTACAGTACATGCCAAGAAAGCAACAATGAAGAATAAAAGAAAGTCTAAATAGGGAATTGCGTTCACATGATTACACGCCTCCGGAAACGCGTCAGGGACTAGTGCGTGAGCGTGCGAGAGTCCATCTCTCTCTTACACACGCTCAAGCTTCGACATATTTCTGGAAGTTTTATCGGACTGCTGATGTGGACTTTCTCTCAATCCAAACCCTATTTCCAACCCCACTTCTCGAACGGCAATTGTAGTGCACATTTCAGACACGCAACGACAATTTTATGTCGAAGCTGAATGGGTAGAAAAGCCATACGATATCAGATTGAAAGGAACGACTATGAGATTTAACGGTACAAAAGATCAAAGATCAATTTTCATACCTGTCCCACAACAGCGTGCCCGTTTACTGTAGTGCTCATCAGCGAGTGGTCACGCAGCCAGTAGGATCTCAAGCAGCTATTTAGGATAACTATTTTTTAATAAATATTTTAAATCTATCCAAGAATTAACTCGTTATAGAACGAGACCGAGAGTTTGAAAAGCACTCTCTCATAAATGTGAGCTCCTAAATCTCCATGGCGTTTCAAACTCCTTGAATTATTTTAGTGAGATCGCATAAAGATGAATGATTTCCCCAAGTGTGTTTGGAAAAATCACAAGAAGCCCCTAATCATAGGATATTCGATTCGTGAGAATGGAAAGCGGAAATAGAGTACAAATAGCAGATAAGTATGAATTGCAGTGTGACGCACCGAGTGAGGGGGTGATATTCGATGGTCGCGTGGAGAGGAGCCACACCCGGCACCTCAAAAGAAAGAATTAATTGTAGTTAATTTTAGTTTACAAATAATTCATGTAAGTGAACTCACATCGCTTTCACTTTTCATTAGTTGGCTAATTGCTTTCCTTATTAGTTAATGCCTACACTAGTCTACACTACGCAAATGAGTTAGCAAGTGATTTTTTTTGTACGTTTGCCGTAAGAGTGGGGAAGAGGTAGGTTATAATCCAAATTTAGTCTTGAGACGAAACCAAGCATAGAAAGAATACTGTATACATAAACTGACATTGAGTTTGACGTCACAAGTTCCCGCACTGCCGATGGTCGTCTTTCTCTGTATGGCGACGCCGTCGAGACCACGAGAGGAGTAACGACGGAGCATCGAGAGTTGATCTTTGATCTTTGATCTGTGTTCGTTTAACTTTGATCTTTGCAAGATGAGCATTGGTAATACGCGTAATTCCATCAGCGCACGTCTTTGTACAATTGCACTTCTAATGCTGAAGCGTCGAAGGTGAGAAGCCCAAATTAAATTCCGGCAAGACAACTTTTCCTTAGTGAACTTTGTGGAACATTATTGCGCAGCTTTAAAGTCAGCTATTTTTATGTAAGGTATAATGAGAGAAACCAATTGAGGATCAAAGGCGGCATGAGAGCGCGATAGAAACAGGAGAGTTGAAACATATGCGATAGTTATGACATTTGTGCAAAATGAGACAGATAGTCAGATAGTGAGAGACAGAAAATGCAAAAACGTTGGATGTGAATATGAAATAGTAAATATGATATAATTCTTGACATTTTACTCAGAAAGCAGTGATAACAAAGGGCGAAAATTGCAGATTTGTATCTCTTATTAGGGAAAGCTCTTGAGAATGAGAGGTTCAGAGCCGTTTATAATTAGCATGTGCAGGGAGCAAATGCGCCAGAGTATGGAGGGGGATATACAAATTATTCTATTCATGGCGAATCAAACCTCCAGAAAGGGGCTAATTTTATGCTCTCTGCCGTTCACATTCACATGTGTGCTTTCTTTCTGGAGCTTTTGAGAAATATAAAAGGGTGGAAATTGAGGAACGTATACAACGTGTGAATAGGTACAAAGTTTGAATGTATTTTCAAAATGTTCTCGGCCAACAAAATGAGTGATACTTAGAAAACGCTGCTCGAGTATGAGTATAGTGTTCGTGCGAGATTCTCTCTCGATAGAGACGGGTCTCCCTTCCCTTTCCCTCCTTCTCCTCCGACTAGTCTTATTATCTATACACCATGGCAACGGGCAGTATGACACAGAGAGAGTGAGGAGTTCCGTTGCAATTACTCCCCCATCACATTTACCTACTCTCGCCACCGGAAACAGAGTCGCTTTATCTAAGTGATGGCTAAAAACGAATTAGGAATACTCAAACGATTAAATGGTAGTTGTAGTAGTAATTTTTAATACCTGGAAAGTAATAGCTATGATTGATAACCGCATGTGTCATGATTATTTTAAGATAAAGTATTATTTTTAAGATTAGATACGTATCGCAAAAAGGGGGTTTATGCGATGAGAAAGAGGGCGCGAAAGGTGGGGGATTGTACTAATCCCATGTCCGGCCCGTTGTCTTAGCACCCTTGGCTTCCCTCCTCTCTCTCCCTTTCCAATTTCTACCCCTCACTCTCCCCATTTCACACTCTCTCTCTCGCCCATCCTCTCTTAATTCCGCACACTCTCTCGCACTGCACCTGTCACGACGTCAAGCAGTACTAAAGTAATTGTACGTGCAACCAGGTGCCCCCTATCTTCCCCCGAAATTATCTATGTAAGTAAAAGCCAGTATCAACGCGCCGAAATTGCCACTAACAAAAAGGAAGCGAAGATATTACTTTTGAAAGCTACCTTACTAAAGTAGGACATAACGAATGAAAAGAACAATGAGAACCTATAAACACGGGAATGGAGTTGTAAAAATGGCCTGTAACTATTTATACGACTCCATTTATCGTTGAATCTATTTCCTTCCTGCAGTTTCTCTCTTTCTGCTCTCGTTGACTTCCTTCCTTTTGATTCGAGAGAGAGAGAGAGAGAGTCTGACATAACAACCAAACTACAGCAAACACGGCGTTCGTAATAATCGGGAGCTCGGGTGGAAATAAATTGTAGTGTTGTTGCTTCCGAATACGTGGGAGGTTGTTGATGTACGAATGAAAAGAGATTCAGCGTAATTTGCGATATTTTCACAAGTATCGAGAGAAAATGTCCTTTAGAAAGGTAGTAAATAAAGAAAACTATTTCCTATTCACTAAGAGCACGTTCATACAATATAGTATACATACAAGAAGCCAAGCAATATCCATTCCCTTGACCCTGTTGCCTCGAATTCGAAGATCCCGACCACCTCCCGAATGATACCTCCTGCAGGCCCTTGCCTTGATGTCAGGATAAATATGTATATCTATGTATGTATATGTAAGAGCACGTTCAGCATATTTCTGCACACGTGTAAACTCTCCCTTCTTCAACATTTTCTATATACGGCGAACGATTCGAAACAGGCGAGATTTAAATAAAGAAAACATGAATGGAGAGTATCTGTTGACTTTCAACATTGGTTTACTGAATCTGATTAAGCTCGCAACTCTTAACGGTCGAATAACTGTGTCCATCCACACTCAAGGAATTGGTTTATCGAATCATTGGATATGGGGTAATTCAATAGACTTGGTGGGGTAATAGTGGGAGGTACAGAATCAGTTGAGAATGGGATATTACGGGCAGGCGTAGATTGTTTTGCGAAAGGAGAAAGAGGAGAAATTATTTTTAATTATATGTAAAAATGAAATAGTGGGAAGTTTAGCCAAGATTGAGGTCGCAGCAGAAACCACGCAACTTAGATCTCCATATAATAGATTTCCTCTCTTCTATTACGTTATCCGTGTTGCCCGAGTACAATTTGTATTCAAACTGCGAGAAGTGAGGATAGGCGTTCCTTCTGAGCCACACATGCTCAGAGGGGCCGTCGATCAGTGTGTGCTGCAACAAGAATTCACAATATTACAAACTTCCCATAATTTTATTAATTATTAGTAATTAGTACTAAATAAATTTATAATTGAAATTTTCAACTAGTAGGTTCTTGAAGGTGCTCAGAGAGCGGTTCTCCAACCTCCTCATACCACACTCGCGAGAACAATAGGATATTCGCGAATACGATATATAACAACTCTTGAATGATGCGGTATTAGAACTGTTCTCTGTGAGACGAATCTTTAGACACCCAGTATCTATGGATCTGTCTGGCTATTTTTTTGGACTCGCATGAACTATTCTAGTAAGGAACGGAAATAAATTTAGTAACTATCTAAATATGACCTGCTTCGTATTGTAGTACAGGTTAAGTCCACCTATTACATTTGCCTCTATTAGATGAAGCTCTTGGACATCGTTATAATCCAGATCTTGAAATAAATTAATTAAAAATTCATTTTTTTGTTGATTTTTTGTTTGTTTTCCTAACTTGTAATTTTACCTTCGCGATGGAATTTGTTTCACGCGAAAATCAATCGATCTGTATTCGATAATCCAACATTTAGTAAGCATATCTCACTATGAGCTGGAAATTATCCACGATTTTGAAAATCTCAGGCATGATTTCAATGCGCAGGAAAGTCATCGCACTTAGAATCTCTCTGTAAGATTTTATTAAAATAGATATTCCAAATAATGGATTAACCTGATCGAATCGGTTCTCCAGAAAAGTTGCAGATTCCTAACTCCGCCGCTATAAAATCCTGACAAACTTGTAAAGAAACAGTTGCGAATTATCTGCACTAGAGACCGCCAAACCTATATCATTCCTATAGATATACGTATAGATATAGGATTGGGCTCATTTAAATATAGGATTGACCAATCATATATCGGTCATTTACATCATTTTGGGAGTAAATTGAGCGGTCTCTTTTTGTGAACGGAATGATAGTGATGCCTACTAAGGGTCGATCTTGTTTCCAAGTAAAGTTCATTAGTCTCAGGACTAGGGGATGACGATCAAAAATTTATAACGGATATAGTTTTGGAGGTCTCTAATCTGCACTATATTCAATTTATATATTTGTAATTTGTAAAGCAGATAATGAGTAGGCGATCTAAAAATACATCGCATTTTACACAGCACGCTATACCTCTTTTTCATCCTCAGATATATTTTCTACAGTAATCCAGTGTTCATTGCTCCCGTATCGATACAACCCGAATATTGCCATCCAAAATGATGCAGGCTGCGAAATACTTCTGTTATTTAGTGAACGATAGTATTCAATGTATCATAATATTCAAACTTGGTAAAACTCACGTTTCGCACGGTGTTGTTGGCCCCACTGACCATTAAATCAAAGATCCTCTGTCTATTGAGAGCGGCGCTCATGCTGAAAAGGATACTATTTCAATATATTTGTAAAACTATTTTTTTAATCAATGGAAAACGTACACCAGTAATAGCGTCTGAGCACGCTGGCTTTGTAACCCTCTTTTTACGCGTTACTATGCAGATCCTCTGTCTCTTATGCACCAGCTCCGCTTTTCCGCGTGGTCTTGGATTTTTCTTTTCATTTAATTTTTCGTCCAAAGAGCAAGGGTCTGGTACAACGATCAAACTGGATACAGAAATCCCGGTTTCCATAACAATTGAGCAGTAGGGTGGAACTAAAGATAAATGTGGATGATTCGATGATGAGGAGAGTTGTGATGTACAAATTGCAAAGAGATGCCGTGTCATTTGTTTTTCTCACCAATATCGAAAGAGAAACGTCATTCTAGAAAGGTTAGTAAGTGAATTCACACGTACTCAATAGGAACACTTTTATCATATTTCTGCACACGCGTAATCGCTCCCTTCTTCTATATACGGCGACCAATTTCAGAGAAGATCATGGATCTTTTTAAACAATAGGCGCTATATGCATTACAATTAGGTGAGCCGGAAAATCTATGTACTACTAATTTACGGTGTTTGCTATTTACAAATAGCAATGATAGATTTTGAACGACAGACAAGCTTAACTCACATAATTTATCGTCAGAAATGGGAACCTGTGATATCGATTTACACAAAGATATGCGAGCCAAAACTCTCATGTCAGGTACCAGAACAAATTTACAATAGTGATTATGCGCAAGGAATGATTCGGGGGATATTGTGTACATGGCTGGCTGTGCCTGAGCCGGGAAATTCATTTTGTGAGAGCCGTGTTTTAGACGGTCGGTTTGTCATCGGCCACCTTTTCCACGTAGACGGGCGGTTTCTCGGTCTTGACCAGAACGGGAGGAGGAGTGGCGTAAATGTTGGGAATGCTGGCCGGAATTACTGCAATCAGGAAAATTAAAATAAATATTATTCCCGAAAATGGTTGCCGAGGTATGTTTCATCAAGGCAAGAATAGACAAGTGAGCTACAACTGAACAATTCCTCTCTGGACGTCGTTATTATGCCAAATCCTAATTTCACAAAATTAACGATGGTTTCCGATTAAAGTATTTAAAATAAATAAATACTGTACCAATAGGCGCCTGTTTGGTCTCTTCCGGTCTCACTCCTTTCGTTCTATACATCGAATGAAGTTGAGCAATTGCCCACAGAATGAGAAGGGCGGCAGCGATGCAGAGCAGAATGTTACCGAGGTCGAACTGCGAATTTCGAAAATATATTTAAATAAATTAGCATATTTTCAAATATTACTTCCTATAGTGGCCATCACCACGAATTCAATGTTGGCAGTTTACGTCGAAACTAATGACCGATTCCCTGCTAAATTTACGTTGATCGTGAACTATATCGGGGGTTGCTCCCTTCACAATGTTCTGGTGCCTCAAGGAATTTAAGGCAAACGAGCAACGAGTGTCTTTCCCTAATTGGGAAAAGGCGCCCAATAGCCGCTGTTCGGCGCCTTTTCCCAATTAGGGAAACACTACGTGGCCGCTTCCCTGACAATCCGAACATTGTGCCTTCGGTGCATTGCCACTCCTGCCACTCACAAGAGAGTCGACCAATCCGCTTATGGTTGAATCATCGACGCAATAAGTTCACTCGCGAATCGCCACCTCGTCACTTTACGATAGCGCCTACCGTAGCCTGGCGAAGGTCGGACTCGGTCGAGGGTGCGGCAGCTGCAGCTGCAGCAGTTGCAGCAGGCGCGACTTCCGAAGGCACGGCCGTTGCGACGGGGATGATCGGTCGCGAGTGACCTGCAGCAGTTTGATATTATTGCAGCGTGCAAATACTCAGCGTGGCTCTTATATACTTCAATCGATGATATCTCTTCGAAACGCCCATATCATCGATTGAAAAGTGTGTCACCAGCTATACGATACAGTGACCTACCGGAGTGTCCAGGTACTGTCATTGGCGGATCGATAAGAGGGTTCGAACCGGAAGTGGGTTTCGCATCTGCAAATTCTCATTTCATTCGAGATCCCCCTATTTTCAGCAAAGTCACTTGACTGCCCTGTGTCAACGATGCCTAATCCACGAAAAACACCGATCATCTGACTGTTTTGCACAGAAAAAGTACAGGGTAGAAGGGCGCCCCGAAATTTCCTATTTACATAGGAACCTCTACGTTTCAGAAAGCCTTCATCTGCTTATGGGTTGCTTATAGTTAGAACTTTGATGTGTCGCGATGGTATTGATAATAATCGGTATTAAGTAGTAACTAGTAACTGCTAACTGGTTTGTAATATTATAAATAACTGGTGTTTCACTCACAAACTCGTGGATCTTCCACTTGGAGTGGTGTGAGGGCGGTGTGCGTCGGCTTATTCTCAATCTCGGGCCCCAGTTTGGCCAGAGCGTTCAGGAAGGTTTGAGATGGAATTCGAATCAGATTCGTCGTGACCTCAATTACTTTGAATTTGGAGATGATACTACTTGGTAAATGATTATTTCAGGATCGAAAATGAGTGAAAGGTGAATTGAAATAACAATGTGATCAAAAAAGGCCATTAGTAAGCAAGATTTGTATATATCATCCTCCCGCAATGCAAATCCCAAGATGCGAAAAACATCAATTAGTTTATCATGCAGGTTAGTATTGATGGTGACACGATTATCATAAAACAAAATCATTGGAGGCCTATGGATGATGATTCGTTCCTTCGATTGCCGGATGCCAGCGAAGTTAGGGTTTCAAAATTATCGATTGATTATTGTATCTAGCGGTTAATCAAGCGGCGTTTCTCTTTTTTTCACATTAGAAAGTAGAGGTCTTCCAATGGAGCAATTTTTTTAAAAAATTGTGTTATTCAAATGTTTACCTGCTTGTTCACGAGAATCACAGCGTCGTCATCAGCATCCGCTGGTTGTAGACCGTCCTGCAAAACCGAATCAGGGTTGCAAAACCGGAACCCGGACCGAGACCCGTGCTTCCTGTACTGAGCCCAGTGGTAGTCAGGAACCAATAATTACCGTATCCTCCTCGGTACTGTAGTAGTAGTACTCGTCACTGTCTCCCTCATCGGACTCAGAGGAAGAGGAATCGGAAGAATCATCCATGTCTTCCTCTTCTCCCATCTAAAAAGAAAATTTGAAATTATATCTATTATACGTCGCTGGCCATCTTGTGAGATTTATAGAATTCCCCGTAAGTAAATATTATAATTAAATCACCTCATCATTACTCTTCTTCGAGCTGGCTCCCAACACGAAAACTTGCGTGTTCTTGCTGTCAGCGAAGAACTTGTCCATCAACTCGTCAATGAGTAGACGGAGCACCTCGCGCGCCTGAGTAATTATGATAATTAATTAAAATAATAATGAATTTAATCGAGACTAGACCTCAAATCTCGTGTTCTTATTTTTTTCTTCAATTCCTCGCCGAAGATCAATTCCCGGCCTCTCCCCGGTCATTTGAAACTATTGTGAAACACAAAAGTGCGTACCTGATCATCGCCGAATCCATCGTAGTCATCGGGGCCGGACTGAAAAACAACGTAAGTTTATTTTTTTTATTTTTTTTATTTGTCGTCATTTCGCCATTTCGAAATCGGAGCTACTCCGACTTCTGTTGCAGTTTCAAGTGAAACTCAAGTAAACACACGACCTACACAGATGATCAAAATGAGAGAGTGAGCTAAAGTGAGAGAGTCTCTTTCAATTATATGCACTCTCTCACTCCAAACCCCGTTCTTTAGGGTAAACTTGCCTGTGGAATGTGTAAACTCACCATAATTTTGGTGCTGTCACTATCGACGATTGCTTCTTTCTCAACTTCTTCTGTTTCCGGACTTCCCTCATCGCCGTAAACTGCCTTCTCAGCATCGGCTATGGCTGATCTGAAATTTATTAATTTATTTGTATTTATTTAAATAATGTTTAAATGAATAAAAATTAATAAAACAAATTACAGTGCGCCCAGCTGCAGCAGTCGGTTGACGACGTCGTAGGCTTGCTGGGAGAGGAAATCGCTGTAATTCATTTAGTAATTATGACGCAATCGCAGTACAACAGAATATCACTACAGGTAAGACGCCAAAAGTTAATAAAGGCTCTACAGAAAGAAATCCAAGCACGCAATTTCGGCCAGTTTTTGAAACAACGAAATCGCACCGTTGATATTCCTGCGCTGTCTCAGACGAAGTGGGATTCTTTGGATCAGCGGGCCTAAAATGAATTTGAAAATTTTGAAATTTCACTTCCTGTTTTAAAATAATCGCTTACTCTGTATCTAGTGTGCTCAGCTGCCGCAGAAGAATCTCGAGCATCGACTGATAAGCGGCACTACAAAGTTGTATTTATATAAATAAATACAAAAACATAATAACTAGTAGTCGAAAGCAGCGCTTTATGTCTCTGACATACTTCAGGTAATTTCTTTATTTCAAGCGTCCAGAAAGGGGTCATGAGTGAGAACGCGTTCGAAAATTGGAATATGTGTGAAAGTGAGAAAGATGATTTCGATTGTACATCTGTCATACCATTGATTTCATTCTGGTGGTTTGACCACTTAATCTCTATCAATTTAGTTCAATTTTGCGTCCTTCCTCACATTTCACTCTCATCATTTTTGCCGATATTGGCTGAAATGTAGTAGGAATTGGGAGAGGCGCCAGAGACTTGAATTAGAGGAGGTTCGACGGCTGGCTGTAATATTTATAATAATAATTACATATATAATCAAAATAATTATTAATTAAATTAGATCAAAGACTCTAGAACGAAAAATTCAACAAACCTTCAGTTGATCGTTACTGTATGCAGGAATCTCGCGCCTGAGCCGAACTGAAACAATGTGATTCCTCTTCCGAAAAATGCGGCAAAAAGTCTGCTCCATGGGAGGATCGAACTCCCGACCTCGGCATTATAAGTACCACGCGCTAACCAACTGCGCCAATGGAGCACACATTTCGAAAGCGCTAAAAGATCGCCTCTAGAGTCGGGAGCGGCGGGTGTGAGAGGGAGAGAGACCATAGGGTAGAGAGATGAGCGTGTGATAGCAATAACAATAATAGAATGACTATGAATCTTAGGGCGTGATCAATGGGAGGGAGGGAATAATCAGCAGTGTCAAACAGGGTTGAACTCACTCGATTTCGCGTCAGCTGTCGTGGCAAAGAGAAAAACCGCAAGCAGAAGTGTTCTCATTCCGGAAAATGATGGTAGATTGTGGCTATACACACGGGAAAAAAGCGGATTACAATGGGAAATCGATCGAGTACGCGTTTGGATTAACTATGCTAGACGTATAGTTGTCTGACCTCACAACACAATCAAAGACCCCGTTGTAAATTTGCTCACTCACATATAATAATCGAAACATGTAAATGAGATAAATTGAATTTTTGAATAAACAAAAGTTGTCCAGTCGAAAAAAATCATTTGCTAGAAATGAGATCGAACAAATGGGTTTGCCGACTCGTTCGGGAAAACCCTCGTTCTAGTGATTCCGGTTGTCAACTGATCAATTCTACTGTGAAACCCCAAATCACCGTGAATGGGGGAGAGGTAGTTTGGAAAACAATTATCAACTTTTTTCGAGAACAATTCTGGATCGAGTACCTCGTCAAGAGGATTCGACACAAATGGCGGATATTTCGAGGGGTACTGTCGGGGAGGGATAGAAAAGAGAGGATGATGGAAATTTTCCGATGGGTAGTGGTGGCCAAAACAAAGAAGGGTAAGGACACACTTTCCCGGAAAACAGATCCCCTCCCTTCCTCTTTCTGACCGTGATTGTTATGATCATTTCTGTTTCTGATTCTCTCTATTTCGTGTGATCTCTCTAGGTTAGAGCAATGTCAGAGAGCAGGCGAAATGAGGAGAGTGCCGTCGAATGTGGACCTTTCTGTGATCTCGAGGCGAGAGGTTGTGTGATTCGGGGAGAGTCCCGACGGTCAGAGTAATCTCATCATTATCCGCGGATTTGGACGGCGCCGATGAATTTTGAGTGGGAGCGACGAATGGAGAAAGACACGAACCGAACACACCAAAAGTTAGTTAGATGACGACGATTTTATTACCGAGAAACTGCGTCATTTTGATGGAATCACGAACAAATTGAATGAATCTAACAAACTCCGGTAAATATATTATCAAAAAGCTGAGAAATAACATGTGGAGTGGGCAAGATCGGTGATAATTTACTGTTCGGCGCCGTTACTCGTGATATTTCACATGTTTTAAGAGATTTAAAAAATACATCTAAAACACCGTAAATTACTGAATGCACTATTTTTCTCTGATTATTGCATTTTCGTGGGGTTGTGTATCATCTTTAACGTGGGGTTGTGTATCATCTTCTCCTCATTTTTAATCGAGAAGCTCTAAAAATGAGAATAGTATCTCGTCTCTCGCATCTCTAACCCGATCCCTCCAACTCGACGAAATCGTTGGATTTTCAGTTGGAATCTGTTCCGAAGAGATGATAAAAATACTTCTAAAATTCCGTAAACTGCAGAATGTTCTCTTTTTCTCTAATTATTGCATTTTCGAGGGGCCGTTCTGTTGTGTCTTTAAAAAAATATCTCTCAAAATAAAAACAATGTTTCGTCATCGCGCTCTCTCTCTCTCAAACCCGATCACTCCAACTCGACGAAATCGTTGGATTTTTTTTTAGATATTTTCAGCGTAAACTGATCGGCTAGACTAATCGTTGTAATGCATCATTGAAACACGCCATTAATTGAATATCATACTACGTAATTCGCGACATTTAATTTCATAGACTGTATTAATCTGTTCATCGAGTGCTTGTGAAATTAAAACTGAATTTTAGACCATAAATATTTGTCACCTCATTTCAGTCTCTAATGCACAAAAGTCCTACTGCGTACTTTCATTTAGACAGTTTAACATTCCTCGCTAGTTGCTAATTTTACGACTTTCCACTTTTCTGATTGTCGGAAATATTGTTGGCTAGGCTACGACATAATGCACAATCTACAGCACATATTTGGCATACGGTAGGATTAGTCAGTTCGCTCGCTAAAATAGAAACTACATCTCTAGATCCCTTTCGTGAATGTCGACGAACGCTGTGCTGCACTGTGCCCATTAGTCGCCGCAAGTGTTTTGCTTCAGAAACATGTCTGATTCGTGTCAATTTCACGGCAGAACTTGATTTAGCCGCCGCTTCCCTCCGTCTCATTTGCAATTATTCTGGAGAAATGATGGTGGTGGCATGATGATCCGCTTAGCCTCCCGGGAGACTCTCGACGGAGAGTCATTAGAAATCATCCTTTGCTCTTCCCGGAAGCTACTTGTAATGCAAGACGAATTTTGCTCAATTTCCACCGTGCCTTCCCGTAGTTGATCTCTAAATTTTAAAGAAAAAACCGCCGTTTTCCGGTGTTGTTTCGCACTTTGGTCCTAACGGAAATTGCTCGCGAACTTTGGAAAACCAAAATTTCCGGTACATTTGTGGTACGAACGGGATGTTACTAGACGCTATTTGTCTGATATTATTTACTTACCAGTACTATTTACATACCAGGAATTTCCTCCGTCTGATAATCTTCTAAACTGGCATCATATTAGTAAAATCGATCATCATTAGCAATTCATTATCAATTTTTTTAATCGGCACAGATAAAAACTCGAGAGTGGGAGTATATCGACACTCATATGCGGTAGCAGGGGTGCCGATTATTAGATTGAGCGGCGGTTAAATGTGCAGATTACCATTTGAAGTAACGACGGGTCTTGATGTCTTGCAGACCCGCTTTCGGCATGTTTTCTGTCTGCCGACTTTAGTTTTCTGCAGGATGGTTACCTGGTGCACAATCTATTTGTCCCCAGAACACTGCCGGTGTCTGGTGCGCATTCTTGTTTGCCGCTGGCCTGCTCATTCTTCTACAGTTTAGTGAGTACATCACAAAGTAGAGCGCGGGTCGCAGCGGTGCATTGTGTCCATTGCTCTTTGAAGTATTCCCTGTCTGGTGAGGGGGGGGGGTGATCATCCCACTTCGTCTTATACAATACCGATGGGGGTCGGCGGTTGTGTGTGGTGTTTATCTCACTTTGACGTCGGCATTCGCTGTCGCAATTTGGCGCCTCTCGCTTCCTTTGTTGCGCTCTTTCAAGTCGGAAGGAACTTTCTAGCGGTGCGAGGTGTTTATTCCTATTTGCCGTCTGCTTTCTCGGAAAAAGCAGGATAACATAGTTCACACATCTAGTTGCTCAGCCAAAGAGCCAGGTCAGGTTATAATAGACTGACGAAATGGTCGATGAACGCCTAATGTTGAGTGGTGAACGAGGAAATGTCACTTGGTACAGAAAGAACGATCAAATGGACAAGCATTTTCTGATTATCCTTTTCGAGACGAGCGATATCTCACGTTTTCCCACTCTTCTCTGAATAGAATGTTCACTAATCGTCACATGTAGGAGGTCGTTAGTGTAGATAATCAAGGAGGAGGAAAAGGTTGGGTGGCGAAATAGAATTAAGGAAGTTCAACGGTGTTCTGTTTACGACCCACCTGCTGAATATAAAAGAAGGTGGGCCTTCGTTGGCTTAGAATGGCTATTATCATGGTAGGACATCGCATCCATTATTTCCGCTCTCTTAAGACCGCATTCACTGACGTAGGCCGATTACCGTATGCACAAATCAAATCCTCTTCAATAATGCCGTGAAATGAAATGGAGACAGGACGTTTTCTAACTGCCGTTTACGAATCATCAACATTTTTTTCTAAGATTTGTTTGGGATACGTCTCAGAACATTTGGAAACTTATATTTTTCCGTGTAACTAAACGGCAATTTTAAACGTACCATTTCGAGCGAATGCTCTCAAAATGCTTCTTGAAAGTTAATTGAATAGGAGCCGAAAAGATTTGGTCAATTGTATCCAGATGTATTCAATCTCGCTGTCTATTTCTGCTGACATTTTCATTGAATGATAATCATTTCCTACATGGTCATTTTTCGGTGTGTTATTGTCTCAAAATTGACGTCTACTAACTGACGTCTTACATATCATCGATCATTAATGGCTAATGCGCGAAAAAAAATACAGAAGTCGAAGATTTCTCTAACGGTCTTTCTCTTTCCTTGCCTCTGATTCATAATTTTAATAGTTTTTTTTTCTGTAATGACTGAAATTCTCTCTCGACATACTGCGAAATATAACGAAAAAATTACAACTTCGAATTATTAATTTCGCGAATTAGCTCTTTCTCAAATCATTCGCTATCGAAGAAGGCCATGTCATTTTTATACAAATAACTAGTTTCGTTACCACTGTTACCTTTTTCTACCCAGATGCGAACGCGCGAACAACAAGTAATTTCCTGCTAATTTCCGCGCTCTTTGTTCGGAGACTTAGTCAATGGTCAAAAATTTCAAGTAACAGTACTCAGAGCGCTTATACTCAAGAGCTCTCACCATCTACTCTCTGCAATTCGTGCATGTCAAGATACTTTTTCGTCATCTTTTTAAGGTGTCGACATCGCGCTGCGTGTACCTCTAACGAGTTCGCGCTGTGTGTACCTCTAACATCCGAACAGTGCGAACGCCATTCATTGCTAGCATCGCGCGACGAGCATGCGGTAAATTGACTCACTTCAACACTTTTATACGTCACGTCGTCTTCCCAGTGTCCGTAACCATTGAAGCGAGATAATATTCCGACTCTTCATCTCTCACCAGTTCCCGTGAACGCACAGCCTTTTTCGTCATCCTTTCTAGTTAATTTTGACCTGGACAATTTCGGGGCTGTCTAGTAGTCGTTCTCTCTACTCATGTTTTCACTCGAAAGTACGGCGTGAAGCGGCTATTCGTCACGCACGCTTTTTCGGAATTTCGTACCACCCTCGATATCCAGACTGACGCGTTCGCTTCATGATGCATGGTCGCATCGTACTTCAAAACTGCGTTATTTGTGTATTACGTGAAGTCTACGAACTCTAAAATGAGCACTTTTTTACTCTTCCACAAAGCGCATACATCAAAACAAAGAAGACCCTCAGACTGTCAACCATTTTTCGCGGTGAACTCTATTTGTATTATGCAGTGCTTTTCTGAAAACAGCGCATCGCATTACTGGGAACTGGAAGGATACCCGATTCACCACCACAAGATTACTGCATAATTTGACCATGTTGCTGCTTATTGAGCAGTCCCCAGAACCCCCCGCAGGACCGATTGCAGCTATAAATGATACGATCAAACTCAACTGAGAAAAGCAAGTAGACTCCCATTATCCGTTACCCTCTCACTGTTGTAAACACCTTATCACAGGTAAGAACCGGAACTAGCGTTATGTCGTAATGTTCATTATTTGAAATATATATTCCGTCCTCAACTTATTTCTTTGTCATCATCACTCGGCTTGTCAAAATTCCCACGGGCACGGAATGGTCATCTGCGAGTGGGATTAATGCTTATAAGATCATCGTTATGTGAATATTCTGCCACCACTCGGGGGAATATGCGGGAGAAGCACTAGTTTAGTGGTGTTTTTAGACTGCATAACAAGGTGTGACACACACTCCATCGCTTCAAGCGCTGATGATAATGATAATCGCGTGAATTCACGACCGATGTTCACCGTTATTCAACAACATTTTACCATCTTCCCTCACTAATGCTGACATCTATGCAACGTATACGTCGTTAGTTAGTCCAACTTCGAGTGCACCTCTGACGCGGCGATTTCGGCACAAAAAGTATGGCATTTCGGCGAGCGAATTCAGTTTCCTAGTTAGCTACGACACTCATGCGTATGCGCGGCGCGCGTAATACCAGGTGTTTCCTTGCACGCTTCGACATTTGCAAACGAAATTCTAAATTCTGCTCGAAATGCGCGTAAAATCCCCCCCCCGTTGCACGTATATCTTTGGAGTGCGGGAGTCCGTCTATTTTGAGGAAGTTGTTTTGCAAGATTCGTATGGTGGTGATTAATGTCAGAGGGATTTCCGAGACGAGGAATTCGAATGATGTAGATAATCTTCTTAGGGTTTCGATGAGCGCTAAGCTTCAGTCTAGGACAACTCTACAGGGCATCAATGTTCTTCGATTTCAATTTTAGTTACCAAAAAATTAATATTGATTTTTTAAAAGATTTGGCGTTAATATCAACGCATCCGTTTCTTGCTCATGAGCATCAGTTACATGGAGAGCCATTTTGAAATTTGAAACCGACATGGGAAGCGCGCTTGCTCTAGTCCGAACGGGGAAACATAAGCATGTCAGTTCCAATCAATACCAAAAAAAATTCAATACCGTATCTTGTCTGCACTTATTGCATGAACTCTCGTCGTATTGTACCGCATTTCGAAGCGAAGATCGTGTGCAGGAAAATGGTTCGTGACGCGTGAATTATTCAAGTCCAGACTTTTATGAGCTACAAAAACATAAAGGACTTCGTCAAATGTCCACGTAATGAGGAGTGAACTCTTAGAAGTTACACTTTTTCCTGTTTTGTATAGACGATCGTCATTTGCTAGATCTCTGTGAGCAGCAAAATGCACGATTCCTCGAACTTACGTGGAGTACCCGAACACATTGTAACTATCTCAATTACGTAAAGAAATAACATTTCGCCAGCCTAATTTTGAAGAAAAAAAGGTTTCCTTCATCGTCTTTCCCCTTTATTGTTGCTTCTTCCCCATCCTTTGTTAACTATAGTTCCCTTTCCTCATTTACAGATGGGCTTCCGCAAAATAGCGTGCAGCTTTATGTAGTGTATAGCACCGTGCTTCTCCTTACTAGTGGGTTCCCGGAGAAACGCGGCTCTTTTTCGTAGAAGCGTTATCTTAAACTGATCAGGACCAGGAAGGAACTATCAAACATGCACTTTTGCAGTCATTGAACTAGGCACTCTTTAGCACAAAAATGTGTAAAGCTGCGAACTAAACCACCAATGGGAGAATGTCATGTGGGATGAATATATGACATTCTTTAATATGTCACTAACTATATTGCTCATCTTCTTGCGCTATGCGTGAACTTTCTATTGATGATTGAGTGAGGGTGTTTGAGTGCTTCTGGGGGAGTGATTACTTATATAATTAATTAAACATAACTGCTTACGTCCACTCAGACTAACCTATAGAACCTTCCGAGGGTCTATTTATAAGCTGAGGTACCGATGTGCTCTTCCTGTGCTAAATCCCCTAGTAGGTAAAGAACAGTAGTTCGGAACTGAAAACGACTTTCGCCTTCCGCATTCATAAATGATCCGTTCTTTAGCGTCACTCAAATTCAAGTAGAAACCGGCGTTTGACACGTGCTTTACTACTTGCTGTATATATATCTTTTTGTGCTAAAGCATATGACTATAATCGTCACAATTCCCAGGAAAAATGTTCCTTCAAATGTACAGCTACATGTTCACATCAGAAAAAATGTACAGCTACATGTTCACAGCATTCCACTGCACCTTACATTTATAGAATATACTCAGGCACTAAATACTGCGCAAAAGTAAGGGGGATTCTCTCACTATACATACTCTTATCTGGTCACTTTCTGGAGAATCGTTTGCCTTGCCTAGGACACCCATATTGTGTGCGGCTCACACGCGGCATCAACATGTTGTGTGTCCTTGGTATGTGATGGGAAATTCATCATTGTGACCTTACATTTCCCATGAATGGCTCAGCGCAAATGCACCAAGTTTATCAGTGAAATGTGTTCAAGGAGATGTTGACGAATTCGATTTAGTCCGTAGTGAAACCTCAAAATCGGAAGATCCAATCACACAATTTCGCAGCGATCTTTCGTTTCCGTATTTTGGGCTATTAATAATCCTTCGGGAAGTTCCCAGAACCGACTCTACTTGTTGTTCCATTTACACTTATGTTGTCGTCGGCCGCGTGTCTATGCGTACTAATTGGAAAGAACTGCGACTAACTGTCTTGCTACGAACTGGGCCTGTTTCGTTCTGTCCCTCGACTCATCTGGGAACACCCTCATTTCTCGCAAGTTTCCACTGTCATTTTGCAGTTTTCACTTACATTTGTTGCCTTCTCTAGTCCTGTGGAGGGGGAGGACTCATTTGGTTCTCCGGTGGTACCGCCCCTCCTCCCTCTCACTATTCCCTCCCCCTCCTCCCTCCCTCCCTCCCTTCCCTAGCACACCTTCTTAGTCGGTGAGCGTTCTTCGCCAGATGAATGTGCGACTTCGGCTCGCCTACCTTTGCCTGTCCGAATTAGTATGCGCCGTTTAGCTTTCAGACTCTTCGCTCGTTACTGTTTCACCTGCTCTACGGGTTTGTGCAGGAGGGGGTGGAAACGGGGCCAGTCGAACCTCGGGAAAGGGGTCCGAGCGATAGCGTGTCTCTCGTTTTCCGCACTCTATAACCCCTGACCCCTTTCTGGAGATTCGGTATTATAAGGAGGCGGGCCGTGCCTGAGGCCCAATTATCGCCGCAGACTAGCGTCTCCTCATCATTTCATCGCTCGATCTCTGGCGCGGATATTCATTAGGATGCAAGTTACTCTGGCCGGCAAGGGACCGCTCATTATGACAATTCCAGTCTGATGTGGGAGTGGGAAACGCGGCCCACTACTGTACTTCGAGTTAGTCGGCAACAACAACAGATCGTTGATACCTCATATTATACTTTCTGTCTTGTAAGCCAAAATTGCTATTATGCCAGGAACTTGCTATTTTTTACAATCATTCCGCGAATTTGCACATTGTCTCTTCGATTTTGAACCGCGAAGAAAACGTGTATTATTGCTATTTGTATTTTGCAGCTAACTTTTCCCGCCATCATCGAATTTTGAATCTTGCAGGTAATCAAGGGTCCGTGGACATGCGGCTGTTCCCGATCCTGCTCATCGTCGCTGTTTTGCTGTGTCTCGCTAGCGCTCGGTGAGCTTCATTCAAATTTTCGAATCTCGCGCCACAATTCTGCAGCAGTTCTTGTCCTGTTCAAATTTTGACAGGATCGAGATTTTTCCTGAAAAAGTCAATAATCTTTCAAAAATAATCAATATTTGTTGTTGCAGATCGATTCAGCTGAATAAGCGGCGGATGTACGTACGCGTCCCGTTCATGCACAACATCAACTCGAATCAGCTCTCCTGGATTATGGCGAACAAGGAGAACAAAGTTAAAAAGGTAATTAAATTGTATTTAATTAATCTAAAACCAAAAAGCGGCTACAATTGAAGTAAAGTCCAGCGTCCTTTCGTAAAGAGCGCCCTCTTCATAACATTTACGTCTTGGGGCAATTGTCGTTTCACCAAAACGAGTAATAGTAATTGCCAAGTGCAAAAGTGCGCCAAAACGCAGTTAGCATCTACATTCATATATCCGTGACATTTACAAAATTCTGTGAATGTAAAGCCGCCCATCTAGGCCATTTCACCTGAAGCATTTGAGCAGCTGAGATTGGTAATTGGACATTTTCACCCCCAAAATGCCTCAGGCGTTTCCGGTCGTGTTGTAGTTTGAGCGATGGGCATCCAAGTTGAAGCGTTGATAATTTTCGGACACTTAAAATTATGCGAATAATTTATTGTTTTGCGACGTTTCAACGCACTTTTCTTGTTTTCGTCGCATTGCAACACATGGAGACTTTCTTTGATTTCAATTCGCTGCATAGTGCCAAAAAGGGGGACTGGAATTTCGTTGGATGGATGGGCGCAGGGAGAGAATGGAATGCAATGTGGGTGGTTGTCGTGGGCATTCTTCCCCTAATCCCAGAGTAATCCGCGTATATCAACGACGTATATCCGAAACGACCAGAAAACGTTATTTCTTTTCATTCTTTTCATCCTCTTTCTTTCAGTTCGCGCAACCGGCTGTACAGCGGGAGATCTACACGGAATGACTTCGACGATCTTTGATCTTCTCCGGACCCCTCTTGCCTCGCCCCGCCCACCGAGAACAAGTAGTTATCGATTACACCCCCCTCACCGTACCTGTAGACCCCCTTGCCCCCCTTCCCTTCGTCTCCATTCCATCACATGCCTTCACACGGGTTGCGTAAGATCTTCGCAATAAGTCAGCCAATCGATTATGATCTCTGATCTTTGATCGATCACTCATTGCACTCCATACAGTGGTAATCAGTACACTTGATAAAGGTATTGAGCTTGTTTTCGTGTTTCATCGAGTCCTTGAAATGATGGGAAAGAAGAAAGAAAAAAGACTGATAAAAAGGGGGAAAAGGCTAGTGAGCCAGCACTTCGGGAGAATCTTTCTTTGCATAGTCGAAGCCCTTGCGACAATAACAAAGGTGATGAATGTGGTTGTTTATGATTGTCCATTTCCATAGAATTTCTTGGTCCGTTTTTAGAACATGATTCATTTTCAAACCTACCGATTCTGGGTTGCGTTGCGGGGCGAGTTCTCATCTCGAAATGCGCCACATTCTCGAATGACTACAGAGTGAAAATCGAACAACGATCGAAAAAATATCTGGTTTTACTATCCAAGTTCGTTTCTGGAATTCGAACGTGATAAATACGAACCCGTACTGTGGGAACGGAAGTGTTTTTCCGGAATTCCAGAACGACTGTTCTTCTGGAAGGAGAGAGAGAAGGGAAGTCAATGGATACCGCTTGTTGATCTCTTCCACCGGTATTATCGTAAGTGTAATCTGTGGGAAATGTGTGCACATTCAGCGTGGTAATCACGATCTCATTTCCGACTACGTTTATTCACAGCGATTTATGATATTGCACGGATTGCGTAGTGATGACGAAACGAGTGCTGCGATGGAGTAGAACCGTCTGCAAGCCATAATGTTAATTTCAGGGCGGATTACTGATTACTGTAACTCTCAAGTACTACGGTACCTGATCATCCCTTGGTCGTGATTGCCGTATACTCCTTGTCAGTTGTATGCTTCGTGTGGTCAAAGTCGGTCAGGTCATCTGCCAACTTCTGCAAAGAGAAAATTGCAGCAAGCTGCTGCAGCTGCAGCCGGTCTTGTAAGAAGTATTTGCTGCAGCTGCTGCAAGGGTCGCGTCGATCTACGCCGTCATTTTTTCACGGCGGCAGTTCTCCGTAAAGCGGTGGCGATGTTTCCCAGCGACATTTATAGCGAGAAGTGGGAAAGCGGCAAAACACGGCGCGACGTATTCTCAAGGCGTCCAAGCGTGTGGATTCTGATAAATGATCAGACGAAATGACGCGAAAGTGGGGGCAAATTCATCGAAACGACAAAGAACGCACACTTTCCGGCACGGCATCAGACCAATTTGGCCGTACAATCTTCTTCTTATTGGGGGAGGGAGCCGGCGTTCGACCCTCGCTCTTCTTGCTACCTCCTTTCAGCTTCTTCTTCTTCTTCTTTTTCTTATCCTAAATGATGACGTCACTTTCGGTTTCACTTCCGGTCGAAACAACTCACTTTGGCGCCAGTCTTGCTCTTGCCCTCTGAAGGCTGATCGGCCGACGTCGTGTCCTGCATAGATTGCATTATTAGGTAATCTGGCCAATTGCATAGTCATAATGCAATGACCTCACCAACGTGGGAATCCTCTTCTCCTTCCCGGTGCCCTCGCTGCCGTCCTTGTACAGACTGCAAGTGACAGAGTGCGGTGGGTCAGGGAGAGTGCGGTGGGTCAGAGAGAGGGGTGTGGACGTGACAGGCCGCACGTAGGCTCTGCACAGTGACGAAGCCTGCCAAAGTGCGGGGATACTGTACGCTAAGCCTGTCAGATGCAGCACCATGTCGTATTTTAGGAAAAGGATTATATTGAGGAAGCAAAGTGGCCAGGGAGTGCAGGGGTTTCCGGAGAGTAGGTCACGGCTCTAAAGTGTCTTCGATAGTACGACCATCCGCACTAACGTTTGCACGAATCTAGCGTAGGGACTCGGCATTTGCTAAATGGCGCATATCATAAGTACTGAAGAGATGCAGCATTGAATGGAGGGCATCGAGGGCATTGCGTCATCACTACGCAATTGACAGGCTCTATGGCACTACTTCAGTGTTTGGGACCTGGCAACATTGATTGACTGCAAAAAATGAGCAAGTATACCAGGCATGAGAACGATTTCTGGTCTAGGCACTCATTCTTTGAGGCTGGACCCGAACACTTCAGTAGTGCCCATATGTGATGTTGCTTTGAATAGGGGGCAACGGGGGCATTGCGTCATCACTACGCAATATATTGGTTCTTCTCACCCCTCATCCTTGTCCGAATCAGAATACACCAGGTACTTGTCATCTGAAATGTATTTAAGGTATTTTTAAAAATCAATGAAATCATACTCTTTATCTTCTTTTTCTTGCTCCTCTTCTTCGATCTCTTCTTACTCTTTCCCTTCTTGCTTCTCTTCAATTCCAATGTCACTTGTCGCTTCAGAAGCTCCTCATGACCTTCCTGTAGGAAAAAGGATGAAAACGAGTAGATTCCATCGGTCATAGGACAATCAGTAACAACAATCTCGAACTAAGAAGTCGCATAATGTCGGAGTGTTAGACAAATGCTACCTATAGAGGACTCGAATGGCTAGAGGTAAGTATACAAGCGTACACTATCACGGCATTTTACAGGGGGTGTAGGAGAGAGGTAGATCAAAAGAGAGTCATGGGAAGGGGTCAGCGAGAGAGGAGAGAAAGTGAGAGAGCCTGTGGGCTGGCATTTTGCCAATCCCCTGATTCTCTCGAAGGGAATTTACAAGAGCCGTTCAAAATTGTTCCCGCCAAAACGCCGTGACTTTAGCTTCCTGTGAGCATTTTCTCGTCTAAATGGCACGGAAATCGATAAAAAAACAGTACTTTCTTCTCCACTTCGATTGTTTTCTGCTCTGCTCGGAGAATGTCGAGGCGCAGAATCTCGTGATCACTCGGCACCTGCATGAAATATACAATTTTTGTCAGCTATTGCATCATCGCTATGCAATAGCCCACCTTTCTCCTCTCATTACTGTCGCCTCTGCTCTCCTCGTCATCCAACCGTACCGTCCTCGGCACCTGAACGAGTACGGTAGGCACTCTTGGGTACAGTATACGGAGTACAGTATACGGTATTCACCCTGGGTCGGGGCGGTGGATCGCTCTTATCTCCGTCCTTGTCTGATGTGCTAGATTCGGGATGACTCGATGGCATCGGAAGGTATCTGGAATGCAACACGATTGCATAATGATGACGCAATCGGAGCACTGACGGTTTGATGTGGGCCTTCCTCCCTGTTGTAGAGACCATTCGATTAGGGTCTTCGGCGTCGGGTACGGTAGGCTGAATGTTCAGTACCTTCTACAGTTTCCCACATCATACAGTAACCCGTATTCATTGACTTAGTATTTCCATGTATGATAGCCACTTCACGTCTACAGTATCCCTCACAATGTGGGGAACGGTTTGACGTGATTTCGTCATCACTATTCAATCTTCTCACAGGTATCTTTGTCGGCATGAGTCCAGTAGAGCCTGTAGCAGTTCCGGTAGAAGATATTCTGAGCTTCACTGTCCTCTGATTAGAAGGAGAGAAGCAGGTTCTGAATTGGAATACTGTTGCTGCATGAGACACTGTAGGTGTACTGTAGTCAGTTCCGATCGATCTACCGTACTTGTCATTGTTGGACAAGGACTGCTCATTGCCAGTTGTTGTTGTAGCACCATTGCCGCTGGAGGAGGGATGCTGGAAGGTTACGGTAAGTGTGATTGTATACTGATTACAGTAGTCATAGAGATCAGTTTATGATACTCACATCGGTACTGGTCGGGTGTGGTACGGTAATTACAGTTCGGTTCGATTTTTTCTTTGTATTCGGCAGACACATGACCAAGATGTACAGTAGAATGACCTGGGAGAGTACTGTAGTCGGGCAGTTAGTGATAGAGGAATGAGGGTTACTGTAGGAATAAAGTAATCTTAGTGGTACGGTAGGTTCACCATGTGTAGGAGAAGGAGGAGCAGGATGGCTGGGGGAGGGAGGCGACCACGCCGAAGGAGAAACCGAAAGAGAAGTGAATGGAGAAGGACAAAAAAGAGATAACCGTAGTGAATGCAATAGCAGAACTGACGAGATTACGCCATTTTATTACCGATGTGCTTACGTGACTTGCTACTATTTTTCATGAAAAGAAAATCTCGATATAATCAATAAATTAGAATAAATAACTAATAAAGGCAGTCAACGATCACCATCGCGTAACTCGTGTACGGTATGCAAATGTTTGCTCTGTGAAAAGTCGTCCGCCACTGCACCACATTCCATTGCGCGCTCGCTCCTTCCGGGTCGCGTTTTCACGAGTTTTTATCGTTATTCTCCCACTCTAATCGATTAGTCATCTTTCACTCCATTGTCTAGGGTCGTTTACAGCTGGTGCTATCCGATAACACATAGAACTGCTCGATTTCTTTTGTTTTCCGTCCTTAACCATTTTCGTTAGTTGTATTCCTAATTATCGCGTTATGCGATCTTCCTAATCGTTCGTCGCATGGTTTTGGCTCAATTACAGTGAGTGTAAGGTAATTTAATCGATAATATCGCTTTTTCAGTATTATCATGAACGAGGAGGTGGGCTATCTGGGAGCGGTGACCTACCAGTGCCTGTACTCGGGCGTGCTCGATCGTGTTCGTCAATCCATGAGAGCTGATGAGAAGGCGCCGTCCGCTGTTCATGTTGGTTTATTTATACTTCAACATTCGTTTACTCCAATCCGTTTCCTTTCTCCTATGAAATTTGTTCATCAAATTAGTTCCCATTTGTTTATGTATGAAAAGCCTTGAAAATGAGATTAAAGTCAACTTTTGAATGTGACACTGATTAAAAGTAATATTTATTTTGACGTAATTATATCAATACTGCGTGTTGCAGAAACTGCGAGGGGCGCTGAAGCAGTCCGAGGCCAATTCGCCCTCCTTCCTCTTCGACCTGACCAAACTGCTGCTGGCCGACAGCGGCCTCAACGTAAACCTCCAGGTGAGTCGGCGTTTCAACTTCTAGGTAAAGACAATTTGTGCGTAGAACCATTGATGGACGCTGTTCACAGCGAGTAATATTAATTCCAAACAAACTAATTCACGAAAGTGCATGATCGGTTTATTGTGATGCTTTCTTATTTTTTTCACTAGCGATTAATCGTTGATTTTTGAATTATTTTACATGTATTGTTATTAGTAATGTGTTTTCTGTAAATGCGAAACAATTAAATTAAAATTTTTAATTTGAGGAGTCATTCTTTCGTATGCAAGCGAACATGTTTATTGTTATTAGTAATGCATCTTTAGTTAATTCGAAACACTTAAATTGAATTCTTAATTTAAGGAGTTGTTCTTTGAGGAGAATTGACGAGTTAAGAAATTGGATTTAATAATTTCAGGAGTCGTTCCTTCGTATGCAAGCGAACGCGTCCACCGACGATCTCGTCGTGGTCGGACAGGAGAATCTGGAGCAGTTCAGAGAACTCAGCTCGAGGTGAAACATTACTTATATGATCATTCTTGGTTCGGATGCCTACTGTTTATTATAGCTTATTCCCATTCGAGTAATTATGGAACTTTCGTTACAGATATCCGCCGAAAATGGGTTAAACATTACTTTTTTTGATAATTCTTGGTTTAAATGCATACTGCTATTCATAAACTAGTTGTATTTGAATATTCATTTAACTTCAATACCAATGACCATACCGAATTGTAAACAAGCTATCAAATCTCGAGATAGGAATTGAATGGAACCCAAAAGCACCATTATTACGAAGTGTATTATTTTGAAATAATTGTACAAAATAATATGAATAAACTCGAGTGAATAATTTCAATATTTGTTTACAATAATGATAATTTACAGGGCGATCGCGCTGCGTCGCGTGTTGTCTCGTGTTCCGGAGGAGATGAGCGACAGAAGGACCTTCCTCGAGACGATCAAGGTGGGCTCAATTTAATTATGTATTCCACAAGAGAGTTATTAGCTTAAGGCTTCTATTAGCATGAGGCGTGTCGTTGGTTGTAGATACAGTAGGTAGGCGAGGTCTGTCGTCCCCAGACGATTGGTGAGAGACGGTCATTGGTCGGGAAGGATAAAGCGTGAGGGTATCTATAATTACGGCAAACACATTGTTGCCTCTATTCCGATCAAAAGCCAATTATTTTGGGGTCTGGGGTGGTTTGATCAAATGACGAGATTTGGAATTAGGTTTTAATTAAACGTTGTGATTTCTGGTTCTACCAAGTCTATGTTTTTAAGTTCACCTTGTTCAATCAGTGAGTACTTGGACAATGGATAAATGATCACCTCCGAGTGAAATAACCATAGACCAAAAGTGTATGTACCAAAAAATCTAAAATGATGTCTGGTTTTTTTTATTTTTGGCTGAAAATCGAAAGAATTTTTTTTTCAATGTTTAAACCTTTAGATTCTAAAATAATATCTGATTTTTCGAAGTATCATCTCAAAATGCTGCCAGTGCATGTTACATGGAAACTTTTGGTCTATGGAGCTACTCATCCCGTTTTGATTATTTTTTATAATACGATAGTTATTAATAATAAAAATATTTTAAATTATATTTCAGGAGATTGCGTCGTCGATCAAGAAGCTGCTCGACGCGACGAACGACGTTATCACGGTGGTACCGGCCCACGCACAGACTGGTATGTTATCATATCACAATTATTTTCAGCTATTCCCTCGGATGGAATGGTTCCGTTCTTTAACGGTACACAACCTACCATGTGCACACAAAGAAAGGTGGTCACACCGCTTCAAATCTAGACCACCCTATTAAGGGAATCCTCATGAAGCGAAATTTCCCGTTTCATGAAGTCTTCGAGTTTGTCTTTCCTTTTTTCGAAGCAGTAGTGCTAACATTTGTTGTTTACAAATATTCTTAAAATGTGTACTATTCCAAAATTGCAGCGGTGGAGAAGCGTAAGCGTGAGTTTGTGCACTACTCGAAGCGATTCTCGACGACACTCAAGGACTACTTCAGAGACCAGAACGCCCATCAGGTATGTTCATGCTCAAGAGTTTACATGACTAATTTACGTGTACGAACATATATAAAATCGTATATTATGTGCCGGAAAGATTCAAATTCCTTCAACAAATGAGTACCATCATGATCTTATAGATCTCCGTGGTTTGGAAATTTAAATACACGCTATCCCCGAATTTTTCGCTATAAAGGCTGAATTAGATTGTTGTATTCAATATTTGAGAAAATGTACGTAGGCATTAGTGAACAGTTTTTATAGGGTTGGTAAGAAAGTCTTGTCCGATTTTGAAATTTCAGAAAAATCTTCTGCTCTTTATTTCCAAGTTCTCTGACTAACTCTCTCTAGCAACGTTACATGTAGTGAGTATTCCTCTTTTTGTTGCTCACTTCCTTATATCTGGATGTTCATTCCTTCAAGAAATGGGAATGGCGAAGTGTCGCCGGATAGGTTTCGACTCTACACATTATTCGACATGCTGCTCTATAGCGGACAGATGCAGGGTCCCATGTAACCTACCTACTGGATGGGTGACCTTCACTGAACGCAGGAAGGACAGTAAGGCCGGACTCCCTTTACGGTCTAGTCAGAACCGATGTCTCAAAAATATGTGTTGTGAGCGACAAACCACGACAAAAAGTTTTTTTTTAGTTTTCAGAGGTCTCGGAAGGAATTGAATTCTGATTTCCCTATGGTTTAGAAGTGCACCTATGACGGTTAGAATGTTAATACTCACTTTGACACGGGAGGTCATACCTGTGAACTGGCAGGGAGTTCATGTGAGGACCGAAATTCGAGATCGAAAACGTGGATTGACAAAGTGCCACAATTTTATGAAAGATCAGATCAATCAGTTTGATAGCTCATTACGCAGGAAAAGTCAATTACTATAATTGATTAATAGGACGTTGGTTGATCTCTTCCTACTTCGACAGGGCACATGATCGAATAGGGTATCTAAAAGTGGAGTTTAGACGAAATTAAGCGAATTTCGACTTTTGTGAATTTTTTGAGTTTCAAAAAGTTGGGAATTACATAACTTGAAAGAACCGCAGTTGCAGTTAGTCATAATGCCAGTGAATAAATTGCACTTCATTACATCTCGATAGCTTTGCATTGGACACAGTGATTTGAAATCATCCGCACACTACTTTTTCTGAGCGCGCCATATCTGGAGGACCATAACTTCTAAACTAAGTGTAGCAGCGGCTTGTTCTTACAATAACGTGAAAGAGGACTGTTGGCACTGTAAGTGGCTCTAAGCATAGCATGTTCGAAAAATTCTCCCCGAAAATAAAGCTACTTCCTTATTTTTCACATTTTCACCTCCACATCAGATACTTTGTAATTCACCATATCTAAGGATTCGAGGGAGAGTCAAGTAACGCCAAAGTTGAAAGTAGTTATTCACTAGTGCCCCTACAACATACCTTGCATACAAGGTCTATTAATCTACGCTGACCGAAAAACGAAAGCTTAAAGTTCACACCTCAAATCGGACAAGACTTTCTTACCAGCCTGATACTTTTGTAGGTAGTGGTTCTATGTTTTATAATTGTCTCATAGTTGCCTTTGAGTATTTTGTAGTGGCACGTTCGTGTCTTAATCATATAGACCAAAAAGAGTATTACCAACAAATCGAAAACAATGTCTGATTTTTTTCGATTGTTGGCTTCAAAATCGAAATCATCGGTTGATTTATTTCGAAATGCTGCCAGTTTTTATACATTAAAAAGAATTAACAAATGGCTTAAAGAATTATAGCCCCTCGGTGGCCGCAAAATTCATAGCAACATTGATTGCGAAAGGTAGCGTGCGCCAGAAGCCTGGACAGAAGGGAAAAAGTAGTCATGTGCAGCGACCGGCCTTAACGGTCGGCCCCGACAGAGTTCTCGCTTGTCGACGTAAAGTTCTCTTGATTACGATTGCAACTTTATCTTTACTTTTTTAAAGAATACTATAATATGTTAAAAGCAATCTCTCTTGTTGCAGGTCTCTGTCTCCGCCAATCAGCTCATCTTCCAGACGTCACTCATTGTGAAGACGCTCAACGACAAACTGCGAAGGACGGCTTAAATTGGCAAGTTGCCAACATTTGAATTGGCTAGTTGCTAATCCGTAGCTTCCTTCTAGGCACTATGGCAAATCCCCCTTCATAAGCGCCCCTCTGGCAATGAGATTATCATTATGATAACCAGAGATTTATCGTAGGCAGACTACTCTATTCCCCCTCCCCTCTATCCATAGGCTTTAGGTGAATGTGTGTGTTTTTCAATGTGTTATCCTTTGTTTACTCGCTATTATTTACGCTGGAGCACAGTTCGGCTTATCTCTAATCGGCCACAAATTTAGATTTATCCTTATCTAAATTGCCTCATCCACCATATACCGTAACTCTTTCTCGATACGATACATACACTACTATCTCATGATATCCATATTGATCTGTGATGACGACGTAACTCATTCGCGTGCAAATACCGTAGTCCCCAGCAATATCAAACGCACACCCGTTGTGTAGGTACCGTATCCCTCTGATCCGCTAAGATCCATCATGTACATAGATTATCGATTTTGTTTCCCCTCTTCGGTGAATCGTTTCGTTGTGTGCATTTGATTCCCGAAATTTAATTTCACTTAGATTACTGTATCGCTGACTACCACGCTGCCCTGACTAGCGATTGATTATCTACAGAGATTCTTCCTCCTACTCGCCTGAGATACCGTGTCCCCAATCTCCTCCATCGTGCTACCGTATGCCTAGATTATCGATCATTACGCTCAATTCCGCGCCCCCGTGCATGTGCTCATACTGTAACGTCGAGATTATCGATTGATTTTGCGTTGTTCGATGTGATAGCGAGAGTGCCTTTATCTCTTTCCGACATTTCACCACGTTGACCCTATCCTTTTTTCATCAATGTAAATGTAGATGTAATAAACATGTTTTTTTTCGTGAACTATGAGTCCGCATAATGCCAGGATGGTCCTTGGGAAATACTGCTGTATATTATTTGTTCTGGAAATAATATTTGTTTTATATTTTTAATAATTTTTGTTTTAAATTAAGATAATAAATGGAGGACGATGATCTGTTCAACGACTCGGACGAGGAGCCGACCACCTCCACCGGAAAGAAGCCAACTAACGGTATTCTATTTTGTTTTTGAAATGATGCTGGTTTTTTTACTAAAATTTTACTATAATTCTCATAATTTACTATAATTCTCATATAGTTACCATCTTCTAAAAAGAGATATACCGTATTCTGGTTTCAATCAATAATTACTTGCGCATTACTGTAATCTATCTGCTTGCAGCCGCCGACAACGGCAACAAGTCGGATGGTGGCAAGGGTGTCTTCAGGAAGGAGCTAGCCAAGATGATGTACGGATCCGGCGACGACAAGGTACGATAGCTTATGGACAGATACGGTGGTGTCATAATAAATCCGTATTTCAAAATGCATACCGTAACCCGCTTTCCGTTCAGGAGCCTTACGACAAGACGCTGGAGATGCTCGAGTCGATCGTGCTCGACTACATCAAGGTGAGTTGATTTAATGCTATATTATTTTCCTCCACTCGAGTTCAAAGCGCCGTTGCTGAAAATATTAGAGTATTTAGAATGTCTTTGAACCACGTAATCATCATGTGCCTGAAAACGTTTATTTATTTATTGCGCACGGGTTTTACCATGTCATCCTAATCGATCTACATGGATTACCGTAACCCTGGTTGTTCGTTGCAGGAGATGTGTGAGCGTGCGAAGGCGGTGGGCAAGCCGGACAAGCTGCAGCTGGAGGACATCCACTACCTCATCCGAAGAGACGCCAAGAAGTTCGCGCGAGTAAAGGTGAGCGATGAAAGTGATGCGTTTTGGCTCCCCCAGGAGTAGTACGCCTGTCTGACGCTAGGGGAGCAAAAGAGTCTTATGGAGGAAGTCGGTGAAACACGGAACTATCTATAGCTATCTGAACCTTTATTACCTCGTAGTATTCTTAGAATACCTATTCTTAGAATATATGTTGCATATTATTTCTATTCACCGCGTGTCACTCATGGCAGAATTGAATTGGGAGCGCACGGGAAGCACTTGTGGATGATGAAACCAGAAATGACTCTTAAAGTTCGCGGAAGTGGAAAATTTAAATTTCCAACGGGCGGAAGTCGGTGAAACACGGAACTACCATGATATACGATTTAATCGAAAACTATTTATAAATATTTTGGTTTTTTTAATTGGTAGATCCCTGATTAAAATATAATTTAGGTTTTGCAAATAAAGTTAATTCTACAGGACCTTCTCACAATGTCGGACGAACTGAAGAAGGCTCGCAAGCAGTTTGAGGACGCCAACTCGGAGAAGATTTGAATATTTAAATTTATACTTTTATTAATATTGTCAAATAAATTTCGAAATTCGTCCTCTTTCCCCCATTTATTCACAGTTTATCCCCCATCTCGTTGATTCCCACGCACCAAATTGTGCGATAGACTTGTGCGATCACGTGGGCATATCGTTTTATGAAATGCGCGTACCCACTCTTCACACACTCCTGTCTGGTCCCCTTTCTGCACTCATTTGTGAAATTTCCCCACAGACCATTTGCATATGCTTTATGCCGCCGCCATATTTCTGTCTTGAATCATTTAAGAGTGTAACCGGAAAGAGGACTTCTTTCCACCCTCACCCTTTCATATTTATTCATCGCACGTTCCCAGGACCTTAACGGAAATTATAAAGTTGGCATCATGGGAACTCGAGTCGCAATTCACACAGATGAAGATTAGTTGGAAAAATAAGGGAAGTAGTTTAAACCTTGGCGCTGAAAACTGGCAAAAAAATGGTAAAACATCTGCAGCCCGATGCGGGGCTCGAACCCGCGACAGCCAGATTAAGAGTCTGGTGCTCTACCGACTGAGCTAACCGGGCAGACATGTGAGTGCAATCTGCTATTCGCAACATTGCAAGCGCCAATCAGTTTACAGTTTGAACACATTTATCTAGAGTTCAAGTGGGGTCTTCGCCCTCTTCGAGGGTTGTGGAAGGTCAATTGAGAGCTCTGATGTGCATGGCGTTCCATTCGCTGCTCCTTGCTTCGCCAATCATACGGGTGTATTGTTCGCAGTAGCAGAGAAGTTTACCATTTCTGTTTTGCCCTCACAAATTGAACCTTCTGTCTACTGTTATTCTAGAATATGTCCTCTTATATTTCCGTGTGACCTTCGTTTTGTTAAAGTTCCAATCTATTTCGAACTTGTCTCTGTCTCAATCTCTGATCGGCTTTTCCACTTTTCACCCTCAGCCGGGAACTACAAAACCCGTCCTAATTACAATATTTTGGCAAATAACACCCAATTGTATCTCACACCTTGAGTAGCTCAACCAACGGTCGACTCGATTTTACCAGCACTTTTATCGGAGGAAAACAGGATCGGTTGTGTATTATTGCTTCCGTGGAAAAGAGTACTAGATCAGATGATCACTGTGAGATCAGAACTTCCTTGATGGAAATTTAAAAAAAAATAGTTTTAACCTTTCCCCGCTTAAATATATTTGTGCGGTAAAATATGACTTATGGGGAGAGAAACCCCTGGACGCCAAGCCCTTTCTCTCGGCGAGCCTTAAGTGTGATCTTTGCACTTCGTTTTTGTCTTTTTTCATTCCGGATCTTTGTGTGCGTATTGCCTTACATTTATGACGCCCTTGGTTGTTTCGAAAATACACACAACAGTAGTGTGCCCCATACATGCGGAGAAAGGCGATCCCCGTCACGCGAAGCAGTCAAAACGCAACAATACACACACTCCGGGTCGCCAGTTCTGGAAATAGGGGCCGAGAAGTGGGTCCCTTCCTCCCCCGTCTCAATTTGAGCGGATTGGTCGTTTGTGTTGTGCATGACGCCAGCCCCCTAGCAATGAGGTAAATATCAGTCAAGTGTCGGGCTCCTCGTATTTCCTCAGTTTCTTCATTGAAAAGTGTAGGCGACTCCTGCGTGAGGCCGGCCACATTCTTGAAATAGGACTCCGTCGTCAGTCGAGAAAGCATGCACGTCTTAAGAAGGTAATACGCGGGAGATCCCCTGCATACCAAAATACTTCACTTGATTTTCAACAGTAACTCTCACGATCTGATCGGATTCACATGAGAACTGGTCGGTATTTATAGTCACCAATCGGGGAACGCAAGAAGTTGGTTCTGAGAATGCACATATTTTCACGTCTGGTTTGCTTCCTGTGTATGTTATCATAATATTGGCGTTTCCATGAGCTGGTCGGAATACAAACCATAGGCACTATGGGAGCTTTCCCAGAGCGGCACGGTTTCTCGCACAAACCCGGTAGTAGGCTGTTTCTTATGTATTACTGCTATTTCTCTTGATGTATATTTTACTATATTTTCTCTATTTGAAACAGCGTTCATCCCTGAACGCGCAGAATTTAATGTACATGTAACTAATATGGTAGCATAACACAATAGATGAGGGGAGCAGATGCAACTATCACATGAGGAACAGTGAATGTGTGACGCGTTACGACACAATTAGCAGATGTATCGAATGCCTGAAGCCACCTAGCGCATGCTTATTTGCAAATAACTGCGACCAAAAGATCGACCACTTTTCTAACATTTAAATGAAAATCCTTTGTCTCGCAATTTTTTTTTCAATTAGGGTAGCTGGATTTTTTCTGCGTGTGAACTCGTCAATTACTCGCACCCAGAGTCTAGCGAACTCGTGGGAGTTTGCATGAAAAAGCCGAGAATACGGAAGAAAACGACTCAGGTTCTCGCATTCTCACATCACTCTGAACCTGCTATAAGCGGGGTGAATTATTTGGCCCTGGCCCACAGTAGGAACCATTGTCTTCCATTGTAAACCCCCATTTTTTGCTGCTGGAGCCTATAACGAAGAACGGAATTCTGTGTTTAGCCCGCGTTCCTGTTTTAGAAAAGTAGTGAAATTCAAGCAGGCACGCGAGCAACGTTACGCCAATTTTTAAAGCAGAAAATAGACATGATGTGCGCCTCGGCGTCATTGGCGATTACTCCTGCCAGAAGGAGATGCTCTCGAGCAAAAACGACGACAGAACATTCACGACCATGAGAGACCTCCTTGCTTTCACCTCTTCTGCGTATTGCGTGTGGTCAGAACAGCTGCATGCGACGAGACGGGGGCTTCCCCTTCCTCTCATCTCGCCAAGATGTCATGTTGTCAGGCATTGGCCACCGGATTATGCATTCCTACGTCTCGACTAGCGGGATTCCCCCACATGGATTGAAAAGTAGCATGACACGAATCAAACTTTGATGAACTGAGAGTGCTACACGAAAGCATGACTGAAATTGCCCATTCAGGCTAAATCAGGCATGCAGAACTCTTGCGTAGCAGCAGACCGTATTCGTCTGCACCTACGTATTTGTTGCCGAGATTTTATTTATTATCCCTGCCTACGACATTGAGAAAGTCTATCGTAATCCAAATCTGAACAGCTACTGATCAGCACGTGTACGTGCCACCTACGAGCATTCTCACTGTTTACGCGTTTACTGATCTCCGCTGATCTCAGCTGAACACTGTTACGGTCTTCGTGATCGCCATCAGTTCTTCGTCCTCGTCGCAAACAATCAGCGCCAATTAGAGTTTGTGTGAACGAGAAACGGGAGGGAAGAAAGATCGTCGTGCAACCGGAAACAGGCGCAAACAGCCGTTGTCTGCGACCTAGCACAAATTGTAAACTTATTTTGCTGGGAGTCGTCTGGCGTTCTTGTTCTGTGCTGAGCGAGCTAAAATTCGCTGTAAGCGAGTACTGAAGCGAATTGCGAAATTGAGATTTGTGTTCGCCAACGCGATTCACGTCAAGCACTCAAGTATAATTTCCACTGGCAGACAGTCACACAGATTTGATTGCGTTTTATTTCCGAACTTCTCGTTGCGAAGCAAGAATAGCTTCCTGCAGTCTAGCCACGGTATTCGCGTGCCGATAGAATGGTAACTCGATTGATCGCATGTCGTCTGCGTACCTGTGGCTGATGTGTGAATTGTCTGTGAAAGTAGAGTCGCGGCGGCTCGTATTGACGCTCGCAGGACTCGCATCGTTCTTTGATGGTTCCCATAAACAGCATAGGGAGCGTACGGGGAATCACGACCGATCTATTCGTTTTGGGGACATTACCATCGTAGGGTGATCTGTCCGTGCAGACACATCTCCGTGGGCTTGGTCCCTTGTTCAGGTGCGTAGTATCGATAAAAGATAGGACAAACACACTGATAAGGAAGCGCCGATGGGTCTGTTTTGATCGTAAACATTGATACACACGATCCACTAAAGATCACCGCCAGAATGAGTTCAGTGAGGCCACGTGGCATCACGTGCTTGTCTGCTTCTCCTCAACAATAACACTTGCATGCGATTAAGTTGTAATTTTTATAGTGATGTGTGATCAAACAACACAATGCAAGAGATAAGGCAAGTTCTTTGATGATGGTTACATGGTTTGGTAGCCTACACTATCGCACACCCCCATCACATAGAACACATGAGCAGGAGAGCAAGGTCAAAGTCCTATAGAGTCCGTCAACTGTTCACTATACTCTGGTCCATGAAGATTGTCTGGTCTGCAATGTTGCACCTAAAGGTCGAACTAGAAATGTCTAGTGCTTCACCGTCTTGAATTCGATCCAGCGGTTCTTTGGCCATTACTCCTCGAAATAGCAGCAGTTACTTACTGACACATTGACACTTTCGTCTCGACTATCCCGATTCTCCTCTGCGAAATTACGCGATTCGCTCACTTCCTGAAACTGAACTCGACCTGTCAGCCTACTTTTAGTGGCACTGCACATTTATTATTTTTCTTTGTTCTTTATGGAGATCAGCAGGAAGCGTGGGTCACAACTCATAGGCGTTCCGGGTGTCTAAGTGCCTACGTAACATTCTCTTAATGTGGGTAGAATTTGCGTCCCCACTAAGTCAGTGCTTGGAGAAAGCAGCGTATACGCTTGAGCGAGCGACGTGACCTCACCAAATCCGTCTTCCATTCGGGCACGTTATGCCCGCCAACCAGGAACTTCTTTCCCGTGCAGCCTAGTCTTCTGACTTATTATGTCTATTTCCAGCCTGGCGGTACACAAAATCGCCTCTCTACCATGCGAGTCGCACGTCAATTTCAGGCATGTCTGGCGACCGTCAGTTCGATGACCGTTTGACGCGTAAGCAAATGAGCCGAGAGAACGATAACCACGTTTGATCGCAGCCCCACTTGCATTGCCAATTTCCGCTGGGGGAAATTGAAGAGGACAACTGAATTATGATATGAGATGAATGACATCACCCAAAGCGCGCACATCTGCTCCGCTGCGTATGTTAAACTGACAACAAAGAAAGCAGCTGTGTACTATTTATCTTAAGCTATTTATTCGAATGTTTACGCTCTTCCTTTCCGTATCGAGTGGAAAAGTATAGGTGAGTAGGAGAGTGAGCAGATGTTTAAAAGGTGATCTCAGGATAAAGGCGGGATTGGCAGTACTGTGAGCACAACACTCAATCTGTAGTTTGGCCTTTGGAGAAATGTTTCCGTTAGTCCTCATTCTATAATTTTCCACACGATCTTCATGACGCACCTGAGTCGATCTTATCGCCGGCTCAATGCAATCGAAAACATATCCTTTGGGTTGGCCTGTTGAAAAAATTAACAAAGTTAGGCCTCGGTTTAATGCATACCCGCTGAAGGGAATTCCACGCGTGGGGTGATATTCTTCATGCGGTATGTTTTGTGATTGCGATCTTCAATCGTGAACACTTGAACATTTTGCCCGTTTTGTTGTCCACAGTACAAGATCAACGATGAATCATCAGAACGAAGAAGAAGCACACCGGAACTCTGAGAGGAGAAAAGAGTGCAGTATTATTCCTCGTTCATCGCAGTGAGGTAATCAAGTGCTTCAATACCACGTTGACATTCGGGAGCAAATGCCGTGATGTTCTTGGGCTCGTGACGATTCGTCGTCGCTGGGTTATACCGTAACTTGAGCGGATTGAGCTCTCTCATCCCAAAGAGGATACAGTCAGTTCCCACGGTGTCACCTGGCTTTCTCATGCTGACTTATTCATCGGACCGCACACGCCTCTTGCATACGGATGACTGTCGAATTCATCGTCGTTTGGATTTCACTTCTCGCTCTCTCGTTTTCGCTATGTCTCTCACCTACTTTAGCTGGGAACTGTGCGAAATAGCGACATATTCTGCACGAAATCCATCCCGGAAGCTGCGAAATCTGGCATTTAGGACTGATCGCTAAGGAATACATAGGAGGACTAGTCGTCTCTCTCTTCTCTTTGATTCGCGTGGGAATTTTCGAATAAATATTTCATTGCATTGCACCAGAGAAGATGGCGAGTACAGAGGAGTACATAGGAGGAAGCTGGCAAAAAGCACGAAAAACGCGGCCGAACACAGCTTACGAACTCAGATTGGTTAAGCTGCGATGATGTTGAGACCGTACCAGGAAGGATAAATCACAGTACCTCTGCACACTTCTTGTATGATTATCGTGATGGAAAGAGACGACCGAAAAAGTTTCAATCAGGAAAAATTGTGATGGACGCCTTTGCTTCTTAGGATAAGCCTGTTTAGAGCCTTGTAATCTTCCGGACCAACAATTTGTAAATTGAGAAGCAGTAAAAGCCGCATCGCCTTGATTGATGCCGTAATTGCGAAGGTGTTAGGATGATTTGAGACTTCGGAAGTTTTAAATGGAATCGCTTCGGATAATGAATAGGCAACTGAAAATGCTATATAAAGATACTTATTCCTCAGTTTTTTTTGATAATAAGAGGTGAATATCATGTACAGTAATTCTTAGAAGCTGATTCATTCCAACATCGTGCACTCAGATTAGCGGAGGTTGTTTCGCCGTTTGGTCTCTCCGCGAGTGCAGAGAAAATGATACTTCTGACGGATTCCTGAGGTATCTAATCTCATGAGCTTCGGCGCTTGGGATATTTAAATAAACATGAAAGGGGTCGCAGAAATAAATGCACAAGCAGACATACAATTTGATATCGGCTGTTCGACGTGTGAAGACTGTGGTCAAGCTTCTGGGATATACTTCTTTCACCCAGGATAAGTCTGAAGCTGTAGCATCTACAAATAGACCATCTTCTACGGTCGACACTTCCTCCTTACCACGTTGCTGCAAGCCTCGGCGATGTCTAAAAGGAGACAGGCGTCACTCACTCCGCTTCCCCTTCTTCTCCTCGGGTGATTAGTAGTCCCTCCGAGGTTAGCATCATTGGAGAAAGAGAGGAGAGAGAAGAACATGCGGAAGCGATGGTAGACTGCTGATAAGAAAGAGTTCGACTGGGTGGTGCGCTGACCTTTCGGAAGAAAACGGGCTGTGCTTGTGGTGAGTATAGAATTAGATACGTTTGAAGTGACCACTCCTAATGAAATACCTATGCAGTAGCAGAACAAATACTGATATTAACTGGCGCGTTTCGAGGAAAGTGAAGTGGAATAATTTTAGACTATAGCTTGATTCCTGAAATAGAGCGATTCCCGCTGAGAACCGCCAAGCGCTTTATCGCAGTTGAAAGTTTGACTCATCGCATCTTCATTGAGCAGAACTGATTCCTGGATTCCCGGATCGTCAGTTGCTGACAACAACAATCATCTGATGGTTTGGATCTCTCTGGCTGTAACTGCGCAGTGTTTCTCGCACAATCACTTAATCCAAAGTGGAACGGCGTCTTCTCTCCTGCTCCCGTAAACATTCCGACCCCGCCCCTGCACCGTCACAAAATCTGGTTCGGGACAACCCAAAAAATCAGTTTCTCGAACGCGGAAGTTAAAGTGATCTGACCCCGCCCCTCGAATCTCTCCTCTGAGAAGGACGTCCAGTCGTGGTCGCCATTCGCTGTGTCACCTCACCCCACTTCCTTCACACTTTCCCTCCAGTCTCTCCCCGCCCCTTCTAGAGGCTACCCTCTCCCCTCCGTCTCTCCTCCTCCTCCCCTCTGGTGCCCGTCCTTCCCTTCGAGTCGCTCCACCCCCCTCCCCATCGCCAGTATGCCGTCGCCGTCAGAGCCGTCCACTAGCGCCGATTTTCCTCCTCCCTCCACCGTGTCCCCCGCCTACCGTACCCGACAGGCAGAGTCGGAAGCCGAAGAGACGACCACCGTACTCCGACCACCGTACTACGTCAACCACCGGTTGTCGTTTGCGACGCGGTCCTTGTTGATCATGAACGTGATTCTGCTGTCGTCCATCCGAACTTCACTTGCTTCAGGTGCGTGTCGAACTATTTCCTCATTGATATATGATTTTATGAACTGCGCGATAATTGCCGAGATATTCATTGTGCTCGTGCGTGATTCTAGTTGCGCGGAAAAAATATGAATACTCTCCTTAGGATGCTTCAGCGGAAAAAAAAGTTAATCGTTTGTTGTTGTGCGCTGATTAGAAAGAAAATGTTTGCTCGCACGTTGCAGCAGCGCACGTTCACAAGAACGAGGTTCATTAGGATCAGCATAGCGAATGTTGATCAACAGAAGCTTTCTCGTTCCTGCCATGTTGTCTACTGATAATTATTGCGTCATTGTAGTCGCATACGCAGAAAATATGCGGCAACATTGTTTATGTGTGCGTTCCGAACATTTGTAGCAGAATTGCTCCTGATCGTGTGATACTGTATCACACTTGCAATAACCTCACTTTCAATCAACGCATACCGTAATCCGATCAGAACTCGCTGTCCCTTACCTGTTTATCGGTCGTATCGCGCTCTTTTCGCACTTTCCGTCGTATAGATCACTTTTGTTCCGCAAAACCATTGCAACATATGCTTGTTGCTTGTGCCGATATATTTCTCTGTGTCAGTAGAACGTCGAACCAGGAATGAACTGTGCATATTTGCGTTTTTAAGTAACGATCCAATGTGGCGCACTCGAGCAGAGATTTTTTTCTCGGTTAAAATGTATCCTGGGTTCAAATGCAATCAAGCATGCTAATCCTCTGCGAAATGTGCGTCGTCACACAGCAGAAACGAGGAACTGTGTTGTAGTGTGCAGGAAAAATATACACACATGGCGTCGCATGATCAGGAATGAGGAAGTTGTAAGGTGTAAAAAGCGGAAGATAATCTGGGAGAGAGCGAAAGAGTGATTCACTGTAATTGGCTTCCTCCTCGCCTGATCGGTTTAGATGTCAGCTTTCACAGCGGCTTCCCAATTCTGTGGCTAAACACGCGGTCGACATCTCAACAAACGTCGTATTTTGACAGGTCGCCGATGAAAAGGCCACGCGCTGTCAGTCAAATAAACTAGCTCACCCTACATCATTGAAAGCTCTAGCTTCCTTCAGTGTTGAAGACATTTTGTCTCTCCGGATCATTGACGAATTCTGTCTAGCAACGCGGGGGTTAGAGAACGACGAGATTCCGGGTCCGGGTCGCACTCCGGAAAGAGCAAAGCGCATACATAAGTGGAGAAGGCTGAATGACGAAGTTTCGAGTCGAGAGCGAAATGTGGAGGGTGGAATTAGAGATTGATGCTACATTTTGACGAATCTCGCCAAGGAGCAACAAATGTCTCACCCATATTGTTGTGTGCATTCACGACTACAAAAACGCTGATGATATAAGTAAAACAAATGATTTCAGTCCGATGCTTCAACACGGAAACCGGCAACAGCATAGCGGGAGCAGACTATCACAGGGTCCGAGGAGTCGACCATAGGTATGTTGCGTACCATACTATCATAGTATGCGTACTATCATAGCTCACAACGCTGGATACAATAGGACATTTTAAACTAAGTAGACGTTGCTGCCGTTGTCAATACATGTTTTCCTGTGCGTAACTCGTACCGTCCCGAAATAATAATAAAAATCCAGAAATAGGAGGAGAAGACAAGGCAATTTCCGTGTTTTGTCGTATAGTGCGCGTGCTTCACATGATCGGACGTGAGGAGTAAACCCCCTCACCGCACTTCCGCTTATCAATACAACTTATCGTATCCCTCAACCGTATGATTGGCGCGAACTAAGAAAGAAAGCAGTACATATTTGTCAGCACCGGGCACATTTTTTTCCTGTATCGTTATTCGTGTACGCATTATGGAAATGCTTTTGTGCGCGGATACAAAACACATTATTTTTGTTTATCAACTTTTTTTTTGTTTTTTATCTAACATCGTAACGAATTCAAATTCAGGTCTTGTGCTATCGAGTGCCGCGATGATCCTTCCTGCCTCGCGTTCGAATACAACGTGAAGAACAAGCTCTGCTTTCTCAAGAGTCGAAGTCTTTCGGGGGCTCTGCAGAAAAACGAAGACACCATGGTCGGATTCTGTCTCGATGAAGGTAGGTCTCACTCATCAATTAATCCCCTTCAATGAACATACTTATTGCTTTAGTACTTCAAGTACCGCCAATTAGCACCAATTCCTCCCGTGCTTCCTGGTTCCATTAGTCACTGTTTTTTTTGCACCTGACCATTTGTGCAGTAGGCAATGCGTGAACATTTTCGCAACATTAATTTGGGGAAAATACACCTGCAGCTCTGCTAAAGATTAGTTCCGGCATCTGAATTGACTCAACGAGGACGCAAAATTTCTAAAATTGCATGCAACATTGGGTGCGTTCAGCTGCTCTTTTTTCTGCTGCTGCTTCTTCTTCTATCACATTTCTCTTCCTTCCTCTGATTGAGATGGCATTTCGAGGGTGGAGAAGAAGAGTTGAGAGGGAGGAAAAGGGGGGATAATCGAGTCGCGCAACACTCCCGATCATTGCTAGCAGCCGACCGAACAGCACGCATCATTTCCGGCTGCTGCTGCCGCTGCCCAGTTCGCGATAGGCTGACCTGTACAGTCGGCTACCGTAGCCCGCAGACTACCGGGGGACAGTGTCCACGTGCTTCTGCATGGGTTAGTGTGTGTGGGGTGTGCAATGAAACGGTAAAGAGCTCCAAAATAGCCTCTCCCCCTCTCTCTCCCTCTCCTTCGAACGGCGTTCCCCATGCAGAAAAGCGACGATGAAATTACGTTTCTCGCTTCATTGAAAGTGACGTGGACACAGAGGACTGACTGTCCCTTCCTTCCTCTATACTCATCTTCGTTCTGTCGTCACCGTCATTTGCCGGATGTCCGACACACGCCGGTTCCGTCTCTGGAAGTGCTTCGCCCGAACTTGTCTCCAGACTTGCACAGACCACATCCGGTCGTGCAGGCGGTATTGAGGCCATTTGGCAAGTGGCCTAGTGCAGTGACCTTATTGCCGCGCGGGTTTAGTGCCACAGCTACACAGTTATGCATGTAATCGCACCGTGCGAAAATTGAGTGGGCGCCGCATGTGCGGTCCAAACCCGCAAACATGTGCACGACCCGGAAAAGTGGGAGGCCAGTCTCTAGGGGATCTTGGGTCCGCTACTCCCTCGCAGCCTCCCGCTTCGCAAAACCGGATTAGGTCCTCGGTCGGTTCGTATAATAATGCGCTAACTTCGTGAGAAAAGTGACGGGATATGGTGCTGCATTCCGGAAGTTTTCGCCATGTGTGCGGGTGGTTCTGGCGGATTCTCGATACCGTCGTTCGACTCGTTCACGCTTCGATTGGGCGAAGGCCATGGGAAAGCATCGAAAACCGTCCGAGTGGGTTCCCAGTAACAGCCCGAAAAAGCACCGTCGCCTTGACTCGCAACACAAAAATCCGTTGTTACAGATGACGAAATGCGGGATCGATTCTACAACCATGAAATCGACGGTCCCATCGCTCACGAAGAGAAAGACATCGAGGGCGAGGAGTGTCGGGCGCTTTGTCTCTCCCAGGACAAGGTACGGTAGACACACCCTATCGGGAACTAACTCTTAGAGGACATGAACGCTGAAAAAGTGCTCCAGTTTTTGGAGAGCCATTGTACTCAATCCGGAACTTGCGGCGCTGCTACAATTCGATTACAAAAACCTGGTGAACTACAAAAAGCGGGGGTTGTTTTGATACGAAAAAGCGGAGGGGAACACGTGTGGAGGGAAGGGAAAGTGTCAGGCGTTATTTATTTATTAGATGCTATTCCAGGCGACAATCTACTCCTGGATTCCCTCCGACATTGAAGACGATGATTCGTCCGTCGGTACGTGCAAATGCATTGAATCCATCAAGTCCATCACGCTCAACTTCAACACCTACTCGGGATTCCTGCCGCAGAAGCGCCAGAAATTCCGATTCTAGCGAGGAGATCAAATCCCCCCGCCAATTTTAGCGCCCAACTTGCTGTACATTAGGTCATATTGCGTGCATATCTCGTGCCTTTCGTCTCACTTCCCCCCACCCTGTTTTCTTTTTCTTTTAAATTTATTGATGTGTTGGTTGCTCAGCTTGTGTGCAGCATCGTGCCAAGTGCATAGTAGTTCGCTAGTAGTGGCGTTGACCCGCCGTCTGACCCAGTCCACCTTACCGTAGTTACCCCCCCCCCCTCCCGATTCGAAATCTGTGCTGCGTGCCGGGTATACTGTACTGATCTCAGCCGATCGATCTCTCTCCCTTCCTAATTCTCGCCTCGTCCCCAATTCCAAACAATGTATTGCGTGCCAAGTGTCACAGCAACGGGTTGTCCCCCAATCTCAACAGCTTCCAAAGATTTGCCCCCACTGTGTGCGGTTACTCAGCCGTTGGTTCTCGTTTATAGTTCAATCGTTTCCCGTCCCAACTGTATCTCAAAGAGTAATAAAGTCAGTTACTGTCTCGGGACAAGTTTCACACGATTACACACGAGAACTATAAGGAACAGCGTGCGAAGCTCATTAACAGTCATCCGTAGAAGGATTTCATTAGCGGTCATCCGTAGATGGACACGGCATGCAACGAAAGAGGAGAGTGCAGTAATATTTCAACAGTTCACTTCCATATCTTACTGCTATTAGGTCCTTGAAAATGCACCTGATGAAATATGCACGGGTAGAGGGAGAAAAAATATTGCACTGGAGTCCAGCTCTCAAAGTGTGAGCGGTTTTTCGAGTGATCCCATAATCTGGGTATTATCGCTTCTGAATCCTTCCTTGTCGCGTCTCTTCTCTGGATTGGAAGCCGATCTCCAGTTCCTCTGAATACCAAACGAAGGAAGGGAGAGAGAATGTCAACTGCGACGATGAGGAAGTAGTAGACACTACGACAGAGAGTTGCCGGACACTTTCCTGAGCAATTTAGGCACGTTGACACTCACATGAAACAGATGCGGAACCACTGAGACAACAGGGAAGTGAACTCTTCCTCCTCTACTCTCTCATTAACATCCCCTATGTTGTTTCCACTTCCCAGGCTAGCCTTTACTTTGTTGCGGCGACTTGAACACCTGTACACCTGTGGATGCAAATAGCGCTGTGCATAAATACTGCCTGATTCCACCCACGCCCGAAATAGCCTGCGAAGACACCACGTATTCCATCCATAATCCCCGGATGCAGAATAAGGAATAATGGGAGGAGGCCCCATAAGGATCCCCTGCATTATTAACTATTGTGATGTCATCAAAGGTCCCCTCGAATGAGCCGTAGAGAACGATCACAATGAAGATCTGCACTCTTTGCGGGGGGCCTGTACTACTTCCCGGTCGCAGTCTAGTCTTGGCCTCCCTTCCCCTGACCTACAGCCCATTTCGCAATGCGAAAAAGTTATGCTCGCCTGGTTTGCATCGGCGTTCTATGGTCCTTTTCAGGGCATTCTTAAGGGGAGGGCCCGCTTTCGCCCCAAGAGTGGGTCGCGGCTCCGAAAGGCCATCTAAAATAGCCATGAGAAAGGAAGGGAAGGGGAGTGGGGGATAAAATAGGCCGCTCGCCGCCGACTTTACCCCTTCCTTCCTACAGAGCAAACTAAAAATGGGAACGGGCGTAGAGATGAATTGGACAAGTCAAAACTAATATATGGAACCATGATGATCCTGGTTTGGACAGTGACAGTGGCTTTTAGAAATCGGCCTGCATTCGACATGTTGTATTTTTGAAAGAAGCGGAACTACCAAAGAAGACAAGCAATGAGAAGTTCAGATTGGCCGTAAAAGTCAGACCGGAAGTTCACACAGTATTTTCTGTGAACTACTTCGGTCAGTGGGCAGAAGGTTGTCGACCAGATAACAGAAACCCTTTCGTGTGACATCAATAGCATCTATAAGGAAGACACATCGTCATTTGGCATTCCTTCCTTACGACCGCGAGGATACCACTTTCCATGGCATTTGCTGGGCGAAAAACGCTTCCGCACGTCTAAGAACTTTTTTCCGGCTCAACATTCAACCCACGATTTCAGAGGATATGGGTCCGAATCTCCATAAAGGGGTTCAGGACACTTCTTCGCATACATGTCTTAGTTTCTGCGCGTTTCAATGTTTCAAAAGCTGCTGAATCATGTATTGGAATGTAGGTAAAAGTTGTGCTACCGCGAAATACATTTGTTGCGTGAATGTTTCGCATGCAGAGTCAGTCCAGGAAAATGCCGCGGCATTTATTAGCCATTCATTGCAAGTTCCGGATTGCTCAGCAATTCAGAATGGGATTGGATTGGGAGCGTGAGAAAGAGCAACCCACACTTTACACCAGAAAAAGAAGGTGATTAATCTCCTGATTCGAGGGTGAAAGGATTTTAATGAGGCACGGAACTGCTCTAGATCTGTATTTTCCATTCAATCTAAGTTCTACTTAATGATCTATTCGCAACCCGCACTGTGAATAATAAGGTCCGTTCCTTATTGTTTAATTGACCTGTTCCAATGCTTCCGATAGAGTGAATAGGGACGCCCGAACAATGGTCGCTGTTAGGGACAACGCCAATAACTTCCATGCATGTATTCACGAAACAAACATCATGTTTGTCCCGATCTCTCCAACTTCCTCCTTTTCCGTGTCCGCTGACGCCATAATCTCCTCGTTTGATCGGATTTCGAGGATTTGGCGGGGAGATTGAAACATCGACGGCGGTGTCGCTGCTAAATCACGCACTGCGTCCTTAAGTGTGTTCCGCGAATCGGCCGCCTCCGTAGCCAAAACGAGTCTCTGCACGCTGAAAGATCCGAGATCATGCGACGAGGGGATTTTGAAAGATTTAAAGACTGAGACTGGCTCTCGCTCTGACGCAATCGCAATTTTGGCAGGCACAATGGCGAGCACGTGTCGATTCCGGAAATGGACCGACTCCGAAATAGAAAATTCCCCCACAGGTGCCAATGGATTTGTTCTTCTGATTCGGGAAGAAAGTGGTGGAAATTCCCGCCGCTTGAACTCAATTGGTCGTGTGAAACGGGGAAATGTGCATGGTCATTCAGTGTGTCAATGAACAGGGGCAGAAACCATTGATGACGGATGTTACTATACGAAGAATATGAATAGACCAATTGATGAGGAAGAGGTAGACGGTAATCAGTTCCTGTTTGTATTTGTGCTTCCTGCTTCCATTGCCAGAATGCCATTCGTTATACGTGGAAACAAAAACGTGCACAATCAAAGCGAAGGTAATGGGAAAATATAAAAAAATCGACTTTCTTGTGTGGAGAGCTGTTATGAACGAATGAAAAGTGTGATTTAATTAGTGTTTTCGGGATACAAAATGATGCAATTCAGTGCTCGAAAACAGTCTTGCCCTTCTTGAATGCGTGTTCGATCTTGTTGCATTTGAGCTGAAATGGGAAAAGTTGTAATGCGAATTTTCTGGGAAGGAACTGTGTAAGTATAATTTGGTTACAGTAAACAGTTAGCTGATCAGTTCATCGTGAACACTTGGCATTACATCACAGACATGAGTACAAAACACTTTTAGTTCCTCGGTCGGTCAATTGAATTCACTAGAGATCGTTGATCGTTGGTATGTCTAATGTGCTAACTGTAGTAGTCGAGACGCGTAAGCTGTGTGCTCAATAGTCACTACAATTCCCAGCGAAACCACTTCCTTATTGACGTGTGTCCACTAAATAAATATGGCACAAAGAGTGAGCTTCAGGGGTGGTGGGAATTGAATGTCCGCTCACTTTTTGCGTTCAATCCCCACGCGAAATTGCACCTTTTGAAATAGGTTTTACTCCCGTTCAGTGCAAAAACCGTTTTTAGAATGCGGCTTGGAATCTTGATTGCCGCGTGTGAAAGGAAAGGAAATTACCGAGGGATTATGACGCGTTCATAAGATAGACTCTAGTATCGAAGTTTCTTTGCACTTTTGGAACTGAAATTATTCCCCCTCGAGGTACAGCAGTTGCTGAGTCAGTTATGCACTACGCAAAGTCCTCACGGTGATGGCACGTTGTAGAACTTCCTCTTGCTCTGAGCAAAAAGTCACTAGAATCTGGACACAAAGTTACCTAAACGTGAACATGTTAACATCGCTAGAAAATGGAAATTTGCTAAGAAAATGCTAAGTTAAACATTTCACTTTGAATTCTGATATACTTATATCAGAGTGTAGGAAAACCAAACAAAAGTTTCAAGAATTTGTTTCGGATTCGTTCGGAAACTATTCTTCTCCGGTTCCTAATTGTAAATGGAAGTAGCAAAACGTGCCATCACGGTTTTCACCACAACTACGGAAAAATACAATATTCTAGATACCACCGTATCCTAATCGTCTTTGGATCAGCGTAGGAAGTCAGAATTCAGGAAAAAAATTAGATAAAACATCAGGGATCACAGATCAGCTCACCGTCGGCTTGGGATATGGAAATTTCTGCCAGCAAGCGACGACGTCTACGTCGCATTTGCAGAGAGCAGACGCGCACGACGGAGGATTCACCGATTCTGAAACAAAGTTTTTTTTATTAATAAAATCACTTTTTCAACGGTCTATGAAATTTTCTAAAGAGGCTTTGTAAACAATCGCTTATAAACCAGTAATACATCATATCGAGTTTTGTAGCAAGCCCTCATCGGAAATTAATGCAAAAGGGACCGGCAAAGGTTGTAGCAATCTTTGACATCGTTTGAAGGGGAAAACATACCGGTCACATGGACTAAGGTGTCAAATAGAGTGCAAAATGTGCCCACGCTTTCTTAATTTCGCACAATCTCGCTCGGTAGATAATGTACAAAATGAGGAGACTGTGGTTTCAGCTTTATTTCGTTCTCTAGTGGCAACTGAGTACAGTGAACTGGGCAAACACGTACGGAGGTAGTATCCCGAGATATTTATATCTTTCTTTCATATTTCTTTCATTTATTTCCTATAAGAAATTTTTGGGAGACGCCATTCTGTATTTTTTTAAACAATGGCCGAGAATTTTTGAACAAAGAAATAGGAAGACCGGGCCATTGTTCAAAAATTTACAGAATGGCGTTTCCGAAAAATTTATGCCATGACCTTGACTATTGAATAAATATGTATGTGTGTACACACAGAGAAAAATGTATAAATACAGCCCCATCATACATCAAAATGTATAACATGTAATATACTTACTTTCTCATGTATGATGGGGCTGGATTTCTACATTTTTCAATGGGTGTATAGTGGTAACTAACCAGTGCACACGGCGGTTTTGTTGTTGCAGTCCCAGTTGTACGGGTCGACATACTCAAAAGGCGTGTTCACACACAATTTGTCATCGACCGCTGCATCATAACACTTGTCGTGGTACATGCAGCATCTGAGATTGTAATCATAATAATGTTAATAATAATAATAAAAAGAATAATATTTGTACCTTGAAGTCAACTAGAAATTCAAAAACTGTGTCTAGTGAGCGACGGCACATACGTGATGCGATTTCGCGTAAAGCAACAAAGGGGTTATTTATTAAATATTTACAATGCAACACAAACACTAGTTGCTGCAAATCACTTTTATGCTTTAGCGATGCGTATAATACCAATTTTAGAAAAGTGATGCGGGCCGGAAACCAATCGCCGGTTGCGCTGTTTTGCAGTCAGCGGAAATGACAGTTGATGCCCGCCAAACCCGCTTGGGATCTCCCACGTGATCTGTTTAGCTCAGTCTGTCGGAACGGCTCTAATTATAGACCCGCCGAAAATTGCCCGTTTATGGGCCTGCTGAGTCCTCTAGTGGGGGCTGGAATCGAATGATGTGCACAGTTCCGTGTATATAGTACTGCAGTTCGGTGGAACTATGCGAGTGCTAAGAATCATCGGCTGAAGCCCGAATTCTGGACCGTAGATATGGTCAATAAGGAAGTAGAACAAGAATTGGTCAGTTCTAGGATCCGCGCATTATCGAAATCAATTTTTGATTGGATCTCCATGGCCACGCGCGTGTCCGAGTATATTTTCTTCCTCATCATAGCGATTACGAAAGGTTAAAAGAGGCTTGGAGCTTATGTTCAGAAAGGCTTAATTCATAATAGATCCTCACTCATCAATGCCGTCCACAGGAGTTCCTGAACCGCCCGGGCCGCACCTGAAGTGAGATAAATTTATAAATAAAACATTTTATGATGACTGCTGTGTACATCGATGTACATCAATGTATGCTCTTCATTTTACACAATGTCTCGATCGACCGATTAAAAAAAGGAAAAACTAACGCTGAAAGTAAACGATCGCCAATTAGAAGTTATATATCAAATTATAAATTTGAAGAAAAAAAGACTTACCAGCATCCGTAGTCATTATAGTGAATAGCAGAATAGCCGAGCACGCATTCTGCCACCCTTTCCAAATTCCACAACGATTTCAACTGAAATGTCACCATTTTGTAGATTCATTAAGATATTTTTTTCCTTTTCCCGATAAGTATTCTGCACATTCTCATGTATGATTGTAAACGACCAGATTACGTTCACAAATCACTATGTCAGACGCGGAACAGGATGGCATCACTTCCCCCTCATTTCATAGGGATGAATCAGCATCAAATTACGTAGAGCTCAAATTTTCTAGGAGAACGGTTCTCCAACCTCCTCATTCCACGCACTCTCTCCTTTGCTCACCGAAAAGCGAGAGCGTAGAAGGAGGAGAGTTGGAAATCCGTTATCTTAGAAGGGAAACCTTGGAGACGGTTCTCCTGTCAAAATTAATCCCATTGTACTCACTCCGGGTTCTCTCTGTCCAGTGATCGAAGCGCTGGAGGCAACCGCACAGAGAACTAACAAAATGACGCAAGCGGGTGATGATTTCATCGAAGAATCACTTAATTAATAATTAAATGCGCTCGGGTTAATTGACGAAGCCGAAAAGCGTGGGATACTCTAATAGCGCACGAGTGCGTAACGAAATCTCATTGAAATTTCGCCACGGAAGTGAAAATTTACGTGAATTTGACGCACAATTCGAGAGGGAATTGCGGAAAGTGTCAAAATAGTGGGAACGAAAAATTATGAGAGGGGGGGAATTGAGATTGAGTTAATGGGGGACTTTCGGTACAAGCACGCCACTTGGCAAAAAAACAATGGGACGCCGAGGCGTTCTGGGACCATCACAAAACGACGCTAAATCTAAATGTAGTTTGAGTCTAAACAAGACAAAGTCAACACTACGAGGAGTGGATAGCCGCTATTTATACCCGTCTTTCTGATAAAAAATGTCAAAGATAAGCAATTTCCCGGCGGATGAGTCGGGCGCCGCTGATTTTGATAAGATATCCGGCCGGGTGGAAAGCGGGGGAAGTCAGGGAGAGATAGAGAGGAAGGGACCGATTGATAGATGACCCCAGTCTCTTCCCTCTCTCTCGCTCTTTAAAATGAACAGCCGACGCACTCACAAAAACGTGACCTGAGAGTGACTCCCTCCATTCCGCACACTATTTCGCCAATAGGAGAGATCAGATGTCTGACTCAACTCCACACTTTCGCTGACTGTCGATTAGAGCGATCAATCAATCCGGGAATCACATCATTCCAGAGGCTGAGTAAACTTCCAGAAAGGGGTCGATCGAGAGGCACTATTATATTTTCACAAATTCTCTTGATGTAGGTTTGGAGTGAGGTGCCTGCGTTTACGATATCAGGTTTACTTCTCATTTTCTTTCGAGTCTACTGACTCAAATTACGTGTGGAATGCTGTTCTATGTGAAAAACACAGTGATCAACTTGCTTCCAACGCCGCATTTCCTTACAAAATAATTTATCAACTATTCAAAGTTATTACTCGATACATAGTGAGATGATATTGCTTGGTGATGACGTCATCGTTATTAGTTGGTCTTCTTCGCGTACTCTTCTCCGATAGCAATGACGTCGACCTCGGGACGAACCTGAGTTTATTCTAAATTATTGTCGATTTTGATTTTATTTATTTGGCAACCCAACAACGAGCGAGTTGGCCGAAAATTGTTGTACAACTGGTGAAGCATATTCAGAATTTACTTCGAGTAGATATGAAAAAAAGAACAAAATCAAATAAATTCTGATCACTTTGTCGTAGAGCGTGGGGAAGGCGCCGTCACAGTGGTACTGCTTGCGCACCTGAGAGAGATCAAAGATCAAAGATCATCCCACGTACTGTCAAACATAATTAAATATTTTAGAAGAGCACTTAGACATTCTCACATCATTGTTCTACCATTTTTTTCTAGCATTTGCTAAGATTAGTTTGCTAAATGTTCAAATATGATAGACCAAAAATCAAACTACATCCGACCTTTTTGTAGAGTGTGAAATCGAACATCTGCTCGAATTCCTTCTCGTCCATAAATAGATCGGCGTAGAGGAAGGAGTAGCCGCCCACGTCGCGAGTGAACCTGGCAAGGGCGAGGATTACCAATCGGCACACGCAGTGCCATTTTCGAAAGACGACGTTTGCTCATAGGCACACCAAGGAGTAGCATATGCGACGTTTCTTACTACACAATACGTTGGCATGCGACGTTTCCTACTGCCTGCACCAATGTGCCTCTAGCTTTGTTCAATATTGAGAGGCGACGTTTCCCATTCTCCCACACCACTCACTTCTCCATGTCTCTCATTGCTTGTGTCGGGTTGTAGGGCAGTTTCTTCTCGAGTTGACCGGGAGTTCCGTAGACTCCGAGGTCATTGAACATGGAGAAATTGGTGCCCGGAGTGAGACGAGAGGAGGGAGGGGCTCTGAATGGGGAGAGAGATCACCGTTCATAGACCAGAAATAAAAGATTAGGAATGCCTGGGAAAGATCATGCTCAAATCAAGGTATTATCTATGACCAGGCATTCACAGTAAGGTAGAGCGAATTGATAGAAAATATCATATTCAAAACTGGAGGAAAAAGTCAATGATCGATAAAAAAACAGAAGATGCCAAAATCATAATAGTAAGTAAACGACATCAAACATCTTCCGTAATTAGGAAAACAATAATTAATTCATACCTGAGTTGTCCCTGTGCGCCTCTCTTGTGATCGTAGATACGGCAGGGATAGACGAGCAGGGGCCATCTGATGATCGAAGATTAGAGATCAAAGACCAACGATCAATCTAGAGTACCTGTCGAAAAGCCGAGTGGCCTCCTCCACTTGCTCCTTGAGTGTATCTAGAGGAAGAACGATGTCTTGGAAGACCTGAGAAGACGGAGATTAATAAGACAGAGTGAGATCAGTCGATTGAGTCAAACGATGCATTTTCTGCGATGAAACTAGTGCATCTACCAAATGTGTTTCAATAAGCTCATACCAATGGAATAGTGAGAGGTTCGCATTGGTAGTCCCGCCACGCGCACTTATATTCCAGCAATCGCACTAATATTCCAACTGTCTTGTATGAACAATTTAAAACTTTATATTCCAATTTTTAAGCACGTGTTTTTTAAAAACTATTTATGATTAAATGTTTCTAATGTGGAAAATCACTTGCTTGCTTTGCGAAAGTCCACTCTCTGATGAGTGGAGTAGTGGTGAACTTGAGGAAGGCCGGCTTGGGAGGACACAACCAACCGAAGAAGATACTGCAGTGATTAACGATCGGCATAAATACATACAAACAAGTGTGATAGATCTCAATAGATTTGGTGTATTCCATTAAGGGTCTTCTCAAGAAACTGATAACCCAACGTTGTGAGGACCTGTGTACAACGTCTGAAACACATTCGTTTCTGCTAAGTTTTAATAAGAAAACACCCCGCCTAAGTCGAAGATGAAAATATCTCATTTAATATATTAATAAAATAAATCACCGGAATATGGGGTTGTTGCCGAAGGGAATCATCGACTCGAGCACCCAGAAGATGGCTCGATTGTGGCGGAGAAGATAGGATTCGAGAGGAACCAGCTCCTCGTGGTTGGAACCGGAGCTGGAATTGGAAAATCAATCAGAACGAAGTGGTGAACCATGCTTCACCTATTGATGGTTGGCTAATGGAAAACTGCAGAAAACATACGGAGACAGAAACGACAAAGACCGAAACATCCTTTCGCTACACTTATGCAAGTCTTCGCTTAGGCAAAATGACAAATGCGTGAGATAATTTTATTTCGCAAACAATTCCACGTTTCTATCGCAAAAGGCTGAGAGGAATACAAGAGGGCAATGATTTGGCTGGTCGAAGAGGGTAAGGTTCATCCGATGTGTATACATGTATTTTGGTGACGAATTGGCTCACTTGAGAATGTTCTCGACGTGTTTGTAGAACCAGGGCTTGTACCAGAGGCAAACGTCGTTCACCTGAGAAGAGGAGAGCGATCTTTAAGTAGATGGACGATTCATAGCATTTCAAAGACCACTCTAATCCCCAGAAAGGGGTCAAGGGAGAGTGTGTGTGTGCAAAAGTGAAAGGGAGACTCTCAAGTTTACTTAATTTCCCCGTCTTGAACCCTTTACCGATGTTTCGTGCAGTCGAGCACAAAAAAGGTAAATTGCAGGTATCCTTTTATTTGTCGACTATTTACATTTCACGGGCTACGTGGATTCATGTTTCATGTGGCTTTCAATAACGGCTGAACAGACGTTAGTCGATGTGGAATAGATTTTGTAGACTTAAAAAAAGGAAGAAATGTTCACCTTGATGTTGGGCTGATCGTTCTTGTTGGCGAAAGTGCCCAACATGATCACAGCTTTCTCCTTCGAGAAAATCGTTCCCTCGACGAAATCGGCGACCTGAATTTTAGGAATATCGATTCGACTTCTGGATTGCCTATAAATTTATAATCGGTTTCAGATATATCGATTGATCTAAAATCGAATTTATTCCACCTTCTCCTCCTTGTCGTTTGCTCCCGAGTACTTCATCATCATCTTACAGTAATCGTCTTGTGAGTTGGCCTGAATTTTATCATTTCGTAATTTCGAAAACTAGTTATGTTTCAGCGGGTAATGATTTGAGAACGTAAACGACTGAAATCGTTTTTCCTTCCGCTCCGCTCATCACAATGAAAATAATACTGACCGTAATGTACTTGAGATGAACAAATGGCTTGGCTGGCACGACCTGTAATTAAATTATTTTCGATAATATTCAATAGAGCTGTATCGCGATAGACCATCGAAGATTATGTATGTTTCGAATGTATTTTGGTGCCCAGTGGTATATTAATAAAAGTGATTAATAAACTTATTTAATTGATAACTGACTTGAAGTTTGAGCGACACGAGTAGTCCGAGTGTTCCGTGAGACCAAGGAAGACAGTAGAAGAGATCGGAGTGAGCGTTGTCCGCACGCACAGTAATCACCTAGTACAGTAAGAATCCACTTATTGATTATTTATTGATTTTTAAAAAGTTTGTTACAACCTCTCTAATCACTTGTGGGAAGTAATGTATGATACAAGAGTATTGTTTAATTTCGTAAAATAGTTTTATTAATAAAATAACTCACCTCTCCGGTGGCGGTGACAACTTCGTACTCGGAGATCGTTTCTTGGTAGAGACCGACCTGGAAAGGAAACATCGATTCGTTTCACTGTCTTAGCTCTGTATACTGTATAGAGAACGCAGATATGTTTCATAGTGCAATTAAATGGATTTAGGTATGGTAGAATACAATTCTTCTTGCGATCACTGGAAAGCTAACAAATATATATCATAATTAAACCTTGTGGGAGTAAGTAGTCATGCCGACGCCAAAAGCGAGACCGCCGAGTGTCGCATCGCCCACCTGAACAAATTACGTTGAGAACTGCACAAACGACCGATGTTAAGCGAGCTTCCTTTTTTTCCGTAGTGTAGAAATGGAGGCACAGTAAAAACTCGCATTGGACTCCATTCTTATTTCAAAATTGTTTCTTCTCACTCACCTCAAGACAAACTGCAAGCGTGTATCCCTTAGGCACGAGATATTCGACGACTTCTCTGAAATATATGGGCGGTTGAGGTAGAAAAATGAATTATAAATTGATTATTCTCCCGTGCACAGTATACCTGACAGTCACATTTGGTTCAGCGTGCAAAACGAGATTCTCTTCGTCGAAGCTGAGAATCTCATGCAGATCAATCGGGATCTGGTGGCATTTTGTCTGAAAAAATCAACGATATTTCGCGCATATTAAAAGGATCACGTGGTAAATAATAAAGAGATCATGTGATATTTATATTCCACACACCCTACAATCCACAGATCGGCGTAGAGAGTGTGCGAAATGTCATGCACTGCCGTATAACTAACAACTGTCTAAAGGGAAGATTGCATCACTCCTAGGTCACACTCTAGTAGATCAGTATCCAGATTGGGCAAGGCGATAGTGTTCGCTGTTTCATCCTCTCTCTAATCTACTGACGCCATCTCATCGCCACTCCATCAACCCGACTTTCCACTCGCTGTTTTCGGTTTCAAAGATCTCTTTTATTATGTAACTTCCGATCATTTCCGGATACATTTCCGGATTTCAGCGTGTTCAAATGACCTCGCTAGCTGTTTTTTGTTGGTCTATTTGTGTAGAGACATTGCACATCAGCTGATGCGGATTAACTGTGATTACTTAGAGCTCGATGATGTTTGCCCCCCCCGTTCCTCACTAAATTCTCGTCTCGCGGCCACGTTATAATAACCGCAATCTGGTTTTCTTTTTTCAATCAACCTCGCACCCCGGGAGCTCTCAAACCCCCTTTATAATTCGAAGAATTAGTACGACGTCCTATAAATTGCACTGGAACCGTTCTTGCTTTTTGGTGTGACCGATGTTTACTAATCGAGTTAGCTATCAAAAATCGACAGGCGACGTTTACTGAAATCGACACGCACCTTGTCAAAGAAGGTAGTGGAGAGTGAGAGCCAGTTGGGCCGGGCAGTGCACAGTGGTTTGCGGTCACCCGCAGGCACCTTGTTCCACTCCTTTACCTGAATTATCGGTCTTTGATCTTTACCCTTGTAGCGTGATTTTGTATGTACTTTACTTTTTTATCTCGACCACTCCACATTCTCACACAATCGTAATGATACTTCCAACTGATAAGCTGGCGAATCGCATAGTTACGAGGTCGTTATGCGCATATAGCGGTAGTGATAACGGTTGACTTGAGTCACACTCGAAATGCGCTAGGACTTGGGCTTCTCGGGAGTCTAACGGCCCGTAAAAGGACTTACTCTGTCCCTGATCTGGTTGACGCGCGCGGCGTGAGTGCTGTCGGGGTCGAGGAAGCGGCGCTGCACGTAGATGCGCGCCTTGATCGCGAGGTCGAAAATCTTAAATTTAAAAAAAATTTAAAAATCGATTATTCAAATTTTTGACAAATAGGAAACTCACGAAACTAGCGGGCAAACAGAAGAAGAGAATGACCAATCCTCGATTGTTCTCGAGAAAATTGATAGCTGGCTGTTTGAAGGGGCTGAGTAAGGTTGAGACGATGGGCAGGACAATCGATAAACCGAAACAAATTGTCTGAAATAGATAAATCGATATTTGACCATTTGGACTAATGCCTGGCTAATTTCGCTATTTGCGTTACATAATCTTTCTATCGGGCTCTATTTCGATTCCGCCGGTTTTTAGTTAAACAATTGTATTAAAAATACCTTTTTGGCGAGCGTAAACGGCAAGCAGAAGAGACTTCTTGACTGTAAAGAAGAAAATAGAACCGGGAGGCAACTAGAGGTGCTTTATTTGAAAGAGATGGAGAATAAGAAAAAAAAATGCGGGATCAATGTTTCACCAAGCTAGTAAAGAGGAGTGCCCTCAAAATCTGCACTGCGATCGAATCATTTCAGAAACTATTATTCAACCAAAACAAGCGGGCTAGGTTACCTGCCGAGACATGACCGACCTATTTGATGATGTGAAACAACTGAAAATGAACAGTGAAACTGACCTCTTTCTTCTTCCTTTCTGCCATCGCTAAGTGGAGGGAGAAACCAAATGAGTCTCTCTCTAGAATCAAGCAAAGTTCTCGCTCCTTATCGACACCCTCTCGTCGTCTGGCGTCTCTCGGGTTCAATGTGGTTCACAATACTCTCTAATTATCCCTCTTTCTCTACCGCTCTCCTCGATTAGCATAGTCTCTCGTGTTAGGTCTTTATCGCGATCGAACTTCGTCCCGATGTTTCAAGGGTCTCGGGAAAGAAGTCAGTTAGTGATGGAAGGAGAAGTGAAACATCAGCGTTTGTAGGTAGGTACTTTTCAAAGTTATCAGCTCTCAGAGACTATTAATGATGAGTACACTGGCAAACTTTGCTACAACTAGTTTCTTTCAGAAAGTTCCCCTGCATCAATGTCACTGTGGATCATAGACAGGATTAAATATCAAGGGAGACGGTTCGGTCGCTACACTGGGAAAAAGTCAATAGGATCAAGGCACAAAGTAACACGTTCCTCTTATATAAGCAGTAAGACTCCCTCCTGTGAAAGTCACTTATGCTCATGAGGCTACTTTGTGTGTCCTGTGCCTACAAGTTGATTCGTAGTTTCAAACCTCCTTTATCGGTCTTTCGTTGTTTTTCCCACAGTTCCGCGCTGCCAGCGTCGCAATTTTCGCAGATTACTGCCCAAAATGCGCAAAATCGCGATATTTTGGCATGATCGTGAGACTTTCTGAGAATCTTATCTTATCAGTGCGGGAAATCGCCACCTCGTCTTTTTCATCCTTTTTCACGCCTACGATCTATGATTTCACTCCTACTTTTTGTATTTTCCTTATTAAAGTATTCAATCTCGTTATTTTCAGTTTTCAAAAGGCCGAAGCAACCGGTTGTTAGCACGCCTCTGCATTTCCCCTCGACTCGCAAAGCTCTCTCTGATATCCGCGCTTCTCCAACCCTCCAGAAAGGGGTATGGGACGAAACAGCGTGGGAAAGTAAGAGAGTCTCTCTCACTTTGCCCACTATCTCGCTCCCGCCCCCTTTCTGGAGATTTTTCTAGGCAGTTGCGGAATGATCTCAGTATGCACTTCAAATCAGTGCACCTTTCTCTCCCATATCTTTCATCTCTCCTTTCCTCTCCTCTACTTTTCCATCATTGCCCCTCGGGGCTAATAGCCCCCCCCCCTCACTGCGGGAGTTCTCCTCCCCTGTGAGAGAGAGAGAGAGTGACGAGACGTTTTTCGCACTTTGGCATTTCGAAAATAGCCCCTCGAATCCGAGACCAGAATCCCCCGTCGTCTAGCTAATTTCGTCCCGAATTGGTTCTGAATTGCACCGCAGGACTCAAAACAACGCGAGAGCTATTCGCGTCTGAGAACTTTCCGTTTTTAGCGATGCGCTTTGGACGCCACCTAGATTTGAGATTTTTTCGAATGTAAGGGAGCGAAACAGTTATACCCATTGAGTTTCGATCATTGTTTCTTGTAGCACTTATATAAATATCGTTAGGTATTTGTAAACTTACTGAATTTATTGCAATCGCGTTCACTATACGAAAAGACCTACTATCATAGTTACTTGAGAACTTGTCTTCTTTTCTCATTGTTAATCACTTTATTGTTATTTCGGTATATTCGAGTTTCTCGGTTATGGAGAGATGTACAGAATTCTGAATCCCGGTGATCCCCAGAAAGGTCATTAGCCCTCGGGGGAGAGACTCCTTAGATCATTTCTGGCTATACAAACACTCAGACACTTTTATCCCCTCTCTCCCCTTGTCCGCCTTTTCACGTAAGTGCCTGTCCAACACTGGTGTGAGTGTCTGTCTGTATAACTTTCGCCTCCCTTTCTTCTCTCTCTCCTAACAATCAAATCGAAGCTTCCTTCTCACAGTGGGCGCTCAAATCGCCGGCGTCCCTTTGTTAGCCCACCATTTTGGTCACTTTTCAAGTGCTGTCCAGGTGTGAAAAGAGGTGGAGATAGGTGGGGGGCTCTCATAACTCTGCGCACTCTCCTCTATCCTAGCAGGTGAAAAGTGTTGGTGCGAAAGGCCAAACGTCGTCTGGATTTTGCACCCCGGTGTGAAGTGACCCCAAATGCGGCGCGTTATAATATCAAGCGTAGATAAATCTGTCAGCCTTTATCTCACGCGCCCTTTTTATTTGGCGATGGTGTTTTTTTGAAACTTCCGAATTGGAATTTAGAAAATGTAAAAGTTTCTAAAATTTTCTGAAACATACCCCTCCTGGAAAAATATTTCCGGGATTAAATCTTCATCATTAACGGCATTTTCAAACGTACCATCACCGTGTATTTGCTAACCAACTCTGGGTCAGATGATGCTGTTTTCGGTTTACTCACTGCATTAGACGGAAAGAGTGGACTATGATGATGCAGTTCGTACCATCGTCCAAGTAGCTTCCGAATCGCATCATAATTTTTAGTTTAAATTTCGCGCTGTCCGACTTCGCATATTCGTCATTTGCGTGACTTGCTCTCATCAGCGACGTCGTCCTTCTCCCCTCCCTCTCATTTTCACTCTCGACGAATATTATGATTTATGCACAAGAAGGCGTGATGTTTGCACTCGCCTTTTCTGCTGGTGTGCGAGTGATTTCATTGAGTTTTCTGCTCCCGAAGAAGATGATTCCGCCTTCAATCAACTATGTGTAGCCACCCCCAATCAAGCCTAGGTCGTGTCTTATAATATTTCCGCTTTCCACTTTACGATGGCAGCATCATGCAAGAAGGTCCACCTTAGGCTTGCTTCAGTGTCAGTGTTTATCAATGTTCCGCGAATTATTCTTCATTTCAAACACTCTCTCGACCGCCCTTTAGACGAGTGAATAAAATGAAGAGTACATCGATGAACACCGAAGGTGGCATAATGAGGTATCCCACTCCCTCATTCACGTCTTCTTGGCACCCAACAAATTATGCGTGATTCTAGATATGACCGTCGGTCTAAAGAGTGAAGGGAGGGTGGGGGAGAGAAAGTGGATGGAGTGACTCTCTCCTTTGCATGCAAAACACTCCCGGGGCATCTCGTGATTTATCCTCCCACAAATCGGCTTCTATAAAGTGGCGAATTTCGCTTTCCGTCGCATTTCCCGGTAGTACACTGAGATCAAATTTACCAGTAGAACGTTTTCCAAGGTTGGATTATTTGAGAACGGTTCTCCAACCTTCCTCCTATAAAAAAGAGTGCGGAATGGGAATGTAAGCGAACAGTTCTCTAAGAAAATAAACCTTGGAGAACCCTCTAGCAATTTTGTGTGTACGTCGTTCCAAAACCGCCCAGTTAGTCAGGGGGAAGGAATTTCCGATATGTTCATCATTACTGTTACTTTTTACTTACTACCACCGTCATATCCGGATTATGTCGACTTACTCCCGGAATGTTTTCGCAGGTGGAGCGATCATCGTACAGTCTATAAAAACAAAGACGACGAGCAACACAGCAACTTCCGCTGTTTCGTCGTTACTATTATTTTTATCCCTAGCATCATCACTAAGCACCATTAATGCGGAACTATAATTTGATCTCTGGTGCTCTATCCAGCCTATCCCAGGTACTCTCACTGTAAACTTTATGGAGCCCCCCCCCATCGAGTCTAGGTCGTCTCTTACAATCATGCACAGAAAACGCCCCAATCCTTTACTGCCGTTCGCGTCCTTTCCATTGTATGGGCAACCATTGTTCGCTACCATATCTTGCCCTGAAGTGCCTATTTATGTTTCCACCGCATTGGAGTCGACCGTACTCATTTTACCGTATCGCGTACTGCTACGTATCACCGTGCTACCGTAACCTCCCCCAAATTTCCAGGATGGTCAATCCTCTACTTGCCTCATCGCTACTTGTCTTCATCTCAAGTACGATAGCTGCTCCCCCAGCAGTTTCGTCGTCAGAGGCATTCAAAAAGGCCGCAGGACTCCTGCAGAAATCCGTCAATCTTACGGTAACTAGTCAACCGATAATCAACCTTTAGTTCCACTGCCATTTTGCCTTATTATGTAGATGATCAGAGGATGGATTACTGAATTTTCAGTGATCGCCGAAATGCAAATTTTAAAAAAATCAAAACATTGCGGGGAATCTCAGGCAGATCCGTGCGATGACTTCTACAACTATGCGTGCGGTAATTGGATAGCTTCACATGAAATTCCCTCCGATCGAGTGAGCGTCTCGAGATTCGTCCTACTCCGAGCCAAGGTCACCGAGGAGATGAAAGGTGCGGTAGATTATCTATTGGTGGTCGGTCGGGTTTTGCTTAAATTTCTTCATTCAGAAGTGCTCGAGTCCACTTCGGACGTCTCAAAATCGCGCTCAAAGCAGATGGTCAGACAAATATACAAGTGAGATTTTTATTAAGAAATTAATCAACTCCTCAAATATATTTCTGCTTGTATTATCCTATGTTTCTCACTTCATTGAAACTCATTCTGAATCTCATTCGACCAATTATCGATAATTGTTCTCTACAGAACGTGTCTCGATGAAGAGGCTATTGAAAAGGCCAAGAGTCAGGACATGATTAAGGCTATCAAGGTTTGATCTTTGATCTCTCATTCTTTTCAATGCTTTCATCATTCGTACCAGTGTTTACCGCAACAACTTCTTTTTTTTAAATTTAAAATTTCTAATTACTTATTCTTTCAGGCTGTTGGCAGTTGGCCAATGATCGAGGGCACCACTGCGAAGTTCAATCCGCGCGAATTCGACCTAACTAATCTGCTCGTCGAGGTTTGATCTTTGATCTTTAATTTTTGATCTTTCATCTATCGCTAGCTCACTGCGTAGTACCTCTGTGCGTAGTTGCATCATCACTAGGCAATAGAATCAAGAATATAGTTTTTTACATTAATGGGCCTCTTTTTCCCGACACATACACCAGCCGAAGTCTACAGCGGTGTCATCTCGAAAACACCCAGAGTATGTGGAATAATCACATCCAACAAAACTCACAACGCACAAACATCACATCGAAACAACTTCGAAACAGTCATTCCTAACGCTTTTGACACACATAAACCACTCAGTAGTACTATCAAATGCATAGATGTAGTTATCCGTAAACCATTAATAATTATTGAGCGAATTGCACGGCTTTTTGCGTGAGAGCAATGCGTAGTTAAAATGAGTCACTGATGAATTTTGAAAAGATATTAATCGTCTAATTAATGTTTTCAGGTCGGATTCCGCGGTGTCGCGCCTTTCCTCGACGTCTACATCACTATTGACCCTAAGAACACGACGAGACGCGTTCTATCGGTGAGTGATCTTTGATCTTTTTATCCTTTTTAACTCCTCGATCTTCATGTCCGCTACCTAGTCTTTTATTTCCTCGTTGTTTGACTTCAATAGCATTTGCTTTGGAAAATAAATTTCTTAATAAGGTTACTCATTGACTCGTTTCCAGCTCGACCAGGGCGGACTCGGACTTGGCGCATCCGCCCGCAATTACTACCTGAACACGACCAAGTACGCCAAGCAGATCGAGGCGTACAAAACGTACATCTTCGATAAGGTTAACCGTGTTTTCGTCATCAATAGGCAATCGAGCACTGCAAAAAAGTCTTGGATACGTTGCGACATCACTAGGCAATACTTCTCCATTCCAGACCTCGCTCATCACTGAAGATTACGGCGCGGCAGTGTCTGAAATGGCGTTGAAGTGAGTTCTTTAATTTGATTTTAATTTATTTATAAATATAAATTTTGCTATTTTCAGGGCCGATATAGAGGAGATTTTCAAGCTCGAGCAGAAACTCGCTGAGATTTTGCTGCCCAATGAGGACAGAAGAAACTACACGGAGATGCACAACGTGCGCAAACTGAGTGAATTGAAAACGCTCTTCCCGCTGGTGAGTGCGTTTATTTACGGAGGGAAGTCTTCTATGGTCTCTTCAGTTGGACTCCGCATGTTTTTGATAACATATATAAAAGAGTATTTCTAGACGGGGCAAAGTTTAAAATATACAGAGCTAACTATAAGGTAAAGGCTAAACGAGCAGTGTTAGATCAAATACTTGACTAATTATTTCGTAGTAATAAAATTATCGTTTAGATCGACTGGCCTCGGTACTTCAAGGCACAGGCTCCCTTTGATGTGCATCCTTACTTCGACTCCGATCCCGATATCATCATCTCCGAAATCGACTTCCTCAAGCGACTAACTGATCTTCTAAGGTGGTGTAGTTATTAAGAGTCGTCGTCCTGTCGAAAATTGATAGAACCAGCGATTCGTAATCGTCGCCCTTACACCAAGCACTTGCAGCAATACCGAGCCGCGAATTGTCGCCAACTACGTGATGCTCCGTTATTCGGGTAGTTTTGGCCTAACCTACGACAAGCGTTACGATGATGTCTACCATGTGAGTTTCGCGCCAAGAAATTAATTTAGGATTGAGTTTGGCGGGAGTTGTATTTTGAATTTGCAGAAGCTCGTCAAGGTTCTGCTCGGAAAGGACGACAAGTCGGAGAGGTTTCTATTTTCCTATTTCTCGATTTGTAATATTTTGCATTGGACACATATCTCGAAACATAAACCACTTATGCACGAACATTATAATAAATGATTGTTTCACATTTCATTAGATGTTGGATTTGTGTTTCACCGGGTTCTCAAAAGAAAGGCAGGTGGTGGCACCATATTACTTGTTGCGTGTTATACTCCGAAAAATGTAATGTATCTATTTCAATTTCAGATGGAAGGACTGTGTAGCCGCGGCTCAGGGAAAGGTCGCCTATGCTGCAAGCGCTCTATATGCAGAGAAGTACTTCGACACGGTACGGTAGTCAGTTATCGATCGGTGGCCTGTTACTTAATCAAGAATCTGACCCAATGCAACTGGGGCTGACCCACTGAATTCAGAGTGCAAAGGCGACGACACTTGCGATGATCGACGAGATCACTACGGCTTTCAACGAGATGCTTAGAGAAAACACGTGGATGGACGAAACAACCAAGAAGGTGAGGGCGACGAATACTAATGACACACGCAGTGCACATTTTCACAAGAATGCTTTAATGGTGTGGTCGACGTTTCCCAATTGCAGGAGGCGCTCGAGAAGGCGAATAACATGATCCGACTGATCGGATACGCCGATTGGGTGCTGGACGACGATAAGTTGGACGCGTGGTACGAGAAGGTGAGAAAGATCGCCCGATTCAGACGCACTTGCTGCACCATCTTCTACAATACGACATTTGAAATCCGAGTGATTTCAGCTGGACATCACGGCCGCCGACTCTCTGGCTGCTATGGTCGAGAAGAGTCATCGATGGGGCAACGATTTTTCGTACAGAAGACTGCTGGAAAAGGTGCGTTGTGTAGTGGGAAACGTCGTATCTTGAAGGTATGGTGTACTTATGAACGTCGTCCACTCCAGGTCGATCGTCTCGAGTTCACCACCAACTCTGCAACCGTGAACGCCTTCTACTCGAGCATCAAGAATGGGATCAGTGAGTTTGACAAATTGCCCTTCTGGTTTGCGAAATACATTTCCGGAAATATAAACTTTCCAGTTTTCCCCGCTGGAATTCTTCAACCGCCCTTCTTCTCGCCATCTTTCCCTGCAGCTTTGAATTATGGAGGAATCGGAGCTGTTATTGGGCACGAAATCACTCACGGATTCGATGATCTTGGTGAGAATGCAAAACCAAATTTTTTTAAAAATAATATTGGTTACATTGAAATTTATTATTCTAGCATTCTCAGGGAAGAAAAAAATCATTTTTTAGGAAATCAGTTCGACGGATCTGGAAATCTTCACGAGTGGTGGCAACCCGAGACGAGAAAGGAATTCTCTAAGAGAGCACAGTGTATCATTGATCAGTATGGCAATGAGACGGTAAGTGGATGATTCTGTAAACTCAATTGCTCACTAAACTTTCGAGAGTTTGAACGAAGACATCGCTTGTGATAGGAAGCAAACACAATAGTGAATGTTGAATATCAGTAAACTAGTTTGGATTGAACAATTTCATTTATTAAAAAAATAATTTCAGATTCCCGAGATCGACATGCACCTCAACGGAAAACTGACTCAGGGCGAGAATATCGCCGATAACGGAGGAATCAAATCGGCCCATCGTGTTAGTTTCATTTCTCTCTACACCAGGTTTACACATATGTTTCAATCAACATCTAAATCTGAATGAACGCATTGTCTGTGCTATTCCGAATGGTTCTAATTACCCAAGAATTCAAATAGTATTTCCATGTATTGCAGGCCTATATGTCGTATCTGGCCAAGCACGGTCCGGAGCCTCGTCTACCGGGAATGACTCAGATCACGAATGAGCAACTGTTCTTCATCGGATACGCTCAGGTTTTTTTTACTTTTATAAATTGTCTATTACATTGAATTTTTGTAAACATATAATAAATTGTCAATTCTCTAAATTCTTAAGCATTTTTAAAAATAGCACGAATACTTACAGACATGGTGCAACAAGTACAAGCCCGAGGCTCTCACTAATTCCGTGCTCTCTGACCCCCATGCGCCGGGCAAATTCCGTGTAGAAGTCGTGTCTAGGAACCAGAAGGAGTTCGCTGAGGTGAGTCTTACGGTAATCTATCGTGAACTGACCAGACTACTGTAATCATTAATATCATCTTAATATTTAGGCGTTCAACTGTCCTGTTGGCTCGAGAATGAATCCTGAGGAGCGATGTGCAGTCTGGTAGATCATCCACTCATTATATTCCCTCTCCCCATCCCTGTCTTTCACCATATCTTTCTGAAGATTCCACAGAAAACGTCCCGGGTATCTCTCATAAGTATCATCTCTTCAAACAATCAATCTGATAAAACACCATCAACGGATTCGACTCGCCGACCGATTCTTCACGTTAGGAAAGGATTTGCGCCGTGCGCCGCATAATAAGTTATCGATCTGTACACACTGCATTTACTTATTGACCTCCCTTCTCAACTCTCGATTGTATTGAATCTGCTATTTATCGTGTCGGTAAAGGAATTTTTAAAGTGTGGAGTATGGACTAATTACATCGTTCAACACGCCTATTCCCTGAGGATTGAATAACTGATTTTATTTTGAAATTGAAATAGTTGCATTCGCCGAGATATGATAGATACTGCAGTAGAACCATTCGCGCTTTAGCAGTGTGACCGATGTTTTCCTATCGAGTGTCCACATGCGTTTAACGAACTCGATAAGAGCTTTGTCGAACAAAGCTGTGAAGAGTGAGAGCCATGTGGGCTGTGTGAGCATAGCGCTTACTTGATAGCTATTTTCTCAACTCCATTACATTTTATCTTTGCCTTTGTTCATATAATCTTCTTATTCGAATGTTGTTTCGCGATATCGTTCACATTGGCGATCGATTATTATAGTTATATATAATAATCTGTTCTCAGATTATGAAATTTCATAGAAGTGAATTCCCAGAGTGTATTTCATATAATACATCGGTCAATAATATAAGACGGGCGAAACTAATTTTTCCAAGAGAGAAGCACAGTTTCATCAAAACTGTGCTCTATCGAACACTATTTTCACAATTTATCGAATTCTCATGATTTTTCACTTTATGATGAATTTGCGAAATAATTTCATGTACATTTTTCACGCTTGTATTTCCCCGCACCTATTTTCCCATTAAATTTATATTGTTAGTTATCGTTGTCATCATTTAAAAAAATGATATTTTACTAATAATGTATGTGAACACATCTTTCAAATATAGTAACTATTTTATTCCATAAATAGAGGTGGGGGATGGGGGAGGTATCTTCTTTCGCTCATTGACGTTGTTCTGTCGTGTTTCTCTCGCTCAAGATTATTCATCGATGCCGGTTGAGATGTCGCCATGAGGAGATCTGAAATAGAGATGCAATAGATTTTGTCGCAGAAAAGGCAGTTCGAAAACGCGACAAACCCCCTTATTCCCCCTTCTCTTCCCCTCAGTAATCGGTTGTGTTTCATATTTTGTCGCAGAAAAGGCAGTTCGAAAACGCGACAAACCCACTCATTTCATCCTTTCACTCAATCGTCGCGGCGTCGAGCGGTCGTTTCTTCCTTCTCCGATCTCACATCACGAATGGCGGACATTTACTCAATAAACGACGATCAACTAAAGATTTATGGAATAATTAAGGTGAGTGGCAGTTGATATCTGTTGTGTTTTTGAAAGTCGTATACATGATAAGCAGCACTTACAGTCCGGTCATATCCCCATGTGAAAACACATCGCACATTAATTCAACGTGAACTTATCACTCTCCTGGCTGTGAACGTCAATGGGTCGCTTCGGGTCGCCCGGGGCGACCCGGGTGACCAATTTTTGGGGATTTGACCGGACTGTATAGTTTTGCCATTCGTTCACATTAAAAGTTATTGTGTTGCATATCGATTATTCAATGCTTTCGGCACATACGTTAGTTCATAGATCCTCACCTCAATTATTCCATAAATCTTTAGTTGATCGTCGTTTATTGAGTAAATGTCCGCCATTCGTGATGTGAGATCGGAGAAGGAAGAAACGACCGCTCGACGCCGCGACGATTGAGTGAAAGGATGAAATGAGGTGAGGGGGGATGAGTGGGCTTGTCGCGTTTTCGAACTGCCTTTTCTTCGACAAAATCTATTGCATCTCTATTTCAGATCTCCTCATGGCGACATCTCAACCGGCATCAATGAATAATCTTGAGCGAGAGAAGCACGACAGAACAACATCAACGAGCCAAAAGATACCTCCCTAACTTGCCTTTCATCCCGAACAAACTAGATAAAATTTTGTAATACAAACCAGCCTGAAAGTGGACAAACATACAATGATAACAGCAAAAAAAAGAAAATTAAATAAAAAATAAACATCAAAATATCGTGTTAGAACAAAACCTAAACGTTCTTCTCTTTAGCTGAAGAAAACGATGAAGCGCGATATCAAATTTCACAAAATATCATGAAATAGGTGATTGATAAATTTTGGAAAAAGAGCGTAAAATATCTTGCACATTGAGATCAGTTTTATCGAAACTTCCATTTCCTCTTGGAAAAATTAGTTTCGCCTGTCATATATCGTACGATTTTGAACGTGCTTAGTCTGTACTGTAGCTCACATATTACCTGCAACAGTAATGTTCAGGATGGTCCATCCTCTGCTTCTCTCACTTCTGCTCATTCACTTCATCTCAATTGGATTCGCTGCTACTCCTGCAGTTTCTTCTTCCGACGCATTCAAAGAGGCCGCGGAACTACTGCAGAAATCCGTCAACCTCACTGTCAGTGAGTAACAGATAACCAGCGGATCTAAATGAAGTTTACACAAATAAAATATTAATACGTATTTCGAAATATATCAGGCTGATCCCTGCGAGGATTTCTACAACTACGCGTGCGGTAACTGGGTCGCGTCGCAAGAAATGCCCGCTGATCGAGGTCGCATATCGAGATTCGTCCTTGTCAAGAGCAAGATCACAGAGGAGATGAAAGGTACGGTAGATCAGTACGGGTTATGGTATCGAGAGTACTCCAAATTTGTGGTTCATTGGGTGCTACTCAAACACAAATACGGTGGAAAAAATAACAGACATATTCAGAAGTGCTCGAGTCAACCTCGGAACTCTCAAAATCGCGATCGAAGACAATGATCAGGCAAATCTACAGGTGGGAAAGAAACTTGTTGTACTAAAAATTTTAACGAAATTGGCGACAAATAATTAACCTTTTTTAATTGAAAGATCGAACGAGAATTGGTTTCTGAAGTGTTCGCTGAACTTCGCCTCTCATTGAAACTCACTTAGAAACGTGCTCATCCGAATGGGTAAAATAATATAATATTGATTTTACAGAACTTGTCTGGACGAAGAATCTATAGAGAAAGACAAGAGTCAGGATGTGATCAAGACACTGAAGGTTTGACATCGCCGCCCTTCTTACGTCTTCTTATTCTATTCATGCAGTCACAGTTTCAAGATCTGACTATGTAGTAATCCATCTGTTTGCTTCATCTGTTGTATCGTAATCTTTCTTTCAGGCAGTTGGAAGTTGGCCGATGGTTGAAGGTTCCATGTCACAGTTCAATTCGAGCGAATTCGACCTTACGAGACTTATTTCTGAGGTCTGCAATCTGTTCATTTGACTGAACATTACTACACAAAATGATTAAAGTCGAAAACAATTTTCTGCTGAACGAAACTATGGATATTAGGTTGGCATCCACGGTGTTTCTCCATTCCTCGATATCTTCATAACCATCGACACCAAGAACACGACAAGACGTGTCGTGAACGTAAGCGATCCTCGATACCTGTAGCCTGAGTAATATCAAACATTTCTCTCGGCTTCCCGATAAGCGATTTCTCCGATCTTCAACCTCTTCATCATCCTTACTCTATTTGTGATTGCTTATTTTATAAAATTTCCTCAGATTGATCAGGGAGGCCTCGGCCTAAGTCGCAGTTACTACTTGAACACGAAAAAGTATGCCAAGCAGATCAAGGCATACAAGACGTACATCTTCGATAAGGTATGGGAAGATTGAGATACTATTATGCAATCTGGATCTTGTGATAGATCCTATTTTTGGATCCTATTTTTAATTTATTTTATTACAAGATGGTGAGTATGTTGGAAGGATAATGAATAATACTAAAGTAGTGAACACAACAACGTGACAATTATACTTACAGACCTCGCTTATCACCGCAGACTATGGTGCTACCATCTCAGAAAGGGCACTGACGTGAGCTTACACGGCTCATTTTAACATTTACTTTGCTATTCCAGGGCTAGTGTTGAGGAGATTTTCAAGCTCGAACAGAAACTCGCAAAGAGTATGCTGCCATACGAAAGCAGAAGAAATCACACGGCGATGCATAATGTGCGCAAGTTGAGTGACATGAAGACGTTGTTCCCTCTGGCGAGTTGCATTTATTGATTACGCCATAGCTTACAAATCGATTGCTCCGATGAGTTGTCACTATAAGTTGCCCATTTGCAAAAGAGGACAGAACTGAGTTGGTTCGTGATAGTTGTATATATTTCTTGCTTAAATAAATTCTAATAAAGTATAATTAAGATCGATTGGCCTCGGTACTTCAAGGCGCAGGCTCCACTCGATGTGCACCCTTATTTCGAATCCAATCCCGATGTAATCGTATCCGAGATTAACTTTCTGAAGCGACTAACACGTCTTCTAAGGTATTGAAAGTAGGAAACACCGCTATGTCGAAAATCGACAGATTAGACTAGACTAGCGATTAGTTAATGTAGCCCGCACACTTGCAGCAACACCGAACCGCGCATCCTCGTCAACTACTTTATGTTGCGCTATTCGGGAAGCTTCAGTCTCACTTACGACAAGCGGTACGACGACGTCTACAACGTGGGTTTTGCGCCAAGAAAAATATTTCAATTTCAATTTGGCGGGAAAAAAAACTATTTTAAATTTGCAGAAGTTCACAAAGATAATGTACGGCAAAGAGGGAAAGTCTGAGAGGTAATTGCATTATTTGACTTATCTACGTAGTATTGAAGACACCTGAATTTTTTTTGTTACGCAGTTGCTGTTTAGTAAGGAATACTGAAATATTAGCCGAAATCATAATTTGAATAGCTATTTCACTATCAGATGGAAGGTCTGTGTAGCGGCCGCTCAGGGGAAAGTCGTCTTCGCTGCAAGCGCCCTTTATGCAGAGAGGTACTTCGATAAGGTACGGTAGTTAGTCAGTTATCGATTGATTATCCTACCTCTCCCTCTATTTCATACGGTACTCACACAACAATATTCAGAGTGCAAAGGCTACCACTCTTGCTATGATCGACGACATTACAACAGCTTTCATCGAGATTTTGAGGGAAAACACTTGGATGGACGAGGCAACCAAGAAGGTAAGGGCGACGATTACCAATGGTACACGCAATGGAAATTTTGACTAGGATACCTTCATGGGTTGGTCGACGTTTCACAATTGTAGGAGGCACTCAAAAAGGCGGATAACATGATCCGGCTGATCGGGTATGCTGATTGGGTGCTGGACGACGGCAAGTTGGATGTGTGGTACGAGAAGGTGAGAAAGGGCCACGTCCTAAACCGCACGCGCTGCACCATCTTGAACACTACGGAATGGTAATCTTAGCATTTTCAGCTAGTCATCACTGCCGCCGATACTATGGCTGCAATAATTGAGAAAAGTCATCGATGGAGCAACAATGTATCGTATAGACAACTATTGGAAAATGTGAGTCGTCTAATGGGAAAGGTCGGCTTCAAGCAGTTGTGTGGTGTACTGGGAAACGTCGCTTTCCCCTTCAGGTTGACCGTCTCGAGTTCACCTACAATTCTGCAACTGTGAATGCCTTTTACTCGAGCTTCAAAAACGGAATAAGTGAGTTTATAGATTTTAAATTTTACTTCCCGAATTCCGCGATATATGAAATCGCAAACGATCTCAAATGCGTTTTCTCTAGTTTTCCCTGCTGGAGTTCTACAGCCGCCTTTCTTCTCAACATCATTTCCTGCGGCTTTGAATTATGGTGGAATAGGAGCTGTTATTGGGCACGAAATCACTCACGGATTCGATAATTCGGGTGAGTCGTGAAAGAAAGAATACTATATTGCATCGATAAAGATTTCTAATTCTCACATCTTTGAGAATAAAAACTGTTCCTTTTCCTCTTCGAAGTAAATATTATGCAGGCAATCAATTCGACGATTCTGGAAATCTTCATGAGTGGTGGCAACCCAAAACGAGGAAGGAATTCTCCAATCGAGCGCAGTGCATCATAGATCAGTATGGTAATGAGGCGGTACGTACATAAACTTCATACCACACTTCTACGATACTACAACACTCTTTATTTTTCTCCACGATGCACATCACTCCGATTTTTTTTCACTTTTAGGGAAACACATTTAATAATACAAATACATTATAAATCGATTGCAGATTCCCGAAATCGACACGCGTCTCAACGGGAAAATGACGCAGAGTGAGAATATTGCTGACAACGGAGGTATCAAATCTGCGTATCGCGTGAGTATTTTTTAAGTTTTCGTTCTTTCTCCGCCAGTTTGTGTTTCACTGTACATCCAAGATCATATGGGCTGAGTATTTTCAATCTCTGACTGTTCCTTCCGAAGAAAATCAACATAATGTATTCGACATGGAGTCTGTTTCAGGGGGAAATTAGAGATCTATTTGTTTCGCAAAATGTGTTAGATTGGAAGTAATTAAGAGCTTTTGAGTGTCTGCAGGCCTTTCTATCTACACCAGGTTAAATATGTTGCACTCAATATTTAAGTACGAGTGAACTCATTGGCAGTGCAGAGTCTGAAGTCCGTTGCCATGGAATTCAAATAGTATTACCATGTGTTGCAGGCGTACATGTCGTATCTGGCCAAGCACGGTCCGGAGCCTCGACTACCGAGAATGGCTCAGATCACGAATGAGCAACTGTTCTTCATCGGATACGCTCAGGTTGACAATTTTTTAAAAAAAATACTCATAAAAATGTTTAAAAAATTAGACATGTCAAGTCTTCTTCCCGAATTCATAGAGTTTCGCATACAGTCGCATATTTGGTAAGAAACTAGCCGGGATGTGTTGAGGATAAATACACTACGCTCTATGCGTACACTACGCTCTATGCGTACACTACGCTCTATGCATAGTTCTGGGTGCAGGTTCGGTCCAGGGGGAGCTAGGTAGCCTGCTTCAGGTTCGGTTCAGGGGGACCTTGGCAGCCTACTTCAGGCTCGGTTCAGGGGGAGCTCGGTAGCCGGCTTCAGGTTCGGATCAGGGAGGTGGACTCAGTAGCCGGCTCCAAGTACAGTCCAGGGGGGAAGTTAGTATGCTGGGGAATGTTAATCTCTAGAAAGAGTACTGGCTTATTCAGTTGCAAAATGCTCGTGAGGCTGAGAGCGAAAAAGTTGCCACTACGCCACTTCGTGGCTCCGTGGCAACTTTTTTCGATCGCTCTCAGCCTCACGAGCATTTCTCAACGGAAACGCAGGATACCTGTGTTGATTTCCCTGACGTGTTCGAACACGCTTCCGACATCGCAAAACACTTTTCCTGTGATCCCCTACGCTCTGCGAATCAATTAGAAACATTTTGAAATGTTCAATTTTTGACGTTAAAACGTGTTAGAACACGTTCAGACACGTTTCTGACATTGCAAAACACTTTTCCTGTGATCCCCACGCTCTGCGAATCAATTGGGAACTTTTCGAAATTTTCGATTTTTCAAGTTAAAACTCGGCAAAACAGGTGAAAACGTGTTTCACGGTAATCAAAAACGTGTTAGTACGGTTTCTGGCACTTGCGAAAAATGCGGCAAAAGGTTTGCCCGCGGCGGGGGTCGAACCTGGGGGTGCCGGATTGCTGGCGAAGCGCGTAACCCACTTGGCTATGAATTTGGTTAAATATTTTTTGTAAAATTTGAAAGGTATTCAGATTGGTTATCATATGCAAAAGGATCTGGGAAGATTGATTGAGTTTGAAGTGATTTATAGTGAAAAAAACGAAAAAGTCCGTCAAGTGCTTAAAACTCGGCAAAACAGGTGAAAACGCGTTTCACGGTACTCAAAAACGTGCTAGAACGGTTTCTGGCACTTGCGAAAAATGCGGCAAAAGGTTTGCCCGCGGCGGGGGTCGAACCTGGGGGTCTCGGAATCACAGTCTGGCGCTTAACCCACTTGGCTATGGATTTGGCTTATTAAATTTTGTAAAATTTGAAAGCTATTCTGGTCAGTTATCATATGCAAAAGGATCTGGGAAGATTTTTTTTTTGCGCGATTTTGAAGCAATTAATAAGGAAAATGCGAAAAAAAATGTCTGTCACGCGTACGGAAAAAAAACAGACAGACAGACAGACAGACAGACAGACAGACAGACAGACAGACAGACACAATGATTTCCTATAAGTGGAGGAATTTGTTATGTTTCAAATTATAGACATGGTGCAACAAGTTCAAGCTCGAGGGTCTCACTAATTTCTTAATTGCCGATACTCACTCGCCAGGCAAATTCCGTGTGGAGATCGTTGCCAAGAACCAGAAAGAATTCGCAGCTGTGAGTCTTACGGTAGTCAATCGTGAACTGACTCTTATGAGACTAGTGTAGCTGTTCATATAGATCGATATTGCAGGCATTCAACTGTCCTGCTGGTTCGAAAATGAACCCTGAAAAGCGATGTGCCGTCTGGTAGATCACGTTAACTTATGTTTCCCACTTCCCTAGTCTTTCACCACATCCTCCTGATCATTCATTACATGAATAAACCATTACCCGGGTATCATTAATAAATATCATCCAATCAACCATCTCAACGGATGCAATTGCGAATGAGCGGAAGAATATGAATCATTCCAAAAAAATCCCCTCCACGCAGCTCTCAAAGACGGTTAAAGAATGTGCAGAGAGACGTCTCGTTTGTACAAATGTGATACATGAAACAGATTTTGTGGCACCGATTGCATCTCATTATGACATGAAAATTTGGAATACCTCCGAACATTTGCCTTGCTTCTGCATATTTATTACATTGAAGCTATGTATCGTATCAGCAAAGACTTCTCGCCTCGCCATAAATAGTAAACAACAATTACGTATAGCCACAGGTTTCCATTATCTCTGCAGCAGCTGCAGGCTGCAATGTAGCAAAAACGACTGCATAGCTAATTCTGCCATTCAGCTTCAGCTTGTTATTCATTCCATGTCGTTAGCTCATTCTTTAAAATGTATGTTGGAGAAGCCTGAAGCAACTGACACTTATAATGGGACGATGTCTTTCGCTTGACTAAATTTACACATGTTTTTGAGATGTGTTACTCGAAAGTGCCGACATCTAAATAACCGAATTGTCTTATATTAAAGATACTTCACTCTACCCTCTTAAATTCATGCACTATTTCGTCAAGGGACTGAGTATCGAGAAGTCGGTATCTAAGAGAGTTAGCGCTGAGTGTGCTAGTAGTATGAATTCCACAATTGTCGGCTCCCATACTTGAAGCTTTCTCATCCCACTCCGTTCGTTCTCACACAACGTTATTGAGCACAGGGATTTGTAAATTTTCGCTCCTACCTACTACATTCTGGGTGCTAAATACTGGTTCTTACTCGAGAACTCTCGAGGTTTTCCGAGTCTGAATATAACTTTATATTTTATCATTCTAGACAATATTTGATGATCTTCCCAACCTTGGTTTCTTGATACGATAATGGCTATGGCATTTCATGTACCGTTACTGGGTAGCTTTTAGTCGAGTCCTTTCTAGACCCGAAAGGTGATCGTTGATTCCCCATAGCAAGGGAGAATAGAAGGTGAAGTCTCTCCCCCCCCCATTTCGTCTCCGCTCAAATTCATTCACTGCATACGTCGACTGTCTCGATGTTACTCATTCTACGCACGATTAGACACGTCCAGTCGGTCCACTATTTACGCCATACAAGTTTGAGTCGTGCCTTCTCCTTTGCTAATGCGAATGTAATTAGTATATTAACTATAGCTGTTCAATTTAAATAATTTTTTCGCCAGGGTTAGGGGTTTCGTGAAAATTCATCGTAGATTATCGATATACGAGTCGGCAGATGTCCGTCGTCTTCAGACGATTCTATACTGAGAATTACTGTTGTTAAGAATTCTGCATAATGTCAAAAAAACTGTTTCAAAGCGAATTATTTTCTTAATATCAAAAAAAAGTCTAAAAATGAGCTTTCTCACACGCACGTCGACAGGGCGTGTTCACATCATAATAATAATGTTTATCATGCAATTTACATAGCAAATTGTAATATAAATTTGCGACGAAGTGAAAGTAACGGCATACATACACATACGGCATCACATGTAATGCATTCAGCGGTTCTATGTGGGCGATTTTCGAATCCTTCGTGGCACTTCTAGAGGCAGGTGCTAGAATTGGTCACCATTTCTAGTCGTAATCTGGTTAACCTTACGTTGAATTTCAATTCAGTTTAATTTATCTTGTAGAGATTGTGTCGATTGTTCTAAGACTGGAAGAGAATAACATAACGACATTTCCTTCTTATGCTATTATCATCCTGCGAATTCATCCTAATGCCGTGATATTTCATCGTTTATTTGATCCGGATGATCTCGGGTTTCAGAAGATATTCCAAATGTCGTCGCGTTTTCAATGTTCATGATGTGCGCGTAAAGTCGGTGTTTGTCCTAGCTTTTTCGTGTGAAAAATTTCCCGTTTCTAGTCACTCGGGAATTCCTTTCCAATTCTTCATTCATCGTATTTATGACCCGTCAACATCTCATAAGGATAAATCTCACTGATATTTCACGAGCACCCGCAGTTTTCTATACTATTTTCACGTTAGAGGTAAGATTTCACATTTCACTGAATGTGGTACCTGATATGTCATTCCAATGAATCGGGGAAAAGTGTCCGATAATGCAATCGTATATGAAAGTACTAAGAAAGGACACGTATTACATTTATAAAATGATACGATCATACGTATAAAGCCGAATAACGAACTGTTGTTTACCATACAGGAACATTGGCGACCCTCCCGTTGTTTACCATACAGGAACATTGGCGACCCTCTCGCATATGCGTACTTTCTCGTCTCGGTAAACACAGGAAATCCCCAGTTCGGCATTTTGTTTGATCGTATCATTTTATAAATGTAATATTGCCTTCTCATGGATCGAATAGAACCAACGAATAATAAAATTCACGTTGAGATGACACTAAACATCATTGTTATTCTACTAATTCCCTTCTTGATAGTTGCCGTTCAGCGAGCAGGTGCATTTCGAATTCTTTTTAAAACTATAACTATAATAGTTTTTTAGGTGTTATTCATCACAATTTTCGATGGCAGGTAATTTTGGCTGGACTGTATTTCACGCTCTTCATTTTCTCAAGGTGGGAAAAAATAGAAACCAATGAGAAAAACAAATTCAAATTCAGATTCGTCATGTTCTATTATCAAGTCAGCGGCGAGCCATTGACAGGTGAACTATATATTATTGTATTATTTGCTAGAAAAAATAATGCAATAGGCCAGGAATAGTATGTTGGGAATATTTGTGTTACATTTATTTTTAAAATATATCATACATTTATCAGCTCGTGAGCACCGTTTTTTAAGGCACGCATCGATTACTAGACAATCGACTAATATGAGCAAACGAAAAAGCCCAGAATATTTAATAAATGGGTGAAATGCAGACAACGACCCGGTGCTTCTGACAGCAGAGATCACTCGAGACGCTGTTATCGGATATTATTGCGGACTGTGAGTCGAGAATTTAAAAAAATTAATCAAATAGAAACATGTCATTATCCAAAAAAAGATGAATTCGGGACAGCAAACTATGTAGATCGGTCTCTGCAATTTAGCAAAGCAACGAGGGAAATTCGAATTCGAGTTTCGAGATCTTGAAATTCATTTCATTTTCAATTTATTTCTGATTGATGAGCGGTAAATTTGTAGTATGGAAATTTAAATAGGCGGTTTTGAAACGTCGCGAATTTTATTTACAGACTGACTTCACTCACTGTCGAAAGGTTTATAGCCACGCATTGGTGGAAATGGTGAGAAAATTTTTTGTATTTTCTCCAGAAATGCCTCTCTGAAGGTACGAAAAGGCATCTCCCCAGACTCTTTGGGTGCTCTTTTTCGTCGAAATCGGCAACATTATTCCGGCAGCTATGAATTCTGCACTGTGGATGCTCGGTGAGCCGTTTTCACATTCTGAACATACGTAATTCTTTTTTAAAATAAATTGTGTTTAGCATTTTATAATACGCAAGTTTTGTATTAATACTCCAGGGTGTCTCAAAGTGTACTCAAAATTTCGAATATAATAAATGTCTATAATAAATTAATTTAAAGGTTACATTGATGTCGCAGTAAACGCGGGATTTCTCTTTCTTCTCAACAACTTCAGTATTTTCGTAAGGATAACACCACAATTTCTAAGAGATGTAGTTATGTTCAGGTGTATTTCTTCACCTACAAGAGAAACGTGCGCGCGCTGACAAAAATGAGCAGCGGCGACATTTCATTCAATAGTTACTCCGTTGCAAAAACATTTCAGCTGCGCGAGAATGTTACCGTCATGAAGGTATTTCTATTTTTAAATCGTGAACTGGCGGGAAACTATAAATACGAATATAATTTGCAGTACTTCGTCTCGGTATTTCTGCCAGCTGCTTCCGTATCCTTCCCATGCTTCTTATATTTTGCCTTTCACCTGTGAGATACTTTTTTTCTAAAATAAATACTCTATTTGCATATTACAAATTAACAAATTTCAATTAAGATTCGGTCCAGACGAGTTGATTCTTCCTCGCACGATTGGTTATGCGCTGTTTGACTTGCATTTGATAGCGTGGGTTTGTTTAGTCACATCAACACTAAATCTTGCATTTAATATAGTTTATGGTCGTAAATGTGTAGTTTACCGTGATCCACGTGCACAGTAATCATGATTACTGATGCTTCACAATTATTATTATTTTTCTTATCTAGCTGCGTATTTTCCAATTACTCGATTACCAACAACCTTTCAGATTCCGAGTTGTCTACCTCTATCGGGAGATTACACAAAACGAAGTCATTTTGGGGGAATTTCGAAAGATTCGCGTTGTTTCCGCAATTATTCACTACTCACCGTTTTCAAGAGTAAGTCAGCAGGAGAAAATATAAATTTCTTGTAATTTTTTTTTCGAAATGCACTTTTCGCTGAGCTTTCAGAAATAGAAGCCCGTTATGCATATATCAGAACAATCATATTACACACAGGGTGGTTCATAATGCAAATTTCAGAAAGTGCAACCTTCAAAGGACAGTTTCTCTGCAATTCGATCAGACAGTGTAGCTCAAAGTTACTTTGAACAACTGGAAAACTCGTGGAACCGTCATGTATAAAGTTATTTGTACATCTAGTATAATTATACTATACATTAATACACATTTTTTAATATAAAGCTGCAGGAACATTCCGTATTTTAGTAATATTTTAATTTTTTCTCATCATTTATTTGTTGAAAATGACAGAATCCTAATAGAGTCTTTCACGCATAATGAATTGTGTGCTATCCAATTTTCATTACCCCCGTTTTAATTTTTTTCTTTCTGATGAATGAACAAAGTTTTTAAAAAAAGATTAAAATAATATTGAAAAATTTATCAACATAGGCATGATAGAAAATCGGAAGCATATTTCATGGGTCTTTCGTTTCATAACAGTTGCTCAATTTTTTTCCTTTTTCTCCCCACTTCACGGCTTCACCCGAGGTTGGTGTCCTTATTCGGGTCGCTCTCAATCAAACATCGCCGGGATGATATCATGTGGTGCGTATCGCCCTCATAGAGTTCACATTCATACTGAGAAATGACACGTCCCCATCCCTCTTGGCTGAGCCATACATGATCCGACGGTCCTTGTAGAGGAAGAGGCGTCTGAATATTATTGAATTTCTGGCACTAATTTTCTTATTCTCAATTCACACATGTTTGAATATGTCACGCCCAAAGGCACAGGGACACACCCTATAGAACCGTTCGTTTCGCCAAATTGCGCGATCTCAATTTCAAGATGAGTATTTAATAAACAGCCTATATTTTTTATATACCCAAACGATAAAATATTGCTACCAAATTGAGTTCTCTCTGTCTGTTGTGGTAGTGTGGGATGCTCATTCTTGCAACTTGTTCGGTCTTCACCAGGCTTTGAGTATATTTCCAACTTAGCACCTGCGAACGTGTAAAAATTTAATAATTTGCAGTTTAACAATTAAACGGACTGTCTGAAATATACGGAAATATCCTATTAAACTCCACATGCGAGCATTACGATTCGATATGCATATTATGGTATAGTTTATGAAATAACGTTTTGATAAATCTCTTATTTTCTTACCCTCTGCTGTGAGTTTTCGATAGAGATTTCTCTACAACAGTGATTTTTTTTGTGTTTCTCCATATGATCGTACCTGATTGAGTCGTTAGTCCGGAAGAGCACGAATGGTACACCAGGCGCATATTCATAGAAGGCGCGTAGATTAATTGGATAGAAGCAGTTGAGAATTATCTAAATTTAACGTCTCTTCATAAGAACAATCGGTCAATATTCAATATCTGAGAAACGATGAGATACAGTGAAGGATTATCTAGCATTGTGAAAAAATAGAGCAAACGGGTTGGAAGTGGGTGCTATCACTGATTGTTTGTACGTGCTTTGATAAAATGGTAAAATGTCCAATTATTCACGCAAACTTAGCGCCTGGCCAAAAAAGCAAGAGCACACTCGAAGCGATTATTTATATTACTACTATATGTATGTGATTCTTTTTCATAAAGAAGCCGTCTTATTTATAAAACATACGTCTCTCTCCTTCTGTGACACATTATCCGCCTTAATCCAGTGCTCGTTGGGCCCGTATCGATACAACTCAAAGATTGTCATCCACAGTGAGTCGGGCTGAAATGATCTTGCTATGATGCATTCCTGCATTCTTTCATTCATCATATATTCCGTCAGAGGATTGAATGCTATAAAGAACAGCACATGAGGACGAGATGTGGATAACGACGTGTACCTTGACTGCAAACGAAAGCCAGCTACTAGGGATATAACTTACTCGCTCAACTTGATTGTTCGCTGCACTCTCAAGCAATGAGAAGAACTCCAGTCGACACAGCTCAGCTTTCATTGCGAATGTGTTGAAGGTATTACCAATGTTCTTCGGAAAGCATCGATTTCTAACTAATTGTGACAACTGAACAAAGTACAAATTCAGTCGTGTTCGCAACACGAAATGTTCTTATTGTTTGTAATTGCGCGGGAAAAGATACAGTAATCAAGGTTAAGACGCGGCTATTCACATCTGCCCTTTGACAATGCGTTTATCGGATAAATGATTTGTCCTTTCTGATCTGAATTGTAACATCCTCTACAGTTCTTTATTAACTTGTTTGTTCGCACATCGTGATGTATTCCTGTATGCGTAACACTCGCATATCTTAACGGTGTTATTATAACCCAAACTGTTGTTTATATCTAGTTTGCGTTTCAGAATGAACTTTCACCAGTGTATACTCGAATTCTTCTCACTGCTTGAAAGTGCACATCGGAAGAGTAGTGCCCCACAACACATTATCTAAAGTACTAATACGTTGTCATCCTTAGAAATTGGTTGGCACGATTATTTTGTCTGGTCTTGCCCCCCTGGGTTCATAATTCTAAGCGCTGATATTCAAAGCGCTCACTGAATTGTGTATATCGTATACTAGATGCTTTGATATTTGAAGGTATCGTAGAAAAATTCAAACGTCATTAAAAATACCACTTTCTTAATTATCTATACTTTTAGATCTCAGACGGAGAAAAAACCAATTCCAATTTATCGTATACGGTATACCCCTTAAATTTAGTTTGATTTCCCTCACATTACTGTTCAACTTGAATTTATTTCCATGAAACTATCACAAAGGAATGATTGCATAGCAAAAATACAATGAAACATGACATTAATTATTTTCTCTCCGTCCCATCCCCTTGATTTCACCCGAGCGACAAATCAATGTATTCTAACTCAGCCATGTGTTCCCTTCTACGACGTCTGCTGGCCGATTCTCTGTCTCTGCTCGAAAAATGAGGAATTTTCCTCTCGTTGAACGTTCTCCGGCTTCATTTCTTTCCAATGGCATCTTAGTCCACCAACCAAATGAGACAAACATCAAAGACGCCGTTGAGATGGCGTTAGAGTTCCGAAAACAAGCGAGCACTCGATAAAATTCACAAACGAGGCCTCGTTTACTCCCTCATTCGAGGCCTTGTTTTCGTCGAGTGGTTGGTGGGGGATAAAATGAGTGCTCGTTGTCTCAACGAGTGTCAAATTTCGCGAGGCTTCGACACATTTCAACTTTTTGGTGGTCGAGTCGAGCGGTTGTTCTGACACCGTCAATGTGTTGATAGGCCTATTCCAATCATCTTCCAACCACTCATTGCAAGTGGCGTTGTAGTGGAATGGTTAGGAGATTGGAATTGTAAAGACGAGGTTGTTGGTTCGTTGCCTATTTTATGTCAATCGTTTTGCCAATTATTTTCAATAAAATTTGGTAGTTTACTCATCCCAGAATATACATCGAATGACTTTTGGTTAACATCTTATCATTTGAGCAGTGTTCATCTAAGATTTTTTTGAATTCTTGGAAAAACGATTAACAAAAAATAGGCAACGAACCAACAACCTCGTCTTTACAATTCCAATGTCCTAACCATTCCACTACAACGCCACTTGCAAAGAGCGGTTGGAAGATGATTGGAATAGGCCTATCAACACATTGACGGTGTCAGAACAACCGCTCGACTCGACCACCAAAATGTTGAAATGTGCCGAAGCCTCGCGAAATTTGACACTCGTTGAGACAACGAGCACTCATTTTATCCCCCACCAACCACTCGACGAAAACGAGGCCTCGAATGAGGGGGGTAGACGAGGCCTCGTTTTCGCGCAAACACTCGTTTTCGGAGCTCTAATGGCGATTTGAAAAATGTTCGGATTCCTATTGGGACACATTCCCCCCTTTTTGATAGATTTCACCTCCTCTGACTAAACAAATTGTCTAAACATCAAGAAAATTCATGTAAGTTTCGGGAAATACTAGAAATTCGCTATGTAAAAACACGTTTGCTGCCTATCCCCCCGAATTCACGGCAAGATTTCGGCAAATATCGGGAAATAATTCTCAAGGGAAATAATTAAGTGATATGTTCTAGATGTTTATTTAGTTTATCAGATGAATTTTACATGTAACGCTTGTTACAATTGATGTTGCTACAATCCACTCAAAGATCATCATTCAGAATCATACGGGCGAAGGAACTTTTTGAATGTTTGCACTTGGTTTTTGGCTGCGCTTTGAAGAAATTCGAAGAATTTCTGTCGATGTAGATATAAATCCATCCAAAACAAAATAGTAGTAGCAATAACAGAAATATGAGCTCTCGAAAAGCGGTAACAGTGCACAGCGCAGACTCGCAAATATACGTTTGATTTTAATACAACACTATAACGCGAAAAAGGGATTATAAAGTTTGATTTGGACGCAGAACTCAAGCAATCGATCGCATAGACGCGAAACGCACGCGTGGAGTTTCTCTTGCTTTTCTCTTTATATAAATATATTTTTAAAAATTTTATGAATCACAAAAAACATAAAAAAATATTTGAGTATGTATTAATTGCGTACAACAATTGAGCATATATAGGGTTGAGTCATAAGTAATGTCCGATTTCAATATTGAAATTTGCACTTTCGGTTCTCATCCAGTTTGAATCCCCATACCTTGTGCTCATAGCATATCTTGGAGGGGCTCTCTGACTACAAGTTCCAATATTGGTGTCGGTCGGCGCTACTTCGATACTGCCGAGATTATGAAAAGAATGTTACCAAAATTTTGATAAAAAATTACTAATAATATTTTGAGATAGTTTTCACTGAAGCAGTTATTTGCAGCTGCTAACTGCAGATTATGTGATAGTACTTGAAGTGATCTTTCACTTAATGTTGAGAACAATGAGCTACTACTTCTGCTTTAGAAGATATCGGTCATCAAAATAGGGTAACTCAAAAAAGTAGTGCTACGAATATTTCAATTCTCTGAGTCTGATGGTAAGTGAGGGGAACCTGATAAGGTGCGTTACACTTGTTGATACTTTTGCTGCCCGACATGAGGGTTTGCTAGAATGGTGCGCATTCAAGCTTATAATAATATCACAAAAAGTAAACTATCACCATTTAAAGGGTTTTCGAGAAAATCATGACCTTGGGTGTCTTCTTTGATGAAGTGCCCTATCGGAAGCCAGAAAAATCAAGAGCAGCCCAATTTGTCAGCCCTACTAGGTGACATTCTCTGCGGAATAGGAAAATTAGTGGAGCGATTTACATCACTCCAAGCTTTTGGCACGTGGTGAAGTTCCATTTTCGATCACAAATTTCGGGCGTCAAATTCCGTCTGATCCAACACAACAATGAAACAACCTGGTTCTAAGTGAGTAACATCGTTGTATCAATGATAGGTCACACCATAAACTAACGAAGAATGGGAGATCAATTCATGCGAGTAGTCGTTCTGGCTCTAATATTCAACATGGCAAGATTTGCAACACGCCACCTTCATTTTTGGAAGGACGGTTCTGACTAGAACGATCATATAGAAAGGTTCCCACGTCCATTCTAGATTTACTACTTATCACCCTTGCCATTGCTACTTTGAATGGGACATCGTCTCGCAACATCACAATACTACATGCCATAGAAATGGTCTTGTCGTTTCCGACCTTACCAACTTCCATGCCTTTCTCCTCTATCCAATATGAACCGATAGTCAAGAACTAGTGATCAACAGAAAGAGGAAGGTTAATTACTTCTAACGTATATCAAAAAATATAGATTGATTGCTTGTAGAAGAAACACGAGCGAATTTTCAAAATTAATAAAATCGGACATTACTTATGACTCAACCTGATAATATGAAATTAGAAATCGAGAGTATTTTAATTATAATCCTTCACGAATTCGTTCGTCTCCCTCACGCAATAAAAGCCGACGTGGTTCAATTTCACCCGAGAGATAAATCAACGTATCCCCTCTCTCTCTGGTCACGCCTTACAAGAAGCGTTACAGGTGTATCTCTCTCATAGAGTTGATATTCATATTGTGAGAACTTGCAAACTTCGGCTGTTCGTAGCCATGTGTGGCTTGAAGGGCCATCAAGTGGAACCGGAGTCTGCAAATTAAAATATGAATTTATAAAATTAGAAAAAAACAGAGGAATCATTGCAATTAGGGAGTAATGGTAAGGCGTTTTGGCGCCATTTATTTAGAATATTTTTGTGTGGGAACCCGGGTTCGCCCTACTACGTATGACAAAACTGCCAACATGCTAACCCTCTCATACGCTCCCGTCTCTTGCTCTATAAATTAGATCAGACGAGAGGCACTCTCTCACTGGTCTACCTTTCTTCCTCACCCCCCGTAGAATTCAGTGTAATGGACGGAAAGCTTACGGTATTTCGTCTTCGCAGATTACTGTAGTAGTTTGGAATATCGTTCATTGCATACAACTGAGTGACCATTACAATTTCCATATATTCGTTGAAATCCTCTTCAGGCGTAAACTAAACACAAAATTCATTTTTTACTGACATTCTTGTTTAGTAAAACGAATAAGAACATTCTTTTGTAAATGTCATTTCTACTATCTTTTAAGTTTTCGCTATTTGTAATCACTAATAAATCTGTCTGCAGATTATAATGAAGAAATTAAAATTAACGGAATTTGCTGACTAATTCTCACTTCTGATTTCTCAAGAATGTCGTTTATTTCCGGTAAAATTTCAATTCGGTAAAAACACAATGCCGAAACAATCTCACTGCAAAGTATTTTTAAACGTGTCATTTTGGGAAACACTACCGGATTGAATTGTTTCCATGAAAACTGCTACTGGTTTCATTCCTCACTCCGTCTTGACAAAAAACATAGGGAAATTTTTCAACAAAAAAAAAGCAGGAGAAAATTATCTAAATATATTTTATATCGAATATATTTCTAAGTGAAAGCTGTAGAATTTCAAAATGTTTCGAGGGAGCACGAGCTTATGAAAAATTTCGGTGACTTCGTGGTTTATTGTTCAAAATTCTAAATTTCTTCAAACCCCTCAAATTCTTGTCGATACCTCTTTCTCCCTCGCAGTAGCATTTTCAGCAGTGATCCAGTGCTCATTCGAACCGTGTCGATACAACTCGAATATATTTAGCCAGAACATCTCACCCTGCAACACAATCGTTATGATATTTAGTTTTTTTTAAATCAACTCACATTTTGGACTTGATTATTTGCCGCACTTTGAAGGAATTCGAAGAACTTCTGTCGATGGAGATATAACTCCATTCAAAACGAAATAGGAGTACCAGGAACAGAAATATGAGCTCTCGATATGCTAAAACAGTGTACAACATACTCGCATACTCACTCGCATATCATACCATACAACATACTCGCAATTAGATGTTTGCTTTTAATACAATATAGAAGAAAAGAGAAAGGAAATATACGTTTGGTTTGGCGCGCGAATTATATGGACGCAGAACTCAAGCGATCGATGTATAGACGCGAAACGCACTCGTGCCCTTTCCTAGCTTTGAAGAAAGTGTTTGCTCGTATCTCTTTCTATAAATATATCCAAAATAATTGTATGATTTGAAAAAAATAAAACAAATTTGCTTGCGTATTTATTGTGCACAACAATTGATCGTTAACACGAGAGAGTACATTTTAATTAGAATCGGAGAGAATTGAAATAATAACCCTTCACGTATTTGTCTTCCTCGCACAAAAAAATGTGATGTGGTTGATTTCATCCGAGTGATAAATCAAGTGCTCCATTCTCTCTCAGAAAACACCTTGCGCGAGGACTTGTGCGACTTCGATAGAGTTGATATTCATATTGTGAGAACTTGTAAACTTTGGCTGTTAAGGAGCAGGAAAGGTAGGCTTACGGTATTCCGTCTTCGCAGATTACTGTAGTAGTTGGGAATATCTTCCATTGCATAGAACTGAGTGATCATCACTTCTTCCATGTCGTACGACAACTCCTGATATGTGTAAGAGTCCCAGTTGGGATAAGTTTTGAGAAATTAACGTCTACTTTGGCAGGATTCACACTTTTCTTAATTTTAGACTACTCATATCTTCTCAACGCAATCATACTCCCACCTGTGGGGGTTTTTCTTGTCCTACACGGAAAAACCTATCGGCTGAAAAAAAAATCATCGAAAAACTTTTTCCAAACGTGAGATATCTCATTCCCTAGAAACACCCGAAATGGAAATTTTTTTCGGCGGAAAAATGAAAACCCAACCACTATTTTCGGTTTTTCATGCCCATTATTGAAAACCCCAACCCGCGTTTTTCGTTTCTTATGCCCATTTTTGAAGAAGAAAAAACCTACCCGTTTTCGACTTGCCGTAACGCACCCTTTCGATCTATGATGCTATACCAATAATCTGTTGCTACGCCATAATGTAGTCTAGCCAGCCGGGTTAGAATAACAACAAAAAAAACTAGCAAAGACAATTATCGTTCATATTTCCTCGTAATCAAAGCACGAAATATACGTATTTGCTAAAATTAAATTTAATAATATATTATAGTGGATAATATCAACTGGGGAATCACAAATTCCGCTGGAGTTTGAACTAAGGGAGGCTGGCACACAACATGAATAGTGTCTCTCTTTCTCTGGCCTCTCTCCGCATTACACTCCCATGTTCTCTAGCTGTCTAGCCAATTGCCACTCGTCGATAGTATGGTGAGAGAAGAAATATACTCCGCCCCTCGTTTTTACTTTCCTACGGTAGCCTTCTCTACAGACTCAAATTTAACTGATATAAATGCGCTCATATTATTCAGAGACCAATAGTCCCAGAGGCTCTGGGCCAGATCACCGATTAAAGTGAACTGACAATAAAAACTACTCACATGTTGTGTTGTTGGACGATGACCGTCTATCCAGATGAAGTGGAGACAACAGGCCGGCCGGGCCGCTTCCCATACCGTCGTCCTTCAGCGATCCATACTGGTTGACTTGGTAGGAGGTGCTGAATAATATTCATAGTGAAATAACTAAAACACACATGAATTGTAATCGGATTACCTTTGATCAGCCGAAGACATCGACATCGGCGCGAGTGACGCAAGTTGAGGGGAATTCGCCGAGCCCTGTCCATCATTGTTACTCTGTCCTAGCGGGCTGTTAGCAGAATCCCGGAAGTTATCGGGAAGAACGTCTTCGAAGTTTCATGAACGTCGACGACGGGTCGATAGTTAGGAAATCAGCCTGTCTTCGGCTTTTCTCCATACCTGCAAAAATACACGTATAGCTTGAAGTTATGACGAAAGGAGTTCGCGGTAACAATAAATGCGTTGCGAAGCGCGAAACGCGCAGGGTTTGAGCTAATATTGCAATAATAGTTAGTGCGGTTCGGAAATAAAACAGACAACTAGGTATCTATGCCATAATAGTGGTTTTGTAAGGGGGTGAGGAGCGTTTGATGCTCAAATGTTACTTCTAAATTCAAAGATCTGGTCAACTTTCTGATCGGAAATTTTGCAATGGCGACGCCGGAACGGCGTTCGCAAGTGCGGGACCAAGAGAAAGCGGATATTACATTAAGAAATAGAGGAGGGAATGACGACGATTGATAATGATTCTCTCAAACAAGGCACGGCAAAGCAATGCACTACGAGGCGAACTTTCAGGCCAAGCAGACGAGTACGAAACTGATCTCGAAACGAGGAATAAGGGAAAGTAGCATTAATAGCTCGTTAGCGAGTGCGAATCAGAAACAAGTGACAAGTTATCGTGATAAGCGGCCAGCCCTAGCTCGAAAAAAACAACAAGCAAGTTCGAACAAACAACTTCGTTGAATAGAGCTTGATGTACGGTAGGGTCCCGTCTACCACGTTCTATCGATAACTATTTTTTTCAAAACCTTATTAAGTAGGGAGTTAAGTAGGGAATAATTCGATCATTATTATTTTATTTATTTCTAAAATTGCTATCAAAGTGACTTTTTTTATTACATTTCTCATATATGCGAAGATATAAAAATACAATGAATAAACATAATATAACACTGAAATTGTATTACCGTATCCGCGGCGCTCTGGCTGGTGTATGCGCAGAAATGCAAATTGAGTCAGACAGCCAGAGAGCGCTATCATAGTATGGGTGATGGTCTCACCGAGAATTCATTTATGGAATTTTGTCCATAATGCCGTGCGTATCACTATTTCATTGCACCGCGTTCTGAGAGTGTGAGAGTGGATGCGAACAAATTAACTGTTTCGAATTTTACAAAGATGTAACTGATTTCATATGCACGAAATACAAATTCATCGGAGGGTACGTGGAGAGGAAGATGTCACTCCAACCCCCTCACATCGTTCCAAGAGAGCGCGTAAAATCGAGTCTCCTACCTTTACACACTCTCTCACCCTGAGCTTTTCCTGTAGGGTTGGATCATGTGCCCTCCCCCTACCACCACCTCTTTGTCAGCGTTATTTGGGTGGTCCTTTCTTATATCTACTTCGGCTAAAATCGGAGAAGATATCGTACTTGCTGAAAATATCGGAACGTTTACCAGAAAAAGTGAAAAAAATTCGCTTTTTTTGCATCTTCGCGAGTACACATTATCATGATTTGCATTTATGTTAATCCGATTAATCCGCATCGATTTGCTGGGATCCACCCGGACATGCCCGGTGAAATGTGTAAAATAAAGCTACAAATTCAATGGCAAGAAAAGGATAGAACCGGCAATTACAGGCATTTCCCGGCTGTATACGGCAATGATGACAATTCGCTAACTTGGTCGGGTTTCGCATCGAATTTTCTCCTTTGTTTTAGACATTTCACCGGGCATATCCGGGTAGTTTCCGGTAAATCGAGGTGGACAAAAAATATGAGCCTATTCACGAGTCGTTAATAATTTTCTTCGCAAAGTTACAAAATGTGAATATTTTTCACTTTTTCCGGTAAACGTTCCGATATTTTCAACAAGTACGATAAGTCTATCGATTTCATTCACACTGAGCTGCTCGTATCTCCCAATCCCCCACTGACCCCTACTCGCAACCAGATTGGCCTTCGTCTGATTGTGAGAAGAACCAACAAGAAGGAGAGATTGGTCTTCCATCACCGGCACTCTAAACCATCGGCGTCGGCGCCACTCTGCGCCCTGACGGCGCCCGAATTGGATGGACTGTGTTGAAGAAATCGTTGTCGCTCCTGCAGCATGGTATCCTCGTCCAGCACATGGATTCTACCGTATCCTTGTCTACTCTTTCGAGGTCGCCCGCCCCATTATTTCATCCGCGTCAAGCCTCTTCCTTGACCCGTCTGATGTACCGTTATCTTTTGGTGGACTCCGTATCCATCCTCGATAATTCTCTCTCTCACTCACTCTTTCTCGCATCGGCTGACAACCCCTCCTCTCCCTTGTTGTTCCTCTCACTCTCTGTACTCTCTCGCATCCCCACACTCCCTCGCTTTTCTCTGCGATCTAATCACCGAAAAAAACCCAACAATAAGTGACCTGTATTTTTACTACTTGTCTACTACTCTTTTTTCTTTCCGTAACAGAAACATCTTTTTTTCTGAAAATCAACTGAATCATGTGGAATCACGTCGTTCCAACTCTCCAGAAAGAGGTTAGATGCAAGAGAGCGAGTGAAAGTGAAAGAATCCCTATCACTCTTACACGCTCCCTTGCCCTTATTTATACCCCCATTCTGGAGATTTCATGGGTTTATGAGCGGCTTGTGGAATGTGGTCCCCTTCAATCACAACTAATTATTATTACTTCTTTCACTCTTTACAAATTATTGAATGCCGTCGTATGAATGAGATGCCTCTGCTGCACCGATTTTTCTGTGGATCTCACAAATTCCCTAATTGCTTCACCATCACCCTACAGTTTAGTCACTATTCCATGGGTGAGGAAGGCTCTTTTAGGAATATGTCCCACGATTATTTGTCAAATGACTTCTCGCTGAGCCGCAATAGGAATGGAAGCCCCATGAAAGCTCCGAAAATGTCATGTCTCCAGTTTTAGTTTGAAGAAAGGTATGTGCAATAAACTGTCCAAAATCAATGAAACCTTTACAGTATCTCGCATTGCTATCCCAAGGCAGAGTAACATTGAGATAAGGAGAAAGGAAAGAGTGCGCAGGAGAAAGAACGCGATGCATTAGTGTTTCACCAGTTTCTCATAATATAAATGAAACTTTGAACTTTGGGGGAAATTAGAGACGAAAGCAACCGTTGAACACTTTCTTTAACACGCTCTCTCATCCGTTATCCATTTTAGGGAATGTGACTTTTAGTGATTCCCCAAGAACCGGCTAGATCTTTGTAGGAATTTCTGGTTCACTGAAAATCACTTCCCACATAATTTGATTAGAGATCTTGATCAATTAAGAATCATAGGAGGGTAACTCTCGGAAGTCTTGATTTTTCTCTCGTTTTTTTACTGCACAGTAGGGTGGCCTAATCCGGGCTAGCCCGGGACCGGGACCAAAAACGGTACCGGTCCCGTTTTCGGTCCCGGTCCCGGTACCGGTCCCGCACGGGTCCAAAAATCCATTTCGGTCCCGTTTGGTCACCGGGGAAGGAAAAATACAACACAGTAAGAGGAATCGCACTTGAATTGTGTTTATTTACATGCAATATCACTAGCAAGTGCTGCAAAACTAATATTTCTAGAACCCGGGACCAAACGGGACCGCACTCTCGCTTTTTGAGTCGGTCCCGGGACCAATCCGGTCCCGGGACCGCGGAATTCGGACCCGGATTAGGCCACCCTACTGCACAGACGTCGAGTTTTAGACTAGCAAGAACGATATTTCTGAGAAATTCATTCGACAAATTATAATATTTACCACTGCCTAGAGTTGTTCGAGCGAACAGAATTATGACTTCATCAAGTTTTTCGACAAATACCAGATATTCATTGCATGAGGTTCTGGCCTGAATAAATACCGTGAAGTCTCTCCAAACCCCCTTTATGAAGGGTTGAGCGGCCTGTAGAATGATCTGCAATACCAGCTTTATCACTTTTTTGAAAATTTCGCGAAATAAGCGAATTTTATTTATTATAAAATATCCTAATATATAGTAACCGTTTCGTATAGAGTGTACGATACACGTTATCGATAGAGAGAAACTGTGGTTATCGATAGAGAGAAACTGTGTCTCAAACTGTGGAGCTGACATAGATACACACACAGAAAGAAGTCTTATATATCTATAAGATGAAAAAAGTCTTACATGCGGCCCACTATCCCTGGGGGGTCTTAGATGTAAGATGTGTGTGTGAGGTCTTACTTCTCAGTCTTCAAAGGTTCTTGAATGTAAGACATCAGGGGCGGTATTCATTCTCATTTTTCGGCAATGCCGAAAATATTTTCGGCATCCCGAAATCATTTTCGCAAGGCGAGAAATCTAGTGTGCGGTCGCCGAAATCCATTCTCATTTGCCGAAATCGAAAAATTCGGCAGATCGACCTCGTGAGAGAGCGGTCTCACGTTGAAATAATTGGGCACTCTATTTCGATTGCCGAACTATTCGGCAATGAGAACAAAGGAATGTAACAATTTTCAGAGCGATTTTCGGCAAGAATTGGGGAGAATTCGGAAATTCGGCAAGTGAAATGGGGAGAATTCGGCAATTGGGCATCTTGGCGATAATATCGTCAATCGAGAATCAATTTATTCATCCGCGTGCAATCGCCGCTACTATATCTTCATAGGACATTATAGGGCATACCCTAAACTCTCTTGCACATACATTCGCAATAGCCTAAACTACAGTATATCGAAAGTTCTTAGCATCTTCGCAACAGAGTTTTAAGCAACGCCAAAACTCTGTCCATCACTCATCGAGTTTTGAATAATCACTACTGAGAACTTTCGAGATATAGCACTTCGGGTGCTACCGAGCGCCCATGTCAACCAAGTATGATTGCTGAGTGATGTAAAGGTAAAGGTGCTAGGTCTTCTGTACGCAAGGCGATCTCCTCCACCCCTATGCATAGGCATGCCTGAGTAGCGACGAGAGCCTGTACTGAGGTGATCAGCGGTCTGTTGCGAGGCTATCCTCGTGTTGTGTGCACGTAAATCGAGGAGCCCTTTCGGGCATGTTTGGATCGTGATTTCTCACTACGAACATTTCGTAACCGATGTGATGTAGGATATATAGAATAATAAACACTGTAGATGTTCCAACAAGGACGTGTCATTTTGATTTCGAGCTACTGTAGCCAAGAGTACATTAATAGATACGGTATGCCCCTCAGGCGATAGTTTTATGGGTGAATAGCAAGTTTCCATGAACCCCATCCCCCTTCATGGGTAAAAGAGGCTAGAGAATAGGCTAGAGAAAACTATCAAAGTGACTTTTTTTATTACATTTCTCATATATGCGAAGATATAAAAATACAATGAATAAACATAATATAACACTGAAATTGTATTACCGTATCCGCGGCGCTCTGGCTGGTGTATGCGCAGAAATGCAAATTGAGTCAGACAGCCAGAGAGCGCTATCATAGTATGGGTGATGGTCTCACCGAGAATTCATTTATGGAATTTTGTCCATAATGCCGTGCGTATCACTATTTCATTGCACCGCGTTCTGAGAGTGTGAGAGTGGATGCGAACAAATTAACTGTTTCGAATTTTACAAAGATGTAACTGATTTCATATGCACGAAATACAAATTCATCGGAGGGTACGTGGAGAGGAAGATGTCACTCCAACCCCCTCACATCGTTCCAAGAGAGCGCGTAAAATCGAGTCTCCTACCTTTACACACTCTCTCACCCTGAGCTTTTCCTGTAGGGTTGGATCATGTGCCCTCCCCCTACCACCACCTCTTTGTCAGCGTTATTTGGGTGGTCCTTTCTTATATCTACTTCGGCTAAAATCGGAGAAGATATCGTACTTGCTGAAAATATCGGAACGTTTACCAGAAAAAGTGAAAAAAATTCGCTTTTTTTGCATCTTCGCGAGTACACATTATCATGATTTGCATTTATGTTAATCCGATTAATCCGCATCGATTTGCTGGGATCCACCCGGACATGCCCGGTGAAATGTGTAAAATAAAGCTACAAATTCAATGGCAAGAAAAGGATAGAACCGGCAATTACAGGCATTTCCCGGCTGTATACGGCAATGATGACAATTCGCTAACTTGGTCGGGTTTCGCATCGAATTTTCTCCTTTGTTTTAGACATTTCACCGGGCATATCCGGGTAGTTTCCGGTAAATCGAGGTGGACAAAAAATATGAGCCTATTCACGAGTCGTTAATAATTTTCTTCGCAAAGTTACAAAATGTGAATATTTTTCACTTTTTCCGGTAAACGTTCCGATATTTTCAACAAGTACGATAAGTCTATCGATTTCATTCACACTGAGCTGCTCGTATCTCCCAATCCCCCACTGACCCCTACTCGCAACCAGATTGGCCTTCGTCTGATTGTGAGAAGAACCAACAAGAAGGAGAGATTGGTCTTCCATCACCGGCACTCTAAACCATCGGCGTCGGCGCCACTCTGCGCCCTGACGGCGCCCGAATTGGATGGACTGTGTTGAAGAAATCGTTGTCGCTCCTGCAGCATGGTATCCTCGTCCAGCACATGGATTCTACCGTATCCTTGTCTACTCTTTCGAGGTCGCCCGCCCCATTATTTCATCCGCGTCAAGCCTCTTCCTTGACCCGTCTGATGTACCGTTATCTTTTGGTGGACTCCGTATCCATCCTCGATAATTCTCTCTCTCACTCACTCTTTCTCGCATCGGCTGACAACCCCTCCTCTCCCTTGTTGTTCCTCTCACTCTCTGTACTCTCTCGCATCCCCACACTCCCTCGCTTTTCTCTGCGATCTAATCACCGAAAAAAACCCAACAATAAGTGACCTGTATTTTTACTACTTGTCTACTACTCTTTTTTCTTTCCGTAACAGAAACATCTTTTTTTCTGAAAATCAACTGAATCATGTGGAATCACGTCGTTCCAACTCTCCAGAAAGAGGTTAGATGCAAGAGAGCGAGTGAAAGTGAAAGAATCCCTATCACTCTTACACGCTCCCTTGCCCTTATTTATACCCCCATTCTGGAGATTTCATGGGTTTATGAGCGGCTTGTGGAATGTGGTCCCCTTCAATCACAACTAATTATTATTACTTCTTTCACTCTTTACAAATTATTGAATGCCGTCGTATGAATGAGATGCCTCTGCTGCACCGATTTTTCTGTGGATCTCACAAATTCCCTAATTGCTTCACCATCACCCTACAGTTTAGTCACTATTCCATGGGTGAGGAAGGCTCTTTTAGGAATATGTCCCACGATTATTTGTCAAATGACTTCTCGCTGAGCCGCAATAGGAATGGAAGCCCCATGAAAGCTCCGAAAATGTCATGTCTCCAGTTTTAGTTTGAAGAAAGGTATGTGCAATAAACTGTCCAAAATCAATGAAACCTTTACAGTATCTCGCATTGCTATCCCAAGGCAGAGTAACATTGAGATAAGGAGAAAGGAAAGAGTGCGCAGGAGAAAGAACGCGATGCATTAGTGTTTCACCAGTTTCTCATAATATAAATGAAACTTTGAACTTTGGGGGAAATTAGAGACGAAAGCAACCGTTGAACACTTTCTTTAACACGCTCTCTCATCCGTTATCCATTTTAGGGAATGTGACTTTTAGTGATTCCCCCAGAACCGGCTAGATCTTTGTAGGAATTTCTGGTTCACTGAAAATCACTTCCCACATAATTTGATTAGAGATCTTGATCAATTAAGAATCATAGGAGGGTAACTCTCGGAAGTCTTGATTTTTCTCTCGTTTTTTTACTGCACAGTAGGGTGGCCTAATCCGGGCTAGCCCGGGACCGGGACCAAAAACGGTACCGGTCCCGTTTTCGGTCCCGGTCCCGGTACCGGTCCCGCACGGGTCCAAAAATCCATTTCGGTCCCGTTTGGTCACCGGGGAAGGAAAAATACAACACAGTAAGAGGAATCGCACTTGAATTGTGTTTATTTACATGCAATATCACTAGCAAGTGCTGCAAAACTAATATTTCTAGAACCCGGGACCAAACGGGACCGCACTCTCGCTTTTTGAGTCGGTCCCGGGACCAATCCGGTCCCGGGACCGCGGAATTCGGACCCGGATTAGGCCACCCTACTGCACAGACGTCGAGTTTTAGACTAGCAAGAACGATATTTCTGAGAAATTCATTCGACAAATTATAATATTTACCACTGCCTAGAGTTGTTCGAGCGAACAGAATTATGACTTCATCAAGTTTTTCGACAAATACCAGATATTCATTGCATGAGGTTCTGGCCTGAATAAATACCGTGAAGTCTCTCCAAACCCCCTTTATGAAGGGTTGAGCGGCCTGTAGAATGATCTGCAATACCAGCTTTATCACTTTTTTGAAAATTTCGCGAAATAAGCGAATTTTATTTATTATAAAATATCCTAATATATAGTAACCGTTTCGTATAGAGTGTACGATACACGTTATCGATAGAGAGAAACTGTGGTTATCGATAGAGAGAAACTGTGTCTCAAACTGTGGAGCTGACATAGATACACACACAGAAAGAAGTCTTATATATCTATAAGATGAAAAAAGTCTTACATGCGGCCCACTATCCCTGGGGGGTCTTAGATGTAAGATGTGTGTGTGAGGTCTTACTTCTCAGTCTTCAAAGGTTCTTGAATGTAAGACATCAGGGGCGGTATTCATTCTCATTTTTCGGCAATGCCGAAAATATTTTCGGCATCCCGAAATCATTTTCGCAAGGCGAGAAATCTAGTGTGCGGTCGCCGAAATCCATTCTCATTTGCCGAAATCGAAAAATTCGGCAGATCGACCTCGTGAGAGAGCGGTCTCACGTTGAAATAATTGGGCACTCTATTTCGATTGCCGAACTATTCGGCAATGAGAACAAAGGAATGTAACAATTTTCAGAGCGATTTTCGGCAAGAATTGGGGAGAATTCGGAAATTCGGCAAGTGAAATGGGGAGAATTCGGCAATTGGGCATCTTGGCGATAATATCGTCAATCGAGAATCAATTTATTCATCCGCGTGCAATCGCCGCTACTATATCTTCATAGGACATTATAGGGCATACCCTAAACTCTCTTGCACATACATTCGCAATAGCCTAAACTACAGTATATCGAAAGTTCTTAGCATCTTCGCAACAGAGTTTTAAGCAACGCCAAAACTCTGTCCATCACTCATCGAGTTTTGAATAATCACTACTGAGAACTTTCGAGATATAGCACTTCGGGTGCTACCGAGCGCCCATGTCAACCAAGTATGATTGCTGAGTGATGTAAAGGTAAAGGTGCTAGGTCTTCTGTACGCAAGGCGATCTCCTCCACCCCTATGCATAGGCATGCCTGAGTAGCGACGAGAGCCTGTACTGAGGTGATCAGCGGTCTGTTGCGAGGCTATCCTCGTGTTGTGTGCACGTAAATCGAGGAGCCCTTTCGGGCATGTTTGGATCGTGATTTCTCACTACGAACATTTCGTAACCGATGTGATGTAGGATATATAGAATAATAAACACTGTAGATGTTCCAACAAGGACGTGTCATTTTGATTTCGAGCTACTGTAGCCAAGAGTACATTAATAGATACGGTATGCCCCTCAGGCGATAGTTTTATGGGTGAATAGCAAGTTTCCATGAACCCCATCCCCCTTCATGGGTAAAAGAGGCTAGAGAATCGAGTCTGCGGCCGTGGACATTCCGTCGAGTGATGGTCGAAAATTGTGTTGAGGTTGAGTACGCCTATCGGTAAGTAACCTACCGTAAGGCAATTACCGTATCACTCTGAATACTCTGAGATATACATGCTACAATAATATTCCAAATCTTGTCTTGTTGTGAAGACTTTAATCCCAGGCGGTCAATTAGCTCAATGTCGTATATTTGAATTACTGTAGGATTGGTAACGGTAGCTTTCATTAATCATTTTGGGTATGGTGACTATCCAACGGTAGGAAATTAGGGGGTTGGGGGACCCCTGTGAACTAGCATAACGACCAGTCAGGGCATCAGAGTGCAGAGAAAATGATGCGAATTTCGGCACATTGCCGAATAATTCGGCACGCCGAACTTTTCGGCGTTGCCGAAAAAATGAGAATGAATACCGCCCCAGGTTCTTAAATTATGGAGCTTGCCCCCCCCCCCGGGCCTCCACCCAGCGGGGTTACGGTACCCGTCCCCCCCCCTTCATCCTGATCCTGTTCGTTGGGGGTGAAAAAAACAACAACAAGCGATCACATTGCGAAGAATAAAAATTTATCCACACTAATCCAAACAATGCAGAGGAAAAAAACAATATCGATCGATATTCTTCTCCTTTGGTAGTGAAGATTTACACTTCTTCCTTCTCACTTCCTTTAGTGGGTCGGTAGAGATCCCGGGGAGAAGCGAGAGAACCATCTACAATTCATCGATTAAAATAGAATATTCGCCATCGTACCATATCCCAACCAACTTATTATACGACGTATACGTCGGTTGTCTAACGTATCTAGTCTAGCGTTGCAAGATGCTTATTCGACTTCTTCTGAACTTTATGAATCCATATTCGAAGATTGCTTAGTGTTGACGCAATTCTCGAACCTTTTTTTGCGATGCACACACCTCTTCCATTCTGGCGCTCCTATAGCTAGGGACCACAACGTGGGTAGCCGATATTTCACTATGGGGTTGAAAATATATTCAGTGTATCCGCTGAGGTCTCAATAACATCGCCCTTTTTGCCGTTTGTCGATATCTTTTCTCCGAGCTGCGCTAGAGCTCAAAACGTGCGCGCGCCTCTCCCTGTGTGAGAGGGAGGAAAAGCGAGCGAGAGAAAAAGTGGGCGGAGCCTTTCTCCTCTCCCCTCTCCTAATCCCCCTTCCCCCACTCTGCCCGGGGGAAGGGGGGAAACCTCTCCTTTTTTTTCCTATGAAGTCGTTTTTTCGACATTCTATGTATGTTTTGGATTTCCACTTTCTTGTAATAATTGATTGATTACAAGCGATCTAAGTCCTTCATACACAGAAAACATGTTTATTGGGGAAAGACTGTTTATCATTGCTAAACAAGCATGATAAACATCAATGCGGAAGAAATACCAGTGATAATATGATTCTACTGAGAATGTGAACAAAAATGTCAGTCAATGCGAACCTATTTTCACAGATAACGGGGAAAAGATGAATATAGGGGAAAAGGTAAGTATCCTGAGAACATTCGAAAAGACACACGAATTGATTGGAAAACAGGGGACGTGAAACATGTCACCTGAGAAGGGTAAAAATTAATTCATGACTGTTAGACAACATTGACAGTGATCTATCTCGAATTGATACGGTAGACAGGGATATCGATTGAACGCCTCTGATAACTCTATTCTGCTATATATCTGCACTATCTCTGTTAGACATGCTCTTGTGATGGGAGTTCCCCCGTTGCTTGGTTCTTGATTTCCAAATCCCTACGTCCAGTCAGATCTCTCTCTCTCTTCGATTCCAACTCTGGAGCTGAGCTGAAATGTAATTCTTCATGTGAAAATAGCGATGAAATCAACAGCACGACCAATATAAACAATGGGCAAACGAATGGCGATGATCATTTTGACGCAACCCAAATGTTGAAAGTAAAATAAATGCGAAAACAAATGATAAAATGAAACATAAATTCGAATAAAATGGTCCGGGGCCATCTTTTCGATGCCGTCTTGGGTGTAACTAGCACATGTATCGCGCATTTGAACGCTCGTACTAGTTTATTCGATGCAAATTGAATAAATAATTTAAAGTGAAATAACAATTCAGGAAATTGATTATTTCTTTATTTTTTATCATAACTTGACCGTATTGACCATATTTGCAAATTATTCCGTGCGCACGCTGCAACTCTCTCTATAAATGCTCTAATTACTTACTCTTGCCCATTCTAGCCAGATTTTGACCTATTTAGAGTGGACAGATCATGGTGCGCAAACCATATGTTGTGTACCTTTTCAATAGCTCCAAAACGAGCTCTTGAACGAGCAGTTTGATGGAGAATGAACAATGTTATTCGACATTCGCGCCCTTCCTCTCATACACGACGCCCGGAGTGGGCGGAGCCGGTGTTCCCTACCTATAGCGGACGCCACGCACAGTCTCACGGGAGTGCAATAAAAGCAGCATTTGAGAAATAGTACTGAAACTCCGCCCACTCATTTGAATTGCTGAAAATCGTGGTGAATTTTCTCCCACACAGAATTTTAGCGTACTGTAGCTATTACTCCCCCAGTGTCTAGAGGAATCCACTGAGCGGCGATTCCGCGAGAATGGGGCGAGCTAAGTTGATCAGCGCCACATCGGCCTACTTGGCTCAGAGGTAAGTTTCTACAGCATCAATCTAGGGGACGGGGGTTCGACCCCCGCCCCGTGCACCTTCTCTTGCTGATTTTTTGGGGAGACTGCCTTTATTTCAATCATTCTTTCGCGCATACGGTAGATAGGCACACCACGCGTGCATGGAGTGTATTTTCTTCAAATGCAGTGGCCATGATACTGTGCACGCCTGACTCGCGCGAGCGTGCCGATTAAGTCGTAAATCAAACCAAAACACTGTTGCCGTTTCATTATAACGAAGAACTGCCTTATATCGCTAGCCCATTCTCCTCCTTCACATTCAGTGAAACTCAAAAGTGAACGGCAATTGTTTTCCATTCAAGGTGAGAATGTCGTTGACACAGTCACGAATGTATACTCATTGCTTTCTCATTCTCGTGTAGAGAGTCAAATTTATATCAATTAATTTATATCGGATCTGACAATGAGGCAGCTTAAATTCGAATTGCTCGTTCTCAAAATGCCTCCAGAGAAGCGTCTCACTATTTGGAGAGGGGGGGGGCACATAATAGTGGTTTTAAAGAAGGAGTGTCACTAATCTCCTGCTCCCTCATTCCTCATTCCTATCATTTTTGCATCCCTGCGCGTCAGGGTCAGTTCGGCACAGAGCCAAACGTGACTAACCTTGTTCAAACTTATCGGCTGAATATGCGATTTGGGGCGCTCTTATAGGGAAACCGATTACCATAACCCAACAGAGATAACTCAGTTGACCAAACGTTCGTGGGAGTTCGTGGGGCACCGCCTTTAACTCTTACCGAAATGGTTATGAATCTTGTCATATTATTCTTCACCATCGATTAGTTGTAGAGAGGGGCATGCTCCCGACGATTTACCATTCCTAAAGATACGAAATGGTGAGAGCGAGGCCCCTCTCATTATTCGTGACAAAGGAGCGGAGACAAATTAAAATCTTATTAAAAATGAAGGGAGGCGCCCCTATCTCTCGATCCGAGGAGAGGCGAATGAATCCTCTGCTGTCTCTTCACTCATACGTCGAATCGAGCGGCTGACCAGACAATTATCGATTGACTGTACAATGAGGGCACCTGAATCAATACTGACAGTATCCTGCTGTGACATCCTGCTGTGGTAAATCATCGCCCAGAGGGAACAAACGACTCGATCTAAGTTGAATTTATGAATCTACCGTAACCAGGCTGCCCTTCTCAGGATCTCATTTGCTAAATGCCTTTTCCACATCTCGACGAGGAATCGGAATGTTAGGTGCATGTCGGAACAATCGATCGATAAATCCAAACCCGCTCTCAATTACTCGATTGGTTAGCGATGCACAACAAGTGCTTTTGATCACGTCATCAGAGACTTCTCCCGAATACTGTCCGCCCATAAGAAAGTCATCAAAGAGATGGTTGAAGAATCTCAATGATGATTTCATCACGAGTACAGCATCGAGAGAAGACTTTGACGGTGAACCCAACAGTAATTTTTCGAGGAGATCCACCGATCCTGAAGCTATCGATTGGAGAGAAGGAATCGGATAATTACCAGAGAAGAGAGAACGTGGGTTTTCCTTGCATTCTCCTACCCAAGATACCAACAGAGACGCATAAACTCCCGTTTCCATTGTGTGACCCATACCTTCTGCTAACCTCCAAGTGGGCCTGTAACCAGTTGGTCAAGCAAACCCAGAATCTGGATATGCTCAACGACGAATGGGAGGCGAAGAATCTCGGCCATTTTCAGAAGTTCCGGTTTCTTACCAGCACACTCATCAATGAATTTCAACAGATTCTCTCTCTGGACGAAGACTCGGGATGCGAGTAGGAATACCACATTGAAACGGTGACCGAGAAAAGAGGGGAAAGTAGAATAGGTCAATTCTACTCTCAGCGCCTTGTAGTAATGACTGCATCCATGCATTCCATCTGAACGGTCACCAACATAAAAATTGTGAAACATTTGTGCCTTCTCACGCTCTGTTTCAATCATTTTCTCCCAATTAGCGAACTTTTGGGAGAATCCGTTTTCCGTATTCCTCAACCATTCAGTTAAGTCGCAATTGAGTGCGTGCTCGGTCGGTCATTCATAGAACATGCAACATTGGACAGGAATCGATCGGTGAAACTCTCGAATTCGATTGAGTTTCTGCCAGATCGACCGATTCTTGAGAATCGTGAATGCAGTTTCAGCCGATTTGTCTGCAACGTGAACGAGTTCGGAAATGAATTCCTCATTACCCCCATCTGACTTTATCAGTCCTGCACCGAATAACTGGACTTTCGCACCCAATTTATTACTCTCATCAGAATACAGACATGCGGATCCCGCCTCATCCATCATTTTCTCCCTTCTCTCACTCGCATGCATTTTCGCTACAGGACTGGAAAGAGCAATATTTCGCGCGGTCGTGGCAGAAGGTACATGAACAAGTTTCACACCCGACAATCTCGCCACAGACTCATGTGGTGTTAGTTTCTTGGAGAAAAAAAATGGAAAAAGGAAAAAGGGGGTTTTTTCCGCCGCCTTTTTCGGAAAAAAAAACATAAGGGACGAAAATTTCTTGCTCAAAAACCGCGAAAGTTTGACAAAGAATTAAAATGGTAAATTTCTTTACACATTTTTCTATTTTGAAGATCTTGAGAGTGAAATCTTTTAAGTTTGTCTCGTCTCTTTTGATTTTTTAAACTTGAAAGCACTGAAGATCAGAGATTTAGTGAAATGCGAAATCATCCTCAACAAATCGTCTCAGACAATTGTCAACGAAAATATTTGTGGAATCAATTCTCACGCATTTTCTTCAGCACTGTTCCTTGAAAAGTGTTTCCCTTTGCAACAATTGCTTTCTCACTGTCCCATGTCAGACAAATAGAGACGGATTAACAGTAAAATTCGCTCCCGTGTGACTTTTCGTCGGCTAACTTTGTTTTATTATAATCAAAAATGTCTTCAGAAAACTGCATTGCAACAAAATAAATAATAATAACATAAATAAATTATATTAATTATATTTCCAAAAATTATCTAAAAGACGAAGGAGCTACGGAAACAGTGACTGTGAGATCTCTGTTGGACACCGCCCGACGAATTGTTCTGGAAATAAAACATTTTTGATTTGCATAGTGATGACGTCATACCTCCGATATGGCTGAACGAAATAAATCGTAAGAAAAGGACTAGCAGTGACGCATAATTCGCCGGCCTACAACAATTACTTTCAAAAATAGAAATAATTCAAAAGATCCTACCATGTGCGTGATGTATTCTAGAGGAACGAAACTCAGGAGGTTGAGTTGGCCTGAAGCAATAGACTATTTTCGGCTCTGTTCCAATAAAAAGGTCCTTTGGTGACAAAAAGGTCCTTTGAAAATTACAAGGTCCCAAAAAAATTGGGAGGTCCTTTGGATTTTATTTCAATTGAAGGGTCCCAAAAAAATTGAAAGGTCCCAAGTCAATTGAGAGGTCCTGAAGGATGTTGAAATAATTAAGAGGTCCTAATGTGATCTTCAATTAAATGATAATAATTGAGAAGTCCTCTGGTGATTAATTATAAGAGGTCCAGACGATCTGATGGAAGTGCATCCACTGAACCCGGCCAGTATTCGAGTGGAAAACCTTTTGCCGCATTTTTCAGTCCTTAACAGGCAAAAGGTTCGACGTTTTACTACTGATTCCAGTATCTCTTGGGGGTCCCCATCGACTAGCATCGACAGATTTCGGATTCCGCTCCGGTTAGTTTTGCCATTCCCTTATAAATAGAAGGTTTGAAGAGAACTGATAACACACTAACAAAAATGATAACATTAGACAAAAACACTCTCTTTGAATGATTATTGAATTGTTCTTGTGTTTATGGATTAAGGATTTATGATGTATGACGCTGTTTGCGATAGGATCAACAACGTAACAGGTCAAATATCGAAATGGCTCAAAACTTGCTCCTAGGGGTAACTTTGGACGCTGAAACCGCCCGTGCCATCGATTTCGCAATAGGACCCCTCTGGGCGCCGGTATGGCGCCGCGCCCTTTCTACGGAAAAAAAACGTTTTTCGATTAAAACTCCTCGGGAACGCGTCCGAATGGTGACGCGTCCGAATGGTGCGAAACTTAATTGTCTATATCAGAATTTGATGCTCTATCAAATGGCATTAGTGCCACATCATTTGTGATTCTCGTTTTGCTAAAAAGTCAATTTTTGACAAAGGGCGCATGACGGCCACGCTTATATTGCGGTGTTTGGAGCCAGTCGTCTGGATTGCATAGTGCTGACGCAACTAAACATCACTTTTTTGAAAAAGTAACTCTCGGAGGAAAAAAATCTCCTACGTGCCAGTTTAACAGAAGTTGTAGATCTACCCATTGACTACCCAGAAAAAAAATTTCAAGATGCTGCGATGTTTCTCCTTTGCAGCAACCTTGCTGCAAAAATGAGGCTGCAAACTCATAACTCGGCTCACAGACAAGCTAGGGACCCGTTCTTGGGCTCAAAATGATCCGTATGGTGAGCCCAGACATCTCTGAAAGTTTGATACAGATTGGTCAATATTTGCCTTTAGGGCACTAAAAAGTCGCTTTTTTGCATACCCCAACTTTGAGGGTGCTCAACTCGAAGGCTGAATTTTCTAAAAATATGGTTCCTGTGTAGGAACGACCCAAAACCATCCAAGAATCGATGCCCAACTTTTTGTAGCATCAGAGTTTTTTTCCTTTATGGGGCGATCGCATCCCTGGCGCGCGCTGGTGTTCGGAAACGAGGCGGGGCGAGATTATGCAAAGGGAGAGACGATACATTTCGAAACCAGCGCGCGCCAGGGATGCGATCGCGCCATGCAGGAAAAAAATGCTGATGCTACAAAAAGTTGGGCATCGATTTTTAGATGGTTTTGGGTCGTTCGTACACAGGAACCATATTTTTAGAAAATTCAGCCTTCGAGTTGAGCACCCTCAAAGTTGGGGTATGCAAAAAAGTGACTTTTTTGAGTCCTGAGGGCAAATGATGTGCAATCTTCACCAAACTTTGAGAGATGTCTGGGCTCACCAAATGGATCATTGTGAACACTAGAACGGGTCTCTAGCTTATATGGGAGCCGAGTTATGAGTTTGCAGCCTCAATTTTGCAGCAAGGTTGCTGCAAAGGAGAAAAATCGCAGCATCTTGAAATTTTTTTTCTGGGTAGTCAATGGGTAGATCTACAACTTTTGTTAAACTGGCACGTAGGAGATTTTTTTCCTCCGAGAGTTACTTTTTCAAAAAAGTGATGTTTAGTTGCGTCAGCACTATGCAATCCAGACGATTGGCTCCAAACACCGCAATATAAGCGTCCGATTAGGAAATGGATTTGCTAGCTCCAATAAATTTTTCAGGTTAATTGCTCAACTACTGCGAAAGTTACACAAGAAAAACAAAGTGTACGAATACTTTCCGGCGCGACTGTATTTGGTTAAGCAATAAAGTCTGGGCTCGGTTGTTTCCCATTGCTTCAAAGATTTTTCACGGGCGCGGAACGCGTGTGCCGAGATAGAGCGTCACATTTGGATTCAGAACTTTAGATTGTGCCCTGTATGAGCACTTTGAAGCGAGTTTCACTAGAAAAACACGTTTTCCGCCAAAACAGCGCGGCGCCATATCCCACCCACAGGCGTCCTATTGCGAAATCGATGGCACAAGCGTTTTCAGCGTCGAAAGTTACCCCTAGGAGCAAGTTTTGAGATTTTTTTGAGTGTACTTCTAACGCTGGACGGGGTCAGAGCAGCGAGGGGTAGATTTGGCTGTGGAATATTAGCTACGGTAGCCGACGTGGTATTCCAGTTCGTTTGCTGCTCTGGGGATTGCGGGGTACTGTAGGTTGGAGAGGGCAACGGGTGAGGGAGCGACAGGAGCTACTGTAGTCGAAGGGGGTCTGGAAGAGTTATACAGTAGGAGTAGAAATGGAGGGGGAATAGAAGTCAAATAGAGACAGGAAAGGTGAAATATTAGGTCGTGCGAGGGAAACTATACGCTGAATTTGTGTTTCATCAAGTCCTGATAACAGACATGAAGCCTAGAACATCGAGGAAAATTTAAAGTTTGTCTCATTCGTGGTACACCGTCTTTAATTAATCTTCGGTTGTTATACTTGATTATTCCATTAATGTTAGCACTCGTCTGCTTAAGTTGTATTCAACACAGCACAATGGAATTTAAAAAATAATAAAACAATTATATTTTTAACAATATTGGACATGAATTACAATTTTTTTTGCGATTTTTTTCGCATATAACACAAATCTTCACGAAGGGACCTCTCAATTTTCTAAACCAGCTTCATTTGACAGTCTCAATTGTCTTCAAAACCATTCACTGACAGGAAACTGTCAATTTAGTCTTCGGACCTCTCAATCACCATGGGACCTCTTAATCTTTTTCGGACCCATCAGTCAAAATGGGACCTCTTAATTAAAGTGGGACCTCGAAATCATACCCGGACCTCTTAATTTTTTTGGGACCTTGTAATTTTCAAAGGACCTTTTTGTCACCATAGGACCTTTTTATTGGAACAGATTTATTTTCTTATGTTTATTACTGTCATTCTTTACCAAAAAAATTTCTTTGACGACTAAATAAACCGATAATGCTCGCTCACCGACTAGATACGTTCCTACGGAGAACGAGTAAAGAGCCGGCAAAAAGGCTTGAAAGACCAGGCCCCGCACGATTTCCTTGTGAGACGCGCGCGTTTTCTCGCTCATGTGCGTGACATTCGCAGCGAGAGTACGGTACATGGCACGACCGACGATTACGATCACCTGTCGAGAGTATTGATTGAGTCAAGGACGAGGGAGTGTAAGAAATTAGGAGAACGGTGAAAATCGATCTTACCGTATAAGAAGGCATGCATGGAGCGCAAACCCAAACAATTCCGGTGATTGCCGAGGGCTCGAGAACATTGACTACGCCGGTAACTACAAATTCAGAGATCAGCATGACTTTTAGAAGAAGAAAATATTTATAAATTTTCATATATAAGTTTAGGAAAAGACCTAGGCTCTCGATTAACTAACTATGCATGCATTCATTCATCTTTGCATTCATTCATGATCGCGATGTTCATAATATTCAAATCAGAAGATGCTTACTCATAACATCCTTTCCGAATACGTAAGAGCCTCGACTAGCGATTATTCGACGAGCTGTCGTATCACTGAACAGCGAAGACTGAGAGAACCAGTGCTGCAATTTTTTTTTAGAAAATAAAATTAATTAAAATAAACGCTAACAAATATAATGGGTGTCGGCAAGTAGATCAGCACAACCAGAATGACAATGTTGTGAAATTGAGGAGATGGTCGGAGAATCACGTAGTACCTGAAGTCATCGTGACAATTGGAATATGGGCCTGTGTTTCATGCTGCATTTAACTATGTTCATTGAAGATATCGGCAATATCGCATCTCTCGCCAACTGATAAATATCAATAAATATCACATGTATCTTTCATGAATGCGACCCAAGAATTTCGTGTACCTGGTCGTGTACCTACCTAGATCTATTTTGAATTTTATCAATAACCAGACCGGTAACAAAAGGAGTTTAATGTTACTCAAGGCGTGTAACATCACGTGTTATTAGTACTCATTGGTACACAAAGGGATCATACTGTGTGCTGTTTGTGTTTTGTACCTGGTCGTGTACCTGTTGTACCCGGGATCACTCCTAGGAGTGTACCCGGGTACAGGAGGTAAAAATTCTAGAGGATAAACAGTTCCCCATGCCTTATTTAAAAAAAAAGGAACCTGTAAGAGAAGCAGACTGCGAGCATGATACAGTAGTGAGCGTGTCCATGTAACATTATAGAATAAAGATAATAAGCAAAGCGGTAGGAACTGCAGAATTTGTACGTGCTCAACCTCGACTTGCTCTTATTGTAAGTGATATTTACCCGAGTAGACTTGCTGGTCCACTGTACACCACGAACAGGGACGAATCTCGTGGAATAAGTCTAAATGAATACATTTTAGTAATAATCGTTTATTATGATGAGATACGCAACCATTTTGGAAGTGAATGAAGTTATATTCCAAACCTTGTGAACAGAACTCCGGACGTGATACAAGTGGTCGCTTGTAGGAACGTTTGTGAAAAGAGGAGAATCGAATACCCTCTAAATTATAAATTTAAATTTAAACCGAATAAGGCCTGGCAAACTTGAGATTGTAAGGCGTTTTGCGGATTATTATTGCGAGTAGAGCTATATTCACGATAGTCGCAACTGTACACATAGCATAGTGCACTACTGCTATAGGCAGAGGAGCTCCCATTTCTGCAATAATTAGGGAGTATTATTTTAATACAACAAATAAGCAAAGCGTGCCAAAAAAGAGATAATGAACGGCGTTCTGTGCAAAATGAGTGAAACCATCGCCATGTATATACTATGTTGGCACTATGCTTCTGCAATTTGCACTCACTAGCCAGAACGCCGTGAATATGGGCTAGGATAATTCAAGAACCAGCTTCTGTTTTAAGAAACTCGACGGATGAGGAACTCAAGACAAAATAACAGATGAAAATGGGGGGAGATAAATGTCGACTTGAGAAAATTGACATGTTCTGAAAAAAAATACTGTTGTACTTGTGTATCGCCTAAGTTATGGTACGATAACAAATTAGAATTGAACTATTGAATGGACCACGAACGTGAGTATTACTGAATCACTGCGATCTGCATTTCAATTTGTTAATCCTCTGAAACGCAAAAGCGACGACCACTCGGAAACACTTTATGAAAAAGGTCGCGCAGTCGTCAGACTAGAGAATCTCACAATAACTGAAAGCATAAATATCTCTCGATTCGTGTGAGTCAAGGAAAATTTATGGTTATACGGAAATTATCTACAGGACACTGATAATCTCGTGTGAGAAGCGGTGAGGGATCTGAGAACACGAACGGGTAAACAACGAAGATCTAAGAGAACTCACTCGAATTCGATCTGCGAACATGTGATTATCGAGAGGGAAAACAAAGTAGGAAAATTATGAATAACCTAAATTCGCAGAAAAAAAGGAGGATTTATGAACAGTAGCGCTGTGCTGCGGTGCAAAGCAGGCATACGAATAATTCCAAAGAGCGAGCGCCATTGAACATTCCACTAAAGCCATTTTTCATAGCGCAAACTTGATAGGGGAACATTTTTCTAAGGTTTAATTTCTTAGAGATTCGATAGAACTGTTGAAGAAACGTGTTCTAAGAATCGAATCATTGGAGAAGCGTTCTCCTAGCAAATTTGCGCTCTGTGCATGACGTGTGAATGTGCACATGACTATTAAAAAGAGAAAAAAAATTCCCTATAAATTCATTTTGTCCCCCCCCCCAAATTTTATGGGATTTTACAAAGCATTTCCGAAACTAACTGTCGGCAAATACATTTGTGATACTGCGAACCTACGCAAACATGGTTCAATACTAATTGCGATCTTGTTGAAAAACGGACGTCATGAAGTTATGTGACGGTAACTGCTCCAGATGATCAGTCCCCTATTCACTTTATTCCTTGTTTTTTTCCAGATGATAGAAGTGCTATGCCTCTGATCAGTGATGTGATTACCGTAGAAACGAGTCTAGCTCAACATTTCATTCGTTAACATCTACAGTAAATTATCCACAATTACCAAATAGATGTATACAATAGCCATGTTTTGTATTGTAAATGGTATTTATTTAAATGATAATCGATATGCATCATAGTTAGCTCAAGCGAATTATTTTTCAGTGCCGAACACTTTATCATTACGCTACGAGAATCAACGGCTCTCAATACATTAGACTACAGAGACGAATAATAAGTTGATATTGATTGGAGGGAATCCCTTAGATTGATTTGATTGGAGTAACGTCGACCTCGAGATAAGGAAGACCTAAAATTATTATTTTGAAAAATGAAAACACTTATCGATTAACCATTCTTGGAGAATCCGCGTTTGTAGGAGATCGAAAAGTCGTGACGACCCATTTTCTAAAGATGTTGAATTGTAGATTTCGAAAATTCAATTCAAACAAACCGTGAATTTGTCCTGAATCTTCTTAATCGTCTGATCGATAATCCAGTTTTCTCTATCTCCCATTCGATTGTGAGGAGTAGAAAGTTCGGGAATTCCTTCGGGTTGTTTCTCCAGTTGGCGAAGTTCCCATTCTTTAATTATGTTAATTATTTTTAATTAATATTTATTTATTAATTTTTTTCTCCAATCCTCCTCACATTCAATTCTCTGAGTCGGTCTTTCCGTTCCAACGAGAGTAGTCAATGTTGCCTGTCGAGCTTGGCCAATGATGGGATGACGAACCTTAATTAATTAAGTAATTAATAATTAACAATTAATTACCCTCACCATCTTTCCCGTGTTGATCTCGCTGTCTTTGATGAGAACGACGGATTCGAATGAATTTGTGCCAGTAGACTGTTGGTATCTGAAAAGGGAAAATCAATAATTGATAAAGAGAATTAATCAAATAATCAATCGATAACTGACGTTTGTTCGATGTCGCAATCATAGACTTTGATATCTTCTCCCACGAGAACACAGCGATTCTCGATAATGCCTCCTTCTACAATTATCGATTGATTGGTAATAGAAAAGTACGGTAATACCTGAAGATGGTGGGGATCGATTGCGTGCGGCGTAGTTGATCTCGGGCACTGCAATCTCAGGGTGTTACCGTAATCCAAAGAATACAGTAGACTTGCTAAACTTACTGGGACAGAGATCTCCCAGTGCCACCATTTCTCTTTCTCGATCATTCTTGTTGAAATCGAGGCGAGGAGTGGAAGCAAAAGAACCGGCGTATGAACTGGCTGGAATTGATTGGATTACTGTAGGGATACAGTAGGGGTACGATAAGGGTTTGGTAGGATATGGTGAGGGTACGGAAGAGTACGGTAAGGAACTGCAGGGGACGGTAGGGGACAGTAGGAGACGGTAGAGGACGATGGGGGACGGTAGGGATGCGGTGGATGGGGGAGGCAGGGGTACGACAAAGTTACCGTATCAATAGAGCTGGGGCAGGATGGAAGATGATAGGGCAGGAGTACGGTAGGCCATGACGTTATGGAATATCGAATATGGAAGGGTAGCGTAGGTACGGTAGGTGAAGTATACGGTAGTGGTGCGGCATGGCAGTACGACAGGGCTACTGTATATGAGCTGTTAGGGTACGGTAGCTCTTCCTATGAGTTGGGATATTGTATCTCTTCCTCACCGGGACTACCGAAGATGGAGCTGAATGACTTGGAGAAACTGGAGATTTTATTGAGAGCATTTGAAGCAGCAGAAGAAGTTGCAGATTGGATCGTTCCCTTGAGATCAGTCGGTGAAGCAGAAACTGAAATAAAGTCAGTTGATGGAGTACGGAAAGAAAATCAGTTATCGATCGATTTTGTTGAGGGCATTTATCAACTCACCGTTCGTTTCTGACGTGGAAGAAGTGATGTTTGAGGCGACATCGGATACTGTAATTACATCATCACTACTTCATTTCTGCAGCAACTCTCACCTGAATTTGCAGCAGCTACGACTCCACTGCTAACAGCACTCACGACCGGTGCAGCCATATCCATAGCATCCTTGGATACAGACTGGGCTGCAACAGATTACGTCACTGCTATGCAAGTAGTTATTATGACGTCACTCACCCTTCTTCACATTCTCCTGCACACTGTGAGTGACTGCGGCGGCGGTCTCGGAAGCAGCCTGCAATCAATCAATAACTACCGTAACTACAACATCCCTCTGGGATCTACAGTACCTTGGAAGCGTCGGTGATTTTCTGCTTGGCCACTGAGGCGGTTTCCATGATGGCTGTGGTGGTCTCCGAGATCGATTTGGAAGCAGCAGAGACTGAAGAGACCAATATCGGTTATCGATTGAACCACCGTACCCTTCTCTCACTCAGTTATCGTTCGATCTACCGTACCCTTCTCAGAAACAGCATTTGCAGTGTCACTGGCTGCCTTGATTGCATCCGATGTTTTCTGTTTTGCGACGACAGCAGAATCGATTGCAACTTTCGAAGCGTCGGAGACTAAAAAGACAAAGGATCAGAGATCAAAGATCAAAACAGAGATCAAAGATAATCTCTCACCCTTCTGTGAGACGTCACTCAACGTTGCTCCAACCGCCATTGCAGTTTCGGAAGCTGCTCGAGAGGCCTTGTTCACTGGAAAGAGCAGTTGATCTTTGGTCTTCTGGAATTGATCTTTGATCTCACCCGTATCCACAGCATTCTTCGATGCACTCACAGCCGCAACAGAGAGATCAGAGACCGATTTTGAGGCCTGCCAATAACCGATTACTGGGGTACGGTAGGCTGTAGGTTACGGTAGACGTTTGCGGATTAAGTAAGTACGCTAGTGGATACGTTACTTTCATACAGTAACTCACTCACAGTTGAGAAGGCCAGCGAGAGTTCGGAGAATGATGGAATCACACTTCTCACGTTGTTGACCATGTTGTTGACCGTAGTTGACTCGCTGAAAATATCTCAGTTCACGACTGCTTTGAAATGAAATCAGTTGTCGATCGACTACCGCAATAAGGACAATGCCGTACACGTTGTTCTCGAATTCCTCTTCAGTCTTGTCGTTTCGCATTCCAAGAGAGATTCCGGCAGTGAGCACTTTGGGGAAGAACGGACGCTGAAATACGGTAATCAATATCTACAGTAATCCCATCTACCGTAATCTCACTCACACTCTTTCTCTTCCCGTTTTGGCGGGGGAAGGAGTGCCGATTTGCTGGTCGGGGCCGATTGCTGCATCTGCTGCAGCTACTGCAGTAGTCGTAGAAGAGGCCGGACTAACGACTACAGTACCCGAATCCATAGCAGTCGCGGGAGTCAAGGGGACGGCACCCTGCAAGAATACGGTATCAGTCAGTTTGTGAATAGCACTACCACACTCTATCAATTCTGGAGGTGTTGATAGAGTGTGGTAGTGTCGAAATGGATTAACGGTATCGAAATGGATTACAGTAACCTGTGCGGTGGTCGTCGAGGATACGGTAGATACGGTATCGGCGGGTGTTGTGGCAGTATTGATCGATGAGCTCAGTGGTGTAGCAGCTGTTTGAGTTGAAGGAGGAGGAGGGTCAGAGGACATTTGGAGAGGGAAGAAACCGCACGAAATGAAAGACGAGGAAAGGAGTGAGGGGAGGAGAAGAGGAGCAGAGTGGAGAGGAGAAAGAGAAGATATGCAGAGTACGGATAAAGAACGTTCAACATAGAGTGAATCGATAGTAGAAATTGTTTATTCAAATACTGATTATCGTGAATCATTCCGATTTGCTCTTGGTAACTGTAATGGGAGAAGTGACAATACGAACAAGAATGTGATAAGCGATTAACAAAACGACGATAGATGTCATAAATGTAATAAGTATGATATCAAGATTATTGTATTCGATCCAATTCATATCGTAAGATTGTGGTCGAAGAGCCGGCGAAGGACCAAATTCAGCTGCGAATTCGACGGTTCTGGAATTTTACGGTTGCAAATCTTGGAAACAGTTCGAATTTCTGTACTTGATCAACAGTTCCTTAGACGAAAACGGTTTGTTGGCAATCTTCGCGGCGAGTTTTCGCGCGTTTTCACCGTATCTGCATGCAAATGATTATTTTTTCAAGTTTTTTTTTAATTAAAAAAAATGCAGCTCACGTCTCATTAGTCAGTAGATCTTCAATTGCCGCAGCAAACTTGTCAGTGTCGACCAACTGGAATTTGCTGAACATCTGAAAATGAAATTTACGAATAAATTTTGAAAATAAATTTTTATAGGGCTGACTCATAAGTTTTGCACGATTTGGGTTGTGAACTTCGGTCTCTCCGATTTCCGTGATGTCAAATGGACAGCCCCTGTGGTCAGGGTATGTTGGGGCGGGAACACATTATAACAACATCCAACATCAGGATGATTATACTCTATCTGAATGCTAGAGATTTAATAAGAAACATGTTTTGAGAAAATATTAAGAAAATGACAATTTTTTCTCTCATAGATTGTTTTTATCAAAAGTTCTACCTAGAATATATTCGAGTGTTTGAAGTCTTCTTTCAAATTATGGCAAGATCAGACAGCTGCATTGCTTATTCCAGAAGTTCTGTTTCCCCAACATAGAGTACTCCTCGAAAAATAGTGGCTGTATGAATTCAAATGATGCTTCTCAATGTGAAGCTATCGAGATCCCATATCGTCCGTTATATTCATTGACACTTTGACTTCAGTGGACAGTGGTTCGTTTGAGGTACGAATGTCGTATAATTTTCGTACTTACAAAAAACGGAAAAAGCGGAAATGTGCTAAATTTCGCTAAAATTACGTATTTTGGTCCTTCGTTTGATGATGTGCCCTATCCAAGTATGGGGAAATCAACCAATACCCTGTTTATCAGTTACACTAGTAGACATTCTCTGTAGAATGAGCTAATCAGAGGATCAATAGAGGCTTCACCAAATTCGTGGCATTTCGTGAAGCCTGATTTTCGATCGTCTATTTCTAGCATTTTATGGCGTCCAACGCATCTCAGCAATAGGATCAGTAGAAGTTCCTCCACTACTAGGAAATTGAAATGTCTGTCTGTTGGTATGTTTTTTTTTCCTTCCGCGTGACGGACTTTTTTTCTGAATAACTTTCTTCAAACTTGAGCAATCTTCTCAGATCCTTTTGCATATGATAGCCCATCACGAAACACATCGATTTTTATATTTGAAAAATCGATAATTTCATGGCCAAGTCGGTAGCGAGCTCGAATTCAAATCCGAGGGTCGCAGGTTCGATCCCCGCCGGTGCATAGTCTTTTGCCGCATTTTTTCCAAGTGTCAAATGTGGCCCAAACCCATTTTTGAGTAACGAGATTCACATTTGAGCATCTTTTGCCGATTTTTGAAGTGAAATATCGATTGATTTCACTTGATTTCACGCGATTTCATGAAATTTTCGCACATTTCGTTCCAAATCATTCCTCATGCCGGCAATCTCGCAGGAATGGAGTTAGAACGAGAGTGAAAGGAAAATTGAGAGTGACTCTCTCATTTTGGCACACTCTCTCGCCCCTGACCCCTTTCTGGAGGCCGGAATCATGCATCCGGAAGCTTCCTAATAAATCGCTTCAAAATCGCTCTATCTTCTCGGATCCTTTTGCATACGACAACAGACCAAAATCCCTTTAAAATTTTGCAATATTTAATTGACCAAATCCATAGCCAAGTGGGTTACGAGCTTGACTTACAATCCGAGACCCCCAGGTTCGAACCCCGCCGCGGGCAAAACGTTTGCCGCATTTTTCGCAAGTGTCAAATGCCCTTCTAGCACGTTCTTCAGTAAGGTGAAACACGTTTTCACCTGTTTTGCCGAGTTTTAACATGGAAAATCGAAAATTGGGGGATCACAGGAAAAGTGTTTTGCGATGTCGGAAACGTGTCTAACACGTTTTAACGTGAAAAATTGAAAATTTCGTAAAGTTTCCAAATGATCCGGCGAGCGTAGGGAATCATTGGAAAAGTGTTTTGCGATGCCACAAACGTGTTCGAAGACGCCATGGAAATCAACACACGGTATCCTGCGTTTCCGTTGAGAAAGGCTCGTGAGGCTGACAGCGATCGAAAAAAGTTGCCACGGAGCCACGAAGTGGCGTAGTGGCAACTTTTTTCGATCGCACTCAGCCTCACGAGCCTTTTGCAACGGAATAAGCCAGTACCTCTTTCTAGAGATTAACATTCCCCAACATACTAAGCTCCCCCTGGACCGATCGTGGAGCCGGCTACTGAGTTCTCCTCCCTGGACCGAGCCTACAGCAAGCTTCCAAGGTTCCCCTGAACCGTACCTGAAGAAGGCTACCGAGGCCCCCCTGAACCGTACCTGAAAAAGGCTACCGAGGTCCCCTGGACCGAATCTTAAGTATGTTACTTAGCTCCCCCTGGACCGTACCTGGAGCCAGTTACTGACCTCCCCCTGGACCGAACCTGCACCCGGAACTATGCATAGAGCGTAGTGTACGCATAGAGCGTAGTGTATTTAACCTCAATACATCCCGGCTAGTTAAATGAACAACACGTTTGAAATACCTATGGAATGTATGAGAAATGATGGTGGTATGGGAATTCATTACTCATTGGGAACGCCACAGACCCGAATGTTGTCAATCTTGAGATATGCCGCAAGTAAATTACATTGTTGATGTAGAATTTCTGACTAGCCCAATGAGGTAGCACGATGCTTGCAGTGCCTTTGCATTCAACTGAGATCACCCTCCATAATTATAACTTGACGGAATGGCATCTCGATCCGCTGGTGATATGCAAGCCATTGAAAGAATCTGTTCGATAAGGACTCTGACAAATTTCCGACCTTCTCTCTTTCGTCAATGTGGGAAATGATCAATATGGTAGTGGGCAATGAAAAGTCGAAGACTCACTACAAATAATTATACTATACAAATATTGCCTGCTAAGTTGTAATGAGAATGTTAACAATTTTTTCTGAAATCTCGAATTCGTGCAAAACTTATGAGTCAGCCTGATAAATAATAAATAAATACCTTTCCAAGACCGTTGCGCTCCAGCAATGCGGCGTTACGCGGTTGATCGGTGAAAATCGGGACGAAGAGACCTGAAGTGACGTTTTGTTGTTATAAACTTGATTAAGTCCTAATTTATTATGTTATGAATTTACAAATCTCACCAGGTTTTCCCTTGAGCACAAATTCCTGAGTCGATGCTTGCCCTCCATGGGTGATAAACGCAGTAAGTCTGTCGTCCGACAGTAAATCGTTCTGCGGAATCCACTTGGAAAGATGCAGATTGGGCGCAATCGAAGCTGCTTCCTGCATTTGAAATATTTCAGGAGTAGTTTTAAGTGAGTGCTACAAGTGATCTAGAAATCGAGTAGAATTACTGTTTCAAAAGATCTGACTAAATTATTGAAAAAAGTGTACCTTCGCAAACGCGTCCTCAGTTGTTTCGTACTTCCAGATGAAAGTGACATTGGGAAAGCGAGAGAACGCCTGTCGATTATAATTTATTATAATTTAAAAAGTGGTGGACACTTATATCGAACAGTCATATATTGAGAAAAAAATACTATTTTGTGGTATGCTGAGTTTCACAAAGGAAGAAAAGTCATTTTAAACGTATCACTGTCAGTTCTCATGCTCCTCATTTACAAAAAAATCCAACATTTGTTATCGATTTCTTCACGTCCATGGGAATTCGATGCGTCACTACTACAGCTCCGAATGAGACGAGAACAGCCTTTGGTCGAAGTGAAAGAAGATGATCGAAGACCTGCGAAATAATTAAATTCGTAAACTTTTAACGAGAAATACTAGTAAATTGATCTTTTCGCTTTTTTCAAATAATTTATTGTTTTAATTGCTTCCAAATCCTTTTCATATCTAACCTCATCTAATTTCTTCGCTGGTCGAGCTCCGATTCCTCCCACATAAACAATTCTGCTGAGCGTTGGATGGGCGAAATCAATTAACGGCTCGGAGTAAATCAAAGTGTAGGCAGCATGCGAAGAGATTTCCTGAACATTTTTCTAACTGAAAAATAAAAAGAGTAAAACCACCTCCAAACTGGGATAGTCCGGACCGAACTTGGCTCTGAATAGATCCTCAATCTGAAATCGATAATTATTCGTTACTCAGATTCTGTGAAAGAAATATGTTCTTCATTACCCTATATCTGCTGGAATGGAAGAATTTGTAGTAGATCATCTCTGAGTAAATGTTCTTTAATCGACTCCACATTGAATGCACATCAAGGTGGGATATGGTGGGACCCAAAATGCAACAATATCAAGATGTACAGGAAAAAAATCTGTAATGCAATTCAATCGATGTACAGTACACGAGGATATATTCCTTGGAGAACGGTTCTCCGAGGTTTTGTTTCTTATACAACAGTCCTCCAACCTCCTCATTCCACACACTCTCTGGTTTCGTTGAGTGCTGTGCTTCGGTTTGAGAGAGCGCTTGGAATGGAGATTGGATAACCGTCTTCTAAGAAGCGAAACCTTGGAGACCCGTTCTACTAGCGAAGTTGTGCCCAGTGTACACTAACTCGGATTGTAGCTCATTGCTCCTGGCAATCCGAACTCTTCATTCATCCATGCCATCGGTGCAGAAGCAGCAGTGTTGATAAGAGATTTGGGCTTGATGAGATAGGAAAGACCTGAGCATAACAATGAGAAAAGGGTTTGAGAAATGCATTTTCAATTCTCGTTGTTATAATAGATTTATTTCGTCTAGAACGAAAGGCAAGTTCCGTTTTGAAAACAACATAAGCATCATAACTGTCTCACCAATGCCGCACATGTCAAAGTTCTCCGCAATGTACACGTCGTATTTCTCTGCTCGCAATCTCTCAATCAAATCCTCTTCCTTCAATAATCCCTCACATTGTGAAGCGAAACGATCGCCATACGGAGTGCCGACCTGTTGTAGTCGACATTTCCATTTATAAAATATATCCAAAATACCAAACACGTTCTGTTGATGAAAAAATATAGAGTGAGAGCACGACAACAAAAGAATCAGATATAAAACATCCCGCACTATCAATTTGAAATGAATGTAAAATATTCTGAGAAAAAGAACTAACGAAAAAGGGCGTAATGAAGTCGAAAGAATTCGACTCGAACCAGTTTGTAGAGTCCGAGTTGAGAAAAGCCGTGCGCTGCAACAAATCCAAATGATTCCAAAACCACAGGAATCAGTGGAAGAGAGTGTGCAAAAGTGAGAGAGTCCCTCTAAATTTCATACACTCTTTCCCCCCCCCCCTTTCTGTGTGGTTGACCACATGTGTTTCAGAAAAGTAAATTACTTTAATTGAATTTTATAATAAGTTAAACCAAACCATTTTTGTCTCTTCAGACTGATTCACATGGATAATTCGCGATTTATCCGTATTATCTTTGAAGGAAGGGTCGATAATTGGGATAAGCGAGGTCTGAGAATAGTTTATTGATTGGTACACAATCCGCTACGATTAACACCGGTTTCAATTTTTGAAACATTGATCCACATTTGACATTTTAAAACATTTTAAAATTTAAAAAAAATTCACATTTTGACATTTTAATACATTGGTCCACATTTGAAGCATAAGAAGTATGATCATCGAGTTGGACTCGGGGTGATCCTTTCATCTATGGGCATTCACCAACATTTTGGTACCACTCACCACATTATGTCCAGCATCCACAAGCAAATCTGCGATAGTTCCCATGAAATGACCATTCGACCGGCCAAACTTTGAGTTGTACACGAGAATCTTGTAGGACGCCGCTGGGCAAAGAAGGATTGCAAAAATTACGAGAGGAAGCGTTGATTTCATCTCGCACTTTCCTCAATTTCGATTAATCATTATACGAAAATAAAAGCAAATAATTTGTGGACGGAAGGAAACATTTCAATGAACGTATTTTTAAACTCTCTTGCACTTCTGCAGCCAATGCGAGTAAATGGGCAACCCAATCGAAGCAGATAACTCAAGAAGCGACGATGGAATCTCTATACATGGCCGCTTTAGGTAAACGTGTCACGAATTTCCTCATTTATTTGCGACGAGATCAATTCGTGTGAGGAATTCATGTACGCTTTGGTTGATTTTGAAAGAGAGTGCTTGCAAGCGTCAGAGGGGGAAAAGTCTAACGTCTCCAGAAGTCTACCACGAGCGACCACTTTAAAAGTCTAAAAATGCCCCTCCCTAAAACCAAAAGGATTAGACTTAAAAAAACGTTTCTCGCCAGCCAAGACCTCTGGAGTCGTAGACGTATTTTCCCGTGAGAATGATAGCCAGCACAATATAGGCGTATTTAGTCAAAAGTGATAAGAATTATCATCGGATGCTTCCATAAGTACAGGCGAGTGTGCAGGAAAAGGCATTCGTTGTGCATCGATACGTATTTTTTGGTCAAATAAAGGCATGTCATAGGCATGTCATGTATTTTTCTAGCCCATCGCTCCACGTCAGTGATTCCAAATCAGTTTTGTAAATAGAGGGAAGCAAGAGTGAATCACAACTCACCATTTCTCTACCCGGTCGGATCTCCAGAAAGGGATCGGGATCGAGACGGTAGGCAATAGTGAGAAGTATTCTTTTACTTTCCCATACTTTCTGGTTCCTAACCCCTTTCTGGAAGTTCGCAACAATTTTAAACACAAGGGCAATTTCAGGCACGAGTCATCTCCGCTCTTTCCTGCTCCTTGAAATCATTGCAATTTTTTGTTAGAAAAAAAATCCTGAATTTCCATTGATTGAAGGAGTAGAAGTAATTCGTGGTCGGAGAAATCTAATTTCCTTCGGATGTTATATACGCAATGAATAGTGTTGCTTATTTCTTCACCAAGCAATATTTAAGAAATTGTGTTAGTTTTCCGACGACTTCATTTCGCAATTATCTACAAATTCACACACAGTTAGTCGTTTCGCATTGATTTGTTTTAGTTGTTTGGCGACGATTTTGTTCCGTCCTTTCTCTTCATCTTCAATTCTATCGTGCATCCTCCTGTGATCCCACTCGATCAGCAATCCACACTGAGAATTCGCCCAGGAAGACGGGCGATCGGGCCGGGTCCGTCGGTTCGTCACCTGTAATTATCATAATTAACATAATTAGTGATTTCATAGTGATGGCGCAATCTCACCGATAGGCCCGACGCGAGATTCAGATTGTTCACGTCCGCTTCGTCCCACAATGATCTGGTCCACGTGGCCGAGCACCTCAGGTAGAGCGGATTGCATAGGCATGACGTAACATGTAACTTGAGTTTCCGGCACTACAGCAGCGTTTGGCAGCCTCGAGTGAAGACCAGAAATAAGGAAGGGAATTGCAGAAATGACTCAAGATTGGCTTGTTCCAAACACTGCAGCAGCGCCGAGTTGCCTAGTGATGAAGCAAAGGACCAGAAACTTCTTCTCCGGAAAGCGGTACTGGGAGAAGGCAGCTTGCATCGAGCCCTTACAATTAGACACGCTGCAAATATCAAAGATCAATTATGAGCAACCAGAGATCAAAGATCACTTGGGCGATCCGTTGGCCGGCGTCTTCATGTCATGCGGACTACGATCTACCGTAGTTACTGTACTTTGCCTAACTTCTTGCCATAGCCGAGCAGCAACAACGGCGTTATCAGCAGTTTCAGTTAATGCAAATCGACATTTGTTTTCGACTGTGATCAAATTACTTCTAGATGTCTGCAGACGTCTGTCAAACAACTCAAATCCAAGTCCACGTTTAGGAGTAAATGATTTATTCATTACTTCAATTAACGATCGCATAATTCTCTAAGATTATCACCGACAAAAATGCACGCAAAGCACAACGTTTTCTCACTGGAAATTTCATGGAGGGTAAGAATTGAAAGTGTGGAGTTTACCGAGGGCGAAGAATTGGACAAAGCAACGGCACGGTTATTGGCACTGGTTTGCTTTACCGGGCCAGGCAATAGAGTGGCCGCTAGATGCACACTTTGAGATGATCAATGAGATACTCACTCTATCAGAACTTGGTGCCTGGTTCGTTAAAGTAAACCAGTGTCCGGTTATTTCGGAGACATACTATGTATTTACTTTTGATTTGCGCTATTAGCTTGGTCGGGTGAGGTAAGAAAACAGAGAATCACGTGTTAGATAAAATGTGAGTGAGAAAAAAAAACAGGGCAAACCCGCAGTGAAAATCATCAGAAAATGAGGGTCGCTACAAAATTGTTTCGAGATCAGATCAAATCAGGTCGTCTGGGGCAGAAATCGCGAGTATTTGTGATCGAATCACTGGGAGATAACATATTTCAGACTAGCAAAAGCATTGGTGGTGCTGGGCGGGCATTGGACCTGAGGGGGTGCGCGACGTGCGAGGCGGGTGCGGTTGCCAGTCGGCTAACAGGAGCAGGAGGAGCTGCCGTCGCCGGTGAGATCAGCTTCCGAGAGGCAGATTGACTGGGCACGTTGAGATCCCGTCTTGATTCCCTCCCAGCCATCCATCGTCCTGATAATCAACGAAGTTTAAACAATATTAATTTCATTTTAATATAGTTCGAATACTAGTAAAAATGAGAGATGCAGGCCGCTAAATACTTTAGATAAGTAGGTTCAGATATCAGTATGTTTCGCTGCAACTTGACTATCATGGCGAAATAACAAATGCCGCTTGGTAGATCTACGTTTCACCGGATTCATGTAAGCAATTGTTGAAACAACGACGTCAATTCAGCAAAGATACTAAACTCTAATAAGATAAACTATCTACAATATCCAATAAAATATTTTGTGTAACTGTATGCAAAAGTCTATGTTTACTAGTCAGGAGAAGAACGAACTAAATCAAAATGCATAAAATGGCTGTCATTGTTTCGGCCCTACGGTCTAGAAACTGACCGCTTCCCTGGGGGCGGGCCTCATCAGTAGACAAGCCCCATATATTAAGTGAAAATGTTCTTATAGAAAATAATTACTAGTCAACTATAATATCAATCAATAACTCACTTGAGTGCGCCCGTCTCCAATCGACTGTTGACCTCGTGCGCGACGGTCATGAATGTATCGAGCACGTTGTCGCCTCAAATTGATAACTTTAATTATTTTAATTAAATTTAAGTATTTAAAAGAATAAAATCCATATTTATATTCTTTAGAAATACAATATTCATTAGAAAAAAAACTAGCTAAACCGTCTATCGTTATTCCCGTTGCAAATTCAAGGATTGCACAACTAGAAAACCATAAACAGATCAAAGATCAGTCTAATTAAATAAATGGCTGTGTTAGTATTCTAGCTCTGCGGTTTCGGCGCTGACCGCCTAAAGAAGAAAGATCAAAGATCAAACTGACCAGTGATGGCTGAGGTCTCGAGGAACTTCATCTTGTGGTGCTTCGCGAGGTACTCTCCCTCCTCGTATTGCACCTGCAATTAACAATAACTAATTAATAATGAATAAGAAGAAGCTCATACTCGAACTACTCATTCGATGGACAACATGCCTACTCAGTGTTTCACAACCACTAAAAGTTGTACCAACGGATATACACTTCTACTTCCTTGCTAAATTAGTGTTTCACCAATGCGCTAAGGGTGAAACCTTGACATGAATTTTGTTCTGATAGCCTTTCAGAAGGAAGTGATTGTATACTTTAAAATAAGAAGAAAACAGTATCTGACACATCTTATTTATAAAGTAATACACTAACATTTTCGTCCAAAATGTCACGAAATATCGTACAAAGTACCAATTGTTACCTGTCTCTCAGCGTCTCTGTCCGCTTTGTGTCCTACTAGGAGGAAGACGCACTGGCCCGGATAGGGACCACCAACGTTCGCCTCTGCCTCACGCAGCCACCCAGGAACGTGTTCGAATGAGGCACTGAGAATATAATTACAATTACAACGATTTATTCCGCTAGGGCTAAGGATTTGGTGTGATTTCGTCGTAGATTGAATACGGTAATGAGACTGTGGTAGTGAATACGATAAACACTTTCGTTATCCGTATTCTGGCTGACAATTTTGTTCCTCGAAAAAAGCGTTAACGGTCTCGAAAAAACGGTCTCATGGAACTATTGTGATCCGGAGTGCAATCTCTATCATTTACGCCGCCCATAAATTACAATAACATTATTACTAGGAACAAGGAATCGCCAGGAGAAAATGACCACAGATTACAAAGTACCGTAATCTAACGGTCCAATATATCCTACCTTGTGCTTTACAGAGCGAAAAAGTGTTCTACCGTGTATTTTTGTCCCTAATTAGTAACAAAAGTGTACTACCACATAGTTTTCAACCGCATGTATCGTCCTACCATGTGTTTTAGAAGTTCCTCGGTATGGGTATTTATTCTATGAAAATGACGTCATTATTGATGGTCTTACGTACCGGCTTGTTATGTCGTAAACGACGATGACTCCGACGGAGTTACGGTAGTATGAGCGGGTGATCGATCTGCAATAGAAGGGCAAATAAACGAATTAGTATCGATTGAATTATATGTTGTATTCGTCCATTCTGTACATGTTTGCGCACCATTGCAGCGTACGACACATAAATAAGTATTCTTACGAACGAAATGGCACTATGATGAAAGATCATAAGGCGATATTCTATTTATCTTTTAGCTTCTACTCCTACAATTTTACGTTGAATCAGGGTTTTTTTTTCAGAACAAAAACGGTATGTAAGGACATGAACGTAGGGACTGAATATTCAGTCGTTCCCAACGATTTCGCCACAGTTTGAACCAGCAAAACGAGTCTCCCTCGTGTGTAAACAACAAGTGCAGCTGAACTACTAGAGCACAAAGAGCGGTCTCAAAATAAATCGATATTTAAATAAACTAAATAAATTAAAATGAATACCTGAACTTCTCCTGTCCAGCAGTATCCCACAACTGGAGTTTCACTCGCAGTCCAGGTCGCAATTCGATCATTCGAGCGTAGAAATCGACGCCGACCTGCAAATCGCAGTCATTTCACCCGTGATTGATAGGATCTCCTCTGCATTTCTCCTATTCCTCTCCTATCACTCATACTTTGTCACTACGCGGCAATAACGAGTAGACAAACAACTGAGAGAGAATTGCCTGCTAACGATGCTGTCTATTTGACTTTTATATATGCATTCTCTCTGCGGAATGTTGCAGGTTGTTCAATGTGTGCTCATCGACTACCGCCTAAGCGGATAGGCTCGCTTTCAAAGAGGCAAACACGACGCAAACATGGACCTCGACTAGACACGAATCGCCCAGGAATGCGATTATATACGCAAATTTCAGTTATTCAGTGCTCATGGGTATAGGTATGGCAAACTGGGGCTTAGCTATTTCAGCTAGAAGTCAGAAATCAGTTATAAAGAAGCGCTTGTTCAGCTCAATACAGCTGTAGTAGCGTTGCTTTCTAGCTACTTTCTGCTGAAGTGGCTATGCCCCATGCCTGCCGTAGCTATACCCCCACGAGCACCGAGTTTGTTTAAGGGGAAAAGAGGAAAACTCACAGTGGGATCGCTCATTTCTGCCATTCTTCCCTCTGTAAAGTACTTGAGGAGACTCGATTTGCCGACGGTAGAGTCGCCAATCAATATGAGCCGGTACTGATAGTGGAAGAGCGGGCCGAAATCGTCGCCAATCATGCTGAACTGCATGTTATTCGCCATTGCACGAGCGACGATATTGAGTGGATGATGAAAGTGAGGACTCGAGTCGGTTGGCCTGGAGAGAGATGAGGAAATCAGCTGATACGCGAGGCAGTCGTACGCGCGTGAGAAGCGCGAGCGCGAACAACAGGCGGCAATCGACACGAGAAGATGAGAAACGGGAGGGCGAATAGAGAGCAGAAAATTGGCGAGATAGCAAAGTTGCCCCAGAGAGACCACGGGACATCCCGATAATACCGTATTCCGAACGAAATTCATGAACTCTCGGAGGGATTTCCCTGAAATCTATTTATCTAGTACTGTTTCTTCTTATTTTTCGTCACTTTCAAAGGAAAGCTTCGTTTTTAATTAAATTAGTATGTTTACCGATCGATTTTCACTATTTATCCCTCATGACGCTATTCAGCTAGGAGCCAACCAATCGTTCCGTCTCGTCACATTTCAATATCATTATTTTTGTCGGTGTTTTGTCGCGTAAAACGAATTTCTTCACTCTTTCACCTTTCACAATCCCTTCCTTCCAACACTTCGTTTTCCCTGCTTATAAGCGCTTTTTCCTGTTATATTACTCGTGTCGAGGTGCTAACTGATTGCTCCACATCCAGGCGGGTTCACCATGTCGGTCGGGTTCGCGGAGCGCAATCGTGTCGCGGTTCTTGCCGGCGTCTTTATCACGTTCGGCTCGGCGCTGGCCGTCCTCTACCTCAACATTCCCGAGTTGGCGGAGGACGAGCGTGCGCACTTCAAGTACCCGCGCAACCTCGAGGACGCGAAGCTGCTCGGCCGACTGCTCTCTCGCTACAAGGAGGCGCACTACACGACCGTACTCCTCGGTGTCGCCCTCACCTACATCGTGCTGCAGTCGTTCGCCATTCCCGGTTCCATCTTCCTCACGATCCTGGCCGGCTACCTCTTCCCCTTCCCTCTAGCCCTCGGCCTAGTGTGCGGTTGCTCCGCGGCCGGTGCCTTCATCTGCTATCTGCTATCGTCACTCATCGGACGACGATTTATCCTCGAGCGTTTCCCCGAACGCGTCAAATTCTTCCGCGCCGAGGTGGCGAAGCACAGTGAGAACATGCTGAACTACATAATCTTCCTGCGAGTGACGCCCCTCCTTCCCAACTGGTTCATCAACATCACGTCGCCAGTGTTGGACGTGGATGCGTCGGCCTTCTTCTGGGGAACTTTCCTTGGGGTCGCCCCGCCCTCCTTCCTGTTCATCCAAGCAGGCACGACCCTGGAGCAGATGACCCACACGAATGTCGCCTGGTCATGGAGCAGTGTCGCCCTTATCCTCTTCTTCGCCATTGTTTCCCTCCTTCCCGTCCTATGGAACCGCAAAAAGACCCAGGAACCCAAAGCCAAAACGAACTAGTCAATTTATTGTGATTCACACTTGTACAAACGATTGTTTTCTGTGATGATGACCCCCCGGCTCACTTGACTGTATCGATGCGATCTCGCCGCCAATAATTGTTGTTTCGCTGTGCCGATTTGCTTTGTGAACTTGTAAATACAGTGATAATGTAATAAACATTTTAAAGGTATGCAATGATGCGATCGATCGCCGGCCAGAGACGAGCACTGCATGTGGTCGGAGGAGCGGGCAGAACGAGGCTCAGGTGGGGAATGACGGGGTCATAGTCTAATAGCAACCGAGAGAAGCAATTAATGGATGTTCGTATATAGAAAACATCGGCTCGTGTTAATATTGGAAGTCATGATAATATTTCTGTTTTTTTCCTGTCCGAAAAAAGTCCAATCCCATTTGGAGATTACGGGTTCACTTTTGAAGTATTAATTATTTCCAGACTCGCCGTTCCTCGCCGCATCAATATCGCGAGCGAGCGGCAGTTTGTGAGTGTTGTGGGAGCGATCGCGAGGAATGTGCTCAAGCTGCGCTATTTTGTCATTGGTGGAGCGGCGGCGGGCAGTATTGCCGCCAAGAATGTACGTTAATTTCGTATTATTACACAAATTGCATCGAAAAAGCATAGGAACACGCTATACATTGGTGGACGTTTTAAATCGAGATGATCGCACATCGCATTGCACATCTTATTTGCCATAAACCCTTACTTACACTTTGAAACTGGCAATCACGAGCCGACTGTTACAGTGGTACGATGAGATGAAGTCGAGTCTTCCCGACTTTGACCTACCGGATTGGGCCAAGTTTGAAGATCATCCGGCACTGAGACAGGTGAGAGCAGAGTTTTAGAGTGATTATAACTCAGTTGGAAGGAATATTCTATAATTCTACAGAGGATGGTCTTTTTTAAATTATAAAATACTGCTTACCTTTTTGCGTCATATTTGATGTATTAAATATTTATATATTTGTCAGATGGCGGGATCACTCGTCGCCATCCGTGAATCGTTTGGAGACGGCGAGAGTCGCGTTGCCCAGTGGAAGGCCAACTTCGACACCCTCAGAAAGGAGCGAGCCGGTAAGTAGACTCTAGCAAATAACCTTTAGCTATTTTAAATAGTAACCAGATGTGGTGTTGTAATCAGGGAATACTTCGGGGTTCTGTACCCATTTTGGGCACTTTGAAGCATCTTACCGTTGATCTTAATCTACATCTTTGTTTGCGTTGCTACGACGCAATGAAGTATTCCCTGAGGGTGTTTGTTCTGTCTCCTAGACTGGCTGCTGCTCGGGGGCGCGACTGCTGCAGGCGGCAGACAGATTGGTCGTTTAGTCGAGCACCGACGGGCTGCTGAGCTGAGAGAGCAGCACGAACTGTTGAAGAAGGAGGGAGGAACAGGAGGAGGAGGAGAGGGGGAGAAGGCAGGAGGTGAGATTGATGTTGTATCGATATTGTGACTTTTTTTGTCGCTTGGTGTGCAATACTTTTTTTTAAACAAGGAAATCTCGAACATAATGGTTTATCTGCCCGCTCTTTACTTTTCGCAAAAGGATAGGGTATGAATTCACCAGGTTGATTTCCATCATACATTTTCGTTGGCCGAGATTCTAGGTTTACACTTTTTTGAACTAGGACTCGAGACCCATCTAGGAATGCGCAGAATGTCGAGTTTAGTAAGCATTGCCCCCTATCTGACCAGTTTTATCGAACCTCCGATAGAAATCTGACCAGTTTATGAAATATCTGACCAGTTTATGCTAGGCGAGAGAGTGTGCGAAAATGAGAGATCTCGGCCGGGCGAAAATGTATGATTTCCATTTTTTTAAATTGCAGGTCTCTTTGGTCTGTTTGGAGGGGCGGCGAAGCACGAGGGAGAGACGACGACACGGGAGAGTCCCGAGGAGAGACTGAGCAAGCTGCAGGAGGAGATGCTCAAGACACAAGTGGGTGATGCACGTTTGATGATGTTAATTAGAATAATTAGTGCAGTTTGTTTTGTTGAGTTTGTGCAGTATGTGCTAATTTAAAATAAAAGATGTAGTCATAATCAATGCCGTTACAGGCGCAGTACCAGCGGGAGCTTGAGCGCCTCGAGAAGGAGAACAAGGTGAGTGCGGGCCGCACTTTGCGGGTTTCGTCGTGCAGTAATAGCAGTGAGGAGAACGTAGTCTTGCAATTTATTGTGGTGGAATCAGTCAAATCAAATCAAATCAAATCATTTATTCAAGCCTCAGGTCATAAGCCTGTTGAATGATGCTTCTGTTCCACAAATCGGGGTATCTTCTGCACGTATTAGCCCATCTGGATCCCATTCGGTTTACTATTTCATCTCGCCATCTCATCTTCGGCCTTCCGACAAGTCGCTCTCGGTCGATTGGTGTCCAATTAACAGTTCTCACCGCCCATCTATCATCATTAAGTATAGCTAGTCTTCTAGCCCAACTCCACTTCTTATGCATTGCTCTTACACGAACGTCTGGCAGCGGTACTTTGATTGCAAGCCATTCATTTGTTCTTCTATCAAATCGAGTTACTCCTGCCGTTTTTCTCATCATACTCCTCTGTGCAACAACTAGCCTTTTTCGTATTTTCTTCGTGGTATACCATTTTCGTATTTTCTTCGTGGTATAACATAAATCACACCCATAGAGCAGGCAGGGTTCAACACACATTCGGTATACTCTTGACTTGAATCAGTCATAATATGATAATATGACAAATCGCGCCAATTTAGGTACTCAAGCAGCGCATCCTTCTCGCGGACAAAGGAGAGGTGAAGAGACTCAGACGGCTAAAGGTGAGCGGTTTATTCAAATCATGTAACTTCCCCCGTGGCCTAGTGGTAAGCGTCTGGCGTCTGCAAAAAAAAGGTCCTAGGTTCGACACCTCTCCGAAATTTGCAAAACAATTGTTCTGGCTGTGATTATACTCGAGAAGCTATGAGACGCGGAGATCGATCGGGTCACCGATACTAATTAGACACGGTCGTCGCCGAGTCGTTAATGATGCGATACGACTGTATGAGCCTTATTTTGTGACTTTCTTTTATTATTTGTTATGAGCGCTAATCAGTGATGCTCATAGTCCCTAAATTGGGGGGGGGTCCGAGCAGGGTAAAAATGTGAAAATAATACTGTTTTCAATAGATTTGATCCAAAATAATGTGATGACTGATGTCCCCGATGCCTGTACTATGAATCCCCCCACACGAGTGGGGGTTGCGAGGGGGGTCGACCCCCCTCGCAACCGCGCAGCCAAATTTCGGGACTCATGAGCATCACTGGCGCTAATAGTCTCGATAAATCGCTTTGTCGGGCTTATTTTTTTACTAATTAAAGTAATAATCTGCAGAGATCGCTGATCGACATGTACTCGGAGGTGCTGGACACGCTCAACGAGTACGACTCCTCCTACAACACGGCTGACAATCTGCCTCGTGTCGTCGTAGTGGGAGACCAGTCGGCAGGTACGGTAGCACGTTGATGATCCTGCCATTTTATTGATTATTTATTTTCTTTTTTTATTAATGCCCACACTGTATCGAGCCAGGGGACTTTATGTCGCAGTATCTATTTATCAGACAATGATTCACCATTCTGGGATGCGACTCGGTTTCTGATTGGAATTATTATTTCATCATTCTCAGGCAAGACGTCGGTGCTAGAGATGGTCGCGCAGGCGCGCATCTTCCCACGAGGATCGGGCGAGATGATGACGAGGGCGCCCGTCAAGGTTATTATTATTATTATTTTATTTTTTAAAAATCTAACGCGTTTTTGTGTTTCAAGATCCTCACATGAATCGGTGACAGTACGTGTCCAGGGATATCTTGTATTGTGCTGGTTCATTCAATTTAAAACGCGTTCTCTGTAGCAGCGGGAGGAGGACTGCACAATCTTTTCAAACTCATCACCAATGATCCATACTTTGGGTATGGAGTCCCCAGGGGCGGGATACATTTCAGCCGAAAAAGTTTTGAAAATTTTTAAAATTTGGCGCTAAAATCGAGAAAATTTTTTTCGGAGTTGTGTTCCGAGACATATATCATTCGAAAGAGCGTAAAAAGATATCCCAGAAACTCGTTCAGTTTTTAAATTGGTCACCTTTTACACAAGTTATGTGTCGAAAACTTCGAGCATTTACACTTTTCTCGAAGCAACGAGTTACATCTCAGGTTCTTATGAATAATAGATCGGGAAAAGTTTATATATTGTGTAGTTTTCATTCTAGAATATGATAGCGTCGAGAAAATTGAAGATATCGTGGACAGGACATACTTTTTTTGCTAAACAACATGACCTTTTTGTCGACGCGGGTTCGATCCCCTGCCAAAACACAATCTTTTGCAAACTTTTTTCATTGCCTAAACAAATGGTTCCTGCAATTTCAGCAAGTTTTATGATGTTAACAGACTTTGCATGATATTTTCAAGGAGAAAGCAAATAATTTAGAGGAGTTTTATTTTTGGTCCAATTTCAAGATTTCACACCATGAACCCGGGTTCATGGTGATTTTTCTCAAAAAAAGTTTTTCTTTCAAATGTTGCACCAAATTGAATATATTTTCACATTTTGATGTACTGAAGATATGAATAACTTTTCCAGCCGATTTGAGAAAAAAATATTTTTGAGAAAAAGCACCATGAACAAATCACCATGAAAGTTCATGGTGTGAAATCTTGAAATTGGACCAAAAAATAAAACACCGCTAAATTGTTCCCTTCTTCTTGAAAATATCATATTATGTCTGCAAATATCATAAAAGTTACTGAAATCACAGGAAACATTGGATTAGGCAATAAAAAAAGTTTGCAAAAGATTGTGTTTTGGCCGGGGATCGAACCCGCGTCGACAAACGGGTCATGTTGTTTAGCAAAAAAAGTATGACCTGTCCACGATATCTTCAATTTTCTCGACGCTATCATATTCTAGAATGAAAACTACACAATATATAAACTTTTCCCGATCTATTTTTCATAAGAACCTGAGATGTGACTCGTTGCTTCGAGAAAAGTGTAAATGTTCGAACTTTTCGACATATAACTTGTGTCTAAGGTGACCAATTTAAAAACTGAACGAGTTTCTGGGATAACTTTTTACGCTCTTTCGAATGATATACAGTAGCGGACAAAAGTTTACGGGCACTTTTTCTTTTTGATATAACTTTAGAACCCCAGAAAGGTCTGATGCGACATGATGGGGTCTTATGCGAAATCCATTGGAGATTACGATGCAACTATTGGGGTATTGCGAAATCTTTTAGTTATTGCGTCGTGATGACGCAATCGATGCACACTTTTTTGAAGTGCCATTATTCTTACATGGATTTTTTCCAGCTCACCTAACTTTTAGGGTGTAGAGACATGCCTGCGGTCTACCCATAAAAATTTGTTCAAGTTGCTGCGGTGCCGCTACTTGGCTGCAGCCAAGCTACAAAATGGAGACCGAAAAACCATATCTCGCCTTTTAGACATCGCCCAGACCCGACCAATGCACTAAAATGATCGCCATCATGATTACCAATTATCCTGAGAATATGATCACGGTAGGTCACCATTTGCCCTCAGGGCACGAAAAAATCACTTTTTCGCATTATTGTGGTCTGACGAAGGGGAAGTCTATAGGACGTGCTCTAAAGATCTAGTTCGGGAGTGGATTTGGTTGAGAATCTATGGGAGAACCGATTCCTAGCTGCAATAAGCGTTTCGATTGGATTCCTGCCCGCGGCGATCGATTTTCGGAAGGACTTAAGGACGGACGGAAGGATGGTTTGACCACGCCCATTTTCTGCCCGTCGGCTACGATCATACTTTTGTTCGTATCTCGCCTCACAGCTAACGCGGAATGCTGGCAGACTCACCAATGGAATCAGGATGGCTTGCTCTACAATCTCAAGCACAAATTGCATCATCACTATGCAATATTTCATCATCCTTATGCAATACTCCTACTTTGTGTGTTTTCTTAGCGGTAAGTCTACGGAAAAGGATGGAAGAGGTGCAATTGAAATAAAGTTGGTCTTTCCACCACTCTGACCACAAATTACGTCATCAATATGCAATGTTTTATCATTCTCTGAGGTATTCTCTGAGGTCCAATGGATTTCGCATAAGACCCCATCATGTCGCATCAGACCTTTCAGGGGTTCTAAAGTTATATCAAAAAGAAAAAGTGCCCGTAAACTTTTGTCCGCTACTGTATGTCTCGGAACACAACTCCGAAAAAAAAATTTCTCGATTTTCGCGCCAAATTTTTAAAATTTTCAAAACTTTTGAAGTGTATCCCGCCCCTGGGGACTCCATACCCAAAGTATGGATCATTGGTGATGAGTTTGAAAAGATTGTGCGGTGCCCCTACACAATTTTTCCCGCTACTACGGAGAACGCGTTTTAATATACAACGATACATCAATCGCGTCAGTGCGCAATGCCCGTCTGATTTCAATTATACTATATTTTACTGAATGATTGCAGGTGACACTCTCTGGCGGTCCCTACCACGTTGCGCAGTTTCGTGATTCGGAACGCGAGTTTGATCTGACCCGCGAGTCGGATCTGAAGCAGTTGAGACATGAAATCGAGGTGAGCTTATTTCCCTTAGTTTTCCTCGCATCTCTTTTTTAGATTAAAAAATTTACGAATGTCAGTCCTTTGTTTAACAAAATTCATTATTGTAGATACGGATGCGCAACTCGGTGAAGGACGGACGGACGGTGTCGAACGAGGTTATCTCACTGACTGTCAAAGGTACAGTAGATTGAACCTGGATACGGTATCCTCCCATTGGCGATCAATATATCAGCTCCAGGAAATTTTGTGCTACACACTGTCTATAGATATCGTAATCACATTCCTTCAGGTCCCAATCTGCCCCGTATGGTGCTGGTCGATCTGCCGGGCGTGATTTCTACGGTGACGGCGGATATGGCAAAGGAGACGAAAGACGACATCATTCGAATGAGCAGGCAGTACATGGAGAACCCCAACGCCATCATTCTGTGCATTCAGGACGGGTTAGTGGACAACACTTATCGTCAGAAAAATATAGTTAGATTAGTATTCTTTTTAGTATTTGGTACTATCTTGGAAATCAGCAGTGCGATCTGCACTACTTTGTTTTTAGGAGTGCATGAAACGGCGAAGCGCGTTGATTTTTGAGATTATATGTTACATGTTGCAGATCGGTCGATGCCGAGAGGAGTAACGTGACGGATCTCGTGTCATCGATCGACCCAACGGGAAGGAGGACGATTCTCGTGCTCACCAAGGTACGCTGAAAAGCCGTATATTATTTTTGTAGTAGACTCTGAGGAGTTGAAACTACTTCTACCGATTTATCGTGAACCGTATTGGAATTTGTGTGTGTGTGTGTGCTATCATCAAGTGTTGTTCTCGAAACGTTAATTCTCGAGGTGGTTAGATTTACGCTCTTTATACATTATTATCGTCTAAATGAATGAAAATTATGAAAGTTTTAAATGCAGGTCGACATGGCGGAGAAGAATCTCGCGAATCCAGAGCGCATCAAGAAGATTCTCGAGGGCAAACTGTTCCCCATGAAGGTACGCTATGAATCAAGCCGATCAGTAAATAAGAAAAATCAATAATTGCATTTATATTTCAACGCCGAAATTTTTATATGTTTTTTTATTATTCCAGCGAAATTGCATTATACGCAAATTAAATATATTAAATATTCAGGCACTCGGCTACTTTGGCGTCGTCACGGGCTCGGGCAACAGCGCGGATTCGATCGAATCGATACGCAAGCACGAGGAGGAATTCTTCGCCAAGAGCCAGCTGCTGAGGTACGGTGGTTATTGGAATTCAAACGATTTTACAGAAAGTCCATTTAATTTTGTGCATCACCATTTGCATTTAGGCGTTGTGCTAGAATGAGCAATCACTACCATTGAATTATTGACGTTGTAAATAATGTGTAATTGTGTACAGGGACGGGGTGTTGAAGCCGTCGCAGATGACTACCCGTAACATGTCGTTCGCCGTCTCGGAGTGCTTCTGGCGGATGGTGAGGGAGTCGATCGAGAGCCAGACTGACGCATTCAGGTATACGGTAGCTTTAAATCGATGCCATGAAATGATTTTTTCTCGAGGAATATAGGATAATCATTATTTAATTGTTCAGGGCGTCTCGCTTCAATCTGGAGACGGAGTGGAAGAACACGTTCCCCCGACTGCGCCAGCTGGACAGGGACGAGCTGTTTGATAAAGTTAGTTGTTTTAGCTCCCGAAGCTACGTCAGAACGGTAAACATCAGGAAGAAGAACTGATATGATGGTTATGAAACATTGATATTATAGGGCGCTGGTGAATCAATTAATGCGACTATGGTTTCTGAAGACCACTGTAGATGTTTGTGATTACTTAGCATAATTCACTCGTGAAACACGGAACTTGCCGGAATCAATAATATTTCCATTTAGGCCCGTTCTGAGATCCTGGACGAGCTCGTTTCACTCTCGCTCGTCGGCGCGGAGGAGTGGGAATCGGCGCTGCAGCGGAAACTGTGGGGAAGCATGGCCGCGCACATATTCGACGACGTCAGTTGTTTGTGGATTTATTATAAGGAAATGCATTTATTGAATTTGGGTTTGTTTACAAGGTGGAAAAGTGTTGCAACAATGCTTGATGTTCAAATAATATCTTGCCATGTTAATTCGTTCAATGGAGGAGCCGTTCATTTATTAATAGCATACGTTCTCGATTATTGTTGCCTGCTGATCATGCTACCTAGTGATGATGCAATCTTTACCATTTCTATTCTTTCAGATCCTCCTGCCAGCCTCTATGGAGGAGTCCTCTGGCGCCTTCAACACACTCGTCGACATTCGACTGAAGCACTGGGCTGAGAAGGAACTGGGACAGAGGAGCATCCAGGTACGGTAGCGGATTATACGGCAGGTGTCGGTACGGTAGGGAGGTGTAGGTGGATAAGATAGTTGATCATTGATTTATTGATTGGCATTACCTATTCTCAGGCCGGTTGGGAGACGCAACGGGAGCTCTTCGAGCGGCAGATGAAGGCTGAAGCTGCGTCGAGGACCGAGCACGATCCACTCTTCGAGCCAATTAAGAAGGTATACGGCAGTCTCTTTGTGATACAACATCAATATTTCTAAATACTGGAATTGTTGTGCAATCGGATATTGATTGGCTTTGAGCGATGAGGCGAAGTCTCGAGTGTATGGTATAGTTGAGACTTTCCCAGTCGCTCCCAACCAATACATATCTGATTTCGCATCAATAACAGTGGTAAAATTTGTAATATTTTGTACCTTGACATCTTTGCAGGCGGTAGTGGAAGAGGCGATGAAGGAGCACCGATGGGACCCCAAGGCCAGCGACTATCTGGTAAGGTTATTTTTTTTCTCCTTTTAACTACTCATGATCGACGAGTTTGTGATTTTCGCATATTTGAGCTAGTGATCCAGCCAGAATACAGCGGGTTGTTCGATTGCTCTTCCTCAGTACTCACCTGTCAGGGGAAAATGAAACAGTGTGTTATGCTAGTTACCTTGATGTCAGTTTTGATTGAATTCCTCCACACTTGATATAATATTTTTATTTATTTTTATTTTTACAGCGTGCTATCCAGCAGAATGCTGTGGAGGATCGGTCGATTCACGACCGGAAGTCGTGGGACACTGCCTGCGGGTTCATGTACAAGGCGGCCGCCGATCGATTGACGGAAGTGAAACGTGAGTGATAAACTATTTATTTTCGACGTTTAATTTCTTCGAAATAGTATTGTACATTCTTGACGTTGGTGTTTCATGTGGCCTCCTGGTATATTGGAGTTTCATACTGGGTTGAAAAGTGCAGTTGAGTTCTCATGATCAATTTTAACGAGTACATTAAATAATACGATTATGGTAACTGCGCGTGGGATGTAATGCGGCTTCTCAAACGATTGCAATAACTATATTTTGTATTACAGAAGTGCTGTCGGAGACGCGTGGTCCTGGCTGGGTGGGACGGTGGTTCAAGTGGCAGACGCCCACCATCGACCACCACCACGCGTGCGCCGTGCAGGACGAGGCGTTTGCCATGCTCAACGAGAACCCCGTGAGTGAAATAGACCGTCAATTCGTCGGTGTATCAATTAAATAAAAAACATATTATAGATTAATAAGACTGGGACTACGGTAAACGCTTCTGAAAAGAAATGTTATTGATTATAAATTATGATTTGTCGCTTTCAGGAGCACAAGTACGGTCTGTCGGCGGACGATCTCACTGTGATCAAGCGGAACCTCGAGACGAAGGGAATTATTGATGTGAGTTTGTTTAATTTTTCGTGACACATGAGATCTGTGTTTCACTTACTCTGTTTATTAAAAGTTTTTCGCTGGGTGTTTGATTTTTCGAAGGTCTAAATATTACTATTTTTAATGTGGAAAGTACTTGTGGAAGTTTGAAATATGTATGTGTGTTGCTCTATGCAGGTGCCGGTGGACACGATCCGCGCCCAGTGGCGACTCGTGTACAAGCAGCACTTCCTCGAGGGAATCGTGCACTCGGCCAGCGAATGCAAGGTGAGGAAGAGGGGAATATTTTTTGATGGAACAACTTATTGCCGGTAGTTTTATTATTACCATAGAACTCTCGGAGAATGATTGTAACTACATACATTTTCAAATTCAAATATGTTGCGGAACAATATAGTATAGTGCCTGGTGTTTACTTTTTTTCAAATTGTATTGTATTCCGTGCAGAAAACTATTTCTGTTCGATTATAATTTACTCGTCTTCATTATTTCTTGCAGGGTCTCTACCAGCACTACCGACAGGGCGAGTCCGACCTCGACTGCCAGTCCGTCCTTCTCTTCCATCGATTGGAGAGAATGCTCGCACTCACGTGCAATGCGCTGCGACAACAGGTGAGGAATGACCATAGAAAATTCGCTACATGTAAGCAGGAATTTCCAGGCCCCTGAGAGTGTTGGTGGTGTAAATTTAATAAGTGAATACGTTGCAGGTGACGAACACGGAACAGCGACGGCTGGAGAAGGAGATCAAGGTGGGTATTTAGCTGCTCCGTTTTGTCATTTCAAATTTTGGATGGAGAGAGAATCGCTACATTAGCGAAGGTGACGTTATTTAGATGTATGTGAAACGGGAATGCGCATAGGTGCACGAGGGAATTATCTTGTGCTAAATGAAGTTCCTTCTCAATAAAATGTGTATGCAAGCATAATTTAAATAGATTGTGATGATAATAATTGATTATTCTGTTCAATTAATAATTATGTATCGCCATTACAGGAAGTGCTGGACGACTGGTCATCTGACGTAGCAACGAAGAAGCAGTACTTGACGGGACGGAGGGTCGAATTGGCAGAGGAACTCAAACAAGTAATGATGATTATTGATCTTCTAAATCGGGTGATGATCGTTTTGATTTGAGAAATATTCCGTTTGCCTGTTATGTTTACAGTTTACGTTGATATTTTTAGATTGATGGCATAATCCGGCTAATATTGCAACGTATCCACGACTTTTTATTTGGGCTGGCCGTGAGACACTTATATTGCAGGTCCGACACATCCAGGAGAAGCTCGAGGAGTTCATGGTATCCCTGCAACGGGAGAAGGTGTGAGGGCGCGCGTGCGGAAAGTGTACCCAGGGTGCGCGATCTTTGTGAAAGGTCGCCCTACCACACCACTCTAGATAAATAGCTATCAGTTTATACTTTTGTATACTTTATTGCTGTCCCGCGTATTAAATTGACCTTCCTGGTGTGTAGTAATAACTTGATTCTGTGAGCAACAGAATTCCGCCGATCCTTGATCTTTGTAAAAGCGATGGTGATAATTTCGCGTAATTACCGCTTAGAGAGTAGGGTAGTTATAATAACGTTAGTGAATCTCATGTTTGACTCGCTCACGCGTTCTAGTCGTTGTTTCTCACTTTATTCTTCTATATGACTAGGGAAACGTGTATTATAGCTTGTTCTCTTCCCTCTTCTCTCTCTGCCTCAGTATCGTTAACAGTAATTGATCAGTTCCGAGAACCCCGTCGCCACGGTAACGGCGTACTCAATATTGCCATAACGCTGTCTCTCATTAATAAAATATTTTCAAAATTATATTTGTTATCGTGTTTGTAGACGTTACCGAACGTCCTGAAGTACCTGCTCATCAGTTATCGATTAGGTTAATTGCCAATTTTTCCAGATGTCTGTAAATACAGCGAACACGCCGGACGGCGACGGTGTCCTGATATACAATGGTGAGTGCTGTTTCGATGGTCACCTGACCCAGGTGAGTTGCCGTTACGATGGCTCTACATACAATTAGCGTTCATAAACTTTTCATTGCTTAGCGGGTAATTTCTTCAAGGAATCCATTTTGTTATTCAGGCGAGGTCATCCACGTCTTCACGCCGCTCGTCTCGTTCACGTTTGAGAAGAACGAAAACGAGGTGAGTCGGTGTTTCACGAGCTTTATTTGTACAACACTGTTTTGAGGGTTTCGATATTTCCAGATTTTCTTTGTGAAGAAATAAATAGTCACGTCAATTGCGTGTTTGCAGCATAGGTTGAAAGGTACGTAAAAAACGATGAAGCCAAACCGCATTTTCGTATTTTTGGGTGAAAAAAAATGGAAACCCAACTTGCACTTTCGGGATTTCATGGCTATTTTTGAAAAAAAAACTTACCCGCATTATCGTTTTTCCTTTCCCATTTTTGAAAAATCAACCCGCATTTTCGATTTTCCGCAACGCACCCTTTCGACCTATGGTTTGCAGGGTCTGGTGGGGAAGATGGAGGGCCAGCTCTTCCTCACCTCGCATCGCATCATCTTCCGACCGATGCCGACGAAGGCGGGAGTTATTACTTTTGAGGTGAGCAATTGTTTTAAATATTTTATTTTATATAATAAAAGTGGTTTTAATTGTCTTGTGTTGTTTTTTTATACTGCCGATTAAGAGTGTGGAAAATGCTATTGCTCTGCTTGTTCATTCTAGTCCTCTGAGCTTTCGAATTGTTTAAGAGAGATGAATTGCAGATGCCGTTCCATTCGCTCGACAAGGTGCGCCTCGAGCAGCCCATCTTTGGTTAGTGATTGATTGCTTCTCTTTTAATTTATGATTATATTATTATATTTCTCCGATCGTGTCAAAACCATCGCAACTCACATGAATGAACGCTTTTGCAAGTCGAAACTCGTAAATTGAAACTCGTATGAACTGGTGTTTCTACAGGTGCAAACTACATACACGGCTTCTCGCAGGCGGCCGCCGGCTCGAACATCAGAGGAGACGTGCCGTTTAGGTGGGATATTTATATAATGTTGTTTTTTTATTGTACTACTGCGGACCGGATTGATATTGATCATTCTCTTTTCATATGTTATATACAGAGAAACTGAAACGGTAGTTACGCGGGTGCTCATATTGTGAAAGACTTTTGAACTGACTTAGATCGATCGATAATTTTCCTTGCAGGATGACGTTCAACAAGGGCGGATGCGTCGAGTTCGGACTGATGCTGCTGCAGGCGGTCGAGGCTGCAGAGAGGTAGTTATTCATTTATTATTATTATTATTATTATTGTTATTAGTTATTAGTTGCTCATTTATTCACCATAATGCAGCTGACCGATGCTTATTCCCCGCTCGGCGTTTATGAGCGCGATGAAACGAGAAAAGGGAGAGTCGAGGAAACTCTTTCCTGATCCCTCTATTGTTCAGGATGACGCGTCCGATGACGGCGCCTCCTCCGTACGCGCCGCCCGCTGGCGCTTACTACTCGGCGCCGCCCGACTACTACACGCCCTCGGCCGGACAGCAGCAGCCGCACGTGCTGCAGGTGAGTACGGCAGGATGGGAAGGGGGTTACTGTATCGAATACATGGACCAGAGGCATGTCATGGGCCAACCTCGGCTGGCAACTGTTAAATCTTGTTTTTTTTGGGGCGAACTTAATGTTCAACTGAACATAATCAAGACTAGTTTTGGTAGTGGAACAATGAATTCACGTATTTTTAGAGAAAAAAAAGAATCCGGACACTTGAAAGAATGCAGTGGTTAAGCATCCTGGTGATTTTGCTCTGTGCGAAAAATATGAATGCTTGAGCCACTCGCTATTTCATACATGGGCGGGCTTCATCGCTGGGAGGTCAAAAGCGGGAGGGTCGGAGCACAAAAATGATGGGGAAAATGAAGAAAAAAATTTCCCAGCTAGCGCTTAATTTCGGTTGGGGTGGTGTATAAGACAAGTCTTCTGAGAGATTGCAGGAATCCGACCCCCCTCGCGAACAGCCGCCCCAAGTTTGCCTGTTTTGAATGATATATTTATGGTAGATGCCTATATGGGCACTGAAAATTATCAAACTTATTATTTGAGCCAAAACCGGCTTTTAGGGAATTGCCGGCTCTAAATACGGTTTTGAGCTATCTCGGCTTCTAATGACCGTGGAATGCTGGCGATAGCTTTAAAATTGTCTAAATAATTTTCTGAACAATTTCCCTCTAGTTTCCCCCACTTTTTTCTCTGAATTTGGAGTCTACGCATATATACAAACCTAGAAAAAATAGTTCTGATACAAGTTGGCCCCTTTGGAAAAAGTTATGAGTCAAAATCTCATCGAAAATCGCAATTTTTTAGATGCATTTTTTTGGGGAAAAGTAGGTATCTAGTGCAAAGTACTCCCAAACTATGCGAATAGTATTTTAAAATTATATTTATAGTTTTGGAACGAATTTAGCATCAAAAGAAGCTTGAAAATGAGAAAAATGAAAATTCATCAGTTAGGCTGCGCGCATTTGGCACTTCTACAGAATTATTCGCGATCGGGCTTCGCTTGCTGTGTAATGCCATAATTATGTTTTGAATTGAATTATCGATATATTAAAATTGTTTCTAAGCTATTTCATAATGATGACGCAATTTATATTTTTTTCATGAAACTAAAATATCTTGTTGGAGAATGTATATTTAACAGAATTTGTTTCCCCACAATATCATGGAATATCTCGTTATTTCCCCATCGAACTATCCTAAAGCAGGCTTCCGGGCTCCCCTGAACCGAACCTAGAGTTAGCTGCCAGGCTCCCTTGGACCGAACCTAGAGTCGGTTACCGGGCTCCTCCTGGACCGAACCTGCACCCGGAACTATGCGTAGTGCATTTATCCTCAATACATCCCGGCCAGTTTTCATACATAAAAGTCAAGAATGTATGTAAAAAGTGCTAAAAGTAACTTTAATATATATTTTAAACTATAAAAAAATTCTTACATCAAAAGAAAATATATTTAATGTATTATAAATCTCCATTCTCCATTTTCTATTTTCGTTTCATGAAAAAAATATAAATTGCGTCATCATTATGAAATAGCTTAGAAACAATTTTAATATATCGATAATTCAATTCAAAACATAATTATGGCATTACACAGCAAGCGAAGCCCGATCGCGAATAATTCTGTAGAAGTGCCAAATGCGCGCAGCCTAACTGATGAATTTTCATTTTTCTCATTTTCAAGCTTCTTTTGATGCTAAATTCGTTCCAAAACTATAAACATAATTTTAAAATACTATTCGCATAGTTTGGGAGTACTTTGCACTAGATACCTACTTTTCCCCAAAAAAATGCATCTAAAAAATTGCGATTTTCGATGAGATTTTGACTCATAACTTTTTCCAAAGGGGCCAACTTGTATCAGAACTATTTTTTCTAGGTTTGTATATATGCGTAGACTCCAAATTCAGAGAAAAAAGTGGGGGAAACTAGAGGGAAATTTTTCAGAAAAAAATATTTTTAGTTTTTTTCCCGATTTTTTCTAACTTTTCAATATTTTTCGATATGAAATTCTTCTCATATCGTTTAGTGTTCAACACAAAAGTTGTTCAGAAAATTATTTAGACAATTTTAAAGCTATCGCCAGCATTCCACGGTCATTAGAAGCCGAGATAGCTCAAAACCGTATTTAGAGCCGGCAATACCCTAAAAGCCGGTTTTGGCTCAAATAACTAGTTTGATAATTTTTAGTGACCATATAGGCATCTACCATAAATATATCATTCAAAACAGGCAAACTTGGGGCGGCTGTTCGCAGGTGTCCTGCAGTTTGTCAAGACTTGTCATAAATGAGTGCAACGACTCGAGGCGAGTTATTCGAAGCATTAGTTGACTCTATTACTATTAGTTTTAAAATTGTTCTATATTTTGTGCAGGAGCCGCCAAGAGAAATGAATTTCGAAGAAAAACAATAATATAGAAAAACAGAAAAAATCGAAGAAAAACAATAACAATAATACAATAATAAAATTTGGGATCCTCACTTCAGTGTCACATCGCCAGCGATGGCGTAGCGATGGACCCACCCGCAGCGAAAATGAGACAACTATTGACAAAACCAATTACATGGGCACAATGACAGTTAAAATTAATAAGGATGTGCAAAAAACTAGAAGAAATTAACTTTATTTGGCCATTATATAAATTATTTTCGAAAATTTGACGAAAACCGAGACGGAAATCATAAACTCACACCAAGGATAATCTTACTGTAAGAAAATGCATCAATCGGCGTTTGCTCAGTTTTCCCCCTGGTTTCCATTTTTGTCCTATTCATGCATTAATTTTTTTAGGGCCCGAGCAAAAAATCGGGAGGGTATCATCGCTAGCAACACGTTCATTTACAGAACGCCCCGGCTGTCTTGCTATCGGAGCGTCCGCCCGCCGACGCCATATACATGGCCGAGTCGCCGCCGCCGTACGCGGGAGTGGGTGAGGAGAGAGCGCCGCAGCCGACGGAGGTACGGTAGATTATTGATTATGAGTTATAGGTATAAAAGTGCTAAAACAGTTTCAAAATTCTTGGTTATGAGTAATAAATGGCATTGCCGGAATAAGTTACCGAATGAAGGTTGACTGGCTATTTAATGCGTTTGAAGACTAGCACTATTTTGTTTTGATCAATTTTTCATATCTCCTGCAGAAAGTGAAGTATTCTCTGTTAAAAGTGACTTGTGTGTCATGTGAAACTCCAAAGTGTTGGGTTGATTATTAATTATTATAATTATGACAGGAACTGCGTCGTGCGGGCGAGAGCAGTGCGCCCCCGCCCTACTCGGCCACCAGCGATGGGCTGCGACAGAGAAGGAATTGAGGAGTACGGTAGTACGCCCGTCTCCACCTATTGATCACTGATTTATTACTGTATCCCAACGCTAGTACGCTGAAATGCTATTTACTGTCTAGATTCCGTTGAAACAGTATTTTCCCTCCTGTGACTGTCTTGTACATTCTTCCCCGGTTTCTTGTGATCTAATTTATTGACCTCTAATAGTGCCGAAACGCTAGTCCTGTTCATAATTTTGTACATTTCTCTACAATTCCATGTATAAATACGTTTCCCTCGTTTATCTTTAGATGTCAAGGGATATCCAGTGGTTTGGAACCACCGATGTATCTGAGCGGCAGATTTTCCCGATGTTTTAATCTTAATTGCTCTTTATTCAGGGTTCAACTCGAGGTTTACAGTACCTCTCATCGTTCAATCGATAATCATGGCTTCGTTCCTGTCAGTCAAGGTTAGTCGGCGTCCTTTTATGTCTAATTAGCTAAGCGTTGTTAGTTGAAGGGAGAGCAATAATATGACGTAATCATGCAGGTGCATCCCGTCGTCTACCTCACCATCGTGGACAGCTACGAGCGACGCGCGCGCCAGAACAAGGCCGGCGCCCCCGCCAATGACAAGGTGAGGGATGCGGTATCAAGAACTATCACGAAATAGTTTTTTTTCAATTATTGTTCATTTTATTCCAACTGAATGGCGGTCTAATTGCTACGCAAACGCTGCTACTGCATTTGGCAATTGACTGAAGCGTGAAATTTGCAGGCGCTTGGCACGCTTATGGGCTTCTACGAGAAGGGCGCAGTTCAGGTGAGATAATTTGTAATTATTTATTTGAATTTATTATTAATTTAGAATAAAACATTGTCGGCGGTTTATAGTTTTTGCAAGTGCTTGTCGGTAATTTCGAAGACGTGGCGCTTACTTGTTTCGGGTTGAAAATGTATGTGCCTTTAGGCCTTTAGGATTAATTGAATTTCGGCTATTACTTTCTATAAGTAAATACACTCGTGTTGTGCTGTCGCTCGTGCTAGTAGATCATTGATCGATAATCGTTCCTGATCAGGTGACGAACTGCTTCGCCATTCCCTTCAACGAGCACTCGGAGGAGCCCGAGCTGGACGACTCGTTCAACATGGCCATGGTCCAGATGCTGAAGCGAGCGGCGCCCACTGAGCAGCCTGTCGGATGGTGAGTACGGTAGTGGCAGGGAAGGGGCACTGTATTTGTATTTTCTAAATTCACGACGGACGAGGATTGATTGTTATTGTACGGTCACCCGATCGTAATTATAAGGGTGTCCGGAAAGTTCGTGCACTTTTCGTTTTTCGGAAATTTCAGACGAACGGCTTTCTATAGGAACAAATGTTTTCCAGTACCACGACCACAAAATCATAGCCTATCAAATATCATATGATAGATAATCGCATATTTCATAGAGATGATGCAATAAAGGCAAATGTGAGGTATTGCGTTTTTGATATACTCATATTCGGTTAAATAAATCTTGATGAATGTTAGAACGATAGATGCCCAAATTTAGGTGAACATAGAGATGATGCTCAATAATCAATTCAGGTACAAAAACATGAGATTCATTTCACCATTAACGAAATAATAATTTCTGAAAAAAACTCGGGACTTCACAATTTTGCATTTTTCAACGTTTTTATTTATTTAAAGTTCTGTTGAAAATATTCATATACAACGTGGCTTATTATTCATTATAAATTAATAGAAAATTTTAATGATAGATTTTGTGGGTGTTTTCTAAAGTTTTCTCTGATTTACGTGGGAAATCCAAAATTGCGTAGGGATGACGAAATTCGCTGGTACACTGAGCACTAACGCGCTTCCTTGACAGAATCCATCTGAGGCATAAATGGGAATTTTCAGACCATTCCTGGCTGAAAATATCAAAAATCCTTGTTTTTTGAGGTCCGAGTTCACTATGTTTACACCAATAGGGATTTCGATAGACGTGAGCTCGACTTGTGGTCAAAGTCGAATAATGTCGAGCAGGTGTTACTGTCACGATTTAACTATAATGAAGTCCCATCGGGATTGAAGCCGAAGAGAAATATTCGAAAAACCAGAAAAGTGCACGAACTTTCCGGACACCCTTATAGTAGGTAGTGAAACGGCGATGGGCCTGTTGTGGAGTTATTGCTGAGTGACACTGAAGTGAGGATCCCAATTTATACAAATATTTTATATTGCGCAGGTTCTACACCTCGTCGGAGCTCTCGAACGTGTGCATTCCCTACCACGACTACTACAACCGCATCGTCGCCGATTTCGCCAACAAGAAGGTAAAGGGGGATTTACAACAGTATTTTTTTTATTAACCGGGAGGTTTGGTGCTACGGGATTGTTTTGAATACTGATGGTCTCCTCCAATGTTACGTGTGAATCGGACACAACAAATACAACCTCTTCAACTGGTCTTGGGTCTTTAGCAATTAGTTGTTTCGTTAAAAAAAGTAAATATTATATTAAACACGAGTTAAATGAAAATATGCCTAAAATGCAACTGCATTGCAGGACGTGCCGCCCGTGATCCTGCTCACGCTCGACACCACCTTCACGGAGGACAAGAACCGCATGCCCATCCGCGCCTTCCAGAGGTATACTGTAGCTGATGAATGTATCGCCGTAAATGATTGAATTAGTTTGTAGGGACGGGGAATGAACCATACCTGAATGCGATGCACGATATACGAGGAGCATAAGTGCTGATAGATATTTAATTGTAAATTGATTTCTTCATCAACTTATTAAAGATGACGTATCCTGTTAGCATATATACTTTTACTGAAACCTGTAATGCGCAGGTAACCGAAATTGGAAATATTTTGTGTAATTTGATCTGGCAATTCTAATTTTCCTTCTGCAGAACGAAGGCCGGAATTCCCGGCAACCGCGAGGCTCACTGCGCCATCTTCAATCCACTCAGGTATTAATATCTGAAATTAAAATGATAATACAAAAAAACTGATCAGTTTATTTATTATAGTTTGTTCTTGGTGAATGCTCGCTGCGTCGTTTCGATAATTGTTATATGAAGATGTTTGTTTTGCTGTTGCCCATGCGACTATTTCTAACACCATCCTTATTGCGCATTATCCACCATCCATCTCTGCCGGTAGTGACGGGTTTCATCAACATGATACAATAGGAAGGCGTAGACAAACTACAATAACTGTGCAGATTCGTATCTCAACAATACAATTTAAAATTCGACCGTTAATGGTTGGTTGATTGATGCTAGATTCTCTCTCTCTCCAATTTATTCTTCTTCCTTTGCAGAGTTGAGCTGGACGCGTTCCCCGCCGAGTTCGTCGCCCTCAAGCTCATCCAGAAGGGAATGGACGACAAGTCGAGAGAGGTGAGCAGACGATGCCGAGTCACGGCGAATTTTGGTTTAGATGTGGGGATCAGCACTATGCATTTACTAGAAACCTGATAAATTGCACTCTGCGAATACTTAAGGCTTTTTTGGAAATCAATTATGGAATTTGGAACAGCAAAAAATGGACCACTCTGCAAATTTTATTTTGCGGTCCATGCGTGTTCTGGTTATATGTTCTGGTTAGTTCTACTTGACTACTGAGAGATGAACTCTAATTTTACTCAATGGTTACGATCTTTGATCTTTCCCTTGTCCAGGTGCACCTCGAGTCGGGTCTGGAGCAGCTGGAGCAGAGCACGGGCGAGATCGTCCAGTGGCTGGAGAGAATCGAGAAGTGAGCTTATTTATATTTATTTTGTTAGATACGTGTACGAAATTCCTCCAGTTGGAATAAGGATAATGGGTCCTTCCAATTACTTTTCGCTGTCAACATGGTGATTTCATGCTAACAAGCTGGGTGATATTTGCGGATTATTTGGTATTAACGGTTCTATTGCGCTTCGCTGGACACAATAAAATTTAAAAAAAAGCATTTATCCGTAACATTGTTCAGGTACGTTGACGAGGTGCTGTCTCGCGAGGAGCAGCCAGCCGACGCCACCATGGGAAGAACGCTGATGGAGGTACGGTAGATCAGATAAGAGGCGGCGATAGTGTGAAGGAAGTTATGATGGTTAAATGTGAAATTGAGATATTACAATGTTTGTAGAAAGTATTAAACGAGAATATCAGATTTATTATCAGTTATAGTGTGAAGGAATTTCAATCGCACATAAATTTCCGCGTGCGTTCCATGAACGATATAAGTCAGAGACGAAACCGATATCTGACTGCTTCTCATCTGAGTCTATACGTAAATTATTGTTTGGTCTCCTCAGATCGTGAACACTGCGGCGACTCACATGCAGACGGACAAGCTGGACTCGCTGGTGAAGAACTCGCTCAGAGACTACATGATGGTGAGTGGGGTGGAAATGAGGGGAGGAGCAATTATCGATTTATTGAGATTTATTCCTGAAAACCAACAAAATTTTTATTTTAAAAGCGTATTATAAATGACCAGCTGATTCGGTGCGGCAGCATCGGTACTTGTTTCTGAAGTGGATGAGAGATCTAATCGACCTCCCGAACTTTAAACAAGAATAATATTTGCAGATCTCGTACCTGTCGCAGCTGACGAAGACGCAACTGCAGCTGCACGACAAGCTGGTCGCCGCAACCTAAGCAGCAACTGTATCACCTTACCCGAGCCGGGTTTGACACCCCCTCCCTATCCAACCTCTTCTTCCATATTATTTTGTATCCTTTGTTATCGCCGTACACACTCCAATAATGTCTTCCCGTTGAGTAGGTATTTCCTTTTGAATTTGCACCTTCTCGCCTTTTTCTTCGATAATGCTAATTTTTTTATGGTTGTTTCCCGTTCTGAAAATGGACGAATTGTTGGTCGTTTTCCTCTGTTGAAAAAAAGATAAATAATCTGAGATATTGATTGTGTTGATGTGAGTTGTGGAGAGTTTGTTCGAGAGTGGTGAAAGTAAATTGTGTGCATTATTGTCGTGTTTTGTTTCGCATGAATGGTGTTGCATGTCACCGAATATTTTCGGTTCTAACAAACTAACTGCATGGACTACCCTAATAACCTAAATCTAAGGACTACCCTAATAACCCTCCTAATATGCTATCATCAGCTGATTACGCAATGATGTGATAAGATCTCATCGAAGGGAACGTGGAGTGATAAGATACCCGATTTTACGGCCATTTATCAGCCACACTTGCCTCGATTTTGAATGTTCCCGCAACTTTTCTTGATGTTTCTCTCTCTATCTCCTCACATACTTCCTACTCAATCTCTAGTCTATCTCGCTCTCTAGAAAGTGTTCACGCAATCACCCCATGCTAGCCAGTTCGCACGACCACTCCCCGCTAGTACGTAGTCGACTCTAGTTGGCATAGTGCCAAGTCGTCCTGAATCCCGTTGGCACCGTGCCAAGTCATGACTCTCAGGCCGACCGATCAGCCCTACTCGTTCGACAAGGTGCGCATGGCGAGAAAGCATCGGAATCCAGTGGAGGCGTCGTTGGAGAGGAGAATTGCGAGGGCGTACCATGATTATGGAAGGTGAGGGAGAGGGAAGAGTTGGTTACATTGTGATCAGAATAGTTATTATTGATTGCTGCAGTTTACGAAAGATGAAAACAATTTTTCTTTCACCCGCTTACCGATTGAGCTTAAGCGGTTGTTACGATATGTATTTTGCACGCACAAAGCGGTGTTGTGTTTCACGATGTGCGTAAAGATACTCGACAATCAAAGGCTTTGATGGGGTGAGGATCTGTACTAGAAATGCACAATAAAAACTACTTCCGTTGGCTTCTTATTTAGATTGATTCCCAATAAATACCGTAATCCTTACCTTAATTTTACCGTAATCCTACCGTATAGATTCTGCTCCGCCCATCCGTCTTCGTGTCTCGCCATCTCCTGCATGCTCATGGTCTTCCTCTCCTACCCCGTCCTCGCCCGATTCTCGGTTTGATCTTTGATCTCTATTCGGCGCACCTGATTTCAGAGAATTTGAATATCTCCAAAATGGGGTCCGGCGGGAGAATGTGCGAAATGAGAGAGCCCTCTGAGAGAGCAGCGATTTACACTGAAAGAAATCCTTATTTCTCATCCCTGAACGCTTTTGTGTGTGCAACGAAAATATGTTCCGTTATTAATTACCTGCTACTATAGTATTCATTTTCTGCTATTGTAAGGCACGGTAAACATGGAGCCTGCTTTGAGAAAAAAGAACGATACGCATGAAGTCGAGCAGCGATTTACACTGAAAGAAATCCTTATTTCTCATCCCTGAACGCTTTTGTGTGTGCAACGAAAATATGTTCCGTTATTAATTACCTGCTACTATAGTATTCATTTTCTGCTATTGTAAGGCACGGTAAACATGGAGCCTGCTTTGAGAAAAAAGAACGATACGCATGAAGTCGAGCAGCGATTTACACTGAAAGAAATCCTTATTTCTCATCCCTGAACGCTTTTGTGTGTGCAACGAAAATATGTTCCGTTATTAATTACCTGCTACTATAGTATTCATTTTCTGCTATTGTAAGGCACGGTAAACATGGAGCCTGCTTTGAGAAAAAAGAACGATACGCATGAAGTCGAGCAGCGATTTACACTGAAAGAAAATTTGCTAGGAGAACGGTTCTCCAAGGTTTCATTTGTTAGAAAACTATTCTCCACCCTCCTCCTTCCACACGCTCTCTCGTTTGCTGTCCGAGACGAGAGAGTGCGTGGAAGGAGGAGGATGGAGAACCGTTTTCTAACAAATGAAACCTTGGAGAACCGTTCTCCTAGCAATTTTGCGCTCTGTGTATCTTTGATCTTTGTTTATTTCAGTTCCCATCGAGTGTGCCCATCGATCTGCACAGGACGAGTCTCGCAGAGCCATTTGACAGTCATATTTTTATTTAATTATTTAGTTTATTTATTACTTCAACGTTGAATCCATAACTCGTCATTACTCATTAGACATTTCATTGGACGTTGCCGTATCTTGCATCAGTCGTTTCTATATTTTTGCAAATGCACTACTTTCTTCTTTTTTATAGATTGCTTTTAGGAGCACGGCTTGCTGGACATTGAATGTTTACATTATGAATTGCAGAATCGACAGCGCCCGATTGGTTCTACAGTGCGCCCGCGATGTACGTCCAACAGGTGAAGAGAGATCAAAGATCAGATTTGTACTAGGCTAAATCGGTGATCAATGGTCGTTGAATTGTAAGATGAGCAAGAAAAAGAAATCTCTTCAGGGAATATTTTAGTCTGTGCGTGTCGCCTATACATGAGATGCATGTTGTTGTGTGGGCTCAGTGGAGATCAAACATCAGATATGAACAAAGATCAAAGATCACTTCCTCAGATCATCGTGCACTCCAACGTCCGACCCTGGCAGCCACACAATCTCAGCGCGGAAAACGTCTGTTATTATTGTTGTTTTACCTATTTTCTTGAAAATTTTCGCCTGCGACCATTTTTTGTTAGTACAAGACTAATTACATAGCGTCCTGAATAGTCTATGAAAATTCAGGTGCATACAAATAGGGAGTACGAAAATAGGTAACTGGGAGAAGGTCTCACCACGAAAATGAAGTGAACTCAGCAGATCTATGATAATGTTCCAGGTGGTTCGAGGCGCGCTCGCTCAGTCATTTCCTCTACGGGAGACGCTACTCGAGCATCTCAACGAGACTTGTGAGATTACGAATTTCGATAACATATATATATACGTAGAATTACGGGAATTTAGGCGGCAAAATTTCATTTACGTTAAAAAATTAAAATTAAATTTTTCAAAGTGATACAATGCAAATTACAAGTACTAGGAAAAATTTATACCAAGGATATCACTCAATGATGATATCGGCCAATTTTTGAAAGGCCGTTGAAACTCAATAGTGCGTGAGTGAGATACTCAAAATCTGATTTGAATTGTTGACTTTTTTCGTCATCGTACTGTAAAACGTTCGGTATATCGAAATCCTTTCGTTTCTCGGTGTTTTAGGAAACCCATGAAACATGAATCGGACGGAGCGGTAAATACAAATATTCCTCGCTTAGGTCTCTCCCTCCGTCAGCCTCTCATTCCCCTTCCCCCTGCTGCATCTGCTGCACGGAACGCGTCGCTGCTGCCGAGTGCGGGCTGTATTCTGCTGTCGCCCTCCGCCTTCTGGTCGCACGACAGGGCAAAGCTGGCAAGGGTGAGTAGGCTGCAAGGGCTGCAAGTGCTGCAAGCTATTGCAAATTCACAAAAATTCGCATAAAACAATAAAATGCTCCATTCCTAATCACTGCTAGACGCAGAAATAATAGGCGAAAGAAAGAGAGTACGCACACCAGTAGTCCATTCTACGAACGTATGATTTGTAGTAGTGCTGCATGCGCTTATCGAAGAATAGATATTAGACAATATTTCATGTAGTAGCATAACTAATATGTGCAAATAAAATGCGCGCCTTAATCTTGTCGTATGTGAAAGAACATGTAGCTGCATACGTATGGTTCAGACTGATTGATACCGTAACCCTTGCACAACCGTTCAGGACGACAATCTGCTCAAGACCCTCTTTTCGCCACCCTGCACGCCGTCCATGTGCGTGCGAGACATTTTATTGGGTGAGAATATCGATTTCCAATGAATTATCGACTTTCTTGGCTTTAATTCCTGTAGATACCACTGTCGAGCATGCGAAAAGAGATCTCGAAACTCAGTGGAAAATACTTTCCCAACATGATGATATTGTGTTTCTACACCACCTAAAAACCAGAGATTTTATGTTTCGGTAATACTTGAACCGTGTTTCCGAATTATATAAAAACAGTTTTTCTCGAAAACATACAAGTAAAATGTATGCAGGAATGCCATCGGCTTATGCAGGCGTGAAGCACTACTACCAGACGAACAGAGAGCGGAGTTAGTTAATTAATTAATTTGTTTATCGATTTAGGCTAATTTCTTTAATTACCGTGCCTCTGAACAAAGAGCAATTACATAATTTCTTTACGCATTCCTGATGTTAGAAGTCGGGAATAAACAATCGATATTTTCAGCAATAACCTTCGGCACTACCGTACTCCTGTCCGCCTACGATCCAGCGGCGCTCACCAACCTGCGGTATGATGTCAATCGATTAGAAGAATAGTAGAGTTCAAAGATCAAAATACAAATTGTAGAGCGGCGCTCGGATCGCCGGACTCTAACTACACCATGTTCACCGTCCAGGAGGTGTGATCTTTGATATTTGTCCGCTACGATCAATTATTCATAATGGACCAATTATTGATCGGATCAATAATTATTGTCACATCTATTACACAAACACGCAGAGAGAGAGAGAGATCCAACTACGAGCAGGCACTCGAGTTGGCCAGTCTACTAATAGCAAAATAGGGTCAACTTATATATCAGTAGGCGGGTCAACTTGAGTGCCTGTTCTTAGTAGGATTTATATCAGTGTATTGTCATCGAGAAAGCGGGAAGACGAATAGCGAAGTTGATCTTTGATCTTTGACCTCTTTAGAAGACCCCATATGTGCACGTCTTCTTCAAGCCAACTAAGCGGCTCACCGACTTCACTCCTCTTCTTCTGTCCTACGTCGGATTTATGGTAAGAATTTAATTAATTATTATAAAACTACCGCAAAACGTTTTCTATTTTATTATTGGAATAAGAAATTATTTAAAATATAAGTTAAACAACGGACTGCCTTCTAGTACTCGATGGAATCTCAGTCGCCGGTTGACCGATAAGTTTCACTGCCTCTTCACTTCATTTCAAAAATATGAGCAAGCAGTGAAAGAATACCTTTCTTAATGAAATAACAAATTCACATTAAATATAGTTACTGTATTTCGATCGTCTTTCCCATCACAAACTGATTTTATTCCCCCAGATCTACGTCTTCTTCTCTGCATCCAAGTTCGAGATGGTCTCGTCGCGATGGGGACTCGCCCTCGCCGCAGGTTTGTTGATGGTTGATCTTTGGTCTTTGATTTCTATAATTAGAGTTTATTCATCACGGGGTGTTCTGTTATTTCTGATGTACTCACAAAAGGCAAGTATGAAAATGCTACATGTTTCACATGTTTGTGAAATGTGAATGTACGAGCAACTGGAGATTAGTCCACCGTAACGAAGGCGAAATAATAAATCATTAATGATTATTCCTCCCCTCTCAGGTCACAGTCTCCTAAAGAGTATCGGCGAGATCAAGTTAGAGAAATAGAAAATCACCGAGAGATTGCGAGAAACGAGAGATTCAGACAACGAGCGTCATTTTTGTGCCAACTCAATGCTGTGCAGGTGGTTCAGTCTCGTTCACTCTCCTCATGACGTCTGGTGTCGTGATGCATCTCGATCTCGCCCCTTCTCTATGGGGAGATGAGATATTCCCCTATCTCGCTCTCATTGTCGGTCTGGAGAATTGCTTATGTATTACGAAGTGAGATTTAAATTGAAGTTAACCACAAATTATTGGAGAAAAACAAACGAGTTAATCATATGAAGTCGCGATACGGCGAATCACGGTGTTTTGGGAAAATTGCCAAGATTGGGTTTCGCACTGTTCAACGCACGCTCTATGTTTACTTCTCTAACTGTGGCGATGGGGCGACGAAGAATGTAGTAGTGGTATTCTCTATGGAGCGACGAGATATCACGCCTCTCACGAGAGGCTCGGCTTAGAATGACAAAGTTCTGGCACAGACCTCATTTTTCGAAATTCTGTTTTCAAGTATTTAGGGTTCCACTGGGTCCAACTAAGATCCCTGCGTGCTATTATTCCACATAAGTCATTCCTCGCTTTGCTACAGCTACTGTAAGGTGCAGCTCGCGGACTTCGAAGCCGTTTTTCAGTATTTCAACACAGTTTCTGAGAAAACTTTTTGCTTAGAGCTAGTGTTACTTTTCCATGCTCTTTCGACCTGTGTCATTCGTTTTCTGATTGGTTTTCGAATTTGCTTGAAAATCATTATTATTGAATGTACCAAAATCCGCTCGAAAAGGCTGCATTTTTATTTTTCCATAGCCTCCAGCAGGTGATGAGGATTCGAATGATATGTCTAAGCTCCCCCAACTCGGGAGTTGATGCTATATTTCATACGAAAATGTGTCAAATTTTGCTTCATTATGTACACCGCACACCGCTTCATTCAAAGGAAATGAACGATTAGAGAGAGGGAGAACAATGGATGGCTGAGTCATTCATCACGAGAGATTCGAGTGACTGGGCGGGAATTGTCTAGAATCCACATTTTTGACACATTTTCGTATGAAATATAGCATCAACTCCCGAGTTGGGGGAGCTTAGACATATCATTCGAATCCTCATCACCTGCTGGAGGCTATGGAAAAATAAAAATGCAGCCTTTTCGAGCGGATTTTGGTACATTCAATAATAATGATTTTCAAGTAAATTCGAAAACCAATCAGAAAACGAATGACACAGGTCGAAAGAGCATGGAAAAGTGACACTAGCTCTAAGCAAAAAGTTTTCTCAGAAACTGCGTTGAAACATTGAAAAACGGCTTCGAAGTTCGCGAGCTGCACCTTACAGTAGCTGTAGCAAAGCGAGGAATGACTTATGTGGCATAATAGCACGCAGGGATCTTAGTTGGACCCATTAGCACCTGAAAACGTGAAAAACTCAACCTTGAAAATGGGAGCTGTGCCAAGTCCGGTCCGAGCCTCTCGTGAGAGGCGTGATATTCCCCTACCTCGCACTCATTATCGGACTGAAGAACTAGTAAGCCATAGAATCACTACAATACTGGTGAGAAATGAGCTAGTGAGAAATATGAAGTAGGGAAACGGCGAATAACGGTGTCCCGGGAAAATAGTCACGATTGGGTTCTCTTATTGTCTGACTCTATTTTCTGCAGTTGTTAATGTCGGAGCAAAGCACATAACCTTTACAGGGCAGTAGTGTACACGCCTCCGTCGATGGACGTAGCTGCTCGTATCTCACTCGGTCTCTCCTCGGAGGGATACTCGCTTGTCAAGTGAGACTACTTTTAATTGATTGACATAACATAGAAACAGACGGGTCAAGTCTGATCAATCACAAAAAAAGATGACGAACCACTTGGAAGAGTATTGGTCTCGTGCTTCCAAACAGACGGTGCTCGATTATTGATCGAATTTCAGATACTTCGTAATCGAGCAATTTTTCCTGGTCGTTGCTTTTCTCCTCTTTCCACTGCCGGAGATTCGAGACTTTGTCAAATTCGCCTCAATTGGGCTCATCGTCGACTTCTACATGCAGGTTTGTTCAAATGTCGTTTTTTTCGAATCGTCGAGTGTCCCAAAAATCAGACTCGTTTGCTTGGTGGTCTAGAGTGCGTCGAAATTAACAATTTTAATATATATATTAATTACAATTTAGATGTTCTTCTTTGCTCCCTGCCTCGCCTTCGACCTCCTTGCGCTTACTGATGCAGAGAAGACGAGGTAAGTCTTTTTTTAATGTGTGATAGAATAAGTGTAAAGAAGTGATAGAATAAGTTTAAATCGAAGTTGCTCACCAACTTCTTGCAGATTCGCCTATCAACTTTTGTCGACGGACATTCCGAGATTACGTCATTTCCCTCCCATTTCGTGAGTTCGTACAACACCAGCGCTCTGAATTCCGCGTTTTCATTATCACGAATTATCAGTCTGTTTGATTTATCAGTCTGTCATGACTTTGACTCAAAAAAGTCAGTTCTTGATTCAGATGCCCTATGAAGCGCCTCTTCCCTCGACTTTTCTCTCCGAAAGTGCAGGTATAACTTTTGAGACTATCGAAATGCACAATTTAACGCATAGAGAAGAAGAAAAGCAGGGAGTTGTAATGTGATTGACGATATATGTTTCGATGCTTTCGTAAATTGGCAACGAGACGAATGTGCAGTAATTAGATGTTTTTCGCTGTGAAATATGTGAAATATGAAATATAAAAATAAATAAAATGAATATTTTTTCAGATCCGTCGCGTTCACTCGGAGAACAGTCTGCTGCAGCACTCTCGACTGCAGGCTGCTGCAGAGTCGGAATTCAGCCGACCATCGACACCCAATGTGGAGAGGGCGAGGAGTGAGAGCACCAGAGGTTAGTGTGGTAATTATGAAAAGGATTTGAAAAGTGGATTAACTAGTCGCGTATTAGAGAAATCGGCTGATTTCGCAAGTGCGAGAAATGAGTAGAGTGTGGGGAGAAAAGTCTAGAAGGGATGTGAGAAATATGCAATCGGAACCTCAAACTCATCAATTTCACCGAATCTCCTTTGCCTTTATATTGTCGATGAAACGCGAAACTCACGCTCAGAGGTTTGTCTAATTGCTGATCTTTGATCTCTAATCAGGCCATCGTCGCACGAATTCGCTAGTGCACACTTCGAATGTGGGAGAGGAGGAGCCCATGTTGCCGCGTATCGAATTGCCGGTACGCACAATTTTATTTTATCATAATAAAATATATATGTGATTCACAGAGACACGTGGTGCAAAATAAAATATGGAAACAGACAAATAATAGAAAGTGCTCAAGAAGAATAGGAACCAGAGCAGGTCACACAAGGAAAATGTTTTCATAACTGCAATTAAATATTTAAAATTTATATTATAAACTTTATTATTTTTAACGATTCTAATCCTTGCCAGAGTAATGACACTGAAAACTGTAGGTGCAATATCGACGCAGCGTGATCTCATAATTATTCATTATCTTGCGTATTCGGAGTAAGCCCACGCATCAATATTAATGCGCGTACAAGTAGTCAGTTGAATTTCATTGCTTATGGGATTACACTTATGACATTGTGACTGTAAGCGATGCGCCATTCATAAACATATCGTACGTGCTGAAAATATCGGAACGTTTACCGCAATGTGATCAAAATGTTCAGAATTTGCATCTTTGCGAGTACACATTATCATGACTTGTGCTTATGCTAATTCGATTAATCCGCATCGATTTGCCGGAATCTACCCGGTGATGCCCGGTGAAATGTGTAACAGAACGCGACAAATTCGATTGCAAAAAAGGGACAGAACCGGCAATTACTGGCATTTCCCGGCTGTATACGGTAATGATGACAATTCGCTAACTTGGTCGGTTATCGCATCGAATTTTCTCCTTTGTTTTAGACATTTCACCGGGCATGTCCGGGTAGTTTCCGGTAAATCGAAGTGGACAAAAAATATGAGCCTACTCACGAGTCGCAAATAATTTTCTTCGCAAAGTTACAAAAATTGAACATTTTGATCCCGTTCCGGTAAACGTTCCGATATTTTCAGTACGTACGATAATCTGAAACACGTTTGCGCGTGGTCTGATGGACTGCCGCATTCATTTATGAAGTTTACCTTTTCAAGCAACCATAATTGTTGTATCCGAATTACCAGTAATCTCTGATCTCTGTTGTAAGCTAATTTCTTCAATCAGGATCGTCTCAAGCCGATTCAGCCTACTGCCGAAGCAGTTCGTTCTCGTCTGCTCGCTCTAATGTCTTTTGTCGCGCGCACCAGGATCATCCAGCGGTCGGTTTCCCGCCCATTTCGAAATTCAAATATTCTCCTCCCAGATCGATTATCATCGTTTTCGTGTGCTGGGCGACGTGGGTGCAGTGGGAGTCGAGCGGCTACATCGAGGGTACGGTAGTCCATTATCGATATTTATTTCGTATTCTTCTTAGTAACCGGTGACAAATATTGAGGTGTACAAATATAATTTGTTAACTATAGTGTGTTTGGACTGAGTTCGGGTCGATGTGTGGTTCTAGCGATGTTGAAACGTGAGCCTGAAAAGAAAAGGCTAATTTAGGTTCCTATCTAATTAGTTTTAAAAAAACAGGAATCTAAACACACCTCTCCCCTATTCCTGATAAAAATGGTCATGAATTGTCGTAGGAATTGCCTTGTTGGCACCTATTTGTTTATTTTCCCTTTGACGCTCGGCTTGTGTTCGAACTCCACCTTGTCCCAGGCAGCTTGCACGAGCTGGAAAATAATCTTTTACTTTTTTACATTTATTCTTACCCTCATTTACATTCCTACATGAGTTCGCTATTTATTTACACATTTCCTCCTGAATTATACAAATGATGTCTTGTACTAGCAGTACCGGCGGTATGCATGTTTCCTCTACGATATACACTAATGATTAACAATCTTCGACAACATTTACTCACTGCGAAATGACTGGTTGCGTTGGTGGAAAAAACTGGGTCGTCTATCTTCTTCTTCGTCTCAGCCGTTTTCCACAGCGTTGGTTCCAACCAGGCGAGAATTAGCGGATGAAGAATGAGATGGAGATTGAATACGAGAGTATCGAATTCCTGTTGTTATTATTTAAAATCATATAAGAATAAAAATACAATACAATGTAGCCATATTCAGTGAATGATGAAAAAATCGGAGAAAAATCTTGGGCGCACCAACAATCGACATACATGCAGTGAAATAGACAAACAGGCACACGGGCAGACAGACAGACAAACAACAAACAAAAGGTGCCTTTATTATCACTGCAGTCGTCACACTCGCTCCATCCATCTGCAGATACGCACAGAGTATCGTGCCTGATATTAAGAAGTTAAAAAAAACTTCCAGCCTTTGATCGGGGGAATTAGGATGTAGAATTTTGGTTTTTCGATTTAGGTGATGAGTTTTATGAGTGCTAGTTTGATGAATATTTGTGATAAGAAGGAGGACATTTCAGGAGAATTGCACCGGTCATAGAAATGAATCTTCGTGTACTGCAAAACACCCTCTAGTTTTTTTGCATTCTAAATTTTCAAAAATACTGGGGTGGGGCGGTTTTGGAAAAGGAACAGAACTCTTACAAGTGGAGCTGACGCTGTAGAGTATACTGAAGCAGAGCATATTGGGGTAGATCATGCGAGCCGCCTGCATAGAATTAGAATTAATAATATTTTTAAAAAAAATCTGAACTTGCTTTCAAAGTCATTCTCCGATGAAATCGCTCGTCCAATGAGTGCTTTGAATCCGTGACGCGTAGCCTAAATTAGTTACCATTTAATAATTTTATAAGCACTCTTAATTTTTTTTTGGAATGGAAAGGACTATGGTTCATGAAACATGATGCATGAAAACCCATTATAAAAAGTGGAACAATCGAATTTCTATTGTTTTTCTAATTATTGATAATTGTCTTTTCGTGTATCATTAAGGAACCTTCTCACTCGTTCTTTCGTCTCGTGTAGAAGTGAATGGGGGTGATGATGAATATCGAACTGAAGATGACGGGATACTGTCGGAACTTGTAGAGGATATCCACCTGGAAAATTTATCTCTAGAATCGATTGGTCGGTATTGTATAGTGGTCGAAAAAATGTTTTTGAAATATATTTTTTTTAAAAATAAACGTAATTTCAAAAATCATACTGACAAATCGAATGTTCGGATAAGCGATAGCGGTGCAAAACACGACAAAAGTGGAGTTGGGATAGATCGGTGGTGGAGAGATGAAAGCATTGGGAATGTGAAGGACAGAGAAGTAGACAGCATTGAACACCTGGAATTTATCTTTCACTGATCACTCGTTGGGCTTTTCTTTGATCTTTTCTTAATTGTTAACTAGTATTTCAGTCTGTCAAAAGAATTCCACATAGATAATATTTGAACTTTTGAAACCGGTCGCTACTCGAATGCATTGCAGACAAGCGAAGGAATCCATTTTAGAGCCTTCTATGAAACATATTCGTTAGGACTTGTAGATTGAGAGAACCCTCCTTGATTTTTCCGTGCTTATGGACTCGTTTCAGGTGCATACATTTTCTAGGTTGCAAATGTTCAATGAGGCTTTTACAGAACCACATTATTAAATTAGAGTTAGAAATAAACTAACGATTCCCAGCGCCCCAAGCAGGCCGAGAATTGGAAGCGAACTGTTTTCGTATCTGAAAGGGATAGGTTTACTAAAAAAAAAGTTTTTCTTTAAAAAAAAACAAAAAAATAATACCGAGCTCCCAAAATACACGCAACTAGTCGCTCAATTGCCAGAGCAAAGTAGCAATATCTGAAAGAATAATAATATTTTTTTTTTAAAACGGACGGCAAAAGCTGGCTCGCTCACAACTGAAGTGAAATCATAGCAATACCGGGTGTGCCAGAGAAAGCGGCAGTTGTCCTGTGGGAATGTTATTTTTCAAGAAAAATACATAAATTTGTCTGCTGTAATGATAATGATAAACACTAAACACACCGTAACGGTTAAAATGCGGAGAAAGTGCCACGCCGATTTGTAAATTGACATTGAAGCTCGGATTGAGAGCAAAACTCCCGTGAGAATGAGCAGAATGCGCTGATTGATGTGGAAGATCTACAAATTATTCATTTTTAAACCCGATTGTTCTTTCAAAATTGCTAAAATTATATTTCCAAAATCAATAATTGCATAAATACCTCGTGTTTGTAGATGCGCAGGGATATGAAAGAGCATAGAATAAAACCGATGATGGACTCGAGAGCAGTTAAAACAGAGAAGGTAAGAATGGCGTGATTATTATTTAGTTTGGCTGCGAACTGTAAAAACACCTATTTATAATACAATTGATTATGGGACTTCTTTAGGCACGACAGTATTGCCTCCTAGAGCCAAATCATAATCTAGAATAATGTATATCCGCTACCTCACAAGCCGCCGACCCGGGAAAGATGTCCGCTCGCCCGTAGGACATTCGCAAATTTTCATCTCCCATATCGAAAATGTCCTATAAATTGACTTAGATAGAACGAAAATAGACACATGACAAATAACAAACCATTATGGCGGGAAATAGTTCAGAGGATATAAGACTCGCAATCTAATTTGTTCAGTTCAGTAGCCACACCTTTACTACTAGTAGGTCTAATGAGCGGGTCTTCCTTTAAGTTGACTCAGATAGAATGAAAATAGATATGGCAAATAACAGACGATTGTAGCGGAATTTGATTCAGCAAAACACGACTCTAAGGCAAGACACGAATTTGCTCAATTCGGTAGCTACACTTCCACTACTAGTATGTCTAATGAGCGGGTCCTTGAAAGAAGAAACTGCTAATCAGATGAAGGTAGATCATCAGAATTCAGTTACGTTTACGCGGAAGTTTGGTGCGGAACATCGTATTTGCAACAACCACATCACCGACTTATTTATCGAATAATGAACAAGCAAATGTCGAGGCAAAACTTCTAGAACCGCTCGCTTCCTGATAAAATTATCGTGGTCGTATACTCACATTTTACCTAGATATCTACACCCGCTAGAATTCTATTAGAAACACCACATCCTTTGCACTATTGAAACTTCACAGCTTTTATCATGAGCTCTATGAAAGTCATGTAGAGGTATTGAATTTGAAAAAAAAATGGAAGAAAGATGGGATGTGAAATGTACAATAGAAGAGAAAGTGGGGAAAAGTGGAAGGCTCATTAAATTGTACTAAAGTATGAAGTGAAAAGAGTGAACAATCAATGTAGATGGATTATATCTGCGAACAAAAGGTAAAAGGCGTGTGAGCAACAGATACAATTGTACTCAAATGGATACATTCCACAGAGCTCGCGTCTCACGTGTCTTGGTTCAAAGAAGAATAAGGAGAGATTCCGGGACGGTGGAATGTGGGGGAGTTCCCTCATAAATCAGAGTGCTGTTGTGATATGAGAAGGAGACGTGATTGAGTTCCTCTGAAACCGCATATTAGACATTTTTCGAAATACACTAGTTCTAGTTCAAACCTCAATAGCTTTATGAGGATTTGAAACAGCCATAAAGTAATCTGTGTTTGAAAAAAAAACTAACCGCTCGTTCATAGTGCTGATTGCGAGCTCCGCGGAAGATCGAAAAGCATCCTCTCCTCTCCTTTCGTTCAAGTGATCGCTCCCATGAACGAGCGAGGATCTTTAAAAAACAGTTATAAAAGTCCTGAAACAATTTATGGAAATATTGATTACAGTGCTGAGTATGTAAAGTACATGGGAAGAAGAGAAACATGACCAGGTACAAGAGGTACATCAGGTACAAGACCAAGTACACGGAAGTTTTGAGCAGCAATTTGTTAAGTTTTTTTTTGCAATTTGTTGAGTTAAGAGTTAAATGTTAAGAGTTCAGTTAAAAGTTAAAGTTTTGTTAAAATACGTTTCCCCTCACCCGATTGAAACCCTCCGTGTCTTCTCCTCTTGTCACATCCGCTTCTCCTTGGTAGAGAGCGGGTTCGAGAAAGAGAAAGATCGCAGGATGAATGATAGAATACGTGTTGAATATGAGAGAAGAGACTTCCTGAAAAGGCGCTTGTGAGCTGCCATGCCGTACTTTAATGTTTCACACATACTTCATAATGTGCATCCCAGTGCGCATTGCACTGAATCACCCACTTCCGAATGTAAAAATACCGTACCTTGACCACAATGGCGCCAAGAAAATTGTTATGCTGATGGGCGACGATCGACGACCACACAGCGGCTGTGAATATTGATTTAATATGTTTAATCGATTTAAATTGAAAAAAATAACTTACTCAAAACAGAGAATATGTACATAATGGAGAAGACGATGGCGTTGGGAAGAATCAAACGCGTTGCCTGAAAATGAGCAGTTATAATAGTATAGTTACGGGATTTCATTTTAAAAAATTCGAACTTACTTTGTAAGTAATTCTCTCTTGAAATCGGGCCGTCAGTGAATGTTTGCATTCGTTCATCCAGATTCTAAAAATAAAACTAATTTCTTTATTTTTGTTTCGGTTTCCTTTGTGTTTTTGTTGCCTCAGCGCGTTCCAGAAAGTCTCACGCGGATCTTATTATTTTTTTTTTGAAAAAAAACATTGCATAAATAAATAACGACCATATGAATAATTGACAGTTTGTTCAAAAGGAAATTCTGCGTTGCTAAGTAGCTGTTTTGCCAATTTAAGGCTTAAGAAATCTGGTGGAAACCTGCTCCGAAAGCGGACGTAAATGTAAATCCCGATGAAAAGGACCATAGATATTGAGATGAGAGGCATGAATCGGAAGCCGAGGATGGAATTAATCTGAAAGAAATTTGTTTGTCAAAATACTTAAATCATAGTTTGCGCTCGTATTTTCTTTCATTTTATCATGTAATCATCTTCTAGTTCAACTTTCATTTTTTTTCATTTTCATTTTTAACTTTCATGATCTTCTAGTTTATTTATCTTTTTCTATCCTAATCTTTTGATTCGCAAAACGCCTACCATCTACTGCGATCTTTTGATATCAACTATTCAAGGAACCAAATTGTATCAAACTTTGTCTAGAAAAGGAAGCTTTGATTCAACTTTAATTAATTTATGTGTGATCAAATTTTTAGTTGATCTTCTGCTCTTGATAATGCCGTCTCGTCCCAGCACAGCCAAAGAACATACAAAGCAGTAGATCGCTATTCTTTCTATTTTTTCCCCAATTCCCCTATCTTGTAATTTTTAACTTCAAAGTAAATTTCCAGGACACATCGTAGTCAAAAGCGCTCAAATTAGGCTTCCCTTAAGCTGATTGCCTCGATTGTGCAGTCAAAGTACACATTCGAGTCGTTATATTCAATAAATAAAACGAAAATATTGATCCCTGTCACCGACGCCGAAGCTCCCCTTTTATCCCCCCCATGAAGCCGAATAGATAACAATTTCTAGACTAAAAAATAAGCTCAAAGTACGCGTGACAGCATGAACAATATAATGAAATAATAAAATAAACAATACAAATAAAATATAATAAAATATTCGTTCGACTCACCCAACTAATATTGACTGACGACATGGCCATGCAGTACACTGAATAGGGCGACGATAAACCGTCGTCGGTGATGAGAAGAAACGAATTGCGACCGAACGCAATCGCGTACTCGAACCACTGAAAAGAATTTAATGGCTTTCAGAATAGCATGTCGTATTTTCTTTCATTTTTGGACACAAACAACGCCCTTCTCTCCAAAATGCTTAAACACTGGTTTATTTATCATTTGTCTCTCTCTAATCGAGGCTAGTAGATCAAACTCCCATCGAGACAAAATTGTTAGTATTTGATCCGATATTCATAAAAAGTGCCTATGAGACTGAGTGAACCTTAGCATTAGACACCGGAAATGACCTTTCAAAGAAAAAAGCAGTCGTAAAAGTTACTTACAACAGCAATAAATCCAATGACGCCCAGAAAAGCCTTGTTCGATCGCTCGTATCTGAATGGCTTTATTTTCTATCTCAACTGAGATGCACATCAACAATAACGCTACTCTGTCATGTATGAGATGTCAGTGAAACTCAAATCTAACTGCTGCTAATCTAGAACAAATGAGACAGAGTAGGATTACTCCCACTATGTTATTATACCGAATACTGTTCGTAAAATTGTGGGTATAAACCACGCCCAAATCTCCAAATATCTTAGTCACATGGAAAGAGTGTGTGGCAGTGAAAAATGTCCTTTCTGTTTCTACGCTCTCTCGCCCTTATGCCCCATTCTGGAGATTTCATTTTGCTATGGAATTCTAACGGAACTAACCGTTGGCTTAGCCACAGTGCGAGTAATCGTTCAATTGCAATGGCGAGATAGGCGTAGCTCATGACTACGATCGTTTTGGATACGATATCGGCAAAGTTGGAGCATCGACTCGAGCGCCACAGTAGGTCACAGTCCTGGAAATCAAATAATAATATTTTGTTCTCGATTTTTCTATTCGAGTATTAACATAAGCTGGCTTCACGAGTGTTTTCTATATTTGGACGCCCAATGACAAATCGTCTCTAGATTAAATTTCATTCGAAGATAGGTTGTTTTTCACTACGCAGGGCATAATACGTGACATGTATAGCGTATAATTCATTTGGATGCACCGAGCGTGCATTGCGGATCTAGAGATCCCCCTTTTCATCAGTGTTATTGGCATTATAAAGACCTTTATGTGGCCCGAAATTACCCTGTAGGCGGTTGAATTCTGATCTTCATTTACACTGCACTTTATGAATAGGGGGCTTTCAAGACCAACTCAGAGATTGAAGTTTGAGCAAAACATCGGGACAAACTCGGACATTTCCTGAAGTCAGCAGGAGCAGAAAATAGCCGGATCGGACAAAAGCTGCGATCGATCGAGTGATAAGCAGTAGATTGAGAGTTGTCAGCAACCATCGGAGATTCACATGGAAAACCTGCAATTTCACACTTAGTTCAACAAAAATCAGTGGTTTTCCCACTGCACCACTAATGTATGCCCAGATGTTGCGGAAAGTGTGAATTCGTAAACACTTCCTTGCCAAAAGTCACACAAATGTCGTTGTGCCTCGCAGGATTCGACAGACCGGCCAACCCTACAGAAAATGGGTTTGGGAGAAATCGAGAGAAACTCTCTCACTTTTGCATACTCTCTCGCGTGACCCCGTTCAGGAAGTTTAGAATTATGTGAGACCTCGTTGGAGTCCATGTTGAGTGCATTATATTCTGTCACTGTCAACCCTTCTCTACGGCCTTAATGTGTTTTTCCTCGCAGAGATATTGAAATTGCTCTACGAACAAATAACCTCCGCCGAGGATATTGGCACTTCTACTAATATTGCTAAAACAGCGCGGTTTTCCGTTACCTGGCATTGCCGAAAGTCAAGTATCCCCTTGAGTGAAAATGAATGCCTCTAACCTTATGCCTGACTATGAGCCAGCTAAGATACGCAGTGCATGCCGTCCCAAATGCACATAGTAAGCACATCAAAGCATGCGTCACGACGATCCCCGGATAGGACAGAAGGCGCCGCGCTTCCTGCAAATAATTATACATAAAAATACTTTGTCTGACCTCTGACGACTACTCTACAAATCAACGACAAACCTCATACGAAGATCCGTTGGTCGAATAAATAATTCATTTGAATTTGTAAAATATACTTACCAAGCAGAGGGAGGCGTTGGGCTCCATTTGCGTTTGACGTAGAGGAAAAATTGAAATGTCAGGCTCCTTCTCTACTATGCAATGTTCAAAGAATGACGAAGAGAAGTAGGGGTACTGCAAAAAATAGTCTCGGGGGGTCTGCGAAGAAGTAACTGACGCAAATAATTGTGAGGGTTGAGAGGAGGGGGGGGCGGAAAACAAGCGAATGAGGCAAATCTAGTGGAGAAAATGCATGGAAGAGGACAGATGACGGGTAAGTGAAAGAAGAAAAACACGGTTTGGGACGGCCGGGGACGGTTGATTGACGATGAGGAACGAATCGGTTGAACGAGTGGGTTGAACAAGTTTGAAAAGAGCGAAGGAGCGTGCGAAACGAGAGATTCAGACGACAGAGACGTTCTTGGAATGGTGCAAATTCGAGGAGGGCGCAGTCTGAGGCGATGAAGAGGATGCGAAATCTAGAGAGAGAGAGAGGAAGAACGAGGGAGATGACATTGTGAAAGTGGTGGGAAGTCGGGAGAAGGCACAACAACAGTTTAGTCTGCAAGGGAATTGAAGCTTGAAATTCTCTTCCCGGATGAGAGAGAGAGAGAGAGAGAGAGGCAGTATTTGTCGGTATTTTGACTTGCTACAGAGAGCGCGAATTTACTAGGAGATCCAAGCTCATCATTCCACGCGTTCTCTTGCTTGCGAGTGGAAACGAGAGAGTGTGTGGAAGGAGGAGGGTTGGAGAACTAAAAAAGGAAAGTTTATACAACATTCTCCTGGCGAATTTGGAAAGTGAGTGGTCTAAGAAGCCGCAGTTAGTTGGTACGTGGCGAAGTTGAAAGTTACTGAGTCCAAGGCCTAATTTACTAGACACCAACGAAGCTTTCGCTAGAAAGTACAACTCGGCGAGTGCAGCTCCACATAATTTTATTGCATTTTCTAAAGAAAATCCCGATGAAATGCTCAGGTTTGGTGACAATTCGTGATTACTTCTTATCACGCAACCCATTCACTAGTTACTAGAGTGAGAAATGGAGAGACTCAGACGCGATTTCAATACTCTAGTCTCGATGAAAAGCCCGGTAGAAATGAGACGAAAAGTGTTCAGAACTGCGTGGCTACGCGAAATGAAAGTGTAATTATTCAGCACTGCGAAGTATTGGAAATTCCGGACAAACACACAACCGCGAAGAGAAAAAGAAAATTACTCGTACGTATGAGATCGGAGTACTGAGGCTTTTTCGGTGTTGGAGTAAGCAGATTTCTGAGAGTCTTTTCTTTCTTCGACATTCGAAGGTGCCTATTAGCGCGGTCGGTCAAGCTACGGATAACTACACTTTCCCGAAGATTGTTGCATATCTCTCTCTCCCGAAGATTGCATATATACCGGGGGCGGAAGTTGGCTAATGCGTAAGCTGCAACCTCGACGAATGAATAACTTTGCGCGTAATTTATTCGTGCGTAATGGAGTGAAGCGCGTAAAGAGGTGCAACGCTTTGAATCCTGATACATCAACGATAGCTCGCAGGGGCTGAGGTAACAATGGGTTATGCAGAATATGTAGTTGACATCATGCTCATTCAAAGAGACGAAAAATAAAGGGGGAATGGAATTCGAGACAAAAAACCAACAAGAAATATGGGAATCGGGACAAAAAAACCCGACAAATAATTGGGGAATGAATATTCGAGACAAAAAATAGAAATCAACCCAAAAAACAGCAAAAAATGTGAGTCGGGACAAAAAGCTCTAGGGGGACCGGAAACTCGTGTCATCTATTCGCCGAGTGTCGTGGGGGCTGTGGATTGGAACAGGGCGGAGGGAGAGAGGAACAAACATCGGCAAGGGGGGATAATGGGACGGGCTTCCGACGAAGGGAGAGACAGCAAAAGAAAGATGAAGAAGAGGAGGGAGACATGTTCAGCTCCCACATGGATGTCACTACCTGAGAGATGGCATTAGATGCTTTTTTTGTGAAATCAGCGAACACCCCCGGAGGTTTATGGTGAGCTAGGAAGGCACCTACATCGGACAGGAATATGCATTTTCAAAAGAAAATTCACGTCTGCAAAGTTTTGTAATATGCAGTTTTTACCCGAAATTTGTTCAGAAATACGCAGGATTACGAGTTTAGTAAGACAGACTTACACTATAGTTCTGACCAGTTTCAGCGAAATCTGGCCACTTTTCAGAATTTGCAATAAGCCGTAAGAAAATGTATGAACAGGAAAGCAAGCTAATTCATCTGACTAATTCCTGGCGCCCTATTGTTTTCGAAACCTGCACTATGTACCGCAAGTGCGGCAGTATAAGCCCTTGCGTCTTACTTCCGGGTTTTGTCACGCAACCAATATCATAATGCAGCTAATGATGACGCGTTTGGGGGAATGCAGTCCCAATGGGAACTATTCACAGGCTCTCCAGACATTCTTGTGTGCGTATCTAATTTCGGGAGAGGAGGCGAGGGGAGAGAGAGGGGATGAATTGGGAGATGCAAACTGACATCGAAATGTTCGGAGACAGGCGGTTCCCTGAGGGAACGGGGCAGTTTGACACGCCGAAATCGAAGATCGGGCTCGCGTATGAGGAGAATTAGAGGAAAAACGAGTGAATATGTGTTGAAGGTCAATGTAGACAATTCCTGGAATGTGTTCGGGATTTAATAGTCACGTTTTGCTTTTTCACGCGATGACATCATGCTTCACATCATTCCAATCCTCAAGAAACAGACAAGTATGGAGAATAAGGATCAGAGGAGTGTGCGAAATTAAGAAATCGCCTTTACGTACACTCTTTCTAGCTTCTGATCCCTTTCTGGAGGTCTTATGAACTTCTGAACTCGAACAAACCTTGATAATAGTGCCGAGCATCAAATTCCCCCGTGTGGAAACTGAAGAAGAGACGAAGGCGCCTTAATTTAATTTCCTTTGGAGCGAAAAATTAAATTGACAAACCAATTAGTGTTCCGATGTAGAACAAGAAGTAGCTGAGTGCACAGGGAATGACGAGACGAGTCGCCTGCAATTTAGTTATATTTGCAGCATTTTTTTAAAAAATAAATAATTTTTTTCCGAGAGCGGGCATAGAATACTCGGTCAAATGCCAAATTAGGAAAGCATATTTCTCAACACGTCGACATACACACCTTTACTGTTACTCGACTGAGGAATCGTTTGTTCAGCGAGTGCTTATGGTCGTGAATATCGAATCTACAAATATATATTATTTTTTTCTCTCAAATCAATAAATCAGGATCTGCGGCAAACTATCTCGATGGCCGACAGACGAGGGAATGTGTCAAATGAAATCAGTTTTTTTCCAACATTTTTACAACCATACATAGGGGCCGCAACGTGATCTTCCATTTTCATGCTAATTGAAAGAAAATGTTGTCAAATGAACCGCTAAGGTCTCAATAACATCATACTTTTTTGCCGTTTGTCGATATCTTGTGTCTGAGCCGCGCTACACCTCAAAAACCATGCGCGTCATTTGACAGAAAGTGGTGAAAGAGAGAAGTGGGCGGAGCTAATCTACATCTCTAAATCCTGACTGACTGTGAGAGCGAAAGAGCGCTTCTTACCTGTGCTCCCCCATGGCTCAGGTGGTTGAGCACTCTCTTTATAAACAGGAGGTCGCTGGTTCAAATACAGCTGTTTGCAAATTTTTTTGCTGATTTTGCAAATATCTTTAAAATCAAATGACAATTCTGCGAATTAATAAAATTTTAATTTTTTTGTTTGTATAGATTCAGCATGCTATTCCACCTATACTGAGACTTGCGCAGCTGTGTCGGTGAATTGGAAGTGTTCTAAACACCTACTCTTGAGGCTTTCAGTCAATTTTTGATCTACTAAATGTTGTCAGAACAAGGTGCGCAACGCCTCATTCGTAGAGTAGATCGAGAGCTCTCGAATAAGCTTTTGAACGCGGGATTTGGTTGAAAATGAAGTTTGTTATGCGATTGGGACAATTGTTCCCTCTCGTCGAGAAAGGTAGGGGGCGGAGCTTGCGCACACACTCCACACTCCACACACACTCCGTTCACACTCCGTTCAATACACACTCCGTTCGTTCCCAATTTTTGCGATCCAACCTACCAAATTTCAACACTTCACGATACAAATTACCGGCTCTTATCACAAACCTGCTCATTCGCTTTGCGTAGATAAATATTCCCGAGAAGAGAACCATCGATACAACGGAAATGGGAATTAGTCGAAATTGGAGCAGAAGTTGCATCTGAAAAAATCGGTTAACTGTTGCCTCTAAACCTGATAAATATTAAAATTAAAAACATTAATTAAAAAAAAATTAAAATAGAAGATTACCGCGGTAACACCACTATGTGAGACAGAGGTGCAGTAGGAGAGAAGCCCGTCCACTTCTGATTTACTCATAAGCTTTGTCCATTCGCTGACGACAGTGTACGAGTACTCGAACCACTGCATGTTTTTTATTACATTACACATATACAAATATGTAAGTTATATACCATTAAACTTTTCACTTCGAAAAGTGCAAAGAAATTCATCGAGACATTCGTGCACTACACTGTGTTTCGAAAGGTGAAGAGGGAGCAGGTGATAATTTTAGAAGCTGCACTCGGAATAGATTTCAAGGCCAAAGACTCACGACGATCAGTGTGACCAACGCTCCGGGAAGCAGATTCTGTGAATTTTCGTACCTGAAATTTCTTCAGGATTTTTTTTTGTGGAAACTAGACAATGGAAAATACTCACTTCTTTCCCAGCCACAAAGCAGCGATTCGTTCTATTGCAATAGCTGCGAATGCGTAGCCAGTGGCCATTACGGGACCTGAAATTAAAAATTGAAATTGAAATATAAAATTTAAATAGCACCAGCAATAATATTAGAGTAAGACATACAGCGCCACTTGACCCAGATGATGTCGGCACAATTCTGAATGGAATTTTATCTGAATTTCGAAAAAAATTAATAACCTTAAAATATTTTTATTTTAAAATAGCTTACACTGTAGCTCAATAAGGTAATGAAGAATGCGGATCGTGCAAAGGAGCTCATGGTTCGAATTAAAATCATTACTGATAGACTACACAACAAAAGACGAAGATTCACTTGGAAAATCTGCAGAGAAATTAAAATTGTACATAGAATCAATACATCTAAACAAACTCGATCGATGAAAAATTAGAAGTAAGCTCACTCGGTAAATGGCAATTTCTATCAGAATCGCTATCATAGCGCCGGAACCGACCATAGTCACAACGAGGTTCACAGCGTGAATTGATATGGTTCCCGGATGGAAAACCATCAATCGAGCTTGCTAAAAAGACATATTTGTATAACAATTTATATAAAAACAGACGAGCACCTCACAAAGTAGCGACGCATTCGACATTTTCCGTTGACACTGAAGAGGAAGCAAGGAAACGCCTAGACCAGCACACTTTACGTGTAGGGTTCGAATTTTTTTACTGCTTTGGACGCGCGAAGTTTCGCTCCATCTGCTAGGAAACCATTAATTTGCACGCAGTATTCTAGAGGGAGTAGCTTACTAGAAAAGGGAAATCAGTGGTGGGAATCATACCCTGCAATTTGGAAAAATGCACGTGATATCGTGGAACCAAAAATTCTGTCGTGATACACATTGTAGAACACCTTGTTACTCTTTGTGTGACGTTTGGTATTACGTGGGTAAAAAGATTGCGAAAATATGAAATTTATTAATAAGAAAATCGATAATTTCAGTGTCGCGCCAACTGGAGAACGCAAAGGACGACTACCGCAAGCTCACGTTCAAGTCAGTTTATTTGTTTATGTAAAGGCACGATTGGCTGGATTAGATTGCTCACCCTTTTTATTGCTTTAGAGCAAACGACGGAACGCAAATCAGCCTGGCCATGGTCACCACTTATGATAATTTCGTACTCCACTTTGTTCATGAGAGTCAATAGCCCAGTGCAAATAATTGTGTCTTTGCGCATCTGACTTTTTCTGAAACTGTTACCCATAAATATTTATTGTAAATTTAAAAAAAGAGGAATAATTTGAGTTTCAGATGGTGGCCTGCAGTGATGGGCGCATACAACGTCTCCCTCTCCGGTCATTACACGACTTTCCTACCACCTATCGTACTCTCGAGATCGGTGAGCATACTATATCAACAATGCAATTATCGATTTATTCCCTTTCCTGGACACAGTCTTCTAATCAATACAGTATCCCTTTCAGATCTCTCCTTCCGATTCATCGCTTTCCTTCGTTCCGACTGTAGACGAGACTGTAACGGAGAAAATCGATCTGAAGTTAGTACAGTGGTTTGACAAGTCGCGACGGTTGGGAGACGTCACTTAGACACATATGAGGCTGTTCGCGAAAGGATCAATGAAATGGGCGTACACTGAAATTGAAAAGTACTTCCAAAATGTGAACACAGATGTTATCGAGTGCGCTGATCATCATGGTAACAATAATTTTGCATTTCACTCATCGGTTCGGGAGTACTGTAACTACCGTTTTTGATGCGGAAATGCCGTATCTCGAGATCCTGTGAACCGTTTTCCATGAAAAAATTTTTGGGAGGTTAGTTTGAGTTGCAAATAACTATTTGATACTCTATTTTAACATTGCTATTTTTACTCAGCTGTCAAAAAAATGTTCTCGAACACCCCTCATAACTAATGTAAATGACACATACCACAAAATGCGCCGTTTCCTCAGCTTTCATATTCGTATGCTACATGCATACTTCAGAGGTACCAGTAATATAGATCATGCCCTTTTTATTCACAATTTCATAAGGAAAATGGTCATTATCGCAGCATTTATTTTCATTTTGCACTGGTCATTCTCATTTCGCGCTATCCTGCGCGGTCAATGATCCTCAAAATTGTGAAAATTATGAATAAAAAGGGCATGATCTACATTACTGGTACCTCTGAAGTATGCATGTAGCATACGAATATGAAAGCTGAGGAAACGGCGCATTTTGTGGTATGTGTCATTTACATTAGTTATGAGGGGTGTTCGAGAACATTTTTTTGAATGCTGAGTAAAAATAGCAATGTGAAAATAGAGTATCAATTAGTTATTAGCAACTCAAACTAACCTCCCAAAAAATTTTTCATCTAAAACGGTTCACAGGATCTCGAGATACGGCATTTCCGCATCAAAAACGGTAGTTACAGTACTCCCGAACCGATGAGTGAAATGCAAAATGATTATCACCATCGTGATCAGCGCACTCGATAATCTCAACTACGGGAATTTCAGAAAATCGATGTACGAGGTCCTTCACAAAAGTTATTGATCCTCTCGCAAACAGCCTCATATAGAGGAGAACGTGCTAAATTCGGGGATCGCACGACTCAAGATTGCTGCACGATTACAGTTTCCGTGTGTCCTGGCTGGAGAAGCAGATCGTACTGTACCTGGCGCTCTGCTCGATTACGGTAAGACAGATCACCGAAAACCGTATACTTTCGGGAAAAAATATAATTTAATATAATAAACTCCATATTTCAGGTGTTCGTGATGGTTGGAGGCTTCCTTCTGTACATTTTCGTATGGGACGAATGGCAGAAGAAGGTTATTTTATTTATATTTATTTGTCATTTTACCGCGGTGCGCAAGATCAAACCAATTGGTTTAGCTTTTGTAATACTTATACAGTGAAACACAACTAGACGTTTGTGAGATTTGAAACAAAGTGAGAACTCAAGTAAAATAATGCACTGCTACGTTGTTTCAACTTTAATTACAGAAAGAGGAGCGGAAGAGTCGAGCGCACTCTCGCAATGGACTCGGAGTGGGAGGATTACACTCGGATACTGCTGTCAGTTGTATTTATTTATTTTGATGACCAATTGCCGTGAGCAAAACAAAAAGCACTGAAAAAGCTACTGAAAGAAGTACAGACAATATTGGAAAATTTTATGAGGTGTTTATTTTTCGTTACACTCCCATTGTCAGTTCCGCTCGCTCGCTAATCTCCGATCCCCAATCGCCGCTTGTGCAATTGTGTCGTCTTCTTTGATCGCATCGGCTACAGTAGACGGTGAGCAAGAAAACAATCAATAAATTTTATTCCTCCGTTTGCAATTTTAAGAGAATGGAGATTCGCATGGTACAGCCTGGTAGCAGGTTCCATAGTAATCATGGAGACCTATCGCGTCTCTGATTTCTTGACTTAGTGTAGACGCGTTGAAAGATCTACCGCCGCCTCTCTTGAATCGTCCCATTTCATTCGAAGTCATCGAACTAGGATTGAAGGTTCCATCGGACACTGGAACAATTGACTGAAATTATTGTCGGACACTGTGTACCACTTCAAACGATTATTCTAGATGGTTGCTTCTAGTTAGAGCGAAGTAAAAACCTTGAAGTTGGAGTAGAAGTACGACGATGAATTCTGTGAAGAAACGATGCATTCTCGGCTCTAGAAAAATACAAATAAACACATGAGTGTAACCAAGAATATAAGTGTGGCCCACACTGTGTGGGGATTCTAGCGAGCTTTTATACCAGTTCAAGGTGAGTGAAATCGGATAGCTTCGTTTCCGGGTGAAAATGGGATCTGCCTGTTTTTATGGTATCTGTTGAAAAAATCAAGAGGTTTTCCATTGTTCCTTTTGTGAAAGAGATTTTGAAAAAAGAACAAAATGTGCTTTCACAGGTCGCCTTATTTTATGGCCGACAAATTCTGCCAGACAACCGGATCAGATCAATCGGGCACGACCGGGAGATGAGGTACGGTAGAAAGTAAAACATTCATTAAAAAGACCAGAAATTGACATAAAAAGGCAAATAGGCACTTGTGATGCCGAATCCTTTTTCTCGCAAATTTAAATTAATTAGTTAATTCATTAAAATAATTTGCAGCAGCTGCAGCCGCGCTCTCGACGACCAACACGACACATTTGGTCGCTGACTGCTCGGCATTCGTGTCTCATTGTGGGATGTGCCGATGGATGTCTAGAGGTGATCTTTGATCTTTTACTGTTGCTATTTGTAGTTTTATCTTTGATCTCAGATTGCAAGTTGTGAAACACTTCGAATCCTCGCAACACTCCACTCCTCAAAGGCCTCCATCACGAACATTGTGGTACGAATAGAAGATTGTAGTTTGATCTTTGATCTTTGATCTCAGACTCGATCGTCATTTCTCGTCATCGCCCGAGTCGACGGATCGATCGAATTCGCATCGTTGGAGCTGACCTCGGAGACGGTTTGATCTTTGATCATTTCTTCATTTCCAAACCCGAAATATTTCAATGAAGGAATCAAATATGTTTCATCAAATCATCATTATTTATGATTTTTCTATTTATTTATTACCTTCTTCAGTTTTGAAAAAAAACAACAAAAAACACATACTTCTTTTTCAGCACCTAACTATTTGTGTCACATATCCAGACACTATCAATTTTGCAAGTTCTTTTAAGGCATTTAAATTCCTATAATATCCAAATATTCTATTCAGCCGAGCACAGTCCGTTCGCTCTCTTCCATTCGTCTCATTCGATGTTGCCGTGAACCTCTCGCCTTTCTCCTCTCTGCTCCTCTTTGTTTCATTGCAGTAGGAGTTGACTCGATGATCAAGGCGAGGGAAACACATGATTCCAAACCGACAGACAGGGGTGAGGGCGAGAGAGTGTGCTAAAGTGAGAGAGTCCCTCTCGATTTCACACGCTCTCTCACTCTAAAGCCCTTTCTGTGAGGTTGACCGGCCTGTAGAATGATGTGAAACCTTTAAAAATATAATGCTTTCTTCAAAATCTTCTTCTTCTCAAATTTTCTTCTTTGCTAGTATAAATAATACATTATATTATAAAATAAAATAAAATAATTAAACTAATTTAATAAAAATATATACCTCCTGTCAGGCGTACGACTCTCGATCGACCGAATGTCTCTTTTCTTTGTTAGCACACAACGCCCCACTATCGTCAATCAAAGTCGACCACGCCTCTAATGTGAGCATTAGAGTGCGAAATGTGAGACCACGCTCTCTTAATTTCGCACACTCTCTCGTCTATCGGCCGGTCTAGAGAGTGTGTGAACTGAAGAGGCCGTGGTCTCACATTTCGCACTCTAGTGAGCATTATATATATATATTTTTAAATTATACATTCGAAATGAAAAAAAATGAGAAAAGATTTAAAATGATTGTTATTATGAAAGAGCTCGTCGCTTTCGATATGTTTCAACGATTCTTTAACAGGCGATCAGAATACTTACGATCAATGGGCCCTCGCTGTATATGAGAATATCTGAAATATATTTAAATAAATAGTTTAAACATTTAAGATGGCCTACTCAGTGTGCGAAGCGGCCGTCTTGTGTGCATGGAATCTAACCGGTATGGTTAATTTCGATGAATAGATCAAAGATCGGATCATTAAATCGCTAGTCAGTGATTAGTTTGATGAAGCCAAATAACCCTCTCTAAATACAATTTATTATAAGTAAAGAAGTTCTAATTTATAAGCAGGAGTTTTGGCGTGGTCGACAGACTGCGTAACCAACGTTGAATTGGTCGTTACTACGAGCTACGTCGTCTCTTTTAGTCCAGATGGACGGTAAGTGTTACGTAGCGATGATTCAGTCTCAAAATTTAATTATTGTTTTTTAAAATAAATAACCACTTGTCTATACCGACGGTTTATTGTTGATATTCAGTGAATATCGATCGATCCATTTTCAGGTTGGTTCTTCGAGAAAAGAAATACGGCAAGAAGCAGAGTGAACTCACGAATCAACGGCAGACAAAGGCAAGATGATTATTGTTGTATTTTATACTTTACTCAAACCTTTTGTGTATCGAATTGAGATATCTTACGCGAATGGATAAATGCGCGACTGATGAAACACAAATCTTAGGCTAATTAGAATGAATAATGTATGATCGGTTGATAGAGTTGCGAATAAAACTTTCAGAAAATAACATGATTTTTGTTTTCTTGTATTTCATGGTCTGAATCATCGGAACTAAATGTGCAAATTAGTAAATTATTATATTTATTTCAGCCGGCCAATAGAATCACAATTCAAGTGGTCGCGGGCGATTTGGTCGTTGTTTCTCTCGATGAATCGGTTGTATTCTGGGATCTTCAGAAGCAAGCAATCATTGGAGAGGTCGTTTCCTTTTTATAAACAATATAATTAAAATATATACAAGCAAGCGAAAAAATGAAAATGTTAAAAAACCTTTATTCATGAGTTTTATGCAAGTCACCATTCGCGAGAACGTTATTGTTGGTAATTCTTTAGGAAGATCAATTTTGCGCGATGTTTTGTAAAATACTATAGTTTTAACGACGACGATGGCGAAGGTCAATTGAAAACTGAAAATATATTGCGAATTTGTGCGTATACTGAAACACAACTAAACACATCGCTTTTGCGATGGGTGCCAATGATTTCTAGTCACACACTAAATAGGAAATAAAATAACGGAAGATTGCCTAGTGATGAGGCAATTCTTTTAGATGGACATGGAATTTCCCGTTGATGCTCTTCACATGATCAATGAATCGACGGTGCTCGTTCAATCAACGCAGACGCTAGTTATTGTCGAGGTTATTTAAATTTTTAAAATTGATTAATAATGATAAAAATATATTTCTGATACAAGTAAAGATCTTAAAAATCACTAATTCATTAATTCATTAATTCAGGTGCCTACCGTAACTCGCTACAGAAGAGAGCTCAGTTCTACAAGGGACTAATTATTGAATACATTTCTAGCATTGTAAATTGCAATATGTTTGAGGGTAGTTTGTACAGTTGTTTGTAAATTTGCATTCCTTTTGTTCCTGCTCAACTTATGATAAAACGGAGTTCATTAACTACACTATCGTTAAACTCTCTAGCAAAGCAAGCTAGAAGGCACTTGCATCTTCCGTGTAAGCTTCTTGCACGTGAGAAAGGAAGATCAGGAAAGATTGGAGGAGCGAGGGACAAAGGAATCTGAAGAGAGTGTCAGACAACGAGACAAAGAGAAGTCAGAGACAGTTCAACGAACGAGTGGGCCAACCAGACAGATTCAGTGTACCAGTTCAAACATGTCGAGAAATCAGTGGGGGGTTGCTCTCCACATCGTTCCGGTCAATCCACCTGAAATGGGTTTGGAGTGACAAAGAGTGTAAAATCGAGAGAGACTCTCTCAGTTTTGCACACTCTCTTACCTTGGCCCTTTTATGTTGGTTTCGAATAATATGAATCCTCAGAGCCCCTCAAGCCCTCTCGGGTTACACTGTTACCGTGACCCCGCCTTTTTGTGTTGCCGAAGACCCACTTGAACTACAGAGTGCACAGTTTGATGTCCTTGTTTGAGCCGTTCCTCGAAAATGTTTCTCGAACTCTTCTTCTTCGGTTTAGCACATTGACAGTTTAGCGTGAACGCGTATCATTTTTTTAAAATTTTTATCATTATTTCTTTTTGTCGACACCTCGTCTGTTCCTTGGTCATTCCTAGACAGCTGCTCGAGTTAAGCCATTTATCTTACTCTCCGAATTTATTAAAATAAACTGGGAAATTGATGAACACGAGGGCTCCGTTATACTACATTCTTCTCAAGTGCAAATTTGGGCGCAGGGACGATCTTGTAGCATATTGGGTATAGTGTGACATCTTTTTCCATTCCTGGAGAATCTCAGTTGGATCGTTTCCGCGTGAAAATGGCATCTTTTGAAACTCCCAAAAAGGTTTCTCATTGTAGCTGTACAGACAGTTTAACAAACGAGTGGGCCAAACAGACGGATTCAGTGCACCAGTTCAAACATGTCGTTTGCTCTCCACATCATTCCAAAAGCCGGTCAATCCTCCAGAAAGGGGTCTAGAGTGGATGAGCTTGTAAAAAAACGAGAGGGTCGCACTCGCTTTTGCTCTCTCACCCTGACCCCTTTCTGGTGGTTTGGAATCTTGAGTTTCCTCAGAACCCCGCGAGCACTCTCAGGTTGTTACCGTGACCCCTCCTTTTTTGTTCTGCCGAAAGCCCACTTGAACTCGAGCGTACACAGTTTGGTGTCCTTGTTTGAGGTATCCCTAGAAAATGTTTCTCGAACTCTTCCCCCTTTTGATTTTTTGGCCCTTGAAAAGTTTGGATTTTTTCTTAACTTTCTATATGTTTTCTGCAAAAGAAAGGAGACCCAATACTAATTTCGACTCCAGTACGTGTACTAGTTGTCGTGAAACATATTTGAAATCTATGATTCGATAGGATCCCTTTTCTGAATTTGTGCTCTCCCGCTTCTTTTTTTGTCCTCATGTGTACATAATTGGATAATCACTCAGACGGCGTCCAAGCAGCTTATTCTTTGTTCTTCGATGGGAGCGCTCCCGATTTGGCCCTTGCCTCATTTTCGCAATTGTTCTTTCATCTCGCTAGGACTTTGCCGGTGACCTTTGCGTCTCGCACTGACAAATTAGTTGCAAAATGTACTAACCGTTATTTTTCCCCGAAAGACGTTTCTTTGTGATCTTTCTCGACGTGAATTCATCAGGTATTTTTTCTCTGCTAGTGCACAATTACTCTAAAATTCATTGGCATACGCTAGTGTCCGTAATTCTTAAATTACCCATGAAACGTATGCCAATATCCTTTCCCAGCTATCTTTGATTTGAGAGAAATCTTTAGTTGCATCTCACTGATCACACTCTTGTCTCTCATCGTATACTTCCCCGAATTCCTTGATCGCCACCCGCATTTCTATTTGAATAATTGCTCAAGTACCTTTAGTACTTGGGGGCTAACCATGCTAGAGCGTGTATTCTCTTGATAGAACATTGACGAGATTCACTCCTCTTTTCGTAGCCGGAAGCCACATTTTTGGCACGTTTTATCGATTAGAATACAATATTTCGCAGTTCTGAAATGACCTGTACGAAATCTCAGTTATGGTGAAAAGATAAAGCATTTTTCTCGTGGTTCGCTATTCTTTTTCTGCTACATCGTTATTCTCTTCTAAAATGAGCTTCTACTCTCCATTTCACGTTATTTTGAATTTGAATTATTGAGGGTGGGGGCGACATTTTCGGGGTGGAACTGAAGAATTTGGATGTTTCACAGATTCATTATTATTTTTTGAACGAAACATGGGTAAAATACAGCAGTTTTTTTCGTGGTTCCGCGTGCTAGAGACATGTCCAAACTACATGTAACCCTCTTCTAAAATGAATCCTCTATCTCACGTTATTCCGTCCGAACCGAACGGCAGTGTTTTTGACCCCGTCTCTCTCTCACTTCTTGTAGCATTCACCGTAGCATTGCTCTAGCTTGGTTAGAGCCCACTGTCTTTTGTGGATCTTGGAGGGATCTGAGGATGGGCAGAGGGAGAGAGAGAGGGAGGAGAGAGAGAGAGGGGTGCATCCACATCTCTCAATCAATGTTAGCCCACAAGCAACGTCTGCTCCTGTGTCTAACCTTTGTCCCCCTTGTCCCCCACCAGAATTCCATTCTTTTTATTCTGCCTCTCGCTCAATTCAGATCTGCAAGCGCCTCTATTTTGAGCTACTCATCTTTTCCACGGAGTTTTAGAATGATATCTTCACACTCTCTGCGTCAAGTTGCATAGGCATTCGAAATGCCGTATTTTCCCCGAATCTTTTTAGCATAATAATTTGCAGAATTCGTGCAGTATCTATAATATGTATGCAGATATTTGCGCCTTTTTCTGAGTACACAAGTTAGAGGAGACATTTCCGCATTAGTTCGCTACGAGGTAGACGAGAGGTTTCAGACGTATTTACTTACCGATCTCTCTCTCTCATTCGCTTGCTCCCTCGCTGTTTCTCTTTTTCTCTGGCGTCTCTTCAACGCTCTTTCCTCTCTCGTTTCGGAACAAAATGCGCCGCTCATTTGTGAGAGTGAGGCCTGTGGGCACAAGTGATCAAGCAATGGATGAGAGAGTGGACGAAGATGAGAGAGCGCAGAGAAGACAAGGGACGATGAGTGAATGTGGAATTCGAGGAGGTGAAGGGAGAGACACGAGAGACAATCAACGAATCTGAGAGAGTATGAAAAATAATTTGGAAAAAAGAAAAGGACCGGTTAAATTTGAGATGAGATTCAACGGTTATCTTGAAGGATAATTTTCCATTGATGAGTTGTGTTTCAATTAGCAAAGTTATAAATTTTGGTATACAACTTTCTCGGTTCTTTGCAGCGATCTTCCCCAAAAAATCAATCCCTATCAGTATTCACCATACCGCTTTCCCCATTGTAAACTGGCCAGTCTGTTATCGTGTCCTAACTCAAATATTATCACGTTCACCAGTGTCATTGTTACGCCGCCGTTTTATCGCTTCCTCCCCATTCGTCGACTTATGCACACACATCTCAGCACGCACCACACCACACACTACGACGCCAAGCTGCTGCGACGCACGGCGCACACTTTCGAGGGCGACGTTTCGGAAACGTCGCCCCCGATGTACACGTCGGGCACAGCGGATCGGCGGAGATCACTGTGTAGAATCGATGAGATGACACTCAATCGATACGCGCCCAGCTACAACAATTACATGTACAACCACTCCAATACGATCAACCATAATCCGAGGTGAGATACGTTAATCATTCATTAAGTTTAGAAAAAATATAGAACCACTTCATCTACATAATAGTCTCGCATGCGTAGCCGAATCTTTTTGCGAATTTTTTAAAAATGTTTACCCAATTCCCTGTCCATCTTTTGGAACAGAGGCGGCATGCACGCTTTCTTGAAATTAGTTTCCTGGAAATCCATGAATAGGGGCTATTGTATTTTCCTTTCACACGTTAACGCTACCTAATCTGCCACGTTTTCAAAATATCATGCATTTCGCCTCCGAATAAATATGAAAAATATCTAATTGCTTGTGTGCTGTTGTTGTGGCAATATACATTGTTTGCTCCTTCTCTCCATCCTTACACGATGTCAAGCGCGGGGTCATCAAGTTTGCACAGCGCTTCTCCCCTTTCTTCGTTATTCCTTTGACCGCCCAACTTTGGCTTTCGGAGCTTGCGGATTATGCCCGAATTCTATTGGAGACACAGTGTTCTCTGTAGTGCGGGATCAGACATCACGCGCACTGTGATCAAATTTACCCTTCTCCAATCTCATTATTCTCCACGCACTCTAGTAGGGTGGCGAAATCAGTGCAGTATCAATACACAGTGCATTCTCAGTACGTGCACTGAGTAGTACACCTGTGTATCGATACACTTGAAAAAGCGTGAGTGATGTACTGAAATGCACTGTGCACTGCAGTACATGCGCCTCGTGCACTGCCAGTGCACTAGTGTACTGCTAGTACACTACTCGTTGTGGGAGAGTGTGTACTGCAGTTTTTTTTCTCTCGCTTTTTCGAGTGTATCGATACATTTGACTTCTTCAAAATCAAGTACTGCAGTGCACATGGGACTCAAGTGTACTGCTATTAGCCACCCTACTCTCTAGTTTCGGTGAGCAAGCGAAAGAGCACGTGGAATGAGGAGGTTGAGAACCGTTTTCCCAAAAATGTGCGCTCTGTGTGGTAACATAAAAGTAATTATTAAACAGGTTAAGAAAATGAAAAAAAAAATATATTAAAGAGAAATTACAATTTTGTAATTGGAATGTTAAATATAAAATAATTTATGACGATTAGTATGACTACCAGTATATTGAGTCATCAAGACACCCGTCCGATAGTGAGAAATGGTTTCGATTTCACGCCTGCTCTTAGACAAAAGAGGCGCGGTGCTTGGTTCTTTGCACTGTCTCCTATTTCGCATTCTCGTCAGGGTGAGAGTGTTCGACAGAAAGGACGGCAGCGATTTATGTTCTGTACCCGATCTACTGCATTTTTTTCAATTCTTCCGAATACTTCTTTTTTTTGCGATTTGAGTAAACCAAGGAAACTTTTTTCTTCATCTATGTGTAAAATCCGTTTTTGGGACGGCATCGATTATGGTTCACGTTCATCTAATTCCTCTTAATTCTTCCGAATTCTTTAACTTTTTGTTGGCTTGAGTGAAAATTTTCCATGACTATTTATTTGCTTTCTGAAATGAGCTGAAATGGGGAGGAACAAATCAGATACGTTTCACAAAGTTGTGATAGGAACTGTGAACGTCTACGATACCTTTCCGAGTTAAGATATTCTAGGCTAAATTATTTTATTGGGGTCGAATATATCTACCCTGAACCCCTCTTGCTTCCGATATTGTCACTAGTACTCGTCGAACTCATTGGATTAGCACCGATGCGCTTGTCTCAGGTCAGCAGCTTCCGTGAGCATTCGTAAGCTGATTACCTTCGGGGAGAGAGAGGGGTGCCATTGTCCCCCTTCCGCCCCCATGAAAGTTGCTTGTTTTAGTGGAGACGTGCAAACTCCGCTTCTTGACCTGACAATTGGCGCTTCAGTTAGCTCTATTTCATGTATCAAATCAAATTTGTTTAGGCTTCAGGTGGTGAGCCTGTTGAACGACGCTTCTGTTCCATAGGTCGGGGTTTCTTCTACACGTGATTGACTCATGTATTTTTATTTAAAAGGAATTTTAAAAATAATTTCTAATTTGCGAAATAAGTCTTTTTTTCAGGCACAGTCAGATCGATTCGCTGCCGCGCTACAACTTTGATGCCAACCAGAGAATGTACCGGAGCACCTCACTCAACAGGTATGTATTATAGTTCGCACTTATTTCTTGCCAACCCATCTGTTTTTCGCCCCATTGGTGTCCCAATAACCTCCCGACGGGAATAAATGCGCCCATAGCGGAATTGGGATCCCAATCGGGATAAATATCCAGAGTGGTTGGCAAGGTTAGTTTAAAAATTCGAAACATCTTTTGCAGCCTGACACAAGCCTCTTCACTGCCAGCAAAAGACTCTCCGGTATGTCTTACAGATCTTTCTGAGGTCTTATTGTTAGTTCCAACGCAAACATATCAAATAAACATATTTGATTTAGTCAAAAATGAATGAAACGTTTGGCAACGCCAGCTTCTAATCAGTATCTCATCCCTTATCTCAGGTCTCCTCACGTCTCGATACAGCTGCTTCCTCTTCGACAGCGCCACTTGGAGATGAACTCTATAGTGGAGAGTCGAACAGGACCATGTGAGTTCGGAGTGACTGGCAGATTTTTAAGCTCCCTTTATTAGGCAACAAAGCTAGTGAAATTAAATTTCATGATGCTGATGTTAACCGAAACGATGTGTTAATCAATCGAAAAAATCCCCCTCGCATTTTTAATTATCCCGGTCCTAGGCAGGATTTTCACTGTCAGGTGAGACGAACCGGCCGGTTGATAACTACTTTTTTGAACAAAACATTCGTCCTCAAAATGCAGTTTATAATTGAAACATAACTTATCATAAAAAAGTCCTCATTTGTCCTATCACCGCTATCTTCTACTCTTTTTCCGGGATCAGCCCCTGGACCATCACTTCGGATACACTTCATGGAGAAATAAGTCTGCGCGTAATATGTCTATGCTGACTATCGACAAATTCGAAGTCTAATAGGCGCAGAGGAGCGAGTCCTTTATACTTTGAAATTCGCACGGTAGCCCAGAAGTCTAGAGTTGTAGACTAATTTCCCTGTGAGACTAAATTGAGAAGTTGTCGACTCCCAGTTCGTCAGACGCCGGAAAGTGACCGGCTCACAACAACTCTCGATTCACTAATAGAATAGTGCGTCATAGCCCCAGAATCGAGTCTGACGACGCCGAAAAAGACTGAGAATAGAATAGAAATGGGAGAAGAGATCTCATCACAGACTTTGTGATGTCGTCAGAGGGGAAAAGCCGAGATGGGACTTGTCGTGTGTGTCCATTTTGCTCGTTCCTCCTCATCTTTCCTCTTCTTCTCTATCGTTTTCGACCCCGGGGCTATTATTATCGTGACGCTGCGAAGTGTCGGAAAATTGAGACCTACGCTGGAAAGTTTGTAACAACTGGCGCCCCAAATGGTCGGAAAGTGGATGCGCGGACGAGTGGGTGCTGTGAATTAGAATAAGTGAGATTTTACGCTGAGCGTCGTTTACTAATATCTGCAGGAAAGGTATCTGCAATCAAATTGTGGGCACAACTTACTTGCATTGTTTCGATCCCTAGCGCAATGGTCTCATGAATTACGTACTTTCGGATGCAAGTCGTTTTCTAGCTATTTCTTATGTCCACTATTTTCGGATTCCCTAATCTCGTAGGAAATGTGAGGAAAGTGCTCGTGGATACGAGACAAATTTTGAAAAAACACGCGGGATCCGCCTGCATTTCCCACGATCACCGGTCCAGCAGTTTCCCTGCTTCCCTCCCCCCAACTTCAATCTCTGCCCGTCTGCACTCTCTCCGTTCCTCCCACTCTCTCACCTTTCTCTTCTCTCGTCCCTCTCATTAGCACACCTAGCGTCATTCTCTTCCTGAATTGAGCCATCGTTGTTGAATCCTCTGGATTCATTGATGGATTTGAGTCGACATCTGGTCGATGCCTTTGTTCCAAAGCCGGACTATGAACAAGCGCCCACCGCGCCGAAGTGGTAATGATTTGTTTTGTCTTCGAATGGAATCTATTGCAACAGAAACGGTTCCACCCGCCAATCCCTGTTTCTGGCATATAGCTGAAACATATTCGTGAAAAGTAGGTTTGCTATTTGGTGACGCCTTTGAACTGATATTTGTGATAAATTGAAACAATTCGTTTATTTTCATGCGCCGACGCCAATGCGGTAATTATTTGTTGACAATCTTTTTTTTAGATCCATACACTCTCCTGAGACAATCGATTTCACTCATTACCTCTTGTCTCTAAACTTTTTCTGAAGCACATCTGTATGTTCGATCGCATTTCGATTGCAGTTTTGTGATTGGGCCTTGTGAGGGGGGGGGGGTTGGGCCCCTTTCTGAACACGAAGAGGGAAATAAGTCTACGATTCTATGCTGCGACGTATTTCAAAGTCTAAATGACTCGCTCCCATGTGCATATTAGACTTGGAAGTCGTCGCTCGCCAGCTTGGACTTATGGAGTCGTAGACTTATTTTCATGGCAGCAAGGTAAAGGTAAAGGTGTTCCATGTCAAGCGATTTTACAGAAGCAAGCAACCACGCTAGATGGGGCAAGCCGGTAAGCCAGCTGCAACGTGGGATTACGTAACCCAAGCTTTCCCAAGGCATCTAGGGCACGTAACCTTTCGCAATCAAAGTTGCTACCAATTTACCGCCCCGGGGTGGATGGAAGACTTGGTTGGCCTGGGCTCTCCTCTCGTGACCCTTCGAATGACTAGCAGTTGCTTACACCACTCGGCCATACCGCCCCTAAGGCAGCAAGATCAGTAATTAAAATATATTCTTCGAACCGGAAATGACTCCACTTCCGGTTCAAAGGCCTCTCAAAATGTGTGTGTCGCCCGGGGCTACGCAGTTTGTGTGTAAGTGAGACGAGTGGGACGAAAGAAATCGTGTGAGGAGGAGGGCGAAATGTGATCTGGTCTCTCTCTCTCTGAATCAGTGTCTCAGCTCAATTACCACCTGAATACTCGGAATAGGAAGAGGCGAGAGTAGGTGACATTTAACAGTGTTACATCATCACTACCCAAAATTGACACCATCTAATACAGTGCAGGACATGATTCCATTCCTATAGAAAGGGCCGGCCTATGGAATGATGTGGTAGGGGAGGGTCGTGGGTAGCAGATTTAAATATTTCATCATTACTATGCAACCCCTTTGATGTCACCTATTCTCTTTCGCTCTGTGTTCTCTGCGACAGTTTTAGCCTGCGCCAAAGTGTCAACGAGGCCTAAATTTAGGTGAGTAGGCGACGAATTATGCATGCAGAGTAGAATGACATGTTATTGTCCTGGTTCTGGAGCGCGCTGAGACTGTCTTGGCCGTGCTAAATTTAAATGCAAGGAAGCGTTCGCCGTTTGAGGTATATTAGTTCCAGGATTCCCATCATTTTCTAGCGTTTATGATGTAATTTTAAGTAACCAGTGAGGTCCAGCGATTAGGTCGGCGGCTTGCAAGGACTTCGTAACCCAAGCTTTTGTGGCGCGTTGCGCAACCAAATAGGCAATCAATTTTACGGGTTGGCGAACAAGTTTTGGTATCGAATGCATGATTTTTTGAACGATATTCGGCGCGTTGTACCGCTCGGCCAACCACCGCCTTTGTCTCCGCCTTGCAGCATGTGCAATTTCCCCCTAATTTTTATGGATTATATTTTAAATATATTTAATTATGCGAATTAGTTAATTAATCATTACTAATTAATTGCTAATTAAGTTATTCCCGTCGAGCGGTGGCGCTCGTAGTCTGCGTCGCCCTGTCGCTGCTTCTTCTCGTCTTCGCTCTCGCCGGAGTGATCATCTACACTGCCGGAGCCAATAATGGAGACAATACCATGTGTATGTATTTTATTTTGTAAATTTCGCAAAATTTATAAATATTGTAATTTTTTTGATGTCCAGGGCAAAAGCAGCGAAGTGAATTCCGTCAAATGTAAATGAATACTAACCGTGAAACATATCCCCATTATGTACTCTCAAAACTTCTTAGTAATGCAACACTCTTCCGTCAAACCTCCGCAGAGGGATCAAGGATGAGAGTGTGCATGTAGAAGGGAGAGCTCTATCACTCTCATAAACACAATGTTCGGATTGTCAGGGAAGCGGCCACGTAGTGTGTTTCCCTAATTGGGAAAAGGCGCCGAACAGCGGCTCTTGGGCGCCTTTTCACAATTAGGGAAAGACACTCGTTGCTCGTTTGCCTTACAATCCTTGAGGCACCAGAACATTGTGTACACTCTCTCGTTGTCGACCCTTTTATAGAGAATTGGAAAATCGCCCTTTCTGACTGTTCATGTCTACATTCCATTCAACTACGTCATTCGTGGGGTTCCCCAATCACTCTACTATAGTCTAAATGCTTCTCTATTCTATCGTCATCATTCATTAGAATATGGCCTCCGATGAGCGGCTGACTGATGATGTCAGCAACACCGGAAACTGCGGCTGCGCGTTTCCGGGGAGTAGCTCGCTCCCGAAATCAGTCCGGCCACCGGAAGTGACCGAGAGAGTGTGACAAAGTGAGAGAGTGCACGAGAGAGTTAGAGATGAGATGCGTAACTTCCTCTCAGTATCAGTTACCACGAGAGAGAGACCGCTTCTAAGAATACGCTAGAAGAAAAGTTGAGAAGAAAGAACAGAAAAGTATGACGAGTGAGATGTACTAGAAAGAGGGTGACATGAGTTCGTGAAGAGATTCTATCGACCAAAAGTCACGTATGGAGGTTGGGTTACATTTCCGAAGAACACATCTTCGGAGAAGTTGAAGATTTTGAGAAATAGATAGCTTTAGTTGATGAAAACGAATCAAAGGTAAACGGTAAAAAGGTAAAGGCCCTCAAGGCAGTTGGGCACTCAGGGAATCCTACTAGGTAAGCGGCAAATTCAGTCCGGAGTGCGAACCCTATATCCGATAACTTCCTGAAAATTAATAACGTGTTAGTCGTAATTGCAGCACCCGAATGCCTTCCATCGGTGGATGGTGCGACTGCAGCAGCTGCAGCAGGCGGGCAGCAACTACATCGACACACCTCCACCCAAACAATGACACAGACGCCTCCGCCCGCAAACATCTGTCTAACCAAGGACTGCGTGCGGCTCGGTGCGCGCCTTTCTGTCTACTCCTAATATGAAACTTCTCGGCTTTTTTTTGCACTGCGTGTGTCTCATTCTACTATTTCCCAATTTCAGCCGCCAACTACCTCAACAACATGAACCCCGATGTGAAGCCGTGCGACGACTTTTACGAGTTTGCGTGTGGTCGATACAGTAATTCGAAGGTGAGCAAGGACACAAATCAAATTATTAATCAATATTGTTTCAAGGTAATTCCGGAACACGAGAAGAAAGTTACCGTACTGAGCGAAATGACGAGCGGACTCAATCGACATCTGAAACGTGAGTTGATCGGTCGATAATCTACAGTATCCCGAATCGATACCGTAACTGTTTAAGGAATTCTCGAAGGGACTCGGGACAAAAACGAATCGACGCCGCTCAATTTTGCTCGCAGCTACTACGAGTCCTGCATGGATAATAGTTCACTCGAGGAGCTGGTGAGGGCTACGGTATCTCTATAGGGTTACCGTATCTCTCGATTATCAATGAGATGTAACGGTTCGTATAAAAAAATCAATAACGGAAGATTGTGTCAACCGTAACCGTCAATAAGCCGTTCAGGACCTGCTACCGTTGAACACGCTTATATCTCGATTGGGAGGCTGGTCGCTACTGACAAACTCGCGCTTCGATTCGGCCCATTTTCAATGGGAGCTACTAGCAGGTATTTATTTATTTAATTTAAAAAACTATAAAAGAATTTGTGGGACACGCAATAATTCAAAACTGATTGATACCAATAATGATGAAGAGTGATTGCCTTTGGTCACCCCGTGAAGGCATGTTTCATCGCCAAGCAAAAAGAAAAGATGTGTGCGAAGGTCAATTCCTTCGGATGACCCGTAACATACATAAATCTCCACCAACCGCTTAAAAAATAACCATTTTGCCCATGATGCATATATTGATTTATTAGATTAATTTTCACAGGCCACAACGCTGTTCTCGGTCGATCCGGCCTCTTTCACCTCTTCGTACACAAATCGTTCGCCCGAAGTGATGAGAACATGATCATGGTCAGATTGATAATTAATTTTCAGCATATCTTTCTCATTTATTGACTAGAATGGACCTGAATATTCAAAGCTTGTGTTATATCCATAATATCTATATCTGACCCATATCTGATTTTAACATTTCGACACTTCTCTTAACTTCTCAATCTATAATTTGAAATAATTTCATTTTCGGAATCTGTAGTTTGATCTTTGATCTTTTGTAGTTCGCTCCCCCTCGTCTTCTCCTCGAGAAGAAGAAATTCTACGACGTGGCGCCATTCGACTCCAACGAGTACATCCAGAAGTACAGAGTGTACATGATTGAGTTCCTCGAGCTACTCGGTGGGTGTAGTTTGATCTTTGTTTGTAGTTTGAAATAATTTTGCTTGAACTTGTATTTTGTACATTGCCTTTAAACTTTGTAGTATGATTTTCGTATTTTGTACTCATTATTTCGTGGTTTCATCTTTGATCTCTCAGGCGCCGATCGCGAGGCGCTCATTCCGCACGTCGACAACATCCTGCAGTTCGAAATGCTCATCTCTAATGTTTGTTTTTTTCGAACTGGAAGTGCGATTTTCATTTCGTGAAGTGGACTAATATCAGGAGTTTTATGGATTTTAGGCGACCAAGAGGGACAATATCCGCAACCATACGGCAATCAATAATGTGGTCAAGTTGGGTGACTTCAAGCGACGACATGCGAAGGTTTGCTGATTACTACTAGTAATTTACTCTCAGCATTTTTTCGCTCTCCCCTGAACTATTAATTCATTTTTTTCTCAATATAATTTGTGTGAAGTTCAACATGAGAGCACTCGGAACGATGAAGTACAGGACAAACAGGCTAACGAACTTATTTCAGATCAACTGGGATCTCTTCCTGAATGACGAGATCCGCTCGTATCTCGCCCCGATCTCCGAGGATACGGTAGTCAACGTTATCGATCCCGGCTTCTTCGACACACTGACCACGCTCTTGACCGGAAACAGAATGCAGTACGGTAGTTATTGATTGCTATTTTTGTACACCGAAATTGAAAATAAATTCAGAATAGTCAACGACTTTCTCATGTGGCGACTGATCTCGAGCTTTGAGGAATATCTGCCGAGAAGGTTTGATTGGCTATACATGACGCAATACTGTAATTGTCTTTTGTATGTGCAGCTCGATCACAACCGATACACATTCATGATATTAGCCGGATATTTAATGCAAGAATGTGCCATAATATTTTGAAAAAATGGCTATTTTGTTTTTTTTACAGATTCCGTCAGCCAGGTCACAAGTTTCGTCTGTGGTGGCGAGGTTCGGCCGAGGAACCCGCTTGGGAGACCTGCGTACGTGTCATCAGGTAATTTATTTGAATATAACACATGTTTCAAACGTTTATAATGATTTCTGAAAAGCGACTATGTAGAGGCGCGAAGGATTCTTGAAGAATTACAATAACATTTATTTAATGCTTTCGATTTTCAGAACCCACATGCCGGCGCCGTTGGCATCAGCGTACGCTGCTGAATATTTCACTGCCAAGGACCGAGATCAGGTAATATTGATAATTTTGATAAAAGATAAACTGTGAATAATATATATATTTTATCGAAGCCCGAAGGCGCAACGGAATAATGTGTGATTACACGAACGATGTACAGTAAATAAAAACTCTCTATGGGAAGTATTTTTTATATAATAAGTTGAGCAACCATGTAGAAAAAACAGGGAACAAAATTTCTGTTCTCTTGTCGAATTCTGATAATAGGAGACTGAAATACCGGACAATAAATAAATAATATTACTACAGGCAGTCGAGATGATCGCTGATCTGAAAGTGGCTATGGAGCACACGTTAGTGACTGCAGGTGAGGCTTTCATATTATTATCTTATCTTTTTCCATCTTTCACTAGCAGTTTTATGTTTCGCGATGTGTATGTAGGCGCTTAGACTTATGGTTAGGCGATAATCGTCTCTTATTGTCTTCAAATAAAATTTATAAACAACAACCGATGCAATTGCTGCAGATTGGATGGACGAGGCGACTCGCACGGCTGCAATCGCGAAGCTGCAGCAGATGGGACACAAGGTGAGCTGCAATAGTTTGCCCGGAATACATCACAACTTTATCAGCTGATTTGGGTGTTATGACCATCCGATATATCCTTTTGAAATTCACCATCCTCCATCAACCCATAAATCGGTGACTCACTCATATTCGCCAATTTTGAAAAAGCCATTATTTGTTGTAATAAATACTGCAAAAAAGATTGCGGGAAGTAAAATAGTTTATAACTGGGACAGCACAGGTTGGCTTCCCCGATTGGCTCTTCAACCAATCACATGTAATGGCGCCCTTCGATGGTGTCAAATTGCATGCGAAACGATACTTCGAGAACGCCATCGCTCTGGAAAAATCTCAATTCAAGTGAGCAGTTTTATTAACGGAAGATATTTGATAGGATGTGTTTCACGAGCCATGTATCAGTATTGTTTCTACCCATATATTTGATAACATGTAGATGTCTAAAACAATAATCATATTGAGTGCGATGATTTCTCTCTCCCATACCATCACGGTTAGTGAATGGCTTTCAATGTAAACCGGAAAAGGGTATTTCGTCATTGTAGTTAAAAGAATTTGAGAGAATCATCATTCTAATTTCCTATTAATCGTTTTGTATCCATAAATTCTTCCATCAAAGCCATGGGTTGCAATGTAATTGCGCACTATGTGTTTTCGTGATTGCGGTTACTCGAATTTGATTATTATCTCCTCCCATTTATCGATTTATCTATGATGTTTATTCACAGGGAGATGCTGTCTCGACTCCACTCTACGAATCGTGGTTCGACTCAGGAAGTTTGGGTGTCGTCGATAATCGCAGTCGATGCTTTCCACTATTTCAACGCCAATGAAATAAGTGAGACCTTAAGTATTCGGTAGCGTCATGTATGTACAGGAGAACTCTTTTTATTCACGTTTAGATCCCGAATCTTATGTTTCTAATGAAGGCGAAATGATAGAAATGGTGAAAATTGGTAGAACTTCTTAAATATTGTTTATGGTTTACAAAATTCTCTTATAATCGACTTTTGCATACATATCAATTCAAAGCATGCAATTCCACTATGAACATCCTCCTATGCTTTGTAATGTGTTATAATCATAATGATCTGATCTTCGCAGTCTTCCCTGCGGGAATTCTTCAGTTCCCGATGTTCGTGAGGGACGCTCCGGCATACGTCAACTACGGTGCCATTGGAATGGGAATTGGACACGAGATCACGCATGGATATGATGATCTGGGTATGATTAGTTTAAATACAAAAAGAATTCAGAATCATAAGAATACATACAACTATAGCTCTCTAGGGTGAGAAAAAGTTTTTTTCTAGAACTAAAACATTAAATGAAACAAAATAATTTTTATTTTTGATTTGATGCTTCAAAGAGATTAATCGATGAGCTAATAAATTAATCTTGACCACTTAATGAAACTTATTTGGCCCTAACTAAAATTTGTTTTGTATCGCAAATTTTTTATCGCTGTCGGAGCTATTGTGCTATTAAACATAAAAAGTTAATTTTAATATAAAAATTGTAATTTAGGTTCTCAATACGACGGGACGGGCAACTTGCGAGGGTGGTGGCGTGCCGACACGATGAGAGTATTTCAGGTGACTTATATGCTTTAAATTAGGAATTAAGAAAATAGGAGCCGTCTTTAAATTATGTTTCGATCTTTGCGATTATTTTGATACGGATTTCTCTTTCAGCATTTTATGAAGAACGATTCGGAGAAAACAATTTAGCGATTTCAGAACAAGAAGCAGTGCTTCATCATGCAGTACGGCAGCAAGACTGAGCCGGTGACGGGCAGGAAAGTGAGTGGGATGGTCCACCTTATTTGTACATAAGAAGAAAAACGTATTGTCTTTATCATTACTAATATTATTATTAACTTTGATCACTAATTTAGAGAAGGTGGACATTTGTTTGTTATTGGGACACATCTACAATCATTTTGGATTATTGGATAATGGGGTGTGTTTCACAACGATGATAAAAATGCTGCTGGAATGTTATGATCGGTGCTAGCAACTTCATTAATCAACAAAATAAAACAAACCAAAAATCAATAAACGAAATTTGCAGCTCGATGGCCGTCTTACTGTGGGTGAGAACATCGCAGATAACGGCGGATTGCGAGTCGCTTATGGGGTGAGAGATCAAAGTTCTACTATTGCGTCCACAATACATAGAGAGATCAAACTACAAAGGCCAGAGATCAAACTACAAATATAAGAGAGCAATCTACAAAGATTAAACTACACTTTCCAGGCGTACCATCTGCACGCCGCTGCGCGAGCTCAACAGGCCCTGCAGGAGCAGCGACTGCCTACTTTCGGCAATTGGACCGACACCCAAATGTTCTTCCTCGCTTTTGCAAATGTGAGAGAGATCAAACTACAAAGTAAAAAGATTAGGCTACAAACAGCAAACTAAAAAAGCGAAGATTAAACTACAAAATATAAAGAGTAAACTACAATTTCTTACAGACGTGGTGCGAGGCTGTGAAGCCGACCGCGCTCAACTACCTGCTCGACACGGACGTCCACTCGTTGGGACGATTCAGGTGAGCTTTGTAGTTTGATCTTTGATCTCTCTAGTCATACAGCTACACCCAGATTATTGCTCAATCCGATGCATATAATTCGAATTTTAATAAATTAAAATAAATTATTTTTAGAGTCAACGTGCCTCTCCAGAATTTCCCCGAATTCGCCAACGCCTTCGAATGTCCAATCGGCGCACCGATGAATCCCTTCGAGAAGTGCCGAGTATGGTGATTTCCCGCCAAAATCAATTTAAAAATTCGCTCCGCCCCTTCATTATCCAATACACAGTATTCACCGCTTGTGCTGGTTAGCAGTTGTTTCTGTGCATAATTATGATAAGTATATCTAAATCGTCGTGAAAAGTAAGTAGTAGTAAACCGAATCTCAATCTCGCATCCTCCTGACACATTCCGGGTATTTCCCTTCTAAAAACGCGCCGCCGCGCAGTTTTACCCTCCAAACCCCGCCCACTTATTGCCCCGCCCACACCGAATCAATCGATAATAGAGTATCTGATTGTGAGACACATATTGTAACGCGTTTAGTTGTGCTACTACAGTTGTTGTGAGACGCATCGAATAAATGACCAAAGCACTTTTATTGATTATTGTTGTAATGAGGGAAAACAATACATTGAAACATTAAATGAATTCTGTAGTTTTGTCTCGTCTAATGAACTCGAATTCTCTACAAAACGTCCTCTTCTCATAGTCAAAGACAACTGAGGATTCGACCAGTCGCTTTTCTTTGTAAAAACTCTCCAAGCATTTGCTGTGCGCTTTACTATCACTGTTCCGACACCACACTTCCAAGTTCTGACGCAGCTCGGTAGAACAGGCCCAACTGAAAATGTTTCCTGTAGTTATGTTCGTACTCAGAGAGCGAAGTCTCCATCTTTCCTTACTCTGGAGTGTTCACGTCTCCTATTATTAGGATAAAAGATGTCTCCATCTCTCAATTTCGCATGCTCTCTCAGCAGGAGACAACATCTCCTGAGTAAGGAATGCTGGAGACTTGGCGCTCTGTGAACAGATGACTTCAAAATGCAAAACTCTGAAAAAATTACCGTTCCATTGGTGTCGCGTGTCGATTTCTGCAGTACGAAATGAACCGCTTGTCTTCATAGTCCTGCAAATTAGGAACCAGATGATTCTAAATTTCCAGAAAGGGGAAACTCACATTTACATTCTTTACTTTTGCCCATTCGTACATTAGTAACTATGGCAAAGACGGTATGATCGAATTTATAATCAAAAACTACGAGAATATAGATAATAGAAATAGATAGTACATTGTAAGCGGGATCATCTCCAATTGGATTGGCCGGCTCCCATTCGAGATCGTAGATTTCTTTCCTGTCATCATGCCTGAAAAACGACTTTTTCGTATCCAGGCGATAAAGTGAGATGACGAAAAGAAGAAAAACAAAACAGCCAATATGAAATTCAGTAAATCTTACGAGAGGATGGATCGTTTGAAGGGGTTCTCCGTTCTGACTTGAGAGAATCCTCTTCTACGAGCGGGTCTCAGTTGACGACGAGAAGAGAGACACGGGTCCTGAGACATGGTATGAAAGTAGTTATACATTTTTAGATTGGTTTATGGTAGTCAGTGATTCTCGTCATGGTTTTGGATTCTAGATACTTTGGTGCTTCTAGGTGAGGCGAAGAGAGGGACAAGAGAGAACCAATAAAGTTGATGCCCATCTCTCGTCTCTTTCTTGGCCTCACATAGAAGAACCAAACAGATGTTGTGAAGTATAGTTTAATCTCGATTTAGGCCGAAACACACAGCGCAGCGTCTTACCTCTACGCTTCGTTTCGCGTCCACTTTCATGTCGATTTGATGGCAGTTGAGCGTTGGCTGTGAGAGAAATTCAACCTGAAGTATTGAATATAATACATTTTGTTAAACAAAAATACTCAAGTATTTGCAAACAACAATAGGAAACTCACCGCTTTTCTGATCACCGAGAATTCGACTTTCTTCAACGGCGTTTTTACAGTGGGAGGAACGACGGTTGTTATGAACGGGCCAACCTGTGAATTTATTTTTCGCGACAAGCTGATTTATTGTTGCACGTGTGATAGAAGCAATAGTACTTCAATTTGGAACTGCTTTAGTTTCTCGTTCGATGTAAACAATATTAAATAAATCAGGAACTCTTTTTGCTTATTATTTCGAATAATTGTTAAGATTTTAGTGAATAATTCGCGTTGTTTCTTTGCCAAACTTAAATCTGTAGGTAATGCGAGAGAAGAGTCGAACCTGAACTCGGTGCTTCTCCCCGCCAACGAACTTCTGAAGAGTCCATGCAACTTCGTTCTCTTAAAATCATAAAAAAAATATTTCGAAATATGTTTATAAATGAAATAAAACTTACTGTAAAGTTCGAGTCGATCCTCCCCGATACTCTCTATAATGCTCCTGATTCGATGTGCATTATCCTTCGCAAGTTGAATCACCAGAGGCCAAGTAGAGGGAGGGGCCTGTAAAGTATACAAATGTAAGTCACCTCAAGTGTCGATTTGCTTTGGAAGCCCTTGAAAATGTTGGTGAAGTGAGACAAATAATTTGTTTTTGTTTTTCACACTTACAAAATCGGCACTGATCACGAATTGCTCTAACAATCCAATCGCACTGTAGATGGTCGACTCCTTTGCTTTCTTGCCCAGAATATCGATCTGCAGGATAGGTGAATTGTTGGACGAAATTATTGATCGCCACTTTTAGTGAATGTAAGCTGGATTCGTCGCAGTTTCCTAACCATTTGTGCGGATTCGATATTGCAATTGCATTTAAAAAATGAAAAAAAGCGAAGAAATTAAAAAAAATATCTTACCTTGACATCATCGAATTGCTCTCCGGCAACGAGAAGCAATGCTAGAATTTCTCTCTGCTCGAGCTCAGGGGTGCAACGGTGAGTGCAAGTAAAGGAAGACATTATCGATTAATTATCGATTGATTATCGATTGATTATCGATTGATTATCGATTAATTATCTATTGAAGGGGAAAATAGAGAAGAGATGGAGCGGAGAACGGACTCGAACGAGACTGACTCCGAGATGCCAAGCTCACATTTCGCGGCATTCATAGTGCTAATTGTTCCCTCTGGCCGGGTTCGCATGTGCTGTGCGTTCATTTTGTATTCTCGCAAAGTTTGTTGTTTTAGATAAAATCGACAGTACCTCTCTTCTGGTATGAGGTGTCCACGTTTCCACTTCAATAAAATCTCCGTTAGTTAGCTACTCAAATCGTATCCACCCAGAAATCATAGAACGAACGCTCCTCGACGCGGTGAGAGTGCTATGAGAGACTATCTGACTCAATCAACATATTTCTTCAGTGGCTTGGCACAGTACTATAAATGAGTGGTTGAGATAAACATGTCACGTTGCAGTGTGGACGAGGCTGAGTTGACACGTGATGTAAAAAGTTGCGAAATCGCTTCTACGCCTCAGGGCATTACGTCATGCTTTTTTTCCGGCTTTTCACAAACTTCATCAAATGGCCTCAAGAGTGGTACCAGTCGATTCCTCATCAAATTCTAAGACTTTTTCGACTCTATGCGTTTTTTGATAAACGTCGATCTAAGGCCGGAATAATCGAAAATATGTTTCACTTTTTACCTTTCTGCAATTCTAGGCACTTTCCCTCCGGAAGCGTTGAAGTTTTATTTTCGCATTGCGCTCGTAAAACAATAAGAGTCAAACCATGAGAGTATTATAAATTTTAATCAGGGTGTACCTTGTTCAGGGATCGAGACATTACTCCGGTTTTTCAGCGCAGCTTGTGCGCGCGATTCCAATTGCACAAGCTGCGCGCGGGATTCTACAAGACGCGCGCCGGACTTTTTGCCGGACCTGGCTTGTTCCGTTCGAGACCTTCAAAGGGAACGCGCGATTTGTGTAAGGTGCGGCGCATGCCGCGTCTTACCCTACACAAATCGCGCGCGCAAGCAGCGCTGAAAAACCGGAGTAGTAGGGTCTCGATTTATTGTGTGCATGTTCGACATTTACCTCCTGCATTCGGTTCTATTTGACGGCTCTGACTTTGACGGCTAATAAATATCACATCGTTCTGTAATACGTTCGTATGCTTTCCCTAGAATGAGCGGGTTGTGAGCCGGTATTTGAAAAAGTGAATAAAGGGCGGAGTTTTTGCCTTTTATCCGCTAATTATCGAAGTGCAGTGAACTGTCAATTGCATTCGGCGCATTCGTATATCTAACTGTTAATAAATATCGATTAACTATGAATATAGCGGTGCTCAAAGCATTGGAGCCGTCAAAGTCAGAGCCGTCAAATAGAACAGAATGCACTCCGGGATTTCAACGCACGATGCGCGCGCGATTTCCACTACTAGTTTCGCGTCATGCAAAACGAGTAGCGGAAATGTCGCGCGCGTCGTGTGGAAATCGTGTGCTCTGTTGAAGGTCTTGAACGGAAATTACGGTTTCAGGATCAGGCCCGCGCGCGACTTGTGGAAATCTCGCGGCGCATCATGTGAAAATCGCGCGCGCACGATGTTTTACCGGAATCGCGCGCACATCGTGCGTTGAAACTCCGGAGCAGGAGGTAAATGTCGAACATGCACACAATAAATCGAGACCCTACTAATGTCTCGATCCCTGAACAAGGTACACCCTGATTAAAATTTATAATACTCTTATGGTTTGACTCTTATTGTTTTACGAGCGCAATGCGAAAATAAAACTTCAACGCTTCCGGAGGGAAAGTGCCTAGAATTGCAGAAAGGTAAAAAGTGAAACATATTTTCGATTATTCCGGCCTTAGATCGACGTTTATCAAAAAACGCATAGAGTCGAAAAGTCTTAGAATTTGATGAGGAATCGATTGGTACCACTCATGAGGCCATTTGATGAAGTTTTTGAAAAGCCGGAAAAAAAGCATGACGTAATGCCCTGAGGCGTAGAAGCGATTTCGCAACTTTTTACATCACGTGTCAACTCAGCCTCGTCCACACTACAACGTGACATGTTTATCTCAACCACTCATTTATAGTACTGTGCCAAGATTAATTCGACCGAGTCAGATAGTCTCTCCTATACATTCGCTCGAATAATTTTTCCAATCCAAAAAAAGGATTGATTGTTAACAGAACGAGTGTCCTTTCCCGCGCATACGTATGCACTCCACTGCTTTGACTGGGTCGTCATTCCTTATCACTGCTCTCATAGATTGTGCCCATGTTGTGGCGATATCACTTTCGCCTATTCTCCCTCATACGAAAATCAACCAAACTCACACGAATTCCTCACACGAAGCCAATGATCTTCCAACATTTATATAAAGGCAATCCTTGGCTCGTTCAGGATCGTAGTGAGCTCGCGCGGGGAAGCGCTCTTCTTTTCTCCAGGCACGTAATCTCACGTATCACTCGAGTTCTGAGTAGGTATGGCTTTGCAAGAAATGCGCTCATCATTCTGCACACTAGTCGGCCAGACCGATGTGAGAGTGTACAAAATGAAGAGAACGATTTCTTGCGAAGCCGTCCCCAATTTAGAGTATTTTGTACCCTTACAAAGTTCTCAGAGTGCTCGTGGAGAGCAAGGTTGCGTTGTTCGACTCTGCAATGTCTCTCAAACCAGTTTTACTTGCGTTCAACCTATTTTATTTAGAAATTAACGAAATGTTTAGGAAAGCGTGCGATGAGGGCAAGTTTATCGCCTGTTATCTTCGCATTTCTCCTTTGTCGAGCGGCGTCCTACAAGATTCTCGTGTACAACTCAAAGTTTGGCCAGTCGAATGGCCATTTCATGGGAACTATCGCTGATTTGCTTGTGGATGCTGGACATAATGTTGTGAGTGCTAGTCAATATATCTTACGATCAGGTACAAACCCGGGGGAAGGAAACGCCTCGGACATTCATTTTTCACACCTGCTCGCAAATTTTCTAGGAGAAAGATCCTCCAAATTTTCGTTTTCTAAGAAAACGGTTCTCCAACCTCCTCATTCCACGCGAATTCTCACACATCGAAGAACCGATCTCACCGAAGCTGAAGAATGTGGGGACTTAGGAGGTTGGAGAACCGTTTCTAAGAAACGAAACATTGTTCTCTGCGCATGACAAGATTGTGCGTTATTATGTGCAATATTAAAATCTGTATACTCAACATCAACACTTAACAGCGCTAATGTGGAGAAACTGATGTGCGCGGAGAAGTTCCAATCGCTTATGTGTTTCACATGCTAATCAAAAGAATGAACATCCAAATCTGAGACAATTTAAAGAAGGGATTCCAATTCAAATCTATTCTCACTATTTTCATTTTCTCAGACATCGCTCATCCCAATAATCGACCCATCCTTCAAAGACAATACGGACAAGTCTCACATAATCCACGTGCCACAAACCGAGGACACTAACAAGGTTTGAATATGAGTTTTATAGGACTTTTCGAACTGTCGTTTTTTAGCCCTCAAAACATTTCTCTGCAGAATATGTTTAGACGACCTTCAGAACATTTAATTTCATATCTTGGGGTTTCCAGTTCCGAAAAGGACCAACTTTAAAAAAAACACTCTATTTACACCTTTCTTCATCTAACGAGCCACATTCCACTTCAGCTCACTGAGTTTCTCGACTCTGACTCCACTAATTGGTTCGAATTCAACGAATTCGACTTGCTCAAGACAGTTTTCGTAAGTATTTGTTTAAATAAAACAATTGAAGAGAAATTCAGGCCGGAACTCCGTACAGCGACCGTTTCGCACCTCAATGTGCAGGAGTATTGAAGGAAGAGAAACTTATTGAGAGATTGAGAAAAGAGAAATACGATGTGTACATTGCCGAGAATTTCGACATGTGCGGCATTGGTGAGACTTTTTGTTTCTCAATAATATTTTCGCTAGAGATGGAGAATGCCTGGAGAAACACACAGAGAAAAAAAAGGTCTTACATACGGCCCATAAGATATGGGGGTTCTTCACAAAAGGTCTTATATATAAGACATTTTGTTAAGAACCCCCAGGTCTTATGGGCCGTATGTAAGATCATTTTTTCTGTGTGCATTGTTACGGTCCAAACGACATATCAAACGATATATTGATCAACAACAATCATGGGATTTTCGTTTAAAAAACGAAAAAAATGTGAAAAAGATATTTTAAAAGTGTGAAATTGACAGGCCTCTCCCATCTCATCAAGCCCAAATCTCTCATCACAACTTCCGCTTCTGCGCCAATTGCAAGAATGAACGAAGAGTTCGGATTGGCATCAGCCTACAGTTACAATCCCAGTGAGTATAGCAGACTATTCGATTGAGGATGGAATACTTAGTTGAATTTACGTTTTTATTTCTGGTCTGACGCTCCATTTCTGATTCAGCACTCAAACTAACAACAGAGTGGAGCCTTTACTTTTTTGAAACATATTCAAAAGGTGTATCCTCAATCAAAAACCGGCGATGAGGCGAGCAGCTAATCCAATTAGTTTATCGTTTCCAGCACATCAATTTCAAAAACAATCAGGATAAGGGGGAAATACCTAGAGTAAATTATTTCGAGCGGAATTCTCATTCAATTTCACTGTTTTCGGCCCACAAACCCTTCATCTCGATGTGCACTCAATGTTGAGTCGCTTCATGAACATTGCTGCTGAGATGGGCTACTACAAGTTCTTCCATTCAAGCAGATACATGGTAATTAAGAAAACAACTTCTTTCTCCGAATCTGATGGTCAACAATTTATCGATTTCAGATTGAGGATTTATTCAGAGCCAAGTTCGGTCCGGACTATCCCAGTTTGGAGGTGGGTTTCGCTTCATGCATATCTGTGTAGAGAGGTGCTGCAACAAATTATATTCCTTTCTTTCATGTTTTAACCTTTTACATTTTTTTCGGTACGTTCCATGTTCAGGAAATCTCGTCCCATGCTGCCTACACTTTGATATACTCCGAGCCTTTGATTGATTTTGCCCATCCAACACTGAGCAGAATTGTTTATGTGGGAGGAATCGGAGCTCGACCAGCGAAGAAATTAGATGAGGTTAGATACGATAATTCAGAGCCCGTTTTCTGTATTTTAAAATAGATCAAACTTCAAAAACAGTAATACCGTATTCACAAATTTACAGAGCGAAATTAATCCGATAAGTACTCTATTATTTAAATATTTTGCAGATCTTCGACCGTCTTCTTTCACTTCGACCGAAAACCGTCCTCATTTCATTCGGAACTGTTGTAATGACGCATCGAATTCCTATGGACGTGAAGAAATCGATTGCGAAGGTTTGTTTTGACTAAATTTTGAGCAGGAGGGCTGGCCGGAGGACTGCTCTTGATAGTATAAAACTGAACTTATTTTGATGTTGAAACACAACTTCACCGGCACAGAATGAAATATGTTTAGAGGGCATCAAATCACCGTTTGAAAAATATGTAATTTGTTCGAAAAAAAAGTGGTCACTATTTTAGATTTTAAAATTAAACAAGCTGATATAAATTGTTTATTGACAGGCGTTCTCTCGCTTCCCCGACGTTACTTTCATCTGGAAGTACGAAACAACTGAGGACGCATTCGCGAAGGTAAAAATTTACCATATTTAGTCACATGTTTAAAAATATTTTACGAGATTTCTTAATTTCTTCTATACAACTTAAAAATTGCCTTAGAACTATCCAAAAATCAGGAAGCAGCTTCGATAGCGCCCAATCTTCATCTCTCGAAGTGGATTCCGCAGAACGATTTACTTTCGGACGACAGACTTACTGCGTTTATCACCCATGGAGGGCAAGCATCGACTCAGGAATTTGTGCTGAAGGGAAAACCTGGTGAGATTTCAGGGCGAATTAGAAGATAATGTTTTAATCAATTTTATATAAAAATAATGCGACTTAGGCCTCTTCGTCCCGATTTTCACCGATCAGCCGCGTAATGCGGCATTGCTGGAGCGCAACGGTCTTGGAAAGGTAGTAAATTGTATTATAAATTTCCAAATAAATTTTTGCAAACTTTTCAGATGTTCAGCAAATTCGAGTTGGTCGACACCGACAAGTTTGCTGCGGCAATTGAAGATCTACTGACAAATGAGATGTGAGCTGCAACTATTTTTCTCTCATTAATGTATTTATTTTTTAATTTAAAATATAAAAATAAGAATCATTCGTTTGCAGATACGGAGAAAATGCGCGAAAACTGGCCGCGAAGCTTGCCAAGAAGCCCTTTTTATCGAAAGAACTGCTGATCAAGTACATTAATTTGAACTGTTTCCAAGATTTGAAACCGGAAAATTTCAGAACCGTCGAATTCGCAGCTGAATTTGGTCCTTCGCCGGCTCTTCGACCACAATCTTACGATATGAATTGGATTGAATACAATAATATCGACATTATTCTAGTAGCATTTATGACATCTATCGTCGTTTTGTTAATTGCTTATCACATTCTGGCTCGTATTGTCACTTCTTTCATTACAATGAAAAAGTTTAAATCGGAATGATTCCCGTTCATCGATATTTTAATAAACAATTTCAACTCAATTATCGATTCCCTGTATTTTCAATTATCTAAATCCCATCTCTGCATATCTTCTCTCTCCACTCCACACTCCCCCTCTTCTCCTCCCCTCACTCCTTCTCTCTTTTCTCCTCGCGTGCGGTTTCTTCCTTCTCTAAATGTCCTCTGACCCTCCTCCTCCTTCAACTCAAACAGCTGCTACCCCACTGAGCTCATCGATCAATACTGCCACAACGCCCGCCGATACCGTATCTACTGTATCCTCGACGACCACCGCGCAGGTTACTATAATTCCTTTTTTATATCGTTACCTCTCGTCTTGATGGAGTACGGTAGTGCTAATCACAAACTGAACCTCATACCGTATCCTTGCAGGGTGCCGTGCCCTTGATTCCCGCGACCGCTATGGAGTCGGGTACTGGAGTCGTGAGTCCGGCCTCTTCTACGACTACTGCAGTAGCTGCAGCAGATACAGCAAACGGCCTCGACCAGCAAATCGGCACTCCTTCCCCCGCCAAAACGGGAAGCAAGAGGAAAAGAAAGAGCAAGAGAAAGAGTGTGAGTGAGATTACGGTAGATGCTGATATTGATTACATATTCCAGCGCCCCTTCTTCCCCAAAGTGCTCACTGCCGGCATTTCGCTTGGAATGCGAAATGACAAGACTGAAGAGGAGTTCGAGAACAATGTGTACGGTATTTCCTATATTACGGTAGAAGATCAACAACTAACTTTATTCGAAAACAATCGTGAACTAACTTCGATTCCAGCGAGTCAACTACGGTCAACAACATGGTGAATAACGTGAGAAGTGTGATTCCCTCATTCTCGGAACTCTCGCTGGCCTTTTCGACTGTGAGTAAATGGATTACTGTATCCCTAGAAAATACAGTATCCACTATCGTTCAACCGTAACCTATGGCCTACGATCAACTGTAACTGGATGTAATCGATAATTGGCAGGCCTCCAAATCGGTCTCTGATCTCTCTGTGGCGGCTGTGAGTGCATCTAAGAATGCTGTGGACACTGGTGAGATCAAAGATCAAAATCAAAAGATCGAAGATCAACTGTTCTTTCCAGTGAACAAAGCCTCTCGAGCAGCTTCAGAGACTGCAATGGCTGTTGGGGCTACGTTGAGTGATGTCTCACAGAAAGGTGAGAGTTGATCTTTGATCTCTGAGTTGATCTTCGATCTCTGATCTCTGGTATTTTCAGTATCCGATGCATCGAAAGTTGCAATCGATTCTGCAGTCGTCGCCAAGCAGAAAACAACTGATGCAATCAAGGCAGCCAGTGACACTGCAAATGCTGTGTCAGAGAAGGGTACGGTAGATTGATCGATAACTGAGGGTGAGAAGGGTACGGTAGATTGATCGATTACTGAGGGTGAGAAGGGTACGGCGGATTGACCGATGATTGAAACTTGGTGCGGTACGGTAGGTCGATCGATAACTGATCTTTGATCTTTTCAGTCTCTGCTGCTTCCAAATCGATCTCCGAGACCACTACTGCCATCATGGAGACTGCCTCAGTGGCCAAGCAGAAGATCACCGACGCTTCCAAGGTACTGTAGAATCTCAAATGGAAACTATGGATACATTAACCTGAGTTATTGATTGATTTCAGGCTGCTTCCGAGACCGCGGCCGCAGTTACTCACAGTGTGCAGGAGAATGTCAAGAAGGGTGAGGAATGACGTCATAATGACTACTGGATTGCATAGACATGTCGTATTCTTTTGCAGCCCAGTCGGTATCCAAGGATGCGATCGATATGGCTGCACCGGTCGTGAGTGCTGTTAGCAGTGGAGTCGTAGCTGCTGCAAATTCAGGTAAGAGTTGCTGCAGAAATGGAATAATGATGATGCAATTACAGTATCCGATGTCGCCTCAAACATCACTTCTTCCACGTCCGAGACAAACGGTAAGTTGATACAGTAACCACCGGACTAACGAACAATAACTGATTTTCTCTCTCACCTACCGTACTCCAATTATCAACTGACATTATTTCAGTCTCTGCTTCACCGCCTGATCTCAAGGGAACGATCCAATCTGCAACTTCTTCTGCTGCTTCAAACGCCCTCAACAAAATATCCAGTTTCTCCAAGTCATTCAGCTCCATCTTTGCGTCTTCTGGTGAGGAAGAGCTACAGTACCCCATCTCCTCCCATATAGATAGTACCCCCGTCATACTGCCATACCGTTACCGTACACCTCACCTATCGTACCTACGCTACCCTTCCATATTCGATATTCCATAACGTCATGGCCTTGCCCTACAGATACCGTAAACCGCACGTTTGGCCCCACCGTATCCTACCGTACCCCTACCGTAAATCCACAATACCATACCGTTCCCCCATCGTACCTACTGTAGCCCTACCGTATCTCCCTCCCCCCACTGCACAACCGCCGTACCCTACCGTTCCCCTACCATATCCGTACCGTACTCTATCAATTCCAGCCAGTTCATACGCCGGTTCTTTCGCTTCGACTCCTCGTCTCGATTTCAACAAGAATGATCGAGAAAGAGAAATGGTGGCACTGGGAGATCTCTGTCCCAGTAAGTATAACAAGTCTACCGTATTCTTTGGATTATGGTAACACCCTGAGATTGCAGTGCCCGAGATCAACTACGCCGCACGCAATCGATCTCCACCATCGTCGGGTGAGAGAATCACATATTATTGATTAATATTAATCAATCGATAATTTCAGAGGGAGGCATCATCGAGAATCGATGTGTTCTCGTGGGAGAAGATATCAAAGTCTACGACTGCGACATCGAACAAACGTCAGTTATCGACTGATTTATTGATTGTTTGCCAATCACATACTGACTTCTTTCTTCAGATACCAACAGTCAACTGGCACAAATTCATTCGAATCGGTCGTTCTCATCAAAGACAGCGAAATCAACACGGGAAAGATGGTTAATATAATTAGATATTATGATTAATTACTTAATTAATTAAGGTTCGTCATCCCATCATCGGCCAAGCACGACAGGCAACATTGACTACTCTCGTTGGAACGGAAAGACCGACTCAGAGAATTGAGGGTGAGGGAAAATGGAGAGAAATAATTTAAAATAAATTAAAATGTAATAATTAATAATATTAATAATATTATAATTAAAGAATGGGAACTTCGTCAACTGGAGAAACAACCCGAAGGAATTCCCGAGCTTTCTACTCCTCACAATCGATTGGGAGATAGAGAAAATTGGATTATCGATCAGACGATTAAGAAGATTCAGGACAAATTCACGGTTGGTTCCCACTGAATTCTCGAAGTTAGGGGTATGACTGTCTTGACGCTAAGGGAGCGAAACAGTCATACCTACTGTAGTTTTAACCGTATTTATCTTGTAGTACACATGACATAGCAATCGATATTGTAGCCAAATTCAATTTATAATTCAACATCTTCAGAAAATGGGTCGTCACGACTTCTCGATCTCCTACAAACGCGGATTCGCCAAGAATGGTTAATCGATAACTAGTTTTAATTTTTCAAAATAATAATTTTAGGTCTTCCTTATCTCGAGGTCGACGTTACTCCAATCAAATCAATCTAAGGGATTCCCTCCAATCGATATCAACTTAATATTCGTCTCTGTAGTCTAATGTATTGAGAGCCGTTGATTCTCGTAGCGTAATGATAAAGTGTTCGGCACTGAAAAATTATCCGAAAAATCACATTGAAGGGAATGAAAATCAAACGTCGACAACACACACCTTTCAATCTTATTATCGTTCTATTTTTCATCATATTTATCTGTGACGCATAAATAGGGTAAGCAAGTGGAATGATTGGAGCTAGTAATCACAGTCGGGTTGAATGTCAGAGCTAATTATATATTAGAGATCAAAGATCAAACTACAGTCTAGTGGCAGGCAGTGTCGGCCGCGCACTCATCCTCTACAGGAAGGAAGCAGGTGAAGAGCAGACGAGCCAGCACCTGAATGTGGGAAACGTCGACTCACCACACCACGATTTTAACAGCCACATCGAAATTTTGAGAAGATTGAAAATAGAAAACGTCGCCTCACCTCACCACGTCGAAATTTAGACAGGATTGAAAATTGAAAACGTCGCCTTACCTCACCAACCACAGTCGCCACACACAACCAGGCGTTGTAAGTCATGAAGACGAGCATGAGCATGTAGGAGATGGTGAGTTGGACGGCGTGAAGGCAGGCATCGATTAGACGGTGAGATGTGACTTTGCTGGAAACGGCAGGATACGGTAGGGTTACGGTAGCTATCGATTACATTGATTGAGTTTCTTTGTAGGTTACTGTAGGCATCGATCGAAGCAGAACACCTTGCTCAGGCACGAAGAGCATGCAACAATTTGACGATATTTAAAATTATTTTCTAAATACAAAATATAATTTCGTTAGATTTCTGCCGTTTTTTTATATTTAGTGATTCATAAAATATTTCCTTATTTTATTTTCCTTGACCACGTGTCACTTTAGGTTCCACTTTAGGATTCGTCTCACAAAACAAATGGCCGCTACCCACACCCCACTCAAATCTCCAGAATGGGGTAGAAATACGCTCATGACGTTTTAGAGCTCTTTCTGGAGTTTCGAGCTGCTGCGGAAGTAACTATTAATAATTATTACCTGTTAGACGTTCCCTTTGCCTTATTCGCCTCTTCTCTCTTGAGTCTCGACCATCGCGTTGCTTCCATGACGAAACAGAGAAGAACGACGACGATGCACGAGAGGATCATGCCTGAGGAACGAATATTGAGTGATTTATTGATTTAAATTCTTAAAAAAGGTCATTATGAAAAAATAATAGTCTCGCTTTTCGCGAGAGTCCATTTCACCGTAACGGAAACCGAACGGTCAACCTTACTGAATAGTGAAAAGTCTGGGACGGATAATTGAATAAATTTAAATGAGCAAATTTACAGGAACGTTTTTGTGTAATTCGAAAAAAACTTTTTTCACATTGAAATTTTGAGAGAATGAAAGATTTTTTTCGACAATTTCAAAAATGTTTCGCCAGTCAAATAAGATAATAAAAATGCACGAAAAGATTGATCTTCGTTGGTTTTCTCATTCAAAATAATAACAACACCATAGAAAATGACTAAAGCGTCGACGAAAGCTGTGGATCCCTAGAGATTTCGGTTCAATACTTAGACAGTTCAAGAGGGGCGCAACGGTGGAACGGAGGTAAAATGAATAGTTAAAAGCCTGGGGCGGTTCAAGAAATAGAAATGAATAATTTACAGGAATATTATTGTGCAATACGAAAAAACAACAAGTAAAAAGCAGATCACTTTTTCATATTGAAATTTGAATTTTTGTTATAGACAATTTCAAGTATGTTTCACTAGTCGTACAAGGACATGAAAATGCATAACAGGATTGATCGTAGTATGAAGACGGTAGAAAAATAGCACCCTAGAAAAATAATCGTAAGCTTTTCTAACTGATAACTAGCGAAGAACAGTATCGCGTCGACTAAAACTGACAGTGGATCAAGAGATTTCGGTTCAGTACTTAGACAGTTCAAGATGGGCACAACCGTGGAACCGTGACAAAAGTGAGCAGTAAAACACTTCTGGTCGGATTTTCATTCCTACGAGTTCGAATCCAAAATATTTTAGGAACAGAAGAATTCGAAACAAGCAAAACTACTCAGGATCGGTACACTCCTTCTTGCATTGATGTATTCTTAGCGTATCGTCGGTCTGTTTACCGCTACCTACTGTGACCACAATCTAACAAAGATACAAATGATAATTATATTGTGATAGTTTGATCGTGAGAATACATATGCGAAGAAATGACTAGCATATCACTATTTTCATTAACTAGTCATTTTTACCCCTTTTACGGGTATACAGATTCAGAATAATATTTAAATTCGTTATTGCTATGGAAGAATAGACCAGTTTGCAATCTTCTCGTTCTACAAAAGATAACTTACTGAGAGGAGTCGCAGTCTCCCAGAATTGGAAGAGCACGACTTGATTGAGGCCACCGTGGAATGCCATCGAATGACCACCCCTGAAAAATGATTTCAAAAATTTAATTTCAAAAGTGTAAACTAGCCCAGAAATGACACGCACGAAAAGTCTTCGAAAGAGTTAATGAAATTTGAAAGCGGAAAATAACATCATCGTTCCTCTAATCGAAACTCGCCGAAATGCCGTTATGAGCGAAAAAGATGTGAGGTGGCAAAAAACAACTGTTGCGCAATATAATCGCATGATTCCACTGCTTGACCAAACATCCTGAGGGGCCAGGGACTCTCTCACTTTCGCATACTATCTCGCTCTTGACCCCTTTTTGGAGGTTGCACTCACTCTCCGTGGTTGTGGTGCGCGTGACCACTCATGTCCATCGGCATCCCTGTGGTAGAGGCAGAAGAGGCAGTGGTCGAATCTGAACAAATAGGGAATCAATCAGTGAATCAGAATCAGTTTCTATCATGCATCGGAGCACTAATGAATAACAACTATAGATTGCAGAGGATTGATTTGTATTATTAGATATTGGCTTAGTATTGCTAGTCTAGCGCAGGCAAAGAAACAGGAAGAGAAAGCGAAAGCAAAGAGAAACGACGTTCGATTCGTCGCTTGGCATTTAGCCGAAAACGCCGTGTACTATACGGAAAAGTCGAATCGCAATTCACATGAATAGTCACCAAAATTCCCCATTTTCTATTTTTCGTATCAGGAAAATATAGCAACAATAAAGAGGGAGGGAGAAATTGACTCACCCATGGCGGCGTGATCGTGTCCCGAGTGGTCATGATGATGATGAGAGTGATCCATTATCGATTGATTTCAGTGATTATCGATTACCCGATAGGTCAAGGAGCGAACACCTGCAACACGGTAACTCACACTGAATACCCACCGAAGCCGCGTTCAAATAGTGTTAGCAATGATGACAACAAACGCAGCGAATTAAATGAATGAAGGGATGATGAGAAGTCTCAATATCCCTCAACCCGTTCAAGGTCGACCCCATCGTATGATCTAGCAAGGAGTTCCGGCCATTGCTCTGATAGGGGAGAGAGAGAGAGAGAGAGAGAGAGAGAGAGACGAAGGGGAACTGAGAGATCACCGGTGCAAAAAGGGGATGATAAATGCTGCGCACGTTTCGCGTAGGAGAGATCAGGAAATTAACTATCAGGAACATAGACTACATTTGGGGACCTGAAGATGGCTGAAACGGGTCAAGTTGATTAGCAATTTGATGACAGCTTGTTGGATAAAAGGGATGTTTGGAAGAAGTGAGTGCAGAAAAGCGATCTAATCGCTTGCCGATTCGCCTAATTTAGTCCATACTTTTTAGAGAGTTGGGAGTAGTGTGAATAAGATGACAAGATCAAGGCCATGAAGGGCATTTTGATATCTATCTGTATGTGTTTTCCCACTGTCTGTGTTATCAAAGAAAGAGCGAGAGAGGAGTGAGAAAAGTAGAGAGTGTGGAACAGAAAAGGAAGAGAACAGAGGGAAAGGGGGGAAAGAGGACGCTAATCGTCCCTCTCCACCTCATTTTCCGGATTTGGAACAGCCAGAACACGCGTGGGTGAAGTGGGATGAACATGAATGAAGTTGAGAAGAAGCGCGAGATTTTATCCAAGTATTCGAATCGGGATATGAGGGAACACTTTTATTACGAAAACGATCCCCTTGGATTGGGGGGAAAGCTTATGTATACATAGTAAGAAAAATATGTGCTAAATATATGTTTTCAATTCACTAAGCAACAAAGTGCTTATCATTTCACCGCCTAGTCGCCCAGTTCCTCCAGAAAAGGGCTTCACGAAAACTATTGTGTGGAGTGAACAGCAACCTGTCATTCTCGCCCCCTGCCCCTTTCTGGAGGTATGGAATGATCCATGATGATAGATTCGGTGAGAATACCCCGCAACGAGGCGAAATGGTGAGTGGGGGATCAGTGGGATCAAAGGTGGATCTGCCAGCTGGGGAGAAACACAATGATTTCTCCCTCTGGGGATCGGATTTGTGTGTTTGGCTTCGCTTCTCAGGTGGCCGGTGAACAATGGGAGAGATCTGTGGTTGCTTAGAGGGGGATGAGGGGTGAATTGAGGGGGTATCCACATGACTCCAAACCTACAGTCACGGGTCAGGGCGAGAGAGTGTGCAGAAGTGAGAGAGTTCCTCTGGATTTTGAACGATCTCTCGCTGTGACTCCTTTCCGTAAGTTTGGAATATGTATAATAATAATATATAAAAAATATGAATATATATGTGGTGGCTTAGAGGGAGTTGAGGGGCGAATTGAGAGGATATCGTTTCGACACCGTAAGATAAGTAGGAAACAGAAATGGTTAGGTTTCAATAAGATAATATGGGCTTGGAAACCTACGAAAAGAGATCGTACCTATGTGGTTGTTGTAATAATCAATAATTCAGCGAACCTTTTCATGAACCTGTTATCCCCGAGTGTACTGTACAGGTTGTACTTGGATTGAAGAGGTACGACACCAAGTAGACCAATTTTATGGTTCAGTGCTTGAGGAGAGACAATCGTACTACGTCTTCTTGCTTTCGCACAATCTTTCGCTTATTACTCGTTCCTAGAAGAGTGCTAAGGAATGAGTGGTTTGACGGTAATTCAGCAGAAACGGTATGGTGTCCAGGGGCAGAAAGAAAAAGAGAGAGGGCAATAACATGATAACATCACATTACTGGTAACCATTCACATACCAGTATAATAGCCGTGAGGGAACAAAGCAACACACGGAAGAAGGGGGCGAGAGAGAGAGAGTGAGAGAGCCGGTTTTGCCTTTCTTTTCCTCATCTCTCACTCTCACCTTCCGCCCTCCGGGGTTCAATTGAACGTATCTCTTTGCTCTCTCTGCGTAATGCACGCTGTTTTTGTGCTCTCTGGCTGTCTGGACTCTCCTAATAGCCCATTATCTCTAGCTCTCTTGTTGTACAATGATCCATAGATCGCTAACTGTGAGTAGTCAGAGCCGTAGGGAAAAGTAAACTCAAGTTGATTCATTCATGGAAGGGGTGAATGAAAGAAAGATCAGATACTTACTTAGATATAAGATATCCCATTATTACTCTCATTATTATTTTTGTACATTTTGTCGCACCCTTGTGGTGTACGAAAAATGAAATAAATTAATCTAAGTAAGTATACTTAGTTACTTAGAAAATCATCGTGTTGAAACATCAGATCAGATATGTTTCAGCGCTATGATTTGAACTAGAATTACCTAAATGATAGATGCTTCGCCGAGAATTTCTAGAAACTATTAAATCGAAAGTAGTACTTAAATGAAGAAATTTGTTTATGGATGACTTGTAGAAAAGAAGAATTCAAGAACTATCAGTGGAAATATCAGTGCGTTAGCATAAAAAAGTGGACCCTCGCTTTACAGCAAATTATGATTATGTTTCAATTTGTATCGATGGTCTTATGGTTATGTTTCAACACGACTATTTAAACTTTAAACACTTGCACACATTGATTTGGTGCAGGCAATTGAGATAATATATATGGAAGATTTAATCGAAAATTAGTTTATCACTAGTCTAGCTTAGACTTTGCGAAAATACATGTTCGTGATAGGTACAATAGACATTTTACTGAAAAATAGACGGCAAAAGAGCTTATTGCTAGAGTCGATACAATGATGTCAAGATTGTTGTATTTGATCCAATTCATATCGTAAGATCGTGGTCGAAGAGCCGGCGAAGGACCAAATTCAGCTGCGAATTCGACGGTTCTGAGAATTATTGATTTAATGATTTTGTTAAGTTAGTATTTAAAATTTAAAAATAATAATATTGATAATATATTCCAATCTCACTTGATCAACAATTCCTGTGCACTGAATGGCTTCTTTGCAATCATTGCCGCTAGACGTCGGGCGTTATTGAGATATCTGGAATACTTCTCGAAGATATTTAGTGGGTCTCCCTTTTCTAAAATTATGTTTATTTTCTAATATCAATCAAAGATACAATATTCACATTAAAAAAATACAATAGAATAATATTGATAATACAATATAATAATATTAATGTAAGCTCACTTTTTGTTCTCGAGAAGATCTCTGAATGCAGCAGTGAGCTTTCTTTCATTACCAAGATCCAGTTTGTCGAAGACCTAGAAAGATATTCAAAGATTATGTGATGCCTAACCGTTCCATTTAGCGGGGGCACACAATTATTTACCTTTCCAACGCCGCTTCTCTCCATCATCCCGGCGTTTCGCATTTGATCGCCAAAAATGGGAATGAAAAGCCCTGGAATAATGAGATTATCGATGCACTCAAGTTTTTTTGTTTCTGCTAATGTTCCGCTTGTTCCCGGAAAAACTTTAAACATTACGAGGCACAGCAATTCGGAGTCAAATGTACCAGCAAGTAATCGACAAACTTTTCTCGAGAAAGTAAAATTTTTTGCGTGGCTGTTATGTTTCAAATAATTTAATCGAATTCACGAGAAATGTATTTTTAGTTATGGCATGCATTTTTTCCTACAATTATTTTTCAAAGATTCCCTTATAATTATTTCCCAAATGAAACTCACCCGATTTGCCGCGCAACGACAGCTCTTAAATATTAACATATTTCGGCATTAAAGTTATTTCTATTGCATTATTTTTATGTTATTTCTAATACGTGAACATAGAAAGAAGACAATGATGTCACATGATTAGGGTTGGTTTAAACACTCCCATGAAACTCACCCGGTTTCCCCCTCAACGACAGCTCCTGAGTGGATCCCATTCCACAATGAGTAACGAAGGCAGTCAATCGATCATCGGCAAGTAGATCATTCTGCGGAATCCACTTGATCAAATGGAGATTGGGCGCAGTTGATCGAATTTTCTGAATGAACATTATTGATTTTCTTTAGAAAAATATCAAGCATACCTCAGAAAATTCGTCCTCGGGCTGCTCATACTTCCAGATGAAAGTTACCTCCGGGAAGTTCGCCACTGTCTGAAAAGAGCTAATTCAAATGTGTACTGAAGAATCACCTTGCAATTCGCATATAATCAGTTCTCAATTCAGTACATCTTCACAATATTTCCAAATCCTTTGGTTCAACTTTACGGTACTTGATCCGTTTTTCATCATTACTTTCTGACATTGAGCTCACACCTTGGCAATCGACTGCTTCACAGCTTCAGGTAATTCACTCGCGACCACTTTTGAGCCGAACGAGATTAGTACAGTCTCGTTGCGAATTGAGACAATATCACTTAGATCCTGAACATATATAACATAACTATAAATATATTTATTTTGTGGGAGTAATACTGAAAATCGATAAAATATGCCCAACCTTGCTCAATTTCTTCGGTTTTCTCGCTCCAAGTCCTCCGATGTAAACTACTCTACTCAGAATAGGAGTGGCGTAATCAAGGAGCGGCTCGGAATTAATAATAGTGTAAGCAGCATGAGATGATATCTCGACGAGACTGGGATAGTCGGGACCGAATCTATCGCGGAAGAGTTGTTGCACCTTAATATATTAATTTTTAAATATTGTTTTAAGAGTTATTACTTTGTGTGTGAATAAAATACAGTGACATATTAGGAGGATCGAAATTCAACGTACCAGTGACCTGCTGGTATACCAAAACTTGTAGCCAAGAAGCTCGGCGTAAACATTTTTCATTCGACTCCAAAATGAGTTTACGTCCAGATCAGAAATTGTTGGGCCTGTAAATGTGTCCGTGCCATCATTCTATGAGATCATCAGTTCCGGCGAATGATAAGATACGTGATTCAGAAATCTTTGTTTTGGTATCGTGCAAAAAGAGGAATGTGTCTGACCAGGATTTGTACTCCACGCTAGCGGTAGGCCGAATTCCGGTGTCATGAACGACAGAGGCACTGAGGCAGCGCCGTTGATCAGTGATTTAGGGTTGATCAGAGGGACGAGACCTGAAATGAACCTGAAATGGCACCTGATCTATCTAATCCTCTTTTGTATGTTGCAAGGAAAGATAAGAGACTACAAAGTAGGAACATATCCGTGCTGGAGAAGTGTCTCTCTTGAAATATAGTGAGCCTATTTTATTGTGTAATTAATTGTTGAATAACCTCCAATAGCAAAAAAAATGAGCCATTACCTATCAATTCAAATCCCCAAGCTTTAGATTATGCGACAGTTGTGGCAAATGCGAGGAAGACGCACCAATGCCGCACATGTCAAAGTTTTCGGCGATCATAACGTCGAATTTCTCCTTTCGTAGCTTCTTGATAAGCTGAGTAACGTCGAGAACTCCCTTGCATTGATGGACGAACTGATCGGCGTATGGAGTCGCGTCCTAAAAAATTTCGACATTTTTGCAGGGTTTAGTAAATTTTGGAAGAATTTCTTACGAAAATTTGCCAGGGATTCAAATTGTCCATAATGAACCAATTGACTTCCGCCGAGTAGAGAATCTCCATTGCCTGATGTGTATTTATTTTATTTTATTTCTATTTTATTTATTATTTGAAAATATGAAGCAAATACCATCTTCGCTTCCTTAGTTTGCGGAACGAGAATGCGCTTGGACTTTAGTGTTCCATTGGTGAGTGACGGGTCGAGTTCAGGAATGAGAGACGTCTGGAATCGAGGAACATAAGTTTGTGACTGAAACAATTATTTACATCACTCCACAACCTTGCATAACCTCCCAAAGAAGGTCATGGTGAGAGAGCGTGTAAAATGAGAGAGTCAATCTCTCACTTTGGCGACCCTTTTCTAGCGGTTTGGCACCAATTCACTCACCACGTCATGCCCAGCATCCACTAAAATATCAGCGATGTTCCCGTAGAAATTCACATTGGAATGGCCGAATTTGGAGTTGTACACGAGGATTTTGTAGGGTGATCCGAGTTGGGACAAGAAGAGGAGGAGGAGAAGGAGAGACTTCATGAGAAAGAGCAGCTGATACGAATGAGTAGCGATAAGGGAAGAAGGCACTACAAAATGAAACAATGTGGCTGAGGGAGATTAGAGATACACAAGTGAACCACTTGAGCAGAGAACGGGAACTGATCGCTCGAATATAGTTGCAGCACCATAAGATATACACTTGCGATGAGAGGAGAAATAGATGGTAAACGTAAAGGTACTATGTCTTCTGAATACGCGCAAAGCTGTCTCGATTATCCCTATGTCTGAGTAGCAGCGAGAACCTGTCCTGATATGATCAGATGTATGTTGTAAAGCCTTTTGCCCACGAATCTTCAGTAAATGATTAAAGAAAAGTTGAAGGGAAAATGTTTCTGGGACATTTGTTCTAATTTGTTATCATTTCAAAGTTATTCACTGTCTGGGTAGATTTTTCGTTGATCACGAGGTGTACGATCTCTGTTTACTCTAGAATCGGCGAACTTGAATGATCAGTGATTGAAAGTGTGACCACTGAAAATTTGCAAGAGATCAGACAATTTATTGAATTATCAGCACTCTGAATTCATTTTGTCTATTTTCATTATCTACACATCATTTAGTTCTTTTTCGCAGATTCTTAGACAACATTTATCATCAACCGATCGATTAAAAGTTTCATTTTCCCCATTGCAACAGTCTAGCATACACTTCCAATTAGCGAGGTTTTGTTATCGAAGGGGGAAATTCATTCAACAATGAATCTTCAGAATTTCCTGAGCCACGCCATTGTTATCTGCTTGCTTTTTCGCATTCAGATTGATATAAAATGGTGGCTTTTGGCAAGGAAGGAAGCACTAAAGAATGCGTCTGCTATTTCTCCCGCTGTCGTTGATTCTTTTATTAAAATGCAACGATGCTTACGAGTCCGAGCAGAAGGTTTGCAATTTCATATTTATTGTTCAGAACTCATCTCATATTTTAGTTAGAGAAGCTCATAGACAATTCCGAAGAAATGGCTGATATAGAGAGGACTTCGAAGGTTTATTAGAAATATCTTTATCGAAGATTTTACAATATCATAAATATTCAGTTCCTCGAGAAGCTGAGACAGCTTGATCCGCCCGTAAAGGCAGAATTGTCACCTGAAACGGAGGTTTAAACTCTTCCTTATAATCTTATTTATAAAAGATATTCAGAAAGTAGAGGAGCAGATGATGAAACTAGTGGAAGATCGAGTAGAAAGAGGACCGTCGATTGGTGAAATCAATAAGGAATTTTCCGACCACCTGTTTGAGGTTTGCCATAATTTTGATTTGAGCTCGTTATAGTCATCAATTTACAGGGAGACATTATACTGTCGCCAGACATGATTTCGGCAATGGACAAGCAGCAGATTGATGGCGAAAAAAGGGATAAGCGTGCCACGGCTCACAAAGACCGCCGCCTATGGCCAAAAAATGAGACTCTATATTTTACGTACGGAGCAGGCTATGGTACGAAATTACAAAACGAACTGTATAATATCCTTACTTTTTTAGATGAAGAAGCACGTATTCTGATTAGACAAAAAATATCTGAACTAGATGAGAATACATGTTTGAAATTCGAAGAAGGAACAGGGCCAAAGATGGTAAGAAATTATGATTATCTTAAGGACCCTACACACTTTTTTCAGCTGCATTTCGAACGTGGGCATGGTTGTGTCTCGTATATTGGCTATTATAGAAATAATCAATCGATTTGGGTCGATTACGGATGCGACGGAGTGAGTTAAAAGACTGACATTGCGTTTTAAACACTCTTAGTCGATTTAGTGTAACCTGAACTGCACATTGTCAGGCAATTCAACACGAGGTTATGCATGCTCTCGGACTATACCACACACACGAAAGGTTTCTTATTTCTTCGGCCATTTGCTCTGCAGGGATGAGAGAGAGAGGAGAGAGAATCTCTCTTCTCTGATCTAACCGATCGAGAGCCGAAAAGGAACGAGAGAGTTAGTGATCACATCCAACATGCGCATATGGGAAAGAACGAAATTTATGGCGATATAAGTCGTGCGAAGTAAATTATAAAAGAAAAGAACAGCAATTTAAATTTACTCCGAGTTCTGACAGCTTTATTGAGAGAAATTGCAACAATATATTAAAACACTATTTTCTATTATTATATATTGTGCAGATCAAAAACTTAGCAGTCTCCGTCCACATAGGCGATACGATCGTTAGTGCGAATTAGTTCATCTTTCGGAACATTATATTCCCTACTAAGGCAGACATCTTCTCTAAAATTATTTCATTCCTATTTCATAAAACGTGCATTCCACTGCTATTGAAAGCATAATAATAGATTCACTGAAATATTGATATGGCGTGTTAGCATTTCGCCGACTTTTTGCACGGTAGTTTCGTTATTAACGGAACGGAAAATTTACGCACAATAAATATTTTTTTAGAAATCACTTATGAATTCTCATTTCAAAATTATTATTGACGAATCACAGGAACGATCGTGACGATTTCGTTACTATTGATTTCACCGCGATTGATCCTAAACACCACTTGGACTATAGGAAGGTACGAGACGTGGACCGTTTGCTGATTTTAGATAATATTCTCAATTTTTGGTTTTTTTAGTTCAGAAAACTGTACGTACCCATCCAAGAGATTTACGATTCTCTCAAGTTTGCTGACCTACTTGATCCTCTTTCATCTATATATCAAGAAAGCATGCTACTGATCTTTTACGTAGTCAAAAAAATATTTAAAAAACGGTACCACAAGTACCGGGAATTGTTACCTAGTATTTTCCAGATTAAGGCAGAGGATGAATTGAATCTGAATGTGCCTTACGATTACTCGAGCACGATGCAATACGGCGCTTGTAAGTTCTCGTAACCTATTCATATATCAGGCTGTTGCAAAAGTCTTGTCGTTTTTTTAGAGTTCACTTTCGCGGGTTATCTCGGCTCTGTTTCTATTTGTAATGTGCCTTCCAGTATACAGTAGAAGGGGGTCCATACCTTCTCTCTAAAGCATGGTAGTGATTAGTCCCTTCTAGTTCTCTGAGGGAGAAATACGAATTGTTTTGTTAACGTCCCTCACCACTTTTGGGAGGTAGTTTTGTTCGTCTTCCTGTCTGGCTCAAAGTCACCCGAATTTGAACGCAATGTGGATGTAAGCCATCAGTCATATGCAACCTCTTTGCACATCGTGAAAAGTTGGACTCAATAGCGAGAATATGAACTTTTATCTGGCCGAAGAGAACCGATCCGGAAAATCCTCCATCTGTATTTTGGCACTCTGTGCACACAGCAAGAAACAGACCCCTATCAGATCATGCGCAAACTGGGCGACACACTAGGGGCCGACTTTGCCACCATACATTGGGGAGTTCCCGAAATTGGAAAGAAGAAAAATATGGGACGGTTGATTTACCACGAATTCTGCGATCCAGTAACTTTTCTGAAGGTGGATATGTCTTTGAATTTCCAAATTTCCCACAGGATCTTCAATTATCTGGACTAAATGGTGAGTGGGGGTTATGCATGGATAAAGTGCGAAAACGTTGTACCCAAACACCAGTGGGCTGATGCAGATTAAAGGGCAGGCGATGTTCCCAAACACAGTTTTCAGTAGTCAAAAAATTTTGTTGTGAAATTCGTGGACCGCCCGGCGCGCTCAGTACTGGGAGCTCCTACTCGAAGGTACCACTATCATGGCACAGGTGTTCACCATTGATATATATCAAAGTCGATAAGCGGCGCGAATTGTGGGCAAATGTTTACTTCCAACACTGCATCGCTGGACCCCTTACTGCGAGGGAGACCAATTCTAAATTGGCGGCGTATGGCAGCACCATCCTAATGTATTCTTCTTAGTCGTCAGACATTACCTTCTCAGAGAATAACTTGTTCCCCACCATCACCAACATCCTCAGAGAACAGCGCTTCAAGACCCGAGTCGATATCGTAAACGAGATGGCCGGCTTCTTCAAATTATAGACCCCGGCGTTCTATGAGGGTGGTAACCATAAGTTGCAAGAATTATTGAGGACTACTAGTGGTGTGAACGTAGACTATCCCCAGGTTCATTGGTTCATTGAAGATGGTAGGGATAAAGATGTTTGAACCCCGAAACGCGACAAGACTTTTGCAACAGCCTAGTACAACTGTCGTACATCTTAGAGAAATCCTAATGGGTACCTGATAGGGTTCCATTGTTGGAAAAATTAGGCTATTGGAATCTCATTTGCCTCCTCTTCATTTCCAATAACCCCTAATTTTGTGAGCGGTTCCTTATTGGAAATGGCCGGGCGGTGGAATTTCATCGCCTATTGGAATTCCATTATCCGGAACAGAGGAGTGGAGCGGTCGGTTTCAGAATGAGATAAGAAGTAGAGTTCATTTGCATCATGTGATGGAATTCCAATACCAGAGCAATTCCACCCACCGAACAACGGGGGATAGTGGAAGAAATGGAAACAGAGAGGGCCTTTGTTCATCTCATTGGAACTCCGGAATCAGTTCCAACAAGAGAACCCTAGTACCTGACAATCTTGCACTTTTCCAAAAATTCAAAATGTACCTATTATTTTTATTCTGTTTTCGTTTTCAGTTTAGCTGAATTCGAATTATACTGGTGAAAACCAAAATTTGCAACTCACCAAGGGATTTCATCTTGGAACACTATAATTTTTTTGCAGTGCTTGTTACCATCTTTTTATTTTCCGGTGTATGATTTTTTTATAGGGAGCTACTCGATAGATAATATACGGCCAATGATCATCCCGACCGATGGATTTCGACTATACGACGTCAATGGGAACTGTAAGTGATGCTGTTTGTATAGAGTAACAATAAAAAATAGAAATTTAATAAAAACCTTTCTAGATGAATACTGCTGCCTTTACCGATTACAAGCTACTTAACTTATTATATAAGTGTGGAGGTATGTGATCCCATGGACAATACATAAACAAATGTCATTTTTTGGAAAGTTCTAGTGATGAAGAAGATTTCTTCTGTTGTGACTGAGTTCCCACTATGGTCCAATGGGGATCGAGTACCCGGTGAGAGCCTCAGAACACAGCTACAGGCTGCTATGGGGACAGCGATAGTTCGTTTCACGAAGACCGTACCGGCAACCCAAACTGACAGTTAAAGGTGGTGTCCCACGAACTTTTGGTCAACTGAATTCTCACTGTGGGGTTATCACGCTCGGTTGCCTGGTAAGAGCCCCGCAAACCACACGTTCAACCGATAAGTGTGAACAGAGTTATTGACGTTTGGCTCTGTGCCAAATTGACCCTGACGCGCAGGGATTCAAAAATGAGAGTGATGGATAATGGGAAAAGAGGAGAGAGCGACCGCGCCATTGGCCCATAGGAGATTAGGAATGAGGGAGCGCGAAATCGTAATACTCCTTCTTTAACCCCATTCTGGGTGAAATCGATAAATAGTCAGGGAATTGTTATTTCAATAAAAATAGGTATCATCAGGCTGCAAAAGGGTTCTAAACGCTGATAAACCTGAAAAAATAATTTCACAGCTATGTAGATCATACGCATTTTTATAGAAATAAAAATATTTTACTGTCCGCATGGGGAATACGTTGCCTGCTTGAATTAACAGTGGTGAGCATCAAATAAAATAAGTTGATCATCTCAGGTTCCCGAAGGTCGCAAAATCCGCGTTACAATCGTTCAACTAGATATACAAAATGGAAAATACACACCTCACTGCCAGTCGAAATGCAACAGTTCCACTATGGAAATTGTGGACAATGAGGCTGCAGACCTAACTGTCGGAGGGAAGAGGTAACATTGCGGGACGACATATTTGCATATTTTGGCAGTTATTTTGTGTAGTAATTGACACAATTATAGATTCTGCTGTCCCTCTCGCCAAGGACACACATTCATTTCGAAAACTAATATTGTCGGGTGAATTTATAATATTTTCATCCTTTACTCATTTTATTATATTCAGATATCGGGCCTTTGTTGCTCCCGGATGGAGCTACAATTTCACCGTTACATTCGAAATGGTCTAAAGGAATAATTAATAAAGTTGCTTCTCTGCAAATTGCTTGTTGCGTTGCAAATATATTCGCCTCTCCACTCGTTAAAGGAGAAGCGTCAGCTAAATATTGGTACGATAAACCTGTGTATAGAATAGAGAATACTGTAAGAACAATAGTTGGACGTCTGGGATAGAACACGCTGCCTAGGTAAACGAGCGGATGCAGAGAGGTAGAATTTAGCTGTGCGCAAACCCTCCTTTTTGTAATATTTTCCTCGCATGCATACTTTAATTGGACTTTCGCAATGAGACCCAATTATTTTGATAAGTATCCCAAAACCACCCTGGCATCAAACGTCCAAACTGGTGAGCAATTTCAGAGAACGAGAGAAATCGATAAATCAGATCTTGCGTGAACATGCCATGCGCCTTTGAACCAAGTGATACCTGATGTCGGTACCTATGAATACTGTTTCGCCGATTTTTCTTAAATTTTCGAAACAGTTATATAACAATTATATGGTAAGAGCGAATATCTGACTCGATGGAGTTACTCTGAATAGGGCTGTATGTTAAGGCGAGAACTTCACCATCTCCAATTGATTATTAGTCTATCAAGCGGCAAAATACACGCCTGCATCGAATAATTATGTAGCTTACTTAGTCACTTAGTTACTTAGTAGTTCCGTCTTCAACGGGGCCGAATGGACCACAGTTCCTCCAGTTTTCTCTGTCACGGGCTCGAGTCGTCCAGTGACGATAGGGTGATGAAGATCTCGTGGATCTTCTTGTGGTTTAGGTCATGCAGGTGTATTCCTCGATCGAATCTCTTCATCGTGATGGTGGTCTCCCCGGGGGGCGCTCGATGTCTGGCGGAGGGAACCTCTGAGTAATTCTCGTAGACCCCCCCCGTAGATCTGTCGTTGTCCCGTCGTAGTACATGACTACCCATCGATCGGTGTCTCGCCTGTCGGTTAGAAATTCTTCTCAATATTGTCAATGATGGTAGCTTCTTTTTATGTCCAAATAAAAAAATAAGATATATTTTATTCAGACGAGATTTATTCATATTTTAAAGTGCAAGTCTAATGAATCTGAGATCGTGACAATGAATCAAATTACAGTGGACAAAGATGGGACGAAACCAACAAAAAAATTGAAATAATATTGTTGTATCCGTGATTAAACAAAAATGGAATATTACGAGAAAATATATTAGTCTTTGAGGGCGTATTCTTCTTCGAGATTAGGCAGGAGAAGTCGAGAAGCGTAGAAATTCTCTCGCCAGAATAAATGGCCTAATGGAGGAGGAATAGTCGGATCCGTTAAATCCACCTGAGACAATTCGCAAGCATACTTTCGATTGTTTTTGAAATATGAAAGTAACTAACAGATTTTTGTATTCCTCTCTTTTTTCATTGATTCTCTGGCTCACGGGAACGTTCCGCAAAGCGTTCCGGCCTTTTGGGCATTGCATACAGATGATATTTCAGTGTTCCTATTGTTCCCGAAAACGCTCTGCGGAAAGTTCACTGGAATCAGAGAAACAAGGAGCAAAATGAGGATCACAAAAATTCTTATGAAACCTTGCGTCACTGCATATAAATGGTGAAAATGTTCAATGAATAAGGTTTCTTGTTTAACTCACTGGACCGCTTATCTTTGCTTCTGAAGTATTCAGTTTCAGTTATATAAATTATGGTGAACCAGATTCGAGAACTCAGATTTATTTGATCAAACATACCGTTGTGAGTGTCGCTTGATATTTTGTAACTATTACATTTAAATAAATTATTTATATTGAAATACAGTTTTACCTTGTAGTTAAGTCGGGCAAAAAAAGCGTAGTTGGCTTCATGTTCGCTGAGTGAATTTTCCTCTCCTAGGTGAAGAGGCAGCAAAGTGAGCAGCAATTCCTATACATACAAAAGATATTATTGATATTATTATCAAGTTTGATATTATTGATAATATTTCATTTGCGCTCTCTCCCGTCTCTTAATGATCATACATATTTAATCGTCCATCAAAATAATAATTTATATTCTTAAATTGTATAATCATTGCACACGGCTAAATTTCGCTGATTGTGAGTGCTGATCATCTCAAAGCATTCTGGATTAGGATGCATGCACCGGTGCACGGGAAAAAAGCGAGAGTGTATCATAGAGCAAGCAGGGAGGGAGGGGGGTACCGCAGTGCGCGGTGCACCAAGAACGCACCGTGCATGGGTACTGCTCCTTCCCCCCATCCTATTCTGGATGATAACGTAAACCATGATCAAATAAATGAAGTGCAGCATATTACAAATTTATGGCAACTAGCACAACAAAATTAGTGTTAGTCCATATTGATTATTTAGAATTTTAAAATTAGTTTTTCAGCTCATTTAATAGTTTATTTAATTAACTTTCCTTTATAATGTAAGTTAAAAACAAATCAAAAGAATTTACATGAACTATAAAATAGAGTATGCGCACATCTAGTTTCAGACATTCATTTTTTTCTTGTTCGCGCATAAGAGGGTGTTCGGACATTAATTCGTATAATAACAGATCGTCATATTCGTACAATAACTTACATTTCTCTCGTTTTCGTCGAAGATTTGAAGGAAAATAGGCAGCAAGTGAAGTCGAAAATAAATTAGCCCAGAATGAACTTGCCTTAAAAAGGGAATACATTTCACGTAAATCAACTAAGCAAGCATTGGAAAGAAATCTATAAGAGGAATGTTCAGAACCGCATTTAGTTGATTTTAAACTAGCCGGGATGTGTTGAGGTTAAATACACTACGCTCTATGCGTACACTACGCTCTATGCGTACACTACGCTCTATGCACAGTTCTGGGTGAAGGTTCAGTCCAGGGGACCTCGGTAGCCTCTTTCAGGTACGGTTCAGGGGGAGATCGGTAGCCTTCTTCAGGTACGGTCCAGGGGGACCTCGGTAGCCTTCTTCAGGTAAGGTTCAGGGGAACTTCGGTAGCCTTCTTCAGGTACGGTCCAGGGGGACCTCGGTAGCCTTCTCCAGGTACGGTCCAGGGGGACTTCGGTAGCCTTCTTCAGGTACGGTCCAGGGGGACCTCGGTAGCCTTCTCCAGGTACGGTCCAGGGGGACCTCGGTAGCCTTCTTCAGGTACGGTTCAGGGGAACCTTGGTAGCCTTCTTCAGGCTCGGTCCAGGGGGAGTTCGGTAGCTTGCTGTAGTCTCGGTCCAGGGAGGAGAACTCAGTAGCCGCCTCCAAATACGGTCCAGGGGGAATTTAGTATGTTGGGGAATTTTAATCTCTAGAAAGAGTACTGGCTTATTCCGTTGCAAAAGGCTCGTGAGGCTGAGAGCGATCGAAAAAAGTTGCCACTACGCCACTTCGTGGCTCCGTGGCAATTTTTTTTCGATCGCTCTCAGCCTCACGAGCCTTTCTCAACGGAAACGCAAGATGCAGTGCATTTAAGTAGAAAACGTTCTGACACGTTTCCAACATCGCATAATACTTTTCCTATGGTCCCCCACGCTTTGCGAATCAATTAGTAACTTTTCAAAATTTTCGATTTTTCATTTAAAAACTCAGCAAAACAGGTGAAAACGTGTTTCACGGTACTCAAAAACGTGTTAGAACTGTTTCTGGCTCTTGCGAAAAATGCGGCAAACGTTTTGCCCGCGGCGGGGGTCGAACCTGCGTCCCTCGGATTGCTAGTGAAGCGCGAAACCCACTTGGCTATGAATTTGGCGAATTAAGATTAGTTAAATTCGAAATATATATTTGGTCTGTTATCATATGCAAAAGGATCCAAGAAGATTTATAACGCTTCCCAATACACGATTCCGAGCCTCCAGAAAGGGGTCAAGGAAGAGAGTGTGTTCCAAAGTGAGAGAGTTCCTCTCGATGTCCCTTGCTCTCTCGTTCCAAATCCCTTCCAATGAGGTTTGCCGGCATGTGGATTGATTTGCAACGAAATGTGCGAAAATTTCACGAAGTCGTGAAATAAAGTGAAATCAATCGATATTTCACTTCAAAAATCGGCAAAAGATGCTCAAATGTGAATCTCGTTACTCAAAAATGGGTTTGGGCCACATTTGACACTTGCAAAAAATGCGGCAAAAGACTATGCACCGGCGGGGATCGAACCTGAGACCTTCGGATTTGAATTCGAGCTCGCTACCGACTTGGCCATGAAATTATCGATTTTTTGTGAATAAATTTTGAAATGTTTTCTGATGGGTTATCGTATGCAAAAGGATCTGAGAAGATTGCTTGAGTTTGAAGCGATTTATAGCGGAAAATGTGCGAAAAAAATGTACGTCACGCGCACGGAAAAAAAAATCCAACACACAGACAAACAGACAGACATTTTGATTTCCTATAAGTGGAGGAATTATCTTTGAAGAGCTTTCCTTTTAACAAAATTAACTTTATCACGACGTTCTTGAAAGGAGGTATAATTTTTTCAAAGCGATTTATGCGCCGGGCAATTCTGCGCTTATACACGGGAGTGACCTGAACTCAGAATGCAAAGATCATAATAGCAGCGGTGGCCGAGTGGTGGAAGGAGGTGGGAGCGCGGCCGATGTACAGTAATGATATAGTAAAGCCCTGTGCATCAAATCATATTCACAACTTTGTAAAATCATAAACCCTTTTTAACACGTTGTAAATATATACGATTTTTGCTTTGAAATCAGAATTGAAAATAAATATACACAATTGTTTCAGGTGGATCGCGAAATGTGAGACGACGGTCTCTTCGCACACTCTCCCATCAACCGACCGGTGAAGTGACTGTGTGAAATGATTTTCACACTAACATTTCGCATTCTTATCTCAAGTGTTCATTTCTGCGCCCTCATTTCTCCCCTCCTATTTCTCAGTAGTGTGGTCGCTGTCCCCTCATTTCCCCTTATCTCTAGCGCTCATTTTTGAATCCCAATGCGGCATGGGCTCCAACAAGAATAATTTTGCCCAAACTTATCATATACACATAAGGTTTGCGGTAATCAACCATGGGAAACATGAGTCCGTATCTACACCTCTCCTTTAAATATTGCATTTTAGATGCGTTTTTTCAGTATTGTAAAATAATAAATGAAAAATTATATAATTAGTATTATGTTATTGCCCTTTCAAAGAAGTCATCGAATGAGAATAGTTAATTCACAATAATAAATAACATATTCTACCTACGATTAAACATATAAATTGTTACCAAACGATAACCTGGTGATTACGTTTGCTTTCAGAGAAGTACTCCAATACAGCAAGCTAATACTGTCGGATAAATATTTTCTGATTATCTGAAATTTTTTTAATGAGTAATAAAAATATGTTTTCTCACGAACTTGTTTCTCTTCTCCTGACAAATTTTCCAGCGTAATATGCTGATCATGTGAATCTATTGCAAACATGTTGAAAATGGAAACGAAGAATTGTACTGCCTGTAAAATTGGCCCCGTGTTGTCATTACTGCTGAAGAATGTAGTTTCAAACTATAATCAGACACAAATAATGTAAACGTCTTACGTTGTATGAATCTCGTTGCTCGACTAATAGGCGGATCTGCATAAACATTTCGCGTCGATTTTCAGCATGTGAAAATCTAAAATGTATTGTTTTGTTCAACGAAAAGTTTCAAATTACACCTCTGGGGGGTTCCAGATCTGAATAATTTCTTTGACTCTTCTTTTTCTTTGACTCAATTTCTTTGAATTTCTTTGATCTGGATAATTTCTTTGACTTTCTATTATGCAACATCAATAATGTGAACCGTTGTTAACTATTTCTTGTCGTACTCTACGATATTTGCTAATTCCTCAACCCAGCGTTGCATTGAAAAGAAAATACTATTTTTACTTTTTTTTATCGAGTGCATAAAATTATACATGTATTTGACAGGAAATTGCGACGACAAATTCATGCCAAAAAATAGCGTTAATTCCTTTTCCTGCTATTGTTTCTGGCAATCTCAATACACGGTCCAGTGCATTTAATTCGACAAAAAATATTAAAATACCGTGGATCCGAAGGGAAGTGGCCGAGAGGACGAGCACCGCTCCACATATCAGTTGATCGTCGAATGAGCGTCGCGTCTGCCACTCGAAAGATGGTGGCGTCTATGCCGAGCTCCCCGAAATTCATCCCATGGCAATTATTCATCTCGTGAAATGCGCGCGTCGACATAGCCAGTGAGAAGAATTACCGTGTCGATGTGTATATCCCAAAGTCCCAATATCCCAAATTGCATGACGAGTAGCTTTTTGTTGTAGTATATTTTAGCAAAAATAAATAACAGAAAACTCTGTAGAGAATAATTCAATTTGCTTGTCACATGGAAGGTGCAACACTTTTTCGTTTTTTGGTTGTTTAAAGAAGGAGTAACCTCAAAAGTAGAATCTCAAACTGATGGTATTACTCGATTTCTCCTGTGAACGATAATAGAAATCCAAAATTTGAGACCTCTATCTTTTCTCCGAACCGAGATATCGGCGCGCAAAGAAACTACCGTCGCTAAGGGACAATCAGGGTCAAATGCCGAATACGGTAAAAGGAGCGTTCTCTCACTTGCGCGAGTAATCAAATCTATCGGTCAACTTTCTCTCTCCTGTCGAATTTGCATGCACTCTCTTCCCTTCCCCTCCCTCGTCCCCCACGGGGAAGAGGGAGGGAGGAGGGAAGAGTGTACATGCAAACGAGGGATTAGGGAAGGGGAGGAACAGGTGGAATCACCAAAAGTGTTACTGCGTTTAGCGGCGAACTCAGTTTGCGATGATTATCTTCAACCTTTGCTTACAGTACCCGCTTGTTCGCTAAGAAAATTTCCAGTCGGGAGTCGCAGACATTCGTCCTTCTTTAATGATCACAAAACAGCTAAACACCCCTTTGAGTTTTTGACTCTTAAAAATAAAAATAATGTGTGTTAAAGGGAGTTTGCAGCAAATAAAATCATAATTTTATATTCTTTTAATTATATTTTTATTCAAAAGAGCTGAAAATTCTAAGAAGAGCTGCGCAAACCACATATTTTTACGATTTTGTTGAAATTACATATGAATTTTCAAAAAAAAAACGTGTTTCAAAGGTACTGTAGCTCTTGCATCCACAAAACTTACGCTGCCGGCTGCAAAATGTTAAAAAGGCGTTAGCAAAGTGAAACTAAGTGTTTTTTCAATTGATTCGATTATGGCGAGTATCCGTGAGGACAAATCAGAAAAAAGAAACTCAAAACTCAAAACTATTACGGCATCATCCCTTTTGAGATTCTACAGATCTTAAAAGATATGTTGCCGTAATATCGACTGATGATTGAGACTTGGTAGGTGTAAATACATTGAAACAGTCGAGGGTCAGCGAGTGCCTGTATCCGCGAGCGCATATTCTTCTTCTATGAATGGGAGAGGCTCGAAGAATTGCAAGTTATGCATTCATTTTCCAATACGGCAAATTAGAGCAGCCTTCCAATTAGCGAGGTTTTTTCGAGTTATGATTTTATTGGACATGATAGTTTCGGAATTGTTTCTCCGATTCTCGAGGTTGACCGAGCGTATGAGCGCTAATTGAGGATTGAATCGGAAATTTTGATTCGAAAAATATGTTTCAAACGAATTACGAAGATCGTGGTGGAGGCAAACAATGATGCGAGGAATTCTCCGCTTATAAATAAATCATTTTACAAGACGATTAATTGTAAGCTCAAAAGTATAATTGCATTGGTTCTTGTTCAAGTCTCCCAGCTTCGAAACACAAAACTATACTCAGAGCAATCTGTGATTTGGAATTTTATCGACATACATTGTATCATTGGGCGGTTATACCACCCATCATTCTACCTTGCTCTTCTGGAAAAAAAACATTCCTAAAATTGTTTTCAAATTTTTCAGACGCTGATTTAGTAAATTTTAGAAGAATATCTCACGAAAATTTGCCAGGGACTCAAATTGTCCATAATGAACCAATTGATTTCCGCCGAGTAGAGAATCTCCATTTCCTGATGTGTATTTATTTTATTTTAATTCTATTTTATTTATTATTTGAAAATATGACGCAAATACCCTCTTCGCTTCCTTAGTTTGCGGAACGAGAATGCGTTTGGACTTTAGAGTTCCATTGCTGAGCGATGGGTCGAGTTCAGGTATGAGAGAGGTCTCAATTAAAATCTATGAACATAGCAATTGTGGGTGATACAATGCTCAAACCTCCCAAAAGATGACATGGCTGAGAGAGCGTGTAAACATGAGAGAGTTAATCTCTCACTTTCGCGACCCTTTTCTGGCGATTTGGAAATAATTCACTCACCACGTCATGTCCGGCGTCCACTAAAATATCCGCGATGCTCCCGTAGAAATTCACATTGGAATGGCCCCTCAAGTATTAAAATCCCCCTCAACCCGAACAGAGCCGATTAACGATATTCCATGTCAAAATAGCAAAATTGAATGAATTATATATTGAATTTTTCATGTATATATTGAATTTTTTATAAATTGGAATAGAACCCCAATATCTCATTGCATTGTGTCAGAAGGAGATGTTGGGATTTGGCAAGAGTGAGAGATGTGCATCCCTTGCGGCGTGTTTCTTGGAGTGCTATGACATCAAAGGTTAGTTTACTCACGGACAAAAAAGGGAATCGATTAAAGGGAATCTTGCTAATTTGACAAACTATCGAGAATTTGCAAATACTATGATATCTGTGGCAAAAAAATTGTATGTTGAACGAACCGAAACCAGAACGACTATCACCCCGAACGAAGCAACTGATGAAAAGACGAAATGTACTTAAGAACTCTCAATCTACACCAATGAACAGGATCGATTTATCAGTAACGAGCAAAGCTCTCCGAATCTCGATACGGGAGGATCTTCAAAAACGGCATCTCCAGTTCGTTAGAGATGCAGTATATTACGGAAAGAGTACAAGAGAAGCGCTGAGGAAGTCGGAAGTTGGCCGTACTCAATTGTCACAGTTAAAGAAAGATGATGGAACGATAGCGGCTGATAAAAGACAAGTAGACAGACAATAGTACAAAAGTTTTACAATGATCTTTTCGCTACGACTGTCGCCCCAACGAGAAATATATATAATAGTCCAGATGCGCTACCACCCATTCTATCAAGTGAAGTAAGGATGGCTATTATGAAATTGAAGAGTGGAAAGTCACCCGGACCTGACAAGATTACTCCAGAAATGTTGAAAGCGGGATTTGAAGTTTTGCAGTACAAACTGGCAGAATTGTACAATCAATGGTTAGACGACGAGAAAGTTCCGGAAGATCTGCCTGACAGTTCCGGAAGATCTGCCTATTTCGCATATTTTTAAGAAGGGATCGTCTCTAGACATCGCAAATTATCGACCTATCGCCTTACTTAACATATTGTACAAATTGTTCACGTCAGTAATCGATAATCGGATAGAAAGACAATTGTCAAACAACCAGCCAGTGGAGCAAGCAGGATTCCGAAAAGGATTTTCAACTAATGACCATATTTTTACGTTATCCGAACTTATACAACGGTCAAATGAATACAATTTCCCTCTATATCTAATATTCATCGACTATAAAAAAGCTTTTGATAGCGTAGAATTCGACCAAGTATGGAAGTCGTTGTTCAATCAAGGAATACACAGCAAAATTGTCAACACGCCACGATCAATCTATGAGAACGCAAACGTGAATGTGCGCATTGGTCGAAGTCTTGTTCCAATTCAGATCCAAAGAGGTGTAAGGCAAGGAGATCCAATATCGCCACACTTGTTCTCTGCGGTAATCGAAGAAGTATTTCGAAAGTTGGAGTGGGATGATCGTGGAATCGATATCGATGGAGAAAAGTTGAATCATATGAGATATGCCGATGACATCGTTTTAATATCTCATTCTGCAACAGAAGTTGACGACATGCTACAGGAATTGAAAGACACCAGCAGAGCTGTGGGGCTAACGATCAACAAGAACAAGACTGTAGCTCTCTCTAATTCTACTCGAATTCCAATTTATATCGACAATGACCAAGTAGAATATGTCGAGTCATTTATCTATCTCGGTTCACGTCTCTCTTTTGACCGAAACTTATCCCTCGAGCTAAACAGAAGGGTCGGAGGAGCCTGGCGATCCTTTAACAAGTTTTATGATTTTTTCATAAGAAAAGGAGTAGAAATGGGCCTCAAAGCTAGATTATACAAGATGTGCGTCGAGCCGTCTTTCACCTATGGATCAGAATCGTGGAGCATGACTCAACGCGACAGGAAGAGGTTGATTGTTGCAGAAAGATCGATGATGCGTAAGATGTGCGGAGTCAACAGATTCGACCACATGACGAATGAATGGCTTGCCCTGCGAGTCCCACTACCTGATGTTCGTGTGCAAGTAATGATCAGAAAGAGAAAATGGGCCGAAAGACTTGTGAGTTGCAAAGATAATCGATGGTCAAAAAAATTACTCAATTGGACTCCATGGAATATGAAAAGACCAGTCGGAAGACCTAAGACAAGATGGCGTGATGACTTGAGAAAAGAATATGGAGTAAACTGGCAAAGTCTATGCAGAGAACAACCAATGCTATGGAAGAGAGGCATTGATCGACAGGCCCTTGCCTTGATGATCGAATAAATATATTGATATTGATATTGATATTGTGTCAGAAAAAGGTGGATAAGAAGGAAGAAATATTTATATTCTGTGTGTCGTATTCCCCAGTTCCCGTTAAATTCGAAAACACGATTCTGTAGAAGCACTTTATTACACCGATTTGATTAAGTTTTCTTCAACTCGTCTTTTAGAGTTTTGTAGGGAATGGAGGCGACGGTCGTTTGTACAGCTTAGCGCTGCAAATAAAATGTTGAAAAAAGTGGAAATTCTGCACTATTTCGAATAGTCCGGATAAACCCCGGCGAAAAAAGGATTCTGAATCAAGAGAGAATGCAAGAGCAATAATGCCACAGTCGCTTTCTCATAATTTCTCGCACTTTATAGTTTTGATTTAATGATGATTAGCAAAAACTATTTTCTGCCCAGCCCACTTCCTCGCTACTTACCGCGTAAGCGATTCGCAATCTGCATCCGCCTAATATCATGCAGGAGGCGACCTCGTAGAAACGAGCGAAGTCACCTGACGTGTTGAACCGAAAGCACGCATTTGCCGATCCCTGAATGAAACAAATATTATTTTTAAAAAGATTAATAGCATGCAGAGCACTCCCTTCCATATTTGATGTGGCCAGTTTCTATACTTTTGGGATTCCCCACTCCTATTTTTAAAAGATGTTTCATGAAGGTCATGCTAATAACAAACACACAAATGTTGCGACGGTTGGTAGACGACTACTTTCTTCAATATTACTCACCTCAGGCATCTGAGCCACTCCGTTGAATAATATCGCGAGGTTGATGTTCTCCTCTGAGAAAAAATAATTCGCATCATTCTTTAAAAAAATACAGCGCCCAAAAAGCTGCACTGAGAATTCTATTTTATTCTATTCTTATTTCACGCTCACCGACCTGCCATTGAGCGCGAAACGACGGTGCATTTTTTCTGTTTTCACATTGCTTACATATTAGGTACTACCTATTTGTTATACCACTCGCCATTCTAAACACTCACATTTAAAATATCTGTTGAATTAGCTATTTTTGCGCGAACAATTTTCAGCTGATTTCTAAGACTTCAACAGTGTTAAACATGCAAAACTCCTCTTTTGAACCAATGAGTTCAGAGTAGGGACCACATCCGAGCAACGACATCGTATCGAGTAATGCCAAAAACAAAGGATAACAAATGTCTGCACGCTTAATTATCGTCCTTATGAGTGAAAAGAAATATGACGGTGAAACAATCGTTTTTCGGGTTCGAAGTATTCGATTTTTTTTGTTTGTTTTGCTCTCAGCAAGTAGATGCAGACTTTTTCATAGAGTGTGGTGCAACTCACCGGTGATACCAGCCGGAAGGCATTCCACCATCGCCAGCCTTCCATCTGCGGGTCTTGCAATGCTCGCCACTGTAAAATTAATACGATAAACCATTGACTGATTTCCTCTGAGGGGTTGGAACCATGCTGGGGGTGCACAACCTGTTTCCAGCACACACAATTGTTTGCACACACAAAGAACAAAATCATGTTTCATGGATAAAATAATACGGAAATCTAAATTTCTTGTGTATTTTTATTGGATGCGATATAATTTAAAGGGACCTGGCACTGCAAAATAAGTTATTTTTATTTTGAAGAAAATTCTTTTCTGATTAGAATGCAAAAAATTGCATATTTTTACGATTTTTTTGAAAGGAGTTATGATTTTTTAAAGTTCTGAATTTGCGTTGATGTACCGGGCGCTACGGTGTTTAGCGCGCAAATACCCTGTACGCGAGTATCTTTAAAAAATCATAACTCCTTTCAAAAAAATCGTAAAAAAATGCGATTTTTTGCATTATAATCGGAAAAGAATTTTCTTTAAAATAAAAATAACTTATTTTGCAGTGCCAGGTCCCTTTAAGTCATTGCCAGATGGCCATTGTCTGCAGGGCTTTTTTTCTTTCACTGCTTTCTCACTGTTGAATTTGAAAACGAAATAGCTGTAATAAAAAAGCCTGCAAACCGTTGGGAGGGAAGTCGAATAGGAAAGTTTGTCCGCCAATATTGAGACCGTAGCGAGCCAGTATCGTCGCCGCCTGATAACTGTCGTTTCTACAGATATTGCTCAACAGGGGGTTTGTGGTAACTAAATAAGTTTTCCTTTGAATCAAATCAAAAAAGAACCTGGTTGTCCTTGAATGTCACAACAAGATCGAATCGATTGTACATGGCTTGTCGAGGGATCCTACGGGCGGCGAAGAATCTCCCTATTTATGAGAAATTTTTTTTCCAATGCCGGAATCGTCATAACTCACCTCAAACTTGATATAAAAAAATGGGGTTAGTCATAACATTTGAATAATAATTTTCCGAACATTTTCTGTGTTTGAAACGAGTATGAAAAACTGAAACGGAAAAAATATGATCGAAAAAGTGATTTCTAAAATATTCCAAAAATTGTGTGATGTATAAGATGCCAGAACAAGCGGAATTTTATTTCAAAATATGAAAGAACTTGTCGAATATTGTCTAGAAAAAATAAAATATAAAATAAAAAGGGGGTGATCTTAAGTTGAAAATCACCTTAGAAGGTGAAAAATCGAGAAAAATCGGAAAATCGCTCCAAAACTGTTGTGTTATGTGTCGTTGGTAACTAGAAGTTCAGAAAAAAATAGTTTCAGTGTTTGTCGCCGTCTCATAGACAAGTGGGAATTGAATACTCATGACACCATCACAAGAGCGAATACAGACATTTTAGTGAGCCGCCGCAGCTGTTAAAGAAATGTGTATGAACTGAAACTCTTTTGCTCAACTTCTAGTTACCAATGACACATAACACAACAGTTTTGGAGCGATTTTCGACAACTCGATTTTCCGACTTTTCTTGATAAATCACCTTGTAATGTGATTTTCAATTTAAGGTCACCCCTTTTTTTATTAATTTTTTATAGACAGTATTTGACAAGCTCTTTCATATTTTTTAATAAAATTCCGCTTGTTCTGCATCTTAGACATCGCACAATTTTTGGAATATTTTAGAAATCACTTCTCGATCAGAATTTTTCGTTTCAGTTTTTCATACTCGTTTTAAACACAGAATATGTTCGGAAAAATATTCTTCAAATTTTAAGCATAACCCCATCTTTCTAGATCAAGTTTGATGTGAGTTATGAGGATTCCGGCATTGGAGCCGGTAATTTCCTAAAAGCCGGCTCTCGGACTTGGGACCGGAAATTTAAGTTCCGTTCTGGGTACTCTTATATAAAAATTTGATCGAAATCAAAAATATTTTTTCGAAAATTGTTCCGAGTCACTTGCAATCTCTGGTGAGAGCTCTCTTATCATATTAAGAATAAATATTTACCACGCATGCATGAATTAATTAACCACGTTTGTGGAGATACACATTATCGATGTTTGAAACAATCATTTTTTTCTCTTAGTGTGATGGTGAACACAAAAGTAATTAATTAAGGTATACAAGTTTGTTGTCTGTGAATGTAGGAATAGTGAGCCCATTAAGCATACCCATTAAGTTGCTCATTCATAAAAGCTCCCTCATTGGAATATCCGGTAGTCTCCTACGTTGGATAGAATCCTTCCTATCAAATCGATCCCAATCCGTAATGGTAGATCATTCCTTCTCCTCTAGTTATAAAGCCGACTCTGGTGTGCCTCAAGGCTCATGTCATGGACCTCTTCTCTACTCTATTTATATCTCAGACATCCCATCGATTCTTCCCCCTGGTGTGCACTGTAACATTTATGCAGACGACATCATACTGTACTCAATCGATTGCCCCTCCCTTCTCCAGTCCGCCCTCCCTTATTGACCTTTGTTGTACTTATAAGATTGTCCATAAAGATTTAGAGATAGCTGACCCCGATTTCTTCCTAAAACCAGCCAGTAATAGAGCATCCCGCCGTAATTGTAAGCAGCTTAAAAACACCGTTTCCGCACACTTCCCCTCGACAACTTTCTATGCAATCGTAATCATACCTGCGGGCCTTGTCCAATAGTATTGTCGTCCCCCCCTGGAAAAATATATTTGAAAATCTAGGGCGGGCCCCCCTGAATTTTTTAATAAAAATAATTCCCACATAGTCCTCTCGTTACCAGAGCAGAAATCCAACATAAATAATATAATTTAATAAAAATAGAAATATTTAATTAAGTTAATTAATTAAAATTAAATTAAGAAAAGAAGTAAAAAAGAGTCACAGAATATCTTCAGTAAGCGATTGGCAACGCTACCGTAATACTTTGGAGAGCTGTGACAGGATTTTTTCAGTATGTGATAGGATCCTTGGGTTACAGTACGCAAAATCTTTCGCGAAGAATTGCGCATATTTGAAGCAGTTTACGTGTTTCGCCGCCCTAGCGCTTTGAAAGAGCATGAAAAACTTAGTAATGTAAGGCACAACACGTAATTTTTAGTTAACTTTGACAAATTTGACTTGACTTTCGACTGGCCGTCAACTCGCTGCTGGCCAGTCGAAAGCCAGTCGAAAGCACTTCATTTTTCGGAGGAGGTGTTTTTTTACTCTTTATTTTACGAATAATTACTGCTGGAGCTACTCATGAATTTTGCGCTAACACGGGGAAACGTACAATTGCATCAGTTTCGAGAAACAGCGTCATCTTTGAATGACACACCGAAATTGGGGTGACCCAACTCTGCCAACTAAGTACAGTAATGCACGGCGTGACTTTCTCCTGTTTTTGCTTTCTTTCTCTTTTTTTCGGGTTTATCGCGTGTTAATTGCTGTAGAAGGGGCTTTATTATGTTTATTGCCGTAGTGGTACAGGGTAGTATTGGTGTGATTAGCATAAGGAGCGGTAAAAACGAAGTGAGAGCGTATTGAAGGCTAGAATAGTGTCGCATTGACTTACAGTTAGACATTGCTTAGCGTTTCAGTAGTGTTTCAACGCGCTCCCGGGTTACTGCTGCAACTCACCGGGTTGGGACAGGCGAGCAGCAAGAACCACCGATTTGTTCTTAGTCCGTTCTTAGAACCAGGGGTTGATCTCTCACTTCGGCATTGGGGAAACCATGTAGCAAGCAATGCAGCGTGTTCTCTCTTGGCTGAACCTATGTTTAAAGCATCAACTCCTGTTTCCTTCAGTGACTTTACAACCATCAATCTCACTATTTCTCGGAACTGTGAGACTTCCATATGACGCTGGCCCAAGAATTGAGCAAGCGTCGGCAAGTGAAAAAAAGTCGATTCTCTCGTCCGTCATGTGAGGTTTTCGATGGTGCTGAAAACGATGGACATAATCATTTTGCACAAAAGGCGCCCGTTGGTGCCAGATTTTCACGACTGTCACGCCTGTATACTTCATTTTGAATGATTATTATTAGTAACATTTAAAATTGCAACTTTGTTCTGATTACCTTGCTAATGTACATCGATCTCGGACCGGCGTAACGAGACAATTCAAATTTGTATTTTTAGCTGATTTCGACATGCGGATTTTAATTATGCTAGCATAAGGTGTGACGAGATTGTAAGTAAAAGAGGCGATTATCCCCTGTTACCCTCGACTCCCTTCCCAGCGCCCTCTCAAATCCCACACTCTCTCACCTTCCCCGCGAGTCTCGCCTTCTCGGGAAGGAGAGAGAGCATGGAGATTCGAGAGTGCACTGGACGGGGAGGTCAAAGGAGGGGAGGGGAAGAAGAGAGAGTCGTTTGTTTTATTCACAATCTCGTTACACGTTATGTTAGCACAATTAAAATCCGCATGACGAAATTTGCTAAAAATACAGATTTGGAATCGTCTCGTCACGCCGTTCCGATGTGTGTACATTAACAAGGTCAGAAATTAATCAGAACAAAGCAATTTTAAATATTATTAATAATATTCATTCAAAATGAAGTATACACAAATATTCAGCGATTTCTGCGACTTAAATATTTGATAAAATGTGATATCGACGTGACACTAACTGGCGCCAACCGGCGCCTTTTGTGCAAAATGATTTTATGTCCATCGTTTTCAGCACCCTCGAAAACCTCAAATGACGAACTTACAGAGAATCGACTTTTTTTTACTGTGCCGGCCCTTGCCGAATCTGCTCGATTCTTACGCGAACATCATCATATCTCCTACAGTATCCCCAGCCATATTTACCCTCTAGGTGATTTTTTTTGCTAATGCAAGCGCCTTTATTTTGGATTTACTGAAACGGCTCTGGCCACGCGTTGCCTGTCGATTATTGTCTCTTTTGCAGCCATTTGAGCGACAATTTTTTCGAATAATACGGTAGATTTTCGGATGCGTTGCAATCTGATCGTGTGATACGGTAGGAAGGGCGAGGGAAGAGAAAGTGAATACGGTAGGACGGGCGAGGGAGGAGGCACCGAGAAGGTCCTGGCTAGATTTTCGATGTTTCAAACATATTACGGTATTCAGCCACAACAAAGTAACCCTAGAGTATTGATTTTATTCAAATTTATTTTTGTTGCAAGATGAATACAACTTTTAAAAAGATTATTATGAGTAGGCAAATAATTTTATCACGGCAAAAAAAGATTATATATAGTTCTCGAAAATTGTCGGCCCCCAGTACATTTGCCAATTCTTGATCGCGTCGGCCACCCCTTGATTTTAGCGATATTTTTGATAAGTTGACAACCGGGAACAGGTATGATCGTAATGTGAACTCATGGAACATTCTCCCCAATAATGTCGTAATGTCTATGAATGCAAAAAGCTTCCGTTTAAAATTGTCAACAAACTCTTAGTCATTCCTGCTCTTTTTTTCTAATTGTGCCACTTCCTCCCTATGTTGCCTTGTTGTCACATAGTAATGTAGTCTGTGAATGTAGGAATAGTGAGATGGAGAGCGTGCGTAGAGTTTGTAAAAGTGTCTTATTTTAGTTATATCACTAGAGATGGAAAGAACTTAGAAAACCCTGCAATTGATCCAAACGGCGTCTCATTACGTTTACTGCGATCTCGCATAATATATTGCTTACCCCCGAACTCTGGAAGCTGTCTGATCACGGAGACCACGTTTTCTGTTGATTCCCCAGACAGATCGGTGCAGATAACGGAGTCACCTGCATTGCAATAGCAAAATAATGGCGATCTCGTGGTTCAAACAATTTCCACACTGTACCCGTTTAAAATTTACAATCAAATAAAAGTCGAAGCTATTGAACCACAATACCGATCACATGAGTTGCCGTCTCCACGAAACTCTCGTCACAGAGCGGCTGAAAAAAAGCAAATGATTTTCTTTCGTTGATTTTCCCCCTGAAAACTGCGGAAAGCGGTAAAACAAATGATTTCGAAACAAGTACCGGTGGAAGAGTCGCTCGATAGTCGGACTGGAGGCGGCCAATCCTCTGCAGACGAACGAATTCGATTCTCTGCCTGTCTTCCACTGCCCGCTGCTGCCGCTGCTGCTCCTGCTCGCGCGCCTCCCGCTCCTGCTGCTCTCGTCTCTCTGCCTGGATACGCTCCTCGTTTCTCTCCCGCGCCCTCGCAGCCAGCTGCTGAATTGCGCCTGCAACATTAGCTCGATAAGAGAGAGATTTTAGGGGAAACAAAGTACCTCTGGCCGCGTCGTGATCGTCCCCGAACGCGATAACCTCCAGCTCGCTAATCGATTCGACCGGATCGGTGTCCACATCGAGTTCTCGATCCGATCGAAGCGTTGGATCCGATCGATCAGTGCCAATCTCTTCATCTTCGCTTCCATCAGCTCGTGCCCTCTCCATCTCCTCCTCTTCGTCGACTGGACGTTCTTGTCCCTGTAACAAGCAGTCTTCGTTTAGTAACAGGGAACGGAGGCAACATCGATACATTGTAATAATGACAAAACATATTGGGATGCACGCGCCTGTGATCTTAGACGTCTATCTGAGTTCGGCACTTTTCTCTTGGGACGCCTCTTCTTGTTCCTGGGAGAGTCCACAACCTGAACAAAAATCACATGAATGCAAAGTGGAATTACAGACATAGTTAGGGCCCGAAAACAGGGGCAAAAGAATGTAGCATTTCGATGATAATGAAGCATCGACTTTTTTTACAGCATATTATATTTTGACCGTTTTCCCCCAAAATATGTTTTTAGAATAATTTTTTTTTTTGCTAACTCAGCCAAGTTGGGTACTCTAAAGAATTACGGTAGCTATGATACGTAGTCAGTGAACCTGACTCAAAGAATGACTTAACCAAATTTGGCATGGTGGGCGGTTATGGTAGCGCTGCTACCTAACTTAATCAATAATCTAACCCAGCGTATCAGGCTACTGTAACATGGTTTGTAGGATTATTGTATTTTATTGACCTAATTCTCAACGAGAGATTCTAAAAAGAGTTCTAAAAGATTCACCGCGAGACAGAACGAGAGATCTCTGAAAATATAAAAAAATCAACAAGAGGAAGTGAGAGGTGTGATAGATCAAAGATCAAACTACAATGAGGAGATAACGAGAGACAGTGGCAGAGAACAAAGTTTGAAGATGCGCGAATAGGAACAATTTGGACCCTGAATATGAATAGAACTCACGCCATACTCCACTACAGCATCTGACGTTGTTGGCGAATCCGTACTGCACTTGACTTCTTGCCCGATGACGACTCCCTGCAGTATTTGAGATTCAGAGTCATCCGAATAGATGTGGCAAGACGGTTTCAGTAGATGAAGACACTAGCGAGACTGGTTAGGGCTGAGGTATCGAGAGAGGTGAGTAAGTAATATCTTAACAAACCGTGCGCCGGCGACCAACCGACCGAGAGGACTAACGAAAAGCGAGTAGAGTGAGGGGAGAATCGACACATCGGCCTTTTATATGAAGGGGACGATAGTGAAATGAACATGCAAATGAAATTAGTGAATCTTTGTTCCTATGTTTTGATTGAGATGACGTCAGCTTCAGTTAGATAAGTAACCTTAGTTCAGCAGAATGTAATGTGAGGTGTCAAATTTTCGGTCTATGTCTCATAAATCAACAATAAAAACATTTTGAATTTCAGTTGATATCTCATCTCTCATAGCGGTCAAGGGAGAGGTCACAGTTCTCCGTAAAATTACGATACGTCACCCACCTGTAGCCAATTCGATAGCAGGAAAACGTTTTCAAAAAGTGTGCAAAAATATTTCCTGCTCAAAATTTTATTATGAAAAATGAGTGGGTTCGTGCACAGAGCGGCGTATTGATAGTTCACCGCCTCTACCTCCGATGTGGTTCCGCGGTGTATACTATACTGTATACACTGTATAGGTAAGAGCGCGCGCTCATAAATTTTGCGCCGCGAATTCGAGTCCGCCGGTAAATTTTTCTACTTTGCCAATTTTGCCCCTTGCAGTGAAGCGTGTTCTTTTGTACGTATTGATTTTAACTAGCCGGGATGTGTTGAGGTTAAATACACTACGCTCTATGCGTACACTACGCTCTATGCACAGTTCTGGGTGCAGGTTGGGTTCAGGGGAGAGCGGTAGCTGGCTCCAGGTTCGGTCCAGGGGGAGATCGGTAGCTTGCCCCAGGTTCGGTCCAGGGGAGATCGGTAGCTGGCCCCAGGTTCGGTCCAGGAGGAGATCGGTAGCTGGCTCCAGGTTTATCCCCTGTTACCCTCGACTCCCTTCCCAGCGCCCTCTCAAATCCCACACTCTCTCACCTTCCCCGCGAGTCTCGCCTTCTCGGGAAGGAGAGAGAGCATGGAGATTCGAGAGTGCACTGGACGGGGAGGTCAAAGGAGGGGAGGGGAAGAAGAGAGAGTCGTTTGTTTTATTCACAATCTCGTTACACGTTATGTTAGCACAATTAAAATCCGCATGACGAAATTTGCTAAAAATACAGATTTGGAATCGTCTCGTCACGCCGTTCCGATGTGTGTACATTAACAAGATAAAAGTTGCCACGAAGCCACGAAGTGGCGTAGTGGTGGCAACTTTTTTTTGATCGCTCTCCGCCTCACGAGCTTTTTTCAACGGAAACGCAGGATAGTGTTGATTTCCCTGGCGTGTTCGAACACGTTTCCGACATCGCAAAACACTTTACCTGTGATCCCCCACGCTCTGCGAATCAATTGGAAACTTTTCGAATTTTCGATTTTTTCATTTTAAAACGTTCAGACACGTTTCCGACGTTGCAAAACACTTTTCCTGTGATCCCCACGCTCTGAAATTTTCGATTTTCATGCTAAAACTCGGCAAAACAGGTGAAAACGTGTTTCACGTTACTCAAGAACGTGCTAGAAGGGCTTCTGACATTTGCGAATAATGCGGCAAACGTTTTTCCCGGTTTGAAAGTCAAGCGCGTAACCCACTTGGCTATGGATTTGGTCAATTAAATTTTGTAAAATTTGAAAGATATTTTGGTCTGTTATCATTCGCAAAAAGATCTGGGAAGAGGAGGACTCGGTAGCCGGCTCCAAGTACGGTCCAGAGGAGTTTAGTATCTTGGGGAATGTTAATCTCTAGAAAGAGTACTGGCTTATTCCGTTGAAAAAGGCTCGTGAGGCGGAGAGCAATCGACTCAAGCAAGCTACCGAGTTTCCCCTGAACCGTACCTGAAGAAGGCTACTGAGGCCCCTCTGGACCGAACCTGGAGCCAGCTACCAATCTCCTCCTGGACCGAACAGCGTGCAGACAATCAATAACCCGAAGACAGAGATGTTCTGTGCAGATTTCGCTTCTCTTTTCACAAATTTGCCGCATAATGTCGTCAGAGAGAAATTGTACTTTCTGGTTGATTTACTATGCAAGAATGCAGGTTCCGATTACATTGTCGTTAATGGAAACCATGTTAGATATGATAGAAATAATAGTGCGAATACGGGAATATCGCTTCATAGAAACGATGTGAAATCTATCTTGGAGTACATTTTAAATAACAGTTTCGCATTTTACGGAGACACGTTCTATAGGCAAAATAAAGGAATTCCACAAGGAAACAATGCCTCTCCCCAAATCGCAGATTTAACACTAGCAGTAATGGAATACCAGTACATTCACAACAAAATTAAAACAGGTCACCCCTTAGCGTACTCTCTCTCCAGAACATTCCGATACATTGACGATCTGTTGCATGTCTCTAGCAAGATTCAGTACTTTGTAGAGATAACTAAAGAGATCTATCATCACTCCCTATCACTGGAAAAAAACGAATGCCGAGCCTTCAAAAACATGTTTTCTGGATTTGAATATTGAGTTATCAATAGGCAAACCAATCATGTCACTTTACAATAAAACAGATGACTATGCGTTCGAAGTGATACGGTACCCTCATTACAATTCAAACGTTCCTGTCAAAATTGGAATCAACACATTTTACGGTGAAATGATCAGAATCTATAGAAATTGCAGTGAACTCAACGATTTCATAACACGTTCCGAATCTCTGATTTCCTATTTTTTGCAATATCCGACAAAAATAATTCATTCATGTGTGATTAGAGTACTCAGAAGCAATCCAGTGATAGAGATCAAGTATGGATTATCAAATTCAGAAATTTGCATGAGATTATTGAGGTGTAGTTGATCTTTGATCTCCGAAAGTTGATCTTTGAATAGAGTGAGAGAACCAGAGGGTCTGCCCGAACCGACAAATGTGACACTCTGCCCTCTCCCCACCACTGATCTACCAGTGTCCTCTCTTCCCCTCCTCTCTCTCCCTGTTTCTCTCTCTCTCTCTTCTCAATCAATTGACCTCTTGCGTCTAGTCACGTCCCGTACTCTCTTCCCTTCCTTCCTCTCTCATTCCACACTCATCTTGCCATTTCCGAGAGTCGACTGACCAATAGGAAACTACCTAGCAATTTGGATGACTATACTTCTATAGTTATTTCGGAAACTAGTTTGAGGACTTAGTATATTTCGTTGCGCGTTTTTACGTTTTGCTTTTTCAAAATTATTCTTTACTAAAAATGTCCCTGGCCGCTCACCCCACCCCATCCCCTACCCGCCGAAACACTGATCGTCATTTCTTTAGGCCTATCTTTGATTTCCTTTATTGTTGACTAGTTCAATAGATTTCCAAAACCGTTTCACATAATATTTGATCTATGCGAGATCTCGACAAACGGCAAATATTCTTCATCAATCGTTAGAAACGAGCACCTCGGACGCTTTGGTGTAGTGATTTAGATTCAGATGAGTTACAGTATTCCGAGTACAGTATCCCACATAACAGTATGCAACATCGCTTTTACATAATTCTTTGATTACTTTACGAATAAAGATGATCGTTAATTGTTTTTTCTCAATTTGATCTTTGATCTATGCGAGATCTCGACAAACGGCAAATATTCATCATCAACCGTTGGAAAACAGACATCTCGGTCGCATTGTCGTTGCGATTTAGATTCAGCTGAGGCACAGTGTTCCGAATACAGTATCCCACATTACAGTATCTAGATATCGCCTATCCGCTATTCTATGATTACGGTACAAAAGAAGATGATCGATAATTGATTTTTTTTTTCAATTTGATCTTTGATCTATGCGAGATCTCGACAAACGGCAAATATTCTTCATCAACCGTTGGAAATTCCAAGGAATCACACCAGTCCGGAAAAGGGATGGTCTGAGAGATATCTCGTGGCGAGACCCATTTTTCAAAAATGGGGTCGACTCTCCCTTTAAGTTATTCCAAATAGGGAAAAAGATGGTACAACACAGAAATACGCGAAATAAATATAAATAAATCTACCGTTGGTAAACTAAAATAATATTTTTGAAATTAATCGGGTTAACTGCAGTACTCACTACGAACAAAGAGCACTTCAGTCGTACTCTTATTGTCACTCTGTACTCTCTCGCTGCACCTGCACTCTGCAACAACCCCCTCTTCCAGATTGCCCATTCATTTCTCCATTTTCCGCTCACTATTGACTTTAAGCTTCGTCGTGTGCGGCCGCACTCACTTTCTGCTCGATTTCTCTCCCTGGTTGCCAAACTGCCGTACTTACGCTCCCGGAACAATACAGGTAGACAACACCAGTTTAACGTAGATTCGAATAAGGTATAGTATTCTGGATACAGTATCCCGCAATACAGTGTCACATCATCTTTTTTTCTAAAAGTCTTTCATTACGGTAGAAGAGAAGAAAATCGACCATTGATGTCTTTCAATTTGATCTTTGATCTACGTGAGATAGCGAATGAGATGAATTACAGTATTCCGAAGACAGTATTCAATATTACAGTATCACGACATCGCCAGCCGCAATTCTAAGATTACGGTGCGAAGGATGAAGATCGACTATTGATTTTTTTTCAATATGATCTATGCGAGATTTCGACAAACGGCAGATATTCTTCATCAAGCGTTGGAAAAGGGGCACCTCGGACGCTTTGTCGTAGCAAAAGAAATTCGAATGACGTACAGTATTCCGTGTACAGTATCCCACATTACAGTATCTCGACGACGCCTGTTCGCTATTCTATGATTACGCTACAAAAGAAGATTATCGACAATTGATTTTTTCTCAATTTGATCTTTGATCTATGCGAGATTTCGACAAAAAGCAGATATTCTTCATCAAGCGTTGGAAAACGGGCACCTCGGACGCTTTGTCGTAGCAAAAGAAATTCGAATGACGTACAGTATTCCGTGTACAGTATCCCACATTACAGTATCTCGACGTCGCCTGTTCGCTATTCTATGATTACGCTACAAAAGAAGATTGTCGACAATTGATTTTTCTCAATTTAATCTTTGATCTATGCGAGATTTCGACAAACGGCAGAAATTCTTCATCAAGCGTGGAAAAACGGGCACCTCGGAAGCCTTGTCGTAGCGATTTAGATTCAGATGAGGTAAAGTATTCCGAACGTAGTATCCCACATTACAGTATCTCGTCATCGCCTATTCGCTATTCTAGGATTACGCTACAAAAGAAGATGATCGATAATTGATTTTTTTCTCAATTTGATCTTTGATCTATGCGAGATTTCGACAAACGGCAGATATTCTTCATCAAGCGTTGGAAAAGGGGCACCTCGGACGCTTTGTCGTAGCAAAAGAAATTCGAATGACGTACAGTATTCCGTGTACAGTATCCCACATTACAGTATCTCGACGACGCCTGTTCGCTATTCTATGATTACGCTACAAAAGAAGATTATCGACAATTGATTTTTCTCAATTTGATCTTTGATCTATGCGAGATTTCGACAAAAAGCAGATATTCTTCATCAAGCGTTGAAAACGGGCACCTCGGAAGCCTTGTCGTAGCGATTTAGATTCAGATGAGGTAAAATATTCCGTACGTAGTATCCCACATTACAGTATCTCGACATCGCCTATTCGCTATTCTATGATTACGCTACAAAAGAAGATGATCGATAATTGATTTTTTTCTCAATTTGATATTTGATCTATGCGAGATTTCGACAAACGGCAGATATTCTTCATCATGCGTTGGAAAAGGGGCACCTCGGACGCTTTGTCGTAGCAAAAGAAATTCGAATGACGTACAGTATTCCGTGTACAGTATCCCACATTACAGTATCTCGACGTCGCCTGTTCGCTATTCTATGATTACGCTACAAAAGAAGATTGTCGACAATTTATTTTTCTCAATTTAATCTTTGATCTATGCGAGATTTCGACAAACGGCAGAAATTCTTCATCAAGCGTGGAAAAACGGGCACCTCGGAAGCCTTGTCGTAGCGATTTAGATTCAGATGAGGTAAAATATTCCGTACGTAGTATCCCACATTACAGTATCTCGACATCACCTATTCGCTATTCTATGATTCCTCCACTTATAGGAAATGATTGTGTCTGTCTGTCTGTCTGTCTGTCTGTCTGTATGTTTTTTTGTTGCAGCGTGACGGACATTTTTCCATTTTCGCCATAAATCGCTTCAAATTTGCGCAATCTTCTCAGAACCTTTTGCATATGATAACTGATCAGAAAACCTTTCAAAATTTTAATATAAAAATCCGCTAATTTCACGGCCAAGTGGATAACGCGCCAGACTTTGAATCGGAGACCCTCAGGTTCGACCCCCGCCGCGGGCAAACCTTTTGCCGCATTTTTCGAAAGTGCCAGAAGTGGTCCTAACATGTTTTTGAACAACGTGAAACACTTTTTCACATGTCTTGCCGAGTTTTAACGTGAAAAATCGAAAATTTCGAAAAGTTTCCAATTGATGCGCAGAGCGTAGGGGATCACAGGAAAAGTGTTTTGCGATGTCAGAAACATGTCTGAACATGTTCTAACATGTTTTAACGTGAAAAATTGAACATTTTAAAAAGTTCCCAAATGATGCGCAGAGCGTAGGGGATCACAGGAAAAGTGTTTTACGATGTCTGAAACGTGCCTGAACGTGTTCTAACACGTTTTAACTGGGGAATCGTGGGAAAGTGTTCTACGATGTCACAAACGTATACAAACAAGTACGACGAGTACGTGCGAACTGAACACACGGTATCATGCGGTTCCGTTGAGAAAGGATCGTGAGGCTGAGAGCGATCGAAAAAAGTTGCCACGGAGCCACGAAGTGGCGTAGTGGCAACTTTTTTTCGATTGCTCTCAGCCTCACGAGCCTTTTGCAACGGAATAAGCCAGTACTCTTGTTAGCGGTAAATATTCTTCATTACAGTATCTCGACAGTATCCCATTACAGTATCCCACATTACAGTATCTCGACATCGCCTATTCGCTATTCTATGATTACGCTACAAAAGAAGATGATCGATAATTGATTTTTTTCTCAATTTAATCTTTGATCTATGCGAGATTTCGACAAACGGCAGAAATTCTTCATGAAGCGTGGAAAAACGGGCACCTCGGAAGCCTTGTCGTAGCGATTTAGATTCAGATGAGGTAAAATATTCCGTACGTAGTATCCCACATTACAGTATCTCGACATCGCCTATTCGCTATTCTATGATTCCTCCACTTATAGGAAATGATTGTGTCTGTCTGTCTGTCTGTCTGTCTGTCTGTATGTTTTTTTTGTTGCAGCGTGACGGACATTTTTCCATTTTCGCCATAAATCGCTTCAAATTTGCGCAATCTTCTCAGAACCTTTTGCATATGATAACTGATCAGAAAACCTTTCAAAATTTTAATATAAAAATCCGCTAATTTCACGGCCAAGTGGATAACGCGCCAGACTTTGAATCGGAGACCCTCAGGTTCGACCCCCGCCGCGGGCAAACCTTTTGCCGCATTTTTCGAAAGTGCCAGAAGTGGTCCTAACATGTTTTTGAACAACGTGAAACACTTTTTCACATGTCTTGCCGAGTTTTAACGTGAAAAATCGAAAATTTCGAAAAGTTTCCAATTGATGCGCAGAGCGTAGGGGATCACAGGAAAAGTGTTTTGCGATGTCAGAAACATGTCTGAACATGTTCTAACATGTTTTAACGTGAAAAATTGAACATTTTAAAAAGTTCCCAAATGATGCGCAGAGCGTAGGGGATCACAGGAAAAGTGTTTTACGATGTCTGAAACGTGCCTGAACGTGTTCTAACACGTTTTAACTGGGGAATCGTGGGAAAGTGTTCTACGATGTCACAAACGTATACAAACAAGTACGACGAGTACGTGCGAACTGAACACACGGTATCATGCGGTTCCGTTGAGAAAGGATCGTGAGGCTGAGAGCGATCGAAAAAAGTTGCCACGGAGCCACGAAGTGGCGTAGTGGCAACTTTTTTTCGATTGCTCTCAGCCTCACGAGCCTTTTGCAACGGAATAAGCCAGTACTCTTGTTAGCGGTAAATATTCTTCATTACAGTATCTCGACAGTATCCCATTACAGTATCCCACATTACAGTATCTCGACATCGCCTATTCGCTATTCTATGATTACGCTACAAAAGAAGATGATCGATAATTGATTTTTTTCTCAATTTAATCTTTGATCTATGCGAGATTTCGACAAACGGCAGAAATTCTTCATGAAGCGTGGAAAAACGGGCACCTCGGAAGCCTTGTCGTAGCGATTTAGATTCAGATGAGGTAAAGTATTCCGAGCGTAGTATCCCACATTACAGTATCTCGACATCGCCTATTCGCTATTCTAGGATTACGCTACAAAAGAAGATGATCGATAGTTGATTTTTTTCTCAATTTGATCTTTGATCTATGCGAGATTTCGACAAAAGGCAGTTAATCTTCGTCAATTGTTGGAAAACGGGCATCTCGGAAGCCTTGTCGTGGCGATTTAGATTCAGATGAGGTGCAGTATTCCGAATACAGTATCCCGCAGTATCTTGACATCGCCTATCTGCTATTCTATGATTACTGTACAAAAGAAGATGGTCGATAATTGATTTCTTTCAACTTGATTTTTGATATATGCGAGATAACTAATAAGATTCGTAATAGGTCTAGTATTCCCAATACAGTATCTTGCTATACAGAATCACGACAACGTTTTTTTTCTTCAGAATTCTTACGGTGTGAAAGAAGACGATCGACTTTTTTTCTCAACATAATCATTGATGTATACGAGATATTAATGAACGGTAGATAATCTGCAACATGCGCGGGACAGCGGGCGATATGTCTCTATTTTTTGGTATATAAAAGGTACTACAACCCACACGTGTATCGGAGTACTACTATTTCTTTTTAGATTTGTGCATATCGATGAATGACGATGGATGACGTTATGTCCCCGACCAAATTACGAAGGAAAAATCCAAATATGTTTTCAGTTGAGCCATTTTTAAAAATCCATTTGTGTGCTATGATTTTATATTATTGATTTTACTATATCTTTAAAAACGAAAGAGATTTTTTTAAATCTCGAAGTTTACAAATGCAATCGCAATCGCTTTTCTTTTAAAAAATATTTGCGAATGGTGACACAAAAAAACTCGAGTAGATTTCCTCTCGATAATCGCGCACAATGCGCATGATTTAAAATTTTATCGACCCGGCCTTATTTTCCGGCCTTACCTCGAATTCTTATTACAAAATATCTTTACAAGCCAAATAATGGCACAGATTGCACTAAATAAAAACAACAACAAGATAATAACACCTGGTGATTTTTTTAAAGCGTTAAGTACTACTTTACAATGACACGAATGAACAAGAGAGAAGAGAACATAGAACAAATGATAAAATAACACATTTCCTATCAAATAAAATTGATCATGAATTTAAAAAAGATGACGCCATAGTAACTGCAATCATCTAATTCGTCACTACTTCTTCCATAGGACACCGCAGCGGAAATGTCTACGCGACACTTGGCTTGGCACCGTCGGTTCATACTCTTCCCGAACATTCTTCAACGACGATGTCGTGTATTCCATCAGGCGTCTGGCCTCAGACACAGCCCTTTATAGAATGCGTCATACGTAATACAAATAGACTAAGGTGGCCCTATGATTGCAACCATTTTCTGTGTTATTTCGACCGGCCCGCCAACATGGAACTAATCATTCCAACAGGCGTCTGGCCTCAGACACAGCCCTTTATAGAATGCGTCATTCGTAATACAAATAGACTAAGGTGGCCCTATGATTGCAACCATTTTCTGTGTTATTTCGACCGGCCCGCCAACATGGAACTAATCATTCCAACAGGCGTCTGGCCTCAGACACAGCCCTTTATAGAATGCGTCATACGTAATACAAATAGACTAGGGTGGCCCTATGGTTGCAACCATTTTCTGTGTTATTTCGACCGGCCCGCCAACCTGGAACTAACTATTCCAACAGGCGTCTGGCCTCAGACACAGCCCTTTATAGAATGCGTCATACGTAATACAAATAGACTAGGGTGGCCCTATGGTTGCAACCATTTTCTGTGTTATTTCGACCGGCCCGCCAACCTGGAACTAACCATTCCAACAGGCGTCTGGCCTCAGACACAGCCCTTTATAGAATGCGTCATACGTAATACAAATAGACTAGGGTGGCCCTATGGTTGCAACCATTTTCTGTGTTATTTCGACCGGCCCGCCAACCTGGAACTAACCATTACAACAGGCGTCTGGCCTCAGACACAGCCCTTTATAGAGCGCGTCATACGTAATACAAATAGACTAGGGTGGCCCTATGGTTGCAACCATTTTCTGTGTTATTTCGACCGGCCCGCCAACCTGGAACTAACCATTCCAACAGGCGTCTGGCCTCAGACACAGCCCTTTATAGAATGCGTCATACGTAATACAAATAGACTAGGGTGGCCCTATGGTTGCAACCATTTTCTGTGTTATTTCGACCGGCCCGCCAACCTGGAACTAACCATTCCAACAGGCGTCTGGCCTCAGACACAGCCCTTTATAGAATGCGTCATACGTAATACAAATAGACTAGGGTGGCCCTATGATTGCAACCATTTTCTGTGTTATTTCGACCGGCCCGCCAACCTGGAACTAACCATTCCAACAGGCGTCTGGCCTCAGACACAGCACTTTATAGAATGCGTCATACGTAATACAAATAGACTAGGGTGGCCCTATGGTTGCAACCATTTTCTGTGTTATTTCGACCGGCCCGCCAACCTGGAACTAACCATTCCAACAGGCGTCTGGCCTCAGACACAGCCCTTTATAGAATGCGTCATACGTAATACAAATAGACTAGGGTGGCCCTATGGTTGCAACCATTTTCTGTGTTATTTCGACCGGCCCGCCAACCTGGAACTAACCATTCCAACAGGCGTCTGGCCTCAGACACAGCCCTTTATAGAGCGCGTCATACGTAATACAAATAGACTAGGGTGGCCCTATGGTTGCAACCATTTTCTGTGTTATTTCGACCGGCCCGCCAACCTGGAACTAACCATTCCAACAGGCGTCTGGCCTCAGACACAGCCCTTTATAGAATGCGTCATACGTAATACAAATAGACTAGGGTGGCCCTATGGTTGCAACCATTTTCTGTGTTATTTCGACCGGCCCGCCAACCTGGAACTAACCATTACAACAGGCGTCTGGCCTCAGACACAGCCCTTTATAGAGCGCGTCATACGTAATACAAATAGACTAGGGTGGCCCTATGGTTGCAACCATTTTCTGTGTTATTTCGACCGGCCCGCCAACCTGGAACTAACCATTCCAACAGGCGTCTGGCCTCAGACACAGCCCTTTATAGAATGCGTCATACGTAATACAAATAGACTAGGGTGGCCCTATGGTTGCAACCATTTTCTGTGTTATTTCGACCGGCCCGCCAACCTGGAACTAACCATTCCAACAGGCGTCTGGCCTCAGACACAGCCCTTTATAGAATGCGTCATACGTAATACAAATAGACTAGGGTGGCCCTATGATTGCAACCATTTTCTGTGTTATTTCGACCGGCCCGCCAACCTGGAACTAACCATTCCAACAGGCGTCTGGCCTCAGACACAGCACTTTATAGAATGCGTCATACGTAATACAAATAGACTAGGGTGGCCCTATGGTTGCAACCATTTTCTGTGTTATTTCGACCGGCCCGCCAACCTGGAACTAACCATTCCAACAGGCGTCTGGCCTCAGACACAGCCCTTTATAGAATGCGTCATACGTAATACAAATAGACTAGGGTGGCCCTATGGTTGCAACCATTTTCTGTGTTATTTCGACCGGCCCGCCAACCTGGAACTAACCATTCCAACAGGCGTCTGGCCTCAGACACAGCCCTTTATAGAATGCGTCATACGTAATACAAATAGACTAGGGTGGCCCTATGGTTGCAACCATTTTCTGTGTTATTTCGACCGGCCCGCCAACCTGGAACTAACCATTCCAACAGGCGTCTGGCCTCAGACACAGCCCTTTATAGAATGCGTCATACGTAATACAAATAGACTAGGGTGGCCCTATGGTTGCAACCATTTTCTGTGTTATTTCGACCGGCCGCCAACCTGGAACTAACCATTCCAACAGGCGTCTGGCCTCAGACACAGCCCTTTATAGAATGCGTCATACGTAATACAAATAGACTTATGTGGCCCTATGGTTGCAACCATTTTCTGTGTTATTTCGACCGGCCCGCCAACCTGGAACTAACCATTCCAACAGGCGTCTGGCCTCAGACACAGCCCTTTATAGAATGCGTCATACGTAATACAAATAGACTAGGGTGGCCCTATGGTTGCAACCATTTTCTGTGTTATTTCGACCGGCCGCCAACCTGGAACTAACCATTCCAACAGGCGTCTGGCCTCAGACACAGCCCTTTATAGAATGCGTCATACGTAATACAAATAGACTAGGGTGGCCCTATGGTTGCAACCATTTTCTGTGTTATTTCGACCGGCCCGCCAACCTGGAACTAACCATTCCAACAGGCGTCTGGCCTCAGACACAGCCCTTTATAGAATGCGTCATACGTAATACAAATAGACTAGGGTGGCCCTATGATTGCAACCATTTTCTGTGTTATTTCGACCGGCCCGCCAACCTGGAACTAACCATTCCAACAGGCGTCTGGCCTCAGACACAGCACTTTATAGAATGCGTCATACGTAATACAAATAGACTAGGGTGGCCCTATGGTTGCAACCATTTTCTGTGTTATTTCGACCGGCCCGCCAACCTGGAACTAACCATTACAACAGGCGTCTGGCCTCAGACACAGCCCTTTATAGAGCGCGTCATACGTAATACAAATAGACTAGGGTGGCCCTATGGTTGCAACCATTTTCTGTGTTATTTCGACCGGCCCGCCAACCTGGAACTAACCATTCCAACAGGCGTCTGGCCTCAGACACAGCCCTTTATAGAATGCGTCATACGTAATACAAATAGACTAGGGTGGCCCTATGGTTGCAACCATTTTCTGTGTTATTTCGACCGGCCCGCCAACCTGGAACTAACCATTCCAACAGGCGTCTGGCCTCAGACACAGCCCTTTATAGAATGCGTCATACGTAATACAAATAGACTAGGGTGGCCCTATGGTTGCAACCATTTTCTGTGTTATTTCGACCGGCCCGCCAACCTGGAACTAACCAGGTTGGCGGGCCGGTCGAAATAACACAGAAAATGGTTGCAACCATAGGGCCACCCTAGTCTATTTGTATTACGTATGACGCATTCTATAAAGGGCTGTGTCTGAGGCCAGACGCCTGTTGGAATGGTTAGTTCCAGGTTGGCGGCCGGTCGAAATAACACAGAAAATGGTTGCAACCATAGGGCCACCCTAGTCTATTTGTATTACGTATGACGCATTCTATAAAGGGCTGTGTCTGAGGCCAGACGCCTGTTGGAATGGTTAGTTCCAGGTTGGCGGGCCGGTCGAAATAACACAGAAAATGGTTGCAACCATAGGGCCACCCTAGTCTATTTGTATTACGTATGACGCGCTCTATAAAGGGCTGTGTCTGAGGCCAGACGCCTGTTGTAATGGTTAGTTCCAGGTTGGCGGGCCGGTCGAAATAACACAGAAAATGGTTGCAACCATAGGGCCACCCTAGTCTATTTGTATTACGTATGACGCATTCTATAAAGTGCTGTGTCTGAGGCCAGACGCCTGTTGGAATGGTTAGTTCCAGGTTGGCGGGCCGGTCGAAATAACACAGAAAATGGTTGCAATCATAGGGCCACCCTAGTCTATTTGTATTACGTATGACGCATTCTATAAAGGGCTGTGTCTGAGGCCAGACGCCTGTTGGAATGGTTAGTTCCAGGTTGGCGGGCCGGTCGAAATAACACAGAAAATGGTTGCAACCATAGGGCCACCCTAGTCTATTTGTATTACGTATGACGCATTCTATAAAGGGCTGTGTCTGAGGCCAGACGCCTGTTGGAATGGTTAGTTCCAGGTTGGCGGCCGGTCGAAATAACACAGAAAATGGTTGCAACCATAGGGCCACCCTAGTCTATTTGTATTACGTATGACGCATTCTATAAAGGGCTGTGTCTGAGGCCAGACGCCTGTTGGAATGGTTAGTTCCAGGTTGGCGGGCCGGTCGAAATAACACAGAAAATGGTTGCAACCATAGGGCCACATAAGTCTATTTGTATTACGTATGACGCATTCTATAAAGGGCTGTGTCTGAGGCCAGACGCCTGTTGGAATGGTTAGTTCCAGGTTGGCGGCCGGTCGAAATAACACAGAAAATGGTTGCAACCATAGGGCCACCCTAGTCTATTTGTATTACGTATGACGCATTCTATAAAGGGCTGTGTCTGAGGCCAGACGCCTGTTGGAATGGTTAGTTCCAGGTTGGCGGGCCGGTCGAAATAACACAGAAAATGGTTGCAACCATAGGGCCACCCTAGTCTATTTGTATTACGTATGACGCATTCTATAAAGGGCTGTGTCTGAGGCCAGACGCCTGTTGGAATGGTTAGTTCCAGGTTGGCGGGCCGGTCGAAATAACACAGAAAATGGTTGCAACCATAGGGCCACCCTAGTCTATTTGTATTACGTATGACGCATTCTATAAAGGGCTGTGTCTGAGGCCAGACGCCTGTTGGAATGGTTAGTTCCAGGTTGGCGGGCCGGTCGAAATAACACAGAAAATGGTTGCAACCATAGGGCCACCCTAGTCTATTTGTATTACGTATGACGCATTCTATAAAGTGCTGTGTCTGAGGCCAGACGCCTGTTGGAATGGTTAGTTCCAGGTTGGCGGGCCGGTCGAAATAACACAGAAAATGGTTGCAATCATAGGGCCACCCTAGTCTATTTGTATTACGTATGACGCATTCTATAAAGGGCTGTGTCTGAGGCCAGACGCCTGTTGGAATGGTTAGTTCCAGGTTGGCGGGCCGGTCGAAATAACACAGAAAATGGTTGCAACCATAGGGCCACCCTAGTCTATTTGTATTACGTATGACGCATTCTATAAAGGGCTGTGTCTGAGGCCAGACGCCTGTTGGAATGGTTAGTTCCAGGTTGGCGGGCCGGTCGAAATAACACAGAAAATGGTTGCAACCATAGGGCCACCCTAGTCTATTTGTATTACGTATGACGCGCTCTATAAAGGGCTGTGTCTGAGGCCAGACGCCTGTTGTAATGGTTAGTTCCAGGTTGGCGGGCCGGTCGAAATAACACAGAAAATGGTTGCAACCATAGGGCCACCCTAGTCTATTTGTATTACGTATGACGCATTCTATAAAGGGCTGTGTCTGAGGCCAGACGCCTGTTGGAATGGTTAGTTCCAGGTTGGCGGGCCGGTCGAAATAACACAGAAAATGGTTGCAACCATAGGGCCACCCTAGTCTATTTGTATTACGTATGACGCGCTCTATAAAGGGCTGTGTCTGAGGCCAGACGCCTGTTGGAATGGTTAGTTCCAGGTTGGCGGGCCGGTCGAAATAACACAGAAAATGGTTGCAACCATAGGACCACCCTAGTCTATTTGTATTACGTATGACGCATTCTATAAAGGGCTGTGTCTGAGGCCAGACGCCTGTTGGAATGGTTAGTTCCAGGTTGGCGGGCCGGTCGAAATAACACAGAAAATGGTTGCAACCATAGGGCCACCCTAGTCTATTTGTATTACGTATGACGCATTCTATAAAGTGCTGTGTCTGAGGCCAGACGCCTGTTGGAATGGTTAGTTCCAGGTTGGCGGGCCGGTCGAAATAACACAGAAAATGGTTGCAATCATAGGGCCACCCTAGTCTATTTGTATTACGTATGACGCATTCTATAAAGGGCTGTGTCTGAGGCCAGACGCCTGTTGGAATGGTTAGTTCCAGGTTGGCGGGCCGGTCGAAATAACACAGAAAATGGTTGCAACCATAGGGCCACCCTAGTCTATTTGTATTACGTATGACGCATTCTATAAAGGGCTGTGTCTGAGGCCAGACGCCTGTTGGAATGGTTAGTTCCAGGTTGGCGGGCCGGTCGAAATAACACAGAAAATGGTTGCAACCATAGGGCCACCCTAGTCTATTTGTATTACGTATGACGCGCTCTATAAAGGGCTGTGTCTGAGGCCAGACGCCTGTTGTAATGGTTAGTTCCAGGTTGGCGGGCCGGTCGAAATAACACAGAAAATGGTTGCAACCATAGGGCCACCCTAGTCTATTTGTATTACGTATGACGCATTCTATAAAGGGCTGTGTCTGAGGCCAGACGCCTGTTGGAATGGTTAGTTCCAGGTTGGCGGGCCGGTCGAAATAACACAGAAAATGGTTGCAACCATAGGGCCACCCTAGTCTATTTGTATTACGTATGACGCATTCTATAAAGGGCTGTGTCTGAGGCCAGACGCCTGTTGGAATAGTTAGTTCCAGGTTGGCGGGCCGGTCGAAATAACACAGAAAATGGTTGCAACCATAGGGCCACCCTAGTCTATTTGTATTACGTATGACGCATTCTATAAAGGGCTGTGTCTGAGGCCAGACGCCTGTTGGAATGATTAGTTCCATGTTGGCGGGCCGGTCGAAATAACACAGAAAATGGTTGCAATCATAGGGCCACCTTAGTCTATTTGTATTACGAATGACGCATTCTATAAAGGGCTGTGTCTGAGGCCAGACGCCTGTTGGAATGATTAGTTCCATGTTGGCGGGCCGGTCGAAATAACACAGAAAATGGTTGCAATCATAGGGCCACCTTAGTCTATTTGTATTACGTATGACGCATTCTATAAAGGGCTGTGTCTGAGGCCAGACGCCTGATGGAATACACGACATCGTCGTTGAAGAATGTTCGGGAAGAGTATGAACCGACGGTGCCAAGCCAAGTGTCGCGTAGACATTTCCGCTGCGGTGTCCTATGGAAGAAGTAGTGACGAATTAGATGATTGCAGTTACTATGGCGTCATCTTTTTTAAATTCATGATCAATTTTATTTGATAGGAAATGTGTTATTTTATCATTTGTTCTATGTTCTCTTCTCTCTTGTTCATTCGTGTCATTGTAAAGTAGTACTTAACGCTTTAAAAAAATCACCAGGTGTTATTATCTTGTTGTTGTTTTTATTTAGTGCAATCTGTGCCATTATTTGGCTTGTAAAGATATTTTGTAATAAGAATTCGAGGTAAGGCCGGAAAATAAGGCCGGGTCGATAAAATTTTAAATCATGCGCATTGTGCGCGATTATCGAGAGGAAATCTACTCGAGTTTTTTTGTGTCACCATTCGCAAATATTTTTTAAAAGAAAAGCGATTGCGATTGCATTTGTAAACTTCGAGATTTAAAAAAATCTCTTTCGTTTTTAAAGATATAGTAAAATCAATAATATAAAATCATAGCACACAAATGGATTTTTAAAAATGGCTCAACTGAAAACATATTTGGATTTTTCCTTCGTAATTTGGTCGGGGACATAACGTCATCCATCGTCATTCATCGATATGCACAAATCTAAAAAGAAATAGTAGTACTCCGATACACGTGTGGGTTGTAGTACCTTTTATATACCAAAAAATAGAGACATATCGCCCGCTGTCCCGCGCATGTTGCAGATTATCTACCGTTCATTAATATCTCGTATACATCAATGATTATGTTGAGAAAAAAAGTCGATCGTCTTCTTTCACACCGTAAGAATTCTGAAGAAAAAAAACGTTGTCGTGATTCTGTATAGCAAGATACTGTATTGGGAATACTAGACCTATTACGAATCTTATTAGTTATCTCGCATATATCAAAAATCAAGTTGAAAGAAATCAATTATCGACCATCTTCTTTTGTACAGTAATCATAGAATAGCAGATAGGCGATGTCAAGATACTGCGGGATACTGTATTCGGAATACTGCACCTCATCTGAATCTAAATCGCCACGACAAGGCTTCCGAGATGCCCGTTTTCCAACAATTGACGAAGATTAACTGCCTTTTGTCGAAATCTCGCATAGATCAAAGATCAAATTGAGAAAAAAATCAACTATCGATCATCTTCTTTTGTAGCGTAATCCTAGAATAGCGAATAGGCGATGTCGAGATACTGTAATGTGGGATACTACGCTCGGAATACTTTACCTCATCTGAATCTAAATCGCTACGACAAGGCTTCCGAGGTGCCCGTTTTTCCACGCTTCATGAAGAATTTCTGCCGTTTGTCGAAATCTCGCATAGATCAAAGATTAAATTGAGAAAAAAATCAATTATCGATCATCTTCTTTTGTAGCGTAATCATAGAATAGCGAATAGGCGATGTCGAGATACTGTAATGTGGGATACTGTAATGGGATACTGTCGAGATACTGTAATGAAGAATATTTACCGCTAACAAGAGTACTGGCTTATTCCGTTGCAAAAGGCTCGTGAGGCTGAGAGCAATCGAAAAAAAGTTGCCACTACGCCACTTCGTGGCTCCGTGGCAACTTTTTTCGATCGCTCTCAGCCTCACGATCCTTTCTCAACGGAACCGCATGATACCGTGTGTTCAGTTCGCACGTACTCGTCGTACTTGTTTGTATACGTTTGTGACATCGTAGAACACTTTCCCACGATTCCCCAGTTAAAACGTGTTAGAACACGTTCAGGCACGTTTCAGACATCGTAAAACACTTTTCCTGTGATCCCCTACGCTCTGCGCATCATTTGGGAACTTTTTAAAATGTTCAATTTTTCACGTTAAAACATGTTAGAACATGTTCAGACATGTTTCTGACATCGCAAAACACTTTTCCTGTGATCCCCTACGCTCTGCGCATCAATTGGAAACTTTTCGAAATTTTCGATTTTTCACGTTAAAACTCGGCAAGACATGTGAAAAAGTGTTTCACGTTGTTCAAAAACATGTTAGGACCACTTCTGGCACTTTCGAAAAATGCGGCAAAAGGTTTGCCCGCGGCGGGGGTCGAACCTGAGGGTCTCCGATTCAAAGTCTGGCGCGTTATCCACTTGGCCGTGAAATTAGCGGATTTTTATATTAAAATTTTGAAAGGTTTTCTGATCAGTTATCATATGCAAAAGGTTCTGAGAAGATTGCGCAAATTTGAAGCGATTTATGGCGAAAATGGAAAAATGTCCGTCACGCTGCAACAAAAAAAACATACAGACAGACAGACAGACAGACAGACAGACACAATCATTTCCTATAAGTGGAGGAATCATAGAATAGCGAATAGGCGATGTCGAGATACTGTAATGTGGGATACTACGTACGGAATATTTTACCTCATCTGAATCTAAATCGCTACGACAAGGCTTCCGAGGTGCCCGTTTTTCCACGCTTCATGAAGAATTTCTGCCGTTTGTCGAAATCTCGCATAGATCAAAGATTAAATTGAGAAAAAAATCAATTATCGATCATCTTCTTTTGTAGCGTAATCATAGAATAGCGAATAGGCGATGTCGAGATACTGTAATGTGGGATACTGTAATGGGATACTGTCGAGATACTGTAATGAAGAATATTTACCGCTAACAAGAGTACTGGCTTATTCCGTTGCAAAAGGCTCGTGAGGCTGAGAGCAATCGAAAAAAAGTTGCCACTACGCCACTTCGTGGCTCCGTGGCAACTTTTTTCGATCGCTCTCAGCCTCACGATCCTTTCTCAACGGAACCGCATGATACCGTGTGTTCAGTTCGCACGTACTCGTCGTACTTGTTTGTATACGTTTGTGACATCGTAGAACACTTTCCCACGATTCCCCAGTTAAAACGTGTTAGAACACGTTCAGGCACGTTTCAGACATCGTAAAACACTTTTCCTGTGATCCCCTACGCTCTGCGCATCATTTGGGAACTTTTTAAAATGTTCAATTTTTCACGTTAAAACATGTTAGAACATGTTCAGACATGTTTCTGACATCGCAAAACACTTTTCCTGTGATCCCCTACGCTCTGCGCATCAATTGGAAACTTTTCGAAATTTTCGATTTTTCACGTTAAAACTCGGCAAGACATGTGAAAAAGTGTTTCACGTTGTTCAAAAACATGTTAGGACCACTTCTGGCACTTTCGAAAAATGCGGCAAAAGGTTTGCCCGCGGCGGGGGTCGAACCTGAGGGTCTCCGATTCAAAGTCTGGCGCGTTATCCACTTGGCCGTGAAATTAGCGGATTTTTATATTAAAATTTTGAAAGGTTTTCTGATCAGTTATCATATGCAAAAGGTTCTGAGAAGATTGCGCAAATTTGAAGCGATTTATGGCGAAAATGGAAAAATGTCCGTCACGCTGCAACAAAAAAACATACAGACAGACAGACAGACAGACAGACAGACACAATCATTTCCTATAAGTGGAGGAATCATAGAATAGCGAATAGGTGATGTCGAGATACTGTAATGTGGGATACTACGTACGGAATATTTTACCTCATCTGAATCTAAATCGCTACGACAAGGCTTCCGAGGTGCCCGTTTTTCCACGCTTGATGAAGAATTTCTGCCGTTTGTCGAAATCTCGCATAGATCAAAGATTAAATTGAGAAAAATAAATTGTCGACAATCTTCTTTTGTAGCGTAATCATAGAATAGCGAACAGGCGACGTCGAGATACTGTAATGTGGGATACTGTACACGGAATACTGTACGTCATTCGAATTTCTTTTGCTACGACAAAGCGTCCGAGGTGCCCCTTTTCCAACGCATGATGAAGAATATCTGCCGTTTGTCGAAATCTCGCATAGATCAAATATCAAATTGAGAAAAAAATCAATTATCGATCATCTTCTTTTGTAGCGTAATCATAGAATAGCGAATAGGCGATGTCGAGATACTGTAATGTGGGATACTACGTACGGAATATTTTACCTCATCTGAATCTAAATCGCTACGACAAGGCTTCCGAGGTGCCCGTTTTCAACGCTTGATGAAGAATATCTGCTTTTTGTCGAAATCTCGCATAGATCAAAGATCAAATTGAGAAAAATCAATTGTCGATAATCTTCTTTTGTAGCGTAATCATAGAATAGCGAACAGGCGTCGTCGAGATACTGTAATGTGGGATACTGTACACGGAATACTGTACGTCATTCGAATTTCTTTTGCTACGACAAAGCGTCCGAGGTGCCCCTTTTCCAACGCTTGATGAAGAATATCTGCCGTTTGTCGAAATCTCGCATAGATCAAAGATCAAATTGAGAAAAAAATCAATTATCGATCATCTTCTTTTGTAGCGTAATCCTAGAATAGCGAATAGGCGATGACGAGATACTGTAATGTGGGATACTACGTTCGGAATACTTTACCTCATCTGAATCTAAATCGCTACGACAAGGCTTCCGAGGTGCCCGTTTTTCCACGCTTGATGAAGAATTTCTGCCGTTTGTCGAAATCTCGCATAGATCAAAGATTAAATTGAGAAAAATCAATTGTCGACAATCTTCTTTTGTAGCGTAATCATAGAATAGCGAACAGGCGACGTCGAGATACTGTAATGTGGGATACTGTACACGGAATACTGTACGTCATTCGAATTTCTTTTGCTACGACAAAGCGTCCGAGGTGCCCGTTTTCCAACGCTTGATGAAGAATATCTGCTTTTTGTCGAAATCTCGCATAGATCAAAGATCAAATTGAGAAAAAATCAATTGTCGATAATCTTCTTTTGTAGCGTAATCATAGAATAGCGAACAGGCGTCGTCGAGATACTGTAATGTGGGATACTGTACACGGAATACTGTACGTCATTCGAATTTCTTTTGCTACGACAAAGCGTCCGAGGTGCCCCTTTTCCAACGCTTGATGAAGAATATCTGCCGTTTGTCGAAATCTCGCATAGATCATATTGAAAAAAAATCAATAGTCGATCTTCATCCTTCGCACCGTAATCTTAGAATTGCGGCTGGCGATGTCGTGATACTGTAATATTGAATACTGTCTTCGGAATACTGTAATTCATCTCATTCGCTATCTCACGTAGATCAAAGATCAAATTGAAAGACATCAATGGTCGATTTTCTTCTCTTCTACCGTAATGAAAGACTTTTAGAAAAAAAGATGATGTGACACTGTATTGCGGGATACTGTATCCAGAATACTATACCTTATTCGAATCTACGTTAAACTGGTGTTGTCTACCTGTATTGTTCCGGGAGCGTAAGTACGGCAGTTTGGCAACCAGGGAGAGAAATCGAGCAGAAAGTGAGTGCGGCCGCACACGACGAAGCTTAAAGTCAATAGTGAGCGGAAAATGGAGAAATGAATGGGCAATCTGGAAGAGGGGGTTGTTGCAGAGTGCAGGTGCAGCGAGAGAGTACAGAGTGACAATAAGAGTACGACTGAAGTGCTCTTTGTTCGTAGTGAGTACTGCAGTTAACCCGATTAATTTCAAAAATATTATTTTAGTTTACCAACGGTAGATTTATTTATATTTATTTCGCGTATTTCTGTGTTGTACCATCTTTTTCCCTATTTGGAATAACTTAAAGGGAGAGTCGACCCCATTTTTGAAAAATGGGTCTCGCCACGAGATATCTCTCAGACCATCCCTTTTCCGGACTGGTGTGATTCCTTGGAATTTCCAACGGTTGATGAAGAATATTTGCCGTTTGTCGAGATCTCGCATAGATCAAAGATCAAATTGAAAAAAAAAATCAATTATCGATCATCTTCTTTTGTACCGTAATCATAGAATAGCGGATAGGCGATATCTAGATACTGTAATGTGGGATACTGTATTCGGAACACTGTGCCTCAGCTGAATCTAAATCGCAACGACAATGCGACCGAGATGTCTGTTTTCCAACGGTTGATGATGAATATTTGCCGTTTGTCGAGATCTCGCATAGATCAAAGATCAAATTGAGAAAAAACAATTAACGATCATCTTTATTCGTAAAGTAATCAAAGAATTATGTAAAAGCGATGTTGCATACTGTTATGTGGGATACTGTACTCGGAATACTGTAACTCATCTGAATCTAAATCACTACACCAAAGCGTCCGAGGTGCTCGTTTCTAACGATTGATGAAGAATATTTGCCGTTTGTCGAGATCTCGCATAGATCAAATATTATGTGAAACGGTTTTGGAAATCTATTGAACTAGTCAACAATAAAGGAAATCAAAGATAGGCCTAAAGAAATGACGATCAGTGTTTCGGCGGGTAGGGGATGGGGTGGGGTGAGCGGCCAGGGACATTTTTAGTAAAGAATAATTTTGAAAAAGCAAAACGTAAAAACGCGCAACGAAATATACTAAGTCCTCAAACTAGTTTCCGAAATAACTATAGAAGTATAGTCATCCAAATTGCTAGGTAGTTTCCTATTGGTCAGTCGACTCTCGGAAATGGCAAGATGAGTGTGGAATGAGAGAGGAAGGAAGGGAAGAGAGTACGGGACGTGACTAGACGCAAGAGGTCAATTGATTGAGAAGAGAGAGAGAGAGAAACAGGGAGAGAGAGGAGGGGAAGAGAGGACACTGGTAGATCAGTGGTGGGGAGAGGGCAGAGTGTCACATTTGTCGGTTCGGGCAGACCCTCTGGTTCTCTCACTCTATTCAAAGATCAACTTTCGGAGATCAAAGATCAACTACACCTCAATAATCTCATGCAAATTTCTGAATTTGATAATCCATACTTGATCTCTATCACTGGATTGCTTCTGAGTACTCTAATCACACATGAATGAATTATTTTTGTCGGATATTGCAAAAAATAGGAAATCAGAGATTCGGAACGTGTTATGAAATCGTTGAGTTCACTGCAATTTCTATAGATTCTGATCATTTCACCGTAAAATGTGTTGATTCCAATTTTGACAGGAACGTTTGAATTGTAATGAGGGTACCGTATCACTTCGAACGCATAGTCATCTGTTTTATTGTAAAGTGACATGATTGGTTTGCCTATTGATAACTCAATATTCAAATCCAGAAAACATGTTTTTGAAGGCTCGGCATTCGTTTTTTTCCAGTGATAGGGAGTGATGATAGATCTCTTTAGTTATCTCTACAAAGTACTGAATCTTGCTAGAGACATGCAACAGATCGTCAATGTATCGGAATGTTCTGGAGAGAGAGTACGCTAAGGGGTGACCTGTTTTAATTTTGTTGTGAATGTACTGGTATTCCATTACTGCTAGTGTTAAATCTGCGATTTGGGGAGAGGCATTGTTTCCTTGTGGAATTCCTTTATTTTGCCTATAGAACGTGTCTCCGTAAAATGCGAAACTGTTATTTAAAATGTACTCCAAGATAGATTTCACATCGTTTCTATGAAGCGATATTCCCGTATTCGCACTATTATTTCTATCATATCTAACATGGTTTCCATTAACGACAATGTAATCGGAACCTGCATTCTTGCATAGTAAATCAACCAGAAAGTACAATTTCTCTCTGACGACATTATGCGGCAAATTTGTGAAAAGAGAAGCGAAATCTGCACAGAACATCTCTGTCTTCGGGTTATTGATTGTCTGCACGCTATGAATAACTTTGAAAGTGTTCTGGATGGAGAAATAATGGTTCACTTTGCTATGACTTGCAATATTATTACAGTACTTTCTGAAGTGGTCTTGCAGAAATTTAAGAACCTTTTCAAGCACAATAGACACAGGTTTCAAAGTACTGTTGTGAGCTCCAGTAATAAACCGAAATTTGATAGGAGTTTTGTGCATTTTCGGAATCCCATAAATACGCGGGAGACTGCATCGGGTATTGGTGTGAGAGAGAAACTTTTCACGAATTTTTCGTGATCTTTGATCTTTGTTTCTGGATCGAAATCTCCGATAGGAATATAAGTTCTTTCTCCGTTATCGTTGGTATTCATCTCATTTTCCATGAATTTTAGGTACAGTTTTTTACACGTGAAAGCGTAATTTCCGGAAGCTTTATCGATCATGGTAACAACAAAATTGCGATGCAAATACTGTTTCAAGTATGTGTTTCGAGAAATATTTTGGGCATTTTTATTGATTATTTTAGAGTTAAAGCGAATTTTTTGTCTAATGTGCTCAGTGAGACGTGACTTCACCTGGTCTGTTGCAAATTTGCACTTGCTTCTGGAAGCAAGAAAAAGATCAAATTGAGAAAAAAATGAATTATCGATCATCTTCTTTTGTAATGTAATCATAGAATAGCGGATAGGCGATGTCAAGATACTGTAATGCGGGATACTGTACACGGAATACTGTACCTCATTCGAATTTCTTTTGCTACGACAAGGCGTCCGAGGTGCCCATTTTCCAACGCTTGATGAAGCATATCTGTCCTTGGTCGAGATCACGCATATATCAAAGATCAAATTGAGAAAAAAATCAATTATCGATCATGTTCTTTTGTAGCGTAATCCTAGAATAGCGAATACGCGATGCCGAGATACTGTAATGTGGGATACTACGTTCGGAATACTGTAACTCATCTGAATCTAAATCATTACACCAAAGCGTCCGAGGTGCCCGTTTTCCAACGCTTGATGAAAAATATCTGCCGTTGGTCGAGATGTCTCATAGATCAAAGATCAAATTGAAATAAATAAATTATCGCTCATCTTCTTTGTTCCGTAATCATAGAATAAAAGATAGGCGACGTCGAGATATTGTAATGCGGGATACTGTACACGGAATACTGTACCTCATTCGAATTTCTTTTGCTACGACAAGGCGTCCGAGGTGCCCGTTTTCCAACGCTTGATGAAGCATATCTGTCCTTGGTCGAGATCACGCATAGATCAAAGATCAAATTGAGAAAAAAATCAATTATCGATCATCTTCTTTTGTAATGTAATCATAGAATAGCGGATAGCCGATGTCAAGATACTGTAATGCGTGTTACTGTATTCGGAGTACTGTACCTTATCTGAATTTAAATCGCGACACCAAAGCGTCCGAGGTGCCCGTTTTCCAACGCTTGATGAAAAATATCTGCCGTTGGTCGAGATATCACATAGATCAAAGATCAAATTGAAATAAATAAATTATCGCTCATCTTCTTTGTACCGTAATCATTGAATCACAGATAGGCGACGTCGAGATACTGTAATGCGGAATACTGTACACTGAATCCTGACCCCTTTCTGGAGGGTCCGAATCATGCATCCGGAAGCTTCCTAATAAATCGCTTCAAAATCGCTATATCTTCCCAGATCTTTTTGCGAATGATAACAGACCAAAATATCTTTCAAATTTTACAAAATTTAATTGACCAAATCCATAGCCAAGTGGGTTACGCGCTTGACTTTCAAACCGGGAAAAACGTTTGCCGCATTATTCGCAAATGTCAGAAGCCCTTCTAGCACGTTCTTGAGTAACGTGAAACACGTTTTCACCTGTTTTGCCGAGTTTTAGCATGAAAATCGAAAATTTCAGAGCGTGGGGATCACAGGAAAAGTGTTTTGCAACGTCGGAAACGTGTCTGAACGTTTTAAAATGAAAAAATCGAAAATTCGAAAAGTTTCCAATTGATTCGCAGAGCGTGGGGGATCACAGGTAAAGTGTTTTGCGATGTCGGAAACGTGTTCGAACACGCCAGGGAAATCAACACTATCCTGCGTTTCCGTTGAAAAAAGCTCGTGAGGCGGAGAGCGATCAAAAAAAAGTTGCCACCACTACGCCACTTCGTGGCTTCGTGGCAACTTTTATCGATTGCTCTCCGCCTCACGAGCCTTTTTCAACGGAATAAGCCAGTACTCTTTCTAGAGATTAACATTCCCCAAGATACTAAACTCCTCTGGACCGTACTTGGAGCCGGCTACCGAGTCCTCCTCCCTGGACTGAGCCTCAAGCAAGCTACCGAGTTTCCCCTGAACCGTACCTGAAGAAGGCTACTGAGGCCCCTCTGGACCGAACCTGGAGCCAGCTACCAATCTCCTCCTGGACCGAACCTGGAGCCAGCTACCGATCTCCCCCTGGACCGAACCTGGGGCCAGCTACCGATCTCCCCTGGACCGAACCTGGGGCAAGCTACCGATCTCCCCCTGGACCGAACCTGGAGCCAGCTACCGCTCTCCCCTGAACCCAACCTGCACCCAGAACTGTGCATAGAGCGTAGTGTACGCATAGAGCGTAGTGTATTTAACCTCAACACATCCCGGCTAGTTAAAATCAATACGTACAAAAGAACACGCTTCACTGCAAGGGGCAAAATTGGCAAAGTAGAAAAATTTACCGGCGGACTCGAATTCGCGGCGCAAAATTTATGAGCGCGCGCTCTTACCTATACAGTGTATACAGTATAGTATACACCGCGGAACCACATCGGAGGTAGAGGCGGTGAACTATCCTATGGTTGCAACCATTTTCTGTGTTATTTCGACCGGCCCGCCAACCTGGAACTAACCATTCCAACAGGCGTCTGGCCTCAGACACAGCCCTTTATAGAATGCGTCATACGTAATACAAATAGACTAGGGTGGCCCTATGGTTGCAACCATTTTCTGTGTTATTTCGACCGGCCCGCCAACCTGGAACTAACCATTCCAACAGGCGTCTGGCCTCAGACACAGCCCTTTATAGAATGCGTCTATAAAGGGCTGTGTCTGAGGCCAGACGCATGTTGGAATGGTTAGTTCCAGGATGGCGGGCCGGTCGAAATAACACAGAAAATGGTTGCAACCATAGGGCCACCTTGTCTATTTGTATTACGTATGACGCGCTCTATAAAGGGCTGTGTCTGAGGCCAGACGCCTGTTGGAATGGTTAGTTCCAGGTTGGCGGGCCGGTCGAAATAACACAGAAAATGGTTGCAACCATAGGGCCACCCTAGTCTATTTGTATTACGTATGACGCATTCTATAAAGGGCTGTGTCTGAGGCCAGACGCCTGTTGGAATGGTTAGTTCCAGGTTGGTGGGCCGGTCGAAATAACACAGAAAATGGTTGCAACCATAGGGCCACCCTAGTCTATTTGTATTACGTATGACGCATTCTATAAAGGGCTGTGTCTGAGGCCAGACGCCTGTTGGAATGGTTAGTTCCAGGTTGGCGGGCCGGTCGAAATAACACAGAAAATGGTTGCAACCATAGGGCCACCCTAGTCTATTTGTATTACGTATGACACATTCTATAAAGGGCTGTGTCTGAGGCCAGACGCCTGTTGGAATGGTTAGTTCCAGGTTGGCGGGCCGGTCGAAATAACACAGAAAATGGTTGCAACCATAGGGCCACCCTCAATCAATCAATCAATTTATCATATCAGGCGATAATCGCTCGGATGAGGATGGGTCGGTAGTCTTCATAAGTTGCATTCCACCAGTTCGCGCCGATTGCTCTCCTTAGGTCATCTCTCCATCTTGCTCTTGGCTGGCCTGGGGGACGAGTTCTGCTGTAAGGGGTCCACACGGTAGTCGCTCTGCACCATTTCTCCGTATCCATACTCCTCACTTTCAATGCCCATTGAGCTTTTCGTTTGAGGCTTTCCTGTACCCAGTCTTTCACTTTGGTGATTTCCCGAAGTCTTTCATTTCTCCAGTGATCTCTCAAAGTCACTCCAATCATTCTTCTCTCCATTGCTCGCTGTGTGACGTTCAGCCGATTTCTCTCATTTCCTCTCAAAGCCCACACTTCACTCCCGTAGAGTACTGTAGACGTGATGCAGCTCTCAAACAGTCTTCTTCTGGTCTTCATAGGTAAAAGACGGGACGAAAGAAGGTGAGACAGTTTGCTCCATGCGAACCATCCGAGTCGAATCCTATGTTCCACTTCTTCAGAGATATTTAGGGGAAGACTAATTGTCCCTCCTAGATAGGTGGCAGATGGAATGAAGTTGAACTTGTTGTTCTCGATCACAATGGGAGCTCGGGTCGTGGTGCATGAGGTGAGCAGATTAGTCTTCGAAGCATTGACTTCGAGACCAACTCGAGAACATGCATCCATAAGTTTCTTCAGCATTCTTTCCAGCTCTGGACGTGACTTTGCAATGAGTGCCACGTCATCTGCGTATTCCAAATGGGTCAGGTTCCTCCCATCGATCCTAAGTCCATCCTTCTCCCAGTCGATGTCGTCCATGGCGAATCGAAGCACAACATTGAAGAGGCGAGGGGATAAAGTGTCCCCTTGGCGGACTCCTCTTCTAACGTCGACTGGAACGAGATCTTCGTTGACTCTGATGAGTGTTGAAGATGACTCGTAGATACGGCGAAGAAGATCAACGAGGGTGGGATGGGCTCCGGAAGTCCATAGTGCTTGCCAAACAGCGCTCCACTCCACGCAATCGAAGGCTTTCTTGAAGTCGACAAATCCGAGGTAGAGGGGGATACCGTACTCGTGGGTTCTTTCTGTTACCTGCTTGATGGCATGCAGGTTGTCGAGGGTGCTGTGCCCTTTCCGGAAACCGGTTTGGGTGTGCGATTCCGCCTCTTCTAGCGAGCCCTCGATTCTTTTCAGAATTACCCTTGTGATGGTCTTGAGAGTAACGGTAAGCAGCGAGATGGGACGGAAGTTGCCGATGTTCGTAGGGTCACCTTTCTTGTGGAGAAGTGACACAACAGCTTCCACCAAATCGCCAGGCACGGGGTCTCCAGCTACCAGGGAGTTGAGAAGGTCGGCGAGAACGAGAGCGAGGTGATCTCTGGAGTGGTAAAGCATCTCGGGGAGGATTCCATCAGAGCCGGGGGAGTGACCACATTTGAGAAGGGACATTGCTTGCTTAGTCTCGTCGGGGAGGAAGGGAGGGAGGGGGTCGGGTGGTCTCGGGGTAACTGCCAGTGGGAGCGCCACCGCAGGAGTGTAGAGGGACTGGTAAAAGCGTTGCACAGCATCCATTGTGGCAGCTTGGGAGAAAACGCCAGTGGCTGGGTCAGGAACAAGTAGACGCTTCCGAGATGTTTGCAGGTTGAGCATCTCCTTGACTATACTCCTTCCCATTGCTGCTGCTTGCCTCGCCTGTGCCTCTTTTCTCCTCCTGATATCCTCCTTCAGATTCGTACGGGCTGCATTGCAGGCGACTGAATAGGCTACGGATCCTTGGGGATTGGCTTGCAGGTGGTGACGTTGGGCGAGTAGATTCCGAGTTGTGGCCGATATCCATGGTGGGTTGTGTCGCGCTCTCCAACAGTTGGTTGCCGCAGTCTTGGTGAATGCCTTGATGGTACTGTAGGCATCGTGGGCAGTGTTGGGACGAACAAGGGGCAGCGACGCGAGTAGATTTGCGTTGGCAGAGAATGCGGCCCGATCAAGATCAAACCGTTCCCTGCGTCTTTTCTGCCTCACCTTGTTTGGGAGAGAAAGACACATCCGGACAAGGCGATGGTCAGAGTTGAACTCGAATTGACCAACGACTCCACAGTTGACTACCCGCGCAGATGGAGGGGCAGCGATGTAGTCAATCTGATGGTAAGTGAAGCCGTTATTAGAGCGCCAAGTCCAGATCCGGCCATGTCTTCTCTTCGGGAAGGTATTCCAGATGCGCAGTCTGTTCCTCATGCAGGCCTCTGTGAAAGTGCGGCCGCGTGAGTTCGGTGACTTAGAGGCGAATTTGCCAACGAAGATCTCATTTCCGGGCTCCCTCGCTACTCTACAGTTGAAGTCACCGACCAGAACTGGCATGAAACCTCTCGGTGCCTTCTGCAATGCGGCCTCAACCTGGTCTAGGAAGTCATCGTAGTCGTTGTCGCTGTGGGCAGACGTCGGGGAATACGCGCAGACCAGGAAGAGCCGTTGAAGTGGAAGTTGCAGAGTGGCGAGACGGTCCGAGAGGCCATGGAACACCGCTCCACGCGCGAGGTGCGGACGGAGCAGAAAGGCTACACCATAGGACGCGGTGGTACCCCCCGAGTGGTAGACTACTGTGCCTGAAGATGTAAGATTGAAGGAAGCACAACCCACAATCCTCGCTTCCTGCACAGCGACAACGTCCCACTTGATCTTGTCCAGGGCCAGTTCCATCTCGACATGCTTGTCCTTGGGAGCGAGCGTCCGTGCGTTGATGGTGCCGATGTAGATGTGGCGACTCATCAGGGTGGCATACAACTACCGCCGGCCAGGGCTTCTGGTAGAGGGACACTGGGCGGCTCGCGAGACGGAGGGAAAGAGTGTCCGACCGCTCACTACGCTCTTGAGAACCCTACAGTACCATCAAGGCATTCACCAAGACTGCGGCAACCAACTGTTGGAGAGCGCGACACAACCCACCATGGATATCGGCCACAACTCGGAATCTACTCGCCCAACGTCACCACCTGCAAGCCAATCCCCAAGGATCCGTAGCCTATTCAGTCGCCTGCAATGCAGCCCGTACGAATCTGAAGGAGGATATCAGGAGGAGAAAAGAGGCACAGGCGAGGCAAGCAGCAGCAATGGGAAGGAGTATAGTCAAGGAGATGCTCAACCTGCAAACATCTCGGAAGCGTCTACTTGTTCCTGACCCAGCCACTGGCGTTTTCTCCCAAGCTGCCACAATGGATGCTGTGCAACGCTTTTACCAGTCCCTCTACACTCCTGCGGTGGCGCTCCCACTGGCAGTTACCCCGAGACCACCCGACCCCCTCCCTCCCTTCCTCCCCGACGAGACTAAGCAAGCAATGTCCCTTCTCAAATGTGGTCACTCCCCCGGCTCTGATGGAATCCTCCCCGAGATGCTTTACCACTCCAGAGATCACCTCGCTCTCGTTCTCGCCGACCTTCTCAACTCCCTGGTAGCTGGAGACCCCGTGCCTGGCGATTTGGTGGAAGCTGTTGTGTCACTTCTCCACAAGAAAGGTGACCCTACGAACATCGGCAACTTCCGTCCCATCTCGCTGCTTACCGTTACTCTCAAGACCATCACAAGGGTAATTCTGAAAAGAATCGAGGGCTCGCTAGAAGAGGCGGAATCGCACACCCAAACCGGTTTCCGGAAAGGGCACAGCACCCTCGACAACCTGCATGCCATCAAGCAGGTAACAGAAAGAACCCACGAGTACGGTATCCCCCTCTACCTCGGATTTGTCGACTTCAAGAAAGCCTTCGATTGCGTGGAGTGGAGCGCTGTTTGGCAAGCACTATGGACTTCCGGAGCCCATCCCACCCTCGTTGATCTTCTTCGCCGTATCTACGAGTCATCTTCAACACTCATCAGAGTCAACGAAGATCTCGTTCCAGTCGACGTTAGAAGAGGAGTCCGCCAAGGGGACACTTTATCCCCTCGCCTCTTCAATGTTGTGCTTCGATTCGCCATGGACGACATCGACTGGGAGAAGGATGGACTTAGGATCGATGGGAGGAACCTGACCCATTTGGAATACGCAGATGACGTGGCACTCATTGCAAAGTCACGTCCAGAGCTGGAAAGAATGCTGAAGAAACTTATGGATGCATGTTCTCGAGTTGGTCTCGAAGTCAATGCTTCGAAGACTAATCTGCTCACCTCATGCACCACGACCCGAGCTCCCATTGTGATCGAGAACAACAAGTTCAACTTCATTCCATCTGCCACCTATCTAGGAGGGACAATTAGTCTTCCCCTAAATATCTCTGAAGAAGTGGAACATAGGATTCGACTCGGATGGTTCGCATGGAGCAAACTGTCTCACCTTCTTTCGTCCCGTCTTTTACCTATGAAGACCAGAAGAAGACTGTTTGAGAGCTGCATCACGTCTACAGTACTCTACGGGAGTGAAGTGTGGGCTTTGAGAGGAAATGAGAGAAATCGGCTGAACGTCACACAGCGAGCAATGGAGAGAAGAATGATTGGAGTGACTTTGAGAGATCACTGGAGAAATGAAAGACTTCGGGAAATCACCAAAGTGAAAGACTGGGTACAGGAAAGCCTCAAACGAAAAGCTCAATGGGCATTGAAAGTGAGGAGTATGGATACGGAGAAATGGTGCAGAGCGACTACCGTGTGGACCCCTTACAGCAGAACTCGTCCCCCAGGCCAGCCAAGAGCAAGATGGAGAGATGACCTAAGGAGAGCAATCGGCGCGAACTGGTGGAATGCAACTTATGAAGACTACCGACCCATCCTCATCCGAGCGATTATCGCCTGATATGATAAATTGATTGATTGATTGAGGGTGGCCCTATGGTTGCAACCATTTTCTGTGTTATTTCGACCGGCCCGCCAACCTGGAACTAACCATTCCAACAGGCGTCTGGCCTCAGACACAGCCCTTTATAGAATGTGTCATACGTAATACAAATAGACTAGGGTGGCCCTATGGTTGCAACCATTTTCTGTGTTATTTCGACCGGCCCGCCAACCTGGAACTAACCATTCCAACAGGCGTCTGGCCTCAGACACAGCCCTTTATAGAATGCGTCATACGTAATACAAATAGACTAGGGTGGCCCTATGGTTGCAACCATTTTCTGTGTTATTTCGACCGGCCCGCCAACCTGGAACTAACCATTCCAACAGGCGTCTGGCCTCAGACACAGCACTTTATAGAATGCGTCATACGTAATACAAATAGACTAGGGTGGCCCTATGGTTGCAACCATTTTCTGTGTTATTTCGACCGGCCCGCCAACCTGGAACTAACCATTCCAACAGGCGTCTGGCCTCAGACACAGCCCATTATAGAATGCGTCATACGTAATACAAATAGACTAGGGTGGCCCTATGGTTGCAACCATTTTCTGTGTTATTTCGACCGGCCCGCCAACCTGGAACTAACCATTCCAACAGGCGTCTGGCCTCAGACACAGCCCTTTATAGAATGAATTTGGCGGAAATTTACATTAATTTGGCGGAAATTGCTGATATTTACGCAATTCAACTGATTTTTGATAGTTGAAATCACTTAAATTCACAAATACAACTAAAATCAATTTTTATTTTTTTCAGATATTGCTGCCCCAGCCGAAATGGGTATTCATTCGTTTCGAAACCAAACATCGTAGGGTAAGAAAGTATGAAAATTGTTGTGTATATTCAATAAATTCCAGGTACCGCGGCTTCATAGCTAACGGATGGAGCTGCAATTTTACCGTTAGATTCGAAATGGTCTGAAAATAATGACTTCGCGCCCAGGCGATATAGTTGTCTAACTGCAAAATAAGTGTTTGAACACAATAATGTTTTTCGAATCTACATATTGTGTAGAGACACTTACTGTAGGGAATGAGATGTATGAATGTTGCTGTATTGATGACATCGCTCGTTCCAATTTTCCTCACAGGTTCCATAGAATATTATACATATTTTTCAATGAAAAAAAAATCACTTTTTTTTTAATTTTTGATTTTTTGAACATGATAGTTTCGGAATTGTTTCGCCGATTCTCGAGGGTGACTACCGAGAGTACACGGATGAGAGCTAATTGAGGATTAAATCGGAAATTTTGATTCGAAAAATATGTTTCAAACGAATTACGAAGATCGTGGTGGAGACAAACAATGATGAGAGGTCTTATCCGCTTATAAATAAATCATTTTTCAAGACGATTAATTGTAAGATCAAAAGTATAATTGCATTGATTCTTGTTCAAGTCTCCCAGCTCCTCGAAACACAAAACTGTAATCAGAGTTGGCGAGGCAAAGCAACATGTGACTTGGAATTTTATCGACATACATTGTATCATTGGGCGGCTATACCTTCCATCATTCCACTTTGCTCTTCTGGACAAAACACATTCCAAGTACAATTCGGATGATTCGAGTCAACACGTAGAGAAAGATCAAAGTCACAACACAGAATAGGAAAATTATGTCCAGATTGTGATAAGCAATGAAGCCCATATCGTAAGATTGTGGTCGAAGAGCCGGCGAAGGACCAAATTCAGCTGCGAATTCGACGGTTCTGAAAAAAGTATTTTGTGTGATGTCGCAGAAAAGTATTTTTTGCACAAATACAAATGTCGAGTAGCTAATGGCATCCTTAACAAAAATATGGCCTACTTTGAAAGCAATTCTAAATTGTAACATTAACAATACACAATTTTTCAACCTTATCAACTGTTCGCGTGCACTAAATGGCTTCTTGGCGATCATTGCAGCGATTCTTTTTGCGTTTTCGTGGTATCTGAAATTCCAGGAAATTAGAAAATATTTCATAGTTGAAGTAAAAAGTGGAAACAGTTTTCGCACCTTTGATTCTCCAACAGATCAGCAATCGCATCGGTAAACTTCTCACTGTAGAGAAGATCGAGCTTGTCGAAAACCTGTAAACGCAGAGGGTAAATTGTTAATGAATAAACTATTTGTAGAATGCTTCTACAGTGATTTTGTGCAAATTTGGAACCTTTCCAAGCCCGCTTTTTTCCATCATAGCAGCGTTGCGAGGCTGATCACCGAAGCACGGGATGAACAAGCCTGATAGAAAATATGTATTTATTATTATTTATTTTTTCATAGTATTTCAATTCACTCGTAGTCACCAACGAGATCAATACTTGTGTATTTATATAATAATAATATCTTTCTGAAAGATAGCTAAACTTAATTAAACGCTGTTACTATCGAAAACATCTTAGCAAATTGTATTAACTGACCAGGTTTGCCTCTAACAGTCGTTTCTTGAGTCGATCCCATTCCTCCGTGAGTTATAAAAGCAACAAGTCTGTCATCGGCCAGTAAATCGTTCTGCGGAACCCATTTGAGTATATGAAGATTCGGTACTTTGGTTCGGATAATCTACGGAAATATTGATTAATAAGCGCAATTAATGGTTTAATACCTTTGCGAAATCATCCTCTGGCTTTTCGTACTTCCAGATGAAAGTAACGTCGGGGAATTTGGCGATTGACTGAAATCAATAATAACAAATTGAATATAAAATACTTATAAACCTCGACAATGTTGTTCTTGACTTCTTGCGGCATCTCATGAGCGATAACGATTGATCCAAAGGAAAGCAGAACTGATCGAGGACGGATGGAAAGAATGTCATTCAATTCCTCAAATTGAAATTCTACATGGGGTTTTTACAAATTTTGAAAATAAGTATGTTCGAGGATGCAAAGAAAGAACAACTCTTGTTTTTTTTCAGAAACGTTAATCTGTATTTATGATAGAAAAAGAACCTTGCTCAAATTCTGTGGAGGGCGAGCTCCCAGTCCTCCCACATAGACAACTCTGCTCAGAGTGGGTACTGCGTAGTCTACCAAAGGTTCCGAATTGACAATAGTATAGGCGGCGTGAGAGGAAATTTCCTGAAAAAAATTGCAATTATTCTGTTTCACAACTTGAGGAAAACTCACCGTCAGTCCAGGATACCCCGGGCCGAACTTATCCTTGAAGAGGTTTTCGATCTGTAAATATAAGTCAGCAGTCACAATTAATGGAGAAATAGATGATATTAAAGGGACCAGGCAGCGTGCAAAAACATATTTTTAATTTTTATAATGTTTTAATGAGCTTTACTCGCAGTGATCAGTGGTGAGCGACCCCCTCGGATCCGAGGGGATACCCCGATTCCAGAAAAATAAAGTGCCCGTAGCTGTCAAATTTGGCCAAATTGAAAATTTCGCGGTCCCGCAATTCCCTTTCTCGTCGAACACTACACTATGCAAGAAAAGATAAAAAATATTACGAATGAAGCTCGTAGGAAATGCACATTAGCATATTTCACAATAGCGGCACCCCGATCCGAGGTGGAGCGCTCATCACTGGCTGCGATCTAATGAGAAAACGAGAAAAAAACTTTTTATAATTAGTTATTTTAATTTGAAATTAGCTTCAGGAACGGTGCATCGCCTACTTCCGAAAAGACAGAAAGTTATTTAAATTGGTCGTATGATTAGATAGTGCAACAAAAAGAGGAATGCAAGAGTTTCGACCACTCCCGGAATCAATGCGCACAACCACAAGTCATGAAAATGTCCGGTTTTAGAGAAATGAATTGTGGTGTAGTCGCAACCGTAACCTACTGTGGAGAAAAGACGAAACTTTGAAAATTCATAGCTAATTTTTAAAAAATCGCAAAAATGTGCGGTTTTTAGCATTCTTCCGGGAACAGGATTTTCTTTTATTTAAAAATAACTTATTTTTTCGCTGCCTGGTCCCTTTAACCAGAAGAGTCTGAATTTCGGTAAACAATTCCTCAACCTCTAGACTGGCGGAGAGAACGTGCGAAAGTTATCGAGATGCTATTCCATTTAATTCCGAAAATCGAATCCCACTAACCAGTGATCTGCTGCTGTAGAAAAGACGATAGAAAATTGCTTCTGCGTAGAGATTATTCAGTCGACTCCAGAATGAATGCACGTTTAGATTCGAGTTTATGGGACCTGAAATGTTATCGGTATCAACTTTAGTATGATCTCGAAAGCGATAACGAAACGATAACCAAACAAGAGTATTCGTTTTACTAACTCGGATTATAGCTCCATGATTTTGGGAGTCCGAATTCTCCATACATCCAAGCGAGGGGGACTGACGCGGCTCCATTGATGAGAGACTTTGGTTTAATGAGAGGGACCAGACCTGAATTAGTCATTCATTGTGGTACATTTTTGGTAAAGATCTGGAAAGTGTAAATTTATTAAAAAAAATCTTTCCCTCTTCCTCTGAACTGTTGAAATACATTATTCCAAACACACTGAAAGGAGAAGTGAGCGTTGAAAAAGAAATATTATGTCTCAATTCTACATACATTCTCGACCCTTCCGAAAATTTTCAACGAACTCTCAAATGATGTGGAAAAGAAGAATTCAAATATTCAGAGTCTCAAGAGTATGAAGAGTATTCACTCACCAATTCCGCACATGTCAAAATTTTCAGTGATCATCACATCAAACTTTTCGTCTCTCAATTTCTCTATCAACTCTTTTTCTTCCAATGTTCCTCTGCATTGAAGAAAGAATCGATCTTCGAGATTAGTTTCTCCCTGTAATTTCGAGTCGATATGCACTTTTTTATCCACGCGTTTTTTTTGTAATTATTGACGTCAATTGACGTGAACAGGTGCGAAAAATACAATGGCGAGTGAATAACTTACGAAAAAGGTTCCGATGAAATCGTAATTGTTCATTACAATCCAGGGAATCTTACCGAAGTTGATAATATCGGTGATCTGAGAAAATGTAATTATTGCATGTACCTTGTTTGATTTGAACCAGCAATCAGACGATGTGCATCATTAGAACATGCAAAATTGTTTTATAAATGCGAAAATGCTTTGATATTCTACGCCACATCTCATCTCAGGGTTATTTTGCAAAATAGTCTGTACAGTTAGCGATGAGGACCTTTTTAGTCTCGGGAGTTTGCTTGATGTGAATTTTCTTCGATTTGAGAGTTCCGTCCTTCCACGAGGGATCGAGATCAGGCAGAAGAGTTGTCTGAATTGGACAATGCACTGAGGGAAATCCTACTAAGAACAGGCACTAAAGTTAGCCCGCCTATTAATATATAAGTAGGGCCAACTTATATATTAGTAGGTCTTACTTAAATATTAGTAGGTGGGTCAACTTGAGTGCCTGTTCTTGGTAGGATTTCTCTCAGTGTACCATAATTGCACTACACATTCTCGATAGGAAGAGTGGCACCGAAACTCGTTTCTACTCACGCTTTTTAGTTATTGACGAGCGCAATAGCTAAGCATTCAACGGTCTGCACCGGAAAATGTTCCGTTGTTCGATTACCGGCCGTGTACTAATATTTGCTGTCTTGCAGTGTAAATGTAACCAAAGGTAACTAACCACATCATGCCCCGCTTCCACTAGAATATCCGCGATGCTTCCGTAGAAATTGATGTTTGAATGGCCATGCTTTGAGTTGTACACGAGGATCTTATAGGAAATCACAGAGTTGAAAAGGAGAAAAAGAAGGAGAGAAAGACGTTTCATCGGTCGGCGATAGAAAGAAGATAAGAATAACAGTGCTATCGCTCCATATTTGAAAGGATGATTAGATAAAGAAGTGACGCAATGGAATGCGAGAGATAAAGTGATCGAAAGATAAATTCTCGCTCAAAAAGAACGAAGGACCAGTAGCAATGAGCTAGGATAGACATTTATTCATTCCACTTTGCTCTTCTGGAAAGTACACATTTTACATACAAGTCGAATCGCTCGATTGATCGCGTACAGAACTATCAAAGCTACAGCACAGAACATAAAAATAATGTCGAGATTGTGATATGCAATGAAGCTCATATCGTAAGATTGTGGTCGAAGAGCCGGCGAAGGACCAAATTCAGCTGCGAATTCGACGGTTCTGCAAATAGTACTTTGTAAATTCAAATGCCGAGTAGCTCATGGCATCCTTCGTACCAGTTTGCATAGTTTTAAAGCAATTGTGTGTTGCAATATGAAAAAAAATACAATTTACAACCTTATCAACTGCTCTCTTGCACTGAATGGCTTCTTGGCGATCATAGAAGCGATTCGTTTCGCGTTTTCGTGGTATCTTTAATTTTTAGGAAATTAGAAAATATTTCTTAATTAAAGTTTTAAAAAATTCTCACCTTTGATTCTCCAGCAAATCAGCAATTGCAGTGGTAAATTTCTCACTATAGAGAAGATCGAGCTTGTCGAATACCTGAAATTGGGCGTACTTTAATGAAATCTGTTTTGAGCAATCATTTTCTTTTGTGTGTGTGTTTTTTTTAAATTTTTTGAGCAGTCCACGTAATCTGTAATCTTGCTGCATCGTACCACAATGTGAATAGGCATCGTTGTGAGAGAAACCTGAGGTTGTTATAATAGTATGCGACAGTCACCTTTCCAAGTCCGCTCTTCTCCATCATTGCAGCATTTCGAGGCTGATCACCGAAGCACGGGATGAAAAGACCTGATTTGAAAACGCTTATTTTTAATCATCTTTCTTCAATTCCTTGGCAACAAGAACTAAAACAAGGTACTTCGATTTTAAAATACTAACTTTAAATATTTGATATTTCAAAATTAAAATCAAAATAATTTAAAAGACTTTTTTCTTCAGAGAAGAACACGATTTCGCTTATCTCAAAAAAATGTACAGTCTTTTATTATTCATAAGCATAGCGATTTAAATTTTATATAAAAATGAAAAGATTGTAAGGATTGTCTGTTCATTTAATCTTACAACTAATAAACTTACTGAAACACAACCGTATCGTCTCTATGCTGTTACAAATGGGCAAAGTAAAAATTTTCCTCCCCTTTTCTCGATGCAATCCACTGATTATTTAACTACAAACTTTCGTCACTGCACACTACGCACGTTTGCTGGAAGGGATTGTGATTTCAGAAACTGACCAGGTTTGCCTCTAACCGTCGTTTCTTGAGTCGATCCCATTCCTCCGTGAGTAATAAATGCAACGAGTCTGTCATCGGCCAGTAAATCGTTCTGCGGAACCCATTTGAGTAGATGAAGATTCGGTACTTTGGTTCGGACATTCTTCGGAAATATTGATTAGTAAGCGCAATTAATTGTTTAATACCTTTGCGAAATCATCCTCTGGCTTTTCGTACTTCCAGATGAAAGTAACGTCGGGGAATTTGGAGATTGACTGAAATCAATAATAACAAATTGAATATAAAATACTTATAAACCTCGACAATGTTGTTCTTGACTTCTTGCGGCATCTCATGAGCGATAACGATTGATCCGAAGGAAAGGAGAACTGTTCTAGGACGAATGGAGAGAATGCCATTGAACTCCTTAAATGTAAACTGTACGCGGGGTTTTAAAAATATGAAAATAAGACTGTTCGAAGACGCAAAGGAAGAACAACTCTTGTTTTTTTTTCAGAAATGCAAATATGCACTTATGGTAGGAAAACGAACCTTGCTCAAATTCTGTGGAGGCCGGGCTCCCAGTCCTCCCACATAGATAACCCTGCTTAGAGTGGGCACAGCGTAGTCTACCAAAGGCTCCGAATTGACAATAGTGTAGGCCGCGTGAGAGGAAATTTCCTTTAAAATCAACAATTATTCGATCACCGATACCACAACTGTCCAGGGTTGGTAAGGTTTTTTTCAAGCAAAGCTCACCGGTAGACCAGGATATTCCGGACCGAACTTCTGCTTGAATAAGTTCTCAATCTGTAAAAGTACGATTTAACCACAAATGATTGGAGAAATACATTATGCAAACTATAAGAACTTTAAATTCGGGTGAAAGATTCCTCATTCTCCGATCGGCGGAGGGAATGTGCCAAAAGAAGCCAAATGAATCTAATTCAAATTTATTCCAAATATCGAATCCCGCTAACCAGTGATCTGCTGCTGTAGAATAGACGGTAGAAAATGGCTTCTGCGTAGAGATTATTCAGTCGACTCCAGAATGAATGCACGTTTAGATTGGAGTTTATGGGACCTGAGAGGGACATTCCATGGTGACACCAAATATGGAATAATCTCGAACGTTATGAGGATTGGATGAAACCTAATTGAGGCCATGCAAATGTATAATTGATGTTACTGACTCGGATTATAGCTCCATGCATTTTGGATCCCGAATTCTTGGTTCATCCATGCAATTGGAATAGCAGCGGCTCCATTGATGAGAGACTTTGGTTTGATGAGAGGCACGAGACCTGAATTAAATTCACTTTTATAGTTTTACAATGCTTTGAAAGAACATCGCCTTAAAGAAGGCGTCCCACGAATGATTACAACCTTTTATTTCCCCGATGTTCGACGTTTCATTTCTCTTATCAGAAGATGGTGAAACACAAATGCACGCGCGGTTTCTCTCGCGCACCCTCCTCTATTCCCATTATCTTTCTCCCTTTCTCTGACTTCTTTTCCCAAAATTTCAATTCCCACCTCGAAAAGATTGCAGTTTCAATGTGAGATACTGTAAGAATTCTGGTCGTTTTGGGCTGTTTATTAAACATAACTCTCTGCAAACTAAAAACTGAAACATCCGATTTTCGAGGCTCTCATCGGGTATTCGATCCCCATTGCCCCACAGTGAGAACTCAGTTGACCAAATATTCGTGGGACACCTTCTTTAATGTTTGAGTGGTTGAACTCTGTAAACTCAAAAGTTACTAATAGTAAGATAAGCAGGACACCACGTGACCGTTTCCCATGGCGTTTGTGACTTTTTTTCGTCTAGAAAGTGGTCTCAGTTTTATATACACACCCTTCTACTGGTTGTACCGGTAAAGGTGAGGAAAGGAAAATATTTCTATCCTCTCTCCACTCACCAATTCCGCACATGTCAAAGTTTTCAGTGATCATCACATCAAACTTTTCGTCCCTCAATTTCTCTATCAGTGCAGTTTCTTCCACTGTTCCTTTGCATTGAAGAACGAATCGATCGGCGTAGGGAGTTCCAAACTGAAATTTTCAATTTACTAAAACCATTATCTCTGTAAGTTTTCAAGGCAAGGAATATTTTAGAAGTCCGGTTGCAGAGAAAATGCAAAAGGTGAAAGGAAACTAACGAAAAATGTTCCGATGAAATCGTAATTGTTCATTCCAAACCAGGGTACGGCTGCAGAGTTGAGGATATCGGTGTGCTGAAAAATACTAATAATGTATGCGCCTTATTTGATGTGGGTGTTCATTAAATTCGATTTGTCTGATTTAGAGGGAGAGTGGGTTGAAATTTATCTTTCGAGTTCGAAAAAACAATGTTTCTAAAACATCGCAGATGCTACCAACGCAGTTGTCTATAAAACAAGTGTTCTGAAAGATGCAGCTCTAATATGTTGCAACACACCAAAATTTCTCGAATAAGGGAAATTGTTCTTGACATATTGCAAAATAGCCCGTTTGTGCAATTAAAGATATCACGCGTCTCACGAAAGGCCTGTTTGCACCTGTTTGTTTTCACCTGTTTGCTCTCGGGAGTTTGCTTGATGTGAATCTTCTTGGACTTGAGTGTGCCATCACCCCATGAGGGATCAATATCAGGCAGTAGTGTTGTCTAAATTGGATAATTAATTAAAACACTTTATTTCCCCTTTTCTTAGTTCAGCGGTGAAAGGGCATGGTATGCGTATGATCCGTGTACTAAAGTTTTAATTATAATGGCGAAAAAAGGAACTCACCACATCATGTCCGGCATCTACCAAAATATCCGCGATGCTCCCGTAGAAATTGATGTTTGAATGGCCAAACTTTGAGTTGTACACGAGGATTTTATAGGAAGTAACGGAATTAAGAAGAAGAAAAAGGAGCAGAGCAGGACGTTTCATCACTTAGCGAAGAGACAAGAATAACAGTGCTCTCGCTCCCTATTTCTAAGAGTGAGAAAGGTTGATTAGGTAGAGAACTGGCACAAGGGACGCTAGACAGAGATCGAATGATCACTTCTCGCTCAAGAGGAACGCGATAGAAATGATCAGCGAGAGGTCAGTTACAATTAAAAACTTACTATCTTCCCCCCTGTCTGTTATATCATTTATTTGAGGAAATGAATTTATATTTTGAAAAAAACAAAACATGAAAATACAGAAATATAAAAAAACGTGAATGCGTGAATATCTGTCAGTGATTACTTCGGTTCGGCCAGGGAAGCCGCAGGTTCTGCAAAGAAAGGTTCATAGATCTGAATAGTAATAGAAGGAATGCTTCACTACACGTTGTGCACTGTGAACATTCCATTTACCTTCCTTCTCCTCTCCGGAGGTGATCGCCATAGTACCGACTGCACACACGAAAAACATTTCTCCATGTGAAGTCCCTGCAAAATGAAATAATTTTGTTTAGATGAAGACATCTTTCATGTTCGCAGAATGGCGTAAAATGAAAAAAGAGGGCTTTGGTTTAAGTCTGGAAAGTTTAAATATTTCTGAGATCCACTCGTCATACCTGGTTCTATTTCTTCCTGATTGAGGGATAGAGAGGCAAGGTGATGCTCGCGGAGCTCTTCCAGTCTGTAGTGTACAAATTAGGGTTCGCCTGCCAAGCAAGATCTTGGGATCCCGAAATGAGATAATTCAATTATCTCACTTCTTGCAAGAACAATGAAAACCATTTCAAGATCTTGTTTCTTGACAATTTCTTGGAAAGAAAACTTAGTCAATTCTCATTTTCAAAATATTGCCCTAATGAAAATAATTATTCATAATAAAGCTAATATTTGGCGTTGTGATCACTGGATCTGAACAATATTCACCCCTGATTCGCTTTGTGATCGGTCGTACGGGTAATAGGTGCGTGTAATGGTAGAAGGCACTCATGGATTCACTAATTTTCTTTTTCGTGGGTAGGCTGCAATATAAAAATGACAATAAAAGAATATTTCCATCGCTTTCGGTATAGATAAGTCAGAATTTCGAAGAATGAGGCCAAAGTTGTAAGATATGGGTGTTATACGGTCTAAAATAGCTGGCGATGTTGCGTAAACTACTAAATTGTTATAAACGGTTTTAACACATTTCTTGAAATATTCTTGGTTCTTGTTTATTTCTTGGTTCATTTCAAGAAATAAACAAGAAATCTTCTCATTTCACTTCTTGCCAAGATCATTCTCCTCATTTCGGGAAAAAGAGCGGTCTTTTTTCTTGCCAGGCGAATCCTAGTACAAATAGAAAAATACAGTTATTTAGAAATTCGTTTCATTTCTAGGGTTCCTGGTTTTGTGCAATTTCACCTGATTGTTCATTCTTACTATTAGCGGTGGGATCAACCTGATCAGGTGAACGGTATTTTGGAAAGAGGTATTGTGTCACCTGAATCCCCATTATATTCCCTCAGTCGCTCTCATTTTGTTGATTCCGAGCGGTTGATATGCACTGCTCATAGCCAAGGAACAACACAAAAATGAGGGTTTCAGGGAAAGGGGAGGTTTCAGGTGACACAAAACGTATTCCCCCATTTTCACTTCGACCTATAGGTGGACTCGGTGTGGGGAGAAATGAAGGGGAGAGGTTTCAGGTCGAATATTCACCGCCTGAAACCAGAAACCCTATTCATTTCCTCATTCTAAATGGCTGAGACAGAGAGCTCCTAGACCAAAGTTTGTTTTGAAATTTTGAAAAATAATTTAAAATATAAAAAGCACTGTTGTTCCACTCCTCCAAGCCGGTCGCACACCATCGAACAGAGTTGCGCGAATTGATCGCTATGCTTTTCTGCCTCCTCCACTCTTTCATCCAACAGACGACGAATTTCAGCCTGCGAAATGACAAGTTATTTACCATAAACCGGATGAAAATATTCTAAATGAAAATTCAAAAGAATTAATCGATGAACGTGCATTCTTTTCTTCCAATTCATCGTTGAGTTCCGCCACTTCCGCATGATGCTCAGCCTTGAGCTCCTAAATGCTATCCGATAATGAAAAATTTTGAAAATTAATTTATTGCTAACATTGTTATTAATATAACTGACTTGAAGTTCTTCCTGGTATTTCATTTCTCGCTTCTCTTGTGGATCCTGCTTTTCGAAATTCTAAAATGATAAATATTTATTGATAAATGGTGTGATTAATGTTCCTAAGCAGAGGAAAAGTGAAAAATTGGTTTGTAGTCTAGAAACGTTTATCCTTCCAATAGGTTTGTAGTCTAGAAACGTTTATCCTTCCAAGATGTCTTTTTTATTCGCAAAATATATCTAAAGTGATGTATGGCTCACGTCCGAATTTTCGAGGCAGCAATCAACAATTTTAGGGGCAGTATACGAAAGAGCGGAGAAACCGATATCTACGACAGCCTGAAAAGCTCAATATCAACTTATATTTAAATTGGCCTTTTAAAAAAATACCTCGACAATCAGACGATGCAATGCCATGATGAATAGATTGTTAGCAGAAAAGGAAAAAAAGGCGACAAACTCTTGTTTTTATACCGTCGCGATTGATAATCTTTCGGCAATTGTTTGTCTTCCGGTCTCTCTAATCAGCGCGCTCTTTACATCTTGCACGGAAGATTTTGTGATAGTTGAATGTGATATCTAGTGCATCTCACTGTTTTCCACTTTCATCATACTGACAGACTTGGTGGTGTGAGAAATGGCGAGACTTGATACGATTACAGTGCAAAGTATCCTACTATCATATTTAGGGAACATTTCCTCGTAAAGCAGGAGGACTCCGGCTTCAAAATGGACTTTTATTGACAGAAACGAAACAATTCTGTTCAGTTGGAGAACCTTATCTTATCAATGATTGAATTTATTTGAGTGAAAAATCATACACACACCATAATAAATAATAATTTTATCTATTTCGAAATTCCGCTGAACGAGGAACTTGAATACTGAAGAAAAAACAAATATCACATTCTTCACTCCCCCTTGACCTTAACAGAAATACATATCCTAATCAACAGTATAATCGAACGAATCGTTACATAAACAACAGCAAAAACGATAACAGTGGCTAGCAAAATGATATCTAGATTGTGATAAGCAATGAAGCGCATATCGTAAGATTGTGGTCGAAGAGCCGGCGAAGGACCAAATTCAGCTGCGAATTCGACGGTTCTTTAAAAAAAAGAAGTTTTGTTAAAATAATCTGAAAAAGGTATTTCGAGCATTCTTTTCTTCTTGCATAAGCGAGTATAACAAGACAATTTTTAAAATCTTTTTTTTACCTTATCAACTGTTCTCGTGCACTGAATGGCTTCTTGGTGATCATCATAGCGATTCGTTTTGCATTCTCGTAATATCTGATTATTCATTATTAGACTGTACAATTTGGCTACTCAATATCCTCAGTTATCAATAGCCGAAAATATCAACCGTAATGACGAAACGTGAAATTCTTACTTTTGATTCTCCAGCAAATCAGCGATTGCAGCGGTGAACTTCTCTCTGTAGAATAGATCGCGTTTCTCAAACACCTGCAATGGGAAATTTGAAATGACATCCTTTGTGTCATATCATTTGTCGAGCATCTTTTGTTTTTTTTTAATAATTGATACATTATGACAATGGACTGATGTAGAGACTACTCGAAATTAAAACAAGTTAGAACAGGTTCTCAGTTGGCAAAGAATTCCCTATAAAAATTGAATACCTTTCCGATTCCGCTTCTCTCCATCATTGCCGCGTTTCGAGGCTGATCGCCGAAGATCGGAATGAACAGGCCTGATTCAGGCACATTTATTGATTTTAACGCACAAAACCACTACGTCGAATAGAAACTGCAAATCTCGTTTCTTCACTTTCACACCCCCCCCCCCACTGAAACATATCTAAATTTATTTCATTTTAAACGGTTTGCACTAGGGATACAGGTTCGACATTGGACAAACACTATTTCAGACTATATTTGTCTTCCTCTCTTCGACTAATCAGCCGTAATACTATTATCATGCGCAAAAGGCCTAATTCGATCTCTGAACTTGCATCCCTAGTTTACATATTTTATTAAGCATTATTATTTTTCGAACTTACCTGGTTTGCCTCTCAACATTGTTTCCTGGGTTGATCCCATTCCTCCGTGAGTGATAAATGCAGTGAGTCTCTCATCGGCGAGTAGATCACTTTGAGGTGTCCATTTGAGGAGATGGAGATTCCGCACTTTGGCTGTTGCATTCTAAAAAGGATCTAGTAAGCTCCAATCAATTACCAAGGAACATTTACTTTTAAGTTCCTCTTTCTACACAATATTTTCTTTTCTTTTCATTTCTTTGACTATTTATGAAAATGTTGAAGCTCCTATAAAATAATAATTAAATAAATAGGAGATGAAATTACCTTCGCAAAAGCATCTTCGGGCTTCTCGTACTTCCATATGAAAGTGACATCGGGAAATTTGGCAACTGACTGAAAATCAATAATTAGTATATAATTTTATTTAAACCGATTTTTCTAATACCTCAATAATGTTGTTCTTCAATTCCTCCTGTAGCTCATGAGCAATGACGATGGATCCGAATGAAATCAGGACTGTTCGTGGGCGCAACGAGAGAATATCATTGATCTCCTGAAATTTTAAAGTTTTTTTTATATTTGAAATTAGGATTCCAACCGAATATTTTTAAAATAGCTTCGCAAGAAATCACTCTCTTCATTTGGCATATTCTTACACCAGTCTGACCGACCGACGAGATAGTGTGCATAATGATGAGATCATTTCTTTTGAAGCCGTCCCTCATTGAAATTACATATTTACAAAAATAGGGACCATACTTTGCTCAAATTCTGTGGTGGTCGAGCTCCCAGTCCTCCGACATGAACAACTCGGCTGAGAGTGGGCACAGCGTAGTCGACCAAAGGTTCCGAATTAATGATAGTATAGGCGGCATGAGAGGAGATTTCCTGCAAACGATATTTAGCATACAGCAATCATTAATCTTAATAATGTTTGCAATAATATCGATATTTTTCTTCAAGAAATGACAGTCGACTACTTATTGCCGCCTTTTGTCTCGAGGTTACTTGAGCATTGTGTGAAACATAACTCACCGTGAGACTTGGGTAGTCCGGGCCGAACTTTTCCTTGAAGAGCTTCTCGACCTTCAAAATACGAATGTTGACATAAGAAACGGTGCAGAAAACAACCAATGAGCGACTACTGTAGAATTGTCGGTAGAAGATGGCTTCGGCGAAGAGATTATTCAGTCGACTCCACATTGAATGCACGTCGAGATTGGAATTGAGGGGACCTGAAAAGCAATTATTAGCCAATATCGTTCATTGGAAGAGCGCATAAGAAATAACCACTTCGTGAAACATATTTTGAACTAAACAAGATCCGAAACAAACTCGAACTTTTAACTGAGATGGAAATATTTTAGGGACATCATAATTGTGAAATTTGGTAGTTTAAAGTCTTACTGACTTGGATTGTAACTCCAGGCTGCGGGCAGTCCGAATTCTTGGTTCATCCAAGTGATTGGAATTGCAGCGGCACCGTTGATGAGAGATTTCGGTTTAATGAGATGAACGAGACCTGATTATTTTGGTTTTTCAGAAGAATTTGTCAGTACAGTTCACAGTGCGATCAACTACGATTGAATTTTATAGAAGTATATTGCATCAGTTTTCTAAAAAAAAGAAAAATACTCACCAATGCCGCACATGTCAAAGTTCTCAGTAATCATCACATCAAACTTCTCTTCTCTCAATTTCTCAATCAGTGCCGTCTTCTCCAGTACTCCTCTGCAGTGAATCGCGAACTGATCGGCGTACGGAGTTCCGCGCTGCAATTTCTTTGCATAAACAACCAATCTTTTCATGGGAAATGGGAAAAAAGGTCTATTGAATGAGAGATCGATAATACGGCTGATAAAAGTGCAGAAAGATAGAGAACAAAAGACTGCCAGAGGGCATGGTAAATACTGAATCGGTACACATAGTGGGGAAAGCTCTTTTCGGTTGCTATTAAATGTATTACAAAAAATATAAAAGAGATATGAAAAAACAAACTCACGAAGAATGGGCCGACAAATTCGAAATTGTCCCTGAGAAACCATGAAGCTGCGCCGGATTTGAGTTTTTGAGCAACCTGAAAATATTTTTTTCGAATTTTTTTTGGGAACTTTTGTGTTTTGAAATACAACATTCTGAAGTTTAGTAAAGGTCATTAGATGGTAAAAAATATTGCAAAAATAAAATAAAAATATACTACGAAAATATCGCATATGCAATCTCGAATCTATGAGCGAAAAAATAATTAAGTATTTAATTAATTAATATTAAATTAAGTAATTAAATAATGATTAAATTAAGTGATTGATTAAATAATAATTAATTAACCTTTCTGCTCTCGGGAGACAATTCGACGTGGATCTTCTTCGACTTGAGTGTGCCATCACTCCATGACGGATCGATTTCGGGTAGCAGCGTTGTCTGAATTAGATTTCAGTTTTTTTGCAAAAGACAATCATTATTGGCTTTTTGTTATAAGTTTCTGCAGAGTAATTGGAAATCAAGGAACGATTGATGACGGAAAATAAGGAGAGATGTAAAGGGCTAGTGAAACATAAAGAAAGAGGAATGGAGGGAAATCAGATATTTAATGGGCTCTTAGTATTGAACTGACCACCTCATTCCATCGCTTTGTCAATGCTCAAGAAAGAGTTGGGATCAGTAGCAAAATAGTGTGTGAAAATAAGAGAGACTCTCCCATTTTCACACATTATCTCGCTCTTTCTGCACTGAGCGCTATTTTCAGAAGAACTTCTCTCAAAGTTTCGTTTCTCATAGAAAGGTCTCCAGCCTCTTCATTCCCTCATTTGATCACCGAACCGAGAAAGTATGGGGAACGGGGCGGTTAGATAACATTTCCCAAGAAACAAAACAATGGAGAATCGCGTCCAAGCAAGTTTGCGCGGTGTCTGGGGACGGAAACTCAGATGGAAAGTAGAAAAACAACTAACGACATCATGTCCCGCGTCCACGAGAATATCCGCGATGCTCCCGTAGAAATTGATGTTTGAATGGCCAAACTTCGAGTTGTACACGAGGATTTTATAGGAAATCACAGAGTTGAAAAGGAGAAAAGGGAGCAGAAGAGGGTGTTTCATCATAGAACAAAAGACGAAGTGGCGACTAGATAACTAACTATAAGTGCTAACGGGGCTTGAAGAGAAGTGATAGAGGGAAGAGACGCGAGAGAGCGAAAGGTCAGATGCAAAGTGTAGCGGGCACACAAGAGACACACTCTGATCTCCCCTTTTCACTCGATTTCTCACTCTCTCTCTCTTTCTCTGTCTCTCTCTCTCCCTGTTCCTCTCTCACCCTCTCTTCCTTTCTTTTTACACTCGCGCGCTGACGAAATTAGCAGAGGCATGTTGTGCAATCTCTAGGCGCCATAGCATTTAGAACATCTCTTTACCACCAATTGCGCATGTGACCTCCTGGCCTGCATACTATTTTCGCTGGCCAGCTTCTTATTTTTTTTCGTTTCGCAGACCAACAATCGTTTTCTCTCGCTGATCTCCCTCTCTTCATCACGGCCTGAAACATAAAAGACCCATGTGGAAGAGCGGGGAGACAGAGCGAAAGAGTGCTAGATTACAAAGCAGGAAATGCATTTGTCCAAAGACATCTTTCTAAAGAAATTATGTAGACCATTTGCTTCATGCTACGTCCGGTTTTTTGTCAGTTCTGGCTTATCTTGCAATTGATGTTTACAACATAATCGTTTAAAGCAATATAAACACTACGACTAATCACTACTAGGGGTTATCATACAATTATTACAATAAAGAAATGTACAACGATAAACAACTACGATCAATTCTCGACGATTTGGTCAGGGGTCGCGTCGGTGCTTCTGCAAACGTTTTTTCTTCAATTTATAATATTTGTAAATGAACGATGCCTTTCCGGCTTCACAAAAGGACGTTACGATAAATCGGGCACCTTGTCTTCGTTATGGGCTATCAATGATAAGTTACGTTCTTACCGTTGAGACAAGGTGTGTCTTCCGTTTGCTCCGGCCACAGCTTTTATTCTTGTTCTTTCCTTCGTCATGAAACTGATAGATATGGCGACGATTAGGATATGTTTCACTCAATATCTAAAATGTGATCACTCACGCGTTTCAATGTTATGTCGTCCTTTTGATTGGAATCACATACCATCAACCTCTCCTTCGGCATTTCTGGGATGCGATAGAATTGAGAAAATAACAGAAAAAATAATGTATTTTATTTGAAAGTAAGGGGAAAATATTTGAACCATAATCTAGCATGGAATATTTCTTTATTAAAATTTTTTTATTACCTGTAATTGCAATACCCAATGTCGACGGAGCCTCCAAAGACAGTAATTGGTTCCGGAGACTAATGATCCTGGAACACTTGAAAATTGCAATTATTGCGATAAAATTAGTGTCAATGCATACGATTCCATACCTCCCGAATGGGTACTATACAGTGCTGGTGACCCCTTTCTGGAGATTATCACTCACTCGTTTCCCCCGATGGCACATTGATTTGCGAGTTGTGCACACAACGATTCGATGAACTGATTCTTCTCCGATTCAGATTGAATCAATTCCTCGTAGAGACGGTGATTCTCTTTTTCCTTCTGCCCGAGCAGTACCTGAAATATTTCGGATAAATTCATCTCAATGGGCAGTGATTTCACTGATTTTCTTTCTTTGTGCTTGTAAACATTGTGAGGTATCCCAGGGAATTACATTGGAGAACCACTCTCTTAGCAAATTTGCGGTCTGTGGTGGAAAAATTATTATTTTAATCTCACCGACTGCTTCCGTAGCACATCCGCCCTCTCATCAATCTCCCTGTCATGCTTTAATTCTAGCTCCTACGAACAATTATCATTATTTGAGAAATCAATCGGAATTAGAAATGAGCGCAGATAAATGAGAGACGGAATGGCAAAATATGAGAAAAGCTCTCTTCACGGCCTCATGATGAGTTGTGTTTTACACGATGATCTAGTAAACTCGAGACACTAGGTGACAATACCATGAATGATCCCGCAAAGTAGTAAAGAAAAATAACAAATATAGATCTAAGATCATCGTATTTCCCTCTTGCAAATCTTCTCTCACAAATTATTTATCGTTAGATTTGTTTTGTTCGCACCTCGAGATCAGCTGCATGCTGCTTTTCCAATGCATCGCGTCGAAGTAAACACTGCTCTTCCACCCTCCCCACCTGAATAATCTTATTCATTTTAAAAATTAATTAATCTTTTTCTTATTAATTAAGACATCCTCATCCGAGGATCGCAAATAATAATATTAACATCAAGAGGATGCATAAAGGAAAAAAATATTTTAATAAATAATTCCTTTTCTAATCAATGAGCACATTATCCTCCTAACCTCCTCGGCAACTGCCGCCTTCTGTCTATTATCGTCTTCGATCTTAGCTTTTTCGACTTCCAACTTCAAATTATATATTAAAAATAATGTATTTCATTTAGTATCCAAAAAAAATAAAAATAAACGAAAAAAAAATGCAATGGCCTTCTTGAGGTCCACCTTCATCCGGTGCTTTGCTTTTCTTCGCTCGAACTTTGCCTGAAGAAAGAGAATTACAGGGAATTGTGATGTGCCTACTCGAATTGTGACAGGCAGTTTGAAAATTGGAATATAGTAGTTAATAGGCGGCGTTCTCGCCACGATTTTATTTTTGGCGTTTTGCCCACAGGGTAGAATTTCAATGTGTTTGAGCCGGATTACGATAAAAAAAAATCGTACTTTTTTGTGTTTCCTGACGGTGCATGAGATCGGAATAGCTATGGCTGCTGCGACCAGTGACGTCGCTAGCTGCAAATGTGAGATTGGACGCTTCTATAGTGCTGAATTCATTGTCGATGCCCTATCAGGTTAAAACTCTCCTCACTTTACACTCTCTCGACCAGCGATTCGCGAGAGATTGTGTAAGACGAGGAGAGTTTTGACTCCTCAAAATAATCAAACAAGAAATGCAGCATAAGGCACTGGCTTTAATTTTCGTGATATGTACTTCAAGCTTCCATCAATGCTCGAAATCTATTTTCTGTTATCAGACATTGGTGAAACGCAAATGCTGCGTCAACTATATTCAATTGTCCACACAGTGAGAACTTTGTCGAGCACATATCGAGCACGTCTGGAGGGGTACAGCTGTATGGCGCTAAGGAGCAAAAGAGGCCTTTTGATTTTACGCTACATTAACCTTGTAACACTGTTAGAAATATTATTTATAGATCGGTTAAATGTAAACCTGTCACCACATTAAGTTCATTTTATCCCACATCACGCACCGGTTTAGCGACGGCAATGGCGATAGGCATCACCTGGTCCATTGAGGAGACGAACAGGAGGATGCGTCAATATTTATCGAATTGGGGTGGAGTGACAGATCTATACAGATTAGGGATAATAGAGATGGCTGGCGCAAAAATGCAAAGAATTACGAAAATGAAGGGCAGGAATCAAATCCCCCTATTTGGAGGGACTCGTGTATAGTTTGCTGTCGAAAAACAAAGCCAAAGAGGGATGATGCGTCAATATACTCAAAAACAAACGAGCTGGTGTGAACGGCGATCAACTTCGGATTACAGGCAAGACTAGTGGCAGAGGTATTAAATCTTACCGATTGCTCCCTGATTTCCTCATCGAGTGCTTCATTTCTAACATCATGAGCTGACTGCAGTTCCTTCAATGAAACCATGGCATTTATTTGAAGGCAATGCAGAAATCAAAAGTATACGTTGATAAAATGAACCTTCTTCTTCTCCCGATGTTTTTCTTTCGCAGCTTCTGTTTGCTTCTTGAGCTTATCATGCACCTTTCTTTTCTGCAATTATCGATTTGAAATATTTTAAATGCTCATTATACTCTAATATCCTTTCAAGCGTACCTGATTCAATGTACTACAAATAAAACGGAGTGAGTACGTACCTCCTCTGCGACCGCTCTGTCAGTCCTGGCTTTGCGTGCCGCTGCGGCCCGCTCGTTGTTCAGCTAGGCAATATTATAATTAAAATACTTTCACCTTGTTATTTAATAACTCCAAAGAAGAAGCAGTGCATCTCACCTTCTTGACTTCGATCTTCGTCTGATATTTGAGCTTGTCGCGCTCTAGACGCAGCTGGAATAGAAAATTAAGAATGCACGTAATAGATCAGAGTGGCAAGCTCAAATACTCTTCCTGAAAGTACAGTTTTAAAAAAATGGTTCAGCGTTTCTATATGTCGCACGCTGTCTTCGCCGGTCGACTCACGAGAGAGCGTGGGTATGATGAGATTTGAAATCTTTTTTTAAAATTCTGTCTGAACGGACCTTCGTGTAGTGGTCGTAGCATGTGAGAGCGGCGGGTACGGCGATTGACGCTACTGAGACAACTGCGCCTCCCGCCATCTCAATTAATCAGTAAGACTAGTAGCATGTGTCCGCCTACAAGAGGCCGCCTACCAGTCCCTGTCATTCAACCACCTAGTCTTATCCTGGCAAACTTCGCGCTCAGTGTACCTGATTCGCGTCCCTGACGGAATAAACACTGGCAGTGAACGAATGAAGTGAGGATATACGGGAAATTAATCAAAGCAAAAGTCCACTATCGTCTTTTCACTATTCATGCTTGTACTCATTACGGCTTCGCATACTCCAAGTGTGAAGTCGATCTTTTTATCGCAATCAAAACAATGACTCAGTCTGTTTTCGTCTTCTTGGAGCATGAGAGCACTAAACAGCTGACGATTTTGACCGCAGACACTGCAGAGACGATAAGGAAAGTGAGAGCAACAGCGAGAATATCGAGATTGTGGTATTCGACGAGGGACATGTCGTGTGACTGGGGACGAAGAGCGGGTGATGGACCTGGAATATAAGATTGAGTAATAATAATCATTTGAGCATTAAAAATATTTTTATTTTATGTAGCAGAGAGTTTTCAACGTATTATGTTAATCGTCTCCTACAGCAGAGTTCGCCGGACCACCAAAAACGTACCGAATTGAGCGGCGAACTCCGTGTACTTGATCAGCTGCTCCCTTGCAGAAAACGGCTTCTTGGCCAGCATTTGAGACACGCGACGGGCGTTCTTTCGATATCTGCAATCGGCTAACGTAATTCTAGACACATTCTTTTGACTATTAATTGTTTCATGCGTGGACTCACTCTTCATTCTCTAGCAGTTCTCGAAGGTTCGCAGTGATTACGACATCGTCGTGGAGTTGGAACTTGTCCAGCACCTGAATCCAGTATTTCCAATTATAGTAAAATTCACGGATGATACACACCTACATACTTTCCTACAAAAACATCTTAAAAAAGTGAGGAAGAACGTTCGAATAATTATAAGGACGCGGATATCGCACAGTGTTCATTTATAATTTTTAGAATTTGATTTTCAGAGGATTGATAGATTCAACAGCGTTCATTTATGTTTCAAGGACGATGTAAAACGTTGAATATTCGTTCAACTTGCTTTTTGCGAGATTAAAAATTTACGTATATTCAATTGCTTATGAGGCCTCACCTTGCCCAAGTTGTTGAATGCCATCGCACCAGCGTTTCTTGGCTGATCAGCGAAGATTGGTACGAAGAGGGCTGCAATTCATGAATAAATACAATTATTTTCTTTCCAGAACCGCAGTACCAATATGCAGAACAATCGGTTTAGCTAGATTTCCTTGAAATTCGATTTTTAGAAGAATAGAGGCTCGAAAAGAAACAGTACCGGGAACTCCTCTGAGTGCCGTCTCCTGAGTGGATCCCATGCCTCCGTGAGTGATGAACACCGCCAGTTTTTCGTGATCTGCACAAAATCGTTTATAAATTTGTTCACAATACAGAAGAGAATATTATTTTAATTTTTAAAATATTTAAAATACATACTGAGAAGGTCGTTCTGTGGCATCCACGAAGTGAGGACGAGATTGGGGATTTTCGATGCTTCTTGTAATGCAAAAACGTCTTCGATGTTTTCATACTTCCAGATGAAAGTTACGTCGGGGAAGGCGATCATTGTCTTAAAAGAAAAATGACTGAACAATTCGACGGACGCGGCTATCGCAGCACGTTCATTTATGTTTCAAGGACTATGTAAAACATCGTATATTCGTACTTTCGTAATTCTTTGTATCTGGCGTGCCTAAAGTATTCAATTCACAAATAATGTTTCGATTAATACTACAGTATGTAACTACTACCTTCAGAAATGCTCTCTTGACAGCCAATCTGAGATTGACACTGCGCACCATCGACCCGAATGAGAGCAGGACAGTGCGAGGACGACGCCCGAGAATCTCCAGCCAGTACTGGTAAATTAGGTAGTACACATCTCACCAATCCACAATAAATAACGGAGTCGATTAGCAATAACTATTTTAAAGACAAAAGGGAATGTTTACCGCTCACCTCATCTAATTCCTTGGGTTCCTTCGCGCCCAGTCCACCAATCGGAATAACTCTACTAAGGGCAGGAGTAGCGTAATCGATCAACGGCTCGACATTTGTAAAGCAATATGCAATGTGTGATGTTATTTGCTGAAAAATATTAAATTATAGAAATAAAAAAGTCTTGAAATTCACCTCAAAAGACGGAAAATCCTTTCCGAATCGACGTCTGAATATTGAGTGCACGAGTTTACGAGGTTGCGAAAAGCCGATTCTCAATATTTTATAAACTACTTATCGATTTTCACCCAGGAAACTAGCCGGGATGTATCGAGGTTAAATGAATGCACTACACTCTATGCGTACACTACGCTCTATGCATAGTTCCGGGTGCAGGTTTGGTCCAGGGGGATTTCGGTAGCGTACTCCAGGTACGGTCCAGGGGGAGCTCGGAAGCCGGCTCCAGGTTCGGACCAGAGGGAGCACGGGAGTCGGCTCCAGGTTCGGTGTAGGGGGAGCACGGGAGTCGGCTCCAGCTTCGGTCCAGGTAGAGCTCGGGAGCCGGCTCCAAGTTCGGTCCGGGGGGAGTTTGGTAGCGGGATCCAGGTACGGTCCAGGGGACCGAACCTGGAGCTTTTCTCTTTTATTGCAAAACAGTATTTCCTGACTCCCCGATGTGTTTGGCAAACATTCGAAAATTAAGATTTTTCAAATTAAAACGAGTTCGAACATGTTCAGACATGTTTCCGACATCGTAAATCACTTTTCCTGCGATAACCTATGTTCTCTGAATCATTTTTGAACTTTTCAAAATTTTCGATTTTTCACTTTAGAATGTGTTAGAACACGTTCAGACACTTTTCTGACATCGCAAAACACTTTTCCCGTAATCCCCGACACTCACCGGTCCATTTTTCTAGTTAAAACTCGGCAAAACAGGTGAAAACGTGTTTCACGGTTCTCAAAAACGTTCCAGGACCACTTGCAACACTTGCGAAAAATCGGCAAAAGGTTTGCCCGCGGCGGGGGTCGAACCTGCGTCGGTCGGATTTGAATGTCGCGCGCTTTAATCACTTGGCTATGGATTTGGTGATTTAAATTTTGTACAATTTTAAAGTAATTCTGGTCTGTTATCATATGCAAAAGGTTCTGAGATGATAGAGTTATTTTGAAGCGATTTATAGCGAAATTTTGCGAACGGAGGGAATCACGGAAAAAAACAAACAGACAGACAGACAGACGTTAGCATTTTCTAATATATAGTAAAGTCACCTCAAAAGAATCTCGACGTAAATATTGTGCACTCGACTCCAGAATGAATTGACGCCGAGCGAGGCAAGGGCTGAAAAGAATTAAGTATTTTGCAGATTCTATTGCTGTGTACTTCAGTTTGTATTACTAGAAACTTGTGATCGCAAATTCTTCACTCTGAAAAACAGTCAGTAGCATGGACAATTCAAATTGAAAATTTAAAAAAAAAGTGTGATTGATAAGTAATATTTATGTAAAACTTACACGGATTGTAACTGAGTGGCTGCGGCACTCCCACTTCCTCGTTCTGATGTCCGTAGAGAGCGGATGTGACAGTCATGATTATCGATTTGGGACGAATCAACTCGGAGAGGGCTGTGAATAAATATTTCATAAAAATATTAAATAACTAAAAAACCGCAATCATATGGCTTTCAAGAAAGCTCACCCGTCCCACACATATCCGTGTTCTCCACAATGTAGACGTCGAATTTCTCGTCTCGTAACCTCTCAATGAGCTGAAAGAGGATAACTCTTCAGAGTCAGAGATTGCGAACTTTGGGAAGAATTAGAACAATAATAGCAACGAATAAATAAGTCCCTACCCCAATTTGGTCAAGAGTCTTCTCACACTGAGCTGCAAAGACAGGCGCGAGAGCGAATCCCATCTGAAATTAGGAAAGATATTGTCCATTAATTAAGTAATTAATGGTTTTATAATAGCTAAATTAAATAGAAGTATCACTTGCACTCATCAGATTGGACTCTCCGATCTCGAAGAAATCAACACCTGCAATAAATAAACATTATTCAAATCATAATGTCGCGCCCACATAGGCGCCTCTGCTTAGGGACCTTCACGTGGGCAAAACAAAGAGTGGAAGATTTGATTTTTTTTCATTTCAGAACAGCAGTAACTCACCATCGAGCATGCGATTCATTCCTTCTCTTGCTTCCAAACTGCCTTCGATTCGAATTATCTTCGACTTTGTGGTTCCGTCTTTTCCGTTTGCTGATACCATGGGGATCAGTGATGTCTGGAAGAAATCCTACTGTATTAGAGATATAATTTTTTTGCCAAATTTAGTTGCAAACAACATTAGGTCTTATTTAATTAGGTTTCACGGTGCATACTCATTTCAGGGAATGGTTGCATCTAACAATTCCTCTTCGTATTCATTTCCGAATATAACTTTATGTGCACAACTCGTTCAAAAAAGTGAATAATAAACACAAAACATAAAAGATATTTTAGTGGGAAACAAAGGGAATAGACTGACCACATTGTGTCCTGCCTCCACAAGAATATCCGCAACATTTCCGAGGAAATTGCTGTGTGAATGACTGTAGCGAATGTTGTACACGAGGATTTTGTAGGAGTGAATGGAAGAGATGAGCAAGAAGAGGCTGAGAAATAACCGCATAACTGAAATACAACACGAATTTATTTTTTTAAATAAGCTATTCCTTATTCAAACTGTTCGTGCGCTATAAACAACAAGAGAGGTCAAATGACCGCTTGGTATCGATCTAAGTGCTGATAACATTCTCTACATGTCACACTCGGTTAGGCAAGTCAATGAGCGAGAGAGTGTGCACACTGAAGAGATTGTTAGCCTAACTTATCACCTATTATCAGCCGCAAACTGTGCGTCTCGTGTGTCCCTCTCTCTTTATAGCGTGCGAGAGCGGGAAATGTTTCGTCGATGGGCGCACTAAATATCCATAACAAGATGAGAACAAACTTCATTGATCACTTTATCGCTAAGAGGTAAGCAACATGTAACTCTTGCTCTTTTCCTTGTGATTAATCAGCAATGAAAATAGACAAGAACGCTGCATGCAGTTTTCCCCTTGCAAGGCAGGGAAAGTGCATGGATTTTAGATATATTGGAACATGCATCAGTGATCTCGGAGTCTACTATTCGACTTTCTTATCTGTCAATTGTGTGCACTCGTTAGAGAAGTCGCACACATGTGTAGTTAGAGCGAGAGAGTGTGGACGACGCCAGAGAATGAGAGAAAGATGATTACCGCTAATTTCGGCCCTTTCAGCTTGCAACTTCCACAAAATATCAGTTGACGAAATGCGCTAGCTTTGATGACGAGGCATATCTCGAGTTTGTACATGATATCTTTTCATATCACTTTAGTTAGTCTGTTCCTTTATTGCTTGCAGTTGGAAAAAAAACTAGGGCGCCGGGCACATGTTGTGACTCGCTCACTAGTGTGTAATCAAGTCGCGGGGATTTTTTCTGCGTTCCTCACTTTTGCGCTCAATAATATAACTCGTGTTATCAGTCTTGCCCTTCCGAAACGCAAAGTTGAGAATTCCAGGGGACATGCGGGTTTCACTGATCTCATTATTGCTGATCTCGATCGTTCATTCCTACAAAATCCTCGTGTACAACATTCGCTACAGCCATTCACACAGCAATTTCCTCGGAAATGTCGCGGATATTCTCGTAGAGGCAGGACACGATGTGGTAAGTTGTTATATTTTTTCATGGTATAACATCATTTCATTCTCCCGACTGTTTCGTACTGTCGGATACGATGATATTCAGTGAAGTATTATTATTGAAACTTACTTGTTTGTAAGTTGATGAGAAGCCATCGGTGTTTTGAGTATTTTTGTTATCTAAGAAGGTAAGATTGTGAATTTCAGTGTATTTTCAAGTAAACTCCAGTGAATTGTAGACCTCTTTCATTCCTGAAGTCTCATCGACTATTTCCGATGGGACGACCAAGTCAAAGATAGTCAGAATTCCGCCTTCGCCCACGGTCCAAGCGAAGATGAAGAACATGCTGGGAGGTGAGGATTTGGTATTTGAAATTAAAAGAATATAGTCATAATATTGTTTATAGGCGCTGCGTTTTTCGAACTAGGCGACACTGTGCACATCAAGGTTTGTGATAATTATACGATTACATCACTATTTTAAACGGTTTCATGTGCTAAATGTAAAAGTGCTTGCCTAGGAAAATAATTAATTTCGATTTTTTCTAATTTTATGTTTTTTCGATGGGGACGACACTCTCTTCCGTTTTCGAAGCGCAGTGTGAGGAGACGTTGAAGCGAATAGATACTATCGAGAAATTGAGAGACGAAAAGTTCGACGTCTACATCGTGGAGAACGCAGATATGTGTGGAATGGGTTGGTGCAGGCTTCAAATGTGTTTCACGGGATGGTTGTTTTAGAATGCTGATGTCGCATCAGTGAGTCGCTTCTTCCCGAGTCTCATTAGAACATTATTATTCCAACTATGAACAATTTATGTTATATGGCGATTGCCAAAGTTTTCCTGAGTGGGTAATTTGTATTCCTTAGTGGACTGCTGTAATCAAATATGCTGTAGTCATATATATAATAAAATATGGAATCGTTCAGCCCTGACCGAACTTATCAAGCCCGGCTCCATCATCATGACTGGCACGACCGCTCTCTACGGCCACCAGTACGATGAGGTTTGTTTTTCATTTTATGTTTTATGCAATATATATAAGAGAGTCAACACACTCACGCTTTTTGAACCCATTGGTCTTCAAAATAAGTCCAATCAATTTGTAAGATTTATAATTTGGAATTTTCAGGTTGGCGTGCCGCAGCCGTTGAGCGTTGTTGCAAGTGAGTTCGAATATTGTTTTTTTTACTATTGAAAGCACAGCATAATTTGCATTACATTTCGCCATCAATCATTTTTTTTCCTAAAATGGAAGCATTTTTTTTCAGGAATAGCACTCGATCCCTTCTCCATGTGGAGTCGCCTACACAACATCTACGTCGAGTTACTCACTAGATATGCCTATGGCATGTCCAGAACGAAAGTGCTACGGGTATTCAGAGACAAACTTGGAGAAGACTTCCCTGATCTCGAGGTGAAGAAGGTTTTCGGAATGAACAAAAAAAATTTTTCCGCGTTGTGAATATGCAACAAAAAAAATTAAATAAACTTGGCGATGTTTGCTTCGCACATATTGATTCAGAAAATGTATATGCGCATTTTTTTTGATTTTCAGACCATAACTTCCCGCATCGCATACTGTTTCACCAACACTGAGCCACTCATAGACGTTGCCACTCCAACTATAAACAGAGTTATTCCAATTGGAGGTCTGGGAGCGAAGGAACCAAAGGAGCTGGATGAGGTGAGTGAAAGTCCTTCTTCGCATGCACGTTGACCTCACAAAAACTATTTGACTTCGTGATCCGACCTCAAAATCCATAGACCAGCTCCACTTACTACACTTTTGTTATCCCGCCTGAAACTCGTGGTTGTCCAACCAAAATGAACGGTGTCAACGACGAGCACCAGCAAGTATGTCTGGACGCCACAGGGGCTGAAACGCATAGAAAAATATTCTGAATGTTGATCCATGTTCTTCAGTACTGGCTCGGTGTGCTCGCTCTCCGCCCTCGAACGGTTCTTCTTTCTTTTGGATCAATGGTCAAAAGTCAAGCACTGGCAATCGATGTGAAGAGGAGCTTCCTCAAGGTAAGTATAAAATGAGTTCACGTCGTTTCGGGTGAAATGTCAAAGTAGAATTTGGTTGGAGAACATCACCAATTTTAGCTAACTGCCTGATGAGATCTCCATAGAATAGCCATAACGCTGTCGTACCAAGTACTGGACATTGCGTCGATGTTGAAGAACTAGATACTTTTCGCCCGGAATGTCTGTCGCGCGACAAAATACCGGTGTTCGAAAGTAGATGATTACTTCAGATGATGCAATCATTTTCTGCCATTACTTTCATCTGGAAGTATGAGGATCTCGAGGATGAATTTGTGAAGAACGAAGCATCAAAAGTGGAGAATCTCATACTAAGCAAGTGGATGCCACAGAACGATCTGCTCAGTAAGCCATTCTTTCTCTTTTATTTTTTTAAATTAAAAAAAAATGTTAAACTTCACCAACAATAATGCGCTAGCACAATGTTAGGATTGTCAGGAAAGCGGCATCATAGTGTATTTTCTCAATTGGCAAAAGACACTGCGTGATGACTTTCCTGACAATTCTTGAGGCACATTGCGAGGATATCGATTGCTTTATCGATTTTCAGATCATCCATCACTCTCCGTTTTCATCACTCACGCGGGAATGGGATCTGTGATGGAAACGACGAGGAGAGGAGTTCCCGGTTATTACGCACATAAAAATAATCGAAATAATAATTTTGTATCATAGCAAGTTTGTTTTCATCAACTTTGAGATTTGAGATATGATTTATTTTTTGTTTCCTTCAGATAGGACCGCATGAGAAATCAGTTACGACGGGGTGCGACAGAGCTTTGAATGCTTGCAGAAGCATATTCGGAATCTCTTGAGAAAAAGAGTGCAATTAGTTACATTGTAGCTCTTCTCATTCCGATCTTTGCCGATCAACCTCGAAATGCGGGTGGACTCACACAAAACAAACTCGGGAAAGTGGGTTCAAACAATTTGGATGGCACTAACAATAAGGGAGTGAAACAGTCCCTTTAGCAGTTTTACCACCATTTAGATGTAGTACATTTCCAAAACAAAATATAGATATGTGCACTCCACTGTTTGTTCGGAGATTAAGAACAAAATAGATTTTGAAAATATGGTTATATTCCAGTATGTTCAGGTTTACAACAAGTTTGAGCTGGCGGATCACGTAAAATTGAGTGCAACTCTGAAGGAACTTCTTGAAGATGAGAGGTTCGCTGATTATCCAATCCCGCCTATGTTTCACTCTGCCTACATGGACATGGCTAACAGCAGTGATGAATTGATAGAAGGGATTCCACGGAATGTATTATAATGAAATAATTTTAAAAATATAATCACTATACACGAATTCAATATATAAAAGAACGAACGTGCCAGAATGATAAAATAAGGGGAGATAAAATTCAGTTACCGTCTCAACGCCCAACGCGTCTCTCGAATGCTGGCAGCCAAGCCTTTCTCGTCCAAAGAACTGCTTATCAAATACACAGAGTTCGCCGCAGAATTCGGTATCAACTATTTCTCCTTTCCTAATATTTTCAAAACTAAACTGACCAAGTTCTTCCACATTCGCATAAATTCTGATGAAATTTAGACAGAGACTGTAATGATACGAGAACCAATTAACGATTTCATAAGATAATTCCAGGTCCATCACCCGCCCTTCGACCTCAATCACACGATATGAGCACTATCGCCTATCACAATCTGGACATTATCGCTGTCTCTTTTACTGTTCTCATCATAGTTATCTTTGGCTTCTGTAGTGGTGCCTGTTTCGTTGTAAGAAAGTGCCTTCACTCTAAGCCGAAGCGTGAATAAGCCGGACCTCAGACCCATTTCGACTCCAATACGTGTTGAATGATAACGGATTCTGTGCGTGTAGTGCATTTTGTGCCTATGAACGAAGAATAAATATATGCGATCTAATCAATACATCAACTGCAAAAGATGTTCTACTTAGATAGTATACTTAGTACTTGAAAGTACACGTGTTGTTCGTTGAGTTGAAAGGGAGATTGATACTCCGAAGTGCCTCCTGGGCACGGCTGGCATGATGTGGTCAGGCACAATCGCTCATTCCCTGACACAAAGGGTCCATCTACCGCGAATCTTGTCTTATCAGGGCATTTGATAAGGCAGACGCGCGGCTCCCATTGATACCGAGTGCTCAAAATCTACTATTGTCTATAAAACCGACCGTGATCACTAAATCTTATCATCATTTCGTCTCTCTCGTTTTCTCCTTTTAATTATCGATTATATCTGTGTTTCAGGAGTAATCATGCGGGTATTGTCGTTGATATTGCTTGCGATCTTCGCTTCCGAAGCTGCCTCCTACAAGATACTCGTATACAACGCGCAGTATGGTCACTCTCACAGTAATTTCCTCGGAAACATCGCGGATATTCTGGTGGATTCCGGGCACGAAGTGGTGTGTTCTTTTCCACTCGTCTAAAAAGGATTTAAACAGGGTAAAGGTACTTGAGGTAAATGCACTTGGTAAATGTAGGGAAAGGTACACTCGTCTAGGGTCTTCCAATGATTTTTTGATGAGATATTAATTTGTTCTCTAGAAATTTCAGTTCGAAAAATTAGTCAAGTTTTCACACTCTTTCTTTCAGACCTCATTCATTCCTATTATCGATCCCGAAGTGAAGGTCGGCACGAGCAAAACTAAGAAAGTATTTGTCAAGCAGTCACCCGCCGTCAAGGAGGTTGGCTAACTTTTACTGGACAAATACTGGATTTTATTGGATTTTAAAAAATTTATTCGGTATAACTTAATTATTTGTTTTAGATTCTCCTTAAAATGAACGAGCGCAAGGCCGACTTCTTCAAGTTGGACAACTTCAACCCCGTTCTGACTTTTATGGTTTGTTGTAGATCTATCCACACAATATGTCCGAAACTAACAACTGTTAGAGCAAAGAGTAATAGGAAGGCTGTGAAACACATCTGCAGTTTGAACTATGTGGTGACATGAATTGTTTCAGATGAACAAGGCCTTCGCCAGTCAATTCATCGAACAATGCAAGGTGGTGCTGGAGGAAACGGAAATTCTGAAGCAGTTACAGGTATTATAGTGTTTTATTGTAATAAGTCACAAATGAGTAATATTGTTTAAAACAAAACAAAAATAACAACAAACTTAAGAGATAAATTCAGAACGAGAAGTTCGACGTGATGATCGTGGAGAACTTCGACATGTGTGGAGTCGGTCAGTTGCCAAATCTTGCAAATATCGATTTTGTAAAATAGATTTCACCGTTAGCCACATCATTCCACAGGCCGGTCAACCATCCAGAAAGGCCTTTGGAGTGAGAGAGCGTGTGAAATCGAGAGGGACTCTCTCACTCTTGTACGCTCTCTCGCTCCAACCCTGGTCTGTAGGTTTGGAATCATGTGTTAGCCTATTTTAAGTGAATGTTTATACATTTTCAGCTTATGCCCACCTGGTGAAACCTAAGTCCCTCATCACTTCCTCTGCTTCCTCTCCTTTCTCCTACATGTTCGAGGAGTTCGGCCTTCCCCTCTCGCTCAGTTACAATCCCAGTGAGTTACAGTGTTGTTATTTAAAATTTCAGCATTAAGTTTAACGAATAATTAGCAATTGAAGAATGACAATTATCTTTAATCGAAAGATGCCGAGCTAGAATGAGCAAACTACCACTCCGTGATATAGTAATTGAATGAATGTATCTTACATTATATAATATTAGTTAAATTGAATTCATCATCATCAGGTTCGTACCTCTCCACTCTCAATGTCCACTCAATGTGGGATCGCGCCAAGAACATCTACGCAGAGTGGCTCATGCACGCTCTGTTCTATCCCGGCAGATGGATGGTGAGTGATTAGAAACGCTTTAATATTTTTTTTTCATAAACCGACATTGAATTAGATTTTTGGACTGTTTTTATTGTCCAATTTACTTCCAAGAAGTGAAATCTTGCAATATTTCAGATCGAGGATCTCTACCGCGAGAAATTCGGCGCCGATTTCCCCAGCCTGCAGGTTTGCAGTTTCATTGGCTTTTCATCAGTCGGATTTGCTAAATATAAAAGTTAGACCTACAGAGTAGCTTCATAATAATAATATTGAGCTGAATTGTTTTCAAACAATTAACTTACATTATTGTAGGAGATCAGTTCGCATTCTGCCTACACTCTCTCCAACTCCGAGCCTCTCATCGATTTCGCTACTCCCACTCTCAACAGAGTCGTCGCTATTGGAGGCATCGGAGCCAAGGCACCCAAACCCCTCGACGAGGTAACATATTTAGAATACCGTATACGTGATCTTGTACTTGATGTACTCGGGTACACTCCTCGGTATCCGATGATACAAGATCAGGTACACGGCATTCTTGAGTAAAAGTGAGATAGCGATCGTACCTGAATACTGGACTGATGTACCTCATTCGAAGATAACAATATAAAAGTAGTAAGAAATTTCATTTATATTCAACTCTAGCGTTTGCATTTATAATATTTTTTGTAAACCAAGAGCAGTTCAGACATGAAGTAAAATTCAGAGAAAGGCCTCTCCTTAACAAACCACTGAAACATATCTCAGAGTTGGGAACTGACGAGAGATCGATGATCAAAGATCACCGATATATAAATGATGAACGTGGTGTTTGCTGATTGATCACTAGCCAAATATCAGAAGGGATTAGTATAGGCACTATTTGATCCGTGACGATTGTGTCGATGGTTATCACGAAAGTGGAATACAATCAGTTCCGGCCTTAGAAATGACTCCCTCAGGACCTTGATAAGACTTATTCACTTCTACCATATTTCAGTACTGGAATGAAGTTCTCTCTCGTCGTAGCAAGACGATTCTTCTGTCCTTCGGTTCCGTCGCCAAGTCTGTCTATCTCCCAGAGGACGTCAAGATGTCTATTCTTAGTGTTAGTTAATATCATTCTATTTTAAAGTGATCTTCAGAGCGGAAATAATCGTGTTGTTGAACGTATGAATTCATCAAATACTTTGATAACAATCACGGGTATTAGAGTGATGAAGACGGACTATCGGTCTCTCGTTTTCAGTAAACAGACCCCGGTAACAATTGATAATATCTATGATCTGATGATTCCGCGCACATGGTACACAGGAAAACTTGTAAGGGGTTATGAGGGGTAAGTGCATGTGTAAAGTTGAGAAGGGGTGTTTTTAGCGATTTCATACACGGAAGGGCGCCAAACTTTCGGGAAACTTTTTTCTCTATTTAACGGAATTGATAAAATTAGCATTCTTCAGACGGTCGCTCGCTTCCCCGACGTCACTTTCATCTGGAAGTTCGAGGAGCCAGAGAACGCTTTCGCCAAGGTTGAATATTTTAGTATATGCGATTGTTTTGTTGTAAATACGATAAGAAAATGACTACCTCCGGACAGTTCATCTTAAACAATCATTATGCGATATTTAATAATTATACGAATAATCGTAAAAATAATTATATTTATACGAATAATTAATGTTTATACGAATATACGAATAATTAAGGCGGCTCTCGCCTCTCTTCCCAATCTCGTGCTGTCCGCGTGGATGCCTCAGAATGATCTGCTCAATGACGACAGAATCACTGCTTTTATCACTCACGGAGGAATGGGATCGACCCAGGAAACGGCGCTGAGAGGCAAACCTGGTTCGTATTCATCTCATAGAGCATACTGCGCAGGATAAATTGCTATTTTAAAAAGTAAATTTATTCGTAATGCGACTTTTGCAGGAATCTTCGTGCCAATCTTCGGCGACCAACCGAGAAACGCTGGAATGATGCAGCACAATGGATTTGGAAAGGTTAATACAAATATTTTTTTTAAATTGTCTTATTTTGATATTGATTTTCATTGAGCTGTGTGCAATGTTAATGAGAATGTAGCTGTGATTTATGCAAACAGTAATTTGTAGGTAATCGACAAGTTCGATCTGTCCAACCCCGATATCGTCGAAATCGCCATCAACGACGTGCTCAACAACGATTCGTGAGTCACATATATTTCATAAAATCTTAATATGTTATAATTATTTTTTGTATTTTGCAAAAATTTATGCTTGTGCAGAACACAGTTTTAAAAAGCAAATGCGATCCGTTCCTGCAGGTTATGAAAAAAATCTTGGACACCAGTAAATGAACATTCTCTTCAGGTACCGTAAGAACGCAAAGAAAGTGAGCGCGATGCTAGCCAAGAAACCCTTCACGGCGAGGGAACAGCTCATCAAGTATGTTTCAATCGAGATTTATCCTCTCCATTTTCTCAAGAAAAAAGATTCTTCACCCTTCTTCCTTTTAGACAAAGCAAAATGCGTAACAAATACCTATGAACACTCAATAAATCCTTAAATCAGAACAATTGAATTCGCTGCCGAGTACGGTCCCTCTCGAGCACTTCGTCCTCAGTCTTACGACATGACCTTTGTGGCATACCACAACCTGGTCAGTTTTCACAACCCTTTATTGATGTTCGCACAACCCCACATCCCTATACACCATCCGAAAATTGAGGAAAACGGTTAGAAAAGTGAAAAGTTTAAGTGTTTCATTTCATAATAATTAACTGTGCTAATTTACTGTTCATTAATTAGTCAAATTGCAGGACATTCTCGCTGCTTTCGTCATTGTCGTCCTTCTCAAACTTTACGTTACGAAGAAAATTCTCTGCTGTCTCTTCTCGAAATGTTTTGGATCGAAGAAATCCGACAAGAAGAAGAGCAAAAAGGAGTGACAATGACGAGTAATTGTCTGACTCTCTCAATTATGCCTGCTCTCTCGCGCTGTCTGATCGATGAGAGAGCACGTAGAATGAGGAGAGTCTGATCAGCACTCAAAATTAATAATAGAATATAAAATAGGCACTATTATTCTTGGATTGTCTCTTGTTTTCGAAATGAAGCATTCATCATTTTATTTTTCTTGAGAGCACAGCGAACTAAGACAAACCAGAGATTGCACGTCAGAGAGATTACCGAACAAATTAGAAAAGCGCTGGCGTAGGGGCGTAAATTAGCGGAACCTGCCACGAAGTGCCTGAAAATAATGTTTGTCTATTCTGGGAATACGCTTACGCACAATTTTTTTCTATCAAAATCGAAGTGTAAATTCCCGCCGTTCCGGTAATTGTTTGCTCAATGCGTCATTTTTGTGTACACAAAAACACGTGTAGAGTGCGATAAGAAATAGCGTGGTATCACGATACATTCTGTAAAACGAGGTAAAACTTACGTCTTTCGCTTGATCTTTCGCCAGTCGCATTGCCAGTTTTCGCTTCATAGATGACGTCAGAAAGCAGGAGAAAGTTTTAAAGATGCGATAGCGAATTGGCATCTGGAACATCATGAAAGTTGTGACGTCACAGAAACATTGAATACATGCCCTGGGGCTAAGAGTGAATTGAGAAAACTCTCGCTATGCCCGGGACAAATCAAGGCGGTGTAATCCCCCTTAGAACATGTGTGGAAGATATCTAGTGGCCGAGGGAAGAAAACATATTTTAGAGGATGAATACATGTATTTGCAAGGCCGGTTAGTAGCAACAAAGAAGCATAAAAGTTCCCTTCCACAAAATACACTATGCAATCTGTTCCCAGTGTATGACTAATTTTCCTCTCCTCTCGTTCCTCCTCTTTTATCCATTGTATGCCACATGTGATTCATATCCATATGTTTGTCCCCAATGATAATAGGACATTCCGCGTATAAATTCTACGCAGGACCAAATTTCCTTTGCAAAAGCTGCAAAACACCGCCGATAATTGGCCGTTTCTCATTTCCCGCCGGGCAAAAGTAATTATACGGCGGCTATTATCGTGGTTCTATCTGTTTACCACCGCCCCCTGCATTTTCTCACGCACCAATTTCAAGCAGACCCGTCGGACTGCTTGATTCGTGCAGTAGCTAGAAGGACAAATACCGAGCCCTGTTTTGCCCTGTTTTTTGGACCGACCTGCTATGTGGTTTGGGCAAAACCAGAGTTGGCTTACCGTCTAGCTTCATGCGCTATCCAACTTTGTTCTCTGAGCGTTAGATTCATTCTTTTCAAAACCTTCACAGATGCAGCAATTAGAGAGTACTCCTGGGAGATTCTTATTCATTTTAATTGATGCCGGATGAGTCATGTTGCTGTGTACGTATGCATGAGTGGGGGGGAGTATTATGTTCCTACAACTGTCTTGTTGTCTTTATCACTCATGGTATTTCCGTTTCCGATATTTACCTACGTGAATCTACAGGAAATAAACAGTATTATCATATCTACAGCTGTTTTTCGTTGTGCATTCCTGGCTGATTCAGGGTCATCTTCGGGTTCATAAGCCATTCTCAGAGCGGAAAATCTCCACCTTCCCTTAATCAGAAGAAGTTGTCTCCTGCGAGAGGATGGAAAATCAAGAGATCGTCTCTCATTCTCTCTCGAACACTCTCTCTATTTCCCACACTCTCTCAATAGCAGGAGACACCATCTCCAGAGTAGGGGAAGTTGTTGGAAACCGCTGAGAAGGGAGCACTTTCTCATCAACCCTCTCTTTCTTTCCCACACAGTGAGAGAGATGAATCAATTGATTGCTCACCCATTTTTCCTCTCACGCTGTCCCCTTCAACTTTGCTCGCCAACCACTTTTTTTCTTAAATACTCCTCCAATTTTCTGGGTGCTTTATGAACCCGCAAAATACTTTCTCACCAGGAAGAAAGCGTCTTCTGGGAAGTGAAAGAGTGCGTACTTTCTATTTTTCACACCAACTTGCTCTTTGATTGCTCGCTCCGCTAATTAATTTCTGCCGTACTACTCAATTTAATAGGCGCCGTATTTTTCCTTGATTTATTTGTCTGCTGCAAGAAAAATAATATATAAATCCACTATTCGTGCTCACTTTCACTGTGAGCGAGCGCGGCGTTTCTCCCTGCGAGAAAGAAGAGATAGGAAGTTCACTGATAAAACGACTCGACGTAGTTCTTACGTACTTCGCTCGCGATCGCTGTTTGAACGAAACTTATTACATTTTCGGCAAATCAATTGCCTGTTCACAATCAACAATTGTTTGTTCCTGCCGATGTTCCGATTGTTCCCGGGAACGCTCGGAAAACGATCAAGAATCAACAATTCTTGAGCAGTTTTTGAATGCTCATTTTTTTTTCATTTTACCATTCCCGATAATTATGAATTGTGCATTACAGATTCCCGCCATGCCTCGATTGCTCGCCATCGTCTTCCTTTTCTTCATTGTATTCTCGCTGTCTGAGGCCATAGGAGAATTGGAGAAGGCCAAGTCGTGGCTCGACTGCATGACACTGTGAGTGTATTCCCAGTGGATTATGTTGTGGCTGTGAAACAGGAATCCAAGGGGTTTTGGAATACTGAATGCTGTATCGGAAATATTTACAAAAGGCTGAAACTGGAAAACCACAATAACTATGCAACCAATTCCCATGATGATTGGAATATTTTGTGCCAATTCTTGCCAGATTCTATTTGCATTTAAATAATTTCAGTTGCCTGGACACTCCGTCCATCCGAAACGCCGTCTCAAGCTGCACTCTCACATGCAAGCAAATATTCTCCAGCCAATTTGCGACCAGTCGGCCGAATAGACTGGGGTGATTGCATAGTGATGATGAAATTCAGAGGATGGTATGCCATTGATTGTGAACAACTGATTGTGAAGCACTGAATAAATGATTTGATTGATTGAGTATTTGTACACACCCGATATTATGAATGCATGTGGTGTTGTTCTACCGTATATTACACCGAACTCAGAACCGAAATTAGAGCGGAATCGGAGCCGTAAAATATCTTTCTGTGTATTAGCTGAAATTACTTCTTCAATAATCATATAAAATTATAAATGTAATATACTCAATGTATTTCGCCTGATGTAAATTTTAGAAAAATTGCATGCTAATTTGGTACTGCAGAAGAAGAAAACCGATATAAAAATAAGTATCTGTTTGATATTCACGAAAATAAATGTTTGTATGCACAACACATGTGAATACAACTGATAAGACAATTTTTTGCTAAACATTTTAAGATATTTCGATTTCAACAATTATGTAAGACCTATGCGAGTTGTTATCTCTTGCTGGTTTCCCTTTCAAGAATTAGTGCACCTCTTTCGAACCATGCAAGGTTCGAAAGAGATGCACAATTGGGTTGGTTGCAAGCTATTGTGTTCTTTTCACAGAGGTTCTAATGGCACATAAAATATAGTGTAACTGCAATTTCGATACTTTATGTTTATGCCTCTTCTATTGTGCTACTATAAAAACAGTTGAAAATACAAGATCATATCTCTTGTTTACTCTCCCTCTCTCTCTATACTACTCCTTTTCCATAGTAGTTCTGTATTTCAGATTCTCCTCATGAGTCGATTGCTCTCTGTCATCTTCATCTTCTTCGTAATTTTCTCACTGACAACAGCAAACGCACAGTTGAAGAAGACAAAGACGTGGATGGAGTGCACTAACCTGTGAGTACTCGGAAGGACATAAGTCTGCGACTCCATAAGTCTAAATGTAAGCTGGCGAGCGACGAGCTCGAAGTCTAATAGACGCAGGGGAGGCATTTAGACTTTAAAAGTCGTTGCTTGGCAGCTCGAATTTCCGCTTCGATTTCAAACTGATTTTCATGATTCTCGTCGCATTTTAAAATTATTACAATTGTTTGGACACTCAGTCCATCCGAGACTCCGTCCCCAACTGCACTCTCGCATGCAAGGAGATATTCAAGAGCCAATTTACGACCAGGCGGCCGATGAAATTGGGATGATTGCATAGTGATGATGAAATCATGAAGGAAATGAATAAATGCTTTTCAAAGTTCTTTGCTGACTTTTTTGCTTCGTTTATTTTATTTTCGGTCCAATAAATGAGAAAAAAATTATAGCACCTTTTCACCTTTAAAGGGTTTTGAAGAAAGGTGATCTTATTTTGTTAAGGAATAAATCATTATTTCGAAATGCACCTATGAATAATAACTAATGTATGTATATTTCAAATGTTATCAGAACATGTGTGGAAAGAGCACAATAGCTTGGAACTAAAGTTACAGATTTGACTCAGTGGGAGAGGTAGGGGAACGAAACATTTGTTTCTCCTCGGATCGGGAGTTCATTTGAAAATGATTTTCACTTGTCTCCTCTCAGATGCCTCGAACAATAAAAGACCCCTCACTTTAACCATATCGTCTCTTTCGGAGTGGTTAATATTCGGGAGTGTCGCCATACGTGTCCACTACAGCAATCTTGCGCACAGCATTCGAAACAGAGCAGGTAATAACGAGTTAGAGAAAGAGAGAGAGAGATGAAGAGAGAACGCGCCTAACGAGAGGGTCAGATATAACGAGAGACGTTCTGGGCATGGTGCCAACAGGAGGGTGTGCTGCGTAGTTCGTATTGGCCGATCTGAACATTTTCGGTATAATGTAACCCCGCTACCGTAGCTCCGGATATGGTAATCAAGAAACGAAATACCCCCCTGACATTACCTACTCGAGGTCCAACACCTAGTAAAACCCCGGCTTGATCTGCCGAATTTCATATCCTACGAAGAACGGGTTTCTTTTAAATAGCCCCAAGACTATTCAATTTTCCAAATGAGGAAGGCACCTTTCATAGTGTACCCGAAATGTGCGACGCCTCACTGGAGGCATTTTGAGAACGAGCGATTCGAATGATCGGTGCATCGAGTCGGAGCTGCGCCAGGTCCGTAACACAGTCTCTGAAAGAGTATGGGCAAAACAAGGTAGAGAAAGATCACCGAGAGAGTGCGCGAAACGAGAGAGTTAGACGGCGAAATACCCTACTTGGAACCGTCGCTTCCCTTTCGAACATACCTTCAAAACAGGAAAAGGATAATAGACAGAGACCAACGATCAACTAATCATAAACCACATTCAATTAGTTTATTTCGTTGAACAAATACAACGATTAGTTGCCAATATTCTGTATTGTGTGTCTCTTTTCAACTGTATTCTGATGTGCACAAAAGGTGTATTTCAAAGGACATTTATCGAATTTATAAAGCTGCTTAGATGTCCTCATCGTTGTCGTCCGCGATCTGTAACACGAGAAATCAGTAGCCGATACAGTATCCCACAAAGTTCTACCGTAACCAAACTACCGTATACCGATTTAAAGGTCGTCGTTTTCGGACCATTGCCTGACTTTTCTTCCATTCCCTTCTGCATCGTATCGAAGAAACCGGCAAAGGCGTTCTGAACGGAATGTTTTAGTACGGTAGTGAGATCTGGCTCGGTGCCAAAAAAAGTTGACTCACAGCAATTGCCTCTTTCATCACATACTCGCCCTCTTCACTCAGCATGAAGGTCTTCACTTTGTCGAGGTAGTTCTTTCCGTATACCGAGTTAATCTGGATTACGGTATACGGTTACTGTAGCCTTCCATCGATCGACAACTGAAGACGATACGGTGGATCGAACTCACCAACGCCAAGAACTCCGCCTTGCAATTTTCCCGCTCAAACCATAGTTCATCGAAGGCCGGAATTCCGTTGAAGACATACTGGAAGATCGATAATCAGCAAGATACAGTAACCCTGGAGTGATTCAAGAAATTCGCCTGACTACAGTAACTCACATCGAGTCCGACATAGAAGCAGGCATCGAATTGAGCGATGAAGTCTCTGCCGAAGCTGAAATATCGAAGGTTTTAAGATAGCAAGTATTCGAATTTTGAGATCACAAGATCCCAAAGGCTTTGGATCTTCAGATCTGGTCATAAGATCCTCAGGATCCCTTGGGTCCGCAACTCACATGCGATGCGGGTAGGCCCATGACAGTAGGATGAGTTGGTTACGCTCTCCGGAAGTTCTAGGATTTTAAGATCAGATAGTCTTTTAAGATCCCAAGGAAATCATTAATCGCCAAGGCAGTTTTAACACTGAGATCCTGAGATCCTCGGGATCCCTTGTATCTTCAACTCACAGATTATTCGGAAACGATAAGAGTTCCTTTAACCGGTCAGCAGTGCTGGAATTTCGAGGTTTTTATGATCAGGCATTCATAATATAAGATCCCAAGATCCCAAGATCTTAAGATCCTCAGGATCCCGAGGATCTCCAACTCACTAGGGTATTTTTTCCGGTCTTGCCGACACCAGTGAGGCAATGGCGAGAAGAGAAACGACGATGACGACCTTCATCGTTGAGACGAAGACTCGAGAATGAGGGGGAGAAGGGGAAAGAACTCTTTTATACCCAAGGATATTCCTTTGTTCCCAGCAAATGACTACGTGATTGAGTAAAGTTACATGCAGATTGCGAATTGGAACGTGCAAATAAGTGTTGACCACTCGAAATAGCCTTTGTTCGGGAACAAAGACAGATAAACAACGAAAGAGAGAACTGTTCCAAAACTAAGTCGCTCTTTTTATTTTTTATTGTTCTTTTTATTTTCGACTTTTAGAGTGGCGACGTATCTATGTAGTGTTAGAGAAAGAGGAAATCATCGAGAGAGAGAGAGAGAGAGAGAGAGAGAGAGAGAGAGAGTGAGCGAGCGAAACGAGAGGATCAGACGACGAGAGACGTTCTTGGCATGATGCCAACTGGATGATCACCTCCTTTAGTTCCTTGACCCGTTGTTGTTTCATGACCGAAAAAGTTTGAGTTGAACTGGAGAGCACTTTTTTCTAGTGCTGGACAAGCGCGCTCAAAACTTTCTTACTAATCCTATACATTTTCTTGAATAAGTACATGATTTACATACTGCCAAAATTCAGTATTTCATGTCTCTTTTCAACTGTGTAGTGATGTGTAGTACACAAAAAGTGTATTTCGAACACAATTTATGGAATTCATACACCGAAGGCGTTGATGTCCTCGTCGTCAGCCATCTGTAACGCAGGAAATTAGTAGCCGATACATTTCCCTACCAATTCATACCGTAACCAAACTACCGTATACCGTTTTATCGATCGTCACTTTCCCGCCTGCCAGAGAGCTCTCGATCGTATCGAGGAAACCGGCAGCGGCGTTCTGAAAGGAATGTTCGTGGTACGGTAACGACGCAATTTGGCACGCTACCAAATTTCGGAGGAGAGGGGACTCACTGTAATAGCCTCTTTCAGCACAGGCATGTTCTTCAACATGGTCTTCATAACGGCTCGATAGTTCATACCGTACTTCTCGTTTATCTAGAATACGATATATGGTTAGTGCAGCATAAGACTCAAATCGACGGTTATGGAAGGATTGTCAGCATGTTGCGATCGAAAGTTCAATCGACAACTGAAACTGATACGGTGGATGAAACGCACAAACTGCTCGAAATTCGTCTTGCACTTGAATAGCGATAGGTATTCCAAGGCCGAGAGCGAATTTTTGTCGGTAGCATACTGGAAAATCGATAGTCATCAAGATACAGTAATCCTGGAGTGGTACAGGGAATTGCCCTGACTACTCACAGTTAGTCCGAGCTCGAAACAGCTATCGAAACGCTCCTGGAAGTTCTTGCGGTCCCTGGAATTTCGAGGATTTTAAGATCACACATTCAAATTTTAAGATTCTGAGGATCCCCAGGATATCTAGCTCACAGGGGTTTGGCCAATGCGAATGCGATAATTGCGAGAAGAGAAACGACGATGACGACCTTCATCGTTGAGATGGAGACTCGAAAATGAGGGGGAGAAGGGGGAAGAACTCTTTTATACCCAGGCCCTGCTCTTTATGCTCAAATTTCGAATTGTGAGCTTTTTTGGCTACCAACCTTTCCATCTGCCGTCGTTCCATGGTAGCATGGTAACGAGCTCGAGATATACTTTATTGCACTCTTTCTAGCGGACGGCTAGAGACAAAGCGTCTGCCAACAATCACCAGCTTGCAAAGATCCCACAACGACTCACTTGGCACGCTGCCAACTCTCCGCGTCTTTTTTTCTATCGTTTAAAAATACAACTTTAATATTTTAGTTTCGAAAATGGTGGCGTTTCGTCGTTTCTTCGGTCGAAAGCGTGGTTCTCGTCAATTTGTCGCGCGACCAAAGATCAAGATGCAAAGATCAAAGACCAAAGTGGAGGAAACGGGCACGTCCGGCTCCACTGCAGAAGATATTTGGACTGCGGCAGGAATAGCTGCTGTAATTTTTTATACCTTGTTTAATATATTTCAGGCAAAGTTTCACAGGCCGGATAATCGAATAGAAACCGAATCTCCCTCCCTAACTATTGGTTCTTTGTTGCTAGCATCATGTCGCTTCAATATATCTTTTTTTTGACATTACGCGAAGATTAGCATCTTTGCAGGGTTATCCGATGCCTGGAAAGGCCTATGGAGAGATGAGTGAGGAGGAGAAGAAGGAATTCTACAATTACGGTATCCGCGAAGAGGACGGCGTCGAGGTCTACAAACAGGTGAGTCTGTGTTTCTGGCGTTGATTAATGTGCCGGTTCTGTTTTTTTTCTGATTGAATCATTTCGTACTCTTGCATGCACTTTGCCCCCTACTCATCCCCCAGCAAGATTTTCTTATATTCATTATGTTTTATTTATTGCCATCGAATAGCGAGTGATTCCTACAAATTAATTCCAATATATATTTAGTTTGATCGAATCGATGAATTCGAAAGTTTCGACAGTATCGATCCCATTGATAATCCGGCTGCTTTTCTCAATGGAAAGTTCCTCGTCAAATGGAGTGACAGAGAAGAATTATGCTGGGAGAAAAGTGCCGGATTCTGGGTTAGTTTTTTTTACTAAAATATTTCCGTTTCCAAAACTCTATTTGACAACATCTCACTTTCACCGCATTAAAAACAGATCAGAGGAGCTCCCTGGAGATGGAAGAAATCTGAGGATTAACATACATAACAATTCGATTTCAGCACCGTGGAATGGGTAAGTGCTGGGAGTTTCTTGAGGAGCTCATTCGGAGAAAGATCGAGAAGGAAAGAGAAGAGCTCGAAAAAAAGATTTCTGAAGAAAAAGAAGAACGAGAAAAAATGATTGCTGATGAAAGAGAAGAACGAGAAAGGGAGGAACAAATGAGGGATATGAAATCTCGATTTCCAGATATATATTCTTATATATATGGACGTCGCATATCACGCGTCTTCTGATAGACCGCAGGTGGCGTTTTACAAAAAAATCAAAATGCTTCTATCCGTGCTAATTTTTATGTGCAGACTCATCACAAACAACTATTTCGAAAAATACTTGGTATGAGGCAAGAAACTCATTATGTCCAGAAATACGCGTCCTGAGCGGTCGGATTTTCAAAAATTGATATCTCCGTTTAAAATGGAGTAATCGAGTATTTAAAAAAAGAAAAATAATCGTCTCCATGAGGCGAATAAAACTCAAAAATTGAAAATGTGTTTTTGAATCTCAAAAATCGTCCGTACTGAAAAATAAATGCACTTGTTATCAACATTTACTTAGTAGAATTAGATTCCCCACACGATTCTACACCATATACTTAATTTTAAGCGAATTCGAGCTTTACCCCGGTTTTATTTTATTTTTTGAATGAACGAAATCTGAATTTTCCTATTCATCAAATTTGTCCGCCACGAAGCCAGTTGCTCTTTCGTAGTTCAATTCAATTCTATAAAGTAGTATTGCAGTAGTAAACTATTTATAGTTACTTGGGAGAGGCTTTGAAGAGACATTTTCTTTATAAAGACATTATTTCAGTAAACCTGTCGGTCTGTCTATCTGTGCGTCTGTGCGTCCGCGTTTTCACTCAAATAATTCGCGAACAGCGAGACATAGCAACTAAATTCCTTCGCCATCACATGTATCTCTAGTTTGAATTTTTTGTGACGACTAAGTGCCTTTCACCTACGTTCTGTCAGAAGACGTGTGATATAAACATCTGCAGGAAACTAAGTTCTCGTTTTCCTCGGTTGTATTTTTTCCAAGAAAAAATTTCGCTCTATTAATCAGCGTATTTTTCTAAACTGATTCTCTGAAATAAATGATCGACTGATTTCATTTCCTCCTTGTGACGTGTTTCTCATACTTTTAATCATTGCAACGTTGCGTGGGAATATTATTTAGTTTGCATTAGCCATTAAGAGTTTTTTTTGCATTGCTTTGAATTGCTCGATGAAATTCTTCCAACTACTTGTCGTTCTCTCAATGCTGACGTCCACTGTCTTCGCCCTGTAATTTTCACTTGTTTTAAACATTTAGTTTGTATTCCTCTTCATAACAGCTCAGTGATGGAGGATGTGCTATTACAATAAAATTCAGCGAAAAAAATACTCAGGATAAACTAATATTTCAATAATATTTCAGAGATCTGTTTCGCATGTGTTCGGATATAAACCAGCTTGTGGTCAGTGTATATTTTAGTGAGCGTTTATTGACTTTTTTATTTCCCAGGAAGAGAACGGTGCTGAGAACCTGACAAAAGAGCAGAGGGAGACATTCTTCGAATGTAGGAGAAGGGTAAAAATTTTGCGAAAAATATATAGATATAAAAGTTCAATAGTATTTTAAAAATGAGCGAAAAAAAGTGTTGCATTGCAGAGCAAGATGCATCGCAAGAGGGCTGCGTGAGAATTGTTCCGGCAATTAGAATATTTATAATTGATAATTGAATTTTAATATTCAGGAACGATAAATATTTTTTTCTGATGTTAATTCGCATTGGATGCATGTTGCAAAGACCGTGAGTCAAACTGGGTTTAGAACTGGGTTTCAAATACGAGGCTTATGGAAACGTCGAATTATGCCTATCCTTGATAGAGCCAAAAATTAGCAAAGCAAAATACTAGATCAATAACATTTTTTCGAAGAAAATTGGAAACGACACCTCATTCGCAGAATCATAAAGTTTTTTTTCTCACGCTCATTCATTGCATACAATTTTTGCAGTCATCCCATCGGCGAGTGTCTGTCAAAAAAACGCTTCTTATCTGCTATCGTAATGACTTTGCGACCCAAAGCGGATCCCGAGACAGAGTGAGTGTAGTGTACACTCGTCATGAATGGTCGCCAACTTCTCTTTCTCGTGCTCCTTCTATCCGTCAAATCCGCAGGATCCTATAAGATCCTAGTATACAATTCCAAGTTTGCCCACGCCCACAGCGCCTTTCTCGGACGAATCGCTGATATTCTAGTGGAGACGGGACATAATGTGGTGGGTTAATACTAGCCAATCAGAATCATCTTTCGCTGATCAATATATTTGTGCTATGAATATTCGAGAAATTTTTAGAAAATTCATTTAGACTTCGCTGATCCCCATAATCGACCACACTTTACACGATGGAACTGAGAAATCGCACAAGATTTACGTCCATGCCGATCCGTATATTCATGCTGTGTACGTCATTTTGCAATTACGTGATTTTTATAATAGATGCCAGTGTATGATTGATCATTTTAGCCACGAAAATCCTCCGAAAGTCGACCATTTCGGCGTAGACATGCTCGATCCCAGAACTGCGTTCGGAGTAAGCGCTTCTGACCATAAATTACTGTTCTTAAGAAAAAATTCGTTCACATTGTATAAGGGAATAATTTTCAATCAAAACATCTACCGCAGTTATTCAATTAATTAATTTTGAATTTTTCCTGCATAAATTGAATTAAGGTTGGAGGCTGGTTCTCTTTTCTCTTTGGACGCACCTGTACACGAGTGCTGGAAGAACCGGGATTGATCGATCGATTACGAGCGGAGAAATACGACCTGTACATCACTGAGAATTTCAACTACTGCGGGATTGGTATGACTTCAGATAACTTTTTATTCTTTTTGGTTTTTTTTCTAACCCTGTGCACGGCGTGGGGTGGAGCTGTCGGTGAGGGAGGGGCGCTCCGACGGCCTGATATTTTACAACAATGTTATCGAAATTGTTACAGGACTGGCCCATGCCATAGCGCCAAAGGCTGTTATCAGCTCGTCAGCTAGCGTATTATTCGGATGGCTTTTTGACGATTTCGGAGTGGAACAAGCACGTAGTTATCGACCGAATGAGTGGCATTTTTGTAATATTCTTTCTTATGTAAATAAAATTGCTAAATATCACTTGGCGTGATTCTCAGTGAAAATTATATGTACCTCTAGCGCTTTTACGACCGTCACCGAGTGTGTCTACCTCTCTATGACGGCGTTTATCAGCAATAAATGCGTCTAATAAAATGTTTTTTTGCCGATTGGTGGTCTTGTAGTCTGCGTTGATCGTCAACGGATGTGAATACTGATAAGAAGGAAAGAGAGACGTTCAGAGAGAATTTGAAAAGAGTGATCCCAAATTCCTAAAAAAAACAGCGACATGTATTAAAGATTTAACCATACTTTAGTTGAAGTACGCTTGAAATAGCTATAGAAAAAAATTAACCTAATTCAATTACACATTTCGAATCTTTGCAGACTTTTCCATTCAATCTCTAAATGTTCACTCAATGATCGATCGATTCTGGAATCTCTACGCGGAAATTCTTACGAGAATCACTGGATACTACCCGCAAGTTGCGGTTGACGCTATTTTAAAGGAGAAATTCGGACCCGATTATCCGACGATATCGGTATGCTGTAAACATTAAAAATGATTCCAAACCTACAGAAAGAGATGAAAGAGTGTGCAAGTTAGTCGCGATATTCATGCTCTCTCACACAAACCCCCTTTACGGGTAGACCGTCTTCAACAGCATCCGATTGAAAACAGTCTGTGTGGGTTCATCTATAATGATTGTTATTTGTAGCAACAATCAGCAAACGTCGCTTACGTGCTGACGAGCAGTGAGCCCCTGATTGAAACTGCGGCGCCAACTTCCCACAGAGTAATCGATATTGGAGGCATCGCTGCCAGTGAACCACAACCACTCGATGAGGTTATAAGTCTGTGAAAAGAAAAAAAGGAGGTAGAAATAAGGAGAAGGTAAAAACGAGCTCTTTAACCCCCCCCATGAAACTGTTTATCTCGAAAACTCTCTCCAGCAATAGTTGGATAAGAGAGTACGTAAAATTAAAAGATGCAGAATTATTCACTCTTGAGGCGAGTCGTGACTGTCACAGATACGACTGATTAATGATCTCCGTTGAAAACGAACCCAACTATCGTACGCCAATAACACTCTGTACAAAGGTGTGGCACTGTGTGGCACAGTGTGGCACTTTTTGGCACTTTTTAGCACTTTCTGATTTTCGCCTCGAAAGAAGCGAATTTTGTGGCATATCTTGTTATAAACAGTTTCCTATCTAACTTTCCTCTAACACAGAACTAAAAATTAAAATTAAAGAATTAAAATAATTAATTTAGAATGGTTCAACTGCCAAGGTCGAAAAATAAAATTAGTTGTCAATCGCACCTGCTTCAAGCGCTGATTACGGTGTTTGACGCGATTGAGCGTGATTGACAACTGATTTTATTTTTCAAGCTGGGCAGTTGAACCATTCTAAATTAATTATTTTTATTCATTAATTTTAATTTTTTGTGCTATGTTAGAGGAAAGTTAGATAGGAAACGGTTTAAAACAAGATATGCCAGAAAATTCGCTTCTTTCGAGGTGAAAATCAGAAAGTGCTAAAAAGTGCCACACTGTGCCACACAGTGCCACACCTTTGTACAGAGTGTTATTGGCGTACGATAAAATGATTTTAGTACTGGCAAGAAGTGTTGGGCCGACGATCAAAGGCTGTTCTATTCTCTTTTGGTTCTATTGTGAAGAGCAGTTGGCTGCCGGCCGACATCAAGATGAGCATTGTCGAAGTAAGATTGGAATTTAATTAATACGGGTTCCCCATAACAACGGGGAAGCATGGCACAACAATTTATTAATATTTCGATGTATTTTCTAGTGTTATTTTAATCAGTTATTCGTGATTCGATCTAGCAAAACAAATATTAATGGAGAAATATTTAGAAATATATAAATTATTTTTAGACGATCGTACAGCTCCCAAACGTTACTTTCATTTGGAAATACGAAGAGCCCGAGGATGAATTCAGTAGAGAATACGCATCCAAAGTCGAAAATCTCGTGCTCACCAAGTGGATGTCACAAACGGATATTCTCGGTATGTTTCAACACAATTATATTGAAAAGGCGAGCCCTGAAGAAAGTAGTAGGTGACAGAAAGATTGCTACAAATATGTAAATGTTTCAAAAAATTGTAAATGTTTCATTGACATAACATGTAAATAGACAATAGCTTGGAAATAGTTATGTAAGTATATTCGTGTTTAAAAATCGTTCAGGTCACGCAAATGTCTCCCTCTTCATCTCTCACGGTGGTCTGGTCTCAGTGCAAGAGGCGGCCGCACGAGGTGTACCAGGTAAGATTCTGCAACGTAGCAATCGGTAGAACCTACGAGATGTTTCTGTAGACACAGTATCTTCGATTATTCAACAGAACAAATGGAGCGAACACGTTCACAGTAGTGTACTTTATTAACTTTGACTCAGTTGTGGTGGTTGGGTGTCCTATGTGTTTGCAGCTACACCCATTCAGGAATTTTTGTGCCGATCTGCGGCGATAACGCGCGCAATGCGGGCATGATGCAGTCCAACGAACTCGGTCGAGTATACGATAAGAAGCATCTGAATAACGCTGAGATGATGACTGCGACGATTAGAGAAGTGCTCGAAGATCCAAAGTGAGCTGGAACTTATGAATAAAAACAGTCATATGAGTAAACTCCATTCAATGCCGATCAGGCTCTAAGAACATTTCTGAGACAGTCACAAATCATATCAAAATCATCCTCGCCCACTACTTAGAATAGGGTAACGCCAGACCTCTATTTCAATACTCAGTTTCAGATACGCTACCAATGCAAAACGCATTTCGAAAATGCTGGCGCGGAAACCGTTCGCTGCAAGAGAGTTGCTGATAAAACATGTCGAGTTTGCAGCTCAATTTGGTAAGATGATCAAAACCAAAGATTTGAAAATTAATTTATAGTTTATTATTTGTTAAACACGATATGTGTGCGGTAATGGACGGTAAAGGCAATAGAGTTACTCTGGGAAACTGATTCTTTCTTATTTAGAGAATAGCGGATCTGGGAAAGGAACTGTTCTTTGAGGTGCTTCTGCGGCGCTTCGACCTCGATCCATTGACATGAATCTCATCGAGTACCACAATCTGGACATTCTAATAATTTGTGTTGTCACTCTCATCCTCATCTTCCACATAATCACGCGTGTTATCACTTCGTTCTGTCGCAAGATATTCGTCGGAAAAGCAAAGATGGATTAGCAAAACACTTGTTGTGGCATTTCTTGCGCATAAAATAAATTTTTAAAACACGAATCACTTCGTCTATCAGTCCTGTAAATTTCCCTAACTTTCAGTTGGGGTACTATAACACATAATGCCACTCTATTTAGGTTTTCCTACCCTTCTATTATTTCGTTATCCAGAAAAGAGTATTAGAAAAGGGTATGAATTGATATCAACAAAGATTACCTTGTCAAAAAAAATTTTTTCCCTTTAGACCAGTGCATGTGGCTTCAAAACCGTAACACAAAGTAAATGAGACAACAGGTGACACGATTTTATCCATACCAATGAGTCGAATAAAATTGGTAAATTCACTGCATGGGCTCTTTCTTCTCCTCTAGTTCAGCTGCGTTTGAGTTGAAGATGTATGAGGGAAGTTTCTCCTCGTAGTTTCTAGAAGACTGCACTGAATAACCGTGAAAATATGGTTCTAAAAAGAAAATGTGGATAATTTTGGGTAATCAAGAATTGTTTTTCGCTCGTAGAGAGGCGATTTAGGTCTTTTGAAATTCTAGTTGTCCACAAAACGATTACGGAACACGGGCATACTGCTTTGCCTCATTTTAACGTTAGATAATGTGAGGTAAACTACTATGAAGTCACAACGATATTGACTCACACATTGTCGAAGAATACCGAGGTGTACGCAGGAGGGAGAGGAGTCTGAGGAATATGCTCGACAGTGAGATCGGTAGACCATGGCTCTTCTTCCTATATTGATTAATTTTCTCATTTTAATATTTTTGTATTTTGTATTTCATTTAGGTGTAATTCCCCCTAGCGATATTTCCGTTTCGGTGAAACGGACCCTCGCCTACCAGCGGAAGTGTCTCTTGTCACGGGCGGGAGAGATAAAAGTCTCGTTTCACGGAAAACGGACCGTTTTCGAATAATTTGGAATATACACTCTACTTTTTCAGATAAATATAATAACATTTTAATAAAAAATAGTACGAAATCCGAACAGGCAACCCTCTCCCCGCTCACGAAATCCGAACAGGCAACCCTCTCCCCGCTCAGCTCCCCCACCTTTCTGTTTGCAGGAACCGATGGTGGTTTGTTTGTTGAGATAGTCTGAGCTCCACTCTGCTCTTCATCGTACTTTGCGCTCTGAAATGGCGTGATGTTTTATTGAGTTTCATCATCCTCTGCTGTTTGTAAAGTAAAAAAATACGTTTGAAATATGCAAACGTGCATCTCAACTACGAAAGTTTTCATAATGCTCACCCAGCGACGAAACCAGACGACACAGAAGACACAGGCAAACACTGAAAGCAGAGTGAAAAAGCCGAATAAGCAGATTAGGACGATGAACCGTCTGTCCAGACCTTCGTCGCTAACACAGCACGGTACCTGAACAGAACTTCATATTTGAAGGACATTTTCAAATTCGAACAACTATTTTATGCAGCGGAATGTTCTAAATCATGAGAAAGTACACCAAAAATAGTTCTAAACGAGTTTTCTAAAATACCCCCCGTGCCTGCAGATCCACCCAACCAAGGGGGTTAAGAAATGTTGGTAGTGATTAGTAAATCACGATCCAAACATGCCTCGAAAGGGGTCCCCGATTCACGTGCACACAGCACGAGAATAGCCTCGCAACAGGCCGCTGATCATCTCAGGACAGGCTCTCGTTGCCCCTCAGGCATAGGGGTGGTCGAGACCGCCTTGCGTGTAGAAGACCTAACACCTTTACCTTTACCTTTTACCTTTTACTATGTAATATTTGATTTGAAGAGTACCTCTTTATCGTTTCCGTCAATTTTGAGTACTGGGAAACCTCCGTACTTCCATAGGAAAGAATCACAAAGTCTCTTCGTTTCCTCATCAGTCGGTGGATTGGCGGAGGAGATCACTCGATAGGTATTGTCATCAATCTTTTCGATGTTCGCGCGAAAATGTGTGTCCGGGAAGCTAATCTCATAGTTGTTGAAGCGACGGAGGAAGGTACCACCGGGTAAACCGCATCTCGACATTGATCACCTTCAATGGCTTCTGTTCACTGGCTTCAACGTTCATCAATGCACATCGATGTACTCTTCATTTCACATACTTTCTACAGGTAGACGAGAGAGTGTGTGGAATGATTAGCACTCCAATCTGCATTGATGAACGCTGTAGGAGGCATAATGAAACAATCTCTCAATTACGAAAAAACAACAGTAATGCACGGGAAAATAGAAGAATCGATGGCGAAATGGGCGAAAGTAATAAGGAAGGTATACTGACACCGGGAGGTTTCGGGCGGAGAAATTGTTCCATTGTTTACCTTCTTCTGCGCGCGAGGGCTCGAAGGTATGAGAGGATATCAAGTTGCCCTCATTGAATATGTGCTTCCTCACCACTTCCCAATGTTGAAAGAGGACTTTACCAGAAATATGGAGCCGATTATTTCCCCAATCGAATTCAATTCACCTACCTACTGCAGATATCGATCCCATCTGATTTTTTTTCCAAACTCTCCATCGATTCTTCAATTTTTTGTCACGTTCTGTCGATTTTTAATAAGAGTTTGCGCACGCCCAGCCAATCCGAACTCCAGTAAGCTGATATCATTGAAGGTAATGGCCAAATGTGTTTCGGGCGGGAGTTCCTTCTTCCGTCCTTTCCACTTTGTACAGCGCGAGGTTTTCTTTCCGGGAGTTAATTTTGCGGCGCAACTCGAACGGATCGATGACAACACTTATCGAGTGATTTCATCTGATCGACCGACGGATGAGCAGACAAAGAGACTCTGTGATTCCCTCCTATTCGATTATGGCGGATACCCCGTACTCAAGATAGATGGTGACGATGATGAGGTTGTTTACTTTCCATTAAATAAATTCTACATTTGATCTGGGGTTCTGGCCCAGCATATTTTTGGGGTTCTTTCATGATTCGGAGCCAACTAATCAACGCACATAATGGCGCGAATAATAATCAAAAACAAAATTCGACACTGATATCTGGTAGAAGTTCGCTAAATTTTCACGTATCTTTTCCTTCTAACAGATTCGAATGCCAATCAAAATGAAGTTCCGTTCAGGTCGCGTGCTGCGTCGGGGGGTTGAATGGTTCGGCTATCGCCATCATCTGTCTTTTTGGAATGATAGGAATGATTGCAGCGACTCTCCTTCTTTTCTGCATTGTGAGCAACTTTTTTTTTAATAATTCGATCAATCGTCTTCTTTTCTAAAGCTGGCTTTAGTGTTCATCAATGAACTTTTTTTCTTGATTTCACACACTCACTCTACTGATCGGTAGACGATAGAATGCGGGAATTGAAGAGTACATCGATGTGCATTGATGAATACTGAAAGGGGCATTATATATTTAGAGGATGATAATTATTAGTAAGAAATCGCAGAAGTTTCAGTGCGAAAAGTGTACTGAGAAGAAGACTGCGGCCCAGACGAACTCGAAAAACAGTCCACCGGTGATTCCAGCTAGCAGAAAGGTGGGAAGGGGAATTAAGTATAACCGTTATAATAAAAAATAGAAAAATAAATATTCTAGGAAGAAGAGCCGTGGTCTACCGATCTCAATATAAAGCAGACTCATCAGACACCGCTCCCTCCCGCGTATTCATCCATTTTCTTGGAGAACATGTGGGTCTGGCGTTAATTGGCGCTCGACGTCATTCTGTTATCACTAGCAAGTTTCAATGCGAGTAATAATCAAAAAAATAATAAAAATCTATATAAATTTCAAACTTGATTCTGTGCAGTTTGCATGATTAGCTAAAGAAAAAGTGATAATAATTCAACAACAATCGCTTTTTTTCACTTGTTTTCTGATCTCTAGTCAGAACAGCCCGTTTCCCCATAACAGCCCGTTTCCCCAATCAGTCACTCTTCTAGAACCTTTGACGACAAGCCTCCCGCATACATTTTCAAGTCAACCTCGTTGCCAGCTGAATAACAAGAGAGAAATGAGTCCATGTCGTGATTTTACCAATATTCTCAGTTCAGTGGGCGAATAAAATCGTTTTGATCTCATTTAGTCGTACAAATTAGGCTATAAAAATGGAAGCTGCCGTTTGTACTAAATGTCTCACATTATCGCATTAGAGGCGGAGCGTTATGTGCGCCTTGAAAACGTGTGCAGTGTCATTACAAATGTAGATTTTTCATTCTGAACTTTCACTCTATCCTGATAGAAGTAACCCTGAATTTGATGTCGAGAAGGGGAGTTTGAAATTCTACTATTAGCGGGTGTGAGGAAATGAGAGAGCGGATCTCTCGTTGTCATGTGCTCTCTAGAAAACTAGTTATCGGTTTGGGGAATTATTCATCCAAAAGATGTTTGCTCTTCCACATAGGAAACATCGAGAAGCGGTGACGAAGTATTTAATATGCAATAAAGGCAACTCGATATTCTCTCGCTTGGTGCCCTCGAGTAAGGAAGAAGACAAACAAAGCAACAATTTCTCGCCTCGGAAGCCTCTCGACACTTTGCCTTCACTAATATTTCACAAATTTAACCATCAATTATTCCATTTTTTGCCACTCTTTTTTCGGATTTTGCTTCGTTGTGCATTCTTACGCGCCCAGCGTTGAATGGTGTCCGCGAATCCGAGAGAACCTAAATCCATGATGGTATTAAAGGTGGCCAATGTCGAGCTGCGGTTCGGCCGGAGATGCGGAGTTCCGCGGCATCAACATTGCAAGACAAAACTTCGAGCTTTTCTTCCCGGATATACATTTTAGCGCCAAAATCGAATGTATCGATGACAATACCTATCGAGTGATCTCCTCCAATCCACCGACAGATGAGGAAACGAAGAGACTCTGTGATTCTTTCCTCTGGAAGTACGGAGGATTTCCCGTACTCAAAATTGACGGCGATGACAATGAGGTTTACATTTTTGTTTTTTTACCATTAAATAAATTATACATTTGATTAGAGGTTTTGGGCAGGATCATTTAATTAAATAGTGGGATGAGAGAAGGGTTATTTAAAAAATATATAATGTGTCCTCCAAATAAGTTCCGTTCAGATACCGTGTTGCGTTGACGAAGGTCTGGACCGAAGGGCCATCATGTTAATCTATCTATTCGGTTCTTTTCTCGTGTTGTTTGCATCGTCTATCTTGGTCTGCTGTGTCGTGTGGGGCTTTCGTCGCTGGGTGAGAATTATAAAAATTAGTCCTTTCACTTAAAACAACTGAAGAGGTTGGTAATCCTGACTAGAAATCCTTTAGAATGAATTTCAGAGCGCGAAGCGTGCTCACAATCAGAAGAAGATTACTGCTCATACGAACACAACCAACAGTCCGCCCGTGGCTGCTGCTAGCAGAAAGGTAGGGTAGATTTAAATGTTAAATATGCCTACTTTAAAAATAAATTAATAAAATGTGAAAATTTAGGAAGAAGAGCCGTATTCTACGGATCTCAATATGGAGCAGATTCGTCAGACTCCTCTCCCTCCTCCGTACACATCTATCTTCTTGGAGAACATGTGAGCTACTATCACTGTTCATGATTAAACTTGGAAAGAAAGGCTGAGACGACAAATTTCATGACACTAGAGAGTCATTTTGCTTTTAGGCGTGCGTTGGTAGAACACATACATAGCGCTCGAAATTTCTAACATGCAACAGGCTATCTAATCTGAACACCCGAAAAAAAGGAGAAAATATTTTATGAAAAGTGGGAATTAAAAAATCAGTTACATCACCATCGCTTTGTGTTTTCACCCTATAAATCAGTGCACATTTTCTAGAAACTACGACGAGAAGCCTCCCATAAGCATTTTCTACTCAAACTTATCTGAAGAAAGAAAATTGTGAACGCAGCAGTGAATTTACCAATTTTTTCAACTGGTATGAATAAACTCGTCTTGATGTTATGTATGAATTTGAATGAAACTAGCAGTTTCTAAAAAAATCTCATTGAGCCACACTAAATAGGCGAGAAATGAAATGCATTGGGGTCTGTTGTCCGCTTAATACTGTGTTTCAAGGAAAACCTACGAGATTAGCTTCCCGGAACTCCATTTTCGAGCGAACATTGATTGGATCGATAAAAACACCTATCGAGTGATCTCCGCCGATTCACTGACCGATGAAGAAACGAAGGAAGTCTGTGCTACCCTCATCTGGAAGTACGGCGGATTCCCCATACTCAAGAAAGACGGCGATGATATAGAGGTTGTTTGACCTAGTCACCCATAAAATAATTTACTTCAATTTGCTCTAGTTTTTTGGCAAATATTCACTCGATTATGAACAACTTTCCAGCGCATGTAAAAAATTTGAATGTTACACGCTTTACCATTAAAAGATGAAGTTTAATTCAGGTTCCGTGCACGTTGGCGAGGGAATGGATGCACGGGGTATTTTCTTAATCTGTATATTCAGTCTACTCGGGTTGTTTGCACTGTCATGATTTGCCTCTATCATGATCTGCTATGTCGTGAGCAGCTTTCGGAGATGGGTAAGATATATGATAACTGGGACTATTATCTGTAAAAAATCATGCTCAAAATGACAATCGTCATTTTGAGGATGATTTTGTTGAATGTAAAATCCTCAATAATGCAGAGGGCAGAGCGCGCTGAAAAGAAGATTGCAGCTCAGACAAGCACGACCAACAATCTGCCGGAGGTTCCTGCTGGAAGGAAGGTCAGGGCAAGTAAACAATTATTTCAAAATCTATAATTTTAGTTGTTTAAGAAAAAAGTTAATGAAACAATTTAGGAAGAGGAGCCGTGGTCTACTGATCTCACTATCGAGCAGATTCATCAGACACCTCTCCCTCCCTCGTATACATCTATTTTCTTCGGCAACATGTGAGTCCGAGTAACTGTCAATTCATTGTCTAACGTTAATGTCAGATTATGTAGTATGCCGGTCCTCAATAATACTTTTCGTTTAAATTTTTAATTTGTAGTATCAGTTGTCAGAATTAGCTCGAGAAATTCCAAAATGTTGGGAAATTTTCAATAACAGAGTAGACTCTCTTTTTTTCCGATTCTCCATTTTAAATTTTCCCAATTAATCAGTTCATTCTTCCAGAAACTACGAGGAGAAACCTCCTGCTTACATCTTCTACTCAAACTCAGCTGAACAAGAGGGGAAGAAAGTGCCGAGGCCGTGATTTTACCAATTTTATTTTATTCATTGGTGTGCATAAAATTGTTCCATCGATTGTTTTCTCTGGCTCGAAATGGTCCACTTGAGCTCTGCAATTTAAATGAAATAGATTATTTCCCGTGGACTCTCTCACTCGATGAGCAGCTATCCGGGACGCTTAAACAATGTTCAGTTTTATAAAATCGCGGGGTACGAAACTATGGGCACACTTCATCTTTGCCAAGACTGATTTCTCACGCTGGCTTCTCATCGTATCATCTTCCGCATGGGAACTTTTGATGACAACCGACACAGGTAAAGGTGAGACGACAAGGACAAACAATTTCTCCACCCCCCCCCCTCCGAAAACTTCTTACTTTCCCACTTTTCCTCTCCGAGAAGACGCCATCGATTTTGCTGTTTTATTCGTATGTTGTTGAGATTCAAATATTTTTGATCCCATCATTTGGCTTGCTCTTTCTTCGCACGACACTGCAGCTTACAAGGGAATGACCGGACGACACAAATCCCTATCTCCATGAAAATTTTACAGTAGAATCAGCTCAAAATTCTATCCGGAAAACGGCTTTCAAAAACTGCCAAATGACATTTTCAAGTATTCTTAAAATTATTAAAATGAATATTAAAATTTCAAAATATTTTGCGAAATTATTTTTGACTCGGGATATTATTGCAAATGTTTTATATCAGATATCTTGAAAGGATAATGATTTTTGAATTTTTATTTTGACTATTTTAGACCTAAATATCGATTTTTCATGAGGGTCGGAAATTTCAAAATGTCATTTGGCAGTTTTTGAAACCAGTTTTCCGGATATAATTTTGCGGTGATTCTACTGTAAAATTTTCATGGATATCGGGATAGGTGTCTTCCGGTCATTCCCATGTTAGCGCTAGAATCGAGCGGATCGGTACTCAAATAAGTCTACAATTCAAGAAGTCTTGGCTACCGAGCGACGACTTTAAAGTCTATAAAATACCGCTCTTCTACCTCTGATCGAAGCGAGTCAACCTATAAAATCATTGCTCGGTAGCCGAGCAGTCTAAAATCGTCGGTTTATTTCCCTGTGAGAGTCCTCACGTATCTCGTAATATCTTTGGATGCCCCGAGACGAAGATAGTAAGCAAATCCGCGGCTCAATGATGGCTCAACGCGCCGGTTTCCCGGTGCTCAATGTGGGCACTGATGACGCTGACAATGAGGCTAGTATTTTATTATTTGGTTGATACTGAACATAGCATGTGCTCGAATTTACTTTAAAAGTGTTTCATTTTTTTAGGCATTTCGAGAAGCCTCCCCCCTACTTTGCCGATTCGAATTGAGCGAAACCTGAGGTGAAGAAAACCCGCAGTGATCGCATTTTGACTATTTGAGTATTACGCGAGAATGATAAAGTTTGACAGTTACTGTTTCTTATCTTTCTGTCTCTGCAACCGCTGTATTCACTCGATTTCAAGCACACAACACATAATCAGGCTACACGGCAGTACTTTATCGTCGTGGGGTCGGCTCTTTTCTGAACATGCACGAATTTCACCTCCTGCAGACGTATGGCGGGAGCTCTGCAATTGAAAAGGAATGAATAAAAACATCCCGTTAAAAACGCAGTCAAGAAAAAGATAACAAAAATTATGCATTTATTTTTTCCCTGAAATTATTGTGCACTATTCTCATCCTTTCTATTGCTAAATCTTCGTAGCCTCTGTATCCGGATAGATATATCGGGATGAAATAGTAATGCTGACCATATCAATCAGAAGAAGTTGCGTCTGTCAAAGCGATCGGATCAGTGACAGCCTCAATCTCCCTCTGAATTAAGCTGATCAGTAGTGTTGACAACTCGAAATAACCGTCCTTCAAGAACAAAGGAACATTAGCAAAGAAACATACAACTGTTCCGAAAGGGCGCTTTTTTTCTTTTCTGTTTGTTTCGACATTTCGAGGGTCAACACTAGTATTACCCACTGGTAGACGGGATACAGTGATTTCGAATGAGGGGGAACTTTAAAAAAAAGATCACTATATTTTTAAGCATGTTCTCTCCTGTATTCTCATTTCGGTTATTTGTGTAGTGAGCTGCTCAATTCTTCTCCCAATTTCTTCCATTCGACGTATGGCTTCGTCCCTCAGACGAATCAACTCCCGCATTCTCAAACGTTCTTCCATCTCTTCATCTTCATGGTCAAATGACGTACTCCATTGGCGAAGAGGCGGCATACTGCAGGCATGGGGATCAGCACCATTCCAGTTCAATTACGGTAGTACGAAAGGGAGAAGCAATGATAAGCTAACCTTAAATGAATCGCTTTTTGGTATGGAGTCGACCGCTCCGGACGAGTGGGAACTTAGAGAATGGAGCGTTCGCGAGCAATGAGAGGAGGGAAAAAAATTATCATTTCAGGAGTAACTGTTCTTTCCCTCTCTCCCCATATTTATGTGCAGTCTCCCCTCAATTCAGAATTTTCACGAATGAGGAGAGTTCGAGAAAAATGGAGCAGATCCATCGAAATGTGCGAGGTGCGTTTCTATTCTATCATACTTCAGATCGACTTCCTGCAGTAAAATATTCGCCGCAGTGCCAAGAAATTCAAAACTTGTGGTATTTGTACCAAGATAAGGTTGAGAACAAGAGCGACCTCCGGACAGGATTATATCATTCCTAGGTGAAACAGAGAAGCGACGTGTAATAAGTTCGAAACTTAGGAAAGACATTTTAATTAGTATCCCGCTGCTTATAGATTACGCATACAACGGTTCTTAATGATATCTATTAATCAACGCAATAAATACAGTGAGATAATTTGCCCACAAGTTGAACACTCGAAATAATGCTATACGTTTTCAAACAATTGAGAGACAGAGAAGAGTAGCAGAACCAGAAGCGATTGGGCGATCTAAATAATAATCTTTGTTTTCAATATTAAAAATGATTTGAAGCCTCACCATAGCGGATTTGTGGGTTCAACTTCTCCCAGCACACTTGGCTGGTTCTCGAATAGCGAACTTCATTGTGAGCTGAAGCAATATATTTTGAAAAATGTACAACTTAACATCGATATCATATTTTCTATTTTTTTAAACAGTACATGAAACTTAAATCAACGTTGCCCGGTTCAACACATTCCACTCTCCTACTGTACATCACATTTACATCATCAAACATCATCTAATAAGATCATTGTCATGTTCGGTCCGAGTAATTCAAACTCATTGGAAAATTGAGCTATTCTTTTTTTAATTGAGTGTTTATATACTGGCCTCGACAAGTCCGTCAAGTGTGCAATCTTTATCGCATCGATTGGACTCCTCGAATTTTGCACCCTGACCGTTCTTGAGCAATATCTATAAAGACTTCATTATCTTTCATTGTGTCTGAAAATCTGCCATCTAAAACTCCATTTGTTAAGTTGCATTTCTTTTTTTAACATAACTCGAGAACAGGCAACTTAAAAATTAGTTTTCGCATCAATAAACTCACATTGACGTAGGGTCCAGTAGTGCCGGTTCTTAGTTCGAAAATAATCGATGAAGAAAAAGCTGGAGTTTTCTCCTGAAAACGATCGATTTTTCGATTGGTTTTCAAAATTTTAATTCAAAAACAGAACCTGGAAAAGATACAAGGAGTCGAAGATGTATGACATGGCGAGGACGTTGGCGTCGTGCTGAAAAATGTGCTGTTTTACAACTAGATTGTTTACGGATGCGGTGTAAACACTTGTAGTCAGAAATGACACCAACCGTGTAATACACACGGAACTTTGGCTCGGCGCAGTCAGTGGAAGAGCAATTGAGCATCTGAATAATACGTTTCCATAAATCGTTTCGACAACGTTCACTAATGTGCTCCACGTGACTTGAATATAATACTCAATAACTTTTTGTTTCAAAAATGCCTAGGAACAACAGGAACAAAAATAGAAATAATATGAACAAAATTAGGAGCAGTTATTGAGTATGATCACAGAATCATTCGAAAACATAAACAAGCCCCACAACGCATTATAGGAAACGAAAAGATTTTGCTGGGAATTATGTCAACTTATTATTTTGTATTCTCACATTCTTCATGTTATCCAATAGAGTCGCAGTCAACATTCCAGCAGTTCGCTGAAGTCTTTGAAGGTTGTAACTGTTGCCCGATCCAGAGAGCAGTTCCATGTACTGCAAGCAATAAAATGTTTTCAATTGTTCAAAGATTTTTTTTTAGAAATGTAGGGAGGGTTTTGATGTGGAACGCCTCTTACGACGCTTGAGCTTCACGTATGTAAAGTTTTATTTTTCTCTCTAGATTTCACTAATATCGTACGTGCTGAAAATATCGGAACGTTTACCGCAACGTGATCAAAAAATCCGATTTTTGCATCTTTGCGAGTACACATTATCATGACTCGTGTTTATGCTAATTCGATTAATCCGCATCGATTTGCCGGAATCTACCCGGACATGCCCGGTGAAATGTGTAAAATAAAGCGACAAATTCGATTCGAAAGAGAGGACAAAACAAGGAATTGCTGGCAATTCCCGGTTGTATACGGTAATGATGACAATTCGCAAAAAAATATGAGCCTACTCACGAGTCTTAGATAATTTTCCTCGCAACGTTGCAAAAATCGAATATTTTGATCACGTTCCGGTAACGTTCCGATATTTTCAGTACGTACGATATTTTCTTACCTTGAACAATAGTTTCTTCGCTCCATTATCAGCACAAGGAAGCCATTCTTGAGGAAGAGTAATCAGAGGATTGGCATGCTCGGCGACAATAGTATCAATCAGCTCGGAAGGAACAACCTCAATTTCCACATTAATTTTTATGAGAAAAAATCAATAGTTAATTACCAACCTTACACTCTTCGGGCATTTCCATCTTCAGAATGGCGGCGAACGCTTTTGCCTGAAATTTTTAAAAATTGTTTTTTTCGGTTACACTCGCATTCGACATTTACTTATTTTTGCACTATGACTTCGACAAGAAGAAAAGCGACAGTTTGGACGCACGCTCAAATAATACTCATCGATACATGTTTTATGTTCACTCTTAGCGAAGATCCGCAGCTCCTCTTTGGCCTCTGTGATTTATTTTTCTTCCATTTTGTATGTTTAGTTATTAATAATAACGCAATATGACAAGAAATACCGAACATTGCGCATATTTTGGGTCAAAGTAACTCAATTATTTATTTTATAGAATTTAACAAACGTAAGCATCCATGGGCGAGGTCAGTTTGTACTTGGCCACTACGTCGTCCCAGCCATCCAAGCAATTGAGGGGAGTTACGAGCAGCTGCAGAAATTATTTAATTTAGCTTATTGTTAGAAAATTGTAGACTAAAACCGGAAACAAGATATTTTGTCATGATAACAGCGGTTTAATTAAGACGGTACGGTAATTAGTAATATTTTATGCATTAAATTATTTATGTATCATAAATCACAAAGGTGTTTCAACATTTGCATAAATTCGAATAAATCTAAAAAGAAAGATATTTATTGTATAATACCGGATCGTCGGTGGTTTCCATTGTGAAGATGGGTGCGACTTTGCTGCGACCGCCGGCGGTCCTGCATAATATTTCGATAAAAAAGTTTTCATCAAAAATACGGACTAGCTTATCCCCGCGCATTTGAGTTTCAGCGCGTGCTCTAATTCGTCCTTTTCGGCTATCTATTTGATTTGACCTTCTTCGCTTTATTATTAGTGGTCAACATTAATTAATTGTTGTCCGGTGTATTAAAACTCACTTGCTGAAAAGGGCAGAGGTAAAACTGCCGGCACTCATGAGAACTCGCGGTACGGCCGACGAACGAATGGCGATCTAAATTAGGCTGACTGTAAACTAACGTATTCTCATACTATATGCAGTCTTCTCAAGGATGTTTTGTCGTTACTAACGATGGTGCACTATGACTTATTCTGATTGGAAGTTTCATCAAGTAATCATAGATCGACAAGAGATTTTGCGCAATGAAAAGAATAAGTCATCATAAAAAGAATTTCACAATTTCTGACTTTGCAGCAATATGCAATATTGACGAGCGAAAAATGACGACTACTTTGTGATTTATTGATCGCAAAGGGCATTTCAATCCAACATCTATTTCCACCTGCTTAGTGAGCATTCGATCATCGATTATCCCCGACTCGACATATCTCTTTCTAAAGTCCAATCCCTGCATATACGCGTTGTCGATTCCCGCCTGAAATATTTTTTATAATTATTTACGTTTCATTGCTTTATATATCGAAAAAAATCAAAGACGATTTTATAATTTCGGTTGAGTTTCAACGCAGTATCAACAGGACGAATATAGAAGAATTATCATTGGTGTCTATATCCCCTTCTTGGTTAAAAAAAAGAAAATAATTTTAAAAAAATCTCTGACATCGCTGAGTTCGCCAATGCCTCTGAAGAAGACTTCTTTTGAGATATTTGTGGCGTAACCGTACACTCCCGCCCTGTCCGCATGACGAATGACCTCAATGCACATAATTACAAAGCACTGCGAAATCTAAAAGATCTAAAATCTAAAAGCGAAATCCAAAATGGATCCGGAACTACAGAATCAAGCTTATACCCCTCCTGACACATTACTGTTTGGAATATTGCGAATTTCGTTAATTATTATAATTTAATTTGAATGAGTGTTTCACATATGAATTAGCTACAAAACTCACGACTTGCACCAGAAGCACGGGGTCAGTTACAGAACGAACAATAGCATGTATCGATCCAACTAGTAGGGAGAGTAGTAATAAAGGGAGCATTTCTCTGTAAATGGAGCGTAGGATGATCGGAGCGAATTCATACTCTACAAGGGATAACATGATGACAAACGGGGTTCACATTACAACCTTTCATCACCACACTCAGGTGGTTGAATGATATTGAATTTGGTTTCAATATCGATTGGTCGAAGTGGTGTAGTGGTCTAAGGCGCCCTACCAATTTCATTCCGTTCCACACCGGGGTTCGATTCCCGGCTGTGCATACCGCCACCGCCTCACCAAGGCGCTCGAATGAGTAAAGATTGGTAGTGGTGTAACCACGAAGGTAACTAGATCCGAAGAAGAGATTGGGCCCTCCGGATTGAACTGGCCTATTATGCGCTGGCCTTAGCAGTGACTCCCTCAGGACTTGGAGCCTAGATAAGGGGATGCCTTTACCTTTTACCTTTTATCGATTGATATTTCAAGTGTACAGCAAGTTTAATAACATATTCCGACCACTCTCAGACAACGGTCTATGCTCTGTAATGGCTCCATTTTTTAGAATACGTTGCGGTAGGACGACAATAAAGTGTGACATCTCTCGAAACTGTGAATAAGCGTAAAACATAAACAAGACCGACGTCTAGGTGACCATCGTTACTAGATTGCATTGCGTTTAATTTCATTTAATTGTATCATTGTACCTCCATTTAATTTCATTTAATTGTATCATTGTACCGCGTTTCCCTGTGGCTCGCATAAATATATAGACTCGCGGGGACAAAAGAAACGTGTGGGAGAGAGACTTGAATGGCAATAAACGGCTGATTTGCATCGGCCTTGAAAGGATGTTTGCTTGAAAGGATACGGACACAAAATTGACCGATGGCTATCAGCTTTAGTGAGTTATCATGGCAAATTTGATTGAGCAAAGACAAAGTACATTCTTCTTGCGAAATAAGCTTCACCTAACTACGAAAGAGAATCAAGTAAGTTCGAAAATCAGCCATCGGAAGATGTTCGTTTATTTATTCGGTGTATAGAAACCAGGAGAAATTGAACTGGTAGAAGATCATCGTAATTGTCTAAGTGGAAAAGTCTATATTTCTTCAGAATGACTCATTACACCATCGTTTTAGCGCACAACAGCGTGAATACCTTGTGCAAATAGAAATCGCACTCGGGACTCCGCGAGTGACCCTGAAAAAAATGAATAACACAAATTCTCTCGGTGGTTCGTTGCTGTTTGCCAATGCTCAGAGGTGAAAAATCACACAGCTCGAAAATGTTTGAATTGTAAAACTCATTCAAATGAAAATTATTTGCGAAACGTTTAATCTATTTAAGCCATATTTGGCCGTCGACTAGTTGAACCGGATCCAGTATCAATAATTATAGTTCTACAGAACGGGGTTCGGGCGAGAGAGTGTGTCAGTGTGTGAGAGTCCCTCTTGATGTCACACGATCTCTCACCTCCATCCACTTTCTGCAGGGTAGAGCGCCGTTTGGTATGAAGTAAGAACTAATTGGGAGAGTGTACTCGACCAAAATTTTTGAGTTACATGGGGGCAAACGGTGAGCCCCCTCCCCCAAGATTGCATACTTCCTCGGTGAAACACAGAAACGAAGTGTAACTTGATTGGGAGCTTGAAACTGCACTCATGAAATACATTTTAATTAGTATCCCGCTGTTTATCATTCATGCCTACAAAGGTTCCTGAGGATATCAATTATGCGAATCAATGCTGTGAGGTTTGATGAGATAATCTGCCAGCAAGTTGAACACTCGAAATAAAGCTATCCGTTTTCAAAAAAAATTTGGAATTTAGAGATGGAGACTTGAGAGAAGACTGGTGATGAGAAGAACCAGAAGAGATTGGCCGATCTGAATAATGAACTTATAAACAAATGAGTTATTTAAATACAATATTTCGAAGAAAAAAGTTTCACCATTGAAGATTTGGTAGTGGGTTCAACTTCGTCCTCGCTCATGACGCATTTCGCCGGTTCACGAATTGCGAACTGCTTTGTGAGCTGAAACAAATTATATTTTTTACAAGCGAGACGAAAAGAAGAATCAGAAGATATATATTTCCCTGTTTTTAAGATGAGCTTGAAACTCAAACCCACGTGGACTTATTTAGCGCTTTCCGATTTCTCTAACATTTGTAGAGCATACAAAAATTTATAAATTCGGCAAGAGAGTCTTTTGATTAAAATTCCATAATACTCGGATGATTCATTTCAATCGATTGCTTTGATATTTACCTCAATAAGTCCGTCCAGTGTACAATCCTTCTGGCATCGATCGGACTCCTCGAATTTCCCAGCCTGACCGTTCTTGAGCAAGATCTAAAAAGAAAAATTATATCATTTTGTATCTGAAAAGTTTAGATGCATTTATTGTTTAACGTAACATCGAGAACTGCGAAAATTAGTTTTCGCAAAGATAACTCTCTCACATTCACATAGGGTCCAGTAGTGCCGTTGCGCAGTTCGAAAACGATAGAAGATGAAAAGGCCGGTGTTTTATCCTGAAAACAATTGATTGATAGTCTTATTTTCATCAAATGTCCAACCTTGAAAAGATACAAGGAGTCGAAGATGTAAGAGAGTCCAAGGACGTTGATGTCATGCTGAAAAAATACATATTTTTTTAAATTTTAAATTATTCACAAATTATATTATATTCTTGCAGAATTTCATGAAAAAATGCAACATACCGTGTAATACACGCGGAACTTGGGATGGGCGGTGTCAGTTGAGGAACTGTTGAGTATCTGGGTTTAGTAAGATTTCATAGAAATATAATTCGAATGCGTTATCTCATTACAATGGTTCATTGATGACAAACGAATTATATAATCTGGAACAATGCAGTTTCCATTGTTCCACTTTATATAAATGGGATTTAGTGTATCATTAAGGAACCGTACTAATTTCTGTAGTAAAAAACTCACATTCTCCATGTTATCAAGCAGCGTCGCAGTCAACAATCCAGCAGTTCTCTGCAGTCTTTGAAGGTTGTAATCGTCGCCCGATCCAGAGAGCAGCTCCATGTACTACAAAAAGGACTATAAATATATTTATTCAAAGCAGAGAAAGGTATTTGTACCGCATTCGCATTAGCACCGCGCATTAGAGTTTCAGTGCACGCTCAATTTCTCCAATTTTCCTATCACTTTCGATTTTTTTCGGAAAGATAGAGATATTTGAAATTGAAATTCAATTCCAGTGTATGATTTTATCTGCGTTTCCGCACCTTGAACATAAGTCTCTTCGCTCCATTCTCTGCACAAGGAACCCATTCTTGAGGAAGGGTAATCAGAGGGTTGGCATGCTCGGCGACTATAGTCTCCATCAACTCGGGAGGAACAACCTGAATTTAAATATAGAATATAATCTGTAATTTAAAATCAATAAAATTATCATAATTGATCCTACCATGCACTCCTCGGGCATCTCTTTCTTCAGAATGGCGATTAGTGCTTGAGCCTGAAATATTTTAAAATTTTAATTTCATTTTTTTGACACTCGCACTCGACAGTGACCAATTGATGCACTACGACAGCGACAGGATTAGTATCACACTAAAAGCTGGAATCGGTACATGTTTTCTAGTCGCTCCCAGCGAAGATCCGCCTTTCTTCTTTGCCTTCTGCGAATTTGCACCTTTGTATCCCATATTTTTGATTGTCCCGGTATCTTTTAAAAATTTCTTTACATCGAATTTCAACATGAAAAAGCGAAAGATGAACATAGTTTAGTTCAAAAATAATCAGTGATTTGGTGCGAGAAATTGGGACAAATCAAACCTGGGCGTCCTTGGGCGAAGTCAGATTGTACTTTTCCACCACGTCGTCCCATCCATCCAAACAACCGAGAGGAGGTACGAGAAGCTGAAAATTTATCTTTAATCTTTTAGATGAGGAAGGACTGAAACCGGAAACAGCGGATTCCGGGTGCGATAAATACCGTTCCGTTATGATCGTTATGACTATATTAATCAATATGCAAATTAACTACCGGATCCTGTTCTTTGTCCTTTGTGAAGATGGGCGCCACTTTGCTGCGACCGCCGGCGGTCCTGCACAATTTTACAATGAAACTGCGTTTGCCAAAAAATAGAGAAGTAAGTAGATTACCCCTGCGCATTTCAGTTTCAGTGCGCACTCAATACTGACCTTTCGGCTAGCAATTTGATTTCTTCTTTATACTATGTCAATAGTGTTAAAAAGATTAAACGATGAGCGGCATATATTAAAATGGCACTGACTTGCTGAAAAGTGCCGAGGTGAAGCTGCCGGCACTCATAAGAACTCGTGGAACGGCCGACGAACGAATGGCGATCTGAGAGACTCAGACTGTCAGCTACACAGAGAATGAATATACTAAGATGAGACACCGAGTTTATGATATACTCATTATTGAGTATATTCGCGCGTCGAGAGAGCGTGCGAAAACGAGAGAATATACTCAATATTGAGTATATCATATACTCGGTGTCTCATCTTAGTATAGAATATACTCAATAGTAAGTATATTCATTCTGGGTGTACATTGCTATCGAACGGGTTCCCTCGATATAGTCCGTATTCTTGCACTTACGGTCGACAGACTACTACGGCCCATTATGGCTCATCGGGATTGGGAGTAGCAATTCAATTTATCATATCTATCTCTCGAGAAAAAAATCAAGGAAGTTCGAGAGAAAAAAATATAGGTCCGACTCTCCCACATTTAATGCACTATCCTCATGTATAAGAGGTGGACAAATGAGGAGGAGGAGGGATATTAAGAACGGGAAGGAAAGGGGTCATGAATGAGCAGTTGAAGGAGTCGCTCTCGATTTACTCGCTGTCTTACTGACCCCTTTCTGGACGTTTCTGAGGGTACTGAATGGAACAGTTCTCACTTGATTCGTAAGCATCCGATCATCGAGGAATCCAGACTCGACGTATCGCTTTCTATAGTCCAATCCCTGCAGATACGCATTGTCGATTCCCGCCTGAAATGTTTCATATTTATTAGTTCACACATTTAGTTGAGTTTCAACACAATATCAAACGATCAAATTTAGCTGAACTATCATTGTCTTCTCCGCCGCACTGTGCGTAAAAATAAATAAAAAATAATAATCTAAAAAATATCTCTGACATCACTAAGTTCGCCGTTGCCTCTAAAGAATACTTCTTCCGATATATTCGTTGCGTAGCCATGCATTCCCGCCCTGTCCGCATGACGAATCACCTCAATTTCGTAATTACTGACGCCTTAATTTAACTTAAAGCCGACTTAATGTTACTGTTTTATAGGTTAGTCGTAAGGAAAATCACTCACCACTAGAGTTTGAAATTCGGGTGAATAATTGAATTTGATCTTTTCATTTCGCACACTCTCTCACCAACCGAGAGTGTGTGAAATGAAGAGAGCTAATTTAAAGAAGGCCTCCCACGAATATTTGGTCACATAGACTGTCAACGTAGTGATGTTGGGGGCGCTCACCCGAGCACGTTGCAACGCATCCGAAATTCTACCGTAACCTATAAATCGATATATTGGCGCTCAAATGGCCGCAAAGGTACCAAGAATCGACAGGCAACGCGTGCTAGGACGCGAAGATAGGAAAATGAACGGGGGGAAATGAAGCTGCCAACGATATAATAATGTTTCCCCCTATCGATAATATTGGTTTTCATAAAAAATATAATAATCTTCGCAAGGGAATGCTTATAAAATTGCCCCTAATGCTAGTGTGCGCGCTCCATATTTTTTTTCGATAAGCCAAATACAGTACACCTGAAAAATGCGACCAATAATGGAGCGCGCACACATGTATTAGGGGCAATTTTCTAAGCATTCCCTTGCGAAAATTATTATATTTTTTATGAAAACCGATATTATCCATAGGGGGAAACATTATTATATCGTTGGCAGCTTCATTTTCCCCCGTTCATTTTCCTATCTTCTGGTCCTAGCACGCGTTGCCTGTCGATTCTTGGTACCTTTGCGGCCATTTGAGCGCCAATATATCGATTTATAGGTTACGGTAGAATTTCGGATGCGTTGCAACGTGCTCGGGTGAGCGCCCCCAACAACACTACGTTGGCAGTCTATGTGACCAAATATTCGTGGGAGTCCTTCTTTAAGTATATACCCGAATTTCAAACTCTACTCACCACTTGTACAAGCAGTAGAGGATCGGTTGCAGATGGAACAATTGCATTTATCGATCCAACCAGCAGGGAGAGTAATAACGGGAGCATCTCTCTGTAAATGGAGAGAGGATTATCCGACGAACTCGAAAATGTGGGATAACATGGGGACAAACGGGGATCGCACGCATGGAACCTTTTTTGATCGACATGGTCGCAGAGAACTCTCTAACATGCGCTCTCTAGTGACCACTCTTATAATCAGGAGAGTTTGATCTCAAGTCTCTTTGAATCACATACTATTTCGCTATTTATCTAAGAGAGTTAGAGAGCTGTTAGAGAGTTCGCTGTCTGTGCGTGGGGAGGTGGAATGAAAAGTTCCGAATACATTCAGACAGTTGTCTTTGCTCTGGATTCGCGCCGTCGTTCACAATGAAACGTTGCGATGTCACACCAAAATTGTGACGTCTTGACGAAACTGTGAATAGGCGAAACACGGCAAACAAGACCAACTCACAAAAGAAACGTGTGGGAGAGCGGCTGGAAATGGGCAATAAACGGCTGATCTACGTCGGCCTTGACACGATGTTTGCGGAACTTTGGCACGGGTTTCGTGCGTATTCGAGGGTGAATAAGCGACGAGCATGTCTACGGTAGAGTTTTCACCTAGACTAGCACATTATGGCTGAAAAATCACTTCACAGATCTAAGAATGAGAAACATGCAAAATGAAGAGATCCGGATTTGGGAGTACAAAGTCAAAACAGCTCCTGCTAAAATTTGGAGAAAATCATGTTGATACGTGGTAGGCACAACAACTTAATACGTGCCAATTACGAGGCGGAAGTCCGACAAAACTCATCACGAAAGCAATATTATAGCAAGTGTGCGGCACGAAAGAGTCGGGATTCCCCCCCCCATTTGGCCAGTTCGAGAGCACTTCTGCACACCTTTTTATACAACCATGCTAAGAAAGTGTGCGGATACGTTTGGTATGATTCACTGCGGGTTCGTGTGCAAGTTACACAATATTGACCGACGGCTATCAGTGACTAATCAAGGCAAATTTGATTGAGTTTAGACAAAGTACGACGTCCTTGCGAAATAAGAGTTGGCTAACTACGAAAATGAGACAGACCACTCCGAAATTCAGCCGCCTGAATCATTGGGTAGATAATCGGAGGTCGAAACCCAGAGTCAACTGATATAAGATCATCGTAAATAAAAGGGGACTCAAAGTGTCTAGCACTTCAAAATGGTTTGTTCAAAATGGTTCAAATATAGCTCACAACAGCCTGATTATCTTGTGCAAATAGAAATCTCACGCGTGGCTCTGCTTGTGTCCCGGAAAAAAATGATCAACACAAATCCTCTCGGCGGTTCATCTCTGTTTGCCAATGTTCAGAGGTGACAATTCACACAGAGGGACAATGTTTATATCCAAACCAATAACACGAACATATTTTGTGAAAATGTATGTCTATTTAGACCACTTATAGACATCCACGTTAGGATCAACGCTAATTATCTGAATCGAGAATACACAATTCTAAACCATCAGAAACGGTCGGGCGAGAGAGTGTGCCAAAGTGAGTGAGTCCCTCTTGATTTAACACACTCTCTCACCTTCAACCCCTATTTATAAGGTTGAGTTGCGTGTGAAATGATATGGGAACTCGCCGGGACACGAGAGTGCGTCTAAATCACGGCTAAGGTCAGTTGAAAAAGTGAAGAACGGGGAAAAGAGAAAGTTGGAGAAAGATTTAATTTATATTTTATTTATTATAATTTTATTTTTTATGTTTTATTTTTGTACTAATTTGCTGAGTGTCGTGTAGATGCAAGTTCGGTTTTCGTATTACGACTCTCTCAGCGAGAGCGGCAATACGGTTGATAAAGGGGAGAGAACGAGAGAAAAAAGAGACGCCAGAGGGGTCCGTATTACCGAAACCGACGCCGAACGGGCAACCCTAGTGTCGTGGAAATAATACGTCTAGAGATTGCAGCGTGTGTATAAGTTTCATCGATAGTACGAAACATAGTGAGTACATGGGACTGCGATTTCTCCATGTCATATTTTTCTATAAAAAACGACAATTATATCATTCGGGAAGATAATTGATTAGCATCGCTTTTTTCCATGCGCTCCCTCATTAATCAATTGGTGAAAGAGTGCGTGAAAGGAAGAGGCCTCATCCAATTATTAATTAGAACAGATTTTTTTGCCTTTTTCTTCTTAATTTACAAAGAATTTGTAACAAACTATGTTTGGCATTCTTCTCATCTTGAATATGCGTTGAGTTTGGTAATAAGATACGAATACATTAGATAGAATTTAATTTCCAGACTGTTGTATGCCTACATAGGGCGCGCTACTTCCTGACTAGCGTCACATTATGTACACAGTATGCATCTATCGTTCAAATTTTTTTCCGAATCTACATTCCTCACTCCGTTGTGAGGAGATGCTAACAGAATGCTCGTTTTCATGCAAAATTCTGATCCTTCGCAACATCAAAATCTAGCGCTTTTGCTGAGTGACAAAATATCGGCGATGTTTTATTGGCTCGTTAAAGGCATCACCAGCGACCCTTGACATGTCATTTCGAAGATCGCGAGCTATACTTTGATGATCGACTTCGGAAGATAAGGAAAAGAGGCACGAACAATATTACACAGAGCACAAATTTTCTAGGAGAACATGATGTAGTTTCTTATAAATGCGCGGTGTTTCTGTGTGAGAAAGCGTTGAAGTAATTGGAGAAGCGCTTGGTAAGAAACGAAGGAAACTAGACCTCGGAGAATCGTTGTCCTAGCAAATTCGTGCTCAGCTTACGCAAATGACGGATTGAGAGGGAATTCGAAAGTCCGATTTCACATTGTCAAACGGAAACGTGCATGATAGAAATGAGTGCTCTTTCAGCCTGCGGACTAAAGGACTCTACCCTCAACCTCAGCCTCAAACAACTGTTGAACCAACGAAGAGGCCAGAGAGTCCACTCTCCTCAATCCGCCTGCTATCTCGTAGTCTCTGACTAGAGAGAGTGAGCATTCTTGAGAGAGTGCAGAGAGATGTTCCCGTTGCGTCATTAATACCCGTCACAGGTAGGGTCGACTATAAATCAGGCCCAGCCCAGGTTTTCTTTTCGACGTTAGATTTGAAAGGCACTTGGTGTAAGACACTTGGGAGGAGATTTATGGAGGAAAAAATGGCTAGTGAATGAATTAGCAAGCATACTTCTGAATTGAACAGTTTCAATAACGATTTTTCAACCTTGTCCAAGTTTAGGTTTTATTCAATGTAGTAACACTCGTCCCTCTCATTCGACTACGAATCGTTTAACGCGATCTATCAAAGCTTCCGAATCGGGGTCTAAAATAGTACTCGTAATCGGCTCAATGTTCCCTTCTGTAGTTCTCCTCTGATCAATTCTTTCTCCTATCTTTTTCTCCTTTTCGGAGTGTCTCTTCCGAATCACTCCGATCACAATTCTTCCACACATTCACACTACAATGCAGACACAGCGTGTTTTCAGGCACAGAATCGACATGACTTGGAACTGATATGGAAATTTCCCCGCGCTCATAATAATCCGTCATATAAAAGAGCACGCACTCCTCTATCGCGAGGTAGCACAAGTTCATTGTCATCGTCCCGCTCTCATCTCCAGAGAGGGGTCATGGTCGAGAGAGAGAGAGAGAGAGAGAGAGAGAGAGAGAGGAATAGTGAGAATGAATATCAAACTCTCTTATAATCTCGCTCCTGACAATTTTCTTGAATCACGTGCCGTTTCTATGAAATTTTGTATTGTGCTATCCCCTCAAACCTCAGCATACGGTATACTACATGTCTCTTCTCGGGCAAACAATTTCTCCCTAACAATAAGATATTGATATATTGTATACTATTGTCACAATCTACAAAGAATCAACCATGAATGGAAAATAAACATATAATAGCGCTCTGAAACTCAAAACAACCGCGTCTAAATTGAATATATTTTTTAATCGATTATAAACTCGTACCATGAGTTTTTTTGCCTACTATGAAAAGCTCTTGAAAAGCTTTGAAATTGCTTGAACATCAGCATGAAAAGGAGAATGATTCATTTTACTTCCCGATTTCCCTCCATTTCTCGCGATTCAAAGAGATCCCTCGTTGGGCTTTCCCTGTTGTACCTTGTTTACTTTATGACTCGCACCGAACAGTTTTTGTAACCTCCGCGAATATTTTCACTCTTCAGACGTCAGAAACACACATCATCACAAAATCTCCAGGAAGTGGTTATAAGTGAGAAACTTCCTCAAACTCTTCCACAATCCTGACCCCTTTCTGGAGGATTGATTACTAATCTGAAGCTCACAATGTTAGAGGGGAAAAACGCTATCATGTGCCTGTCACGCGATCTCACATTTTTGGTCTACAATTTCTGATTGTTTCCCCTCCGAGTTAATCCCCCTGTCTATTTTTGCTGTGCGTCTTACGTCAGCGAAAAGTGCCCGTTGCACTGTAACCAAGTAACGAAGTGAACACAAAAAATCTCCCGTCACTTGCTTTTTTCAAGTGTCCCCATGGGATGCTGGTTCGGTGTTGTACATGCCCTCTGGCAGTCTCTTTTTCTCCAAATCTCTTCACAGTATCGGCCGTACTACCGATCTCAAACGCGAAATTAAACGATTTCCGAACATTCATCCCTAGTGTTCCTGATGTTCTTTTCCTCCGATTCCCTACGCACTCTGCCCAAAGTTAACCATTTTGTTCACTCTTATCGATAAAATGGCGCCGGCCTGAACTGCGCTGATCAAAGTGTATTCATTGATAGTGAACTGTGAAAGTGCCGACCCGTGCATTGTGAACTTTCCGAAAGTTCACACCATTCCGCGTTTTTCGCCTACGCAGATAAGTAGCTTGTTGTCACCTATCGCGCGCCCTTCAAACTACGTGAGTCGAAAGTGATCCGATTATGGAGTGAAGAAAATGGAGCATCGAAGCGTTGCAAAGATGGCAGTTCATAGATGTCGGAGTTTGGCTCTGCGAATCTTGCTTGTTGCTAGACTGTAGCGCAAGCAACAAAAACAACATTTCCATCTCTCTGCTTCTCATTCTCTTTTCCTGGTAAATAAATTCGAAACTCTGACCCTTTCTTGTCCACGAGTCGCTTTTAATCCTCATTCATTGGTACAGGGAGTGATCAAATTGGACTTTGGAAGTCCTCACTCGAGAGCAAAGGGCGGGTTTCAGCTTATTTTTCTGTTAAATTTTTCCTGTAACCTCCTCAAATACGAGAAGTAACTCATCGATTATCAGTGTTCGTACCTATTGAACTTCAAAGCGAAGAGGCATCCATGCGTTTCTGAAATCTGCACTATGCAGTGTACTTGAAACATAACAAAATAACAAAAATTCAATTTTTGATATGTACTTCAACTTCAAAGTCTCGCCATGCCTTCCCATTTCCAATATCGTTCTCATGCATTCCCCCCCCCCTAACCGTTCCCTTCTCTTCTCCAGAATGGTTTCGTTCCCTCACAATTTCGGCTGATTCAGCTTCTCAAAGAGGGGCTGTCGTTTTTTGTCTCACAATTGTTTGCTCACGGGTTTTCTCCTCTCGATTTCGATTGCGCCCCTTGCAAAACGAGTGCGATTAGGGGTGCCTGGATTGAAGGGAGGTTGCAATTCTTGACATTTATAACTTTTACACCGAGGAGTCGAGTGCGAAATGCGAAGCCACTGTCTGTTCATTTCGCACACTCTCTGCACCGGTTGGTGGATAACTTAGTGTGAGAAATTATCGCACATTCCGTACTGACCGTTGCAATCGAGAGAAAAGCTCAAGGATTAAGGGTCCCCACCTCCTCTAGAGAATTTGCCAGCTTGTAGTTTTTATTATTTACCATTGTCCTCATCTCCATGGGCTGAGAACCAATCTGCGAACCCACTCAATCAGTTATCACTAATCCTGTCAGAATTCGTGTCAACAATCATCCTTGCAACCCCTCTCTCTCATTTCTCATCATCCGATCAGGAAGATGACGCAAGGGTACGATAAGAATATTAAATGAACTGTAAGGAATACAAGAATTCTGACAATCTTCTTTCTATCCTAGCATTCTTTGCCAGAAAAGGCGCTTGCTTGCAGTTAAAAAAGCCATATTGCTCCCTAAATCGACACAAGCCAATGTTTGTATTGACGCCAGCGAAACATTTCCCTTAATGCCCTGATATGGGCAAATAAAGAATAGCCATATTGATCAGAACGCACCGATATCTCCACTGATGCGTTCAGGAACCCCAATTGCGCAATAAAAATGGTGCCTGGACCGACACACTATTTGTTTTTTCTCCACCAACACCTTTACCCCCTTCTCAACATTCCGATCGTCCCTAGCAAATGGAGGCAGCCTCTTTGTTATTTTTAAGCCGCGGCTTTTGAACTTTCGCACGGGTAGCCTCAACAAACAAATAAACAAAAACAAACAGTTCAGAGCATTCCCGAACTCTTCCTCTAATTTCTCCTCCACCCTCAAACTGTGTTAATTTTGTGTGTGCATCTGACTCAGAACTAGGTGGAGTCTGACTCCGATCACTCAAAACGCCCCTCATCGTCTCTCTCTCTCCCTTTCTCTCTCTCTCTCTCTCTCTCTCTCTCTCTCTCTTTCTCTTCCTCGCTCCTCCCTATCACCACTTCGCATAGACAATATAAGAGCCCTTGTGCTGATCAGTCGAGCCTTGCCTTATCACTAACTATGCGGCGCTCCGCCAGCTCAGTGCACTAGTGAATCGGTTTCGGCGCGTGGTATCGATTGTTTATGTGCCAATATTGAGTGATTTCGTTCATTTATCGATTGATTTGCAGATAGTTCTGAAGCAAACCAGCTATGGGACTGACGGACCTCACCGGAGCCGGATGCTCGAAGGTTATTGAGCCACAGGGAAACACCGGAGCTTGTGAGTATTTTTTATTTACTTTGCTCACTTTCCATATTTTATATCTATATTCAACTGCTCATGTTATCTATATGTTACTGCATAAGTTATTTTCACGGATGCCGCCTCCTGGGGAGATACGCGTTTCACACATTCCTCAAGTATTGCAGCATTTGGGCAGCGAATATTGTTATGTATCCACTACCCAAAAAATAAAAAAATAAACCAAATTATCTAGTCACACTCTTTGTTAGTTTGTGCTCCAACTACCCGCAGTAAAAATTTCGAATGGCAACTGTCAGGCTGATTCGCCATTTCACCCTGATCACTTTTTCCTCAGCGATGAGAATACCCTTTGATAAGCGTTGTGTTAGGGGTTAGCGAGGGGAAAGGGAGCCTACAAACTTCAGTTCGGCGTCGCGCGCGCGCATCATTGATAACGGGCACCGCACAAAAGACTCGGCACGATATCGATCTGATAATAATTGGCGTTGTTGTTTGCTGATGAGGTGTCCAATACAAAATTGGCGCAGACCTTACGATGATGCATATTATGGTTTATATGATCACAACAAACCATACACACTACAGATAATGATGAGGATCGTCATGCGCATCATACTCTGACTCAAACTATTCCTAAAGCCCGGAAGTGAATAGGGCACAGTGTGCATAAGCCCCTTTTGTTTATGCGCACTCATATATCAGTCCCCACCACTTTTGGAGAGTTGAGTTGCCTATAGAAAAAAAGGGCGGAGGGAAAATCAGACATAACTTAAATTATCGATCACAAACTCATTTCAGACGCAGGCAAGAAGTCCGAGTTTATGAATGCCGAAGACATGGCGAAGATTGTTCAAAACGGAGATTTGCTCGAGTTCAAGTGAGTTATCGATGGAAAAAATCGGAAGAAAATGGAACAGCGAAACTGACAACATGGTATCTTGAAGTTATATCAGCTATTTCGCACCCAATCACAAATATAGAATATCGATTTTCATGAATTTTATTTCAGACGTTTCGTGCAACTCGGCAAGCTGAAGAAGCGCTTCTACACTGTGAGTTTCAGCTATCCACTTGCAATTACTCTGTACGGAAAAAAAGTATCGATCATTTTTCTCCGGGTGCAATTGAGTTTCACGAATTCCATAAAACTTAGAATAAGTGCATGCTGTGATTTTTCATTGAGCTCCACGTATACAAAATAAAGTATCACCGAATATTAAATTATCATAATTATATATTTTATTCTATTATTATTGCAGCACTGGGGCGTGTGCGTGGGGGAGCACGAGAACAAGCCAATGGTCGCTCACATGTTCATCATTGAAGAGGGAGGAGTACAAGAGACGATCACGTCCGCATTTATTGCAGTTACGGGCGATTTGGAGAGTGCAGAGGTACATACCTGAACAATGTAGCCTAATATTGTCCTGAATCATAAAGCTACATTATCCCGTAGATCCAAGTCAATGAACGATATCTGTGTATTAATCCCGGCACTGATCTGTATAGGTAAGTAATGACATAGTGAGCGATAGGAATGATTTCTGATTTTCACGGTGTGGAATTATCTCTTTTCCAGGTCCGATTGGATGCTTTGGACGACGTGTGCACTGATTTGTGCCGTATCAACAATCTCGACGATCGAAAGTACACCAAACTCGACACGCAGATGATCTTCAAACGGGCCATCGACATGGTGAGTTGAAGTTATATTTTCACTCTAAAGCAGTCCTAGTTTCCATTAGTACATTTCGTCGTTGCAGTGCTAGTTTATGTTTTCTTCAATGTGCATCGATGTATTCTTCATTTCATACTTTCTCGACCTTTCTCGACCGGTCGGCGCACGAGAGATTGTGTGAAATAAAGAGTAAATCAATGTAGATTTATGAACACTAAACGGTTATTAAGAAAGGACAAACGAAAATTCCGAAACTAAGCCAAAAATCGTTTCTGCATATTTTCGATTTTCCATTTCCATCATCTGAAGTGATTAACCCTCAATATTTGTTTTCGGCAAGAAACAAAGGAAATCGCCTTTGAAAATCAGTGTGATATCATTCTGCTTTTCTGGGACGATGAATCGAAAGTGACGTCATTGATTTGTTTCCAGCTCGGACAGCATAACTACAATCTCATTTACAACAACTGCGAGCATTTCGCCAAGTGGTGCCGATACGACAAGCACACCTCGAATCAGGTAATTTTTTGCTATTAAAAATTACTTCTTTTTAAAGTTTAAAAACTAAATTTCTTTCCTTTGAGAGAGTTCTCAGTAATATTTGCCCCATAACTTTTGTCGCTTCAATCAGAATGTTGGCAATCATTGAAGAATGTGCAAACTTTGCGCCTGAGCGCGATCACAAATTTATCTTCGCTCTTTTCCCTCTCGTCTCTCTTTCTCTTTCTCTCTCTCTCTTCACGGCCTTTATTCCTCGGCGACTTATTGACGCACGCGAATGTAATTCTCAACATTTTTGCAAATGGACTGATAAAGGGAAAGCACAGAGTGATCCCTCTCTCCCTTTCGAATGAGTGCGCACTTTGAGTGACTGGCGACGGGATTAGATGGGTCAAGTATGACGTCATACTGACACATCACAAAATTAGAACGAAAAAGCACGAGAAATTTGCGTAGCACTCAGTATTTCCACTCGTTTGAAACGCCCGTTGAAATATTCCAGGATGAAAGCTCTTGATATCACCATTATTGGGACATAATATTAAATATTAAAATAATAATAATATATTATTAATATTTAAATTTAAGGTTACACGATGGCAACCCGCAGTGAGCACTACGATGAAATTCCTCTTCAAAATGGCCAAAATCGCGACCGTGCCCACCCGAGGGCTCACCTCCATTCTTCCCATGAGACTGTGATGGTAAGTGTATTTTTCATATTTTAAAAGCATTTTGAAACTCAAATCTGGCGGGGGAAATCATTTGTTAATTTCAGAAATAGTAACGACATCAACGTTACCAAGTCGCCTTTTCCTTCGAGGACAAGGATACATTCTCCTACGGATTCAGCGAGATTATACTGGGTAGTCGCCGGGCCTTCGAATATTATTTACATTCCACAATTTCCCTTGTATTATTGTGTAAATCCCCATTACGTGTTCACTTCTCTTGCCATATATGACGATCTGACTCGCGTTCTCCGTGTATTTATAGACCACTTTTCCCACTTGTCGCTAGGCGTCTGATTTTTATCCGCCAATCGATAAATCACGTACATTCAAGCAAGCATCGTAAACTGACAAGAGCATCATTATAGCCGTTATATGACCACGGCGTGACGATTCGTTGCAAGTGGGGTGATCACATTTTGGCCTGTGACCTCTCAAAATCTCCTGCTACACTCGATGAAAGGATACTTTGTGGCGCATATGATGTAACAAATTGATCCTCTGGAATCAGGCGCTTTCAACATGTGAAGGATCAATGAATTGTTTCATTCATGCGGTGAAATAATGTTTCTTTGAGTGTATTCGGACACTTTTCGCTTCGGTCTTTTGCCTTGGAAGAAATTCTTCTTCGACCGCCCTAAGCCGCTTTGACATCATCACTCCAGTGTAGCATAGTCGTTTATCCATTCGTCCTTTGATTTATTCATTTGCTACACCCTCTAAGAGTCCGACAGCAATTAAAGGAACGTCATTGTTTATTGATTGATTAGCGTAATTAGTTTGGTGCGAACCACTCAATTATCATCATGCTTGTCAACACTATGAGTAATGACATGCGTGGGATGATCAGTAATCAATCACATATCACTATTAATCAGTAGTGGAGTAGTGGATGGGTGTGGTACAGGGATGGCTTCGCAAGAAATGACTCTCACTCTTACACACTATCTCGCCCTGACCCATATATGTAGCTTTGTAAGCATGGGGTGTGGTATCCCCGCCCTTTTCCTCCTTTGTCCAGATCGCGATGAACCTTATGAGCAACATCCGCATCCTGAGAATGACTAACACCGATGGTCAGAACAGTGCACACTTTTGATTTGATTGACGGCCTTCTCTGCCTCTCTCGATTGCGCATGATCTATCGTCGCTCTCTCACCATCGATGCTAGTGTGAGAAGGCGCCCTGTAGTTTGTAGGTGCTGAAAATAGCGGGTTGATGAGAAAGGGGGAAAGTGTGCCACTTCACGCCTTCCCATGGGTCATCGAGACAGTTTTGTTTGCGCATTTTAAACCGCAGGAAGCTCCCACTGTGCAAACTGTTTATCAGGTGCAAACTGTTTATCAGGCTAGGGAAATCAGTGGGAATATTTTTGATGCTCATTTGAGAGCGGAAATTGTGATTGAATCGTTACAAATGTGCGAAAATGTAAAAAAAAGGAATATCGAATCTTCATCATGAACGTTCACACGTTGTCAATTTTCAATTTCTTGTCCTTTCTGGCGATAAAAGGAATAGACGCCGAACGATTCGCGAGTCCGAATCTGTAAACACATTCTTATTGATTTCTAACTTATTTAAAAGATATTTAAAGTTATTTTTATAAAAAAAGATGTTTTGTATATTCAAAGAATGATTGAGATCTTACGGAAAGAGTCTTCTCGGTCTTCTGCTGCAGAAAACACAAACAGCAATGGATTCATAGACTGCCTAAATGATTTGTTTAATTATCAATTTCATGCTTGCATTTTAATCGATAAAGTGAAAAATGCAAACCTCCAAGACGAATTTGATGATAATAACGATGGTGAGAATGTAGAGCAAAGAGATAATTGTCTGGAAAACGTCACTATTTTAAACAAAAATTATTAATTATCAAAACCTCTGCGATAAGCTCCAACTTGAGGAATGCTTGAATGTTTTCGTTAATTCGAGGTTGGATCTTCGCCGGAAGTTCGAACCAATCAACCCTGAAGGGAACTCAGTTAACGTATACTTACAAATCGCCATGAGACGAGATTACATTATAATGGTCGTAATGTATATCATGGGGCTTGTTTCAATGTTTCAACTAACAGTTCCTTCATGAAGTCAGTAACCTCCGACACTGTTCTATCAGTAATCTCCGTCATGGCGGCATTCATTTCTTCGAAAGAGGCGCCACTGAAATTTATCATTGAATAAATTATGTTCACTAGTAAATGCTTATGTATACCCAGAGCGGAAAGTCTCCAACTTCTCCGATTCTGGAAATGCTGTCTCTTGTCGAGAGAGAGAGAGAGAGAGAGAGAGAGAGAGAGCATGCAAACTCGAGAGATCACCTTTCACTATCTCTCAATCACTCTCTGAAATTCACACGCTCTCTTAGTAAGATACAACATCTCCAGAGTACAGGAAGTTGGAGGATTGCTCTGGACAGATAACTCAAATGCTGTATGCGACCTCCATCAATTCGACCCCTACTTTCTCGTCGACGACTACATCGTTGACCGCTCTCTTGCCCAGCTGTTTCACTTAAATTGATGTGGTTCAAGATAATTCATCTTTGCATGAAAGAGCAATTGTGGATCGAAAGATAGGGAAGAGAGTGATATGAATGAGGTGCAGATGAAGCTTTCTCAGATTTCTGGTCTGACCGAGAAAAAAATAATGACTGAACCACCGCTTTTTGAGCTGAACACATCGTGAAAAAATACGTTTTGTAAAAATCGATAACTTACGCGTTTCGAAAGCTTGCTGGCAAATGGCGGGCTTATAGGGTCTGCATGATACAAATTTGTATTATACATGACGCATATTTTTATCGAGCCATATTAATGCAATCGTTTCGAATTTGAATATTTCTCTGCAGGCCAATGATCGGAATAATGCAGAAATGAATTTTTTTTTTATTTTTCGAAAACAAAAAGGTGAGTGTTCTTAACAAGCCAAAGTATACAATTAATTTATTTTGCTTTAATCAACTGATTTCGAATATTGTCCATAGTGTTGCACTCATTCTCGTGGCAATATAGGCACATGTCGAGAATGTTCAGAGCCATCTAAAATTTATAAGTTAAATTATTTCAATTAAAATAATTAACTTCGATGGAATTGCGAATAAGAAAAAATGCGATGAGGGAGCACAGAATTAACAATGAAACCTGCCATGTTTTCATTGAGAAAAATTAAAATGTATCGCTTACATAAATTAATTCATTACATCTATGCATGAAGAAATACAATGCACTGATAACACAGAAATTATTATACTGTTAGTTCATTTCATCGTTTTCCTTTAATGGAAACTCAAGCGCGTCAGCAAATGTATCGATTTTATTCAAAGCAAAGACGAGTTCACTAGGAAATTCGAACCAAAATCGCCTCAAATATTATATTTAGTGTATTTCTTAGGGATTAAAACACTCCCAGATCTCGTCTTATTTCTTCCCCAATTTGAAATCCGCGTTCACCTATCGAATCTAATGTTTTCAACAGCTTTTGCGATTCTACCAGTCTGAATTATAAATGTTTACGAAAAAATAAAAATTTCAACAGTAATTACATAATTCTGGCGACTTTTTCGAGTGAGACTGATTTTCCTTCGTCTTTCTTTACATTGTCAAGAACAGTAACAACGGGCTCTAAACAATAACAAGATCACGACTCTACATCCTGGTTATTCCTCTTTAATTATGTGTGTTCTGCATCCATAAATTTATGTCCGTTTAATCGAGAAAAAACTAAATCTGATAGTATATCAATTTTGGTATCTTTATTTTCATGATTATGAGAATTGAGTTCTCATACATTTTCTATAAGGCGAACGATTTACATGTATCAGTCATCTTTTTTAATGTTTGTTGAGGTCTTTTCGAGAAAAAAACAATACGTTTAGTAATAAAGTTTTAAAAAAGTAATGAGAACATTTAGAAATAAAACAACAAGGCTGGTACTTTGGTTCGCCAAGATTTGTCAAACATTGTGAACTTTGTGTTTCATGTCCTTTCTGACGAGAAAAGGAATTGACGCCGAACGATTTGCTAGGCCGAATCTGAAATCATTTTATTGGTCGATTTCTTACTTTTCTAAAATAAACTTAAACATTTTTATGAAAAATGATTGTTTTCTGCATTATCTAACAATAATTAGGATCTTACGGGAAGAGTCTTCTCGGTCTTCTATTGCAAAATACACAAACATCGATGGACTCGTAGACTGCCTGAATTAAGTTTGTTATATATTTTAAATTTTATATCTTCTTGATAATAGTGCACGTAGAAAGAGCCATAGAAAAATAAATTCAATTTGAAACTGCAAACCTCCAAGACGAATTTGATGATAATAACGATAGTGAGAATGTAGAGCAAAGAGATAATTGTCTGTAAAAGTTAATTATTTAATGAAAAGGATTGGTAGCACACAACCTCAGCGATATGCTCCAACTTCAAGAATGCTTTTATGTTTTTGTTAATTCGAGGTTGGATTTTCGCCGGAAGATCGAACCAATCCGCACTAAAAAGAGGAATATTCTTATGAGATTGCGATTTGTGTGCACACGGTGACAATCCTTGTATCCAATATTGTGTCAATTTCACAGATAAATTATACTCACGCTTCTTTCCGAATATCAGTAGCAACGGCCACACTTTCGTCGGTTATCTGAGTCAGTTTTGAAACCAAGTCCTCGAATGATGAACCACTGTAAATCATTGAAAATTATGCACATAGAAATATCAAACTAAGTTAAAATGAAATTAGATCGAGTGAAAAAAGAAACGCACATGTTGTAAGCAACGTCAGTAAGTTGCACTCCCACTTTCTCATCTATAACTTGTTCACTTGCCTTACTTTTGATGTCGTTTCCGAGTTGAGTTACTGAAAGACGGGTGAAATCTATTGCATTACAAACTTTTTTATTAACAATATCTAAAACAATGTACACAATCTAAAATAATTTAGATACTCACACGTCTGAAAGGCAGAAACGCAGATTGTGCTCTTGTACTGATCGCAAAGTGTCATAATGCTAATACCGATGCCAACGACAAACCAATTCCCTTTATTTAGACGCGGAAACTTGCACTGTGCAACGTGTATCACAAAGACCAAGTGAGTAAGTGCATCCTGTTTTGCTAGTATTGTCTAAGACGGAACTTCGATTGTATTACGATTTCATTGGCTTATTTTGGATCTGCGAAGAATTCCGATGCTGAAAAGGTTAAGTTTTACCGAGAAATGTTTTTTTTCTTATTACTGAATAATTCTCCTGTTGCGGAATCGACCAAACTTAACTGCGTCAATCACATCGAATAGCATCTGCGTTTAATAAAAATAAATAATTATTCTTTTTTAAATTTTAATTTTAACAATTATCTCACCTCTAGAATGAACCGAAAAATCATCGCGATACAAAGCATCTTGAGCAGGAAGATCATCAGCTAAAACATATTTTTAGCAATAAGTAGTCACAATTATTCAGACAACTTACGTTCAGCGGTCCCGCCAAGTTTGCAACGACTCTTTGAAGTCTTTCCATGTTGTTATTGAGGTTTTTCGGCAGGAGGAAAACGTCTTCCCTGGAAAAGATGTGCATAAATTTCGTACGATTTTTGTCTATTCACAGATCATGTCGAAATTCTTCAGCAACATCAATCGCTCTGTTGCTCACGCGGGTGAAAATTCGATTTACTTCTCTAATTGCGAGGCCACTGAAAATTTGTATTTAAAAATCTATAAAAAGTTGTCCTCCCGCACACTTTTAAAATTGAGGAAATGCGACGAAAACATTAGTTTTCGCAGATAGCCTGTTATGTCAAATCTTCCGGAGCATACAATTCTATCACGATAACACATGGGGGTTAGTTAATTTTCGTCAAATTTAGTTACCTGTTCTTGGCAATTTCCTTCAGAGCAATCGCTCGTTTCTCATCATCGAGCACAGAATAAAGGACAAGTTTGGCTAGTTTCTCGGCTGAAAAAATTATGTTTTTTTTGAAAAAAATCTTTTAAAAAAATATATATTAAAAAGATCTTTTCAAAAAAAAAACCCTTAATTTTCAACCATTAAAAAACACATCATATATGGTGTTAAAGGGACATGGCACTGCAAAATAAGTTATTTTTATTTGAAAGAAAATTATTTTCTGATTAGAATGCAAAAAACCGCATATTTTTACGATTTTTTTTTGAAAGGAGTTACGATTTTTTAAAGGTGATCGTGTACCGGGCATTACTGTGTTTAGCGCGGTAAACACCGTAGCGCCCGGTACATCAACACAAATTCCTAACTTTGAACAATCATAACTCCTTTCAAAAAAATCGTAAAAATATGCGATTTTTTGCATTCTAATCAGAAAAGAATTTTCTTTAAAATTAAAATAACTTATTTTGCAGTGCCAGGTCCCTTTAAATAAATGAGTTAGAAAATAACCAACTCTTCTCGTAGACTTCCCTGCAAGTATCTCTATCCTCGTTCAATCTGCACAGTATGCGATTGTAATCGACCATACTGGAATAGTAAAAGAATTTCCTACGCGATTTGTACTACTTATAGGATAAAACTACACATTGGGGGCACGGTCGATACGGCCCTTGAGTATTTTTAACGATGAATACATTCAGAAAGGGAAGCTTGTGTCTCAAATGGATGAGAACGAGAGGCGTTTTATAAATACGAGTAATGTAAATACAAAACCGATAAGAGCTGTCATCATTGGTGGAACGGAACCACTATTACTTTCTGGTTCCGTTCCATGAATATGTTGTGAATGTATGAATAGCACTCCCTTTCCTCCCACCCCCTCCCCCCATTGTCCCATGTGCACTTTCGTTAAAGGGCACTCCTAATGTAGTCATCCGATGTAGTATCCTGCACGTTATGAAATTGAGGTAAAAGAAGCGGACAATATCATTTTAAATATTTTTAAAAAATTCGTCATCTAAAGTACATTTCTGACGATTTTTCGCATAATATTGGTTACAGTTATCAAAAAAAAGTTATGAACGATTTCGTTTTTTTGAAAAAATTTTCGTACTCACAAGGGGAGAAATTGGCCGCGCCGGTTTCGACTCGGCACTTTCACGGATTTATATTTCTGTGGTGACTCGACGCAAGGCCTCATGTAAGCTATCAACTAAAAGAGCAATGTTCATAGAATGAGGAAAGGATAATTAGACAGACCTTCCTTATTGGGCTTATGAGAAAAAATGTCTCAAATTTTATTTTAAAAAATCATGATATGGTGCATTTTTGCGATTTCTAGAGCTGCCAGAATGAATTGAATCCCGCCTTCCCTTTTGTTTATAGGGCTACCTATCATGATTGTATTTTTCCTTTTCAATTTGAGCCAGGTGCTTTCATTGCTATACTGTCGGGGAGTAAATGCATGCACCAAAATTGGAGAGCGAAAATGAGAATACACAAAGTGCCAAAATTTTAGGGAATATTATATCAGTCAGTTAGACCGCTCATTTTGCTGTAAATGTCCATTAGTATTAGTGTTCAGTAGGGCATTAGTTGATGTCTGCCTACGTTAGCAAGACAGTTCATTCAATAAGGGAGAACTTTGGATATTTTAGGAAATTTTTCATATTTTGATTTTTTTCAGTTTTTTTTTGTGTTTTCGAAAAGTTCAAAGTTTCAGAGTTCAAAGAAAATGTGGTGGCAGAACAGCCTACACGCGATGAATAATTCGCTCAATATTAGATCTCGGTAGCCCCGCGTTGGATAACGTGTTTATGATTTATCCTGACAAAACTTCTTCTGGGCTTTCCAGATTCCGAGAACCAAAACTTCGAAACGAAATATAGCTGCGGCTCATACTCACCGCACAGTGAAAGGGAGATGTTGATATTATAATTTATTCTAGTGTGAGGTTTAGGGAAAATTCTTGACGCCGACAGAATTATTTAATTTATTTCCTCTTTTTTGCACTCATTTCCGAAATATGCATGTTATCGAATATCTAGGGGTTCGAGGAACAACTGATCGAAATAAAACTTGGAACTTGTTATTCAGTAATCGTCCTATAACATGCCATAAATACAAGGTAATTTGAAGTGATCGAAAACCAAGAGCTCAAAGTTCACACCTCAAATCGTTCAAGACTTTCGTGCCAACCCAATAGTAAGCTATTCAGCATGAATAAATCTGTGTTATATTCAAGGGTATATTAATTTCATTTCTTCAAATTAATAATCTTCGTAATTTATGCGCTCAGGGTGTTTTTTTTCGACAAAACAGTGTCACGAACAATTATAAAATATCTTTATCCACATTGATTATTTATTCGTACACATCTTGCAAATATTTATTCTTCATCTATTTATTGATATGTTTCGCGTCTACACGGAAACAAAGTAGTTTCTATTCTTGCCCAACTTTCAATGGAGATTACAAGCACTTGGAGCAAGTCTTCACTGTAATCCTCAAATTTCTCAGTTACAATCGCTCTTTAGTCTTCTAAAATACATACCTTCATTCCGTCTCCGAGTTTCTCTCTGAGCATTTTCTTCTGCAATTATAATGCTAAATTCTTCGCGTTTCTTACATCAAAAGTAATTACGAAATCGAATAGTTTTTTGCACTTTCTGATACGGCTGCCTAATTATTACCCCTGTACCCCACTCTCCGACTCTTAGGCAACCAGCTTCATATACCTGGTTCAATATTGTAGAAAGGCATACAAAATAAAATTCTTAAAATAAACGTATGAAACACACATAATTATCAATTGCTGTAGGGGAAATATCTTCAGTTAGAATTTCGCACTGCAAATGCATTTCGTGAATTGACTAATCTCACATTATATTTTAAAATATCTAACAAATTGTGAAACTATTCATTCCGGTCTTAAAGAAGGTGTCCCACGAATATTTGGTCAACTGAGTTCTCACTGTGGGGTAATCCGGATCGAATACCCTATGAGAGCCTCGAAAATCGCATGTTTCAGTTTTTACTTTGAAGAAAGTTATGTTTAATAAACTGTCCAAAACGACCAGAATTCTTACAGTATCTCACATTGAAACTGCAATCTTTTCGCGGTGGGAGTTCGCATTTTGTGGAGAAGAAGTCAGAGAAAGGCAGAGAGATAAGGGGAAACGAGGAGGGTGCGCGAGGGAAACGCGCGCTTCATTTGTGTTTCACCAACTACAGATAACAGAAATGAAACCTCGAACATCGGAGAAAATAAACGGTTTCAACCATTTGTGTTACGCCTTCTTTAACGCTAGAATATTATATGTCAAACTGACTATAGCCGGTATTATAACGTAATCGGCACACCACATGCTCTTCACAATAAACGGATCATTATCCCGCCAATCTACTGACTTTGTGCTTAGCTGAAACGTGTATAATTATTATTGATTACATATCAGAATGGTTAAACCACTGACCACATATGCATGAGCTTCTTCGCACTCTCGAAACGGGCTAGCTGCACTAAAATGTATTATATTAACGCCCGAGCGCAACCAGATGAATCGTAAGGTGATAACAGTAAATTTTGACTATCGATAGAGTTTGTTAGATAACAATTGGAGAAATCAGTGAAAGGGTATATCTAAATAAGGACACGCTCAATATATTCTTCTTGGAAGGTTGTCCCAGGCAATTTGTGGGACTATCCAATTTTTTAAACGCACGTTTCGCCGTTGACATAATAAATTAATATTAAATATCTTACCTAATGCTTTTCGGATCTACAAGGGCAATAACAACTGCAAGGATACTGGAAATAAGAAGACGATTCATCCTGGAAATAATAAAAAGACGTTGAACATATCATTAGAAGAAGAAATAATCAGAAAGAAATATTACGAATGTACGGACTATTTGTACACCTCATATAAATATATGTTATCTGCAATTGGTTTTTATTTTTCCCACTGTGATAAATGATTGTTTGATCGTGGTTGCAAGGGGAAGGATGATAATACACTAACAACAAAGAATACATTACAATCCTGTTTGCCCATCTCTTGTAGGGTTCCTTAATGATACACGAAAATCCAAGTATACAGAGTGGAACAATAGAAACTCTTTTGTTCCACCTTATATAATTGTTGTCTCTTGTCTATTGTCCTAATCTCTTGCGACGCCAGCAAACAATTGAAATGTGCGTTAAACTGTGCGTTTTACAATACTTTTTTTTAAACAGTAACTACAATATTTATTATCTGTAACTCTGACGCTCACAAAATTAAAATCATTAAATCATTCAAACATTCTATTCATTTACGGCAGAGCATTTGTTCTCTTGGCAATATCCGTACATATCTATTGTTTCCACAATGACCTGAGAATTGATAATTATTTTGTTATAAATATTCATAGAACAATGTTCACCTGGATCAAAATGCGAATGACCAGAAGTGCGAGTATAGAGCAAACAATGAAAAGGAAAATCTGTAATGTTTGATATAGAAAACTTTTGAGGTATACACACGGCGTTTTGGCGGGAACAATTTTGAACGGCTCTTGTAAATTCCCTTCGAGAGAATCAGGGGATTGGCAAAATGCCAGTACACAGGCTCTTTCACTTTCTCTCCTCTCTCGCTGACCCCATCCCATGACTCTCTTTTGATCTACCTCTCTCCTACACCCCCTGTAAAATGCCGTGTATACACACCTTCAGCGGAAACTCGAAAGACTCCGCACATTCGACAATTCTAATTGAAGTAATGCTGATTCCGTTAGGAAACTCGAGCCAGTATCGCCTCAATTTATTATTCTTCTTTTGTTGCTGGATGATTTTTTATAAAACTCACAGATCTCGTCTTGCTTCTTCAATCTTTCCGAAACCATCTTCACTCAATGATCCTAATGTCTTGATCAGCTTTTGTGATTGAACAAGTCTGAAACGGAAATAAATAGGCAATTGTACATAAACGATCAAAGAAACGTACATTATTCCGGAAATTTTCTGAAGTGCGACAGCTTTCCCCTCGTCTTCTTTCACTTTCTCAAGAATTTTAATAGGGGCCTCGCGAACTGAATTTTTTTAAAATTTGATTCATTATTTTCAAAAATTACTTGCCATTACTAGACAGCATCAGAAGAATCGAGGGAAAGATGGATGGAAGTGGGGTGATTCAAGATCAATGTGATGTGATTCATTAGATGGATATGGCTCGGAAGGGAAACAATTAGTCCCGGATACAATACTGCTATTTCCTAAGACAAACGGACATTGTCAAGAATGTGTATACCATCAAGAACCTTCCCTCATTAATTTAGAGGGAGAGAGGACCATCCTTGCTCTCCCTCCCTCTAAATTACATTTCTTATGAAAGTGGTGCAAATTGAGCATTGTAAAAGCGGAAACAGCGATGTACAAACGCTCAAAAAACATATTTATTCACTTTTATATTCCTTATGCATTCGTCGAATACTGTTATGTTTATCAACAAAGCAAGCAAAGTGGTTATGCTAAATTGAATCGGACTTTCTTCTCTCTCTTCGAACATTTCCTCGAGCATGTATTTGCTCTAGCCGATCTCTCTTTCTCACACTCAACAAAGCAAGGATTCTCAATTGGGCCGGAACCATCATAATAATTGCAATTATTCAGTTCGCTTTCTGCAGCACACCCTGTCGTGCAGCCAGTGGAGCAAGGATCAGTGTCGCTGCAAGTGCTGCAGACTCCGTTGTCGCAAGAATCGAGAAGGGGCGCGTCTACGACGTTGAGAGAGGGGGCTTCGACATCGAACAAAGAGGCATCCGGTTGAAGCAGGACACTGAAACCGGAAAGTAGAATCGAATGTAAAATTAATAAGAATTCGTTCATTCCCCACACTTTTTGGAATATCGTAAAGGTGATATTGAAATTCAAACCTTCGAGGTATGCAATAAGAGCGGAATCCGTCAGCGACTTCCATGAAAGCCTGCATTTTTTTATCTAGTTTGTTTTTATGCATTGCAAATCTCACCACCCAACTGCATCGCAACAACAAAAGAGACAGTAGAATGCACAGAATTACGAGCAGAATCTGCACCAATTTACATTGACAAAAATCATTTGAAAAAATGATATCTAACCCTGAGTGGATCTCGCAAAGGAACAATTGTGTCCATGAAATAGTTGAAATTGGCTGTCATTTGGGGAGGAAAGTTGAACCAAAGAGTCCTGAAAAGTACAAAAAAATATTTTTTTTTTATTCTGGAAAAGTGGTAGAACTCACAAATTCTGTCGGTAGTTTTCCGCAATTTCCCCTGTACTTTTAGAAAGCTGTTCTAATTTCGAATTGAGATTTGTGAAAGCAGTTTCGCTGTAATTATTTAAGTTGTTTTCTTTAAATATTTAAATAACTTACATCTTTGTTCCGACTCCGTTGATGTCTCCTGCATTTCCATTCGATAACTGTACAATAGCGAGAAATATGAAGACAACTCTCATTGCGAGATGAATATCGAATGATCGGCGTCAAATGATTACAGTTTTAGTGTATGGCCTAATGTGACTCATGGGACAAAAGAGGTTCCGGTACTCTGAATCTATTCGTATAGCAAGAATTATGAATGTTTTGTTCCCACTCTCAGTACTATACTCTCCGTACAGTACTATTGTCTTCGATAACGAACAATCAAAGCACACGTTGCTCACCTCCCTAAAAAAAGAAATTACTGAATCATTTTGTATTTGTAAACGAAGGTAAAATATAATGATAGAATGCATGAAATATAAAGATTTATCGCACAATCAATATAACATTTTGAAGAATTGAAACAAATTGGAATATTGGAACAAGAGCAATTGGAAAGCTAGGGACGAGAGGAAAAACGAGTTCGCTCGAAGTGTTCGGTCCTCTCTGAATTTCTCAGTTTTACAGAGTGTTCGAATCCGATTGTTCGTGAGGTTCTGAGGTGGTTTCTATCCATGGTCATCGAGGTGGATTCAGACTGAGCCTCAACTTCATTTGATTGATCATTTGCATCTTCAACAGGATTGTCCTTCTCAACCTCCACAATTTCACAGCACTCCTTTTCAATTTCTATGGGACAGCAAGGAAGTTCCTCCGTACAATGGAGATTATCGATTGGTCCACAAAATGGATCAGGCGATTCGCAATCAATTGGAATTGGCTCCTCTGGTAGGTTACAGACAGGGATTACGCAGGGAGAATCGATGGTTTTTGTCACTTCACAATTGGCAGAAACACAACCGGAATCGATAACAACTGGTGGCGATGGTGGTATATGAGTGGAAATTACACTGAAATTGAATTTTTATTTATTTTAGAAAAAAATGATTTGGTCTCACTTTGGGGAAGGGAAGCAGAAGAAATGAAGGCCTTCGATACACTCGAGGAAAGCCTGGAAACAACTAAATTCTATTTATTAAAATGTTTATCTGTTTTCATGCTATAGGGTGTCACACTGTGTCACGCCTTTGTTCCGAGTGTTATTGGCGCACGATAATTTGAATGTAAAAAGCATACCACCCATGCGCTCCTCATTATCATAACACAGAACAGAATGGTGAGAATGTACATGAGATCCTGAAATAATTTAAAGTAATAAAAATCGATGAATTCACAACAAATTCTACTAACCTTGAGTGGTTCTCTCAACGGCATGACATTGTCAACGACTGTTGTGAAGTTGTGAGTGAGAATTGGAGGCCAATCAAACCAGGATTTCCTTTAAAAATATATACATTTATATATAAATGTATTGATAAAACGATGAAAAATCAAATTCAACTGACGCGTCTTTTCTGAATTCATCAGCGACTTGTGCGAAATCGTTACTTGATCGAATGAGTCGAGTTTTGAATGCCTCCAGGGAAATGTTCCTAAATTTTTTTTTAATTTAATAATTTAAAAGTAACTCACAGTTGATTGTTGATTTCCTGGATTCCTTCTTTCTCATATTTTTCGCTTCCTCCTGAGTTCAGGTTGGCCATGACGATGCAAAAATAATGAATGATGCATTCCGCCAATCTCAGCTCTATTCCGGATACAATACATGTTTCCGTCTTTGATTAGTACGAAACATTTATCTCCCGAATACATCTCATGATTAATCCTTTAGTCAATGTAAACGGTTGTTTCTACCTCCTTCGTAACTGTGAAAAGCTCGTTCTCTGTTTTTGGATTACGTTGCCAACCGACCACGTCCTTTTGAAGGGAAAATGAAAGACAACACTTGAATCGGGGGTCTGTAAGAAAGAAATAAATACAGTGGAATACCACAGAAATTAATTGTAATTTAGAGATAATGAAAGATACATAGGTAAAGGTACTTCCCGTCTTCGGGCTGGGCTCGCGTGAAAACTCTACTAGGCCAGAGTTACAAAGTGTAGATTATGTCTGGACTGCCCCTTGCACCAGACGTATTTATCTGCGTGATCTGGTCTGTGACTACCAATTACCCGCCACCAATGGGTTGTTGATAGCTTTACCGGGAAATATATTGACCGTCTTAGAGGCAAAGATACAAGAAAGCAAAAGTTGACTACATCTTCAGGTGATGATTTCTTCCCTTCTCTCTAGTCTGATATCACCATTTAACACTACGATAAAGATACTCATACGCTGTTATCAGCAACATGCTTTTGTGACTTCGAGTCTGATACTCCGGCTGCACAAAATATTTCGTAGCTTCAATTTGAGGAGCTCATATTTATAGCCCTGAAACCAGAGACTCGCATCAGTTTTGTTCATTTCAACGTAATGTCCCAAAGAGGTATGATTGCAGTTTTCTTAGACAATATAAATTAATTTTACAATGAGAAGTAACTTTGCAAATGAATAGCTTTCAGCCACTTTAATTCTCATTTCACTGGTTGTTTGCTCTACGTGTTTGAAGGATCTCGGATATTCAACGTTTAACTGTGATGTAGACGTTATGAAAAGGTGTGTTATCAAAATTAGTTTTAGCATTTGCAGCATTTTCTTCTTTCAACATTGGGATAACGCATAATTTAGAGGGAAAATGGAAATATTTTTCCAGAAGCAAAGTGCCTCCGAAGTCCGTGCACTCACTACGATACGCTGACATCGACATAATTGCGGCAATTGGAGATTCGATCACGGTTTGCTCTGCTTCTAACAAAATAATTATCAAACCTTGCTGAAAATATTTGCTTTTTTATTTATTCAAATAAATAATAAAATTAAGGCCGCGAATGGGGCGGGTGCGGATCCGAACGATCCTGTCGCGGTCCTCATTCAATATCGAGGACTCGCCTTTTCGATGGGAGGAGATAGCACTTTGGAGCAACATGTCACACTTACAAGTAAGTAATTTTGGAATTGGGGAAAATTATTTTTACCTGTTATAGAAAAGGTTCGGTTTACTGTGCAATGTATGTGTTTCTAGACATTCTGAAGAAGTTCAATCCATCGTTATTTGGATATTCTATGGGAACTGGATCGGCCAATGTGTGGCAGGTAAGTGCGTGTTATTCGTTGTGGAATTAGACTTTCCGCACCGGGGTTTACAAGTATGCGTACAAAAAAATGAAAAAAAACACAAAAAAAATAATAATCGCACCGGTCAGACGGCTCGTCTTAATGCGGCTGTTCCTGGAGCAGTCTCAGGCGATCTCGTGGGTCAAGCAAACGATCTCGTCCGACGAATAAAGGAACACCCAGATGTGAGAGAACCACGATCTATTATTGATTAGTTCGTTCCATATGAATAATTAACAATTTACGGTTTTTTATCCTGCGTTATGTAGCCATATTCCTCTGAACAATTATTTGCAGCCTATATTTCGAACAACAACAACTGATTAAATCTGCCGATGTGCAATCGATTCTTTCTCTTTCACAGGTCGAAATAATCAATAAGTGGAAACTCGTGCACATCTTCATTGGCGGAAACGATTTGTGCGCGTGGTGCGACCACCAGGATGTACGGTAGCTCATAGTATTCGTTCAAGTTTACAACACATGTGTTTGAAAATATTTATGCGAACGTCCAAAAAGGTATGTTCTCTTTCAGACCGAGGCACCCGAACAGTTCCGAGACAACATCCGCGCAGCGGTGCGCATTCTCCAGGAGCATCTACCAAAGTAAGATAGTTCAGTTGATGATAGATGGTGAATTGAAATGATATGCCACGGTAGACATATTTACATGTAAGGCGAAAGACACGTCAAAAACGACGTAGCAAATCAAGAATGTAGTTTTTTTCTATTATCAAAGAATTCGTACATTTTTTGCATTTGCTCTCCCCATTTCGAAAATGCGACCTTTTTTAAAAATTATTCTGTCTACCCTACTATTGTCGCAAATTCCTCAGGACGGTCGTTGTACTGACGGGAATTCTCGATTTCTCTCTGCTTCGGAGAGTCGACGTCAACAGCAAATTCTGCAAAACCCTCCACCGGTAATCGACATTTATATAATAGAGTCTTAGCTTTAATACTCGTAATGGGTGCGGTAATGTATATGTACAGTATGTATTTTGCTTTTCGCTCGATCGTCTATATATTATGTTTCACCGATTTTTCATAGTCGTGATAGTGAAACTAGATCAATATTTCGGTCCCATTTTTTTCTGTGTGATAAAAAAACGACATTTCGTACGGCCCATGGAGTTTAGGCAATTTTTTATTTTTATTTTTTATTGTATTCTGAAATCCATATTTAATCCCATTCAGTGACGAGTGTCCGTGTGAAGTGAACTCGAAGGTGTCGGATCAGGCACTCCACGATGCCTCCTTCCAATACATGGTCAGCTTCAACTATTTTTTTTTGGATTCTTTAGTCGTCAGTGATGACGTCGCTGATTATTTTAAGTTCAATCCTTGATTGCGTTTTTTTTCTTTTTTTTGTTTCCCAAAATGTTTCCCAAGATTACGGAAAAGTAGCTAGAGAAAAGAGAAAAAAGAGAGTTACATCACATCAAATCAAACAGTACTAAAATATGGGCATTACAAGAAAACGTAAAATGAAAGATCAAATTTATACTATGGTTAATTTCAGCAACGTGAACAGGAGCTGCAGGATTCGGGTGAATTCGATACGACCGACGATTTCACTCTCGTCGTTCAGCCATTCTTCGAGGGACTCACTGATGTACCGAGATTGGTTCGTATATGTATTATTCTGATGCGGATAAAAACGATTTGGGCGAGAAAACTCTCTTTAAGAACCGGAACTACTTTATAATCTTTTTTTGGAATTCATACAATTTGAAAACATATTCGCGACGCGAAAGTACTGTTTTCAGCCCAATGGAGATCCGGATCTCACGCTCTTCGCTCCCGATTGCTTCCATTTCTCACAATACGGTAACTATTTTCAATATTTCGAAATAAAAAAAATTATGATTTGAGGTCACGCCATGGTCGCCAAGAATTTGTGGAACAATCTAAATGAGCCCGTTGGAGCAAAAGCGAGAACAGCTGAATTGACGAATACAGAGATTCCACTTGTTTGCCCTGATAAAGTAAGTGGGACAGTTTTCTCAATTTAAAAATGTGAAATTGCAGTCCTGTCCATTCATTCGTACCACCAAGAACAGTGCGGACTGCGCAAAGTATTGGACCGCATGATTTTCATATTGTTATTTGTTATTTCATATTGTTATTTGTGTGGACAACAATTATTGGTCGATCTTTTACCGCATCGAGAATGAAGGAGAACAAGTACAAATGTTATTTCTCCAGTCACACACTACTCAGAGCGGGAAGTCTCCAACTTTCCCTACTCTGGAGACATTGTCTCCAGCTGAGAGAGCATGCAGACGCGAGAGAGCGGGCGAGAGATAGTGAGAGATGATATCTCGCTTTTGCGTGCTCTCTCAGCTGGAGACAATGTCTCCAGGGTAAGGAAAGTTGGAGACTTCTCGCTCTGTGTATCATCTTCGTTCAATATCGATTCAATTGAAGAGTGTTGGCCCGTTTCATATTCGTGATTGACTATTTTCGATTGTGGAGTCAATATTCTTATGCTATGTCAGTAATCTGCATCGCTCTTCAAGTACTGTACGCCAATCTATGATCTCTTTATTTCTCATGAAGTTGGTCTAATGCTCGGGAAGGGACTGCTTCTGATTCTTCGCTTTCTTTTTCTTCTCACTCAATTTCACTATTCTACCTAAGATTCACTATATCTTCAGGCGAAACTGCATCAGTTGGCGGACATCATTATTCTGCAAAAGAGTGGCGACGTAGTCACGAACGGCGAACTGAAATTAGAAGAAAGAAATTATGAGTGACGTCATCATTAGTGACTGGAAATTGTATATAACATGTATGTGAAGGAATACAGGTGGAATTGAGTTTCAAGCGTACTCCTTAGTGTAACTCACCGGATTGTCCCGTTGTAGTATTTGTTTAGACGCAGAATTGACAGTTGGATTGTTCTCAGTCGATCTGAAATTATTGTTTGAATGCGGATCAATAAAGGGCCGAATGGATCTAAAATGCGATAAATTTACTTTGTAATTTCCTCCTTCTTCTCATCCTTTTTTTCTCCCGCTTCAGACCATTTCACTGATTGATTCTCCACTCTCTTGGAAGCATCATTCCTGAATAAATATAGATTAGATACGAAAGAGCTTTTTGAATAGTACTGTATCTTCCTACAGTACCTCCCATCGATCATTTGCTCGACTCCGTTTCCGATGAGATCCATCGAATGCGCCTTCCGAATTTCCCAGTCATCATCTCTGTAACGGAGCGGGTTACGGTATAATAAATGTTTTTGCACGGTAGCCGCTACAGTAATCCTGCAGAGAAACTCGCCGTTTTCTGTCCTCCCATGCAGTTCTCAGTGGATTCATGACGAGATTTGCGGTCTCCTGGAACGAAATGACATCGTTCTTAATGGCTACTGCAGTAGTCCGGAGTTCAAAGTTCGAAACAAATAGTTCACTATTTAAATCCAATTGGGTTCATTTTGCGCAAATTTTTACCCAACGATTGGTCGACTTCATTTCTCACTGACCGCATCGATGGCATTTTGAGAGGGGTAACTACGGAACAGACAACAACATGGTATTAAAGATTACGGTATCTCTTTCTACAGTATACCTTGGTGGATAAGTCGGCAGAAGAATGATGTACGACGAGATTGTGGGCGGAGCCAGAGATCTGGAAGGATTGATAGATATGGTATCGTTCTGTGTACATACGGTGGCATCCTACAGTATACCTGGTTGGTGGGCTGATAGCTTTTCATTTTTCCTCAGTACTCGGAGCCCAACCACTGAAGCCGTTACTAAAATAGCAGTATTCATTCAATAGCTACAGTATACCTAAGTTAGACTAGTCCTAAAGTATGACGTGCCTCCAGTTGCGGCGACCGTAGTGGTGTCGGCTCATTGGAGAGTGGATTAGAGAGAGAGAGAGAGATGGTCGAAAACTGGAACCGAAGGAGAGGAGAGCAAGTCCGGAGTTGGAACCGGAGAATAGTTTGGAGAGGTGAGGAGAATGCTTTTATAGGCTTGTTTGGAAAACTCAAATGTGGAAAAGGGAAAGAACAGAGTACATAATTACGAGAGAATGAGAGAAAACGTGAATAGCGGCATCACAGAGACAGGATTATACATATTGAAAACGTGATAAAACGTCTCCAATATTTCTATTTATTAACTGACCCCTTGCGTCATTATTACGCAACCTTTTCCTTTTTCCACGCTTACACTATCGACCCTTTTCCAATCTTTTCCCTCAACATTACATCATCACTACTCAATCCTTTGTTTATTCATCGTCGTTCTCACAGCATCGACGAGAACGAGTTAGAGAAAAAGAGAGATGCGGAGAGAGCGTCCAGATACAGTACTATGGATTGATATCAATGAACAGTTTAGTTATTATAACCTCCCCTATCAAAACAGACGATACCAGGGTGAAATTTAGTGAAAGAAGAATACGAACTATGCTGAAAAATATTTTCCGAAAAAGTGGGTACATCTATCTCGATCGCGGTTTCAGTAGGAACATTTCAGCGAAACTAAATAATAGGAAGCGATGAGAAGTGTGGTGCGCATACAGTATGGAGAAAATACAACAGTAATCTAATCACCAAATACAGCGACCTTGCGTATTCCACACGTGTCCAAGCATCAGCCTCGAATGGTGTCCATCAAAAGTCCTCTTGTTGGCACCGCGCACGCCTTTCTCGCCACATTACATCATCCCTACACAATTCTGACAGATTTGTTGATGCACCGCATATCCGTATGCTTTATCCTCACTACTTTCCCATTGTTGGAAACACCAATATCAGTTAAATTATTTGCATTCACCAGTGAATCAATAGGTACAAGCATACAATAGCGGTGCAACTCTAAAAGTAGTTCGTGATGTACACATACATATAGATTCCGAAAGTATACATGTTACAAGAGCGACCTGGCTAATGAATGTAAGGAAATAATTATGCAAAAGTATGAGAATTCGGTACATGGGCAGGGTACTGTAATCACTATCACAATTGATCGATATCTGACTTAGCTGGATCGTACTAAATAACCGGACAGCAGAGCCATTCAGAGCACGCAAATGTGAGAAGTTTTAAATAATAAGTTACTGTACAATCACTGGATAAACGCGTTTCAACGTGCATTAGGTTTACGGTATATTACAGGGAATTCTATCGATTAGGTCGTTGACTCCAGGCGAGGTTTATCTGTAGCCTTGGCCCTGTAATGTGAATTTGTTAGTTACAGTTTAACGAATCACAATAACGAAGTAAGTATTTTTTTAGCATATTCACTACAGTCAATGTTAAATTGTAATCAATAAGTATGCATGAACTACCGTAATCCCATCCTTCTCACCTTCAATTCCGTCAGATACATTTGTCTCTTCTGCTCGATTGTCTTCTGGGGGAATGGATTGAGATCGTTGAATGCCACCTGAATATCAGGGCAATTTATCGATCAATTACAGTAGGACGGATACAGTAATCAAATATAAACAAAGTTGGTCAAACCTGGGCGAGCTTCTTGAAATTGGGCACGAAATCGGAGGCGCGTGAGAGACACGCATGCACTGTGCCTGAAGAGAGATTATTGATTGAAATAATGTATAGAACCCAAATAAGAATGTTGTTGATTGACCTACCAACTACACGTATTACTTTTACCACGCGTACATTTATCGATCAACAATATCAAAAAATCAAAGATTAAAGATCAACTTATCACTCACCGATTGTCTTGCACTGCAGAACTCGGGACTCGCCCAATTTGAGAAGAGCGAGAGCGAAACGGAAAAGAATCTGAAAAAGAAGGAAAGATCAAAGATCAGTAAATGAATTATTTATATATCAGATATATATAAATTGTATTGCATTTTACCATAACCACTCACAGATTGATAATTGCTAGCGAGATCGGTTTAAAATGAAACATCGAAACCGCAAAATCTTTAGTAAAACATTTTTCCCTCCACATCGCCAAATAATAAGTTCTTCCCTTCTCTCAACAAATTTGCCCACCTTATTTCCCTCATAGAGGAAAACGTCGAAAATGTTGAGATAAACCGAGTGAGGAAGAATGTCAACAAAGCAAGTGAGGAACCACGATAGAGTGAAGAGAGAGAGGTCAACCTGAGCAATCAATAATTAATCGAAAATCTACGATATACTGTATCCCTGTGCACACAAATTTAATGAGTAATTACATCAAAATACTATTTGTCTTCAATAATTATTAACGTTAAGAGTAGATTAATCGATAATTATCAGCTACCGTACACCTCAGATATTTCCCTCGGGACCCTTACCTCCAATTGCTTCAAATGGTTAGCCAGTCTCGGAAGCTTCTCCTGCACGAGATCTCGCAACACCTTTAATTTTTTTTTCTTTGGACTAGAAATCCAGCTATTATCAGCGTTAAAATAGACTCGTCAATTTTACATAACACGTGTAACAAGAAACGACCGGGGTGTTCAGCAATGCAAAAAAAATATTTGCGTATAACCCTATTACTACGGTCTACCTTTGAAACCTGATTTCGAATCATCGTATAACAGTACCGGAAGCATAAACACTGAATGAAGTTAAACTAAACATTGAGAATCAAGAGTAAATTTCTTGCTCCAATAATTCGCGTAATATAAAATATCGCTCACTCTCTGATCAGCCACTGCTCCAATCAAAGTTGTCGTGTAATATCCGACCGGCTGAAGAATCTCCACGCAAGACGTCAGAAACCTAAATCGGAAATTGGATTTTGTTTCAAATCATTGCCAATTTCATATCTTATCGAGTTAGACACAACATAGTCAATGGGACGATAGAAAAGCGTTCACTTTCATCAATTAAATAATAAAAATGCTTAATAAATGAAACTGACCAGAATGCGTCCTCCTCCGTCAAATACAGTAATCCAATGGCAGCCAATCGATTCAGTCCCTGACAGTATCCGACCTCCGTATTATGATAGCGGAAGGCGTACAGAACCCGGCGCAGCAGCTCCACCTGGATTTAAGTTATCGATTTTCGACGTATTCTTGAGCAATCAGTTACAGTATTGCGAGGGGAAACTCTAAATTTCGCACCTTCTCGGAACTCGGGTCCTCAAAGTACTTGTTCGTAGGAAGAGTGCGAGCCAGATCGAGATCAATCTGAAATATATATATATATATATATATATATATATTGCTACGCTCCATAGTTAATGAATGATTGTTGCTCTCCTACATAATGTTCTTTTACAAATGCTTTGAAACAAGTTTCCCGCGTGAAGACTGAATCACAAATCTCGAAGTATTTCCAGTGCCCAAATCTTTTCTTCATGCCTGAAGATAAGTTTTTTTCCCTCCCTATCAAACCCGTCTAGTGTAATTTCCTCTTTCCCCTTACCTGCTTGATGGCTGCATCAAACACTCCCTCTTCCTTCTTTCTCTTCGCCTTTTTCAACATGCATTCATAGTATCCGTTGCCCATTTCGGCTTGTCGATCTCGAACGTGAAGAGATACCAATCTGGAGATGAGGAGGTTACGGTAGGACAGATAGCAGGTTATGCGCAACCAGTCTGGAGATGAAGGGACTACGGTAGGAAAGTAGGCAGAGTCGGTGATGAGGACATTACGGTGGGGACCAAGGTCAATTCCAGTTTCAAGATCTCAGTGAAAAGCGCAAAAGTGTGCAACACTAGTAGACAACAGATAGAAGAGACATAAATGAAAAAAATGTTTGTAGCCTACAGACGTATAATAAACAATATCTAGGCACTGACCTCACCCAAACCCTCGCTCGGTGTGCCAGGGGAATTCCCGTTCTGACCAGCGACTTTAGCTCCGGTGATGAGACCAGAGCATTCTTGCTGAAAAAAGGCGTCTAACTTGTGATAGAGAAGAAAAATCAACGTCTTTCTGACACCATCCTCCCTTTGAAATAATTGTAAGAAACAAAGCTCAAAGATCAACTGACGCATTGACAGAATTGACGAGGAATGCGTCCCACGCTTGCAGCCATTTCATGTACTCCTCCGATTGTTCCTGAAATCAAATATTTGATTAAACATACCAAAACATCAAGCACGATATCAAACACAGAGCGAAACAATGTGTCTAAGAGGTGAAACTACTAATCAGCAAGACGATCTCAAAGACAAAGATCGAATTTCGCATGAAAGAAGTAGAGACGCGAGACTTGCCTGACAATAAAGAAAGTAAAATCTAATTATTTTCTGTTAATTTTCAAATAAAATGACATTTTATAAAATAATAATTAGTCTTCTCACCAATTGACTCGCTTCCATCAATTCGTCAGCTTTCTTCTGGCAGTCTGCAGCAGTTTCGAACATGTCACAACGAGTATCTGAAGGAAATTAATTAATTTACGTAAATATTAATGTGGCTACATTTAATAGATAACACCATAAACTGGGAATATTTTGTGTTGCGAAAGAGCACAGGGAAGATCGAACAACCTTCATTGGAAGTTCTAATAACAACCGCGGGAAACCTAATTTCAACATGCTATTGGAAACATTATTCGGACTGGTGGAGTCACTGGTCTCTAGAAAATAGCTGCGGATAAAGTTCCAAATTGGTAAATAATAATTCAGATTACATCATCCCTATGCAATTTTTTCTCCTCACCCAATCCCTCCCTTCCTCCATTCGTTTTCTGTTCTTCCTCCACGTAGAAACCGAGTTTGTCCGTTGCTTTTGCTTTAAAAAATAATATTATAAAAATACAGCTTTGAATATCCAAGTAACTTCACTATTCTATTCAATCTGAGCGAATTACCATACCACTTCTACCATAACGTATTATTAATATATATAAACTACAGTAGCCTATATCTACCGTACCCCTCCCTGCCGTACCATTCTTATCCTTCCTTGCTGATCGGGGCGTTCGATTGGCCTCGTCAATCAACTCCCTCAGCACTCCCGGTTCCATTACTGAAACAAATACAAAGGTTTACAATGGTTTGATAAACATTCGCACGAATTAAGAAAATTCGTGCAAATTAGACCATGGTTTATTACAAATAACATAAATTCAAATGATTATAATGCAAGTAATTGCCGGACTAAGAGATGTGGTGGAAAGTGTAAAACATAAAGATCAAAGATCACTCACTCTTGCCTGGTTTCTCAGGCGATTTGAAGTGATTGAGCACCATTATATAACGACTCTTTAGCTGGTAGTAGCACGCTTGAGTCTGAGAAATAATTGGTAAGAAGGCGTAAATTCTGAGATTGTACGTCACTTTCATGCCTTCCTATATTAATATATTTCTAAACATCAAATTACCCTGTTCATTCCGAGTGAAATAAAAAAAGTGGCTCAGACTTCTCAATTAAAAATATCTTTCAGTCTGATAACAATATATTTATGAAGTGATAACCTGCCTAATATTAGTTCTCTATTTGAATCCTTCTTTTAATAAATGTTCGAAACATCAGATCACCCTGCCCATTCAAATACTTCCCCGTTTAAACTAGGATCCCCTCACCTCAAAATGGGCTCGTGTCAATTTCCTCTCCTTTTCATCATACGATGTCAGCATATTGTGTAGTTCTGAAATATTTAATAATCAACACATAAATAATATAAAATCACACCTTCCCCTTTCAAAAAAAAATCGGCATTATCCCGATTTCATAATATATTCCAAAAAACTAGCACAGAAATCGAGTGCCAGCAAAATTAAGAAATGTTCATCGCTTGGCGAATCCACGTTTCACACTACACATAAGTACGAGTTACAAAGCGTGCGAGAATCCTTCCTCGCTGAATGAACGATGAATGATCTATTTGTAATCACATCAAATTCCTCACCAATAATTTCATTATTGAGTGCCTCATTCTGCATTCGATATCCCTCCACGAGATCGCGCATTTCGTGCACATCTCGCACCTGTAGAGATACCGTACTCCATCGATGATTAATCTGACACACCGCACATCCCATCGACCCAAGCTTGCGTACCCATGAAACAACTAAAGTCATAGCTAGTCATCCATCTGACACACTATCCGCCGTACTCCAACCTTCTACCGTAATCCCTCTCTTCTCACCGATTGTTCTTCATAAATCTTCCTCGCTTCTTCCTCTACTACAATGCAACTTGAATCTTCCAGTGGAATTCCCTCGGGAACTTCAACTGAAATTGAGTGAAATCAATTACAACTTGTACTTTAATGAATCTGCATGAACGTAGGAAACAACTAATGAAATTAGGACACAGGTTCTATACGTAACAACCGTGAAACAGCAATATGCTAGCGAAAACTCTTCTAGCTTTGTCCTCCCCTCCCCTCACCATCTCCAAGCAGACTCAATCTCCTCTCTCCTCCTTCTCTCTCTAATTCCTCGGATTGCTCTGCTAGTCGCATTATCAACTCCTCCTTCGTTCGAACCTTAATATAATAAAATATTTTAGAATGCTAAAAATATTCCGTCTGCTACACTGTACAGCCTCTATTACAAAAACACAAAACTTTCAGAAACACAGGCTTATCCTCGTTTCAATTGTGACTCAAAGAGTCTGGGTTAGGATAGTAAGAAATGCCAAGTACATTATCGGCGTATAAATATTAATCTATACATTTTCAATCTCACCGAGTCTCTGAATGCCTCCACATCCGACTGCAATCCGCCCACTGTCGTTTCGAGTCTTCTGCAATTATTTGAATCGTATTTATATCAGATCTAAATTCCAAAATGATTGCCAGAAAATCAGTGCGAACAGACCAGGCATTTCCGTGTTACGCCGCTCTATCAATATATTGTGTCTTTCTATTTCATCAATTGTTCTTGCTTCTGCGATCATAGTTTGATCAATTCAAAAGATATTTCACACTTCTCATTCCCCCTCTTTCTTCACTTTCATCATCCCTAAGCAATCTCACCTATTATGCTCCTCCGCATCTTGCAATCTCCTCTGTAATTCGTTCACTCGCATACGCGCCTCGTTCAACTCCTGAGCAGAAATACATCAATCAATATCCTACCATACCAACATATTTATTTCGGTAACAGTACCCAATGGTTAGACAAATTACAGTAGTACTCAATTCATATTTATATCAGCAATAAATGGTAGCTCACTGTTTTCGCAATCCATAGATTGCATAATTATTGCAAACACCTGATAATACCTTCACATCTAAACCTCTACCCCCATGTTTGATGTTGCATCCGTGAAAAAAGTTCAATTACATTTCACAGTAAACAATGCTCTCGGACTTTTCAACGCACGATGTGCGCCGCCACACGATGTGCGCCCGATTTAACAAGCTGCGCGCCGGATTCTGCAAGCTGCGCGCCTTTTCAGGCTTTTCCGTTCGGGACCTTTCAACAGAACGCGCTATGTGCGCCCGATTTCACAAGACGCGCGACGGATGGGTGTATGGTTCGGCGCATCGCGCGTCGAACCATACACCCATCCGGCGCACATCGCGCGTTGAAAAGTCCGAGCTCTCTCATTTTTCTCCAAATATTAAAAACTCTAATTCCTTCTTTTCCTACCGTACCCCTCCTTTTCCCTACCGTACCTCCTCCTTCTCCAACATCAAATCCACCTCTTCCTGTTCCTTGTCCGTCACTTTGGCGATTCGCTTGCTGAAAATATGATAGACATTTTACGCTATATCCCCGTAGATATTCATAGCAGTACACAATAATACTCGGGCGGTCCGTAACCACTTTTGATTGTATGCATACTATATAATGAGGAAACGACAAGATTTGATTACTACTCACAGCATTTCGTTCTCCTTTGTTGCTCTTCTCAGAAGCTTCCGCTGAGTTTTCGACTGTTCTTCGTATGCCTGAATTATAATTACTTTGTGATCAGGGTAAATAAGCGAAAGGATGGATTTTTTGAATCGCAAAAGTAGCCGGATGTGCATCGTTTCTCAAAATGGTGAGCGCTAATCTGTTTCTTATGAAACACAATTAATTTCTGAAATAACAAATGATCCTAAACCCTTTACCAAAATCCTCACCTCCACCAATTCTTCCATTTCCAATCTCGCTCCATCACTGTCATTCAACATCGAATGAGCTTTTTTGCAAGCTTCGCAGTCTTTCGCACCCGTGAAATTTCGGCCTCGTTCCTGAATTGAAAAAAAAGTTAGATTTCGTCAATACTAGTCATTTTTTTCAGAAATTCATAGTAATATCACTAATTAATGGTAACCCTAGGTTTCTGTCTGTGATTGCGTATTGACTGCTAACACCCGATAATGTTATTCTCTTCACACCTCAACCCGCATGTTCGCTGTTGCACCTGTTACATAATTCCAGTTGTATTTCATTCTGATCAATTTGCTTCCATGCTTCATCTCACTAAAGAATAGAAACTCGTTACTATATATTAGAAAATGCTAACGTCTGTCTGTCTGTCTGTTTGTTTGTTTGTTGTTATTCCTTCCGTTGCAATTTTTTTTCGTTTTTTCGCTATAAATCGCTTCAAAGTCACGCAATCTTCTCAGAACCTTTTGCACATGATAACTGACCAGAATTGCTTTAAAATTTTACAAAATTTAAATCACCAAATCCATGGCCAAGTGGTTAAAGCGCGCGACATTCAAATCCGACCGACGCAGGTTCGACCCCCGCCGCGGGCAAACCTTTTGCCGCATTTTTCGCAAGTGTCAGAAGGTGTCCTAACACGTTTTTAAATAACGTGAAACACCTTTTCACCTGTTTTGCCGAGTTTTAAAGTGAAAAATCAAAAATTTATTTTAAGTTTTTCTTTTAAAAGTTTCCAATTTACGCGCAGAGCGTGGGAAAAGTGTTTTACGATGTCGGAAACGTGTCTGAACGTGTTCTAACACGTTTTATCGTTAAAAATCGGAAATTTCGAAAAGCTTCCAATTTACGCGCAGAGCGTGGGGGATCACAGGAAAAGTGTTTTACGTTGTCGGAAACGTGTCTGAACACGCCAGGGAAATCAACACAGTATCCTGCGTTTCCGTTGAGAAAGGCTCCTGAGGCTGAGAGCGATCGAAAAAAGTTGCCACGGAGCCACGAAGTGGCGTAGTGGCAACTTTTTTCGATCGCTCTCAGCCTCACGAGCCTTTTGCAATGGAATAAGCCAGTACTCTTTCTAGCGATTAACATTCCCGAACATCCTAAGCTCCCCCTGGACCGAACCTGGATCCGAGCCCGAGCTCCCTCTGGACCGAACTTCAAGCCAGCTCCCGAATTCCCCCTGAACCGAACCTCAAGCCGGCTACCGAGCTCCCCCTGAACCGAACCTGGAGCCATCTACCGTGCTCCCCCTGGACCGAGCCCGCACCTAGAACTATACATAGAGCGTAGTGTACGCATAGAGCGTAGTGCATTTCACCTCAATACAACCCCGCTAGTTAGTAATACAAGTTATTATTAATTCAATGAATATTGCATCATGACTACGTAATCCTCACCCTTATCTCTCTCAATCCTCTAGTCGCCATTTCCTTCGCTCGTCTCGTTGGTCTCTCGATTCCATTTTCTGCTAATCGGGACAACATTGTCTCGGGACCCACGATTTCCTGCAAAAATGGAATGAATATTATTATTTTTAATATGATCATCTTAATCAATAATCTAAATTGTAAAAGCAATCTGATCGCCGTGATGCACACAGAAAAAAAAAGTAAATTGCCGTTTTGCGGCATTTTCATGATAAACGGTTTGAAGAACAATCTAATATAGCATCGTATGACACTTAGGAAACTATTTATTGAGAAATATTGTCATCCGCTAAAATTTGAAACAATCAAGAGGTATTTTTCCGTTGGTGTAATAACGTTGGACTGAACATTGTATAATCTTTTACAAGCTCGTTAAATCTAGAAAATTCTTGAAACTGGAATAGTCCTTACCATACCTTTGGCATCTCGAAGCTATTCTCATTGAGTGATCCATCAGGAGCAACGTAGAATTTGGAAGAAGGAGAAGAGGGAATTGAGATAGGAGGAGACTGAAAATAGAGATAAAATTATGCGATGGAGTGGGAAATAATTGAAAAAATCAAGTTTAAGTTGTCTCATTTGGGAATATCAGAAGAACATTGCGGACTCCTACCATTCGGTTGTAAAATACAGACGTCAACCGCCAGTATTACTAGTGTGACCTTCATTCATATATATATATATATATATATATATATATATATATATATATATATATATATATATATATGTGCGTGTATATATATATTTATGCGTGTTCAATGGAAACGCGGTTACAAATAGAAAGAGAAAACGAGAAAATGAATACAGCATCACAGAGTGAGATCATGAAAGGTCGGGGGTGTGGGGGTCGCTCATACAGGGAAACTGATTTGATTACCGGGTTTTGAGAAAAGCCGAGCCGCTCTGGGAAAGAAACTATTGTGTCTATAGTTCGCATGAGAGCCAGCATTTGCAAAATTTATTCCATTTCGTGTGTAATAATAACTGAAATGATGTGGTTTGAGTTTAGAGATTTTGTATTTGCCTATCAGAAGATTCATGGCTGTCTTCAAGTCTATCGCTTCTCTACGCTTTTCTAATTTGTCTAATCCTAATTTCCTATTCCTATCCGCTACTTTAGGGATGCTTTCCCGTGTCATATTGTAGCAACGCATGAAAAGTCGACGAGTAAAATAATTCTGGACTTTTTCGAGTACCTTTTTGTTTTGGATCATGTAGGGGTTAAACACAGTGGACGCACTTTCTAGGATGGGTCTTATGTATATCGAGTAGGCTTTCACGAGGATTTCAACATTTTTCGTTCTGAGCGCTCTGAGTATAATGCGACATGCTGTTTTACCTTTCATTGCAGTTGTTCTACAGTGCTTAGTGAAAGTAAGTGTTTTCTCAATTATGAACCCTAGATCTTTTACTTCTACGTTCTGGGCTAATTTGGAAGTGCCGATACTGTATAACTTTTTGGTATTGGCCCGACCTAAGTGAAGTGAGCTGCATTTATGCGACGCAAGGGGGAGCTGCCACTCTGCAGACCAATTTGATATACTATCGATAGCATTTTGTAGTGGGACAGAGGCATCACCCTTTTTTGAAAGCTGGATATATTTTTATGTCGTCTGCATACATTCGTGCAATGACACCATTGTTTTGTACGAGGGAAGGTATTTCGGAAGTGTATATTACGAAAAGCAAAGGTCCAAGCACAGAACCTTGTGGGACTCCACTAGAGACGGGATGGGGGTTTGATAGTTTTTCGCGCACTCTAACTGGAAAGGCCTATCATTTAAGTATCCTGATATCCAACTAACTGTTTTCGAGGAGAGTCCAATATTTCCCAGTTTTAGTTTTAGTTTGGGATGGGAGACTCTATCGAACGCTTTCGCAAAGTCAAAATATATAACGTCCACTGGTTCTCCGTTACTAATTGATGATGCCCAATATTCAAGCGCATCGACCATTTGTAACTCGCGGGACCTCCTCTTAAGGAAACCGTATTGTTCATCGGGGAATATGTTCTGCTTTTCGCAGTGGTCTATGACAGACTTGCATAAAAGGCGCTCAAATACTCTACAGAAAATTCGTACTTGAGATAATAAGAAGTTCGCTTAATCGGTTCAATCGGATTCCAATATCTTCGCTACAGCGCATAACAAACAGTGAGATTCACAGCAATATAAAAAAAACGTACCATTGGTCGTTTTCCTCCTCTTCCATCCGATATCACAGTTACGTCATTCTCATCAGAATCGTAATTGCCTATAATTACTTACTCTAAGATGTTTTCCGCGTCCACCACACCTAAAAAATCATACTGAACTCTAGCATTTGAAATAACACAACACTGTGAAACCCACACCCGCTTGTTCTAACATCCCATTGTTCCTTCATCTCTATTCACCGCTATTCAAACCGCTCATTTACATAATTCTATCATACAACCTCTTCATCTCTCACCTTCAATTCCCGCCAGCTCTCCATCCACTTCCCCATCTTCATCTTCATCTTCTTCTCTTGACGTCGTTGGCCCCAATTCCTTCAGTAATTCGTCCACTGAGGCAGAGAAAGGAGCAGTCTGAAATACTTTTTTTTTCACTAGGTTCGACGTAGAGGACAGAGTGCAATAATCAACACGGTAATACTCTTCGTTATAAGATTCGCATATGAAACACCCATTCGCCTAGTTTACTCAATTACACACAAAACTTCATAAAGACTCCGTTCTTTCTTTATTCCCACTATTTTCCGTAATACTATCGTACCTCATGACTGCATCCACCCTCTTCCTCTTCCTCCTTCCTTTCTTCCATTTTCTCTCTTTGTTCTCCTCCACTCTCTAGAAAGTGTGACTCGAAGGGTGAACGAGGAGAGGCTGCGAGGGAAGTCAACGAGTGGATGTCCTGAGTGGAATGACGATTACCGTTGGGGTTACGGTGGATTACGATTATTTTTTAAACATACTACACGAACGTGACTACCTATTAATAAGCAAATTATGAAATTTCATGTATTGTGGTAGCACAGAATCACCTAGAATCCTTTTCTTACTTATTATTCTCTCTCAAGCATTAATCTTTTTGTATGGCCGAATGCACAAACAATTATATTAGTTTATTTCACTTGGAAATTTGCATTACCGGATTAACTCAAAATCACCTGGTATCTCAAAGGTTGTTCCAACTCCATAAATGTAGATAATCAAAATTTTCCTTACCTTCTCAATGTCGATGTGCGTGTTCCAACTGCGTTTTCGCGTTTCCTGAAAAGAACCAAGATAAAAAAAATACTCGTCGCAGTTATAGATATCATTCAATATTGATGCGATCGGTCTAGTAATTGCTTCAGTAAAAGATCAAACTCCAAACTCCAAACCCCTTCATCTCCCCTTTCTTCTCACCTGCAATGCTTTCATCCATTCCTCTCTGAGTGTGTTGCAACCCGTCTCGAATACGTGTTCCTCGCTGTGAGAACTGAAAGAAGTATCCATATCGTAGGAAAAGTTACAGCTGTTTATACAATTGTTAATCTCGCTCCAGTCGGTTTGACAATTTCGCGAAACCCGAATTTCCCATTGAGAGGATTTTTCTAAATGAAAAAGATCTATTATAGATCTCAAAGGGGATTGTTATCATCGCCACCATGGTGCAACATGATTTTATCACTACTCGAAACTCCAAAGAGCCTTGGCAAAAGTGATCTAAAATGAAACCGACAAGCTAATGTTGCTTCGAACTAACGCGGTGATTCTCCGTTTCGCAGTTCAATGTTATATCCGATCATCAACCTACTCAGTTAGTGGTAAATAACCAAAATGAAAGAGAGAAAAACTATAGTTTGATCCCGTGAGCAGAAAACTGCAAGCTCAAAAATTAAATAAAAAATAATAAAAAATAAACTCACAGCACTGTAAATTTTCCCTTCTCGCGAGCGTCGAGAGTGAATGCTGCTCCATTGAGATGAATTCTGCCCACACATTGAACATCGTTGCGATCCTTGAACCTGAAGGCGAAGAGATCAAAGATCAGATAATTATTAATGAGCGATGATCTTACGGAAGGTAGAATCGATTTAGAAAATGTACGAAAAAGGTAATCCGACGGTGGGTTTTAGAAATATATTTTAACACGTCTTATTCTCGTTTCGACGTTTCCATTTGACTAAACACCTTGGAATGCCAAATAATCATACTGGTCATAGGGCAAAAAGTGGGTAGATTTCGACATAACCTGCTCGCCGAAGGCGGGCGCCAAAAATAAATGCCTGATCAAAATAACCCCAAAAAACGAAACCTGCCCGATAGAGTCTCCGAAAACAACCCAGAAATGTAGAAACCTGCCCGGTTGACTATTAAAAAATCGAAAACCTGACCGACCAGATGTCCCATGCTACTTTACTTTTTGACCTCTGATACTGGTCTTTTCGTGCGTCGACACTAGTGTATATCAGTCTCAGGCTATAGTAGCCTAAAAGTATAGAGAAAGTAGTGAACCTACCTATCGTAATCGATCTATGCCGTAATATCGATACCGGAAATGACGTAATCACTCACCAATATAGATAGGGCGATCCTTCTGAGAGGGCGAACCAGTATCGTTTCCGTGTGATAACTCCCAACAGAGGACGCGTCTCCACCTGAAAAGTCAGAAAAATGCCTTCGAGAGGAGTTGAAATAGTGTCAGACAGCGAGGCACATTTTTGGTTCATTCCCTCATGACGAATTCGAGTTTCAGCATTCCTACTTCAACACAGGATCAGCGAGAATTGCAGTCGTCGATTCTCCATGAACTCAGAAATAAGACAACACACAAGCGCGATATTTGCGAATGTTTTCTCCTGTCACTTTCGCGCTGCACGGATACTACTTCTCCTTTACTAATGCGTGAAATTTGATAATGTCGTTAAATTGTATATGAACAATTAAAACAGTATTCTTTTCTGTCTAGAGAGCAATATGTGGGAATCAATCAAAGCTAAAAACACTAATGCGTCGCGGGCGGGGGTCACAGATTTTAGGCATAGGTCAAAAGGGTGCGTTAGGGAAAGTCGAAAATGTGGGTTGGGTTTTCAAAAATTGGCTTTGAAAATGTCAAAATGTGGGTTGGCTTTGTCGTTTTTTACGTACCTTTTGACCTATTATTTAAGGGGCCGTGAGCATCACTGAACGCATCACAAACCTTGTGTATCCATCCACTCATCGTAGTACTCGCTGTGGCCGGCATCAGAAATGGATTGGACATTTTGAGTGAGGAGGAAGGAGAGGGAGAGATTCCAGAGGAGAGAGGAGGAAGGGGAGCGTCTGATGGTGAAGACATCGATCGATTGAAACTATTTTAAAACCACACAAAGCGTGTTCAAGCTAAGATGACCCATAGTTAAATAAGAAATGGACAAATACAGTGCATTTATTTATCTTGAGTTGCGAGACGCTTTGCGGTTTCACTAGGAACATATCCTCTAAATTTAACAACATTCATCGATAAGAAGTTCGGCCATTCTTTGAAAAGAACATATCAACAAATGCCAATCCACAAATCATATTTCCCGATTTCAGCTATCCAAACTCTCACCTCCACCACCAGCGATCGGAATGGGTCGCGGGGGCGCGGGACGGCTCTTGCGGGGCGCCGGAATGGGAGGCGCAGGTGCTGCGGCGGTAGCCGCCCGGTTGGCGCTGGCGCCAGCCGTCGCCGACTGCGCGTCGCCTGCCGCTGGAGTCATGCTGCAAAGATGAGTTCATATGCAGTGAAATGCACAACAAAATTGGGAATTTCAACCTTCAAAATTCAAAGCATATCCAAAAATCACAAGTTTCGCCTTTGACTGCGCGAGCACGCGATCGGGGACACTCTTATCAGTGTATCACTACTACAAACTGAGAGGCGAAGAGAGAGAGAGAGAGAGAGAGAAAGAGAGATATAGTCGACAAAAGATGAGAAAGAGAGTGAGTAACGATTCCAGAGCTGGCCACAAGCCGCTTTCACGCTTACAAAGACGGCGTCTAGCGGGGATTGTGTTATAGATTGATAGAACAAGAATCTCGATTTCATAGAATCCGGGAACGAGGTAAAATGTTTTGGTCAAATCACACAATACCACTGGTGTGCATGTGATTCCCATTCGAACAGAGCAATGTTTACGATTCAGCCAATGGTTTACACAGGCAGTGCTACCTACACAAAAGCTGTTTGGGCGGAAAATGATCCACTGCGATTTATTGAAAGATGGAATTGTAGTATTTTTGCAAGAAGAATGACTTTCACACACTGAATATTGTAGGAATCCGATTCCTTGCATGATACTGATGCAACTCGAGTGTACCGGGCCATTTCATCTAGGACTCTTTGTGACAGACAGAGCGGAACAGTGTACGATAGAGTGAATCTCCTATTTAAACAAAATTCTTCCCCGTCCAGGCCCGTAGGTTGAGATATTCACTTGCATGTCTTTAAAACTCGACAATAGTGCCACACTTCCAATTCTCTAACTATAAGCACATAAAAGAGCGGAGCAACATTTCCAACCCCGCTTACTCATTTCAATTTACCCTCTAAATATCGCGCTTACTCACAATCCCCTATAGGGCCAGACAATGAGCGTTTCAATCGCGCAAGTTTTGAAATCGCTACCCGGAGCATTGACGTTTCGCAGAGTAGCCGAAGAAAATGAAGCATGTCATGACCGATACCACATCTTTCCATTACATAAACCATTATATGCATAATCTATATGAGAGGAATCGCGATAGGATCGACCATTTGAGGGGTATCAGCGGCGGTAGAAATTTTTTTCAACCAATTTTGCGAGTGTGTGAAAGTGAGAGAGCGCGAGAGAGCGCGCGGGGGCTAGAGCACGCGCATCCCTCGCGCAATTTCAAAGTTATAGAGACCATATCTCTTTTCTATGAACAGATACGAACTCAATTTCAAAAACAAAGTTGATCAGCATGTCGAGGGCTATACTTTCGCATCGTAAGAAGCGTGTAGGTCGTGAACGAACAAGCGAAACCACACCCTGTTTTTAAAGAATTTAACGAATCTGTTAAGTGAAATATCTCTCATCAAAGTAGCGCTCTTTTTGTCTGGCAAGTTTGGGGATCTCGTCCCAGCATGTACTCAGTTTAAAAGTTCATTCACCACCTTGCACACTGTTTTAACACTAGTTTCATTCAATTATACGTTTTTGGCGGATTTTTCTGAAAAATTCAATTTCTCGGTCCAATTCATGGATAATTAGGGATTTATAGTTACCAATTATCATTCTTGGGTATTTGGATAATTTTTTGTCCCAAATGTGACAGGTGAACATGTCAGAACAGTATTTTCCAGGGGGGTCGTTTTGACCGAGACGCACTTAAACCAGCGCTCTTTTTTTTTCGCATGTACCGATCAGGCTGAAACATGCGGTGGAATTGAACATAACTATGGTCTACAAAAGCCGCATAGGGGTGTTTATTAGATTTTCCGATTTGGAAAGTTACGACACTTTTCACAAAAGTGACAGCCCCCGACCGGCCGTTCATCCAGGAATGATGCGGTGGTCGCTAAAATGAGGGGAAACTATTCTTCTTTCTAATGAACAAAACTAGAACTTGATATCTCAACTTTCAAGAAAGTTATGATTTTTCTACTGAGGCACACTCGATGTAAAACGTCAAAGGACCGTCACTTTGACACGCGCGTACTCGAAAAATAAGAGGTTTCGACATTTCTCTTTATGTACTAAGATGGGGGGGCTCCCTCGCGCGTCTATTTGCCGGCTCGGGCGCTCTCTCCCCCTCCCCCTCACCCTTTCCATTAGATCTTTCTTGATTTACTGGATTTTGTACGTTCTTTTTCTCAGGTTAAATTTGAATAATCGAATTAATTTTAGGTTTGTGAATAGTTCTGACCTAGTTGATCAAATCGGACCGGATTTTAAACTAATCCCGATTCATCCCATGGAGTTCCGAGAGGCCAGAATAGGCCATTTTTATGCACATAAGGGTCCCCCCTGTGGTCAAAAGTGAAAATATTCGATGTCACGAAATTTTTACAAAAAAGTTCATTTTAACCATTTCCAAGCATGGAAAATCGGATCACGTCCACCGTTCGACATGATTTCGCCTCCGAAGGCGGCAGTTTGTGTCTGTTCCGCGCCTGTTTTGTTGACTATTAATTCCTCTGCCATACTTTATCATATTATTCTCTATCGTAAATATAATTAAACTTTTCTGAATTTGTGAGGTATGTAATCAGAATCATCATCAGATGGCTCATTTGCGCAACGGAAAAAGGAGGCGCGATATGCGCGGAACAGACATAAACTACCGCCTTAGAAGGCGAAATCATGTCAAACGTTGGACGTGATCCCATGCTCCATGCTTGGAAATGGTTAAAATGAACTTTTTGTAAAATTTCATGACATCGAATATTTTCACTTTTGACCATAGGAGGGACACTTATGTGCATAAAAATGGCCTATTCTGGCTTCTCGGAACTCCATGGGATGAATCGGGATTAGTTGAAAATCCGGTCCGATTTGATCAACTAGGTCAGAACTATTCACAAACAAAAAAATTTATTCGATTATTTAAATTTAACCTGAGAAAAAGAACTCACAAAATCCAGTAAATCAAGAAAGATCTAATGGAGAGGGAGAGGGAGCGCCCGAGCCGGCAAATAGACGCGCGAGGGAGCCCCCCCATCTTAGTACATATAGAGAAATGTGAGGTTTCGTGAAAATTGGTAAACGCTATTAGAAAGAGCACTGTTGATAGTACCTTGAATTATCTTTAGAGCAAAATTGGTGAAAAAAATTTCTACCGCCGCACAGTGGTCCATTCTCTGGCGATTCCTCTCATATAGAAAAAATAACAATACCTCCCGTATCACCGTAACCCACATATTCTCGGAGCTACCGTAACCCAGCTACCATATCTACCGTAATCCGACTCACTTCTCCCCATTCTTCGGCTTCTCCTCCTCATTTCCAGAAGACGACTGCCTTCCGAAGAGCGATGAGAGCATTCGAGAGCAGCCTCTGAACATATTACGTCATCACTATGAAAAAGAAGATGGTGTCATCATTAGACAACAATCAACACAATGGCATCAATTACTGCGCCATCGCTTGTAATTGATAGTATGTTGAGCAAGTCACAAGGGGGTAATATCACAAGAACAAATCAATAAATTCTGACCTAGATATGAACTCTGCGCGGAGCTCTGGCTAAGCGGGATTGCGTTCAAAATGTTGGTTGAATGAACAACGAGGGGTATCCCTTTGTCTCTCTTTCTTCTCTTCTCTTTCTCTCTCTCTCTCTCTCTCTCTCTCTCTCTCTCTCTCCCCGAACAGCGGGTTACTCATCACCGCGGGCGTTCTCTCCCTCTCACTCTATACACACCGTTCGATTCGCTGTCAGCTCTCCGCTTTTCGCACACTCTCTCGCCTTCTCAATTACCTGTCTCCCTTACTCTCTCACTTTAGCGCACTCTCTCCCTCGTTCCGTTGCTTCCCATAGCACTCTGTTGTATACGCATACTAGATCGCCACATACAATAAAAGTACCGCATGATTCCAGTAGGGAATATTATTGGCTTGCGTCATCACTACGAAATCGTCTCAACGATATCTATGGTGAGCAAGATATTCAAAGTGCTCAGGAACACTCGTTGGGACAGATAAACAATCAATAAATTTCAGAATAATTATATATGCCAATCATTAACAGAGATCAAATTTCAGCTTTTTACAATTCGAAAATACCGTAATCCATAGCACAATTCACAGTAAAATCAAAGGCACTGTACAAGCAATATAGCATCAAGGGCAATTCGATGAACAATCTACAATAATTATCATCCCTCCTTCATCATCAATAGATCGATCGGCCATTTCTACCGTACTCTCAACATCGTGACGAGATCTGCGAGCACGTTGTTCGTCATGTTCTCTCCCATTGTGATGAGCATCGATCGCTCTCGCTCGACAACCTGAAAGAGCAATGATTATTGCTAAAAAAAACTACAAAACATTTATCACAAGTGTATATAAATATTCCACACATACCTGAGCGCCAAAACAGGTAGCTGTTTCGAGGATCCGTGGAGAAATTTTTTTTTTTGAAATTAGGGCGGTGACCCGTAGAAAAAATTGATATTTCGACATTTCGGGTGGAGGAATGAGTATCGTTAGCTTTCTTAGGCGCCTAATTTATGATTACATTGAGCAGAAAAGATTCAAAATTATGGCCTGAGAGCACTTTTGCACGCGACTTTAGCCATTTGAAAACAATTTGAACCATGCCGCCCGCGGACCCGTACGTTTCGTTGTGGAGAGTGGTGGCCGCGGACCCGTACACCGGTAACCGATTTTTCTCACATGGACAGTACGCACAGGTATGATTCCACATCACTTCGTTACATAATTATCAACGATCCCGTCTCTTGTTTTCACTACTTTGCGAAACCAGAATCTACGGGCTTTGCTATTTCAGGTAAACTAATATTATATATGATAAAACACTCACCTTTGACCACTTGAAAACTTCCATAGACGTTATCTTGCCCGAGAGGAGGCTGCAAAGAAATCAATAGTTACACTGACTCTACAGTAATCCTCTCTTGTCTATCAACTACCGTATCCAATATCTCTCAAACTCACAACAAGTGTATCTCCTCGGCCATCTTGCAGAACATGTCCACCAGCTCGCGCACCATCTTTCGGATGCCGGAACTGGAAAAGAAATCGATATTAAAGCTTCTCAAACTCGAACCATTAGAATATCGCCGCACTTTGATAGACTTATCATTCATCTACATAGTTGTTCATAATGGCGTTGAAATTGGCTTGCTCCGCTTTCTTTGTCTTGCCCCCTCCCCGTGCTAGACGTAATAATATGTTTCAACTAGCCGGGATGTGTTGAGGTTAAATACACTACGCTCTATGCGTACACTACGCTCTATGCACAGTTCTGGGTGCAGGTCCAGGGGGAGATCGGTAGCTGGCTCCAGGTTCGGCCCAGGGGGAGCTCAATAGCCTTCTTCAGGTTCGGTCCAGGGGGAGTTCGGTAGCTTGCTTCAGATTTAGTCCAGGGGGACCTCGGTAGCCGACGTCCCCGTACGGTCCAGGGGGAGCATAGTATGTTGGGGGGAATGTTCATCTCTAGAAAAAGTACTGGCTTATTCCGTTGCAAAAGGCTCGTGAGGCTGAGTGCGATCGAAAAAAGTTGCCACTACGCCACTTCGTGGCAACTTTTTTCGATAGCTCTCAGCCTTACGAGCCTTTCTCAACGGAAACGCAGGATACCGTGTGTTGATTTCCATGTCGTGTTCGAACACGTTTGTGGCATCGCAAAACACTTTTCCAATGATTCCCTACGCTCGCCGGATCATTTGGAAACTTTACGAAATTTTCAATTTTTCACGTTAAAACGTGTTAGAACACTTCCAGGCACGTTTCCGACATCGCAAAACACTTTTCCTGTGATCCCCCACGCTCTGCAAACCAATTGGAAACTTTTCGAAATTTTCGATTTTCCAAGTTAAAACTCGGCAAAACAGGAGAAAACATGTTTCACGTTACTCAAGAACGTGCTAGAAGGGCATTTGACACTTACGAATAATGCGGCAAACGTTTTGCCCGCGGCGGGGTTCGAACCTGGGGGTATCGGATTGTAAGTCAAGCGCGTAACCCACTTGGCTATGGATTTGATCAATTAAATATTGCAAAATTTTAAAGGGATTTTGGTCTGTTGTCGTATGCAAAAGGATCCGAGAAGATAGAGCGATTTTGAAGCGATTTATTAGGAAGCTTCCGGATACATGATTCCAGCCTCCAGAAAGGGGTCAGGGGCGAGAGAGTGTGCCAAAGTGAGAGAGTCACTCTCAATTTCCCTTACACTCTCGTTCTAACTCTATTTCTGCGAGATTGCCGTTATGAGGAATGATTTGGAACGAGATGTGCGAAAATTTCATGAAATCGCGTGAAATCAAGTGAAATCAATCGATATTTCACTTCAAAAATCGGCAAAAGATGTTCAAATGTGAATCTCATTACTCAAAAATGGGTTTGGGCCACATTTGACACTTGGAAAAAATGCGGCAAAAGACTATGCACCGGCGGGGATCGAACCTGAGACCCTCGGATTTCTAGTCGAGCTCGCTACCGACTTGGCCATGAAATTATCGATTTTTCAAATATAAAGTTCGATGTGTTTTGTCGTTGCCTATCACATGCAAAAGGATCTGAGAAGATTGCTAAACTTTGAAGCGAATTATAGCGGAAAAACGAAAAAACGTCCGTCACGCGGAAGGAAAAAAAACCAACAGACAAACAGACAGACATTTCGATTCCCTAGTAGTTGAGGAACTACACAAATTTCGTTCAAATTCTACCTTCTATTTTTTTCAACTACGCAAATTTCGTTCAAATTCTACCTCCTATTTTTTCCTAGTCAATCGCGTGGTATCCTTGTGGAATTCTATTCCTGATCACATTGTATTATCATGCAATAGTGACTCGTTTATGAATAGATGTCGATTAGTCATTCCGATAGATTACGAGCCATATTATTGAACCAGTATTGTACATCTTTCACCTACTGCACTTATCTCACTCGCACATTGTCTTTGTCACCCAGCCGTGACATCGTAAATATCATGTTGCTCCATAATATTACATTACTGCAATTCAATCATACTTTGGCATGATAAATGATTGATTGATGAATTACCGTAATCAGGAAATGAAAACAACACAACAATCCTACACCTAGCAGGAATTACAACACCTTATAACAGTTGTTTAGTGGTTTTACATGCCACATTTCTTTTTTTAATGAGAAAATCAATAACCACCAACTACCGTACCTGCCCACCAGATCCCTTAATCGATCGTGCAGCGCGTCCGCGTGTCCGCGCGCGTCGTCTACCGTAGTCGAGGCGTCGATGCGGGAGAAGTATCGATCGGCAAGCACTTGGGCCTGGATCAGAGGAAACATTACGATATAATTCTTCCTATTTTAGTTTCAAATGAGTGACATGTCGAGCGTAACAACTTCATGATACTTCTCTTTATGAATATCATGAAACCGTAAGTTCGCTGGAATTTCGAGACAGCGGAATGAGGACTATTGTGTACACCGATTGTACGCGAAAATATAAATTTGTTATCCTACTAGATGAACCGATTTTTTCCATGCTAAATATATTAGTATCGATTCCGTTGTTGCAATTTTCCATCGCGCCCACGGTTTCAGGGCATTCATAAAGAAAAGTAATATGATGTTGTGGCAATTTATGAATGTTGTGCTACATAACCTGTTTGTAGAATAGCTCCGATATCACTGTGATCAGCTGGAGGAGATTTTTCATGAGGAGGAGAAAGGGACGACGACAGTCCTCTGCCACTGGATGTTCAACTGAATAAAGTGATTAGAGATCATAGGTCAAATGGGTTTCTCGCAAGTTCACAATTAGCATAGAGCAGGGCATGTAAATAGAGGTCTTTATGAGCCTGAAAAATTGGTATTAAAATATTTGATTTTAAAAATTTCTGAAGAGGCTTTTCTGAAGAGGTTTGGCACAGGTCGAAAAGTGAGAAGATGAGATAAACATGCCACATTGTACTATGTCCGAGGCGGAATTGATTCATGATATTGAGAAAGTGCAAAAACATTTCTACGCCTCAGGGCATGACGTCATCGAAATTTCCGTTTTTCGAAAACTTCATCAAATGGCCTAATGAGTGGTACCAATCGATTCCTCATAAAATTCTAAGACTTTTGTGACTCCATGAGTTTTTCGCTAATCTTTGATCTAAGCCTGAAAAATTGGTATTAAAATATTTGATTTTAAAAATTTAAATATTTTTGTGTAGTTTCCCTGAGGAGATGGTAAAGTTTTATTCGCGTAATAAAATGCTATAACAATGATAGTTCAACTTTATAAAGGGTTGTTTGTATGAGGGGCATTAAGCTTGTTCAGTAAGCTGAAATTGAATGGGTCCTTGGAATTATGGTGTATCTACAGTCACCAGGGGAAAAGTCGTAATGCAGTTAAAGCGGCTCTGGGAGACACGATATCCATTTTAGCATAACTACTCAATAGTAGGTGGCCAGGGCTTTCATCGGCCTTACCGCCGAACCTGCCGGATAATAATTGGAAATTACTCCGGGTTACTAGTACACCATAATTATATAATTAGTACGTAGTACACCATAATTCCATGGACCCATTCAATTTCAGTTTACTGAACAAGCTTAATGCCCCTCATACAAACAACCCTTCACACAGTTGAACTATCATTGTTATAGCATTGTATTACGCGAATAAAATTTTGCCATCTCCTCAGGGAAACTACACAAAAATATTTAAATTTTTAAAATCAAATATTTTAATACCAATTTTTCAGGCTTAGAACAAAGATTAGCGAAAAACTCATGGAGTCACAAAAGTCTTAATGTTAGAATTTTATGAGGAATCGATTGGTACCACTCATTAGGCCATTTGATGAAGTTTTCGAAAAACGGAAATTTCGATGACGTCATGTCCTGAGGCGTAGAAATGTTTTTGCACTTTCTCAATATCATGAATCAATTCCGCCTCGGCCATAGTACAATGTGGCATGTTTATCTCATCTTCTCACTTTTCGACCTGTGCCAACATTAATTCGACTGAGTCAGATCGTCTCTCTTATGTGTCTGCTTTGCACTCTCTCGCTATGTTAATCGGGTTTTCATGCAAAGTGCAGAAGTGCCTATCTTTGTTAGCGAAGACCTATTTGACGTATGTTAGAGATCAAATATCAAAAATCAGATAGATAAAGGATACATTCCGCTGATCCATTTGAACATCGGATATGGGTTTTTATTAGTGATTTGAAGTGCACGTTTGAACTGAATCCCACGCAAAATATCAACTCTCGTGTTTTCGCCTGGTGCATTCATGCTGCAGTAAGTACACAAAATTAAGTGGAATCATGAGAGGTCTAATTTCATATGCGCTCTTGTTAACAATTTAAATATCAACTATTGCACGCGCTTAATTGGTGCTTAATACATTCATTTCAAGCAATTCTTCCCATTTAAGTCGTTTTCAATCACTATATCAAAGACAAAGGTAATTATAACGACTAGAAATATCATACGATCAGTTTGTTTTGAATAAGCAAGTGTCAGTACCCCTACAGTATCCCTCCCTCCCTCTCTCTCTCTCTCTCTCTCTCTCTCTCACCATCACACTGTATGTCCATGATTATCTCGGAGCATCGCAGTAGATTGAGGATAAAATGTCGAGCGTCACCGAGAAGAGAAAGAAGAGGAGGATGGAGAACGAAGCCGAGTGGCCAATCCAACTGAAATATGAGATAACATTATGAAAGGCGACGATATGAGGAAGTGCACGATCGTATTGTAGTCTATTACAACTCCTAATTATGATATTGTATATAGGCATATGCTAGCATCGCTACTGTAGCAAATAGTGATTTAAAACTTCCACGTTGCAAAACCGGCCAGATCACCGTTCCATCAACAGTAAAAAATTAGGAATTTTCAAATAGTATCAGTTATTTCTGGGCCAACCCACAAAAATCAAATCTCCTGTTATCCCTATCGTATCTCACCTTGGCCACAATTCTACCGTACTTCTCCTCCGTATCCACTCCCCACATTCGGCTCCTCTCAATGGGAATTTTTGCGTCGACGAGCGATCGAGAGAACGCCTCACGAATCTGATAACAACAAGATCAAATATTGGAATCGATCTGCGGAATTCGTGTTTTACACCATGTTCAAGATGAGAGATTGCCAAAGCAGCTTGATCTGCGTGTATTGCCATTCCTAAAAAAACAACCAAATTCAAAGTTCAAAAAAAGTGATTGCTTATGATTTAATCTTACTTTGCACAGTGTTCTTCTCTATATCTCTACCCTACTCGTCCACAACACGCGCTCTTCACCCGCCACATACCCGTCTCAGAAGTGCAAGACATTCGGAGACTGCTGCAGGCACTGATCATACTTCTTTGTATTATTTTTGCTTATTTTTATTTTTGTATTATTTTTGCAATCTATTCATTATCTACAACAACTCTTTCTAGTTTGTTTACCTGTCTCCCCCTCCCTCCTCTCCTTCTTCTCCACTCATTCTCAACCACTGCGCTCGAAGCGATGGGTCGCACCACTTCCAAGGTATTTTTTTTCTTCAACTCTCAATCGATACCCCTTCGCTGATATAATGCGCCAGTCTTTTGAACAATCTCTCATACGCTACAGTATCTGAATTTCCAGTTTCGATTATTATCCCCGCTTACCGTACCATCAACCAATCAATGTTCCATTACAGTACCTCAGCAGCGAGAAAGGCAAGCGGGATGCTGTGGTGCCCATTCGGTGAGGATAGATTACGGTATCCCATGATTATTGTAGATACCGTATGTGTGCAACCATCTACCGTATTCAATCGATCGCTACCCTATCCCATGCTCAGTGACATCTTTGACGTGCCGGTGCACGTACTCGCCACGCCCGCTCGCATGTTCCGCGCCGAGGAGGTACGGTAGAATTTGAATTCCAAGTTGGCGCGAATTTCAAATCTTTGAGTGTTCAGACGGAGAACCTCAACACCGAGGCCGATCGATTGCCGGAGAACGAGAGCGTCGATCGCGAACTGAATAGCGTCGAGCCAAAGGTACATACCGTAACCCGGTCAAGTGTTGTGGTACCGCAACCCGAAAATGCGACACCACAATCAATCGATACCTCTTGCAGGGCCTTATCGTCATGAACAACAACGCGTGGTCGCAGTTCATTCCTGCCGCTAGGTACCGTAACCCAGCTTTATAGCCAATCAATAAGCTACCGTATTAAACGTAACCCCTTGCGATTCAGGAAAGCGCCCAAGAACAAGCTGGAGCACGGCGGGGACCACCGGAAGAAGAAAAAGCGCGCCACAGTCAAGACCGAGGCAGAATGAGTGGATACAGTAACCAGCGCCGGTTACTGTAGATCATCTCATCTCAAATCACGAACCCAACTAGGAGTCATTCGTAGCGATAAATGGCTTCTATGTAGTGTTCTGTTTGTGTATGAAATTTCAGCGAGACTTCGACCTGCTGTATGCACACCTGTCTTATCAGTTACAGAATACTACCGTATTCATATCACCTACAGTATCCTCTCTACCGTACCTCGATTGGTCTCACAGCCGCTCCTCCCCTCAATGATCCGGCGTACGAACACAGTGCAGCGCCAGTGAATATGGACTAAAAATTATTAATTGTTATCAAGGGCGGACAAGCCTATCACATTAACGATACATACTTTGTATTAGAATTCTTTTCTAGGAATTCCACTATTGAACTTGTACAATATTTACGTAATAGCGCCACTCATACGTTCCTAGCCAAACTAAGTCCATCATAGTGCTGACATGGCACATTCCAGTTACATCAATATTACTGAACGCCCAACTGGTTCTCTGTGGCTATTCTTTGAGGAGATTTTGGAGATTGGAGAATGTATTCACCTAGAACTAACTAATATAAATTGACCAGCTAGATAGTTCATTACTAATTGCCCATGAACTAGTAGATCTAATGTTTCCTGAGTACATTTCCTTCTTTGTCGCAGTCTCATTTCGATCAACTGTTAGGTCATGCCGTAAGCTACTCTTCCAACACAATATCATGGACATTCAGGCTATCCCACTTAATTTTAACTACCTAATCTGCCCATCCCCTTCGCCTACCGCACCTTTGCATCCCTCAGCACATTACTCAATCGATTCTCCTTCCTAAACTCTGCCATGAATTCCTCCGTCAGAATTCGCGTGCAGCAGCGAGATGCAGCCAGAAGAGCTGCACGAATCGTCACGAAGGAGAGCGGGCTGCAGAGGGAGAGAGAGGATTGCGTCATTGATATGTAATAAAGGAAGGCGAGCAGCAGGTGGAGGAGTAGGTTGGATCATTAATGGGCAGTGAATAAAACAAACAAAGTGGTTAGTATGAAAGACACTATTGATAGATGTGTAAAACTGAAAGAGGATGAGACATTGAGAACGGCTAACAAATTGCCGTGGCCCAAAGATCCACCTGGTGAGAACGGCTTTTCTGAAAGCTCGAATACATTACGGACCGCAAATGAAACGCCGTTAACCATTTGTCTTCCAATTTACTCGTATTTTCCGTCACTAATTTATTTTAAATTGGGTTTTCATTATTTCTAACGTTAAGCAGGGCTGGATTATCGAACGGTGAGCCTTTTTCCAAACAAAGGAATGTAGCTGAAACGTGAAACAGCCGCTCCACCAGAGTTCAAAAAGTTCCGTCGTAGTTATATCTAGAACTCAGTCACCCAACCAATAGCCTTCCGTACCCGTTCCTCCATCTACCGTACCCCTCCCTCCCATCTACCGTATCCCTCACCTCGTCTCTCCTTCTTCTGCCGTTGCAGCCGCGATTTCGCCTGCGAACGCGCGCGAGAAGACGCGGTCGAGCGAGTCTAGAGAACCTGCAAGTAACCAGTTATTGATTGTTTGTAGCCTCGGGTATTGAAAAGATATCATTGATCCATCCATCCATCGCCTTTCTCGTACCTAAACGCCGTCCTGCCTAGTTTGTCGAAAGCCGTCGATTAATTGAACGATTGCTGTTCCCATCTATGTAACTCTTTAAAACACATTAATATTCCCATATTTTTATCCTCTACTTTAGTCTGAAGTAACCATTTCCCATATTTAATCCTTTCTTTACGTTCTCCTTTCATTGATTTCATCATCCCTATGCAATCTCTCCTCCACTCACCCAATCTCGCCCTCGTCTGCACGCCAGTGAGCATCGAAGAGAGGAAGTCGATCGAATTCCACAGTCGACATCTGCAGAGAGATAAGGTTAAATATCAGATAGTTCTGCAAGATCTCTACATGACAGTGACGTCCACATCTTCGGCTAGATATTAAACCACATAGAAACGCACAATCACCAGGCCAAAATTTAGGATTGTTTCAGAAACACGACACAATATTCTCGCCTCGTTTCAGCCGTTAGTTCGAAATTAAGGAAGCCTAACAGGTGACCTCAGCAGATATCTTTGTATCGTGCTACATGAAGTCGTAAAGACCCACTTCAGGTTTCTCTTTGTTCTTTTTTTCAAAATCCAAGACAGGCCTCAGTACAAATAACAACTACTGTAATGATCGGGTAAGACGAGATCATGCAACAAATAACCACCCGGACAAAACTCAACATTTCTTACTCTTATGGAGGTATATGCCTATATCCCCTCCTAATGTTCTCAATCAATCAATATTCTCCTCCCTCTACCGTATACCTCGCATCTCTCACGGCGACTCTGCACTCGTTCACTCCACTTACAGCACGCATCGATTGAGAGGCAGGGGAGGAAGAGGAGACGGCGCCATGCTTGTGTACGCCTGCATATACATAATAATAATAATGATGAATATAAATAAATAAAATTTGCAATAGTCACAATTTTAGATATATGAATATGAATATATGAAGCATCCGCGTCAAGAGCCGCGTCGTCTCATTGGCTCTTCTCATCCTCCTTTCCAATTCTCTATGAACAAAACCAAACTGCCTGCTGTGATCGAATTTAAAGACCTAGGTATTACCTACACCAATACACTAGACTTCTCCCCACATATTAGCCTAAAGATATCTAAAGCACGTGCTCGCTGTTCATACATACTTCGCACCTTTCTCACCAAAAACCCCCGTCTCTAAGCTCGACTTTTCGCAACCTACGTCAGTCCTGTGCTCGAATCCTGTTCCGAACTATAGTCACCCAATGATAGAAAAACGTGCTTCGAAATCGAAAAAATTCTCCGTAATTATTCTGAACGAGTACTTTATACATGTGGTATCGAGTACCGATTGTATCCCGATAGGTTACAACTACTCAGTTTAGAGCCTTTAGAACATCGTCGATATTTGATTGACCTTGCTTTCATATTGGGTTGGCACGAAAGTTTTGCCCGATTTCGGATTTGAAGTTTGAGGCTTCGGTTCTCTCACAGTTGAAATCGACATCCCCTCTCCTCATAGTATGTTATACGTGGACTTTTGAATAACACCACTCAGTATTCGGTTCACTCGATTTTAACTCGGCCTCCTAGATTTACAATAAAATGCAAATGATGTCACGAGCCTAAATTTCGATAACATTTGTTTGGCCTCTGTAGTTGTCGCGAAGTTATTTTCAAGATCTGATCTTCTAATGAGTGATACAACGAACAACCCTCTTTATAATCATGGCACTACTGAATAGTTGCAATTCTTATTTTGGAAGTTACGGTTCTTCAAATCAGATTTGACGGGCAAAAACAGGCCATGTACGACATCAATTGCCGGAGCAGTAAAACAAGAGATGTGCATATAATATGGTGTTTTCTGCTAATTAGTACTTGGGCTATTTGATACGAGTATTATTTTAAAATAAGCTCTTTCAGTCGTACGTAGAAATTTAAAATGCTAAAATTTTATGGCATCTCAGATTTCCTGAAAACCGACAATTTTGAGTACCATGTTTGATAGACTGTCTTATTGAGCACAGGCGAAATCGAAACGCGCCTGACGAATCAGTCCTATTACTATACATTCTCTCTAAAATTAACGAAAAAGGAAATGTGTACAACCTTCTCAAAATTAGTGGCAACCTTTCATATCTCATTTTCGATCTCTAATTTTGATCCTTACATTGTGTCTTAATCAGTTCGGTAATGAAAGCTCCACACTCAAAGTGAGTAATAATTTTATAACAAGGATAAATAGCACCAAACATCAGAGGAGAACGGGGCATCAATCCCAACCGCCAGCGATACTGAGTCAAAAAATTGAAACTTCGTGATTATTCACTACTAACTTTTATATTCTAGGCCTCATTAGCGGCTAGTGCAGCACGGTGATTCGGTCTTGTCCCGCTTTGTGAATTCAGTGTACAGTACTCTTTCAATAGACCACTTGATACGGGCCTTGCCTCGTTCCACAATAAAAATATACGACAAAGAAAAAGTCGGGTCGAAACCAACGAATCAACTTTGTTCCCTAATAACTCTTCCTAATATTGTCCGATAGCCATGACGTAGTAGTTCGTTAAAGAGGAAGACTTTCTACATATGCCTATACTAGAGATTATTTGACTGGCCAGCATACAAGAAAATTCGGACGGAAATTAAAGAATCTCAAAATCGGGCAAAACTTTCGTGCCAACCTGATATATAAAGTTGTACATAATGATGTAGACATTAGATTGCCCTCTTTTCTCTGTATAGCTCCTCCCCGTTCCAGACGTAACAATATGTTTCAATTGCGTAAGCACCGTTCCTCCTCTACTTTTTTATCACCTTTTCCTTCCAAATCGTATAGTAAAAACTTGGAATAGTATCCCCCACAACATAGTTATTTCACAGAATCGAGATTCATTTATGATGAAATGCCGTGTTCACATTCCTATTAATTACTATCCATATTACTAAAATAGCTTAATTTAAGAATTTAGATTTTTCTTCTTCACTTTGTCACCCTGTTGTGACATCGTACCTATCGTGCTACCCTACCCTTGCTCACATATTATATATTTTCAATCAACGACTTTTGGCATGATAAACGATTGAAGAGCAGTAAAATAACGAGATATCGAATAATAAATACACACCTAATGATCACGATAATATTGTGTCTCCACTCACCCGCAGCCACTATAATGGTGTTACCTGTCGTCGTCGTCGCCACACTTGCTGCATTTGCTGCACTGGTCGCAGAGAGCGGCGCCAGAACACTGTCCGACGGCCTAATATGTAGCATTACACGAATTGGTAGAAGTATGAATTGGTAGACGATACCATTGCGTTCATCACTCTTTGAAACAATAAAGTGTCCTCCATGAAACCCAGAAGTACAGTCATCCACGCAACCGCCGTTCTTTTTGATTATCACCCGAGATACATTTCATCCGACAAAAAATCAAACCTCGCGCAACCTACATCGGTCACATTATTACAACTTTGGAATGATAAGTGGACAAAATGGACTACTGTGGCATTTGCTCTCTTTGTACACCTCGAAGTCTCTCTTGTATTCACACGCTCTTGTTTCGCCTTTCCATTGTGTTTAAAAATGGAACATTTTTTTTACTATTTTCATGAATATAAGAGGGTTCCACTCACTCGTAGAACACGAATTCGTCATTGAGTTGTCGTGGACTTCGACCGAACGAGTAGAGATTGTCAGCGAAGAGAAGGAAGACGAAGAGGAGATCTGACTGGAGACGACGGAGGAGAGGACCCTGTACAGAGATGATTAATGATTTTTTAAAGTTATGATGCAATCACCAGCAACTGTCGTATACTAGTGACACAAAGACTACGATCGATTTCATGCGGTACTTGAAACATCAGGGCACCAGGCGGCGCGATTCAACGAAAAATGTCGAATGCAATGTCCAATTAATCCCCTCAATGCAGTGGAACACAATTATCGTTTCTTTTTTCCTTTTCACTATAGTACTCCCTAACTACCGAATACTCGCCTGGTTCTCCGTTATCACAAGCGGCTCGATAGTGAACGAGAAGACGTACGCCCACAGCTTATCCACCTGCAGTAGTATAATGATAAATGAGAATTGTTTCACAGTCGCGATATAATTAGGCAGGACATACAGATTATTTTGTAATACGTTTTGCCCTTTCCAGGACATAAAAGTTAAAGAAATATCAGTTATTTGAGCCGTGCGAGAACATTACAAATTTAAAATGATACGCTTTTTTCTCTTTCTATACATCGGCGCGTCTCTCGCTTTGTCATGCTCTCTCGCAGCCGTATCTGTTTTTTTAGGGGCGGAACGTTTCATTATTTTGGATGAATGTTTGTGAAATTATAATAAAGAGAAGAAGATTAGAAGATGCGCGATCCCTATCACTTTCATACACTGCCTGCAACAAGGGAACGCCAGGTAAAAGTGCAAAATTCTCACCATTGCCATTCAATCGATCTCTAATATTTCATGAGGGAAAAAGTGATTATTTAAATGTTTTAACTCTTGTGTCTTATATATCTCAGGCGCACCAATACACTCAAATGCTTCGCTCATCCCTTTTTATTCAAAAAAAAACTAGTCAACTCTCACCCTCTCATGGCTCCACTTCGTCTCTCCTCTAAATGGCTCGACCAACTTGTAAACGAGATCGACGCGCGCCCGCGTGTTGTGAGTTCGCTCGACGAGAAGGACAGGACCTGAAGAGGGTGAGAGATTAAAGAAGACTATAACAACAGTTCTAAAGGCGAGTGTCCGGTGATGAACGGAGAACAGGCAAAGTAGAGAGAAAATGGTATACTTTCCTTTTGGAAGCTACGCTAGCGTATTAATCAATAAATGTAAAATATCACACGGCCACGGTATCTACAAATTCATCTACCGCATCTACCAGACAGCCTACTGTATCTCTTTCACCACTCACTCTCAATCTCCTCGTCCTGCAGTCGTCGCATCGCCGCGCTGTGGTCGATCGTGAACTGCTGCGCAAATGATGAGAGAGCCTGCAATAGATATATCTGAGATCAAAGATCAAATTCACACAAAACATATTCAAGCGTTTACTATTCAGATATATTTGTTATGACGGTCGAACAATAATCGGAGAAGGTCTGCACTGGCTTCAAATCTATGGACCACAAAGAAACCCGCACTTTGTTCCACAGGGAAGATATAGTAGACCAGCAATCCATAGTTGCTAATCACAGAGTGGTTACGGCTGTACACAAAATAATTCTCAAAAGCTGTCGGGGAATCTGATCTACACTTGGGCCCATACGAGTGGAATATCAACTTCCCCGATGAGAACAATTTTTTTACGCATTTGTGTCCTACAGGTTTTGTGTTTCATCCAACCTCTAACCCAAACATCTGATTTCCCTCAATCTCCCCCACCCACCTTGACACTCTCCGGGATCCAGTGGCTTCGCGTAGCCTCCGCTCGTCGTGTTTCGTCAATGAAGAGCTGCAATAAAACAAATATTTACAATTTAAAACATTTAGGAAAATAATAGAAGGAACAGAAGGAAATTTGAAAAATTAGCAATATTACGGTAACTAGATTACAGTATACCTGAATGTTGTCCAGTTGCAGGCGCGTGTCCAGGTAAAACATGCCCGTCGCATATATCTAAGCGGGCAGAGATCAAAGATCAAACTACAAAAGAAGATCAACGATCAAACTCACATTGTATCCGTGTTTCTTTCTGCCTCGCGAGTCTCTCACTGGCTGGTATCGCCTGTTGATTCGCAGTTCCTGACCTGGAAGAAGAAGAACTGGAAATCGGGTCATTCAGTGCGTCATGAGGGCATGTTAGTTAAAAAAAACTAATATAAAGATATATAAAGAACTTCTTACTTATTGTCTCATAATTACGCAATTACCTATGGTCGAATAGAGGGGCTCGTCGGATGAAAACGATGACGTCGAGGGCTCTGCACTACTGCTGCTACTGCACGGAGAAACGTCGATGAATCTGATGAGAAATAGAATTATTTAACAGAAAAAGGTACCAGTAAAAAAATCCACGATTAGGCTAACACTCCATTCCCTAACCAATCGATAAGCCTCACAAACCTCAAAATCTCGGCGACGACAATCGGCGGTGCGAGTTGGTAGCGGTTCCTGAAATAAGAAGCGTTGTCAATCGTCGTCCTCACCACACCACCCTTTTCAGAATCTGTTAATTTTCCAACAGTGCCTCTCAATTGGTAATCGTCGTCCTCACCCACTGCACCACTCGGCGTCCGCCTCTCGCAGCAGCAGCAGCTGGTTGTACAGTCGACTGCCGTCCGCGTGGACGATGACGCCCTCGGGCGGCGCGAACCCGGTCACCGCGGGGAAGGCGGCGCGCCATCTGACGCGACCAACGCGGATTAGGAGGACACGTCATTTTAGAGTTTTGCGTACATACGCTCAGGGCAGATAAAAAGGGGGGTGTCAGAACCGCAACGACAAAAGCGCAACAGCGAATAACTCTCTTCAAACTTCAAGAATTGACCCGAATTTTCAGGTGCGATATTCTATTGCAATGAACAATCGAATCTGTATACTTATTATAGCCTCCTTGCAGTTTAAAATTGTTGCGCTTTTGTCGTTCCGCTCAGTTTCAGGCAAAATGACATAGTGGGTTCGATAGAGCAGATGATTTGGAGTCAAATGAGATCCTAGCTGTATCTATACGACTTATTCAAAGCGAGTTAGAAGAGCTTGAAAGGGGTTGTTGCGCTTTTGTCGTTGCGGTTCTGACACCCCCCCCCCCCCGATAAAAATGTCCCAGGATCAAATGTCCCAAATCAGTAACAACTCCGTAACACCAAACTAGCGGGCACAGATACAGAATTATCAAGACCACGAAATTCGCGGGTTGGGGAAGCAGATATTTGAAATATTCAGACTCTGAAACTCTTCCCGAAATTCATCTTTCAATAAGTTATTCCTTGCATCTGAACTTCTCAATCAGTACTTTCTCTCTTCTCTTTTGCCTAATGATGAGGCAATCTCTCTCCACGCTTTACACCTTGGTTAAATATTGACGAGCATAATTCTGGGTTAAATGAAATGTATGATAAATGCTTCCATGGATGGATCGACTCGGGGCAAACATCTCCAATTAGTAACAATCCCGCAACTAAAGACGCGGGTTCGGGAAGCAGATATTGAAAATAATCATCAGTAGCTTGAACTCTCTTCGGAATCACCAAATCATTCCGCTTGCATGCAAACTTCTCAGGCATTATTTTCCTTATCTATTACCTAATGGTGATGCAATCTGCTTACCTCGCCCTCTTCTCCTTCTCCCTCTGCTCGATCTCCGCCCTCGCCTTCTCCTCCTCGTCCACGAGTGGCTGCCACATCAGGCGCTGCCAGAGATCAAAGATCAATCTACAGTATCCAAGCTATTGTACTACCGTACTCCGACAGTTCCCTCAAAGCCGTGTTCCGGCGTTCGTCAAATAGCCCTACTGCACACACCCCGCCACTCTGAATTTCCTCAAATGTCAATCAAGTTGAGTGCGCGCTTTTTTGCGAGGGCTGAGATACAAGCTACGCCGTTTTTTGCCAGTGTGTTTTCCGGGTTCCTAAACGAACCTCCCGAGGGGAAAAAGGTTGATCAGTTGGCATATGAAAAGGTAGAGATCAAACATCACTATTACCCCCACCCCCCCCCCCCCCCCTACCTCCTTACCTCCTCCTCCACCCTCGCCGCGTAGTCGAGCATCATCTCGCCGGCCGTTTCTTCTATTTTCCTCTACTCGTTCTGAAAAATACATAATACATTTAACAAAATTCGCACGTTTCCGAACAAAACACGCCCGAAATACACGAGAAACATGGTTCAAACCATACAAAAATAGATCAGAGTGAGGGTGTGCGAAATAGAACGTCCCTTTATATTTTTTAACCCATTCTCTCGCTCCCAAGCCTTTTTTGACTGGCCAGTGGAATGACGTTGAGGATTACAAGGAGGGGCTTCGTCGGGATAATTGAAAACACACATGGAGACACTAGAAAGACAGTGTCTCTGTTGCATGTCTCATACGGGGGAGGGGAGAATAAGTGGGCGGAGTCATACTACTCCTACTCTTTCAGTTATCCCCTCACGAGTATCTGCCCGGGTTCTCGCACTCCTCGACTATTCTCTCTCCTCTCTCTCCCACTCACTCGATTAGTGCTCGATGCAGCATCTTGACCACTTTGAGGGCGCATTGAAACTCGCACTCGCCTGCTCACTTCTATGCTGCGACCTAGTTCTAATCGTCGTAGTGCTCACCGAACCCGTCATCAAGTGAGTTTTCCAGTTATGGCTCCAGGCCACTATTTCATGAAACATATTAGGTGCATTGTGCTCTAGAATACGCACATCGTTAAACAAATTAAACGTGGTCGACGGTAATTTTTCGCCTGCGAAGTGGGTATTGCAAATTTCACTTCTGATATTACATCATCCCTAGGCAACATCCCTTCCGTTTTCTTCTCGTCTTCCTATTCACCCTTGAATGCATCGAACTCATAGTTCGCATGACCACTGATTTCGCCTCACAAATGCTACAGGCACCCACTATCAGTGAGTTTTCTTTTCTCCATTTTTTCCGTCACTATGAAGAATTGTCCACTAAAAGAAAATTTTAAAAAATCTGCACCAATTGGACCAGCAGAAAGGTAGCTTTCCTATAGTAAATGCACCGCAAACCGTGCATTGCGAAAACAACTACAATTGTCCCACTCCCCATTGCTTATTCATACTTTTCTGCAATTACTAAATAACATTCCAAACCAGCAACAATCAATTTTCACCGTTGTTCTAAATACAACCGCGCAGCCTGCCCATACTCCGACCTATTCGCTGCTCTCCAAATGTTCGCCTGGTTCGGGACGCTCTTTCTTCTTCCCGTTCTCGCTGTTCTCCACTTCTCTTCGGTAGTATGGCCGACTGCGTGGAAAAGTCAGCGGTTTTTTTCCCTCCCTTTTCCCCATTCGTTCTCCCCAAAACCTCGAAAAAGGTGAGAAGAATATGAGGCCGTTGAATGGGTGGGGTTATTAGGGGCCATACGTGACTAATGGAAAACTATACGAGTAGCTAATATGTGGCTATGGGTTTCCCATCATATTTGAGCTTAGCCTATGCACTGAAGACCCCCAACTATGTGAGAAGCCATCATTTTCCAACATCGTCATCCTTCTAATCATCCTCTCTAATCCACGTGGTGAATAGTCCGAAAACAAATGAGAAAATGGAAGGATGGAAGGGTGGTGGGTGCAGATGAACCGGCCCATACATGACTAATTCTTTCTTTAGCCCCTAATGGGCCTCGTGGATACCATTTTGGCTTTCTATCTTTCAGCTGCAAAACATTGCGTGCCACGGGCTTGGGGGAAGCTACAGGAATTAGACATGAGTAGCTCTCTCTAACCGACTAATGGGCACATCTCTCTCCTTTTTCAGACATGTCTCCTACACACATCGGGTTCATTGCAATTCTGGTTGGCGCGTTCGCTGCAATCTTCACATTTCCCTATGCCTACCCCTCCTGCACATTCTTCCTCTCCCACAAAACCTACATATGGATGTTCAAGCCGGAATACAGTTATGAGGTGAGCGTGCGTGTATTTGCCGAAAGCGGTTGTTTACGGTTTGATGAGCATTGCATAGCAGCGTTCACAATTTTATACCAGAACGTTGTGAGATTTTCCCACCCCCGAACAACGCATTGTGAAGCTGTATTTTTTTACGTATAAAACCGGCGCAAAAGAACATTGATGGCGTCATCAACTCATCATAATTTCCTCTCTAATTGCAGGAGAGTGGACACTTCCTCTATATTCTCAAAAAGCCGATCGTCGCAGTATTTGTGAGCCATCCCCTTGTTTCGATTTATAGTATTATAAATAGAAACTTATACAACCACTTCGGTAAACTTAGCCCCATCTTCCCAAAAGCCGGTAGAAGCACATAAAAGCGAACGAATCGTCCCAGGTGGCAAACAACGGGAGTTTTTTTGTTTTCCAAATGGATATAATCGTATAATTTTATTAATGCGATTTATGTTGTCCCACTTCCTTATTATTAGTACATGCAATGGGAAAATACGGAATGGCACGTTTCCGGTCGTTAGCAATATTCTGTTCCGCTCATCTGCTCATTATGATAAGTACTTGCGCTGCTCACGTATTCTCACGTGAAGAATGGCGTATCTCAGACGTAAATCATGCGTGGGAAATTACTCAACGGGAATACTAAGTAACATACAATCGGGAACTATCTGATCTAGATAAACTTTTAGTATTACTGTAAACAACCCATACATTTTTGTCCGATCAGAGTAACGTTGTTCAAACAAAATGGTCCCGCAAGATGATGGAAACAGGTCAGATAGGGTAATTTTGCTTGTTTAAAGAAATGGCTTGGCTTAAAGAACATTCTCGAACAGACCATAATTTCTGGTTAACAACAAAAAACAAGAATGAACAAAAACTACTTTCCCAGCAATTACTGCCCCTGCTGGCCACTATAGTAATGGACGCCGTAATCATCTTTCTCATCTACCGCAAGCGAAAATCGAGAAAGATCCCCAGTGAGGAATATTCGGTATGCTAACACATTAACGTAATTGTCAAAACAAATTTACAGATGAAAACGCCGCAAATGAACGGTTCTTCACGGAGCAGCGGAAATGGAAATACAATCGGTGCGCTGCGTAATTTTGGATTTCATCATTCTAACGCAATCATGATCCCACTTCCTCGTCGCTTTCCTTTTCACAGCTCAGTGCAACTCCAATTTAGACGTCATGGAGAAAAGAAAAGTTACGTTCAGGGCGTGTACTAAGCGCTGCTTCAAGAACGAAAGTTACAAGGAGTGCAAAGTATACACTTCTTTGTTCAAATTCTTGCAAAGTAGCACCTTTCCTTTATGTTCAATTGGCTATGACACGTCTTAAAATATATTAGGAACCAAAAAAAAGCATTAAAATGTTTTTGCAAAGCATCCGCGACAAATCAAGGAAAATTACAAGACGAACTCCGTAAAGCGGCTGTCAAAACATATAATGACATTTCAGAGCACTCGGACCCATTAAAATTCACGCTCGAAATGCGTCTTTCACTCAATTTCGTGCTCATTTCCCTCACACGTGTTTACTATGCTGCCGTCTACATAATTGCCGTACGGTAAGATCGTTTTCCTACTTTCTGTTTTGGAATCCGCATACTGTTTGCAGGTATTCTGGGACCATAATAAAATTGCTGCTGGTACTGTCGTCGTTCATTTCCTACTCCAAAGGTGCGCCGCTGTTAGTTGTTTTCGAAACATTTCGCAAACGAGCTAGGGTATTTACCCAATACCTTTAGTTTCACTACAACACAGGCACTATTTTATAGACACTGCTGTAGCCCATAGTACACATACCGTAATCTCAGGTCTCATCTACATCGTTTTCTCTCCACGAATTCGAGCGTGGGCAGCACGCCTACTTCGAATATCGCGCTGACCGTCATCTACTTGATGGTCAAGAAATCTTCACAAAAAAGCATCACTAATTACAATATCGCATTAGTCAGCGCAACGCTCCGGGTGCAATGATAACGGTTATCAAAGACATCACGCTAATGAGACCACATTAATTAGAAGAATGTAAGGGAAACACAAAACATTCTCGAACACGACACATCACGATATCAGAATCAGTTTCAAACCGACATAGAACAATCACTCACTCACATTTCAATCTTACTTCCAACATCTTTATTCGCATTTAATCCGATCGATAGAGTCTCGTGATACTGAAACTTCTTGTAGCAGCTAATCGATAAAGCGAAAAAAAACCAAAGAGCGGAAATGACCGAGCATCTATTCTATCTCTATTCAAGCTCTGAAAACGAATTATAGAATCGAATAATTCAAGAACAAAAAAATCGATATTTTCTGAGCAAAGGTACGGTTGACTAGGTACACTGTGTGCAATAGGGAAATGAGTGGGGGACGATTTGGTGCACCTTCGAGGAAGAAAATCAATAATGATTAGAGCAATGAACAGTAGACCAAAGCATGCACAGCGTTTGGGTTTTGTGTATGTAACTAAGACGAACAACAACTAGGTTTCAACACGAATATATCAGCTACTGTAATCAAGAAGTGGGAGGTATCAATTGAGTAGAGTCGACTACAGTAATCCCTCGAGGCGCTTCTCCGCTTAGGACGTGGGAGAATCGGATCGCAAGTAGTCGGTGGCAAACTTCTCCAGACTCGACAGCACGAAAGCCGTCTTGCCCCTGCAACCAATTGCGCCATCGATAGGTAATAAACTTCATGTCTGATTCGGAAATACTAGTGATGTCATAGTCTTTCATAGCGATACGAATGTGGTAGCACCAATCTCGCGGGTGCAGATCACCCGGTTGCGGCCTTACCAATAGCCACATCATAGTACAGTTTTAACATGCATTTATGTATGCCTAGATCCTTTGAGCACGTTTATTATGAAAGACAACCATAGTAGATCTTGTAAGGAGCTAGGTAATAAAAGAATAACCCCCAGGTGGCGGCAAAAATCAGCATCAACTTTGGTTGTACTGGGAAAAAAATATGTGCCGCAAGGGCGATCTAGTCCTAGTAAGCAGCCACCCATACTAGCCCCGCTAGCAGCTTTTCGCTAGGTTCGGGAACTAATTATGTTTAAACCATAATAATCAATTAATTAATTGCACTCACTTAATCGCTCCGAGTCCCTTGAGTGTCTTGTCCACGCCCTCGATCGCCTTCTTCTGCTCGTCCACCTGAATTTGAATAATAATAATAACATTTATTATTATAATTATTTAATTAAAACAATAATAATTATTATCACTATAAGTATGATATCGGTGCCAAGGATATGCTCACGTGATAATAAAACTAATTAAAACGACTGCGAAATTAAAGTATGTATTTTATACAACAGAGTCGTCACCTATTACCATCCCTATTTATCTTCACCTATCACTCCCCACTGAAACCCCTCCTCACCTTATCAAGATAATGCTGAAATCGCTGACCACTAATGATCTCAATCATAGAAAAGTTCAGATTCATGTTTTTGTTTAATTATCGTGCCCGAGCGACGCATCATCTTCATTAGTATCATTCTACCTACATGCCACCTCTGAAACCCCTGCTCACCTTGTCCTTCATGTCTCTGTGCACGCCTCCCACCGTCGCGCGCAGACCCTCGTACACTTGCTCGAGGTCTCTGCAGATCATTTATTAAAGTAATATGTTAATTCACCTTTTATTAATTAATTAATATATTCTAATTATGCTAATCATCCCTTCTCTAACCTCGCAGCCTGCGTCTCGCAGTGAGAAGTATGAGCGGCAGCGACGTTCTGCATCTTAGTAGCCAGATGAGCACGGAACTGCTCCTGAAAAGAGCAAATCGATTAATAAAAACATGTAAAATGTTTCAAAAATATAATTTCCATTCAAGAAAACTGTTCCAGCCATATTAACAAATCGGCAAAAGAGGCATTCCCATGCCGGGAATCGAACCCGGGCCGCCTGGGTGAAAACCAGAAATCCTAACCACTAGACCACATGGGATGGCGAGAGTGTCCGCCGGAGCGCGCGCTAAATGCCCCCTCCCTCTCTCGCCTCTACCACCTGTCAGCAGTGGCTTCCATCTCTCCGCTATTTGCGCGGGAGCCACCAGTTTGTGCACCTCCATCTTACTCTGCTTGGGTACCCTTTCTTTTAACGATTCCCAATGGCAAATCAAGAGGGGGGGGGGGGGGGTTACCCTTCACATACCTTGAGGTGCTGCTCCTTGGCCGAGTTGTTCCACCGCAGCCGCTCGTAGGCGTAGAGACCGCCGTAGACCGCGCCCACAGAAGCCAACACCTGTATAATCCATATTTTTAAACAAAATTGATTTTTTTTGTCTAAAATTGATATATTTTACGTGTACAATGCAAAATCAAATCAATATAACCCAACTCTACTGGCCTATCACGCATTCGAGAAACACTAATTTACCTGTTTTCTCGAAGATTTGAGGAGCACCCCAATTCGGCTTCATTGATTTTGTTACATTTTTTAAAAGTGTACGATGATGCCAAAAAGTACAGAACACGGGCTTCCGCTGTTTGTAACAAAGACACGTTGGCAACTCTCTGAATTTTGTGTGATCTCTGACTTCGGTAAAAAGGGAAGTAACGTTTTGGAATTGGTTTGATCGTATAATTATATAAAAAAATATAATACTCATCCTCACATGACATCTCATCACCTACGCCACCGTACTGCCTTTCTAATCTACTGTATTCCTATCGTACCTTCCATCCAATCGCACGATACACCACCAGACCGACGAGTCCGAGGCCGACGCCGCCGTTTGCGAGATACGTCGCCGACGTGAGCACCATCTGCGACATCATCGCCGCCTCGGCGTCTGCTGCCACCTGAGATGAGGGCAGGGATTACGTCAGTACTAGGCAATCGTCAGTACTAGGTTCACAGTCGACAGAAAAGTTGCATCATCATCAATATTTGCCCCATCAATGCCCCTCGGGTCGTTTCAACGCTAGGCACCACCGCCCATCAATATTGGCTTGAAGCGTCACAACAAGCAATACATTCGGGTTTTAGAAGGAGTCGGATGGTGAAACGGATACATTATTATCATGGCACCTCTGAAACCGTGCACTTACATTTCCTCCCTCAGCTGCAGCCGCCTCCACGTCCTGCTTCTGCAATAATTATAAAGATAATAATATATTCAATTTAAAAAAAAAACCTTAAAATCAAATTATTTTTCGCGAATTAACGCAACTATGGCCCTATAATAGTCGTCGTGACACCGTATTTTCAATAGTTTTCTACCCTCATCGGTGTGCAACCACAAGTTGATATCAAGTCAGAGAGCGAATTCCAAGTTGATATCAAGCTTGAAGTCAACTTGTGAAACGGGCAAAGAAATAGCGCGCCCAGGAGAGAGAGGCAGACGACGAGGCAGAGATTGATATCAACTTGTGGAACTGCGAGCTTGATATCAACTTGTGAAATCTCTGTCTCGTTGTCTGACTCTCTCGTTTCGTACGCTCTATCGCAAAAACCACAAGTTGATATCAAGCTTGAAAGCAAGTTGGGGTTCGCTTGATATCAACTTGTGGTTGCACACCGGTGCTCCTTGTAAAAACATCAGTCGTAACTAATACCTGATAACCTAGTGTCTCACGCACGCTATGTATGGCACACTTTTTTCCAGAAATGATAAAGGAGATTGTTTCGGGTATAGAACAACTCACAAAGCTGAGAAGATTGCCTCTGATGGCAGTCACCGGCTGGCCCATTCGATAGGCGACGAGACGACGTATGATGGCGGAAAGACCGAGCGTGAATCTGAAACATCATTACTAATATAACAAGCAATGAAATCAATGCGCACAACCGATATTCTCGACCACAGGATAAAGAAGATTCTGCCGAAACTAATCACCCGATTGTCTACCATTTCCAGGACAACAAATTTTGTTGCATTAGTACATTGCATGCATACACGTTGTTTAGTCATACTGGACTTTAGGACAGGACTTTTTTTCCTCAAAATACAGAATAACTAATTCCGTCTCTTTCTCTCTCACCTGAACTCCAGGTCCTCGTGGAAGTCGGCCGTGAGCTGCGGCACGTTGATGCAGATCTGGAACTTGAAGGGCGCGCGGTAGCGCCACACCTGCCAAATACAATGTGAACTGCGTATATTCGACGAAATCATTCAAACACTAAATGTAAATTAGAGCAAAAATGGTGCTTCGCAATTTGATTGCATATGAGAGACTATCTGACTCAGTCGAATTAATCTTGGCACAGGTCGAAAAGTGAGAAGATGTGATAAACATGCCACATTGTACTATGGCCGAGTCGGAATTGATTCATGATGTTGAGAAAGTGCAAAAACATTTCTACGCCTCAGGGCATGACGTCATCGAAATTTCCGGTTTTCGAAAACTTCATCAAATGGGCTAATGAGTGGTACCAATCGATTCCTCATAAAATCCTAAGACTTTTGTGACTCCATGAGTTTTTCGCTAATCTTTGATCTAAGCCTGAAAAATTGAAAAATTGGTTTTTAAATAAATGATTTTGAAAATTTAAATATTTTTGTGTAGTTTCCCTAAGGAGATGGCAACATTTTATACAATGCTATAACAATGATAGTTCAACTGTGTGAAGGGTTGTTTGTATGAGGGGTATTAAGCTTGTTCAGTAAACTGAAATTGAGTGGGTCCTTGGAATTATGGTGTACTACAGTAACCCGGAGTAATTTCCAATCATTATCCGGCAGGTTCGGGGGTAAGGCCAATGAAAGCCCTGGCCACCTACTATTGAGTAGTTATGCTAAAATGGATATCGTGTCTCCCAGAGCCGCTTTAATAACATTACGACTTTTCCCCTGGTGACTGTAGGTACACCATAATTCCAAGGACCCATTCAATTTCAGCTTACTGAACAAGCTTAATGCCCCTCATACAAACAACCCTTCACACAGTTGAACTATCATTGTTATAGCATTGTATTACGCGAATAAAATATTGCCATCTCCTCAGGGAAACTATACAAAAATATTTAAATTTTTTAAATCAAATATTTTAAAACCAATATTTAAATTTTTCAGGCTTAGATCAAAGATTAGCGAAAAACTCATGGAATCACAAAAGTCTTAGAATTTTATGAGGAATCGATTGGTACCACTCATTAGGCCATTTGATGAAGTTTTCGAAAACCGGAAATTTCGATGACGTCATGCCCTGAGGCGTAGAAATGTTTTTGCACTTTCTCAATATCATGAATAAATTCCGACTCGGCCATAGTACAATGTGGCATGTTTATCTCATCTTCTCAATTTTCGACCTGTGCCAAGCCTCTTCAGAAACATGTTGATCCACTCAGATAGTCTCTCATATTATTTTTTTGCGAGATGCAAAGGATTGCATATGGATGATGAAAATCCTAATCTTTAAAAAAATAGAGGCCGCACCTCCTCCAGCTTCGGCTGGTACTCCTCAGGCAGCAGCGACTTCACGCACTCTGTAATTATCAAACTATTTTATTAATATTTTGTTAATTAGACTAATTAATTAGTTAATTAACAATAATCAACTTACGGAACATGCTGTTCTCGATGTTCCAGATTCTCGTCATCAATCCTCCCGTGCATCTTGCCTCAAGATCCGACGTCAGATACTCGTCAACGAACTTGGACAGCTCCTACAATAACAAAAATAATTATAAAATGTTATTACGCTGTCGAATTCATTTTATGTTGCATTCTCCAGCCAGCAAAACGAGGCAAAAGTTTCTGCTGTCCGCAGGATTCGAACCTGCGCCCACAGAAGTGGACTGCGACCTGAACGCAGCGCCTTAGACCACTCGGCCAGAACAGCACATAGGAGACACATCGATAATGCTCTCTAGCGCGCGCACCCTTCTCTCTATCGCACACAATTACTAGCAGTTGACAGATGCGCGCTCTCACATGCTCAACACACGGCAAAGAGAGAACAAAGATTTTAGAATTCTTCTTCTTTTGCCTTGAATTTCTTACGTTGCTCCACATTCTATTATCAGCAGTTGAAAAATACCACATTTCTAAAATGGTGAGCTGCGGATTCAGCCTCTTTACATGTTTCAGAATATTAATTCTAAACGATATTCTGCAGATATCCTCACACGCTAACAAAACAATTATGCACCGCAAGATCCCTCAATTTAAAGAAGGTGTCCCACGAATATTTAGTCAACCAAGTTCTCACTGTGGGGCAATGGGGATCGAATACCCGATGAGAGCCTCGAAAATCGGATGTTTCAGTTTTTAGTTTGAAGAAAATTATGTTTAATAAACTGTCCAAAACGACCAGAATTCTTACAGTATCTCACATTGAACCTGCAATCTTTTCGCGGTGGGAGTTGGAATTTTGGGAAAATAAGTCAGAGAAAGGGAGAGAGATAAGGGGAAACGAGGAGGGTGCGCGAGAGAAACCGCGCGTGCATTTGTGTTTCACCATCTTCTGATAAGAGAAATGAAACGTCGAGCATTGGGGAAATAAAAGGTTGTAATCATTCGTGGGACGCCTTCTTTAACCTGTTATTCAACATTCCGCACAAAGCCGTTACAGCCGCTTTCACAAACCGGCGTTCCGCGGCGTCAGTTTCTTTACATATCTCAGAAATTTTAATCTACGCGATTAATTCCTCTTGTTTCCCAAGAACAATCAATTATGCATTGTTCGATCCCCCAAACCCTCCAGTTACTCAACATTCCGCTCACAGCTGTTCGCCTCTCAGCAATCTCGTACACATTCACACAGGCTCAATGACATGCACTAACTATGACTCACGCATCCACCGGTTTTCGACATACTTCTCACTAGAGTGCGGAAAGTGAGACGGCCCGACACCTTTTTGACCCGCCTGCTCGGAATGATTAGGAGGCATTACCCGACACCTTTGCTCGATTACCCGATACCTTTTTTGCTCCGGTACATGAAAACAGCTTCGATTGAGTTCATTTGACTATGAATTTGGTTGACAATACTTCCCCATGCTAATTAGCATCTTCCCTATCATTTCGACCGCTCTCCTTCTTCGAGGATGGTCTCTCCTCTCGTCAAGAAGAATACACCTTCAACTAACACACGGTGAGATTTGTTTTTGTTGTCCGTAAATAAGCATTAGAACATTTTTATTTATTTTGCCCATGAGTCACAATCGAAAAATGATTTAGAAACTCTTTTGTTTCAAATTGTAACTATTTAAGTTCTTCCGCCTCTCTCCTCTCCCCATGGATATTTCTGTTGATGACAGATCCGATAGTGATATCTCTCGCATTTCTTTCCTATCACACTTCCACTTTCTACTCTCATCTTAACTTTTATCCTTCAGAATTGTTGTTTCACCCTTGTGTCCAAACAGGTTTACCGAAATGCCATAAATAGTAACTTCATGTTCAATTACTCCTTTTTTGTATGATAATTTTCTTCTTTCCAGAGCAACACAAAAACCTTCAAATTCGGAATTGGATCGCCACAAAATCGTCAGAAAACTTCTTCTTCTTCTAAACATGCCAATCAACTTTTAAAATGAAAATACATGGAAAATACACGACTTTGAAACCGCGGTAAAGCCTTGTCTAAGAGCTCGACAACGTCTTACAAGCTCTCGCACCATTATCATGTCCATATTCACTATTTATGATAGATATGTTGCTGTTATGGTTGATCTAAGAACACCGGAGCAAAAAAGGTATCGGGTAATTTAGCGAAGGTGTCGGGTCGACGCATTTCGCGCAAAATGAGGAAAAGGTACCGGTCATTCCTCTATTACCCGACCCGAATAACGCACTCTACTTCTCACGTACTCCTCCTCCCACAAACCAAATCGATTACTTCTCTCTGACTGTTCCTAGTAATAGCTTTTTACACCGATGACCAACTTTCCCACCGGAATCATCTAGTATTGATTTCTATAAAAGATCTCTATTTAAATTGTATTTCTTTCAGTCTAAATTCTAGGAGTAACACAACTTGAAGAAATAAAAACACCATGCCCACAATAGCACGTCATAAACCGCTCTCAACCCACAGATTTCTAGAACTGACCTTCTTGAACTCCTTAATGTCGACTGGTTCGTCGACAAACGCGCGCTCAAACTTGTCCATGATGACGGAGAGACGCTGGATCTCCTCAGAGATGTCAGCCGACACCTGCAACCAATGGTTAATTAGTCAATGACAATATTACAGAATAGAGAATATTACAGTGAGATTTAAATTAATCGTAAATGGAAACTTCTCGTTATGGACTGCGTCCCGAACACTCTGGTACATATCTCCTTCCCGCAACCCCAATTCACCTAGGACCGAGAAATGCTTAAGATACGTAATGATAAAGAACCGAGACTTGCCAAGAGCAGTTTATTGCTACATTAATGCAGCAACTGTAGTAACAAGTGCATTGCGTTGGATTATAAATTGGAGTCAATCAAGTTATCGACTACTGAGCGAACATTCTTGCCTATCTTTACTTGATGCAACCACAATGCACCTAGCACCGAATTCCGTGTATGTGCGCACATGTAACAATAACATTCCTTGCGACTACGGGTCACGACAATGAAATCAAGAATACCAATACCACCAAATATTTCACTTCTCCTTATGCTATGTAGCTTCACAGTCCTCCCCTAATACTGATCTCAAACCCGTCTCGAGTATCGCCCTCCCTCTCTTCCTCACCTTGACATGCACCTCCGCCCTCAGTCTCTCCGTCTGCAGTCTGCACGCCTGCTCGAAGCGGCCAAACTCCTCGCGACAACGAGCAAACGCTGATGAGTGCTCCTGAACAAGAGCAAGTTCTTATTATTTTTGTTACATCTTGTAAATTAACAACAACAAAACGTATGCCTCCCAGAAACTAGCATATTTCAGTAATAACGAAAAATATTACAAATTTGTACAGTGCAAAGACAATTCCTAAATGTATGATCGTAGTTCTATCTGATTGCACGCAAATACCTCAGGCTCGGCACACTATAACATCAAGATCGCAAATTGAAAAAAAACCCAGGGAGAAACGCGTTTCGCAGCTACCAAAAGGGAAGGAGATCCGAACGTCATGATTAGCATTTCTGCTTTGACGATGAATAGTGAAGAAATACGAAAATCATAACCCACCTCCATGGCCAGAAGGCGGTCCCTCTTCTGGTCGCCCATCGCAAGCTGAAATACATCCAGTAATTCGACTCGGCACTAACTACTTCTCTGGTTTCGCAGGGTAATATTACTGCAATTAGTGCGGTAAGTTACCAGAAGTGCTCAAGTAATAAACCTCGGTGCTTGCAGTAATATTACTTTTTACTTACTTCGCATTGGTAACTGACTAGAAACTTACTTTGTTACTGCTCTCGAAAAAAGTAATATTATTTCAATATTGCTACAATGTTACTTTTTGCTTACTTCAAATTTGCCTTTTTAGCAAGCAAAAAGTAAGTTACAGGGATATTACTAACGTGTTTTTACTTGCAGTAATATTACCCGATACTTGCAGTAATATTACCCTACAATTCCTGAGTTTCATGTTTCACCACCCCGCCATAGCCTCGCCGTTTCATTACAATTTTATTGTGTAGTATTCCGCTTTTATTGTAACCTACACCAATGGACAAACTGACATTAAAAAAATATTATTTTTAACTAAACTTGAATACTCACCTGCACCGCGTCGCAGTTCTCCCTCATCCTGCTCACTATCTCTATCGCCCTGCGATTGTGCGCTTCCAGCTTCGTGTGAATGGCCGATCTGCAAGAGGGTGTTCATTCCAAGCTCCACGTGTTAGTGAGACAAAAACAACAAAAAACAAAATGACTCATGATATCACAGAAAATAATCACAGCCACTTGGAATAAAAAAGAATGCCCCGTCTCAGCCACCAACACCATCTTTAGCCCTACCTTCAGTGATGGGCTAAGAATTTCTAAGATTTTCGAGTAGCGGACCTCCGAATTAAATGTGCGTGCCCCCCCCCTCGAAATAGGATATCTAGCCCAATCGTAACCATTGTACTCGTAACCCCACCAAGACTACTTCCTACCGAACCCTCTTTTCCTTCCATAGTACAGTACTCTATCTCACCTCGATATGCACTGCTCGAATACCCTCTCAAACTTCTCAAATTCGTTCCTCCTCTCTCCATGACCTTCCTGCTGGAACGCCCGCTCCGCTTTGCCCATCTCCTTCAGACGCGCCTCCAGCATCTGCAAGTGGAGAGATCGATAAGGAGGTACAGTAACCCGTCAAATATTTAACATACAGTAACCCATCCAAGTCACGTATGCCCATAAACTACATATGTCCCTTGTATCTGCAAAATGCCGTAGATATGGACAAGCGCAATCTGAATTGTCAAAATCAAATGCCAACACCGTTGATTCGAGGTTGCATACATCGTGTATCACAAAATTGCCCAGTTAGAACGCGATATCTCGACGCGTATCATTTCAGGGAGCACAAATATAGACGGCCAACAGCGACTTATTCCACGCCCGATCTACGGATAGATACAGTAACCCCTTTTCATACTAATTGCTAACTCTTTACAGTACCCTCCCACTGTCACCTAACGCACTCCATCCCTTCTACGGTAACCATACAATATCGTACCTCTCTGCTGGAGACGAAATAGACCCTCTCCTTCACCTCCCTCTCCGTGCACACGTGCAGCTCGTCCACGAGGAACTCCTTCAGCCGCTGCTCGTGCTGCTTGCGCACCTGGACACAAACAATTATCGATTGATTAATTAAACACATTATTTATTAATTTACGAATTGATTAATCGATAATTAACGAATATCGTATCCTTGAACAAACTGCTTGCCTAAATAAATATCCGAAATTCACCAACGAAGAATTAAATTGTGACCCGTTTTCTTCAAGTTATGTTAATCATGCATCACAGAATCGACAGGTAAAACGGTTTATTCTTTCTATATTTTTGATTATTTTTAAAACATTATTATTAATAATACTAAAAATACGTACCATATTAGCAGTCTCCTGTCCATCGGAGGCGGAGGCGTCCCATCTGTTGTTGAGCACGAAGATATTCGGCTTGGAGAGACGCTGCGAGACGCGGTGGAAGAACTGCTTCTCCTGTAAACAATAAGCCAATCATTATTTATTCATGTATTTTAAAAGTGTTTCCAGATAAGATTAGAGAGAATACGTGAGCGATAACTCGCAAGGAAAAAATAAAGCTCGAATTTACAGAAGCCACCTGTAAGCATTTGCTTATCGAAATGGCGGTGCATGCAGTGTGCAAACAAGGTGCATTGTAGTTTCTTGAAGAATGTAAGTTCAATAAAAGTGAGTATGCAATAGTATTCTTCTCACATAACGAGTTATACAATCAATAAACAACGATTCGAAAAAAAGTCGACTAGGTGCTTTTCGGCAACACTGTCATATCAAACCTTCCCATTGGACTCTAAAATTGATATCTTCTCATTTTTCCAGATTAATTTTCACTATTCTATATTCTTCCCTGATACCATCTATCCAACGATAATTAATTAATCAATCAATAACCAAGCGGTGGTATTACAAATTCACAAACACTCGTCCAAACTAATAAAACGTTGAGCTCCTACACAGCAGATATGGCTGCTAGAAAGAAAGGCAAAGAGAGAGAGACACGCCGAGGTATAGAAAGATAGTAAGCGCTCCAGTAGTCCATTTCATGAATGTATCATACTAAAATTGTAAGAGCAGGTAAAATAAATAATTGATTTGTTTTCAAAATATATGGTTCATTCATACAAGATGAACATTCTTTTTTTCTGTACGAGAAGATCGGGGAAAACACTTTTCAGTTATCAGTCAGTGAGAATTACAAATGAGAATTTCGATGAACATATCACTTTAAAATCATAATAGATGACGTACCGCATTAGTGAGTGTGCTCTCCGAGTTGCTCACGAGCACGAAGACGTCGGCGTCCAAGCAGTGCGCGTCGATCCACGAATCGAACTCGGGCGAGACGTCCACGCCCGGACTGCAAAGGAACGAGGCATAAATAATAGGAATAATACTTTTAAAAAATGGGTCGCAATCCATGAACTCGGGACACGGAAGCAAGGGGAAGAAGGAGAAACACTGAAACAGGAATCACGGTGGTATTTTCCTAGCTAATAAGCGAAAATACTTCAACACGCCCGATACCACCTAAATTGTACAATTCTAAAAGACGACAACAAAAAACAGAAGTGGAGAGAGAAATCAGTTCTCCCCCAACAGAAACGCGCTGTTTGTGAATTATAAACCATAACTTTAAGTTACTGCTTGTCGGATTCAGGTTCCGCCGCAACATGAAAAGCTGCCCCAAAAAGACATACCAATTCCGAAAAAATGAATCGACGAAAAACAACTTGTTCGTTATTATAAAATGGCCAATAGATATCAAAATATGTGATGCTTCTTGATATTACTTTCGGAGTTATGGTTTATAATTCACAAACAGCGCGTACCAATGGCGAATCCTAAATAGAACTATTACATTTTTAAAATGATACGATCATACCAAAAAGCCGAATAACGAACTTCCGTTGTTTACCATAGCGACCCTCTCGCTTTTGCGTGCTCTCTCGTCTCGGTAAACACAGGAAGTCCCCAGTTCGACATTTTGTTTGATCGCATCATTTTATAAATGTAATAATTAATCAATACTCACCTATCGACGATGACGACGTCGTTCTGCAGCAGTCTGTTCACGTTGCCGTCAGCAGACGTGCGGGGGTGGAACACGCGCAGGGTTCTGTAATATTTCTTTTTTTTGGGTAAAAACAGATCACAACAAGGCCAGCGGCAGCTACAGTACCCACTCACTACCGTATACCTGTTGTATCCGCCGGCAGCGGGCTTATTCAGTTCAACCATTAACCACTGGGCGACCCCCAGTTTCATCTAGTCTTCATTAAATTGCCGGCTATTGTTTCTTTAATATTCTCCTTCGTTATTGGTTAATAATAGACCACAACTACCGTATACCTGTTGTATCCGCCGGAAGCGGGCAGTTCTCGATCGTCGTCTCCGAGGGCGTTACCGTAGCTTCGGAGGTCGGCGAGCGGTAGCTTCTCCTCGAGGTCGTCCCGCTTCAGATAGCCCAAGTCGTCGCTGCAGCCCTCCACCTGCAGACAAATACTTGTCAATCTGAATTTTAATGATTAAGATAATTTAAGTAATGATAACTTCGAAAGGCAGACAAGTTTAAAGAAAAATGAATGTCTCTCTGGAGCCCTCCACATGTAGACAAAGCATTGATTAATTATGTAACAACTAAAATAATTTCAAAAAAGAAATAGTGTTAATAGTATTCACAGATATACAAGGAGTTTGGAATTTCGATTTAAAAAAGACACTGCAAAGAATGAAGTAAAGCAAAGGATGCTAATTACGATACTAAACAAATCAGTCTTCGTTGCTTTTTTTGTGTTAACTCATCCATTTCAAACTTCAACTATTCATATCCATGTGATTGCCGGTTTCTGAGGCACTCCTTCAAAACCGCGGGCGAGAATGAGACAATCTGAGTGGCTTGAAGAGCAAAGAAAAATAATCGACAACGAGATCAGTTATACTTCCAGTCACTCGGTTTCGTGTGTGTCATCTCCCGTATTCATGAGTTGGCGACTACCAAATAGTTCCAAAACTTTTCCTATCTCATAATAAACAAACAAATTCACATGCACCCCAAAGAGTGCCGTATCCCCCTCTACCGTATGCTTACCTGGAGGAAGCAGCAAGTGGTGTGTCCCATGCCCTGCGGAAGCACCTTGTCGTGCAGCATCGCGTTGATCGTGGTGCTCTTGCCGTTCGACGTCCTGCATGGAAGGTAATAATCAATAAATCAAGATATAGTAACCCAAATTAGTGAAATCCAGATTAAAGTATAAATTTTAAAAATCAGCAGCATTAGGTGTGAAAATGAGACAATCGAACAATTGTCAAAATCGAACAAGTGCTTTACCCGACAGTTGCTAGTTTGAAGAGTTCTTCAACCCCGTCCAAATTGTAGAGCAGACCAGCAGTCCTATTATTCCCATCGCCATATCCCTATTGGAAATAAAGGCTATTTCCCTCCTTATCCAAACTAAATAAGTTAGCCATTAAGAACGATGGTTGATTTTTTTCGAGCAAAACATTTTCGCTTCCCCGCCAGTTCGCGTTTCGTGGGAGCTACAACCTCGATCACATCTCAATTTTATAGTAACATTCGATTTCAGCTTCAACAACAACTTTCTAATGACTACACCACCGTCCCTTCTTATAAATACCATATCACAGCTTACATAAATTATAACTTTATTGTAATAGTAGTTTAAATGAAAAGGCTATTATCCCCCACCTTCCGAAGAAGACGACCTTCATGTGGTCCCTCTGGAAGGTCTCTCGTATGATTCGTATGCTGGCCGACAGCTCCTTCAGGCCCGCCCGCTGCTCGTCCGACACTTTGACGACGGCAGATGGATTGGAGTCGCCCGAGAGATCTGATAGTGAGAACAATAGAAGTCATACATAGAAGTCAGATCAGAAACAAGTCAAAGAGGGTTTAGGGAGGACAGCAGTGCAAGCAAGGCCAGTTCAACTTTTAAAGCCGAAATAAATACTTAATTTAGCGGAATAATTACGAATCCAAAGTTAGGAGTTCACTACTCTGCACGCGATCTATATTGAAGCCTGAACAAGATTACAGAAAGCTGTTGAAAGATCCAGAGCTATCGGATGTATTAATCGATCACGTGCATAATCTGTGTTTCACCAGGAGCACAACAATTCTAGATGCTCAAAATCTCCACTGTGCAAAGCGTTGTGATATCAATGTTTCATACTCGACCATCTTCACAAATTTCACAACGACTGCCTACCGATATTGAGCGAGTGAAAAGGATCTGGAAGTCGCAAGAAATCTTGCTATCAATAGCGTATTATCACTCAATAGCTTTAATTAGGGTTCTATTATGACAATCAAATGATTTTGAGGTAAAAAAAGGAATGCAGACCGCAACGCGTGCGAGAGAGTGAGTTATGAGTGTGATTCCAATAAGTGAACCCTAGCTTTAATCTGAACACTCACCCTCATAGAATCCATTGAGCTCGTCGACGTACGTGTTCACCTCGGCGTAGATGTCGCCGAGGACCTGCAGTAATTAAGTAATCATTATATATAAATAATAAATAAGCTTATAGCGATTTAGAATAAATCCCTAGCGCACTCTTCCATAAGTCCGGAGTATTCTTCCGCTAAATGAATATACTTGTTTTCGAAAAAAATAGTTGATCATGCATGCCAACTTGGGTTGAAATTCTTGGGTCAACTATACAGTTCGAACAAAAAGAAATGAGGAAAAATGGACCTTCTTGGCCTCGCCGAAGCGCGCCAGCGGTTCGGCTCCGTTCGCACGGCGCTGCGTTTTGACTGCAATTGTACTGATTAACCTCCCCCGAAAAGTGCGAAGTTGTACTATGCCACATTCTCAGAGAATACGAGAGAGAACTAACAGAAAGCGGGCGGTCAGTAGTGACAATGCAAACAATCAATAGGAAGCTGCGACGAGTGTACTAGATAAGACTAGTAATGCAACGCCATGTGGGGGTCTAGAGGGAAGTTCGCCTCGAAATGAGGCAAGACTTAGAGGGAAGTGGCGATAGAAGCCAAAAACCACTGAGAATGCGCAAGAAAGTGGAAAATAAATGGACTTACGACTGAATGGCCGATTGGCGGCTGTGTCGCCCGCTGCTGCGACCGAAATACTGCCCGACATGCCGAGTGACTCCGGAATTTTAGACCCTGATCGATAATTCCATCAACGAGGTACAGAAACACACAGGAAACAAGAGGAACACTTATCGAAAAGTGTAAAAACGGTACAAGCGTAGAAATGAAGGCTCTGGACCAAATTACGACCGAAAGTATAGACAAGTAGATGGCTCATCGCATAATCGACGATTTGGTAACAGTTAGCGCAATCAATAATCGTCATAATTAACAAAAATCGCTAATGAAACAATGAGATGAAATATAATTGTTGTGTGCATACTGTAAGTTAGCCGACTTTTATGACACCTACTTGCCGGCTCTGGCTCCATTGTTGACTACCGTAATCTTTCGTGTATTTCTTGTTTTTCCCTTGTGTTGCCCTTGTATTTTGTTGTTCTTTTTTCAAATATCAATGGAAAACACTGTTTATTAGCGTGAATCAGTCTTTACGGGTCAGATTGTAAGTAGTTTCACGCTTTCTTTTCTAGTTGATGCGAGTTCTCGGGGCGACTCAAGACAGCTTCTTCTGCCAGTCCGCGGCCTCCCAGTCGTAGGGGAACTCCTGCCAGTCAATAATTCAAATTTTGTGCCCGGAAATACAAACGAAAAATTGAAAATTGTCACCTACCTTGGCATGAGCATGTCGCTTCGCCTCGTCGAGTAGATCGATAAACTCGCCATACGGCGGCTCCTCTTTGTACTTGATGCCACGAATGGCCTTGTAGAGCTTGATGAGCTCCTTGGGAAGACCTGGGAGAGATCAAAGATCAGTTATCTAGGGATCAAACACGGGGGCTCAAAAATTCAGATCCTCTACAAGAGAAATGAACAGAGAATGGTCACGAGCGCAATGCGTAAAATGTACAAAATTTACATTGCTTATTACGGTATTGCGATGAAAAGTGTGGACTACATCAAGCATTATACCGTAGTAAGTGCAGCTTATTCTCGGACCGCTTTTTCATCCGCCTTTGAGCCCCCGTGTCAAAGACCAATCGATAAAAGGCAAAGATCAAAGATCACTGCTCACCATCGAAGACCTTCTTCTGCACCTCCTCTTCTCTTCTCAGCTCCTTCTTCTTCTTGAAGATCTCGTCGGCGTCCTGAGCAAAGAAGCAATCGATAATTCGTCTGACCTATCGTACCCAGTAATCGCACTCAGTTACCGATGGATACAGTAAAGTAACCACTAGACCACTCCTATTAAACCGCCGCCTGTAAGGTTGGGATACTGTCTACATTATATCCTCGAGATAATGCATCTACCAACCAATTTTCTCATACTTCATCTACCGATCCTATCCCCAGATTCTACAGTATCCACGAATTACTGTATCTACCGTACCCCGGTGTCGCTCCATGGCAGTGTTCCATTAACAATCTCGAGTAGAACGTAGAACCACGACTCGAGATCGCAAGCCCGATTCATCTCACGACCCTTGTGAGCAGACTTGGATGCGTATCTGAAGGGAGGAGAGATCTATCCTTTGATCTGCGCTGAATGATCTTTGATCTTTGAAAGGTGATTTTAGATCTTTCAACTGCATTCTTCATTCCTTAGCTCTCTCTCTACTTTGATCTTTTATCTCTCTCATCCCCTCACTTCCAATTCCCATTGAACTTGGTCGGCTTCGCTCTCGCCTCCTTGTGCGCCCCGTCGTTGTGTTGGAACTTGTGGATGTAGTAGAAGTCGAGAATGTAGATCTACAAATAGGCTCCGCTCCATTTCAATCCAAGCTCCGCCCCCTTCTTCGCAGACACCGCCCACTGCTTCGCACCGTTCGCAGTTCCTTCTGCGAGCCCTTGCCGATGGCGAAGTTGGACGGCTGCACGTCGCGATGAATGAAGCCGACCTGGGAGAGATCAGAGATCAAACTACAAAATGAAACTACAAAGATCAGAGATCAAACTACAAGACCAAACTACAACGATCAGAGATCAAACTCCAAGGTCAAACCACAAAGATCAGAGATCAAACTACAGTATCCTCACCTTGTGCAGATGCATGAGTGCGCGCAAGCACTGATTGGCCACTCCGAGTGCGCATCCCAGTGAGAACTTCTTGTTTGGGTGGTTCTTGAGTAGATTCTGAAGAGTGATCTTCGATATTTTTTCTCCTGACACTACTTCGAAGACTCTTAATGCCTTCAGAATGCCCTAAGCAGAATGCCCTAACCATTCTATGCAGTATTTCCAGTGCGCAATCAGCAACATCGACTGGTGATCTTTGGATTTTAATTTCTGATCTATGATCTCTTCCTTTCCTACCGTACCCTCAGGGACTTGCCGCAGAGCGTGAGCGTCATGAACTCATACTTGTCCCACGAGCCGCGCGCGAACACCTGGAAGATGCCGGTTTCACTGCGTTATTATGAATATGGGTGATCATCAAAAGTGCTCTCCTTTTGCGAACTGTGCCGAAAACCAAATAAAACAATCAGCGCTTGTTAAAAATCACATGAAAGTGGGGGTCAAAATATGCCCTACAGTGTCCTCCAGCTCCATCCTACCGTACTCTACCGTACCTTGCAGAAGTGGCTGGCGTCCGTCTTCTTCTTCATCGTCATCAGAATCCACAGCTCCAACTCGAGCATCGACGTCTTCATCGATCGATCCGCCTTTATTTCCACCTGGAATTGGAGTGCTGTAACCTGGGGATGACGGTAGGTATGGAGCGAATCTGATCTTTTGTGCCCCAAGCTACCGTACCACAGATTGCCGTTCTCCAGTTCTGCCGTATTTCAATGACACCGTAATGTAACCCTACCTTGCTCAAATGATATCGTAATCCAATCCCACCATTCTTCAATGATACCGTATCCCCCCAACGCTACCTTGCCCAATACTACCGTTCCCTAATCCTACCATACTCCAATTTTACCGTAACCCATTCCTACCGTATTCCAATACTACTATATTACTCCAATCCCACCATACTCCAATGGTACCTTACCCCCCAATGCTACTGTAACCAATCCTACCGTATCCCAATCTTACCATACTCCAATGCTACCGTACCCCAATCCTACTCTACTGCAATCCTACCGTACCCCAATCCCACCTACCCCAATCCTACCGTACTCCAACCTTACCGTACTTTTTTGGGAATCATGCAGCTGAATACAATAGAGATCAACAAATACTCCAAAATTCACTGCTCCGCGCTATGATACCGTAGACAATCATGTCTCTCAGTACAGTAGCCAAATGCTACCGTATACCTTCATGGCGCACATCTGGTTGTCCTTTTTCGTGTCTTTCACTATGAATATCGTGTTCTGACCGGACTCGGGCGCGATTCGATCCACGATCTCGTACTGACCCACGCATGTGCCCTGAAGAGATCAAAGATCAAACTACAGAGTTCAAGGATCAAACTACTACAAACTATAAAGATCAAATGTACCCTCTTGATCTGAATGTCCTCCTTCTGCTCGTACTCTGACCGATCGTCGGCCGTGGGCGCTTGTTCCGGCTGTATCAGGGCAAATATTATGTGAAACGGTTTTGCAAATCTATCAAGCTAGTCAACACTAGAAAAGAGATCAAAGCCTAAAGAAATGACGATCAGTGTTTCGGCCCTTGGTCTAGACACTGACCGTCTCCCTGGGGGCGGGCCTCGTCAGTAGACAAGCCCCAGGGACATTTTTAGTAAATAATACTTTTGTAAAAAAAAGATCAAAGATCAAACTACGGTAATGGAAATGCACTGTAGGCTATATCGATAAGTCGGGGAAAAGGGAAGAAAGAAGAGCAACCGACCGCGCGCGACATCGTGGAGGGGTTGAAAATGGGGGAGGGAGGAGGTGAGATGGGGGGAGGAAATTGTGAATTTGGTTAGCCATTCATATATGCACGTGCGCACTCGAGATGCACGCAAAAATGTTAACTTTAATCTAATTCACCATTCTAGCTAATCAATCGTCCACGTAGTTTCTAAAAAATGACGAACCTGGCGCATACGACCCATTTCGATTTCCCTTTGAGTTCCTCTCTATTCCAATCTCGAATTTTGGGTGATTTCTAGTGTTAGCCAAACGAAAAGGGTTTGAAAAATAATATTTTATCGACGCCCGAAGGCGCAACGGAATAATGTGTGATTACACGAACAATGTACAGTAAATAAAGACTCTCTATGGGAAGTATCGTTTGGGAAGGGGGGAGGTTGCATTACATTTACATTTGAACAACTTTATCAGCTGGTTTTGGGTGTCAAAGCTGGGTTGCCATGAGAGATCTCCATTGCTTGCGATCGTTTCTTGCGAGTTGCACGAATTGTGGTCCAGCAGCGTTGACGAAATCATCTCTCCATCTCTTTGCCGGTCGGCCTCGCTTCCTCTTCCCTCTTGGGGTCCAATCGAGCATCTTCCGATTCCACCGATAATGGCTTTGATTCGAGATTCTTTCTACCCATATCCATTTCCGTCTTTCCGCCTCTCTAACTACATCCTTCAATTTAGTGATGTCACGGATCCGCTCATTTGTGACGTGATCAAATACGGTAATTCCAATCATTTTGCGTTCTAGTTTGCGCTGAGCGACGGAAAGAATTTGTTTTTCTCGTTTACAGAGGTACCAAGTCTCGGAACCATACAAGAGTGCGGGTAGAACTACACCGTCGAAAAGGCGCTTTTTGAGTGACATGGGGGACCCACGTTTCCGAAAGAATTCGGAGTATTTGTAAAATGCCCAATTCGCGCTTCTAACCCGCCTGTGAACTTCTCCCACAAACCTATTGGGACCGAGAGTGACTTCTTGCCCCAGATATACCACCTTGTCTACCGTTTGCACTACCTCACCTCCCACTACGACCGGCCTGCCCATTGGATTTGTCGTTAAAGCGACAGTTTTTGAGCCATTTAATTGCAATTCCACCTTCAGTAGTTCCCGTTCTAGTTCCTTTACCATAGTTTGGACTTGGCGTGAGTCATGGGAGATTATTACACAATCATCTGCATAGAGAATGTGGGAGAGATATTCGCCGTCTATACATACTCCCTTTCGGTCCCATTTTACCCTGCGGAATACCGTATCAAGCACCGAGACGAAAAGACGCGGGCTTAATCCATCACCTTGGCGCACCCCCCTTCCGATGTTAACCTCCACCGCTTTCCCATTGACAACTATGGAACTTTTACTCTGAACTGTGAGTGTCTGCAAGAATCGGGTATACGTTGAATGCACACCGTCATGTTCCAGAGCAGATAAAACGGAACTACACAGGACAGAGTCAAAAGCCTTGCTAACGTCTAGGAAAAGGAGATAGAGAGGGCGCCTGTATTCCCTGCAATTTGAGATGAGAGTATTGAGAATATATATACCATCTACAGTGGAGTGCCCGGCGCGGAATCCCTGTTGCTCTCGCGATCTTTGATCATCGAGTGAGCGACCAATTCTATTGTTGATAACGGCAGTGAGGGTCTTTTGAATAACCGGGAGGAGAGATATGGGACGGTAGTTTTTGGGAGTTGTTTTATCCCCGCCTTTATGGAGTAATATTGTTCGACTGTCGCCGAATCCGCTTGGAATAATACCCTCTATGAGAATTCTATTGAAGATGGAAGCTAGATACGGTGGTACAATATTGGACCCCAGTTTAAGCATTTCTCCCGTTACCTTATCTTCCCCGGGTGATTTGCCCGATGTGAAACCACTCAACACGCTCTCAATTTCGTCTCTACCGATGGGGATGAATTCATCCTCCGACTTTTTCACTCTGTAATTCCTACCACTATCGCCTCGATATAATTCATTGTAGTAGTCTCTGAATACCTTTTCCAGCTCAGCTTGGGTACTTACCACTCCGCCTTTCCCTTGCATTTTTACTATTCTCTCTCTCCCAACACTCTGCTTCCCCATGGCCTTTTTGTAGTTTCGTCCCTCCGCCACTGCCTTTTCTACCATCCTAGTCATTCGGTCTATTGCATCCTGTTGAATGCTGCCCCTGAGCGCCTTATTGATTGCCACCCATCTAATCCTATCCCTTCCCTGCACTGTCGCCTTGAGTTGAGATCTCTCAGCGAATAGTCTATTTGTTCGGGGGGAATACCGGGGAACAGCGATAGCGGGGACAGTTGAGGAGTCAGCAGCTTTTTGGATGGAAGGGACTAGGTCAGCGTAATCGCAGTCTACAGGGGTACCGTATAACTCTTGCCTCAGATGTAGTTTGTAGCGATCACAATCTAACACTCCTCCATTTTGAGCGCCTCCGAGGGGACCGTGCGGTCGGCCTTCAATGCGAAATTTGGCGCGCAGCATACGGTGGTCAGATATAAAGTGAAGCTTATTAACCACATCCACATCCATCACTTGAAGGTCCCTGGGATTACACGAACAATGTACAGTAAATAAAGACTCTCTATGGGAAGTATCGTTTGGGAAGGGGGGAGGTTGCAATAGGGGCAAATCACTCATTCCACAGACCGGTCACCCTTCCAGAAAGGCCTTTGGAGTGAGAGAGCGTGTGAAATCGAGAGGGACTCTCTCACTTTTACATACTCTCTCGTCCTAACCCTGGTCTGTAGGTTTGGAATCATGTGAAATCAGTGTGTAGATCAATCGTCGTCCGAAGGATTAATTTTTTCGAGTTCGCTCATCAGACAATTGTCGAAACGCCGACGAAAAAAACCCTTTCATCTCATTTCGAAAAGTATAGTAATTGCAACTTATACTTATACTTACTTACTTAGTAGATCCATCTTCAGCGGCGAAGCCGCGTGGATCACAGTTCTTCCAATTGCTTCTGTCTCGAGCGCGCGTCGTCCAGTGGCAGTAGGGCGCTCGTTGGGTTGACAATCGGGTAGATCGTCCTGTACTGTAGGTCATCTTGGCGTACTCCTCGATCGAATCTCTCCATCTCGCGGGTGGTCTTCCTCGTGGACGAGTCAGGTTGGGATTAGAAGGAACAAATCGATAATCATTCTGGAAAATCGATAATCACCCGTTTTAGCGCGGCAACAGCTGCGACTGCGCTGTCCTAGTGCTCTACAGCACATTCGATGAGGATGTAATATTAGAAACGTGATTGGGATCGAACTGAAGAGAGAACAGTGCATTTCATTTTTGTTTGCCACATTATTCCAAAGCTATGTACAGACAAGGGTTTGAGCGAGAGATTGTGCAAAAGTGCCTCTCGATTTCACACGCTCTGTCACTCCAAAGGCCTTTCTGGAAGGTTGTCCGGCCTGTTAAATGATGTGATGCTAGCTCAACAAACACTCCTATCGAATTTCACTGTATTAAATCAAAGAAAAATCGAAAAATTATTTCTTTTTCATTGTTCACCATATTGACTAGACAATTCCTACTAGATGTAATAACAGATATTCGAAATGAACGCACCTGGTAAATTGATGTTACTGAAGTTTAACGAAAACCAAAATTCACCTAAAATTTAGTCATTTCTTTACATTCCCTTCGTAGAAATAAACTATTAAATTGACCATTCGTATTTTTAAAAAAAACAAATAAATTGATTCTTTTTATATCGAGCCACTTTCATTTTTAGTTACATTCAGGGACTCTTGGTTATGTTTCAGAATTGCCTGAAAGCTATCAAGAATATTAAAAACATAATCGAGGTTTTTTTCAGCCCACATTGTTTATAGCACGAATAAAAAGGAATAGAAAAACGTAAAGCTCTTTTTTTAAAATCTCGAGCGGACTAGCACGAATCTACACAATAGCCGATAGCGATTTGACAAATTCGAAAAGCCGTCTCCTCATTTCTCACACTCTATCGTCAATGTCTGAACTACGAGAGAGCGTGTGAATATGAGAGGTTTAGAGAGTCAGTAAATTCTCCTTGTCTTCTTTCTTCTCCAATTGAGGGAGGATTTTAATAGAGGTTGTGATTGCAGAGAGTTCCAATTTAAATCGAAGCATCGACGGAGTGAGATCGTTTACTGATCGAACCTGCAACTGATCTTTCATTACTGGTATATTATCTTTTTCCTTTTATTTTTGGTCTTATTTCTTCAAATCCTTATATATATATTTATGCGTGTTCAATGGAAACGCGGTTACAAATAGAAAGAGAAAACGAATAGAAAGAGAAAACGAAATCTTATTCCTTGACAATCTTTTATTTCTTGTCAAATGCCAAATCCTGTTGCGTCCTGGGGCGTAGATAAATTATAGTTATTGAAAGTATAATCTTTGATTTCTGATATCTGATCTTTATTCACCTCAGTTACACTTCTCGTGTAGGGGTCGTAAATGAGGGAGAAGGGACGCTGGAACTTGCCCGCGTATTCTCTGTAAATTCAATACTTCTTCGTTTCACCAACACTTAAAAAAATATTATCGATTACCTTTATTTTTTTAGGAAGAATCATTCTTATTCGCATTACAGGCTTATCTCTCAGGGTTGTCTCTCAGTAAATACACTAACACTGTTGATCTTTGTTAATTTTCAGACCTAACTAAAACGATAGAGAACAAACAATTTTTAGAGTAAATCCATTACACCTTCCTCACCTTAGCTTCGCGAGTGCTTCTTCGATTCCATCAGCGACGTAGTAGAGTGGTTGATAGTCATCGTCTTCGTACCTGTCAACTTCATGTTATTGTTGTCATTTGAAAAGCCGAAAAGCACACGTCTTGTAATGATTGCTTCGTCCTTGTTTGTTCACTGTTTATAGTTATTATCTATCTGTTCATTCATACTTGAGTGCCAAACGAGCAAAAGTTCTGATGAGTTTCTGTGTTTTCTGATAATCGCCAAACGATTGTCAATTAAAAAAAAATTATTAAAAAATAATACAATTTGCACTAACTTCTGCAGCGCCGTTTCTGAGGGGATGAACTCGCGATGCTCGGGCACGTCTGAACACGCATGCTGAAATATTGAATTGGTTACAAATTGTCAGAAATAAATCGAGACTCTCGACTCGAGAGCGCGAGTATGTGTGGGAAAGTGATATTATCTTTTTCAATATTACACACGCATATCTGACTTCTCCTATCCACACTCCTTTTTTCCACTTTCTCTCCTCACCTGTAGTTCTCCATACGCCGACAGCAATCCAGCCCCAATGGCCCTCAGTTGTCCGCCTTCTCTACACAGTCCAAACTCGACGATGAACCAGTACACCTGCACATCACGGATTGCAGGAGCGAAATTTGAAAATTCAAATCCTACCGTTGCAAGTCGCTCGATTTGCTCGTCTGTTGCGCCAAGAGACATCAATCCAATGTCCTGGCTCATCTGAAATTGAATTCATACTTATTCCCTTTTTTTGGTTCTGTTTAGAAGCATTTGACCATTCGCATGCCATGTTCATTTTACAAGTAATATCCTAAGTATGTAAAATGGGCGTGGCCTGCTTTGACATCTTAATTCATTATCGATTACCTGTGCGAGAGCAGGATCGGCGAACATGGGAACGTGTCCGAGCAACTCATGAATGAGATCCGGTTCTGTAAACACACAAGTTATTTCCAATTCCGTTCCAAAACCACCGCTATGTTCTGCTCGCAATTTTTCGATGATGTTCTCTATTTGCTAACAGAAAAAAAGAATTATTGTATGTGAATAGGAAAATAAAATTAAAATGACAAGAGTATACTCTTGAACTGAACATAGATCTGTATCAGGAAGCCAGATGCATTACCGGGCGAGTGATGAGGCTTGGCGTGGTGGCGCAGATACTGCGTCGTCTTAAATTTAAATATGTAAAAATACACCGGAAGTGGATTTCGCACCTGGAATACTCTGAAAGCGAGCGAGGCCAGGAAGTCTCTGGCGGATAGAAGACCCGAGCAGGGACGAAGAATAAATCCCGTTTTGCCTGTAATAAATAGCGGATTTTGTGTGTCACCGTGTATATTTATTGATTCGACAATCATAATTTGCCAATTAGTTAGTGTTGAACATCGCAAATCAAAAATAACTTCGCAAATCATTAATTAAGATTGAATGAAGGGAATAACAAACGTTCGAGAAATGCGTTGATGCTTCTCAATTGGGGAATTCTGTCTCTCGTGAGCACTCCTTCTTCAAGTAGCATAGCGAGGTTGCGTCTGTAATTGATACCGTAGATAAAATGGATTGAGAAATGTAATTTTTAACCTACAAAAACAAAACAGTTTCCACCTCTCTGAATGGTGTTTAAGATTTTAGAATTCTGAATATTGTGATATTTTCAACTGCGTACGTATTGAAACAGGACCGGCGAATATATTATTCCATCGTGCGGATCTGTTGAAGAAAGAGTGAAACACAAAATTACCCTGCGCAGTGGACAACAAAAGCTCAGCACTTCAATTAAAGGATAAATGAATAACCTGTACGTGGAGCAAGCCAGTTTCTCATGTAGCGTCTCCAGCTTATCCACAACCTAAAATAATTATTTATGAGGTATGGAAAGACCAAAGTTCAAATGTCGAAGATCAAAGATCACTGGCCTGTCTCCACGTGTCATGCTCCGCCTCTGTGTACTGTACGTCAAATAGCTGATCGCCGCTACAAAATTATTGATTGATTTCACATTTCGACAACCCAGAAGTGCTGCTGAAGTGCCCATTTCACAACGGAAACTCACTACTTGAATCCGGCGGCGAGTTTGTTCAGTTCCTCCCTACGAGCGATGTACGTTTCGTCTCCAAATCCCTAAAAAAAGAGGTAAGCTTCAAATAATTGATCTTTGATCTTTTCGACAATGGTTGATGCTCTCTGAGCACATCGTTGCCAAACTAAGATGGGAGAGAAATTGATAAGGTCTGAATGAACTTTGAACTCACGGGATGTCTGGGGTCGATTGTCGGCTCGTATTTTGTAATGCAATTAGAGCACTTATCGATCTCCGAAACGTGTCGAGGGAACCAGGGCACTGAATAATCACGGGGGTAATTATGTGCCGAATTATTCGGCATGCAGTTATCGCAATATTTACTGGTCTCCGATGACATGCCAACACTATAGATCTAGTTGAATGAAATATGTTCTACGAATTCGTTTCTCCCGGGATCAAAGATCAAATTCCCCCTTACCTTCCGGTTCCTGGTGCGTCTTGTACATGCGGACTCCCGTAATTGAAGCATGGGCCTAAAAATCATTGATTAGAAAAAAAATCGATAATCATACTGGAAAATCGATTATCACCCGTTTTAGCGCGGCAACGGCGGCGACTGCACTGTCCTTGTGCTCTACAGCACACTCGATGAGAACGTCCAGACCTGGAAATAACATCGTTATTAGTTATGTGTGGATATTTCTCCCATTATTTAAAGGGACCTGGCACTGCAAAATAAGTTATTTTTATTTGAAAGAAAATTCTTTTCTGATTAGAACGCAAAAAAACCGCATATTTTTACGCTTTTTTGAAAGGAGTTATGATTTTTTAAAGTTACTCGCGTACCGGGCATTACTGTGTTTAGCGCGCTAAACACCGTAGCGCCCGGTACATCATCACAAATTCCGAATTTTGAAAAATCATAACTCCTTTCAAAAAAATCGTAAAAATATGCGATTTTTTGCATTTTAATCAGAAAAGAATTTCCTTTAATATAAAAATAACTTATTTTGCAGTGCCAGGTCCCTTTAAATAAAAACAGTTTTCTTAATCAACTGATGCCATAAGCGTGCCAAATTTTCCAATTCATCGCGTAATTTTGAAAATGTGTGAAACGTAATAGCATCAATTGCGAAATTCGTTCAAAAAGTGAAATGTGATTGCACAACGATACTTTCCTTACATCTATCGTTTTATGGCATGATTATCACTGATTCCAAGTTTGCTTGTAATGTGCCAAAACCATGCTTCGTAAGTAGGAAAGAGTTGGCACAGTTAATGAAGATTTGAGGACACTGCCCCTCTTACTACATTTTCCATTTAACGTTTCCTTTTGAGAAATGCGTGAAACACGAAAGCAGTGACCGCGAAATTAGCGATGTTATTTTTTATATACTTTATTTCACACATCTTCGTACTTCTGCTCAAATGATCCCAAGTCTCATGCAAGGGGCTGGCGTGAAAGTGAGACTAACTGTCTCTCTTCACACACTCTCGAATGTTGACCCCATTCTGGAGATCTGTAAAATGGTGCCCTCACCTCTTCCCTTCAATGCCGGTCTCGTCTCGATGTGTTGCATCATAACGTTGTTTGCGTCGAGAGTTGAGATGATCGAGGGAAGAAAATCGGCAAGCTCAGCTACAAATATTAATTGAATGCAACGTCTAACAATATAAAAATATGGACAATGATGATTAATTGTTGTAACAACGATGATTGTTTGAATGAAAGACTACTTACCACATAGTGGATTTACAGTGTGCCAGTTAATTTCAGCATCTAGTGAAACACAAATCTGCGCGGCCGCATCCCGACAGGAACCGCGATCTAACAAACACTGAACCTGTTCAAGTTTGTGAACTTTCAGATTCCCATCACTAATTATTCTAAAAATTAAGACTATCACATCTCGAGTCCCTCTCCTCAAGTGATAGAAGTGATGAGAAGTTGGGAACAAGTAGAATGCACCTAGATAGAACACTATTTTGAAGAGAGAAAAAACTATTTTTGAAAGTTAAAACAGCAACGGAGTACAATGGTAAAGACAATTTGTGAATATATTGGGGCGAATAATACTTTACATAAAATATAACTGTTAAAAACCTATTGTTGCTATCCCGTTTTGCAAAAGTCATTCAACCAAGATCAAGCAGATCAGGCGGATCAACTAAACACGCGCGCATTTTGCTCTTCCTATTTCAACAGTAATAAATTAGGTTTTGTCATTCCAACTCAGGTAGGAATTGCAGGACGCCAATTTTTGCAATCTTTGTCGATTTCCTAATTGACTTTGGAGCTATTATGGTTCGAATGATGGTGCACAACGCGAAAATTTTGCTTTCTTTGCAAAATCTATGTAATAAAGAAAATATTTTCTAACTTTTTTTGCGATTAACCGCCTTGTTTACTGTGAGGGATAAAATGTAGTCGTTTGAAAATTGGTGCATTTTTGTAGTACGAAATTTTAGATTGAAAGATGTTATATGATAAAACCGAGATAAGCAAGGCCAAGCCATGACGGGAGCTCAAGCGTTGTACAATGCAACCATGTTTTTACCATACGGAACGAACTGCGATAAGTAAATCCTGAGCGCGCCAGCTCATTTAACTATCTGCTGAAACATAGATGTGCACGGGCGCAACCCGACCGGAACCACGAACTAACTCACACTGAACCCTTCGAACTTTCTGCGCTTTCTCCGTTCCCTCACTAATTATTCTACGACTATCGCATCTCTCCTCTCTTTTCTATTCTACTTTTCGCTTATTCTTATCTTCCTGTGGAACGAGTTCAGTGAAGCAAAAACTGACAAAAGGTGGCGGAAGTTCAACATGAAATTGTTCTCGTTTGCACGAATTCGAAGGAATTGTGATGCACGATTGTTGGAAAAATGAAAATTGCACTCTAATCGGCGTACGGAAATTGACCTGATGTTACTGAGGTAATTTGTAACTCGTTCTTCTTTTCAAGTGAAGATCATCCTCCATAAATTTTTATAGTCCCGAACGCTAATTTCGCGACATCACTCACGTTAAAGATAAGCTAGAGTTGGCCATGGGTTATGCAGCACATATTTATGGTTAACATTAATTATTTAACTAATCACCAGAGCTGGATACGATAACGGAGAATAGAATCTGTCCATCTCCTTCCAGGGAAAAAATTAGATCGACTCCCTCATCATTCAGATCTCGAGCGATCTGAAAAAAAAATATTCAAAAGTTTTTTATTAAAAAAACAATATTTAAAAAATCTCCAACGACTCTATCAATGGTACAGGAAACATTATAGGAAAAAAAGATCAAAGATCAAACCTGTTTGTTCGACTCTAGATGGCTCTCCAACTCCTGCCTCTTCTTCTGCGTATTCTGTCGCTTGAGTGTCTGAAAACCCCGACAGTTTGGTGTTTCGGTATATCTAGAAATTTTTGTGACCCTACCCACTACGTTGGAAGAGCATTAATTGCCTGAAAAAATTAGAAATTATATCTTTGAAAAATTATCGTACCATAATGTGGCTCTTCTCGAAGCTCGCTTGGTGCACTAGAGAGTATCGACGGCGTGATGAGGCTGCGGCTCCCGACGCGGACAGGTCCAAGGAACCCTGAATCAGGGAGCATCAGGGTACGGTAGCTAGGGTAGGATCAGGGTGAAAGGGTACGGTAGAAGGCTCGTCTTAGCACTGGGGACACGGGGGGATAAATGTGAAGCACAACGCGCGTTATCTACGATTAGTGTTTATCGCACAAAGGTCAGTTGCATGGATGTACCAGGGCGGAATTTGCCCGTACCTCTCTCCACGAAAAGGAATAGTCTGGAAATTGGGTGATTAAAGTGATTAAATAGATAAGGGAGGGGCATTTGGTTCACTGGTTTCGCCGAATCAGCCACAATATTCGCCCATTGCATTGCACTTTTCTGTATTTGTGAAATCCAGACACATCAAATATCTGGAAACAATGTCCAGAAACAACAAAATACTCGCTGAGCGAGCACACAAAGAATAGTGTATTATCGTTTGTAGATGTGACGTCTATTATATCGCACACTTAGAGTTTTCACGCACTCTCTCAATGCGCGAACACACTCTACTTATCAGAAACTGGATTTCCTCGGCGCACGCATTTCTCTGTGGAATGACACATCATTCCACACCACAGTCAAGCCTTCAGAATGGGGGAACTTTGAAATGGTTTTGTATACACTCTCTCGCCACTGAACCCCCCTCCCTTCTGCAAGTAGCATCATGTGGTAGAATTGCGAGCATTCGAGTAGGTATTTCATTTCGGGGGATTTTCGAAAATATCAAAATAAAAAATGGATACCATGACGAGACTGCAGGCGAGGGCGTTGCTCGACTCAGCGATCGAGTGAAGGGCACTCATTTTCGGCGTTTTGTGACGGTTGAAAGCCAGTTTTGACCTGACATTATAAGGGTTAGGAGGAAATAAGGTATGAAAAGAGGAGAAACAAGGAAGAACCTGCGGAGAGAATGATTCTAAATGACGAAATAAGCAAAACATTGTTAAGTATTCTGTAAGAATCGTGGGAACCTGTGAGGAAACATGCGAAACGCGACGTTTTCTATCCAATCCGTCGCTTTTATCTTGCCCCATCCGGAACTGCTCCCGTCCGCAATCTCTCCATTTCCCCCGCTCTCTCGTCTCCTCTGGCCGACGAGAGAGTGTGCGCAGCGAGGAGAGCGGGAGAGAAAGAGAGACGAATCGTTGTCCATTCCCAGTAATCGTTTCCGCTCATGTGAGACAGCGAGCGCCGAGCAGCTTCCGGAGTGTATTTCTCATATTGGGGAGTGAGGGCTACCGGGTCGATATCGAAGGAAAGAAGCGGATGCATGTGGGTGGACGGAGGAAAGTACCGAACGAAATCTGTGCTGGACAGAAACAACACAGGCATGAGAGCATAACGCATATGACGCTGTTCGCTTAAGAACCATGCAGATCCGGCACGTGCCGGCACAGTAAACATAGGTCAATTTTCTGTACCTCGGTCATTTGAGGTATCGAGGGTGCTGATGAAGATAGGTATAATCATTTAGCACAAAAGGCGCCCGATGGCGAAGCGTCGAAAACACATTTTGTCAAGTATTTCAGCCACTGGGGATACTAAAGTTTTACTATTGTGGCTTCTTGTGCAGAATGTATTGGCGGTCATACTGGTGTACTTCATTTAGCTTGATTCTAATTAATAATTTTTAAAAATGCAACTTTTTGCAGATTAATTTCTGACCTTGTTCATGTACACCAATCGGACCGGCTTGACGAGTGGAATCCAAATCTGTATTTTTAGCGAATTTCATCGTAGGAATTTTAATTGAGCTAACATAAAGTGGATCGAAAATGTAAGTGAAAGAAGCGATTCACCTTCCCCATGCTGAAAACCGACGTCCACATGGAAATATCCCGCTTATTTAGAATTTCCTTAGTTACCCTAGGCCCACTTCGACTTCTCTCTGAAAGAGACTGCACAGCCTTCTCACATTTGTGTTTCATAGTTTCGAGAAATCAAGAAGTTGCAGCCAGATCTGATTCTGACGATATCGTACGTGCACTAAAAAAATGTTTGTAGAAAAATCCTGAACAAATCAACTTGTTGAGCTGATGTTTCCGTGCGAAAGATTGAAAACAAATATTTTTTTTAAATTTTCCATTTGTGTATGCCTGCAAAAATTACAGTCCTTCACATCCTCATTTTAGTCAAATAAATCTTTATCTTGATTATATCGATACACGTAGGAATAACCATATTGCTGATATTATAATTGTCAATGAAAAAAATTGGGATTTTATGTGCATTCAATCGTCCTCAGGATTGACCACGTTCATCCGTGCTTCCTGTAATTATTTTAATGTTAATGCTACTTTGGATTTCATGAATTTTGTTGATTCATACCTGGACATCATAATTGCCGTTCTTGTAGTAGGAATCGACTATTGAAGGGGTGGAAATGGTTGAAGATGGGTTGCGATCACTGAACTAGTCATGACATTTTGAAGAAATCAATAAATGCATGAGTAACATTATTCTTTTTTTCTGATATCTCACCTTGAAGCCTTGATTGCAAGCATCGTTCCACTGTTGGGCAATTCGGGAGTTTTCTGCGAGTTTTTGATAGCAAGAAGGTCCTCTTTTCGTTTTTTTAACGAATTGTACCTACAATTTTTTTATTATTTATTCTTAATTATTTGTTTTCATTTCCCCACAACTCGCAAAGTGAAAAGCATCGTTCATGCATTTGTATTCAGATGACTGCGATTTGAAACGTATTCGAATATTTATCGGAAAATATTTATTAAATATTTTTTGATCTCCGCGAAGTTTAAGAGGGTGAAATAAACGAACCTCCTTCTGTAAACGCAGACCATAACGCTGAAAATGAAGATAACAATGGCGAGAAGAGTGAAGAAAAAGAGAAGTACGAGAAAAACTGGAGCGAGAGTCGAAACGAAGGCGATCGTTTCTTCATGTTCATGGGAGGGAGTTAGATGGCGCTGGAAATTAAGTTCAGAATTTTCGATTAATAATCAAAAAGACGGAAAGATGAAAAAGCACTGTAACAAAGGGCATTTTTTTTGTTGAAATTTGCCTGTTCTATAACGCCGTTTCTTGTTTCACCGGTTTTATAAAATTCGGAACCAGAGTAGCTATCTGATATACTCAGTTGGTAAAAGTGAGGAATTTGAGAGATAACATTCAAGAGAGAAAAGAGAAAAAGGTTTCATATAGCGAAAATATCATTTGCTTTCATACCGTATCAGCCATGACCACAGGTAGATTCTTGACTCCTTCCATTCTCAATCTGTCCATCTTTGCTACCATTTTCTCTGCAGGAATTGGTTCCCCACTGTCGCGACCAGTGAAAACAAGAGAAATTGAAGAGGCGTCCCTTGGAAGTATTACTCTTTTAATTTTTGTCCAACTTTAGTTTTTATGCCACAAAAAGATCTCTTAGTACAATTTCATACACTCTGTTGTTCCTTTCAAGCTTTGTTTAAATTTCAGCCGTTGGAAAGAAACCGTAAGCAAAATGCATAATTCAATGTAACAATAATGTCAATAAATTCCTACTTGATAGTAAGTCCAGCTTCAGTTGCGAAGTCGACACTTGACACGTGAGCATCGGAATCAGTAGCACTCGACAGTTTACTGTAAAACGATTATTGCATATTTATTCTCGGAAAAAAATTTCTTCCTCTACGCCCAACAATTCTGTGTTGAATGGCTCTGTGAAATTTTTGTTCTGACTGAGATTGACAATAATAGACCGAATTAGTCACTGTCAATTAAATAATCTCACCCAGTAATTTCCTTGAGTACTTTTCTCGTCATTCTCAATGGAGATCCGGCCACTTGAGCAACGACAATATCAGAAGGAGAATGGACTGTCGCCTGAGATATATATATATATATATATATACATTTATATATATATATATACATTTATATATATATATATATATATTGATTTTCGAATAAAAAAGATCCTCCTCCCAACTGGTAATTACACACATTTTTTCCTGGTTTGAGCAGGTATACGATCGCCCATCAATGCTATGAGTTTCCGATACAATTGCTTCTAGGCGACAATATCTAATTCATGCGCTCTTGTGTTTCAGCGATGTGTTATCCGTTTATCATTTCGAGTAAGCTCAATCCTGTTGAGCGAGTATCGAATTGGACAATGTAAGTAATAATTGAAAAGTCACGCACAGTTATAATTTGCAGAAAAAATATTACACTAACTTTGAGAGTGGCGAAGCTCTCGTGTCCCTTTGAGTCGTTTCTGTCCGAAGCGGCAAGGAGAATGTTGAAACGGCCACCGGTGAAGTCTCTGCAGATATTACATCGTCGTATTTATCGATCATTTAAATAATTGCAGACGAGCATAATTATCAAATGAACATCGACCGAACATTTATTGTAAACTGACTTTACACTCTTCTCCAGTCGAATATCACCAGTTTCCTCATGAACACTGAATACATTCTCGACAGGATTGGACATTCTACGATACTCGAATGAAGTGGCAGCGATACGGTAGAAAACACCAACTTCGCCATCTGAGAAGCAGTCGAATATATTTATGGTACGTGCATAAAATATGTTTCGAGACCGATGATTGTTGTTGATAATTCTGTATTTGATTTTGAAATATTTACGCGAATCACACTAATTTCATAGGTTTCACGTTCATTCAGAAACTTGCATGAAACAACAATCTCGAAGATTTGAGAATTGTAGGATTACGCTTTGCATTTATTGAGGGTTTTGATCAATTCCATACCTTTCACAATATCAGGATCATCGGCTCTCACTCTCATAAGAACTGAACCAGCGATTGTATTGTCATTCAGAAGAATCGATTGATCTTCGATAAGGAAAACGGGCGGATTGTCGTTCCTGAAAATTGGGGGAAAATGAGTTATTAATGCATTTCACTATGACACGAATAAAATTTTATCAAAATACGCTATCAACACTACAATATCAAAGAATAATGTTGTACTTCACCTAATACCAATAAGTATTTAATACAATAACAAAATAAGCATAATGCAAGAATATTTTTTAATTTTTTTTGCAGAATGGTGTTTCGAGGTTTCACCACTTTCACAAATTCTGGTAGAAACACAAACATTTCGTTTTTTCCTCCAATTGCTTTATCAAAAAAATCAAGTGCTAATCGTGATTGACTAATATTCATTGTATATTAATTTTAATTAAATAATAAACTCACACGTCCTCCACATGCACAGTCACTTCGATGTCGTCTGTGTGAATAGAAGAGGCAGAATTCGAATTTGAAGCTACGATCGTGAAACTGAAACGAACAATAATTCTTAAAGTGACGCTTACTATAATATTTTAGAAACATTATCAGTTTTTGGTCAGATTCGTGAAATTTTAAAATGAAGATACAAAAGATTGCATTATACTGACGTGTGCTTGTCAATTTTCTCTCTGTCGATCTCTCCAATAAGCGCGATTTCTCCAGTCTGAGCATTTACTGCGAAGAGATCATAAGGTTCGTCGAGACGGTAGAAAATCTGAAAATTAGAATTTCTCAAACATTAAAAAAATATATTCGTGACGCTACCAATGTTTATAAGCTATTGAATGTAGCATATTTACAATTCAATTTGAGAGCGTATTTATCCTTACCCTCAGGTCTAAAAAGATATAAAAAAACTAGCCTCATCGACCATGTCCTTATCGTGTGCTTCAACAGCGCCAATGCGAGTAAAATTTGGAGAGTTTTCGGGAATCTGAAATAGTATTTTTCCGATTTGCCAAACCAATAATAAGTTAGACTCACCTTGAAGTGCATTTCCTTCACAGCGAATCTGAGTTGGTTGTCATTCAAATCGATAACTCGCAATTCAGCGCCCATTTTCGCCGTGTGTTTCTGTGCGCGCAAGCCGAGAACAACCTGAAAATATTTTCCATTGATCAGTAATCCATCCTATCAATCCATAATATTCGTTAGAACCAATGGATTGCATTTTTCAGATTCCCGAAGCAGACGTATCTTGGCCACTCTGTGTTTCAAGGGGTTATGAAATGTAGCCAAAGTTGAACGCAGTGATAGGAGGTTGACGACCAAAGGAAAAAGTATGTAACTAACCGGAATTCTAGCGGCATCTCTCTCGGCATCGAACACTCGATTTGTTCTCAATTCTCCCGTCTTCGAATCCATAGAAAGATCGGATGTTTCGTGCACGAATCTGAAGAAAAAGATTACCTAGTCATGACGTTACAAACACTTATATTGATTTGTTTTCCTTGTCATGACGCAATCAACTCAAATATTTCGTCATTGCCGAATGATGACGTAATCACCACTCACTCTTTCTTCTCTGCATCCCACAGAACAAATTCAAGCCCGCATTTCTCATCGATTGGCTCTGCTTTCACTTGACCGAGGGCGAAATTCATGGGAGCGTTCTGAATAATTGATATCCTCTCATTACAAACTACTGTAAATACTTGTATATGAATAGTGACACAATACGACGAGTCGCGATGAATTTTCGATATACGTTTCGAAAGACCCGCGACCCTTATAATCCGTTAGAAGTTCGCGAACTTTTCACGCATCTTTTCTTGCTCGTTTTAGGCTATTTTCCTTATAATTTATGTTAGGTCATTAGAGACGCATAAGAAACTACTAATGCCGAAGAAATTAACCAAAAATATAAACTAGGGAATTAGCCGCACCTCTTAGAAGGTCGCGGAATTCTGCGAGTTGTTTTCACGCAGCTAGACAGTGACGAGAGAGCACGTAAACAGAGAGAGCGCAGAAATACAACAACAACATTGCTTACTTTTCCCTCTCCTCGTTCCGCGTGCTCTCTCGTCACTGTCTAGCTGCGTGAAAACAGCTCGCAGAATTCCGCGACCTTCTAAGAGGTGCGGCTAATTCCCTAGTTTATATTTATATTAAATTCTTCGGCATTAGTAGTTTCATATGCGTCTCTAATGACCTAACGCAAATTATAAAGAAAATAGCCTAAAACGAGCAAGAAAAGTTGCGTGAAAAGTTCGCGAACTTCTGACGGATTATAAGGGTCGCCGGTAAAACTTAGTTCAATTGCATTCAGTTTATTGATCCAAAATGCGCCATGATCATAAAGAGATAGAGGAGATTACCTCCTGAATTTCGAATACGAAATTTCCTCCTCTTTCCGTTTCGAGATCGAACATTGGATGGCAGTCAAAGTTGTGAGTGATCTCCATGTTCACCTGAATACATTTCGAATTCAGACCTTGAATGTTATTATGAGCAGCAACTTTTATCCGTAATTTAATTGCGCATTCAATAATAATTTATTTAGAAAATTATATGTTTTTTTTGCGAAAGAGCATACCTCCGCAGACACAGTGTGTTTTCCATCGTTGACGATTACTTCGAAGATGAAGGTTCCTTCCAGACCTAAAGCATCAATTTATTGCATATAATTTTTTTTGAATATTTTTTAAAAGATTCTTACCAGCCAGCGGCGCCGCAGTAGTCACAGTTCCGTTTTCATCGACTCGAATGAGTTTTGACAGCATCGAAGTCTCGTTGGGAACACGAATTTCATAGTGGAGATCAGAGGAGGAATCGGGATCTGTTGCCTGTGTCGAGCATAATTAGTTAAATATTTTCAAAAAAATGGTTTTCATGGTTGCTTGGGACCTATCTACTCAAGTTTCGTTTCCATTCTTTTTCAAATAGGATATTTTGCCAAAAAATATTTCTTTCGAATATATTCATGTCACACAAAGCGTTTGGCATGGACCACATGGTATGCTATCAGTTATTATCAATCAAATTAAAGTTTTCAAATGAAATATGCAAATAGAAATAAACGAAAAAATGGGAATAATGGTTATTGCTAGGAGGATCCTGGAAAAAATGTACCAACTATTATTGAAATTGTTACGCTTATATACATTTTTAACACCAATATTCGTTTGGAATTTTCCTTCGGAATTCAAATATTCCCAGGGAATCTTTTGCTTTATCCGTGAAACATACCTGAGCCCTCACGACAAAGCTTCCAATCGGCGCGTCTTCCATTACGGTGGCGACCAAATTTCGAACTACGAAGAACGGTTCCGAATCGTTGGAATCGACTATTGTGAGTGTTACCTGACATTAATTAATAATTATTGCTTAATGATTTTTTTTTATTTTGGTATATCTAGAACGTTCCCTCCTAAGTTTCACAAGAACCATAAACATCTTTCAAAAAAATGTTGATTTGAGTTTCATCACTAGTTTTTTGTCAAGGCGCACAGGACAAATCCGATCTCTTCCTGAACTCGTTTTTATATCGAAAGGAACCCATTTTCTCAAATCTCAATTATTATAAATTGACAAACACTCGTCCGAAAAAAATAAAACGTTCCGCTCCTTGCGAGAGAGCATGATAAAGAGAGAGACACGCCGAGGTATAGAAAGAGAGTACACAAACCAGTAATCCATTTCATGATCGTATCATTTTAAAATTGTAATCAACAAACAGGGCATTATTAATAATAGACGAGAATAACTCACGGGCGCTACATCGAATCTTCCGGTGCTATCAACTGCCTTGGCGAATAGATGAATTGACTTTTTCATCTCGCGATCCAATTCCGTTCGAAGGTAAATCTCACCCTGAAGCAGAAAAAAACTGTTCACATTTTCATGTAATCTAAATTTTTACTAATAAAATGTAAAAAAAAGTATGATAGTTGTGCTTGTACACCAATGAGCTAGGAAAGGTAATTAGATAGTTATTGACCTTTTCATTAATTTCGAATTGCTCTGCGTCTTTTCCTTCCAATTCATAGTGAATCGAATCATCGACGTCCTCGTCCGAAGAAGAAACAGTTAGAATCTGCAAAGGGATTCGTTTCACAATAAAATACATAAACAAAATCGAACCTATTGATAATATATTGCAGAGTTGAGAGTTAGGCAAGTTATGATCACAATATTGATAATTTTTGGTATATTTAAAAAAAAGAAAACATCGAAAACTCGCCTTTGTGCCAGGCGGAGTTGCTTCGTCAACTGCCAATTCGTAGAAGGAATTGGTAAACTTGGGCGCTTTGTCAAGCACTGAGATTGTTCGGATGCGGAGAGGAACCTGGAAGTGAGTTATCAATGATTTTGATAATTTTGACATAGTTCTGCGTGTATTTATTTTATAAAAGAAATTAAACATGAAGTACTCGTTTGAGTAATATTGGACATTTTTTACCTGGACGGAAGTAGATGTATTCAAGTGTGAGATCACAATTTGTGCGTGCAATTCTTTCTCATTCCGAAGCGAAGCGATTGTGTGGATCACGCCTGTTGTTTTTTATCGTAGTGTTTTCCCCGTTATTTGTAAGCACGTAATCTTCTCGATTATAAATAAACAATAATGAAAATATGCATATACAAATTTGTATTACCAGTATTTGAGTTAATCTCGAAGAACTGCTTGCCATCGTTCAGTTCATACCTAAAATTTGAAATATTTTGTCGACTAGTTTTATTGGCACAACATGGGGATACCGAATTAGCAGCTACGTCTATCACGACATAGAACGCCACTGTGAAGCACAACCAAATCTGTTAAGTAAAGAAAAACAGTCTAAAGTAAATATGAATGCCTGTTGTGAGAGAAAAATATAATAAATTCACCAGAATGCACTCCTCAGTCCATCGGCGATACTCGGTTTCGCAGTCACAGTGTAGACGTAGCTTCCCACTTCGAGATTGGCAGGTAACGAAATCAACTGGAAATGAGCAGGTTGTTTTGAGTTTCACAATTGCTTAAAGAAGTTTAACTTTGGAAAACATACAATGCTCAATCGACTTGTATAAAAATTTCCATATATTCTGACCTCGGGAACTCTATTTGCTTGTAGCAGGGGAATTTCCGGTCGAGAAGATTTGAGTGCTTGCACGAGAATTAATAGAGTCGCTGCAAGAGTATTGTATTGTTTACAATGTAGTTGAATGACATATTCTATTATATACCAACTCTTTGGGATATAATAAAAGCCATTTGACTATGAGAACCAGTTTCTTTCCAATATCCAATAATTAGCGTATTCTTCACGATTTCCAGCAACTGGAATTCACAGTGTCCACTTATGTTACTCTTTTGGTTCCCCGAACTCATTTCTGGGCGAAATCATTCCGACTACCCATTTAACGAGACACTTGCTTACCTCTATCGGGAATCTCCTCTGGGTGATTTTCGTCTCTAACTTCGACTTCAACTCTCAGACTGAGCACTTCCAGTGCCGAAATGTCCTCATCAAGCAACAAGCGGCCTCAAATTAATCATAATTAATTATTCATCCATTAGGTTCTTGACAAACACTACATTCTCGTTTTTTATTCAGAAAATTGGCCTAAAATTTGAAAATCTCTTCTTCAGAAATATATTTTCCCACCAGCCACGTCTTTGCTTTCCAAACGGAAGAGACGAGAGAAGTCGGGGTCCTATAATCATTTCTGTTCGGTCTACTTCAGAATGTGTATTTCTCCAATGATTGATCCGCAAGGGCCAACAATGGAATGAAATACAACAACCAATATTTAGTAGATCAAACTAACCTGTAGTGGTGTTCCAATCATATCCTGAGCTGTGGTTGTCAAAATGCGAAAACGAAGCGAAGCATCGACGTCTCTATCAATGGCTGAGAATTCGTGGACGAGAGAATCAACGGGGAGATCTGGAATTATCGATTGAGACCGTTCTAATTAAATAAATTTGCACCATAATTTACAATTGTTTATACTTGATACTGCTTTGAGGGGTCATTGTTTCGTTCTACTCAACGCGCATACAAAAAGTTTCCAAAACACAAAACCGGCCAGTTTTTCGCCACTCCAACTTTTCTCTTTCTTTTGGGTGATTTTTTAGATTGAAAATTAAAATTACTCACCTCTCATAATCGCCACAATGTTTTCCTTCTTTCTGAACTTGGGGACGTACGATCCGATGCCTCGAATGAGAATGTGAACAGGAACAACGGCAATCGAGTTAGCAGAAGAGGCAAGGATCTGAAAAAATATCTTTTAAAAGTGTACTATTATTAATCATAGCTTTTGTTCATAATTATGAATTTGAGCGGACGAAGAAATGTTTGTTGTATTGACATTTTTTCTCTTTTGTTGGAGTTTCAATCGTCTATGTGAAGTGCTACTCAATATTTTGGTTTCGAGTTGTTGCTTGATTAAAAATAGAAATTTTTTTCATTTATTAATTTCGAGTTTTAGTTGAGTTTCAAGCGTGCATGAGAAGGAAGTTATCATAGCGGGCTGCACTGAGAACATTCTGAAAAAAATGTAGTTCTGAAAAAATAAAATGCTTACTTTCAAATCAAACTCCTGGTTTTCTTTCTCGATTTCGCCTGTGTATCGCAGCTCGCCTGTTCGATTGTGCACCTGAAAGAGTTATTGATTGTCATAGTATACTGTTACGACACGTACCAAGTCTTGTGTAAAAATCAATGTCCGCCTAACTAAATATGAACTCCCTGATATAATTTAATTTCCACAAATTCCTAGTATTAGCGAGAATACCGTACAGCGCTCTTATGGGCGCTCCCTCTCTAACGCATGGTGTGCTAAAGAGTCGCAAGAACAACTTGGGAGCGCAAATGTATTACCTCCAGGCAATGACACATGTACCCCTGGTCACGAAAAGGTGCTCACCAGAGAGATCTCGTTGAGGTGTTTCCAAATATATGATTTTTAGAACATGTCACTGTGATTGCGTTAAATAAAAAGCGGATGGGTGTCAAGGGGTGCTCAAAATGCGCACCAAAATCGCTCTCTTGACAGGATAAGACGCATAACAATCTGTCTAGCGCACTCTTTAGCTGTCAACAAGCGGGTGCGGGGAGTAGTATTGTAGTTCTCGCTACCCTATTTCATACCTGAATAACATCCTCATGAAATCCTTCTGAAATGGCGAAGTTGACTCCTCTCGATGGTGTAGATTGCAGTCTTAGTTGACCCAATCCACTTTCTCCAGGAAATACCGTAAGGTTGTACGAGTCCTGAAACAAAAACTTCGCTGTGGCAAAACTTCAAGTTGAATATATTTGTTACGTCACTGAGGAATTGTATATCTTTCACTCGCGCATCCAAAATTGCTAGCAAATCTCAAATTGCACGAAACGCGCTGAATTTGCCCTTAACACTTGAACAGTTTTCTCCCTCCTGCTTTCCCACCCAATAAGTGCAGTCTCCTTCAGTGAGTCCAAAGTGCGCGTGGCCTCACATCTGATTCAGTGATTGTTGCCAACTTTATTGTGGGAACAACCCCGCATTTTCGTGGTCCGGTGGGAATTCTACGTACTTCCGACCGCTAAATTGAACCGCGTGTGAAACTGCGATCTTCGGAGTTTCGAGTTTTGCTTTGCTCAGTCTCGTGAGCGACTATTTTCACTTGCCTTATTCTATTCGCATCTTTCTCTTGTCACATCTTACGCTCTCTAATTTGTTCTTGCCAACATTGTTTCGAATTACGAGTCTATTCTGGGAGCTTTTCCAGACTGAAATCGTTCTCAAATGTAACGTCGTGGATTATGTCGCGTGAGATAATTAGATAACAAAGGGACATGCAAAGTTTCACGCGCCGCTGCTTCGTTACTCATTTCGAGAGCAGAAAATTAATCGGCATCACAATGAGTTATATATTAGCCGAATTTAGCACAACTATAGCAGTCATTAGAAGGAAGCGATTAGATTCCAAACCTACAGACCAGGGTCAGAGCGAGAGAGTGTACAAAAGTGAGAGAGTCCCTCTCGATTTCACACGCTCTCTCACTCCAAAGGCCTTTCTGGAAGGTTGACCGGCCTGTGGAATGATGTGAAGCGATTAGATTCCTAAAATTCAATTCATCTGTTTAGTTACCGAAAGATTGCGTGGAATGAGTATTGAAAGAGTGAACACTGTTTTACCTTGTTTCATTGTTGCCTTTCCTTCAAGAAACAAGTGTTCACCCTCTATTTTTTTCCTGAATTTTTCATACGCTACGCTTCGTAGTTGTCGGTCCTAATGAACTCGTTGTCACACGACAAGCCAGTGACTAGATAATATCAAGGATCACTTAAAATTAGAAAATTCATAAAATATAAAAAATCTACTACCTAACCTTTTATTTCTTTACCGTGCGCGGAAAGATTATAATCAGACTACAAAGAAAGTATTTTAGAATCTTCTCACCTGCTCGAACACCAATTTCCTCTCGGTCGACAGTCCATTCTTGACGTGCACAACAATCGTCGCTTGTTGAGTGTTTCCTGATCCATCGACGACTCTCGCAGTCAAATTCAGGGAGTCCCCAAAGGAAGAAGCGTCCACGAACTCGGGGTGCTGCAAAGTTTATTTATTTAAAAAAATCATGTTAATCTAATTAATATTAATTTCTAGTTAGTCGAGTGCTCCCCGACCCACCTCGTTTAGATTACATTGCTCACATATTTAACCAGCGGTTTCTGGAATGTTACACATAATTGTAGATGTGGTCATTCTGTGAGGTGGCTAAAATATAACGCCCGTTCCGCGATTCTCAGAAGTTGCGACCACTAAAAACAACTCTGAATACTCGTTATTATTGCCGAACTCATTCAATTACTTGACGCTTATAGGGAGCAAATGTCTTGCCCTCTCAATTTCACGTGCTCTCTCTCACCGTCTGACCGTTGAGAGAGCGTTTTGGTCTGACCACTACTGCTTATACGACGACGTTTCAGAGTTTGGTCCACTACGAAATGGGCGAAAACTATACATGCAAGGAGGAGAGGCCGGTTGGGATGTACGATATCTACTTTATCATTCAACTCATCTATGGCATCCCCTCACTCTTCATGTGGGCACGAATAATCAAGGTCAATCTTCTTTTTTTTCGCGACTTTTCTCCGCCAGTTCAGAGGAGTTTGAGCCCGGGAACAAGTTTTGTCGCGCCGTGAGAAAAGAGACAACAACGGTGCAGCGTAGGAGTCGAATTGCGAACTCTCAGCGATCTTTTGCGGGAGATTTTAAACTTTGATTGAAATTTTGCAGGCGATTTTAATCGACCGTTCACACGTTTCCTTCACACATCCCTTCCATCGGGTGTTAGCGGCGACGGGGATAATTGTGAGCAACACATTCCTTCTATGCTCATTTTGGCGTGTGAACTCTAAAATATTAGATCTTTTTCTTTAAAAAGTGAGATAACAACAAGATGTAAAAATATTATAAACAATTGCAATTAAATTCCAGAGCATCATCGTTTTCATCAATGACATGGTGTTCACTCGATTTCTGCTAATGGGCAGATTTTGTCAACACATTTCGAAAGCGTTTTCGACACCTACATACTGGCTCTCGCCAACCGTATTCATTGCTATGTACGGAATCGGATGTCAGGTGGGGTTTTCATAATAATTAAATTTGCATACAAATTACTATTCCTCTTTCTAATATTATTATCAAGTTTATGTGCCAAAAAGCTATAGAAATGACTGTTTCGCTCCCTTAGCCTCAATGCTAATTTTCTTAGAAAAGAATTGGTCGAGTAACCTCCACCTTTCAGCTCACTGGCTCCGTGTTACTGAGTATCAACCGACTAACTGCCGTGCTTACGATACGTCATAAAGAGGTACTGTAATTGAGCTGAGAATATCGATCGATTAGTGACTTTTAACAGATTTGGAGCCGTCATCTCTTCACAGCTTACGTATTTCTATTCACTCCTTCGCTAATTACAAGCTGGTATTACTATGTTTATAATTAATAATAAATTAAAATTCATGAATTACAATGAATTTCTAATTTGCTACAATCATTACTTTACATTGTTTTTCCAGGTACCTTATTCCCGCCCTGTCTATTATCACCGTCGAGAAGGAGGGATCCATGTCAATCACATACATGAAACTGTTCGATTGGGTAAGAAGGATCAAGTGCCAAATTATGTTGTAATTTTAAGTATTTTAAAATGTTATTGTGCATACTGTTTCAAGAAAGTATATGGATTTTTTGGGCTAATAAACATTATGCAGATTAGTTTTTTTAAAATTAATTAATTACAGATTTCGACAACATTGTTCAGCTCGGTGATGGCCGCGTTTGCCGGAGTGATCATTCTCGTGTGCACCGCCCTCACACTTTTGTGTTTCAGAAGGATGAGAAAGATGAAGGTGACAACAATTTGCAATTCGTGCGTATGAAAAAAATAAAACGAAACGAACATTACAATAGGCACTTGGGTTACGAATCTGAGGCTGCTCTAATTCGCTACGCCCTCGTGACCCTTTGTTATCCTGCCTTTCCAGCCAAATCCGTAACCGAGTAATGGTCTGACCCTCTCAATTCTGCATGCTCTCTCGTGCTGTCTGATCGATGAGAGAGCACGTAGAATGAGGAACGTCTGATCATTAATCCCGTAACCCTAACAGGCGCAATAGAATTCTACCAGATTAGCGTGAGAATGTATTCATATAGAGCCTCACTCTCATCCATTGTCAATCATCGTATTGTTTTAATATTTAAATTATTTATCTAATTAAGATCAACGCCAACCGCACGGAACGAATCGTTTTCGTCACAGGAATGTTCCAGGCTGGATCGACGATGTTGATGTGTGTATACCAAGTACGTCTATGACTTTTTTGTAAGGATGAAAAGGGCTCTGGAAAGCAGAGGTCTGGAACAGGGCAAAAAGCGAAATATGTAAATATGTATTATTATAAATGAAAGAGTAATACATATACCTAATACATATAGTAATACATATACCATATGTATTACTCATTCATTTATCCAATTGTCAATCTTCTTGCAAAGATTTCGTTCACAGGTAGTAGAAGTAGCACATCTTTATCTCGAAAATGTGTGCAGGAAAAACCCCGTCATGTAAGCTACAGCGCGTTGTTAGATTTGACTAACATGCAAGTAGAAAAATACAAATATGTGTGCACTTTTAATGAATACTGTCTATCCCTTTCAATGAATTTGGCACGTAAACTGTATAATTTCTAATGAATACTTTTTCAGCTCGTGATGTATCTCCTCATTCTAGCAGGACTCAAACTCCAACTGTCCTATCTTTTCACACTTCGTTCCTTCTTTTGGGATATTCTTACTCTCCTCCCTGCCTGGGCGACCTTTTTCTCCAACGAAAACATCCGGAGCACGTTCCGAAAGACGGAAATTAAAAAGAAATCGATCTCCACTGCGTGGACAAGTGTCGGCAGGTCGAAATGATTTTTACGCCTTTTTTGTTGTTTGTTTTAGTTTTTTGCATTTCGAAGTCAATAAATATGACTATGGAAATATCCTGAATATATTGCACGAAGATTATAAAAAACATCAGATGAACTTTCCGGAAGGAATTAAAGAAAAAATCGACCGTATCCACAGTGTCGGCAGGTCGAAATTACCATTAGTAACTCTATTTGTCTTTTTTTCTCTCGTTTCTCTAAATGAGTACATTTGAAGATTTGGGGAGAAATCTGTTCGGGCAAAGTCTATTTGTGTTTTTTCTTTCGCATGAAAATCCCATCATATTTCTCCACACTGCGAAATGCTGTCGAAGGATCAACTCAATCTCTCCGATTTTTTTGGTAAAGAAGTTAAAAAGAAATGGACCATCTCGACAGTGCGAACATGTATCGGTCGGAAGAAATGACCATTACGAACTGTCTTTGTTGTTGTTTTTTTGTTATTTAATAAACATGAAGATAAGAATGCCTTGAAATTATTTTAAAAAAATCTTTTCTTGTCTTTTTTTTGTCTTTTTTTGTCTTTCTTTTATCATCGAACAACGTTTCATTAGTGTTTTAGCTTTTCTTCATTCTTGAAACACGAATGCCGCATTGCTGTTTTTTTCGTTATTGATCCCGGAACACCGAAGAGTCTAAATTATAAGTATCGGCTCAATAACTCTCATTTTGTTCAATTAACCGCCCCTGAAAACTTCCTGAGAGCACATTACCCATAGCCCGGTATAGACTTCATAGGGGGGGGGGGTCAGAGGGTACATCGTGATCCCTCTCTGGCCGATTGAAGTCACATGGGAGGAGTAACCTTGTGCAAACTGGAAACTCGAGGAGGCGAAATGCGGACTACTCACGCCTCATTTGCATACTTTCTCTCTCTCTCTCTCTCGCCCACCTACCCACCCATCCCTTCTTTGCCTGGACTTTCAACCATTGTGCCAGAACCGTTGTGTATGTGAATTGGTTCCCTTCCCACCATTGGTCGAGTCCAACTTGTGACCACTTGTATTGCATTGAGTATTGTTAGAGGTTGAAATACGATACGACATCTATTCATTTCCAACTCTTTTTCGTTTACATTCATGAAAATTGAGCGAAATGAATAGATGCGGTTTTGTGTTTCAAACCCTATTCATAAGCAATCCTCGAGAGCTCCGAGCGATCCGTCTTCCTTATTGACTCTAGTAGCGTTATTTGATCGAATAATCCATTATTAGTCGCGAAGAGGATTATTCGATCTATCAGTGCTAATTTCTAGGTTCGAAATAACTACCAGAGAATCAGAAGCCGTGTGCATGTTTGTATCCCCTTTGGTCTCATTTGCCGTCACTGATTTGTTGGTTTCTCTGCTACCGCATCTCTACTCCCGTTTTGTTGATGCCCGCAGTATGAATAAACGTTGTTGAATCAACTGCGTCTTTAGCCGACTTTCGACCACGAAACCACTGCCTTTCATGCAATAAAATGCAGCGTTTTGGGGGATGTTTGTCCATGTGTATCGACGCATGATTCCAAAGCTATAGAAAGGGAACAGGGTGAGAGAGTGTGAATAATTAAGAGAGCCCTCTGACTTTGCACACTCTCTCATTCACTCCAAACCTCTTTCTGTAGACTTCAGTAGTATGCGCAATGATGTGCTCTCTTTCATGCAATAAAAAGGGCATTTCGCTTCTCTCCTTATTCTCTGTTCCAGGACGACAATGTTTTGTGAATGTTTGTCCATGTTTTGTATAGAGGAAAGAAGGAAGGAAGAGAGAGAAAGAGAGAGAGAATTTGGGAATGCCCGATCGCATTACCACACTCTTACTTTCTATCGCCTTTGTGTCGCATTTCCGTACTTCTCTGACCCACTTATGACTTCCTTTTAACACCCCCGTAATACCCACAGTAGCAGATCATATTTCCGGGATCTTCTAGCTTTTCGCTAGACTTTCCCATACAATGGCCGTTTTGTGACTGCGGTCTGACTATAAATCGAGTTTTGGGTGAATAGGGGAAGAGAAGAGGAACTTTTCTGCCGTCCTCTATCTCTTCCCCTATCTCTAACACGTGTTTTGCACAGTCGAGAGAGAGGGAGAGGGAGGGAGAGAGAGACAGAGAAAGAAACAGAAAGAGAGAGAGCGTGTCAATCGGAGAGGGTAGGTCACTCGAACACCGCCCTTCCTTCCTCCACTCTCTGAGAGAGCACAACAGTTCACACTTTTACGCGCGATTCGCATGGCTGGTCTTTGTTCGTTTTTCCCCTGCGCACATTGTAGCCAATTGTGTTGTGTCTAGATTCGCTAACCGCCCCTGACTCATTCACTGTTCTCTCTCTCTCTCTCTCTCTCTCTCTCTCTCCTCCCCCATTACTGACACGGATCATCTGTGTTGATCCATCGGGGCCGCCCACAATTTCTATAGAGATGCTCATTCGGAGTTTTCGCCTCATTCCACACCCCATCAAAAACCGAGTTAAAGGGCTAAAATGAGAGAGCGAAGCGCACATCCACTCACTTCTCACAATATAGTGCGAAACGTGCGGCAACAGTCTCTTCACAGCATCCAGTTGGCACCATGCCAAGAACATCTCTCTATGTCAGACCCTCTCGTTTGGAGCGCTATCTCTCGCTATCTCTCTTTCTCTAACTCGTTCTTGCTGATTTTGTTTCGAATGATGTGCTCTTTACTTCGCCTGTGAAGAATGAGGATAGCATGGTCCCGCATTTCACAATCTATTTTACTGTCGCAGAGTTTGAAATTCGTGAAAATATGTTTGATTTGATCTATGCTATTGCGGTGAGAGTTTCCAATTAGTTTTCACACTCTTCCCTCTCACGCGCAAAGTTTATTCAACGCGCGCATTCAATGTAGTTCCGCGCCGAAATTACACCGCAAGCGCTACTCATAATTACTGGTTATTCATGTGGCACGAGTGCGCAGCGTACCTCTAAACATCATTCCTCAAACACGTAAAACCTTCAGGAAGGGGTCAGGGCGAGTGAGCCTGTATTGCCACAGCCCCTTTCCGGAGAGTCGCAATCACATGTCTAGCCCTATTTTCGCAATTTTTCGTGACGATTATTTATCCAGCTGGATTTGTCCAGCATCCCGCCTTGCGCTACTTTTGAATGTGGCTTTCCATCCCTGACCCCTTTCTGGAGGCGTTGAGTCACCCATTCCATATCACAGCTGCCTAGGGAGCTGTTGCTTGTTGTGACGTCTATTTATCCATCTGCGTTATTTCCTCGCAGTCACTTCGGTTACTCTGCTAATAGCGGGGAATTCCGAATAATTCCCCCCCCCCCTCCCACGCGAGCTTATTCATCCGTTCGAGTTGTTTCAAAACGCGTATTTATTCAGATTATCGATTGATTATTGTTTAATTCAGCCTCACTTCAAGTGAAATTCGCAGAGACACCATCCCCTTCCGATATAATCCCTGTATTTATTGTCAAATTTCAATTCCTGTGTAGATGAATTTTATATTTGTATTATTATCAATTACTTTTGCAGGCATGGATAACGGAACTTCGTTCTTCCTCGATCCATTAAACAATGCGACCGAGGCGGAAAAGTGCGCGGCCCTAGTCAAGTCGACTATCAAGACGACAGGTTGGCAGTTTCGTGAGTGAGCCAGCGGGGGTGAGCGACCTTAGACGCGGGCCGTTTTAGAACTCTGCTGAAGCCTTGATTTCGCGGGTAGAATCAGGAAAGAGTTCCAAGATGGCCAGTTCTAGTGTGATTCACCCCCGGTAGAAACTAACCCCCACGAGAGCAGGGATGACGGTTCGGTACTGTACCCACTGGTAGCCTAAGTTTTCTGATTCTCATAAGAACCAGACTTCGGTAGCCCGAACCTGCCTCCCCAATCTGCACTCAAATAGTTGTTCTATGTTCGTCACTTGCACGCTACGGTCAACGTGGATCATAACTGGAACTTGTCCGTCCTATGTTGCGAGTGATCGATAGTGTGTCAAATAGAATGGTTCGTGTCCAAAAAATGACGAAAAACAAAAAAAGTAAACGACATATACGAAACCGTCTTTCTTTCAAAGAACTATTGCATTTTCTCAGTTTCCTAAAAGCTCTAAATTTGATTTGTTTCGTTTGTTTTTCTTCAAGTAATGGCTATGGAATATATGTGTATACACAATTTATGTTATCATGCAAGTGTGTCTTTTTTTTGCTCGGCCTGACCCCTTTCTGGAGGGACGGAATCATTTTTCTTCGTTGTAGGTCACCATATTTTCGTCTATGCCCAGCTGCTCTACGTCATTCCCACGATGGTCTACATCAAGTTCCTCATTGTCGCCCTCGTTTGTGGCAAGTATGTTAATTTTTAATAATTACTATATATTAGAAAATGCTAACGTCTGTCTGTCTGTCTGTCTGTCTGTTCGTTTTTTTTCCTTCCGTCCGGTCACACTTTTTTCTCATTTTCCTTATATTTCGCTTCAAATTCGCTCTATCTCCTCAGAACCTTTTGCATATGATAACTGACCAGAATTGCTCTAAAATTTTACAAAATTTAAATCACCAAATCCATGGCCAAGTGGTTAAAGGGCGCGACATTCAAATCCGACCGACGCAGGTTCGACCCCCGCCGCGGGCAAACCTTTTGCCGCATTTTTCGCAAGTGCCGCAAGTGCTCCTGGCACGTTTTAAAGTACCGTGAAATACGTTTTCACCTGTTTTGCCGAGTTTTAACGTGAAAATCGAAAATTTTGAAAAGTTCCAAAATGATTCAGAGAGCGTAGGGGTTCGCAGGAAAAGTGTTTTACGACGTTCGAAACGTGTATGAACATGTTCTAACATGTTTTAACGTGAAAATCGAAAATTTTGAAAAGTTCCAAAAAGATTCAGAGGGCGTAGGGAATCACAGGAAACATCTCTGAAAATGTTCTAAAAGTTCTGAACACACTGTATACTGCGTTTCCGTTGTGAAAGGCTCGTGAGGCAGAGAGCGATCGAAAAAAAGTTGCCACGGAGCCACGAAGTGGCGTAGTGGCAACTTTTTTCGATCGCTCTCTGCCTCACGAGCCTTTTCCACCGGAATAAGCCAGTACTCTTAGTAGCGATTAACATTCCCCAGCATACTGCGAGGTTTAATGTAGCCCGGTGCCGGCTACCGAGCTCCCCCTGGACCGAACCTGGAGCCAGCTACAGGGCGCCCCCGGACCGTACCTGGAGCCACCTATCGAGCTCCCCCTGGACCGAACCTGGAGCCGGCTACAGGGCGCTCCCTGGACCGTACCTGGAGCCACCTATCGAGCTCCCCCTGGACCGAACCCGCACCCAGAACTATGCATAGAGCGTAGTGCATTTAACCTCAATACAACCCCGCTAGGTTATTATAACTAATTAATTGAAATGTTTTTGAAAGACCCAATGCATCTGCAATCATTGTCTTCACTGATAAGCACTTTTAGAAATCCCTTGAAACGAGAGATCAACGGGAAATTATCAAACTTAAAAAAAAACTCGTTCCAGGAATCGTCACAAGCGCTACTCGAACATCTTCTACAAGTTCATCCTGATGGGCGCCGCGACCGTCAGTTTTATTTATATTTTTAATTAAAATTAACAAAAAAACACAAAAATGAGGGCGTATTTGTTGATCAAAATGGGTTTTGAGAGTGGCGCAAAATGCGTAGGCCGATTCGGGGATATTCTGTGCACCTCACGCTCAAAACAACTCGGATTTCGTTAAACAAACAAACTCCCTTTTTTTTACATATCGTGCAAAGCGACTTTACTTATTTGTTCTCGTAATCCGGAAACGCTTTTGTGCTGATGTGTTTGTACCGCGGAAATAGACACGGTAGTCGGGCTCTTTGTCTGTGTGTGTATTCTCGTATGATATAATCTGTAGACATACACTATGTTTGCTCTCACGAGTTGACAGAGTTAATTCAGAGATGACACGCTTCAATCAGAAAACACGGGTTCTAATAACAATAATTAGACGGATTAGTGGACACTGAGCACGTGTTTTCGTTTTTGTGATTATCTGACTTGAACAGATGATAATATTAGAATGCCACAAATCCTCTTTTTGCGCACCCGATGAAACATGAAACAGATGTTTTCGTGCGCGCAAATATTCGACAAAACTTGGGGTAAACAACTAGGTTCCCGTGCACGGAATGTTTTCACGCTGTATTCGGCCAAGTTTAGACCAGGAAGTGCGCAGAGATCAGTAACGTGCAATCGGTATAAACATAGTGTAATATCGTCCACGCGTAAACTAATTAATTAATTAAGATACAACTAATTAATTATGTTTCAGGCAGTGCTAATCCACATTCCCCGCTCCGTCTTCGAGATCATTGGGAAGCGACCGAACTGGTTCTGTCCCACCTTCCGATCCCTCTCTCAGCCCTCATTCTGGCTCAATATCTACGTTTACCTCATGCAGGTTTGTACAAATATTACAATATTATACTAAATATGCAAATGTAAAAAGAGCCATGGTCATATTGAATTTTGCGAACTTCTTCCCCTGATTGTGAGTCCACCCGACCAATTTGTAGTGCATTGACGGTGGAGGGGCCCGGTTCTCCCGTGTGAGATCGCGTTTAATCCGATCTAGTAGTAGGAAAAATGAAATAGTCTTTGTTTGAAATGCGTAGTAGCACCGATGACTAAACAATGAGTGACCTGAAGTATGAGTCAAGAGGAGTACCCCGCACCGCATTTCGTGAGATGCGTTTGTCCTCTCAAACAGTCCATAGCGAGTGAGTTGGTGGAATAAGGAGAGGGGTTCAGCCCAGTGCACTCTCTCTTTCTCTCAAATAGTACAGTGGTCGTGAGTAGCCGCAACCTCTAGACGTGCTGAATCTGTAGTATTATTTGTCTAATCGCGCGCATTCAAACAAACAATGAGTGAATCAGAAGCGAATCTTGCGCAACATTACGAGGAATTACGAGTAATGATCTGGTCCTCTCAATTCTGCCTGCTCTCTCGCACTGTCTGATCGATGAGAGAACATGCAGAATGAGGAGAGTCTGATCATTACGAGAAATTACTTACTTTTTTTCGAAACATGGTCAATTTTGTGATTGAATTGCGACAAATTCCAGTCAATTGTGATGTAAATGAGGCCAGTGGTCTGCCGAGCCGATGACTCAAGATGAGATTACAAACCCACATAGAGGGGTCAGGGTGAGAGTGAGACACCTTCTCGATTTTGCACACTCTCTCACTTCTCACCACTTTCTGTTGCACTCAACGCCTGTGGAATGATGACTCATGATGAGATTTCTCGCAATGGAATCGAAAGACCACTCGAATCGCATAAGCGCAATTGAATACAATCCAGATTTTGGGCGGACTACGTTCGTCACCTATCTGAATACGAAATGAAAAAGCTCGCGCTTGGATGCAAATTATGCCCAGTTATGCGAACTGAAATGAACAAATGCATAAAGAGAAGAGTGAAAATGATATAAATTTTAATTGATAATTTGTAGATTGGCGACACGCTGCGAATTTTCGCTGGCACGATGATCGTCATCTATCGATTCCACTCCCTCGTCGACATCTTCTCGGCCAAGAGAGTGAGTATTGCGTCATCACTAGGCAATCGCGTGTTTCTGTTAACTCACAATTGTCGAAAATTCCCGCATCATCAGTCAATAACTATCTAGCTCCAGAAAACGCACTCTTTGATAATCACTTGGAAAATTATCAGCACTGAACAGTTTTCGGTGGCGTAAGCACTAGGGAATAATTCGCGCTGAGAAATTCGCGATTGCAATTCTCGGATCGATGCCGCATCTCCTAACAGCTTTCTATTTCGTAATCACTAGCCAATGAGCGCTTACGAGTAGTTGAATATCGCATCAGCACCATGTAATCCCTTTTCAATTCTGGGATCGGAGCTTCTCCTAACAGCTCACCTTTGCATCATCACTATGCAATACGTAACTCCTAATCGTTGACTATTTCAGTTGTGGGATCAGCACAGCTGCGCCATCATCCTCGGCACTATGGCCATTCCCGCGGTGCTCTATGCTCCCATCTGGGCCACTCCCAGCTACGCGATGATCGACGATGAGGAGATGGTCTTCCAGAACAAGGGACTGAGCTGGGTGGGAATACCGTAATCTCGTTGGGAGGGAATTCCTATTGAGAAATACTTTTTTTAACGAAATGTTCGGTAAAATTGATCGAGAAAGTCTTCCAGAACAAATTATTGGGCTGGGTGAGAAATGAATACTTCAATTGGCAGCAGGGAGGGGGTGGTGTCGTTTTAGAAATTGATTTTTTTCGAGGCAGCAGATTTGTGTTTCAAGGCACTTTGAAATGCGGCCAGAATTTCTAAAGCCAGTAGTTCTTTCGATCCGTACTCAACTGACAAGAATTTTGAAATAAATCTGCCTGCTTACATGCGTGAAAAATTCACTAGCATTCTCGCATCTCGTTGGCTTATTGTTTCAGTACCCTTTCATATTGGCGAGCGGGGTCACTCCGCCATTATGAAAGCGACGAAGAAAGCCATTAACGATCTATAAGAAATCGGTCTCGATTACTTATAGATCGTTAATTATTCCCTAATTAACTAATTCCCCTATTTAATTACAGTACAACGACGAGGCCGTCCACTGTCTGGTGGTTGTCGTGTGTGCACTCATCGTCCTCGGACTGCAGGCCATTCTATGCGTGCTCAAAACGGTTAGTTTACAATCAACGATGACGTCATCACTAGGCAATACCGTTTAGTAGGAATGCAAAATCATAGTCATGAAAATGAAGGGTCGGACGCTTAGTTTAGATGATTCAACCACTCAGTAATAACCTGGGCAAAACGCTGCTCGATAATCGATAGTCGGAAGATTCTGGAACCGCGCACTTTTAGGTTTCACTCATCTTATATTACATGGTTATTCGACAGTGTCAACATTAGGTAGTTGAGTGTCGAGCAAATCAATAAAATAAATGAGGAATTCCGTTGTTTCAGCCGACCAAATCGGTGGGAGACGGGCTGGAGTGGCCGCTGTACGTCGTCGGCATGGTTGAGACAGTCGTCATCCCGCTCTACGCCATTTTCGAGGTGATTAATGTGCCTGACCCACCAAACTCTTGTCCGAAATAAAAAAAAACGTTCCGCTGATAACATATATGTCGTCCGGAAAATGAAAGAGAAAACGAGAGACACGCCCAGGTATAGAAAGAGAGTAATCAATTGCTTGACCATATCATATTGTGATGATATGATTTCAATATGATTTCAATGATTTGAAAATATTTGAAATCATATTGTCTAAAATTGTGATACCGTATCCCTCACCAATCAAAGCACCGTACTCCTCTGTTGAGAGTCTGACCCATCGAACTACCGTACCCCTCCGTTCAGAGTCTGCTCTTCGCCCGTGACTACTTTGACCGTACTCTTCCCTCGTGGATTCTCTACACTTCTCTCATCGTCTCTGATGCTCTCGGTTTCTGCCCGCCATGGGCTCTCTTCATCACTTCTCATGAGATTCGGTACGTGATTTCCCCCCAATATTGCCTAATGATGACGCAATCGATTTACCTACACATCATTACACAGACTAGCCAACCTACAGAAAGGGGCTTGGTGTGAGAGAGCGTGTGAAATCGAGAGGCACTTTCTCCCTTTCGTACATTATCTCACCTGCACCCCTTTCTTTGGATGCGCTATCATTTTGAGCGTGACTGCATTTAGGTGGCAATCAGTCATTACTCATAAATAAAGGCTATTGATGTATTCCAGCGGGAAATCTTAATGGATTGCCTAGTAATGAAGTAATCCCGAGTGTAATAGTAAATTTAAAAAAAATGGATTGCCTAGTGATGACGCAATGATTGCAGAGAAGACGCGACTCCCTTCCGTCGTCTGTTCATTCGCTGCTGCAGACGACAATCGGCCAACATCAATCCCCTCGCCCCCGAGAGCAGCAAAGATTGCATCGGAATGACGCAATCGGTTGCATAGTGATGACGCAATAACCACAATGTAGACTAACTCCTCCCTCCCATTCGATAGAACGACACCGCTTTTATCTGTATTTTAGCCGTACAAAAATTATTGTTTATCGCGAACTGATTTGTTTCTAAACAAAAAAATATCGATCGATCTTTTGAGAATGCCTGTTCATTATTGTCACTAGCATAACTGCCTACTTACCCTATTTACACTCCAAAATGATTGTAAATGTGGAGCTTATATTCTCATTTTTATGTAATTATAGAAAGGAGGATAGAAGTTCCATATTCACAAACATTTTGAGTGTAATCAGCTCAGAGCATTTTATCTTGTTCCACGGGTTCAGTCGTATCATGAGTTATTCTCACACTCTTATTGCCCTACTATTCACCGGGTGCACTGTTGAAATTTCGCACACGCGTTCTGTGAATTTATTACACTCCGTTCAGTTTGTGATAAAGTGTTTGTAAATAATTTCAATGCTCATTTTTTTGAAATTCTGAAAACGATCATGACAAATGTTGAAATATTAGACTTTGTATTTTACTCCCCTTGTTTGCGGGTTTCAGCGGTCTTTCATTTCACCGGCGGGCATGACACCACCGTTCAATTTCTACCTCTTCCTTTAAAAAAACCATTCGAATACCATAACACTCTATATTTAATGTTTAATATTATTTTCGAAAATACCTGGATACTGAGCAGTCCATTGGTGGGATGGAGCGAGAAGAGGCCGGTCTTGTCGATGAGAGAGTATATTATTGATGAACGATCACCACCTGAGTATTTAAGTATTTTGCATTATAATAAGCTTCTAGAAACTACTGGTTGTTCGTTTAGTACTAAAATGTTAATGAGGCAAAATTCCTGTTAGAGTGACTATTTCGCTCCCTAGCGCTCTAAATTCGATATTGCGACTAGCAGGTGCATTCCCGCTACGCCTTAGATTTGTCTGTCTGGGAAAGTTAAAAACACCGATAAATAGTTGATGCCCATTGAATAACGAGTAAAGACTTGAGTAAATTACATCATCACTATGCAATATCTCACCCTTGGTAGTCACAGCAACCAGTGGCTGCAGCGTGCCCGACCCCGTCGACAGCGTCGTCTCGTAGGAGTCGTGAGTGAAACGGAGAGGAGAGGAGGGCTGCAGAAGGGAATGCTATTGATGTATATGAAAAAGGCCAATGCCAATTGGGATATTCGGATATGTTTCACATGATATTAAAGTAAACAAGTGGCGGTTCTACACCGTTTCGATGGGTTCAAGTTCTCAAAACAAAACAACAAACCTTAGTACAAATAAAAGTGTTTAATCCCAGCATTATTTTCATAGCAATATATAATAATAATAATAATTAAAGAAAGGATTATCGATTATCATTTTCGAGGCAATACCAATTCGCATCACTCACCTCCGGCTGCGTCACAGTGACCACAGTCTGTGTCGTCTGACCGTCGAGTGACTTAGCCTGAAATAGAAGTTATTACTTGTTTCATCATCAACAGGACAAAGGGATTTTGCTATTTGATGTGCCATTTTAAAATAGCATTCATAAAATGTAAGAGATTTAGAATTTAGAAGACTGAGAATACTGACAATGAGTGAATTGGGCAATGTTGAAAAACCAATTTGATTGCCAATCTTTCTCCATATCAGGCAATATTACGTCATCATTAGGCAATATTCTGCGTAATACCTCCAGCACTAATCTCGTCGTCGCAGGCAGTGCGCAGACTTCCGAACTCACGACGTCGTCGGCGTCACACGGAACAGCCATCAGAGTGACCACGGAACCTGAGAGATTGCCTATGAATGATGCAATCAGCGTGATTCCGCAATCCACTCAAACATCTCATTAGCGCACTTTCCAAGAGGAATTCTACTCTATTTTGTTAGAGAAAACTGTTGAATTTGTTAGAGGAGAAACAACAATATTGCGTCATTCTTATGCCATCACCTCGTGACTTGAAATCGAATCGATCAGCGTGCGATCCGTAGAGAGTATAGGCGAACGAATCGGCCAGTTCATACGAGTTGGACAACTGAAATGAGAGCAAAATTTCTGGTTTATCTTTTCAATACCGGGCAGACGCGGGATCAAATTCACCGGTTGTTTGAGAACTAAAGCAGAGTGAGAAACACCGATTCAACCGCTTTGTTCGAATTAAATAAGCGATTTTAAAGGTGCTAGTTGTTTTCCTCATCAAGGTGGGAAAGATCAAATCCGTCAATATTATAAGCAATAAGAAGCGGCTCTGAAACGTAGAATCAACGGCAGCACGTGCCTTGTCAAAAATTAAATAAACGCGATTAATTACATAAGTGCGTATACTCGAATACACATTCCACGAAATCTGAAGATCGCATAGTGAAACATCTGCAAACCTTGACGATTCCCACTTCTACTCTCTTCAGCAGCGATTTCTCCACTTTCAGCTCGTACAGATCCTTCTCGAAGTGCGGAATCTCTCCCTGAACGATTCTGCCATTTTCAGTTTTATTTACAATAACCTCTCGTAATATGCCTTTCCAATCAATAAATCCTCATAGTTGAGTGACGAGTCGTACATTTTTGCTTGGGCTTGCATTTCCCCCACATTTTCATGTTGGAACTATTTTTAACATGGTGAGTGGTAGACAACCTCTTTGATGTCGACATCGACCTCCACAGGGATGTTCTGCGTGTAGCCCGTGATGAGACCAACCACTTCCAACTGCAAACTGACTTATTTTCTTGGTATTTTTCTTTTACTTTAATCCAGGTCTGATTACAGAATTAGTTTATGGACGGTAAGCAACTATAGATACTCTTTTTTCTTTTTTAATGACATGTCTTTGTGAAAAAAATGCTGTTTTTTGTTTGCTGTCGACTAACCGTTATCAAATTATCAAATTCGTTAATGTTCTCTACTCTAAACAATGCTTGTAAAACGCGGCATCAGCAGATTCATCTGACCTCATAGCGGAAACTCGAGTTCGCATACAGCTTTTCCGGGTCGGTGACGAGTAGATGGAAGGTCTTTCCTGTGATTAATTATTAATTAATTATGCTAATTAATTAACTAATCACCAGCAGGCGAGATTGAGGGGGAGATGGAAATGGGCGGAGCGTCGGGAACGAGGGAGAGTGCGACGTCTTCTGATGCCTGTAGTGGAATAGTTGAAATATTTTTATTACTTTCAAGTATGCCGCTTTTAGTTTCATTCAGTTTCAGTTCATTAAAATGAGATTATTATATTGTAGTTTCACGATTGTAATTCTTTTCTATTACACGTCTTTCTTATAAATAACCGTCATAGAACAAAATTCAATGGTAAATTCGATCATCAGTGCACACGTGTAAAGATACGTTTACGGTATTATCTTTCGTTTAAAATCGAAATTGCCCATGTATTAGTAAAGCACAACCACATCGAATGTTGAGCACCCATTGAAACATATTTCAAAATTAACTTCAATAGCTATTTTGGGAAAATCGAATTCACTTTTACTCGCTTTTTGTGGGGCAAACTGTTATTTCATAATGCGGATTGTTATTCTAGCAGGTTTAAGATAAGTTTCAATCGCTGTCCAAAGTTAACATGTGGCACCAATGCGCTTGTCGTCTCGCCTACAAAATACCACCACACAATTTGCCACTTTTGTTACCTATAAATCACTTTAATATCGCCTGTTGACAATGTAAGAGTTTCATGAATTGACGTGCATTGATTGTAATTGCTGCTGACAGCCATAAACATGGCCCCATGCCGATTACCGAAAGTGAAACCCGTCGTATTCTCGTTATCTCTCGCTATCAAAGCTCGTACTCTATTTCCCCTCCTATCTCTTCTTCTCCCAACTTTCTCTCTCTCTCTCTCTCTCTCTCTCTCTCTCTCTCCGTTCCCTTATCTATAGCACGGATCTCGTTGTCGTTTTTGTGCTCCTTTTACTCAACCCAATCGAGAGAGAGATAGAGAGAGAGAGCTAATCCCGTCGCGTGAGAATTTACCCTCACATCTCGCAAAATCGATCGACTAATTGCGACAAACCGCCAGCGCTAATTAGGCGTAATGAGCGTTATGACAGCGAGCGCCGCATATCGCCGCTAACCGCAGGAAGTTACGTACCGTAGTCGCGACGCGGAACGGGGTATCCGACACGAGCTCCGAGCCTTTGATCAGACCACGAGGCGCCTTCACACGAATCGCATCGATTTCTAGAAGCTTTTCTAAATCTGAAAAAAAAGATTTTCTTTTTTAAAAAAAAACACGTTCGCCTACCTTCGCCCGCCGCCGCAACGGGCAGGAGGATGAGCGCTATCAGTAACCGCATCGGGAACCGGAGGGATCGGTGGTGCCAGGAGCCGGTGCCAGGTGGGTTCTTACTCGGGTTCGGGTTCTGGGGCCGTTGGGTGGGTAGTGGGTAGCTGGAGGGGCTCTAGAGCTACTGTGCTGCGTGCGGGTGAGCAGGCGAGGGGTTCGATGTGGGTCAGATAAGGAGCTTGCGGAATGAGAGAGTGAGGGAGAGAGAGAGAGAGAGAGAGAGAGCGAGAGAGAGAGAGTAGTGAGAAGTTGTGAGGAGGGAACGGTCGATTCGCATCCTGAGATGGAGAAGGAGGTTAATCATCCAATTGAGAGATTAATTATGAAGGGTTATGAAGAGTTAATGAGGGTGGAGGGAGGAATATTAACGAGAATAAAGAGATTTGGCGTGAATGTAGTTGTTGAAGTGCTATTTTTAAGTTTTTTTGTTGTTTTCAATGGCAATTGCAGAGAATAAGACGATCGGAGGATGTTAACCATCTCTTTGATTGTGGGTACTGGTATAACAAAAACAGTTGACATCTGTTATCAGGGGGTAAACTAAATTTTTTTTGTTGTTTTAAAAGGAATCACATGAAGAGAGTAGATTCTAGTCAAAAGATTGCATTTGACTGTAATTTCATCACGGAAGAGCATGTAAAACAAGGATGGATAGAGAGAACAATAGTCTTAGTCCTCCATTCTTCCATTTTGCATCTCCTCCTCCTCCCCTCACTCTCCCCTTCCCCTCTCCTCCCACTCGGTTTCTCCCCTCATTTCTCATACTCGCAATGGACTCGTCACGTCGCAAATCGAGAAGAAGCGACGCGTAAGTTACCCTACCCCTCTAGAGATCTGAGGATCCTCGATACAGTGACCCTGAGTATCCCTTGCACCGTGCTACAGTAACCCTTACGGTCGATGATGCCCTTCTCTCCGAGATCTGGAGATCCTGGCTATAGTATCCCGATCCAAGGATCTAAGGACCCTTCCTGATGATCCTGGGTCCCTCACCTACCGTACCCCTCGGGATCCCACTTACCGTACTCCTCTTTCCAGATCGAAAAAGAAGCACCACCAATCGTCTCGTGGATCTTCGCCCTCTGCCGCCAGCAGCGTTAGCTTCACCGCCCCCACCTACAGTGTCGCCGAGGACAGCGACGGAGAACTAGTAAGATCAAAGATCAAAGGGGGCGGAGTCTGCGGGAACTAAAGAGGGAGATCTAAAGGGGCTGAGTCTATGGGGTTACGGTAATCGTGAGAGATGAAAGATCAAAAGAGGCGGTGCCTACGGGTTACGATAGCTAAGGGAGAGATCAAAGTTCAAAAGGGGCGGAGCCTAACTATCGTATTTCAGATCAACAAACGTCTCAATGTCGCCTGGCCGGCGCTCGTCCCCACGCGCAAGAGCGAGCTGCGCAAAGCTGGCAAGGTGGGCGGAGCTTGGAAATGGGCGGAGTCTAACCGACGCATTGCAGCTCAAGTACCAGCGCGCGCTGGGCAGCGACTACGCGTCGTCTCACGCGTCGTCCGACTCGGACGCGGAGGCGCGCCAGTTCGCCTCGTCGGTAGGTGAACGCGCGCGGATGCTGGAAAAGAAGAATGCGACTCTGCCCTTTCAAAAATGCATTCGACCGCTGCATGCGCGGCATCTGGGCAAAAATGAAACAACCCCTACCATTGTTATAGATCAAAGAAAACAAACGCCTGTACAACCTTTCGCTCGTACAGTAACCGGGCCTGCCGCTTACCGTATACAGTATTCTCGCAGTACCGTACTCCTTGCAGCCGTATGAGATGATCTCGATCGCGGACCTGGACGCGGCCGCGGCCAAGAAGGAGGCGCGTCGCAGCAGCCGCGCCTCGCGCGGCAAGAAGTCACGCGCGCGTCGCTCGAGCAGCGACGGAAGCACGCTCGACGATGACAAGCACAGCCCACAGTACGTGTCGCTGAGCAGCCGATCGTCGCAGGAGGACGCGGTGGGTTACTGTAGGGCTACCGTACTCTTGCTGCCGTATACCTACCATATGCTTTCAGCAGTACGAGAACCACACGCCGGCCGACTCGGACGAGTCGTCGATGGCCGTCGACTCGATCGTCTTCAATACGGTAGAGAGGATTACTGTAGTCGGGTTACTGTACTTGTGATACTGTAATCGGGTTACTATACCTTTATCGGTAGACTAGGTGTCCTGTAGCTAAGATACTGTAGTAGGGTTACTGTATTTCCCGGATACTGTAGTAGGGTTACTGTATTTTACGGTAAGCACTCGATACCTGCAGCAAGAGGAGCTGGAGCGCTACCAGCGGGTGCTACGTCGACAGCACAAGCTGCAGCTGCAGCAGGAGAGAGCTGCAGCAGGCAGCTGCAGCCGCAGCATCAACACGGACACGACGGCGAGTGGCGCGACCTCGAGAGAAGGCGATCGATATGAGGTATACGGTAGATTATATTTGGTCTATCGATAACTGAACTTTGATCAATCGAGAACTGATCTTTGACAGAAGGAACGTGACGACACTGCTCGCCACTACATCGGCGTCAAGTCGCAGCGCGCCGTCGACAAGCGACTCAAGTACGGTAGATTACGGTAGTTGCGCAACCATACTCTGCTTACGGTATCCGAAAAATCGATGATTGTCAGGCCTGGCGAGTTCTTCATGTACTACGACAAGCCGGCGGGCGCGGACATTCCCGTGACGATCGAGCTCAAGATTGGCTACATGAGCTCCACGGGCAAGGTACGGTAGGGCTACCGTACCCTGGCTACCGTACCGTGGTATACCCTACTACTGTAGCCAGGATACCGTAGCCAGCTATAGTAATCGTGTTATAGTAACCTACCGTAACCCTAACTGCAGATCTACCACTACCCGATCCAGCGGTTCGAGAGCGCCGGCGAGCGCTTCTACGCTGTAATGCAGTCGGATATGGATGTGAAGATGGTAAGTTACGATAAGATACGGTAGATTGTTGAAACGGTAACTGCATATTATCGATTTTTCATCAGTTCCCATCGATCGCCTCGCTAGTGCAGCACTACCACACATTCTCGCACGTGGATCCGTCGTCTGGTCGTCTCGAGACCTTTGGCGCCTGCTGATTACGGTAGCCGCCCCCTCCTCCCACCCCGAGTATCGATTGAGGATACGGTTATCATCGATCGATATCGATTGATACACGACAACCTCGTGCGAGATAAACGCTTCGAGACTGATGTTGGTGCTTTATTTGGTAATAGAAACACACATACATTGAGTGAACTAGTAGTAATGAGTATCTAATGAAACATATTGTTTGGATGATTCAATGATCAAAGATTCGATCATCAATTCCCAGTTGTACTGTAATTTTGAAACAAGAAGACCCCATGCTTCAAGAAGAAACCATGCTTCACATTTGGCGCTCCAAGGGGATTCGGGTTTCTAATGTTCAATAAATGTCTTTGTTTGCTATTGGAGCCAATGACGGTGCCATATGTGCAGGTGTGACTATTCTAAACAAGATAACGGAGAATATATCGAAAGCTATCGATTGCAGTAGGTGACACATCTGTGGTTATCCTAACGAATTCACGCTCGAAATAACAATGGCTTGACAAAACACGTGTCAAAATTAAGGAACAATGGTCAATTTGCCTGATCCCCTTGTTCACCCCTCAATTAATTTCATTTCCATGCCATTTCCCTCCTACAAAAGCCCCTCTCTCGGTCTCTTCTTTCACTTTCTCGCATGTTCTCTCCAATGGACCTCCGTCGACTGCTCCTTCTCGTCTGTTTCGTGCTACTCGTCGCGTCGAGAGCAATCGATGAAGAGAAGAGGTACGGTAGACAGGTTTCTGTAGTAGAGGAGGTACGGTAGATTGAAATTGCGGTAGGCTACGGTAGTTAGGGTCTCTGGTATTTCCCCCAGTAATATCCCAGTTTCACTCCCTCTGTGAGAAACAGCCACAATGCAGGCGGTTATACCCCCCCCCCCCTTGAATTTCAGTGACGTCGAAACTGTCAGTACCTTTGATGTTTCCCCCAGTGTTATTGGAACTGTGGTACCACTTTAAAAATTACCAGAATTACTGTAGCAAAAAATTGTAACTGAGATACTTTTCCAGGGCCGTGTTCTCCGATGGTTCGGCTGCGGACACCGAGGGAGCCAGCGGAGTCGGTGAGTACGGTAGCCACTCCTGGTCTACGGTATCCGGAGAAGTTATTTATTCAATCTGAGTACCGTAACACCATGATTACCGTAATCTGCAGAGAAGCGATGCACCAAGTGCGCCTGGCACTGCGACGTGCCGATCGTCAGCTTGGCTTGCGCCAACTATGTGAGTGTACTGTAACCACGATGGGCTTGGGTACGGTAACTAATCGATAAAAAACCGTAATCATTGCAGTGCTGCTAGCCGCTCGACACGGCCCTTATTTGGCCGATGAACCGATCGACAAAATAAGAATAAATTCTTTCCAAAGATGATTGCTCCCCCCGTAAAATTTTCCCAGTTCTCAATGAATATTGTCCCCACCAACCATAGAGTCCTCGCCTAATTAGGCTAATGAGGCTTTGTGGAGAGATAAAGAAAGTTTTTTTTTAAATGTTCACGCGTTTGTTACGATGCATTTGGTTTTTTTGTGCTTATTCTGACATTCTAAGTTGTGCTGCTTAGTTATGAAATAGCAAGAGCCCCTACATCACCTTGCGCGCACCAGGTAAGTTCGCGCTTCTGCTAGGCAATAATGGAATAGAATAATTAGCAGAGAGATTAACGTCTTGGTTCTATGTACTGCTAGAATTCGTTAATAGTATGATACTAACTCATAGAGACTAATATATATATGAGATCTATCATTAAGAATCGGTACTAGGTTACAATGGTGTGATTGCCGTAGGTTACGGTAGGCTACGGTAGTTAGGCAGACCGGTTCGGTGTTGCACATACCCTTTGCGATGCTCTTTTTCTCTAGCTCTCTTCACCGTACTATTGATCTCTCACTCAAAAACCAGTAAAATGATTTCCGAACTTGCATTCCTGTGGTACGTTACGGTAGTCGGGTTACTGTAATGTAACGATGTAACCGAGTTACTGTATCTTAAGACGTTCTCTATTCCAGTGCCGTGTTCTCCGATGGTTCGACTGCTCTTCCGGAGGCCGAGGGACCCAGCACAGTATGTGAGTACGGTAGCCGGAACTACGGTATCCTGAACTACGGTATCCGGAGGAATTATTGATTGTATCGGAGTAGTGTAACTAGCTGATTATCTGACTCTGCAGTGGAGTTCTGCGCCGACTGCGCCTGGCACTGTCGTCTTCCGGGCATCAGCATGTTCTGCGACGACGATGTGAGTATACGGTAACTAATCGATAAATTCCGTAATCATTGCAGTGCTGCTAGCCGCTGGACACGGTCCCTGTTCGATCGATGGATCGATCGATAAAATTAGAATGAATTCTTTCCAAAGATGATTGCTCCCCCGTTAAATTTTCCCATTGCCATAATAGGCGGATCTGGCTCTATGGAGAGATAAAGAAAGTTTTTTTTTGTGCAAGTGTTGGGCACGATGAGTTCCAAGATCGGTTATGTATAGTTGTTTGCAAATGCGATAATACTTGCCATTAGCACGTAAATCCCCCCGAGAGGAAGAAATCGGAAGTGTTCTCTTTTCAACTATCTTTTCCCGATAAAAAGGATGTATCAAGTCATCGGTTATCGTCTAAGTGCCATGTGTTTCAAAGAAAGAGGGGAGTGAGGCCTTGGTGAGCTTGGTCCTCCTCCCCCCTCGATAATATATACTCTTGATCTCTCCCTCTTTCTAATAGCTGTATCGCTATAGGCCAACTAGTGGGAGGAGGGGAAGGGTCATGTGTTCCTCCCTTCCTTCCACACTTACGGTTAAGAGACCCGGGTCAGATGTCCCCCCCTTTTAGCTCTGCCCATTTGACCAGTTTGACTGTCAATTATCTATCTGAGGATTTGCGTGGAGACGATCCACTTCTGGATGTACGTTGTATGCATGTCGGTGAGATGGAGTCCTCCTTCCTTTTAATCCGCTCTCTCCCTGTGACCCCCCTGTTTGGAGGTTTGACAGGGTGCGGGAACGATGTGTCAGAATACTCAGTATTTCATATATATACTCTATCGTGGAAGTGGGTAATAGGAGCTCAAAACCGATAAGTTTTCCATAGTTCAAACTTGCCATTTCAACCGTCTGTCATCCTTATAATTTCAAAAATTAATATTTTGAGGTGACTCAGAAGAAGCCGCGGCGTGAGTTTAGATTCGTAATTCCGAGAAGGGACAAGAGGAAAGTCAAGCTCGAAATTACTCTTGGTAACATCGAATCCAGGAAAAGTAGACGGATGTTATTTTGCAACCCGAATTTCACATCCGGGAGATGTTGTATACCTTTTGATTATCATAAAAAGGAATTTAATAAATATATTTTTTTACAATTTTGAATATTCAGAACGAAAAGAAGAGTTGCTAATCTTGCCAACTAATATCTATTAACCATGAAATAAGTTTGAATGTTTGTCAACAAGAAATATGACATTTCTCTCTGATATTTTCACCATTGTGAGATTCGTTGTGTGCTTCTTCTGTAGGTAGCAGCATGCGGCGCAACTGCACTCGTTCTGCGCGCTTTCTCTCCATGAGAGGCAGGACTCACCCACGCGCTCTCCCTCTCTGCTTCTCCACTCTTGCAATCGAAATATTCCCGTTTCACGAAGTTTCTGCTTGAAATAACGCTATATTATGATTAAATCTAATAACAGTTATAAGAGGGTGTTCCAACTTTTGTTTTATTCAAGCTTAGCTGTAATTTAACGATCCATTCAAATAGCAACCACCGGCCTGGACGCGCCCTTCTCTCCCCTCTCTTTCCCTATTCCCACCATCTGTCCCTTCTCTCTCTCCCTCTCGAGGCCTCGAGATCCTTCCTATTGAGGCCTTGCTGACAGCAGAGCAACAAAATTGCATCTTCCACGCGTTTTGTTATTATTCTCCTGTCCTCCTAGCGTTTATAGTTTTAAGGCAATATCAGCAATTATTTGTTTCACGAATTCTCTAAATAATATTATATGCGCTCATGGCAGCGTCTCCCCCTTTAACAGTTTATTGACAAAATTTCAACACTAGAGGTTTATCCTGATATTATCTAAGTTATTGTGCTTAAACATAATTTGTGGTCGTGCATTGCATCAATTTAACTCAAATGTATGAACAGCACTAATTATAGGAAATGATTAATCAATGGCGTACATTCGGGCCGCAGAATCGAACTTCTCATCCGAAATCATTTAACCCGCGTGACATTCCTATGGTTGACGGACGATTAATTCATCAGCCTCAAAACCACCCCGATGGGTGGATTCATTACAATCCCACTATACAAGAACGTCGTCTCATCTCTCTTCTCCTCCTTACCGGCATGCAATACGATCAGTTCAAGGTTACCAATTCAAGAATTTCTTATGTTATTTTCTCCAAACAATTGCAGTAATTAATGTAACAGTTTTAGTCCCTATCTGCTATATATCTTTAAAGGTTTTAGATTATATTTCTTAAAGTAGCTGGAGAGTTTTCAGGTGGAGATACTCGCTCCTCACTCTAAATTGTTGGGACATTTGCCTGGTTTCGTCAATTCAATCGAACAGATCTATAAAATTTGCGGAGCTCTGGAGCGGCACATGGCTATATCGCAGTTTGTGAGTGAATTCGGAGAACATCTTTATGAATATAATTTTTAGATTGAAATAGTGCCAGTTCAAAATAAGCCAAACGACGGTACAGTCAAAATGGGCGTTACCGATTCGTTTCCTGGAGAAATTGAAGTCTAAATGTTTCGAAATGCGAATTAGTATTGGGTTTATGTACTCACCGATTGAAATTCTGAGCAACATGTATCCTGAAATAGAGATTTTTCAGGTACCCATCGCATTGCAAGCTCGCTGTATCAAATTCGCCCTTGCTAATGAGAAACTTGTACGAAAGTTGTTTGAGCAAGTCGGAATTCACAACATCGACAAATATAGTGAGGCTTGCAAGACTTGTTAATTGTTTATATATACACAAATAGATTTTTTACGACTTTCATTTTATAGAGGACCTGACCGGTTATGCGTTGAAGAAATACTACACAATCGATGAGAACTTAAATGCACATGAGGCGAGTTCCCTAAGACGTTGATTTCCATTTATAATTTTAAAATTTTAAAATGCGAAAAAAGCAACAAGTTTCTTCAAAAGCCGAACATGGACATGACATAGACGGTAATAAATTGAATTTAATTGAATTATGCTATTATTTTGCAGAATATGCAAAGGTTCCGTACCGTCTACCCTTTCGCGGAGAGGGAATGTATTGAAGTCGGCAGTTTGGCACACATTGCTCTCAAGCAAGCGGTAACGTTTTATTTTTAAAATAACTAAAATTATTTATTTAAAATGTTATCAGGTGGAATACCTCGCCGAACCGGGCTGGAGGGGTGTTCCCATGTTCGAGCCATTGCCTGAACAAAGATCAATGGAGGTAAGCGCCAAAATTGTAATGCTTATCGACTTAATATCAAATTCATATTCAATTGAGATATCTTTATGCATTTTAATAAAATATTTGTCTGCTCAGGATTCCGGTCCCTCTCGAGAGCCCGCTTTAAAACCGCTCATCCGAAGACATTCCATGCTCGACATCGAGAAATTGACAACTAAGGATCCTGCGTAAGTCGTTGAAATATATTATTATTAATATTTTTTGAAGGAGCTATGATATCTCAAGTTCGTGTTTACACATTGTTTTGTAGATGGAGCTTTGGTATCGGTTTGGTCAAACATTATTTGAGCCAAGAGATACGTGGCTACGACACTTATCTGGATGTGAGTAACATTTAGCGGGTAGCGCTGCCTTTTCTTTCCAGCTCATCCTATTCACTTTGAATTTATCATACAGAATATGAAAATTTAAAGATAATGCTCCTTTCTAAATCTACATTAGCCATTCTAAAAGTGTTTTTATCATATATTTGAGGCGACTCAAAAAAAATTCCGTCGTGAATTCCGTGCTGCCGTTCCCATAAAACAGAAGAAGACGCAGAAATTGGGCGACGCTCTTTACTATGGTGGCTATAAATCAGCGATTCCTCTATCCCCACATGTGAGGGATAGATTCGGATTAGTCTAATGTGACAAATGTTTCATTGTAAATCTTGACACTTTGATATACGTGTGTAAAATTCAATATAAGCATAAATTGCACTCATTTGCCACAAACGTTATCAGTTCCTATTGCAAAATGATCGGGTGTCGTTTATGAGGGTGTCACAGCTTGCTTGTATTTGAAGTATTCAAGCAGAGATGCCTGTTATACCGATACAGCCTCTATTACATCTGGCTCTGGGAACTCAATCACATTGCGATCAATAAATAGAGACATAATGCCACGTCAAACACATTTTATTAGATCGCGACAATGATAACCATGGAATTTGCAGCAATGAAATTTCATCCTATTGACTTATCTTCATCCGAACAATCGACTTAGCAGCGAAAATATCACAGTCGCGAGTAGCGACGTAGAGAATGCGCCTGAAATTCAAGAGATTTTTCCAGATATTTTCGGGTACGATCTTTTTTATTACGTTTCGTAATATTCGCACAATGGCAAATTTATTTACGATGGAAAATATTCAAATATCAGCATACCTGAAGTGACCTCCATCCAGAATCGGGGCAACTCAGTTGATCCCGTTGTAGAAACGGTCATTGTGAGCAGCTTGCATTGAGCGGTGATCATTTTCCCCGCATATTCCAAACCACTAAAAGGTCGTATGATTGGGTAGATGACAATGAAAGCAAATACAATTTTACACATCGACGTAGTACTATTCAATGATTGTTCTTACGATGGCTCAATCTATGCTTTTCGACGTTGATTAACTTACTAGTTGGTCGTTTTACCGTTGCCGTCAGTGCATCTGAGCTTTAGATCGTCTTTCCCATGGAAGTTGCCGATTCCGGGAACCAATGAGACTCGGGTCTAAAAATTGACATCGTATTGTTTTACAATAAGTATGAGAACTTGTAAGTATGAGAACTAGCAAAGTGTTGAATAGCAAGATCTCGCCTCTCTTCCAAAGTCGACGCTTCTGTATCTGAGGGCATCATCGTAGTATCTGAGGGTGTAGGACTCGTCCGAAGTCAGCCATCCCTCAGACAGAAACGCCGTCGAAGCGCAGGGAGGGAGCGAAAAAAAACAATTTTTAGACCCGAGTCTCATTGGTTCCCGGAATCGGCAACTTCCATGGGAAAGACGATCTAAAGCTCACATGCACTGACGGCAACGGTAAAACGACCAACTAGTAAGTTAATCAACGTCTAAAAGCATAGATTGAGCCATCGTAAGAACAATCATTGAATACTACGTCGATGTGTAAAATTGTATCTGCTTTCATTGTCATCTACCCAATCATACGACCTTTTAGTGGTTTGGAATATGCGGGGAAAATGATCACCGCTCAATGCAAGCTGCTCACGATGACAGTTTCTACAGCAAGGCCAACTGCTGTAGAAACTGTCATTGTGCCCCGATTCTGGATGGAAGTCACTTCAGGTATGCTGATATTTGAATATTTTCAATCGCAAATCAAGTTATCATTGTGTGAATATTGATAAACTTAATGAAAAAATACGTATCCAGAAAATATCTGGAAAATATACCTTGAATTTCAGGCGCGTTCTCTACTTCGCTATTCGTCACTGTGATACTTTCTAGTACACAAATGAGGCAGGTTGCCTAAGAGTCGGACAAGCACTTCAACAGTGAAATTGAAAACAGTACTCATTTTAATTCTACAGAGGTTATCGAATGTGCTGATCATCATGCCCGGGCGCAGTTAAGGAACGTGTCCCACGAATATTTGGTCAACTGAGTTCTCACTGTGGGCAAATTTCGGTCGAATACCTGATGAGAGCGTCGAAAATCGCATGCGTCAATTTTTGCTTGAAGAAAGTTACGTGTAATAAACTGTACAAATGATCAGAATTATTACATTATCTCACATTGACGCTGTAAGGTTTCGCGTGGGGAGTTAGCATTTTGTGGAGGAGAAGTCAGAGAAAAGCAGAGAGATAAGGGGAAAAGGAGGGTGCGCAAGGAAAACGCGCACTGCATTTTTGTTTCACGAACTTCTGATAACAGAAATGAAACCTCGAACATCGGGGAAAGTAAAAGGTTGAAACAATTCATAGGACGCCTTCTTTAACTGAATTATTGTTCCAGTAGCTGCCAATGTTGAACATACTATTTTTTTAAATTTCAGCTTCATATAGAAGATGAGATTCGAGAAACGGATAGTGTGTACAATTTTGATCCTCAGAAGTAGGAGATTTGAAGTAAAAAATTTACAATATTTTAATCCAATCGTGCGAGAAAAATTTCATCAACATTTCAAAAGAGGCACTTTTCATTGCCAATTATGCAAACAAACAACGAAGTGAACAAATTGTATTTGCAGCTACATTATAAATGTGAAATAAAGAACTATGGAGTTCGATCTGTTCATCCGAAAACTCGAGCCACCAAAGAAATTATAATCATCGTGAACAACGACGTAGACAACGCTCCTGCAATGCATCTCAGATATGTTCCTGATACGCGTCCTGATATAACTTCTCCTAACTTTCTTCATAAATATAAAAACTTTACTCAATTCTTCGGTGAAACCGTGCCACATACCACTCAGTGCTTGTGCAGTTTAGTTACTTCTGGCGGAAAGCATAGCTACTTCTGCTATAAGCTTAAGTAGCTCTGTTTCTAGCTTCTTTCTAGCTTCTACCTGAAGTGGCTATAATCCAAAAGCACTGAGCAACATATTACAAGTTAAAAACGTTCATGAATTGGACTAATGGTGTGTGTACTCTCTTACTATACTTCGACGTGTCTCTTGCTTTGTAACGCTCACTAGCTAGCATAATGAGTGTTTGGCCGCGGACTGTTTTATTATTTTGGACGAGCGTTTGTGAATTTATAATACCTGAATTTGTCATCACTTGCACCATGAATCGGGGTGAATCAATCGGCGGCCTCTTTGAGGATACTGTCATTGTGAGCACCTTGCATGATGCGCTGATCACCTCTCCCGCGATTTCCAGACCACTGAAAAATCCGTTACCATTTGGAACATAGAGAGTAAAAAGTCTTAGTGGTAGCCAAAAAACTCCATTTTTTATAATTATAATAGAAATGAAAAATTCTAACATAGGCATTTCCTCCATCGAAAATAGTTTCTCTCATCCTTTTCGTTTCGTCTCATTAAACATTTGATCGATCGCACTGTTCGGACGTTGATACATTCTTGTTTTCAGATGCCATAAGGTGCATTAACTTACTATTTGGACGTTTTTCCGTTTCCATCCGTGCAAGCGAGTTCTAGAACGTCGTTCCCTTTGAAGTTGCCGACTACAGGAACGAAGTAGACTGGAGTCTGCAAAGGGAAAATGTATTATTTGAACTAGCTTAAAAGCGCGCACTGAGATTTCTCTTGAATATAAGAAATACGAGCTCACTAGATGCACATGTGAGTGAGTTCGCGCTCTGTGCAGCAATTAATACGAAATAAACACAAGGTTTCACTGAAGAAGAAACTGAAATGTCATGAATAAGATGGTCTTGCCTCTCTGCCGAAATCGACGCTTCTAGAGTTGAGCGCGTCTTCATAATAAGTGGTTGAGTACGATTCGTCCAGCAGCAGCCATCCTTCAGAGGTAATAATCAGATTGGATGATCTGCACTTCTTGTCCCTATCTTGACCGTACATAGAAGAAGCAAGTACCTTCAGAGAGAAACGTCGTCGAAGCACCGGGAGCGAGTGAGCTGTGGTATGCTGCAAGCAAGAAATTTATCGGCCCGCAAAAGCCTGCATACGACGGTTCTCGTCCTGTTGGTCACCCCCGCGCACGCCGGAGGGACGAACTCATCCAATCAATTGGGAAGACAGGTGGTCGATTTCGCAAAATATTTCGCAAGGAGACGATAAAAGATATTAGTTCAAATATATTTTAGAGAGAAATCACCCAGCTCAGATAACGACAAGACAACACCACATGACGCCAGAAATAACCCGGAGGAAATAGATGACTCACGGGCGCGTCTAGTAATGACGAAGTGGAACGTGTATGGCTGATCAATTCCGTTCCACAAAGTCGCGATGGGACCGGAGATTAGAACCGAACTTCCCACGGTTTGGTCACTGAAATCGCGAAGGTCTGTTGTTGTTTCGATCGATTCGCAGCGTAATTGTTTAGTAAGAATACTTAAATGATCACCTCAAAGACATTATAGTGTATTGGTATTGGCTCGTGTATCCGGCGTTTGAGATAACAATTGAGTTCGCCTGAAATATTCGTAATAATGAATTATATACGGTGAAAATATCGAAACACTCACCGATCCAACGTCGACATTCTCGAGTTGGAAGTTCTTCTCAGCACTCAAAACCGTGCACGCCAGAGAATTTGGCTGCAAAATAATTATTTTACATAATCGCGATCTTTGAAATTTGTGCATTTTCCACAATGAAAAATATTCACAACATTGCTAACGCAGTTCAAATGAGAGTGATATAATGAAAAAATATTGACCCTCCTTGTAGTATAATGGATGTACGGCGCTCAATCACCCTTTTTATCTGACCATTTCTGACCATTTACGCTTCTGACTTTTACTATTATCTCTCACTGTGTAGCTCATTTGTGCAAGACACTTAGGAATTCCATTTTTGGACAACTCATGACTCATAACTTACATCATACTAAAAATATGAAAACGTTGCAGTTCCGTGGCTCTCTAGGGATAAAAAAATTTCAGTTAAACAGTTGACCAAAAACATTGAGCTCAAGAGTTTGAGTTTTTTTTCGTTTAAAACGATGGAAATTTACACTGTTGCATTGTACTTGTCCTTTTGCATACTGCGCGCTCACAACCGGATACGCAGGAACTGAACGGATTATTAACTATTACGAACTCAAGATTTTTTGTTCCGATTGTTCCTGATGTTCCTGCTCACACTCGGCCGAATGTGAGCGGGAACAATCGGAACATGACCAGGAACAAGGGGAACATGTTAAAAATACAGCTTCAAGTACACTTTTGCAAACATTTTGCAGTGTACAGTCATAAATAGTGGTACGAATAAAATGTATTTAAAATATAAAAAATAGCATCAAGCTCAAAATTGTCTATTCCTGACCATGTTCCGTTTGTTCCTGGTAATGTTCCTCCTATCAGGACCAGGAACAATCGGAACAAGAAATTCTTGAGAATGGTTGATTTACCTATTTTTTAACCTAAATGCTCTGATACTCCGGATATCACATCTCGTTGTATTCATTCTCTAAGTTCCTCCATTTTTGATTTGATTTTTGTTTCGATACTGAAGGCGCGAAATTCTGGGGACCATTCAAATCATCATTCAATACTCCAACACCATTACATTGTCCCTTGCCAATCAAAAAAAGTTTTAAAATGTATTTTTAACGATCACAGTTTGTCGACGCGAAGTAGATCGTGTATGGAACACTCTTCGCGAATCCCGTATCAGGTACAGGGTTGTTGTCCGAAATCTGTGGAAAATCGTTCGGAATAATCAAGCTCTTGAAAATATTTTTAAAAAGAGCATGTGTTTTATCTGCCTTTGTATGAGTTATCATACTCGATGTTAATACTATTCTTATCAGGAAATGGTTCTCCGATTCAACAATACCGTGATCGGCGCAGTGAGGAGATTGTTGTCATCGAGAATGTAGTTCGTGTTTGCCTTTGCTACCGAAAGATACGCAAGCCTTGAAAGAAAATATTCAAATAAAAATGTTTTGCAAATTTCACTTTTTTGTGTAATCTGCATCCTGACCATTGAAATACATTATTGATTCCCTGATGCCACCGCTAGATTTATCCGTGGAATTGAGACTCTATACGGCATAGCACTTTCAGATCAGGGGATCATGATTCATGATTCATGGTGTCACTCCAGTTGTCTCAAAATTGTGAGACGTTTCGATCCCCAGCTTATATATGTAAATCTTCTCATGAATTGCATTCAAGTAATTTAATTTACTACTTATATCCTTCCTGGTCTCGAGACCTGCTCTGTCATTTGGAATCCAGTTCATGCCGTTGAAATAACTATGGAAATAGAAAAAGTCCAGCGCGATTTCACTAGAAAGTTGTATTATCGATGTTCCCTTCCCCACACCAACTACCGTAATCGTCTGCTTGCACTGAATCTAGTAACATTAGAAAGGCGTAGAGTTATCACTGATATCGTATTCCTGCATTCAACCCTCCATAGGAAGTATGAACTTGATTATTCCTCTCTTCTTACTCTCTCTCCTCTCACTCGTTTTATACGCAATTCCCATCCTTTCCGCATTTCACTTCCCTTCCTCCCTCACAATTCCCATTCCACATTTGCCTCTAGAACTATCACAATCTGGAACTCCCTCCCTTATAAATCAGTTTTCACCTCACATGATACTTTCCGCAAATTTCTCCGCTCTCAGCCCATCTCATTTTTCCCTGAATCCATTATTAAAAATTGGCTCTGATCCCCCTCCCCCCCCTCTCCAATACCCTTGCTGCCAAAGCAAAACCACCGATTCGACAACGTCGACGGACATCCGTCTCTTGCCCCCCATTCACAGTTATAATTCTTGTACATGATTCTGACGGAATAAACAATGAATGAATTAATGAATGAATGAATTCATATTAGCTGAGAAGAGTAGGCGAGTAATAGGGAGGGACTGTCTTGTGATGAGAGTAGTTAAATTCGAACAAAAGCAAGTCGTATTATTGGTAAAGCGGTGAATACGGCAACTGACATGTCGAATATATAGTCCGGTACTCTAGTAAAGATGCGAATTTGTCGTGCCAAAAGTCTAAGTCTCGAGTATTCGACGCAACTTAACCCACATAAGTTGTGCTCCTGAGGCGGACGTTATAACAATGTCCTTGGCGTACTCAAAGTAGTCAGAGCTGTTTGCCAACACACCATACACACGATATGTACTGCCAGCACGAAGATTGAAATTCTGCAATATTTGCCCATTCCAGCGACGTCAGAGATCCTATCCGATTCCCAGTGAACCCAAAAACACTAATCTTATTTAAAAAAATAATAATATGAAATATTTGACACTAAGAGAGCGAAAAACATACTTATAGCTATTCTACCAACTGTGCAGCGTTAATTACATGTATAGTATTTGCAAACTATTTCAATTGGGCTCTTATTGACTTTTTTGAATATCTTACCGACGTTGTTAACCCATTATGAACGTCCTCTGAAGTCACGACTGCCGCATCGTAGCCGAATGAGGCTACCATATGTATATTTATTAAACTATTAAAGGGACCAGGCAACCAAAAAAAATTAAATTTTGAAAATTTTGATTTTCATATATGTTATTCACCGGATTAAAAAATGAATATTAGAAGAAAGAATATTTTTTTTAAAAAAAATTAGAAATTATAAAAAAATATTTACGAATATCAAATTAATGTCTGGCGCGGTGTAATTGTGCTGAAATTACTGTAGATAGTGTGCATAAACAGGTGCGCAGTGCAATGTGCACATTGCATATTGCCAGCTGTTTGGCATGTCCACTCTTTCCTTTTCGGCATTGTTTTTTGTTTATTTTTGAGCGTTGTTCTTGTTTTACGTCCTCGTTTCACTCAGTATTAGTTATACACTCCTTCTGAGAACTGCGGAATCCCATTTTCTTGACCTGCACGCTCCTTTACGGTGTCTATTAAGCTAGGCTGACTTCAGGAGTTGCGCAAAGTTCAGCGAGATTGCAGCGGTATCTTAAGAAGCCGAAAGCACCCGCGAGTTCTCGCGATCCTGGCGACTCGCAACTCGCTTCATTAGTGTGAAAGCTCCTTGTTTCCCACCTCAGCCGAGCCGAGCCAGCCGAAAGTGCTTTTAAAACGAGCAAGATCGTGTTTGCACGTGACTCGCATGTTATCCTCCCATTCGCCATATTTTGTCGATTATTGCAGTGTAAATGTGCTCTGGTTTTTGAGCTCAGCTTGTGCGCGCGATTCCAATTCCACAAGCTGCGCGCGGGATTCTACAAGCTGCGCACCTTTCAAATTTCTCAAATGGGGTCTAGTTCGCGGCGGGGTCACATTCATTCTAGCCGCCACTAGCATCGCTTGCACGCCGATATCCCGATAGATGTCGTCGCGTGCGCTATCGGAATGATGACGTGCTCCGGTTTTTCAGCGCAGCTTGTGCGCGCGATTCCAATTGCACAAGCTGCGCGCCGGACTTTTTGCCGGACCTGGCTTGTTCCGTTCGAGACCTTCAAAGGGAACGCGCGATTTGTGTAAGGTGCGGCGCATGCCGCGTCTTACCCTACACAAATCGCGCGCGCAAGCTGCGCTGAAAAACCGGAGTGTCAGTTTGTCGACGTCTCTCTCCACTCCCCAAGTGCACTCCTCCCATTCTTGTGCCATTCTCAATTAGATTCCTCGCTTTTGTCCACGTGTAACTGTGATTCGTCCCCATTCTCATCGTTCCATCCTTTTAGGAGAAACCACTTGAAGTTCTAAACAAGAGTCAACTTCCCATCCAAAATGAAGACTGCCTTCTTCCTAGGGCTCGTTGCCCTCTTTGCCTACTCGGCCTACGCCGACGAAGATAAGGTGAGTGTCCCTGCCCCTCCCGATGTTTCGAATAATCGATAATCATTTCCTTATTCAGGAGAAGTACGGTACCATCATCGGTATCGATCTCGGAACCACCTACTCGTGCGTCGGAGTCTTCAAGAGCGGACGTGTTGAGATCATCGGCAACGACCAAGGAAACAGAATCACCCCCTCGTGAGTTGGTTTAGTGTTTGAATCAACTGGTTTATAGACTAATTGGCTTTTTGGACTAATTGTAGACAAATTGGTTAAATATGTGTGCTAATTTTACTCATTCAGTTCCATCGGCCGCGGTGAAGTGAAGATTGAATGGAATAGGAGTGAATAGGCGGAGGAGCAGAGGAGACGAGGTAATTCGTTTACTCTATGACATTGGAGGATTATTATTATTATTATTATCATAATTATTCGCATAATTATAAATCATGTTGATACGGGAAGGGAACAGAGCAGTATATGTGTTTTGCAACAACACGGTCGGTAGCGAAATGGGCAAGGCATTTCGAAGATTTTCCAATTGCCGATCGATGAAAAAGTTTCTGTGATTTTCAACATGCGGGTCACGCAGTCTATGTAAAATTCCTTTAAAAGATGTGTTAGAAATGTTATAAAAAGTAAGTGGGACCGCGGGATACGAAAGAATGGGGTACGGTAACTGAGTATTGATTGATTGATTGGTGTGTTGCAGCAAGCTGTAAGGAGTGCGCACGCGCGCGTCGACTCGCGCCCGCTCGGACAACACAGACGGGACGCCACTTATCGCCGGTACGACTGCTTTTTATTGATTGATCGATGCTATAATAATAACAATAATAATAATGCCGCTTCTTTAACAGGATGCGTACGGACCAAGAAGCGGTGCTCGTGCCGCCGTCCTTCATCTAGTGAAGCAAGGTGCGGTACACTGATTAGTTATTGATTTTTTAGCTCGTATTACTGTAGCTGGAAAATTAATCGATTGCTTTTTATTGCCAACCTGATCGTGCTGTGCACGATAGATGTTTTTTCCGTGATTCGTTCCCCATTGTTGTATTATTAGTTTTATTCATTATGTAGTATTAACGGTGCCTCTACCGCCCTCGATAATATCAAGGCATTGATTTACTGTGTATGTGCTTCCATTATGGTGGATTGATGGAATATTCTAGCTTTGATCTATGATTTTCTTTGAGTACGTGCTTTGAGTTTGAGTGAGTACGGTAGGGGCGATAAAGCGGATTACGGTAGTTGACGAATTAAATCGATTCTCTATGTTCAGCTCGTCTGCCGACCCGCCCTTGAAGGACGCGCACTTCTGCGCTCTGCGCATCTTCCCCAACGAGATCTAGTGAGTAGCGATGTCGATGCCTATTAATTACTGTGGCTAATCGGGTGATCATAACCATCTTTATGAGGTGCTAAATCGCAAGGAAACGCGATAATTTCGATAGAAAACCATGTGACAGACTACGTTTCGCCAGTTATTTGACCATACATACATTCATGTTACACCTTTTTTCGCTCTCGAAAACAGTAGGAGAATTTTGACCATCAGTTGGCGGTACCCTTAATTTGTGAGTTCGGGTGTCTTGCATAGATATGACGTAATATGTACTACTGAATATACTAGAGTAGGGGCTATTATTATTTATATAATGATGACGTTATTCTAAGGAACCTGGAATTAATTACTACTCGAGGCCTACCTCATGCAACGTATACCGGGTCAATGTTCTCAATTTCGTATTTCCGGATTACGGTAGACCGGGTTACGGTACTTTGTTTTCGTTGCAGGACCCCGGTGGTGAAGTTACAGTACACCACTTTTACTTTGGTGGACCCAACCCAAAACCCATTTTGGACCATGATACCCCCCATCATGAGTGCAAAGTGCCCCCCAAGATTCCATGATACCCCCATCATGGGTGCAAAGTGCCCCCCAAGCGGGACTGCGGCTTGGACACGTATGCGTGGAGCTGTGGCTACTCATCGCGTCTTCATTCGTCGCCTATAATTTATTGGTCCAAATCACCCTCCTCTTCATGGTTATGCTGAGGAAGAAGGTGAGACAAATGTGTAGAGGTGAAGCGATACCCGCAATACCGTACGCTTTTGTGTACGCCTTTAGGAGGTCATTTTGCTAGGGAACACTGCGATATGCCGAAATAGGCGAACATATGATGTTTTCAGTGAAAACTTGTATAAAGTGGATTACGGTAGCATCCTGCAATAGACTATCCTGGCCGAGACTGGTTTACTTTACCAAACCAGCACCACGTTTTAATCGCTGTAGAAGGCGGTCTTCTCCTTCTCTTCGCCGAAACTTTAGAGGAGCAGAAGTCGCCGGTGTTCCTACTGTGGTAGATTAGAACAAGCCCACATAAGAAGATTAACGATCGATCTATTTCTTACAGTCTCGACCGATCGTGTACTCGTTTTTACGCTTCTTTCTCCCATTCACTTCGAGATCGCTGTCCTCCAGGTACTACAGTCCTGGTTGTTTCCCCAATGAAAACTTTCCGGCCCGGCCGGGCCCGGACGGGCCCAAGAGGACCCACGCAATTTGTGGCGCGAATAGAGATAAATTCGAGACAAACTTTGTGCAGTCAACGAATTCAGGTCATTCGTCATCGGTAAGTGTCAACAGAAATTTAAATAACTATTTTTTAGTAATTTTAAATTCATTAGAAAATTTCGTTCTATGAAAAATCAGTTCCTGGTAAATGCAAAAGTCCAATAGATACTGTAATATTTTGCGTCAATCTCTATCGAAAGTCATTTCCTTGCAATCATTTCTTTCAACGAAATGAAACGTAATAAAGCAAATAATTTAAATTTCAATCAATAACATTCGATGACCAATGACTTGAGCTCGTTGACTGTACAGAGTTTGTCTCGAATTTATCTCTATTCGCGCCACAAATTGCGTGGGTCCACTTGGGCCCGTCCGGGCCCGGCCGGGCCGGAAAGTTTTCATTGGGGAAACAACCAGGACTGTATAGACTTCACATATCGATTATATTCATTACCTCACTAAATCGTATCAGGTATTAATTTGATAACTGGCAATTTTTTATTGGCGTTGGTACCATTAATCGCTTTTTTAATTAGCCTTTTTTCTATTATTTGATATCCATCACTTACAGTACGCAATTGAGGTGATTGAACTCGTGGTAGGAGCCGTTCTCATCGTTCTCGTCACCATTGGATACAAGACCAAGTTGTCCGCATCGTCTGGCTCTTTGGACTCAATCTGTGGATCATTGCTGGTACGGTGGGTAACTGTGGATCGACTAATAAGAGAGAGCACTAAGAGCTGCTCATATAGTGTAAAATTCACACCCGTTTGCGCCCTTTCTGGTCCCGGGACCGACTCAAAAAGCGAGAGTGCGGTCCCGTTTGGTCCCGGGACCCAAAACGGTCCCGCGGGTCCACTGCCGGTCCCGCGGGACCACTGTAAGATTACTTTAAAATGGAGTATTTGAGCCCGGATAAGTGTTTTGTGAAAGTGGAATAGCATTTCGGGAACAAGGGATCTCTCTAAACACATTTCCATAAAATTTTGGGAAAAAATTTTTTTCGAAAAAAAGTTTGGGAAAAAATTTTTTTCAAAAAAACATTTTTTTTCGAAAAAAATTTTGGGAAAAAATTTTTTTCAAAAAAACATTTTTTTTTCGAAAAAATAATTTTTCAAAAAAATTCTTCAAAAAGTAGAAATATTAGTTTTGCAGCACTTGCTAGTGATATTGCATGTAAATAAACACAATTCAAGTGCGATTCCTCTTACTGTGTTGTATTTTTCCTTCCCCGGTCCCGCGGGACCGAAATGGTCCCGCGGGACCGAAATGGTCCCGCGGGACCAGCGTGACCAAACGGGACCGAAATGGATTTTTGGTCCCGTGCGCGACCGAAAACGGGACCGGTACCGGTTTTGGTCCCGGTCCCGGGCTGGCCCGGATTAGGCCACCCTAATATATAAGTACTCATCGCGATAAAATTAACATTTGAAATATGTTTGGGCTATGATAAAACATAATTAATATGGTCGTATACTATAGACGCTTTCTAACGATTATTTTTTTCAAATTGTATTTGTTTTATCGAAAATATTATCTGTGAAATGTTTTACCGCTGTAGTTAGTCTACTCCAGACATCACTCGAAGTAACTGCGGCAGTGTTTCCGAAAGCGGCAACAACATATTTGCATATTTTTAAATACGAAAGTAAATAATGTAGCTTACTTGCTGACACTGAGTTTGATTTCCTTGCGATTTGCATGCAGAGAGGTCCAGCTGCTTTTACGAAATCATCTTTACATCTCTTAGCCGGTCTTCCACGCGTCTTCTTGCCTCTTGGGGTCCATCCGAGCACTTTCAGACTCCATATATTATAGCATAATTTCGAGAGCCTCTCAATCTATATCAATTTACGCTTTTCCGCCTCTCTCACAGCATCGTTCAATTTCGCAGTATGACGTACTCGTTCATTTGTAATGTGATCTATCAGGATGAGTCATATCACAATTCCACTTGTGTGAACTTTCTTGTGTGAGCTTGTGTGAGCGAAATTTTCGAATATGGAGACCGTGTGCTAGTTTTGTACACAACTTTCCGCTTTGTCATGGCAGGTACACTCAGATTTATTTTTAAAAGCACTGGCACAAGTGACAGAATTCTTTGGAAACTTCGCGTTCTCTCCTATTGCCCCTTTTATTGTGATTACATTGCAGTAATGTTAACACTTCTCGTCGTTTTGGTCTTCTCTTCGTTTGTTCCTGAAGTAAACTCATTGAAATGCATGCACAATGCAACAGTCTCCGACATTTTCTACGAAGACGTGAGTGTTTTATCCTATTATCTATTCAAAACTATCTATATCTGCTCTTTGATAATTGAATATTGTAAAAGGCGAACTCTCTGGAATCCCTCACCCCCCCCCACATGTCTCTCTTGTATCTCAGTGCGTCCATTCTCAGTATGCATTTAGATACTTCATTCTTTTATCCTCGTGCAGTAGTTTAGCATCAGCACTGCCATATCCGAATAACTCGTTTCATATTTTTCAGACAGGGGGAGAGGTTTGGGAGAGGTTAATGTGAAATATGATTCAATTCAATTCTTTGTTCCGCCAGAGGGTTATGATCCTCGTAGGAGGTGCGCTCTTGGTTTTCGATATAGTGGACGGCAGAGTTCCGTCATCTCCATATGAGGCTGTTAGCGAAAGGATCAATGAAATGGACGTACACTGAAATTGAAAAGTGGTACCAAAATTTACGCACAGTGGTTATTGTAAATTCACAAACACTCATCCAAAATAATAAAACGTTCCGCTTCTAAACAACAGATACGGCTGCAAGAGAGCGTGACAAAGCGAGAGACGCGCCGAGGTATAGAAAGAGAGTGCACCACCAGTAGTCCATTTACACGAACGTATCATTTTAAATTTGTAATATTGAAGGTGCTGATCATCATGGTGACATTCATTTTGCATTTCACTGATCGGTTGGGGAGTACTGTAACTACCGTTTTTGAGGCTGATGTATCATATCTCTTGAATATCTCATATATGAATCGGTTGTTGTTTGGGTCAAGATATAAAGGAAGGGTGAGCAAGGAAGGGCGAATCATGCTGCGCTAAATTCTTCAGGGAAATTTCCCCATCAAAGGGTGGAAAACTCGTGTAAATCAGCTCAAACTGAACGAAATCTCTCCAATCAAAAAGGAAAATGTTCCGAACGTGCCTTGCAATCCCTGCATAAAGTTTGGAAGTTGCAGCTTCACTTGGAAGAAAGTTATGAAAGGGTGCATAAAACCTTGCACCCCAAGAAATTTGCGCAGCATCAGTGTCATAATAGAGCCTCTGTGTAGAACTCGCTCAATCAACATTACTCATAATCCTCTTTTAAGCATGGATTTTCAACCGGATCAGCCGATTTTCTTATTCCCATTGGTATTCTTAACTGTAATCCCGGCCTCGACCGATGCGTCGTTTTCGTAAGTTGTCATTATCGTTATTTAAACATTCATTATAACTGTATATTTTTTCAACCCTGGCTATACTAACGAACTTCATTCCAGCATCAGATGTTAGTCACTGACTATATGAATCTCGATGTTGCGACGAAGGATCCTGATTACACTAACCACATCAAGAATCATAACTATAAAGTGAGCGGTCGAGCATGTATGTCTGAGAGTGACTGCAATAAGATAAAGGCAAGTGAACTCTTATCTCGAATGAGTAATCTGTGGATCTGTCCAATACCTAGTTTTACGCCATTCAAGAAAGCGATCAATGTTTGACAGTTGTAATGCCTGGTGATGCTTGGTACTTCGCTTTGAAGAGATATGAATAATCAGAGAGATTCAACTCGTTGTTTAATGTATTCAAGAATTGCATTTCTTCTTGCAGTAAACATCATAAATTTTGAGATTTAAAAAAATGGAAAAAAAAGCAAAATTGAATTTTCGGATCAATTGTGTATTGATTTTGTATTCATCAGAAAATAAACCAGCATTACAAGAGTGACTTCCTTACCATGTTCGTTAAAGGAAAATTCGCAGGAACGCTTCTTTTGAAATATAATAAAATATGAATTCTCGACCAGAAAAATATTTGCAGGCTCAGAAGGCGGATATTTGCATCCGCTCAGTGGGAGGTCAATCGTGTTATTGCACCACCGGCGCTTGCAATGGAATCGATAAACTCTCTCTTCTTATTCCTCTCATTTCGATACTCGTTTATTTCTTGTCCAATTAGTAATGGGAATCCATGAAAGACGTGGATTGTACTCAGCTATTTTCACTCGATGTACTTTGATGAATACTCATTTTTATTTCGGCGTTTTCTCCCACTCAGAGATCATACAAACTTCCCATACATATATCGGATATGAATAAACATCATCCATCGACGGGGTGAGGAGGAGTAACAACATATGAGAGACTATCTGAGTGGCTCGAAATAGGCTTGGCACAGGGCAAAATTTTCGTAATGAAACTAACGACGATATAACATAGTGTCTTACGTGGGAGTTACGAGTATGCCATTCCGGATGTTTAAAAACGCATTTACGCCTCAGGGCAAAACGATAAGTGTTTGTGACGTCACAAAACTTTTTCGTCAATTCGAATCGAATCTTCTCGACTCATGGTGTTTTTCACTTTCGCAACTTTTTTGCTTAGAGTTCACGCGACCTAGTTATTCATCAAAAACTGTTTGTTACGTTATTTTAAATAGTATAAGAGGTCCTGCAATATTTTCCCTAATCCCGCTACATCGCACAGTATTTGCGCTCAATCTTTGAAAAATAGGGAATTTAAAATTAAATGCACTACGCTCTATGCGTACACTACGCTCTATGCATAGTTCTGGGTGCGGGTTCGGCACAGGGGGAGGTCGGTAGGTGGCTCCAGGTACGGTCCAGGGGGAGCTCGGTAGCCGGCTCCGGGCTACATTAAAGCTCGCAGTATTCTGGGGAATGTTAATCGCTACCAAGAGTACTGGCTTATTCCGGTGGAAAAGGCTAGTGATGCAGAGAGCGATAAAAAAAATTGCCACTACGTCACTTCGTGGCTCTGTGGCAACTTTTTTTTCGATCGCTCTCTGCCTCACGAGCATTTCACAACGGAAACGCAGGATACAGTGCGTTCAGAACTTTTAGAACACTTTCAGAGATGTTTCCTGCGAACTCCTACGCTCTCTGAATCATTTGGAAACTTTTTGAAATTTTCGCGTTAGAACATGTTCGGTCACGTTTCCGACATCGCAAAACACTTTTGTAGTGATCCCCTACGCTTTCTGAATCATTTTGGAACTTTTCGAATTTTTCGATTTTCACGTTAAAACTCGGCAAAACAGGTGAAAACGTGTTTCACGGAACTCAAAAACGTGTTAGAACCGTTTCTGACACTCTCGAAAAATGCGGCAAAAGGTTTGCCCGCGGCGGGGGTCGAACCTGCGTCGGTCGGATTTGAATGTCGGGCGCTTTAACCACTTGGCCATGGATTTGGTGATTTTAATTTTGTACAATTTTAAAGCAATTCTGGTCTATTATCATATGCAAAAGGTTCTGAGAAGATAACGTGATTTTGAAACGATTTATAGAGAGACGAAAATTTAACGAAAAAAAGACGAAAAGACGAAAATTTTGCAAACGGAAGCAATCACAAAAAAAACAGACAGACAGACAGACAGACGTTAGCATTTTCTAATATATAGTAATATGTGAAAGATCACTTCAAGTACTATCACACAATCTGAAGTTAGCAGCAGCAAATAAATATTTCATTGAATAAATATTTCACTACCCCCAAAGAATTATTAGTTAATTTTGATCAAAATTTTGGTCACAAACTTTTGATAATCTCGGATGAATCAAAGTAGTGCCGACCGACACCAACATTGGAACATGTTGTAAGAGAGCCCCTCCAAGAGATGCCATGAGCACAAGGTATGGGGATTCAAACTGGATGAGAACCGAAAGTGCAAATTTCAAATCGGACATTACTTATGACTCAACCCTATAGTACGGTGATCCCTAACATTTCAGTTGAGCTACGTCGGCTCGTCTCTCGGTTTGTAATGCTGTGTCTCGTATTTGCTATTTAGGAGCGGAACGTTTTATTATCTCGGATGAGTGTTTGTGAATTTTAATTAGTATAAGTATATATATATATATATATATATATATATATATATATACATAATATACATAATAAGCTTATAAGTATATATTATAAAAAGAATCAGTAGAATGTAGAAGAGGATTGTTGAGAAATATGTTTTATTTGAGCGAAAAAATAGTGTGATTCAGCGTTGATTTGATCTTTAAATTTTCCTTTGTATGGATCTGTGATATTGAACAACATAAACAGCATACAATTGTATTTATAGTAAAAAATCAATACAACTTTATTTATGGAAAAAATCACTAAACAATATGGAACATAAAAATTGATTTCCAAGTGATCACTTTTTTTATCCTCTTCATTATTTGAACAATCGTGGCAGCAATGAAATGATAAGCATCGTGAATAGCGATGTCGAGAAAGCACCTGTAATGGTTTTTTTATTGATTTTAATATTTCACGAGTAACGAGACATGTTATTCGATTCCAATATAATCGTACCTATGGCTATGGATCTCTTATAATTCTGAACTAGACATGAAAATTAATAATCTTTCATGCATTTATGGACTGGAGCATCTCACGTAGTCCATAATTGGACGATTGGTTGACATATTCATTTCAGGTTAGCATCAAATCGTAGAAAATACTGTGAAAATCGATGATTTTCAAAAAAAAACTGTCACTCTTCCAGTAGAGTTTTTGAATAACTTTAAAATATGTGAGTACAAATATTGTTCGACCTCGTAAGAAATTGGAGCTCTTTTCCGTCTCATTTGCATACAATTATATGATAATCTGCGAGTCAAAAAATGCCATTTTACTCTTCCTTTTGGCACCCCTACTCTTGATTAATCATATTGTGCCGCGTTTCCTCATGAGTCGCATAAAAATATTATATACCTGATACAATCTGGATCATAAACCGGTGGTCAGCACGTCGGGCGAATATATTGATAGAGAGTTGCTTGCACCAGTCGCTGGTGACGCTCCACGCGGCGATGCTTCAATGGTTTATTCATTCAAACACATATTCGGTATTAATATTATTTAGAAGTAATACTTGTATGTTGTCGTCTTGCCGTCGCCGTGTTTGCACAGAATTTGCATTGCATCTTGTCCATAAAAAATGCCGACGGTTGGAATGACAGAGGCGTGGGTCTGCAGAAAAAAAAATTATAGCAAAATGCGACAAATGAGCAGCTCCCGTTGCGAATGTGCGCTCAATCATTAAATGAAACTAATTAACTTTTCCCCAACTGAGTTCTCCCTATTGGGCGATGGTAAGTGGTTATCCAGTAAGAGACTCGAAAACCGCACTTTAACTCGATCGGTGTGAACAAAGTTATTCGAGTTTGAATCTGTGTGTCAAATTGATCGTAAAGTGCAGGGATTTTGAAATAAAGGGGAGGGATAAGAGGAAATCAGGAACGTGCGACCGCGCCATTCATATATAGGAGACAAGGAATAAGGGGGAGGGACATTCCTGATACTCCTTCATTAATGATTGAGTAGAAAAATAAAATATTTTAAAAAATTGTTGAACCAAAATTATGTTTAATATCCGTGGATTAGACTTTTTGGTTGGATTAGAAAATGTACATGAAACAATTATTATAATATTTGGATTTGTTTGTGAATTGTCCAGGAAGTTCACCAAGGAGTTCGGGGAGTACACTTACCTCTCTGTCATAGTCAATGATCCTGTAGACTTGGTACGTATCGTAACCGGAGTAAAAGGAAACGTCGTATGATTCATCTTCTCTCAGCCATCCATTTGAGAGCAAAGTCGTCGAGGCTCCAGAAGAAAGAGAGACACTGTACGCTGCAAATAAGCATGGAGTCATTCACGAATAGTAACTCCATAATTTAAGCAACATAAAAAAGAAGAAAAAACACAGAATCTCGTTTTTTGTAATATATATACTCATGAACTATATAAACTAGCAGGGTGTGTATGAACTAGCAGGGTGTGTTGAGGTTAAACTGCGTTATGGTAAGGTGCGCACTACGTTTTCAAAGTATGGTCCAGGAGGCGTTCAGTTGCCGGGCACAGTTCGGTCCAGGGGGGAGCTCGGTAGCCGGCTCTAAGTTCGGTCCAGGAGGAGCTCGGGAGTCGGCTCCAGGTTACATTATGTTGGGGAGTGTTAATCGCTACAAAGAGTACTGGCTTATTCCGTTGCAAAAGGCTCGTGACGCTGAGAGCGATCGAAAAAAGTTGCCACGGAGCCACGAAGTGGCGTAGGCGTAGCCTTTCACAACGGAAACGCAAGATACAGGGCGTTTTCGAACACGTTCCAGATATCACAAAACGTTTTCCTGTAACCTCCTACGCTCTCTGAATCATTTTGGAACTTTTCGAAAATTTCGATTTTCCACGTTGAAACGTGTTAGAACACGTTCAGACACGTTTCTGACATCGCAAAACACTTTTCCTGTGATCCCCGACACTCACCGGTCCGTTTGGAGTAAGTTCGAAACTTTTGATTTTTCACGTTAAAACTCGGCAAAACAGGTGAAAACGTGTTTCACGCGACTCAAAAAAGTGTTAGGACGGCTTCTGGCGATTGTGAAAAATGCGGCAAAACATTTGCCCGCGGCGGGGGTCGAACTTGGGACTTTCGGATGGCAAGAGCTTTAGCCACTTAGCCATGATATTTTTAAAAAAAAATTAATTAAAGTTGGTACTCTTGTGGGGCTGCATGTGATGGCGAAGGAACTGAGTCGATAGCTCTATCTGTTCGCGAGATATTTGCCCGGACGGACGGACGGACGGACGGACACACACACACACACACAGACGTTCTGAAATAATAGTCTTTAAAAATTTTGTGTTCCTCCTTTTGTTCCTGATTTCTGGCTGTTCCCGGGAACGCTCTGCGGAGTGTTCCCTGGAACAAGAGGTACATGACCAGGAACAACAGAAACACTGAAATATTGTCTCTATGCAATGCCTAAAGGACCGGGACTTGTTCGAGAGGACTTGTTCGGAATAGGACTGACCCGGTGTGTTTTCGAAATCGTCGCCTTGGCACACCAAAAAAATCGACCCTCACGGATTTTTCTTATAATTAGGGGGCGCAAGCTCCGCCCCCTACCTTTCTCGACGAGAGGGAACAATTGTCCCAATCGAATGACAAGCTTCGTTTTCAACCAAATCCCTCGTTCAAAATCTTATTCGAGAGCTCTCGATATACTCTACGAATGAGGCGTTGCGCACCTTGTTCTGACAACATTTAGTAGATCAAAAATTTACTGAAAGCCTCAAGAGTAGGTGTTTAGAACACTTCCAATTCACCGACACAGTTGCGCAAGTCTCAGTATAGGTGGAATAGCATGCTGAATCTATACAAACAAAAAAATTAAAGATTTATTAATTCGCAGAATTGTCATTTGATTTTAAAGATATTTGCAAAATCAGCAAAAAAATTTGCAAACCGCAGGATTTGAACCTGCGTACTCCTGTTTATAAAGCATGTGCTCAACCGGCTGAGCCATGGGGGAATGCGGGTGAGGAGCGCTCTTTCACACTCAAAATCAGTCAGGATTTAGAGATGTAGATTAGCTCCGCCCACTTCTCTCTTTCACCACTTTCTGTCAAATGACGCGCATGGTTTTTGAGGCATAGCGCGGCTCAGAGACAAGATATCGACAAACGGCAAAAAGTATGATGTTATTGAGACCTTAGCGGTTCATTTGACCACACTTTCTTTCAATTAGCATGAAATTGGAAGATCACGTTGCGGCCCCTACTTATGGAGATACCTTAGACTATGACCTGTCTAACTACGTCGACAGAATTGCCTCTCATTTTAGTACGAACACTTCAAATTCGAGAATTTCACCACGACATTTTCACCGCTTTCTCTGCGAAAAATAGCGATATCGCAATTCTGACCACGCATTTAAACAGGGAATGGTCTAAGTTATCTTCAGTCCGAATATAAGAAAAATCCGCGACAATCGATTTTTTGGTGTGCCAGGGCGATGATTCCGAAAACACACCGAGACAGTGCACAATGGATCAGTCCTATTCCGAACAAATCCCGGCCCTTTGGTTATTGCATAAAAACAATATTGCAGTGTTCCTCTTGTTCCCGGCAACGTTCCTCCACAGGAGATACAAGAGCAGGATCATGGAATTCTTGAGGATTTTAATGTTACAAAAAAGTTGTCAAATGTTATCCTCTAAATAAGCTCGCGCACCGCTGTTCATTGTTATGGCAAAGTCGAATGTGTACGGTAGGTCGCTCCCACTCCAAAGAGTTGCGATTGGGCCCGACACGACAACGGAACTTCCGAAGGTTTTGGAACTGAACTTATTCAATTATTGTTGGTTCCAATCTCGATTTTACCATCTGGAAATTATGGAATAGAACAATCATCCAATCAAGCCAACAATTTAACGCGGAGGATGAAGATTTTTCTCTTAACATTTTGCCAACCGCGTGCTGTGTAACCCCGCTCACTTTGTATTCAAAATGGCGTATTTTTCTTTGTCCACATCGTATCCGGCGTTTGTGATTGTGATTTGACTTGCCTCAAATACATGAAATGACTTCTTCTCGAAACCATTTTACATTCCTTAAAAAAATATTTTTAGTGTAAATTTTGATTACCGATCCGACATAAATGCCCTCCAAGCGGAAGTTTAACTCTGCACTCAAGACCGTGCAAGCTTGAGGAAATGTCTGTAATTTTATTTTTTTTCCTAAAAATAAATTTATTTTTACATTATAGTTTTGTCTACTCTCGCCAGCAGAAAAAGTTCAAAAAATTGTCGTCTGCCCTAATATAAGATGATCATTGCATTACTCACTGTGTCGCATTTAACTGCTCCGCTTGTTAGTATAGAATTGACAACTGGGGGTGGTGGCACTAAATTTATGTTAATAAGAAATGTTTATGTCCAGCAACTGGTTTGCTGTACAAAATTCGCTTTAGATAAATCGTTGTTACATCCTAGGTTTGGTGAATCGCTTCGAGAAAAGCTTTATGGAGATCTCGCCCGCTCGAAAATTCTGGCATTCTCATCTATGGATGAATATTTCCATTTGAATAGAAAACGGGTAAAAACCGTACAGAAGGACGACACTATGTAGATTGTGAACGGTGTTTTCTCCGCAAATTGGCTACCAGGCGCTAGGTTGTTGTCAGTAATCTGTAGAAAAGAAATCCAATTAATGTTGACAAAAACAACATCGCAAATAAAATACCGTAATTGGTGCCATGAGGAAATTTGAGTCGTCGAGAATGTACTCAGAATTCTTCGGAGTCGCCAATTCGGCCACACTGCACGAAATGTTAAAATACCCGAAACAATTCCACTTCGACCCTTGACTTCAATTATCTCACTCCTTTGAATTCAATTATCTCACTCCTTGCAAGAACAGTCTTTTTCCTTGGCAAAGAATGGCCACTAGAAATGGAAGATTTCAATCGATCAAACTTTTCAAAAACATTTAATTCGTGATTCAATAAGTTGTCATTTTAGTTGCGAGGAGATCATTTTCATTATTACTTCCGTTTTCTACAACTTTTTTTGAATTCTTAGTCAAAAAAAGGAGAAATTCGTAATCTATCGCTATGACGAAAATCCTGGCAAGATCTTGGTTCTTTGTTTATTAACAAGGAATGATCGGATCGATTCCTTGCCAAGATCATGTCTCACTTTCCAAGGGAAAAAGCGGTCATTTTGCTTGTCAGGCGAACCCTACCCTTGACCTTTCGTTTGACCAAAAAAAAGGAATTTAAAAAATTAGCCCCCGTAACCAAAGGAGTTAAGAAATGTTGGCAGCGTTTGGTAATCACGATCAAAATATTCTCCGAAAGGGGTCCTGGATAAAGTGCACACAACACTATTTTAGTCTCGCAACACAATGAATGTAGGTTCTCGTTGCTACTCAGGCATAGGGTCGGCCGAAACGCTACACTGAGCATTTAAAGGCCTAACTTGTTTCACTTTGTTTATATGTTTATTTATAGATTTTTAATTTGCTAACCACACAAAAATCAGTTGCAAAATATTTTGGAATAAAAAAAGTGCTGCGAACCCATCGCATTCGGTTATAATTGGTTCAAGAAAAATTGATGGCACATCAAACAAAATATTTTTTTTAAAGCGTTAGGCTTACGTGTATTTTTGCAAATTGCCTTCTGCTTTGATGACGACATTTTTGGCGTATTCCTTTCCTTTATTTGAATACACGGCATACACACGATACAGAGCGCCCGACGTCAGATTCATCTTCTGTAATATAAGAATGACTCTCTACATATCACACATTTCATGGGAAAATCACATTTTTTTTCCGCTGACCCGCTTATGTGGCGTTAGTTTTCCGGAAAAACTCTTGGAAAAGCAATCGAGAGTGTTAGTTTTTCCGCTAGCTTTTCCGGAAAAGCTGTCAGATTTGAATTCCCGCATTTTTTTGTATCTCGGCTCCCATTTAAGCTAGCATTGAGAAAATTTGTTTTACAGTTACTTTTCGCACTTAGACTTCATGGTCCAAGTTTGGTTAGCCTAGATACACTGGGAGCCGAGGTATGGCCGAAAATCAATAATTGCGGGAATTCAAATATTTAGCTTTTCCGAGCCCGCCGTGAGAAATGGAAAAGTAAAAACTAACACTACTTTTAGCTTTTCCAAGAGCTTTTCCGGAAAACTTACACCGCATCACACATCGATTTCGCAACCATGGTGCACCCCTTTTCACACGTTTTTCGAAAGAGCTCTAGAGAGAAGAAGTGTGTATTTTCAAACGCTCTTTACAATGAATTAATCGGCGTATGAGTTTTCATTAACCTATTAGTTCTATGGTAGAATTAGAAAAAATTAACCAAGAAAAAAAATTAATTTCCTTGAAATATTTACTCATTTGGTGGCGAGATCAAGAAAGATAGAAAGGTAAATCAGCGAGATGGTGGGGTCTCCTTGACTTCTCCTCGATCTACCTTTTTTCTCGTCGAAGGTGCACAAAAAGGGAAATTCATAGAAGAAAATTGATTTTTCTTCCTTTTTTTGTATGAGAAAAATCTACATGACTCGCTCGAGAAAAACTCGCTGATCTACATGCGTTTTAATAAATAATTGTTTTAAATATTTTTACCGCTGTAGTTAGTCCACTCCAAACATCATCGGAAGTAATGACAGCAGCTGTGTTTCCGAAAGCGGCTACAATATAAATTTACATAATTTGTATAAGTTAACAATAATATCTCTTTAAAGACACGTACTTGCTGAGACTTTGTAGACGACCAGGCAGCAAGCGATCACTGGAATGAGTTTTATTTTACACCAAACTATCCGTCTCCAAAATAATAATTTTGGCCACTCAACTTAGAGCAATCAGGCAATAATAAATGCACACATAGCTGGATACACACAGAAGGGATATAAGCAAATACAGAAAGTTTCGGTAGTGCAATTTTTCTCGATTGATCCCAGCCGCAACTTCACCTTTGTTTACTTTACCTTGGTGACACAGATTTCTTGCACTTTTTTTCTTATCTCGACAAAACTTATATTCCACAAAAGTGACACGATTTTATATTTTTATTTGCATAATACACAATCCGTGTCACACTAGAATTGATATTCCCGGTTTCAAGCTAAGTTATTTGTAGAAATGGAAGATAAATGGCAATAACTGAACTCACGAAGCTTCATTGCCGCTTTGAGGTTGAGTCGAATGATCGGATTGCGCACTTATCAGTGCGATATATACCACGAATCAGATGAGATAAGGGTTTACGTGTGCAGAAAACGTGATCTTATTCACCCCACAATTAGAGAACAGAATAGGCACGAAAGTCAATTTCCAGTTATTTCGCAAGCATGTAGAGTGTGCAACTTAATTAAACAATATGTTAACACATCCAATCGGATTAAATTATTAAATATTTTTGTTCTGTAATTGGTATGATAAAATAAATGCTGATTGTGACATTTCACAGACTCTTTGTAACGACTTTTTATAAAAATTGTATTCGTTCTAGTGTAGTAATAAAAAATAAAAATAAATAAACTAAAATTCGTATTAATTCTAAAGTCACTGAACAATGCATAATTAGAATAATGCAGTTCTATCTAATCGATTCCTCCTCTTCAGAAGATACACGACACTATGAACATCGTGAAGAGTGACGTCGAGAAAGCGCCAGAAACACCTTTTACACCCACTATTGATATCTCTTCATTGTTTCTGAGTAAACTTATTTGAATAGAGTTTACTCAGAAACAAGTTTATTCTGATATAGAACATCTGTTATAACACATGGATGGACTCAATTTATATCCAATACGAATAAAATATTGATATATCTACCTGACACAATTTGCACCATAAATCGGGGCGCGTCATCATCATGTCTAGTGGGCATGGTGAACGAAAACTACTTGCACCCGTTGTCGGTTACTTGTCCCGTAATGTTGCGACCCTGATAATTTAGATAGCTTTGTTTTCAGTTTTATTTTCATTTAAAAAATAATGTACTCGTATGAGGTCGTCTTGTTGTTGCCGTGTTTGCAATGTTTTTCAATCAATCTGCATCGAATAAATAATTCAGCAATGATTTCTTCTTTGAATTTTACTTGTATTTATCAGTGATATCGAACAAAATGGCCAGCATAACATTGTATTTATGGAAAAAAATGAATAAACTATGTGGAAATAGCATTAAAGAAGGTGTCCCACGAATATTTGGTCAACTGAGTTCTCACTGTGGGGCAATGGGGATCGAATACCCGATGAGAGCCTCGAAAATCGGATGTTTCAGTTTTTAGTTTGAAGAAAATTATGTTTAATAAACTATCAAAAACGACCAGAATTCTTACAGTATCTCACATTGAACCTGCAATCTTTTCGCGGTGGGAGTTGGAATTTTGGGAAAAGAAGTCAGAGAAAGGGAGAGAGAGATAATGGGAAAAGAGGAGGGTGCGCGAGAGAAACCGCGCGTGCATTTGTGTTTCACCATCTTCTGATAAGAGAAATGAAACGTCGAACATCGGGGAAATAAAAGGTTGTAATCATTCGTGGGACGCCTTCTTTAATTGATATCCAACTAATCGATTCTTCTTCAATCCTTATTGGAACAATCGGGGCAGTAGCGAAACTGTGAGCATCATGAATAGCGACGTCGAGAAAGCACCTGTAGTGATTTTGTATTGATTTTAATATTTCACGAGTAACGAGATGTGTTATTCGATTCCAATATACTCATAGGCTATGGGGTATATTTCGCAAACGCCTCTTCAACCTCTTTCTATAGACATAATAAATTCTTTCCCAGAGCGGCAAGCATATTCTCAAAATCCAGAAAATTGAGCTTTTTCCCTAAGTGACCTTTTTGTGTTTCTGTTGCCCGTGAACGATTCGTGCCTTTCTCTTCATTAGGGATGCCAAAGGAAGAGCAAAATGGTCTGTTTTGACTCGCAGATTATCGCTAATTGTGTGCAAATGAGACGGAAAAGAGCTCTAATTTCTTATCAGGTCGATCACAAATGTATCTGGGAACACTATTCGGTATGTCATGAGGCCAACCACTCACTTATGTGTTTTTAAGTCATTCAAAAACTTGAGCGGAAGAGTGAGCGTTTTTCGCAAAATCCTAGATTTTTCCCTTATAATTCTGAACTAGACATGAAAATCAATAATCTTTCATGCATTTATGGACTCGAGCATCTCACGTAGTCCATAACTGGACGATTGGTTGACATATTCATTTCAGATTCGCGGCAAATCGTTGAAAATAAGGTGAAAATCGACGATTTTGGCCAAAAAAAGGTCACTCTTCCGGAAGAGTTTTTGAATAAAATATGTGAGTGAATGCCCTCATTCCATAACAAATATTATATTTTCTTAGAGAAATTTGTGACCAAGATCGTAAGAAATTGGAGCTCTTTTCCGTCTCATTTGAGTACAATAAGCGATTATCTGCGAGTCAAAAAATGCCATTTTACTCTTCCTTTGGCATCCGTACTCTTGATTAATCATAGTGTGTCGCGTTTTCTCATGACTCTCATTAAAAAAAATTATATACCTGATACAATCTGGATCATAAATCGGTGGTCAGCATGTCCAGCGAAAACATTGATAGAGAGTTGCTTGCACCAGACGCTGGTCGTTTTCCACGCGACGTTGCTTCAATGGTTTATTCATTCTCTAGAATTTCTTACCTCCTGTACCCGGGTACACTCCTAGGAGTAGGAGTGTACCCGGGTACAACAGGTACACAACCAGGTACAAAAAAACAAGCAACACAAAGTAAGATCCCTTTGTGTATTAATGAGAACTAATAAGACGTGACGTTACACGACTTGAGTAATATTGAAATTCTTTTGTTACCGGCCTAGTTATTGATAAAATTTAAAACAGATCTAGGAGGTAGAAGACCAGGTACACGAAATTCTTGAGTTCAAACATATTTGGTATTAATATTATTTAGAAGTAATACTTGTATGTCGTCGTCTTGCCGTCGCCGTGTTTGCACAGAATTTGCATTGTATCTTGTCCATAAAAATTGCCGACGGTTGGAATGACAGAGGCGTGGGTCTGCAGAAAAAAATTATCATGGCAAAATGCGACAAATTAGCAGCTCCCGTTGCGAAAAGCGCTCAATCATTAAATGAAAATAATTAACTTTTGGTCAACGGAGTTCTACTTATTGGGCGATGGTAAGTGGTTATCCAGTAAGAGACTCGAAAACCGCACTTTAACTCGATCGGTTTGAACAAAGCTATTCGAGTTTGAATCAAATAAATCGTAAAGTGCAGGGATTTGGAAATAAAGTGGAGGGATAAGAGGAAATGAGGAAAGTACGACCGAGCCATTCAAATATAGGAGACAATGAATAAGGGGGAGGGACATTCCTGATACTCCTTCATTAATGATTGAGTAGAAAAATAAAATATTTAAAAAAATTGTTGAACCAAAATTATGGATTAGACTTTTTGGTTGGATTCGAAAATGTACTTGAAACAATTATTATAATATTTGGATTTGTTTGTGAATTGTCCAGGAAGTCCACCAAGGAGTTCGGGGAGTACACTTACCTCTCTGTCATAGTCAATGATCCTATTGACTTGGTACAAATAGTATCCGGCGTAGAAGGTAACGTTGTATGATTCATCTTCTCTCAGCCACCCATTTGACAGCAAAGTCGTCGAGGCTCCCAAAAAAAGATCGACACTATACGCTGCAAATAAGCATGAAGTTGTCAACGAAAATTCAGAACTTACAAATAAGAAAAATAAGGAATTCACAAGAAGTTGAATAGAAATGTTATCTTATTTATAATGTTCGAACAAAATGTTGTCAAATGTTATCCTCTAAATAAGCTCGCCCACAGCTGCTCTTTGTAATGGCAAAGTCGAATGTGTACGGTATGTCGCTCCCACTCCAAAGAGTTGCGATTGGGCCCGAAACAACAACGGAACTTCCGAAGTTTTTGGAACTGAAGTTATTTAATTATCGTTTGTTCTATTCTCGATTTGACCAGCAGAAAATTAGAGAATCGAAAAATCATCCAATCGACTTGATTGATAAGACGCAGAGGATGAAGATTTTTTTCTTGACATTTTGCCAACCGCGTGCTGTGTAAACCCGCTCACTTTGTATTCAAAATGGCGTATTTTTCTTTGTCCACATCGTATCCAGTGTTTGTGATTGTGATTTGACTCACCTGAAGTAATATGAATATGGAATGACTTCTTCCCGAAACCATTTTCCACTACTAAAGAAATCACATTTTTAGTGCAAATTTTGGTTACCGATCCGACAAAAATATCCTCTAAGCTGAAGTTCAACTCTGCACTCAAGACCGTGCAAGCTTGAGGAAACGCCTGTAATTTGAGTTTTTTTCTAAAAAAAATTTAAAAATATATTAATCTATTACGATATGATTACTTGTTATAATGTTGTTTGCTCTCACCAGCAAACCAATTAGAAGTATATATGTCATCAGCCCTAACATAAACTAAACATTGAATCACTAACTGTGCTGCATTTAACTGCCCAACTTGTTAGCATAACGTTGATAACGGGAAATGACGGCACTAAAAATAAGTGCATAAGGTATGATCTACTCTCAGATAGCTCTCCTGTCCAAATATGTTTTGCTACTCTAGGTCACTCCAATCAGACTTATCGAACTGAAATGGTGAATCTTTTTTGGGTAAGATTTTTCCGGGTTCTTTGGAGATTGTTTGCAGACTCGAAAATTCTGGTAGTTCATATATAATAAAATGGAAATCGGGTAAAACTCGTACATGCAGACGACACTATGTAGATTGCGAACGGCGTGTTATAGCGACCAGAGGGGTTGTTGTCAGTAATCTGTAGAAAAGAAATCATTGAATGATAAATTAATATTCATAACTACAACATCGCGTAGAAAGTACCGTAATTGGTGCCGTGAGGAAATTTGAGTCGTCGAGAATGTAATCAGAATTCTTCGGAGTCGCCAATTCGGCCACACTGCAAGAAATGTGTTTTAAAAATGGTAAATGTGCTTCCCATCTTCTAGCTGTTCTCGCGGGAGAACACTGCTAGGCCAGTGTTACTAATGGGCAGATTCAGTCTTGACTGTCCACCTTGCGCCAGACCTATTTGACCAGCGTGATCTAGTCACGACTACCAATTCCAATTCCCCGTACCCAATGGGTGGGCGCCTTGGTGAGGCGGTGGCGGTGTCAGGACCGGGAATCGAACTCGGGTGGGATGAAATGGTATGGGAGGGTGCCTTAGACCACTACACCACTTCGCTTAAAATACCCGATGCTATTCAACATCGATCCTCGACCGTTCTTTTGAGTTCCACTCCCCACCAGAGTCTGTAGATCCACTCGTAACCAGTGGAATTAAGACATGTTAGCAGCTATTGGTAATCAGGATCAAAATATTCTCCGAATGGGGCCTTGAATGCACACAACACTATTTTAGCCTCGCAACATAATGATGCTCATCCCAGATCAGGTTCTCGTTGCAACTCATGCTTAGGGGCGGCCGATACGATATTGCGAGTATATAGGTAGGGACCGCAAGGTGTGTTGCCGATTTTATTTATGCAAATGTTTGAAAAATATGTTCAAAGTATCCACTGAGGTCCCAATAACATCATCCTTTTTGCCGTTTGTCGATATCTTGTTTAGGAGTCGCGCTATAGCTCGATAACCATTCGCGCCGATTGACTGAATTGGTAACGAGAGAGAAAGGGGCGGAGTTTATATGCATCTCTAAACTCTGACTGATCATGAGAGCGGCATAGAGCTTCCTTTCCGTGTTCCCCGTGGCTCAGGTGGTTGAGCACGGGCTTTATAACCAGAAGGTCACAAGTTCAAATCCAACGGTTTGCAATTTTTTTGCTGATTTTGTAAAATACTTAAAATTCAAATGGCAATTCTGCGCATTAATACAATTCAAATTTTTTTTCTTGATATAGATCCCTCGAGCTAATCCACACAAACTGAGAGTTGCGCAGCTGTGCCGATGAAATGGAAGTGCTCTAAACACCTACAATCGAAGCTTTCAATCAATATTTGATCTACTAAATGTTGTCAGAACACGGTGCGCAAGGTCTCATTTGTAGAGTTTACCGAGAGCTCTCGAATGAGCTTTTAAACGAGGGGTTTCGCTCAAAATGAAGCTTGCCATTTGATCGGGACACTTCTCGCCTCACGTGAAGACAAAAAGTGGGCGGAGCTTGCGTTGGCTATATATAGGCATAACATGTTTTACCGTGTTTTTTATGTTTATTTATACATATTTACTTTGCTCTGCACACTCTAATCAGTCGCAAAATCAGTTTGGATTATATATTACTGCGATCCTATCGCATACGGTTATAATTGTTACATAACATATGGTACTTCAATCAAAACATTAGGCTCACGTGTAATTTTTCAATGTCCCTTCTTCTTTGATGACGACATTTTTGGCGTATTCCTCTTTCATTCCTTTATTTGAATACACGGCATACACACGATACTGAGCGCCCGACGTCAGATTCATCTTCTGTAATATAAGCATAACTGTCGAGATATGACACACTTGGGAAAATTGCATTTTTCCGCTACTCTGCTTACACATCGATATCGCAACTATGGTGCGCCCCTTTTCACACGAGAGGCCGTCTCGCTGATCTACATGTGTTTTAATTTTTTTTTTTAATATTTTTACCGCTGTAGTTAGTCCACTCCAAACATCATCGGAAGTAATGACTGCAGCTGTGTTTCCGAAAGCGGCTACAATATAAATTTACATAATTTGTATAAGTTACGTTAACAATAATAACTAAATATAGACACGTACTTGCTGAGACTTTGTAGACGACCAGGCAGCAAGCGATCACTGGAATGAGTTTTATTTTACACCAAACTAGCCATCTTCAAAATAATCATACTGGCCACACAACCTGGAGCAATCAGGCAATAATAAATACACCATTATTTATTTATTTATTTATCGTACACCACAATGGTGCTACAACATGTACATAAATGTGCGAGTAAAAGAGAAAATTAATAAGAAGGGGGTTCAAAGGGGGCGGGAAGAGGGGAACATAAACTACGGGGGCAGAGATATGATCAAAAATAGATAATTTCGGTAGTGGAATTTTTCTCGATTGATCCCATCAGCAACTTAGCCCTTGCTTACTTTACCTTGGTAACACAGATTTCTTGCACTTTTTTCTTATCTCGACAAAACTTATATTCCACAAAAGTGACACGATTGTATATTTTTTTATTTGCATAATACACAATCCGTGTCACACTAGAATTGATATTCCCGGTTTCAAGCTAAGTTATTTGTAGAACTGGAAGATGAATGGTGGCAATAAACGAACTTACGGAGCTTCATTGCCGCGTTGACGTTAAGTCGAATGGTCGGAGTGCTCAGTTATCAGTGCGATATATACCATGAATCAGACGAGATAAGGACTTACGTGTGAAGAAAACGTGATCTGATTCACCCCACAATTTGAAAACAGATTAGGCACGAAAGTCCATTTTCTGTTGTTTCGCAAGCTGGTAGAGTGTGCAACTTAATTAAACTATATGCTAACTCTTCGCAATCGGATGATGAAATTATTAAGCATTTCTTGCGGACCATGCAGCAAAATAATCGATTGATCCGAGCAGCAACTTCACCTTTTTACTTTAACTTTAAGGCATGCATTTCCCGTACTGTCTTTTTCTTCTCGATAGACAATGTATGGAAGAACAGCTATTGGGAGCATGTAAGTGCAGCGCATGAATAGACATGTGCTTGAAAGTATGCGGAAGCTTTTAGAGCTTCATAATCATTTCCAGGTAGTCATAACAATCATCGTCATATTTTTATTGAAGGCACCACACTTTCAATTTCATATAAGATATGCCATTTAAACTAGGCAACTGTGTTTAATGAAGTGCACAGTGTAGCCGACTAGTCTGAAATGGCCTTTCCTTTTCGTGCACTCTCTCACCCATCGACCGGTCGAGAGAGTGTGCGTAATGACAAGACCATTTCAGACTAGTCGGGTATACTGTTCAATGCTTAAATGAATCGAGAATATAATAGCAGTTCTGCTTCAACAATCGATTCGAGGGTCTGTTCTCAAGAAATCTATGGTGCTCTTTAGAGACCGTTCGGCTTCCGTTTCGGTGAAACGGACTATCGCTTACCCCCTGGAATTTCTCTCAGTTTCACGGAAAACGGCCGTTTTGGAGGGAACAGCAAATTTGAAGAAGATGAAAAAAAAATTAGAAATTGGTACGGTAGAAGTATCTAATTTATCCCGTTTCATTTCGATTATTCTGCGTCACACAGTGAATTTATTTCTACCCAAGTGCTCTTTCATTATTCCGCAAGACATGCATTCCGTGCTAATTCATGACTTTTGAAGATGCGAATAAGTGTTTTCTTCCCATTAATAATGTGGCTAGATGAATGAAGCAAGATTCTCACTCTAGAGAGAAAAAAATGGGAGCCCCTCATTTCGCCATCGTTCAACCCATTCGACGCGGATTGCGCCGTCTAAAATGGCAAAATCTACGTGCATTTTGCACGATGCTCTCTCCATTCCTCTCATTTGAATCTATTTAGACCGCGCAATCCGCGTTGAATGGGTGGAAAGAGGGCAAAATGAGGGGTTCCACTCGATTAGGAGCGATCAGTTTTTCCATGATTTGAGTCTATACCCGCCCTCCAAAACGTATGTAACTGTGCTTGATAGCCAATGATCATGGCCACAACATATCAAAAAATAGGAACCTTTTTTGTTTTGCTTTCGAGAAAATCGTCTTTGAAATTTTCATGATTTTTAGAATTGAAAATTTGCATAAATAAATTACACACGTCGATGCAACTGGTCAAGACGGTGAATATTGCTGAAACAACCAAATCCCTATCTCTTCTCTCTGATGACCTACACTTCAAAAACCGTCAATATAGCTCAACTTTGACCTGCTGTAATTATGCAAATTAGAGGCGTCAAGTAATGAATGACGCATATTTTGAAAGAGCATACCAAGGCTTATCAGAATATGTGAAATAAACAACTAGTCACTTTTTGCTGTACGGAGGTATTGAAATCCTTGCGTGAACGCACTGATAAGCGACATTCATTTACACATGGAAGTAAGCATGTAAACTCGTTTCATGATCCTAGTGACGTTTCTGAGTTTATTTATTTAGAAAATCTGAAATTATTGTTTCCCACTGAATGAAGACGGAAGTCTTTCACAAAGCGGATAATCTTCACTTGAACTATTTTTGGAAATGATAATGCTATACTTGGTATCTCGGTAGACATACTTAAACACTGACGCATGAAGTACGAAAATGTGAAAATAGTGTCAGATCCTCATCGAGAAGTGCTGCTCACACTGAAGATATTCCCGAATCTACATACTCCAATTAAAGGTCGCGATGAGATCAGTGTTTGATTTCGGTGAATAATTGGAGTGATGTACAGAGCCCAAATGTGCTTACAAGTTTTCGTCTCTTAGATAACGGTTATCCAACCTCCTTATCCAAGGGTGCTCTGACAATGAGTAATTCTTTGACATCGGAGCAAAGATACATCTACGAACAATTCATCGAATACATTTTTAAATATACAATTCTTCTTTTATTATTTCCACATTTACGTGTTAGAAACTACTCGATGTTGAACCGTTGCCATCGTTTTCCGATCCGATTTCTTGAATGCAAATTTGCGAACTGACGAGGCAAAGATGAGAAGACACCTGGAAAAAATTAGAAACAAAATGATAACAAATTTTTCGAATATGTTTCACACAGCTGTGAAAATGTTGAGTAAAATAATGAAATTATTATGTGTATGACCATGGAATACTTTAATCATTGTATACATATATTTCAATAAAAGTCATTTAATCCATTTTCATATATAAAAAAATGCTTCATTACTCACCAGAAAGGCGTCATCGAAGCGAGACCGAGGAAGAGAAATTGAGCATAACTGCAGAAATTAATGCCGGCGTAGCGAGAGAGCGCCTACAATTATTTTCTAATTGGTATCGTTTTATTATTTGATTATTTTGAATTTGTGTGTTTGACTACACTCATACGTTCTCAATATCTTTCACCAGTGGCACATGAGCAGTGGGTATACTTTCGTTTTAGAGGGGAATAATCTGGATAATTGGTGTAAATACATGTAGTGTGGTCAAAAGAGACATGACGAAATAATTGGAAGACGTGCAAATGGTGCGTAATATGAAGACTCTGACTATTTCCGACTATGTGATTTGTTTACTTCCTCGTAGTAGATGCAGATCGGTGAAGTGCTTTGAGCAGAAGAAAACGTGTTTATGTTTCCACTGTCACGAGTTTGTTTGCTCACTAGTATTTTTAAACATTGAATAAGAATTTCATGGAGCCCAATGCCAAAAATATAGTTGCCCGGATTCAATTTTTTTTCAATTTGTAATGTCAAGTGTTACCTAGTAATCACGTTACATAATGCCCACAACTACTGCTTGAGGACCTACCCTAGTGAGTTGGAGATAATATCGCAGAAAAATATTAATCAAGTGTGCTGAGTATCTAGATGTTTAAGTGACCAATTCAACCAACAAAAAACGTAACGAGGAGAGCTCATACTACTAACAAGGACATAACATCTTTTTGTGGCCATTTTCGATGACTATTCAGCGGAAATAATAGCATGTAGCACCAGATCTTGTTATTGCGAAAGGAGAAACACGTAGTAAAATCATGTCGATGAGTCAAGTGCTGAATGAAAGAATCTCACTCACACCGTTGACCTCGGACATCGTGTAGAAGGTGTACGCTACAATACTGCTGATCATCAGTCCCCGCTCCGCCTGTGCCCTGCGAATATAGCATTGAAACAATAGTCTTTTGGCTATTCAGGAAAGCTTACAGGACATTTTGAATCTCTAGAATATAGAAACATCAGTGGATCTTGTTGTTTCCCTAACGGTTTCATTTTAATTTCCTTAATGTAGGCCAAAAACTTTGCGATTAGAGGCGCATTGATAAGTTCACGAACATCATATTGAGGCGAGTTACATGGGAATGATGCCGAAATGTCGCCGAAGTTTCGTAACCACTCGGAGACTCAAATCTCAATGCGATGGAATTGCAAAGAGTCTACACAATAGTGTTGTTAGATCGAATTCTATTCGTGAGAACAAAGGGTTATTCGCGAAAAAAGCATTTGTTACTTGCGAATTGGATTATTCGATATAACAACACTATTACAGAGTGGTGAAAAGAAGAAGAAGCTCACTTCTTGCTTTCCTTTAGCTCCGCAATCTTGTATCGCTTGACCATTAGGAACACGAAGAGAATTATGTTAACGATTAGCGTAAGAAAGATGAAAACGTAGGTTTGTACGTTGTAGAAGATGCGGAGAGTCTGAAAAATACGAGATTGTTCAGTCATATTTCAACAAATATAAAAATAACATTTAAAAAATACCAGACAAGGTATACGGTTCCTTCAATTGTTCGCTCTCTGCTAACTATGAAGCCCTAGACTATATTTCGCACACTCTCTACACAAAATAACAGACGGGAGCGAAAAGGACTGTTGTCTCAAATTCAGCTCTCTACTACCTGATCGGAAGTCTTAGTCTTCGGGAAGAATGAGTTGCCCTCTTCATCAAGAGTGATTTTAGTAAAGACGAAAAAGTTGATGACTTTCGGTAGTGGAAGAATAAAGATCATCGAGAAGGCAGCAACAATGAAGAACAGTTTGTCGCTCTGAAGAATGTAATATAAGACAAGTGCATCTAAAAAAGTACCATTTTCATTCGCATTATCAAAAGAAGTTTCATTCTGTCGTTTTGCATTAAAATAAAAAGAAGTGTCAGCCTAATATAGATTCCAATGAACTACAATGACAATGAGGTTTTATAAATGGCTGTTGCCAGAATGACTAGCCCCATAATATATTTCTGAAATCATTCGGTTAGAATTTACAGTTCCTTTTGAACTAGCCATTTTCACGCGCGGAGAAATGGCAGATCCAACCATTTTCACGCGCGGAGAAATGGCAGATCCAACCATTTTTACGCGCGGAGAAATGGCAGATCCAACCATTTTCACGCGCGGAGAAATGGCAGATCCAACCATTTTTTCGCGCGGAGAAATGGCAGATCCAACCATTTTCACGCGCGAAGAAATGGCAGATCCAACCATTTTTACGCGCGGAGAAATGGCAGATCCAACCATTTTCACGCGCGGAAAAATGGCAGATCCAACCATTTTTACGCGCGGAGAAATGGCAGATCCAACCATTTTTACGCGCGGAGAAATGGCAGATCCAACCAAATCCCAAATGGCAAATCCCAAATGGTTTTTGGGGGGCTTTAATTTTTTATAAACTTCATTCGCCATGCCGATTCGTACAAATGCGAATCATATTCCTGTTGAATGGTTCATTGTGGCTCAGAACGGTTGATTATGTCTTTCTCTCTACAAACTATTCAAACTAGGCCACGAATGCCAAAACAACATAAATGAATAGTAATGGTACTTTTTTTAGATGCACTAGTCTTATATGGTTGATAATATACTAATTTTGCAAGCGTTCTATGTACTAGAACGACTATTAAAGGGACCTGGCACTGCAAATGAAGTGATTTTCAGATTAAAGAGAATTTTATTTCGATTCGAACGCAAAAAATCGCATATTTTTACGATTTTTTTGAAATTAGTTATGAATTTTCAAAGATCCCATTTTTGGCTGGAATGCCCCAGCACTACTGTGTTTAGCGGCTAAACACAGTAGTGCTGGGGCATCCTAGCCGAAAATGAGATCTTTGAAAATTCATAACTAATTTCAAAAAAATCGTAAAAATATGCGATTTTTTTGCGTTCGAATCGGAAGAAATTTTTCTTTAATTTGAAATTCACTTCATTTGCAGTGCCAGGTCCCTTTAAGTACTACACACATTGTCACTAATGCGCTAATTGCATAACCAAAACTCACGATTATTCTATCTCCAAAGAATGCAATAGTCTTCAATCGATTAACTGCGACGAAAAACGCCGAATGCAATGCAGCGCTTGCGACTATCGTGTCGATAATTGCTGTCAATTAGGGCATTTTTCGATTTTCTTTAAAAAAAACAGAACTCACCGAGAGGTTGGACCAGACCATTGGCCACAACGATTTGATAGAACGAGAACATGAAGGGGAAGCTCGTGAGCTGGTAGAGAAAGAGATAGGTTACCCAGCACAGAAGCCCCTGGAATGTTGATATTTGCCTGAATAACACTCTTTCTTCAGTAGACTTTGAAAATAGGCGATCAACTTGTTACATAGGAGGAAAATCTACCGCCCCCTGCGAATAAGTGTGCGAAAACTGAGGGCTTTTCAAAGTCTAATCTATAATACCCACCGTGACTCCGTTGAACACGATCAGTTTAAAGGTGTAGTTGGAGGAGTAGGGCGGGTAGAACAGCAACTTATAGTAGACAAACGAAGCGACGGGGAAGGTAACGATCATTGCCGACGAGACGACGACTGTTTGACATACGTCGAAGATGGCAATAACGTTGCCCATCCGACAATAAATGGAATACATTAAATTTTACATTGAGATGTGGTGATTGGGACAATACGACTAGCTCTCAATGTGATAACAAATATAAGGAGATGGGAAAAATAAGTGGATACAAAAGCACATAAAAATTGAGATCCCGTCTGGATTACAAGACTTTCGCTGCTACACTGAGAACAAATTTGCTAGGAGAATTGTTCTCCAAGGTTTCATTTGTTAGAGAACGGTTCTCCACTCTCCTTGTTCTGCATACTCTCTCGTCTCGGTGAGCAAACGAGAGAGTGTGCGGATAGAGGAGGGTGGAGAACCGTTCTCTAACAAATGAAACCTTGGAGAACCATTCTCCTAGCAAATTTGCGCTCTGTGTATAGCGAAGCTATGAATGGCATCTAGTAACGGAAGCGATTTGAGACTATCGCACACCGCTAATGAGCATTGCTAGTTGAGAAAGCCTTTTTGAAGTGGCGCAGCTCGTGTTTATGCAATGAAAAAGTGTGTTACGTGCCTTACGTCTGGTAATCACGCGACCTTGTTTTCCACTTTTTTCTCTTTTTTTAGAAGAAGCCGTTTGAAAAGATCCTTCTCTGAATTACCCTCCTTCCTTATGGAATATGGCTCAATCGGCGAAAATTTACTAACACCGATGCGCGCTTTATTGCACCCCAATCAATCTCTCAACTTTCCCCCTCCTCCGTTCATTAATCGGCTCTCTCTCTCGGCTCTCTCTCTTTTTCTGCCGTTGGTCAGTTCTCGTTTCCTCCCTCTCTCTTATCCTGATCACGTTCTCACCTCTTTCTCGTCCTTTCACGGCTCCTCGGCTATAACATCTCGCGCGCTTATTATCCTCCCTTGGAAAGCCCTTTCATGCGGCGATTAGCACCCTTTTTCTTGCCATTGGCAGTAAGTTTATTGCTACTGCAACACTGCGATGCCCGAGGTCAGTTTCGCCTAAAATTGCCATAGGTTTTAAGAGAAACTTGCTTTATTTTTTTTGTGATACGACGTTTGCCAGCGCAAACATGAATGTAGATAAATGTTTCCTGTTCAGCGCCGTTTTTACGAGAACGCCCACGCGGACTTGGATTGCTGCAAATGCCTACGGGTTTGTTCTCTATTTTCCCCAACTATATGGAATATGTAGACTGAAACATCAATATGTTTCACCTAGGTGTGAAATAATTCATGGCATGGAACAGCTCATCTTCCCATTCTTTTGTTCGAAAAAAATTGTCTAAAATGCAGGAATGACCGATGAGCGATCGGGCCCGTTCTTTCCCAATCTCTACATGGCCGGAGACAAGGTTTCTCTTTGGACTATTTTAATTTACGAATTAGGGAAAGGAGAAAAGTGACTGATCAAAAACACGTCAGTGTCAGTTTTGTGCTCCATTACGTGTATCTCTTAGATTAGTGTGATCTGTTGTGTTCATTGAGATCTTGTGCGCAATTGCGATATTTTGCGATCGTATCAACTTGATCCGCTTGACTCTCAAGCTCGCAAGGAAAGGCATGAAGCCATAGATGATAAAGGCACTAACGGTTGTAGCAATAGTAGTCTATTTAGCTTGATATAGACATTTGCGACCTATGCGAGCTGTACAATGATTTCAGGCTGGTGAGAAGCCCATTTCCGTGCCTGACGTTCATTTACCCGGACAGAGCACCGTATTTTCTGGAAGGTTTAAAACTTGTTTTCCATAGGAACATCAAACAGGCATCCAACTAGCACCAAAGATCACACCTATTATCCCGTCGTTCAAAAGCATCGTAAAGATCGTCCAGTTGGTCGATCAGAGATAACCGGCCGTGGCCATTTTTCGGAGTGTCCCTATTGATGCAGTCGATCTTAAAAAAAAGATGAAAAACAGCTAAGCTCTGAAGTTCGTGAATAGTTTTCACCCGTTTATTTAAATATTTTAGAAAAAAATTAAATATGAATAAAGTGAATTCATCAGATCAGCATTCAATCCCTTCACTCATGCTGTCGCAGCAACCTTCAACGAAGATCTCGTCGACTCGTGGGGATCAGGATTCGCAGTCAATGTGCGAAAGCCATTTTTAAATAATTTTAAAAACCCGAAAAAAATTTTACATTTTAAAAGTAATTCAGCAAATCGCAAGTTAGTTTATATTATATTGCTTCTTTTGTAACTCACTCATTGGAGGTGTACTGGAATGCGTCTCAAGTGTTTTTCCAGCTAATTAAAATGATCCTATTTTAGATTCTAAACAAAGAAAGTGGCTACATAAATTATAAAAAAATCGATATTAGGGCGTGAACAACTTCAACCTGGGCGTGAATAGGCACTTCGACCAATACGCTGACATGCCATTCGCGAGGAACGATGGATTGTATCAGGTTCGTTGCCTATCATTATCGATGTCGTCCTAAAAACCAGAACATGGTCTCAATTCTACAGAACGAGATTTAGGTAAAATGTTATGCGAAAAAGAGCTATGTAGTCATTCACATTTTACCCGCGCTCAACATTTATATACTTTTAAAATAAATGAACTTCACTGCCGACTAAGTCAAAGAGTAAATCGTTCCATAATTGGCGCATGCTAATTGTACAACATGTGAAACACATAACAGCTGTGCTAAACACATATCGACAATGGATATGGTTTTCACAGGTTTTAGAAGATAAAGCTCAATGCACGCAATTTAATCGCAACTGTCATTTCTTCACAAAAAATGATGTTCGTATTTAAATCTCAAACTTTGCAGCCGTTTCTCACCGCCTTCACTGTGGGAGCCGAGTACGATTTCAAGAAGATCAAGGAGACTTCAGGTTGGATTCAGCGAATTTCGAATTTAAAAATCAATATTTCAAGGGCATTTCGACTTGCCTATACCCGGCATCAACGAGCTCTTCGATTTCGACGGGCGATTCATGGTTAAAGGTGTGTTGATCTGGGATTTTTATCTCGAACAATCGTGGAGTGATAGTACTCAGAGCGATAACTCTTCAATTTCACTTACACTGGAGACATGGTATCCTGCTGTGAAAGCGTGGGTAATTGAGAGGACATCTCTCATTGTCTCTCGACCGCTCTCTCGATTTTGCACGCTCTCACAGCTGGAGACCAAATTTCTTGAGTAAGGTAAATTGGAGATTTCCCGATCTGAGTACTTTCGTCGTCGCTGATGACATTTGATAGTGGGAATGAGGGAAGGGAATCAGATGAGGAACCATCAACAAACATCATTATTTTAGGCCTGTTGTGGGAGAATCGGCTAGTTATTATAGCTGTTAATTGTACTTGATATTCTACTCATTTGAACAATGAAGTTCTCAATAAAGCTTTTGAAATTATCAGCAATCGAAAAACATTTCTTCTTAATTTCAGGAAACGGTAATGGAATTCTAAATTCTGCAATGGAGTTTCCTCTCACGCTCTCCGATCCGAACGAGCGTGCTCCATACACGTTCAAGTAAGTTTTAAAATATTTTATTGTTAATTTTTAGAATGACCATCCGATGCGAATTGATATGCACGAGTCCAATTTAGTACTTAGGATATGCATGAAACACAAGATCCACAAGGATGATAAAATGTGAATTCTGAGAGCAAAAATAATACTAAATCTAAAATATTATTTTCAGATACCTCAACTTCATGGCGGATCGTCACATGCAATACGGCCACGTCGTACCAAATGTCAATTTGTTCTTGGTCGACAAAGACAAAATTGTAAGAAGACTCAAGGAGAACAGACTCAATCCAACCATGATCGGATGATTTTTTGGGCACTTCTTCATTTCTTTGTTTGGCGAAAACGGGAGTTTTTTTTTCGATGTGCAATCATTAGAATTCTTTTTTGTACATACTGTATTTTTATTCATCTTTTTGATAATCAAATTATTTATGGTTCTCTTCTACATGTCATATTCCTAAGTTCATATTAAAGGGACCTTGCATAGATAGCGAAATTCACTTATTTAGCAGTATTTGGTCCGGTGTTCACGGGAAAAATAAGGAAAAAAATCGAACTAGCACACCACGAGATTCAAAATGATCATATCTCGAGAGGGAAAGTTCCCAGATTTGTTTGATATTTTTCCCGTGATCGAGGACTCATATTCCACTAATAGATCTCAAGTTGCCAATCTATGCCGGGTCCCTTTAAGTGCAATTCCTTACTTCGTTGCAATTTTCAGTTCGTGTTCTGCATATTTACCGGTGTGACGGCAATAAATCCTGCATCTATCGTAGATCAAATGATGTCTTTATCACAACATTACACATCACATACGTTATTTCAAATTAATCACTCAAGTCATACTCTGAAAATCTCTCATGCCCACAATGTTTTGGGACAACAAAATCTGCATTTCAAATGAAATGGTCTTCCGGTCCTATTGCCCTGCCCAAGGCACAATTTTGCATAAAGCGCATGGACTTCGGCGTAAATTGAAAATTATAAACAACGCATATTCAAAAGAATGCATCGGATTGCAACATACTGTTGTTCTACAAAGTCCAGGGGAAGCTCGGTAGCAGGCTCCAAGTTCGGTCCAGGGGAGCTTTGCAGCCGGCTCAAGGTTTGGTCCAGGGGAAGCTCGGTAGCAGGCTCCAAGCTCGGTCAAGGGGCTTTTTAGCCGGCTCCAAGATCGGTCCAGGGGAAGCTCGATAGCCGGCTCCAAGTTCGGTCCAGGGGGAGCTCGGTAGCCGGCTCCAGGTTACATTGAAGCTCGACTTATGTTGGTGAGTGTTAATCGCTACAAAGAGTACTGACTTATTCCGTTGCAAAAGGCTCTTGATGATGAGAGCGATCGAAAAAAGTTGCCACTACGCCAGATTGTGGCTCCGTGGCAACTTTTTTCATCTCGCTCTCAGCCTCACGAGCCTTTCACAACGGAAACGCAAGATACAGTGCGTTCAGAACGTTTTCGAACACGTTCGGACACTTTTCCGACATCGCAAAATACTTTTCCAGTGATCCCCTACGCTCTCTGAATCATTCTGGAACTTTTCGAACTTTTCGATGTTTCACGTTAAAACGTGTTAGAACACGTTCAAACCCGTTTCTGACATCGCAAAATACTTTTCCTGTGATGATCCCCTACGCTCTCTGAATCATTCTGGAACTTTTCGAAATATTCGATTTTTCACGTTAAAACGTGTTAGAACACGTTCAAACACGTTTCTGACATCGCAAAATACTTTTCCTGTGATCCTCTACGCTCCCTTCATCATTTGGGAAAATATCGAAAATTTCGATTTTTCAGGTTAAAACTCGGAAAAACAGATGAAAACGTGTTTCACGGTACTCAAAAATGGGTTACAGCTTCTGACACTTGCGAAAAATGAGGCAAAAGGTTTGCCCGCGGCGGGGGTCGAACCTGCGTCGGTCGGATTTGAAAGCAAGCGCTTTAGCCACTTGGCCATGGATTTTGTTTAAATTTTTTTATTTAAAAGTATACTTTGTGGATACGCATATGATAGTGAAGAGAGTGTGTCGAAATCTTTCTTCGTTCCCGAGTTATTCAGCAATAAAGTTTGAACACACGGACAGACAGACAGACAGACAGACAGACACACACAGACAGACAGACGTTCTGAAATAATAGTCTTTAGGAACCGATTGATTCTCGATAGTTGCTCATTAGCTTACTATCCTACTAGCATTTCCTTTCTAATGTATACCCGGTGGCACTTTATTACACCAGTATATAGCGTCAGTTCTCCAAGATCCGATGCACCCTTCTCACCTATCCGGTCTCACAGTAAGACGGTTGACCTGTTCCGTTCTTCGCTTTATAAGACCTTTTCGACGCTCAGATCATCATTCGATCGAGAGACTTAGTGCGTTTATCGGTCGACTATTGCATTACTTTTACGATCACTCCCACCATTTTTCATGTTTTCAAATTTTACTTAAAATGAAAATAATATTAACTCTTGTTTTCTGCACTTGTTTAACGTTGACGCTTCCCAGTCTCTTTCCCGCCTCACTTTTTCACACTACAGAAAACGATGAACAACGGACAGCATGGACCCTTCTTCTTGGACCACCTCGGAATTGGCTACCAAATGATCCCCCCCTCCTCCCCCTCCACCTCCATTCCCCAATGCAGCACCTGCTGCTCCCTTTCCTCCCCCGGCACCGGCAGACCTTAATCCCCAGCTCCGCTTTGGAGCACCTCCAGCACCAGCCTACCACGCTCCCGCCCCACATGCGGCACATGCAGTGCCTGCCTTCCCGCCTCATTTCCCCGGTCTCCCTCCAGGTTATGCCGTATATGCAGCAGCCGCAGCACCTGCAGCACCTGCAGCACCTGCAGCCCGTCCTCGTCCCTATCCAGACATAGCAGCCGAAGTCATCGATGACGACTTCGCCGCTGTAGATCTTGATCCATTTCCTCAGGATATGGACCATCTTTTGGAATTGGAAGAAATATTACGAGGGGGGCTACGTCGTGAGGCCGCTCCTGACGCGCCAGTTGACGCGGCGGCCGCTCCTGACGCGCCAGTTGACGCGGCGGCCGCTCCTGACGCGCCTGTAGACGCGGCGCCCGCGGCTCCTGAGCACTTGGATGCGCCAAACGACCAGGAGATCAGCGCTTCATGTCCCATCTGCATGGATCCATTTAGAAACGGTAAGAGTTCACGATTTTACGATTTACTGTTTTAGTATATTTGAGTATTTTATATTTTACTACATTTTAGGAAGTCTTATCGTTCGTAATTTTTTTGTACCAGGCATTTGAACTTCCCAGACAATTATTTTTCTGAGCATTTTTCCGTTCCTGGGCAGGACCATTAGTTTGTTGGCCATAAATGAATCAACTATAATAAACTTACATGCTATCGTTCGACGGTCTGGCCGGTCAGGTAATATTTCTATGCACTAACGAGTTAATTTCAGCTCCGGGCGGTCAAAGAGTGGCTCGCGTTCTTTCTTGTGGCCATCTCGTGTGCACGCGATGTGTCGACGAATTTAAGAGACAAAAGAGGTGAATATATTTAATCGATTAATTAATTATTTGAAACGTTTGATGGAAATTTTTTAAATAAGGGGAAGCATAAAAGATATTATACATTTTTTATTTGATTAGTAGCAAAGAAGTAGCTCGCATATAATTGTCGGGTGTTGGTTGTAGCTTATCACTGTTAAAGACCTAACTGATAGCGTAATTAAAACCATTACTAATTACTATTTCTACAGACAATCTCGTCCCTATTCCGATCTCGATCGTTATATACTCTTGACTTTGAATATTTTACTCTTGACTTTGAATATTTTAATACTCTTGACTTTGAATATTTTAGCTTAAAATTGTGTCATATTAGTATATTATCACTTTTTTCAAGTGAAACTATAGTATAGCATCAATATACCAAATATATTGCAGAATTAAATAGTACGTTTATTAAAATGAGATTAAAGGCTCGATCTAAAAATATTGCAGATCTCTATGGGCAACTCGAGCTAACGAATGCAGCGAGACAAGAGGACGAGATTACAAAGGTATGGTCCCGGGAACTTCTTACTAATTAAAAAGTTCAATAATTACAAATATTTTAATTACGGTAATTAGTTAATTAGTGTTTTATTAGAGCTAAAACATATTTGTAAGGCTCTAGAACTTCCTAAGAATTTACTAATATGAAAGTGTTAATTATGATAATTTGTAAAAAAGCACAGTCAATGTCCTAATAAATGAGGAGATTTTCCAATTACAAAGCTGTAATAAAATGATGGAAGAACAGAAGAAAAAAATACTTTTCAGACTCGATCGGAAACGCGAAAGAGAGTCCACGATGACATGGATTCTGTAACTTCTTCAATGTCTGAGATGGCAAGAAGAATGAGAAAAATCCAATAAAAACTACGAGGTGAAAATTTTTTTTCATTTTTTGAATATGAAAAAAGTTATTCAAGGCTTTTTTCTTACATATTTATAAAATGTTCTAGAGCGCGCTGGAGGAGTCGAGCAGTGTTTCCAGTAAAGAAACAATCGGCAAGATTGAGTCGAAGGAGCAGGGAGATTGGATGATCAGGAAAACTTCACAGGTATGTATCGATATCGAAAAAATTTAGTGAAATCAAAAAAATTGAGTCGGGAAAAGGAAGAAATGTATAAAACCCAGGAAACAATAATTGCTATGTGATTTTCGCCGTTGGATTATCTGTTGTTATGCCTTAAATAACGGGAAATACATGTTTTTGTTAAAATAAACTCGAAAATAAATTATTTTCTTATTTCAGAAATTGGAACATGTAAAAACGCTCGAGCAACAATTCAACGAGCACTGTAGAAAGATGAATGACATTTTGGACGTACGTTTTTCTTCTTTTTTTTCCTGTTAATTATTCAAAAGAGACAAACAATGTTTCATAATTTTCCAAATTGCAGGAAATGCGCGAAAATCAGCTGGTTATTCCTGAAGTTCTGCCCAATTTCTGAGTCAAGATCGATAATTCACTTCATTCTCATATTCCACGTCGATCTGCTTCACTCATTTTCTTAGCTATGTATTGTATGATGTGATCAATAAATGAAATTCCAAAAGAACATGATTATTCATACTTTTAAAAATGACATTATCTTCGTCTATCGTGGCACCACTTCATCATAATGTGTTGCGTGTAAACCGTTTAGTTCAGAAGCAAGCAAAAGATGCGGATCTTCGACTTTATCCTTTCGCACACAGAACGTTATTTGGCACAAAAAAACGATGAAAAGTGTTTTCGACACCGTTTGGCGGCAAAGGGGGTTTTGGGGATAACTATAATTCTGACCAATTTTATGCGAAATTGGACCAGTTAATAGACCGAATCTGGAGCCGACTGCAAAGTTCCCCTGGACCGGACCTGTACTCGGAACTAGAGCGTAGTGTTCGCTTATTATTAGAACGAAGTGCATTTAACCTGAATACGCTAGTTAGAACATTTTGAGAATGGGAAACGATCTCTTCTGCTAATTGCTCTTTACAAGTGATCGCCAATCATTTAGAGGCGACTCTCCCTCTCTCTTCTCTTACACTCTCCCTCTCTTTCTCCCTTCACAGCTCACGCATCTCGCGTTCTTATCATCTCCCCTTGGATCGCCCTTTCATGCGGCGATTAACGCACTTTTTCTTGCCATTGGCAGTCCTATTACTGCCACAACAGCCATGTAACGCCCGAGGTCATTTTTTTTAATTTTAAATTGTTATCGCCAGTTAGAGAAACATTTACTAATTGGATGCGATAGTCTACCAGCGCACAACTGGGTGCAGATACATGTTCTACTCTTCAGCACCGTTTTTACGAGAACGCCCACGAGGTCTCGGATTGCTGCAAATGCCTACTGGTTAGTTTACTTCCTCTCAATATTTTAGAATTTTTTTTCGAGTTCAAGTATGTTTCACTTGTGAGTGAAACAACTGACGAAATCGAGGAAAATTGATCTTGTTGTCGTGCTAGTGGTGAAAAATGCTAATTTGTCTAAAATGCAGGCATGACCGATGAGCGATCGGGCCCGTTCTTTCCCAATCTCTACATGGCCGGAGACAAGGTTCCTCTTTTCAATACTGTAGCTAACGAATTGTGAAAGGAGAAAACTGACTGATCTAATAATACGTGTCAGCTTTGTGCTCCATTACGTTTATCCCTAAGATTTGTGTTATCCTTTGTGATTGTTTTCGAGATATTGTGCGCAATTGCGGTAATTTTACTTTCCCTCAAGAACGCAGAGAGAGAAACCAAAAGCCAATTGTATTATGATTGTAGATTTGAGCCTTTGAGTCGATTGGCAAATTGTTTAAACTGTCCTATGATTTCAGGCAGGAGAGAAGCCAGTTTCCGTTCCTGATGTGCACTTACCCGGGCAGAGCACAGCCTTCTCTGGAAGGTTTGAAACGTGATATCGAATAGGAACCTAACTCACATATATCCCGTCTGTGAAAAGCGCGCCTATTAAAGAGTCAGAGATAACCGGCCGTGGCCTTCTTTTGGCGTGGAGCAATATCCTTTTGATCTAGGTGCACTAGGCGATCTTTTGATCCTCAGTGGGAGATGAGCACAAACTCTAAATTCATTTAAAGTCATCAAGGAAAGATAATACTGAACATAGGCAGTGTTTAGTAGCGGAGTAGCAACAGCGTATATCTTTAACGCAGCAAATTCAAATTGAGCGAGCCATAAAACAAGTAGCTTGAAACTGGTAGGTGACATAAAAAAGGAGGCGAGATGTCGTCGCGATCCGACGACCCCAGCTGAGTTAGGTTAAGAGGAGAAGAGGGAATAGACTAGAAAAGATGAGAGACGGATAAATGGGTAACAATTTGTAGCAGTTGTACAGGTTTATCAATCTAGCAATGATAATAAATAGTTCTCATCAGATCAGCATTCAATCCCTTCACTCACGCTGTGGCTGCCACCTTCAATGAAGATCTCAGTGATTCTTGGGGAACCGGATTTGCAGTCAATGTCAGCAAGCTTTTTTAAAAGTTTTCCAATTCCGAATAACTAAATATTTGAAACTATTCAGTTGAGTATGTTGCTTTTAGCGGACTTTTTAAATCACTTATTCGATTTTACTTCAGCCGTGTAAGTGTCTAATGTTTAGTATGTGGCGAAAAAAATTTCAATGTACCAGTATTAGGGAGTGAACAAATTCAATCTTGGCGTGAACCGACACTTCGACCAGTATGCTGACATGCCGTTATCGAGGAACGATGGATCGTATCAGGTTCGTTTCCTCACCTCCTCCATTCTAGTTATAATTCATCCTGTAAATTGAAACTGACTATTATTTCAACTCTCCAGAAAGAAACATAAGTGAAAAAGAGAACGGGAGTTAGAGAGAGGTATGATTAGATGATTAGAGAGAGCGGGGAATCTGTCCAATTTCGCACTTTAAATGCAATGAACTAATCATTATCGTTATATTAAATTGTGTGCCGACTCGACCAAATCGTTTCGTAATTAGGCGCATTCGATGAACGATTGGAAATCAACCTCAAGTGTTTGAACTTTGTATTGTACAGCCTGTGAAAGACATGGCCACCACTGTGGTTGTGTATTTGTACAACATACAGGTCAAACAATTGCGCGTTATTTTTCCTCATCATTATTTTCTGTGAAAATAATAGTTGATGTTTTCAAATCTCCGACTTTGCAGCCGTTTCTCACTGCCTTTACAGTGGGAGCCGAGCACGATTTCCAGAAGATCAGGGAGATCTCCGGTTGGCTTCATCGAATTTCGAATTGTAATATCAATATTTCAAGGGCATTTCGACTTGCCGATACTCGGTGTCAATGAGTTGTTCGATTTCGACGGACGATTCATGATCAAAGGTTAATTGGAATTTGATCATGTTTGAGAGATATTTGAAAGGTTGCACGTTCCTTGTATCTCACCTCATAAATTTCTGGAGAGACTGAAAAACGAGAATCAGATGAGAATTATGGGAAAATCAGAACAACCATTCGGAAAAGTTAGAGGGAAATCTAACCAATATTGAAGAAAGACAAGTTTGTAGATGTACTCGAGATCGGTATGCGTTTTATCAGCTTGTATTCGTTTGAATGTTTATGAAACCGAAAGCGTCAATTACTGAAAAATATTTCTTATACTTTCAGGAGGGGGTAATGGTATTCTCAACTCTGCAATGGAATTTCCCCTCACGCTATCCGATCCGAACGAGCGCGCGCCGTACACATTCAAGTGATCCTTTTTCAGAATATTATTAAAATTCTCCTCGTGATTCCAATCAAATCTATCTTCTAATCAAATTGAGGAAATTCAATTCTGTAGATAACATGATCATGAAACACAAGATCACCAACAGTTCTGTTTCCTAATCACGCTCATGAAATCCGGCACTCTCCATTTCCATTATTTTTAAATGATTTTCAAATAGCGAAATACCATTTTCAGATATCTCAATTTCATGGCGGATCGTCACATGCAATACGGCCACGTCGTACCAAATGTCAATTTGTTCTTGGTCGACAAAGACAAAATTGTAAGAAGACTCAAGGAGAACAGACTCAATCCAACAATGATCGGATGATCGTTGATCTCTTCTTCATTTCATCATTTTACGGGACAGGGATTGTCCGATGTTTACTTATCAGTGAAAAGTGAACAACGGACGATTTCATAGTATTTGATAGGAAGTATTTTACACTATTATTTATATGTACATTTTATGAATATATTTTTGGTCATCAATTACTCAATTTCTGGTTGCCTTCTATTTGGTTCTAAAATTCCTTCCTCATTTCCAGTGCAATTTCGAACATCGTGCAATTCTCATTTTGTGATCTGTATATTTACCGGTGTTACGGCAATAAATTCTGCCTCAAAAAACAATTTTGATCACATGATTCAATATGCTCTACATGCATTGAAGTCTTTATAACAACATTACACTGCAAATCAAACTCATTATTGCAAATTCATCAGTCAAGTCATATTCTGAAAATATGTCTTGTTCCCATTGGGGATAACAAAATCTGCATTCCCAATCTGCATTTGAAAAAAAAGCCTGCCGGTCCTAATGCATTCTCCAACCACACCATTGCATAAAGTGCACCAACCTCGTAAGTTGTGATTGTGACACGAAAACTCTCTTATTCCGCAACCACAAAAAGTGCAAAAAAATTGCGCCTTATTACAGAATAATACTGTCTCACGAAGGCTCCTTTATCTTCTGACATGTTTTCCTTGGTTATCGTACGTACTGAAAATATCGGAACGTTTACCGGAACGTGATCAAAATGTTCACATTTTGAAACTTTGCGAAGAAAATTATTTGCGACTCGTGAGTAGGCTCATATTTTTTGTCCACCTCGATTTACCGGAAACTACCCGGACATGCCCGATGAAATGTCTAAAACAAAGGAGAAAATTCGATGCGATATCCGACCAAGTTAGCGAATTGTCATCATTGCCGTATACAGCCGGGAAATTCCAGTAATTGCCGGTTCTATCCCTTTTTTGCAATCGAATTTGTCGCTTTCTGTTTCACATTTCACCGGGCATCACCGGGTAGATTCCGGCAAATCGATGCGGATTAATCGAATTAGCATAAACACAAGTCATGATAATGTGTACTCGCAAAGATGCAAATTCTGAACATTTTGATCACATTGAGGTAAACGTTCCGATATTTTCAGTACGTACGATATACTTGAATCTTGAGGTGTGTACAGTTTGCTTGTGTACAGTTTGTAGATGTGTATAAACGCATCAAACTTTTCAAAGTCGAAAGTATTTGAAAAGACGTCGAATATCTCAGATCGAATGTGTGGGAAGAACAGAGATCGGGCAAGTAGGACGAGACCTTCCAGAAGAAGTATGGACTCTGAAAGTATTCAGGAGAGTGAGATCAATTGAAAGGAGGGGGTCATCCGAGTACATATAAAACGGGTCAAACTAATTTGTCCGAGGGGTAGAGGCTGTTTGAAAAAAATCGCTTTTAGAGTATACCTCAATCAGGTTGTTTACTAATTTTTGTGTGAAACGCCGATTCGTTCAAACTGCACGGATTACACGTTACGAGTGTGCATGTATTAAACAATTATTTCAATTTCGTATTTACTTTCCCTTTGCGTCAATTCTCCTCTTTCCTAATAATATTGTTTATGGGCAATGTATCAGAATAATAACATTTATCGAATCATGGAATACAGGAATCAGGGAAGGCTTCTTCTGACACGATTCTCATTCCTCTTTTGTTGTATACATTCGTTCGTCGTTATCTGCAATTCCACTCATTCTGAGGGATCGAATTGGAGTGGAGTGGCCGTCATTGCGGGTTTTCACAGTGAGAAATTCCGCAACTTTGATAACTTGTCTTATTGAGAATCACTCGGATATTCAGGCAGCACACATTTCACATTATAATGATACCGTATCAAAAACAAGCAATGATAAGAAGATGTGAATTATGAATGTTACTCACTTTTTAGAAGCAATTGTCTAGATCGATGGAGTGAGAAATTCGACTTGCATGAAGAATACATAGATATGGAATCTGAAATGCGGATTCCATCAACGAACTAACCAGATTTCTTCAATGATAGAGCCATTACTACAAACAACCGCGCGCGGTGATGACTAATTGCGAGAGTGAAATGTTGTTTTTTCTCATTTCATTTCTTACATTTCACTGGCTCGAGTCAATGACGCGCGGTTGTTTGCCCTCGTACTGATCATGTGGCTCTATCATTGAAGAAATCTGGTTAATTCGTTGATGGAATCCGCATTTCAGATTCCATATCTGTGTATTCTTCATACAAGTCGATTTTCTCACTCTATCGATCTAGACAATTGTTTCTAAAAAGTAAGTAACATTCATAATTCACATCTTCTTATCATTGCTTGTTTTTGATACGGTATCATTATGATGTGAAATGTGTGCTGCCTGAATATCCGAGTGATTCTCAATAAGACAAGTTATCAAAGTTGCGGAATTTCTCACTGTGAAAACCCGCAATGACGGCCACTCCACTCCAATTCGATCCCTCAGAATGAGTGGGATTGCGGGTTTTCCGAGTGCGAAAACCCGCAATATCGACCCCCTCTCTTGAGGGAAGAGTGATGAGGATTGCGGGTTTTCTCACTCCGAAAACCCGCAACCTATCGATGCTGTTATGCTGATATTTGGAATTGCAGGTAAGGACGAACGAATGTATACAACAAAAAAAAACACGGAATGAGAATCGTGTCAGAAGAAGCCTTCCCTGATTCCTGTACTCCATGATTCGATAAATGTTGTTATTCTGATACATTGCCCATAAACAATATTATTTAGGGTATATACTTCTTTTTTTAAAAGTGATACAAATTACTTGTTTGGGACGTTTACATTAGTCAATACAAAAAAGGGGAAAAATGGAAATATTTTTACTTTCCTACTATGAAAAACAATGAGAAGAATCGAAAAAATGCCTCTCAGGAAATGAAAGATTTGTAAAACAGCCTCTACCCCTCGGACAAATTAGTTTGACCCGTTTTATATCTATTCTACATAATACCAATTGCATACAGCTAGAGAAAAGTATTAAATGACAAAAACATTCTCACTTCGGAAAGTTCCTTGAGCGATGACACAAAGAATTTGTCGATTAACGAATTCGCGGTGATGCAAAATCAGTATAAAGAACGACGGTAGGGAAATACTACACATTACTTTAATTCAATCAAGTTTTTTGGCATGATAAATGATTGATTATATTATATTTATTTTATCGACGCCCGAAGGCGCAACGGAATAATGTGTGATTACACGAACGATGTACAGTAAATAAAGACTCTCTATGGGAAGTATCGTTTGGGAAGGGGGGGGGAGGTTGCAGTAGGGGCAAATCAGTGTGTAGATCAATCGTTGTGATTGATTAAATTCAACTACCAAAATACTGAATGAGATAACTGCGTGTTAAGGAAAAGTGCGTGAACGCAGCTCACTTTCGTTAACACAGAACGTCTGCGAAGGTGGAAAGTATTTTGAACATGCTCATTGAGCTATCTATCTACCTTGCGCTCTATTGGGGGAAATAGATCTGTTAATAAATTTAAAATTTTAAAAAAGAGTAATGTATTAATGTGAAGTATTAAGGAAACTCAGATTGAACGTAAACTGAATGTTCTTCGATCTCCATGCTGTTTCAATGTTCACATCCTTGGTTGATATGAATTTCGCAGCGTTATCATTAGGAAATTTTGAGACTGGTGAACGATCTCCTTTTTGACCTTGATCTTTACAGGTATTCGTCAATAATTTCACACAGATGCGAACACTATGTTAAAAGTTAACGTGTACTTGATACAGTCCTGGCGAAAGAAATACCACTAGTATTGATCACTCGTAACTAGCGGGGTTGTATTGAGGTTAAATGCACTACGCTCTATGCGTACACTACGCTCTATGCATAGTTCTGGGTGCGGGTTCGGTCCAGGGGGAGCTCGATAGGTGGCTCCAGGTACGGTCCAGGGGGCGCCCTGTAGCTGGCTCCAGGTTCGGTCCAGGGGGAGCTCGGTAGCCGGCACCGGGCTACATTAAACCTCGCAGTATGCTGGGGAATGTTAATCGCTACTAAGAGTACTGGCTTATTCCGGTGGAAAAGGCTCGTGAGGCAGAGAGCGATCGAAAAAAGATTTTTTTCGATCGCTCTCTGCCTCACGAGCCTTTCACAACGGAAACGCAGTATACAGTGCGTTCAGAACTTTTAGAACATTTTCAGAGATGTTTCCTGTGATTCCCTACGCCCTCTGAATCTTTTTGGAACTTTTCAAAATTTTCGATTTTCACGTTAAAACATGTTAGAACATGTTCAGACACGTTTCGAACGTCGTAAAACACTTTTCCTGCGAACCCCTACGCTCTCTGAATCATTTTGGAACTTTTCGAAATTTTCGATTTTTCACGTTAAAACGTGTCAGAACACGTTCAAACACGTTTCTGACATCGCAAAACACTTTTTCCTGTGATCCCCACCGCTTTCTGAATCAGTTTGGAACTTTTCGAATTTTTCGATTTTTCACGTTAAAACACGTTAGAACACGTTCAGACACGTTTCCGACATCGCAAAACACTTTTGTAGTGATCCCCTACGCTTTCTGGATCAGTTTGGAACTTTTCGAATTTTTCGATTTTTCACGTTAAAACACGTTAGAACACGTTCAGACACGTTTCCGACATCGCAAAACACTTTTGTAGTGATCCCCTACGCTTTCTGGATCATTTTGAAACTTTTCAAAATTTTCGATTTTTCACGTTAAAACTCGGCAAAACAGGTGAAAACGTGTTTCACGTTACTTTAAAACGTGCCAGGAGCACTTGCGGCACTTGCGAAAAATGCGGCAAAAGGTTTGCCCGCGGCGGGGGTCGAACCTGCGTCGCTCGGATTGCTAGTCAAGCGCGTAACCCACTTGGCTATAGATTTGGTTAATTAAATTTTATAAAATTTGAAAGGTTTTCTGGTCAGTTATCATATGCAAAAGGTTCTGAGAAGAGCGAATTTGAAGCGAAATATAAGGAAAATGAGAAAAAAGTGTGACCGGACGGAAGGAAAAAAAACGGACAAACAGACAGACAGACAGACAGACAGACATACGTTAGCATTTTCTAATATATAGTAATGAGTTTTTTTTGAAAAGGCAAAGAAAGACAACCATAAATGGACTGCTTGTAAACACATGTAATATCAGCGAATCACTTTAGACCTTTCCGGTGGTCGAGGACTCTTCATGTATGGACGATGTGTTCGGTTACCAGTCTCACACACTTCCTAAATCCCAGCTGAACCCGGGTTTCCGCTCATTCATTTTAGCTTCCCCTCAATCATTTCAAGCGCAGCTTGGCCGAACCTCGGTGTACTCTTTCCCGCCCGCGCGCCTACCTCATCTGTGTGTTTACCGCCTGCCTGTGAAGTGGATAACACCGCGCCGATTTCACGCGTTTCGGCGATCTCCTCGAGTTGACGGTGATGTGCCAAACAGAATCCCCGACGATCCAGGGCGGTTTACGCGACTTTTTCTGCTTTTCCCGCCTCTCCCCTTCTTCCCCACAGCGTCGAGTTGGCACCATGCCAAGAGCATCTTTCGTTGTCTAACGCTCTCGTTTCGCGAACTCTCTCAATGGTTCTCTCTTTCTCTGACTTCATCTCGCCGTTGTTCTTTCGGTGGGTGTGTTTCCCCTGTGATGTTTCACATCACCACCGCATTACACTGCGCTTGTTCAAAACATGAACACAACAGACGACGAGAGCAAATATATGAGTCGGCTTTATATACAAAATGTGTGCTTGGGAACAACTCGAGACGTGAGAAGCGAGAGTTTATACATTCTTGCAAATAGAGAAACGTCGAGCGAAAACGGGTAAACGCAGTTGTTGATCAGTAAAATTTCTCCGAAACACATGGTCAGATGGTGGTGGGAAGTAGTGATGGTAGAAGACGCATCAATACCATCCCCAGGTCTTCATGTCGGCGTAGGCCTTGTTGAACAGAGCCGTCCATTCCTGCAATATTTTATTTTTTATCCACGAATACGAAGAGGAATCGTTAACAAACAACTTCAAGAGCTTTTGCATAGCTGTTGAAGCATAAACTCTTTCGACAAGGTTATATTGATTGAACGCAACTGTGATGGCGATATGTGATACTTGTGAAGCACGAAACCAACCGGTTTTCAGTCTAGTTCGTCAGAGAGGTTTAGTATGGCATATACTTCGCCTTGGCATTATTAGTAATTAACTAATTAGTATAATTAATTACCTTCTTCTGCTCTGCAGTCACTCCTCCCGCGTGCTTTGCCATCGCGGCGAGGAATGCATCGGGCACTTTCTAAAATCGATTATCTTTTCAGTTGTCGTTTCCTTTTATGAAATGGAAATTCACTCTAGAAATATGATGTTTAAAGAATTTTTTTAGCTGCAGACTGAATACAGACTCTCGTTTATTGCCCTATCTCATCCTTGTGAAACGCGTATTTCACGCGGGGGGAGAATGAACGCGAAACACATAGCGTTTGAGATTAAGAAAAGACGCTTTTATTAACATTCTTATTTCTCGATATTTTGAATTGAAAATCGTCCTCACATTGAATTCGGACATGGGGATGCCGTTGTCGGAGAAGACCTCCTTGAACTCGCAGAGCGCCGATCGGAACTTCTTCTCGTCCGAAGAGGCAGATGGCAGTCTGAAGAGGGGAGACTCATATTTGGAACATACTTGAATGCGCAAAGCCTTACAATTGTCAACAGAAGCTCGCAAACAGTATGAATAATCGTTCAGCATGGTTTCATAACTTACCTGACTTTTTTTGGGTTTGGCCGTTGCCTCCTAAAAATCGTGATGAGGCACACTTGTGTTCCCACCACTTAGGTACTCATTCGATCAATAATAATTCTAAATATTCTCAGACTCATAACATTGCATTCCACTGGCCGATGTAGCTTAAAGAACCAATGGGTGGTATAGGCGAGAGGTAAAAATTATCTCGTTTAGAACTAGCGGGGTTGTATTGAGGTTAAATGCACTACGCTCTATGCGTACACTACGCTCTATGTGTACACTACGCTCTATACATAGTTCTGGGTGCGGGTTCGGTCCAGGGGGAGCTCGATAGGTGGCTCCAGGTACGGTCCAGGGAGCGCCCTGTAGCCGGCTCCAGGTTCGGTCTAGGGGGAGCTCGATAGGTGGCTCCAGGTACGGTCCAGGAGGCGCCCTGTAGCTGGCTCCAGGTTCGGTCCAGGGGGAGCTCGGTAGCCGGCACCGGGTTACATTAAACCTCGCAGTATGCTGGGGAATGTTAATCGCTACTAAGAGTACTGGCTTATTCCGGTGGAAAAGGCTCGTGAGGCAGAGAGCGATCGAAAAAAAGTTGCCACTACGCCACTTCGTGGCTCCGTGGCAACTTTTTCCGATCGCTCTCTGCCTCACGAGCCTTTCACAACGGAAACGCAGTATACAGTGCGTTCAGAACTTTTAGAACATTTTCAGAGATGTTTCCTGTGATTCCCTACGCCCTCTGAATCTTTTTGGAACTTTTCAAAATTTTCGATTTTCACGTTAAAACATGTTAGAACATGTTCAGACACGTTTCGAACGTCGTAAAACACTTTTCCTGCGAACCCCTACGCTCTCTGAATCATTTTGGAACTTTTCGAAATTTTCGATTTTTCACGTTAAAACGTGTCAGAACACGTTCAAACACGTTTCTGACATCGCAAAACACTTTTTTCCTGTGATCCCCTACGCTCTCTGAATCATTTTGGAACTTTTTGAAATTTTCTATTTTTGACATTAAAACGTGTCAGAACACGTTCAGACACGTTTCTGACATCGCAAAACACTTTTCCTGTGATCCCCACCGCTTTCTGAATCAGTTTGGAACTTTTCGAATTTTTCGATTTTTCACGTTAAAACACGTTAGAACACGTTCAGACAGGTTTCCGACATCGCAAAACACTTTTGTAGTGATCCCCTACGCTTTCTGGATCAGTTTGGAACTTTTCGAATTTTTCGATTTTTCACGTTAAAACACGTTAGAACACGTTCAGACACGTTTCCGACATCGCAAAACACTTTTGTAGTGATCCCCTACGCTTTCTGGATCATTTTGAAACTTTTCAAAATTTTCGATTTTTCACGTTAAAACTCGGCAAAACAGGTGAAAACGTGTTTCACGGTACTTTAAAACGTGCCAGGAGCACTTGCGGCACTTGCGAAAAATGGGGCAAAAGGTTTGCCCGCGGCGGGGGTCGAACCTGCGTCGCTCGGATTGCTAGTCAAGCGCGTAACCCACTTGGCTATAGATTTGGTTAATTAAATTTTATAAAATTTGAAAGGTTTTCTGGTCAGTTATCATATGCAAAAGGTTCTGAGAAGATAGAGCGAATTTGAAGCGAAATATAAGGAAAATGAGAAAAAAGTGTGACCGGACGGAAGGAAAAAAAACGGACAAACAGACAGACAGACAGACAGACAGACGTTAGCATGTTCTAATATATAGTAATCACTAATTCATGTCTTCAAATCAAAAACGTGCTTCTCAACGCGTGAGCTCAAAAGTTGCGTGCGAAACTTCCTCGCTCTAACACTTGACCCTTCAGTTTAGAGAGTGATGTTTCGAGTCTATTTCTAGATAACTCAGGCGACTCAGAGTCAGGTGGGCAGTAATCTGAGAGCATGGTGGTGACCGCGAGGAAGACGGTTGTTTACCACTTGGCACGAGTCTCGCTCTATCAGTTAGTAGATAATCAGTAAATTCGATAATTAGTAATTAAAAAGGAGTAATTAAAACCTGAAGAAGTACTGCAGCTCCTGCTGTCCTTGCATCTGGAACTTCTGCGACTTTGGGATCGAATCGGGATCGATGTCCTGGAAGATAATGGATTGTTTTTTGGAGCGCATGCCTTCAAAACATCGCAGTTGCCATTGATGCGGTGCTATCTCATACGGATGAAACACAAACTCGCCTCGGCATTGTAGTAGGCGGCGATGGCGGGATAGCGGGAGAACAGCCTGGAATTACAAGATCATTTGAACCTGATTTGTTGATTTGTTTTGAAACAATACACTATTCGAAAAAAATATTTTCTCATATTGACAGACTTCTTTTACAGTACCGGTCAAAAGTATGGCCCCAAATTTCAAATCGTCATAACTTTCTTCAAAGTTGAGATAAAACCCTACGGTTTGGAGCATTAAATTGCAAATGGATACAAGAATATTTCACAATAGTCCATGATTACCCCTCTGCGTGATTCCATTTTAGGCATTCCGTTTGCAGAGGTGCGGTCGCAAATAAAATTCCATTCTCACATAGATTTTAGATACAGGCTCAAACACTCAGTGGTGATAGTATATCTATTGGGGTATACATTCCACTATACGAGTCATTTTTCACTTTGCGATTAAAGCTGGTGGCATTATTTCCCGGCACCTCTGAAAAAATCGGAAAATCGAATATCTCTTGTCTAAGTAGTGCTAGAGGCCCCAAATTTTGCAGAAACTATTAGAGTATAGTATAGTACCTTCGTGCAAAATTTGGCTTCGATCGGTCGCTTATTGCGAAATTTTGAAAAATTTCGAAATGCGATTTTTGCAGTACCAGAACTCTCCGCTACGTTAAGCTAAAAATCTGAATTTTTGCCATGCTGTGCAAGTACTATCAGGCACCACATCTACTAAGTCACGAAGCCTAGGAAATTTATTCACTGCTGCTGGAGTTGAAATACCATCGACAATCGAGGTGAGTAAATCGCAACGTTTCTCCAACAACAATTTTGAAACTGAAATTTAACAGGGTTCCGAGTTCAATAAAGCTTCTTCTATAAAATATTTACGTTATTTGGAACAAGTAGCACGATTTGCGTCCGTTCTTGACCTTATGAAGGAACAGTGAATTTGCTCGACCTGCATTTACCAAGCTCCACACACTTCGAATTTCGACGGTTTTTCAATTCCAGCAGCAGTGAATAAATTTCCTAGGCTTCGTAACTTAGTAGATGTGGTGCCTGATAGTACTTGCACAGCATGGCAAAAATTCAGCGGAGAGTTCTGGTAGTGCAAAAATCGCATTTCGAAATTTTTCAAAATTTCGCAATAAGCGACCGATCGAAGCCAAATTTTGCACGAAGGTACTATACTCTCATAGTTTCTGCAAAATTTGGGTCCTCTAGCACTACTTAGACAAGAGATATTCGATTTTCCGATTTTTTCAGAGGTGCCGGGAAATAATGCCACCAGCTTTAATCGCAAAGTGAAAAATGACTCGTATAGTGGAATGTATACCCCAATAGATATACTATCACCACTGAGTGTTTGAGCCTGTATCTAAAATCTACGTGAGAATGGAATTTTATTTGCGACCGCACCTCCTCTGCAAACGGAATGCCTAAAATGGAATCACGCAGAGGGGTAATCATGGACTATTGCGAAATATTCTTGTATCCATTTGCAATTTAATGCTCCAAACCGTAGGGTTCTATCTCAACTTTGAAGAAAGTTATGACGATTTGAAATTTGGGGCAATACTTTTGACCGGTACTGTATATTACTCTAAATTATTTCATATTACTCTCGAGATTCTTTTGTGCAAATAAAATCATATGTTTCACGCGTTGATCATAACTCGGCCATCGTTTTTTTCTATGATTTTCTGACAGTTTTTGGTGGACAGTTACTAACATAAAAAAATCACAGAATCATGCTCTTTGCGTAATCATCAATATGCAACAGTATTTCTAGTCAACGGTATCCTCTTGTTATCAACAGATTACCGTGCCTATTCTCTCACCCCAGGCGCAAATCGTAATAGTAAAAGGCAAAATTGATGTGTGGTGTATCCCGATTCGTCTTTTCCAGACGAGTTAATACTCAGATCTCAAAAGACGAATGAGTGCGAACTCAGAGACGAGCTCAGACGACATCACAACCCTTTTTGTCGCTCTTTTTCTGCAACTTTCTGAGTATTGATCAATCAACAACAATATTAAGCTGATTATGGTATCCTATCGACATTTGTCGGATTCCATTACTTTTTATTCTCTTATCGCAGTCTCAGCCATACACGATTGATGTGACATGTACCCAGATCCATCTCTCAGACGACATTGCTGGCCTCTTTTTATCGCTCTTTTTCTGCAGTTTCTCCCTCATTGTGCACCCGGGGCAAATGGAGGAGAGATTGATGAGTGACGAGTGTGTCTTAGTGGGTGAGGATTGAGAGGGGAGAGAATCGAGGCTTGTTTTGCTCGCTTTTCGATCAGAGCAGCGGCTAGAGAGCGTCTGAAAGTAAGAGAGTCTTCGGTTAGAGCGGGCGAGAGACTGCGGGGATTTGAGAGGACCAGAGAGAGGGGGACGAACAACTGACCGATCGCCCCTCTTATTGTCGCTGAACACGTGCTGCTGCAGCAGTCATGAGTTGAGTTGGAGATTGGAGAATGAGGAGAGAGAGAAAGAGAGAGAGAGAGAGAGAGAGAGAGAGAGAGAGAGGAGGGGAGAAAACAACAAGGGATATTCAAGAGAAGTGACGACAGTGTGGGGGAATTGAGACGGCGGGCAACATAAAGGGCATCATCTCACGAGGGTTAATATATTGTGGTTTGTGAGGTCTAGAATAACTACGATCAAGCCTGATCGGATGTTGAAGAAGACTTGTTGAATAGATATTCACTAGTGATTGGGAAAAACTTGTTTACAAACGATGACTGAACTTCGTTGATTACCAGCGAAGCGATTTAGCGAATCGTTCGTGGTGAGCGACTTTTTGTGCATTTTATGAGCAAGAGCTTTTTGAATGTGGGTGATGTTATTGCAATGAATGAGTTGCGTTATTTGCATGATCTCGTCCACCTTTTGCCATAATATATATGTGAGACCAAGATGTGAGACTCTGTTCATTTACACGTTATCACAGCGACCGAGTGGCTGTTCAGAATGAGGAGGCTGCGGTCGCACATTTCACACTCTACTTCAGGCCCTGTTTCGTTCCATGATAAATCTATAATCCCTGCTTAAATGAAATGGCCTTGTAAACTAACTGCTTGTGGTATTCTCCTGCCGAGTCTCTCGTCAGTTTGTACGCCTGGCAGTGCTTCTGGAGCAGCTCCGCGTTGACCATTTTTGATTTGTTTTCCTGGAAATTGCGATTTATCTCCAACTGTTATGCTCTGTCAGAATCAGGAATACGCGGTCTAATTTAGTCACACTAAATATCAAATACTACAATTGCACTCAGTGGTCGAGTAAGAGGATCATGGAGACAAGAAATCAGTAAAGCCTTGCAATAGCCGTTGCACGCAACGAGGAAGTTGTTGTGAAAGCGTGGGACTCTCAAACTAGAATAGAGAGGGATTCTCGAATGTCCGTCAAATCCCGTGCAACATCACAGATGTGACAGGGCCGAAGATAAGCACGGAAAGTTGCTCATCTCACAAACTGAAGAGTCACGAGGATCTTCATCCCCGCCAAACTCCGCCCCCTTTCACTGGCTTTTTGTCTCTTGCTTGATCTACCCTCTGTTCCACCCACTCTCTCCGTAGCTTCTCTGCTCGTCTCGTATCTCCTCGATTCCAATAGTACCTTGTCTTTGTCTGTTTCTGTAGCCTCTCCATGTCTTGTGTACTCTCTCACGCGACAAAACGCCGTTCATTAATCACCGCTTGAGGCAGTGATCGGATGTTGTAATTACTCCACTCAGAGGACTAATTGACACAGAACTTTTTGTCTGGCCCCGGAATGTCCGAATGCCCGAGTGATCGATGGAATTGCTGGAGGAAGTAGATGCTTCCTTGTTTCAGGACGAGGATGTAACACCAATGTTGCTTGCAGTGTTGGTTTCATTGGTCTTCATGGGGGATATCAGAAAAAAATAATTATAAGACTTTCTTATTCGACATTATCGTATCGATAAAGAAAAAATTAAGAATATCAGAGACTATCTGATAGGCTCGAGTTGTGGCTAGTGTGGTGCAAACGAACTCGAACTAAACGATCCTATTTTTTAAATCCTACCTAGGCTTGAAAACGGCTCAAAAAAATTCTTCTGGAGTAAGTTTTTACGAGGAATTCAATAAGCTTATCAAAAATCCCCCAGCCATAAAACTTTTTTTTCTGAAGAATTTTTAAACATTCAAAAAAAACATAACTTTTTTTTTCACACTTTCAACAATGAAAATTATGTATTCTGGGCGAGCATTAATATTTATGAAGTACTGAGAAGTTTCCTTTTCGAAGAAAAAATTTCATTTTTCGACTTTAGTACATGGTCTGAAACATATCTCAGCCGGGTTTGAGAATCAGCACTTCTAAGGTCGATTTTCGGTTTCTACACAAAAAGTTGACCCTAGGGTAATTTTTTCAGCATAGGTTAGGTCTCCTTGTACGGCCACTGTAGCCAGAAACTCGATCCTCTCAGAAAGTCTCTGATATACAATGTATCCACTTCATCGGTAGGCACTCGAATCGTCTGTGAATGTTTTTATTGAGCATCGGGAATCATTTAATAAATGCTCAATTGTTTTCTATTTGTAAGACAATCATTATATCAATATAGGACAAATATTCTGACAGACCCCTGCGAACAGTCGCACCATGTTTGTCGGTTTCGGATAAAATACTTTTGGTGGATATTGTTAGGGACACTAATAACTATCAAAATGGTTATTATGACAAGTACCGGCTTTTAGGGAAAATCCGGCTCTAGAACCGGTTCTAGACTATCTCGGCTCAATAAAGTGCTATAAGGCAGGAGTGCGGCTTACAAATGTTCTGAACAACTTTAATGTTGAGCATGTAGCGGTATCACTTTCAATCCAAAATATCTACACGAAACAAATGGAAAAAAATCGAAAATATTTTTTCCTGGATTGTTATGCCTTTCACCCCTTTCTTATTACATATTTTTCGTTTATAAATAATCAGAAACTATATAAAAATAGCCGGGATGTGTTGGGGTTAAATACATACACTACGTTCTATGCATAGTTATGGGTGCAGGTTCGATTCAGGGGTACTCGGTAGCCGGCTCCAGGTTCGGTTCAGGGGGAGCTCGGTAGCCGGCTCTAGGTTCGGTTCAGGAGGAGCATCGCATTTATTTATTTCTAAATTATTTCTGTAGGCACAATTAAAACACTCTTATGTGGTGATGTAGAAAATGCGGGAATTCAAATCTTGGCCTTTTTCCATTTCCTTTTCCCGAAAACTAACACCACATTAATCAAAAAGGGGTGCGAATTCTCGTCGGAATCTTCTCGTCTCAAAACGAAACTTGGACAATTCTCTATTTCTTCTTATCAAATCTCGTCTTCGAACTTCCTCGAAACAAGCAGTGTGAATGTTCAGAGTGGCGTCGTTCTGTTTCACTGCTTCGAAGAGATTAGAAGAACAGTTCCATCTGAAAGTTATCGTATTATAAAGATTCGCGCGATAAGGAAAACATCAATCGGCGAACAGGAAGAAGTAACTGGTTTAGTCAAAGAAGGTCCATAAAGACTTTGTAATAATAAGTTGACCAAAGACCTCATAGACTATCTGGCGCAAAGGTCCGCGGAAGCTGGACCGTGATGGACCAGATACCGCGGGCCTTCGGAGTTATCTAAAAAATGGATTTAACTACAGCAGCGGTCAAAAGTTTTCGGACACTTTTTTATCTTTGTTAAAACTGTTGAACCCGAAGACGTCTCGATCTGATTATGGAGGTGTCGTATGTGAAATCTATTGGAGATTACAATGCAAGTATGGGGGTATTGCGAAATCTTTCTGTTATTGCGTAGTGGTGACGCAATCAATGCACACTTTTTTGAATGGGCATTATTCTTACATGGATTTTTTCCTGCTCCCCAAACTTTCAGGGTGTTGAGACATGCCCACGATCTACCCATAAAAAATTTGTCAAGTTGCTGCGTTGCCGCTACTTGGCTGCAGCAATGCTGCAAAATCGAGGTCGGAAAACCATATCTCGCCTTTTAGACATCGCACAGACCCGTTCAAAGTATCAAAATGATCGCCATCATGACTGCCGATGATCCTGAGAATATGGTCACGGTAGGCCACCATTTGCCCTCAGGGCACAAAAAAATCACTTTTTTGCATTATTGTTGTCCGACCGAGGGCCCCCCTATAGGACGTACTCTAGAGATCTGGTTTCGGCGTGGATTCGGTAGAGAATCTATGTGAGATCCGATTGCTCGGGGCAATAAGCGTTTCGATTGGATTCCTGCCCGCGGCGATCGATTTCCGGAAGGACACTGGTTTGGTCACGACCGTTTTCAGCCCGTTGACGAGGTCATGACTTTTGAGTATATCTCGGCTCTGAGTTAACGTAGAAGGCTGGCAGACCCATCAATGGAATCAGTATGGCTTGCTCTATAATCTCAAGCACATATTACATCATCACTATGTAATATTGCATCATCCTTAGGCAATATTTCTATTTTTTGTGTTTTCTTAGCGGTAAGTGAAGGGATAACGGTGGAATAAATGCCAATGAAATAAACTTGGTCTTTCCGCGAGTCTAGAGCTCAAATTACGCCATTAATATGCAATATTTCAGCATTCTGAGGAATATTGCCTAAGGATGATGCAATATTTCATAGTGATGATGTAATGTGTGCTTGAGATTATAGAGCAAGCCATACTGATTCCATTGATGGGTCTGCCAGCCTTCTACGTTAATTCAGAGCCGAGATACACTCAAAAGTCATGACCTCGTCAACGGGCTGAAAACGGTCGTGACCAAACCAGTGTCCTTCCGGAAATCGATCGCCGCGGGCAGGAATCCAATCGAAACGCTTATTGCCCCGAGCAATCGGATCTCACATAGATTCTCTACCGAATCCACGCCGAAACCAGATCTCTAGAGTACGTCCTATAGGGGGCCCTCGGTCGGACAACAATAATGCAAAAAAGTGATTTTTTGTGCCCTGAGGGCAAATGGTGGCCTACCGTGACCATATTCTCAGGATCATCGGCAGTCATGATGGCGATCATTTCTATACTTTGAACGGGTCTGTGCGATATCTAAAAGGCGAGATATGGTTTTCCGACCTCGATTTTGCAGCATTGCTGCAGCCAAGTAGCGGCAACGCAGCAACTTGAAAAAAATTTTATGGGTAGATCGTGGGCATGTCTCAACACCCTGAAAGTTTGGGGAGCAGGAAAAAATCCATGTAAGAATAATGCCCATTCAAAAAAGTGTGCATTGATTGCGTCACCACTACGCAATAACTGAAAGATTTCGCAATACCCCCATACATGCATTGTAATCTCCAATAGATTTCACCTACGACACCTCCATTATCAGATCGAGACAACTTCGGGTTCAACAGTTTTAACAAAGATAAAAAGTGTCCGAAAACTTTTGACCGCTACTGTATATTTTTACAACGTTTTTCACAAAGTCGATTCGCGCAAAAACATGAATGGAATTAACGAGCGAAACAAATTTCCAAAGCAATCTCTCAGGCCGAAACTCATCTCTCGATATTACTAACCTCTCCTTGTAACTCGCCCCCGTGTAGCGACAGTAGTGAATGAAATGCATCTCCTCTTGATCTTTCAGATTGACGTCATTCAGAATTTTCTTATTCGTTCCCTCTCTCATTTCGTTAACCGCATTCCTTGCATCACTGCTGAATGGTGGTAACAGGTGAATTTTACAAATCCATATTTTACATTCTACTTTTTTATCACTATGTGTTATCTAGGAAACTGAGCAACTCACCTTTTGTGCTCGATTTCATTCGGTCTCTCCAATTCAATCATTGAGAATCGTCGCTTGCGAGGAATGAACTTGGATCGAAGTGAAGTGCATGGGTCCTTCAAAACTTTTTTTATATTTATTGTAAACTCATTTTCATAATCGAAATAACCTCTGTAGCACGGAATCGAACGGGGCAGGGGGGCTGGTACAACTCTAACCACACTAGAAGATATCGTACTAACCTCTTTCGCTCCGTTATTCAGCCGTACACGTCGAAGTGAGAATGACTTGAAATCGGGCTGCGCCATCATTTCCATCTGAATCAATTATGCATTTATTTCTTTTAAAAATATGTATTTTGTAATTACCACTATTTTAATTATGGGCGCGATCGTATACTTGCTGTTGATGCGAGGTCGAGTCCCGTATGGGAAAACAGTGTCGATCATAGGTGAGTTCTAAAAAGGATTGTATTTGTAAAACTAAAAATAATACATCTCGAAACGTAACGAATTATGATTGCCAGGGGCAGGGAATCCGGAAATAACATTTTGATTGTTATCTTTATAAAAGTAAAAAAATGGGGTTCCAAGAGATAACATCGCTAACAAATGAGCTCACATCGTAGATGAGGTCATATTTCATATCCATTTCGAGCTCATAGAAGCGAATCTTTCCTGAAATATATTATTATAATCTTATTCATTTAATTAATTCGACTCACCAAACTTCTCCAGAATTTCTGCTCCTATCGACTTTCTCAAATGTTGCACTCTTTTTCTGAATTCGACCGCAATTTGAATGCATTTTGGCAAACGATCGAAAGGTACCTGAAATTGTTTTTTGCAATATAGAAAATATAATAATCACATTCTCACGTATCCCTATCTCACATAATCTGCCATTTCCATATATCGCTTCAGTGTGCTCAGTGCGTAGTGAATGGAATACTGAAGGCTCAACTCAAAAGAGTTGTCGATTCTAAAGATCTCAGTCTGAAAATATACATTTTAATAGATATATTTTAGAAAATCTGGAAATATAAAAAAATAAACGTACTGCGAAGGAGTCGAATTGCTGGCCGGTGAGAAATAGAAGAGAGAAAATTCTGCGCTCGTCGAAATTAGGAGTGATTTCCATTAGACGACCGCTCCTTGCTGGACAGGTGAAAATATGTGAGTGATTTTGGCAGAGCAGAATTTCAGACGCTAATCCTTCTCGTTGGAACACTCCTGCTAATCAGACGCTCAATATTAATTAGACGCTATTTTATGTAAATTACGCGTTGTTTGGAATAATTATTCCCACTGGCATTCCAGATGAGTATGAAGGTGATTTATTACCAGAATGTGAAACGATTGTATTCTGATCGTGCTCTGATCCCTCTCATAGTCAGATATCTTTGCCTCGATTCCAATCGCTATCAGACGTCTCATTATTTTCTCTCTTAGAACTTCGATGTTTCTGCTCTAATGTAAGCCTATACCTCATTGGATTGCGTTATGATAAACATTCGCATGTTTTCTCTCTCGTTATTTATTAATAGATGATAACAATGCAAGGACGATTGATTCTTCTCCATTCATATGACACTTGCTGAGCTCATTCGAACGATGTTCGTCTTCACTCCTTTAACGCCGAACAAAGCGAGTAATTCTCTGAAAATAAGTATATATATCTTCCCTGAAAACTGTTACCTTCCTCTGAAATTCAATTTCGTATTATTTTTCAAGTGATAATCGTTTCGATATTTGTCTACTTTCTATTACTCGTTACAACTGACGCACCCTCTGAAGTGTGGAACATAAGCGAGGACGATAAACGGAGAAAATGTGGCCGTGGTTTCTCCTACCTCCAATTATTATTTATAAATTGTATACACTTTATATTGAATTAAATCAATAGCTTACAGTTACCGCTTTTAATAAATGAGAATTCGATAGAAAATTAAGAAAAATGTATTCTGATCGTTTCTTTTCTTGCTGTCGCACTCTTTATGAAATGAGAGAATAACGTACTTGGAAAGTCGACGTTTCGAGAATTGGATGATGAATAATCTCGAAAAAGCCCAAGAGAAATGAAATGACAGCAAATATTTGAACAGTGGGAAGCAGTGCTTGTGCTGAGAGCATCTGTAATATACAGACAAAAAAATCAAAAATTGAAAATGAAGATAGATCGATTTGTTAAAGGAGGCGTAACACGAATGATTGCAACTTTATTTCCCCCGATGTTCGAGGTTTCATTTCTGTTATCAGAAGTTGGTGAAACACAAATTCAGCGCGCATTTCCCTCGCGCACCCTCCTCGTTTCCCTTATCTCTCTGTCTTTCTCAGACTTCTTCTCCACAAAATGCCAACTCCCACCGCGAAAGATTGCAGCCTCAATGTGAGATACTGTAAGAATTCTGGTTTTGGACAGTTTAAACATAACTTTCTTCCAACTAAAAAAATGAAACAACAAAAAAAAATGAGAGGTACTCATCGGGTAATCGATCCCCATTGCCCCACAGTGAGAACTCGGTTGACAAATATTCCTGGGACACCTTCTTTAACTTTCTAACTGAAGCATGCTATTTGACTCATAAAATGTCAAATCTATAAGGCATTTTTTTAAAACTCACATTAACAAAATTGCGATGCATTTTCGTTGTCGATTTGCTCATCGACCCTGAATATTCTTCTATTGTTCGGAGAATTTGCCATCGAAAGTGTAGAATGACGCAATAGATGGGAAGAGTAACAAGGCAGAGAATGGACAGATTCGAAATCATTGCTATCGAACGAACATCTTCGTTTCCTTCAAAAGTAGCATTTTTAATTGGGTGTTTTGTGGATTTTGTCACATCTCGGTCCATCTCTTATTCAGTTTCAATTACTCACCAGTGATCGTAAGATGTTCGCTGACATAGTCTGGATAAAGTTTGTACAGTTGTGCCTCCACAAAATCTTGCTTTGCCATTGACAACGCGTATCCAACCTGTTGATATTTTTATTATATTCAACAATCTTACGTTCTCATTATGTTGTTGATCCTTTGTTCCCGAGAATAAAAGGAACAAATGAAGGAACAAAATGGCGTATAGTTCGGTGGAAACGTGCAGTGAGTATCGTCGGTAACGGGAAAGAGATGAAGATAAGGATAAGAATCGTATGCATCCGTGTTGGCGCGGAATCTCGAATTAGTCGCAGGCGAAAATAGAAAGAGCCGAGAACGATGTAGAACTGAGAAAAAAAACAAAATTTACAACCCATTAAATCCTAAAACCAATAAATGATTTACAGTATTACTCAAGATTTTTTGCTCCAGGTTATGTTATTGGTGTTCTGACTGTTTCTCATCATGTTCCTATTGTTCCTCGTCATGTTCCGAGTGTTCCCGGAAAAAATTGGAACATCTCCAGGAACCGAAAATTCTTGAGTAGCAATATGATACAATTATAACATGAAAACGCTGACCGTGAACAACGACCCGCCAACAACTACAACGTAGAAAATGTAGCAAACGAGAGGGCAAGTAAAACGGCATGGACCATATGAAATATTGATGACTGACCAACCAATCGGAATCGTTCTGAAAATCACAGTTTTGGTATTAGCCTGGCACGTGTCCTTGTAAGTCCTGTTTGACGTGATTGCAGCTAATCACTTTTACTATTTGATTTTTTTCATTATCATTCAATGTAAGTCGCATTTCAATCAAAAGTGACCAAAGTCGATCAAAGTCAAAGTGCAATTTTTCACGCGCTTCTAAAACTTGGAATTACTCATGCAACTAGGGAACCAAATACGTGTGGTAACCTCAACATTGTCATGAATCCTCCAATAGCCGTGTACAGATCGAAGAAGGCGTGAGTCTTCATCAAAATGCCAAAGTTGGCGAAAGACGAGGACATATTACGAAACATGCAAAAGAGAAGGAGGGAATTGGCGATGATTGCCGTTCCACCGAATATCGAGCTGATGGTTATTGTAACAGTCTCTCCAAAATGCATTTTTGGAGGTATTGATTGAATTAATTATCGGCTCATCAACCGTCCTGGAAAGTGTGAGTTCATGAATTTATTGGTAGCAATTACGAAAGCACGATTCGAAAAAGAAAAGAAGAAATATCTACAACCGTATCTACAACCTTCATAATTTGATGATAATTCTACAGTGAGTCTTTCTAACACGGAACGTAGCCAACTGATGTGAGAGCACATTCCAGTCTCTTGAACATTATAATAGATAATGATACTGACAATATATAATGCTCTTCTTTCTCGGAACAGCTCGTTAGCCAGGAGGCATGACAGATAATACGACTTTTGCAGGAAAGTCTGATCCATTCTTCGTTTGTTAGGCTCCACCAATTAATTCCCATTCTTCTCTTGATCTCATTCCTCCATCGTTCACGAGGTCGCCCCACGTCGCGTTTGTCTAGTCTGTTGTACGGGATCCAAACAGTTATCGTACGTACTGAAAATATCGGAACGTTTACCGCAATGTGATCAAAAATGTTCAATTTTTGTAACTTTGCAAAGAAAATTATTTGCGACTCGTGAGTAGGTTCATATTTTTTGTCCACCTCGATTTGCCGGAAACTACCCGGACATGCCCGGTGAAATGTCTAAAAGAAAGGAGAAAATTCGATGCGATAACCGACCAAGTTAGCGAATTGTCATCATTACCGTATACAGCCGGGAAATGCCAGTAATTGCCGGTTCTGTCCCTTTTTTGCAATCGAATTTGTCGCTTTCTGTTACACATTTCACCGGGCATCACTGGGTAGATTCCGGCAAATCGTTGCGGAATAATCGAATTAGCATAAACACAAGTCATGATAATGTGTACTCGCAAAGATGCAAATTCTGAACATTTTGATCACGTTCCGGTAAACGTTCCGATATTTTCAGGACGTACGATAGTCGCCGTGCCCATTTCTGATCGTCCATCTTCTTTATTCTATCAGCCCATTTCAACTTCTTTCTCGTTGCTTCCTCTACCCAATCTATGACACCTGTGGCTTGCCGTAATCTCACACTAGTCCATTTATCTTCCCACGTTAGCCTCAACATCTTTCTTTCCATTTTCCTTTGGGCGATTGCCAAGTCTTCTTTGCCCGATGATCTCATTGTCCATGCCTCGCATCCGTATAGAACAGTAGGAAGGATGCACGCGTTGAATGCTCTCATTCGAATTTCCTTGCTTATGGTGGGATGTTTCGAGTGGGGGTGGACGAGAATAGAAAATATTACTGAAAAGATCCTTTGACAATCGGATTCCCTCAGCTCCTCAATTAGTTTCCTCTTCGATTCATCTCCATTATCCATTGAATTGCCTCTGGGACGAGCAGTGAATACCACCACTACCACTTCATTCCCTCTTTCTATCAATTCGGGCGTGATCACAGGCGTCGATCGAGGGTTGTCCAATCGACAAACGTGGGTGTCGAGGTGATCCCACTCCACGTCAATTATCTCGAAGCTAGCTTCCGCAACGTTGATAAGACGAAGAAGAGGTTCGGAGATAGAAAATGGCTTCTGCGAAAAGATTAGAGTATGAAATGTGAGACCACGCTCTCTTCAACGGTCGGTGGATAAAAGAGTGCGCAAAATATATTCATTTCGCACTCTGCAGGGTGTTCAATAAGTATGGTGACAACTTTCATCTCCTGTAATTCGGAAAACAATGGGAGATTTGCGATCTCGTTTCGCGTGTAGTATGCGCAGGGTTCAAGCAATAGGGTTTCAAGGTTGGGAGGTATTCCATACAATGTGCATGGCAGTATGTCTGATTAACCGATCTTCCTAAAACAGCCTCACGCCGCTCCTAATTTTGGCAAACTTTATTTTTTTGTGGCTTCCGCTGAACTTCAAATCCCAAGGTCATACCATGATGTGACAGGCACATCATCACCCTATTACATCCTGTATAAGATCCAGATCGTTTCGCGCAGTGAATGATTTTACATCGATTCTTGTTAACCAATATCTCTCAGCCTACGGTAAGCAACTTTTTCCGATTTTGCCTCCAATTCACTCGAACGTCCTCTCCTATAGAAATTTAGAAGAAGCTAACATGGCCATGTCAAATCATTAGTAAAATGAGATGAAAGATTTCGAAACATGGGTGCGACACTCAAAAAATAATTTATCTTTTTTGCTCGAGAAACATGCATTTCACCAATTCTGACAGATCGCTTTGGAATATTCGTGAGAGTTGCAGCGAAGGAATGCCATGTGCTAATGTCTTAGTGTACGGAGTATACACTCAATGATTAAAATTGTGAAGATCGCGTATTAGTGTCGAGCTATGCATCTTTGAACACATCTGACATGTGGGTGCGCCGCTAGTTGAATCTTCGTTTAGCAAATCATAAAATACTTGGCAGGCGCTTTGGGAGAAAATCGTCCACGTGTGAATGTTAAGAATGTTGATGTGTCATTAGCAAAAAAATTAACTATTTGTCAGCACCTACTGGAGGACTTCAAAATTCAATTATCTCTCACCTCAAAAATAGCGTACATCGAGGTTGAAAACCAACAAAAAATCATCCAAGCTATGGATCTCTCTCGATCTTCCGAATTGAAGGGTGATATAGTCAGGGCATAATCACAAACACTTAAGCAATATATGCTATAAATTAGAGAGCAATCGTTGAAACGTGCGGAAAGTTATGGGCTTTCAAAGTTTGTCACCATACTTTTTGAACACCCTGTAGAAAGCGAAACAGCAGTTATCGAAGCTATGACATTTGGAATAACATTCTTTCAGAAATTATAAAACTTATCTTCAGGTAGGTTCTCATCCGACCGAGAACTATGAAAATGCAAAAAAATAATTGCGACATTGACTATTCGAGTTCATAATCCCTTCCTCTATTTCTCCCTATCGTCATCGCAACTACGTTTTTCGTGGTAAAACCCTGATTGTTTAGACTGAATCAATACCGTATCCAACATTTATTTATCATGTATAAACGAGTCGCTTTGTGTAACGGTAACGTAACAAATGTAAACGGATGATCGATTAAACTACAAACAATCGATTGGTGATAACAATGAACATCAACAAAGGAGGGTGTGAACAATTTTAGGAAAACGAACATGGGAAAGAGTTCCGTAGTGTAATGAGTGAAGTTTGGGAAAAGGCGGAGTTGAGATTACTGTATTACTCACTCCATCGATTCATCCTTGTCCAACAGTGCCGATCCGAAGGCGTTGAACATCTTCTCGGCGCGTTCATCTGAAAATAATAATAAACATAATTTTTGAGAGATCCATTTCAGGTTAAACACTTTCCCGATATTTATCCGTATTTCATAGCACAAGTGAAACGCAAACGTCTCGGCGCGCTCATCTAGAGATGATAATATGCAAAAGCAGATTTCGTCTGTATCAGTTTTGCGCTATTCCTCCATAATTTATAGAACCAATGAAACGCCAATCCAACGGTCAATGTGCGAATTAGTTGCTACAAAATGTGCAATTTGATGATTTTTTTTAAAATAATAAAATTCGTACTCGTTTTTCTCGTCTTCCTCTTCTGCTTCTTCACTGCCTTCTTAATGGCCGAGTTGAGTGAGACATTTCCATCCTCAAGCGACAGCGACTCGGGCAGAGCAACACTGCAATTGAGCCAATCGATAATTGAGAGAGAAACTTCGCCCATCTACACCACAATGAATAGTCCTGTTGAAATTTGAACGACATCTCGAATTGTAAACGTCGACCACACCACGCGCACTCACCCATCGTCGTCCTTGTCGTCCTTTCTCACCTTCTTCTTGCCGGCCTGGATAACGACGCGCTGCTCGCCTGGAGAAGATGACAATCAAATAGTGTATATTGACTACGATAAGTTTATTGATTGAAGCCAAGGAAGCATCGAATCGAGATTCTATCATTCGCACATGATAAACCGAAGAAACACGATACTAACTGGTTCCAGGACTCACTTTTTGGCTAATTCCAAACACGAGGGTGAGATTTTTTCTTAAAAGCTTGATTTCTTTGGGTAAGAAAAAATCATTTGAATAAGAAACAAAAATATTCAATGACTAACCATCGACCTCCATGCCCTCCTCCTCTCCATTCTCTCCCTCCAAATCAATCTCCACATTGGGATCGTACACCATGCCGTTCTCGCCCTCCATCGGCACTTCTGCAAAGGAATTGTTGCATTATTATTATTATTATTATTATTATTATTATTATACGCCCTTACTATCACTCCGTGAATTTCGACGAATTTATCAGGTTCTTTCTTCTACCAACCGTTTTTCGGCGTTTCACGCAATGGATATTTCACAGATGCATTGCTAATCACGATATTAGCTCGGATGGAGAGAGAAAAACATTTAAAAAATGTATAATAATTACCCATCACTACTGCCTGCTGCATATCGTCGAGAGAGGAGAGGTCGAATTCCTTGGCGAATTCGGCCACAAGCTTGACCTGCAGAAACATTGCATCATCACTATGTAATCAGTAGTGATCGACGAAATAGATAATGAATCATAATTACTCAATCACAGATGGGCACGAGTTGTTGCCGCAAGGTTTTAAGCGGGAGGGTCTGACCCAAAATAGTGACGACTTGAACCGAAATCGGGAGGGATTGCGGCAAAAAAGGGAGGGTACTGTTGCTTGCTACATCCCTTGCCCATCTATGTACTCAATATTTACCTCCTCCTCGCTCCTCTCCTGCTTCTCTCCAATAGAGAGCTCGGGCACGAGAGTGTGGTATCTGAAACCTCCATCAATATTAATGCTGCTTTCAACGAAACAAAAGTGAAACATACGTTAACCACTACAAAAACTAGTTGAAGGCCATAACTGACCTCAGCTTTCCAGTGTTCCACTCGTGCAGAACGTGTCTCGCAGCAGCATTCAGATCAGAAGTACCTCCCTAGAATATAATAATTTCCTCGAATATCATTATTGAACCGAATCGATAGAAAGATCAGTCTTCGATAGCCTGCATCGCTCAACTACCAACCTTCTTCAGTCGGCCGAGCTTTCTGGCGACGAGTGCGAGGAAGTGGTCGGGCGAGGAGAACTCGGGGATGACGTAGTGCATCATGAGCTGCAAAAATCGATAAATAATTTCAAGATACCGTAGTCCGTCTGATCAATGGCTGAATCAATTGATAATAGCTGCTTACCGTCTCCTTGGCGCATCTTCTGAGGATAGCGAGTACGGGCACGGTCGGGTCTTCGAGCGAATCGACACGGATGGCGTTCTTGAGCGCCACCTAGAATCAATCGATAACTTGTGAGATCTGTGTTTCACAACAACGATATATAACAGTATGAGTTAAATCTCGGTCGCACCTCCACGGGGTCAAGGTCCTTGTTCGAGGCGAGAATGACTCCGGGAGAGTCGATCAGACGAATGTTCTTGTCCAGCTCCACCTCTTGCATTTGCCTGAAAAGCATACATAAATAAAGATAAAATACAATACAAATACATTAAAATAAGTAATAAAAACTCACTTGGTGATTCCAGGCATGGCTCCAACGTTGCAGGCGCGCTTTCTCTTGAGCGAGTTGATCACGGACGACTTGCCGACGTTGGGGAAGCCTGCGCATCAATATTTAAGAAATTTGTCCTTGGTACTTCCATGTTTCACTTGCTCTTTATATGCAATAACTGTTTTTTCACAAACGATTAACACTCTCTGCACGTTCGAACACTCACAAATTATAGCTAGTCGATAAGTGCATGTGAACCAAAACAAACGAAGAAAAAAAATGTAAATAAAATATTTTAAACAAACAAACCAATGACTCCGACGCGGACGCTCGTCTTGAGGTTTCTGTTTCTGCAGTAGTTGCCGAGCAGTTTCATCACCAGATCGGCGCCCACACACTTGGAGGTAGAGGCGGAGTGGATGTTGGAGGAGGTGAAACGACCCTGACAATGGAGGAGTCAGATATGCGAACAAGGTATGCAGATATGCTGAATGTTCTGCTCGTGGTTACGAGATGCGGATATGACCGTTTCTGATTATTCACTTACGATAGACAAGAGGACGTGCAATAAAAAATGTAAAGATTTACAGTGTTTACACAAATAATTACTAAAAAAATAAATTCTCACAAGCTTCGAGTTCTGCTCCTGGGTGCTGGCCTTGAAGGCAATGGTGGGGTAGAAGCCGCGAAGGTACGTCAGCCATGCCTGTTTAAGAGACATTTTAAAATTATTCAAGCATGGCAGCACAGTGTTACACTGATAACTCTTAATGTATTCATGTTAATTTCAGTAATAACATTTGGTGTAGTGATGGAAAAAAAAGAAATAAATACCCACCTGAACATTTTCCTTGGGGACGAGATCGATCTTGTTGAGGAGGAGGACGAGTCTCTTGCCGGCAAGCACAATCTGCCTCTCGACAGCCTGGTCACGCGAGCCCAGCGGATCACGAGCGTCCAGAACCTTGAAATGCATTCATCAATATTTGAATATTATTAGTATTATTCAAAATAATGAAGTAAATGGTACTTCTTTCCTTTACTGTACCAAGTAACGCGGGATGGGAACATAATCCATCAACTCACAGTGTGATACTAGCGGTCAACCCTTATTCACTGGCACATAGGTTGCTTGGTCCGGTAAAGGGAAGGAGTTCCAAGTAAATCGCAGTTAGCGGAATAAGTATTTTCAAATTAGAGAAGGTGACATTTGTATCCGTACCTCGATGACGACATCAGCAGCCTCGATGGTCTTTCTCACTTCACCAGCGAACTGCTTGATGGTCTTGTCGGAGAGACCGGCACCCTTCTCCATGAGAGGCACGCGGATCTCGTGCGAGATACCCTGCAAATCAGGAAGTATAAATAAAGGATTGGGTAATAATTAAATAAATTATATAAGATGAGGATATCTTTATTTTAACAATAGTATGTGTTGTTTAGAATAATAAAAAGATTGTTATCGTAGTAAAACTAGAATTGAGTAGATAAATGCAACTCTATTCGACTACGATAGCAAACTAACTTATTAATATCCTATACAACAATATTCACATAACCCGATTTAAATCACTGAATAAATACCTATCCCGAGCAATTTTTAAAACACATGGTAGGGCGCTAAATGCCATTGAAAACCATGTGGTAGGCTACTTTTGTTACTACTTCGGGCCAAGAAATACATGGTAGACCACTTTTCGCTCTATAAAACACAAGGTAGGAGATATTGTACCGTAATTTTACGGTACTATTTAATCTGTGATTTAAATTAATTTACAGCAGTTTAGGACATTTGCTTACCTCAGCGACAGCCTTGGCGGCGAGCTGCTCAATGGTCGTGGGCGCCTTGGTCTTCTTCTCATCAGCCTTGCGCTGCTTGAGCACAATCTTGGCGGCTTCCTGGAATAGCAGATTTATCACCACATGGAACATCTTTACCCTTTTTTTCATGGATTGTTTTTGACTGTCGGATGGACTTGCGCATGAGCTTTTAAAACAACTACCCACCTTCTGAGCGACCATCTCGTCGCGCTTTTTCTCGGCGGCCTGCAGGATTTCCTCCTTGAAAGGGCAGGAGTTGGGCACGGCGATCTCCTGCTTCTTCACGCGCTTCTTCACCTCTGCGAAGAAAAATACTTATCGATTGAATGATTCTGATGAGCAAAGTCATTTCAGTGACCAAATCAGCATGGATGTTGGCCAATCAAAAGCTGGAGTGATAATTCAGGTGAATAGTGAAGGCCCAAATATGCAAATGACGAAATTAGCATGAAACTCACTGTCTTTCTTCGCGAGCTTCTTTTCCTTTCTGTTGTGATCCTTCACCTTCTTCTCGATTTTGTAGCGCTTGGCGCATGACATACGCTTACTCGCCTTTTCTGAAAATAAATATGTTTAGGAAAAAAACACGGGAGTAAGGAGGAAGATAAAGGGCGGAAACTCACTCAAACAAAGCTTTGCCATCTCTGAGATGTGTGGTAACCCGAGTCCTGTAATGTAGGAGCGTTTTAGAACAAAACCGACAACAAATAGAGAATAAAATAGTTCAAAATTAAGAGAAATGAAGAAGAAAAAAATTAAATGCGAAATGCGAAAGATACGGTGGGAGTAATTTCTCAGTGCGTCATTTTCACCAGTCGCAAACTAATTTTATTAACTTCCCCGCGTATAATATACAAATAATGAGTTTATAAACATTTTTACGACGTTTATTGAGAAGACGAAGTTAGTACCTAAATAATAACATAACATTGGAGAGGGATTTGCAGAAAATTTAATTTTAATATATCACAATAACGGTAGTCTGCGATTGCCAAAAGCTACAGTACGCCGTAGTCCACTAAATAGCGGACGCCGGCTTTGTTTTCAAATTTTCGAAATTTTCGTATGTTTTCCGTCTTCCCTTCGTTGTTGTGCTGCTTTCCTCTCTCTTACTTCCCTCTAACAGCGATTTACTCGCGTACACTCTCGGGTGCTCCCTTTTGCCTGATTTCATGTTTTCTCACTTATTGTTTACCATTTAATCTTGATTTTTTGCTCAGATGTCAATCGAGACATGGGTGAACGACGAGCTACACTCGCTCGTCGGCATGTCCGACCGCAACACCACCAACTACATCATATCCCTCGCTCGCCGAGCGCTCGACACATCGGATCTCATTCAGAAACTGACAGACAGCGGCGCTCTCGACGTTAGTTGTCTTTTGCCTCTTTTATTCCCTCCATTTTAAGCTTTTAATTGTCATTTAACCAAGTTTTCGTTGCTTTTTGAATAGACAGACATTGAGTCAGCTCTTGGTTCAGTATTTTAGCCGGTACGTTTATTGACGAGAGAAATTCTCGGCAATAATGGCTGTCTTTCGTAGATGAACCCTAAAGTGGAACGGTTCGCGGGTCAGCTCATGAGCCGCATTCCGCGTGCGGCGCCCAAGGCAGAGAAGCAGCGCGGGCCGACTGCTGCAGAGCTGCATGAGCAGCAACTGAGGAAGATGAATGCTGCAGCAAGGGTGAGTCATGGAGAAGATTTTGTCGGGAAGCGATGGCATATGGATGTAGTGCTCATGGTTTCCCTGATAGAAACCAAGCGCGATTAGGATTGGGTCGAATGATAAAATCCTCCGTTTGAAATAGTTCCTGTTTGGTGTCACTGGATGTCACAGTGAAATATGGATGTATAAGTTTTTTCGTTTTAAAAAAAACGATTGAAGATTGGAACGGTTTATTAATAATATTAAAGTACACATTTGTTATCGATCGCTTTCAGATGGTGGACGATGATGATTCCAAGTCGAAGAAGAAGGGAGCGCACGCGAGGAAAAGAGACGATGACGATGAGGAATTCACGGTTGGTATTTGACCTACCTAGAATCAATCATTACTGGGCATTGGCTTACTTTACTGGACCAGGCACCCAGTTCTAATAGAATGACCGCTAGATTGACACAATGAGATGATGTTTGAGGGTCCCATCCACAGGTCAAATGGGTTTTTTTGCAAGTTCGCAATTAGCATAGGGCGGGGGATGCCAACAGAGGCCTTTGTGCGGGCACACGCACTCTAACCTTTTCCCTGTTCTCTCTGCCAGACCATCGCTATCTCTCCGCCCCTTCTGACACCCCACTTGCTGAACTGAACTCTTACTGACTTGCCCATTTTTCCTCCCTTTTCCCGGTATGCCTTGATAAACTAAATCTCTCTTTCTTTGACTTGTTTCTATCTTCTTTTACTCTTTTGCCTTACTTTACTTCTTTTACTCTTTTGCTTTACCTTACTTCTTTTACTCTTTTGCCTTACTTTACTTCTATTACTCTTTGCTCTCCCTTCTCCCTCTTTTGGACGTCTACTTTCTTCTTTACTTATCATTTACAAATCATTCCTTCTCCTCCCCTTTGTGGGCACACTTTCCACTGAACCACCTTCTTGATTTACTCTTCCTTCCCTAGCATACCTATCCCTCTTCTGCCCGCAAATTGGTGCATCGGCCGGGATCTGTTGTCTATGTCTGTACTAGATGTATGCTTGGTCCCTTGTTCATGTTGTGGATGGTTTATGTGTGTCTCTAAAGAGGTCTCGACAGTTGCGCCCTTTACAACATTCAAACGACCGGGAGAATGACATTTGTGTGTGGGAGAAAGAGGGGAAGAAGGAGCATGGGAAGGCGAATCATCGAGTGTAAGGGGAGAAATGGAACGGAAAGTGTCTTCGGTTTGAATGTGGCATACTATCGATTGTGTGTCTGAATGAGATATTGAGTCTTCTGGTGTGTTTAGGAACGAGGGTCTGATCGAGTCTATATTGTCTGTTGAAGTGCCTACGGAAATGCGATGCGTAGTCGACTCGTCCAGGTCCTCTTCCTCTTCGAAATGGATCGGGGTCAATAATCGGAGGCCATGCCGTTGTCCACTAACCGTAGAGATTGGGATGTCTCTAAGCTGTGTGAATAGTGATTCTATTGATGATATTTTAGTTTTTACTTCTATTGATGGCTCGACGGAATGGAATTGGGCCAGGAGCTCATGAAGAGTTGACTCTACCGAATTCAGCTAGTCGAGTAGAGATATCCGTACGTTGGGATCGTCATTCGACTCGGAAGATCTAACAGTAGCCGGGGGATTGTTCGATCTCCTGAGGGGAATTAGACCGGGAGCTAGTGGGTGATAATCTTGTGGGGATAGGTTTGTACCGAAAATTGAGTTATAGACAGTAATTAGATATTGATGGGGATCAGTATGCGGGGGGATATGATAAGTCTGTTCTGGAAGGGGTTGGAGGGGTATTTTAGAAATCTGAAACGACATTATGGGGAGAAATACGCGAGAGAAACGGGTAAGATTCTAGACGGCTCAATGCACCAATTTGCGGGCAGAAGAGGGATAGGTATGCTAGGGAAGGAAGAGTAAATCAAGAAGGTGGTTCAGTGGAAAGTGTGCCCACAAAGGGGAGGAGAAGGAATGATTTGTAAATGATAAGTAAAGAAGAAAGTAGACGTCCAAAAGAGGGAGAAAGAAGGGAGAGCAAAGAGTAATAGAAGTAAAGTAAGGCAAAAGAGTAAAAGAAGTAAGGTAAAGCAAAAGAGTAAAAGAAGTAAAGTAAGGCAAAAGAGTAAAAGAAGATAGAAACAAGTCAAAGAAAGAGAGATTTAGTTTATCAAGGCATACCGGGAAAAGGGAGGAAAAATGGGCAAGTCAGTAAGAGTTCAGTTCAGCAAGTGGGGTGTCAGAAGGGGCGGAGAGATAGCGATGGTCTGGCAGAGAGAACAGGGAAAAGGTTAGAGTGCGTGTGCCCGCACAGCCTTTATGTGTCTGTCCTGCACTATCTCGCTACGCTAATCCGGTTTATATACAAAGTGCAGAAGTGCCTATCTTCGCACGCGAAGACCTATTTGACGTATGGTCCCATCCCGGGATGCTTGGTCTGGTAAAGGGATGAAGTGCCATTTGACCTACCTAGAATTATTTTCTTGCCAGGAATCGGAATGTGGTTATTGCTAATTGCCCAACTTTTGCAATCTGTTTTAAAGGAGGATATTAGTTATATGCTTCACTAAAGTAACGCGAATCCTTGTAGCCGTAATAATATAGGAATAGGCTATTCTAGCATCAGTGAGATTCCTACGCGGTGTGAAATGTACACGTTGGACTGGGCTGTTCACGAACTAATTGTCTGGCGGATATTTTTTATTGATTTATTATTTATTTTGTTATTACAAACATACGTGTCCAAGCCGCCGGCTTGCGCAGTGCCCACCAAGAATCTTGATGGGCACTGCGCAACCATGTAAAATGGGTCATGGTCCAAAATGGGTTTTGGGTTGGTCCCGCCAAAGTCAAAGTGGTATACTGTAACTTCACCGTGGGGGTCCCGCGGCGAAAACCGGCTACCGTAACCCATGGTACCGTAACCCGGAGATACGAAATTGAGAATCTTGACTCGGTATTTGTTGCATTAGGTAGGCCTCGGGTAGAAATTAATCGGACGGCATACGGCGGTCCCGGCACGACATTGCCGATACCGTAATCAAGTCTACAGTATGGTCAAATTTCAAATTGAGCCAATTCGCTCGGTATTTCTTGCATTACGTAGGCCTCGAGTAGAAATAAATCCGACGGCATACGGTGGTCTCGGCACGACATCGCCGATACCGTAATCAAGTCTACAGTATGCTGAAATTTCAAATTGATCAAATCGAGTCAGAATTTTTGTGGGAGGCACGTCTCGAGTAATAATTAATCGGACGGCATACGGCGGTCTCGGCACGACATCGCCGGTACCGTAACCCATGCTACCGTACCAGGAAAAAATGAAATGGAGAAATTGGACTCGGTATTTCTTGCATTAGGTAGGCCTCGAGTAGAGATTAATCGGACGGCATACGGCGGTCCCGGCACGACATTGCCGATACCGTAGCCGTCTACAGTATGCTGAAATTTCAAATTGAGCCAATTCGCTCGGTATTTCTTGCATTAGGTAGGCCTCGAGTAGAGATTAATCGGACGGCATACGGCGGTCCCGGCACGACATTGCCGATACCGTAATCAATTCTACAGTATGCTGAAATTTCAAATTGAGCCAATTCGCTCGGTATTTGTTGCATGAACTAGGCCTCGAGTAGTAATTAATCGAACGGCATACGGCGGTCCCGGCACGACATTGCCGATACCGTAGCCGTCTACAGTATGACCAAATTTCAAATTGATCAAAACGAGTCAGAATTTTTATGGGAGGTAGGGCTCGAGTAATAATTAATCGAACGGCATACGGTGGTCTCGGCACGATGTCGCCGGTACCGTAATCAAGTCTACAGTATGCTGAAATTTCAAATTGATCAAAACGAGTCAGAATTTTTGTGGGAGGTAGGGCTTGAGTAATAAGTAATAAGATGGCATACGGCGGTCTCGGCACGACATCGCCGGTACCGTAACCCATGCTACCGTACCAGGAAAAACTGAAATGGAGAAATTGAGCCCGTTATTTTTTGCTTGATGTAGACCACGGGCAGTAATTAATCGGACTGTGTATTATTTCTCGGTAACTGTATCCCCGGCTACAGTAACCCGAATTTTAATAAAAATGAACACATCGACTGGGGATTTTTGCAGGAGGTAGATCTCCAGTAGGTAATATTGGAGTGGTATGTGGCATTGCTTCCGCCATATTCGGGGTTACTGTTGCGGGATTTCAGTACGCATGAAATTTGAAATATCACAGATCGGGGATATTTCGTATGTGGTCGACCTCGAGTTTGCAATGTGCGAGATATCGTAGCCTTGATACGCTACTCATTTAGTGTTCATTATAAATATGCATTTGTCGATACAATATAATAATGGAGCAAAATACTTTATAAAGGTTGCAAAATGAGTCGAACGAAATGGGAATGACAAAACCGGAAAGCATTCCGAAAAGCGAATATTCGAGATCCTACTCATACAACTAATCGCGGACAGATGCGCCCAATTTCATAAATTCATCATATTGTAGCCGCGGAACAGTAACCCCAGATACGGTAGACTCAATACTGCATACTCCACATACAATACCTGCTCGAGCTCTACATACAAAAAACTCCGTCTCGGTTTGCTCAATTTCGAAAATTTGGACTACTGTATCGTTGGAGTATTCGTGGATACGGCAACCGAGAAAAAATACACAGTCCGATTTTATCCGAAAATACACAGTCCGATCAGTCCGATTCCGATTTTCACAGTCCGACCGAGTCCAATTTCTCCATTTAATATTTGTCTGATACTGCAGGATTACGGTACCGGCGAAGTCGTGCTGGGATCACCGCATGCCGTCCGAGTAATTACAACTCGAGGCCTAGCTCATGCAACGAATACCGAGCGAATTGGCTCAATTTGAGATTTTAGGATACTGTAGACCCGATTACGGTACCGGCGATGTCGTGCCGAGACCGCCGTATACCGCCCGATTAATTACTACTCGAGCCCTACCTCCCATAAAAATTCTGACTAGATTTGGCAATTTTAAATTTGCGCATACTGTAGACTTGATTACGGTATCGGCGATGTCGTGCCGAGACCACCGTATGCCGTCGGATTTATTTATACTCGAGGCCTACCTAATGCGAGAAATACCGAGCGAATTGGCTCAATTTGCAATTTGGTCATACTGTAGACGGTTACGGTATCGGCAATATCGTGCCGGGACCGCGGTATGCCGTCCGATTTATTTCTACTTGAGGCCTATCTCATGCAACAAATACCGAGTCCAATTTCTCCATTTCATTTTTTCCTGGTACGGTAGCATGGGTTACGGTACCGGCGATGTCGTGCCGAGACCGCCGTATGCCGTCCGATTAATTATTACTCGAGACGTGCCTCCCACAAAAATTCTGACTCGATTTGATCAATTTGAAATTTCAGCATACTGTAGACTTGATTACGGTATCGGCGATGTCGTGCCGAGACCACCGTATGCCGTCGGATTTATTTCTACTCGAGGCCTACGTAATGCAAGAAATACCGAGCGAATTGGCTCAATTTGAAATTTGACCATACTGTAGACTTGATTACGGTATCGGCAATGTCGTGCCGGGACCGCCGTATGCCGTCCGATTAATTTCTACCCGAGGCCTACCTAATGCAACTAATACCGAGTCAAGATTCTCAATTTCGTATTTCCGGGTTACGGTACCATGGGTTACGGTAGCCGGTTTTCGTTGCGGGATCCCCACGGTGAAGTTACAGTATACCACTTTGACTTTGGTGGGACCAACCCAAAACCCATTTTGGACCATGACCCCCTATACATGGTTGCGCAGTGCCCACCAAGAATCTTGGTGGGCACTGCGCAACTGCGCAAGCCGGCGGCTTTGGACACGTATGATTACAAACCTATACGAAACCTCGTCCTGATCAGCGCCCTTAAAGCGACACTGATAAATAATATCAACATTATTATTTTTCTTATGTCAGGCGCCGACCTCCAAATCGGGGAAGAAGGACAGGAAGAAAGTGAAGAAGGACTCTGATTCGGGCGAATCGGATATCGATGAGATGAACAATGCATTGGATAGAGATATCAAGGAGAGAGACGAGTTGGCTGAGCGACTTAAGAATAAGGATAAGGTAAGGTAATTAGGTCTTCATAAGATTTATCTCAAAATGCAAGTGTAGATCAACAATGATTGCGAATTCACAAGAACTCTTGCTTAAGAAAGGATTATGTAGCACGAAATTGCCGGGATCTCGGGAAAAATCTCTAATCTTGCAGGACAAAACGCGCAACGTCGTCGAGGTTGGCAGAAAGACGGCGGATAATAGAGACAAGATCGGCACTGATATGGCGGTGCGTTTTCTTGTTTTTGAATATTGCGTTGTGATGATGAAACATCTCATTATGTCTATGCAAATTGTAGTAGATGTGATGAATTGTATGCTCTTGGCCTTTCTTTTAATTTACTCTTATTGTACCGCGTTTCCTCGTGACTCGCATAAATATTATTATTATTATTGGCGATAGTTATGCATTAATGATGGGCTTTAGCGAAATTCCGGATAAATATTGATTATTATTACTGCCCATTGCAGCAACTTCGAGACGAATCGCGCAAAGCGTACCTCGCGAAGAGAAAGGACATCAAGATTGAGGAGTTGCGATTGCAAGTGCTCGATGATGAGACGCTCTTCAGAGATGAAGAGTTAGTTTTTTATTTATTTTTCTATTATAAAATTACGTAACCTCATAATAAACGTTTGTTCTCACGCGTATCGTCCTGTATGCCAACTCGGCTCTTCTTACAGTTCGCATTTGCATATATCAAAATCTATAATAAAGTATAGTTATTAAATCTGAGCTTTGGTGAAAATAATAATAAAATTTTAATTGGATCACTTTTCAGATTGACAGAGAAGGAGCGACGCGACAAGCGACTGCGCAAGCAGCAACTCGAATACGCAGAGAGTTATCTCAATGCAGAAGACCATCTAAAGATCAAGAGGTACGGTAGTATGATGGTAGTATTGACTGATAAATATGATTCACTATGTATCCATTTCGCTTTGGGGGCGCTGATCAAGGCGAGGCTTCGTATAGGCATATGTCAAATAGGTTCTCGCTAGCGAGGATAGGCACTTCTGCATGGCGTCTAGACCACGTCGGCACACGACAATTTTGAATGTTTCATGCATTTCTGGCCCCCTTTTTGTCAAATTTATCGAAAATTTGGGCAATATGCACTTCGGCACGCGATTTAAGGCATTTCTGCACCTATTTCCTGCGAGAACCCCATTTGACCTATGCGTATAGGTTTCGGACGAGGTCGATGGTTGATAAAACGGTACCGCAACACCTCGTCTTTTATCGATTTGTTTCCATGCAGTATTTCTTCCTTATGCACACATGATGCTAATTTTATGATAATTAATTTATCAATTTAGAAGTTTAATTACAGATACCACGTGCCCGACGCAGCGGAGAAGTTGGTGGAGAGATACGAGCCTGAAGAGGAGGTGAGTGTACTGTATAGAGAAAAAAACCTATCGAGTAGTGGTTTGAAAAAAACTGGCTTTGCTATGATTGGAGTGCAAGAATGCTCCTTAATCACTTATGCCATATTTCGATATGTTACTGTTTCTACCACGTACTGCTGTGAAATCAATTCAGAGGCTACACCAGCGTTGAACTGGCATGAGTGAAACGCAAAATCTCCAAGATATTAAATGAATATATAAATTGGTCCCATCTTCTCATTTCTCTTCCTCAGGTTCGACCGGGCGGCGACGGCGCCCTGTGGGAGGAGGAGCGATTCAAGGCGTCCCTGCTCAAATTTGGAGCTGCCAATGCCGGATCGGTAATTGATTTTATGTTATTTATGTTATATCAACTGAAATATCAACTGTAGAGCACTAAACGATTAATGAAATTATTGTACTTTTATAGAGTGCAAGAGATTTGATATCTGATGAAGGTGGTACTACAGTGATGATTGTGGTATACGATAGCTTATTCTTTCCAGAAGCAAGAGGAGTTCGATCTGCTGCTGGACGAGAAGATCGATTTCGTCCAGGCATTCCAGATGTCGGGAACCAACGAGGAGGTACGGTATATTGGGAAGGGATACGGTATATGTTAATTTACATGGCTCACACCAGACCTCTTCGTTACGTGATATTACTGTTCAATTGAATTAAAATTCAGCAAATCGTGTTTTGGTATCAGTACAAATATTGGATTACGTTTGTTTCGGAGGGGATACCGTTTTAAATTCGTCAAATTATTGGATAGATTACGGTAGCTGCCGTCAAATTATCGATTTTTTTCCAGCAAGCTCGCGAGCTTTCGGCGGCGGAGAAGAAGAAAATGTCGATTGAGGAGACGAGAAAGAGCCTGCCCGTCTACGCATTCAGAGAGGCGTTTATCGAGGCTGTGAGAGACCATCAGGTGAGAACAGATTTCAGTGAGATGTGAAATATGAGGGAGGAAGCTAAACATTTATTTGAACTTCGAACATTTAATAATAGAATCGGTAACCTCAACAGGAGACCCTTCTTATCAATATAGCGAAACGCTGACTTGACCACCAGGTGAGGGCAGGTTTCAGACAAGCGTGAAATATCAAAGAATGACCCGACGTGCGTTACGTGCTTGATAGGAGGGTTTTTCCTATAAACATATATGGAAAAGTATTTGGTACGTCCGCTTCAGCTAGGTTGTGAGAGACAGGTGAGAGCAGGTTTCATGCAGACATGAAATTTCGAAGAGTGAGTCGACGTGCGTTACGTGCTGGTTCTTGTACGATCCTGTAAAAATACCTTTTGAAAAACGTTTTGAATCGTTGCGTCCGCTTCAGATAGGTTGTGAGAGACCACCAGGTGAGATTATGTTTCAGGTAAACGTTAAATAAGCAAGAATGAGCGGGAAAGCGTCACATTGTTGTTTCTATTAAAATTTTTTTAAATCATGCATTTGGTATAATTGCGCCCACTTCATCGCGGCTGCACCTCATTTACGTTTCACATGGCTATATTATGAGGAGGAAATCAAAACCGCTGATGCAGTGATTACTGAGTTTTCAATATAATCACCACTTTTCCTATCATATTCCCCTAGTCATCCTCACCAGATAGCGTTACCGCCTGATGCGATAAATAGTTACTTACTCCCCTTCCCAGGTGCTCATTATCGAGGGCGAAACGGGATCGGGAAAGACGACGCAGCTGCCACAGTTCCTGTACGAAGCGGTGAGTGGATACGGTAGATTTACGGTGGGCATACGATACTAGGGATTTGATCGATTGCGAAAGGCTACGATACTATTGTCTCGACGGCTACTGTAAAATTATTTTTGTATTTGAAGAGGTGGGTGGTATGATTGATGTTTCACCTCCACACCCTAGTCTTTTGTTTGATAATTTTTCGATGATAAAACATCTTTTTTCCATTGATAAATGTAGTAGTTTAAAGTTCATGATCTTATCACCGTATTTTATCTGCAGGGTTTCTGTGAGGGCAACAAGCGAATCGGCTGCACGCAGCCGAGACGAGTGGCAGCCATGTCGGTTGCTGCACGTGTCGCAGAGGAAGTGGGAACGAAACTGGGATCCACTGTGAGTTGGGGTTTCAGATGGTTGCGAAATTCGCGGGTGATTGCGAAATCGGATGATGATCGTGGAGTATAGGGAAATTAACTGCACGCACGTTTAGAGTTTCACTGAATTGTAAATTTGCTAGAATTTGTTAAGGGCGCAATAGTTCGTCGATTACGTGACTTTTACAATTCTTAATAAATCATATTCACGGAAGCCTTTTTTCAGGTCGGGTACTCGATTCGTTTCGAGGATTGCACTAGTGAGAAAACGATGATCAAGTACATGACTGATGGAATGTTGCTGAGAGAGTTCCTTAACGAACCCGATCTTAGCAGTTACAGGTTAGGGGATATTGCATAGGGATGATGCAATATGTATTGCATTGCATCATTTAGATGCAAGATAGTTGAGTAAACTACAGTATTATCGATTGATAGTTGTAATTAACCAATTATTGATGATTACAGCGTGATGATGATTGACGAGGCTCACGAGAGGACACTGCACACGGATATTCTATTCGGACTAGTGAAGGTACGGTAGAGCACAGTACGGTAGCGGGGAGAATACGGTCGAACATACCAAATATTTATTCGAAAATTCTTTGACAAAAAGTATACACTATTTTTACTTATTACGAGTGAAAATTGTAATAACCGATTTAATAAAAATATGACCTGGAAGTTTCTTGTTATTTGAACTGCCTTTATGATTGTATTTTGAGTTCTAACCGTTAGAGCGTTCAGCAGTAGGTTCAGCAGTACCATTGAATCCATTACTTGCATCTCTTACTTCTCTGACCAACACCTCTACAGGACATTGCCCGATTCCGCAAAGACATGAAGTTGCTCATTTCCTCTGCGACGCTTGACGCTGAGAAATTTTCAACTTTCTTCGATGACGCCCCAATCTTCAGAATCCCCGGACGACGGTAAGAATTTCTCATTATTATATTTGATTTTGTAGCATATTGAGGTCAAGTAATACTGTTTTTGATAGCCTAAATAATGTAAATGTCTCCAGTAACTTGAATGAACCTGGTGTGAAATCTGATTCGAACCTATATTTGATTTTTTTTTAAATAGTGAAACATGGTTGCCGCAGCAACGTTACAATATCATTTACGAAATTTGTATGGTATTTATTGATTTTTACTTCAGTTTCCCTGTGGATATTTACTACACGAAGGCGCCTGAGGCTGATTACCTCGATGCAGCAATGGTGTCGGTGCTGCAGATTCATCTGACGCAGCCACTCCCAGGAGACATTCTCGTATTCCTCACTGGTTAGTGAGTTCCCTCATCACTAGGTAACTTAGATGATAGAAAAGCCGAAATCTCGATTTTATTAGTGGGATGATCAGCATCCGTATTAGTTGATAGTGTGAAACTTGTTTCTTTCAGGTCAAGAAGAAATTGAGACGGTGATGGAATCTCTCATTGAAAGGACGAAGCAACTGGCTGGAAAGGTTGGTTATTATTGAATTATGTGTTCTCTGAGATGGTGCCATATTACCAATTCTCTGTAAAATATTTGATTATGTGGAGATAATGAAACATGTATCAACGTTCACAGTATGCATTGTGCGCTAGTTACGCCACTTGTTATCAATGCATTTATAAATGCCCACAAATGGGCAACCAATGGGGAAGGAGATGTAATTGATAAAACGTATGAAATACGTTTTTTTTAAAAATCAATACATTTTGTGATTCAAGGTGAAAGAGCTGATCATTCTCCCCATCTACGCCAATCTTCCCTCTGATATGCAAGCCAAGATCTTCGAACCAACTCCACCCAATGCAAGAAAGGTCATTATTGATTTTATAGTTATTTTTCTCTCTAAATAATTGAATGAATGATGGAAGATGTCGAGGAGTTGACGGATATATTTTTTTTATAAATTCTGCATGTTATGTACATTGGTGTTTCGTTTGGGTTTCATTTGCAAGAGATATATAATATCAGCAAAATCACCAGGGTTGCATTTTCTACTTTTCAAAATGTAGGTTATTCTGGCGACGAATATTGCTGAGACTTCAGTCACGATTGACGGAATCTGCTACGTTATCGATCCCGGATTCTCAAAACAGGTGAGTCGATTCTTTTTATTTTTTGAGTAAAAGTAAGTTATGAAGGTCGTAACAGTTGCTCGCTTTCAACTGCTTATTATGAATTATTCAGAATTCATTCGATGCTCGATCCGGCGTGGAGCATCTTCACGTTGTGACGATCTCAAAGGCTGCGGCTAATCAGAGGGCCGGCAGAGCAGGCAGAACGGGTACGGTAGGAGAGGGGAATCGAGAACTGAAAAGATGGGATATCGGAGAATGCGATGGGGAGAGGACCAGACTAGAAATGCATCAGTCATTTACACAACGGGTAGAAGAGTATGGTATTGTGTGGGAGAGGGTCGTGAACAGAAATACCGAACTACGGTTGTACAATAGGGCGTTTGCGAGATATGTGATTTACCGTAATCCGCTTGTCATTGTAGGACCCGGCAAGTGCTTCCGCCTCTACACATCGTGGGCGTATCAGAACGAGTTGGAGGACCAGCCGATTCCCGAGGTACGGTAGAGTAGTACGATGTTCTTTCAGAGTTGCTGTGCTTTTTTTAAAAGAACTACTGTAGATAGCGCCGAACCCAAATATAATGAGATAGAAAGGAAAGTTGGTACGCACCCTACGAGTTGTTACCATCGCCTAATTCTTGTATTCAGATTCAACGAGTCAATCTCGGAAATGTGGTTCTCATGTTGAAATCACTGGGAATCCACGACCTCGTCCACTTTGACTTCTTGGATGCACCGCCACAGGTTAGCCATTTGTTGATTTGTTTTGTGAATTTTATGGTAAACTGTTGCATCGTATGTTATCTCAGTGTTGGGATAGAATAGGAACACACTAATTTGTATTGCAGGAAACCCTCGTTATCGCTCTGGAGCAGTTGTACGCTCTGGGAGCACTCAATCACAGGTGAGAAGGATAGGTTGAGATACGATTGGGGACGAGATATGAGGGAGGGAGATGGAGGTTTCAGTCTGTACAGTTTGTCGGAGTCTGGAAGTTTCGCACGATTCCTTTCATGTACGCTTGATATTCACATTAATAATATTTTTTTGCGGAAAATAATAAGCGAAAAAGGTTGATTTCAGAGGAGAGCTGACGAAATTGGGCCGTCGAATGGCGGAGTTTCCGTGTGATCCTTGCATGAGCAAGATGATTATCGCCAGTGAGAAGTGAGTAGAGTATGGTAGGGAAAGAGGAATACGTTAAACGGCTATCGACTACTCACTTTTCTAGGATTTATCGTTTAACCCTCAATCTGAGCACGCATCATTGAAAAGTACTTGATTGCAATACTAAGACGATGTGAAACAAGAGAATGCTAGCTTTCGAAATCCTTGCGATTGTATTGGATTTCGGTATTACCAGTAATATTATAATCGATATTCGCAGGTACGGTTGCTCGGAGGAAATTGTGACGATAGCTTCTATGCTCTCTGTGAATGCAGCCGTATTCTATCGACCGAAGGCCATGGTTAGAATTTTTTTTATTTGGCTAACAAATGGTTGTAATCTGGAATTGAGAAGTGATGAAACGTTCTCATATAGCGGCAGCGTGAAACTGAAAACAGTCGGTTTTAGAAATAATATTTGCAATGCACGTTCTGATTGTTGAGAGTTACAACGTTCCCTCATTTTCCTCGTCTGAAACACGAAACATGCGTTTCATCTATTTCTTTTTTTCCGTTTCATCTATTTCATCATGAGCGCTAAATGAAAAAGTAAACCAGAGTGGAATGATTAAAATGAGTTCTCCTCTTCAGGTGATCCACGCTGATTCTGCCCGTAAGGGATTCTGGAGTCCTGCGGGTGATCATGTCACATTGATGAATGTGTACAACAAATGGAAGGAGACCGACTTCAACATGCAATGGTGAGCCAAGTTTTTATAATAAAAATGTACACCTGTTACGAATTGTTGGATCAGAGTTGGAGGCGTTTTGAATAATTGTTGAAACTAGTTAGGGATGGTTTCTTTTTGTACAACGTTCGACTGAGAATAACTATCCAACTAATTGTGAATATTCTTTGATAGCGTAAAAAGAGGGGCACTCGGGTTTAAATTTGATATTTTCAGGTGCATGGAGAATTTCGTGCAGCATCGAACGATGAAAAAGGCGCGAGATGTGAGAGATCAATTGATGGCACTGTTGGAGAGAGTCGAGATCGAACCGGTGAGAAGGGGAATAGTAGGAAAGGGGCCACATAATGAGGTTGAGGTGTGGTAATAGTGTTGGTCTCCTGGTATTGATGGCTGTATTTTGTTGTACTTTTTATTTTACGTGTATTGTAGCGATTCTTTTGTGCGGTAGATCGATATTTGAATGTGTGAATCTAAAAATACGGCCAAATAGCTTGCCTCGATAACGGTTCGATTTGTTGGCGCACAGGTTGTTCCGCGTTTCACTCAAATTATAAAATCCAGACTGTAAGCGGTGTGCAATTGTTCAATGTTCCCGCTGACTAAACAAAATAATTTGCAGAAATCATCGGAGGATTCTATTGCGATTCGCAAGGCGATTACCGCCGGATACTTCTACAATTGCTCCAAGTTGGACAACTCGGGACACTACAAAACGGTTAGTTTGGATTACGTCAGCAATACGCAATTATACAAAGTCCGGGAAGCTGTACATCGTATTGCGTGCATCATGAGAAAAAAATTTTGCAAAGTAATAGCGTAGTCGCCCCATGCCAACTTGTTTCGTATTGCAGGTGAAACACAAACACACGGTGCAGCCGCATCCCAATTCGTGTCTGTTCGAAGAGACGCCAAGATGGGTCGTCTACTATGAACTTGTATTCACATCCAAGGAGTTTATGAGAGAGGTACGGTATTATACTGTAGGATCTACCAAATGAGAATTGATTTTTCAATATGGTTTTTTGCACAGCTGATGTATGAGGCATGCTCTCAAGGTGTTCTGTAGAAAACCTCTGGACTGAATAACATATAATTTTATGGGTCGTGATTCGACCACGATAGCAATCGTAAAGAAAGATTTCGATTTTGCCTTTGTCTATTGTAAATTCACAAACACTCGTCCAAAAATAATCAATAAAAGAAGTTGCGAGAGAGGGTGACAAAGCGAGACACAAGCATAGGTATAGAAAGAGAGTACACAAACTATAAGGGTGTCCGGAAAGTTTTCGCACTCTGACACTCGCCACGCCATAAAAATCGTTTTAGCAAACAATTAACATAATGACAAAATATATTAAGTGGGCAACCCATCCATCATTCTTTTCAGCCCAAGTACTCGTTATTAGCTATAGCCTTCATCATTATGCATCAATTCCCGTGATCATTATGCATCAATTCTCTGATCGATCACAGCCAAATTTTGCTTTTCAATTTTCTCTAAAAAGATTGGGAGAATGAAATTCGTGTTAAGAGAGGGGATCGGTAAGATTCGACCACCCACCGGACACGTTGAGCTAGCAATGAGAGCGAGGGGTCCATACTCGAGTATATGGAGTACCTCAAGCCCGCATTGCACAAAACGGCCCTTATTTCCTGGTACTACCTCTGGGCTAGGAGAAATATAAATTTTAGTGAAAAAATGACGAAAAATGAAAATTTCTCAACTTGTGAAGATAGATTCACATATTCATTTGCGTTATGTTTAGGGTGCCCAGATGTTGTAAAACCCATTTTCAAATTGATTTTCGGCTGGTTCAGAATATGATTTTCTGATTCAAAATTTCATGTTTTTGAAGGAAATCGGCACTTTTTGGAGTTTTTGCACAACATGTCCATATAGGTAATGCACCTCGACATAATATGTGTCCATATCACTCATTTCGGGGAAGTTCCCGAGATGACGTTTTTCAGAAAAAAATTTCAAAGTTTGAGACTCGTGATGGCCATAACGAACTTTGACAATACAATACAATACAATACAATTTTTATCACGTCAGACGGTAACGTCAGATGAGGATGTGGTTTCAGGGGTCAGGATCATTCTTCTCAGTTTTCACGGATCATTTCGGCTGGGGTCGGGGTAGAGGATCGGTCTTCTTCCCATTCACAGACTATCTTCTTTGAAGTTGCTGGAGGAATAGACGAGATCTCTCTTAGGACCATGGACGTAGGAGGAAAGGGGAGGTTACGTGAGGCTGAAAGCAGTCCTGACGAACGGATGGCGCATCTTTCTTCCACTTGAGTCCACCAAGCTCGAATCATCAATCAAATTAAGAATTAGCGAAACTGGTATCTGAGTAGCCAACATCAAACGGTCATACCCATCAACGGTGACGAGGCCGGCTAGGACGGGGATTCCGAACTTGTCGAGTCGTTGGTAGAAAGACGAGGGGGTCCGGGGAACTAGGGAAGTCCCTTCTTCTCCATCAGAGGAAAATGGAGGGACCGCTCACGACGACTGACAGAAACGGGAATGTTGGCATAAAACGAACTAGCTTAGTAGATTTGCAAAACCGTTTCACATTATATTTGACATAAAATTTTAAATTTTCAGTCCCTATTTCTTTTTACTTTATGCACGGAATAATATTAGAAATATGTAAAAATACTTTTCTAAGCTGTTTACATGGCGTATTTTTAGGTTTTTGACTTCTTACTTTTTGAAAGTTCCACCACTGTAGTTCTCCGCATTCATATCTCATCCATCTCAACATCCAGGTGTATTTCGTGATTGTGGATGAGCACACGTTGTTTAAAACTCATTAACAAATAATTTTTCTTTTGATAGGTTTATTAAATTTTGATAATTTGAACTGACAAAAAATCAAAAACTGAAAATTCATGAAAATTTCAACAAAAACGAAAAATTATGGACGTATCAGTAGCTCTAACAGTAAAATCTTTCGTATTCTAGTTTTACTATAGCTATTGAAGAAATTGAAAAAATATTTCATCGATTTCTGAAAAAAATATTTTTTGACCAAAAACCATGAACCGTGGTCATGGTCAAATATGAAGAAATTTTTTTTTTGAATTATCTTACATGACAATTGACAATGTAGGAACAACACAAACCATGATTGGATATCAGAGTCCTAACGGAAGAGGAGATAAGCGAAAAATAATTTGCAGCTTTTTCGACCATGACCCCGGGTTCATGGTTTTTGGTCAAAAAATATTTTTTTCAGAAATCGATGAAATATTTTTCAATTTCTTCAATAGCTATAGTAAAACTAGAATACGAAAGATTTTGCTGTTAGAGCTACTGATACGTCCATAATTTTTCGTTTTTGTTGAAATTTTCATGAATTTTCAGTTTTTGATTTTTTGTCAGTTCAAATTATCAAAATTTAATAAACCTATCAAAAGAAAAATTATTTGTTAATGAGTTTTAAACAACGTGTGCTCATCCACAATCACGAAATACACCTGGATGTTGAGATGGATGAGATATGAATCCGGAGAACTAAGGGTTGAAACAGTGGTGGAACTTTCAAAAAGTAAGAAGTCAAAAACCTAAAAATACGCCATGTAAACAGCTTAGAAAAGTATTTTTTACATATTTCTTATATTATTCCGTGCATAAAGTGTGAAATAGGGACTGAAAATTAAAAATTTTATGTCAAAGTTCGTTATGGCCATCACGAGTCTCAAACTTTGAATTTTTTTCTGAAAAACGTCATCTCGGGAACTCCCCCGAAATGAGTGATATGGACACATATTATGTCGAGGTGCATTACCTATATGGACATGTTGTGCAAAAACTCCAAAAAGTGCCGATTTCCTTCAAAAACATGAAATATTGAATCAGAAAATCATATTCTGAACCAGCCGAAAATCAATTTGAAAATGGTTTTACAACATCTGGGCACCCTAAACATAACGCAAATGAATATGTGAGTCTATCTTCACAAGTTGAGAAATTTTCATTTTTCGTCATTTTTTCACTAAAATTTATATTTCTCCTAGCCCAGAGGTAGTACCAGGAAATAAGGGCCGTTTTGTGCAATGCGGGCTTGAGGTACTCCATATACTCGAGTATGGACCCCTCGCTCTCATTGCTAGCTCAACGTGTCCGGGCAGGGTCTAATATGGTCGAGTCTTACCGATCACGTCTCTTAAACTAGCTGATTATATAGAATAGGATGCCCCCGCAGTCTGAGCATAATTTAAATTTAACTAGCGTTTCTAGTTTGCAGACTCCATCTTCGAAGAATACACCCTCTTTTGTCGCAGTATACCATAAATTAGCCCCTCGTTCAGAGTATTGAGAAGACTACTCCCAAAATGAGTCTGTTTCCGCTTTACGTGAACACTTACACTATAAGGGTGTCCCGAAAGTTTTTGCACTTTCAGTTTTTCGAAAAATTACACTTCCTGGCCTCCAATTGTCACTTGTCTTATCAATGCAAAAAATTAACGAAATTAATTATGCTGTTGGCTTGTCGGAATATTACCTAGTAATGACGCAATATGAAGTTAAGTGATTTCCGAAACTTAACTTTCGGACTCAAAAAATCTAAATGAATATTGAAGATAATTAAATGCAACTTTATGAGTGTAATTAGAGTGAATTTAACTAGCATTTCCGGGTCTAATTCTTGATCGTTTCTTCGCAAATTAATGAAAACTCGAAAATCTTCGGAAATATTTTTTTCGACATTTTCAAATTTCCTACTCCTTCAGCCCCAATTCTCACCAAATATGGTTTATAAACAATTATAAGTGAATAGGAATTCATAGCCACCGATTTTACGTAGAAAATCCCAGCGGTTAAAAAAACACGTTGAAATTTCAATATTGCGTAGTGATGACGAAATTATTCAAAAATTGTTCGCAATCATTTTGCACTTTGAGTAAACTTGCACTTTGAGTTTTGCACTCATTTTGCACTTTGAGTAAACTTTTTCGACTCCTCCCCGAGATAAAATTTCAAAACTAGTGAAGTTCAGGCCTGTGTATGTTAAGTTTGCAGTTCTACAGAAGGCACCGTGTGTGCCATAGCGCCCCAGTCAGGACTCGAAAAGTAGTGAGAGCAGGCCCTCATAGTAGTGAGCAGGCCCTCATAGTAGTCCCATACGGCCGATGCGAAAATCGTGAGAAGCAAAAACGTTACAAAGTGCAAAGACTTTCGGGACACCCTTATATATTTCCCACCGTGACCAAAATCCTGAATCAGCATGGTTGGCTTACGAAATTCGGTCAAATCCTTTTTCACGACTTTTCCAGTCTACGCACAAAGCTCTTGCCAAGGAGTCCCAATATTTTTTCAACTCTATGAAAAATAGAAGATGGCTCAGCCTAATAATTGAAATGGATGAACAGTTGACTACGTACGATGGACCTGCCAGAAGATTAGAAAGATTGAGCGTGGGACAGAATTCACAGCCTGTTGCAAAGAGCAGGAAGCATGAAAATAGAGAAATGCTAAAGTTGTTCTTTTCCGCATTCGGTTCAGGTACAGAAAGGGGTAATACTATTATGCCTTCATTAACATTGACCTCTGTACTTCGGAACCGGAAGAGGTTTTCATCAGAGTTCTTTCTGGTCTCACAATAGAAGGAAAAATCCGAACTGTGATTGGCAATGTAAGACCATATTTTTAAAAATTGACCCAGAAAAAGTTGGAGAAACGACGATGTTAGGACTGCTTTATGCACAGCCTTCACACTATATCAGCCCTTCCAATTATCACTGTTTCTAATTCCTCACTTATTCCAGTGTTGAAAAAAAATTCCCCAATGGGACCTATGTCGAACCCGACTTCGAGGTATAAATTGACTAGCAAACCCTGTATTTCTAAAGGATAGGAATCATCACTATGTCCGTTCTATTGGAGAAAGTCGTGAGCAGGAAAAGAACATACAGCGATTTATTGCCGCCGTGAGTTGTCGGAGAAATTCAATGAAAAGTAGTTTCTGCGAAAAAGTGCGAAAACTTTCCGGACACCCTTATAGTAGTCGGCTTCATGATTGCATCATTTTAAAGTTGTGGGACATACCGTAACTTTTTCAGATGGTGCAAATCGAGCCATTGTGGCTTCTCGAAGTGGCGCCTCACTATTACAAACAGCGAGAGTTGGAAGACGCCACCAATAAGAAGATGCCGAAACAAAAGGGAAAGAGTAAGGCCGAGTTGGCATGAATGTGACCTACCGATCCTACCGTAATCAAACACACCATCATTGAGGGATACGGTAGAAGAATGGTAGGAAAGTAGTGTTTTGGTCCACGGCGGTTTTATTGTTTCATAAGATCGTCTCCATTTTCTTTAAGGTTTTGTGCGCATCTCTCAGTTTGTTGATACGTGTATTTCCCGTTTTCATTGTCTCTTAGAGTACTTCCTATTTATGCAAGTTTCAGTTGTTTCTGTTATTGTCGTTACGAGGATTGTTCACAACACAAACACTTTTCATCAATGATTTTGTAAATAGACGAGTAAGTCAAGATAAAATGTTTGACCAGAAGTTGTGCTTGAGAGTAACAGCTACTGAAATGAATGGGAAACGGGAAGAAGGAGATCAGCACTTGGAAACGGTTATTATATAATCTAGTGTTATTATTATGTAATATAATTTTGATAAATGTGTGACTGATGGAAATATATTTTTACAATTCTTCAAAAACAAAATTCCTGGAAATATCAGTAAACTGGAAAATTGTTCGGCAAATTTTGCACATCCTTGTCCAGCACGTCTCGTGCTTCAGTCAACCAAATGCGACAAGTGAGTATCTCCCCGATCTGAGTCGATTCTTTAGCCCCCCCCCCCTCCTTATCTTAACATCTCCCCTGATGACACGGAGGATTTGGAACATATCATTCACGGATTATCGCGCCCCAAACTCACAAAGAATGTAGCGATGAATTCGATGAGAGGAGACGAGAAAAGGTCTGTCTACGTATTCAGAGACGTCTTCATCGAACCTGTGAGGGACCACCAGGTGAAAGCAGGTTTCAGACAAACTTTAGATAGCCAAGAATGGGCGGGAACGCGGTTGATTTTTGTATGATCCTGTAAAATATCTTTAAAAAATGTGTTTGGGATCGCTGCGTCCACTTCAGAGACGTTGTGAGATACCACTAGGTGAGTAGTTGTTTCAGACAGACGTGAAATAAGCATGTATGAGCGGGAAAGCGTTGTGTGCTTGTTTTGGAGTACAATAGGTATCTAAAAAAGTGTCTGGGATCGATGCGCCCTCTTCTTCGAGGTTATAATGATTGGATTGACGCTTCACATAACTACGATTTCATGAGGAAGGCGCCATTGTTTACTAATGAAGCGACCTTAGGATCACAACTATTCCTATTCTACTTCCCAGGTAGTCATCACATAGGGCGAGACGGGATCAGGCAAAACGACGCAGCTGCCACAGTTTCTCTATGAGGCGGTGTGTGGATACGGTAGTTTTAAGGTTCCGGTAGTTGGATTTTTAGCTATTGCGGAAAGCTAATGCCTTGCCGCCTACTGCATTTTATTATTCGAAGAGGTTAAACGACATTCGATTGTACTGGAGGGCACTACATTGATATAGATAATTGATATATTCTTTATCTTTTTTATATTATCAGGGTTATCAGGGTATCAGGGATTCTCGATTTTGTCAGTCGTCTATCTAAGATTTATATCCCGAGTTTGGAGGACTCTGGCTCAAGCTCCAATCCTAGATCCCTGTTTCGCACGAGATTCTAACGGATGGACCCTTCTAGGCCAATTCGATAACGAGATAATCTCTGATTTCCACTCATTCACCGACGAGAAGCCGATCCTCAATCCGAAAACCATTCAAGGTGACTCGCTCTTCAGACGAAATTAACCGAAGATACTGAGCCTTTTCAACGTCGTCAGAGCTCCCATTCGATTCCCCGTGAACCCGAACAGCCTCTTGATAAACAACTTTTAAACTAAAAAAAATAAACTAAAATCAGGGTTTCTATCACATCATTCCACAGGCCGGCCAACCTTACAGAAAGGCCCTTTGAGTGAGAGACGCAGGTTCGACCCCCGCCGCGGGCAAACCTTTTGCCGCATTTTTCGCTCCCCAACATAAGTCGAGCTTCAATGTAACCTGGAGCCGGCTATCGAGTTCCCCCTGGACCGAACTTGGAGCCGGCCATCGAGCTCCCCCTGGACCGATCTTGGAGCCGGCTACCGATCTCCCCCTGGACCGAATTTGGAGCCGGCTACAGAGCTCCCCCCTGGACCGAACTTGGAGCCTGCTACCGAGTTTTCCCTGGACCGAGCCTGGAGTCGGCTGCAAAGCTCCCTCTGGACCGAACTGCAACTGCAACTGAACGCCCCCCTGAACCATACTTTGAAAACGTAGTGCGCACACTACCATAACGTAGTTTAACCTCAACACACCCTGCTAGTTTGTGTAAGTCTATTAATCGTTTTATTAATGCAAATCAAATAAATCTGGAATTTTTGAAGGTCATTCGATAGAATCAACAACTGCTAAGATATGTCATAGGAAGGAGGAGAAGGGAGATTAGAATGGAAAGGGACGTCGATCCATTGCAGTGAGTGTCACAGTAATCACCCGTGAAGCAGATTTCGAAAGAAGTTTCGATGCCGTTGATTATTCTAAAATTATGTATTTTTCAAAGATTTACCAATCACAGTTTACCCCATTTTTCTAAGAATGGATGGATGAACCACAGAATAAGAAATTCATCAAATTTCTCAGTATACGTAATCTCTTACGTCATTCATATATAATACAATCTCACTTCTTCTCGCATTGATTGTTGACGGTCGTTCTCGATCCATCGGGGAAAAGAGCGTAGCTCGTCGGAGTACAGCTTCTCGTCACATTCATCTCGCCGGAAGGCTGCTTGGTTCGCTCTCAATATTAGGAAATATAATTTCGTAAAAGAAAGATTCAGATGAGCTGAACAATGACAGATGCTGGAAAGATAACACAGTTAGCAAGGTCTTTCCTCTCGCCTTGAGACCTTTGAAGGGTAGTACCCCAAGATGTAAGAAATTTTTCGGGAACGCCATTTCGTAAATTTTTGAACAATGGCCCGGTCTTCCAATTTCTTTGTTCAACATTTCTAGCCCATTGTACAAAAATTTACGAAATGGCGTTCCCCAAAAATTTCTTACATCTTGGGATACTACCCTTTGAAGCAAATGCAACAAAAAACCACTCACTATAGAGGCAGTAGTCGCCGTTACATACCGCGCCGGTGCACGTTTCCGCGTTGGCCGCATCACATTGCTGACAAGCAACAGTCGCATCTGAACAATGCGTATTTCATATTTTGTTGTTGTAAAAATGCACTTTTTGCGTATTACAATTCCGCGAATCCTTCAAAACGTCTAGTTGATTGACTTCTGTCCTATTTCGTTCGAAAATTACGACAATGGAGTGGTAATCGTTCTTGCCTGTGACTCCGAGGAGAGCTACAACGACAAGAGCTGCGAGAAGATACTGCATGTTCAGTTATGACGAATAGGGAACGAAGTGTCGAACTGGCGAAGTCGAAGAAGCTTTCAAGGGAATTTATGTGCGCGAGTGAGTATCTCCTCGATTTGAGTCGCCGCTTTATTCCGCTCCTTATCTTGAACTCTCCCATGATGACACAGAGGATTTGTAACGGATGAATCATGGATTATCGCACCCCAAAAATCACACAGGGAGAAACCCAACTTTAAGCACAACCTAATCGATACTCAACAGTATTTCAGTGATTGACTACATTGCCACAGTAACTCGCTTGAACGCAAGAGTTGCCGAGGATACTATGTAACTCGTCGTATTGAATATGTCTGAAATGTTTGGCTTCATATCTAAAAGGCCCTAATTATTCCTCGTTTTAAAAAGTTTTGAAAGCAGGTCTAGGGTCCTTGAAACTAATCCTTGAAAATTATCAATCAGAAGCCTCTGTTGGGAAATTCTTTGAAAGTGTTGAAATTCTTAGATGATGAATCAGGGTGCCGACGTTAGACGATAGAAAGGCTGAAGCATAGAAATGTCAAAGTGAGCATATTCAAAAAAACAGCAAAAAGGTCTTGGCCGGGGTCGAACCGACGACCTTCTGCGTGTAAAGCAGACGTGATAACCACTACACCACAAGACCACACGTTTGGCGTTCTCCAACTGCTCACTATCATTTCCTGTTAATTCCGTTAGACTATCTATGACACATGGTTACCGAAAGACTACTAACAATTTTCGGTAGCAATCCATATTTCTGACAAAAAAACTGTTCGACTCTAACGAAAAGTCAAGGAGTCATTACAAAAATACTGATATCGTGAATATTCTAGTTTTACTGAAATTTTTAATATGTGTGTACCAAGGCACAATTGTTTACCATTAGGACCCGATGGTTGACTGAAGCAGTTCATGTTACAGAAACCGCCGTCGTTGCATACTCCGTACGAGTATTCAATGCCGTTTATCGTCCTCAAATGCACTATTTTATTTTTTATACCATTGAAAGCGGGAATAACACGGAATAAAAATCCGATGACAGATTTTTGTACTCCTGCTCTAAAACATTAAATTTAATATTGATAATATAATAGGATCACTCACTTCCTCTCACATCCGTTGGTTTGTGTTGTTGTTGATCCGTCGGGGAAGGTCAGGTGAGCGTTGGTGGTACATCCAAACTTAACGCTAGTCACGCCGTTTAGCTGTTGCTGACGCTCTGGATCGATCGTTGTAGAAACTCATGTATGCACATTTTCTGTGTTCTATAATTCTTAGTTTCAATAATTGTAAGGAACGACAGATCGATTGTCACAATTTCCTGTTATAATTCTTACCCTGGTAACAGTACTTGTCCAGGCAGCTACGACTAGTTCTGCACTCCTCCATGTTTCTCGCTTCACACCATAGACACTCGACCGCGCCTGAAAGGAATGGGAAAATGAGAAGTGCGATATTTCACTTTATTAGAAATATGAGGCCGTCCGCCTAATGTTAAATAATGGATCAACATGGCTCTGGAATAGGCCAAAAATCGAAATGGGACAAAAATTAAAACTTGGTGCAATTTTGCAATTTCGAAGCTGAAAACGCTGGCGCCATCGATTTCTCAATAGAACACCCCCTGGGTGCCCATACGGCACCGCACCATTATAGCGGAAAAGGTGTTTTCGAACACGACTCTCCACAGAATGCTCGTAGAGGCACAAACTGTTATGTTTGTTTTTACATCGGTGTTTGAGGCTCAATCTTCTGATCATAACCACATTCTTCAAGGTTTTCGAAAAAAAATTTTTGATTCAGAACTCATTGCGAGCGAAATCTTACTCTACCCCGGGGAAGGTAGGTTTACAATGCATCAATTGATTTTCGCACGCGCCAAACGCATGGCACGTTCCGCGTGTGCGAAAATTCGGCTCTGTACCAGTTGAGGGGGTTTTAAAAATTGAGGGGGTACAAAATATTTGAGGGGGCTTAAAATATTTGAGGGGGTCTAAAATATTTGAGGGGGCTTAAAATATTTAAGGGGGCTTAAAATTTTTGAGGAAGCTTAAAATATTTGAGGGGGCCAAAGATTTTGTTTTCATCCAAATGTGACCTCCAAAAAAGTTGAAGGGGCCTAAAAAAATTGAGGGGGCTTAAAAAATTTGATGCTGACCATCTTATTTTCCATGTTTTCATTTATTCTTCGCTGTGTCTTCATTCAAATTGTCATTTTTTGTTGTTGTTTTATTCAATTAATCATGCTTTTTGTGGGTGTAGAAAAGATGACCATGCAAGTCTTCTATAAATCATGTTCATTAATTGATAAAGCAGTACAATTTAATAATATGATCTAATTCTTCTTAGAATTTCGTCTCCCGAAGGACGGAGGTCTGGGTACGGGGGGACTGGGAGAAGTTTTTGGCATTTTCTTGAGGAAGGTCGTGACGTGGGTCTCGGGGTGCGATTGGGGGAAGATTGAGTCGTGGGCTCGGGGTGTGATAGGGGGAAGGTCGAGTTGAGGATTTGGTGATGCGATTGGGGTTTTTTGGGGATCCCCTGTTGTTTCCCTCACTAACGCTGCCAAACCTGCTACCACGGCCCGCCCTACTGCGACTGCTCGCCCTGCTGCAAAGGGTCGTTCTGCTACCACAGCTCGCTCTGTTGCACCTGCACCTGCAGCAAGTCCTCCCAGAACTCGCAGCAGTAGACGAGGCAGTGTGCAGAAGGGAGCAACTTCAACTGCTTCAAATTGATTAATCCCTGATACTCAATGTAATCTAAATTTCCCCACTGTCCATTTTTTTCTACAACAAATAGCTGATTCTAAATATCTCTTCCATGACACGCTGCTATTATTTGCAATATCTCATCTACTCATTCTTTTATTTTGTCTCAGCCGCAATATTGCTTTCATCTTTGAATATCTGTACCTCCTCAATCCCATGATTCATTTGAGTTTACGTACTGAAAAAAAAAATGTAATTTGAATGAAGACACAGCGAAAAATAAATGAAAACATGGAAAATAAGATGGTCAGCATCATAAATTGTTTAAGCCCCCTCAAATAGATTAAGCCCCCTCAAATTTATAAGGCCCCCTCAACTTTTTTGGGAGATCACATTTGGATGAAAACAAAATCTTTGGCCCCCTCAAATATTTTAAGCCCCCTCAAAAATTTTAATCCCCCTCAAATATTTTAAGCCCCACTCAAATATTTTAGACCGCCTCAAATATTTAAAGCCCCCTCAAATATTTTAGACCCCCTCAATTTTTAAAAACCCCCTCAACTGGTACAGAGCCGAAAATTCTTTGATTCGATTTTCTCGAAGGTCCAGATTATCTAACTCAGTGAAAAAAATTCGGGTTGGGGGGTAGAGTAAGCCAAAAAGTATCAATCAAAATTTCGCTCGCGGCGAGCACTGAGTACAAATATAATTTTTTTAATTGAAAATTCCGAAGAATCATGGCATGCGGATATGAGCAGCAACATTAAATTCCGATTGAGAACTTTAGATTTTGTGACTCTAAACTAGCGGGGTTGTATTGAGGTTAAATGTACTACGCTCTATGAATAGTTCTGGGTGCGTGTTCAGTCCAGGGGGAGCTCGATAGGAGGCTCCAGGTACGGTCCAGGGGGCACCCTGTAGCCGGCACCAGGTACGGTCCAGGGGGCGCCCTGTAGCCGGCTCCAGGTACGGTCCAGGGGGCGCCCTGTAGCCGGCTCCAGGTACGGTCCAGGGGGCGCCCTGTAGCCGGCTCCAGGTTAGGTCCAGGGGGAGCTCGGTAGCCGGCTACATTAAAGCTCGCAGTATGCTGGGGAATGTTAATCGCTACCAAGAGTACTGGCTTATTCCGGTGTAAAAGGCTCGTGAGGCAGAGAGCGATCGGAAAAAGTTGCCACTACGCCACTTCGTGGCTCCGTGGCAACTTTTTTCGATCGCTCTCTGCCTCACGAGCCTTTCACAACGGAAACGCTGTATACAATGCGTTCAGAACTTTTAGAACACTTTCAGAGATGGTTCCTGTGATTCCCTATGCAAAACGCGTTAAAACACGTTTCCGACATCGCAAAACGCTTTTCCTGCGAACCCCTACGCTCTCTGAATCATTTCGGAACTTTTTGAAATTTTCGATTTTGCACGTTAAAACGCGTTAGAACACGTTCGGACACGTTTCCGACATCGCAAAACGCTTTTCCAGCGAACCCCTACGCTCTCTGAATCATTTTGGAACTTTTCGAAATTTTCGATTTTCACGTTAAAACGTGTTAGAACACGTTCAGACACGTTTCTGACATCGCAAAACACTTTTCCTGTGATCCCCTACGCTTTCTGAATCATTTTGGAACTTTTCGAATTTTTCGATTTTTCACGTTAGAACGTGTTAGAACACGTTCAGACACGTTTCTGACATCGCAAAACACTTTTCCTGTGATCCCCGACACTCCCTTCATCATTTGGGAAAATATCGAAAATTTCGCTTTTTCACGTTAAAACTCGGCAAAACAGGTGAAAACGTGTTTCACGGTACTCAAAAACGTGTTAGAACAGTTTCTGACACTTGCGAAAAATGCGGCAAAAGGTTTCCCCGCGGCGGGGGTCGAACCTGGGGGTCACGGATTCAAAGTTTGGCTTGTAACCCACTTGGCTATGGATTTGGTTAATTGTATTTTGTAAAATTTGAAAGGTATTCTGGCCGGTTATCATATGCAAAAGGATCTGAGAAGATTGATTGAGTTTGAAGCGATTTATAGCGAAAAAACGAAAACTTCCGTCACGCGGTTAAAACTCGGCAAAACAGGTGAAAACGTGTTTCACGGTGCTTGAAAACGTGCTAGAACGGTTTCTGACACTCGCGAAAAATGCGGCAAAAGGTTTGCCCGCGGCGGGGGTCGAACCTGCGTCGGTCGGATTGCTAGTCCAGCGCGTAACCCATTTGGCCATGGATTAACTTTTAGAACACTTTCAGAGATGGTTCCTGTGATTCCCTATGCAAAACGCGTTAAAACACGTTTCCGACATCGCAAAACGCTTTTCCTGCGAACCCCTACGCTCTCTGAATCATTTCGGAACTTTTTGAAATTTTCGATTTTGCACGTTAAAACGCGTTAGAACACGTTCGGACACGTTTCCGACATCGCAAAACGCTTTTCCAGCGAACCCCTACGCTCTCTGAATCATTTTGGAACTTTTCGAAATTTTCGATTTTCACGTTAAAACGTGTTAGAACACGTTCAGACACGTTTCTGACATCGCAAAACACTTTTCCTGTGATCCCCTACGCTTTCTGAATCATTTTGGAACTTTTCGAATTTTTCGATTTTTCACGTTAGAACGTGTTAGAACACGTTCAGACACGTTTCTGACATCGCAAAACACTTTTCCTGTGATCCCCGACACTCCCTTCATCATTTGGGAAAATATCGAAAATTTCGCTTTTTCACGTTAAAACTCGGCAAAACAGGTGAAAACGTGTTTCACGGTACTCAAAAACGTGTTAGAACAGTTTCTGACACTTGCGAAAAATGCGGCAAAAGGTTTCCCCGCGGCGGGGGTCGAACCTGGGGGTCACGGATTCAAAGTTTGGCTTGTAACCCACTTGGCTATGGATTTGGTTAATTGTATTTTGTAAAATTTGAAAGGTATTCTGGCCGGTTATCATATGCAAAAGGATCTGAGAAGATTGATTGAGTTTGAAGCGATTTATAGCGAAAAAACGAAAACTTCCGTCACGCGGTTAAAACTCGGCAAAACAGGTGAAAACGTGTTTCACGGTGCTTGAAAACGTGCTAGAACGGTTTCTGACACTCGCGAAAAATGCGGCAAAAGGTTTGCCCGCGGCGGGGGTCGAACCTGCGTCGGTCGGATTGCTAGTCCAGCGCGTAACCCATTTGGCCATGGATTTGGTGATTTAAATTTTGTAAAATTTTAAAGCAATTCTGGTCTATTATCATATGCAAAAGGTTCTGAGAAGATAGAGCGAATTTGAAGCGAAAAATAAGGAAAATGAGAAAAATCTGGACGGACACCTGGACAAAAAAAACAGACAGACAGACAGACAGACAGACAGACAGACAGACAGACAGACAGACAGACGTTAGCATTTTCTAATATATAGTAAAGTACTCTGAAGAGAGTTTTATTCGAGCAACACGTTTTCCACCAAAATAGCGCGGCTCCATATCGGCGCGCAGCGGGGTCCTGTTGCGAATTCGATGACAGCAACCTGTTCTGCGTCGAAAGTTTTGTAATAGCTTTAGAAAAAAAATTGAGTCTTGCCTGCAGGTCCTATTGTAATGACCAGGAGAAGCGCTGTGAGAAGAGGGCTCATGGTCACTTGTGGAACCTGAAACAGAGAAGGTTTTTTTGCCGAAGCGTAGATGAGTTAACTCGTTCTTGCCGGTTTATATATTTCTCCTCTAACTCCATATTTCGCACGCCGCTTTTTGCTTACACACTGGATTTGGAACGTGTGATTCATGGGCTTTCAACAAACTTTTCTCGCAGAACGAAATGATGAATAATTTTTAATTGGGAAAACAGTCATCGGACTATTGGTCTCGAGGTATCTCTCAAACTATATATAATATCATAATTCTGTGCTTATTGTAAGCTGAACAAAAAATAAATAAGTATCATTTTGACGGTTATTATGAACTGTTGATTCGGAGAGTTCTTGAACTGCCGTAATTATTACAGTGCGAATTAGCTGGCTAACAAACAAAACAAAAAAGCTATCATTGAAACACTGCAAGTTACACTTCTTACTCATAGAAACGTTCTAGTGATTTCACAGTATTTTTCTTGACCAGCTCTCATTCTAACTTTTCTCCGTTCTCTTTGGTTCTTGAGTCGAGTGTCGAACATGCAATATCGCGCATAATTCTTTGCCATGTTTTCTTTTTTTGTGTAACTTTTGAACCAGATAAGCCTGAAATTTTCAGTCTGAAATTTTGACTTGATCATGACTCGCCATGTAGTGATGAAGCAACATTCCATTGATGTTAGGGGCCGGGAGAATGTTTTCGAAGTTGAATTTTGGTTTCTCAGGTTACGAAACAGTGTCATCAAACGCCACGTGACGTCATAAGTAAAAAATCGCAATTTTAAGGAGGGTTAAAATATCAACCTCCTTTCGCATTAATTTAGTAAAAAAAGAATAAAAAGGTCTTGGCCGGGGTCGAACCGACGACCTTCTGCGTGTAAAGCAGACGTGATAACCACTACACCACAAGACCACATACTTTGCGTTCTCCCACTGCTCACAATGATTTCCTTGTCACACCGCAAGTGCAATCGCATTTAGATAATGCAAGAGAACCAAAAACAATTCCACGGCGATCAACAAAGCGCCTTCGTTCAGTCACATTTTAAACAACTATTCGACTGCAAACGATAACACGAATGATGCATTCTTGTGTGTGCAATTATGAAAAATATTTACTTTATATTCAAGGCACAATGATCATAACTTTGTTGACGCTCATAATAAGTGGATGCCGATAAAGATTCTGCTAATGTGGCCAGCTCAATGCTTGAACAAATAGGCGACGGGAAGGAGGAAAAGGGAGAGGATAATGGAAAGAGACGTCGATCCGTTGCAGTGAGTGTCACAGTAATCACCCGTGTTGCAGATTTCGAATGAATACTCATTGCCGTTGATTATTCTGAAATTATCGTACAATCGCAAGGGTCATATTATCTCGATAGGCATACTCATCGCTTAACTCGTGAAACTCAAATGCACATAGAGCAACTCTCAACTTTGGATTTGGATATTTATCAGCATGCGCCGAAGTAAATGCAAATTTATTCTGTCAAAACCAAAGCCGATTGTTCGAAGTCTTCTGCATTGACATTGACGCAGAAGATTGCCCAGTGATGATGCGATCGAAAATACTTACTTCTTCTCGCACTGATTGTTGAGTGTTGTCCTAGAATTGTCGGGATAGAGAGCGTAGCTTGTCAGAGCGCATCCCCGCTCCACACTCATAGCACCGTTAGGCTGCTTGGTTCGCTCTGAATCGATATTTGATCTTGTAAATTTCGATCTTTTCAGAATATAGTGCTCATTTGGTCACTATAGGTTAGTTCTTTAGCCAGTGTGGGGGAATACACTAGACCTTACCATAGATGCAGTAGTTGCCCTGGCAGATGTTGCCAGTGCACGTTTCCGCGTTGTTCGCTCTGCAGCTTTGGCATGAGACATATGGAAGCGGTGCAACTGAGAAGTGGAATAATTTAAAATGTATCGATCAGATAAAAATGAAAAAAAATTGGTAAAGAAAATCGGCGATCTAATTGATTTGTTACCATTCGTACCCGATGGTTGACTGGCACAGTGGGTGTCACACAAATCGCCGTTATTGCACACTTCAAACGAGTATTCAGCGCCGTTTATCATCCTCAAAACACATTTTAGTATTTTTATATCTTAATTCAATAGCGCATGAACAATCACAAGACAAGGAAACTACATCTGAGCTTCATTTACTCGTACTCCTAAGCGTACGATTTCATATTGATGATGCAATGGAATCACTCACTTTCTCTCACAATCGTTGATCAGAGTCGTTCTTGTTTGGTCGGGGAATATGAGGAAGTTCGACATTGCACATCCACGGACAACATTCATCATGCCGTTTTGCTGCTTGATAAGCTCTAAAATGATCTTCGATCTTTGACAAAATCGCGAAACTATTTAACTTATTTATATCTTAGTTTCAATGAATTTAAAAAAAGGGCTGTTCGAGTTTAGAAAAATAAATGTTGTATCTCTCACCACGGAAGCAGTAGTTGCCCTGGCAGGTCGTTCCCGTGCACATTTCACCGTTGCCATTGCAGTTTTGGCATGAAACCGCATCTGAAAATAAATATGCAAATTTGAAGTACGGTATTTCTTCATTAGAAAATATCCAACATCTAAGTTATGTAGAGCCATAGACATTACAATTTTAAAATGAGACTTTCGTGAAATGGACTACTCTCTTTCTATACCTCGGATTGTCTCCCGATGCTCTCACGCAGCCATATCTGCTGTTTAGGCGCGGAACATTTTATTATTTTGAACGAGTGTTTGTGATATTGTAACAGCTTACCTGCGACTCCTAGCAGAGCGGCGACGAGAAGCGCTGTGGCAAGAGAATGCATGAAAATTAGAGAATGAGATAGGAGGAAGAGGGAACGAGCCGAAGCGTGGAAGTGATGAGTTTGCCCGTTCTTGGCAGTTTCTATATTCTCCCCTCTATCGCGCCTTATCGCGCCCAATTGTTTGATTACACACCGGATTTGGAACGGGTGATTCACGGTTTTGGACAAACTTCTCTCGCTAGATGAAGTGACGAATTGTGCGAAAGTGGGTAAACCACCCTCGGACTGTTTATTTCAATGCCAATATAAAATTATTGGTTATCACATTTCCCGTAACTTGGTGCACAATTTAACATGGACAAAAGAAAGCTGTTCGAGGGCAATAATGACCGGGAAAAGGAGATAACTAACAATTACAATTTCTAAGTAATGATCACGGGAACCATTTCCTCGATTACTCCATCAGTTATATCATATCCTTTTATCCAAGTTCTATCCTATTCTTCATTCTGTGCCCCGTGACTGGCAGTCTACAGTCTTTCGCTCCAATCCCACCTCAGTTTGGAAAATCCTTGCCAGTCAGCACTTGAGTAGACACTTCGGTTGATACTCGTTAGTCAGGACAGCACTGGAGGCTGGAAGATCTACTTCTCGTGATACCTCCTGCAGACTCCTTTGCCTTTGTTAGGATGAATGTGCAATATCCTATTCTTCCATTTAGATTTATTTCTCTCATTCTATAAATTTTCGTACTCGTTAGTCCCTACACTAAAAGTTGTGTATGAAACAACTGGTTCCTTTCAGTGATGGTAAAGGAGGGAGATGTTACTAAACAGAAAAGAAAGGTATTTTTTCGAGTAAATATTCAACGCATTCGAATAGAACAAGGATGAATCGACGATGTTTGCAATACCGTTTTTACTTATCGCCATTTATATTATTATGCCAGTGTACAATATTTAGGCAAAATAAACATATGATCACTTTATAACAAATAAACGCAATAAAGTATTAGCACTTAATCAGGTAGGTCACTGGTAGAAGAAGGAGGGATAGTAGAATTGAGAGGGAAGTTGATCCATTGCAGTGAGTGTCACAGAAATCGCCCGTGTTGCAGATTTCGAAAGAAGTTTCGATGCCGTTGATTATTCTGCAATTCTTGTCGGTAGAAACCTGATTGTGGTCATTAATTTTTAAGATTCCACATTTTTGTTTCTCAGTATGATTCGCTCAGAACATATCTTCCTCGCTAACATTGCATATTGGTTAGCCATCCCAACACAAGACTAACATTTCCGAACGGATAAAATTTGCGTGTCGTAGGTGGACCGACTTGATTGCCTAGTGTTGATGCAATTTTGGGCAACTCACTTCTTTTCGCACTGATTCTGATTGTATAATGTCGTTCTCGAACCGTCAGGAAAATGAGCGAAATTCGGAATAGAACAGCTTCGCTGGACACTCATCGCACCGTTTTCCTGTTTCGTCCGCTCTGAATTGATCACATTTTAGGCTTTTTAATTTACTTATATTTTCTTCTAAAATATTAAACATATACTTGAAAAAAACATACACAATTACACATACTGTTTGATCTTTTACCGTAGACTCATCGCACCGTTAGCCTGTTTCGTTTCAAAATAGTTTCCCGCGCTATTTGAGGTATGTACTTTTCGATTCAGCTGGTTCTTCCACCAAATCCGAAAAATGTCGGGATTTTCTTCTATGATGGCTTACCATAAATGCAGTAGTAGTCGCCCTGGCAGGTCTGCCCAATGCACGTTTCAGCGTTGGTAGCTGAGCAGGTGTGACAAGTAACAGCATCTGCAAATTAACTATTTCTTATGACTTGAGTTAAGTAATTTTAATTACTTTAATTAAAATATCTATCGACATTTCGAAGAAAAGCGAAATCAGTTTCACGCTTGTGTGAAAGATAGAAAAAATGGAAATTAGTTGAAATCCAGCTTGCCTGACACTCCTAACAGTGCTGCAAAAATAAATGCTGAGAGAAAACACTGCATGTTCAGTTGTGAACAAGAACTTCTAGTATTTCCGCTATACAAGTCGAACTGCATATCGTGCCGACTGGGACAGTTCCTATATTCATATTCTTATCGCGGCGTTTCTTATGATTGCACTTAGGATTTGGAAAGAGTGAGTCATGGCATGGCGGCCCCAAACTTAGCAAAGAATATAATGACGAATTTTCTGAGAGAGAAACCTCCCCAACCCCAACCGCAAAGACACAATTTGAAAAGACTTTGGATAGACCTGTTAACATGTGCATAACTATTTCGTTAATAATGAGAACCATCTGTTCAATTTATGTCTGCACGAAAATATTTTTGTTTCGTAGTAGTGTGGGATGAAGTATGAGAGGATTTCCAGGGCGCGGTATGCGCTTTCTATGTTCATTCGTACCTGAACCCTTTCCAGAATACAGAATAAGTTGCGAAATGATGTGGGAGGGAAGAGCTGACTCAATCGTGGAAAAGATATCGAAGTGAGAAAGTCTGCCAACATTACTCACAGTAAGGGAAAATCTCCAGCTTTATCAATTGGTAAGTGTTCAAATATAATGCGTATCTGTACATCCTTCATAGGAAATTGAGTTTAAAATTCGGGTAAACAATTGAATTAGATCCCCTCACTTCACCCTGTCTCTTCGCTGGCAACTTCTTCAATAATTTATCCGAATTTCAAACTCTAGAAATAGTCTTGGCGATGTGTTTCATATCAACTCCTTCACAGAGAAGCACGCGAGATGATTACTACGAGGCAGTGAAGTAAATTTATATCAAGTTAATCAGGTTTCAGAGCTTTATTAGAGTGATAACGGCGAAGAGCATAATGGAGAGTGTGATAGAAATGAACGATGAACCGGAGCAGTGGAAGTCGCAATAATCGCCAGTGTTGCACACTTCTGAGGCGTATTCAATGCCAGCGATGGTTCTGGAAGGATTATGCTGCTGTGTTCATGATTAGGTGGAAAGAATTGCTCTTGCGCGATTCCCAAGATCTTTTGATTACCCTATGCAACTCAAAATCAGTTGGACACTCGGACGCAATTATTGAAGGTAGTACAGGGAGTGGGAACATCAGTCATCACTTTATTTTCAATGGAATCTTTCGAAAACAGTGTAATTTTCACTTCCAACACTACGCGACCCCCTCGCAGACCCCCTCGCGCGCGAGGGGGTTCCCGAATTTCGGGAATGTGAAAAACACTGACCGCACTTTTCGGATCATACTGAAGCTTTTATGAGAATATCTGGGGAATTTGTGTGAAAAGATCGCGAATTTTGATTTCATGAAACATTTCCAATTATTTATACAAACTAACCGTTTGTCGCAACCGCCATTTACAGTCACCCTTATTCCATCGTCAAACAAGACGAAGTTATTTGGGGCACACGACAGGACTACACTCCTCAGTCCGGTTGCTAGTTCCGTTACCCGTTCTGAAGGGTAAAGGTAAAAGGTAAAGTTGAACCGGAATCAAGAAGACTTCACGCCGACAAGTGACTACTCTTCCAGGGCTCAACGGTAGCATTTTTTGTCGAAAAAAGATCAAAATTACTGACGGTAAACGCAGTAGTTGTCCAGACAGCTCGCTCCAGTGCACCAATAGGCGTTCGCCTCAGCGCAGCTTTGACACCAAACCGATTCTAGAAGCACTTTAAATTAATGTGGTGTTAATTTTCGGGAAAAGGGAATGGAAAAAGACTAACATTTGAATTCCCGCAATTTCTTATCTCAGTTTCCCGTGGAGCAATCGACTCAAAACTTCGAATATAACATTTTTCGACCCTTTTAGGCTTATAAACGAAGTTTTGAGTCGATTGCTCCACGGGGAACTGAGATAAGAAATTGCGGGAATTCGAATGTTAGCCTTTTTCCATTTCCTTTTTCCGAAAACTAACACCACATAAATATCGATTTTTAAAAAAAAGATGAAAAGAAGGGACTGCCTAGATAGAGGTAAGAAAGTAACTTCCTAATTTCGCGGGTGGGTATTTGTGCGGGAATAATTTCGCTTTCGTGATTTTTTCACATTCTGTCTAAAAAAATTGTTTGCCAAATATTTTGTGACACTGCAAATCTAATCAATACGAGATTTTAGTGTAGGGGTTTATACCTGTAGGTGAAAGGAGAACTGTGAAAAGCAACGTAGCCACTAGAAGGTTATGCATTCTCAGGTGCCACGCGTTCACTAGGAATAGTAGTAGAGAAGAATTTTGAGCAAACTTTCAGTATTGACTCGATTGCTACGTTACTCTAGAAATTCTTATCTTTTGTTGACTTTATGAATTGACTTTATGAATTTGTGACGATTCGGAGCGATTTTTCTCGTCAAATATGGTCGAGAAGGAATGAAGAAAAGGTGCTCGGTGTATTAAAAAAAATAGAACAAAACAAGTTTACAGGGACACCCAAAGAGAAGGCATATAGGTCAGGTCGAATATTTACCGCCTAAAACCAGAAACACTAAATATAAGAGAGTTTTTGACATGCAAACGCGTACAAACACAGATTATAGATTACGACAGACTCGGCACGTAATACGGGTAGAGAGAAGATGGGCGAGAGGGCGAAAAGTGCCGAAACTCAGTGCAACTTCAAAATTTTTCGAAGGAGCTGCAGATTTCATAAACGAATAGACGTATAACGTATATTCATAAACGTATAACGTATAGTTCTACTTCGTACATATATGATAAATGAAAAATGGAGGGAAGTTCACGGTCAATGAGTTCAGTGTTCATTAGGGTTCTCTTATTGAAACTAATTCCGATATTTCTTTTTAGGGATCAAATGAACGCAGACTGAGAGGGTGGTGAGAGATAACGGATAATTAGCATTCCAATGGGTTTTTAATGGAATACATTTACTGGTGTAAAGCCCTAGTGTTCATGAATACATCTATCCACTCATCATTTCACAAATGGGTCGATGGGTTGCATCATTGTCTTTGAGATTATAGTTTGCTGCGCACATGGCATTTGTGGCTATCAACGCATTGTTGCAAATGAATCGCCTATTCCGGAACAAAACGAGCATATCAAACACGTGGTCGGACAATGTGCAATCGACCAAAGGATGGAAAGGAGCAGCAAACCACGCTTCTCGGCCATGCAATATTCTAAAGACTATGACCGAGGAAGGGTTTGTGCATAGACACGTGCGTTGGCTTAATTACCCAAGTTTAAGCTAATTACAATCGCTGATGATGTCACTGAGTTGACGAAACGTCCTATTAATGAATACAATATACCGCTTCTACCTTCCGGCTGTACACATTAATAAATCAATCGTCATGTTCTCTACGAGAACTGTATCCAGTCTCACGCAAACAGGGGTGCGTTGGTGAGAGTAAAAAAAGAAAGATAAATTGAATCTACTCGAATGGAATTCCACTCACAAATGTTTGTTGAAGCTAACCTGACGTAAATACGATTTCATTAATGATCAGTATTTGTAATATTTAACTATCATGACTGCACAAAATGAAATCACAAGCATGTCTCTTTGATCAGTTGCATGGCACGAGATGCTTCCTTATCACAACGTGGCCCCTCTCTGACCAACGTGGCCCGAGTCGGTTAAAAGCCGCTGATTGCTCAGAGAAAATAAGCCTTTCCTGTCGAAGGGAGACTTCGACCGTAACCCGAATCGAACGCCATGCTGCCGATACTTCTCTTGTTCGCGCTGGCAACTGTCGCCGCCGGCCACACAACCGACCCTGAAGTGAACATGAATGCGGTGAGATTATTTTATTGCTACGGTAGCCTTCTGGATTCGATATTTTAAATTTAAAAATGATACGTTATAATGGACTTCTTGTGTTATCTTTCTATTCCTCGGCGTGTCTCTTGCGCTGTCATGCTCTCTCGCAGCGGTATCTGTTGTTTAGTAGCGGAACGGTTTATTATTTTGGATGAGTGTTTGTGAATTCGGAATAAACTATCCATTTTTCAGGCCGAGATGATCCGATACTGGGGCTATCCAGCAGAGGAGGTGCAAGCACAGACGGATGACGGATACGTCCTCACAATGCACAGAATTCCCTATGGCAGATCGGGTGAGTTGATTTACACGAATTATATTTTCACAAGTACTTGAATGTTCCCATCAATTATATAGAGTCTACTCATTTACAAGAGTAGAATTGCAGGCCCGGGTGAGGAGGGTGCGTGCAAGCCCGTGATTTTCATGCAACACGGACTTGAATGTGACTCCACCAATTGGATCGCCAATCTCCCCGAGAACTCGGCAGGTTTGATTTATCGATTTTTATTGGATCTCTTACTTATTTTGCTATAAAATTATAAAAAAATAGATAAAATACTTGCAGCGTTCATGTTTGCTGACGCTGGATTCGATGTGTGGATGGGGAACGTGAGAGGAAACACGTACTCGAAGGTGGGAAAAGAACGAGGAATTTAATCCAAAATAAAATTGAAAAAAATACTGATTTGCGCTAAATTTCAATAAGATCAAGCTATTCGGTCGCATGAGTAGCCACGTGTCCTATAAAACATTGGGACAATTGAGATGAAAGGAGTAAAATCACGAAGTGTAAGAACCAACGACCATTGCAGAACCACGTTACGTTGGACCCCAAGAAGCAACAGTTCTGGGAGTTTAGGTAAGGCTCTTGAAACTCTTCTTTTCCATCTGTGGTTAATAAATAAGATGGGTTATGCGGAGTTATTGTATTGTTTCAGTTGGGATGAGATGGCTCATAGCGATCTGCCCGCTATGATCAACAAGGTTCTGGAGATCACGGGCCACAAGGATCTCTACTACATGGGACACTCCCAGGTATTAAAGAATTCAGTCTGTTGATGTTTTCGCTTCTGAAAAAAAGATGGAAGTGATCGTTCTCTTATAGGGAACTCTCACGATGTTCACTAAGATGTCGGTGGATCAAGACTTCTCCAAGAAGGCAACAATTTTATTTATTCGCAACCGTATTTGCATTGTTATCTGTATGTGCCTAATCTATAGTGTAGAATGGTGTAATTCTCCTCAAACAGTCGTGATGCGGTCAATCCCTGCTGGGGAGATCATCCATGAGGCCGATCTGTAACTTTTCTTAGTTACTCAGCCGATTTCCGTAACCGATTTCTTGCACAAAAATCGTAAAAGTCACTAAATTCAGCGATAATTTTCTTCTAGATTCGTAAATTCTTCGCGCTCGCTCCAGTTGGAACCGTGAAGCACATCAAGGGACTGATCGCTCTCATTGCTGATTTCTTCCTTCCCGAATTCAATGTGAGGCCAACCACTCATATTTGCACCAAATTTATCTCCCCACTCTACCATAAAAGTGTCATTTATCGATAATTTTGCAGCTCTGGATGGATGTCTTCGGTTCCGGCGAATTCCTTCCCAACAACGAATTCATGGACCTGATCGCGAAATGGATCTGCGGAAACTCCATTGGAGGTACGGTAGTCGACTAGTGATTATCGATACCTGAACTTGCTAAATTACAGCTGCTCTGTGTGACGACCTTCTCTTCCTCATCACTGGACCGGAGAGTGATCAGTTCAACAAAGTATTTCACACATTTCGAATTTTCGATTTCTCTAATTTATAATTCAAAACATTGCAGTCCCGAACTGAAGTGTACATTGCTCACACTCCCGCTGGCACCTCCACTCAGAACATCCAGCATTATGCTCAGATGGTGAGTTTAACAATTGTGCATTTTACTCGGTAACAATGAGAAAAGAATCAGTAATCGATGAGTCGCGCAGGTCAAGGAGGGTACCGTGTCTCGATTCGACTACGGTAGCTCGAAAACGAACCAGCAGCATTATGGACAGGTGCCACTATTTTAATGGTAAAAGCAAGCCTGGATGACAAAATTCAATGCGATGGATTTTATCGCTTGGATTTGAAACATCATTTTATGTATACTATACTAATGTCCTAATTTCCTTTAAAGAAGGTGTCCCACGAATATTTGGTCAACTGAGTTCTCACTGTGGGGCAATGGAGGTCGAATACCCGATGAGAGCCTCGAAAATCGCATGTTTCAGTTTTTAGTTAGATGAAAGTTATGTTTGATAAACTGTCCAAAACGACCAGAATTCCTACAGTATCTCACAGTTAACCTACAATCTTTTCACGGTGGGAGTTGGAATTTTGCGGAGAAGAAGTCAGAGAAAGGCAGAGAGATAAGGGGAACGAGGAGGGTGCGCGAGGGAAACGCGCGCTGCATTTGTGTTTCACCAACTACTGATAAGAGAAATGAAACCTCGAAAATCGGGGAAGTAAAAGGCTTCAATCATTCGTGTTACGCCTTCTTTAACGTGCATTATTTGTGTTTCGTTCAAAGACTGATAGAAAAAAAGGTTAGTCGGAGCATTGATAACACTTTTAGACAGTGTTTGGCAAAGGTTTAATTAATGAATCAATTCCTGATTACGAATACTTTTGAGAGAATCTTTTTTTTTTCAGTCGAAACCTCCTTCATACGACTTCACTAAGATCAAGGGCGACATGTATCTCTACTGGTAAGTGGAATGGAAAACTGGCTAAATTAATGAGAATATGATGCAAACTCACGTCATTCCACAAGCCGATCAGTCGTAAAAAAGAGATTTGCACATTCTCTCACCCTAATCCATTGTGTAGGTTTTAAACAGAAGAAAATACATAAAAAAAAGCTTTTCCTAGGTCTGATGACGATTGGATTGCTGATCCTGAGGACGTCAAGGGATATCTTCTTACCTCCCTCAACCCCAAATACATCAAGGTACTCCTTTCTCCCTTTCGTTTCACTCTATTACTGGAAGACCCTTTGACGAAAAGGTTGAGCCATCACACACACGCTCTCGAGTAGAGTTTGAAATTCGGATAAATAATTGGATTAGCTCTCTTCATTCCACCTACTCTTTTATCAACCGGCCGGTGTAGAGAGTTTGCGAAATCAAGAGATCTTATCCAATTGCACGCATTTCAAACTCCACTCTCTAGCGAATCAATCGGCCGAGAGAGTTTTCGAAATGGAGAGAGTTTTGCCCCAATCCAGTATTATGTGGTTGTTTCTGCAGCTCAACAACCATCTCGATGGCTACAATCACCTCGACTTCATCTGGGGATTAAACGCAGCCTCTCAAATCTACCAGCCGATTATTGATCTGATCACAGTAGAAATGGGCGGAACTGTAAAGTGCATTTAATCGATATACGATAATCACCACGTGTTTAACGATTCATTAATATCGAACGACTCTGGCAGTAAATACGATTGAATGTTCAGTGTGGACACAAAGACATGACATATATGAAAATTACATTGGTGAACACAACGAAAAAGACGACATAGCTTGTCTGAGATATGTTAGGCTCGAGTCTCGCTATTCGCCTCATCCCCTATCGTTAATGTGGCTTTCGACATAATGCGATCCGCAATGTTCGACCTACAACAAATTATAAATCTATATTGTAACCAAATTCAATTACTATGCATCCGATGTTCATGTATGATATCTCGTAGGGGAATAAGAACAATAGAAATACATAATGATGCATTGATGGAAATTCAGTTCATCTGGCAGATTTTTATTATCATATATTCTTTTGGGCACATAGCAAATGCTAAGCTCAGTAGTTGAGTATGTAGACGATTGGAACAAAGAAAAGAGATATTATATGTGGTAGCGTAGATCCCGAACATCTGACGTCACAATTATCGCCGTCATTGCACACCTCGTATGCATATTCGAGGCCGTTGATTGTTCTAGGATAGATTTGCTTATATCGTGAATCAGAGGAGAGTATAATCGATGGTATGAGTAAATGCCAGTCCTTTTTTGGAAAGGAATTATACGAAGACGACGGGCAGCTTATGTTCTCGAAAATCATTTGTTCAACAAATTTTGTTGGTCAAATGAAATTGGCCGATTACATAATCAATATTTTAGAGTCACTCACTTCCTCTCGCATTGATTGATTGTCGTCGTCTTTGAAGAATCAGGAAATTCGGCGAAATCCAAATTAGAACACGATCGCATCACATATTTGGTCGTTAACAAGGCACTGCTGAATGGGACGAAATCTCAAAGGAAAAAAATCTGGCAGATAATAATTACTGTTTAAGTTTGATCTAGGAATCTTCGTATATTCTCACTATACCGTACGTGCCACAGTGCGCTATCGAAAAGCTAATATTGCGATAAATATAAGCTCGTCAGCTTACCATATCGGCAGTAGTCACCCTCACAGCTTTCTCCAGTGCAAGTTGTCCCGAGTCCGCTACAGGTTTGGCATGCGACGTTGTTGTTAGCTGCACATAATTTCGTCAACATATTGTTTACTTATCTTCCCACTCGTATAATTGCAATTCAAAATTGTTGAAAATCGTGACAGCGGATTTGAAAAGAATGTGTACTATTTTCGAAGTGGTTGTGAAGTTGTGGATATTTTCACTAGACATGCAATGAGCTGGCTAATCACCTGGGACATGAGGAGGACGAATAATTGGCGAAGCTGAGGCGATAGAGCAGTCAGTTCCACAGAAGTCTCCAGTATTGCACACTTCCATCGCGTATTCGATACCGTCAACCGTTCTGCGATATTGATTTACCGCCTGTTTTGTCGGTTACTGTGATATATTCTTAACATTCTCGTTTCGTAATGATGTTGCTTAAACTAACTTTCTCCTCAAAAAGCATGTTTTTTTGGGACCGCTTCGAGTTTAGGACCGGACAGTAGTGAGCCAGTTCCTCATTCATGAATGCATAGTTATGATGCAATATGCAACTCACTTCTTCTGACACTGATTAGGCGTCGTCGGACCAGTTCCGTCGGGGAATGGGAAGGTAGGAATGGGTGAGCAGACGTGAATTACGGTACTCTTACCGTTCGGAGCTAGAGACCACCCTAAATTGGAAATTGATAATTAAACTTCCATAGCTAATCCCGGTACGTGCGCTATCCTACGGATCTCTCATCGAGCTTACTAGAGACGCAGTAATTATCCTGGCAGAGCCATCCCGTGCATGTGTCTGCGTTGTTCGATGAACATACAACGCACGTTACCTTCCCATGTGCTGAAGAATTTTTGTTATTTGACGGAAATTTTTGCAAAGGCAAGGGCCCCCAAGACACGTTACCGCATCTGACAATTAATGAGTTAATTAGAAAACCGGCATTTCGCTGTTTTTTGAAATATAAATGGGAGGAATCGTACACTTCGAGCATGGCCGGGACAAATTTATGATTATTAAATTGGCTGAACATTTAACCCAAGCTACTATGAAAATTAGAGACCCTTCGAATTAATAACCGTTCAACTTTTTGTCTTAATTTCCACTATGAAATGGATCACACATTCGATAAGGCATTCGACATTCGATATTTTTTTCGATTTGTGAAAACCATGGGGAAACAAATAAAGCTAAAAATCTTGCCTAGAAGTTGCGTACCTGCTGATCTCAGCATAACTGCACATGCAAAACCTGCTAGAAAACCTTCATATTCAATTGACCTTAAAAGTAGTGCTTTAAGGCTATACCAATAGAGATCTATGTAGTTCACAAACACGCCATCGGCTTTTCGGGAGTAGAAACCGTTCCAAATATAGGGAAATGGAAGTTTGCTTGGAATTCCACTGATGTGAACAAACATATTAGAAACATCAACAAAATGAAAACATTAGTGACTCCGCGAAGAATCCAGGTGAGAAGTGAGAATTACCCTTGTTTTGAGGCGCTTTTAAACTCCTCCTTATCGGTCCCGTCGCGACTGGAGGATTCTAACTTAAATACTCTCTAGTTGCCTAGTTCTCCTGATATTCACACTCTCTCGCATTCTCTCTCGTTGTCTCACTTCTACTGTCCTTTCCGGATTGGTATCTCAAGTAATTTCCTTGTCGATGCTAAACCTCCTGAAGGTGTGGCGGATTTGGTACGAAACTGCACGATCGAGTCAGATAAGAGGCAAGGTGCGGCTTCCGTTGAGTAATTCCGGAATATATTATCTTGATGATGCATTTTGCGCAATCTTTCAGCAATTTAGCTAAAAGCGATTGTGACTCATAATAAGTTGTGTTTATTTTTTGAATTGAACCATGAACAAATCTTAACAATTGATTGACTATTAACCTGAGCTCTGAAATAGTTCAACTTGCAAGTCACACAATGTACAATGTTATTTCAACAAACATATTTAAGAATCTATAATTTATAAATAAGAGGCAAAAACTATAAATAAGAGGAAAAGAAATTCTTCATCCAGTCTCCACTACTAATCTCAGACAATTTTTCTTCAGGTAAAATATAGTGTATTTTGAATATGAGCAATGAAATCGAACAATTGGAAAATTTAAATGTTTCAAAGATTCATAGACAGGAATTCAGGACTTTTTGAAAGTATTATCTGTTTGTTGATTCTAAATCTAAAGAAAAAAAATTATCTTCATGAAGGCGCAGCGGGAAAAAAACCACTACACGATTTTCACACGCCTTTGCCAAAAGATCAACGCGTAGATAAATACAAAGAGAGACCAAAGACGGTGCGTCTTCCGTATTGAACCTCTCAATATTCGAGATGACCACTCGAAAAGTCGAAATGAAAAGGAACAATGCGTTTCGACTCCGTTTCGGAACCGTTCTCTGTTTCGATGTTAAAGAAGGCGTAACACGAATGATTGAAGCCTTTTACTTCCCCGACTTTCGAGGTTTCATTTCTGTTATCAGTAGTTGGTGAAACACAAATGCAGCTCGCGTTTCCCTCGCGCACCCTCCTCGTTTCCCCTTATCTCTCTTCTTTCTCTGACTCCTTTTCCCAAAATGCCGACTCCTACCGCGAAAATATTGCAGGTTTAATGTGAGATACTGTAAGAATTCTGGTAGTTTTGGACAGTTTATTAAACATAACTTTCTTCTAACTAAAAACTGAAACATGCGATTTTCGAGATTCTCATCGGGTATTCGAACTCCATTGCCCCACAGTAAGAACTCAGTTGACCAAATATTCGTGGGACACCTTCTTTAATCTTCTTTTGTTCTCGAACAAATTTTATTTCGATTTGTCAGCACTAGAAAATATACCTCTTTCATTTACACAATTTCCAGCATTGTCAATTTTCCAAAATGGGTTATGAACAAGAGAGAGTGTAAAGGGAGGGAGGTCCTCTTGATTTTACAAACTCTAATTCTTCTGACTAGCAATCTCCAACAAACAAATAATAGTGTTTATTATGCAATTTTCAGAGAAAATAGTAATAGAAATTTGAGGCTAAGTGAAAATAACGGCATACATGAAATAAACAAGGCACCTTTGACATGAAATATCTCAATTATCTCACTCCGTGCAAGAACAAAGACATTTCAAGATCTTTTTCCTTGTCAGAGAGCGGGAATGAATCAGGAATGGAAGATTTCAAGCCATTAACCTTTTCATTAATATTCAACCGGTGATTGAACAAGTTGCCATATTAGTTGCAAAGATTTCATTTTCGTTCTCTTTTCTTCTTGGCGTTTAGGATGTTTTAAAACCACATTTTGGAAAAAAAAATTTACCTGATAAAATCTCGCCACCTTGTTTTATTAGTAGGTTCATCAAATCAACAAAATGGCGCGAATTTATGATTTGTCAAGATCTTTCCTTACTTTGCAAGGAAAAAAAGGTCTTTCCATGACAGAATTCTGACCCCTCTGGATGTTTGATGTGTAGTGCATAATCACTCCTTTGTTTTCGAAACATAGCCATTCATTGAGTTGACAGAGTATGCAAATATTTCTTTATTAAAATGCAAAAACAGCAGTTTATCGATACAATCATATCAGACTGTAACGATGGCCTTATCACTTAGTGAGATTAACCACGATAATCAGGAGCAGGGAAAGTAGAAAAGCGAAGGATGACGATCCGTTGCACTGAGTGTCACAGTAATCACCCGTATTGCACATTTCGTAGGCGTACTCGATACCGTCGATTGTTCTGTAAGTGGTTTATCAATTAATTAGTTCGTAGACATAGGCAGATCGGAATACGAGTCAGTTAGAACATAAATATTCAGAGTTTCCCTGCTTCTGCGAGGTATTTGGAAATGATTAACTTTATTTCGTTTTGCATCATCACTATGCAACAGTCACTCACCTCCTTTCGCACTTGTTTATGGTTGTTGTCGCTTTTCCATCGGGGAAGACTGTATAATTTCCGACAGCGCATGATTGAAAAACTGATGGTACTCCGTTTACCGTGGAGCGTTCTGAAGTGATCTTTGATCTTTCGTGCTATGACTGGGCCGTAAAGGATTCCTGGTTGTCACTCACGATATATACAGTAGTAGCCTTTACAAGTTTCGCCTGCGCAGGTACTTCCGGACCCAATGCATTGATGGCATGTAAGCTTGTTTGGCTCTGTAAAAAGATAATATTCAACCTGTTTTCTTGTACACGTGCAATAACAGTTGCACTCTGGTGACACTATAGGAAGCACTGAATATTTCAAGTTTACTGTTGCAATGAATAAGGTACCTGATTCCGGAGGCGAGGAATCCAAACAGTGATTGTCACAGAAATCGCCAGTATTGCACACGTCGACCGCGTATTCGATACCACCGATGGTTCTGAAATGGGCTCTTCGTATTAGTGAACCAGTACCGATCTTTTTAAGAAGTGCACTTCTGAAAAAATCTTTTCCTTACTTAACTTTTGCAGTACTTTGCAAGTGATAATTCAAGAATCGAAAGAGAGCATCAATTCAGTAATTTGTGCCTGTTTTGGAAGAAAGGTTATCTAGTGATTACCCAGTCAACTAACTAACTTTCTCTGGCAGTTATAGTTCGACAGAGCATTTGTTCCGTCAGAATACTGAGCGTAGCCTGTCATAGAACACGATCGGCGTACGTAGGGAATGCCGTTCTGGGGTATGGTACTTTCTGAAATTATAAGGAGAGTTTAACAGTTGGATCTCGGAGAGGTGAAAAGATAAAGAGACAAGAAGAGCGAAATTTTGTTCTCACCATAGATGCAGTAATTTCCTTGGCAGATTTCTCCAGTGCAGTCGTCAGCATTGTTCGCCTCGCATGATTGGCACAAAACAGTAGCATCTGAGGATAACAGGGGGAATATTTATTTATGATCAATAATGAATGTTGATCTTCCTAAAAAATAGAGAAATTGTAGGACATAATTTACTTATGATGAAATATGAAATACTTCCATTTCCTTCTACTCGAGATTATATACACCCGACTGGGATGGTCTCTGAGGTATTCCGATCGCCATAGAGATTCCATCCTTTCCCATTTAACCTTTTTACTATTTCTCTACTGTTTACCAGTGACGTACTCAGTTTTTTATTTCCCACTTCATTGTAAACAATTCTCTCTAATTTATTTATTACTTCTCTTGGGATCGTCACCGGACGTGCAGTAGCCATTACAATAGTTTGTGTTACAGATCTCTGCAGTGTAGCTGGACGTCGTGGTGTACCTGAACGAAATATTTGTATTAGCAACACTAAAAGAATTGCGTCAACCTTATGAAATGCCAACTTATTTGCACAGTGATACCCTACGAAACAAGTCACTGTTCCTTCAGCCTAGGCATAAATAACGACGTAGTCACGTTGCGTTGACTATCGTACGTTGAGTGAAGCAATAGCTACAGTACTCTACATAATTTAACGTACTTTGTCTTACAGACGTTGAGTTGGGTCAGACTCGTGCCGTCGTCAAATGGCAGCTGCGGGACGTCGGAGCAGCCCTTAGTGAGTCGCATCTGCCCGTTTTGTTGCCGCTGCTGAGCTGCAAGCACGACTACTTAGTTATGATTAATTACCGCATGTCATTTTACTGTCCTTGTCATTTTACAAATTCTTTAATTTTTAAACACGAGCGTCTGAACTGAAATCTAGAGAATATTTTTGAAAAGTGAGACAATAATTGACTGGAAAGTGCAGAAAAATGCCTATGGTTGTGGTGTGTTGTGTGTGCTGAAAAGTATCACAATAGTATGATGTGTCGATGACTGTATAGACTAAATTGGTTATTTCTGATATCATTATTATGTTATTTTGAAGTTTTTTTTCGAGTTCGCGCGCTAACCGTATGTTCCGACGAATCAATTGAACTAAGTACATGGAGCGTTGCTTATTTTAACGAGAGTGGAAATCCACATAGTTGGATTATGTCACCATCTTGTGCTGAGAATGTTAAATAAAATAACTTACTAAAGGTGCAGTACAGTCCCTTGCACCAACCGGAGAAGCAATCCTGCCCATTCAGCTCCGAACACGAGTAGCAGATTACTGTGAATTATTGATTGTGTTGTATCTTAATATAATTGTCCGGTATCTTGTTCGCGGAGAAACTTTTTCCCTCGTTTAAAAAAGGATATGGAACACGAAGATATAAATAGGGTCCACAACGTCCGCCCACTTCTCGCGCACCCGGATTTGACAAAAAATGAAATTTCGAGAGCACAAGCATAATTCGAAACGTTATATTATGGCTTGTTTTGGAGCTATTGGAGAGCGCAATCGATTGCGCCTATATCAGGGATGATCAGAGAACGTTGAGGTGTCGAAAAAGTGAAAATTAATTTCAAAATCGTTGAAATTGGGCTTAACAATGAACTCACAACTCCTGATATACCCGCATTTTATTCTCTTGAATTTTCTGGGAATATTACAAGAGAAAAAGAAATCTAAATTGGCGACCCTGAATTGTGCTCTCGATTGCAAAAAAACGAGAATACGAGTACGAGAGTATCGACATTCCGTTTTACTGTAAATAGCAACGGTTTTCGCAAAAGGGGAATTGAACTTGCGGGTGTGCGTTCATTAGGCAAACGCGCAACCTACTGCGTCATGCACGCAGTTGCGTTTTCTCTGCTATTGCGCGCTATGTTCCTCCACTCCCGCTGCGCTTTGACACGTTCAATCCTCCAAATTGAGACTCGAATGTACTCTCCATACCTTAATAGACTATTAATCTTCTAGCACAACATCAAAATATTTCCAATTAAGCGCGCTATGATCCTGGAAAGAAGGACGAATAGGCTCCGCCTCCCCCTCTCCCCATCGCGACTTTCCCCTCTCTCACAACAGTCGAAGCGCGCGTGATCTTGGAGGTGTAGCTCGGCTCAGGGATAAGATATCGACCTAAATCCAAAAGATTCATCTTAATCACACATGTAGGTACATGTTGACACTTAATTTCACCCCACTCAGTCAATTCCGCTGACCACGTTGCGGCCCCTAGATATAAATCAACTTATTGTGTGAAAAGAGAGCAGTGGAAGACCTTGGCGTGAGAAAAAAGATAATATTTAAATGAAGAACATTTTTCCAAAGCTAGAGAAGTCAAGCAACTCGAGAACTCACCTTCAGGAGGAGCGGTGGGAGCGGATGATGAGCAGTCAGTGTCGCAATAGTTACCCGTGTTGCACAATTCAACCGAATACTCAACGTGTTCGACAGTTCTGGAGTGTTCACAGTATAATTTTGTTTTTGTTACAGAAAATATTTGTATTCACTAAATGGTAAACAAATTATTGTCTTTCGTCATCACTATGCAATCGTCACTCACTTAGTCTCACATTGGTTGATACTGGTCATTCTTGATCCGTCAGGGTAAACGGCATAACTAGTATTAGAACATCCTCTTTTTACATTAATCACTCCATTTGGCTCAATCTTCCGTTCTGAATGGATTTTTTTCATCAAAAAGCCTTTTAGACACACTTTTGCACACAATTTCCCCGATTACTCTTTTTTTTATCTGATATTGGGCTTACCATAGACGCAGTATTTGGCCTCGCAGCTCCCTTCAGTGCATGTCGTCCCTTGTGCACTACAGCTTTGGCACGAGATCATGTTGTCGGCTGCAAATATTTTCGTCAACATATTGCAGCTCTTTAAGGAAATTTAAAAACGATGCGTTCATGAATACATAGTGATGTAGCATGAACACATCACTCTCTTTCTTTACATCAGCCTGTCTCTTTTGCTGTCATGGTATTAGTTCTACGTTTAAAAGCATTTTATTATTTTGGACAAGTGTTTCTGAATTTGTTATTGTCGTCTAGATATTCGTACTTTCATTGAAGGTCACTCAGTTGACGAAACGCCCGATCGATAAATGAATATCATACATCCGCTTCTACTACCTGGCTATTCGCAGTGAAATATCCATTGCCATTTAGATATTTTCACTACTCTAGAATCGCCGGTGGTCGGTCCCGTAGCATCTATCGGTACCGACCTCGAAATGATACGGGACCGACCACGAAATACTACGGGACCGCACATCGTTCCACCCCCCCGTTATGGCATCCAGAAAGGGGTTGATTTCCCAATCTACCGTTTTTGTGCGGTTGACACCACAAAATCTACTGTAGGAAGGTGATAGACGACTACACGTTACTCGAGACGGGGTTGAAACAGGTCGACACCTCCCTATCTCCCTTGCTTCTCAACCCCGTGTAAAGTGCGCGTTACCATCACCACCCTGACCTCTCCCCTATTGTCGCAGCAGTGAAACTATTGACGAATGAAAATGCGCACGTGAAGTCGCATCCAACCCCTTTCTGTCGAAATAGAACGATGTGACCGACCCCGATTGACCAATGGACCGACCACACTGGCCACTAGTCCGGCCAACTGTCCACTGGTCCGAGCTTCGATCTTTTTCTACGGCACCGACCACGAAATGCTACGTGGTCGGCCATCTGTCCACAAGGCCGACCACGAAATGCTACGGGACCGACCACTGGCGATTCTAGAGCAGATATGAAATGATCAGGCCGGTCACCGGGGTTGGGCGGAGGAGTTGTAGGCGAAGTTGAGGAGATGGTGCAGTCGGTGCCACAGAAGTCTCCAGTATTGCACACTTCGATTGCGTATTCGATACCGTCAATCGTTCTGCAGTATTGATTTATCATCTCTGGAGTCGAGTAAAATATCAAAATTAAAGTGAAAAATTATGTTTGCATAGTTTTGATGCAACGCATGACCCACTGATTAAGCTTCATCGGATGTGTTCCGTCGGGGAAGGGGAAGGTAGGAATAGGCGAGCATACAGTATATACGGTTTGGATCTACTCTCACCGTTTGGATCGAGAGATCTCTCTGAATAGGAAATTGGTTATTGAACTTCCATAGCTAATTATTTTCGGTATGTATGTTATCTTAAGGTCTGATCTGTGATCTTTCATCGGGCTTACTAGATACGCAGTAATTGTCATAGCAGATCGGTCCAGTGCATGTATCGACATTCGACGCCGAACAGACATTGCATGCAATCTTGCCTTCAGCTGAATAATTTGTTAATGAACGCAGAACTTAAAGGCAAAGGATCCGCCACGTCAAGCGATTTTACAGTCAATAAGCACGCTAAGAAAAATGGGGGAATTCCGGTTGGTGCGGATACCATGTTTGGAACTACCCTGATGATCCACGTGATTCTAGGGTTCGTTATCTAATGATACTAACAAACATTTAATATTTTATCTAAATTTGCATCTTTTTTGATAAAGAATTGACGATTTGTTCTCTTATTCCACGAAAACCAGGGAAACTTAAATGAAGATGAAAATTTTAGTTAGAATTTTCACCTGCTGATATCAGCATTACTGCACACACAACTGCTACTAGAAAAACCTTCATTTTCGATTGCCTTGAAAAGTAGTTTAAAATGACAATATAGATCTCAGTAGTTCGAACACTTTTTTAATAGGCAGGTTAGAGAAATGCAGAGATGTAGACTTGTATTTTAGTGAGCAGAATAGAAAAGAAAGAAAGAAAAAGCACGAGTGCCTCCGCGAAGAATCCAGATGAGAAGTGAGAAATTTTCGTGTTTTGAGGCGATTTTAAACTCCTCCTTATCGGAACGGTCGCGACTGGAGGAATCTAACTTAAATAATCTCTAGTTGTCTAGTTCTCCTGATATTCGCACTCTCTCGCATTCTCTATCGTTTTTACACTTCTACTGTCGTTTCCGGATTGGTATCTCAAGTAATTCCCTTGTCGATGCTAAACCTCCTTTCTATTGCATCCCCCATGAAGGTGTGGCGGATTTGGTACGAAACTACACGATTGAGTCAGATAAGAGGCAAGGTGCGGCTTCAGTTGAGTAATTCCGGAATATATTATCTTGATGATGTATCGTGCGACCTTTCAGTCATTTCGCTAAAAGTGATTGATACTAATAATAAGTTGTGTGTAATTTTCGAATTGAAATATGAATAAATCTCAACAATTCATTGCTTATTAATATGAGCTCCGATTTAGTTCACCTTGGAAGTCACAGAATGTAAAAATTTTTCCAACAAACATATTTATAAATCTATAAAAGAGAAGAAATGAGATCTTCTTCTTCACCTAATCTTCGCAGCTATACTCAAACACTCTGATTTTTCTTCACTTAAAATATAGCGTATTTTTGAATTTGACTAATGAAATTGAACGATTGGAACATTTTAATGCTTCAAAAAATGAAGAAGCTTTTCTAGACGGGACTTCATAGGAAACTGTTTTGAAAATATTAAACGTTTGTCGATTCTGATTTTTATTATCCGTTTGTCGTTTGTAGATATTATCCGTTTGTCGACTGTGATTTTTCTTGACTTTAAGCGGGCGGACACTCCAAATTTTCGATCCCCTCAAATTTTTTATATGAATTCTATGGTACTTTACAATTGTAAACATCGAAAAAATAAAGTTTAATAATAAACATTCAATGTGTATAAATACATTGAACGTAGTATTCAGATTTCATTGAACTTCAGGCAAAGTCCGCCAATTCAAATCCTGCACTATGGCAACTTTGCATAGTGCAGGATCGCGGGACGAGTGATATGAATTTACATACATTTTGATGCCAATTTGGCTCGGCAGCTGGAGCCAGACTGAAAAGGATTTGAAAAGCCCAGCTGGCGACCAGAATCCGACTTTTAGTATACAAATATTGGAGTTCAATCCCTCCGTGCCGGGACCACATCCGTTTAAATTTATCGCAGTTGTTTTTGTGTGTGCCCCCCTCAAAAAAATGAAGAAGCTTCATTTAGACGGGAATTAATAAACAAAAAGGTAAAGAAGACGAAGGCGTTCTGGGCTCACAGGAGATCACTGCTAGTGTCTATATATTTTTCAACTCAATACGGAAGCCGCACCTTATTCCGTCTCTCTTTGTCTCTACGTGTTTGTCTTTTGCAAAAGGCGTGTGAAAATCATGTAGGGCCTAACCAAATTCCCTACATGTAGATACACCCAGAATGAATACACTTACTATTGAGTGTATCCTACACTGAGATAGGACACCGAGTGTATGATACACTTACAAAACTCTCGTTTTCGCACGCTCTCTCGACGCGTGAATACACTCAATATTGAGTGTATCATACACTGGGTGTCCTAACTCAGTGTATTCATTCTCTGTGTAGCAAGAGGAGAAGTTTTGAATCGACTTATAAGAAATTTTTTTTGAAATACTAAAATTTTGAATCATTCGAAGGACTTATTTTCAGAAATACACCTGCATTGTACCTGGAAGAAATCAGAGTATCTAGAATCTAGTTATGAAAAGTAGTAAAAAAATTTTAATCAAATATATTCTGAAAATGGCTAACTGATCACACGGAATGCATCATCAGGAGAGCATATTCATGAATATCACATCGGAAGCCGCGCCTCTTTTTTTGCATGAACTGCTCACTCGACTCTGATCGTCTGGTAAGCTTTGAATCAATCGTGCAGTTTCGTACCAAATCCGCCGCGCCTTCATGGGGATACAATAGAAAGGAGGTTTATCATGGACAGGGGGAATCTCCTCTACTCACGACGGGCTCGATAAGGAGGGCTTTAAAATCGCCTCAAAACAAGGACAATGCTCACTTCTCACCTGGATTCTTCGCGGAGTTGCTCTTTTTTTAATAAAGTTTAATAATAAACAGTCAATGTGTATAAATACATTGAACGTAGTATTCAGATTTCATTGAACTTCAGGCAAAGTCCGCCAATTCAAATCCTGCACTATGGCAACTTTGCATAGTGCAGGATCGCGGGACGAGTGATATGAATTTACATACATTTTGATGCCAATTTGGCTCGGCAGCTGGAGCCAGACTGAAAAGGATTTGAAAAGCCCTGCTGGCGACCAGAATCCGACTTTTAGTATACAAATATTGGAGTTCAATCCCTCCGTGCCGGGACCACATCCGTTTAAATTTATCGCAGTTGTTTTTGTGTGTGCCCCCCTCAAAAAAATGAAGAAGCTTCATTTAGACGGGAATTAATAGGACATTGTTTTGAAAATAATACCTGTTTGTCGATTCAAAGCCCCTCCTTTTCTTATCTACATGTAGGCACATCGGATTTGGTTAGTCACTACACAATTTTCGCACACCTCAGCAAAAGATCAACGCGTAGAGACAAAGAGAAACCCAAGAAGGTGCGGCTTCCGTATTGAACATCTTCCATAAATACAGACTCACATTACTTTTTGAAAACAATGTCAGGGTTTTCACAACAGTAGCATGAAGATGAAACATATATCCCTTTCATTCACACAATTTCCAAGAGAGGAATGGGAGGGAGGCCCTCTTCATTTTACAAACTTTAATTCTTTTGACTAGGATTCACCCAACAAACAAGGTACCTTTGACATGAGACAGCTCAATTATCTCATTCTGTGCAAGAACAAAACCAATTCAAGATCCTTTTCCTTGTCAGAGAACGGGATTGAATCAGGAATGGAAGATTTCAAGCCATTAACTTTTCAATGATATTTAACCGGTGATTGCACAAGTTGTCATATTAGTTACAAGAAGTTCATTTTCGTTGTCATTTCTTCTGCTAAGGCGTTTAGGATGTATTAAAAACACTATTTGGAAAAAAAAATACTTGATGAAATCTCGGTTCCTTGTTTATTACTGGCTTCATAAAATTAGTAATGGCGCTGATTTATTAGTTGCCAAGATCTTTCCTTACTTTCCAAGGAAAAAAGGTAACCTTCGATGACAGAATTCTGACCCGTTTGATGTGAAGTACATTACTGTAAGAGAAGAACTGAGGTGTTAGAGAAGAAATAATAACTAGTCTAATATACAAACAGCAAACATGAAATACGATGTCACATAGACTACATATGTGACATAGTGTGAGAAAGAGTTTTGTTGAAGTAAACAAAGTATGCGGTAAACTAAGAAATACAGTAAACAAAATAATACTGTAAACTAAGTAATTACACGTAGTCGTACGTAATCACTATTTTGTTTTCGAAACATAGCCACTCATTGAGTTGACAGAGTATGCAAATATTTCTTTATTAAAATGCAAAAACAGCAGTTTATCGATACAATCATATCAGACTGTAACGATGGCCTTATCACTTAGTGAGATTAACCACGATAATCAGGAGCAGGGAAAGTAGAAAAGCGAAGGATGACGATCCGTTGCACTGAGTGTCACAGTAATCACCCGTATTGCACATTTCGTAGGCGTACTCGATACCGTCGATTGTTCTGTAAGTGGTTTATCAATTAATTAGTTCGTAGACATAGGCAGATCGGAATACGAGTCAGTTAGAACATAAATATTCAGAGTTTCCCTGCTTCTGCGAGGTATTTGGAAATGATTAACTTTATTTCGTTTTGCATCATCACTATGTAAAACGGAAAACGGAGTACCATCAGTTTTTCAATCATGCGCTGTCGGAAATTATACAGTCTTCCCCGATGGAAAAGCGACAACAACCATAAACAAGTGCGAAAGGAGGTGAGTGACTGTTGCATAGTGATGATGCAAAACGAAATAAAGTTAATCATTTCCAAATACCTCGCAGAAGCAGGGAAACTCTGAATATTTATGTTCTAACTGACTCGTATTCCGATCTGCCTATGTCTACGAACTAATTAATTGATAAACCACTTACAGAACAATCGACGGTATCGAGTACGCCTACGAAATGTGCAATACGGGTGATTACTGTGACACTCAGTGCAACGGATCGTCATCCTTCGCTTTTCTACTTTCCCTGCTCCTGATTATCGTGGTTAATCTCACTAAGTGATAAGGCCATCGTTACAGTCTGATATGATTGTATCGATAAACTGCTGTTTTTGCATTTTAATAAAGAAATATTTGCATACTCTGTCAACTCAATGAGTGGCTATGTTTCGAAAACAAAATAGTGATTACGTACGACTACGTGTAATTACTTAGTTTACAATATTATTTTGTTTACTGTATTTCTTAGTTTACCGTATACTTTGTTTACTTCAGCAAAACTCTTTCTCACACTATGTCACATATGTAGTCTATGTGACATCGTATTTCATGTTTGCTGTTTGTATATTAGACTAGTTATTATTTCTTCTCTAACACCTCAGTTCTTCTCTTACAGTAATGTACTTCACATCAAACGGGTCAGAATTCTGTCATCGAAGGTTACCTTTTTTCCTTGGAAAGTAGGGAAAGATCTTGGCAACTAATAAATCAGCGCCATTACTAATTTTATGAAGCCAGTAATAAACAAGGAACCGAGATTTCATCAAGTATTTTATTTTTCCAAATAGTGTTTTTAATACATCCTAAACGCCTTAGCAGAAGAAATGACAACGAAAATGAACTTCTTGTAACTAATATGACAACTTGTGCAATCACCGGTTAAATATCATTGAAAAGTTAATGGCTTGAAATCTTCCATTCCTGATTCAATCCCGTTCTCTGACAAGGAAAAGGATCTTGAATTGGTTTTGTTCTTGCACAGAATGAGATAATTGAGCTGTCTCATGTCAAAGGTACCTTGTTTGTTGGGTGAATCCTAGTCAAAAGAATTAAAGTTTGTAAAATGAAGAGGGCCTCCCTCCCATTCCTCTCTTGGAAATTGTGTGAATGAAAGGGATATATGTTTCATCTTCATGCTACTGTTGTGAAAACCCTGACATTGTTTTCAAAAAGTAATGTGAGTCTGTATTTATGGAAGATGTTCAATACGGAAGCCGCACCTTCTTGGGTTTCTCTTTGTCTCTACGCGTTGATCTTTTGCTGAGGTGTGCGAAAATTGTGTAGTGACTAACCAAATCCGATGTGCCTACATGTAGATAAGAAAAGGAGGGGCTTTGAATCGACAAACAGGTATTATTTTCAAAACAATGTCCTATTAATTCCCGTCTAAATGAAGCTTCTTCATTTTTTTGAGGGGGGCACACACAAAAACAACTGCGATAAATTTAAACGGATGTGGTCCCGGCACGGAGGGATTGAACTCCAATATTTGTATACTAAAAGTCGGATTCTGGTCGCCAGCAGGGCTTTTCAAATCCTTTTCAGTCTGGCTCCAGCTGCCGAGCCAAATTGGCATCAAAATGTATGTAAATTCATATCACTCGTCCCGCGATCCTGCACTATGCAAAGTTGCCATAGTGCAGGATTTGAATTGGCGGACTTTGCCTGAAGTTCAATGAAATCTGAATACTACGTTCAATGTATTTATACACATTGACTGTTTATTATTAAACTTTATTAAAAAAAGAGCAACTCCGCGAAGAATCCAGGTGAGAAGTGAGCATTGTCCTTGTTTTGAGGCGATTTTAAAGCCCTCCTTATCGAGCCCGTCGTGAGTAGAGGAGATTCCCCCTGTCCATGATAAACCTCCTTTCTATTGTATCCCCATGAAGGCGCGGCGGATTTGGTACGAAACTGCACGATTGATTCAAAGCTTACCAGACGATCAGAGTCGAGTGAGCAGTTCATGCAAAAAAAGAGGCGCGGCTTCCGATGTGATATTCATGAATATGCTCTCCTGATGATGCATTCCGTGTGATCAGTTAGCCATTTTCAGAATATATTTGATTAAAATTTTTTTACTACTTTTCATAACTAGATTCTAGATACTCTGATTTCTTCCAGGTACAATGCAGGTGTATTTCTGAAAATAAGTCCTTCGAATGATTCAAAATTTTAGTATTTCAAAAAAAATTTCTTATAAGTCGATTCAAAACTTCTCCTCTTGCTACACAGAGAATGAATACACTGAGTTAGGACACCCAGTGTATGATACACTCAATATTGAGTGTATTCACGCGTCGAGAGAGCGTGCGAAAACGAGAGTTTTGTAAGTGTATCATACACTCGGTGTCCTATCTCAGTGTAGGATACACTCAATAGTAAGTGTATTCATTCTGGGTGTATCTACATGTAGGGAATTTGGTTAGGCCCTACATGATTTTCACACGCCTTTTGCAAAAGACAAACACGTAGAGACAAAGAGAGACGGAATAAGGTGCGGCTTCCGTATTGAGTTGAAAAATATATAGACACTAGCAGTGATCTCCTGTGAGCCCAGAACGCCTTCGTCTTCTTTACCTTTTTGTTTACGGACAAACGTAAAAATAGCTGTTGTATTTACATCACTCCCAAGAACGGCCAATTCTGCAAAAAAAGAGCAACGGGAAAGATAATATGGAAAGCGAGGGAGGCTCTCTTGATTTCACATACTCTTATGCTTCTGACCCCTCTGCAGATTTGTAATTTTCTTGATATTAATTACGCAATCATTTTTTTTGTTTTCACAGCATATTAGATCAATGAACTATAGAATATAGTGAGCAAAAACAATTCTTTATGGAATTAAATAAAGGTAACACAGTCATTTCGTGATGCAATCATCATGTCGTAATATTACAATGGTCTTAGCACTTTGTGAGATAAACCACGGGAAGGAGGAGGATGGAGAGAAGAAAAGCGAAGGATGACGATCCGTTGCAGTGAGTGTCACAGTAATCACCCGTGTTGCACACTTCGTAAGCGTATTCGACACCAGCGATGGTTCTGTAAGAATTTATATTCGTAAAAAGAATGAGAGATCTCGACTTTGTATTGACAAAACCAATTTGGCATACTCTTTAAACGTACGTACACGTACTGTTAAACGTACAAGACCTTTTTTCACTGAACAGTCTTATTTCCATATCAAAACTATGGTATTACGCAATAGTGACCCACTTCTTCTCGCATCCATTATTTAACGTCGTTTTCGATCCATCGGGAAAGATTTCGTAGTTAGATGAGGAGCACGATCTAACCACGCTGATCACACCATTATCCGATATGCGCTCTGTATTTGTATATGATCTTTGATCTCTTCTTTTCTTGCTATAAACTGTAAACCTATGTGAAGCGCATTTCTGGAAAATAATGGAAAGCAAGTACAAACATTAGATCAGCTATCGGTTATTCGAACGTGCTCATGTAGCACGCTCTTTACCAGCGTGTAGTATCTGCTCGCACGCTGTATTTGATCAACTATATCTTACGAAAGCGACAATAATTGCCGTCGCATGTCAATCCGGTGCACGAGATCGAATTAGCCTCACATGGGAATGACCTGAACTCACATTTCCCGATCTTTATAAAACTTTTATGGTAGATTCAGCATACAATTCTAACCATAAAACTATTTTCAAAAGTTGCGGAATGTTTTTTTAAATAATAGTTTTTAATATTCATAATTTTCGAAAAAAATAAAAAATAAATTATTTAAACATTTTACGACAGCATTCGACTTCAAAAGTCGTAGACTGTATATCTCAATCGAGATATCCATTTTGGGTTTCTAATTTTGCTTATTTATTAATTATTTATTAATTTTGTTATGGATGACGAAATTTCAAAAAAACATTCCGCAACTTTTGAAAATAGTTTTATGGTTAGAATTTTATGCTGAATCTACCATAAAATTTTTGAAAAGATCGGGAAATGTGAGTTCAGGTCATTCCCATGTCAGCACAGGTCGTACAAGAGAGCGCAGACTCTACAAATACGTTTTTACAATACATTTTAAATGTTAAATAACAATTCAAAATAACTTTAAAATATTGGAAAACAGTGACTGAATACTCTTACCTGTGATGCCCAAGAAAGCGACGAGGAGCAGAGGTGCAAGAAGTTGCATGCTTAGTTACAAATGATACGACTGGGAGAACGCGTAACATTGAACAAACAGAGTGATGCGAACTATTTATTCAGGGCAGGTCGTATAGAATTCACTGTTGACCATTCACAATAAGAACGAGTCGCACCGTGAATCATTGCTATTCTTTGCCAACCGTGACTTCGCCTCGTTAATTTTCTCGCGCCATTGTTGCGAATACCCGGTGTTTCACAAATACGAATACCCGGTATGACACATGCAGTCTTTATCGATACACAAATCATTTGAAGATAAGTCGAGCATAGATTAACAATAACAATCAAACCTCGTGAGAATTATGCCGAAGTATATTTTTAAACGCATTAATACCGTGTATATCTAACATTTGAGCAGGTAGGTCGTGGGAAGGACGAGAAGGGAGAGAATAATAGACAGGGACGACGAACTCTTGCAGTGAATGTCGCAATTATCGCCAGTGTTGCAGATTTCGGTCGCGTAGTCGGTAACGCCGATGGTTCTGGAGTTTTACGATTCTTATTTTTTTGTGTGTCTCAGATCGAGTCATAATTCTGGACAGATTAAAGTGTTATTTGAAAGGTAAGTGAAACGTAAAATTGTATAACCGAAGAACATGAGTAACCTCATTTTTTTCGGGGGCATATTTTCGGCCTAGCCTAGGGGTTAATGGGTTTCGGGAAACCTTTCAAAATACGGTTCCGACTTACAGATATTGAGTTTGTTGAAATAAGGTTAATGTTTTTCGGAAAATAAAAAATACGGAAAACTTTCGGCATTACCTCTATTTCGTCATAATTAATTAATCGTTTCTCACTTCTTCTGGCATCCTCCGTTCGCCGTCGCATTTGTTCCATCGGAGAACGTGTAGTATCCTTTGGTAGAACACATTCGATACACCACACTCACTCCCTTCGTGGTGACGCGCTCTATAGTGGAAATTAATCAAGTAAGAATCCCTACTCTAGCATCGTTAGTGTGAACCCCATCCATCCTCTGTACAAGAGCAGCCGCGATAGTTAGAGTAAACAACCCTTGTAGTTATTGTGTGTGTGTGTGTCAGGTTGTGATGAATATGACAGGTATCACGAGAGATTGCATGAAGCCGGGAACAACTTTCAAAAACATATTTTTGATTTCGATCAAACTTTTATGTGGAAGTATACTAGGGATGAGAATTCCATCAATCCGGGTCCCAGATCGCAGAACCTGCTTTTAGGGATTTTCCGGCTCGAAAGCCGGAATCGACGTAACTTCCTTCAAAATGTAGCTAGAAAGTCGTTCTGGTGCTCAAAAAATTCCGAAAAATATTCTCTACAATTTATCTGTTGCACCCAAAAGTCGTAATGGGGCACAAAAAAAGTGTTGATAAATAACCAAAAAATAAATCAAAGAAAAAAAATTATATTTTTTATATCAAAAAAGGCACAAAATTTTAATGCGGAATATGAAAGAGCAGATCAACATTGCTAAAATAAAAATATAAAAATTGCAAAAAAGGGAGGTACCCATACCCGAAAAATCACCCCGAAACTAGGAAAACTGAGATTTTTTGATAAAAATCCATCGTCTGAAGATATTTTCGGCTTTAAACACATTCAATTCACCTCTGTGTTAAATAAAACGGTAATACGTGACCGTCTGACTTGTTTCTTCGACATTTTTATCCATCTGCGAAACCTTCCAAAAAATCGATTTTTTGTGTGAAATTTTTTTCAAAATTTTTAAGACTCAAAGTTTTGCGGATTGATGGAATTCTCATCCCTAGTATACTTCCACATAAAAGTTTGATCGAAATCAAAAATATGTTTTTGAAAGTTGTTCCTCGGGGGGTCTATTTTCATGCAATCTCTCGTGATATCTGTCATATCTGATCGTGTTAAAATCAAGGGGTAAATCTCACGATAGAAGCAGTAATCGCCCGTGCAGGCAGTTCCTGTGCACGTCTGCGAATTATCGTTAGTAGGAGAGGAGCAGACCTGACACGAGACGGAATCTGCATCAAAATATTTTAAGCACATTTTAAGATAAAAATTAATGCGGTAGGTCTGCTTACCAGTCGACCCCAGGATAGCCGCAAGGACCAGCGCTGCGAGAAGATGCTGCATGATCAGTATCGAGATGAAGAAGGAAAACAAACGAAGATGTTTAGTCGGAGAAAACTCGGAGATTCGATGTGCTCCACTAGAGAATCTGGCATAGTGTTGCTCCTCTTATACTAGCTCTGAATAGGTCTTGGGGCTGTCGCAGATTGCGCCATTTCTATACAGGAATACGTCGTGATATCAGAAGAAGTTGTGTGAACCAAAGAAACGCTCGTGTGCGTTTCAGGATTAGGCTCGTTATCACGGTTAGACGAAACAGCTCGCAACGAGAACGAGCGGAGAGCAAATATTGGGTACGGCGTGGATCATAAGGGTTAGTCATGCCGCACGCCAATACAAAAGTCAGACGCTGTGTCGCATTTTGCGCACGTTTTTCGCACAAACTTTGGTGAACAATAGTTTTGCATCTCGTTTTTATATAATTCAAAGTTAAAGTTATGAAAACACAATGGTCATACAAAGCACTTTATCAGGTAGATAGTGCGAGGTCTACAATGGAAGACAAGAGCAATTAGTCGCAGTGAGCGCCACAGTCGTTGCCCGAATTGCACACCTCGAAAGCGTACGTCCATTCACCAACGGTCCTGCATAATAAAAAAAATAATATTAATTTTTCTAAGCCCGAGGCGCAACAGGATTTGAATTTTGGGAAGACGGAATCTGTATAAAATTTGTTGAATTTTTTTTTTGGATATTCGTTGTTATCTACTTCTCTTCATAGGCTCGTTCCTCGTTTACAGACACGAGGTTAAAGCAGATTCAGCAGATGGCATGGTGACGATCACATAACAGTCATTTGTATTAGGATACAAAGTATGCGCACTTACCTGTAAGCGAAATGTTTCCTAGTTGGTGAACAAATTTACTTTGTTTACTCATGTCCTGATCCTATTGACTCTTTTCTTTGTATAATTGGGACGGGATTACATCATCATTACGAAATCTTCACTCACTTCTTCTCGCATTTATTGAGGGTCGTGGTCTTCGATCCATCGGGGAAGAACGCGTAGCCATTGGGAGAACACGTGCGCATGATGTTTGTCACTCCTTCCAGAGTCGTGCGCTCTGAATTGATATTTGAGTATCGAATACATCCTTAATGCTTCCACCAAAAAAAAACTATTCTACTTAAATGAAATTTCCAACATATTGATATTTATCAGTAAAATGAAATCTATTTTTCGTGTGCCATTTAATCGTGAGCCACATGAGAGAATGTGCAAAAGTGAGATAATGTCTCTCGATTTTACACGCTCTCTCACTCCAAAGCCCTCTGTGTAGGGTGTGGAATGATGTGGTACGCATTGATCTTGCTAACCATAGAGACAGTATGCAGCAGTGCAAGTCCTGTTGCCACTACACGTCGTCAGGTCGTTCTTACCGACGGCGCCGCACATCGTGCACGTCACTTTGGATTCTGAGAATATTTATAATTTGATTGCATATCAGTGGCAATAAGTACGTTCCCAAAATCAAGATTGTTTTTTCTCACTGCGAATGGAATGAAGTCTGCTAATAAGGAAACCACTGTTTAGGTATCTAGCATGAAAACTCTGTGCCAATCAATTCGCTTTGCTGTTGTATGTTTCACATAGTAATCTAAAGAGTTTTCATCTAATTGGAAACATTATTTCGCTGGGATCCATTATACATAATATTTAAAACAAATGAGGTAGATCCAATCATGTTTACCTGCTGTGACGAAAAGAGCAGCTACAACTATAGCGACCAGAAGGAACTTCATATCTGACCACAATATCTAAATGGGTCGACAAATGTGATTATTTGAAAAATCACATCAAGGAACGAAGCGCGCCAATAAATCATAATAAGTAAGCAATAAAATATTTAGAGTGATCATACAATGCTGAGAAAAACTCAAGCAAACGACGAGCCGCGAGGTAACGTACTGAATTGATTCCTTGTCCCTTTCTCATCCTTTTTTATGCTGCTGACAACAGCGGATTAGATGATGATTTCTTATCACCTGCCTTTCAGATCACAATTATTGCACAAGATGGAAGACAGCAGTTCCGGGGCGTGACCTGTCGTGTGAATTTTTCGGAGTCGCTATATGATATTGGTGAAATTTTGCGTTTATTGAATCTTCGGATTTCAAATAAAACAACGGATGAAGACTTCTGTATGAGTCGAACAGATGGATAGAACTGTTATGCATAGTGCAACAAAGAACTATAACTATATTGACATAATTTTAATTTTTCGAGCATGAAATAGGACATTTAAGTGGAGATCATATCAGAAAAGTGACAAAGATTAAAAAAATAGATTGAAAAAATAGACTGAATACCATGGAAATTTTAGTAGAGAAAATAGGACACGAAAATGAGCACAAACGACATTAGCAGAGATAGGGACGACGATCCGGAACAGTGGAAGTCGCAGAAGTCGCCGGTGTCACACACTTCGTAAGCGTATTCTACATTGTTGATGGTTCTGGAATGAATACCAACTTGTTGTGAGAAGCAGAAAGAGTTCCTGGTGAGTTGCATAAACATTATTATTATTATTATTATTATTATTATTATTATTATTATTATTATTATTATTTTAGTTGGAACGAAAAATTCTTCAATTTCTAAGAGCCGAATTCCCTTTCACTTTCAGTACACTCACAGCCACACTCACACTCACACTCACAGCCGGGCACCCATTCCCAGCGCCGACCGCACAACCCCCAGCCACACACACAGAGTGAGGGGGGGGGAGGAAGAGTGAAAGTCCCTGGCACCCAAGGTAAGGTAAGGAAGACAATCCCTCGTTCCACCAAAACACCGTTTTCTCATTTAGGATTGCGTTTCCCCCTTCATTGCCTTAGCAAACGACAATCGGGAATCAAAATGCACGGTGCAAATTATACCGGCAGGATTATTGTTCGTAACTGATCAAAGACTGATAAAGTCCGTGTGTATTCACCACTCACTTCCTCACACATCCGCTGTTCGGTAAAACTTGCGTAAAGTCGGGCATGAGGGTGTACTCGTCGTTAGTACACGAAAGGGTGGCAGAAATAACTCCAGGAGCAGTCGCTCCCACTGAAAGAAAGTCGTTTAGCAAAGAGTTTAACAGATATTATGGTACACAGAACGCACATTTGATAGGAGAACGGTTTTCCTCTCCCCTCTCTTCTCACACTCTCTTTGTTTCGGTCAGCAAACGAGAGAGCGTGAGGAAGGAAGAGTGTGGAAAACCGTTTTCCAATGCCGTATAGCAAATTTGTGCTCATTGCCAGTGTATGTGCTAGTCAGGAAAATAGACATGCGAATATTTTCTGCAGTGAATTTTAATACAATAAATAATTTATAATTTTAAAAGATAACGGCTCTTTCTATTTTGCACATATGAATTTTTCCTATTAAAATTTTTCAAAAATCCTTCTTTTTAAATTGCAAACTAAATATACTGTACCTTTTGTTTACTTACCGTAACGGCATTGATTGCCCTGGCAGACGTCTCCCGTGCACGATTTATCGAAGGGTGCGAAGCAAGACTGACATGACACCTTCGACTCTGCAGATAATTGCTTACTGTGTCTGACGATTGGGTAATTTTGAATATTAAATTTTTTTAATGAATCGAAATAACTGGATATTAGTACAAAATGAATTCGAAGCAGTTATACCTTCCGATACTGAAACTTATCGAAAATGATATAATCTTACCTGTGATTCCAATCAGAATTGGACAGACAAGAGCTACGAGGATGAACTGCATACTTCGGTGATGCCAAGAAATTGAAATGCAATGAATCCATCTGTGCTCACTCCTCCCTTTATTGCCCACTAGCGCAGTGACACGCCTTCTCATGAAAGAGGGCGCGGTAACAAATTGAGCTTGCATCGTGACTCGTAGGTTGATGACTAGACTGAGTAAGGTAAAAGGTAACGGCAAAGTTACTACCGGAATTCGGAGACGTAATGACTTGGATTGTTGATGTGCATTTTGTTTTGACATACGGAGTGCAATGCATCATTTAGATTAGAATGCAAGACCTAGCTGATTATACGACTTCGTTGCGCAAAACTATACTAATACAGACGATGTTCTTCTATTTATTTACCGAACAATAACCGCTAATTATTGTATCATCGGTAGCTGAGTATTAATTTTTTGCCGGTCCCACGTCAAATAAAGAAGTTCCGTATCGGCCTTTCGTGTGAAACTTTCGTAGTTGCTGATAGCTGGAAACACTGGTGAGAGACTTCTCTACGAAATAATTGTGGTTTGAATTTTTATCGTATGCACACCTTCTTTAGAATTAAATTACAATATTAACAAGCACAACCACTACTGGGACACAACTGTTTAGCACTTGAATACGAAAGCAAAAGGGATGAGTAGAAGAAGAAATATAAGAGAAAAAGACGACGATCCGGAACAATGAGTATCGCAGAAATCTCCCGTGTTGCACAGTTCGTAGGAGTATACGATATCACCAACTTTTCTGGAAAGTTATATTTTGTATATATCCGAATGCATATGACGTTTCGGTAAGCGAAATGTGCAGTCTCAATTTTTTGTACAACAGAATACTTCATCACGATTTAATTATTTTCTCACGTCATTTCTACGCAATAATCACTTACGTCTCGACGCATCCACTGTTAGCTGCCAATTTAGTTCCGTCGGCCATAGGATACGAGTCGAGATCGTAGCACACCGCTGTGGAACTTGTTCCTAACAAGGGGAGACCGCGTAGTCGATATGGAGTTTCCGAATGAGACCTAGTGGGATCGATTACTATCATAAAAGTAAGAAATAATCGGTGATTTAAAACTGCTAAAGAGATCTTGTGATATCTGCACTCTCTGTGGGGAAGTGGCTAAAATTGCGTAAAAAAAAAAAAAAAAAAAAAAAAGTCCGGAAAAATAGCGAATCTCACAAAGGGCGGAGAAGAGGCGGGGCTTATTTAGCAGTTTTGAACCACCGATTATTTCTTACTTTTATGAGAGTAATCGATCCCATTTGGTCTCATTCGGAAACTCCATATCGACTATGCGGTGTCCCCTTGTAAGCTACTCGAAGTTGCCTCTGAAATTATAAAACCAATATAGGATCTGACGTCGCGTTTATTTTTCGCATGATAAAGATAACGTATAGTGTGTCTACATATCTATAATTGCTCACCGTAGAGACAGTATTTCCCCTTGCATTCTGTTTCTTCATCGATTACCATTCCATTAGCGGTGACTTTGCACGTCACCTGCTTGTCTGCTGGCTGAGCTGGGCTCACCGGTTCTGAAATTCATATATGGCTTGATTGAATTGTCAACACTAATTGTCTATTTGCCAGTGAAACTCATTATACTCTTGGAAGTAAACGGCCGTCAGCGAACGACTTTGAATATGTATCAATTCTCCCATTATGAAAATAGGGTATGCAACTAACGCAAGCAGTGAGTGTCACAATAATCGCCCGTGTCGCACACTTCGTAGGCGTAATCGACACCGGCGATGGTTCTGGAATGGTGTCACATTTATGCTTTTATATGAAAGCTGGCAAATTAAAACTTTAAAAAAGTACAAACCGAAGAAACAAGTCTCGGAACAATACAAAATGCGGTAATCATAAATTGGAATGACATGCTATTGAGATCAGCAGAGAGCTTGGTTGACAAGACAAACGCTCAAAAGAGCTAAAAGACGGATTGAATAGCGACTATACCCCATACCATCAAGTCACCGTAGTCTCATTGGTCTTAGCATCTACTCATGCTCACGAAAATCGAGATTTGTTTCAGTTTTATTGACAGGCTCACTTAACGATAGTCGATGATCGATTAGAAATTGTTTTCTCAGTATTGAACAATCACCACTCACTTTCTCACACAACCACTGTTCGGTGAAACGTGCGGGCATGAGGGTGTACTCATCGTTAGTACACGAAAGAGTGGCAGAAATCACTCCAGGAGCAGTCGCTCCCACTGAACGGATTTGATGAGAGAACAAATTAATATACATTAAACATTAAGTAATTACTTCTGATTTTACATACCGTTCTTTATCTTTCGCCAACACTTGTCATTTCCTTTTGAAATTTAAAAAAAATATGCGATATTTGCTCACCGTAACGGCATTGTTTGCCCTGGCAGAAGTCTCCCGTGCACGATTTATCAAAGGGTGCGAAGCAAGACTGACACGAGATCTTGGATTCTGCAGGCATTTGAACATTTTGAATGGCGATTTATTGTTTTTATGCATATTTTCTCAATAATTGGTTATGTAAGGAAAATTTAATAGGATCAAAATAATTAATAAAGTAAAATTATCTTCTAATACTGTAAAAGTCTTACCTGTGGATCCAATCAAAACTGAGCTGACAAGAGCTATAAGGATAAACTTCATACTTCGGGGGTTTCAAGAAATGGAAACGTACTGAATCCATCTCGACTCAATCCTCCATTTATTGCACACCAGCGCTGTGACACGCCTTCTCATGAAAGTGGGCGCGGTAACCAATTGAGCTTGCATCGTGACTCGTAGGTTGATGACTAGACCGAGTGAGGTAGAAGGTAACGGTAAAGTTACTACCGGAATCCAGAGACGTAATGACGTGGATTGTTGTTGTGCCAGTTCGCTTTGATATACGCAGTGCAACGAATCATTTAGATTAAAATGCACGACCTCGCCGATTATACGACTTCGTTACGCAAAACTATACGAATCCTCAGTGTTTCTTCTACCGACTTAGGTATCGATAAATAACCATAAATTACTGTGTGATCGGTAGCTACGTATTTAGGAATGTCCCACGTCAAATGATAAAGCTCCGGGTGGACCCGTGTGAAACTTTCGTAGTTTCTGGATAGTTGTAAATATCGAGTGACATTTCTACGACATACGTAAATAATGGATCAAACTTTTTTTTCCTAGCTGCAAGAGATAATTAGCATTTTTATCGAGAAAATTTTTTAAACTTTTTTTTTCTGAGATTATTCGTTCGTATATTTTCCTTAAGTTTATCATTGTGTTTTCTTATTATATATTGTCGCTCTGTAGTTCAGGCCTGAATTTTATTTTGTAAAAACACTGTACAGAGTAAGGAGCGCTATTTACAAGTTCAACGACTACTGGGACACAACTGTTTTAGCACTTGAATACGATAGTCAAAGGGATGAGGAGAAGCGGGAATAGAAGAGAAAGAGACGACGATCCGGAACAGTCAGTATCACAGAAATCACCAGAGTTACACACTTCGTAGGCGTATTCGATTCCGGCGAGTGTTCTGAAATAATTGTTTCATGGCTTTCGTATGCTTCCCCAAAAGGCGCTTACTATAATTTCCGTCAAATTTCGATTTTGAAAGGTTAGTGAAACATAGAAGAGCAGTCCCGGCTGTGCAAACCAAATATATCTTACAATATGTTAGTATGTGAAATATTTTAGTTTTGTATTTTTAATAGTGTACATTAATTTGTGCTAGTGCCTATATGCAATGTCAAATATACAATTTTCACTCACTTTCTCTCGCATTGATTGAGCGTCGTCGTCCTTGAAAAGTCAGGGAAAACTGCGTAACTTCGTGGATAACAAGAGCGAGTGACGACAGACGCGCCGTTGATAGTGACCCGCTCTAAAAGGAATATCGGAAATATACAACAAAAAAATTAAATTTCTTAATTCTTAAAACTTTAAACAACCCATAAGCTTTGCTATTTTATTCATTTCATTTCATTACTCAAAAAAGGGGTGCAGATCGGTGAGAGAGACCATCTTGTTGTGGTATGTTTTAAGAGTAGTTCCAATTGTTCAATTTAAAGAAGGCGTAACACGAATCATTGAAATCTTTTATTTTCCCCAGGTGTTCGAGGTTTCATTTCTGATATCAGTAGTTGGTGAAACACAAATCCAACGCGCGTTTCCTTCGCGCACCCTCTTCGTTTTTCCCTTATCTCTCTCTCTTTCTCTGACTTCTTCTCAACAAAATGCCAATTCCCGCCGCGAAAAGATTGCAGGTTTAATGTGAGATACTGTAAGAATTCTGGTCGTTTTGGACAGTTTTGGACAGTTTTAGTTTACTTTCTTCAAACTAAAAACTGAAACATGCCATTTTCGAGGCTCTCATCGGGTATTCGATCTCCATTGCCCCACAGTGAGAACTCAGTTGACTAAATATTCGTGGGACACCTTCTTTAAAACTCAATATCGATATATTGGCTTTCGGATTCGTAGTAACTTCAGAGATAAGTAAACAATATTGTATTGCTTACTATAGAGACAGTAGTCGTCTATACACGTCACTCCATGGCAGGAATTGGCATTGAGTTCCCCGCAGATTTGACAAGAGACCTTCGAATCTGCAAGGAAATATCAGTTGATGATTAACATCGAAACACATAGATTAGTCCATTAATAATTAGGATATTACTATCAATATTCGTTGGTTTCTCCAGCGATGTGATATCAGTTTCGCATCACGTCATTCCACTTTCCAAGAAAGGGGGGGGGTGATCGATAAGATAGACACACACTCTCGAACGTAATGTCTTTGTTGAGGTGAAAAAAGCTTTATCTTTTCGTTGTTGTTGTCTACGAAATTATTAGAACAATTTTAAATTTTTAGAACAATCTTATACATGCAAATATAGAAAAAATAAAAAAAATAGAAAAAGATCTTGCCTGTTGATACGATTAGTAGAGATGCCACGAGGATTACAATGAGTTGGCGCATGGTGATTTATGAAGTGCAAAGATTGAGAATACGTGTTGACTATTAAGAAATGATGCGCGCTCTCATCAGTGCTCAGTTTCACTCTTATCTTTCACCCCCTTGCTATCATTTGAGTGTGCGATTGATCCAATTCTTATCACTCAAAACTTAGAAAGAAGTCATAAAAAAATCAAAGCACGAAAGAGCGAAGCACCTTTCTTGGGCAATATAGGTTGAAGAGAGTTCTGTATTAATCATGTTTTTTATCTTCGACACTAAATCACATTACACACGGAGAAAAAGGTCTTATATGAGGCCCATGACCCTTTCAAAAGTCTTATTTATAAGAACTTAAGTCTTATATATAAGACTTTTGAAATGGTCATGGGCCTAATATAAGACTTTTTTCTCTGTGTGTATTTGCTGGAGTACCAGTTATGAATACGTCATACCGGAGGGGATTTAATTTCTGAAAAGTTTCCGGCGAGTGACGGCTTCTTCCTCAACAAAACGAGATCTTTATTTCAATATGGTAAAGCAAAAATTCTTATTCTGCAGGACCATCAAATCACTTGAATAGGTAGATCACGAGAAGAACAATGGAATAGATGAGGAGTGATAGTGAAGATCCCGAACAGTGAGTGTCACAGAAATCGCCCGTGTTGCACACTTCGTAGGCGTATTCGATACTTCCGATAGTTCTGGAACGCGGTATCAGAATTTCGCAGGTCAAATGAAATGTAAACATAGATGGGTGCGCTGCATCGAACCGGGCTTGAGGTGCGATTCCATCATTATTATGCAACAACCACTGACATCTTGGTGCATCCACTGTTCGCCGTTGCGGTATTTCCACTCATCATCTCGAAATGATCATCTGGAGTGCACGAGAATGTAGAGGTCCGCACGTTTGCTACCGTAGCACCGATTGAGAATTATCTATTTTATTGTATTGTTCTTTGGAGCTCCAGAAGATGAGTTCAGACTTATTTACGTGTGAGTCAGACTTGTGAGTTCAGACTGGTTTATGAAATAAATTATTATCTCAGATCGTCTCTTACTGTAGAGGCAGTAGACACAATTTTTACTCATGATCTCGGGCTCTGCAATGTTATATTTCTCGAATAGTATTATTTTTGAATTCTATCTTGCATAAAAAAATCAATACACCCTCATCAGACTGATCAATCAGTGCCAACGCTGTCTTATTTTCAAGAAAATGAGTTAATTAAACATAATGTTAAAATGCATCCAAATATAGAACTTATGTACCTGCGACTCCAACTATAACTGAGACAGCAAGTACAGCGAGAAGCATGCTAGCACAGGACGAGAATAAGGCGTGAACTGCCCGATTTAATAGTTCTCCATCTTCATTTATCATCCAAGATGGCAACAGTTTTCGCACGTTGAAGCACAAAGTTTTTGTAGAAAGAAAATGTACCGGGAGAAGGGAGGTAGGCGATTACGGAGCACTATGAGAGACTGACTCTGACTCAGTCGAATTAATGGTGGCACAGTATAAAAATGAGTTGATGAGATAAACATGCATGCATTGTAGTATTATGACCGAAACGGAGTTACCCTTCTAACCCCTGTAACTCGATGTGCCTTATGGAATACAATCAACAAAGTGAATACGTGTGAACGAACAAGAGGGAAAAATAAAGTACAGTCTACCTGCGACGTTCAGGAGAACTGCTAATATTATTTTTGTGAGAAAATCAGGCTAAGAAAAGGCCTTGAAAATATTTCAACACTGCACACTGCAGTATTTATACTAGTAGACTTAATCCCTATTTCGACGATGGCAACAATTTTCGCGCAAAAAAGCGTTAAGAGGAAGGAGGTAGAGCTTCCGGAGTATTGAAAAGAAAGAAAGATGCGACGCAGTTCTTCTCACTCTTTTCGCACTTTTTTCGAGCTCTGACTTTTGTGGTGTCTCCCGATTCATCATTTTCCAATAATCATGAAAAATTCTGATGAAGAACATAGAGACATTTTTCCATAACGCAATGTTTCTTGTAAAACTAGCGGGGTTGTGTTGAGGTTAAATGCACTACGCTCTATGCGTACACTACGCTCTATGCATAGTTCTCTGTGCGGGTTCGGTCCAGGGGGAGCTCAGTAGATGGCTCCAGGTTCGGTCCAGAGAGAACGCGGTAGATTGGTTTAGGTTTGGTCCAGGGGGAGCGTGACATCCTACTTCTGATTCGGTCCAGGGGGAGTTCGATAGCCGACTCCAAGTTCGGTTCAGGGGGAGCTTCGTAGCCGACTCCAGGTTCGGTCCAGGGGGCCGAACCTTTTTTATTGCAAAAGATATTTCCTGTTCCCCGATGTGTTTGTCAAACATTCAAAAATATCGAATTTTCAAGTTGAAACGAGTTCGAACACGTTCAGACACGTTTCTGACATCGCAAAACTCTTTTCCTGTGATCCCCGACACTCAACGGTGCGTTTGGACAAAGTTCGAAAATTTCGATTTTTCGCGTTAAAACTCGGCAAAACTGGTGAAAACGTGTTTCACGGTACTTAAAAACATGCCAGGAGCACTTGCGGCACTTGCGAAAAATGCGGCAAAAGGTTTGCCCGCGGCGGGGGTCGAACCTGCGTCGGTCGGATTTGAATATCAGGCGCTTTAACCACTTGGCCATGGATTTGGAGATTTAAATTTTGTAAAATTTTAAAGCAATTCTGGTCAGTTGTCATATGCAAAAGGTTCTGAGAAGATTTTTGAAAATTTGAAGCGAAATATAAGGAAAATGAGAAAAAAGTGTGACCGGACGGAAGAAAAAAAATAAAAACGGACAAACAAACAAACAGACAGACAGGCAGACGTTAGCATTTTCTAATATATAGTAATTAAAGTCGTATCAAAAATTTGAATCAGGCATGAATTAGACTCTGATAACGCTGTCACAGATGGTTGACAGCGTTACAGCACGCATCGATCTACCGCTGCGTGCAATTTACTATAACGTTCTACCGTCCCTCAATATCTAGAAACATTGATATGGACGCTCTCGTTGCTGATTATAATATTCATTATTTGGCATCGAAACGACTGGAAAAATAGAATCTCCTATTAGAAAGCGAATATATACAAATTCAAATTCGGCCAATATTTATCCAGATAAAATATCAAGCAGTACAATAAATTGCATGCTTGAGTAGATAAGCTAAGGGTGTGGCAGGGATATGGAGGAGGTGAGGGGTGTTCACATGCAGGCAGTATTGCAGTAGTCTCCCGTGTTGCAGATGTCGTACGAGTATACCGCACCGAAGATTTTCCTACACTAACACATTCATTGCGGATTTGCCTCTGTCAAATCAAAACGTGAGTCAACAAATGGGTGTCTTTCATTACTTAGAGTGAAACAAAGATTGCTATTATTGCTAGAAAAAAAACTATCATGTTTACCAGGGCAAGTAAAAGTTTTTAGCATATCATCATTCCTATGTTCGGAGAGTCCCCCCCCCTCCCCCATATCTTCCCTAATTTCTTGTTAAATTTCAAATCCTGTTGCGCCTCGGTAGTAGATAAATTATTATGTTATTATGTAACAGTCACTCACTTCCTCTGGCATCCTCCATTGGGTGTCGCTTTCGAGAAATCGGGGAAGAAAGCAATGGGGGTGGGAGAGCACGAAAGGGTGGTGGTGTAAATCTCACCCACCGAAACGCTCTCTGAATTGCCGATTAACATACTCGACACCAAACTGATTCAGACTCATTTTCGTTGGTATCCAAAAAAGAGACAGTATACACCGAGATGGAAGTCCCCTACTTCTCTTACTCTGTCTCCTGCTGAGAGACCACGTAAAGCCGAGAGAATGGAAGATCATATCTTTAAGCTCTCTCGAGTTTACTGCCCTTTCTGGAGGAGATACAGTCTTGATTGAAAGGGAATTAGGAGACTTCATTTTTCTCACCATAGAGGCAATATGCGTCCTCGCAGATGGTCCCAGTGCAATTCTTTCCATTGTCTGTGCACTCCTGACAGTGGACTGACTCTGAAAAGAGGGTGCATATTGATTGGCTGCTACTCAACTATACTTGGTAAAATCAGCAATCCCCTGGGGGCTGTATAATCTGTTAAAAAGTTGGCCATCTTTTCGTTTTTCTTTTTCGTCAGTTTTTGACTTAATCTTAATTTCTTTGCATTACTTCGATAAAGCACGATGAAAAAGTAATAATGCCAACTAAATCAACATAAAATATAATGTTAGCGACTAGAAAATCCGTGTTAAAGATGGCCGAAAACTAGAAGTTGGCCATCTTCTGTTTGCGCGGGCTAGACAGTGACGAGAGAGCACGGGGATCGAGGAGAGGGAAAAGTATGCATGTGTAGTTGACGTTTATTGCGAAACTCTGCGCTCTCACTTGTTTACGTGCTCTCTCGTCACTGTCTAGCCCGCGAAACAGAAGATGGCCAACTTCTAATTAAAAGTTGGCCAACTTCTAGTTTTCAGCCATCTTCAACACGGATTTGCTAGCCGCTAACATTATATTTTATGTTTATATCTTTGACATTCTTACTTTTCCATCGTGGTTTATTGAACTAATGCAAAGAAATTAAGATTAAATCGAAATTGACGAAAAAAGAAAAAAAAACGAAAAGATGGCCAACTTCTAACAGATTATACAGCCCCCTGCTTACCCGAGCATCCAATGATTGACGCAGCGAACAGTACAGCAAGAAGACACCGCATGCTGAAAAATCTGTGTAGCTCGATGAACAATCAAGGTTAGAAAGGCATCCATCAGGATTAGGTGACCCTTTTATCGTGTGTTTGCCGGAGTCAATTGACGCGGCTTGACACGATATTGGCACGAAAATTGCACACGGCTCAGAGATATCGAGCGCCCCGGAAGATTGAGAAGAGATTTATATCACGGGCGCGACCCTTCTTGTCACATTGCGGTTGAATGGCGTCTGGTTATGATAGAGGGACCTAGTCATCACTTGATACATTCAATGTTTTGCGATTTATTTTTTTATACATATTTTTTTTCTGTATTTACGATTATGCGTCAACTTTTATCAGTGCGAGACGAAGAAACGAGATTACTATATTGTTAGTCCCAAAGTCGAACCCGTCAATACAAGCAAATATGAACCAAAACAAAAATGGGCGGGGGAGCTTAAAGCTTGAGAAGGTAAAGTGTGGGAAGGAGGAGGAGAGGGAGTAGAAGAGAAAGAGACGATCCCGAGCAGTGGAAGTCGCAGTAATCAGCATTGTTGCAGATTTCGTACGAGTACTCGACAGTACCGAACGTTCTGAAAGTGTGTATTTTGCATTGTAAAATTGTCCCATGCCGTCACACTGGCGTGAACCAAGCTCCGATGAAATGTAAATGCATTATTTTTTCGCGATTAGAATTACGCTTCTTTCAAACAATTACCGATTACATCATTCTTATGCAATGACCACTTACTTCTTTTGACATCCCGCGTTCGGAGTTGCATGCGAGAAGTCGGGAAAATGGCGACGTTGGCGCCAACACAAGAGAGTGTAGTGCCGGTTACGCCTCCCGCCGTAATTCCGACTGAACATTCGTTGATCTACATTGATTAATTAACTTCGGTGGATCATGATGAAATTGCTTATACGATATAATCAGTGCGTTTTACGGCCTTATTTTAATTGGTGTCGCCACTACTCACCACCGGGCACCCATCCCCAGCGCCGACAGCACCACCCCCAGCCACACGCAGAGAGTGAGGGGGGGGGGGGAGACAGGTACACAGAGAAAAATCGATATGTTTCAATTACGTATCAAGAATTTGACCATTACCCCGGGGTAGTGGGCGTGTGACAATCGTTAAAAACCATTTTGACAGTTCACCAAATACTCGATCTACTTCATACGTCTCGAATCAGTTTAAAATCTCCAATCTCTCTCACTAGACATGCAGTACTGGTCCTCGCAGACTTTTCCAGTGCAGGTATAGCCGTTGGTGTTCTGGCAGGTGTAGCAGTGTACCTTGGTCTCTGCAAAAAAATACAATGAGTTGAACTCATAAAACCTGGAACTCAAGTTCACCCGCTTACAAAACTATAAGTTAGCCTCACTTTCATGTTTGTCATCTTGAGTGCCTGTTCTTAGTAGGGGTTCTCACAGTGTGTCCATGAACCCTAGCTGTGCACGTGCATATTTTAGTAGTTTATGCATAATCGTAATGGAAAATGTTCACCAGCAGATCCCAGGAGCAGGGCAATGACAATCGCTGTGAAAAGAAGTTTCATGTTGACGAAAGAGCAGAACATGGGGGAGGGGGTGAGATCAAGCTAGATTCACAATGATTAGAGCCCGTCTCGGTGCTTCTTTTATTGGAGCCTTTGTGATCGTTATTTGATACGCGTATTATCATGAACATTTCGGGCGGGTTCCAGATAACAACGCCCCCGTCAAAAGAGATCAAAATGGTTTCCGGGGCGCGGCTCTCCGGGTAAAATAGCGATTGAATCTTGTCTGGTCATGATAGCGATTCTAAATCATCACTTGGTCTGGTTTGACGTCGTAGCGCGTGGCGATTTTGATTATAGTGACTCAGATCTCTGTGTGGCTCAACTAAATTCCGCATCTCATTAGAACGAAGTAAAGATTGCGGTTGAATGGCGTCTGGTTATGAGAGAGGGACCTAGTCATCACTTGATACATTCAATGTTTTGCGATTTATTTTTTTATATATTTTAACTACTATTTTCTGTATTTACGATTATGCGTCAACTTTTATCAGTGCGAGAAGAGGAAACGAGATAACTATAGTGTTTGTCCCAAAGTCAAAATTGCGATCGAAGCCTTCAATACAAGCAAATTCGAAACGAAACAAAAAATGGGTGTGGAAGCTTAAAGATTGAGAAGATAAACTATGGGAAGGAGGAGGAGAGGAAGTAGAAGAGAAAGTGATGATCACGAGCAGTGGAAGTCGCAGTAATCAGCATTGTTGCAAATTTCGTATGAGTATTCGACTGTGCCAAACTTTCTGGAAGTGTATAGTTTTTCATAGTAATATTCTTCCACGCCGTCACAGTGGCGAGAACCAAGCACTTTTGAATTTGTAAATGCATTATTTTGATTATAATTTCGCTTCTTTCAAACAATACATATCGAGAGGAATGATTGCAGATTACATCATTCTTATGCAATGACCACTCACTTCTTTTGACATCCCGCGTTCGGTGTGGCATGCGAGAAGTCGGGAAAAATGGCGACGTTGGCGCCAACACAAGAGAGTGTAGTGCCGGTTACGCCTCCCGCCGTAATTCCGACTGAACATTCGTTGATCGACATTGATCAATAAACACACTTCGACAGACCATGATAAAATAATATACTTATTTAGGTGTCATTTTGGAGCTTCTTTAATGTAATTTCTGTCGTTCTCGAAATGTTCGAATATCGCTTTTGAACTTTCAACAAATACTCGATTTACTTCATACGTCTCGAATCAGTTTAAAATCTCCAATCTCTCTCACTAGACATGCAATACTGGTCCTCGCAGACATTTCCAGTGCAGGTATAGCCGTTGGTGTTCTGGCAGGTGTAGCAGTGCACCTTGGTCTCTGCAAATAAAAAAATACAATGAGTATACATCATAAAATCTGGAACTCAAGTTCATCTGCGCAAAGCGCGAACTCTCTAACATGTGCCTCTCTAGTGAACACAACTCTCTAATATAGTAGCTGTGCACGTGTATCATTTAGTAATTTATGATTAATCGTAATGGAAAATGTTCACCAGCAGATCCCAGGAGAGCTGCAATAACCATCGCTGTGAAAAGAAGTTTCATGTTGACGAATGAGCAGAAAAAGGGGGGGGGGTGAGCTCAAGCTAGATTCACAATGATTTGAGCCCGTCTCGGTGCTTCTTTTATTGGCGCCTTTGTGATCGTTTTTTGATACGCGTATTGTCATCAACATTTCCGACGGGTCCGAGATAACAACGCCCCGTCGAAAGAGATCAAAAGGGTTTTCGGGGCGCGGCTCTCCGGGTAAAATAGCGATTGAATCTTGTCTGGTCATGGTAGTGATGCTAAATCATCACTTGGTCTGATTTGACGTCGTATCTTATAGCGATTTTGATTATAGTGACTAAGATCTCTGTGTGGCTCGACTCAATTCCTCATCTCATTAGAGCGAAGTAAAAAGAGTGAGGCGAAGTAATCAGCATCAAACGAGATTACACAGTTATTATGTAAGGCTTGATGAGTGTTTTTCGAAAGTTCGACCCTTGTAATTTGTTGGAAGTTTGTGACTATCTAACACAAATTTTATTAATAATATTATTTTGAAAGTCGTTTATCTAGCAAAGTGCAATCTTTCAATTAAAGTATGGCGCAATTATTTTGAAAGATAATACCAGAATCATGGCGTTGCGCTCATTTATCCATGCACTTTCAGATTAGAAAAAAATATGTTACATGCGGCATGACCCGGCATAGATTGTCAACTTGAGCTCTATTAGTGGATTTTGAGTTGGATATCACGGGAAAAATACCAACAAAAAAAATCTTGGAACTTTCTGTTTCGGGATATGCTCATTTGGAATCTCGTGGTGTGCTGGTTCGACGTTTCCTAATGACGTCGCAAGTAAAGGGGATGAGCATGAAACTTCCGCAATTCCATTTAGTTGTCATCCAGTATACAATAGGAATTCATCTGTATCGAATTTACTGGGGCTGCATCAGTTTTGAAAATAAATTAGGAAAAGGCGCCCACTAAGATGCACCGTGGTGTGGTTTAAGGGCAAAGCCGTAGCGCCTTTCCTAAGGGTCTGAAATTTTTTTCTTATTTTTTCCCGTGATTACTGAACCAAATACTACTAAATAAGTCAATTTCGTTATCTATGCCAGGTCCCTTTAATTTAGTATGAGATAATTGATTCCTACAACAACAAATCTATTGTGAATCCATAATTTCAAAACAATAATCGTTGGATCGAAAAATGTGAACAGTGCAAACTCAGAGTTTGAGCAGGTAAATGACTGGAAGAACGACTGCGGGGAGTAGAAGAGAGAGGGTCGATCCCGAACAGTGGAAATCACAATAGTCTCCATTATTGCAGATTTCGTAAGCGTATTCGATAGTAGCAATGGTTCTGAAAAAAAAACAAATCACGTCATATTGTAGTTGTTCCTTTAATATTATCTTTTCTATTATTATTTCATTTAATTGTTTTTACTGTTTTCAACCTAACCGTGAATTACGTCATTCCAAAGGCAACTCACTTCTTTTGACATCCTCCATTCGGCGTTGCCAGTGTAAGGTCGGGGAAAATAGCTAAGTTGGTAGGAACGCATGAAAGAGTAGCGCCGCTGGCACCGTTGACCGTAGCCCCCACTGAACATACAATATTGGATGTTGATGGTTATAGAATACACTACTTACATGATCTACGTGGTGTGTTTTTTTTGTTCTACGTGATGTTGTTTTTTGGCTTTTATATTCAACCATTTTTCGCACATCATTTTGTCTCAGTTTCCTAATGTTGCGAGGCTACGGATATTTCAACAGCGCGAAATTCGTTGTCTCCATCGGTTAAATTGTCCAGTCTCTCTCTCACCATACATGCAGTACTCATCCTCGCAGACAATTCCAGTGCATGTTTTTCCGTTGGCTGTCGAGCATGCTTGGCAGTGCACCTTTGGTTCTGCAAGGATTAACGTCGATCATCCTTTAACTCTAGCCGTGGATCGATAGTAGTAAAAGAAAATGCGTACTCGCGGATCCAATGAGAGCTGAAATGACCATCAATGCGAAAAGAAGTTGCATGTTGACGGAGAGCAGAAAGTGAAGAGGAGATGCAGCTCAAGCTAGATGCGATTAAAGCATTGAATCCGTCCCTCCTCGGTGCTTCTTTTATTTGCACATGTGTGATCGTTAATTGACGCGTCTATACGCGTATTGCCATCAACATTTTAGACGGATCCGATCAAAAGAGTTTCCGGGGCGCGACCGCACTTGGGAAATTGCTAGCGAATTGTGTCTGGCCAAGATAGTGATCCAAAATCATCACACGATCTGATTTCACGTTTTGTCGTGTTGCGATTTTGATCATAGTGAGTCACTAATAGTGACTCATTGTCAGACATGAAGCGGTTCGCACCTTAAGGGCGAACGTTGCCGACGACAACGTGAGCCCCTAGCGGGTACGACGTAATCGTATCCCGCTAATTTATCCAGCTTTCTGATTAAAAACGATCTTAGAGGACTTTAGTAATGGAGTATCTAGTGATATTGAATCATGTGGAGAGCATCAGACAATTTATTACAACGAAAACAAATTTATTGTGAATCATCAATAACCAGATGGAAAGGGGTGCTTGTTAGAACTTGAATAGATAAGCAACTGGAAGAAGAACTAGAGGGAGTAGAAGAGAAAGAGACGATCCCGAGCAGTGGAAGTCGCAGTAGTCACCGGTGTTGCACAGTTCGTACGAGTAGTCGATACCCGCAACGTTTCTGAAAATATTTTTTATTGTAATTTGTACTGAGCTAACAACATGGACAATTAACGATCACTTCTGATCAATTCTTTAATGACATTAACTCTATCGTTGCTTAATTATTTAGCAACTTTAACTCTATCGTTGCTTAATTCGTAAGGATATTTTACTCACGTCTTAATGCACCCGCTGTTCGCTGTGACCTTGGTCATATCGGGCATGAGAATTGTGTCGGCGGGATAGCACGAAAGCGTCGCACCCGTGACTCCGGCTACCGTACTTCCAACTGAATAAATTGTGGATATTTGATCTCTCTGATATAGGGTTCGAAGAATGCCCGTGTAACGATTGCTGGACATATTTTTTTGTAAATATTTTCGGCTAATACCAACACTTTCACCACATGAAGATGGTAGTTGAGTCGTAATTATCTGGAAATTTATAAAAAAAGGTGTTCTCATAATATCTTACTGTAGAGGCAGAAATCTCCCTGGCATGTTTTGGTGTTGCACGTAGTGGCCATGTTGGCGAAGCACGAGTTGCATGTGATCGACTCTGCAGATTAACAAAATATTTTTTAGTATAAAATATTAGCATAATTCTCATACCAGCGATTCCAACGAAAGCAGCAAAGAACATAGTAGCGAGAGCAAGCTGCATTTTGAAGGAGAAGATGAAGGTAGGAGAAGAAATCGATGCAAGGACTGAATCCACCCTGATTCCGTTCTTCTTTATAGATGGTTTGTAGTGGCTGTCAGCGGTTATCACGAACCTGCTTATCGAAAATATATCCGGAAGAGAGGCGCCAAGTGTTTCCGGGGCGCCATTCTCATTGTGAAATTGGGGACAAATCGTGTCTGGTCTTTTGCAAATGTAGATTGGTGATAGCAAGATACACTTATCAGTCCATCGAATTGTGGACACTTCATCTTGTGAAACAGCTCCATCTGGCTAGCCTGTCAGTGTTGTGAAATTTTTGTTCAATGCCTATTCGATTTAATTTGTAATGATGAATTCACAGCCGACATGACTAAGACCTTACAGCTGTTAATTACTGTCAATGGCAGGTTTAATGACATTGCTTGTAGTATAGCAATATCGCATACTGTGAAAAAAATCCACACCGTTCCTAAGTTGTCATCATCTGAGAAGGTGTGCACCAGGTAGGAGGAGAAGAGTAGAATAAGAGGCAAAGGTAAAAGAAGGTTTGGTTGGCCTCGCGGAGATCGAAAGTGACTCCAAGAATAAAGACTGATGTATGTTTCACGATTGCTTCAAGTATGAATAATTTTTATAAGAACGATGCCCTCTGCGGATTCGAGAGAAAAGTGAAATACAAAAATAAAATACGTATTTAGACAATTGCAGGAGTGTGTCTGCCAGTAGTCGCGGAAGCCCCTGCTCATTTCGATCTGATGATTAGCGACCTCTTTCCCTGGGCTACTGCGGCTATCTGCCAACGACTCGACAAGATTGGAATCCCCCGTCTTCTTCGGCTTGGTTGTTACGTGATGGGAATGACCGTAACATTTTGGCTATTTTGATGCGAACTTCGCTGATTCAAAATTCGATTGACGATTCGCGTTTGGTGGACTCAAGTGCAAGAAATACGCACCACTCTTTCAAAAATCAGAGGTTTCTTCGAGTTTTCAGACTTCGACATTGAATATGGAGCACGGCGAACGGAAAACTCTGTACAGGGTGAATACCGTGGCTACAGTTTATTGATGTTACTGCGCAATGATTCTACAATTATGGGTATCTAAGACTTCTTACACAGAGAATTACGTTTCATTGAATTATGCGATAGCTGGATTTCGGTCACAAGCTGCGCGCCTAAAACCTATCATGTATCTTTCGAAGCTTCTGCATATACGCTGCAGTTGTGTATCTTGAAGAGGCATTACTTGAGTTCAGAAGGCACTATGCCAGCCATGGATCCTCTTAACATTCCAAGACTTTCATCAATTTGTATCTCCGAAATGTAGGAATTGTGTTTTATCTTCTTTCTCCCTTCGTTTCTGTTCTTGTGGTTGACGGCGTTCCTCTACCATATCTGGGAATGCCCTTAACAGTACCCATGCTCTTGTATCGAGGCACATTACGGCGAACTGTCCGGCGGAAGATATGGAATTTAGTTGCGATGGAAGTTATGGAAAGGTATCGTGCCCCAGAAGCCTGATCAACAGGGGATACGTAGATCTGTGCAGCAACCGGCCTTACCGGTCGGCCCCGGCAGAGTGGTCGCTTGTCGACGTAAATCCTCTTGCTTCCGGTAGCAACTTAACCTTTTTACCTTACTTTTATGACCTCTCCGAGAGTCGAAATGCCGTTATTCGATTGACGCACACTATGTGGGCGCAACCGCAGGAAACTAGTCAACTTCCGTCACGTAAACAACAAAATACCTTCACTAATGTGCTATGACCATTTTTTGCTAAAACGTGTTTTGACGGATAGTTTTGCATGTTCCCACATCCGGCCCGTACTTTTTGAACACCCTCTATACTCTGTGAATGTGAAGAGGACGGCTGCTCTACTCGGCCACAGCCGATAAGTTTAGTCTAAACTGATAACAATGCTCGTGACCTAAAACGTCATCCATATCTGACGTTAACTTTCGTCGTGATAATAAATATTTAATGTAACTCGCAGAACTGAATAAGTTGCAATGGACAAACAAGTGAGCACTCGATCAAATATTGTGTTTACAGTAACAATTAATTTACGATATCAACACAGGTAGGAAATGGGTAAGAGGAGCAGAGCGAGTAACAAAGAGATGTTCGAAGAACCAGAACAGTGAGTATCACAGAAATCGCCCGTATTGCACACTTCGTAGGCGTATTCGATACCGTCAATTGTTCTGAAATATTATTTGTTTAACATGTCCTGAATTAGACAAAAATGCAATACGTATATTTGATACCCGATTTATCATTCATTTTCGAGAATAGATTGATTCTGACTATGCTAGAATGTTGCACGATCACTATTCAACGTAAAAATATGGGAATAAATACTTACTTCTTCTCGCACTGGTTGATTACCGTCGTATTTGACTGGTCAGGAAATGATGTAAAATTAACGGGAGTACACGTCCGAACCACGCTGGGATATCCATTTATTGTTGTGCGTTCTGTAAAAAAATGTTGATCTCCCAGGGGGCAAAAACTTTTGAGTAGGTAGGTTCTGATATTTTTTCGCATTAAAAATAAACGTATCAATAGCTAAAGTTTTTCTTCTGTTTAAAACAATGTTATTCGCATTTGCTTCTTCCTTAGCCATGATTATATTCGGGCTCATTTGTACAAATAATTGATAAATAAAAACATGGCTGAGGTTAGCAGCTTGGTAACTCTTGAGTTATTGTTTATTTATAATAAACAATAACTGAAATCAATAACTTATACGTATAATAAACAATAACTGTCGATATTGGCAGTAGTTGCCCTGGCAGGTCACTCCTGTATCGCACGTGTTCACGTTGGATTCCGCGCATAAGTTACAAGTGATCTTCGAGTCTAAAAATTTCCAAAAGTTCGAATACGTATTTAGTGCAAAAAAGGAATTTATTTGAAAAAAAGGGGTTAAATTTGTGGAATCTGATTAGCAGGCGATGTCATCATCACCATTTCTTTTTTGAGAAACGTACATCTGAACTTTTTTCCGTATGTATAGTAATTTTTTTACCTGCGACTTGTATCAATAAGCCAATGAAAACTGCCGCGAGAAGAGACCGCATTGTGGCAATGGAGAGGAGAACTGACTGACAATACGTGAGGATTGAAAAGACGCAAATTGTTTGCTCTCGCTAGCGACTAGGCCACTTTTTTATCTTTCCCAACGTGCTATCTGAAATGAGTCATTCATTTTATCACGAAAAGTCGAAAAGATCAAAAATTCACCAGAACAAAATAAGCGTTAACATAAGCGCCACTTTTGTTTACTTTGCTTCAATCATGAAGCTCGGTTGCTATAGCGGATTGTGACAAAATAGGCGTCTACATCAGAGATGGCTGTTCACGCCTGAAGAGCAAGCGAAGAAGGCGCGTCATACTCCACAGTTCACAGATTGCTCGCTCGGGAAAGAGAGAGCGAGACAGAGAGAGAGGGTGATAGAAAAAGAGAAAAGGGGAGGAAGAGAAAGAGCTAGTGAAGAGAAAGATAGGGAGAGACCTATCTAGCTCCATTCTGTCGTTTCCCACCCTTCGCTTGATGTTTGCACGCACTGGTGGAATGATGTGCGATCATTCTCGTCTTATCGCTGTCTCAATGGGAAAGCCTCGATAAATGATCATGAGTTTCCGACCGCGATCTTTCGAATGTGAATGAATGACAGTTCGACTTTCAGGACAAGGAGATACTTAACGAATCTTTTTTGATAAAATTTTGTTTCCTCTGCAATGGCTCAAAAGCATGTAGAGTGAACCTCATATAGATAATAAAAGTGGGATAATGTTTATCGTATGGGAACAATCGAGAGAAGCACATATATAAAGGCTCATTTGTACAAACAATTGAAAATATAAATGTGGCTGCTGTAAACGGCTTAGTAGCTCTTGAGCAGGTAGATCATGGGAAGGATCATAAGCGAAAGTAGAAGCGACAGGGACGATCCCGAACAGTGAGTGTCACAGTAATCACCGGTGTTGCACAGTTCGTAGGAGTATCCGATACCACCGACTTTTCTGGAAAGGCGTGTTTGAGAATCCGGGTGCACATGTCGTTTCGATTACCATTCTCTGGGACACCTTGAACAAAGGCTATCCTAGCAGGTTTGTGCTCTGTGTAAATGTACTGACATCAGTACGATTATTGCGATGTGTTATTCAGCAAATTCCGTAATTCTTGCGTCACATCTACGCAATAATCACTCACGTCTCGACGCATCCACTGTTAGCTGTCAATTTAGTTCCGTCCGCCATGGGATACGAGTCCAAATCGTAGCACACAGCTGTGGAACTTGTTCCTAAGCTACTCGAATTTGCCTCTGAAATTAGAATACCCTCAATCTCAAGATAGTCGTGTTTATTTTTCAATTGATAAAAATCACTCTATGATAACTTATAGTGCGTCTATCACTAATTGCTCACCATAGAGACAATATTTCCCCTTGCATTCTGTTCCATCATCAATTACCATGCCATTAGCGGTGGACGTGACTTTGCATGTCACCTGTTTGTCTGTTGGCTGAGCTGGCATCACTGGCTCTAAAATGTACACATGATTTCAAAGATAATGAAACTCAGCAAAAGCTTTTCTGTTCAAAACTAGGAAAGTTCGACCAACTCATTGCACTATGGGTGTAGACTTTCGTCAACTTAGCATTTATTCTTTCTTTGTAGGTATAGTACAATTAACTAACGCAAGCATTTCGTGTCGCAGTAATCGCCCGTGTTGCAAACTTCGTACGCGTATTCGACGCCTTCGATGGTCCTGCAATCACAGTTATTTATTAATTTATCCGCACATTATCTTACTAGTCTGGAATTGATAGTTGGAAAATCATGACTGCTAAGCATGGATGAGTTGTGTAATATTAAGCAATGGTTGTGCAACTGGACCGTGATGTGAACGAATTGTGTGAGTTAGGATTTATGATTCATACGAAAAACTTAGATCGTCAGATTGCTGCAAATAAAAGAAGCGCGCGAAAACATGAATTACAATTCACATCTTTTAGTACACATTGGATCGCTTCAGTAATTTTCAGCAGTTAAAATATCTCTACAGAAACCTTCAAAATCATACCACTTCGCTCCTCATCTCCATTAGAAAGATCTCTGGATAATACATGGACATCTTGTTAGAAATATTTTCTGGTAGTGTTGCGTTATCCCTGTGCCACTCACTTCCTTAAACACCCACTGTTCGCTGTGACTTTCGTCTTGTCAACGAGAAGAGCGTAGTCGAGAGGCGAGCATCCCTGCGAGACACCGTGTTCGCCGTTGATCGTAGTTCCCACTGAATGTGGATTTTTATTTTGAACTCTGAATTGGGCTGTAGTATAGCTTAATTGCGCAGTTTCTAAACAGCTTCAATGATGATGTATAAATCGCATTTTAAATAAAAGGAAAATGAATGGTATGTGCATTATTGATCGTTGCTCACCATACAAACAATATTCGCCTTCACACATTCTTGAATCGCAAGTAGTTGTCTTATCAACTGTACAGTCATAGCACTTTATCGCATCTGCAAATTAAATTCTGGAATCGTTCTTGGGTTCTTTCCATTTGCAGATTCTATTCACCTCTACACGTTTGAATTATTTGTTAGATAGAGCTGATTCAGAAACCTTACAGAGATTGCGCTACGCGACAAATACATTTATACTTTACCTGCTACTCCAAGAACTGCTACAACGACGAGAGTTATGAGTTGACGCCGCATTTTATTTGAAGAAAGTGAGAAATCGGGAAGCATGGAGCGTTTTTATATGCTTCCTCTTATCTCGTAGTGCGTTTCGGGTCGTCACGCCTAGTCTGACTCACGACTTTTCACAATGAGCAAACAAATTTTGATCTGTTGCAGTTTGTTGGTTTCTGTTTTTTCCTGAACTTTTCGCGTTAATTCGGTTGAAAAATTGATCGGTTGTTCTATGAGAAAAGTATTGCTACGAGTTCGACGTTGTAATGAAGTCAGATTTGCATTCCTCACAGTCATTTATCTACCATGATAGGGTTGTATTGAAGATAAATAACTACGCTTTGAGCGCACGCTACACTCTAAGCCTACGCAACGTTAAACGCGTGCATACCACACTGTCGAGCAACGGTTCGGTAAAGGGGGAGGTTGGTAGCCGGGCAATATTCCGTCCAGAGGAACGTAATAAAAAAAGTTCCGGTTATAAAAAAAGTAATAAAAAAAGTTATAAAAAGTTATAAAAAAATAATCTGACCTAACGCCATTGGTGTTGACCTACATCACTCTAGGATAGTGCAAGGGATTACGGTGCGCATATTACAGTGCTAATAGTTTAGAAACATTTTAATGATATATTTGGTCAGTAACTAACTAGGGTTCAAGTGCTCGAACGCTGAATATAACAATGAAAAACTAGCTCAACGATGCATCTGCTTTCATGTCTCATACGTACAGCATGGCACACATTGCGCAACCCTTGCCCTTACGGTGAGCAATCAGTAAGAGAAAAATAGTCGCTTTATACAAACATTTGTTATTGTACTCATTGAAAATGATAGAGAAAGAGAGAAAAGCACTGTGGCCGAAGACTTAGTAGCTCTTGAGCAGCAATGTTAAGGGTAGGAGAAGAAGTGAAAGTAGAAGAGAGAGGGACGATCCCGAACAGTGAGTGTCACAGTAATCGCCCGTGTTGCAGATATCATACGCGTATTCGACACCATCGACAGTTCTAGAAATATTTTTTAAAATGTTATTATTTAACGATATAAGAAAGATGCTAACTTTGATAAATATTCATGTACAATACACACAGAGAACAAATGTCTTGCATACCGTCCGTAACACAGGGGGGATCTAACATGTCAATATCTAACAGTACAACATGTATAGCATACAAAACATTGCACCTTGTATGCCAGACCCCCCCGTCTTACGGCTGTATTTAAGACATTTTTGCTCCATGTCATCACTAGCGCGATGAGGGGCGACCTCGTGAACAATGGTGGTGTGAGATCAATAGACAATTGAGAACTAATTGGTGGAGCCTCACAAACCAAGAATGGATCAGAGTTACCCGATTAGCGTGATAACGACTGCTGAAAATTCTGTATTCACTCACGTCTTGACACATCCACTATTCGCCATCGCCTTCTTCCCATCGGGCATTGTGAGTGAATCGAACTCGTAACATGAAAGTGTGGAGGCGATAGCTGTACTGCTCGTTGTACCCGCTGAATATGACTTTAAATTATCAGCTTATGCTGTCCAGGTTGTTAAGGGTCTTCGCTCTCATAAGGCCCTGACCAATAATCAGAAAAAGATATTTTATTTACCTGCCTCTAACTTTTATCACACTTCTTCTCAAACTGACGATATCAAATGCTCACCATATAGACAGTAATTTCCTTGACAGTCGATTCCAGTGGCGATGATATTGCCATTTGAGATTGATGAAACTTTGCAAGTCACTTTATTGTTGATTGGGTCGGCAGGCTTGATAGGCTCTGAAGATAAACATTTCTTTCTGAATTTGATGAGCGAAATCAGCAAATGTAATGATAAAGTACTTTTTTACTTTCTCAATTACCCTTGATGATTTGAAGGTGTACTATTCCTGGTTATCAAAATTAAATGCATTATAAAGTCCATGCATCTTTTTAAAAACTGTAAATCACGGATTTCTGAGATTGCTCGCTAGTACATCGAATTAGAATTATTTATTTGCATTTATGATGTAGAAGAACAAAGTTACGAACGAGAGCACTTATTGTCACAGTAATCGCCGGTATTGCAGATTTCATAGGCGTATTCAATACCGAGTACAGTTCTGAAATTACACTTTTAAAACGAATTCAATTGGATAATTTACATGAATTTGTAACAGCAGATATCATAGATATCTACTCACGATAAGATGTTCTTTTGGGGCTTGGAATATTGCCTTACAAAGCGAAATATGAGCTGAATCGGAATGAAACAACTACTCACACTCTGACACATCCACTGTTTGCTGTCACCCTCGTTTTTCCATCCGGAATCATAATGGATTCATTAGGAACGCACGACAGTTCGGCGTCTGACATCCCGTTGATAGTTCTACCCGCTGAAAACACAACGTGTTTAGTATCAAATTGATGATACATGTATGTGTCTTGCTCAAAAGAGCGATTGAGACGCCGGAGTGATCATTGCTCTGTGATTATCTACAATCACTCGCTGGTCTCTAGCCATGTCGTACCGTAGAGGCAATAATTGCCTTGGCAGTCCATTCCAGTACACGTTTTGCCATTGTCCGTTGAGCAGTCGTTGCACTTGACGGTTGGCGCTGCAGGCTTACTGGTTGGATCGGCAGGCTTGACAGGATCTGAAAATTAGATATTTACAAAAAAATAAAAGTACTTTATTTAAAAAAAAAATTTGAATTCGAGGAATGTCATTAATCGGTTCCCCGTTATTATTCTAGAAATTTGTTTAATGGCGTTATTCGAGCCTGACCAATCCAAACAAATAATTGAAGACCCTTGCTCCACTTGTGAGCCGAAATATGAAATTGCTGAAATTTACATATTTTCCTCGACATTTTCTCTAAAAAAACGCATACGACTGGTGGATACATTGCCATAAAATTGTTGAAGCTTATGAGGAAAAAACGAACCCAAACACTTCTTGTCACAGTAATCGCCAGTGTTGCAAATTTCGTAGGCATACTCGATGCCGAGAACTGTTCTAGAATTGCAAATTTTTCATAGTGATTGATATATTATTTATATTTATTTAAAATATTCTTATAACCGTTTCAAAAAATCAGATTTAAAAAAAATAGTAGCAGCGACTCACACTCTCACACATCCACTATTCGCTGACACCATCGTTTTACCGTCGGGAATCATAATGGTGTTGTCAGGAGTGCAAGAAAGTTCGACGTCCGACATCCCGTTGATAGTTCTTCCAGCTAAAACATATTTTGTTCTTTGACCTTTTTTATCTCATTTTTTGAAATAAAAATGACCTATTGTAGAGAGAGCGGCTGCGATACCGATGTAACCGTTGCTCAGTGATTAACATCAGTGAATTATCTTTGAAAATTGCTTACTATACAGGCAGTAACTGCCCTTGCAGGTAGCTCCAGTGCATGTTGTGCCATCGGCGTTGGAACAGTCACTGCACGTCAGTTGTGGCGTAGCCGCGAGAATTCCAGACTCTATAAATGAATACAACATGTTGCCACATTAATTCTGAAAATGACTTCGCAATTCGCGAAATTTTCTGATTTTTTCCTACCTTCCTCAACAATTCAATCAATTAAAAGAACTATTGTAAGGCTTAGGAAAATAGGGCAAAAATGAATGCGTTATATATTGAGAATTTACTAAACGTTCAAATATATATTTGAATAAATAATAAATGATTAAATCATACCTGCGAGTCCAAAAAGTGCCCCAACGATGACAAAAGCCGTGAGCAAACACCGCATTTTCTGTGTAGTCTGGATGAGGAGGAGAATAGACGAAACGATTTTATATGTTCTTCGTTATCAAACAGGGCGTATTGGGGCCGACACATCTCACAATCAACCGAGTCACGCCCGTTACGGAGTTTGTTGGTTTCTGCCTTGAATACCGACTCGCGTTGGGACAATGACATCAGTTATGCCCAGTCAGATCTGACTTATTAGCTGGCAGAAATTGTAATGTTGTTGAAAATATATGGAAAAATATTTAACAGTTTAGGAAGAATATTTGTACATAAGAATTTGTTATATTTTTATATTAACTTACTGTATTTGAAAAATAATATCACTATTCCAGAAAAAGTTTTACCGAGCGCTGTAGCGCGTGATGATGGAAATGTTGTTGTTACGCAGAAGAAGAATAAGTCGCTAACTGTCGAAACATAGTCCAACCACACTTCTTCATCTATGTTGTGGTCACGCTATACGAATAGAAACACATTTTTTAAAATTTTTTAACTAAAAAGTTTGAAAAAACGTCTTTATCGGAAGAGCACACATCAATTTCCCCTCCCAACTTCGCTCGCCCACAATAAAGCCCGCAGGCGAAACGGGGTTCCATTGCGTATTACAGCAAGATAATGTACAGTTGAGGGCTATTCCACCCCCACTTGTTTTGTACACAAAACAGTCAGGAAACGAATTGTAAAGAATGCAGAAGTGCAATTTATCGTATGGTCAAATAGCGTAATGCCACAATTGTACGACGTGCGATCAAAACAACCACACTCATATTGCATGCATACTTTTATACGATAATGGAACTGTCGAAACAGCCTCCTAGACGTTGGAATGGCCTAAGAATTCCTTGAATTAACACATCGTACATGTTGCTCTTTAGTGATCTTAACTGCAATGAATTAGTACTATCTTGCTCTATTGAATAATAAACATTTTGGAATTTAAATCGATTAATGAAAAGATCATTTGTACTATTGTAATCATCGAAACAAACACTCAGAACAACACCACGTATAATAGGAACTGCGATTCGCTGCATTTATCGTGTCAAACAAAATTACAATGCGGCAGGCTCAGTGCTTGAGTAGATAAGTCAACGGAAGAAGAAGAAGGGCGAGAAGAAGAGAATGCGATGATCCGGAACAATGAGTATCGCAGTAATTGCCGTTGTTGCATACTTCGTATGAATATTGAACACCGTTGATGGTACTAAAATGACAAAATTATACATAAACATCACAGGCCACAGCGCTATACATTCATCGGAAGAAAGTCTTTCAAACTTGGTATAGGTGAAGATTGGATTAACAAAGTTACGACTAGTATAAGTGTAAGTAATCAAGCATGTGTTATGTGGTTGGCAATTTCGTCATGCCTACAACAATAACTCACGTCGTGTAGCATAAATTGTTCGCCGTTGCCGTCCTTCCGTCGATCATTAAAACACTGTCGAAAGGTGTGCACGATCGTGTGACGACTGTGTCTCCGTAGTAGGAAGTTACTCCGACTGAATTTATTTATTTGCTATCCCCTATTTCAACTCTCGTCCCATCCCGCAACCTATTTGGCAAAAGTCCCGACAAGTCATACAGAAAAGAACAAAAAACCACATTTGTTGGCGGTTTGTGATCCACTGTAGTATTGTACATAACATGCACAATCTCACCGTAGAGACAGTAGTTGTTCTGACAATCCTTTCCTTGTATGACCAGACCATTTTCCGAGGATGTCACAGCGCACCAAACCTTGGGCTCAGCAGGTTTTAATGGTTCTGCAATTTATTTAACATTATTTGCATTTATTTAACATTATTCTTTTAAAATTTATTTTATTTTTCATTTTTAAAGGATTTTTTTGTCATATTTTTTATCAATAAATGGTGAAAACATAATTATTTATAATTTAGAATAGAGAGCTCCAAAACTACATCCGTTGTAAAATTTCGATCGTCGCTCCCTGGCCCTGTGACAAATTAACTTCGAATGGAAACAACATGGACCATTAGTATTTAAGCATCACTATCCTTCCGTTCCCAAAAAGAGACCACTCAATATGCTCCCGAAATGATGTAAATGACCGATATATGATTGGCCAATCATATATTGAAATGAGCTCAATCCTACGTATATTTATAGGAATGATATAGGTTTGGCGGTCTCTAATGTAGAATATGAATTTATACTTGCATTCCACTTATTGCATATAGAGTAGAAATCAAATGCAAAGAGTGTGCACTGGTCGGTGAGGATCGTTTTTTTATCGGACTATGAAACTCCTAGCGATGATGAACACACGCATAATTAATAAGACCACTACATAGAAGCAAATAACTAACGAGGGCATTTCGTGTCGCAGTAATCTCCGGTGTTGCACACTTCATAGGTATACTCGATACCAAGAACTGTTCTGAATGATTGAAATGACTGTAATTAACAAAAGTTTGACATTGTATGGCAAATTTTCTGAGTGTTTTTTTGTTTAAAAAATGAATTACTTTTTGTAATTGCCAGGGGAATTGTTTTACGTTAATGGAAAAACTTTATTGCGAGAGATTTTCATAAAAACTCACTTCCTGTAGCAACCATTGTTCGCAGTGGCAGTAGTTCCGTCGATCATGAGAAAACTTCCGAAGGGCGAGCATGAGAGAGTGGCACTCGACACGCCACCCACGTTCATTCCCTCTTAATATTTAATTTTGCATTATCTAAAAGTACCGAATCATCCTCCTTTTTCTGATTTTTTACTGATTATCTATTTCCAGACATTTTAAATAATTGAATTTAATTTAATCTATAAGAACAATATTGTCTAATGAATATAGTAAGGAAAGGTTGAACCACGGTCTCTTCATTTCTCACCCATCGACTGGTGGAGAAAGTTTGTGAAACGAAAAGATCGTGAAGTCATATCGCACAGATGGGTCAAATTCGGGAGAAAGTGAGTCGATTTAGCACTTAATAGTTAGGAGATGCGCAATGACAAGACTGTAGTTGGCGCGGAGGATGTATTGAGATAAGAATTGCTCTAGATAAGCTTCGCTTACGATAGATACAGTAGTTGTCGACGCATGTTATGCCGCTGTTGCATGTGTCGCTGTTGAGAGCGGTGCAAAGATTGCACGCCACTCTCGAATCTGAACATGAAACTGAACTTATTGTTCTCGTCATTATAATTAAACATCTTGTTACCCATAGTCATATAATTTTCAAAATTCCGGCTTACGGTGTATAAATAGCAATGGTTTTCGCAATAGTGAAACTGAACCTGCGAGGGTCGGGTCGTGAGGCAAGCGCACAAATGGCACTGGTTTACTTTACCAGACGAGGCACCCCGTTCTTATGGAGTGCGTCATTCATCAGTTTCGTAATGTGAATCAAGCGATCACTTTATGAGAACGGGGGCCTGGTCGTGTAAACTAAACCAGTGCCATTCTGGTGATGTCTCTTGCTGAGTAATGATCAGACTCTCCTCATTCTACATGCTCTCTCAGTGATCAGACAGCACCAGAAAGCAGGCAGAATTGAAAGGGCCAGATCATTACTCGTTTTGCTTTCCTGCTACTCGAATCACTGCTGCAGCAACCAGAACGAGCAGGAGATTACGCATGTTTGGAAGCGAAGTGACGACTAAGAATAATATAATAATATTTATGAAAGTCGCGAATAAACGCGGTAAAATAAACGAAAAAAAAGGTACGAATAATTTATGGACAACAACAACAAGAAGGTAAACTGGGAAACTGCTCATTTTTCCGATTTTTAAGAAAAACCTTCTCGCTCTGAGAAAGAAAGGAAAGGTGGAAACTACGCGTAGCACGGCTTTGCCTGGACGACTTTATGGTCTCCCTTATCTACTCATGCGCGTTGCGTTTGACACTCAGAGATTAATCACAGAATTTCACAAGCAAAAGGTTCGAAGGTCGAGAACCGCAATATGAGGCCGGTTGCCTAAGAGTCGAACAATGACTTATACAGTGATTTTGTAACATATGTTCAATTTAAATCCAAAAGGTAATCGAATCTGCTGATCATCATGGTATGCTTCATTTTCCATGAAATCAACCGGTAGCCTCAGGGCACAACATGCCTATATTTCGTTTTTTTTCGCGATGAAACCAAATCCATAGCCAAGTGGGTTACGAGCCAAACCTTGAATCCGAGACCCCCAGGTTCGACCCCCGCCGCGGGCAAACCTTTTACCCTCTTACTTTTGTTGTTGTTGTCCAATAATGATTCGTGCCTTTCTTTTAATTTATGTTATTGTACCGCGTTTCCTCGTGACTCGCATAAATATTATTATTATTATTATCTTGGGAACCTTTTTATCGATTTTCTTGAAACTTGGCCATATGCATAATATCACTATTCTCTTTATCATAAGCTTGTTATCACATGCAATTTCTTACATTATCCATGTGATAATTGACTTCATAAATATGACTCAATTAAGCATGTTGTAATTAGTCTCAATAGGTGGAGCTCGTCGAGACGATCATTTTCGTTATCACATTTAAAAATGTATAGGTGTGTGCACATGAAAATATTTGCCTTTTTAATTCTTGAAATGGTCATATTTCACATTTCCTTCCATTCATTCCACCAAATCCGACCTCGCAATGAGTAGGACGAATGATTTTCCTTTGTGTCGAATGTCTTATTCTATTTAAACTTCATTTGCGCGGTCGGATTTGGTGGAATAAATGGAAGGAAATGTGAAATCTGAGCATCTCAGAAACTAAAAAGGCAAATATTTTCATGTGCACACACCTATAAATTTTTAAATGTGGTAACGAAAATGATCGTCTCGACGAGCTCCACCTTTTGAGACTAATTACAACATGCTTAATTGAGTCATATTTATGAAGTCAATTATCACATGGATAATGTAAGAAAATGCATGTGATAACAAGTTTATGATAAAGAGAATAGTGATATTATGCATATGGCCAAGTTTCAAGAAAATCGATAAAAAGGTTCCCAAGAGCATCGCGAAAAACGAAATATAGGCATGTTGTGCCCTGAGGCTACCGGTTGATTTCATGGAAAATGAAGCATACCATGATGATGAGCACCCTTGAAAACATTAGTGGTGAGATTTCTAGAAAATCGCTGTCCGGACCTCTGTTCACCGTTTACCGACTCTTAGGCAACCAGCCTCATATGTACGGGACAGTTACTTTAAGCACCTTTTTATGCGGCAATGATGGAATCAGCTTCACAGCTAGAATAATACAAAACGAATTCGCGAGGAAAGGATTGATTGTTGGAGTCAAATAGAGAATCTACATAATATGTTATAGCGGGATACATATTTTCGATGATGCGTCGTGTAATTATCGAAGAGGTTCGTCTTTGTGATCTTTCCATATTGGTGATTCATAACTGCTGATAAGGACAGTTGATTGTGATCTCTCAAAGAAGGAATAATCACTCTCTGAAAAAATTAAAATATATATTTTATCGACGCCCAAAGGCGCAACCGAATAATGTGTGATTACACGAAACAATGTACAGAAAATTAAGACTCTCTATGAGAAGTATTGTTTGAGGAGGGAGGGAGATTGCAATAGGGGGTAAATTAGTGTGTCTATCAATCTTCGTGGTCCCATCTGTCATCGTCAGGCCATTGTTCTCTGTGTGGACTGAGAGAGGAGAGATCCGAGGAAGAGGACTCGGGCGACCAGGTTGACTCATCTCTGGGCGCAGGCTCAATAATCTCTAAAGGATGGGGGCGAGGTGGGGGGGGGAGTAATGAAATTCATAATAATGAGAGGGGATTATCATTGCTGAGGCTAGATCTGATCACTTTATTTTATAATCAACTTTTTGAGTTCGTCTTGCTAAACGCTAAAGGATTGCAGCTGCTATTTTACTATCATTCAACCTCCTTATCAAAATTATCTCCACTTTGCGATACCTCATCTATGCACAGTATCAATTATAACTTAGAAAACGAAGCTGAGATTTATTATAAACTTTTGAGAATTATTATGATCTTGCTGGCTCCATCGATTTGAAAAGTACTTAGTACTTTAGTAGGTAGGTTAAGGGAAGGAAAAGAAGAGAGAAGAAAAAAGAAAGGGACGATCCAGAGCAGTGGAAGTCGCAGAAATCGCCAGTGTTGCAAATTTCGTACGCGTAGTCGACGTTGGCGAATGTTCTGAAGGGAAGATATACTAATAAGTGAAGATTGATCACATCAGTCTCAAGGCATAATTTCTGATATCTTGCATGATTGAATAATTTATCTCGCATTTTGTTTATTCGAAGTTATTTTATAAATATTTTGCATTTATCTTTGGCACTTTTGCAAAGCTTACGTAAAACTGAATCATGTATCCCGTATGCAACCATCAGGGCATATCGCCCTTGACCCCTTACTGTATGTTTTTGGAATGAGGTGATGCGCGCAACTAACTTTGCAATAACAACTCACTTCCTCACACATCCACTGTTCGCAGTCACTTTCGTTCCATCCGGAATGATGAAATGGTCGGAGGAAGAAACGCATGTCAGAGTGGCGCCGAAAGCACCATTGGTGAATGCCGTCCCAACTGACAAATTTATGATAGTATACGCTTATTAATATCAAAATTTGCAAAAAAGAGCATAAAATCTACTTATACTATGCATTGAAATGATCAATTTTGTCATCAATTCTGTCAGATGCTCACCGTATGCGCAATAGTTGCCCTGGCAAGTCTTTGTATGGCAGGTTGTGGCCATGTCAGCGACGCATTTGTTGCATGTGACCGCCGGCTCTGAACAGGAATTAACCCATTTGGGGTGAAAATATTAGACCGCCTCTGTCTCTGGACATTCTCTCACCTCTGTGGATACTGTGTATGTGCATCATCTACACACAGAAAAAAAGGTCTTACATACGGCCCATAAGATATGGGGGTTCTTAACAAAAGGTCTTATATATAAGACATTCTGTTAAGAACCCCCAGGTCTTATGGGCCGTATGTAAGACCTTTTTTTCTGTGTGTATCTGTAGACGAATCGATTTATATGTGAAATCCTGATGCTACACATACTGCTTTATCTAGGAAAACGCAACGATATCCTACTGCAAAAATAGGTCAATATTAACTTGCCTACGACTCCGTGGAGAGCAGAAATGAGCAAAACTGCGATAAAATACGGCATGCTCAGTGACCAGTGGTTGGAAAGAGGAAGTGGAGACCATTTTATGATGAAGTCTCTTATCTTTCTTTTGGGATTGGCGTCCCGTCACGGCACTCCTCGAGACTCCCTTCACACCTGTTCGAAAACAAAAATGTCATAAAAGTGGAGAAAATGCACACGTAGAGAAAGGTGCGGCGTTGGGTCTTCAATTTGACTGCGTTGATCTTATTTTCTTGCTCCGATCGAGATCATTCATTGTTTATTGTATAATGTCCTCATTTATTTTAAAGAAGGCTGTAAATTATTTATTAAAAAAGAATTGGTGTGGTATACAATTGATGAGGATCCGGTCTGTACTTTCTTTCAAGATCTACCCGTAGCGGTCGTTCAAATTCAAAATTCTTTTCCGCGCGGAATGATATATACTATAAAAATTTTCAGTTTTGTTCGATTAAATTCAATCACTTATTCACTTAAAATACTTGATACCGTGTCTGCATACTGTAATGTAATGCATAGCATACATGTGTATTCTCATGATCAATCAGTAGACGATTGTATTTATAGATATGTGGAATCGGTTCCCGTCGAGACAATCAATAGAAGTGGCACGAGAAGATGGAAATGAGGATTGCGAGGGATCACGAAATGCACGGGGCATAACACTGTGTGTAGTAAATGCGATTAAAACGTTTGTGGTGCTCTTATAGTGAAAAAGAAAGATGATCGCGTTTTGCTTTTTTGTGCATAATATCAGCTTTGACGTTGACAGCCGACTTTTACTGTCGAAATAGAAATTCTCTCGTATCGGTGAGCAAACGGGAGATGTATTCTTCTCAATCCGAATGGAGCATCTATATAATATATCTATCCTCCTGATCCTTTTAATTTTGTTTCACTTGAATTCGTTCCACACGTTCTCACGAATCATTTGACATTCGATAGATATTTAAGACAGGAGCATGGGTTCCGGATCACGGATTTATTCAAGGTTGTAACTGTTGGTGTTGATCAATCATATGATGTTGTAGATCCGGTGGTATGCTGATTCAGGTGGTGTAGACCATTAAAGAGGATATCTTGACTCAAAAAAAGAGAAATGAACTTATTATTTGTACACTTCATTGTACGCAACAGCATCTCGCAACCGAAGCAGCCCCTTCTCCGTTTCCCTTCCGTTTCTTCAGATGAGTCAATTATCCCCCTTGCTCTCTACTGTTCGGATGAGTCACCACTCATGATTTTCAGTTTTCTATGTACCTTCTATTTCTCAGTACGATATTAACTCCAGATCTATGTTGCTCTGTAATCTTACATTTACAACTCTTTCAGGCATACTTTTCATTTGGGTTTCCTAGACATTTCACAGCGAGAAAACAATTTAACTGATTCATCATCTGAATGGCTTTGAAAAAGTCAAAGTACATTCGTTATTTCCAGAAGAAAAAGACCATTGTCAAGTTGAATGGGGACAATAGATTAATTCTCTATTAGCATGTACCTCGCAGAACAATTGACTGTTCTTCTCAACCTCTCGTTCATTTCGCGTCTTTCTCTCTGTCTCGATCGGTCGCCCCAATCAATTTCGGTGAATTCGGTTCGCTTTTCATCTTTCTAACTGCTTTATCGTGTTCCTTTACTCGCAGCAACCTTTTAAGATGTTTCCTTCTTCAGATGTTTCTCCTCCTTCTCACTCTTGTCGTCGGTCTCGTCACGTGGTTTGTATGGCGAACGACCAATCGGGAAAAGGTAAGAAAATGCTATCTTCGATTTTAAAATTATACCTTTAATACCTTTAATAACCTTTAATTTAATCACCTTTAATAAAAACTCCTTTTGAACAGAGAAATTTAATTTTCAATTTAATCGCTAACTAATAGAATAAAAACTTGAAATACCTCACCTCTTGCAGCGCGTGGCTTTCCTCCAACAGAAGATCACAGATCGTCAGAAGGAGCAAAAGGAATCGATTGAATGGGCGAAGAAAGAGTCTGAGAAGATTCCCGAAACGAGAAGAGCAGAGATTGCAGGAATGGATTTCAAGAAACTGCAAGGTGGGACTCGTTTTTGTAATTATTGTTTTAAATAAATCTTTCCCAAACTCGCGCTAATCTTCTACACGCCTTAGGAGCTAATCCTCTTCAATCAGCATAGAATAATTGTTTACATATGTTACTGCTAGATCGTTGATTACGTTGAAAATAATTGCACTACATGATTTTTGCAGCCTCTCTTCAGTCTGGTTCGATCTCTGCCGTCGAGACTCTCTCCACTTACATCGGACTATCACTGGCAGCTCACGACAAGACACAGCTAGTTACAGTGTATGATACTCATCCCGAAATCGAAGAATTGAATCACTGGATTGCTTCATTTCATTATTAATAATCTGTTCCCCATCGATGATCTTTGATCTCTAATGTTATATCTCCTACTTCTTGTTGATTCTTGATCTTTACTTGTTGATCTTTGATCTTTCGCAGGATTGCGTCGCTCAAGCTGCGGCAATGGACGAACGAGTGAAGCGAGGAGAGAAATTGCCACCTCTCGCTGGCATTCCAATCTCCATCAAGGAGTCGTGTTCGGTAAGTCCTTGATCAAGTATTCTCTATTGATTCACAAAATTCCACAACTTTACAACTATTGCGTAATACGTATTAATGCGTATTACCTACTGCCTTTGCCGCCGAACCGACTTAAAGCGATCAATTAATGAAAGTCGTGTTTGGTCGGAATTCAAGTGGTGTTAGTTTTCCGGAAAAGCTCTTGGAAAAGCTAAAAGGAGTGTTAGTTTTTACTTTTCCATTTCTCACGGCGGGCTCGGAAAAGCTAAATATTTGAATTCCCGTAATAATTGATTTTCGGCCATAACTCGGTTCCCAGTACAGTACCAAAGTTAGGCAATGAAGTCTAAATGCAAAAAGTAAACCTAAAACAAATTTTTGAATTGCTAGCTTCAATAGGAGCCGAGATACAGAAAATGCGGGAATTCAAATCTAACTACTTTTACGGAAAAGCCAGCGGAAAAAATAACACTCTCGATCGTTTTTCTGAGAGCTTTTCAGGAAAACTAACGCCACATTAGTTTCGGAAGTTCAAGCAGAAGTGAAATTGGAAGGCAATGTTTTCAGGTGACTGGAACGGACAGAACGTGGGGATACGCGGCGGGAGTCGGATTCAAATCGACTGTAGATGCGCCGTTTATCGCATACATGAAGGAACTCGGTGAGTGGAAGGAGCTTTAACATTTTTACTGATTTGAATCTAAAAATTACATAAATATTATAATTCACAATTAAACGTCTTACAATTCCAGGCGCGATTCCGTTCGTGAAGACCAACGTTCCCCTGTCGCTCATCACCTACACTTGCGGCAACTCGGTGTACGGTAAGTGCAACAATCGAGTACGGTATAGATACAGTAACCTTTTTTAATCTACACGATTAAATCGATATTCCAGGCTGGACGGAGAACCCGCGCAAGAAGGGACGAACGCCCGGTGGATCCACTGGTGAGTAGAATAATGCCAGTCCCATTCATGTTATCATCCAAGTTTCAACTTCCAATCCAATTATCAAAATACCGTGTTTAGTGGGTGTCTACAGTAACCTACCGTATTCAGGCGGTGAGGCTGCACTCATCGGTGCGGGAGGCTCGATCCTCGGTATTGGCGCCGACGTTGGAGGCTCGATTCGCATGCCCGCTCACTACTCGGGCATCGCTGGAGTCAAGGTATTCGATTGAATCATACTGTCATTGAATTATTTTACCGATCTCCACAGAGAGTGAAGGATTTTAAAATACGTTAATTTTTAAGATAATTTTCTCGAATAGAAAACTATTTATTTCAACAAAAAAAATACATTTATGAACTGGCGAAACACATTTACCACCAGAATTTCTTTTTTAAAATTTAATTTGCTCTCAGCCCTCTTCGATGCGTCTCTCTGTCGAGCATCTCGATGACGGATACATGGGGTCGTTTACTTACTATTTATTATCTATTATTCTAGTTAATTAATTAACTAATTGCAGTCCCGCCCTAGGTCTTGGTCATCCGATGATTGAGCACAATGAGGGACCGATGGCTCCCACGGCTGAGATTTATGCAGAAACACTCAAGTTAGTCATGCGAAAACTGGCGAGCCGCTGAAAAAAAGAAACAAAATATTTTTAAAAAATGAAATGAATTATAGTAACAAAATTGTAACTATTGGTTGAATATTATTCGAAAAAGACAAAATTGTTTGAAAATTTATTAAATTTATAGACACGTATGGTCGTCTTCGTGGATTTCCGACCACGATCCCTACAAGGCGCCTGTGATGTGGAGAAATGAGATGTATGAGGAGGGAAAGAAGTACAGAATCGGTTAGTTGTCATATTGATTTAGGTACCTGAAATTTTTTTTCTTCAGTATTTCTAGTCAGTACTTAGCTATGAACAGGAATCCAATGTAGCTCAAAAATGTAGTTTTTCAATTCAAAATCATGGTTGAGGTTATTATACGGACGATGGTTGGTTCACAGCTACTCCTGGTTGCGTGCGAGTCGTCAATGAGGCCAAGGATAAACTGGAGAAAATGGGTGAGCAGAGAGATTCGAGAAAAAAACGAACCGAAAACATTGTATCCATCTTATTGTTTTTCGTCCGTGCTGTACATATCAACCGCAAAGGGGAAGCATGCAAAGATAATACTTATTTTCCCTTCTCAGGTCACACTCTCGTTCCCTTCTTTCCCCCCCCGATACTCCCGAGATGTGCCGTGTCTACTTTGGCACTCTCGCTTTGGACGGGGCATCAGAGATGATGGACTCCATCGTTGATGTTAGTCGCCTAAACTTATAACCCCCCCCCACAAGACTGCGTGGGCAGTCTATGTAGATAGCCTAATATTCGTGGAAAGCCTTCTTCAAAATATCGGTCGAGACGTCCCACTTCTGACCTCAGTCAGTAAAAGGGAGTAAATACGACAGTTTTTGTTATAGGACATAGCCCCTCCAATCTTCCTCTCTGCTCTCTTCACTCTTCGCCTTCCCATTCTCGCTCAACGCGCGATTTCATTCGTCGCTGGAATCTTCGGACAATCGAAAATCGCTCGATTCGGAAGAAGCATTGTACGGAACACGGCGGGTGAGTAAATATGTTTTTGAATAAAGTTTTTGATTGGTTTTTGCGAGTTTTGAATAAATTTTGGTTATTTCCGTCAGTTAATGGTTAACCTTTCAATGCGCGGTAAAGAATTATTTATTAATCATAGGATGTGGAGCTATTGCAGAGCTGCATGAGAACTACAAATGGATTCAAATCTACCGTCTGAGATTCGTGGAAGCGATGAAGAAAGCGAACGTCGACGTGCTTCTCTGCCCTGCCAATGTAAGCATTTCTTTAATTTGCAAATATTTCTTAGAAAAAAGTCGCAAGCAATGCGTGGTACAGCAAGATTGAACTGAATTGTCAGCTCGTCTGATCGGTACCAATTAAAAAAATGATCCTGGATCTTCTCAGGTGATGCCCGCTCCTCCTCATGATGCCCCCCTTCTCATTTCGCCCGCTGCCTCCTACACCGCACTCTTCAATCTGCTCGATTTCGGAGCCGGAGTCTGCAAGGTGTGACTAACACCTTGAGAAAAATGCATTTTCTAAATATGGCGCTCTACTACCTAGGCGATTAGACTACTAACTCTTGTATTACTATAGAAAGTGCAAAAAAAACTTTGCAGGCGGGTACGTGGTCGAAGGAGGACGAAAAGGCACTGAACCATTACCCGACCAGCGACCCGTGGTACACGATGGCCAAAGGCTTCAGTGAGGTACGGTAACCGGAATTTGCCCGGCCGGTAGGGTTGCCCGGCCGGTACAATATTCTTCTGACTTATTTATTGTACTGGTGTCAGTGTTCATCAATGTCAATTGACTCACTCTGTTGTGTCGAAATATAAAATATCAATTCCTTGCTCAGAACTCAATCGGTCTTCCTCTGGGCGTACAAGTCGCTGCTCCTCCTTTCCATGAAGAAGCAATGCTGAGAGTACTCGTGGATATTGAGAAAGGAGAAGAGAAGAAGAAGGAGTAGAAGATGATGACTGAGAGTAGTAGTAGTAGTTATATTGTAGTGTATTCGATGTGCAAATGTAGTGATGATTGTGGATAAAGAGTGGTTAACTCTCAGAGACTAGATTTGACCGGATTGGTGAGACCGACCTGCATTTATTTTTATAGAGAAGTGGAGATCTGTTGTTTGCACTTCGTATTTATCATTACCAGCATGCGAGAATGTCATATCTGCAAATATTGGAATTTTTGCGAGAAGAATAGAAGATATGCGAAGTGTTGAGTTGGTGAAAAGCACTGATTATATTGAGTGAGCTAAAGATCTTCATTTTTCTGTTCTTTTCCATCGCATTGGCTGCCCAATTTTGGAATATCATCCGTCAATATATTTTAATATCGGAGATTTTCACATATGATCAACAAATTTTCTTGAGTTTACAATCTTTATTACACACATTCATCAATATCTGAGTAAACAATACGGAAACCTAGTACTTCATATTCATCTTCTATTCCTTCTTCCCTTCGCCTTTCTCAATATCCACGAGTACTCTCAGCATCGCCTCTTCATGGAAGGGAGGAGCAGCGACTTGGACACCCAGAGGAAGACCGATCGAATCCTGAAAAATAATTAAAGAAGGAGTGAAGGGAAAGGTTCCCAGCTGGAAGTCCCTGTAATTTCAATGAGCAGTACTGTAAGAGCTCGGAAAACACAGAAAGTGTAAATTCAGAGACTCGAAAGTGTCCAGGGAGGACTGGCAAGGATTATCCTCCCACCAAGGAGACAATGGATAAGCGCAGGGGCATGTAAAATAGGGAGGGCGCTGATTACACGAGACGGGGTTGAGACAGGGGGAGAGAAGAGTTGAAGAGTGCATGCAAATCGTAAACGCAGGGGTAACGAGCGAGAGTTGAGGGATTATGCAGCTCAGTTAGAGATTTTGCAGCCCGTTGGCTGACACACATACGGAACCCCTGATCATCACGTAAACTTTGCGCGTGCATATCTCCGTCAGTTTTCGAGCTAGAGATTTGAAACTTCGGGGATCTCTTATCGTTGAGGGAAGGAATCGACGTGTGTTGCCACTTTACTCACGAAAATATTCCCTTCACTTCTTCTTTAAGCTAATTTCTGATATTTTGGTTTGGATCTCCCCTTATCGTCTAAAATTCGCTTTTCCTTCGTTGGCCGAGTCAAGGATTACCCATAGATGCTTACTGCATCAGTTTACGATAATAACGGCTACCGTACCTTGCTGAACTCCTTAGCCATTGTGTACCATTTGTCACTGGTCGGGTACTGTTCAAGAGCTTTCTCGTCCTCCTCCGACCACGTACCCGCCTGGAAGAATTGACTTTTAAAATAAACAAATCACTGCCTCGTTTGATCATGCTATGATAGATAAAACAGGTTAGCGAGCGAGTATGTGGTGAATTGGCTTAGTTAATCTTGGTAATTGGGATCGTGTGGACTCCGTAAATAAATGGGGTGGAATTTTCTTCTTTGATTGGAGTAGTATGGATACTGACAACTTTTCGACTCAGTTTTTGGATAGTTCTCTGTTTCGTTTTTCATCGTAAGTTTCGAATGGTCTGCAGTGAACAGTTTACCCGACAAGTGGGAACTGCTGCCGTCATTTCTCACACTCAATCTCTACAATCGATGGGTTAGAGAGTGTGCGAAGTGACGAGATCATTTCAGACTAGTCGAATACACTGTTATCTTCATGACGTACCTTTGTTACTCCGGCTCCGAAATCGAGCAGATTGAAGAGCGCAGTGTAGGAGGCGGCGGGTGTGACGAGCAGGGGAGCTTCGTGAGCGGGAGCAGGGAACACCTGGGAAGGTCAAGGACCTACTTTTAAAGAGACTTACAAGTTCGAATATTATTCTAACATATTGAAAAAGAATACTTTCGCCTGAAAGGATCAGAAGACATTCGCTAAATGAGAAATTAAACACCATGAACTACGACAGAGATCCTGGAAATTGTGGCATTTTCTTCTCACAAAAAAAACCCTGAAACCCCGTACATTAGCAGGGCAGAGAAGCACGTCGACATTCGCTTTCTTCATTGCTTCAACGAATCTCAGTCGGTAGATTTGAATCCATGTGTAGTTTGCACGTAATTCTGCAAAACAAATTCCATCAACTATTCTCAAATTTGAATTCTTTCGGACCATTCAAGCCTAAAAAGGCAGCATTCTATAACGAAAATGTGTATAATTACATTAAAGTGTTTTAAAAGATCAGAGCGTTCTAAGTTAGCAAGCAAGTACCACTCACCCGCAATATTCATAGGAACGCTTCTTCCGAATTTAGCGAATCTCGATTGCCCGAAAAGATCAGCGACCATTGCAATTGCTCGTTGAACGATTATGGGCAGACGAAGAGTGAAGAAAGAAGAGAGGAAGATCGGAGGGGCAATGTCCTGGAAACAATAAAACATCATTATTTGTACGACTAGCACACGTTGTTTCTCCTTTTTGGTGTCTCATCATGAGTTCTCTAAAAAAAGGTTACCTCATTGTAATAGTATTGTAATGCACACTTATATCTTGGATGGTCATGAATCCACCAAACACGGGATCAAGAAAATTATGTCACTCACATCCACGATCGAGTCAATGAGCTGAGCCCCACCGTCCAACGCGAGACAGCCGAATAGAACACGAAGCATTTCGGGTACATCAGGAGGAGAGAAGGGTACCAGTGTGTGGCCTAAACAAAGCGGATAGAGTAAAAGTTGCATATCAAAAGTGAAGAAAAAAATCAAGATGACGTTGAAACGGGCACTTACCGTGATCCCTCATGTTCCTTCCTCCAGGAAAACCATTATCAAAGAGTGGAACAACAGAAATGGAGTAATAATTTCACAAAAAATTCTTTAGAAATGTCTAACTATGCCCGTTCACTCACCCATCCTCTCAAGTTTCTCCTTGGCTTCTTTGACAACTCGCACGCATCCCGGAGTAGCCGTGAACCATCCATCGTCTGTATAATATCCTGCAAAATTATTATTTTTAAAAATTAATTTTACAGTAGGCCATATTGATCTAGTGGAAAAATTCACTATAGATCATTGTAATAGGCGCTACCTGCACGACACATCTGACCTTACCTATTAAAAAAAATTTATATTGAAAAATGTTTTTCTAACCGATTCTGTACTTCTTTCCCTCCTCATACATTTCATTTCTCCACAACACCGGTGCCTTGTAGGGATCACGATCGGCAATCCACGAGGACGACCACACATGTCTGCAGTATTCATGAATTGTTTGATACTTTTAATTATTTTTCTCCGAAAATGTTATCGCGAGAGATCATTGCATTCGGAGGGGGGGAGGCGTCTCATCTTGATCAGAAACGCTGAATGCACCATAAGAGCACGACGTACTTGAGTGTCTCTGCACAAATCTCAGCCGTGGGTGCCATCGGTCCATCACTGTGCTCGACCATTATCATGCCCATTCCGTACACCGGACTGCAATTTGGGAATACATCCACATCAATCACGAGAAGATATAAATACGGTTATATCGCCTGATATGATATATAGATTGATTTATTAAAGAAGAGATATGAATATTTAAATTTTTTTATTAATTGCACTAATTCGATAATTCTCACCCCTTGTATCCATCGTCCAGATGATCGCAAGAGAATCGCAATGAAGAGGGCTGAAAATTATCAAAATAATAAAAATGAATTTATTTCTGAAATTAACGGTTGACCGTTTTACGTATTTCACTCTTTCTTCATCACATTTTGATAGTTATGGATTTTCTGCAGCAGTACCAAACTTCAGTACTTGCCTTGACACCAGCAATTCCGGAGTAGTGAGCGGGCATGCGAATGGAGCCTCCCACGTCTGACCCTATACCGAGAATCGAGCCTCCCGCACCGATGAGAGCACCCTCGCCTCCTGAGAGTTACAAATAATATCCATTCCATTGTGTGGGACAAAACAATGAACTATTATTACTGATTAGGTAAAGCCTGACCAATTCTAAGTTTTAATTAATCTTACCAGAGGATCCACCGGGCGTTCGTCCTTTCTTGTGCGGGTTCTCGGTCCAGCCTGGAAATATTTTGGGTTTGTTTAAAGTTCATTTGCAAAGTTAATACTCACTTACCGTAAACCGAGTTGCCGCAGGTGAAAGTTATCAGCGATAGAGGAACGTTCGTCTTCACAAATGGAATCGCACCTGGAGTTGATTGAAATTATTTATGAGTTACAAAGATTTGTTTTGTCAAAAAAAGTCTTTATCATCATAAACAAGCACAATAACCATTATTATCCTTAAAGGTGGGATTAACAAACGGGTGAAGAACAGGGTTATATAATAAAGGGATATTCGAAACCGAGACATTAAATAATAGCCCAACGAACAACCAACAGGGCAGAGGAAAGGTTACTTTGGTGGAGATAAGTGAGAGTATCGCTTTCGATTTTACAAGCTCTCCAAAGACAATTCTGTTGACTTGGCTGGTTTATGGAATGATTTACCCCGAGTTGCCAAAACACTGACGAATGATAAGAGAAAGCGCAACAAGTGCAAAGAGGTCCACTCTGTGACCTCTCAAACCCGTCTCGGGTAGGTCATGCGTTTCCCCGTGGCTATATAGATGAGTGGACACATCAGGAAACCACCTGGATTCTTCACCGGTGGTGGTGCGGGCAAGCCCAAAGCCCGTAGGCGCATTTCGGGCACGCGCCAGCGGTTCAACTCCGCGTCTGGGTCAACCTTTTGTTAAATATTATAAATTACTTTATTTGATTAAATCAACAAGCGGGGCAAATCCCGTGTTTTTGTATTGATACAGTTGTGAATTGGAATAAACGCGTATTCATTTCATTTCAGCTCTTATTTTTCCTTGTCGTTGTGCTCCTTTCGTTCGCCTTTTCTCTAGATATTTAACTAATTTTTTTACAAGTTACTCAAGAACTTTTTGTTCCTCATTTTGTTCATGTTGTTCCTAGGAACGCTCGGCGGATCGTTCCCAGGAACAACATGAACATTTTCACAATTAAAAAAAACTTTCACAAAATTTCACAATTTTTAAATTGGAAATAGGACTGTTCTCTTAAAATTTAAAAAAAAGGCAGTGTAAACCTCATCACAACAGGAACAAAAGCATGCCTACTCTTCAGAAAGGAGTGAGGGCAGGAGAGAGTGTGCAATAGTGAGAGAGTTCCTCTCGACTTTTCTGTCTTTATCCAAATTCTTTTCTGTTTGTGGAATGATTTGTCGCGAGTGGCCAAAACACTGACGAATGATAAGTGAAAGCGCAACAAGTTCAAAGAGGTCCACTCTGTGACCTCTCAAACCCGTCTCGGGTAGGTCACGCGTTTCCCCGTGGCTATATAGATGAGTGGACACATCAAGAAACCACCTGGATTCTTCCCCGGTGGTGGTGCGGGCAAGCCCTAGCCCGTAGGCGCATTTCGGGTAATGCGCCAGCGGCTCAACTCCGCGTCTGGGTCAACCTTTTGTTGAATATTTGATATTACTTTATTTGATTAAAAACAACATGCTGAACAAATCGCTTGTTTTGTATTGATCAAGTTCTAGATACTCATTTCATTTCGCTTTTAAGTTTTTTTCTTAATTATATTTCGCTATTTAGATGTATTTCTTTGTAAGTGCCTCACCAAAAGCTTTCATAAGTTAGTCCATAACTCACCCAATTCCTTCAACTGTGAAACATACGGCGAGTCGACGGTGGACTTGAATCCAACTGCCGCAGCGTAGCCCCACGTCTTGTCCGTGCCCGCCACCTGCAAAACGCCACCCTTCCTATCACACGTTTTGTACCACTCCCGTAACAGAATTCGACTGTGCGTCTCCATATCAGTCACGGATCTCATATTTTATAACCACGATTCATGGTGCTTTTCGATTAATCTGAGAAACTGTTTTGAAACTCTATTATTTGTAGGTAGAAATTGTGAAGCAATCAAATATGAAATGACGATCAGTGTTTCGGCCCTTGGTCAGCAGAAATGGCCCTGCCCGCTCAAACGATTATTCATGTACACTCACTGCCGATGACTCCTTGACTGATAACGGAATTCCGGCAAAGGGCGGCAACTTCTCGCCTCTCTTCACTCGCTCGTCCATTGCAGCTGCCTGGTCCAGACAATCCTGGAAACAGAAGACAATATCGGGAGACAATTCAAATAAGATATTTTCTCTCTGGAGATGTAAAATATAAAATCAATGATATAATATAGTTTCTAAAGGATTTGTAAATAGGGAAACATAAACATGAGATGAGAAAGCAAGAATGTACTTTGATGTAGAGCGTGAGACAGTTTGTCTTCTCGTGCGCTGCCAGTGAGAGACCGATGTAAGTGGAAAGAGTTTCGACGGCGGAGATCGAACCAGATTGGAGAGAGGCTGAAATATATTTCGTGCAAGTGATTTTTTTCTGAACCATTGAACTGAACCTTCTTGTGAAATAATCATATAAATTCCTTGGAAAAACACAAAGCGATGGTAACCGAAGTGTTGTTTTCAATGACGTGTACAATAGTTTAATTATTCCACCTTGCAACTGCTTGAAGTCCATAGCTGCGATATCTCGTCTTCTCGTTTCGGGAATCTTCTCCGACTCTTTCTTTGCCCATTCAATCGATTCCTTTTGTTCTTTCTGACGATCGGCGATCTTTTTTTGGAGGAAAGCCACGCGCTGCAAGAGTTGAATATTATTTTTCATAATTATTTTCAATTCAAAATTCTGACCTTATTTCGATTGCTTCTTTGCCAAGCAAACCACGTGCTGAGACCAACGAGGAGAGTGAGAAAGAGGTAAATCATATCTGCTGAAACATCGTACGCCAATAACACTCTGTACAAAGGTGTGGCACTGTGTGGCACAGTGTGGCACTTTTGGCGCTTTTTAGCACTTTCTGATTTTCACCTCGAAAGAAGCGAATTTTGTGGCATATCTTGTTTTAAACCGTTCCCTATCTAACTTTCCTCTAACATAGCACAAAAAATTAAAATTAATGAATAAAAATAATTAATTTAGAATGGTTCAGCTGCCAAGTTCGAAAAATAAAATCAGTTGTCAATCGCACCTGCTTCAAGCGCTGATTACGGTGTTTGACGCGATTGAGCCTGATTGACAACTGATTTTATTTTTCGAACTTGGCAGCTATACCATTCTAAATTAATTATTTTTATTCATTAATTTTAATTTTTTGTGCTATGTTAGAGGAAAGTTAGATAGGAAACGGTTTAAAGAAGGCCTCCCACGAATGATTTCGACCTTTATTTTCCCCGATGTTTGAGGTTTCATTTCTGTTATCAGTAGTTGGTGAAACACAAATCCAACGCGCGTTTCCCTCGCGCACCCTCCTCATTTCCCCTTATCTCTCTGCCTTTCTCTGACTCCTTTTCCAAAAAAATGCCAACTCCCACCGCGAAGAGATTGCAGGTTCAATGTGAGATACTGTAAGAATTCTGGTCGTTTTGGAGAGATTATTAATCATAACTTTCTTAAAACTAAAAACTGAAACATGTGATTTTCGAGGCTCTCGTCGGGTATTCGATGTCCATTGCCCCACAGTGAGAACTTAGCTGACCAAATATTCGTGGGACACCTTCTTTAAAACAGGATATGCCACAAAATTCGCTTCTTTCGAGGTGAAAATCAGAAAGTGCTAAAAAGTGCCAAAAAGTGCCACACTGTGCCACACCTTTGTACAGAGTGTTATTGGCGTACGATATGTAAATTCAAATATCTTTTAAAGAACAAATCACGAATCTCATGGTGCTTCATTTGATTGCGAAATATATTAGTGTATAAATAACCACATATACAACAATGGAAAGTCGCAGGAAGGTGTCCAGCTCCTAAAATAAGTGAAAATTCACGGAATTTTCCGCCGCCATGTCGTGCATAGAAAGGGTGAGCGCACGAGAAATGGATACGCGAGAAGGTAAATCGTTCTTTTCCGCAAATGCATCGAATGCGGCGTCTGCATTAAGCTGCGTCTCTTTTCTACGATTGTACCTTATATGGGGGCCTCCCTCCAAGATACATATCATGCGAAAGTGGTAACTTCGAGGGCTCCTTCTATGCAATACTAAGTGAAAAGTGTGCTATGTTTCGCGCTCTCCGCTCGACTAAGAGATTAACCGTTCTATTCTGTGCCACCCACGTTTATGCGAGGTTACGCGACACATCAACTCAGAAAATAATGCGTTGCTCATACGTATTAAATACGTTTGGGAGGCGACAAAATGAACGATGCGCACAAAAATGCATCAAAAGATTACAAATTCTCGTGTAAAATGTTCAAATCCTCCTCCACTGATGGAGTCCGTCCATTTGTAGTACGCGATTCACTCGGTTAATCTTTTTTTCTGCGCCGAGCGCCAGTCCTTGAGTTTCTTGGCATTTCTCATGCGAACGTTTGCCAAGCGACGCAAAAGTTTTATTCCGAGGACAGTTCGTTCCATTTTTATTTTTGCGATTCTCATTTTTTCCTTGCCCATTTCGCGAATAGTTCATGGTTAGGGTCCGTGCAGTCATGCAGGGGTGAAGAGGCTCGTTATTTGTTTTGAATTTCCATTCGAGATGACGCCATATGCTCATGAATTTTACCCCAAGCTCCCCAGGTACATCTACTTCTTCGATTGATGTCTTGTGATTGATACAGGTGATAACGATACTGCAGTTCCGAGATAGGAGGCGTCAAATACGAATTTGAACTCCTGTCCATTGATTACGCGGTCTTCGATTGAAATTTCTTTCTTATTCATCATCATTTTCATCACTTTCTCAGTTGCGGTTATTCAATATCATGTATAGCACCGACTTGAAGAATCGGATATAGATAGAGGGACAGATTTGTACATTGATTGTGATTGGTATCTTCATCACTTTCCCAGATGAAAATACCAATTTCAATCCCAGTTTGACTCCTCCATTTGCACACTCAACGTGAATGATAATAAAATGAACTCTGGCTTGCTGCGCAAACACTATATCTAGCATCTCGAAATCTACGCGCGAACACACGCTCTTATGTAAATAATGATAATTAGGGGAACGATTTCTTCTCTACAAGTAGTTCACTATCTTCAGTAACCAATCGATAGTCGTTGTAGTAGTCCCACAAGAGAACCGCTGCGAATAACAACACAATGGCTATGAATCCAGTTGCGAACGCGAAAAGTGTCTGAAATTATCGATTTTCAGGGGCAATTTTAGATTTTATACCGTGACAAAATCGTCGTTTCCATCGAATCTCGGAATAAATTCGCCCGTTTCGAATCGCAACTCATCCGGTTCCACTGCCGCTTCGAAGGACGGCTCCATCTCAAAGCTGAATAAGAACAATTTCTTCTTTCTATGTTACGGTATCTATATCGTACACTTGGAGGGAGAGTAAATCGTGGCGGGACGGCAGCTCGCCGGAGGCCGCTGACACGCCCAGTACGAAGTGCGACGGGATGTGTGCTTCTGAGTGAATATTGATTGAACTTCTGGAGCCGGATACCGTATCCTTACGGGCGTCGGTACAGTACGCCCACTCTCCCGAGGGGTACTTGTAGAAGACGCGGATGACGCTGCCCAGGTACTCGACGTATACGGAGATCGTCTCAGCCAACTGCTCACTGTGGTTATCCGCCCTGACCATTCCCCTGCGAAAAAGATTGAAAGATACGAATTTCTGAGCATTATCTGCACGTCAGCTGGACTACCCCCTCCAAAACAATGAATCGAAAACTGCAATTCTGGGAACAAATCGGTAATCAATACCCGCACACTACCACTGCCTCAACTACGTAATCTACTCACGACGCTTTGCATCTTCCTAGGGTTATGTCCTCGCCATTGCTGTACACGGTGGTCCCGTCAGACGCGATTATTCCTGATTGAACAAACCGTAATCTCCCGTATCTCCTCAACCGTAATCCACCCACCGAAATCTTACCAATGAACGGCGAGGCGCCGGGCTCCCGACTCTGGAACGTATCGAGAACTGAAGTATGAGTAATTGATTTACGATATGAGTACTGTACTCACCGATTCCGATTCCTTTGAAGTTGCTCGATGCTCCGTATGCAGCGCCGTTAGTAGGGCGGTCAACAAGCCTGAGAATTCATTTAGTCTAAATTTGATATTTCATCCCAGTTCCTTTGTCTCCATACAAAAAATACTGATATTGTTTCTCTCTCTCATATCTTTGATCTTTCCCTACCGTAACCCACCATATTGCGGCTCTGCCTGCGTGCAATCCATCATTGGACGTCAACCGGAAGTCCATCTGAAATCACTCAGTTTCAACATTGCGAACCGGTTTTTACTCCCGGTTTTCACTTCCGGTTCTAACCTCTAATCCGAATGCTTTCATATCCAGCCGCGTCTTGCTCCAAATGGCGCCCGTTACGCCGCGGATCGCCGGAGTGAGACGAATCTCGTCGTTCGTCGAAGTAACTTTGCCTGAGAATATCGAATGGGCTACGGTAACATGAAATTACAATAGAGCACAGACTACTTCAACACGAGAAAGTTGTGTAAGTGGAATCAACTCTGTTAGTATGTAGTTTACAGAGGAACAATGATGTATCAGGTTAAGGTAATCTATCGTACCCTGGACGTCCCAGTGCCTCAAGAATTGTCCGTAGGGTTGGGTGAGAGTGAGCCGTGACGCGGGTAGATTATTATAGCGAGAGTGCAGGAAGGCCGAGCTGGAATGGGCCGACATTGTTCAGTGTAGTTATAATTACAATTACAATTACAGTTATTTATTCCGCCAGGGTTAGGAGTTTCGTGAGAGTTCTTTGTAGATTGTCGATAGTGGAGTCGGCAGATATCCGTTATAGATATTGTAAAAATATCTAGAGAACAATTTATACTATACCTTTCGTCATTAGTAGATGAGGAACCGCTGATGATGAAAACGAGTGCGAGAATGATTGGGATCATCGCTCGTGCGAGCATCTGCAACATTATCATATCTTCCTGCCTTAAAGAAGGTGTCCCACGAATATTTCGTCAACTGAGTTCTCACTGTGCGGCAATGGGGATCGATTACCCGATGAGAGCCTCGAAAATCGCACGTTTCAATTTTTAGTTTGAAGAACGTTATGTTTAATAAACTGTCTAAAACTTCCAGAATCCTTACAGTATCTCACATTGAAACTGCAATCTTTTCGCTGTGAGAGTTGGCATTTTGTGGAGAAGAAGTCAGAGAAAGGCAGAGAGATAAGGGGAAACGAGGAGGGTGCGCGAGAGAAATGCACGCTGCATTTGTGTTTCATCAACTTCTGATAACAGAAATGAAACATCGAACATCGAAGAAAATAAAAGGTTGAAATCATTCGTGGGACGCCTTCTTTAACGATTCATCACAATAAGGCATGCGTGTTGTGTCTACCATAAGGTGAGGCGTAGCATAAAGCACTAGGGAATGACGTACCCGACTCGTGTCCTCTACATCTAGTTTTCAATAGCACGCGTACTCTCAAAATTGTGTTTATTTCTGTCCTTCAGCCGATAATTTGTTTTCAAAGGATCGCCAAATTCGCATTGGCGGCTGTTGCTGGAGAGAATGGCCGCTGTGACCGGAAACAAGAAAACAGTGGGTGATTGCAAGTTTGATGTGCAAGGGGGTCTGCGATTTTCATGTTAGACGCCTGATAAGATGTTATCATAATGAAAATCACGGATGTGATCTCTATGGACCCTCTCAAACATCCATTTCCGACTGATAACTGATCAACGAGAGTGCTAAACTATGCGATACGTGGCTCTCTTGGAATGATACTATCGTGCACTCTGCGCGTGAAGTCTCCAACTTCCCTTGCTCTGGAGGTGTTTACTCATGATCAGAGAACATGTAAAATTGATGCGATCATCTCTAACTATCTCTCGAGCGCTCTCTCGATATTACATGCGCTTTCAGCAGGAGACAACATCTCCAGAGTAACTGAAGTTGGAGGGAAGTTTCCTTCTCTGTGTATGAATACCCGTCGCTCGAGGAGAACTCGTGTATTGAGAATTGATCTGCACCTTCCATCATTGGAAAACGCGGAGCACACCATTCCACTGGCCGTTCAACCGTACAGAAAGACCTTTGGAATGAGAGAGCGTGAGAGGCACTCTCTCACTTTTGCACACTCTCTCGGTAAGTAGTATTGGAATCATGTGGGAACAGCTTATGAGGATGAGAAAGAGTAGATTATTGTCGATATACCACTACAGTAGGGATGGTGACACTGCAATCGCTATATGACACAATTTAGTTATCTCTCTCTTAAAATAATCACAAAAATTGCATTACGTCTGTCCATGTGCCGAACGATAAATTAATAGACAGGTGTTCAATGTGCATCGCGAAACGCGTATTAACGAGTGTTAAATGGGAGAAATCCCGAAATGACTGATTAAGCTTATAAAATATGCAAAACTATGCTGCATTGACTGACCGCCTGATCGGTATGGAAATACAGAGCAGAAGAATATTCGGATTAATATAATACATTTATGGGAAAATCGCCTATTTCGGCGCTCCCTCTTGCACATCGATTGTGATCTCATCCACTTTTCGCACGCTTTTCGAAAGTCCCTGACAGATAACTCGTATCTCCAAGAGATCACATCAACGATTGATGTTGTTTGAGGTCGTTTATCTACATTTGTCCAGCTCAGCGAATAGATACAGCCTCGTTCTAAATAGATGAAATGGGTATTTCCAACAACTCTATTGGACTTTTTATTTTTTAGATCAGCATATTGAACGTGATAATGTTAATCGACTCACCAATTTATTGGAATTGAAAAGAAGAATAGAAGAAGCGCCTGATTAATAAATATATGCCGCTATCTTACAGAAAAATGCGAGTGCGATTTCTCTAGTCAGACCCTATCGACGACGACTTTCATTTCCCACTGATAACTGATAAAGTGCTCTTCGGTGTATGCGGAAATATGTTAATTTTGTGCGATATTAGGATCTGTAGGAACAATAAAGAGATCACGTGCTATTAATTGTGCAATAATACAATCGATTAATCGACATCTAGAAATGAAAAGCATGTCTGGTGTTGTGTCTGTTGTGTCCGGGGACGTGCGTTTAGATGTCTCCGGATACATCAGACAAAACACCTGGCATACATTCTTTCGATGCGTGCGCAATCGTAATTGATCACTAATATCGTCGGACCGTTAGAGAAGAATTCCGTATTTCCATGACAATGTTTCATTCTTTTCAGTCTCTTATCTCTTTTGAAACAGAGTATTTGGATGGAATCGAATGACCTTTTAATAAGGAGCAATAGTGATCAATAATGAGTATACATGGGTATTCGTGATTTAAATGATCTAATAGCATTCGTTCTTAAACGTTTGCAAGCATACAATTATATTTATTATCCAAACAAAACAATCGAAATTTTCAGTGGCTCAAGTTATTTCCATAAATGATTCTATAGTGGCACAGGAAGCAGGAAATAATTTATTGATTTCTATATTTGCATACTCTTTATCTTATCGGCGTGAAATTTGCGTATGTGTTCCCTCGAATATTTCTCCGTCTTGAACAGTTTCTCGCAGAAAATACACGGAAAACGAGAGTCGTCCACTGAAAATAACAGATTAAAAATATTAATGTTAGCGGTATTTGAAAAATATAGAAAGCGTACGTAATCAGGGTTCGTGTTAACAACAGGTAGTGTGCATCGATAGTTGCGGGGTTTAGTGAGAAAAAACTGCTGTTAGAGCTTACCGTGCTTGGATTTGTGATGCGATTGAAGTTCGTCTTGCGTCGAAAAAGTCCTCGAACAAACGCCACAGTAAAATGCCTGTTTACCGGTGTGAGTCAGGGAATGTATCTGAAAAAATGCAATTCCACAAAACAAAAATATAGTTCACTAGAATACCGATTCATCATTGCGGACATTGAGTATGTAGTGAGTACTGGTTGAGACTGGATTCTTGCATACCTCAAGAGCACTTTTCTGGCTGAAGATTCGCTCACAGGAGGGGCATGGAAATTGCTCCGTCGCTAGAGTGTATCCTGCAGTAGATTCGACCCCTGCAACGCCGATAGCATATTGCAAAAGTACAAACACTTGTCCAAAAATTTAAACCATTCCGTTACTATTCCGCAATAAACACAGTTATTGGAATATGAAACTTCAGTAAGCGGGAGGTGCGGCATCTTTTTTACAGCTTTGGGGGGGAAAGTAAAACTTTACCGGCAACATGGGTGCAAATCCGTAGATGCTTGCTGAGATGGCCATACTGCGTGAACCTTTTCGAGCACTTATCGCATTTGTACTTTCGTTCGCCAGTATGCATCCGCTCGTGGACCTGATATTTGAAAGATAAAAAATAACCACGAGCCGAATGATAAACAAAAGAGCAAAGTCGGAAAGTTTCGAATTAAGGCAGGAGCTATAAAGTTCAGATCTGGTATTGTATCCTCTCTAGGCTACCGAAGTCCTGCGAAGGGACTAGTGTTTCTAATCCTATGATATTGTATAACTATTCTGCATTCTTTCTCAATTACCGTTCTGTCGTGACTTCTCGGGAAGGTCTTGGGGCAAAATGAGCAGGTAAAGCTGTATTTCTTTGATGAAGAAGAGGGAGCGGCGAGTATGATCGATGCCCTGATTTAGATTATCGATTGATAATAAATCTGCTAAAGCAAACACTAAATGCCGTGATTCGAACAGATCTATGGTACAATGAATGCGATTTGTAATGACAGTTTGACTCACTTTGGGAAGATGTGCTCTGTGGAAATGAGCAGGTTCAGTAGAGGAAGTTGTTCATTTATATATTTCTTAAATATGTATTTTTAAAAAAATATTACCTTCGCTTCATTCGTTCGGGATCCTCGACCTGAGAAGAATCACTTTGAGGTGCTGAAATAGTAGAATGTACGAGAAAAAAAAGAATTATCTTTGCTGAGGATTATATAAATGTTCGAATAAAACTAGTAGTTTGAAATCGTCGAATTTACCCGCGACATGGTCGTATGCAGAAATGTGCTTGACGAGGAGGCTCTCCAGTGTGAACGAGCTCTTACAAGTGGCGCATTTGAACTGTCGCTCTCCAGTGTGAATGCGTTCATGCTTCTAAAAACTAATTGTGTCACTTATTTATCTTTATTAGCGTTAAGGAGTCAGAACTGATCTCGGCATTACATACACTCTCACTCATCGACCGCTTTAGGGAGTGAGCAAAAAAATCTTTTTTTCTGACCCCTCATCGACAATAAACGTCCCAAATATTGTTCTCAGAAGTCGTTTAGACCATATTTTCGACTGATACTGTAGTGATGACAGGCAATATAAAACCTATTGTTGCTTACTATTAGTTGGAAGAATAACATATTCTCAAGAAAAAACTCTCAAGAAAGAAAATGAAAATTCCTCACCACCAGGTTGCACTTCTTCGTGAAGCTCTTCGTGCAAAACTTGCACTGGTGGGGCATACGAATCGTAGTTTTCGGAGGAGTGCAATTGCTTAGCGTGAATTCATCCCTGAATTGAAGAATGTATCATGCATCTTTTACAAATCGCTCAGCAGCTTTCATGTTTTGAATTCCATCACACTCTATTTAACGGTTGTAAGTTGTATCAAAGCTTACCAAAATCACCATGGCAAATAATCAAGCATGCAATCTAAAAATCCCGAAATTGAGCCGTTTCTCCCAGTGACCTTATTGTTTTTGTTGTTGTTCTACCGCGTTTCCTCGTGGCTCCCATAAATTTTATTATTGTATTAATATGATACCTGCTGCTTCCCGCTTGATCATACTCATCATACGTCATCGTCACGTCTTCATCCAGTTCCAGTTCCTCCTCTTCATCCTTCGGTAACAAACAACAACTCATCGGATTGAAAAGAGGCTGCTCGGAGGGCTGTAACAAACAATTTCGAAAATCATTGTGTTCCGACGTGATTATATTTATATACAAGGTGACGAGAATTGAAATAAACTAGAATTTGTCGATTCGAGACATTACCGAGAGCCCGAAGAATGCGATCCAAATGGTCAACATCAAGCCTGGTGTATATTACTACTTTTTAAAGGAAATATACCTCAGATGAATCTTTCACTCGCTCCTGTTCCTTTAACTCGTTCACTAGAACTTCGTTATTTCCGGCTTTACTTATCATTCGAGAATTGTCAAATGGTCTGACGTCATCCAGCTCCTCACTCTTGATCTGGTCGACCAATTGTTCACCACTGCCAGTAGAGACTGCCAAAGCGCCCTGTAATTACGAGCTTTTGAAATACTCATTGTCAGACGAAAACTAGCTCAATCATCGATTATATCGAATTTACTGCAGTGCTCTGAACGAGAAGTTGCTCGATATAAAAATGAAATGATCTCTTTTTTTTGCGAGAAGACGAGAGCTCATTTGCAACACCGAACTCTAAAATAATTTTTTCACGCACTATTTTGTATTTCACACCCATTTCTTCACGTTTTTATCTGAATACGCATAAATAGTGTTGGCATTTACCTGTTCATTGTTGGCAATGAGCGCCCGAGCAGTGAATTCCACAGCCTCGGCCATACCGTAACAGCAGTCTCTCAACGTGAACTGGGATCTGCAAGGGTTGAATTGAATTGTTCATTTCGAAATGCACGAGAGAGTGTGCAGAGTGGGGAGAGTGGCAAACGTTTTCCAAGAAACGAAACCATGGCAAGCGTTTTCCTAGCAAACTTGCGCTCAGTGTACAGTATCAAGTATTACTTACGAGGCTAAGTCGCGCTTCTTCGTCACAGTTATGATAGCATTGACTGAATCAGAAGCATACTCGAGATCCTGAGAAGATAAAATTTAGCTTACAATCGGTACAAAAGTTCGCGTTTCAATCAAAAACTCACTCACAATATACGATAATGGATTGGTCGATAAAATGTCGAGCAGTTTCATCGTTTCAGAGAGAACATTGCCGATTTTATCAGTCTTTGCAAGGACATCGAACTGAAAATGATTGTATATTTTGAATTACTTCATAGATAAGACTACCTTTCTCTTCCATTCGTCCAATGGCCCCGCGACCTCACACATTACCTGAAATATTTCACATTTGTTAGGAATATGTAATGCAGTGAAATCGAAGTCTCACGCAGGACTGTTGTGAAATCTGTGTGAATGAAAGAGAAAAGTAGACGCAATCGGTTACAGGTAGAGATTGCACTCAGTAGTAGAAGCTAGAGGCGAACAGGAGACATTTTTTTCCAAATTTCTAGTCTGAAGGACGCCATATGGATTAGTTCCTATAATGGACGCGCACTTTGTCACTTCAAACTCGCGCAAAGTGACTTGCCGTGATTCGAATGATATAATGAACTCAAGGGTTAACGAAAACTGGAAATTGAAAAAAAATTAACATCTTGACAAATCGATGTTTGAATGAAATATAAACTGATAATTCTAATATAATGACTCTGAAACTAAAAAAATAACATTAACTGGCAATGCTCAGCCCATACGCGAAGGGGGAGTACATACCAAGCGCGTGCAGAGCTACCAACAGGTTGACAGGAAAACGTACAGTATACACATACCCGCCTTGCTTATCGCCAATTGAATATTCATGTCCATTTCCAGATAATTCATATTGCTCAATATTAATAATGGATTTTTTTTATTATTTTAACGATCTATGGTATAAACAAATGTGGATATGGCTAAAGAGGAAAATGAAGATGTGACATTGAACTGAAGAAGAACCAAAAATATTATCTTGCACTAAACAAACCCTATAAATATTAGAGCATTGTTTACCACTGTAATCAACACACATAAGAGTTATAATGAGATTGCTGATCGAACATAAACAATGTTTTTATTCATGATCAAGCTCGCAAAAATGTTGATAGGGCAAATTGCTTCAAAACTCTACCTGCTTTATAATTAATTGAGATACCATCACTGGCTCGACTAATGTGAATAATAATGGTAAAAGTACAATGTGAAGTGTACAAATAGTCAACATTGTGTGTGACAGGCATTTGTGTCGATGAGGTGCAAACATTGACCCGTGCATTCCAACATTGCTTCTCATACATAACTACTATTGTAAAGGTACTCTTGCAAGAATCTCTTTGACTTTAGATGCTTGCCGATCCAGAATTGCCTGTCGTAATTGCTTCCTCTGAAATGGTCAAGATCATTGCTGCTCGGAAATATTGTAGCAAATATTTTCGAATATACGATCCTGGATCACCTACTTTCGCTTCATTGAATCATCAAAACATAGTCTGCTTATATAGAGCCGTTTCTAAATGCTACTATTAGAAGCGACGCCGTTCTGGAACTTTTACTGAGCTACGAAATAATGTGTTTACCGCTTCGTCGTTGCCTGGACTTGAACTTGCTGTGATCGGATCGGACGTAGAAGAGGAGGCGGGTTTCCTGATTTTCATATTTTTATACACCTGTGTTGGAGTAGCATGGGAAAAATAGGAAATATGCTAAATCTCGGAGGATGCATCTGACAAAAGTGGTTTTACCGTTTCTTCTTCCTTTTGGGGTCCGTGACCTTAGCAGTTCCCGGAGAGTCAAAGCGAGGCTCTGCAAGTGTTGCATTAGTTGAAATGCATAATGGAACCTCCATTTCTCAATTAACTGTACAAACGACGCTGTACGAAAACAAGAACTGTAGAACTCACCGGCAACATGCTGAAACCTAATCGTGTGCTTGTTGAGATGGTAAAGCTGCCCGAAGGATCTCGAACACGTCGCACATTTGTATGGACGTTCTCCAGTGTGAATTTGTTCGTGTCTCTGAAAGATTTCAAAATTTATTAACATACTTGGGTTTTTTTTCCACTAATGGGTTACATTTCCACATATTGTAATCGGTATGTAATCGGTATATTGTAATTGTAATAGGTAATCGGTGTTGTAATAGAATCGGTATCAATACAACGGTCTTTTGTTGACATTGGCTTCTTTTCGTATTTTTCATTGAAATTAGTTAAATGTCGTACAGAGACAACACCATCACTCCCGTCGGAATCGGCCAAGTCATTTCCTTTGGTTGGCAAGAAATTATTTATATTTTCACTGCGATACTTAGCTAACATAAAGTATACTCCCTGAATAAGATAAGTGTTTCCGATGTTTGTTTAACCATTTGATTGTGAGATTTATACGATTCATCAAAATGGATACAACTTCAACGACGAAGATGACTACTTGTGTTCAAATGACCGGATTTATGAAGAACAGTCGAAACAATGTTTTTAACGTCTTCCTCCACAGCTCTTTCATCATACGCCTTCCTGTATCTCTGCGCGTATGAATTGAGTCGCTTGCGGAGAGCAGCAATGTGATTAGCAGCGTCTACCGCAGATAGGCGACGGCGGTAGATGAGACGCTGAAACGGTATTGTGAATTTACAAACCCTCGTCCAAAATAATACAACGTTACGCTCCTTAAACAGAAATGGCTAAAAGGGGTATTGAAAGAGAGTGTAAAGGGGTACCCAAGTAGTCCATTTCATAAACGCATAATTTTACAGTTGTAATAAGACCGTATAGCTAAGGAGAGTTAACTGATGCCAAGTCATATACTTCAAATGTAAGAGATAGTCTGCTACCTCGCACATCCACTTCACTTTCTCCTGGTCTCTAGCTGCGAGAGTGAGCCGGCGCTCTTTCTTGGTGAAGAGTGCGTTATTTAAACTGTGCCCGAAACTGAGAAATGCGCCCTTGTCCAGTGCATTCACACATGCTTCACTTAGAAAGCGATAATGGAAGCCTGGAAACGGAAGATTTAGATGGAAAATTCATTTACTATTTTTACAATTTACTTGAGGTTTCGAAGATTTGTGAACGATTAACGCACCTTTGGAATCGATGTTAGGCCTTTTCGCGATTTTATTACTGACGCAGGCAGCTGTAGCTGCACAACGCCCGACTCCGGACGATGCGGACTGTAATGAAATATTGATTATTCAAGCATAATTGTGTACTAAACTAGAAGCGCGTATGGCAAAGTCTGTGTGGTTGGTTCGATGCGCATAACACGGGCGAAGGTGCAGAGAGATTCATTCAGCTTCCAAATGAAAAATGAATATTTTTTGAGCGACGTAGAAATGGGCGGTTGAATGTGTTGTAGTGAGGATGAAGACGGAATGAGAGATTTCAATGTGTTGCTGGCCTGTATGCACTAATAAGAGAATACTTGCATGTCCACACCAAGCTTGGAAATATCAATGGCCAGTGCTGTTTGAGCAGCGTCGATGGGTTTCAGACGTGCCAAGAGTAAATGGAGGGAAGGTCACAGTGGTACATTGGCATTGGAGGAAAACGTAGCGAATAACTTAAAGAAATACAAAACAGGCATTCAAAAAACAGGCATTAATTTCGAAAATATTTACTGAAAAGTGTGAAATAACGTGCACATTTCTTTGCGCTGCGGCGAAACGACGCGTGCCTTATACTACAGCCCACACAAACAGTTTTGAAATGTGGGCAGTGTAATTTCTGTCCGATATTTCATTCATTTCGAGGAACATAAACAAGAAGACGCCAGTAGCCATTAAAATAACCACCATTAAAGCGATTTTCGCCATGCATTATTTTCGCCATAATAATGTAAAACGGTTACCTTCAAGTTACAAAGTTTTGTGAAGTTCTTTGGACAAAACGAGCACTGATGGGGCCTGTTGGCCGATGGCGCAGAATCGGCATGCGATGCGTTGTTCCTGTGGTGATTCGAATTAAAAATGTATTAGAAATTTTCACCAAACCATATATCAATAGTGGTTTTTTTTAATTTCTAGGGCACCGTTATTAAAACGCGTTCTCCGTAACAGCGCAGTGCCCGTGACGGAGGGATGGCACAGGGACTCAAAATGGTCGCAGGATGTTCATACTTGGTGGATAGAGTCCCTAGGGGTGGGATACACTTCAGCCAAAAAATTAACCCCAATTATCGATTTTTGATCTACCAAAATCGAAAATTTCATCATCGTATTATAGCCTCATGTTACATACCATTCGAAAGAGCATCAAAAGTTATGCCGGAAAACATGTTTTCGTGAAGATTAATTAATTTGTGTTCGAGTAGCATCCGAAAAATCGATATTTTTGCAAATTGAACATAAAATCAAATTGAACACGATTTTTTTCTATATCTTCCCATCATTTGCGGGTCCTGAAAATTTGGCTCATGGCGTAGAAATGGATGGCCAATCCAATAAAAAATACGTGGTTGTGTTTTCACATTCCCTGCATAGCGTTTTTCTTAAATTTCTATCACCCGAAAAACGAAAATCTCGACTCAGGTTCGATTCCGCCTGCCCTCATAAAATTTTTGCCATTTTTTTCGCCGTCAATTCATACTTATACGGTTATTTATCAGGTTTTATGCAATCTGCGATGCATTTGGAGCATCTCTGGATTATGAAGCGATCTTTTGAGCTTACAGGGAGGAAGTAAAGCATTGATGAGTGAATTCAATCACTTAATTTCTTTCAAATACAAGTAAATCCGATGAAACTGACTACGATATTGTTTTTGGTGGTACATTTTCAACAGTTGCTCATTTCGATAACCATGAGCATTCATTATGTCACTGATCCAACCATTGTCTTACTAGGTAATGCGCAGCATGTCATTATCGTAAGTCTACACATTCGCTAATGCCTTCCTGTGCAAATTCAGATTCGAAGGAGTGGTGGGGCGTACCTCCTTCTCCAATGCACTCCACATAAAAAAAGTTGAGCGTAAAGAAGGGCTTCCACGAACATTTGATAACAGAGGCTGCCAACACAATGTTGCTGGAGACGTTAGTGTTGCTGGAGACGAAGTGTATCCCACCCCTAGGGACTCTATCCACCAAGTATGAACATCCTGCGACCATTTTGAGTCCCTGTGCCATCCCCCACTGCGCTGTTACAGAGAACGCGTTTTAAATGGTCGAAACAGTCATTTGTAATAATCACATTTGAATTTATCAATTTCCATATCTGCATTCTATCTGTCTTAAGTCTTCTATCTTCTATCTTAAGGTATCTGCATTAAAAAACTAGTAAAGTTTCAAGTGTGCTAAGAATACCCGCTGCTTCCAGGTTGCTCGTAGTCCTCATCAAATCCAGCATCGCCATACGACATCATCGCCTCTTCATCCTCCTCCATTTCATATTCCTCCTCGTCCTTCGGCAGTACACAGTAATCAAGTGGGTTGAATGGTGGCGAGTCGGAGCTCTGCAATGATGTTCCGATGTAGCGAAAGGCGACTATTGTACGGACGATTCGTCGACATTTCCGTGCAAGGAATAGTTTGTATTCTCTCGTGACCTCACATTCAAATCGGCGCGATTTCATTGCACCTAGCGGAAAATCAAGTTACCTAGGCCACGACGCCTCGGTAAAATCTACGGTAAAATCTGCCTCGGGTAAAAACTCTTGCGAATTGTCTTGCTGCATCTTCGCTGCACACATGCTCAGATGAATGCACGTTCATTGGCGGTATCTAGTACCAGAGATCGTAAAAATACTCACCTCTGGCCGGTCATTGATGTGTCTGTCCTCTTCCTTTACACGGCTCAATCCTTCTTCGCTTTTGACGCAACCTACATTCTTTTCAATTCCAGAGGAATCGAACATCGGCCCGCCATTGATTTCGTCACTCTTAATCGGTCCAGCAATCTGTTCATCAGCATCTTCAGCATGCGGCAATGTATCCTGGAATAGAGATTTGAATGCTACATTTCAGATTGCACATCCTCTCTTCCTCTTTTTTGCTTCTAAATGTGCTGAACATAGTTGCGGGATAAAGTTTTTGTCGAGATCAAGGTACTATTTACTGCCGGCTCCCACCGCTAAGGTCGGTTGCTCACGAAAAACAAGCGTCCCTGTTCAGACGTCAGGGGTATTTTTAAAAAAAATGAAAGCAGAGTCTGACCGGTTGCATATTATTTGCTACGATCATCCGAGCGGCGTACTCAACGGCCTCCGCCATGCCATAGCAGCAGTCCCGAAGTGTAAGCTGAGCTCTGCGAAAATGGAATTGAATGAATATCACTATCTTGATCGAAAACCGTCACATTTTGTACAAAAATAACAACAGTCGTGCTCATTGGCGCCAAGGGAGCATGTTTCAAAAACTATTATTTATTGTACTATAAAAATTACTATAGGCATTTACGAACTAATAACAATAGCCAAACGAGGGAAGAACCTTACGATGTTACTTCGGAGTTCCTTGTAACAGTAATGATCGCGCCGACGGCATCCACTGCATACTCGAGATCCTGCAATTATATAATTATTTATATATTACTTTAGTTATCAATGTAATGCTATCATAATTCCTATAAAGGCATCAGGTGTTGAACAGAACGAAACGCTTGCATTTGCTTACTTTATTTCAATTAATAGTGAACTCACAACAAACGATAGCGGACTAGAAGATAGAATATCGAGTAGTTTCATCGTCTTGGACAGCACTTTTCCGATCTTATCCGTCTTTCCGAGAATATCAAACTGAAAAGTTACTGGATATTTCCTTATTCAACGACTATCAATTAATTACCTTCTGTTTCCATGCTTCCAATGGAGGCGCCACCTCACACATTGTCTGAAATAAAGACATGGGTTCTGTTTGGTTAGACATCAGTTAAAAATAGTGTTCACGTGAGCAGTGAGAAATGGAGTATAAGAGAACGTGTAGTTGGAATGAATTGTTTAGAAAGAACGCGGACATAGGAACTGTTCCACTTTATAACATTGCACGCTCAATTGTGCGTTGACTTGTATAGACGCCGTATCGATTGCTTCCCACGCTATAGACGCCGCAACAACGCTTTCAAAATATTTGGAGAATAATATGCATCAGCTGATTACTAAATACCGAGGAAAAGAACGATGATTGCTGAAAGATGCAAAAATGCCTACTAAGACCATCGCCAAACCAGTATTCCTCTAAATATTCTGCAGACTTTGTGGCAGAAGTACGAAATGGCTACTGCGCTGTCAAAGATTAATTATGATAAGGTAATGTAACTAAAATATAATTTTCTTGTGAGACTAAACAAAGAAGACAAAATTCCATCCGACCCCACCCGCGCAACGGTTGACACTAAAATCGTACAGTATATTCATACGCGCATGGTCTATCATCAACTGAGTGTTCAATGCCCTTTTCGACATCGTGTGTCATGCTTTTCATTATATTTCTGGAATGCAATAATTGTTTTATTTTCAGATAAAAACGAACAATATAAATTAATTTATCAATCAATAAACATCCATTCTCCATCTGGTGTTGCCTCATCGCATTGCTGCTCTACTCAAGGCGTTATTCACATGATTTCCGCCTACTCAAGTGCTGCCGAATAACTGCGACCGCCTGAATTACGCATTTATATACTTTATCAAACTGCATTGCTGATATTCCTTCAGTACGCAAACGGAATAAAAAAAGGTAAAGTTGCTACCGGAATCAAGAGGAATTTATGTCGACAAGCGACCACTTTTGCCGGGGCCGACAGGTAAGGCCGGTTGCTGCACAGATCTGCATATCCCCTGCTGATCAGGCTTCTGGGGCACGTTACCTTTCGCAATCAATGTTGCTACCAATTTTACCGCCAACGAGGGGGGGGTGGAAGGCTTGGAGAACGGAATAACACATACCCGCATTTGTTAACTGCAGATTCATGAGCGAGGAGGTGTGTTTTCTGTCGAAACGTCATCGAACAATTTCCGCATTGGTACGGTCGCTCTCCCGTGTGTATCAACTCGTGCTTCTGGAATCAATCTCTTATTATTTTTGAATAATTTATAAGCAATTACCTTCTTATTAGACAACCTGTCGAACTTCTTTTCGCAGAATGAGCATTCATATATCATCATTTTTGGCGCGCGTGGTGCAGGTGGAACGATGTCAACCCTGTGTCATTACAGAAGTTATCAGCGTTAAGCCAGAGATTATACTGGCTGAGTGACACAAGTCTAAATTAGGAACATACCCGCATGGTTTGACGGCAGACGTATGAGCATCGAGGTGGGGTTTCTGGCGAAATGTCTTCGAGCACGTCCCGCATTTGTACGGCCGCTCTCCAGTATGGATAAGCTCGTGCTTCTAAAAAAATAATCGTTCCCACTCATATATTTTTATAGCGCAAGATTTCTAGAAGCGACATATCAGTGGGTTCGCGTAAGGATTTCAATCCCTCCGCACACCAAAAAGTACTTGTATGTTTCACGAAATATCTCCGCTTCTTACGCGAACGTACATGCATCACATTGGGATTGAAACTATTTTCAATGGACGCACAACAACTTACTAGTTTACTAGAACGCCGCGTGAAGACCTTGCCGCAGAACGAACAGCCGTATCGCCACGAGATCGGGAGATTTGAGGAAGAAGGATGGACGTCGATGGAGTCCCTTCTGTAAAAACTTACTGTAAATACACAAGCATACCTCCAAAATAATAAAACTTTCCTCTCCTAAATAACAAATGTGGCTGCGAGAGGGCTGCGAGAGGGCATTAGGATTGAAACTACTTTCAGCGAGAGATAAACCGAGATATAGAAAGAGAGTTCACTCACCAGTAGTCCATTCCATGAACGTATTATTTTAAAAATGAAATAGCATGCCCGGGTAGCAAAATGTCAAGATGAATTTCAGTGTTATAAGCATCCAGTTGAATATGTATCATTCGTCTGAAGAACCATAATTCGAGAGAAATATTTACCTCATGCTCGTTGAGGTAAGGGACGACAGAAGCCCCGCAGCCGCAACATGATCCATACTTGAATGGGCCTCCTCTTGCTCCACGATGACCTCTTCTTCTGCTTCGTCTTTCGGCAGTAAACCGCCGAATAACGGATTGAAGGATTGAGAGTTGTTCTGAAACGAAGACATAATTTTTTTGAACCGATCGCCTATGCTGTGCCATGTATTCGTTCAATTTGAATTTGAACTTCATTCTGTTTACTTTTGAAAATGATCTAACCCACAAGTAAAATTGATCTAGCCCTTCATCCCATGTCTCTCATTCAGCACTGTTACTATTTGGTCGCGTTGACGATAAAATGTATTGTTGAATTACTTACCTGCGATGTTCCAGCAATCATATCTTCCTCCTTCGCTTGGTTGGAGAGCTCCTCGGCACCATCACAGCCGCCATTGGCAGGGTCCACTAACATGTGCAGCATTTCCATAGGGTCGACAGCGGTTGAGGGATCAGCATCGACAGAGGCATCCTGCATCATTCAGAGCTCATTTCACGTTAGGGAACATACAATTGAACCAATGACTGAACAAACATCGCAACATGCTACGCTGTCATCATTTTGGGATTCGTAATTAGCCGATTAGGCATTCTGCTAACCTGCTGTGAACTGTTTGCAACGAGCGCTCGTACAGCAGTCTCCACGGATTCCGCAATTCCATAGCAGCATTCCCTCATCGTATTGTAGCCGTGGTCGCGCTGCTTGAGCTGGGATCTGCGATTCGTACATTTTGAATCATGGCAAGCAGCATTATTATATTCACGCGTTTTTGCTAAAATTAATGGAAACGTTGAAACATAAGAGAAACTAGACAAATTACGCCTTAGCCGTATGTTTTTCTAACGTTATAATTTCATCAATGTTCACTTCTAGCTCATACGCTCTCTTGTTCACCGTCTATCTATTCTGAGAAATTATAATAGATTTGTTCGTAAGTCTCACGTCGCAATGTCGTGCTTTCTCGTGATTGTGGTCATTGCACTGACGGCATCAGCTGCATACGTGAGGTCCTGCAGATATTATTCAATGAAACCGTCATCAAGCTGACAGCAAGCTAATTAGATTACAATTCAGTACTACTTTGAATATTTGTGAATAGACTGCTCTCGCAAAGAATATGAGAAGAAATTGTTTTACTAGATTTACTTATTTTTGCTAATTTGAAAACTCACAACGAATGATAGTGGGCTGATCGAGAGAATCTCGAGTAGTTTCATAGTCTCCGATAGCACATTCCCGATTCGATCAGTCTTCGCGAGAACATCGAACTGACAATGTGCATTTCAATTCGTTCAAGTATCGATCTTTTGGCGCTGAGGAGGCGAAACAGTCATAGCGGATTAATAAAGTCTATTACTTGAAGTACTCTTTGGCATAATGCCAGCATACTAATTCAATCACCTTTCGTTTCCATCCTTCCAGAGGCGCCGTAGCAGCACTCATTATCTGCAATGACAAATAGATTGATTAAACAAGAGCCCATAAAATGCTTGCATGCATTGATTAGAAGGTAAACATCGCGTTGAAATGAAGAAACAACGCGAACAAAGAGGGAAGTTTGAGAGGCAGTGTACAAGAGAGCATTCGTTAGAGTGACCCTGGGAGTGCGCAACGCGCGCGTGCTCTCTCCGATGTGACACTCTAGACATTCCGGTTTGGTACAATCGAAAGAGTCTCTCTTGCTCTCTTTATTCGCTCAAACTCACACGCTATCTAGCCTAGAGAGTGAGAATCTCGTATGTCTCATCTGAGATAATTAGCACTCTGCTCTTGTAACGCTCTCTTTCTCAGTCAGTTCCCATGCATTTACAAAATACGTCTACACAATACGAATTTATTTGGCAAATAGTATTTAAAGAGTGGACACCTACAGTGACAAAACAGAGTTGTTATAATGTTCAAACTCTCTAGGCTATGATTGAATTCAGCTGAGCTATAATCTCTTTCTACCTAATGGTATTAGCCTGTCGCCGTCTCTCACGCAAAGCCTCAATCTATTTCGAATGTGCTCAATAATTCGGAATAACGTCAATGAAAATATTGCTTCAAAAGAGTGCTCCAGGGCGAAAAAAATGCTTATTCAACAAAATTCAGGAAATCTACCATCATTAATTTACATGGAGAGTAATGACATATTTTCATGAGGTGGGTTCTATACAATCGATAATGAAAAAAGAAACCGCACATATAACAAACAATACGCTGTTATTAATTGATGAAAAGAAGGAGACGAGAGAGCCTTGAGCAAAAGGTTGACGATAAAACTTACAGTAAACACATACACGCTATGAACATCGTAAACTGAGCTTTTACGACTTTGCAGAAATCATTGCTTGTATTCATTTATTTAAATCATTCGATGATCATGACCACTTGATTTTTTTCCTTATTTGTATTCAAATTGCGATATTCTTTGCGGATAAACAAATATTTATCAAAACTGATATCACATAAGTAAGCTTTCTTCTTGAATGTGAGTCGATTTTGAATTGTTTGCTTCAGCTGCGTAATCTGTAAAAGAGAGATTACGATTGTCGCTTTATCTTCTTTGATAGCTTTCGTGCGAAAAAAATATCTCAGAATACTCCTACAAGCTCAAGTTCAACTTTAGAAATAATGTATATCTTGACAGCAAAAACAAGAAATGGAAACGCACTTCCAAGACAAGACTTGAGATGCTTGTTGAGTTGGCCTTTGGTCACAAATGTAAACGTGCAATGACCACACTCATATGGATGCTCGCCCGTGTGCGATCGAAGATGACTCTGACAAATTATTAGTAATTAAAAATTTATCTGCGCCCGAGGCTCATTATGACAAGAAACAAAGGGAAGATATGGGGGGACTCCCCGATTATTCATTATTTATCACCGTTGAACACTATAAAATAGTAGCTCGTTCTTCTCTGTTTCTCTACACTCTCATGTACAGTCTCTTGTTTATTATCAGAAGGAAAGGAACGTACCATCAAAATAAAGTTGCTCGGGAAGATCTTGGCGCAAATTTTGCATGCGAAACGTTTCGACTTTGGTGTCTCGGATGCTGAAAAAGCCACCGCTGAAAGAATAAATTATCCTATTTTGAATTTCAAAATATGATATACTGCAGATGCAACTCTACAGGGTGCGGCAAAATTACTTAGACTAGATTTGTTTCTTATAATTTTTCTTAGAGGATATGTTTTGAAGTTGGAATTTATATATTTATTAACTAACTTTATAAGCAATAGGAAAACCACTGTGCAAATAGAATCAAGCTCTTTTTACAAGAGCTGTAAATTAAAACTCTATGGGCAAAATTATTGTCGATTCCCGCGCATCTGATCTCATTGAAGTCAACTGTTCTCTAAGAATGTGAAGAATGAACTAGCTCCGAAAGGCGTATTTTGTAGAGGAGACTTCCCACTACAACATACGTACAAACTGAGATTTGGGGTCTATTACTGGATGTACAATGCGAAGCGATATATGACGTGCAAGATCTACAATTCAAGCAAAAATTGGATGCATTTTTGTAATAATGTCACAGATTTTACAAAACCCATTCAATATCCTCGTCCATTGCTGGTTTCATACTAGGGTAGAAGTACTTTCTTGAGAAGGTATTGGATCGTTTGCTTCTATGAACACCCAAGTGTTTTTGAGCATGAAACATTGAAAAATCGAAAAATCAAAATGACATATTTATTAAAAGCGTTCTAAGGAAGGGTTGAATGTTCAACGATTCTCCCGGTGCCTGAAGATTATCAAGGACCAAGGGCATGTCTTCACATTGTTTTCAAATGTTCATCTCCCCCTCACATCGTGCTGTCATCTTTCAATTTGATTATGCCGCTATGAGCGGCAATTATGCGTCCAACTAAAATATTACCTGTAAAATCTCGGTTCAGATAGGACTTCGAGATGTCTCAATTGAATAGCATCCTCATTGTGATGTCTAGTTGCTACTAACTTAGGGAGACCACACGACGTGGAAAGCTCGCGGAGTTATGGAGCAAGGGAACCATCTCGATAGCGGTTTCTCAAAACGTATGTAGGTCTTGATACTCAATCTCTAATGGATTGGTTAGAGGGAGCTGTGTTTCATAAATATAATCATGAGAACTGTACATCATGCTCTACCCGTGGGTACTGAGAAATGGTCAAATGCAGCGTGATCTTCCATACATTGAGCAACCGAAACTTGCTGAGTGATCTGACCCCCGTGCGTTTCAATTTGAAAATACAGTGTGGGCCAAATTTTTTTCTGCCATAAACGATTGGATAAACCAAATTACTTGAAATGCCGAATAGTATTAGGACATAGGTCAATAGTCGCAAATATGCAATTGAGATCATACCTAACTCTTTTACTGTATTGGAATTATCTTGTAAAGTTTATTCTAAGTAATTTTGCCGCACCCTGTAGTTTAGACGACTGATAAAAGTTATGTTTGATTTCTCGAATATGACAAACTAATAACATGAAATACCTGCGTGATGTGCATGCGTAGCAATATGCCTCCTATGGTGCGCAATCTGCTTGAATGTTGCTGGACACAAGTGACACTTGTAGGGACGCTCGCCAGTGTGAACGCGCTCGTGGACCTGAGATTACTTTGTGCGTGATATAATTGAAATGAGAACTACGGCCTGACTGTGTTGGCATATTTTAGTTCATTTTGATAAATTTATGTCCATCGAAAAGAAAGATGATTGATTGTCAAACCCTTTATCTAGAAATATTAGTCATGAGTGATCTTACCCTCCGATCATGCGGTCTCGTGAAGGTCTTGCCACAAAAGGAACAACTGGACGATGTATCAGGCGCACTCGATTCAGCATGCTCGGAGCTATTCCTCAAAGTGAAAGATATTAGCGATTGGGAGCAACACAGGTTCTTCCCAAGAGTATACAGAACGAAAATGTCTCAGGAGGACGCTTTTCCAATTTTCAGTTTCTTGGAGAACGGTTTTCCACTATCTTGTGTATTGCCCTTATTTACGATAAAATATTCTTACTAAAACTTGTGCAAGCATGTACCGTTTATTCTCAATAGCCGGAGAAGATTCGTTATCAAAATGGCGCATCGAAGTTCCGAGACCATTCTCTTCCTCTTCCTTCGCCTCATCTTTCGGTAGCAACATTACATTGTTAGGATTGAATAGTGGGACTTGGCTCTGTAAAGTGCATTTGAAACGAGTTGTTATTTTAGTACACCTCCACCCACATTTGATTCGAATAGACTTTCAATCCCTAGTCGGCTCGTCATATGCGGTTTAATAGAATGAGTAAATTATATTTGTTGTACTAATGAGTTGCTCACCTGCGGGCTTCCATCAATAAGCATGTTGTAGCCCTTTACATCATCACAAACAGGTTCTGCGATGTCATGAGCGCTCTCTGACGGGTTCACGCCAATCATTCCAGTTTCGAAAATCTCGGCAGGATCAGAATGCATTGAACCGTCCTGGAAATGCGAAGTACTGACTGGGCGTTTCAATGATTCCCTCTCACAATGCACGTTTACAAAGATATACAACTCCAGTTCCAGATTTTGCAAAGAAATTGGTATTAGGTGAACAATTTGACGTAGAACACCCCGATAAATACCTTTTGCAGATTTGTTGCAATGAGCAATCGGGCAGTACACTCCACAGCTTCGGCCATGCCATAGCAGCAGTCTCTCAGGGTGATTCCACCGATCTCACTCAAGGGCCGCTGTGATCTGCACATTCTATCTTTTATTCACTTTCTTTGACTCAGACTCGAATCATCTCAGGTAATCGACGTTCAAAATGTGATGCAGCAACTCATGTGCATCCACTTAATTTGATCGGACTATGTTGCTCGTTTACTGAACTATTTAAAATGCCGAACCAGCAGAGATTATAAAAGATCAGACTTGAATTTTTTTGAGAAGCATTTGAAACATATACAAAGCTGAATTCGGATAAACACTCACGATGCGTTGTCATGTTTCTTCGTGATCGTTCGGATGGCGCTCACCGCGTCTGCAGCGTACTCGAGTTCCTTCAAATATTCATTCTGCTTGTCAATTTTGTATCAATTCTGTAACAGATTCTTAGCTATTTTGTAAAAAGTTCGCGTTGTATTTTTTCTGATTTCGTTGCTGTGCTAAGCCGATACATTCTTTTCTGATCTGTTACCGTACTGCTACGGTACCATCTGCAACGTGAACGAACTTGTAGAGCACCAGCACTGACAGAGTTGAGACACTGCTTATTGATAGTAGACTATGACAATGGAATAAGAAAGTGGACTCACGACGAATGAAATCGGGCTCGTTGAGATCACATCCAACAAGGACAACGTCTCGAGTAGAACTTTTCCCATTTTGTCACTCTTGGAGAGAAATTCAAACTGAAATACAACTGTATTAATAGATTGTGAGTTATGAGGCCTCGCCTTACCTTCCTTTTCCAGTCTTGCAAAGGGGCAGTAAGCGCAGCCATTCTCTGAAATTAGAACGATACTTGTATACGAGACAAAATAGAAGGTGGCTTATATATTGAATCGGGCAATCACAAGATGTTCAAAAGAGTGGAGAGAAAGGGCACTTATCAGAGAGACGATAAGGTTAAAGAAGGTGTCCCACGAATATTTAGTCAACTGAGTTCTCACTGTGGGGCAATGGAGGTCGAATACCCGATGAGAGGCTCGAAAATCGTTTCAGTTTTTAGTTTGAAGAAAGTTATGTTTAATAAACTGTCCAAAACGACCAGAATTCTTACAGTATCTCACATTGAACCTGCAATCTTTTCGCGGTGGGAGTTGGCATTTTGTGGAAAAGGAGTCAGAGAAAGGCAGAGAGATAAGGGGAAACGAGGAGGGTGCGCGAGGGAAACGCACGTTGGATTTGTGTTTCACCAACTACTGATAACAGAAATGAAGCCTCAAACATCGGGGAAAATAAAGGTCGAAATCATTCGTGGGAGGCCTTCTTTAACTGGGAGTGGGAATCGACCGCTCTCTTTTCTCCCATAGACGCGTTATCGATTCGTGCATGCCGCGGAAGAACGGAATGCACGCTATTTGGAAGAACATCTCGTAATAAATAGAAATAAAATTGTGTTCGACATGCGAGCAAACCTATAGGCGCGCAAAAGGTTGACGCGAATATTTACAGTAAACCCACGCCAGCCTCGGGAATCACGGACTGAATTTTCAACTCATTCAGGTGTTGGCGGAGAGTACGCGTCCGTTTTTTATACAAGCTTTCACCCCAAACCCTTTTTCTGAAGATCGTATTAATTATGGTGCTCTCTGCTCTCACGATTATGTCACTTGTCCACTTGTTGACCGGAAAATTTCACGAATTTATTTATACAATTATTTATTCCTGATGTACCCGAAAAAATTCCACCGCGATTGAAAGCGAACGGAGATAATAAATGTGGGCAGTGAAATGATACTGTGCCGATTAGAGGAAGAAAAGAGGAAAGACAAAAGAGCAGAATGATTGCAGTTGTGATACAAATATGACGGAAAAACAAAACAAAACAAATATAACTCAACAAAATTTGCAGACGTTGCAAAATCTACAAATATCTGCGATTGCGATTTCGTCACTATCATTTCACCTTCGCACGTATTCGCTTGCGCTTGACGTCAGGAGCTGAAAATTGGCATATGAGTAATCTTCGAGTGTCTTATGAATCTAAATGAGACAATATGGAGTCCAAAAACTAATGTTACAATAATATGAGCAACAAAAATATTGTTATTTTCCAAGGTATACCTGCTTCGTGGTTGTCTATAACTACGTGGTAGTTGCGCTGGCTTTTCAGCGCGAATGTTTCCGAACACGTCGCGCACTTGAACGCTGTGTGCACCTTAGACACAGTAGTATTCTTCCAATCATTGATGTATCTTTACTTACTCCAGTCCGGTCGGCTGTGGTATCGCTGAATAACCATTCAAACGGCTTCCTTGTCGAAGATGCTGCACTAGCAGTTGAATCCGTTGAACTTGGGTCATTCCTGCATCACCAATTTATCAAATACACTATTAGACTTGTTTACGTACAACTATCCACAAATATCACATTCGGAATGTTTCGAAATATGTATTCGAGGAGATAGTTGAATTACCCCTTGGTCTCAACTGGATCGGATTCGATTGCGAATTCTGGTTCAAGCACTGGCATATCAGAATCAGCTTCATCTCCTTCCACATTCGACAAGATTTGATCTGTACTCCGGTGAGGAGAGCTCCCTTCTCTGCTCTGAAAGTTATTGATTTCAGCGAGCAATAGCGTAATGTTATTGCTAACCAAGACCGTTTGCAAAGTACATTCTTCTTCCAGTATTTTATATTGCATTTGATAACAGTAAAGTTCTTCGAGATTTTCTCATACCTCTGAACTATTATCAGCAAAATGGCTGCCTTCCTCCGCTTTGGCAGCATCTGCATCGGTGTTGTGAGAATCGTCACTGTACTGAGCATGACCATGCGCGTTCTAAATCCTCAATGAAATGTTAACCTAAACAATGATATTCTTCGAACCTGTTCCAGATGTTCCTTTTCTTGGTTACCCTGTTCAATACCTAACTGAAGAGCCGTTGAACGCATAGAAGCATCCTGGAAAAAGTTTTCGATTTATTTAGCCATTCTGGAATTGAGATATTGACTAATGATAGAAAATTGGTTAAAAGCTACCAACACTTGTTGGACTGTTGTTCGCAATAAGAGACCGAGCAGTGACTTCGATAGCTTCTGCCGCCACATAACAGCAGTCTCGCATGGTGTTGTAGCCAGCGTCGCTCAGATGAAGCTGCGGACTGAACTAATAGTGATTTCATAATTTTAAAATAGATAAAATGTTATGGAAATTGAGAGTCGCATGACCGTTACTTACTGTTAGAATAACTACTTTTGCTTTCTATATTGCTTTCGTAAGATGAGATTTTTGGATTCTTCATTCTTCATTCTGTGCCTCGTGACGGGCGGTCGACAGTCTCCCCGCTCCTCTCCCACCTCAGTTTGGAGAATCCTTGCCAGTCAGCTTGGGCAACCCGGCAAGTATTTCGCCCACCCGGTACCACTTCGAGCAGAGAACTCGGATCGACTACATATAATTCAAGTCGTCAACTTTCAAGAAAGGCCCCAGTCGACAAGACTACGACGTGAGTTCCCACTTTGGTTGATACACGCTAGTCAGGACGTCACTGGAAGCTGGAAGATCTACTTCTACGCTCAATGTCTATCGTCCAAGATCGGCACTACAATTGACCAAGGAAGCCAAGCATGATCCATTCCCTTGACCCAGTTGCCTCGAATTCGAAGATCCCGACCACCTCTGTCCCCGAATGATACCTCCTGCAGGCCCTTGCCTTGATGTCAGGATAAATATGTATATATGTATATGTATATGTAAGATGAGAAATAATGGATGAATGAAGGAGCCGGATTCAATATTCCGAATGTCAAATGCTTCTTACGATTCAATGTCGCGCTTCTCAGTTACGGCTCTCATAGCGCTGACGGCATCGGCTGCTCTGGAAAGGACCTGAAAAAAAACGTATTCTGATAGTAAACTCAAGGTTTTCCACATCCTCTGACAATCTCTTCTTCCCGACGCTCTCAAATGAACATAAGCACAATATTACTCGCCTGGTACGACAATGGGGTCTTCGACATAATGTTCACCAATTTGATCGTTTCCAATAGAACATTGCCGAGTCTGTCGCTCTTGGCAAGGGCTTCAAACTAAAAACGAGACTTTTAGAAGGGTTTCAGCAAGATTGTGGAACCTTATCCTTCCACGCATGCAACGGGGCGACATTCAGCAGCTGAAATTATTCAAAGGACTATAGTTTAGTTTTAGCTATGCATTATTGAGTTAAAAATTAGCGTAGATCGTATTATGTAAAGTTATGTCTGTACATAATATCGATTGCTCTTGCCTGATGTGCATTGCGCGCGATCACTGCTCTAACACCAAATTCGACGATTTCAGACATTCCATAGCAACAGACTCTCATCCTCACAAAGTTATCGCCGCTTCGATTGAATTGTGGACTGAAAATAGCAGAAAAATTATTGCATCCGGCAAATATTTGCTGGATTACGATAGTGTGCTAACAAGTATAACAAACTAACGATGCAATATCGTGCTTCATCGTGACTGATCTGACTGCGTTGCCACAATCGATTGCATACGAGAGATCCTGCGAATGGCATACATAAGTTGCGTTCTTGCCACCAATTACGACGCTTCCCTTTCGAAACTTTTATTTCGGTGCCCATCAAATTGATTTAACTTTTGCACTAGCCGTCACAGAAGTTCATGCATATATCGGTTTGTCTGCTTACATCTCACAGCTTACATATTGTAAACCTTATTCACCTGGTAGGATATTGGACTCTTCGACAGCATCGCCAAACATTTGATCGAATCTGCTAAAACATTGCCGATTCTATCCGTTTTCGCTAGTGTTTCAAACTGAATAAAATACATTATCGACAGTTTCCTATCTTACAGTGCTGGTTACCGTTTGTTTCCATTCCTCTAAGGATGTCGAATACGCCGCATCCATTGCATGAGAAATACTAGTGTCTGAAACGTTTATTGAAACAATAAAGGAGCAAAAAATGATTGGAAACTTGCAAAGGTGAAGAGACGATGTGCAATTCGAAAGTTTCAAGATTAAAAATGCGAAGCGAAGCAATTGTGCTTATCGAGCAAGCATGTGCACTTTCGCATGGAGGGGCTAGAGTGAATGTGATGGATGAATAGGGTCTCTTTCTCTCTCTTTCTCTGTTTCATTCTCACTCTCTTTCTTTTCCTCTATTGCTCTCTCTCCAACCTTGCACTCTTCTCGCCCCTAGGGGCTGCCGTAGCGTCTCACACAATGCCGGGATGAATGTACTAACCAACAAAGAATATTCTAATTACGACACTGGATGAAAAGAGAATTATGGGAAAGAGTAAGCGGGGTCTACAAGAGTTTACAAAGATAAATCTTTTAAAAAATTGGTGGAGAGGGGAAGAGACCATCGAAATATGAAAAAGATTGTGTCAACGGAGATGGAAAACGATTGTACAATTCAGTTTAACTGCGGGCAACTAGGAGTCGAGCAGTAGTAGATCACAGAGAGAGACGATGGGTGAGCATAAGTTAGGGTAGAAAGAGACGGAGAGAGAGTGTGTGTGTGAAGAAAGAAAGAGGAGACCCGACGAGCAGAGCAGAAACAGGCGTGTTTCCCTAGCCCGTGAAGCTCGGGCAGTTGCCTTTTGACTAAAAAGCAACGAGAATAACCACTGTGGGATTGAGGTGATGACAAAAATAGTGTGACGAAGATAAATTCCCTATTGATAGGCGCCCTGATACACCAGAAACTTCTTGACAGTCGAATAGGATTGAAGGGAGAGCAGAATTATGGTAGGATGACGTTATCATCATACGTGATATGTTCATTCTCCAAGGATGGTCAAATTTCTGCACGACCAAAAAATAAATGTCTTCCAACATTCACATCGGAACAGGTTTCGATGATGAACGAGGTGCGTCGTTTAATTTTCAAGAATTTCAACTTTGGGGTCAACATTTCCCGTGCGTATGCACAAGACCAGGTATCTTTACCTACCATTAGAGTTTAAAAAGTGACACTACCCGACACTTCGGGTACCCGACTGTGCAAAATGAGAGGGCGAAAAGAGTCGGGGAATAAGTGATTTCACTCCATTACCCGACACCCATATTGACCAATTTCAATGTTCACGTGAGTTTCTCGCCTCATTTTCACTGGACTGGATTCTGATGATATGAACGGTCGATCGACAAATTCTCACGTCGGAAGCCCCCTAATTCACAGATACGTCTATTTATTTGCTTAATATAGATGATGTTGATCACGAGATTTCTGTATTGGCCAAACGCTGTCACTCTCACTTCTCAAATGACCAAGTAGAATTAATTAAATCACCATATCTCTTTTCTTAAGGACTTGACCTTCATCACTGTTGATAAGAACTCGACTGGATTCTATCGATCAAATGTTTCTCATCTCTCCAATGGTTACGGTAGGATCATCAAATTAGAAATAACAACGATCTCTCTGTATTTCCCCTCCTTGCTTGTGGACTCGGTCCATGTTTCAAGTATGCAACTCTAACCGCACGCAGCCTTTGGCAGACTATACCTATATTATCATCAGCAAGCGTTACCTGTAAGTTAATCTAAATACTATGGGAAACTTATGACAACTTTGCTGCTTTCTATTTCAGCGGACAAGATAGAACACGAAAAAATCAACCTTCAGCTGATAAACACAGTGAGGTTTGTTTTCTTTCTATCAGTACGGAAAGGGTGAAAACCGGCTATATTAATTTGTAACAGTTTTGAGTTGAGCCTTCTTCCGTTTTCTAATACTTTTTGAATGTTGCCATTTCAAAGTTTTCATCAGATTCTATATGAGTTATTTCGTGAGTTATACGACGACTAAACGCCTGTTAGACAGACATGATTACCATTAAATTTGTATATTTATACAGAAATCTACAATAAGATATCTGTTTATAGCAGTTTTAAGATCAACCCTGGTCGAGTTGGGTGTCGGGTAATGATTCCTTTCTGACTCCGAGTGTCGGGTCCATTCATTTCTCGAAAATGAGGCGAAAGAACCGGTGAGACCCGAATTACCCGACCCGAATTACAAACTCTACCTACCATCCAACACTCTATTTCAAATTCAATAATTATAATATGTAACCAATTCAAATGTTTCTTCCAAGAACAAAACTTAGGTAAACTATTCGTCCTTTATTGAGCTATTTTTGTAGAGAGGGGTTGGTCCGATCATCGGGCAGTCTCCTGTGTTTGCACAATCGACAATGTTACTGCTGGCTCATTCTTCTTGAATATTTTCAGCACAGCCTTAAAACGGACATGTATAATTGGTACCAGGTGATATTTGAAATACTTTTTAAACAAAATCATTGTGAGAAAAAAGGAAAAAAAACCTGTTGCAGCCACGGTTCATTTGTGAGAAGTGCTGTCGAGTGACCCAATGAGAACATGGAATACATCAACTGAAGTGAAAAGACACATTGTGAACACATTTATCTTCTGATTCCAGAACAATCGACTTTAGGTATATCGTAAAACGAGACAATAAAAACTAATTTTTTATACCAGTAAATACATATTATTATGTCTTTTCATCAGCAAAAAGCCGATTTGCGTGCGCTCATACCAGGAATGTGGCTCTGCACTGTCCGATAATCCATCCGGGTATTCCCCAAGTGTCGTTGTAAGCAGTCAAGCCAACGAATAGAATTATAAGAGGAGAGATGAAGAAAACGGCGATACTGCTGGACTGAAAAAAGTACGACTTTCCATATACGTTTTAATCGTAAATATTTGGAGTATCTTCATTTTTGTTTTGATTACTATTAGTTTGGATTCTCCTTATAATTTCCTGCGGCCTTATGAAAGAGATACCCGATAGTCGAATGTCCCGATAGTCGAAAAAAGTTATTCGCTTTGGATAAATTGACCTTGCATGCACGGATTTAAAAATGGAGAAGTCATGAACGATTCAATTGTGTTCCACAAATACATAACCTCCCTACCATTTCTCAATCACTGATCATAGTTATCGTGGTTGGATATTTAGCTTACATCCCCTCTTTAAATATCTTTGTGGTTTTCTTTCCAATATAATTAGATCTTACTTGAACTATGAGTGAGTAAACCAGGCGCAGTTGTGCTTGGTAAGTTTTTGAGCGCGTTCGACTCTGCAAATTCCATTCGTAAGAAGGGTTACAATTAACAGCAATTGAGATTTTCAAATTAGCAGTTCAGGAGTTTAGTCGAATCCATGACAGTTCAGTCGGCACTAGGTCTGAGGAAAACCGTCAATTTCATTGTGCTTTTCGTTAAAACTTGGTAAAATGTAAATTTTACGAAAAGCCATAGCCTTTTAACGATTTGGATGATTGTCAAAAAAAAATTGTTGAAAGAATCTAAGTAAAGGTCTAATTAAATCTAAGTAAAGGCATCGTCGTCAAAATGGAGTTTAACATGATTGTTTCATTTTCCGCCAGCACGGAGATTGCGTACGAATTGGAGTAATGTTCTATCCCTCTCAATTCAGCATGCTCTCTCGCACTGTCTGATCGAGGAGAGAACATGCAGAATGAGGATACTCACGAATTGCATGCGGACTTTGTAGATGGCATGGTAGCTAAGAAATACGTAGAAGGTGAAGATGATAGCGATGGAAACGAGAAGAAGAGCCAGTTCTGCATTATTAAATCGAGCAGTCGAATACATTTTGGAAGGAAATAAATGCGAACAGCTTGAAATATGTATATTGAAAAAAAGCAAAATCTTGAACTAGGAAAAGCCATAGCTAAATTTTCCATTTTCAATTCCTAATTTCTCAAGTGACCTGTTGAAACGACAGCCTACCTTTTCCGAATGGGCCAATATCACCTATCGATTCGCCAAGAACGAGAAAGTTTGAAGTGAAATTGCGTGCCCATATGACGTCCGGAGTCTGAATCGACATACTATCTCTCTACCTTCCTCCACTAGTTCTCTCTACCTCAATAATGCGATTCTTCATTGGAATATCGATTGCCCAGTAGTGAAATCCGAAGTTGTTCGACACCAAAATCGCAGTCAATGTGACCATAGCGATCAATTGCACACTGAAAAAAACACCGATTCGACCTAAAGGGTTCTAAAAGAAAAATAAGTTTTTTTTTGCACATACGACGTTATTATCTAATATCTATTCAAGTCTCTCAAATATCACAATTTCTTTCTACTCTCGAGAAATCTTTTGAACTCGGAAGAGGAATTTGTCGGGAGCTAAAAAACAAATTAACAACGACTCCTGAATGAATGAATTATGTTCGAATCAAGCTTGATACGTGCTCTCCCCTACAATCTACCTTGTTTTCGCCTTGAGTGGACTGTCCGAAGGAATCATACGCTGATGCATGCGCATGATTAAGAAGAGATACGGAACACACACTGCTACGGTGAACACGGAAAATATTATCTGAAAACAAATGATGATCTTATGCAAGGAATGTTTTGAAAATTGAATGGACCGACTGACCAGCAAAGTCTTTCCGTCGACTGCACCTTTGCACAACAGACCCGTACATAAGATGACGGGAAGTGGCGCAAGTGGATACATTTGATACAGGAGGCAGTTGTAAATGTCGAAACTTATGAGCAGAATCTGTGTTATTAGAGTCATCTTCAATCGTGATCAGATCGGTCGCGAAAATATCGTCTCCGTATGCTTACCATATGGAAGATGTTGGCCGCCTTGAAGTCAGTCGTCATTTTTGTGTTCCTTAGAATAACAAATATGACGAGAGGATGAATGAGGAAGACTGTCATTGGCCAGTAGATTAATCGCATCCTGAAATATATCGAATTTGGGCAATTCAACTTCAACGATCGCTTTCTTATCGTACTTATAGGTCTACATTTTGTGGCAAACAAATGGGTCAATTCAGTCGCCTATTTTGGCTGATAAACCGATTTATGTGACGGTTTTTGCGCATGACAGCGAAACATTTCTATATATAGGTGATAAGTAGTTTAAGAATGAAAAATGCGTAGGAGAAATCCAGTCTGTCACTTTTCAAGCAAGAATAAAATTCTAAGATTTTTATTATTATACAATCACGGTGTCGTGTTGGATAAAAGAACGAACCGTATTGCGAGCGAAACATAGTAGTCCCTATCCCAGTCGAGACCGTACGGGAGACCACCGATCATGTGCTGAAACAGTGAGCTATGATGAGACTCTTCTCTTTCTACATGCTCTCTTACCGATCAGAAAGCTCGAAAGAGCATGTAGAATTGCAAGGGTCAGACCACTACGCAAACATGGGATTTAAGTATAAATTTTTATATTTTATAGTAGGCTCCGTGCTGCATGCATTGCCTGGCACCCATCGGATGCAATTAGTATGGAACTTTTTTGTATTTTTTTTATAAATACTTATTTTGTTGAGATAAAATAAAGTGAATTTTCAGAATTTTAACATTTAGAAAGCTAGAAATACCGATGCTAGTTGCTGGACGAAAGGTGATCGTCCCATGCTTATATTGAGCAAGAAAGAATAAATAGAGTGGAACAGGATAGTGTGATAGGCGGCGCGGAGTATATCTGATTTCTTGGAAGTTATAGGAAGTTCACGTGACAGTTCGCCACAACAATCAGTGCTCATTTAACAGCTAACACTCAAAGGATTGCCAACGAAGTGAGAAAGAGAAAAAATAGCATGAAATTAGTTTTAGATCGTTACCGATTAGTGGGGCGGTTATCCGAAAGAGTTAAGGAGAAGATAGAGAAAGCATGGAGTTCTAGGAAACTATATAATATATTCGATTGCACCGCGCAGTTCGCGTCAAATGAGGGGAATGATGGTGAAATAAGGGTGAAATGAGGGGCTTTTGTGCGTTTTATATACTTTGTATTGAAAATTTCAACCTTATCCCGCCCTCGATACATCATGTAATTGTGTGGATTCGATAGATTATACCCATGGCAACGACATATCGAAAACTGGTAACTGGACTCAGCCTGGTTTTCGAGAAAATCGTTGTCAAATTTTTAGGTATTTTTCAAAATATAAAATTTGAATACACAAATGGTATAGGTAGATGCAGCTCATCATGGAGGTCATTTTTCTTCAGACAAAACTTTTAGCTCTTCTCCCTGAAGAGATATACTTGAAATACCTTGAATCTATTTGAACTTTGAACGGTTATGAACTGCTTGCATGTGGTGCGTCGTTGATTGTCGATATGGTAGTTGGCAGAGGTCCGTCGTCTACAGACGCATTTGGTTGATTCGGGGACGGTACACGCGGTGCAACAAGGCAGGACAAATAATAATCATAAAATTGACTCTGTCGTGAAAGGGATATACGATAATAGAGATTGTGACAAGACAAGATATTATGTTGCGAAAAATCGTCAAATATGTAGTCGTTTTCTCTACTTTTCACTCTTATTTTCCCATAAATTTCCCCTTTGAGTGGTATACATATTTCTAATTTCCATACGAATTTCATTTTTTTTGAAAGAAAAATTCGGAAAATTAGAAAGACTTACACTTCCATTCCACTATCCTTCGCTCTCCATTTCACTCATCAAGCTGTTACTCGTTATGAACGGGGGGAATTTTCGCTCACTCAACGGCTCTCAGCGCATTTCATAAATCATTCGGTCAAAAACTCTAATCAGTAGAAAATGATTATTGGAGTATGAAGAAAATACCAATGAAGAATCGGCACGCTTACTGCAGTCAGAGCAATTATATCATTCGTCATCGAGTGACGTTAAAAGAAATCCAAATTAATTGAATTTTTTTCCAATTTTTTGAATGAATACTTGGAAATGAATACTTGGACAAAGGAGTGTAACGAAAACGAATATATCTTTTTGGTATCCATTTCGATTACAAGTACACTGTTTTTTTAAAAATCAAAACCAGTATTGACGTCCTTCGAAAACTAATGACACGAAATGTTTGACTGCACAGAGTTTGTTTTAAATCTATATTTGAACCACAAAGTACAATACCAGGAACCCGACGAACGAGAAGGTTTTGCTGCGAAAACATTGCAGACTGTAGCTAGATTCAACGACTCCATTATTCGTTTTCATTATCCCTATGCTAGAAACAGTAGGAAACGAAGCAGGCCCGTCTACATTATTTTTTTAAATTTTAAACGGATCCTGTACCTCTATGTTTGTTGAATTACAGTAAGGTTAATATTCACACATTTATCATTATCGACATAATTCCACTAGGCTGCATATTTAGGGGCCGCAACGTGATCTGTCAATTTCATGCCAAGTGGTAGAAAGTGTGTTCAGATGAACCGCTCAGGTCTCACAAACATCATACTCTTTGCGGTTTGTAGATATCTTGTCTCTAAGCCGCGCTACAGCTCGAAAACCAAAACGGTTGAGGGTCAGAATGTGGGCACTCTCTGGCGATGGGCGGAGTTTGCGTGCATAATGAGAGAATGAAGAGATCCTATCTGATCATGGAGCAAATGTCAGAGCTCTTCACCATTGCCATCTTGGCTCAGTGGTTGAGCGATTGCATGGCGCGCGGATGTCGCTGGTTCGGTCCCCATCGTTTGCAGTTCTTTTGCTCATCACCCAAAATGTTGCAAGTTGAGCCGCTAAATACCGTAAGTCGTCATGCCAATGAATATTACCGGACTATATTCTTTTAAAAAGAAGCACAATTCAGCGCGGAAACTAAATTTGGTTCTGTTTTCTCTAAATGGAACAGACACACCATCCCCACGAACTGCGAGATGCGCAGCTATGTGCCTTTACTGGAAGTGCATGAATTGCCTATTATCGCTGATGTTTATCGATGTTTGACCTACTTAATCACATCAGAGCATGGTGCGCACGGGATATGTTGTAGTCCCTGCCAAGAGCTCTCGAATGAGCCCGAGCACGAGGTTTTTAGTGAAGAATTAAACTTGTGCTACTCATCCGCCATTTCTCACCCCCTTCCTTAGCGTCTATGGGGCGGAGCTTACTCCCCCTATGCATATTTACCATTTTCAATGGCTGCTGCATCGATCGATGACCAAAGAAAGGTCAGAAATGAGGAAGAAAAAAAATTCTACTCGCCGGTCACGAAATTGGGTCGACTCGAGTATTTCTCATTCCTCCCGTTCCGCAATCGTCAACTGTCCTTGAAGCCTTGAGCTGCATTCCTACAAACTCCGTACCATTTTGCAATCATCACGCCACTCTGCACTAAAGAGTAGTACTCAAAATGTCGAAAGTTTGAACTTTCTCGCTGAAAGCCCCCTCTCCTGCTAACTGAGCAGTCAAGTTTTGGCCGCGTCAAGTGCCACCTCATTTAGCCTGCAGACCTTGAATGGAGAGGCCGATGAACCCTTCCGCGTTGTAAAGTGCATGGTGTTTTGACCAGCACTGTTGAATGAAAAGATCAGAAAGGATTGGAGTGGCATCCAAAACCAACATTGGTATGGGCAATTGTCTATATGCTGATTCAAGCACAGCCCAAGGGAAGCCGCATCAAGTTATGAATTCATTTCGTATTTGTTTCAAGTGCCGAACGCTATCTCCGCTTCTCTCCATGCTCCCCTGCAGCTTTTCAGTTGAAATCGCTCATCACTACTCTTACTCTATGACAGTCCCACTCCCATCTCTAATTGAAATTCTCATTCTCACCACTGCTTTCATGATGAGAATTGCATGTTCAGCTCCAACCTCAACTCCCTAGACGAAATCGAAACGAAAACTGCGTAAGGGCTACTGCTCCACTCGCTTTCGATAACAACAAAATCGCGTTGCTTTCGCCGAGCTACTCTTAGCTACTCTGCGACCTTGACTGCTAACTAATGAACACTACCAAATTAGAGGCGCCGATAGAGAGAGAAGAATGAGAGACAGAGATCGAAGAGGCCACTCAAGAGAAGAGACTTCTTGAAACAAACTTATTTGTATGTGACCGACATTCCAACCATATGAATTGCATAAAAATTTATCGTACACATAAAGAAGAAGATCTTTCTGACATGTTGAGAGCAAGAAAGCTGTTGAGATTCGGGGAAGGGGCACTTTTCCTGAGGAATGGCTTGCAGGAGTAGCTTAATATCCGGGGGCGGTGCGGGGAGGAGGGCAGTGGTCGCAAGATCCCTTGCCTCCGTTTCCTCCGTCCTGTCCACGAGATCCGGGGGCTCCGTTCTGTCCGGGGGCTCCATCACGTCCGGGCTCTCCAGCCTGGCCGGGCTGTCCGTCGCGTCCGGGGTTTCCGGGTCTTCCGTCGGGTCCAGCGGGTCCCTGGGGTCCGGGTCCTCCGGGGGCTCCGGGCTGTCCAGCGGGAGAAGGCTGAGTGCGGACGTTTCCGTCACGGCCAGGGGCTCCGGGCTGTCCGTCGTTTCCGGGGGCTCCGGGCTGTCCAGCAGATCCGGGCTGTCCACGTCCTCCGGGTCTTCCGGCGGATCCGTTGTCTCCGGGGGCTCCGGGGGCTCCATCGGGTCCCTTGGGTCCGGGGGATCCGGGGGCTCCAGCGGGTCCAGCGGGGCAGTCGAAGCAGAAGTCGGAGGCAGAGGGCTGCTGGTGGTTGTCTCCAGCGTCCTGTCCGGGAGATCCGGCGTTTCCGGGCTGTCCGTCGTTTCCGGGGGCTCCGTCCTGTCCGGGAGCTCCGGGGGGTCCGGAGGCTCCAACTCCGCAAGAGCAGCAAGTGGTGGCAACCTGACGCTTCTCACGAGACATCTCGACGGATCGGAGAGAGTCGAGCTGGAAATGATCAGATGAGTACTGCTCTTTTCTTTCCTCCATCTAATATTTGATAGCTACTACGATGCCCCTGGAATGCTAGGGATTTTATGCTTATACTCACTCTGGAGAACTCTCCCTTGAGGGAGTCGGCGCGGGTGCGGCAGTAAGAGAGCTCGTCCTGGAGGCTGGACTGCACGTTCTGAAATAGGAATGTTGATTAGTTGACTGGCTCGATTACTGTGTAAGAACTTAGTTATCGATAGACATGAGCTACCGTACCTGCATGTACATGCAGAGCATGGGAACGGCGACGATGGCCGTCAGAGTGGCGACGGTGGAGACAGCCACTCCGAAGAAGGCGAACTTCTTCACCGATTCGACTTCGACGTCAGTCTTCGACATGGTTTAACCTGCAATATTGATAATTGAGTGGTTCTGAGAAAGAAGAGTTTAACGAGTGGTTTTGACAACAGTAAGTGAGCAAGAGAAGTGGAAATAGCTGGAGCTGGATGCTAATCGGCCGTCTCACTGCTCTTAAATAGTCGAACCGAAAAATCGGTGACCGTTTTTCGGACGCAGTCAGAGAGCGTTCGAGAGTGGCGCAAAGACAGTAGAGAGTGTGGGAAGATGAGAGAATTGGGAGGTGAAAGGAGTTACTAGTCAGTTTATGGTATCGGGAGGGTCTCAGCTAGAGCATCGAGAGGGGGCGGAGACACGAGGGGTCGAGAGAGCGGAGAGAGAGATGAATCTCAATGACCTTCGAATGTATCCGATCCGATGCGAGATGGGTGTGGGTTGGGAGCGGCAGGTCGGCTATAGCGATCATCATTTGAGACACTGATTGCGTAAGGATGATAACAAATACAATCTGTTTAGAGAAACGTGCTGATCGTTCTGAGCAATCATTTAATAGTGGTCGGATAAATATTCTTTGATGGCTGTCAAATACGTTTTCTTCTTGTAACTACTTTATTTATACATATCTTAAACACATCCCATTTCATTAATCGCATATTTTTCATACTGAAGACGTCGATACTGAATGCATACGTCCTTTAGTCTTTTGAAGTCGGGGATATTCGTGAAACAAACATCACTGTTGTAGCATAGTTCCGCATGTTAGTGGGTCAGTGTCACAAACCACTATTACTCTTTTTTATCGCATCTACTCTGTTTCAGCATGGTGTGATTGTAGAACCATATTACTGCAGAGAATTGGTCGTTGCTCCCAAATAGTTGCAAAACGATACGATGCGATACGACTTCGCAGCGAACGTCTGTCGATTCCATAAATGGTTGCGCACATCATTCCATTCCATATTACAAAATGCATATAAAATTGACATATTTTTGGCGATTTTCACCATTTGAATCATCACTACAGATAATGCACAAAATGACACATCCACGACGGCGCCAAAACTAGGACGGATCACGTACAGTTACATTTTTTTCACTCGACTGCTAAACAGTTTCTACCTTCGCACTCTCGGACATTCATCACAGCACGAGATGCGATCGGATCGAATTGCTCTTGATCCAATGAACTTGTCAACGGGGAATACATCGTATTCAACACCAATTTTTTTTCAGTAAAGGGTAAATAGAAGCTGTGGTGATTGAGGTCACTGGAATGAATATCTTGTTTACATTTCGCAGTATAATGCTAGTCTCTTGTATTATCTCGTAATGCTGTTGATAGAGCACGAAGAACGAATTGTGAAATGTATTTATTCTTGGGACAATTTCTACAAGAGATCCATTGTATGGCATTTCGAGATCGTTTAATATCCGGGGGCGGTGCGGGGAGGAGGGCAGTGGTCGCAAGATCCCTTGCCTCCGTTTCCTCCGTCCTGTCCACGAGATCCGGGAGCTCCGTCCTGTCCGGGGTTTCCGTCCTGTCCGGGCTCTCCAGCCTGGCCGGGCTGTCCGTCGCGTCCGGGGTTTCCGGGTCTTCCGTCGGGTCCAGCGGGTCCCTGGGGTCCGGGTCCTCCGGGGGCTCCGGGCTGTCCAGCGGGAGAAGGCTGAGTGCGAACGTTTCCGTCACGGCCAGGAGCTCCGGGCTGTCCGTCGTTTCCGGGGGCTCCGGGCTGTCCAGCAGATCCGGGCTGTCCACGAGATCCGGGTCTTCCAGAAGGTCCGTTGTCTCCGGGGGCTCCGGGGGCTCCATCGGGTCCCTTGGGTCCGGGGGATCCGGGGGCTCCGGCGGGTCCAGCGGGGCAGTCGAAGCAGAAGTCGGTGGCAGAGGGCTGCTGGTTCTTGTCTCCAGCGTCCTGTCCGGGAGATCCGGCGCTTCCGGGCTGTCCGTCGTTTCCGGGGGCTCCGTCCTGTCCGGGGGCTCCGGGAGGTCCGGAAGCTCCAACTCCGCAAGAGCAGCAAGTGTAAGCGGTCTGTCTCTTCTGTCTGTCGGTCTCAGCGGTGCGGAAAGAGTCGAGCTTGGTGAACTCGCCCTTGAGAGAAGTGGCACGAATACGGCAGTAAGCGAGCTCGTCCTGGAGGCCGGACTGCACGTTCTGAAATTGGAATATCGATTAGTGGACTGTTTTGAATACTGTGTGCGAACTTAGTTATCGATAGAATTGAGCTACCGTACCTGCATGTACATGCAGAGCATGGGAACGGCGACGATGGCCGTCAGAGTGGCGACGGTGGAGACAGCCACTCCGAAGAAGGCGAACTTCTTCACCGATTCGACCTCGCAATCAGTCTTGGACATGGTTTAACCTGGAATATCACATAACTTATAATATGAAATGAACTGGTTGTAAGTGATTATTAGTGGATTTGTTGGGAGAACGACGCGAAAAAAGTCTTTGCATCAATACTGATCAACGAAGGAATAAAGATTGAACTGTTAGCAGATTACAAGGAACTGTAGGGTAAGCACTAAAGGAGTAACTGACATTCACCCGGCCTCGCCTCCTTTTATACCGAGTAGCGGCTCGGTTCCTCTTACACTGCGAGCGAGAGACCGAACTACTCCCGACTCTCTAATGAGTTTTGTCGACAGACTGCAACATGCGGATCATATTTTACTCATTTTTTTCATGTAGAGTGTGATTATTATACACTATTTTGTCGTCTCTAAATAATTGTCTTTTCATTATGACTTTGGTTGAATTTATATTTTTTGCTTGGCTGACGATTGAGTGAATTTGCAGAACTTGTACCCCGCGAATTAATGATATTTTTACGAAACCTTCCCTTGAATATATGAGGGCACGTGTTTTGAATCCATGTCTGAGCATTATTTTTTTTTCTGTCTTGCAATGATCATGTTCTTTGAGCCTACTCGGCAATGAATAGAGTTTACTCAGAAACAAATTGATTCTGGAATGTATACCAATTGAATGTGTTTACACGCATCGCGGTTCAGAATAATAAAGTTATGTAAACCTAGTTAGTCAACAAATAAGAATCCTCATTTAGTACATGCACGAGTAATCCGATCTTCAACTGCAGACGTTCACATTCAAAGCGACAGATATATTAGTACGAGGCGTCAAATCGCAGATAATTTTTTAATCAATGATAAAGCATTTTGTGTTTGTGTTTGATTGTGGATGTTTCACAGTTAACATAATTTATAATTCTACTCAATAAATAATATTTTCATTTCCTTGTATATTGCATAGATACATTCATTGTTTGTACAGCGAGAAGAACGTGCATAAGGTCAGCTTACGAAGCATCGACCGGATGTTCGTCGACTTTGTTTACTCGGTTTTTGGTTTCCTATCAACCGATCAACCATTGCCGCGCCCAAAATCGAACGGTTCACTTTCAGTTCTTCTAAGAGGTGCTAAACAGTTTTATTGCCTTTCACTAAGTGAGCTGCTTCACTTTCAAAAGCCGTGAAAGGATCGCCAATTGATGGCTTGCGTGGATGTACGCATATCTGAACACACTGAGCGCTTGGTCTTTCCACGAAGTGCATGCATGAATAGGCGTTGAACGCGATGCGGTATAGGTGGTATTGCTCGTTTCTCCAAACAGTGTCTGGAGAAAAACTTAACTTCTGGACCTTTACAATCAATTCAGCAATAAATAAGGTGAGCTACGACTCATCAATCTAGATATGGATGCTCAAATTAAATGCACTTCTCCATTGTCGCATAAAATAGTTTGACATGATTTCAAAAGTGGTCGTGGAGCAAACTTCAGAACGAACGCATGTTTTGGTGTTGTGAAATATTGTGGGAGGATGAATATAATATCATTCTCATTTTTCCAGCACTGAATCTTGTGAAGTTTGAATAGTGAAATGCCGTTTCGTGTGAATTAATGTCGGAGCTCTAATTACGTTCTTCTCTATTGAGGTATACCTTCATATTTAGGTATACGTTTCGAAAATAATTAAATCTGTTATATAAATCTAGAGATCCACATTTGGATGAGATTTTTTACATGCGTAAAGAGAATTGTCTTTGATAACACAGAAAGATGTACGATGTTTACAAATATTCAGATGTAGGCGGCGCAATAAATGTATTTGAAATTCGTTTATTTTCAAGATATATTCTAGAAGAGATCCATTGTATGGCATTTCGAGATCGTTTAATATCCGGGGGCGGTGCGGGGAGGAGGGCAGTGGTCGCAAGATCCCTTGCCTCCGTTTCCTCCGTCCTGTCCACGAGATCCGGGAGCTCCGTCCTGTCCGGGGTTTCCGTCCTGTCCGGGCTCTCCAGCCTGGCCGGGTTGTCCGTCGCGTCCGGGCTGTCCGGGTCTTCCGTCGGGTCCAGCGGGTCCCTGGGGTCCGGCCTCTCCGGGTTGTCCGGGCTGTCCAGCGGGAGAAGGCTGAGTGCGGATGTTTCCGTCACGGCCGGGAGCTCCGGGCTGTCCGTCGTTTCCGGGGGCTCCGGGCTGTCCAGCAGATCCGGGCTGTCCACGAGATCCGGGTCTGCCGGCGGGTCCGTTGTCTCCGGGGGCTCCGTGGGCTCCATCGGGTCCCTTGGGTCCTGGGGCTCCGTCCTGTCCGGCGGGTCCAGCGGGGCAGTCGAAGCAGAAGTCAGCAGCAGTAGGCTGGGCGTTGTTGTCTCCAGCGTCCTGTCCGGGGGATCCGGCATCTCCGGGCTGTCCGTCGTTTCCGGGGGCTCCGTCTTGTCCGGGAGCTCCGGGAGGTCCGGAGGCTCCAACTCCGCAAGAGCAGCAAGTGGAGGCAACCTGACGCTTCTGACGAGACATCTCAACGGATCGGAGAGAGTCGAGCTGGAAAAGAAAGTGATCATGACATTATGTAGGCGCTATCAGCTATTACATATTCAGATATATATTGTAGGACAGCGTAATCAAACTTACTCTGACGAACTCTCCCTTGAGAGAGTCGGCGCGAGTCTGGCAGTAAGAGAGCTCGTCCTGGATCGAAGACTGAACGTTCTGTAAGGTAATTTCGATTAGCGTTTCGCCCGAAATTCATTATGCGAGACAGTTATCGATAAACGTAAACTACCGTACCTGCATGTACATGCAGAGCATGGGAACGGCGACGATGGCCGTCAGAGTGGCGATGGTGGAGACAGCCACTCCGAAGAAGGCGAACTTCTTCACCGACTCAACTTCGACGTCGATCTTGGACATGGTTTCCCCTGTAAGACGAGAAAGCTGGTGAGGAGATGTGATGCACATAATATTGATGCGATAGCACGATAATGTTTGATATCACATACATTTTTATTTAAAACAGCTATCACAATTGGAATGATCTTGTTTACCAATAAAAGCACTGATTAGTCAACCAATAACAATAGTGGTTGCACTGGGCAACTGCTTGCCATTACCTCCGCGATACAGCCTTTATACCGAGTGATGGTCGGCCCTTCTTACACGGCGTTAAAGCGCACGAACTCCTTACCACTGTGTAATGAGTATTGTTAATGGACAGGTGCGCGTTCGACACGGTTTATTCTCTTTCAGACCACGGTCACTGACGGATAGGAGGTGTCTGTATATATTGATTTTTAGCCGATTGTTCGTAGACCCTAATCTGAGTATTTCCGATGGTGCTCATAAAAAGTTGTTAATCGTAGTGTGCTTGCGACACGCTTTCTTTTCTTATGAACTTCTGCTGGATTAATGCACGACGAAATTCAACAAAGGTTTTCTTACAATTCTTCTCCAACAAAGTCATTTTTATAATTCGTACTTTTCTGAGAGCTGAACATTAGAGTTTGAAATTCGGGTAAAAAATTGATTAGATCTCTTCATTTCGCACACTGAACATATATGAAGATGAACATACAAATCGACTAGTGTAGAGAGTGTGCGAAATCAGTAGTGATAATCGAATTATTTACCCGAATTTCAAACTGCATTGAACACATATTTGAGTTTGAAGGCGAGCTGCAAACAACATGAACCTGGAAATACGTTATCTGCACCTTAATCACAAATATATCCTACGTAATCGTATCTATGTGTACAAATCCCGTCTGATATAATTACGTGGCATATTACTCAATGCCTTCTTAATTATTCTTTTGTCGAAATATTACTTCTTCAATTGAGTTTTCATAGAAAGTGGTCACCAATAAGATATGAATAGGATGCAGAACTGAAAATGTTTAGGTTGTCAAATCAAAAGTCTTCCTAACAATAAGAAATCCGTTACGGCCTCACCCGTACCCGAACGGTTCATATACAGTCCGTCGAAACTGTTAATTACATGCAGTTTCTAAATTGCTCTTTTTACTTGATTCAAGACTGTTCAGGTTCGATAACGCTGGTTGAGATAGAGTAGGGTAGCGATAAAGATTAATTCATTCAGAGATACATGAATTCGTAACGGTCATCGTTTTGTTTACATATTGTTGTGTGCGAACTAATGTGTCACTTACAATGGACAAAATAATTTATTCTAAAGAAATATTTAAGAAGAGATCAAATGTATGACATTTCAAGGTGGTTTAGTATCCGGGGGCGGTGCGGGGAGGAGGGCAGTGGTCGCAAGATCCCTTGGTTCCGTCCTCTCCAGGGGCTCCCTTCTCTCCGGCATCTCCGGGCTTGCCGGGAGCTCCGTCCTGTCCAGCCTCTCCCTGGGGTCCCTGGAGTCCGTCGCGGCCGGGGTTTCCGGGGCGTCCGTCGGGGCCGGGGGGTCCCTGGGGTCCAGCCTCTCCGGGGGCTCCGGGGGGTCCGGGGGGAGCGGGCACGGTGCGGACGGTTCCGGGGGCTCCGGGCTGTCCAGGCTGTCCGTCGTTTCCGGGTGCTCCGGGGGCTCCCTGGGGTCCGGGGGTTCCGGGGGCTCCGGGTCTGCCGGGGGGTCCCTGCTCTCCGGCCTGTCCAGCGGCTCCGGGGGCTCCCTTGTGTCCCTGAGGTCCAGCGGGTCCGGGGGCTCCAGCGGGGCAGTCGAAGCAGAAGTCCTCGGGGCGGGGAAGGGCGTGCTGCTCAGTGGCGTCGGGTCCAGGCTGTCCGGGCTGTCCGGGTCTTCCATCGTGGCCGGGAACTCCGTCCTGTCCAGGGGCTCCAGCAGGTCCAGCGGATCCGATGCCGCAAGAGCAGCACTGGGTGGAAGCTCTCTTGGCACGAGGAGCGGTGGTGAAGCGGAACTGCTCGAGCTGAAAGGGAGCATTGTTTAGATACTCAAGGAGCTGAAGGCATGGTAAGTGTTGAAGAAATGAGGTGATGTAGCCACCAGTTCGGTACAAGTAGAGGAAGCCACAGTACCTTGGAGTACTCTCCCTTGAGGGAGTCAGCGCGGACACGGCAGAAGTTGATCTCGTCCTGGAGGGTGGACTGCACGTTCTGTAATGAGAATGATGATTAGTTGAATGCCACATGCTGTTGAGTCAGTAATCAATGGAAAATGTTCAGCTACAGTACCTGCATGTACATGCAGAGCATGGGGACGGCAACAATGGCGGTCAGAGTGGCGACGGTGGAGACAGCCACTCCGAAGAAGGCGAACTTCTTCACGGACTCGGCCTCGATGAGCTTTGCCTTCTCGTCCATTGTTTCTATTGATGTGATAGAAACTATTGAATGTAGTCAGCACAGTAAAGTGGTGAACAATTTGTAGTAGATAAACAGTTGAGTAATAAATAGATGATATGTATTAGGAAAATGAGAAGGTGGACGGGACAAGTGGATAATGCGAAGTGAGAAGAAAGAATAAGGCGGTAAAGGATGAGGATGGATCGGCTAAGGATTTCGGAGAAGGGAAGGAACAAAAAGCGTTAGAGAGTGCGCGTTTTGCTGCGTTGGTGCTCAGGACAATGAGAGCTGAGAATGGAATGAGAAGAGGAGGAGGAGAGGAAGGGAAGACGAAGTTGGGATGATCATTGCCTGCTCCTCCCTCCGCCTTATATCCTCGGCCGGGGGAGGGGCGAACCCTTATATGACGCTGTTTACGTTAGGATCAACGAGCTGACCTCCAGCTCATCCCGGGGGAGGGGCTAAAGGCGTTCAAGATAGCTGAGCAACCAGCTCTCAATCGGCCATAGCGTCGGTGCTCTGTTCGGTCCAACATAGGTATGGAACAGGTATATATTGAATTCGCTGAGAAGTTGCTCCTGGGATAACTTTTATCTCTGAAAAAGCTGGTGCAGTCGATTTCGCAATAGGACCCCTCCGGGCTCCGATATGATTCAGCGCACTTTCCGCGAAGAACATGTTTTCTATTAAAACTCGTCATTATTCGTCGGCATGGCCGCAAATCTCACGTGCATTGCATGCTTTTTCGTTGTTTCGACCCAATGCATTAGTACGTTCGAATCTCTTGCGAAACACCTTGGGTCAAAAACAGAAAAGAGTCAAATTCTGGAAGCGCACGTGGCATTTGTGGCCATTCTGACGACAAAAGGATGAGTGTTGATCGGGAAAAACATTTTCCGCAGAAAGTTCGTGGTGGTATACCGGCCCCAATAGGCGTCAAAAACGATGGCATCAGCCTCTTCAACATCGAAAGTTTTAAAAAAATCAATATGAGCAACTTTTTAGATACTTCGATTTTTGAGCTGTTCCAGCGACTTGTTGATCCTATGAGAGACTATCTGAGCCGATCGAGATACGGCCGTACAAGCAAAAACAAACCTATGCTGAAAAGTTGTCCCTAGGGTAAACTTTGACCGTAGAGACCGAAAATCGACATACAGTAGCGGTCAAAAGTATTGGGATACTTTTTCTCTTTGGTACAACTTTTGAACTCGAAGTGGCTTTGATCTGATGTGGTGGGGTCATATACCAAATCCACTGTAGATTACGATGACACTATTTGGGTATTGCGAAATCATTCAGTTATTGCGTTGTGATGACGAAATCGGAAGCATACTTATTCATCCGGGCGTTATTCTTGGGGAAAATTTTCGCTGCTTCTCAAACTTGGTGAAGTTCGAGATACTCTATAGGCCTACCCAGGAAAAAAATCCGAGGTCATGGCGAATTTTCCCTATGGAGATAGCTCAATGTTAAAATCGAGCTTGATTTGCTATATCTCGGGTAATAGACGTGCTAGAGACTCGTTCTTTGCTGCAAAATAATGCTAATCGCGATTCTAGCATAACCCTAGAGTTTGGTGATGATCTGATTCAATTTACCCCCAGGGCATGAAAAATTCACTTTTTTGCTTCATCGCTTATCCCAAACTCTCCCCCATATAGAAAATGCCGATGAAATTTGGTATTTGTGTGGATACGGTAGAGCATCTATAGAGGTACCGATCCCCAATTGCCTTTGATTTTCGAACCTATTTGTCACTTGCGGCAAACAATTTTCGGATGGATACTGGTCAGGCCACGCCCATTTGCAGCCCTCTGGCAACGATCAGACTTTTGTTCGTATCTCAGCACTGAGCTAACTGAGAAGGCTGGCAGAGGAAATCAATGGAATCAGTACGACCTGCTCTATAATCTCAAGCACATATTACGTCATCAATATGCAATATTTCGTCATCCCTATGCAATACTTATCAGAATGGCCTAATATTGCTTATTAATGACGTCATTCGATTCCTAGAGTCATGAGCAGATCAAATCCATTAAATTCACACCACTGTCACCGTTTTCCGTTGTATTTTCTATTAGAAAACACTAAAAATATGAATATTGCATAGGGATGACGAAATATTGCATAGTGATGACGTAATATGTGCTTGAGATTATAGAGCAGGTCGTACTGATTCCATTGACAGCTCTGCCAGCCTTCTCAGTTAGCTCTGTGCTGAGATACGAACAAAAGCTTTTCAAAATAATTCTGTTGCTGACAAAGAAAACGAACATAAATTGGATTCGATATTTCACCACTGTATTCGTACTCGTATACCACTCGTGGAAAGCTGAAATATTTCCGTTGTACCATTAATTACGATTAGTTTTTGCATCTGAATACCATTTGAACGCATATCTGATTTTTTTCTTCAGAATTTGCAGTCCAAAGAAAACTTTGAAAACATGTTTTTCGAAATTTAACTTCTTTTATTTTTTTCTCTAATTATATTTAATTCAGCACCATTAGTCCGCGGAAATTATTTAAATGTTGTAATAAACCCTCTATCTGTCGTAGGCATCTGTAAAACATGTATTCAGTATAATTCGATTTCGGTAGCCGCTCGAAAGATGCAATTTTTGCTGCTTTCGTTGATTGGTGTCAAATTTAAGTAATAAAAACCAGTTGTTTGTTGACATTTTCGAGAGAACGTGGTTAAAATCAGTGAGGCAGTGTGAGAAAATATGTATAGGGCATCGTATATGCCTTTTCCGTAGCGAATTTGATAGTAAAATTTTTAAATAAAATAAAATAATATTTTTTTAGGAATTTGCTAAATCATTCGTTTCGGTGCGCGTTACCAAGCCAGTTTTGATATTTAACATGTTTATGTATTGTAAAACTAAATTTGACGCCAAAAATATGCCATTTGTTTACGAAATAGCGGCGCGCGTCGCGTGTCACGTCGCGGTTTGGTGCAGCGGCGTACGTTCAGTGACTATTTTCACCAAGGTGGGCATGATGGATTTGGATCATTTCACACCATGGGGTAAATTTGCACGCTGAATCGAATGAACATAGTTAAAAGTGCACTGGGCAAAGTCTAGATACGGATATTTTGAATTTGAGATTTCAAAAAATTCCAACTTTTTTCACAGACGAGCTAGAAACTGGGTATCAACACAAAAAATGTTCCTCTCATTGAGAGCTATCCAAATATATAGCAACATAGGTGGTTTGAATGCGTTTTGTCAAAGTTGAAAATTTCACTTTTTGATATCTGATGAAACATATCTCAGCCGGGTTTGATCTATGCAACTTCTTATGTCGATTTTCGGTCTCTACGGTCAAAGTTTACCCTAGGGACAACTTTTCAGCATAGGTTTGTTTTTGCTTGTACGGCCGCTCTTGGGAGAATCTCAATCGACTCAGACATTCTCTCCTATAGTAAACAGGGTAATATAGGGTAGTGTAAAGGTGCTCTTTACTGGAGCAGAGCTTGTCCAGAGAGCTGCAGGCTGCGGCAGCTCGAGTGGCCCCCATTTTTGGGGTAAACATGTCAGGGACCTGTCAACCTCATCTCGGGTAGTGCGCGCCATCCAGTGATATATCGACCATACTTTTTGTTGCGGGAAGAGCCCATGCAGAGCATGGGAACCTGAGCTCTCTCTTGGCGGACCGTCTAGCCCACACAGCCTCTCTGCAAATGATGAACAGGCGAATTACTGTCGAGCTAATTCCCAATGAGTTATTGTAATTTATATAATACTTATACGTATGCTTATTCTTTATCACCAAAGCATTTGCGATCATGGATTAAGGGCACTAATAATTATTCTAAGTTGAGAAACACCAATACTGCATGTAAGGTAGTATTTCCAAATGCAGGCTGCGAAATACAAGTATATGAAATTCGTTTATTCTTAAGATATATTCTAGAAGAGATCCATTGTATGGCATTTCGAGATCGTTTAATATCCGGGGGCGGTGCGGGGAGGAGGGCAGTGGTCGCAAGATCCCTTGCCTCCGTTTCCTCCGTCCTGTCCACGAGATCCGGGAGCTCCGTCCTGTCCGGGGTTTCCGTCCTGTCCGGGCTCTCCAGCCTGGCCGGGCTGTCCGTCGCGTCCGGGCTGTCCGGGTCTTCCGTCGGGTCCAGCGGGTCCCTGGGGTCCGGCCTCTCCGGGTTGTCCGGGTTGTCCAGCGGGAGAAGGCTGAGTGCGGATGTTTCCGTCACGGCCGGGGGCTCCGGGTTGTCCGTCGTTTCCGGGGGCTCCGGGCTGTCCAGCAGATCCGGGCTGTCCACGAGATCCGGGTCTGCCGGCGGCTCCGTTGTCTCCGGGGGCTCCGGGAGCTCCATCGGGACCCTTGGGTCCGGGGGCTCCGTCTTGTCCGGCGGGTCCAGCGGGGCAGTCGAAGCAGAAGTCCGCAGCAGTAGGCTGGGCGTTGTTGTCTCCAGCATCCTGTCCGGGGGCTCCGGCATCTCCGGGCTGTCCGTCGTTTCCGGGGGCTCCGTCCTGTCCGGGGGCTCCGGGAGGTCCGGAGGCTCCAACTCCGCAAGAGCAGCAAGTGGAGGCAACCTGACGCTTCTCACGAGACATCTCGGCGGATCGGAGAGAGTCGAGCTGGAAAAGAACGTGATCATAACATAATTCAGGCGTTATCAGCTATTACAGATTCAGATATATATTGGAGGGCAGCGTAATCGAGCTTACTCTGACGAACTCTCCCTTGAGAGAGTCGGCGCGGGTTTGGCAGTAAGAGAGCTCGTCCTGGATCGACGACTGCACGTTCTGTAATGTAATTTCGATTAGTGGTGCGTCCATAATCCAGTATACGAGACAGTTATCGATAAACGTGAACGACCGTACCTGCATGTACATGCAGAGCATGGGAACGGCGACGATGGCCGTCAGAGTGGCGACGGTGGAGACAGCCACTCCGAAGAAGGCGAACTTCTTCACCGACTCAACTTCGACGTCGACCTTGGACATGGTTTCCCCTGTAAGACGAAACGAATTTACGACGATGTAACGCAAATATGTGATCAGTTAGCGCAATAAAAGTGGATGTTTTGGAAACTAATTTGTTATGGATATAACACAATTAGATTGATCTTGTTTTAGTGATACGACAATTCGACAAATTAAACGATTAGCTCATCATGGGACGGAGTAATGAATGCACTGGGTAAGTGCCTGCCCTTTCCCCCGCAGTGCCACCTTTTATATCGAGTGGGGGTTGGCCCTTCTTACACGGCGTGAAAGCGCACGAACTCCATTAGACAGTGTAATGAGTATTGTTAATGAACAGGCACGGTTCCGACACAGTTTATTTTCGGTCCAGGGTCATTCACGAAAATGAGGCTGTTGATCTCATCAATGCGCATTTTTTTCTAAAAAAACATTTGCAGCACCAGTTGAAATCATTGTTGCGGATAACGTTAATTTAGGAATACTTTTAAGCATTATTCTTTTGCAGTTTTTTTCTCTTGAGGACGTTATTTTGATTGATGCAGAATGTAATGTGTTCAGACCATTTCAGAGCGTAGAAGCATGTTGCAAGAGTGGAGTATTTAGTATGTCCTTCGTTTTTCTTCAACTACCGTTCTTACCTTTACATAGATATATGTAAACTGCATAACTTGTTGTTGTGTCTCGAATAGGATACATAATTAACAGAAAATTAAAATAGATCTCCCTTGGTAGCATAAACAACACGTCGTCGCATCTAGGTAAATTCTCGTCTGAGCCGATCAATTGTCTTCTAAATGGTTATATTTTACATATACCATCTATTCATTCAACTGTTCATTACTAATAGACACCAAGAAGAAATGAAACGTGATACTGTAAACCGTTTAAAAACATAGACATATTCAAATGAACGATCTTCCTAAAAAAATTGGTATGACCTCGCCCATTATCGAACGGATCATTTACAGAGTGCCAAAACTGCCAAACATAAGCAGTTCTCTTTTTTTGGTTTTCTCTCGTATCGAGATTATTCGGGTACGAGATAACGTGTGAGCGTGCACTATGAGAGCATTGAGTAGTGATAAATTCGAAGAACTTACACACGAAACGGTAGCTGTGACCGCAACAAAGTATCATATTTGTATTACTAACTGTTATTTTCGCAAAAGATTGTGTTACTTGACCACGGCGGTCTTCATAGTAGATGGAATATCGTTCAAAGAAAGCGTGGAATGATATGCAATCATATTTGTAAGAATCTCAAAATATAGTTACCTGGTCGAGACCTCTCTTATTTGTCTCCCCAAGATGATGTATTGGTTTATTCAGTTCGATACCTCAAACTTCGTTTAGGCGATACACATTCGAAAACATTTTCCCCTTTCCATAGTAGACTAGGCTTCACGCTACCGGACACGTTTGGTTCTCAGACCAACGAATTTTCGTAATGTCATAATCAGCGACGCATTCCAGGAGAATTATTGTTCATGTACTAATTCTCGTGATCAGCTTTGAAATGTGTGTCCTATTTATTGTATATTGAATGACAAATATTATAATTCCTTTATAATATTATAATATTATAATAATAATATTAAAATATTATAATAAAGAATATATGTAATTCCAGATGTAGACAATGAAATATATATTTTTGAAATTCGTTTATTCTTAAGAGATATTCTAGAAGAGATCCATTGTATGGCATTTCGAGATCGTTTAATATCCGGGGGCGGTGCGGGGAGGAGGGCAGTGGTCGCAAGATCCCTTGCCTCCGTTTCCTCCGTCCTGTCCACGAGATCCGGGGGCTCCGTTCTGGCCGGGGGCTCCGTCCTGTCCGGGCTCTCCAGCCTGGCCGGGTTGTCCGTCGCGTCCGGGCTGTCCGGGTCTTCCGTCGGGTCCAGCGGGTCCCTGGGGTCCGGCCTCTCCGGGTTGTCCGGGTTGTCCAGCGGGAGAAGGCTGAGTGCGAATGTTTCCGTCACGGCCGGGGGCTCCGGGCTGTCCGTCGTTTCCGGGGGCTCCGGGCTGTCCAGCAGATCCGGGCTGTCCACGAGATCCGGGTCTGCCGGCGGCTCCGTTGTCTCCAGGGGCTCCGGGGGCTCCATCGGGTCCCTTGGGCCCGGGGGCTCCGTCCTGTCCGGCGGGTCCAGCGGGGCAGTCGAAGCAGAAGTCAGCGGCAGTAGGCTGGGCGTTGTTGTCTCCAGCATCCTGTCCGGGGGCTCCGGCATCTCCGGGCTGACCGTCGTTTCCGGGGGCTCCGTCCTGTCCGGGAGCTCCGGGAGGTCCGGAGGCTCCAACTCCGCAAGAGCAGCAAGTGGAGGCAACCTGACGCTTCTCACGAGACATCTCTACGGATCGGAGAGAGTCGAGCTGGAAACAGGTCAATTAGTACGCTTATGTCGTTTGATAGTAGTTGTGTTATCAGTTTCATGATGTATAACTATGTTGATGGAGTAAAACTTACTCTGACGAACTCTCCCTTGAGAGAGTCGGCGCGGGTCTGGCAGTAAGAGAGCTCGTCCTGGATCGACGACTGCACGTTCTGTAAGGAAACATTCGATTAGACGTGCTTCCATAATCTAGTATACCAGACAGTTATCGATAGACATGAGCTACCGTACCTGCATGTACATGCAGAGCATGGGAACGGCGACGATGGCCGTCAGAGTGGCGATGGTGGAGACAGCCACTCCGAAGAAGGCGAACTTCTTCACCGACTCAACTTCGACGTCGATCTTGGACATGGTTTCCCCTTAAAGGATATGGCTTAAGAATGATCAGACTAAGGAATGCAGCGGACAAGTGAACTAGAGTTTGAAGTAATTTAGCTGTTAGCAAATGACTACAAGAAACCGCCACGTAGAAATCAATAAAGCCTATCAACGCATCAGTAGAGGACAACAGTATGTAACAAAGGAACTGCTAAGTGAATGAAATAGAACTGTAGCAAACGCACTGGGCAAGTGCCTGTCTTTCCCCCCGCAGTGCCCCCTTTTATACCGAGTGGGGGTTGGCCCTTCTTACACGGCGTGAAAGCGCACGAGCTCCTTATGTGTAATGAGTATTGTTCATGAAGAGGTACGCTTTCGACACTGCATATTTTCATTCTGGTCATGATCATCAGCATCGGACCCTGAGGCAGTAACATTCATAATTGTAAAGTATTACTTTTAAGCTTAGCGTTAATAGTCCCTAATTTAAGAAATATTGGATGTACTCAGATACATTTTGTTTATCGTAGTGTGCTTGCTATTCGCGTTCCTGTGGACTTCTGGTGGACTCATACACAGGGGAATGCGCACACAACAATCGGTTGGCAAACGGTAGTAACGGCTAGAAACGAATATGTCCTCGTTTCGTCTGAAGATTTTTTTTTCGACATACATGGGTGTATAGAGCAGAGTTTGAAGTTGCGCTACGAATATCATTCATATCGATCTGGATATGAGTTATCACAACCTTCATCACAAATATACTTGATCTTATCTATGCACCTACCGGTCGAAAATGATAAATTATTGTACCATTCAATGGGCTTGTTGTTTTATCTTTTGTCGAAATGTCACTTCTTCAATCATTTTTCTGTTTATAATGGTCACCAGTTAGAATGGAATTTCGAATATAACTCAAAATATCTATTTCGTCATTATCAATAGTGTTTTGGCAAATCCGTTATGGCCTTGCACGTACTCGGCAGGCCCAATTGCAGTTCGTCCAAACTGCAAATCACATGCAGTTCTTGCTTTTTGTTTTCACTCGGAGTATTGAAATACGATAACGGTAGTTGTGAGATAATCGCGTCGCGATGAAGAGGAAGATATCACACATCAATTGGCATCTGTGATCAATGAAACATTTTCTTTACACATCTTAATGTGCGAAGGAATGTGTCATTTAAAAGCTTTGGTCTGCACAGCAGACGAAAGTACTTTTTCTGGCATCGTGATACAAAGAATAACCAGAGATAAATCACAATTGTACGGTTTGCTGATCCAGGCCTCTTTTGCGCTTCTTTAGTTGGTCAGTTAGGTGTCGGTTCCTTGTGATACATCAACATGGATTGATTTTCTCGATATAAATATCCATCTATTTTCCATGGAAATGGATTTTTGCACTAATATAGTACAATATTCTAGACGCTCTTATGATAATATTCATTTTTCATATAGTCAGACGTATTCGAGGATACTTACTGCTGCTGTAACAATAAATGGATTGACATTTTGGTTAAAATTTTGGGATATCGAGCAAAAAATATAATTCTCACTGAGAAAGCCCAACGTTGTACGATGTGTTGTATTTTCAGTTGCAGACAAGGCAATATATATTTTTGAAATTCGTTTATTCTTAAGATATATTCTGGAAGAGATCCATTGTATGGCATTTCGAGATCGTTTAATATCCGGGGGCGGTGCGGGGAGGAGGGCAGTGGTCGCAAGATCCCTTGCCTCCGTTTCCTCCGTCCTGTCCACGAGATCCGGGAGCTCCGTCCTGTCCGGGGTTTCCGTCCTGTCCGGGCTCTCCAGCCTGGCCGGGCTGTCCGTCGCGTCCGGGCTGTCCGGGTCTTCCGTCGGGTCCAGCGGGTCCCTGGGGTCCGGCCTCTCCGGGTTGTCCGGGTTGTCCAGCGGGAGAAGGCTGAGTGCGGATGTTTCCGTCACGGCCGGGGGCTCCGGGCTGTCCGTCGTTTCCGGGGGCTCCGGGCTGTCCAGCAGATCCGGGCTGTCCACGAGATCCGGGTCTGCCGGCGGGTCCGTTGTCTCCGGGGGCTCCGGGGGCTCCATCGGGTCCCTTGGGTCCGGGGGCTCCGTCCTGTCCGGCGGGTCCAGCGGGGCAGTCGAAGCAGAAGTCCGCAGCAGTAGGCTGGGCGTTGTTGTCTCCAGCATCCTGTCCGGGGGCTCCGGCATCTCCGGGCTGTCCATCGTTTCCGGGGGCTCCGTCCTGTCCGGGAGCTCCGGGAGGTCCGGAGGCTCCAACTCCGCAAGAGCAGCAAGTGGAGGCAACCTGACGCTTCTCACGAGACATCTCGACGGATCGGAGAGAGTCGAGCTGGAAATGAACATGAATAAGAACGATCCTGCATATCCATGATTCTACATTTGTTATAGGACAATATGTCGAAAATAGTAATCGAACTTACTCTGACGAACTCTCCCTTGAGAGAGTCGGCGCGGGTCTGGCAGTAAGAGAGCTCGTCCTGGATCGACGACTGCACGTTCTGTAAGGATACATTCGATTAGACGTGCTTCCATAATCTAGTATACCAGACAGTTATCGATAGTAGTGAACTACCGTACCTGCATGTACATGCAGAGCATGGGAACGGCGACGATGGCCGTCAGAGTGGCGATGGTGGAGACAGCCACTCCGAAGAAGGCGAACTTCTTCACCGACTCAACTTCGACGTCGATCTTGGACATGGTTTAACCTGTAAGGATATGGCTTAAGAATGATCAGACTAAGGAATGCAATGCAGTAGCGGAAAAGTGAGCTAGCTAATTTAGCTGTTAGCAAATGACTAAAAGAATCAAGATATCAAGAAATGCTAACAAAGTATCGCGTGTGGACAAAAAGTTCGAAAGAAAGGAACTGTTAATAGTATCAAAGAGAACAGTAGTGAATGCACTGGGCAAGTGCCTGCCATTCGCCCCGCAGTACATCCTTTTATACCGATTGAGGGTCGGCTCTTTTTACGCCGCGAGAGAGCACATCGAACTCTTTCCGATCGTGTAATGAGTACGGCAGAGATGGCATAGAGGCTGCGAGAGAATGGGTAGTACTGCGAGATGCAGAGTGAACTGAGGCAGTTAATGAAGAATGAGGGAGGTTATCGAGACCGCGTCCTTGGAATGACCGTTACGATAAGCGATTTTTGGTGAGTGTCAAAATAATACGCTCTTCTATTCATCAAAATAATCTGTAATTATTTTTCAAATACATGAACAATAGCTCTTTTATTCGTTTTCGAAGCGTCTACCGTCACGATCTTTTTGATCGACAGTTATGTGCATAAGTCATATGATTCAGTGTACATCTAATAAAGTTGTATCTGTTGCATGGCGATTGGAAATATGTCGTTTCTCGAAAATACATCTACAATTGGTAATGCACTGATTGGTCTCTCTTACACACGGTGTTTCCCCGTCCACTTTTCATGCTTTCCCCCATTCGCCCCTCCTAGTAATGGTGTGTTCAAGGACGTGACACAAAAAAGAAGACTTCACTGATCCCGAAAAGGATCAATCGTTGTCGACTGATGGACTGTGCGTATTTCGAGGCAGATCAGCAAGTCAAACCAGCCTCCTTTTTTGGATGTTGTAGCGAGAACAGTGCTTTCCCCTTCGACCCATTAACCCCTTGCCCATGGTGTGTAATCGAACGGGGCCGTTCATTATTAAGATAAGAAAGTGGGGGGCTAATTGGAAAGTGAAACTGATGCCATTGAGTGCGCTTTCAATACAGAGATCGAGCGGAAATGTGCCCCAAGATATGTAACAGCAACTGCTAATGTATAACCCTTGGGTCCGGGGGATCCGTGGGCTCCGGCGGAAGAATGAATGGAAATATTGAAATATAATGAGTGCATACTTCTCCACAATGTTTGTGTGCATTTCACAATGTTGAAATAAAGATAATTAATTTTTATAGCAATTACACTTATCTTATTATTTCTATTGAATGTGCTTGATGTGCTAGACGGTTGGTCTCTGTTACACTCACTTTTCAACATGTCTTCCTTCGTTTGCTCCCATCATCACACAAACGGTCTAATAGAACGGCAGTTAACTCAACTGCTATGAGCATCTCAATGGTTCTTTAATTATTGCGAATTGATGGTGAATATTATTTATGATGAGATGCATATCAACTCGAATGGCAGCATCGTTGCTCTCCCTTACACACGCATTTCAACCATTTTCACCATACTGTCTCGTTGAACTGTTCCATAGGAAAGACAAAACAAACACAAAATGTGTAGTGAAAGTAGTTCAAACAAGCTAACCGATTTTGTGGAGCAGCCTTTTTCAACCAGGTAGCATTTAATTGCACTGCGTTTTTGTAGAAGTTGGGCTCCTAGTGAATGAGTGTACCCAGTCTGTTCCACGTCTCACGTGTCCTTCCATTCATTTCAAAGTATACGCTTTTGATCTCTTCGTAGGTCCCGAAAGGTTTGCAATTTAGAAATTTCTACTTCCCAACGTCCTCGAACAACACGATGATCAAACCCGTTGCAATCTTCTCGTTGCTGGGAAGATTCCATTTCTCCAAACCATTGATCGCATTCAACTATGCATTTCGCTGTTTACAGCTTAGCTAAAGATAATCGGCATCACCATCGTCTTCCTTATCACTACGACAGGCCCTTATGGCGCGAAATACTGAAGTATACTTAATAGCAGAGGTCAAATAACTAGCTACTGAGAAGGAAATCAATGTTTTAGTTCATATAATGTGTAATATAATGGGATACAGAGTACATCCATGAAATCTACTCGTTTTATCTCGGAGAATCGGCAGTTCGTTCGATAATAAGCATAGTAATGGCAGCAAATTCAAGAATTGAGTATCGTTCTTCCTGAGGAATGGCTGGCAGGAGTAGCTTAATATCCGGGGGCGGTGCGGGGAGGAGGGCAGTGGTCGCAAGATCCCTTGCCTCCGTTTCCTCCGTCCTGTCCGCGAGATCCGGGGGCTCCGTTCTGGCCGGGGTTTCCGTCCTGTCCGGGCTCTCCAGCCTGGCCGGGCTGTCCATCGCGACCGGGCTGTCCGGGTCTTCCGTCGGGTCCAGCGGGTCCCTGGGGTCCGGGTCCTCCGGGGGCTCCGGGCTGTCCAGCGGGAGAGGGCTGAGTGCGAACGTTTCCGTCACGGCCAGGGGCTCCGGGCTGTCCGTCGTTTCCGGGGGCTCCGGGCTGTCCAGCGGATCCGGGCTGTCCACGAGATCCGGGTCTGCCAGAGGGTCCGTTATCTCCGGGGGCTCCGGCGGCTCCATCGGGTCCCTTGGGTCCGGGGGATCCGGGGGCTCCGGCGGGTCCAGCGGGACAGTCGAAGCAGAAGTCGGTGGCAGAGGGCTGCTGGTTGTTGTCTCCAGCATCCTGTCCGGGGGCTCCGGCGTTTCCGGGCTGTCCGTCGTTTCCGGGGGCTCCGTCCTGTCCGGGGGCTCCGGGAGGTCCGGAGGCTCCAACTCCGCAAGAGCAGCAAGTGTAAGCGGTCTGTCTCTTCTGTCTGTCGGTCTCAGCGGTGCGGAAAGAGTCGAGCTTGGTGAACTCGCCCTTGAGAGAAGTGGCACGAGTACGGCAGTAAGCGAGCTCGTCCTGGAGGCCGGACTGCACGTTCTGAAATAGGTATATCGATTAGTTGATTGCGCTTTCAATATTGTGTGAGAACTTAGTTATCGATAGGATTGAGCTACCGTACCTGCATGTACATGCAGAGCATGGGAACGGCGACGATGGCCGTCAGAGTGGCGACGGTGGAGACAGCCACTCCGAAGAAGGCGAACTTCTTCACCGATTCGACCTCGCAATCAGTCTTGGACATGGTTTAACCTGCAACGACAATGTCTAAAATGGAATAGAAAGACTGCGAAGCTTAGCAGAGAAGATAAGAAGGAGAGAAAAGGTGTTGTGCCTCTTACCCGTTCCGCTTCGGCTTTTATACTCCTTCCACATCGTTCGATCGCTTTTGGGGCGAGGCAGCTAGAAAGTTTTACTCGGTCAGCTCTCGGTAAGCAGTGTAAGTGTTGGTGCAATTCGAGTAGAGCGCAGACGAAACGAGCGACCATTTGATAGCTGATACCTTGAAGATGAGTAGTTATTTTTACTCGAGTAGCGGAGTCCACGACTGTCTTGTATGCTGCACGTCAGAATCTCGTTGGCCATCTAATAATGTCCACAATGAACGCACTTGTGTGTAGTAACAATCTCTCGAGTGGTTACAATTAAAGTCCATATTACACTAGCATTTTGACCGTGCCTTCTTCCGTTCACCTGTCCTCTATCAACGCGCAGTTAAACCAAATTTAGTCGGCTACAAAAAAAGAAGAGAGTTTTCGAGAGCAATTTAAATTTGATATATTTTAATGTTTGAATTGTCATGCAACGGGACATTATATATTCAAAACTACTAGCATTGTGCCCAGGAAGTGACGTCATTCGACTTCTTCGGATTGGCTGTCTCAACCATAGCCACTATAACATCCATCTTCACCGTTTCCGTTATTCGAATACGAAACAATCAATTAAAAAAGAAATCTCTTCATGAATTCTACTATTTGTCTCTCAATATTTGGTTTTTTTAATTCTAGATATTTTGCTGTCATTTCTAATAACAATGAAAATGAAAGTACCACTTTGAGCAAAGGACTCGATAGACTAAATCTAATTACAGTTGGAACCTGTTTATAGAAATCCCCAGTCGAATGATTATGAAGTGAGTTTCCCACATAGGCTGAAATACGTTATTCAGGACGACACTGGAGGATGGATTATTTACTTCCACGCTCTATGCCTGTCGACCAAGATCGGCACTATAATTGACCAAAGAAGCCAAGCATGAATGATCCCCTGGCCCCGTCGCCCTGAGTTCGATGATCGTGACCACCTCCAATCACGAAATTACCTTCTGCAGGCCCAGTTGCTTTGATGCCAGAAAATGTCTGTGTCTTTATGGGCGTATGAGCAGAACATAATCATCACCCATTTAAAAAGTTTGGAAACAAAAAAGTTAATGTGGCGGAGCAGAGACAACCCGTGCTTTTTTCGCATGAGCTGTTGAAGAGCCGTGGTCATAAATGACTTTCTTTTAAGTTGGTTTATTTTTGAATTGATTTTGATTTGAGCGCCTTTTTTTTTATGAATTCTGTAATTCATAATTAAACTCTTCCCACCCATGACTCCTTTTCCTCAAAAACACAATGTTCCTACCTTCACATCTAGCCTTTTATACCATTGCTTCCAATATGGGCTGATTAGTCATCGGTTCCACTCTGGTGATGTTGCAGACAAATAGAGCTAAGACGATTTCAACGAATCAAGAAGAGAGTGAGAAGACTTTCAAATGCTCATCGCAGTTGAATTAAGACAATGATATCATTCAAATGTGTCGTTTACTAAAGCTTCAACGACATTGCCATTTTGCTCAGAAACTCTGTATTAGTGCATAACGATACGGAATTTGAAATCTACTCGTTTTATCGTAAAAATTCGGCAGTTTGACTGATAATAAGCATGGTAGGGCAGCAAAAGCAAGAATTGAGTATCTTGATTGGTCTTCCTGAGACGATTCGTCGTCCTCACGCTTAATATCCGGGGGCGGTGCGGGGAGGAGGGCAGTGGTCGCAAGATCCCTTGCCTCCGTTTCCTCCGTCCTGTCCGCGGGCTCCGGGGGCTCCGTTCTGTCCGGGGGCTCCATCACGTCCGGGCTCTCCAGCCTGGCCGGGCTGTCCGTCGCGTCCGGGGTTTCCGGGTCTTCCGTCGGGTCCAGCGGGTCCCTGGGGTCCGGGTCCTCCGGGGGCTCCGGGGCGTCCAGCGGGAGAAGGCTGAGTGCGGACGTTTCCGTCACGGCCGGGGGCTCCGGGCTGTCCGTCGTTTCCGGGGGCTCCGGGCTGTCCAGCAGATCCGGGCTGTCCACGTCCTCCGGGTCTTCCGGCGGTTCCGTTGTCTCCGGGGGCTCCGGGGGCTCCATCGGGTCCCTTGGGTCCGGGGGATCCGGGGGCTCCGGCGGGTCCAGCGGGGCAGTCGAAGCAGAAGTCGGTGGCAGAGGGCTGCTGGTGGTTGTCTCCAGCATCCTGTCCGGGAGCTCCGGCGTTTCCGGGCTGTCCGTCGTTTCCGGGGGCTCCGTCCTGTCCGGGGGCTCCGGGAGGTCCGGAAGCTCCAACTCCGCAAGAGCAGCAAGTGTAAGCCGTCTGCCTCTTCTGTCTGTCGGTCTCAGCGGTGCGGAAAGAGTCGAGCTTGGTGAACTCGCCCTTGAGAGAAGTGGCACGAGTACGGCAGTAAGCGAGCTCGTCCTGGAGGCCGGACTGCACGTTCTGAAATATGTTTTACGATTAGTTGTGCATCAAGTAAGGAAGTCATTCACAAATAGAAACTGTAATGTAACAGAGCGCGTGAATACTTATGTTAAACAGTGTATGAAATATAATTGCTACCGTACCTGCATGTACATGCAGAGCATGGGAACGGCGACGATGGCCGTCAGAGTGGCGACGGTGGAGACAGCCACTCCGAAGAAGGCGAACTTCTTCACCGATTCGACCTCGCAATCAGTCTTGGACATGGTCTACCTTCAATATTGATTACAATTAAAGTGAAAAGTTATGAATCAGAGAAAATAAGTGGAGAAGATAAGAAGAAGGAAAAGAAGGTGTTGTGCCTCTTTTCCGATCCTCTTAGCCTTTTATACTCCTTCCAAATCGTTCGACCGTTTTTCGGGCGAGGCGACTAGAGAGCCTTACTCGTTCAGAGAGCTAAACAGTAAGCAGGCCGAGAGTGCGCGCACTTTGGGGAGGGCACAGACGGAACAGACAGGCAATTAGATAACGGAAAGTGCGATGGAGAGAGGGAGCGAAAGGGGGAAAAGAAGTCCGGCACCCCGCCCGTTTTTGACCTTCGAGTAACCGTTCCCGTGTGAGAGTCAGAGAAAGCCGTGAAAAGTAAGAACGGAAATACCCAGCTTTCGGATGGTCTACTTTTCTTCTGTTGTTCTACGACATATCATAATATGTCGCGACACTTGTTCTGCGTTTAGTCGTAGATAATGCCATAATCGATGAATGAAATATCTATCGGAGAAATGTTCCATCGGTTCCAAACAATATCAGAGCCACAACAAATGGATGTTCAATGTGAGATTGCAGTTTGTGCTTCTCCTATACACACTGTTCCTTGTATCTCACATAGTTCCACTGTACTCTATCATTACCGCCTGCGATCCGCGAGACAATAGGTTGTAGGCTTACAGTCATGGAATCCATCGCACACGGAAAGGCAGCGTGACCAGGGTTCCAGTATCGATTCTATGGACAATTTTTCAACAACTGTGACTGTTTCGGCGGTTACAAATGCGATGTTGCGATCAACACTAATCTCACAACCTATTCTGCCATCCTTATTGGATTAACCAAACCGTCTACAGTTTGGTTCATTCAAATCAACGTCGTACCATGGAATCTCCTGTTTTTCACATTCACACAGAAATGCTAACAGAGTGGAACGGTTTGATCTCGTACATTTGGTGATAAGTTTCTTTCGGCGATAATAGTGCGATCGCTTTCCGATCAACTGTTTTTCAAGGGTGTTGAGTCAACTTCGCGAATGCAAGAAACAGAAAAATAACACTTCCGAACACCGTTAACCAGTGGCAACATCTATCTGCAAAACATGCATTAACTGTTTTAGTGCGCTGCTGGAACAACCATACGCCGCTAAAAAAACACAGTTACAAGAGTCTCGACTCTCTGTTTTTATGCTGAATCGTAAAAGTCGACATGTTGGGTTACGCTATGCAGTTTCGTCAGAGAGGTCAAGTGTAGGTGGTGCGAAATTTTGTTGAAATTTTAGAGTGCTCTTTCCTGGTTGTTCCAGTCATTTAGTGTGTGGAATGTGAATGATATCATACTTTGTCATTCTTGCTTTTCCATCAGGAGCATCTCATTCCCGATATCCCGGCTGGATATACAACTATTCAAACAGGCAACAAAACTTCCTCATCTTATCTGCCTGGCCTAGTTTCAACGTCGTTTTCAAATGCCTTGTCCGTTGTTTCTACGTTCTATCACAGTTTGATGAGCGACCAGTCAACCTGTGTGGAAAGTGAGAGAAAAGCAAAGACCTTGAACGGAGAAATGACCGGAGCAGCGAGAGTAACTGTTACTACCGCAATGTATCAAGGGGGATTCCTAAAAAAGTTGTGTTTATTTTGTATTACTTTTAGACTTGACAATAATATTTCTTTATGTGCAAAGAGTGTGTTGTGCGGAGATTTCGAGTTTACACTTTGCAAACAAAAAAAACAAAACTTTTCAAAAACATTAAAATAATTTATGACAATCGATATATTGCATGCTTTATGACACACGGATATCGATTATTTCATGTTGTTGCGTATGGAAGTAACGCACTTTCGATACAGTATTGAATGCGCTGAACTATCTTCCAACTCTTTTCCCTTGTATTTTCAGTTTTTGGTGGGTGAAAATATCTCGGTAGGTGGAACGGTTGGTAGCTCGCTTTGAACTTGTTGATTGCTTACTTGATTGAGTCAAAAATTCTTCGATTTGAGAGTTTACCAAACTCATGCGTTCTCTTCTTCTTTTTTTTCTCTCAGGTCAGCATTCCTCGAAACATTGGCTCATTCGACCCAGCAATTTTGAGTGGGTGATGAAGAGAAGAGAAGAGTAGGAATGATGCAGAACTTTCACAGTCGAAAATTCTTAGAGAGTTTGCCGAACTCGGGGGTTGGCAGGTCAACACTCGTGGAAAAGTAGTTCTTATTCTACCCGCGAATTTTCTCCCAAAGTGAAAGAAGAGAAAGCGGAGTTGCTGCACCTTTATTGGTCTCATTGTATGTGTGTCGAAAGTTTTGAGGTGTGAGATTAGGATGAACGTGAATGCTCGAGTATTGCACACTGTAATATAACTGTTTCTAATCAATAACAGAATAGGTCAAGAAACAATGCATTTGATTGTTTGTTGAAATTTCATTTTGTTCATTGTAAGTAACAATCAAGGTCAGAAGGTCAAGGGTATGTGTCACTCCGATCCGCTTCCACTTTTCTACCAGAATCGGATCGAAAAGCGAACGGGAACGACCTGAAAAATAAAGTGATGGATGAGCGTTTTCATGAGCGGAAGATTGAATAGATCGAGCGGAATGGGCTGACTGAGAACCAAATCGTCTGCAAATATCTCGTAGACGGGCTGAGTGCTGCCACTTTTACTGCCCATCAAGTTGTGTCGAAAACAACCGGACAGACTAGCCGTACGCGAACGAACGCACCCATACACACATAAACAAATTTACCAGGGATGCATTCACGGAAAACGCTGACTATAGAGAGACATTGTTTATTGAGGCAAAGTTCTTGCATTTCATTGAGGGCAGTGCGTTTCACACCCTTGTGATATTTATGAGCTTAAGCGAAGGTTGTAAATAATGCGAACATTTTTTTAAAAGCCTGGACAAATTACTTTAAAATCGAAGTGTTTGTGTACCGATATATCAACATGTTTTTGAATTGAAAAACACAGAAACCAGCCTTCGTTGACAACATTCGTGAATGCAAGGAACGGTGTGATTTTGAAGAGTATTCCTGCCATATCTCATCGCCTCGAAGGTCGCTAATATCTCCTCTTTTCCCGTGCGTCCTTTTCCCCCATTTTCTCTTCTCACTCTGATCCAGTTCATCCCCTATCGCACTCAAAAATCGCTCACATACAAACGCGGCGGCATTACATTCCCATCTCTTTTCCCTTTCCGATTAGAACCTGCCCCCGTGCCAAGGAAAAAAGTTGGAAGAGCGGATAATGATAATCAAGTATCAGAGAAAAGGAAGAAGAAGAAGACAAAGATGGAAACGGGATTTCTCAGAACAGAGGAGGAAGAAGAAATAGACTGCAGATCAAGGAGGATACCGGAAAACTGAAAATTGATAGGCAATGAATATTAGTTGCTTTGCAATGCGGAGAAGGAAAAGACAGGATATTGGATCATTATTTTTATGCACGTTCTCAGGCACAGTTAATAAAGGTAATAAATTAGAGGCCGACAGAGGCTCTGCCATGTTGCGATGACCAGAGTATGGCGAGGAGAGCGGGCACGAGGGAAAGCTGCTGCTGCAGCTGCTGCAGCAACTCCCTGCTGCCGACCGAACACTGCTTAGTATCCGGGGGCGGTGCGGGGAGGGGGGCAGTGGTCGCAAGATCCCTTGGCTCCGTCCTGTCCAGGGGCTCCCTTCTCTCCGGCATCTCCGGGCTTGCCGGGGGCTCCGTCCTGTCCAGCCTCTCCCTGGGGTCCCTGGAGTCCGTCGCGGCCGGGGTTTCCGGGGCGTCCGTCGGGGCCGGGGGGTCCCTGGGGTCCAGCCTCTCCGGGGGCTCCGGGGGGTCCGGGGGGAGCGGGCACGGTGCGGACGGTTCCGGGGGCTCCGGGCTGTCCAGGCTGTCCGTCGTTTCCGGGTGCTCCGGGGGCTCCCTGGGGTCCGGGGGTTCCGGGGGCTCCGGGTCTGCCGGGGGGTCCCTGCTCTCCGGCCTGTCCAGCGGCTCCGGGGGCTCCCTTGTGTCCCTGAGGTCCAGCGGGTCCGGGGGCTCCAGCGGGGCAGTCGAAGCAGAAGTCCTCGGGGCGGGGAAGGGCGTGCTGCTCAGTGGCGTCGGGTCCAGGCTGTCCGGGCTGTCCGGGTCTTCCATCGTGGCCGGGAACTCCGTCCTGTCCAGGGGCTCCAGCAGGTCCAGCGGATCCGATGCCGCAAGAGCAGCACTGGGTGGAAGCTCTCTTGGCACGAGGAGCGGTGGTGAAGCGGAACTGCTCGAGCTGAAAGGGAGCATTGTTTAGATACTCAAGGAGCTGAAGGCATGGTAAGTGTTGAAGAAATGAGGTGATGTAGCCACCAGTTCGGTACAAGTAGAGGAAGCCACAGTACCTTGGAGTACTCTCCCTTGAGGGAGTCAGCGCGGACACGGCAGAAGTTGATCTCGTCCTGGAGGGTGGACTGCACGTTCTGTAATGAGAATGATGATTAGTTGAATGCCACATGCTGTTGAGTCAGTAATCAATGGAAAATGTTCAGCTACAGTACCTGCATGTACATGCAGAGCATGGGGACGGCAACAATGGCGGTCAGAGTGGCGACGGTGGAGACAGCCACTCCGAAGAAGGCGAACTTCTTCACGGACTCGGCCTCGATGAGCTTTGCCTTCTCGTCCATTGTTTCTAATAATGTATTCGATAATTATAGAAAGTGTGAAATGTGAGCACAGTAAAGTAGTGAACAAGATTTTGTGTTGAACATTGGATTAATGAAGATAAGACATGCAGATGAAGACATGCGAAGGTAAAGGGAGACCGAGCAAGTGGATAATGTGAAGTGAGAAGAAAGAATAAGGCGGTAAAGGATGAGGGTGGATCGGCTAAGGATTTCGGAGAAGGGAAGGAACAAAAAGCGTTAGAGAGTGCGCGGTTTTGCTGCGTTGGTTCTCAGGACAATGAGGATGGAATGAGAAGAAGAGAGGAGGAGAAGACGAAGCTGGGATGATGATTGCCTCCTCCCCCCTCCGCCTTATATCCTCGGCCGGGGGGCGAACCCTCTAAAAACCTGAAATAATCACTCGCAAAAAGGGCGCTAGCGCTAGAGGCTGCTTGCTGCTTGCTGTGCGACCCGCCTGGTCTCTTCATATCCTTGCCTCTATAACTCTCCCTGCTCTCCCCGACCCTCCTCATATTCCTCGATCCCTAGGATGGTTCTCTAACCCGTGTTCCAAGTGAGAAGTGAGCCTCCACCTCAAGGGAAAGTGAGCCGGGGGCTCTCCCCTGCTGCTTCGTTGACACTAGGAGCGCTCTCCCAATAGAGAACACCTTTGTTGACTGATCATGGCTAGGATTAGAACATCATGAAATGCGAAAGTTATTTTATGTTACCATGTAGTATCCTCTCTGCAAGTAATCGATGCATTCGGGAATTGATTGAAAATAGGCTGTTACTATGATCTTCCATAATTGATAGGGCACGCTTTGGTGCGGTAGTTGGGGCGACATTCCGGATCAATTCTTTTTGATGTTCTCAATGTTTTGATGGGCTTTCATGGCCATGCCGCGCTTTGGAATGCGCGTGGCTCGTTTTACAACACGCGTTTGTGATGCATCGTTCCCCCTGATTATGCCGTAGATAGGTCACTTGTTTTGTCCCTGATCTAAGGTACGGTCGCTTATGACGAAATTTTCTCGATCAATGCCAATTAACCGAAACCGTATATCAAGGATTTTTGTGTCGTAGATGTTGCGGTACGGTAACTTGTGACGTAGGCTACGCGAGGACCTTGAGGGTGGGACGCAATCACTTATCACCTCTCCCCCTCACTCTTCTTTCTCCATGATCAATGCCAGGACAGCACAGGCGCTGTTTGTCATCGAGCCAAAGTCAGAGAGGGAGAGAGACAAAGGGAGCAGTTTGAACTTTCCTGAGATCCGCAGAGCGAGATAGGGACGATTGAACTAATGAGATGTGAAGGAACAGACAAAAAACAACGGGAGATCTCTCATTTCAGGAGGGAGAATAAGTATCGACCCACTTGAACCACGCATTGAACAATTGTTACGGATCGTCTGAGAATATATCAACGAACTGTAAAAAAGAAGAGATAGGAGATAATATAGAACGAACATAAATCAATCATATCGATATGTGTGATTTCACAGAATAATCAGATTTTCAGGAATAAGGGTGATAGTGTATCCACTTCAATTGTGTTAAATGTATTATTCCTGATGACGACGTCATTTATCAATTTCTGAGCCTGTTCAGTTTCCAGACACAATATCTTTGATTTTTGGATGAAATAATAATTGAGAATAATATGGAAGCTGTAACAACGATTTAAGAAATGCATAATACTCTTTCTGGATGTGGAATGCATCGGGCTTGGCATTGATCCGCGTACAAAACTGTTACTGCATCAGCGCTACTCGAGGTCGAAACTGTATGCATGGCGTTTTTAATGCATCGGTGTATCTATCACCATTCATCACACACTGCTTCTCCTCTCTCTCAGCTAATCTCTGTCGGAATTGGGCGTCGATGCTCTCTCCGAAACTCGATACTCCCTCTACTGCATAACCGCCGGCAGCCTCTCGAGTTTGCCCGATCTCTAACTTAGTATCGGACACTTACGTTACTACGGCAGACGAGTGACCGAGGCCATGTATAAAAGGGCCGAGAACGGTTGGACCGATGCAACATTACCGCCTCCTCTCCTCTCCTATCCAGTTTACCCAAACAGTTTCTGCTGTTCTCTGTTTACTGTGTTTCATTGGCCAACATTGCAGGTAAACCATGTCCAAGACTGATTGCGAGGTCGAATCGGTGAAGAAGTTCGCCTTCTTCGGAGTGGCTGTCTCCACCGTCGCCACTCTGACGGCCATCGTCGCCGTTCCCATGCTCTGCATGTACATGCAGGTACGGTAGTTCACTTCTATCGATAACTAAGTTCTCACATAGTATTCGAACCAGTCAACTAAACAACATTCCTATTTCAGAACGTGCAGTCCGGCCTCCAGGACGAGCTCGCTTACTGCCGTACTCGTGCCACTTCTCTCAAGGGCGAGTTCACCAAGCTCGACTCTTTCCGCACTGCTGAGACCGACAGACAGAAGAGACAGACCGCTTACACTTGCTGCTCTTGCGGAGTTGGAGCTTCCGGACCTCCCGGCGCCCCCGGACAGGACGGAGCCCCCGGAAACGACGGACAGCCCGGAAACGCCGGATCTCCCGGACAGGACGCTGGAGACAACAACCAGCAGCCCTCTGCCACCGACTTCTGCTTCGACTGCCCCGCTGGACCCGCCGGAGCCCCCGGATCCCCCGGACCCAAGGGACCCGATGGAGCCCCCGGAGCCCCCGGAGACAACGGACCTTCTGGAAGACCCGGATCTCGTGGACAGCCCGGATCTGCTGGACAGCCCGGAGCCCCCGGAAACGACGGACAGCCCGGAGCCCCCGGCCGTGACGGAAACGTCCGCACTCAGCCCTCTCCCGCTGGACAGCCCGGAGCCCCCGGAGGACCCGGACCCCAGGGACCCGCTGGACCCGACGGAAGACCCGGACAGCCCGGTCGCGATGGACAGCCCGGCCAGGCTGGAGAGCCCGGACAGGACGGAGCCCCCGGACAGAACGGAGCCCCCGGATCTCGTGGACAGGACGGAGGAAACGGAGGCAAGGGATCTTGCGACCACTGCCCTCCTCCCCGCACCGCCCCCGGATATTAGATGCCATATTACTATTGAATTCCATCGCTCGATCACTGCCGCTTTCCGTATACACTTTCACTTTCTCGAAGAGAGAATAAATCTTTCGAAACTCAACAACTTTCTGTTCTCAATACAGTCAATACTTAAACACGAGTAAGCTGCGGGATTCTGACAGTCTTTTCACATTCTCTGCATGTTGTGAAAATCAGAAATCAGCTCTCGACCATTATGTGACAAATAGAAATTCCAAATCTACATTCCACTCAACAGTAATCTGCAGCAAGCTGCCAAGGTTCCCATCATTATCTCTATCTCTAGTTCCTTTTTGCTCCTTCTCTGTCTCTTCTCAAATCTTGGGCGTTGTCAATGATAGGAGAGAGAGGGAAAGTGTCCGGTTTAGGACACCGCTGCTCTATCGCACACTCGGCTTATTGTGAAACGGAAAGAGAGCGCCCGGGAAAACTCTCTTGATTTCGCACAGTATCTTCTGTGATCTTTGACTGTCTGCCGTATCTCGAGTTTGCACTGACTCTGCCGACCAACCTTGATCGGACAGTACTGCGAAAGAGAAAGAAGCGATGGAATTACTGCTTGAGAGTGGAACTGATCGCTTGCGCCGTTGCTTGTTGTTTTCGACCAAGAATGTCGGCGGGAGAACCGATTTTGGGGATCGACACGCACATTTGAAGTTTAAATTGGATAAAGTTAATGATCAAGAATCGTATTCACATACTATACCATGCACAATCGTGCGAAGTAATAGGTATAGTTCTCGAATGACCCAATCATATAGTTATCCCAGGCTTAATTCCTCAAGGTTAGGTTATTGTCTTAGACATTTTGTCTTATATTTCCGACTCTCACATAATTTAGTAACGACTTTATAACGATTACTGTGCTTCAGCCCTCTTTGTGTAGTGCGTGGGATGCTCTAATTTTTCCGGAATTTAGTCCTCGCTCAAGGCCGGAACAGATCGCCGTGGCAGCCGAAAAAAAGAGTCTGCCGCTATCTTGAGTCTCTCTCATCTCTATTCGTTCCTCAACCTGTTGGGTAATCTATCTCAATGCGTGTTTTTTGAGTACTCACGCACACATACTGGCTGGAACAGTGGACAATGTGATCACCATTTCGAATTCGCCTCGCCCTCTTTATGGGTTTGCCCTTTAGTAGTCTATCTAATGAAGATTTAGATATTACGAAGTTGAAGCCTAGATGAAGTATATGGGTATTTGCATTCATGTTCAGATTTCACATCAATATTTGCCGTTATAGTTATATGCACACTCAAAGTGGTCCTATGTTGTGGCCGTATAAGCGTTAAAAGAGTTAGTACGGTACTTTCTCATGCCGTGTGTTCATTACTCGACCGAACTCGGCGAGTAGCACCAAACCGCGTAAGCTGCTCTGCAGATAAACAAAATCGATTCTTTCGCTAGTTTTGATGATCTGAGAATCAATAAAACACAATCATTAGCGAACAATGAGGATATTTTTATTTATGATAAACAACGGAGAAACTTCATAGCCCGAGGACAGAGGCAGGCTGCTTGTCAGGTCAAATTTGCGCCACAGTCAATCAATAGTTCGTGATATTGCCAGGGAAATTGGGGGAAGACAAGGAAATCGATTCTTTCACTCCTCTCGGCATGAGAAGCAACGGACTCGTTGTCAATTTGCCTGACCTTTCCTACCAAGAGCTGAGATCTCCCAGCAATGCTCTCTCTTCCCTCTCGGGGGCTTTCCCGGCAGCTCAGCGGGGACGAAAAATCCCAATGGAATTTGCAAGTCAACCGTGCTAGCTACGAAACGAGAGATTTTCCAGAGCATCGACAGTTTTTCACTCTCTGGCACAACTTTCACTCACTTTTCTAGGGATCATTTTTATCAAATTCGAATTCTCTAATTAAAGATATAAATTTTATATTTCAGTCCAATAACTTTTTTTAGTACTCCATTCAAATTGCGTATGCCACTCATAAATCGTTCGGGGTGTTTCGCCTCAGTCAGGATTGGCGGAGCTCACTTTCACTTGCGCAAAAGGCAGATTATGAACGATATCCACTAATGTGTTTCAAAGTATGACTAATTATGATTGGCTGAGTAGTGGAGCTAATTGTGTTGTACTCGAACGTTTAAGCATAATTACAACGCCATGACATCACAGTGATAGTGGTATCCTTTTCGCTGCACTTTCCTTAACAATGGATTCGTAAAATTCAGGAGAAAGCATCCTTTTGCGGATCATCTTTCTCTTTTACACTTCAGAAATCATGATGATAATGCAATGAGTTCCATGATATAGCCACTTCGGCACTTGAATCGACTCGTTTATGGCTAACCTTTTAAATTTTTAAGCATTGAAAAATAAAACGAAAATCTAATTGTTCTAGCCGTGAGGCAGAGTCGGCAAATTTGCTACGTTATGTATGAAATTCACAAATCCAGATAGTAAATACGGAAAAAAATTGCGCTCTCACCTTTACCGGAATTGTCACTTTCACTCTCCTTTACTTTCTTCTCTTATTTCAAGGGCAGAATATGAACTGTCTCATCTAATGCGTTTCAAACTATGGCCAAATCGTAGTGAGCTTAATTGGGCTTGAATCGTTGGGTAGATCTAGTAGGTAAAACAACCATAAAACAGGACTATCAATAATGCTGTGATCTTTGGCCACCCTTCTCTATCTTCATCCACCGTTTCAGATTGGAAATCGAAATATCCGCACGCCATCAATCACTTCTCTCCTAGGAATGCGAGGAACGCTCAGAGTGTCAGCTTATGAATGCAGTGAAAGCGATAGGAGAGAGAAAGTGCGCCAACTCTCAGCGTATCACCCTAGATAGCGCACGCTTTTTTGATTAAACAAAAAGCGTTTAGTGATAGGGCGAACGACCACGTCTCATTGTGATAATGGTCACGTCTGATGCTTGATCTCTCTCGCAGTTTCAAGCGTCCAAAAAAGAATCAAACGAATTTAGAGCAAAAAAAGGTCTTATTCTTTTACAAACTCTCCACTGATTATTGAAGCCTCGTGTAATAAGCTCCCAGGATTCATATAGCCATTGTGGGCAGTGACGGCTAGCATGCGCTGTTCAATGATTCAGAAAACGCTACCACATTATCTAGTGAAAGAAGCCGAATGATCGGTGAAACGAATAATCTGTGTAATGAGTATCGATTGTTTTTCATTGTCTAATCGATAAGACGAACAGCTTCTTCGCTCTCCTCTCCCCATTTGTTCGCTGGCGGCTCGAAGTCATAAATCTTCTTGGAAAGTTTGCATTGGATATGGGGAGGAAGATGAGGGGGATAAAGAGAGGAAATGAGCAAAACGGAACGACTCCAGTGAGACCGTCATTGTTCGAAAGAGATGATCATAGAACTAGATTTATGAGACATATTTATCGATCGGTTTGAAAAATATATCATCGCGATATTGACCGCGATATACTCTGAGAAAAAAGTCACTAGGATCAGGACACAAAGTGAAAATGTTCACTTACCTGTAAGTGAAAGTCACTAGAAATAAGAGACATTTCACTTACCGGTAAGTGAACTTTTTCACTTTGTGTCCTGATCCTAGTGACTTTTTTCTGAGTGTAGTAAGAGAAAAAAAACTTCGTCAAGCATGCAAGTCAGCAAATACACATTTCCTATGCTCTTTATTAAAAAAGTAGTAATTTATTCGCTATCACTCATGTTCGTTATTTGAGTGTAGATGTGATTTGAGTGGAGAATAGTTCTGTGATTAGTTCGAAGTGTGAAGAACACCTATCCATACTATTTACATAAAAAACGCGCACCCTTTTAGACGCACTCAGCCGTTCTTTGAATTACTCAAGACTTCCAAAGTCACTCTCCCCGACAAAAAGGTGTCCACAACTCGTGTAAAAGCATCGGTGTCTCCATTGAGTCAATAATCTTGTTCTCTTTTCCGCTCTATTGCTTCCAATCTGAGCGCGATCTCTCCCAGCTTCTTGGAGACTATTTTCGAACAAGTGAATGACACTTGAGATGACAAAGGAGATGGCATTTATTGAGAACTCTCTCTCTCTCTCTCTCTCTCTCTCTCTACCTCCTCTCCTCGTCAAGGAGCGGAAAGCAAAGATCTGAAAGGCAGATACGGCAAGGATAACCGACAAATAAAAATCAACGAAACATTTTCGGGGACTCGAAGAGCTAGTTTCAAAAAGAGGGGGACTGGTGATGGAAGAAAACAATTAATTGAGGAGAAATAACGATAATCGTATTATCCAAGTCTGTAGTTGATATTGAGAAACGTTCGAGTGGAGGAAAGAAGTGCGGAGAACTATGTCGTATTTTTGAAAATAATTTTCAGGAAAATGTTGATCTCAAATTATCAACATCGAGGTCTTCAGCCAATAAGGCCGCAGTGAAACATATTTTGTGAACATTGAAGTACTCAAGATTTTCGTGTACCTGGTCGTGTACCTCATGTACCTCTTGTATCTGGTCTTGTACCTACTGTAACTGGTGCGTACCTCCTAGATTTTGAATTTATCAATAAATAGACCGGTAACAAAAGGATTTCAATATTACTCAATTCGTGTAACATTGTTATGAGCACTCATTGATACACAAAGGGATCTTTCTTTGTGCTGTTTGTGTTTTGTACCTGGTCGTGTACCTGTTGTACTCGTGTGCAGGAGTTTAGAAATTCTAGAGTATGAGTAAAATATAAAACATTGATACTATTTTCCATATTTTCTCTGTTGTACCACGGTACAAAACGGATTGCACTCTGCAGCATCTAGACGTTATTTTTCATGCCGATTCCATCGTTTGTGTTATTTCAGGACGAATTTGAGATGGAACGACGTTTATCATCGTTGCCGGGGCGGAAATGCTCGAGAGTACAACGAACAATGGGGATGAAATGGCAGTGGCTCGGGTCGGTGAATACACGGGTACTGGGTACGGGGGTCGGGGCAGGGATTGGGGTCGGGAAGGGTAAGTAAAGACATCGTTGAGGTCGGTGTTGAGATGGTCCAGAAAGACTCCAGGGGATACTGTATCTAGCGGTGAGCGATCGATAACTGAATCGTCTAATATCCGGGAGCGGTTCTGGGAGGGGGGCAGTGGTCGCATCCGCCTCCGTTTCCGGGTGCTCCGGGCTCTCCAGCCTGTCCGTCGGCTCCGGGTGCTCCGGGTCGTCCATCGGCTCCAGCGTCTCCCTGGGGTCCGGGGGGTCCGGGGCGCGACTTGCCAGGCTGTCCGGGCTGTCCAGCGGGTCCAGCAGGTCCAGGGGCTCCGGCGGGTCCGGGAGGTCCGTTGGGGCCGGGAACGGTGATGACCTGGAAAGCAAGTTATTGCATTTTATATAGTCATCGTATATATTATTCAATTAAACGAAGTTATAATTATATAATACATATTATTTAAGGTCAAGTAAATACCTCTCCGGGGGCTCCGCGCTGTCCGGGTCTTCCAGAGTTACCGTCGTTTCCGGGGGGTCCAGGGGGTCCGGGAGGTCCGGGGCGTCCACGGCCAGCAGACTGAGCAGGGGCACCGGGGGCTCCGGCGTGTCCGGGCTGTCCCTTGGGTCCGGGTCGGCCGGCGGGTCCGGCGGGGCCGATGGGGCAGTCGAAACAGAAGTCTCCCTCGTTCGACTCCTGGCCGGGGGTGGCGTCGTTTCCGGGGCGGCCGTCCTATAATTAGTAAGATTGTTAAAATTTCTATAGCATAATCCAATATTGGTATCAAAAATCGAAGTACTTCTGCGACGCTCCAGTGTACATATTTCGTGGTCCATAACCATTCTTATAATTCCAGTCATAAGATATAGAACCATCGTACCGATCCGGAGTGTCCGTCATTTCCGGGTCTTCCGTCGGTACCGGGAGGTCCGGGAGGTCCGGCGTTGCCGACTCCACAAGAACAGCAAGATCCTGCAAACCGAATATGTTTCAAACCGGTCTTTTTATTAGAGTTTTAACTGATATTCGATCTCTGAATCGCAGATAGTAGAGTTGCACTATATTTTGGAAAACAAATCATTAAAAAGGATTTTTTGCCAGTTTAGCACAATTACCAGATGACTCGACGGGTCCGCTCTCGACGGGTGCGTCGTATCCTCCGTAGGTGCTGGCTCCATGGACACGGGCACGGTGGCTGTGGCCGGAGGTTCCCGAGGAACGACGGTTGACCTGCAAACATTTAGTTATTACGACATAAGCCCAAGTTCATTTTTTAAAAATCCTCGCCGAAGTTCATCTAATGTGCTATTTAAACGCAAGAGTCAAAATTCATTTCTGTGATCCTCGAATTATTTTCACTCGCTATTTTATGTTCAGCCGATCTGTTTGTTGATTGGCCTATTTTATTTATAAATGATAAAAATTGTATTAATATGGAATAATAATGAAAGAACTCGAACCTCGCGCTTCAGACGTCCCTGCACTCCCTTGATCTTCTCATACTGAAAATATTTATCGTTAATGATTTCGACATATCGAATTTATCGATTTTTTCTCCCACTCTGATCATTCCACCACATTGTCGCTCTTGACACCATTACAAATCCATCATTCTTCTCTACTTTAATGTTATTGGAATTCGTATGCATTCAATGGGACAGAAAATGATTAGGTCTTGATGCGGGCACCATTGAAACACGTGAATCGCTCCCTCTGAGACACAACACGTAATCTACACACATGTTCTCGACTTTTTGTCCCCGCCACGAGATAGGTCGAGAGTAATACCCACACAGCCCGTCAAGCCTATGCGCGTATGGCCTTGCGATTGACGCTTAAACCAGTCCGGTGAGCGAAGACTTTTTCTCGCTCTCACTCTCTAACACACATACGAGAACGCAATTGAGTCGCGGCAGGCAAACTTCGACCCCGGCCCAACAATAAGTCCCCCGTGGTGCCAAACCGGGTGCCACCGGATTTCCTGGCGTGCCTGAACCCCGCTGTGCATGTGCCCCAAGGGGGGTCCTAGACCGTAAACGAGTCACGGTTGTTTGCACCGCGTGTCAGGGGCCCAGAGGCTATAGGTCATAAGTCATTGTCTGGTAGACGGGCCCTAAACGGGCAAAACTGGTCCCGGCTCTGGGACCGTAACAGTGATGAACTGAGAAGCGATCAGTGGCAACGCTTTGATTTGAAAGTAACGGCCCCGTATTCTAATGAGTCATGCGTTGAATGGCATGCACTTTGAGATTGAATGCATGGCCACTTCTGCCATGGGGATGGGCCTATAGTGTTGCATACTAATGAGGGATGGGAAAAGCCCGATCAAGAAGCTGGATCCGCACTACGGAGTAGTAGCACAACACTGAACATAATGTCCTATGCAATGCGCACTAAGAGATTCCAAATCTTCAGACAGAAACAAACGGCTAAAAAATGCTGATTTCGCTAACATTAGCGTCCGGTCTCAGTTCTCACCCCTCTCTGGAGGGTTGAGGCTCTCTAAATACGACTGACATAGCATCGAAACTAATCCAAACTTTGTATGCGCATTTTCTTGTAATAAAAATTTAAAACTGCTAGAAAATAAGCAATACGACCCTCCCATGGTAGAAAGTAATATTTCGAAACAATTGCAGCATCGTGATAATACTGGAGGAACGATGGTCTACGCGGCTTGATTATGATGCAACTATTTTTTTTGCGATTTTCTAACCCAGGACCTTACGTGGCTAATTCTGGCGCACAACCGAGTGAGCTCTGCACTACTAAAAAAATTTTAAATAACAGTGTACTCGTACCCGTCCGTACTCGCCCCACAGTCCGTCGGTGCGGTGCTTGCAGAAATCGACCTCCTGCTGTAGCGACGACTGCACGTGCTGCAAGGGTCGTCGGTTTACGGTATGATACGGTAGATCAGTTATCGATACTCGGTGAGGAAGCTACCGTACCTGCATGTAGTTATAGAGCATGGGCACGGCAATGATGGCGGTGAGGGTGGCCACAGTGGACACAGCGATTCCGAAGAACGCCAATCTACAGAATTATTGATTTATTGATTTTTCATTAGAGGGCATCATACTGCGAGTGCTCAGCAACACTTACAACAGCAAATAATCCATTCCTAAAGCATATATCAAGTGAGAAACAAAACGAAGTGGAAAATCAACCAACCGCCTGAGCGAGTCGGCGCGGGCCACCTCCTCCTTGGGATCCTTGTCGTACCCGGACATCTGCAAAATCGAGTTTGGGTTTTGGTTCCTGGATCGGGTTTGGGCACCGAGTCAACATCAAACACGGAACTAACACGAACTATCACAACAGGGGTGCTGGTCGCGTCTTTTCATAACTGCGGACTGTAGAGGGACTCACTACTGCATGCGGTGCCTCTCAAGTGTAGCGGGTCAATGGGCCTCTGGCTGATGCTGCGAATAAGAGTACCGGTATTAACAGAGTATGCTCCTATTGGAATGAAGGAAAGCTTTGGGCTTAGCGAGCGCGCTCAGGAGCTACGATCAGTTAGGGAAAAAAGCCTCAGGTGAAGGTGTGAGAAAGAGGAGGGAATCAATCCGCGCGAGCCAGAGAGACTCCCCCTAGCCTCGCAACAACTGGACATTCCGAGACAGAGAGGGAGAGGCAAGTACAAGGATGGACAGAGAGAGACCCATACGTTCTACCCCTCTAGATGGGATTAGAATGGGCCGCGCCGGACCGTAAGACTGATTGGGCCAGAGACAAAATGGGAGAAGTAAAATCGAGTAAAAGCGATCAAAATACTTGCGCAAAGAGACGTGAAGAGAGGACCAAATAAGCGAAGGGGCGTATGGAGGAGGAGGAGGGCAGGCCCTCTTGTCATGAGAGGGTTTAGTGTGCTGGCATGTGGCGGAAATCGAACAAAGAAGCGTTGCTTGATCGACAATTTCAATCGGTTGCGAGGCGGCAATCGTGTGACTAAAGTTGTCAAGAGCGCATTCGGTTTTTTTTTCAGGTGCAATATGCGGAACTTTGTAAGGCTTCGAAAGTGTACGGTAGCTTTGTGTCAGGAGTACTGTACAATAGAGAGGATGAAGAGGAGAGTGAGGCTTCAGGTGCCGTTGTGACCTTACCCGCCGCTTTATATGCAAACGGCGGGGCGGGATCGAATAAGGTAACTGAATAAGGCAAGAGAGACAGAGGGAGAGGGAGAAATACAACCACGGGTTAGAGAGAGAGAAGCAGTAGGTAGGTACAGGGGGCGCAAAAACGACCTGAGAGGTGACAATGGGCTAGGGAGCGGACGATAACAAGAGAGTTAGAGAAGCAGAGAGGGGCGAGAGAGTGGGTGGATCGAGGAGAACAAGTGCAAACCAATCAAAGTGAGCGGGGGCGGATGCAATACTCGATAGTGATGACAGATGACGATGGACAGTGGTCTGAGTTACACTGAAGAAGAGGCAGAGAGAGAGAGAGAAAACAGCTCGAGGCTATTTGCAAAAGGTTTACCTCTAATGCCCATTAGGCGCGCTTTTTTCGTCGGACCATTGTCTTGCTGTTATCATTAGCGTTTGGAAGTTGCGTTCACCGAGAGTTTAGTAAGCTGCAATTTGCTTTTTGGGTCTCTCTAAAATTCAAAAATAACACTTCATTTCGGATGTGTCTCATCGTATTCTGGGAGGTTTCGATAATGTTTCTTAATAGGGTAAAGATGAAGCCAATATTCAAATAAATAACTCGTTATTTGCTGCTTAGCAATTTCTTTCGTTATTCTGCATACATTCTTCTTGCCTCTTTCAACCCGTGATAGTATCATCGGCCCATCGCAAAACTGCGTTACTCCACTTGTGAATGCGCTGTTTTGGCACAGATAGTAAGAAGCTTCTCGGCGCTTTGTCGGTTCATTCCCAAACATCGAGTCCGAATTTCGGTTCGGCTTTACGCCGGGAAGTGGCGTATTTGGTTTTGCATTACTCTTGCCGGAGCTGACGCATCTAGTGAAGATTGGCTCGCAAGTGCCTAGAACTTGCACGGTTGTGCCACACAAGAAAAGCAGTGAGCCATTGTGCATGGCAAATTCGAAATAATGGCCTTCTGCGTTTCGATCAGCAAACCTAAGCGAGAAGGATAGGAAAGCGATAACTTCTTCACGAAGTATTCAATATTGGAATTACGCATTGCATATAGAAAACAATTATCGAATATGTTTCATCGTCCCATTCATTTTGATCGTATTCTGAAGGTTTCCGTTACGGTTCCGGCATTGTGTAAACATGTAGCCGATCTATAAATCAATACGTCCAAAGAAAACTCCTGGAAGATCGAGATGCACGCCATTGTGAAAAAATGCCAGGACTGTTTCTTGGAACTCAATCACTTACAAAACTATCTCTCCCCATGTTCTGATAATGCAAACAACCAGCGCTTTGTTTGCAGAATAAGTTTCAATCCCGCGCGCATCTGGCGTCATAACTAGCTTTCAACATGCCCCCAACCAAATCATCACGTATAAACTCTCGCGCTTTTTTGTCCCCATTGTGCCTCTTTGTGGCATCGAAAGGGAAAGTGAGAGGCCCCCGAAACCGCTACTCTCACTCATTCTCTCTTCTCCCGAAAAGTGGCGCATCCGGTATATTGCTCGGCAAAAAAAAACGACTGACGCACTCGGAGATTTACCGCCCCGATTTACCTTGAGGCGTAGCGGGATGTGTTACTGTGACAAGTCTGGGTGTGGGACTGAGTGCGTTTCACCAGAGTTTGACCGTTGCCAAACCGTGACACCGAGAGTGCAAATTCTGCAGCAAAAGATGAACTAGCAAGTGCGGAAACTAAACAAATCCACATAGTTTCAACAGACGGGAACTAGGCAGAATAATTTGAAGTTCTCTCAGCCCTCATTCTGGAGGTGTAGCAGAGTAGTGGAAAGATGCTAATCCGTATCCAACTGCCAAACTCAAGGTTTGTTACGGCATAAGCGCATGACGATAAACGAAGGTAAAAACTCGACAAATTGGCTTGCAATCGGTATGCAGTTTGCTGCCGATGCCTATCTATTGAGTTCTCTCTCGAGTGCGGATACAATGGATGTTTTTGATCAGAAGTCGACCTTGAACAGGAGGGTATTCATGACGGAAAAAAACTATTTTACAATGTGATTTACGACTGTTCGAAAGCTCACACTTCTCCTCTGAAAGGAAATCTGGAGTCTTCGCCCTCTGTGCTGGAATAATTCGTTTTTTTTAAATCCAAAATCAACCTTGAAACTAGGCGCTTCCTTACATCAGAGAACGACTAATACCCCAGGAATGGAAGAGCTTCTTCTATCCCCCTTCATCTCATTGTGGAGTAGAATGACCCAGCGGGAGGCCCGGCTAAGGACACTCACAAAAGTTGCTGCCTCCAAACGTGGTCCAATGCCGATCAAATCCATTAAAATCGGGGCAAAAACACAACTCGGATCGTGAATGCGTTATCCTCACTTTGCAATAGGGATTCTTCCAAACAGAGTTTGGTAATAATATCTTTCAAGTGTACTACAAGTGAAATATGGTCAAGACTATAATAGGTATGATTGTTTCGCTAATTGCTTTCAACAACGGAAAGTTCGGAGATGGACGTGTTTTGAGCACAGTTAGTCGTGTACTAAACCGCACAACACTGCAGGGGGCTTGTGCCCGGACAACATTAGTTTGACGGAAGAATTATTGCCTCGGGAACGACGCGAACATTCACTGAACGAAACATACACCATAAAACAAAACAAACTCGATTAATTTGTGCAATAATATGAATGTGATTCCTGTATAAACTATGTACTGTTCCAGTTATGTGTGCCTGTTCACTACTGTGAATTCACTACATCTCGGATGAATGTTCAATCTCTAATTCAGGATGATGGCATAAACATATTGCGGAACTGTCACCCATAGTTACAGGAATCGCATCGAAAGAGTTTTCCTGTCAAAACAAAGTACCGCTCAGTGATCCACTCTTTTCAAGTGGAAGGAATGCCCTCCCATTGTCCCTTTTCGACTTGCCACTTTCATCCGAGACTCGCGCCTTTCTTTTACGTGGGCGGTTGAACTTTGACACAGTTCAAGTGACTTTCACAACCGATTCGCAAGTGGCTAATTTGATTTCAACCAACAGAATAACTGCGCTACTTCAATCATACTTAATGCAAGTGTCATAGAACGTTCCTTCCTGGAGCAACAAATCTCCCAATGTAATTGATTTCGCTATATGCATCATAAGGAGTGCATACTCTGGTCAAATTAATGTTTAACGCAGTCGACGAAACACACTGTTCGTGGAACGAAAACAACTTGGCAGAAGTTGCCTTCGAAAGGGATTATTGCCCCGGGGGCAAAAAGTTTATCGCAGTTGCAACAACTCATCGAAAGAGAAAGTACGCACACAAAACCTCTCGAGGATCGCAGTTACGTCACTACTCTCACTTTTGCGCGCACGCACTTTCACTGGCAATGTAAAATAGTATGAAGAAAAACGAAAGGAAATTTCCCGATTTTGTATAACAAATTCAATAAAAAGTAAAGTTAGATCAATGTCCCAGACACTACTGAATATATGCGAGATTAGAGCAATTTCAACATGCGAGGTCATGGAACGTTTTTACCCCTTGAATGATGTTCACATTCATTGTGAACGTTCCCGATTGCTGGCATTTGAGGGGGGAAAGCGAACAGAGAAAAGTGCGAAATAAAGGCGAAAGTGCATTAGTCCTACTTTCCTTTCCGCTTCAATGATGATCTTTCTCCCCCCAGGGACAGGTAGCATCTTGTTGAAAGTTTCTCGAGCAACTACAAGGATAAATAGAGCCCGCGTGATGATTCAATCAATTCCAGTGCTTTGTGAAGTTCATCAAAAGCCTTTTATTATTTTTTTTTGAAACTCCCACGTCATTGTGAACGGAGCATTCGATTTCAAGAGCGTATTTCTAAGATCTGTGAAACGCACCTGTTCCTCTTCTGAAATATAGGTGAATAACGTCTCTGAGTTTCGCATCTGTAGACATTCGTCACACAAAACGACCCCATTCAATGAATCACAATGCGTTTTCTTTCTTCGGAATATCTCCATCTTCACTTCGAATTGTACACTAAAAATATATGTGGACTGCAACAATCTTATTGTTCGCATTATGCGACGATATTCGTTTGACGCTACGCTATGGTTCTATCGAGACTCTACGACTACTTCACACGTTATGACTAGAAATGGCATTGAAATACAACGAGTAGGTGCAGAAAGAGGAGATCATGGCCTTCCCGATCGATATTATATCAAATATCCGGGCGGGAGTCGGGCGTTGCGGCCGTCGATTCACAAACGTGGGTTACGAAGTGCGTTGCGTATTGTCACATTTGTATTGAAATTGTCGGCAAAATAACACAAACAAAGATTTTAAAATATATTTTATACACAATTATCTCTTCGACTTGATTGTTTGTTCAGATAATTCATATTCGTACCAAAACAGAGCGTTCTTTTGTTTCCATCTACGTTTCCATCCTGTTCTACGTGAGGATACTCTGGACACCCCAGTTCACGCAGGAAAGAGAGCAGCAACATCCACGAACCGCCGGTCTTCATTGTATATCAATGCGATCATGACGACCTTTGCATGATAGATAGCCAAAGATTTCTGAACATTTATCTTTCAACACAATACGAGTTGATAAGGCTTCTTTTTCACCGCCAACTTATGTTTCTTACCGTTGTACTCTTTACGTCAAACGTTCGGCATATTTCACGATGTAAGTGAATCCACTGGCGAACAGATTGCGTAGAAATCTTTAATATTTCAAATATGAAAACTTGCGGAAATAATGACAGTAATAGGAGAGGGAGACGGAAAGGAAGAATTCGTACAGAACGAATGGAAAGGAAAGAAAGGGTTGCTGTTGCTAGGAGAGGAGAAATGAGACGTGGCACAAAGATAGTCTACAATCGCTCATCTTTCAAGTTACCATTTCTAAAATCAACATATTCATTCCACATATTCAACACCTATTCATTCCCTGAACTTTAGGAGAATAACAGTGCGCATCCGTTGTAATGAATCGAACACAACCACCCAATTCAATGAATTTCATGTAGTATCTTGCTTTGGAACATCTTCATCTTTACGTCGAATTGTACAATATAATTATGTGTGATCTTTAACAATCTAATTGTTCGTAATAAGTGGCTATAGCCGTTTGACGCTACGCTCTACGCTAATCGATAATCTACGACTAACAAACACACGTCATGACTAGAGATGGCATGGGAATACAACGAGTACGTACAGAAAGAGGAGATCATGGCCTTCCCATTCGATAATATATCTAATATCCGGGCGGGAGTCGGGCGTTGGGGCAGTGGCTGCAGCCTCCGGTCTCGCCGGCGGCTCCCTGGGCGCCGGGAGCGCCTGCGGCGCCGCTGGCTCCGTTGACGCCGTCGCGTCCGGGCGCACCGATGGCGCCGGGTCGGCCAGGTTGTCCGTCGGCGCCAGGAAGTCCGGGAGTTCCGTCGTCTCCACGAGGACCAGCGGGACCGGGTGCGCCAGCATCTCCGGGACGCATGTAAACCTACAATAGACAAGTGCCATTACTTGATCTTCTTCCTCATTACGCGCATGCAATTAATATACAATTTTAAACTAATGGAGGAAAAAGTGAGCGACTGCGCATCACTTGCCAATTGACGTAGTGGCTGTGAAACATACAACAGACATCGAGCATCTGAGAACTACGATATGTATATCTATGACTATTACGAGAAAGCTCATCAACGATACAGATTTTTCATGCATCAATGTCTGGGACGAAAAACGATGAAATTGGTCCACAAAATGTTTTTTAATTTATTCAAACATTTAACGTGTCAACAATTTTTATTTTTATTTAAGTCTTCACTCGTATTTATCTATTCTATTTTTTCTTTATATTTTATAATTAATATAATTAAGCTAGACTGATTTTGAAAAAATGTTTCATCAAATGATCGTTGTTTATTTATAATAAAAAAACACAGTAATAGTTCCAACCTCCTCAACCACTCCATCCTCTCCTTTCTTGCCGGGTCTGCCGGGGTAACCGTCCTCGCCGACGCGTCCACGCTTACCGGGCAGCCCCTGCAACGATTTATCAAACAAGTATTTAAATAGTGAATGTAAAATAAACGAATATTAATTATTTTCATTAATAATTGGCTGGGATAAGCAAGACACATACCTTGGCACCGTGGTAACCCTGCTTGCCGGGTGCTCCTCTCGTGCCGGGCTTTCCGCTGGTTCCCTTGGGTCCAGGTCGACCGGCCGGTCCCGGCTCGCCGATGTAGCAGTCGAAGCACACAACCATGCCCTCCTCGGCGTCCGCGCCAGGAGTGCCGGCGTGGCCTGACCAATCATTTAGAGTCATTTAAGTATGCCGCTCTGGCAAGGACATTCTTCGTGGGTCGCGTTCAACCTATGGGAACCTAGTCCTCTTCATTTTTCTGCATCATGTTATGATTTAATCAAACACAATTTATTGCAGCGCATTAGAAAATAGCCTTTTGATGGCTAGCTCCTCGAGTTGTACATCTCTAACAACCTTTTTCTTTGAAATATTAAATTTTCGCGTTTTAATTTTTGTCAAAGACTAAGAATGAATAAATGCGCGTTGAATTCGACCACTCACCTGCTTTGCCGTCCTTGCCTGGCGCACCGTCAACTCCGGGAGGTCCGGCCGGTCCAGGATCTCCCTGAATAAGGAACGTGTTTTTGTGACCGATACAACATATACTGCGCCGTGCCATTAACAAACATTATCTAATGATATAGTTTCTTGAGAAATCAAACAACTTTCTTATTGTGTAGGTAACGCGACATGAAATCCTTGCCTTGATGCAGATAGAAGCCGCCTTGGGCGCTTCCTCGCCGTACTGACGACGAACTCGCACTTAAATAATTGCGTTTTTTTTCTCCGACTCGAGCAGCTATCATTATCAATCGACTCTATGATTGTTATTTACAAACGAAGTGAAACACATTCCACACCATCATTTCGCAGCCCTAAAACAAATATTATGCAGGAGCGAGATAGCAATGATTAAGTAAGACAGTTTTTCTCCGGGATCTCTCATTATGCCACTCCCTTTTGTTCTTGACCTCTTTCTGGAGATAACTGTAAGTCTCACCATTGCTGTTCTCGCTTGCAGAGATGGCGGGAACGAGTGATGAGCGGGTCGACTGAAATTATTTGCATTAATAGTCACCCTTTTTTATTATTCTTTGATAATCTCCATATTTATATCGAGAAAATTCCGAAGCCACATTTCAGGCCGTCTGATCGATTTTCATACCTTCTTCACTAGATAGTTCTGTCGTCGCAGAGTCGAAGTGTGTCCAGTGCGGTCTTCCAGCTGCAATATATTCCTCACAATAACGCATGTATTATTTTTATTATATAGTTCTTTAAATCTGTACTTTTTAAATTGTGATATGGATCTTGTCTAGCCAATTGAGTGCTTTTGCGTGGATGAGCGTGGGCGTTACACCTATCTTTCCCTTTCCTTACCCAGTCGTAATAATCGAGTAGTGGCGGTTCCGCACTAATTCGCACTCAATCAAGCAAACGAGCGATCTCGTCTTTCTCCTTCAAGGCTCTCTCTGTCGCTCTCCTTTGTCGCTATGCTTCTTTGTTTCGTTTTATGCGGTCAACTTGCAACAGCCAAGTGATAAACAATCGGCTCGCTCGCGGTATCAAAGCGCATGACGAGAGCTAAGATCAATGGAAATTGGTTAATGCTGCGCAAAAATCAGGGGGTGCAAAGTGCAAGAAAAAAATTTGGGGTGCAAAAATCAAGGGGTGCAAACAAAAAATTTGAATTCCCGCAATTATCGATTTTTGCTTATATCTCGGCTCCCGGTGAACATATGGTACAAAATTTCGTTTGCAAGTTCAAAATGTGTTAAGTAATTTACATCCGTTTTTTTTTTTTTTTTGTACCCCTAGCTTCAACAGGAGCCGAGATATAAGCAAAAATCGATAATTGCGAGAATTCAAATTTTCCGTTTGCACCACCCGAGATTTTTGCACCTTGGTGCAATTGCACCCATGATTTTTGCGCAGCATAACAGTGCCCTGATTTGCAAGAAAATCCAATTTTTAAAACATATAAATAATATTTTGTAATTACCTGCTCGAGTTGATCCCAAAGATTGTGCGATGTTGAGGTGCAGAAGTCGAGTTCTTCCTGAAAGAAAGAGATGCAGATGGGAAATTTATTATATTCCAGAATATCGGAAGTAATTTTCTGAGTATATGTGGTTTACAACTGCGAGAGCGGGAATAGTCTATCTAAATATGATGCCAGAATGACTAGATTGAAGAATGTGATCATCATGTTCGTCTAGTATAGGAAAGTATAGGAAAAAAATGTAATGATATTAATTATGTGTATCGCACACGGAATGTTCACTATATCATAAATCCCGCTCTCATTCTCGCTTATGCCAAAGATGAAACTCACTTGCAGATTGGCAGTAGCCGTGCTCAAATGAGCGCAGAGAAGAGGAAGGACGACGACGAGGGAGAAGAGAGCGAGGGTGGAAATTCCTGAATTACATACTTCATCCTCGATCATTTTCTTACTGTCATTGTCGCTCCATCCCACCAGCAATGACCGGAATGTTTTCAGTTACAAGTACAGTTATATATTGGCCAAACTGAGATATGTTTCATGAGAAAATGAAGATGCATGAATAGTAGAATGTCTCGATTGGAAGTGGAACTAGAGTGGAATAAAATTATGGTACAAAATATATGACAGACCTCCTCCAATGATCGTTGCTCCTCTGTACCACCGTTCCTCCTGCTCGCAGCTCCCGAACTCCGAGTACCGGCCCATTTCGCTTAAATAATTAATTATAAAATTCGTTAACAACACCAAAATAATCAATTAACTGCGATAAGAAGATAAAAAAAAGTAAAGGTAATACGAGAATGCGTGAAATTCGTTGTGCAAAAGGCATAGAATAGTGAATGCGGGAGATCAAAGAAAGCGAATTCGCAACAACTGGATAGGCTAATCATGCGATTAGTGTTCACAGAGACAAATGGCTTAGCGGTCCCATAAAATACTAGCGTCAAGTTATTGCACGGTGCTTGCGGCAAGCGCGAACTTTCTCTAATGCGAGTTGGCGTCCTGGAACCACTGGTGGAGGTCGGGAGGAGGAGGGAGAGTTGAAAAAAAGAGATAGATACAATACGAGCATGCAAGGACGAGAGAAATGAACTTGGGGGAAGTATTGTGTAATTAGAGGCTAAAGAGGACGGCTCGTGAGGAATGATAAATCACGGATCAAGGTTTTCTCGGTTATGCCCTCAAGGTTATCAATTCGGATAGGCATGAATCAAAAGTTACTGTGGAAACGCGATCAAAACTCGCAAAATATGCAATATATGCAATCACGGGTGCAATACCTTGTATCTACTTGTATCTAGCTAATATAACTATGGTAATATGCGAAATCCAATTGATGAAGCAGCGCTCGTGAAGCCCGGAAGTGTTCGGTGTTGCCTTGCCTTTTATGCGGCTCTTGGAGAGCAAAAAGCGGAGGCCAATGTATAATCGCCTCGGGCAGTGTCTAATAACTCGAGATTGTGGCAAGAAACCGATAGGGGCGGAGCACATTCGATTATGCCATGGTTAGCACGTAATGGAGAGGCAAAGAGAAGCACACCGGTCTAGGTCAATTCGCGAAACCAAAAATTCTCTAATGTTAGAAGAAGGCGAAACATCAATGAAGCCGGCTTTGTGATTATTGTTTAGGATTCTATGAAACACACTTGGACATGTCGTAGAAAATATCAACCAGAGGACAATATTCCTCTTGTAACAAATATTCCACGAAAGTGAGGGACAAGGGCGGTGTTAAAGAACGGCTGCACGAATTTACGCTCGTCCTTTATCGCAGAGCTCAATGACCTCACTGATCGCTTGAGTTGGCACGATCTCTTAGCACATCCATTCCTCCAGTAAAAGCTTGGATGCGAAAGAGTATGTAATGCAGAGAGGTTTTCTCTAGATTCTCTCACTATCCCTCGCTATTTCTTCCCGTTCAGAGAGGTTTTTATAACTCTGCGTCTTTGCACAATCTCTTCGCTTTATCTACACACCTGCAGGGCACTTGAGTGTGTTGTTCTCGGGGATTAGCCTTGACGACGATTTGCTGTGTTTTGATATGCGTTGGAGTGCGTAGTCATAACTGCCTGCAGTATAAGTGTCGATACAGAACTCTAATTTGCGTTCGTGTGATCCAAAACTAAGATCGGCTATCGGCTGGTACAGTTCGATTGGCGCATCCACGGCGACCTATCAAAAATCAATGCAAAAATTATTTTTACTGGCTTGAAGCAGTACATAACATGCATAAGAATGCTTCAAAGAATGATTTCCTCTTTATGCGCACAACTGTTTTCGCTGCTCATTTAGGATATACCTATAGGCCACTGACTCGATTTGTTTGGAAAGCGACAATGTTATTCTACCGACTGCTGGACACTTTCTCTTTCATGCATCTTTTCGATTTCACACCCATCTCGATGTTCCTTGCTAATTGCGCATCACCATCAAACCGAATAATGGAGACGACAAACGCGGCATAAAACAAAAGGGTCACGTCCTATCTATTCGTCCTTGAGGGGAAGCATGCAAGAGTGTTCGGCATGGTCATAACCTCATAATCGACCCGAACACCGCGAACACTCTTGAAGAAATTTGTTTATTTCGGAAAAAAAGGCATTGTGCTTTGATCAATGGGAAAACTTTTTGTGCTGGCTCCTACGCCCAGTCCAAAACTGAAGGCTACGATGTCTGTGGAATGCTGATGACATTCAAGAAGCATCTTGTTCTTACTAGCTGTATCCCTTATATCGCTTAGTGTAGAATATTATTGTAATGCTCGGCAAGGCAAAACGATGAGGAACATTCACTGCATAATGTCCGTGTCCAACCTATTTTGATTGTTTACCTATTTTGAAGCACATTTGAGCGTTATGAAGTAATTGAATCATCTGAAATTATCGTACATCACTACCCGCATGTCTTCATCAGTGTCAGTTCATCAGTTCATCGATGTTCGATGGCAGCAGGAATTGGTATTGAGGCGCAAACCAGATAGATGTCAGTGACATCATTATTTCTTCTTAATCGATCTCATTCTAATATCAAATTCCTGGATGAGTAATCTGTAGAAAATGCTTGCGAAGCTGGCCTCCATTCTTATTTGTCGTTCTTCTATGGAACCTTTCTTTAGAAGAACTGAAATTTCGAAAACCAACATAGACTACAAGCGCCTCATTTCAATATTTCGGTTTTCATAAAAAAAAGACTTTACGGAAAGAGTATTTCGCATTGTCATTCCCGCAACTTTCGAACGCAAATGTCGAGATGAATCAAATAGACAAATCATCGAAATTCTCCATGTTTCCTTCGCTCTCTATTCATCAGTGAATAAGATACATCATACAATATGTTTTCTTATATTCTGGAAAGTATTTCCTATCGCCTCTTAGGCGTCTATAAAAGCGGAATCAGCCGTGATAATTCCACCGTCTCTAGATGTTCATTCTTCTGTATTCCTCTCTTCTTGGCGTTGTCCTAGCGGCTTCAATTGGCAAAACAAATGAGCCCTTTTCCTTGACGCCTGCACTAGCTATCCATCTCCTTACTCCAAACTTAACCGTCGGAGATCTCATAGAACTAAAGCCCGAGGTATTTGTTTGACAAACACAAATTTCTTTAGTGGATGTCCACGTTATTACTGATGTTGCTCGTTGCAGCTCCGTCAGAGGATGCTACAACAACAGATACCTGAGGAAGATGTCAACGAATATTTCGTGAGCATTTTTTAATATTTATTTTTTTTAAATCTTCTAAAAATGTCGTTGTCGCTTCCCACACTTGAATGTCCAGGAGCACGGATTCATTGACCCGCCCTACGACAAAGCGAGGCGCCAATCTCTGTTACAATGGGCAAAGAAATGGGGAATGAACAATGTAAGTGTCTAGTCTTTTTTTAAAACTGTGTATATTAAAGGTACGATTTCAGATAAGTCTCGACGCCCACAATTCAGTCCAGAGCAAGGTTGCCAAATTCAAATAATTTAAATTTGAAGAATCAAACTGGTGCAACCTATCACATTTACATTGATTGATTATTGGCAAGGTACACTCAAAGGCTATCGTATATCTCATTTCAGGTCACAAGTAGGGTTTCTGAGGTCTTCCGCCACGTCTTTATTTATTCGGCTAAATTGGCGTCTCTTGCAACAGCAGACTCTGTTAGTGAGATTGACATGGAAGATCTGATCGGTACATTTTAATAACTTTAGCAAGGTTCTCCAAAGTATCCTTTTTTGGGAACTGGTTCTCCAACATTCTGATTCCACAAATTATCTTGTTGTAAATGAGAAAGTGTATGGAAGGAGTTGGTATCTCAATGATTCTACAATAAGTGTTCCCGTTAACCATAAACTAAAGTCGAGTCCATTTCTTTCCAGTTAACTTCCGAGGCCTGTCACAACTCGAACAACGTTTGTTCGAAAGAGTTGACATGCAAATGCCCAGAAAGAAGTCAGAAAGAGCCGTGAGAAAACTGTCTCCTATCTTCATCCTTGGTTTCGGGATTCCTCTCGAATACGATTGGGAAATCTCCAAAGGGCTAGAAAGTTCTTTCATTTCAACATCTGTCTCTGTCAGTCCAGAGATCAACGTATTCCAGCTCGTACTGGAGCAGCAGCACTCCGACGTTTGTAAATATTTTTCATATCACATAAAATATGTTTTTAAGATGCGTAAAAACATGGGGGCCGATGGAGTAGACGATGAAGGTGGAGCAGTACAAGAATTTATCGTGAGGGATAGATATTGAAATTCAATTATATATTTAGTTTATTTTAAATTGATGTTTGCCCCTTCCAGGAGAATGGACTCTTTAACCCGCCTTACAACAAAGAGAAATTCGAATCGATTAAACAGTGGGCGAGAAGGTGGCATTTGCAAGATGTATGACGTAATTTCTGAAGAAAATCAAATCATTTTCATTTTGCAGCGTGAAATCGCGGACAAGGTTGACATCCGATCCGTCCAAAGCAAAGTATTTTTTTAAATTATTTTATAAACTAGCAATTTATAAAGAATTACTCTGTCTTACGTTGTACGTTAGACAAATTGTGCATTACCTTTCTGCCGAATTTCATGATTGACACATTGCAGCTTGCACTCGGAATGTTGTCGGTGTTCAATCGCCTCGACGCTGCATGCTTGAAATTTGACGAATTCGCGAAAGACGACAAAATAACCGCCGAAGAAATCGATAAACTCTCCGGTAAAAATATATAATAATGTATTCAATAATGAAATATGTTAAATATGTTGTACATAGCAGCAAACTTTCGTTTATGTGGTGGTTCATTTGGGAAAGGATAGCGTGCAGATACATTGATTTACAGCTTTTGGTAAGACGTTCTCTACATTCGAACAAGTGTTGCTAAGATCAGTATCCCGAGAGATCAAGGAAGAAATGGAGAGAGACGAAGAAGATGACGAATGAAGGAACTTTTACAACCGATTTTATTAATATACAGATGTGTATGATAAACTGTTTGTCCCATATGATTGACAATTATTACCGCAGATATCATTAATACTTGCATGAAGTGTGAGCTACTTTCGATCTCTAGAGATTGTATTCTTATCCTCTTTGATATAGGACTTAGGCCCGATTCTATTGGGCTACATCAACGAGCCTTATCCTCCCTGCATTAATCCAAACCGATGTGCTATTACAATTTTTAAATGATACGCTAATGAAATGAACTACTGTTTTGTGTACTCGTTTTCTATACATCTACGTGTCTCTTGCTTTGGCATGCTATTTCATTTCTGCATTAAACGCGGATTAGCAACGGAACTTATTTCGGACGGGTGTTTGTGAATTTGTAATACTCCCAGTCTCATTATCATCGTTTCCAAAAACATTATTTGCCACGATGTCCGACGCTACAAAGAACTGCTACAAGGAGCACGGCACGGAAGATGTTCGTTCGGGGATATAGCAATACCGGTTACCGTAACTTCACACCAGAGCGGTGAGAGGACTCGTAATAGGATCTATCGTTGTAACAAATTCACAAACACTCATCCAAAATAATGAAACGCTCCTCTCCTAAATAACAGATGTGGCTGCGAGAGAGCATGATATAGCGAGAGACACGCCGAGGTGTAGAAAGAGAAGACACCAGTAGTCCACTTCATGAACGTATCACTTTTAAATTGTAATAACTATAGAGGAACATGCTCGACTTCTTCATTAGGAAGATCGTTAAATCCGGCCTGATGCATCGTCAAAATTAGTTCCGCAGAATACTTGTATTGATTGGTCGTCAGATGTTCGCGGATTGTAAGGGTCTCTCCTTCTAGGCCGATGTTGACAAGCATCTCCTTATCGGCTTTGTCAAGAGCCTCATTTCAATATTACGGTTCTCATAGAAAAGTCTATTTTCGGAAAGAGAATACATACATACTAGTGTTGTTAGCTCGAGCAATGCTCGCCGAGTAGTCGGCACTCGCCGAGTCATTTCTGGCAGACTCGTTTTGACCGGTCGCTCGTGAGTGTGGCGAAGAAAATGACTCGCGAACAATGGCCACTCGCGAGTGTCTACGTGAGATACACTCGTGAGCAAGAGGCACTCGTGAGCATTGCTCGCGAGTGCCTTTGTTCTCCCTCAGGCCATTGTCAGAGTCACTGAGAGGTGAGGAGGTCTGAGGTGACCGGTCAGAGCCACAGCGAAGATAATTGAATTAACGATGCAAATCTACTCGCGAGCAACACTCGCGAGTGACCGGTACTCGCGAACAAAAAGTGTAAAATGAACTCGCGAGTATACTAGGCTCGTGAGTCGATTTGACAAAGGCACTCGCGAGTATCTATTGTTCGCGAACATCTTTTGAAAAAATACTCGCGAGTTCCGAGTTACTCGCCATAACAACACTAATACATACATACATATTTATCCTGACATCAAGGCAAGGGCCTGCAGGAGGTATCATTCGGGGACAAAGGTGGTCGGGATCTTCGAATTCGAGGCAACTGGGTCAAGGGAATGGATCATGCTTTGCTTCCTTGGTCAAATGTAGTGCCGATCTTGGACGATAGACATTGAGCGTAGAAGTAGATATTCCAGCTTCCAGTGACGTCCTGACAAGCGTGTATCAACCAAAATGGGAACTCACGTCGTAGTCTTGTCGACTGGGGCCTTTCTTGAAAGTTGACGACTTGAATTATATGTAGTCGATCCGAGTCCTCTGCTCGAAGTGGTACCGGGTGGGCGAAATACTTGCCGGGTTACCCAAGCTGACTGGCAAGGATTCTCCAAACTGAGGTGGGAGAGGAGCGGGGAGACTGTCGACCGCTCGTCACGAGGCACAGAATGAAGAATGAAGAATGAAGATCGGGATCCAAGAAGAGGGGGAAAGAGAATAACGCATTATCATTCTCGCAACTTCCGACCGTGAATGTCGATATGAATCAAGTAGACAAATCATCGCGATTCTCCATGTTTCACTCACTCTCTATTCATCAGTGAATAGTAGACATCACACAATGTGTTTTCGTTTCTTCCGGAAGGAATTTCTTATCGCCTCTTAGACGTCTATAAAAATGATTCAACAGAAAAGATATCATTCTCTCAACAATGATCATTCTTCTCTTTTCCTCTCTTTTTGGAGTTTGCCTGGCGGCTCCTTTTGGATACACTGATGAGTCCTCCACAATTGAACCAACTACCGATGTCGCTCCTCCTAACTTCACTTACCTTCAAGAGCTGAAAGAAATCGAGCCCAGGGTAATGTTATCACAACACCCAAATTTATTAAACTTCTACCGTGGATTTTCGCTTTATCATTTACTAAATGTTGCAGCTCCGTGAGAGGATGCTGAGAGAGATTCCTGAGGAAGGCGTCAACGAGTTCTTCGTGTGTTGCTATATTACTTTTTTTATTTTTAAAAATCATTTAAATGTTTCGTTCTTTGTTCTCATACTTAAATGTCCAGGAGCTCGGATTCATGTACCCGCCTTATAACATGGAGAAGCGCGAGGCCGTTGTTGTGGGCAAAGAAGTGGGGAGTGAGCAATGTAAGTGTTCAGTTTTTTAATCTACGTCTATTGAAGGTACGATTTTCAGATAAATCCTGACCTCGACACACAGCGATTCGAGAGCGGCCAAAGGCGAGACGACGAGAGTAAACGAGAGAGTGCACAAAGGGGAGAGACGCCGGACGGGCAGAGCGATCACTCTCGTAAACAACATTTCGCGCACGTTGCCCGCACGTAAACAACTTTCTCCTTTTTTAATTTTCGCAAATAGGAAGTTTTCGGCCTCATTTTTTGTGTATTTCTTTCAAATAAACATCCTTGGAATATGTACAAAGGAATTTACTTCTCGCATTTCCACAGTTGCAACATTCACATACGAAGGCGAACACTACTCGATCTTCTCAACTCGGGTTTTAGCCTAATATGAGACATAGAAGAGGGGTCTGCATGCGAAACACTATTTACAGAGACGAGCATGCGTTATAATGAGGGGAATGTGAGTTCTATGCACAAACTTCGAAGGGAATAAAACAATTCAGGCATAAGAAAATGCATACTACTCTATTTACAGTAAGTCTTGAATGCACAAAATTCGAGAAGAATTGTACAATTCAGACATAAGAGATTACATAAAATACTCTGTATCTACAGTATAATGTATCTGCAGTATCACCGGCTTCGCGTATCCAACCGTGTATCAAAGCAACCTAATGAAAATCGCAAAATAAATAAACGCAAAGTTGTACTTCACTGAATGGGCACGACCACTAAATCAAGGGCGGGGGATTCTACGCGGGGCAATATTTACAAAGAAAATGAACCATGAATCACAACATGAGTGGTTCTCTACACAAACTACGAGAGCAAAAAGAGAAGTGTAACTACAGTATATTAGAATTCCCAACTAAATCCATTGCACTTCAATGTGAATCATTCCTATCTATCATTGGTTGTGACAATGGGAAGAAAGTGTTTCTCAACGAGACCTAGCGATATGGACAAAAATAAATTGCAATATTACAGTAAATTCCGTGAGTTGAGAGTACATAGACTACAGTGTGATAGAACAAAAATAGCTAAAGAAATCTTCGAGAAGGGGCGAGTAACAGGACATCAAACTATGTAAAAGGGAGGGGAATATTACTTGCCAGCTCTACGTCCTCGGTGAGTAGGAAGAGGCTTCACTTCAAAATCGTCTCTTAAGTAGTCTATCATTGCGTGCACCAAAACTGTTCTTGAATGTTCCTTCCTTTCCGCAACCTCTCGATATCCTCTTGTCGCTGTGTTCTGTAAATCAGTTATATTAATTTTGCAACATGCGTGATGTAATTTTAGTCTACGAGAAAATGATGCTCCGATATCCCCGCACCTTTATATACGTAATCTCCCGAAGTCAGATCATACTAATATTTTATAGTGTTTTTTTAAAATTTCTGAGAGCAAAAGTTTGACTATCAGGAAAAAAAGCAAGAAGAAGAGCCATCCAATTTCCGTTTCTCCCTGCTAGAGGTGACCAGTCGAAAGCCGGAATGGCTGTCGAACAAAGGATTTACCGGAACGTTGTCCAAAACCATTTTTGAAGAAACAAGTTTTCGACTGGTCGACCATACTCTCTTCAAATCATTCCACAGCACGGTCACACTTACAGAAAGGGGTTACGAGTGAGAGAGCGTGTAATTTCGAAAGGTATATCTTTCACTTTTGCTAGCTCTCTCAGTCGTTTGGAACAAAATGTGAACCTATTTGAAAGGTTACTCAATTGCGAAACACAAATGAACCGCGCGTATTCAACTATTCGATCGCACACACCATGGTGATCACGGTCACTTATTTGCTGCACTAGTGATAAGTTTAGAAAAAAATGTTTTCCTCACAGTTTTTTTTGGGGTTTGGGCTGATTTCGGTGCTAAAATAACGGATCTATAATACCCTTTAACGTGATCGGTTCTCATTTTTAGAATCCAATTGAAGTATTTGACTCATGCCACTTTCTAACGTCTCCTCAATTCATTAATTTGGAGCGAATATAGACAGTTCTCACCTCTGAGTGTTTCTTCTGGAAGGGCTTCAGCATCTTTCCTCCACTTCCATTTCCTCCTCTGGGATGCACTCGGTCCATCTGAAAATATTTTCAAAGTAAATTAATTGAACACAAAGAAGTATATTTATCGCTCTGCACTAACAAACAATCGCTCTGCACTAACAAAAAAAGAAGTATATTTATCGCTCTGCACTAACAATCAATAGAAAGTAATTACATTACTGTAGTAACTCGATGTCTATCGAAAACAAAAAAAATTCCAATATTTTTTTGCGATTGATAATCCACCACATAATTGCTCATAAACTTCAAATCCAACTCTCAGCGCTCAATTCGTCTCCTCTAGATAAGCAACCACGATATCGTAATCTCGCAAAATATAGAGATACAGTATCCAACAAATATGAATTCACGAAATATGTGGAGTCATTTGTATTATCTGAACCTCGGGTAAACAATGCTTGAAGAGTATGCCGCTTCTCGACGACAACATTCTAACGCCCCATCAAATTGCCCTCCCTCTCGCTCCGCGTTACGAAAGAAACCGCAAGAGGGTACACGCCTTATTTCCGAAACCGAGCGCTCAATCTTACGGGGAAAATAGTTTAAAAAATTCTCAGAACTTTGTGTTTCGGGATATGCGCCGTTGAACTGTCGTGGTGTATGAATTCGACGTTTCCTAATGTGGTCATAACTTCGAGGAATGAACATGACATGCCCTGAATGCTGCTTAGTAGTCATTCAGGACATCGTAGGCATTCATTCACCACAAATTTTTGGAGCCGAGACGCTTTTGAAAAGAAATTAGGAAACGTCGAATCCCAGAGCGTGTGCCTCTGGGAGTTGCCGTAAACCACTCCCAAAGGGTCCGAACAATTTTTTTCTTATTTTTCCCTTTATTAGTCGACCAAAATAATACCAAATAAGTGTGTTTCACTATCTGTGCATGGTCCCTTTAAGAGAGGTATCACGAGAGATTGCAGGAAAAATCAACCATTTCGGAACAATTTTCGAAAAAGTATTTTTGATTTCGATCAAACTTTTATATAACAGTACCCAGGACGCGAGGAATTTAAATTTCCAGTCCCAGGTCCGAGAGCCGGCTTTTAGGAAATTACCTGCTCCAATTCCGGAATCGTCATAACTCAGCTCAAACTTGATCTAGAACGATGGCGTTAAGCTTAAAATTTGTAGAATAATTTACCGAACATATTATATGTTGAAAACGAGTGTGAAAAACTGAAACGAAAAAAATTATGATCGAAAAAGAGATTTCGAATATTTTCAAAAAAATGCATGATATCTAAGATGCCAGAACAAGTGGAATTTTATTTCAGAATATGAAAGAGCTTGTCGAATACTGTCTAGAAAAAAAATTAATAAAAAATAAAAAGGGGTAGACATTAAGTCGAAAATCACATTAGATTGTGAAAAATCGAGAAAAGTCCAAAAATCGAGTTGACTAAAATCGCTCCAAAAGTGTTGTGTTATGCATCATTAGTAAGTAGAAGTTCAGCAAAAATAGTTTCACTGCATTTCGCCATCTTATAGACAAGTGGGAATTGATTGTTCATGACAACATTTCAGGAGCGAATACAGACAACTTTGTGAGCCGCTGCAAGCTGTTAAAGAAATGTCTATTAATGAAATGTCTATTCTGAAATAAAATTCCACTTGTTCTGGCATTTTAGATATCATGCATTTTTTGAAAATTTTCGAAATCACTTTTTCGATCATAATTTTTTTCGTTTCAGTTTTTCGCACTCGTTTTCAACATATAATATGTTCGGTAAATTATTCTACAAATTTTAAGCCTAACGCCATCGTTCTAGATCAAGTTTGAGCTGAGTTATGACGATTCCGGACATGGAGCCGGTAATTTCCTAAAAGCCGGCTCTCGGACCTGGGACTGGAAATTTAAATTCCTAGCGTCCTGGGTACTCTTATATAAAAGTTTGATCGAAATCGAAAATACTTTTTCGAAAAATGTTCCGAGTCACCTGCAATCTCTGGTGATACCTCTCTTAATTAACTCGATTTGAACTGAAATTAATCGAATTATCCTTTCAGCACGTACAAATTGATATATCTCATCACTCATATTGAAATAAGTAAAAATAATCGTATTGATTTGTAAAAAGTTAAATATTTATTTTATAACGACGGTTGAATGATCATAGAATCTCACCAATTACACAGAGGAGTTGCCAATTTGGGTCTCGTTTCATATTCAAAAGTTATTAGGCACAGCCAGACTTCTGTTATTACTGGCCGGGCCAGTAATAACAGAAGCAGTAATTAGAAACAAAAAAAGCTGTAATGATAGCAATTAGCGTGCACGTTTGTAGAAGATATCACGAGCCTCGTATTCCAACCTCCCAAATAAGTTCTCGTATCTTCGACCCGGAGGTTATTGGTTCGCAACCCGCCTTTATTTCCTAATTGCAAATTTTCGTTTATAAATTCCCCCGCGAAGGTGCACGATAATTTCGGCAAAGTCGAAAAGAAAGGATTACGGTAGTCGGACGAACTTGCCAGCAAGCACTTCTTCGTGCAAAAACTTTTTTTATTTATTATGAGAGTATTGTAGAATGTGAACTTATTCTATCTCCATCACCAAAATATTGATTAGCAACTTAATTGGTAATAAGAAAATCATCATACAAAAGCTGACACCGCATGAAAAAAGTGGCATACTTGAAAAAATATTTGAAATCGCAAACTATTGTTATGCCTCTTAATACTGACAAAAAAACGCATCAAAATTTTATTTGGCACAAGAAAAGGCTTCTCACATCCAAGAAAACGACTAAATTAGATGCTTCTGTCCTACTCCGAAACTCGCTCGAAAGCGTATAATTCTTTAGTAATGGCTTATTTTGCTTATTATCCATCATACGACAAGAATAAAAAATATTCAAATAATATGAAGGTAGAATAACAATTTGCAAATACATTTCACAAAATCACAAATCAAATTTACCCTAAACACCCGCAAATATATTGTATTTTTATTTCGAAAGAATTTTTAAAAGACAATTTAAAATAATTTTCTCATCCGGTTGAAAATTCGAAAGAAATAAAATGAAAAAAAAGTTAAAAACGCAACAAAAAATGCAAGGAAAACATGAAGTCGATTTGTTCTGCAGCATAAATCGAGAGCGCGAAAACAAAATTGGAAATAGTTTGCATGAGTAGGAGGACCTCGAAAAGCTATTGCTCGGATAGTATGCAGTAGTTGCGCTGTGCTTAAAAGAAAAATTATTACGAGCATATAGTAAATTTGGGGCATATTTTCATGCATGTTTGCTTGTATGCTAACAATCTGGAGTCTCATGTGCGTCGACAAATTTTTTAAAATAATTTCAACTTCAAGAAAAAAAAAATTTAAAACTAATAATCAGAGGAAGCGGAGGTAAGCACAAAATTTCAAGCGCCTAAAGCAAAAGGGCGTAAGAGTGAATGAGAGATTGTGTGAGAGTAAGAGTAACCGCTACGCGCACGCATTGCACTCATCCTCCGCCCCTCATGGCACACATCAGGTAAATTCAAATGCAAAATTCCGTTCAAGCAGTCATTGAAATGTGCCAATATGAGCACCTCACATTTCCATTGTCCACACGAATTATTTCCTCCCAATAAAATGGATTACGGTAAAAGCGAAATCGTGCATGAACTACCGTAGTCTCTCCGAGCAATGGTTTATCGAAGTCCTGCTCACGCAACCCCTAGTCAATTTGCTCAATTTCGAAAATTTGTAATACAGTATCCACGTTATGGAAGTCGCGGAGACGGTAGCCAAAAAGAAATACCATCCGAACATTGATCAATCGAGGTCCTGCTCATATAATCATATAATCCTGAGTCATCCTTCCTTCGTGAATAATATATTCTGGCAAATAATCACTTAAGATTCTCATTTTTAATGCGCAATTGTATTATGCATTCAAAATAATATTATTTTTAAAATTAAAAGTGAAGAATATGAGGAGAAAGTGGCGAAACTGAAGCGCGCGTATTTCAAGGCTCGAGTGCGAGTTTGCTACAATTAGTACTACAACACTATGCACTTTACTATAATAATTTTTAAAATGAAAAAAAATTGTTGAGATCATCGACTCCGTGTTATTCAGTCGCGGTCATGGTGCCGAACTGGAACCAGCCCAAAACGACGGATAAACATTTAAATTTATACTATTTTTAACCACTTTTCATACTAGTCTTAGCGTCCAACATTTCACGAAAAATTATTCAAATATATAAAACGTGTGTGGCAAATATATCAATACATATGCGTACCAGACATCCTCAATTCTCCTTCTTCAATTTCTCCTTCTTCTCACTCAATTGACCTCTACACTCAGTTGGGAGAGAGACGGGCGAGAGGGCGAGAGATCCTTAGAATTCACGATTTTAAAAGAAATTTAGAAGCTATAAATAGCATGCACAGCACAGTATTCATAAATATTTTGTCAAACAGGAAATAGCCATAATTAGTTACTACTTGCACTAGTTATATAATAGCACTTGCTCTACGTGCACAACTATCGCCCGTTACCGCATTAATAAATGGCTTGTGAAACTTTAATCAACCAGAAATGACCACTGGTCATTTCTGGTTGATTACAGGTCATTGACCAGTATAATAGTAATATCAAGAGATCTGTTTTGTGGAGTGTGTTTGAGTGGGAATCATAAGTAACAGTGACGAAACAATTTTTTCGAATATAATATATTATTTACCCGAGGAGCACTGTGCGGAGGAATGTGTAACATAAAATACCACGAACCTCGATATACTGTAGTAGTCTCCCACTCCTTCTTCTCACTCTCAATGATGGACGAGAGACAACTGCGAAAGATAATAAATTGCATTATTTTAGCAGTAAATATACACACAACTATGGCGTGCAAAATCAGATTGTAACACGGAACTGCCACAACCAACCACCGAAAAAGCTCGCCCGAGCCAAAGACCAACCTACCAGCCATTATTCCTTAATCCCTGCCCGCGAATGCGTTGGTGATAAAGTATAAGTATAAGTGTTACCGTATTCATAAATATAATTTGAAACAGTTCGACATAATTATATCATTTGCTCGATGGAATATGTGACAATAGCATTAATAACACCAACCTTGTCCCTCCAATTGTTATTCCTCTCCTTCTTCACTGTGTATGATTTCGAAGAGGACGAAGACGGACGGGGGTGATCTACGAACAATAAATTATACGATTTGGGAAGTTAAATTAAAACAGCAAAGACCGGATACAACTGTCACATGTTACTGTGATCATAAATACTACCTAAAACCGCAATCAATCGGGTTTTATCGGTATAATATTATTATTTACTCGAGGAAAACTGTTCTGGCAGTATGTGTGCTGATAAGTAGCATTAATAACGCCAACCTCTTCATTCCGAATGGCCTTCCTCTCCTTCTTCTCTATGATTTCTCTCCCTCTAAGAAGAAGAAGAAGAGCGACGAAGGCGGACGGGGGTGATCTACGAACAATAAATTATACGATTTGGGGAAGTTAAATTAAAACAGCAAAGACCAGATACAAGTGTCATATGTCGCTGTGATCATAAATACTACCTAAAACCGCAATCAATCGGAGTTTGTCGGTATAATAATATTATTGGCTCGAGGAAAACTGTCGTGGTAGTGTAAGTAGCATTAATAACACCAACCTCGTTCCTCCGAATGAAATTCCTCTCCTTCTTCACTATTTCTTCTCTCGAGGGGGACGAAAATGGGCGGGGGCGATCTGCGAACAATAAATTGCTTGATTTAGGAAGTTTATTGGAAACACCAGAGAATAAAATGCGTTCTATGCAATGCAAACTATGAGCACAATCGATGGTTTTGGCGATTCAAGCGTGATTGATGTTTCACCAGATGTATAAGAAGTTTTTTGAGCCGCTCGCGAAATATCGTATTACTTGCATTCGAGGCTGTTTCAAAAAAAAACGATGTTTGGGCGAGAACTGCTGCAGGGTTTGTCCCGCCGTACGCCAAAAACGCTAAAACCAGCGCAAAAGCTGCGCTGGACCCCAGACAAAATTTCGTCAATATCGAAGTAAAAATCGATAGAAAGAAGTCCTACCTTTCTCCTAGCTATTCGTCCTCCTTCTTCCTCAGCGCGGCGAGCGCGGGCGAGTGCGCGCAGCGTAAATTACCAGCTGAAATGCGAAGGTGTTCGACGGATTTGATCATTGTTTAGGTCCGCATTTTTGTCAATATACCTAAGAACATGATCGCTAATAATTCGCCGTGCATATAGTATGCTTACGACAATGTTCTGACATGAAAAAATAAGTTTAAAAGCTAAAATCTCACCTTTGAATATGCTTCAATTTTGAAGTCCTTCGCGTAACGGCCCACCTGGGCCAATACGAGATATCGGTGGAAGTACCTGCGAAGCTGACCTTTACGAATCGCGAGTAACAGGAATTGAACGAATAAAACGATAAACACACCAACAAAAGGCGAAAATCGATAATGTAAAGAGCGACCGCGACGCGCCCGAACCTTCGCGTTACAGTAACCCGCGCAACGCGCGCTCGCATGGCGCATCGTGCAGCTTAGAGTGCGGCATCGATGCGCTTTTGTTCCGATTTCATGCACGTCACTCTACAAGAAAATTTTTCAAACGCCATGGCCGCTCTCGCTGTGCTTGTGAAACGCTGTGCGACACACTCTATTCCGTCCAAAGCAAGGTAGTCAGGCTCGGCTGGGCGTAAAATCAAAATTTTACGAACGACCGTGAGCAACTTATTCCAGCAGAATGATTGTCGTCAAGGGAAATGTATCGTCGACATGACTTTAAAAATCGAAAAAATCTAAATGTCTTATTTCAGGTCACAAGTAGGGGATTTATCGAACTCCCTTGAAATTTATATATTTTCAGGTCACAAGTAAAGTGTCTGAAATCCTCCGCCGCATCTTTGTCTATTCTGTAAAATTGGCGTCTCTCGCAGTAGCAGACTCTGTTAATGAGAATCAGATGGAGGATCTTATTGGTAAATTGTGAAAGGGTTTTTTTTCGGAAAATGGTTCTCCAACCTCCTCTTTCCACTGCAATGAGAAATTTCGTGGAAGGATTAGGTTTCAAAATTTCCCCTAAAAATGTTTCCGTTCATTATAATATAGTCAAGTCAATATCTTTCCAGTATCCTTCCGTGATCTGTCTCCATTCGAGAAGCATTTGTTCGTGTTGGCAAGCAAGAGTGTTGGCAAGCAAATGCCCATAACGAAGATCGACAGAGCCATGATTAAAATGTCTCCCTTTTATCTCATTGGTCTCAAGTATCCCATGCTTTACGATCGGGAAATCTCAAATGAGCTTGCCAGTTTTACCGACGCTTCCACCTCCGTTTTCCAGCTCGTACTGAAAACTTTCCTCAACGACGTCTGTAAATTTTCATTTATCAAGAAAACAAATTTTGCAGGTGCGGAAAAGTATGATCAGGGCGATATAGTGCCTGAGGAAGCAATTCATGAATTTTTCGTGAGTGATCAATTCATTTTCAATTATTTATATACTTTTTTAATCGATTTATGCCCTTTCCAGGAGAATGGACTCTTTAACCCGCCTTACAACAACGAGACATTCGAATCGATTAAGCAGTGGGCGAGAAAGTGGCAATTGGAACATGTATGACGCAATTCCGGAAAAATATCATTTCCATTTTGCAGCATGAAATCGTGGACAAAGTTGACTTCGCGAAGATTCGATCTGCCCTAAGCGAAGTATGTTTGTATTTTATAAATACCTTATTCGCAATTTATAAAGGAATACGTTAGATACATTTTTTCATTACATTTTTCGTATTCGCATTGTAGCTTGCACTCGAAATTATGTCGGTGTTCAACCGCCTCTATGCTGCGTCTTTGAAATTGGATGAATTCGCGAAAGACGACAACTTAACGGCCGAGGAAGTCGATGAGCTTACCGGTAATAATATATTGTAATTTATTCAATATCGAAAAGTGTTAGCTATATTGTACATACATAGCAACAAATTTCCGTTTAGGGTCATGAGGTGGTGGTTCATTTGGGAAAGGATAGCGGGCAGATACATTGTTTTACAGCTATTGGTAAGACGTTTTCTAAGTTCGAACAAGTATTGCTAAGATCAGTATCCGAAGAGATCAAGGAAGAAATGAAGAGAGACGAAGAAAACAACGAATGAACGAACTTTTATACTCTGTTTTATTAAAATAAAAATGTTCATCATAAACTATTCGTCTCATTTTAAAGATGATTACAATATTGATTGTTATTTCAAATGTACAATACTACAAGTTGCAATAAGTATAACTCGTTTTCTCACCGAGACGATATAGTGTATGTAACGAGGAGGGTGGAGCACCGTTTTCGTGCAACTTTGTTTTTAGTGTACATACTCCCAGTCTCATTATCATCGTTTCCAAGAGAATCATTTACCACGCCATCCGACGCTACAAAGAACTCGGCTCAGAAGATGTTCGTCCGGGGAGATGTATTCCGGCTACCGTAACTTCACGCACCAGAGCCGTGATAGGATTCGCAATAGGATCTATTGTTAGCTATAGAAGAAAATGCGGACTTCTTAGTTAGGAAGATCGTTAAATCCGGCCTTATGTATCGTCAAAATTAGTCCTGAAGAATACTTGGTTTGACTGGTAGTCAGATATTCGCGGATTGAGAGGCCTTCCCCTTCTCGCACTATTCATATTGACGCACACCTCCTTCTTGTACTTGTAACCTCAGGCGTATAGCTGAACAAGAACCGCTACATTCACATCATTAAAGCATTATGCATCCCTCTGTGCAGGCCTAACTTCAGCCGTTGCTTTCAGTCGTTGATGTTGGAGCACTACGGTGTCCTCAGTCACGTGGCAATATTTACCTTGATCAGAACTTTCCCAACTACATTGTTCCCAATGAATGCCCCCAACGACTTGAAACCCTGCACTGCAATGTCCGCGGAGAGAAAGATCTCTGCTACCAAGTGCACGACCCTCGACAGCCTGAAGTCGGTTCTGCTCCACGCGTGTAACACTCTTGACGATGATCGATTGATTGATTTTTTTTAAATAGGCTGATGAATACCATCTCCCATGAATCTCCGAAGGTTTGGATTGCACTCATATTGCATGTATTATCATCAACCTTTCCTTACAGTATAACCACCTGACCGCTAAGAAAATTCCATGCGGGAACGTTCATTATCCTCTAATGAGCCTCTTACACTAAAATATCTCGAGAAAAATGCTAGTGAACGACTGTGAGAGTGTCGATCTCTACTCACTTTTCGCTTTTCACCCTTGTACTATTTATTATAAGAGCCAAAAACAAAGCAAAGCGCCTCATCGTAATATGATGAATTAACAAGAATATGACTGTCTGACGCTAAGGGAGCGAAATAGTCATAATTATTGTAGTTTCTATCACTGTTACTTGTAGTACTCTTCAATATAGAAATATACTGAATCGTTCGTAGAATCGTTTTCACACTTTTTCCATACCATACCGCAACTCAGCATAGACCGCACTACAACTTGACATGTTTATCTCATCAACGCACTTTTCGTGCTGTGCCAAGCCTCTGAAGAAACATTTCGATCCACTCAGATAGTCTCTCTTATATCGCTTAGTGTAGAATATTATTGTAATGCTCGGCAAGGCAAAACGATGAGGAACATTCACTGCATAATGTCCGTGTCCAACCTATTTTGATTGTTTACCTATTTTGAAGCACATTTGAGCGTTATGGTAGCAGGGATTGGTAAAGGTAAAAAGGTAAAGGTAAAGATGCTAGGTCTTCTACACGCAAGGCGGTCTCGACCACCCCTATGCCTGAGTAGCAACGAGAGCCTGTCCTGAGGTGATCAGCGGCCTGTTGCGAGGCTATTCTCGTGTTGTGTGCACTTTTTTTTTTTCGAGGCATGTTTGGATCGTGATTTACCAATCACTACCAACATTTCTTAACCCCCTTGGTTGGGTGGATCTGCAGGCACGGGGGGTCGAACTTGTAACCATTCGATTCGCATTCTAGCACACAACCACTGCGCTACCCGGGCCTATGGGGCGCAAACCAGGTAGATGTCAGTGACATCATTATTTCTTCTTAATCGATATCATTCTAATTTCAATTTCCTGGGTGTGTAATCTGTAGAAAATGCTTGGCCTCCATTCTTATTTGGCGTTCTTCTATGGAACCTTTCTTTAGAAGAACTGAAATTTCGAAAACCAACATAGACTACAAGCGCCTCATTTCAATATTTCGGTTTTCATAAAAAAATACTTTACGGAAAGAGTATTTCGCATTGTCATTCCCGCAACTTTCGAACGCAAATGTCGAGATGAATCAAATATACAAATCATCGAAATTCTCCATGTTTCCTTCGCTCTCTATTCATCAGTGAATAAGATACATCATACGATATGTTTTCTTATATTCTGGAAAGTATTTCCTATCGCCTCTTAGGCGTCTATAAAAGCGGAATCAGCCGTGATAATTCCACCGTCTCTAGATGTTCATTCTTCTGTACTTCTCTCTACTTGGCGTTGGCCTAGCCGCTCCATTTGACAAAACTAAAGAGCCCTTTTCCTTGACGCCTGCACTAGCTATCCATCTCCTCACTCCAAACTTAACGGTGGGAGATCTGATAGAACTAAAGCCCGAGGTATTTGTTTGACAAACACAAATTTCTTTAGTGGATGTCTACTTTATTACTGATGTTGCTTGTTGCAGCTCCGTCAGAGGATGCTACAACAACAGATAAAGGTGTCAACGAATATTTCGTGAGCATTTTTTAATATTTAATTTTTTAAAATCTTCTAAAAATGTCGTTGTCGCTTCCCACACTTGAATGTCCAGGAGCACGGATTCATTGACCCGCCCTACGACAAAGCGAGGCGCCAATCTCTGTTGCAATGGGCAAAGAAATGGGGAATGAACAATGTAAGTGTCTAGTCTTTTTTTAAAACGGTGTATATTAAAGGTACGATTTCAGATAAGTCTCGACACCCACTATTCAGTCCAGAGAAAGGTTGCCAAATTCAAATAATTCAAATTTGAAGAAACAACCTGGTGCAACCTATCACATTTACATTGATTGATTATTGGCAAGGTACACTCAAAGGCTATCGTATATCTCATTTCAGGTCACAAGTAGGGTTTCTAAGGTCTTCCGCCACGTCTTTATTTATTCAGCTAAATTGGCGTCTCTTGCAACAGCAGACTCTGTTAGTGAGATTGACATGGAAGATCTGATCGGTACATTTTAATAACTTTAGCAAGGTTCTCCAAAGTATCCCTTTTTGGGAACTGGTTCTCCAACATTCTGATTCCACAAATTATCTTGTTGTAAATGAGAAAGTGTATGGAAGGAGTTGGTATCTCAATGATTCTACAATAAGTGTTCCCGTTAACCATAAATTAAAGTCGAGTCCATTTCTTTCCAGTTAACTTCCGAGGCCTGTCACAACTTGAACAACGTTTGTTCGAAAGAGTTGACATGCAAATGCCCAGAAAGAAGTCAGAAAGAGCCGTGAGAAAACTGTCTCCTATCTTCATCCTTGGTTTCGAGATTCCTCTCGAATACGATTGGGAAATCTCCAAAGGGCTAGAAAGTTCTTTCATTTCAACATCTGTCTCTGTCAGTCCAGAGATCATCAACGTATTCCAGCTCGTACTGGAGGAGCAGCACTCCGACGTTTGTAAATATTTTTCATATCACTTAAAATATGTTTTTAAGATGCGTAAAAACATGGGGGCCGATGAAGATGGAGCAGTACAAGAATTTATCGTGAGGGATACATATTGAAATTCAGTTATATATTTAGTTTATTTTAAATTGATGTTTGCCCCTTCCAGGAGAATGGACTCTTTAACCCGCCTTACAACAAAGAGAAATTCGAATCGATTAAACAGTTTGCGAGAAGGTGGCATTGGGAAGATGTATGACGTAATTTCTGAAGAAAATCAAATCATTTTCATTTTGCAGCGTGAAATCGCGGACAAAGTTGACTTCCGATCCGTCCAAAGCAAATTATTTTTTTAAAATTTTATAAACTAGCAATTTATAAAGTATTACGCAGTCTTACGTTGTAGACAAATTGTGCATCACCTTTCTGCCGAATTTCACGATTGACACATTGCAGCTTGCACTCGGAATGTTGTCGGTGTTCAATCGCCTCGACGCTGCATGCTTGAAATTTGACGAATTCGCGAAAGACGACAAAATAACCGCCGAAGAAATCGATATACTTACCGGTAAAAATATATAGTAATTTATTCAATATTGAAATATGTTAAATATGTTGTACATAGCAGCAAACTTTCGTTTATGAGGTGGTGGTTTATTTGGGAAAGGATAGCGTGCAGATACATTGATTTACAGCTATTGGTAAGACGTTCTCTACATTCGAACAAGTGTTGCTAAGATCAGTATCCGAAGATATCAAGGAAGAAATGGAGAGAGACGAAGAAGACGACGAATGAAGGAACTTTTATTATCTGTTTTATAAATATACAAATGTGCCCGATAAACTATTTGTCCCATATGATTGAGAATGATTATATAGCATTAATACTTGCATGTATTGTGAGCTACTTTCGATCTCTAGAGATTGTATTCTTATCCTCTTTGGTATCAGCCTTGCGACTCTATTTGGCTACACCAACGAGATGTTCTCCTCCGTGTAGTAACATAACCCGATGTATATATTATAATTTTAAAATGATACGCTTATGAAATGGACTACTGTTTTGTGTACTCGTTTTCTATACATCTACGTGTCTCTTGCTTTGGCATGCTATTTCATTTCTGCATTAAACGCGGATTAGCAACGGAACTTATTTCGGACGGGTGTTTGTGAATTTGTAATACTCCCAGTCTCATTATCATCGTTTCCAAAAACATTATTTGCCACGATGTCCGACGCTACAAAGAACTGCTACAAGGAGCACGGCACGGAAGATGTTCGTTCGGGGATATAGCAATACCGGTTACCGTAACTTCACACCAGAGCGGTGAGAGGACTCGTAATAGGATCTATCGTTGTAACAAATTCACAAACACTCATCCAAAATAATGAAACGCTCCTCTCCTAAATAGCAGATGTGGCTGCGAGAGAGCATGATATAGCGAGAGACACGCCGAGGTATAGAAAGAGAAGACACGCATCAGTAGTCTACTTAATGAACGTATCATTTTAAAATTGTAATAACTATAGATGAACATGATTCATTAGGAAGATCGTTAAATCCGGCCTGATGCATCGTCAAAATTAATTCCGCAGAAAACTTGTATTGACTGGTCGTCAGATGTTCGCGGATTGTAAGGGTCTCTCCGTCTAGGCCGATGTTGACACGCATCCCCTTATCGACTTTGTCAAGAGCCTCATTTCAATATTACGGTTCTCATAGAAAAGTCGATTTTCGGAAAGAGAATAATGCATTATCATTCTCGCAACTTCCGACCGTGAATGTCGAGATGAATCAAGTAGACAAATCATCATGATTCTCCATGTTTCCCTCGCTCTCTATTCATCAGTGAATAGAGAGACATCATGTTTTCGTTTATTCCGGATGGAATTTCTTATCGCCTCTTATGCGTCTATAAAAGATGATTCAAACAAGAGGACTTCATTGTCTCCACAATGATCATTCTCCTCTTTTCCTCCCTTCTTGGCGTCTGCCTGACGGCTCCATTTGACTACACAGATGTGCGTTCTTCCTCCACGGTTACGCCATCAACCTCCATCGATGTCACTACTCCCGACTCAGCATATCTACAAAACCAAAAAATGGAACCCAAGGTCATTATTCTGTCACAAATCCCAAATGACGCGAACAAATATCTTATTTCAGATTGCCAGTAGTGTCTCTGAGCTTTTCCGTCGCATCTTTGTATTTTCGGACAAATTTGCATCTCTCGCAACTGCGGACTCTATCACTGCTGATCAGATGGAGGATTTCATCGGTAAATTTAATTTTGCAAGGAAAAGTGTTCTTCAATTGTAAGCATCTTTTATATGGAAACAGCCTTCCGTTATAAATGAGAAAATGTCCCTTATAAATGAAAAAAATGGCCTCCACTTCTGAAGTTCCCTATTCATAATATCGATTTTTCCAGTAACCTTCCGTGGCTTGTCTCATTTTGAGAAGAGATTATGGAACAATGTTGGAAAAAACATGCGCAGTACCAAGCCCGGCAGAGACATCTCTGAAATTTCTCCTCTTATCATCCTTGGTTTCGAGTATCCTCAACGCTACGATCGACAAATCTCCAATGACGTTGCCCGTTCTGCCAACGCTTCCACCTCCGTTTTCCAGCTCGTACTGAAAACGTTCCTCAACGACGTCTGTAAACATTCATTTCTCAAAAAAAAACCTATTTTGCAGGTGCGCAAGGGTATGGAGGCGGACGATAGAGTGCCTGAGGAAGCAATTAAAGAATTTTTCGTGAGGGAGCAGTTCATACTTCATTAAAATATAAATATATTTTTTAATTAATTTCTCTATTTTTCAGGAGAATAGACTCTTTAACCCGCCTTATAACAAAGAGACATTCGAATCGATTAAACAGTGGGCGAACAAATGGTTGTTGCCGGATGTAGGACTATTTGTGAAAAATAATTTCATAATTTCAATTTAGAGGCATGAGATCTTTGAGAAATTCGATTTCGAAGCAGTCTGATTTTTTCTAAGCGATGTAAGTTATGATTTATAAAGATTTGTTCTATTTCAAAGAATTTGAAAGTATTTTCATATTTTCATGTTATTTTCAGAACTTTCATAATGTGATGACGAAAAATTGTAGATTGCAATTTATAAACGGCTGGTGTCCAAACGCCTCTATGCTGCTGCTTTGAAATTGGATCAATTCTCGAAAGACGATAACATAACGGCTGCAGATATCGATAAACTTATCGGTAAAATACAGGGTGTCTGAAAAGTTTGGTGACAAATTTCGGTCGTCATATCTCATCAGCAAATGAATGATAGAAGCTCCTATTGTGCATGGATAATATATAATGTTATAGCAGTTGACTTCCAAAATTCGGCCTATATACCAGCTCTACTTTTCTCGCAGATTCTGTAAACTTCATCCTCTTAAATTGCCTCTGCGCCGCTGCTCATTTTGAGTGAACTGAATTTTTTGTTGCCTACTCAGTAATGCAAACCTCACGTTCAACTCATCATATGAGAGGAAAAAGTCTACCGTATTATGCATTATAGCAGTTCTAGATCAGTTCATTGAAAGAAAAGTTTTGCAGAGTCACTCGTGAAGCACATAATTTCAGATGTAAAAATAGATGCAATTTCGAGTTTCGTTTAAAGTAGTCGAATCCTCTCCCAGAGTGAAACTAAGAATGAACTGACAACGCCAATGCCAACCATTGGTAATATTGGGCATTGCACCTTAAAACAGTGATATTGTGATCAATAATTATTATCGAGTTTGCAATCAGAAATGCCAGTTTCACGACTTTAGAAGAAGCTCCTGCGCGTCTTCGTAAGAGTTGAAATGAAGTTGTGCCTGGGGCATGTAAATAAATAGTAGGGGTACTTACGCCACTACATAAATTACAAATATAAGTAACCTGACTAAAGAAATACGCTTTTGCACTAATCTCGCATCTTATCGCGCCGAAATTTAAATTTTCATTTTAAAAATAATTTTTAAATAAGCGATTGCTCTAGGAGGAAATGTCATATGCAGGGGCATAGAGTATGGTCAAGCCTCATTCTGAAAAAAAATCTAGCCTTGTATTGAAGAATTGACATGAGGGACCATTCTTGGAAGGCATTGAACTTGCACCTCAAAATACGCAAACCACGATATCTCAGATCAGCAAAATAACATCAAAGTAATGGTCCTGCCTCAATCCTTCAAATGGTTCGCTCTAATTGTCAGGATGTAATACCCAACCTCAAACCATTATATGGTATAAATTGGAGAGCGACTGGTCATTCGCGTAGAAAAGAGATGGGCATGCACAATTTGTCACCAAACTTTTCAGACACCCTGTAGATAATTTATTTAATCTCAAAATTAGTGTTTTTGTTTGATTTGCACAAAAGAAGTAGAGGTAGCGACGAACTTCAGCTTTAAGATGATGATTCATTTGTAAGGAATAGCTAAAAGATCCTTTTTTCAGCTATTCGTAGGACGTTGTTTCCACATGAACAAATGCTGCTCAAATCAGTATACGAAAAGATCGAGGAAGAAATGAAGAAAGAAGAAGAAAACAACGAATAAAAGAGCTTTGAAAAACTTTTATCAACGTATAACATGTTCTGATAAATGATTTTTCCAATCTGTTACATAAGAATTTCGCTGATTAATATTACTTACATGGCAAAACTTTCGATAACCGCTTCCAAAACCGAACATCCAAACGCATTCAATCATACACTCGCATTCAAACTTTTGCCCGTAAATTCTTTTACAGTGCTATTTGAGCAACCATTTTCAAACTTCTTTTAATCATTTATTCTCTTAAATATTTAGTAACAGGATCATGTCACTGGATTTTACATTGCTTCTAGTCGGCAATCGGCAGTTTACGGTTGTAATCATCAATGAGAATGTTCTACGCGTTGAGGAGAAGCGACTTCAGGAAGCCCGGGGTATTGTACTTGGTAGTTTATATATTGCTCTCCCCAGACGGAGACTCTATTGTTTACTTCTCGGTGCCGGCCTTGCGATTCTATTTCGCTAGATAGAAGATCCGTTTCTCTCCAAGCATATATCACCAACAGATGTTACTACTCCCAGTTTTAGCAGAACGTTCCCAAGAGAACCGTCGACCACGTCACCTGCTATACCCTACAAGGGGCTCGGCACGGAAGATTATCGTTCGGGGAAAGGTATTCCGGATTCCGTATCTTAACTCCAGTGCCATCCGAGGACCCGCGATAAAATCTACGATAACATAAAAAGGAAGATCCGCGAGATGGCTCGAAAGCTATCCCCAACTTCTCCGTTTATCAAGATCGTCAAATCCGATCGTAACATCAATTTATGATACCCTCTATTTCTCGGCCGGTGTCACAGTAGCGAATATATATATCGTCTTTGCGATCCCAGGCGTGAAGTTGAATAAGATCTAGTGCATTCTCCCCTGAAAACACCTTCCACCAGGACAAGCTTAACTTCCGTCGGTACTTTTGGATGCTGCCACAGGACAGGACATGAATAAATATCTTGATGAGAACGTCTACATAGCTCCCAATTAAGGCCACCAACAACTTGAATCTCCTGGACTTCAATGTCCGCGGAGATGTCAGAGTGCAGGTCTCTAATCGAATTTCGCATTAAAAAAGGTAAAGTTGCTACCGGAATCAAGAGGACTTTACGTCGACAAGCGACTACTCTGCAGGTGCCGACCGGTAAGGCCGGTTGCTGCACAGATCTACGTATTCCCTGCTGATCAGGCTTCTGGAGCACGTTACCTTTCGCAATCAAAGTTGCTACCAATATTACCGACAACGAAGGGATGGAAGGCTTGGTGAAAATGGGCGGGGGTCGAAATCGTGACCCTTCGTCTGGCAAACAGTGCCTTACACCACTAGGCCATTGCGCCATTCTATTATTTTCTTACCTGCGCTGAAAACCAATAAAACCGCCTCATCATAATATGACAACTTTCCTAGAATAGTCGATTTTTTGGTGAATAACGGCGCACAATCATTCTCTTCTGAGAGCGAATGTCGAGATGAATCAAATAGACAAATCATCCAAATTCTCCATGTTTCACACTCTCTCTATTTATCAGTGAATAATAGACATCATATAATGTGTTTTTTTTCGGAATGTATTTCCTACCGGCACTTAGGCGTCTATAAAAGCTGATTCAAACGAGAAAATATCATTATCTCCACAATGATCATTCTTCTATTTTCCTCTCTTCTTGGCGTCTGCCTGGCGGCTCCATTTGGATACATTGATGAGCCTTCTTCCCCCTCCACCGATGTTACTAGTCCCGGTTCAGAATATCTCCAAAAGCTTAAAGAAATAGAGCCTAAGGTCATAATTTTTATCACAAAACACAAATCTTATAAACTATGACGTTTCTAGTTCCGTCAGCGACTTCTATCAGAGGTACCGGAAGAAGGCGTAAATGAATATTTCGTGAGTTGCCTCTTAAATTAAAATACTCTCATAACACTCTTTCTATGCTCCCATACTTGATTTACAGGAGCTTGGATTTTTCTACTCACCCTATAATAAAGCGAAATACGATTCAATGGTGCAATGGGCGAAGAAATGGAACAGTAGTAGCTATGTACGGTTTTTGTACTTTCAAAGAGTGCCAACAGAATTCAAACCTCTTACAATTAGACAACTGGGGAAGTAGCGGGTGTGTTCAAGAACGTAGAGAGTGAATTAACTTGAAAATAAGACACTTGGAGTATCTAGATGTCGACAAGTTAGAGAGTTTTCGCTCTGTGAATTGAAGAGAAAAAATGTTAACATCATTTCTTTCAGACTGATTTCAAATTCGACACCAGTCGTTCCGTCCACAGCAAGGTTGGTAAATAACGATAATTGAAAGTTAACATAACGACCGAAATCATATAATTTCTACCTCAGGACATCAATGATACGAACAAATATCCTCTTTCAGGTCGCCAGTAGAGTCTCTGAGGTTTTCCGTCGCATTTTTCTTTTCGGCCAAATTGGCTTCTCTCGCAACTGCGGACTCGATAAATGCCGATGAGATGGATGATTTTATCGGTAAATTTAATTCATCTTTGATAGGAAAATTGCTCTTCAGCATCCCCGTTCAAAACAATTTCCCGTTTCTATGAAAAAAAACTGTATGGTTGAGACATTTTGATAGCCGTTCTCCGCTTTCAAAGGAATTCTATACATAATATTTGATTCCAACGAAATCAACGGCTAGGCCTGTACATTAATAGAATAAGTAAAATGGCTTCCACTTATGGAGTTCCGACTCATAAATTTTAGTGTTATAAAATGCTTTCCAGTAACCTACCGTGGCTTCTCTAAATTCGAGAAGAAATTGTGGGAACGTGTTGGTGATGAAATGCCCAGAACGAAGCTCGACAGAGACCTCGCTCAAATTTCTCCTCTTTTCATCATTGTTTTATACGATCGGGAAATCTCCGATGAGCTTGCCAGTTCTACCAACATTTCCGCTTCAGTTTTCCAGATCCTACTCAAAAATTTACTCAATAACGTCTGTAATTTGTTTAACATTTTTCAAGAAAGCATATTTTTCAGTTGCGCAAAGGAATGGAGGCGGACGATAAAGTTCCAGAGGAAGCAATTCAAGAATTTTTCGTAAGGGAGCAATTCACACTTTCACACTAGTTTTTAACATTGATTTATGCCTCTTCCAGGAGAATGGACTCCTTAACCCCCATACAACAGAGATACATACGAATCGATTAAAGCGTGGGCGAGAAAGTGGCTGTTGCCGGATGTATGAGTATTTATGGAAAAAAAATCTTTATTTCAATTTAGATGAAAGAGTTCATCGTTGAGAAATTCGACTTCGAAGAAATCCGATCTTTCCAAAGCGAAGTAAGTTTTATTCAGACCAAGCAAATCATTAAAGTAAAGTCATTGTATTATATTTCAACGAATTTGATCGTATGAAACTTGTAGATTGCATCTTATGCTCTGTCGGTGTCCACTCGTCTCTATTATGTGTCTTTGAAATTGGATGAATTCTTGAAAGACGACAACATAACTGCTGAAGAAATTGATGAACTTGCAGGTGAATTTTTATAATTTTATTAAATCTCAAAACTTTTGTTTGGCTTTTGCGCGAAAGAAGTGGAGGTAGTGACGAACTTTCGTTTAAAGGGACCAGGCAGCGTGCAAAAACAGATTTTTAATTTTCATAATTTTTTAAATGAACTTTACTCACTATTATCTTATGAAAAATGAAGAAAAAACTAAATTTTTAGCATTTTTTTACAATTAGTTATTTTAATTTGAAATTAGCCTCAGGAACGGTGCGTCGCCTATTTCCGAAAAGACAGAAAGCTATATAAATAGGTCGGATGATTAGATAATGCAGCAAAAAGAGGAACGCAGGGGTTTCGACCACTCCCGGAATCATTGCGCACAACCAAGGTTCATGAAAATGTCTGGTTTTAGAGAAATGAATTGTGGTGTAGTCGCTACCGTAACCTGTCTTTGAGAGAAAACGAAACTTTGAAAATTCATAACTAATTTCAAAAAAATTGCAAAAATATGCGGTTTTCAGCATTCTTCAGGGAACATAATTTTCTTTCATTTAAAAATAACTTATTTTTTCACTGCCTGGTCCCTTTAAGAGGCTGTACGATGATGATTCATTTGGAAAGAATAGCTGAGAGATCTTTTTTTAGCTATTCGTAAGGCGCTGTCTCACCACGAAAGAATGTTGTTCCAAGAAGTAGCCGATAAGGTCAAGGAAGAAATGAAGAAAGACGAAGAGATAGTCGAATGAAGGAACTTCGATAATCTATAATAATCATATAAAATGTGTCTGATAAACTGTCCATCTCATCTGTTCAATATTGAATGTCAAAGATCAATATTGCTGACTTGACAAAACGAGCAACGATCGATAATCACAAGCTGGATGCTACAACTCATTCACAGAAAGTAGAACATGTATAAATAATACTTTAAAGAATGATATCTGATCAACCAGTTTCATATAATCTATGTGAATAGTAACAGGAATATATTGACGACAAATCGAAATCAACTGATATATATATCTGTTGATTTGGTTTTTCGTCATTTCGCATTACTATAATGTAGACGAAGAACCGCTTTTAGTTGGCGATCTGCACCTTACCTAATGAATCATCGTCGAGAATGCTTCGAGCAGTTCTTATTTAGTGGTGTACTTGGTGTCTTTGATCTTGCTCACTGACATCCAGACAGTGAAGTCGGCGAAATTCAACTCGGGGGAGGAGTTCGGGCCATTCGTTTGCAGCGATTTAGCCCCTGTAGCGTGAGCACTGCTTCTGTCGTGCTAAGTCTCTTTCCCTCGATAGTAGAAAACTTTTAATCAGTAACGAGTAAAGACTGTGATGAAATGTTATATCAAATTATTTATTTAGAACACAAATAATTCAAATATTAGTGTGAGCTCAATGGAAATTACGAATTATCATACAATGTAAATCAATCAAGTAGTTTAGGTTTATGAGGTAAGAACTTCGGACGTTGTTAGATATGTTGTACTGCCTTCAAATTTGTTCTTCAATTGTTTTCAAGTAATTATCGACAAAATTTTTCCTTTCTATCGTACCACGTCAAGTCGTCTACCATATTCCGACAGATGATGCACGGTATAGCTCGTCTCCCATGAACCTCTTCGACTTTCTCTTGGCATTCGATCGAGCAGAAGAAATGACCACACGAATGATCAAGGGAAAGGGAAATCAAGGGAAACGAGTCGTTAATTGGGATTTCGAGGAGAAACCGTGTCAGTATCAACGATTATTTGGAATTTGTGATTGGAGTGTTTGTTCGCTTTAGTTGTGCACCAGGCACAGAGATACGCTTGCATAGTGGGTGCAAATCACGACATAGTCCACATCTGAATCCATCCTCCTTTTCGAGAATACGGTAGATCTCTTTGAGTGAAATGTGCTCAGTAAGAAGATCGCCCAGCTCTGTTTCTCCTTGATTAACTGGTTTCTCCGCTGAACTTTCGCAGCAAATGTTCCTCATCAAGATGGTAGATATGACTGCCTCAACGGTGATCTTCGGGGCGGGGCAAATCTTGTGGTAGAAATGACCACACGAAGTGATGAATGGAAGATTATCATATGTGAAGATTCCCTGGCAGTCCGCACACTTGAGTTCATTTGAGATGTAGTTGATGAGAACCTTAGAGACTGATCGATTCTGCTCAAATTTTTCTTTGCGTCGACCCGCAAAACCGTGCACTTTGCGGTATTTTGACGGGTGCTGCATCAGTCCAGAATTGACGACCTTGTTAACGGAGGAGCCAGAGATGTTCACGAGCCATTACCTCTTGGGGTTGCAGTAGATCTTCTGGCAAATCCTCTCTCATGGTTCTGGGGAGAAGTTTCGGGCACGGAAATTCCCCTCCCGTCACGGTCGTCTTTCGTACTGAGTTAGAGGTAGCATAAGATGGCGCGGTAGACGCTTCACTTGGGAACGTAGAGATGAATGAGGATTTGATTCCTTCTCGATACAGTTTCAGGGTGGCAGATCTAATTGGATTTGCTTTCACTGTTGTTGACCAATAACTCGGAGTGAAGCGTCAAACGGTTTTATATGAGGCCGGTCGCGTAAGAGTCGAATAAGGATGTTCAGGGTGCCGGACAGCGATTTTCTGGAAATTTCGCCATCAAGGTTTTCGAATGTACTGATTAGGGATGGCAAATGGAATCTTCCCCACTCATTCCGAATCTTTGCGCGGGGAATCGTTTGGATTCAAAATGAATGGATTCCTTTGGAATCCTTGTGTGTAAAACGGCTCAAAGTAATTATTTCGAAATGGGATTTTGAATATTTCAGTTGTGGACACGCTTGCCATTATCGTTATGCAAAATTAAATATTTTTTGCTAAATTTTTATTCCAAACAAAATTCCTCTGCCTTTTCTCGCACAAAAGCTTCACAATTTACAAGGAAAAAGTAGGATCAGGATAGAAAAAAGTTTCGAACGAGAATGCAGAGTATACTAAGTCAAAGTCAAAGAGAAGTTCGCAAAGAGACAGGGTAGGCTACCGTATCAAAGTGACAAAAACTGCAGTATATTATTAAATATCAACTCTTATATCGGTAAGTAGAGATTTAAAATATATTTTTGAATTAAAATTTGAAAAAAATTGGATTGTTTTACATCATTGCTCACAGGGATTCCATTGGAATCCAGTCATTTCTGACAGGGATTCCCAAGGAATCCTTGTCTTTAGAGCATTTCTCATTTTTGGAATCATTCCACTCTTGCTCATGCGCATCTGAGCGGTCAAAAAAATTCCATTTGCCATCCCTAGTACTGATCGTCAAGGTATGTTTCATTGTGCATGAAACTTCCAGGTAGCCGCAGAATAGAAACATGCAATATATCGTTATTTATTATTATCTCTAGATCGTCTTTGCCCTATCCTTTTGGCGTGAATTTGAACAAGAACAACTACATTCACATCCTGAAAATATCCTCCACCGGGAAAAGTCTCACTTCCGCCGGTGCTTTTGGATGCTCCAGCAGGACATGATAACAGTGATGAAAACGTCCACATCGCTCCCAGTGAATGGTTCAGAATTTCACTAACTTAAATACTTCAGTGTTTCAACTTTCAAGTGCAAGAGCCCGAAGTCAGAGCTCTGGTCGAATTTTGCATTTCACCCTTCTGTTTTTTTTCTTAACAAGATCTCAAAATCAATAAAACCGCCTCATCATAATAAGAACACTTTCCTAGAATAGTCTATTTTTGGTGAATAATTGCGCACAATCATTCTCGCAACTACCGAGTGTGAATGTCGAGATGAATCAAATAGACAAATCATCAAGATTCTCCATGTTTCGTTCGCTCTCTGCGCATCAGTGAAGAATACACATCATGTAATGTGTTTTCGTTGCTTCCGGAAGGAATTTCTTATCGCCTCTTAGGCGTCTATAAAAGCTGATTCAAACGAGAAGATATCATTCTCTCCACAATGATCATTCTCCTCTTTTCCTCTCTTCTTGGCGTCTGCCTGGCGGCTCCATTTGGATACACCGATGAGTCGTCTTCCCCTTCCACCGATGCCACTACTCCCGGTTCTGCATATCTCCAAAAGCTGAAAGACATGGAGCCTGAGGTCATTACTTTTTTTTATCACAAAACACAAATCTTATAAACTATGACGTTTCTAGTTCCGTCAGCGACTTCTATCAGAGGTACCGGAAGAAGGCGTAAATGAATATTTCGTGAGTTGCCTCTTAAATTAAAATACTCTCATAACACTCTTTCTATGCTCCCATACTTGATTTACAGGAGCTTGGATTCTTCTACCCACCCTATAATAAAGCGAAATACGATTCAATGGTGCAATGGGCTAAGAAATGGAACAGTAGTAGCCATGTACGGATTTCTTAATTCGCAAACTATTTTCATATCATCTATTTCAGATTAATCCTGAATTCGAGAACCGTCGTTTCGTCCAAGGCAAGGTTGGTAAATAACAATAAGTGAAAGTTAAGATAACGACCGGAATAATATAATTTCTACCTCAGATCAATGATGCAAACAAATATCCTATTTCAGATCACCAGTAGAGTCTCTGAGGTTTTCCGTCACATCTTTGTTCTTTCGGCCAAATTTGCGTCTCTCGCAACTGCGGACTCGATAAATGCTGATCAGATGGAGGATTTCATCGGTAAATTTAACTCACTTATGCAATGAAAATTTTCTTCAAGGTATCTTATTATTTATGGAAAATGGTTCTCCTACATCCTCATTCCGCACATTATCCCGTTTTTCTTTGAAAAAGCGAATGGGAGTAAGGAATTAGGAGAGCCATTCTCCAATAAACAACACTTTTCTTGCGCTTTCGATGTATGTCTTCTGTATACATTAAAATATTTGATTCTAACGAATTATAACATCTATGTCAAATCTTGTCTGTAAATTAAAAGGAGCAGCAAAATGGCTTCCACTTCTGGAGTTCCGACTCATAAATTATGGTCTTATCAAATTCTTTTCAGTAACCTACCGTGGCTTGTCTGAATTTGAGAAGAAGATGTTCGGTAGTATTGGCCAAGGCATGCGCAGAACGGAGCTAGACAGAGATCTCGCTCAAATCTCTCCTCTTTTCCAATGTTTCTCGTATCTTCTGCGTCACGATCAGGAAATCACCAATGAGCTTGCCAGCTCTACTTCCACCTCCGTTTTCCAACTCCTACTGAAAAAGCTGAATGTTTACGTCAGTAAAGTTTCATTTCTCAATAAATCATTTTTTGCAGGCACGCAAACACATAATGAGGGACGATAAAGTGCCTGAGGAAGCAGTTCAGGAATTTTTCGTGAGGGAGCAATTCATGCATATCTAAATTCAAATTTATATTTAGTTTGTAATTCATTTTTGCCTCTTCCAGGAGAATGGACTGCTTAACCCGCCTTACAACAAAGACACATTCGAATCGATTAAAGAGTGGGCGGGCAAATGGTCGCAGTTGCCGAATGTATGGCTATTTAGAAAAATAACTACATTATTTCAATTTAGGATCAACGTTCCATTGAGAAGATGCGTGATTTCGACTTCGAAGTAGTCCGTACTTTCCAAAGCGAAGTAAGCTTAGTGTTATGAAGGCCTAGCCGTATAATAAAGACAAATTATTGTAGTCTATTTGAATGAATTTAACCGAATGAAACTTATAGATTGCAACTTACATCCTGTGGTCGGCCAACCGCCTATATGGTTGAAATTGGATGAATTCGCGAAAGACGACAACATAACCGCCGAAGATATCGATGAAGTTACCGGTATAATATATAACTTAATTAATCTCAAAATTTAGTTTTTTTTTTGTGATTTACACAAAAGAAGTAGAGATAGCGACGAACCTTCGTTTATAGTTTTAAGATGATGATATATTTGGAAAGAATACCGAAAGATCTTTTTTTCAGATATTCGTGAGATTCTCTCCCCCCACGAAAGAATGCTGCTCGGAGAAGTAACCGATAAGGTCAAGGAAGAAATTAAGAAAGACGATGAGAAAATCGAATGAAAACTTCGATTATCTATAATAATCATAAAAAAATGTATCTGATAAATGATTTTACCCATCTGTTACAGGCGTATATCGCAGACCCATATTACTATTTATTCACTTCATTAATAATAACAACTTACCAATAGATTTGGATCTTTTCTCCTTTTACATTGACGGTAACCCAGAGGCGCTTCTATTGTTATCAGAGCGGTTTGTCTCCAACATCCTTTACACAGAGCGCGAAGTCTCCAACTTTCCTTACTCTGGAGATGTTGTCTCCAGCTGAGAGAGCATTCGAAATTGAGAGATGGAGACATCAATTCTCCCATTATTTGGAGAAGTGAACACTCCAGAGTAAGGAAAGCTGGAGACCTCGCGCTCTGAGTACTCGATGTAGTCTTCTGCTGAGAGATCATGCAAACTGAGAGACCTTCTCTCTATCACTCGGCCGCTCTCTCTATTTGCATGCTCATCTCCAGAATAAGGGAAGTTCTCTGAGTATAATCGGCAGTTCACGGGGGTAATTATTTTCGAGAGGCGAGATGCGACTTCATGTTGACCAGAGTCATGTATCTGGGAGATTACAGTGATCCTACCGGTAAAGCCGAGTCCGCCCACACCATCACATATGTAGAATGCAAGGAATGACAGGTGATGTCATCCAATTTTGTAGGTTCCTTTTTTGTTGGTGAGTGTGACAATCTCTACAAACTAGAAGTGGATTTCCTATCGCCTGTCAGTCATCTTTAACCCTTTTCTTATCGATCTTAAAAAAAGGAGAGTCACTTTCGCGCTTTTCAAGGATGAATCAAGCAGACAAATCATCGAGATTCTCCATGTTTCATTCACTCTCTGTGCATCAGAGAATATTTGACATCATAGAATGTGTCTTCCCCTATTCATCAACGTATTTCCTGTCCCCTCTCAGTCGCCTATAAAAGCTGATTCCAGCGAGAAGATGCAATAATCTCCGGAATGATCATTCTCCTCTTTTGCTCTCTTCTTGGGGTCTGCCTTGCTGCTCCCTCAGGATATTCCAATGAGCCCTCTTCATCCACGGTTATACCAACAACCGATGTCACTACACCCGCCTCCAGATATCTACAAATGCTGAAAGGAATGGAGCCCAAGGTCATTATTTTTAACTCAAAACCCGAATCTGTTGATCTTCTTTCGTGGATTTTCGCGTTATCATTTACTATGACGTGTGCTTGTTTGTAGCTCCGTGAGATGCTGCGATCAGAGATACCGGAAGAAGGCGTCAATGAATATTTCGTGAGTCACCTATTCAATTAAATACCTCACAATACATTTGCCATGTTTCTAAACTTGAATTTACAGGAGCTCGGATTTCTATACCCACCCTACAATGGAGCGAAACATGATTCAATGCTACAATGGGTGGAGAAGTGGAATATTAGCTATGTGCGGATGTTAAACTTATAAGTTTATTATTAGTATTTTCACACTATTTCTTTCAGAAGTTTTCGGAATTTGACACCGTCTATTCCGTCCAAAGCAAGGTTGTTAAATTATATTAATTGAAATTCAAGTCAACGATCTAACAATTGGACCGCAAGTAGAATTTAGCAACAAATTTCCACTTCGGTTCATCAATGACGCTAACAAATATTTTATTTCAGGTCGCTAATAGAGTCTCTGAGGTTTTCCGTCGCATCTTTGTTATTGCGGCTAAATTGGCGTCTCTCGCAACAGCAGACTCTATCAGTACGGATCAGATGGATGATCTTATCGGTATTTTTTTTAAATACACAAGTGCAAAATACACATTTAGCTATGCCCACTACCTGTAACATAAATAAAACGGATCAGATGGATGATCTAATCGGTATTTTTTAAATACACAAGTGCAAAATACACATTTAGCTATGCCCACTACCTGTAACATAAATACAACCAGATGATGGAAATGGAAGTTCTGGAGTTCCGGGAACCATTTCTCATCGATTTCTTTCCAGCAACCTTCCGTGGCCTTTCTCCATTCGAGAAGAAGTTGCTCGAAAGTGTCGGCAAGAATATGCCAAGAACGGAACCCGACAGAGACATCATTCAACTTTCTCCTCTTTTCCTCCTTGGTCTCGAATATCCTCAACGTTACGATGGGGAAATATCCGATGAGGTTGCCCGTTCTGCCAGCGCTTCCAAATCCGTTTTCCAGCTCCTACTAAAAAAGCTCCATTTTGACGTCTGTTATTTTTGAATTCTCAAATAAAAATATTTTTAAGGTGCTCAAAAGCATGACGGCGGATGGAGTGCCAGAGGAAGCAATTCACGATTTTTTCGTGAGGGAGCAATTCATACATATCGATTCATTTAGTTTGATTTGTTTAATTATCATTCATTTTTCAGGAGAGTGGACTCCTTAACCCGCCTTACAACAAGGGATCATTCAATTCGATTAAACAGTGGGCGAGCAAATGGAAGTTGCCGGATGTAAATCTTTATTCCTTTTAAAATGTCATTATTCACATTTAGCGTCATGGTCTCTTTGACAAATTGGACTTCGAACTAGTCCAATCTTTCCAAAGAGAAGTGAGTTATCTTTCATAAATACTTTGCAAATTAATAAAGAAAACTATATCTTCTATGGTGACCTATCCATTACAATAGTTGTACTCGATTAAACTGAATTTGATCGTAAGAAATGATAGTGTATCTATAATAATGTAACAAATTGCTTGTTTTCCATTTTACTCAATCTGAAAGTTTTAGCTTGCAATTCACGTGTTGACGGTCTTCGATCGCCTCTACGCTGCGTCTTTGAAATTGGGTGAATTCGCAAAAGACGATAACTTAACGGCAGAAGAAATTGATGAACTTACTGGTAAAAATATTTTTTTTTAAATCTCAAAATCCAATATCCATTTTTGATATAATTTTGCGCGGAATAATAGGTGGTTACGAACTTTCATTTTGGGTTATAAGATGATGATACAAGTAGAAAGAATAGCTTAAATATCATTTCCTTTTCAGATATTGGCAAGACGCTCTCTCCATTCGAGCAAATGCTGATCAAATCAGTATCTGACAACATCAAAGAAGAATTGAAGAAAGACAAAGACTAATAATCTATGGAAGATATTTAATAAACTATTATAATCATATAAAATGTGTCTACTAAACAATTTCTCTTCCGTCACAGCTGAATATAGCAGATCAATATTACATAGTTGGCAATGGCGCAGCTTTTTCGATATCCGCTTCCTAATGTAGACAATCCAACTCATCCAAACACACAGTGTCACTCGAACTTTAATATCGAATTCGAACTTGTATCTACGTTTAGAATCAAATGTAAGCAACCAGCTTCATATAATCAATTATTTGCTTCAATTGTAACCTTGAGATGTTTGGTGATTTCGATGTGTCCTCCTTTCGCTTTTATACAAGCCGGGAGGCTTCTCGTAGGCGACGAGCAGTTTATGTTGACAGTGATCGTAGAGAGTTTCCCACGCTCGGAAGAAAGCCGATTTCAGGATGTGCAGAGTATTACACTCTGTAGTCATCTAGATGTCAGATCTACCATATACTGGACTCCAGGGGATTCAAGACGAAGGAGTTCGGGGTATTGCATAGTACTCAGGTACGTTCTGGTCAAACAACTATTGCGTGTCTTTGCCTTCAAGGCGAGTGGCGCCGTCCTGCTGCGACGTCAAAAAGCACCAATTGAAGGGCGATTAGACTCGGGGGAGAAGTGCGGCTTCCAGGATGTGCATGAAGTAGTAGTCCGTGGTAACATTTACGCCAGGATCATCAGACGAGAGAAATTTGACAGCTGAAGTTGTGTGCTCCCACACCATCACGTAAGCAGAATTAGAGGAATCACCGGTGATGCCACCCGGCTTGGTAGATTACATTACATCGTGGGCGGTGATTTGTCGTTCTGACGTCATTCGTTGCCCTCAACAGGAAAGATTGTACTTACGATCGGTCAAATCATGCAGATTGTGGTGCTTGTATGAGAGCTGCATGTGCATAATTTTTTTGAACTTGCGAACTTTGAAGTCTGAGAAAGCGAACTTGCGAGCGATCTCTCGCGCTTCTCTAGGGGTCACGGAAGAAAATTTGACGAATCCTCTCATGATTTTGGCAGAACTTTCGATGACCAGTTTTCGTGTCCCCGGATGGTCATCTTCCGTGCCGAGTTCTTGGCTGCTTTTGATGCCACGGTAGACGGTTTACTTGGGAAGGTTGAGATGAACGAAGGTGTCGGAGGGTTGGTTTCCTTCTTGATAAGAGTTTCGTGATTGCAGATCTCATCGGATTTGGGTGCGGCAAAATTACTTAGACTAGATTTGTTTCTTATAATTTTTCTTAGAGGAAATATTTTGAAGTTGGAATTTATATATTTATTAACTAACTTTATAAGCAATAGGAAAACCACTGTACAAATAGAATCAAGCTCTTTTTACAAGAGCTGTAAATCAAAACTCTATGGGCAAAATCATTGTCGATTCCCGCGCATCTGATCTCATTGAAGTCAACTGTTCTCTAAGAATGTGAAGAATGAACTAGTTCCGAAAGGCGTATTTTGTAGAGGATACTTCCCACTACAACATACGTACAAACTGAGGTTTGGGTACTGGATGTACAATGCGAAGCGATATATGACGTGCCAGATCTACAATTCAAGCAAAAATTGGATGCATTTTTGTAATAATGTCACAGATTTTACAAAACCCATTAAATATCCTCGTCCATTACTGGTTTCATACTAGGGTAGAAGTACTTTCTTGGGAAGGTATTGGATCGTTCGCTTCTATGAACACCCAAGTGTTTTTGAGCATGAAACATTGAAAAATCGGTAAATCAAAATGACCTATTTATTATAAGCGTTCTAAGGAAGGGTTGAATGTTCAACGATTCTCCCGTGCCTGAAGATTATCAAAGACCAAGGGCATGTTTTCACTTCGTTTTCAAATGTTCATCTCCCCCTCACATCGTGCTGTCATCTTTCAATTTGATTATGCCGCGATGAGCGGCAATTATGCGTCCAACTAAAATATTACCTGTAAAATCTCGGTTCAGATAGGACTTCGAGATGTCTCAATTGAATAGCATCCTCATTGTGATGTCTAGTTGCTACTAACTTAGGGAGACCACACGACGTGGAAAGCTTGCGGAGTTATGGAGCAAGGGAACCATCTCGATAGCGGTTTCTCAAAACGTATGTAGGTCTTGATTCTCAATCTCTAATGGATTGGTCAAAGGGAGCTGTGTTTCATAAATATAATCATGAGAACTGTACATCATGCTCTACCCGTGGGTACAGAGAAATGGTCAAATTCAGCGTGATCTTCGATACATTGAGCAACCGAAACTTGCTGAGTGATCTGACCCCCGTGCGTTTCAATTTGAAAATACAGTGTGGGCCAAATTTTTTTCTGCCATAAACGATTGGACAAACCAAATTACTTGAAATGCCGAGTAGTATTAGGACATAGGTCAATAGTCGCAAATATGCAATTGAGATCATACCTAACTCTTTTACTGTATTGGAATTATCTTGTAAAGTTTAGTCTAAGTAATTTTGCCGCACCCTGTAATCACGCTGATTGGATTGAAACGTCGAACGATTTTTTTGGGAAGGTCACTCGTCATGATTGTGCACTTGGTGTAGCGAAATGTCGATTAGCCGCTATTGTGTCATCTGATGCAATCGTGTGCCAGTAATTCCCACACACTGTACTTCTTCAATCCTCTTCCCGTTTATGATATCTTTACAACGACATTTTCGGAGAGAATATCAAAATGCACAGTCATTTTCTGAATGTGCATGTCTTGATGAATCAATTGTTATGGACAAATCATCAAAGTTCTCCTTGTTTCACTCACTCTCTACGCTTCAGTGAATACACGACATGATAGAAATGGGAGATTCGTGGAGTCACCGTTTCTTCTGGAAGGAATTTCCTTCGCCCCTTAGTTGTATATAAACCACTTCAGATGAACCACCTATATCATCTCCAAGATGATCATTCTTCTCTTTTCCTCTCTTCTTGCGGTGGGCCTGACGGCTCCATTTGGCTACACGGATGAGCCAACCACCTCCACCTTTTTGCCAACAACTGATGTTGCCACTCGCGACTCTGATTACGATGAACTACTGAAAGGACTCGATCCCAAGGTGGAATTTCTCGTAGAGAGTGTCCCACACTAGGATAATACTGTTAAGCTTCTTTCGAGATTAAATCACTTTTACTTTTGTTTATTCGTGTATCCGTAAGAGGTTGCTGAGATGTGGCATTTCTGAGGAACGTGTTAAAGACTTTTTCAATTTCTTGAAAATAAAAACTGTTTCAGGTCGCGGGTAGAGTGTTGGCGATCTTCCGTCACGTCTTTGATGCTTCGTCCAAATTGGCGTATCTTACAGCAGCGGACTCCGTCAGTGAGGAGCAGATGGAAGATATGATCGGTATTTTTACATTTTATTTCGGTTATATATTTTGTATGTGCCAAAACAATTTGCGTCCGAAAAATTAAAATCGCACAAAGTGAAACACACAATGCGGGGTCTATGTTGGTTCGGGGAAACACACTTGGCGGCTTTATCAATTTCTCTGCAGCAACCATGCAAGGACTGTATTCATTCGAGATGAGGCTATTGGGAAACGCCTTCAAGAAAATGACACCACCGGTGATCAAGGAGATGTTGCGATCGGAAGCAACACGCACAGTCTTGATAGCTTCTCCACTTCTTTCCCTTCGGCGCGGATTCCGAATTCGTTACAAGAACGGCCTCCCCGTTACTCCTAAGCCAACTACCGAACCTGTCTCCCCTTTCCGTGATCTTCTGGGACAGTTTAACTTTGACGTCGGTTCATTCATATTTTCTGAAAACATATTTTTCCTCCAGGTGCGCCAGATCATGATGGAAGAGAAACTGCCGGAAGAAGCCATCAATGAGTTTTTCGTGAGTTCCCTTATTATGCTTATTAAAGTAAAACACTGACTTCCTTTGTTTACCACTCGTTAGCGACTCTCTCACTTAACTTTGCTCTTTCACGTACGGAAAACAAAGGAAGTAATTTTTTGACATTTTGATAGGTAGTTTGTAAAGTTACAAATTAAATATATAAAAAAATACAATTTACTGTTTTATTCTCATTTCAGGAGGGTGGATTCCTCCACCCACCGTACAACAGGGATACATTCGAATCGATTGCAAACTGGACGAGAAAATGGCAGGTTATGGATGTATGATTATATTCCTAATTTTAAAACAAATATCCGTCTTACGGATGACCAACTATATCGTAAATCTTGTATCTCGCAAAATAATCCCATTTGTCCCGTTCCCTTGGTCATGAAAGCCCACTCCATTCCTTTTGTAACTGAAAGCGCCAATTCGAACTTACCATTATATCAAAACTTCGTATAGCCCAAATGTCCGCTCAAACTTCGTCGAAACAGCCACGTAAACTACTTCCCGCGTGCACTCAACTTTTGCACTCGTGGTGTAATTGTGTGCCTCTTCCGCTCTCGCTATCTAGTGTCTTTTGGATCTTTGGCCTCTGACTCATCGTTTGCTCTTTTCACTCTCTCCCTTCTCTCTCTTAACAGACACAATAATTGTTCCTCGTGTTCACTGAACGAGCCACTTTCCCCTATTTATACTGGGATTGGCTCAGAATGATAGAGTCGAGTGCTTGCGGGTACACTGCTAGTGCATTGCAGTTCGACTCTTGGCTCCTTTCCCTCCAATCGATTCGTCCCAATTGACTCACTAATTTAACTATTTTTTCTTGATTTCCTCCGTAGTGAAGATACCTCTCTTCCGCCACACCTATCTTGCAATTGTTTTCAGATCGTCCTTCTAGAGTTCCTTTTGAATCAACTCCTGAAGCAGAATGAGCCGTACCGTCCTCCTGGTGAGTTCCAGCAGTCATTATTACTTATCTTCTCTTTGGCCTCTTACCTAGTTGATTATCGCTACAAAAAAAATTCGACTGTTTGTCAGCCACTGGTTCATTGTGCATTCGTGACCTTGATTAGCGGAACTGTCAGTGCTTTCGATGGTTATTGATTTTTATTTAAAAAATCAATTGTGATGTCTTCATAAAGAAAGGATACCGCAGAGAAGGCTAGTGTGCGTCATGATAATGAAGAAACCGAAATAAGGCAATTAATTATTTTCAGGCACTTGCATTCACTGTGGCGCTGGTCGCTGTTGTGTCTAGTGGTAAGTGGGTGCAATTTTTAATTCGCGATAAAACGAAATGTGGCAGAGGCAAACTAAGAAGAATCAAATGTTGCACTGACATCTACTTAAAAAAATCATTATGTGCTCTTTCGGAAATGAATTATTGCAGTATTAATTCTCTCGTTCACTCGCTCGGTTTAAAAAATTGGATTTTAAATAAAAGTTCCTATCAGCTGGCATCACTTGCGCCAACGTTCGCTGTATGGGACCGTGCACTGACACTCCCGAAGGTCCCTCTTGCGGACCCCGACCGGCAAATGGTGAGTCCATATATTTGTATGAATCATCATTATTGGTGCATGCGTACTGCAAACAAATAATAACATTGACCGATAACTAACACTCTTCCTATTTCAGCGTGCGGTTCCAACGAGGAATTCAGAGAGTGCGCCAACAAGTGCTTCGAGCCCTTCTGCGGAGACAGAGGACTGGTGAGTTCTCAACTCAAATATTGTAATCATTTTTTGATTCCATCATCTTTTAAAAAAAACTTTACATCGCGCATTTATATTATCATTCGCAACGCACCTGATCATATTCTGTATCCATTTGGATTTCGTTTCAATTGAATTAGAATGCTCTTTTCTAGAGCTAATTCTATGAGTATTAACAGTAATGGTGTTTCGAAACTGCTATATAATATCACTGATTCGCTCCATTAACTAATCACGACTCTAATGAGCACGATATTTCAGATGCGTAACTGCATGACCATCTGCCAGCCGGGTGCGTGCGAGTGCAAGAAGGGATTCGTGAGAGATCGAGCGTCCAATGAGTGCATCAAGAGAGAGGAATGCCCCAAGTAAAAGAATTTGATGATAAATTTTATGATACCATCGTTATTTGTGCAGAAACACGATACAACGGGCATTTAAGTAAATGTTTGTGCAAATGTTTCTGGGATATGACAAGATTTGACTACATGAAAACAACGAAAAATTAGTTATTTTTTAGAATCCGAAATTTATTCTTGGTGAAGGTAAAATTTATTTGAAATACAAGCAGAGCGGAATAGGAAAGGATAATAGCTGGAGTGAAGTGCTGCTCACAAATGGGAAGAAGGGAACATAAGGGAAAACGGTATTATCCATCCCAATATATATTTCCTTTTATTTACAATGTTTATTTTTTAATATCGCTACTACTCAGAGCAAAGAAACATGGCAACTATATTTTATGCGAAGTCTTATATGAATGACGCTAAATTCGATTGAACAATAGACATCGACTTTTGAGTTTCCTTCATCTCTCTAAACAACTCCCGCTATGACACATCCATTGAGATCGGTTCCATTCACTCCTCTCCCTCTCCAGCCCTTTCCAGCAAAGCATTGGATGAGACCCTTCGGTTCGAACCACTTCCCGTCACTGCACCGTGCCTGGATTGGTATTTATGTCTTTTGCATTTACACCGACTATCTCAAAATGTGAGTGAGAGAAGGAAGAGATTACTGGTATTATTGGTGTCGCAAAAGCTAAAAGTTGTCCTTACCCAGTAGGACTTAACGCAGCAAATGGTGAGTGACTTGCAACCCTTGCGGGACCCAATGCCAGCGATATCGGCTTCGATATATCTGTTATTGAATGTCATGCCAGGAGGGCAGACATTAGCAGGGGCGATTATGCTATCAGAGCAGTCGCCACAGCCTGAAAGGTAACGATATTCATTGTAAGATCTCGACAACCCTTGTCGACATCTAAACAACCCAACTCTCTTTCTCGTTCATGACACTTGCCCATCTATTATCTTAAGTTTATAGACTCTTGTCAAGAGTCTGAGCATCAGGATGTCTACATCCAAGTTAGCTCGCGATGTGAGTAGAACGATCTAGAAACATGGATAAACTATAGAGATCATCGCTCAGCCCACTGATTGTGGTAGTCGTCGGTGCCATCGTGGTAGTCATTGAAACCGTGGCGGGAGACGAAGTCTAATGATGTATTTTGTCTTGATTCTGTCTATTCAAATATTCCGATGAACATACCGTAGTCGGGAACACTGTGGTAGTGCAATCGGTCTTGACGAAGATGTTGAAGACATACGTCACTGGTAGACACTGGTTCTCTTCGATTCTTGCTCCAAGTATACCACACTTCGTAACGACCTCAGGAGAGGAACTATACGAGTAGGCGGTGCACTATGAATACTTGAATTCGATGAGAAAATGGCGAAATATCACCTCGTTGTTATCAGTACACATCTTTTCACAAGAATCCTGGTCGGCGACTTCGATATTTCGTATAACTTCCCTACGAACAATCGAGTCTTCGGTGGCGTAGCACTTGGAGACGCAGCGCTACAGTATCCGAATAGAAATTTATGGAGCGAATTTATGAATAAAGGAATCTTACCTCAACAAAGAAAAGGAGAAGATGAAGCACTATCACGAATTTCATATTTGGCCTTGAGAGAAAAGAAAGAATGGCGGAAAATGCAATAAGAAAGAGAGACGAATGGAAAAGGACTTCGAATTGTTGCTCGGATACTTGAATGTATCTAGACCATTATGGATGCGAAATGGCCTCATCGTCTTCGATCCATTTGTTTTCATTATCCTCTTCGTTGTATCGATTGAAATTACTCTGTTTTTGTAGATGAATTGGCAAAGTGACCACTAGAAAAGTTTTGTAGATTCCACCACTCAGTTTTGTAGATTCCACCACTCTTCCTTAGGGGCAACCATACACACAGAGAAAAATGTTTAGTTTTTAAAACATATGCATGTATTACATACGTCCTCAAATACATAGGGGTTATTACATTTAAAACATTGCAAATGTTTTATTTTTGAGATCATGGAATGTCTCCAATATAAAACATTTGTGTTTTAAAATGACGGAGGCTGGCCCGCGCCCGCTCCCGCTCCCGCCCTCCCCCTCATTTCACTCTCAGATCAATTATTTCCATTGCACTGCGTTGATGCAAGAATGAAAAATATATTAAAACATTGAATTTATCAAATGTCCTCAACAAAGGAAGCAAAAACAACAAGAATATTTGAAGCAAGATCAACAACGAGTTATATGAGATCGATAAGAATCGAAATATAAAATGACAAATTCACAGAAAAATATACAGGAATAACGGGCTCAACAACATATCTAGTCTCGGTAAGAATTTCATAAGCCTATTCTGAATACTTAATATTCTGGATATGTGTATAATTAAATTCTCTATCTAGTGAATTTCCATATGAATGGACAGGGGAATCTATCTAGTCTCGGTAAGAATTTCATAAGCATTAATTGCAGAATATGGGGTATGTCTCGTTGGCTTGTAGCCAATTATGAGCTCACAGAGGGCGAGAACATCAGCGGTGCCAGGTTCGTAGCTCAGATCATACAGCATGAAGTACCCAACCAGCAGAAAGAGCGCGCGCGCCTCATCATCCCCGCATGACACTTCTCGACCACACAGAGAGATGAAGAAGCGATCTTGAACTCTGTAAACAGGAAAAAAGAATCATTTGAAAGTACGCACAATCAATTTAAAAACAAATAGTATATCTCACACTTTTAATAAAAATTTAATCAATTCCTAAAATCCAGAAAGGGTTGAGAGAGATATATAGAGAAGATGATATTTTCTTTTTTTTCAATTTCTCACTCCTGACCCCGCTCTGATATTTTGGAGGTGTGTGTAGTTAAATACCCTGACAGTGAGAGATTGTTGTGAGAGGAAAGGGTTAAGTTTTGCTTAAAACAACACTATTTTTTTCCACCTTGTGTAACCGGAATTCATTTGGGTTGATAGGTCTGAGCTCCTTTGCAGCACAATAATTGGAAAAAAGGATAGTGCATACTTGTAGAGAGATGGTTGTACTGTGTGATTGATCTTCTTTCCTCGAACTGTCTTCTTTCTTCTTCCAATGGAAAGGAGGGCGTCTTCACGAGTTCCCTCCTGGATGTGATATGTTATTAATTGATCATTTTGACAATATACATCATCATATTGTAGGCAAGGTTATATTTTAGTAGTAGTTACTAGTTGCGAAAGATAACTGTATTTCCTGAATAATAACTATAACTTTTAAAAAAATATTAGAGAAAAGAACTCGCCTTGAACGTAGTGAGGATGAGTTCGGCCGAATTTACTCGTCGAGATTTTCCTCTGACAGTGTCGAGTATCGCAGCAAGTCTTAGAAAGGTAGAGTTAAGATCCAAGCAATCTGAAATAAAATAATGAAGGATAAAAATGAAACAAAAATATGCCTCCAATTCTGGAAACGATCGTATCGTTCACGTGAAGAGAAGTCGATCGAGCGATCGTATTGGTAATGAGTGCGAAGCGAGACTTGAATGAATCCCAAGAAACGGTCGGAAATCTTGCTTGAACATCGCAAATAGTCTGAACAGATAATTGAAAATCATTGTACCCACATGAAGATTCGTCTACTCTTATCAATCTCACATCGCAATTTTGTCTGCACCGACCGCAATCCCCGTCTGTAACCGAGTCGGATAACCTTATTCTCGCTCAGCCACGACCACTTTTGTATTTACCTACCGTAATCGTACAGATCATCTTGGGACTCTCAGTGACCTCCCTCCGTAATCCCTAGGTCACGCTCCCCGCACAATTCTTCCCTCTCATTGCGCACCTCTCCACAGAGTGGTTCACCGCATTTCCACATTTCACCCGCCAAGTAGAGCCCTTGGGTGTGACTTCACTAGTCCCATTATTTTCCCTTGATTCAGATTACGAGAAATAGTGAGAAAAACTTAATTTTGGACATATTGTAAAGAATTCTCACCATTTCTGTCCATTCCACAATTTGTCGTATGGTGGAGATTGCACTCGACAGATCAGCTTTACCCCTCGCAATTCTCCAATTTCTGTATGAACAATTAAATATATTAATTATATGCATTATTAGAGACTAACCTCGTCAATTCCATCATTGATTTAGATTCTTCGGTTCCATCTTGATCTACCTGTAGTTTCTGATTGATTTCTTCAGATGTCCATCCGATGAATCGATTAGAAGTCTGATGGTTGAAAGATTACCATTGATTTTGAACTTTAAAAAAACTTACCTCTACTTGTGCTTTCGAATCTTCCAAACTTCCACAATTTTTCAGAGATATCCGTTTATTTATGCATCTTCTCTCAAGGCTTTTGTTAAGAATAGCCTAAATGAACACCATGTTTTATTTCGTCACTAAATAATTACATTACTAAGTTCTGTGAACCATAAAGAATATGCGATTATTTTCAGTTTTCGGCGTTGTGAGCCCTTGTTTGCGAATGCCTATGACATGTAGACTTTGAAAGGTAACTATGCAACTACCCGCATAAGAGCGAAATTGATCGCTTTTCTGAAGAGAGAGCGCGGAGAACGAGCAGTGTGGGAGTGTAATTTCGTTCTTATGAGGGTAGTTGTGTAGTTACCTTTAAAAGTCTAATGGGCTGTGGAATCGATTGTAAAATCATACATGAATAGAAGAAACTGAAAAAAACGTGTGCATCAATTGGTTCACATTACTTAAGTATATTAACAATTACTACTTTCTAAATGCGTTTCTTTTGTAATAAAATAGATCATAGTAGATATTAAATTATATAAATATCTCACTGCACGGAGATGGAGTCCAACTGATTGCAATTTGGCAATGAAACAGAGACGTTCGTCCTTGGTGGGATAGAGATGTCTGTTATTAAAAGTTGATTTACTAGGGGACAAGGGTCAATTTCTGGAACTTTTCCAGTTAACCGGAAGCCCTGAAGCTGAGCCTTGCACGTTCAATGATCGGGTAAAGTTGTTAAATGCACTTAGGTAGTAAAAAGAACCGAGCAGGGGTGTGCGGCAAGCAATTTCGGCAATTGTAGTAAATCAGTTATGACTTTATCAAATGAACTATTTTCATCTCGCAATATGTTTGATGAGTTGGAGGACAGTTATACGAATCGTTTGATGCCCCTGAAGTCATGTTTTTCTTCAATGGGTGTCTAGATATTGATTTGTTTTGTGCTTCCACTTGCCGAAAATTGCCGATTGCCGTTTTCGGCAAGCGACAACGTCGAAACATAAGCATATCTCGGAGGTCTTCGCTGGAAAACATAACAGTAGGGGTATCAACAGATTCGAAAAACTGTGCCACTAATTGTAAAAATAAAATGGAGATGAAAACATTTTATTTGAAAAGTTGCAATTGATTTGCGGCACTTGCCGAAATTGTTTGCCGCACACCCCTGTAACCGAGGTGAATGAGTGGGCGGAGCTTCCGGCTAACTGTAAAAGTACCCAATTACTTCTTTGATCGTTTCATAAGTTGCTTTTCGAGATATCTGTCGAGTCTTGGCCGCCACAATCTGTGCCGATTGATGTTCCCTCCACGCTCGGCGAAGGAGAGAATCTTTCGCCCGTTCGGAGCACTTTTCATAATAGCAAGAAGATCAAAAGCCAATACAGCCTTAGAGACCTAAAAGTGAAAATTGTCATAGTGGAAAAGGTGCACTATTCTGGATGGGGCTGTAATGGACTCTTTTCATTTAATATATTCAAGTATCACAAATGAATAAAATGAATTCTAAGCTGCGTTTAGATTTTTATTCAATCTACAATAGTGTAATTTGCAATTCGCGCATTCTCACATCCAACTAGCGGGGTTGTATTGAAGTTAAAGGCACTACGCTCTATGCATAGATCTGGATGCGGGTTCGGTCCGTGGGGAGCTCCATAGATGGTTCCAGGTACGGTCCAGGGGGAGCTCGGTAAGCCGGCTCCGGGCTACATTAAAGCTCTTAGTATGCTGGGGGATGTTAATCGCTACCAAGAGTACTGGCTTATTCCGGTGGAAAAGGCTCGTGAGGCAGAGAGCGATCGAAAAAGTGGCGTAGAGAGAGCGCTTGAAAAAGTTGCCACGGAGCCACGAAGTGGCGTAGTGGCAACTTTTTTCGATCGCTCTCCGCCTCACCAGCATTTCACAACGGAAACGCAGGATACAGTGCGTTCAGAACTTCTTTTTTAACACTTTCAGAACATGTTTCCTGTGATTCCCTACGCCCTCTGAATCTTTTTGGAAATTTTCGATTTTTCATATTAAAACGTGTTAGAACATGTTCAGACACGTTTATGACATCGCAAAATACTTTTTCTGTGATCCCCTACGGTCTCTGAATCATTTTAGAACTTTTCGAAAATTTTGATTTTTCATGTTAAAACGTGTTACAACACGTTTTTTACACGTTTCTCATATCGCAAAACACTTTTCCTGTCATAGATGGGCAAGAGTTGTTGCTGGTAGGTCAAAAGCGTGAGGGTCAGTGACAAAACCTGGTGAATTTGATCAAAAAGCGGTAGGGTCTGATCCAAAACCGTGACGGCTTGAACCGAAATCGGGTGGGTTTTCGGCAAAAAGAGGGAGGGTTTGGTTGCTGGCTACACTCTAGCCCATGTATGTTTTCCTGTGATCCACGACACTCACCGGTGCGTTTGGACAAAGTTAGAAAATTTCGATTTTTCAAGTTAAAACTCGGCAAAACAGGTGAAAACGTGTTTCACGGTACTCGAAAACGTGCCAGGACCACTTGCAACACTTGCAAAAAATGCGGCAAAAGATTTGCCCGCGGCGGGGGTGGAACCTGCGCAGGTCGGTTTTGAATGTCGCGCGCTTTCACCACTTGGCTATGGATTTGGTGATTTAAATTTTGTAAAATTTTAAAGTAATTCTGGTCTGGTATCATATGCAAAAGGTTCTGAGAAGATAGCGCGATTTTAAAGCGAAATATAAGGAAAAAATCAAAACACCTGGACAAAAAAACGAACAGAGAGACAGACAGACGTTAGCATTTTCTAATATATAGTAATGAATGGAAGGGAGTGCATGAAATTTAGAGCACATTGATGCATGTGAGAATGAACTAACTGTTGGGAAATGAGTATGAAATAATTACTAATTAAATTAATTGGATTAAAATATATTACATTCTCCGGGTTGAAAATGGCGACTCCCTCTACTTCAACAACTATCGAGTCATCCATTCCTTCCTCTCCGTTGGTATCTACCGTATGCGCTTCCTGTAATATGTTTCCTTACTTTAGAGGGTAATCCCCGTCCGATTCTCATCTCGAGTGATAGATCAAGAGATCAAGAGCGGAAGGGAGGGATGATAGTGGGGGATAGGGTAGATAAGGGAATGGGATGGGGTTTGGCCTCTAAAGTAAAAAATTCCATAATATTTTGATATACAAAGTGCTATGAAGATTTACAATACCTTCTTTAGTCGAAATGGCTTGACCTCTCTAGACGAATCGATGGAAGAGTCGCCTTCCACATCCACATCGATGTCCTAAATACATGAGTGTATTTGTTTTCTTACATCGATACCCTACAATTACGTATTTCGTCTCATAAAAACTCAAATCCAAGACACTCCAATCAAAAAAAAACATATGAATAGCATGAATTGTCTGAGTCTAGCCACCCTGTCTGTCAACTGTGTACTTGTATTTAAAAAAAAAAATAGTATACTAACATTGCCCGAGATGAGAAGACTGATCACCGACAAGTGAAGGAACAGTTCCAGAAAAATAAACACACCTCCTCATTGGAGTCACTTAGTTGGGGAACCGGTGAATGGGACGCTCGAAAAGGAAGATTCTGAAATTTACAAAAAAAATATTTTAATATTTATAAAATTAATATAAAAAAAGGTTTTCCATAATAAATTGCACAAATAGTTTGAATAATTTGTACAAAAAAAAGATGTGAACAGATATTGCGGTGATTCAGAAAACGTAATTTGATCTATATTTCACTCAAAAACCAGTCGACAGAGTGTGCGATGTTGCTGCATCATTTCGAACTTGGCAGTGACACTTTTCACAGCTTTTGAGAGCTTAGAAAACCATGAACCAACTAGTAGAATCGCAAGTGCTCACCTGATTTGTGTCGTGATTGAGAGGCAGTGGGACAGATGCAGAAGACGTGGTGGAACTTGGAGATGGAGTGGAAGGCTCCTGGTAAAATTGATGAATAAAAGTGAACAATTAATTAAGTTGAACTCACCACGTATGCTCGATAGTCCATGTCCTGCGCGTGTCCTTCAATAGGCACTTCGATGTCACCAATAAGAGTCGTTACACGAGTGATACGGCAGAAACCTTTTTGAGCGAGAAACGCTCTACAAATAGAACAATGAGGTCGCATTCCTATCACCTATAGCATGAAAGATACCTTATAGTGTCTTCAGTGTGCTCAAGGTGGACATCGAACAGTATTGACTTTTCGAAGTTTGCCCCGAAACATACCGTAAGAGGCATTGGGGAGCCTATACACTCACTGAAAATATAGAAGGTACTTAATAATGAAACAAATACAAATTACACGGGTGATAAAAATCGTGAAATTATAAAAATCTGTTTTCGAAATTGGAATCGCCATCTCCGGTTTTTCAGCGCAGCTTGCGCGCGCGATTTGTGTAGGGTAAGACGCGGCATGCGCCGCACCTTACACAAATCGCGCGTTCCCTTTGAAGGTCTCGAACGGAACAAGCCAGGTCCGGCAAAAAGTCCGGCGCACGTCTTGTACAATCCCGCGCGCACAAGCTGCGCTGAAAAACCGGAGATTGTTGTGCGTAGTAAAAGTCGTACAACGATTTCAAAAATGTTATTTTTTGGTGGCTCTGGCTCCAGCTGCTAACAGCGCTGTTTTCAATGTTTCCCAACTTCAACTTTTATTTATCGTTATGTTTTGGTTCCATTTCTTTCGTTTCATGTAGAAAAATGCTACTTCTATCATTGGTTATAAATTCACGATATTATCGAAATAGAATTATTTGATATGCTTTCGTAATAGGCTCAATCTAAATAGAATCAGTTCGCGATCAAAACCTTTTCATTTGCTCTTGCTAAACTACTGTAGGTTAGGGCAGGTGAGCGCTTCCAGTCAACACCTCTCTTTACTATGCATTTTTAATAGTTTCTTTTGCTAAATTTGATATATTTATGCCACGTTTCACTGTAAATCACGATCTCTAAAGGTGTGAAACGGTGTGATCCCATTTAACGTCTTCAGCTGATCGATTTCTCATCTGTATCACAAACTTGCTTGTAGCGACGCCACACGACTCTGAATCGTCGTCAAATTCGCTGTGAAGTTTAGAAGGCTCTTGAAGGTGGATCATATAGAGGTTGGCATCGATTAGCTCATTTTAGCACTAGGCGTGAATGTCTACTCGTTGATTATCGATTGGCCCGTCGGAGTCCTAACACTTCAGTGCTCTCTCTTAGGTTGACGTCGGAGGAGTGGCCGATCAAGTTTCGCCTTCGTCGATGGGAGTGGGAGGACTGAATATGTCCAATGACTGGGCTAACTGGTCCGGAAACTCGCCCAACGGAGGTTTGGAAGTGAGTTGGAACCGTTCTTCAAAAGAGGCGTGACGCTTAGAGACTTCTCTAACTTGTTGCAATTTCTGGCCCCCGTTAAACCAAACTTGCAGCCAAACTTCAGCTAATTGGTTGATAGTCAGTGAGAAAGAGTCGACGTTTCTATTCCAGGCCCTGGAGCGCAAGTTCTTCAAGCGACACAACTGCAGAATATCGATTGAGGAGGAGCGAAATATTCGCAGCGAATTGGAGGTAGGTCGAAGCAGCTTCATAATAACTTTATATATGATTCCTCCTCCGGAAGCCCGCCGAGAAAGTTTTTTCTTGCCTGTGCCGGCTCTAATGGGCACTTGAAGTTTTGTGCTGATAATTGAAGATTACTTTGATTTAACTATTTATTATTATGTCTTAAAACAATTTTCTTCAGTGAATGTGGCCTCCGATGAGGATATGAACGGTGTGGATAAGGAAGATGACAACAACCACAGGAGAGGAATGGCTGTGAGAAGACTCGGCAGTGAGGGTACGGTAGTTTAATCAATAATACACGAGTACCGAAGAGCTGGTAGCTGGTGGTAACTGGTAGCTGGTAGCTGGTGGTAGGTGGTAACTGGTAGGTAGAGCGGTACCATGAAGGGGGGTTCATGGTCCAAAATGGGATCATGCTCGACCTGGTCAAACCCAAGTGGCTTATGGTAACTTACTCGCCGGGATCCCGCAGCGAAAACAAAGCACCGTAACCCGGTTTACCTTAATAAGGTTCTTCGTAGCCTCACAATGTCAGAAAATTGTGTTCAATGACTGTTCATTATCCAAATCTATTGATTGCAGATGAAATGGCAACGAGCTGGAATCTGTGTAGTATCGAAGGCAGAGACGAAGGGAAAGATCAGATGAACCTGATTGTCTGCGACAAGCAGATAAAGTGTGGAGACTCGACCTCGTCATGGTCACTATATTCAAGGTGGGTTGACTATGAATACGGCTGTATGTCGTGAGATTTGAAATTACATATATTTTTGTATGAGGGCAATTAATATAAATGTCAATAAAATAATTAATAATTAATATTTGCAGGGAATTCTACTCGAGAGTACAGACGGAGACAGGCTGGAGATGTGCATTGAGGTTGGTACACTAATGATTTGAATCGCTTTACTTTGAAATTGTAGATAGTCAACAATTCGTTCATAGATTAGATGGCAATAGAGCGATTCTTGGTTACAAAACAGTATGCTTCAGAACAACACATGCTTCACCTACTCTATTTTTAACAATTGAAAGAGGGAAAGGGGAGATCAAGTCTAGCAATTGAATAATACGGAAAGTGTTTCCTTCGGCGACGGGATAGGCCATAGTAAGGGGGTCTCTTCCAGTTGAATCCATAAGTCTCCCAGCCACATTCCACACGGAGTCGATACTTAGAATATGAGTCAGACGTAGGAACACTGGAACACTGTTCAAGTTGTCCACTCCGACAACGACAATATCATCCAAGTGGAACGTATTTCCTCGGAACTCCAACGACTTGCAAGTGTGTATAGGGGTGGTAGTGAGGGGGAGAAGGGACAGGACATGCTGCTGGGAGCTATCGGTGGAATTACGATTGAGTGGAACTGGCCGGAATGGTACTGCTTCTATGTAGTCTCGCGAGCGCAGTTCGCTGAATCTCAATGCATACGTGTGACCGAGAGTGAGAGGGAGATTCATGAAATTCCTCGTTGAGTAAGCTCTTTGTTTCCCAGTAAGATGAAGCTGCTCCCAAGTCAATGTAGAGAGAGGGGCAAGGGGTCCGAACTGCCGGATCATTGCGGGATAATGCAAGGCATAGTGATGCTTTGGAGTCAATGGGCTCTTTTCCCTCCCATCCACAGTGAGGCTGTTGTCTTCTCCGTAAACTGTGATCTCCAACTCTCAATCTTCTCTTCCAGATCGTCTATTTCTCTCTCACTGAAGGAAGGTTTAAATACAGATTCGATGAAGCGATGGAAGTGAAGGAAATGGAGCCAGCGACTATCGAGAGGTGAGACGAGATCCGAAACGATGAGAGGAAGACATCTGTAAAGGATAATGATAAAATTGGAATAAATAATATGTGAAAATTACCTCACGAGAGTCCATGTTTGTACCGCCTTATTCCCGATAGTGGATGATCCCGGACTGGGCAGTTCACTAGGCCGATTCGAAGATTCGTGTCTACCGTAGTCGAATGCCATTATTCTTTGGTTCAAGTCGTGAAGAGAAATCTTCGGCTGGAAGTTAATTGTTAATTTTTCTCCCGTTTAGGCCGATCACCGTACCTGGAGAAGGATTTGGAGTGCCGACACTTCACGACGCGCAACTCCCTCTAGTAAGTCGTGGACTATATCGGGAGGGCAGTTGGAGGTGATGTGGAAACCGCCCAAGTCATTGAGACCGCACATATGCCTGAAAACTAATTATTACAAGTGTGCCATTGTAATCTATGACCCACTTTACGCCAATCAGACTCAGAGTATCTTCGTCTTCTCCCTCGCAAAAGCTCTCGAATGATTCCTTCGTGCGTATATCGAACGTAGCATGTCTTAGACACAAGTGCAATTCGTTGTAGTGAATGTAGCACCACCTAAATAGTAGGAAACTATTATGTATTCTAATTTGGAAAGATGGTCTTTCATCCCACCCAATTTCCTTTTACATTAATAGTAAATTGTATGATATGAACCTGCACACAGCTCCACTCGTGAAATTTGTAGATAGTCCCGCCACCTCGTGAACGCCCTTGTTGTCTCCAATCAAAGTGAGCAGTACTGGCTGAATCGAAATGGTTTTTGTTGTTGTTATTTACCATCCTACCCTGTAGACATCGTTACTTCCTGGTACTTGGAAGGTTCCTGCTTCTCTCAATTCCACAGCCAGAAGGTCATAGATGGGCTTCCAATTGTATGCCTTGAAATCCTTTGCTAGTCCAATGGCAAACGGGTGCTTGTATCTAAATTGCCATTACGTTTTTTTATTATAGTTTACGCTAATCGTTGTAGTCAAAATCGTCTAACCTGCGATTGGATGCCAGATGTCCAGGCAACCCTGCGATTGTCACGTGGAAGTAGCCAACTGTGTAGTTACCACTTTTGTAGTTGAGCGCATTCCCCGGATTAGCGTCATCGTAGTAAATGCACAACGGGAGCAGACCCTCTCCAGGCTTAAGAAAAAATATATATATTTATACATATTTAAAATGTTATCACTTTCAGCTTCATCTTCGCTTTCTCCATCGCATCTCCGTCCATCATTGAAGCCCAGGAACGAGACGTAGAAGCCCCTTTCGTGACCGTGAGTACATTACACACCTGATAAGGAGTGTTATTAATGTTGTATTTTCATTATATATGTTGTACCTCGGGCATTGATATGAGAACCTCGATGATTTTCTTTAGAGAAAATGAAGAAAAGAATACTGGGTCGTCCACAGTGCCGTCCTAAAATGTTAATTAATTAGTATATTAATAAATTTATTTATACTAGCCTTTTTCTTGCTTGTAGTGAGGGTGCCCATTTGCTTCTGTTCGGGTTTGATATAACTTGGCAATCCTTGCAGTATGTTGCGCCTCCGATGTGTAGTGAGAAACCCGTCTGCTAACACACTATCCAAACTCGTGAACAGCTCAGCAATACCATTCTTGTCCATTTTGGTAGTTCCTGTTGCAACCAGCGCGAGTATCCCTCTGATCACATTAAAGATCATATCCATATCCTTCTCCAACATTGCTGTAGATCGACTGAGCATAATCGATTTCAGCAAATCGAAGTACTCGGTGAGGATTTCGACTCGGTCAGAGACGACGGGAGGAGATGACAATGGAGACGAGAGCGGAGGAGGAGCGGGAGATGGAGAGCGAATGGTGAGATCTTCCATCTCTACATCGGAGTTATCAAGCACGATCGGAGATAGTGCTGTAAAATTATAATAAATGATTATTATTTCATTATTAATAAACGATTTTAATTCTACTATTCATTTCCGATACCATTACTGTAGCATTTCGAATCAATCGATAATTTCTCTCATTCAGTTTCGCCCTCTCGATGGTCATCTAACCGTGGTACGAGTGTGCGAGTGTGAAGATACAGGAGAGGAGACGAACTGAATTGTACCGCTCGGTGAGTACGCTTTTTCCGTGCCCTATTGCGAGTGTACAAGGATCGACAGAGCTAGCGTGCTACCGTATTCGGAGAAACGCGTGTTGATAGTGTGCACGGCCAACGTGTGTCTCGTAAGGAACACACAACGAGCGAACAACTAATCAAGCGTGTGAATTACTGTAGCATTTCGAATCAATCGATAATTTCTCTCATTCAGTTTCGCCCTCTCGATGGTCATCTAACCGTGGTACGAGTGTGCGAGTGTGAAGATACAGGAGAGGAGACGGACTGAATTGTACCGCTCGGTGAGTACGCTTTTTCCGTGCCTTATTGCGAATGTACAAGGATCGACAGAGCTAGCGTGCTACCGTATTCGGAGAAACGCGTGTTGATAGTGTACACGGCCAACGTGTGTCTCGTAAGGAACACACAACGAGCGAACAACTAATCAAGCGTGTGAATTACTGTAGCATTTCGAATCAATCGATAATTTCTCTCATTCAGTTTCGCCCTCTCGATGGTCATCTAACCGTGGTACGAGTGTGCGAGTGTGAAGATACAGGAGAGGAGACGAACTGAATTGTACCGCTCGGTGAGTACGCTTTTTCCGTGCCCTATTGCGAGTGTACAAGGATCGACAGAGCTAGCGTGCTACCGTATTCGGAGAAACGCGTGTTGATAGTGTGCACGGCCAACGTGTGTCTCGTAAGGAACACACAACGAGCGAACAACTAATCAAGCGTGTGAATTACTGTAGCATTTCGAATCAATCGATAATTTCTCTCATTCAGTTTCGCCCTCTCGATGGTCATCTAACCGTGGTACGAGTGTGCGAGTGTGAAGATACAGGAGAGGAGACGGACTGAATTGTACCGCTCGGTGAGTACGCTTTTTCCGTGCCCTATTGCGAATGTACAAGGATCGACAGAGCTAGCGTGCTACCGTATTCGGAGAAACGCGTGTTGATAGTGTGCACGGCCAACGTGTGTCTCGTAAGGAACACACAACGAGCGAACAACTAATCAAGCGTGTGAATTACTGTAGCATTTCGAATCAATCGATAATTTCTCTCATTCAGTTTCGCCCTCTCGATGGTCATCTAACCGTGGTACGAGTGTGCGAGTGTGAAGATACAGGAGAGGAGACGAACTGAATTGTACCGCTCGGTGAGTACGCTTTTTCCGTGCCCTATTGCGAGTGTACAAGGATCGACAGAGCTAGCGTGCTACCGTATTCGGAGAAACGCGTGTTGATAGTGTGCACGGCCAACGTGTGTCTCGTAAGGAACACACAACGAGCGAACAACTAATCAAGCGTGTGAATTACTGTAGCATTTCGAATCAATCGATAATTTCTCTCATTCAGTTTCGCCCTCTCGATGGTCATCTAACCGTGGTACGAGTGTGCGAGTGTGAAGATACAGGAGAGGAGACGGACTGAATTGTACCGCTCGGTGAGTACGCTTTTTCCGTGCCCTATTGCGAATGTACAAGGATCGACAGAGCTAGCGTGCTACCGTATTCGGAGAAACGCGTGTTGATAGTGTACACGGCCAACGTGTGTCTCGTAAGGAACACACAACGAGCGAACAACTAATCAAGCGTGTGAATTACTGTAGCATTTCGAATCAATCGATAATTTCTCTCATTCAGTTTCGCCCTCTCGATGGTCATCTAACCGTGGTACGAGTGTGCGAGTGTGAAGATACAGGAGAGGAGACGAACTGAATTGTACCGCTCGGTGAGTACGCTTTTTCCGTGCCCTATTGCGAGTGTACAAGGATCGACAGAGCTAGCGTGCTACCGTATTCGGAGAAACGCGTGTTGATAGTGTGCACGGCCAACGTGTGTCTCGTAAGGAACACACAACGAGCGAAGAACTAATCAAGCGTGTGAATTACTGTAGCATTTCGAATCAATCGATAATTTCTCTCATTCAGTTTCGCCCTCTCGATGGTCATCTAACCGTGGTACGAGTGTGCGAGTGTGAAGATACAGGAGAGGAGACGGACTGAATTGTACCGCTCGGTGAGTACGCTTTTTCCGTGCCCTATTGCGAATGTACAAGGATCGACAGAGCTAGCGTGCTACCGTATTCGGAGAAACGCGTGTTGATAGTGTGCACGGCCAACGTGTGTCTCGTAAGGAACACACAACGAGCGAACAACTAATCAAGCGTGTGAATTACTGTAGCATTTCGAATCAATCGATAATTTCTCTCATTCAGTTTCGCCCTCTCGATGGTCATCTAACCGTGGTACGAGTGTGCGAGTGTGAAGATACAGGAGAGGAGACGGACTGAATTGTACCGCTCGGTGAGTACGCTTTTTCCGTGCCCTATTGCGAGTGTACAAGGATCGACAGAGCTAGCGTGCTACCGTATTCGGAGAAACGCGTGTTGATAGTGTGCACGGCCAACGTGTGTCTCGTAAGGAACACACAACGAGCGAACAACTAATCAAGCGTGTGAATTACTGTAGCATTTCGAATCAATCGATAATTTCTCTCATTCAGTTTCGCCCTCTCGATGGTCATCTAACCGTGGTACGAGTGTGCGAGTGTGAAGATACAGGAGAGGAGACGGACTGAATTGTACCGCTCGGTGAGTACGCTTTTTCCGTGCCCTATTGCGAATGTTCAAGGATCGACAGAGCTAGCGTGCTACCGTATTCGGAGAAACGCGTGTTGATAGTGTGCACGGCCAACGTGTGTCTCGTAAGGAACACACAACGAGCGAACAACTAATCAAGCGTGTGAATTACTGTAGCATTTCGAATCAATCGATAATTTCTCTCATTCAGTTTCGCCCTCTCGATGGTCATCTAACCGTGGTACGAGTGTGCGAGTGTGAAGATACAGGAGAGGAGACGGACTGAATTGTACCGCTCGGTGAGTACGCTTTTTCCGTGCCCTATTGCGAGTGTACAAGGATCGACAGAGCTAGCGTGCTACCGTATTCGGAGAAACGCGTGTAGATAGTGTGCACGGCCAACGTGTGTCTCGTAAGGAACATACAACGAGCGAACAACTAATCAAGCGTGTGAATTACTGTAGCATTTCGAATCAATCGATAATTTCTCTCATTCAGTTTCGCCCACCCTGTGCCATGCCCCACAAGGAGGAGTCAGCGGGAATTATGAGATTGGAGAGAGGAAGAGAGGAATATTAGCTACAGGCGAGTACCCTTTTCTCGTGTTCCACTACGGTTGCGCATACACCGGAATCAAGAAAAAGAAAAAAAATACGTTAGAGATTACGAGAGACCGTGTGAATTCACTGTGAAAGCAAGAGAGCGACGGCTACGTACAAGCATAGCACCTAACCTCCGACAATCGTTGCACATTCAATGCAAATTTACGTTGTCGGAGTGTTTTAACGTACATACCTTGTACAACAATCAATAATGCTAGAGTTATACCGTAATTCATTAATATTTTCCAGATCGGCTACTGCAGGAAAGAGAATATGGGAATTTCGATTCTACCCATGAAATCAGACGAATATGGAGAAGAGAATTCAATATTTCATTAATCGTACCAACCATTGTCCAAACTGTGATGTTTGTCGTAATGAGCACGCCATCCCTTGAATGTTGAGTAGATCCGTGGGAAGTCGCACATCTTGCACATCATAGACTCATCTTCATCGTGAGTAGTGCCATAGTGAAGAAATATTATCCTTGTTTTATTCGCCGTAAATCGACAGTTTGCCACAGGGCAGACAATCGCCATATTCTGTAATTATAAATGTTGAAATAATAAATAGTTACAAACATTAATCAATATTGGCATTTAAAATACAAGTTAAACACAAAAAAAACAGCAGAAATATTTTCGAAAATCGCCCTCCAGAACGATGCGAAAAATGAAACACAAATGTTTTAAATTTAAAACATTCCTATGACTTGTATAGAATACACAATTTTGTTTTTAATATGAAACATTTATGTTTTATATTTAAAACAGAGATGTTTAACTTACTCAGAGGGAGAATCAAAACTTAACATTTTTCTCTGTGTGTAGTGCACAAACCACGTCAATTTATTGTTCACAACACTTTATCATCGATTACTCGTTCTTCACTTTTCCTAGCATAATTCGCTTTGCAAGGTAGAGTACCGTGTACAACAATAGATATGAAATTGCAGCACTGAGAATAAGACCGACGAAAATGATATCGAGATTGTGGTATTCGATAAAAGTCATGTCGACGGATTGGGGACGCAGAGCCGAAGATGGTCCTGATGCGTGATTTAAAAAAAATATTTTGTAATAGCTTTCACATACGGGAAGTGAGGAAATCATTGATTTTTCGAATATATTAATCCCCCCATGAAATAAATTCGAATGCTCACCGAACTCTGCTGCAAAATCAACGTATTTAAGAAGTTTCTCCTTCGAGGAGAAAGGCTTCTTTGCGAGCATTCGAGATACTCTTGCCGAATTTTGAGCGTACCTGGACAATAATTTTAATATCTCCCAGCTCGCCTCAATATATTAGCATGACTGATGCTTATGTTTGCAAACGGACGCGGTCGTCACGATAATACTACTGTTGCTTACGATACCGTGCGTCACGACAAATCAAAATAAGCAACTCACACAGGGTTCTCCATTAATTCCTTCAGTAGCCCGATCATTTTTTCTGCGTTTCCGACCTCGAGTTTGCTCAGAACCTGAAAGCAACGTGTCTTTCTTTTTATACGAAATTATTAGCACTTTTTTTCTCCCATTTTTTCTAAGAAAATTATTTTCGACAATAAATCCCTGATTCGCTGACCTTTCCCAGTTTGTTGTGTTCGATCATTGCTGCATTTCTCGGTTGATCACCGAAAATCGGAATAAGAATGGCTGAAATTTCGTCGAGTTCCTGTTCGCATGTACCCAAGTTAGGATGTATTATAATGAGTAATATCGCATTTTATCTCACCAGGTTTTCCTCTCAGAGTCAATTCCTGCACTGATCCCATGCCGCCGTGAGTAATGAAGACAGCGAGATTGGGATGATCTGCGAATATGAGAAAGTATGAACGCATAAATTGAACTCTCAAATTGTCATCATTTGTGAATGTTTCACAGCAATATGTGATGCTTACCCACCAAGAGAAACACAACGTCGTCCTTTTATTTCATTTATGATACAAAAAAAGTTTTCGGAAGCTCACTCAAAATATCATTCTGCGGCATCCAGTCAGTGAGTACGAGATTTTCTATTTTCGCTGCATCTCCGAGAGCAAATTCGTCCTTTTTCTCGTATTTCCAGATGAATGTGACCGAGGGGAAAGTGGTACAGACCTGCCAATGATGAGATGTGTAAATAATGAAGTTCCGGAACCGAGATAACTCGAGTCCAAATCATCGATCGGATTAATATCTCTCATAATTCGTCTCTGCATTGAAATTTGGGGTGACATACCCTTTCCCACTTTTGACTTTTTTGCTTTGTTCTCAATTATTTCATTTGTGGAATTCAAACATGTAAAGAACTAAGCCTAAATAGCTCTTTGTGGCCAACAAATGGTATAATTTGTTGTAATAATGCAACGGACCTTGACAAACGCAGCTTTTACAGTCGGTTGAAGCAGATAACTCTTGGCCATCGATCCCAAAGAAATCAAGACGGTCTTGGGACGACGAGTGAGCACAGAAGACCAGTACTAAGATGTGGTATTACAAATTCACAAACACTCGTCCGAAATAATTAAACGTTCCGCTGATAAACAGCAGAAACTAGGACGAGAGTGCACGCGAAAGCGAGAGTGGAACATAGTATTTTAAAATTGTAATATATTATACGATCTTTGGAATTTCAGTTTTCTTATTGAATATGTACCTAATGGATGAATAAATTGGAGAAATATCTAGATATTCATATTCCAAAAAAAAATATTCAAAAAGAAATCGGCTTGTGTTGACATGATATCGTCTCCATTTCTCGGCTCATTTGCTTTGTTATATTAACTTGTTTAAGAATTAAATGTAAATCTGAATTATTTTGCATACCTCGTCCAATTTCTTTGGTTCTTTCGCTCCAAGTCCTCCGATGTCGATAACTCTGTTGAGTGTTGGAGCAGCGAAATCAATGAGGGGTTCGGAATTTGTGAAGACGTAGGAAACGTTAGCTGTAATCTCCTGAATGTATTTTGAATTATATGTAAACAACGGATAATTGGAAAAAACGCACCCTTGCAATTTGCAATAAATACGGACTATTTACATTTATATTTTTGTTAATGACGTACCCTCAATGTTGGAAAATCCTCTCCGAATCTGTTTTTGAATAGAATTTGCACGTCGCGTCTCACATTTGACAGTGTCAGTCGTTCGATTTGCTCGGCGTACAAATTCCACAACCGAGAGTAGAACGAGTGGACTTCGAGCGAACGCGTTAACGCACCTGGGACGAAAGTGTGGTAGAAATTTAAAATTGATTAAAAAATATAAAATTATTTTAGCAGGACTCACTGGGATTGTAGCTGAGTGGGAGGGGCACTCCGAGCTCCTCAAATTGTTCTCCAAACAGAATAGTTGTGGAGATTTTGATTGTGGAACGAGGCTTGATGAGATGGGCGAGCACTAAAGCGATAGATTTCAGTCGTCATGGCGTATATAGATGAGAACATGGACACACTTCTAATGCTTTGGTTTTTGCGCCTTTTGAAATACACTTTTCAATTAAAGTGCATAACTTTTTGGAGCTTCTCATCATATTTACGATCATAATTCTGGACAATTAAAAATAACATACTCATCCCGCAAATGTCGAAAGTCTCCACAATGTACACGTCATATTTATCTTTCTGAAAAAAATAGAAAAGCTTTTTTTCTTCAAATCTGCAATCAATATTTCGATGACACGAAATAATGTACACTTCCAGAGGGGTAAAATAATGTGTTTGAAAAAAGAAACCTGTAGCTTATCATAGATTTTTGAATCGAGTGTTGATTCGCACTGTTTGGTGAGCATGATTCCCACTTCACGATTCATCTAAAACGGTTTGCGCAAATAGCATCATCATGTTATTATCGTTCAATCTTGTCCTGCTGTGTTAAATTTATCAAACTCTACAATAACTCACAACAGACGAAACGATTGGATTGAGTTCACTGAACTGGAAAACGTCAATTTCCCCTGCAACTTTCTGTTTAAGTTGTGTTTCATGTTGTGACTAAGTCGATGAAATTAATGAATATTCACTAAGGCGTTGATAATTTCAGAGATAAAGAGAGAAAATAAAATAAAAACCACTAGTTTCAAGCCAGAGAAAATAAAATAAAAACCAACCGGAATCAAGCCTCCCGAAGACCGCAGCTGCCTCTGGATTTGGAGGAATTCTGATCACTTTAGCTTTAGTACTACCATCTTTGAGTTTTGTCGCGATTTCGGGTATTACGGTCGTCTGAAGCGGACCGTATATGGTTGAATCGTGTAGCATGAATTTGTACGAGGCATTGAAATTGTCTTTTCAGCAATAATCTCGAAATATATACTTTAAGCAACGCTCTTCGTGGTTGTTCAGGTTAGCCAGAAAAGCGCCTCACCATACCGTGTGTATAAGGCGTAAAAATCAAAGGTTAAATATTGTGAACAAAAATACAATATTGTAAGCAAATTTCCGCAAATATGTTTTGGCAAATATAAACAATAATTACTACACGACTCACCACATCATGCCCCGCGTCCACCAGAATATCCGCAACATTCCCGATGAAATTGCTGTGCGAGTGAGCAAATTTGACGTTGTACACGACAATTTTGTGAGAATTCGCAGCCAACACAGTCAGGAGTAGTAGTAGAGTTATCCTCATCTGGAACAAATATAGAAGGTAGAAACAATTTTATGGACGGACGCATATAAACAACAGCCACTTTATGAACGTATGACCAATAATCCTCGCGAGCACATGGTAGTTATCCTTCCAAAATACTCACGCACAATAAAATAATGAGTTGTGCAAATGTTCAATGTGTTTCAATAGACAATTGAAAAAAACTTAAATGAGGAGCAAAGTAGGAAGAGTGGGAGGATGGCAAAAAGATTTTGAGAGGAGAGGAGAAAGGCGGAATTGTTTGTGGTTGTGGTTGTTTGTACAATTCGCACGAGGAAAGCTACATAGAGCGAGCACTCCTTTAGATGTGGGTCCATCTCTTCTTATGTTTTTTTATTACTACGCTGTTGCAAAAGTCTTGTACTTGTCGCATGCAGGTCGAGAATGTAGCGTATGATCAGCAAGTTCTGTGACTTCTGAAACGTTGGGAAAAATGTTTGCAATAGCACACACTCAACTCTGTGAGAGAGAAACAATTCGGCAAACAGAACAACACTGTAAACAAGAGCAGAGTAACAGAGTAAATTGGAATGATCGAGAACTCTGTTTGAAGTTTGGTAGAACTGAGCAGTAGATAAGTTTGTAGAAAAGATGTTCTTCCTTGAGAGAAAAAAAGCGAATGATTGAACAGAATAAAATTGCAGAACACGAGTAATACACAAAAAGTTTATTCAAAAAGTTAACTCGTCTCAACCCGTTTATCCATTAGTCTTTCTTCGCTTTCTTAAGCATAACCCGCTTAGCTAGGCAAATCATAGTTTTCAATGATAGATAAATTGCAACAACCGTAAGAACGAGAGCAACAAAAACAATGTCGAGATTGTTATATTCGACGAAATTCATGTCGAGAGATTGGGGACGAAGTGCAGAAGAGGGACCTGAAATTGAATTTAGAAGTTGCATCAGTAAATATCATGATCGAAGAAATACGTTTTCTTTTCATGTGTCTATGGAGCTATCTAAGCGAACAAACATGTATTGTTGGTTGAATACATAATGTTTTTGAGTTCCGTATGCAAGTTCGACTATGTTATTTTGTTCATTATAAATTCAATTCTCATTCTTATGAATTTATATGATTCATATGAAACATAAAGAAATCACAAAACTTGTTCATCACTTTTCCCATGTTTTGTGAACAAAATCAATTTTTTTGTTAAATATATTTAATATTTTGACCCAACTTATTTTTAAAAATTCGAAACAATGATAATTATATATTGGCTTCACTAGATTGCACCAAACTAAATTGTCTAGTGAAACACATTCGAAAACTCACCGAATTCAGCTGCAAATTCGACGTATTTCAGCAGTTTCTCCTTGGAGGAGAAGGGCTTCTTGGCGAGCATTCGAGCAACTTTGGCCGAATTTTCAGCGTACCTGGAATTTGTTTTCTACGATTTTTATGAAATTTTAGATCTCTTATTATACACAGAAAAAATCAATAAACACCCAATTATTTGTTTCTTATCGTGACATTCTTAAGTCACCTCAATCAAAGTATTCACAAACTAGAATATCAAACTCACATAGGGTTTTCCATCAATTCCTTCAGAAGAGAAATCATCTTCTCAGCGTTGCCAACCTCGAGTTTGCTGAGCACCTATAGAATTCAAAAATTATTTTATATAAAATATAAAATATAAAAATTTTGAAAGTGGAAAACACAAAACTCTAATAGAAAAAATAATGAACTTCTTTAGGGAAAATTAGTTTTGGCTCACTTTTCCCAGTTTGTTGTGTTCAATCATGGCTGCATTTCTTGGCTGATCGCCGAAAATTGGAATAAGAATGGCTGCAATTCCGTTTTTTTACTAAAATCGATTGATTATTTTGTAATCTCACCAGGTTTTCCTCTCAGAGTCAATTCCTGCACTGATCCCATGCCGCCGTGAGTTATAAAGACGGCGAGATTGGGATGGTCTGAAAAATAAAAATATGGTGGTGAATAAGCATCACAATCTTGCGGAATCGCAAAAGATAAGTGGAGCTTTAAATTCAGGTGAATAAATGGATTAGCACTCTTTATTTCGCACACTCAATACGTGCGAAATGAACAGATCTAATCCAATTATTTACCCGAATAAAGAGTGAGAACTTCCTCAGTTACTTTTCAAATGCATCTAAAATCGAGAACCAAATGATGAGATGCAGTTTTTTCTTCTAAATTTTCACAAATAAAACACAAACTCACTCAAAATGTCATTCTGCGGCATCCAGTCGGTCAGTACAAGATTTTCAACTTTCGCCGCGTCTCCGAGAGCAAATTCGTCTTTCCTCTCATACTTCCAAATGAACGTTGTCGATGGGAAGGTGGAAATGAGCTGACAATTGCGATATCAGCATGTTTGCAAAGATAAAAAATTGCAACTTTTTTGCAAGCTTAATGTAAGTGGAATAATGAGAAATAGCAATCAACAAATTATCAAATTAGCACGTCCGGAAAAGAGAAAAAATATTTAAAAAATAAAATTAATATATGATTATAAATATCGGCACCTTGAGAATCGCAGCCTTCACATCCGGCTGGAACAGATAACTCTTGGCCATTGATCCAAAAGAGATCAATACAGTCTTGGGACGACGAGTGAGCACCGAAGACCAGTACTTAAATGTGGCACACATCAGCACCATCAAATCGATTTTCGATATGATATCAAGTTTGGTTGGTATATGAAAGTATTTAACTGTTCAGGTACGTTTCACGGTGGCATTGTATTGGGTACTGGAAGTTTCATGCTGTTCCATCTATTATATATGCGAAATGTCTTTCAAAATGTCATTTTCTGGAATCCAGTATGTTAGTTTATAAAAAAAAGTTAATTAATTTTTTCTTTAACCTCATCCAACTGCTTTGGTTCTTTCGCTCCAAGACCTCCGATGTCGATGACTCTGCTCAGTGTTGGAGCGGCGATATCGATGAGCGGCTCGGAATTTGTGAAGACGTAGGAAACGTTGCCAGCTATTTCCTTTAATGTGATGAATTTAATAGATTAATAGATATGGATGATTTTTGCATACTAATTGTTGATACAATATGAATTCAATATTGATTTGATAAATCATGCTTGGAGGACCTGCAAAGTCGGGAAATCCTCTCCGAATCGTCTTTTGAAAATAGTAGGCACTCTTCGTCGTATATTAGAGAACATAAATCTGTTCACATGTTCGGCATACAAATTCCACAAACGAGAGGTGATCGAGTGAACATCTAGCGAACGAGTTAGAGGGCCTGAAAATTAATATTTTAAAATATAATTGTGCTATCGAACTGATTATTGCGATTGTTTTATATAAGATGGACAAAAATCGAAACTCCGCCTGAGCGAAATTTGTTGAACATATCTTCATTGTTCTTAGTGCATATGCGTCGTATGATTTAAAAATTATAAATTATGCTATTTATCTAATTAAAACATGGGTAAAAATCTCACTGGGATTGTAACTGAGTGGGAGGGGAACTCCAAGTTCATCAAATTGCTCTCCGAGAAGAATTGTTGTGGACGTTTTAATGATGGAGCGAGGTTTGATCAGATGGGCGAGCACTGCAATTTGTATGTAGGTCAAATAATTTTGTTGTATAAAAAATATTTCCTATCAAATGTAGTATCAAGGCATTCGATTTTTGAACATGATAGTGTAAGGTTCTATTCGAAAATGTTTACAACAGAATTGTTAAATGGATGTAAATTACTAGATTGAAACTAGACATGACTATGTTAGTAACTCACACATCCCACAAATGTCGAACGTCTCCACCATGTAAACGTCGAATTTCTCCTTCTAAAGTTAATATTGTTTTGAATAATGGAATATCTATAAATATTTTTTAACTTTGTTGTTTTACAAATTTATTTTTAATAAAAGACACCTGTAGCTTCTCATAGATCTTCGAATCGAGCGTCGTCTCACATTGCTTGTAGAACATGGTTCCAACCTCACGGCTCATCTATAGAAGAGTTATTATTGATTCATGGCTGATCATTTATTGTTATTTATGCATAACAATCGAAAAATCAAATAGGTGATCTTTTCTATCATGATTAAGAGTAATAACTTGTTGTAAAACTCACCATATACGCAACTAATGGATTAAGTTCGCTGAACTGTAGGACGTCAATCTCGCCTGTAATGCTTGGATGGTGTTGTGTTTCAAGATGAAACTAAATCGAAAGAAGACATTCTTATTCAATGTTCCGAACTCATTAGAATGATAAAATACCTGTATTCATTTTCTCAAGAACCGCCGCTGCTTCTGGATTGGGAGGAATTCTGATAACTTTCGCCTTTGTACTTCCATCCTTGATCGTTGTACCGACTTCGGGGATAAGAGTTGTCTGAAAAGGAAGGGCGAATATTTTAATACTCACTGAAAGATTCTTCTCACAAGGAGAAGACACAACTAATAATTTTCGCATTTTTTAGAAAATATATTATTTGGGACAATATTAATATCAATATTCCTCACAACATCATGTCCCGCGTCCTCTAGGATATCCGCGATATTCCCGAGAAAGTTGCTGTGAGAGTGAGCAAATTTGAGGTTGTACACGAGGATTTTGTGAGTGTTCGCAACAGTGAAAGCGAGAAGAAGGAGGAGTAATAACCGCATCTAAAATGGTGCAATATTTGAATTGTATAGAGCGATTATACCTAAGATATTTGCAAAGGAGAAGAACACAGAGCACGCCTTTTCTAGCTGAATGAGAATTCAGGATTTCGTTTCTTTAAGAACGGTTCTCCATCCTGCCCTACTCCTACTCAGTTCTCCATCCTACTCCCCCGTTTGCTCACCGAAAGAAGAGAGCGTGTGGTGGAGAACCACACGCTCCCTTCTTCTCTCGGAAGACCGTTCTTGAAAAGGTGGAGAACCGTTTCTTTAAAAAAGGAAACCTTGGAAAACGTTCTCCTGGCTAATTTAACCTTCTTAGTTGCGTACAAACAGCGAACATTACGATTGTTAAAAGTCTTCTACATAGAAAATGACAGTTATTTGAGACAATCAGTGCAATTCTGCGTAGAAAATGTTGTATCGCATGTTGGACGCGGAGGCTGACTGGAACGATGGCACAAACTAGTGTGGACAGAGGAGAAAACAACGTATTCTTCTGTAGTTTGTATTTTGGCGTGAAGAAACTACACTGGAACGTCTCGTGAAATTGAACAAAAGAAGGTGAAGTTTTTGATTCCAAATGACAAAATGTTTCCTAGTGAGTTTTTTCACGAGCGTTTCCTGTGGCAAACAACAGAAAGCCGCTTTTTTCGGTATCTTGTTAAGATCGTGCAATTTTGTAGCTGAAATTTGCAAGGACCACAAAAATGCACGAACCATTAAGAGTCTCGGTGCGCAACCGAGTGGTGTCTTCGCACCGAGCCATGATAAGGAGAATGATACGTAATAGCCACATAATTCCCAACCCTCAGATGGGGCTTAGGAGCATAAGACAGTGAGAAAGTCCAACTTTGTTTCACAAACTCAGGCCTCTTCCAGGAGATTTTACTGTGATTCGGAATGATGTTTTGAGAAGGGAGTGACGAGTTAGAGAATGAAAAGTGAAGAACTACTTGAACAACTGACATATGGCGCTCGCAGGCGAGGAGAAGAGAGACGAGTATTGTTAGAACAGATTGAGCAAGAGGTATGTAGATTTTACAGGTGTGTTTAATTGTTCAAAACATTGGCAAAATTCGAAACAGTCAGCAAAATGTCAAGAAGTTAGTCTCCTCACTTTATGACTTCTGAGACTCTGCGATGTTAGCAATAGCACGCAACACTAAGCTGAGGTTTGAAAGTGAGTGAAAGAGATAGTAACATCAAAGTAAACAGAGGAAAAAGGTAGAGATAACTGTTCGAAGAGTGATAGACATAAATCTGTTGAGAGGATTAGACAATTCATATGAATGATTAATAATAGTTTATCTACGCCCGAGGCGCAACAGGATTCGAAATTTGACAAGAAATTTATGATTTCACAAAAATATATCTCGCAAAAATACATTAAACTGTAAGCGTTTTTTATAAAAACCAATAGCAAATAGTAATATCAATGTGTGTGTATCAATTAGATGTTTCTTGCACAATTAGCAGGGAGTATTCGCGATTTGGTGATACAAGTTACTGCTGCGCAAATTTCATGGGCGGAAAAAAGAAAATCACATATTCAGAATTTTTTCTAGTTAAAATACAACCTCCAAACTGGATACAGGAATGCTATAAAACGGTTGGAAAATATTGTTTGGTTGAAGAGTTCAGTTTGAGCTGAGTTACAACCTTCGACGGTGGTGCTCCACACGTTAGATTTGCGTAGCATGAGGGAAAAACGTTTACACACAGCGAAAAGTGATCAACATTGCCAGCACCGGCTATTTCTACGCGTGGCCTCGCGCCAACTGGCAAATGTGCTCACGAAAAATCACAAAATCGCCCCAAATCGCACACTATTTGGGAGAGGAGAGGAGCCGCGTACGAAAGATCGGTACAAATGTGCGCCTCTGCGATTAGAAAGCGTCTTTGCTCGCAGACAATGTTCATACTGTAGTTTGTGCTCTGTATCTTGTCATTTCTGCGCCTCTGCGGGTGTAATATTTGCAAGAGCACTCAACAAGAACCCGCGAGTTTTGGTGGAGAGAGAGACACGTGATTCCAAACTTATTGAATGGAGGTTAGGACGAGAAAGTTTCCAAAGTGAGAGTCCATCTCGAACTTACATGCTCCCTCACTCCAAACCCCTTTCTGAAAGGTTGAACGGCCAGTGGAATGATGTGGGGAGAGGGAGAAACAGCAAGGCAAACAATAAAATCATAGATCAGAACTCTGTTCGAAGTTTGGTAGAACTGAGTAGTAGACATTCATTTTCGAAATTCGATTTGTTCGAGTAACGGACCAATTGCCGATTGTGACATCATTGCCGTGTTTCAGGGACAAAATGAACATTGACTCGAAGACTCTTTTCATGCAAAAATAGGTGTTGACTCCTCGATATGGAACATAATCTAATTCTGCTGATATCTTAATTACTTAGATACTTAGAAAATTACTTAGATACTCGGCCGTTGCCGTGTGGTTCACAATTCATCCATTTTTTCTATCGCGCGTTCGCGTAGTCCAATGTCGGTAGGGCTGTCGCTGCGAGGACGATCGCGTGATACGTCCTTGAATACTGTAGGGCATCTTCGCATATTCCACGATCAACCTCAATGTCACTGGCGGCTTTCCTGGAGGTCTGCGGAGATCGGGAGGGGGGAACCATTCCGTGACTTTTGTTGACCATCTGCCGTCGTCCCGTCGAAGCACGTGTCCGGCCCATCGATGCTTCGCTCGTTTGATGTAGCGTATCGGATCAGTGGGGAGTGACTGTCTGCGGACGTCCGAGTTGCGGCGCTTCTTCTGGTTCATCGTGTATAAATTCGTGCCTATCAATAATCGCTCGAGTGCTCTGTGCGTGGTCTCACTGCATTCGAGAGGCCACGACTCAATAGCGTAACACAGAGCGGGATGGCTGTAGAAGAGCGTTGAGCGAAGCTTGGCGTCCTTTAGCACGGATATGACCTCTCTGATGCTCCCGCAGGAAGGCCAGATTGATCTCTTCATCCTTCTCAGTTACGTATCGATGGAGCCGTGGCCTCATTGTCTATGCACATCATGCGATTCTCTTAAATTCTGCCTCATTCCGGTTGATCGTCAACCCAATCGAATCTCCTACTTGTTCTGTCAGCATCTTCTCCAGCGATGCAGTGTCGAAGCCGAGCAGAACGAAGTCGTCCGCAAATAGGAGAAGTGAGAGGTACTTCCCATTGTTGCATAATCTCTCCTTCTCCCAGCGGAGGTACACATGCCCTCCTCCTCCAGCGCCTAGGTTGACAGCTTGGGGAGGTTGTATTTCCTTGGCGGGGTTTCTTGCTGCTCGGAATGTGGACGGATCGATCGAACGGTTTCATCTTGTGTTGAGAGCTCACGACACTTGGCACTTTACGTACGGGGAATCCGCTCCAGGGCGATATGGGGAATTGAGAACCACCGATTCGAACAGTAATCAGTGAAGACGAGGCCGAGAAGCAGGTGGTGCTCCCGATGGAATTCGACGAAGGTGAAGAGTGTGGGGGCAACCAAATCATCGTCTGCATCCAGCTTGTTAAACGGGTTTAGCTTCGTCCAGGTTGTACAGGTTGGTAAAGAGATCTTGCAGGGGAAGAGGAGGGGACGGTAGTTGTCGAAGTTGAATCTGCCTCTCTTCTTGTGGATGAAGGATGGAGTTGGAGGCCTTTCATTGAGTGTTAAGATGCAAACTATCGACTGAAGTGCGAGGCAAGGAGCGAGTGTAGAGCAGATACTCCGAGGTGTGGCATTTGGCCAGAAAACTTGTACGGTCCACCAGCTCCGTTCTTCTTCGTTCTCGCTATAACTGTGCTGCTGATCACACATACACGGGATTAACAATTTCGATATAATGTTTTAGGCCTTTACAATTTTCGACCCCTTCCACTTACTCAACTTCACAGTATGCGATATTTCACGGATAATTGCACCGATCAATTATCAAATCACATGTCCGCTCAATCAAAAAAAAAATTCTATTCTTGTCGATCATCTACAAGTTGTGCATAATTCCCGCCTAATGGCGCCCGGTTCTCGAATAGAATTACAAACAACGATTACAATGGAAAAAAGTAATCGATGTCTGTTCAATTACCCGAGTTTGAGGGTAATTATATATCAGTGATGACGTGTAGAATAACGCGAAATGCGTTTGACCAGCAAAACTATTCTAGCCCTTCATTTTCATGACTTTGATTCAGCTCACAATTCTGTAACCTATGTGTGTTGATTGTCCGATTGTTCAATTTTCATTGCTTTGTTATTCAATTTTTCTATTCGATGTTAGCTCAATTCGATACAATTATTTATTTCTCTAGAGGGTTATGAGCTTGCTACTTTGTGATCTTGAAATTCGCTTGAATGGACATTATTCACAGACTCCCTTTCTCGAAACTTCGGTGCTCACAATTACATTACTTTATTCAATAACAGATCTCAATTTTGAGATGCTGAGAAATATGTTGACTGCATATTTCATTTTCTTCCAAGCCTTCAACATCTCCCTCCATTGGGCGACACATTATATTTCACCATCCAATCATCTTCTCAGAATCGGACATTGGACTCATTCATTTCCTGTGCACTGCCCCTTCCTTCCACCATTCCCTCCTCCTTCACTCTTTCCTCTCACTTCCGAATAATCTCTTAATCATTCCGGACAGGGCTACACATAGGATCTACTCATTTTAATTCGTAAAGGGTTACTAATGGGAAAATACTCAATGTCAGGCCAAAATTTACTGTTCGTCTGGATATGTGTCAGTGAAACTACTCTGAGATAAGATAGCTTTTACAAGTAGTGTACAGAGTGTATGGGATATCGGAAAGTGACTTTCAGTCTCTATCCTCCTGTTCCAAAGAGCTGTCTCACCCGGCCCACTCGTACTACCACACGGGCGGTCGTAAATTCGCCGCGCGGCAGCTGGTTAGAGAACAAGCGTAAACAGGAGAGTGTCTGAGAAATAAAGGAAGACGAGAGACAGGACTAAATGAGGAGAGCGAAGGTGCCGCAGGCTCACAACAACATGTTGTCTCCGTCACTCTGCTCTCTTCATTTCGCACACACTTTCACTCGTCTGTCTGCTTGTCTGCCCGTCTCTTCCGCGTTACGCCCTCTCTCTATCTTTCACATCTCGCACATAAAGTGAGCGAAGGCAGCGGGCGAGAGAGTGTGGCGAGTGGAGAGAGTGCAGGAGGTAATTATGCGAACCGCCACCCTCTCAAGTCGCCGTGCTCTCTAATCAATCTCTAACAGCCTCGCGCTCTCCTCATTTCGTCCACTCTCTCACACGTCCGATTCGCCTTGTGTCTCTGACTGCGGTTTCGAAGGCGACTGCCAGAAGGGTGCACAAGACAGTTAGGGGGAGAGAGAGGAAGAGAGAGAGAGAGAGAGAGAGAGAGAGAGAGAGAGAGGGAGACGGGGTCTGAATTTGTCTTGAGATGCTTCCTCCCGAGTCACTCTCTAGTTTCCTTCCCATTCACTGCGCTTGAGCAATTTCACTCTATTTCACTCTCATTTCGCCTCAATTTCGAGGCAGTTTTAACTCCTCATTTTCAAGCGAGTGCTCCAGTTCGCAACGAAATTCTATCGCAATCGAGAAATGAAAATTTTCTAACATTACAGCGTTTACACTTTTTCCAGTTTACTGTGTAATCTATTTTTACTATGATTATTCATAGTAGTTCAATGACGTATGAGTTGCTGTTGACACACCAACCGTCAACTATCCACTTTACTTTCAATGTCCTTATCTTTAGTGCTCAGAACCAGAGAGAAAACACTCCAATCTTTCTTCTAACAGCACGCGATTACCAGTGGTTCTTTGGTGCTAGAAAGGACTGTTTTCGCTCTCGCACTTCCGCCATCGCTGAGGGCTACGTACTGGAACACGAAAGCGAAAATACAAGTCCTAAGTACGTCCTCTGACTCACCCTGGGAACTTTTCTCTCTGGCAAGACTTCTAAAATCACCGCAGGCCGGCCAATCCACGCAAAGCTGTTCGGGTGAAAGATCCCAAAAATCAAGAGACCCCTTCTGTAGGCATGGAATCATGTGCCTCCCACCACTTCTCGAGGTAGTCCTCCCCCTGCTACTTGCACTGTCTGTTTTCCTGCCCTTCCTCATTCCTCTCCCTCGTTTTCCAGTCGTGTTTTCCTCCTCTTTCTCTCTCTTTCTCTCGTGATCTTCCCTTTGTGCCACCGCTAATTTTTCCGCCACCGACGACGCAAACATCGTTCTTTGCCCCCTATTATGGTTGTTTTATGGATGAGGAAGAGAGAGAGAGAAATTTGCAGAAAGAAACAAAGGATGGCCAATGTTTACGCGTCGAAACGGTGCTAAAGTCAGGAACTGGCAACAACCGTGGGTGAAAACAGAAGTGTTTGTCCAGACGGCTCGTGGATTGTATCCGTTCCGTTGTTTTCTCACTTCCTAACACGGTGTTTGGATCTCTGCCTTTTTCTTAGAGAGCAGGTCTCTAGATTCTACGAGCACTGAAATTTCCATCATTTTGCCGCTTGCTAATAACGCTTTCACAATACTTCCAGGCATCCTGATTTCTTGAGAAATATTCTTAGTTAATGCGCGTTCGTGCTCTGTTGATACGATGTTGATCTATGCTCAATTCAGTAGGCCATATCTCCAGAGTACGGAAACTTCTCACTCTATGCTGTTGGCAGTGACCCTCAGCACCACGAATTGTTGCCTTGTTTAGGGTCGCGCGCCGAGTTTAGTGCCACTTCACTCGCTTTCTCTCTCTCTCTCTCTCTCTCTCTCTCCTTCCTCCATTTCCTCTCTCCAATTCCACCGAAAGAAACTCACAACAGCGCGCAATGCTCGTAAACCCGTGAGTACTACGTGAGAGTAGTTTACTCTCGCAACTTTCCCCTTTTCTCTGTCAGTTGCATCTTTTTTCCACATTTTAAGATGCAACTGACAGAAGATGCAACTTTTTTTAGATCGCAGAAATGAGTATGAGAAGGCACTTATTTTCAATACATATGTGCCTGTCTTTAGCAGGCGCAGGCCTGTGACCCTTTCGTATAAAATTTTACTCTCAAAAGGCGTTATCTAACTGTTCGAAATGCCTTGTTTATCCGCTCAATTCGTTCATTTCCGGAAGTAAAAACGCTGTTCGCTAGCATTGTCACAATAAGCGAATCTTCTCTCTCCACTCTCTCTCTCTCTCCCTCGATTGTTGTTATGAATGGTCGCCGTTGTCGTAGGCGAGGAAAAGATGAGGAAGAGAGAGAGAGAGAGAGAGAGAGAGAGAGAGAGCAACAACCTCTCTCTCTTCTCTTCTTCTCACTCGAAGGAAGAGAGAGAATTGCGCCTACTAGGAGGTCCTACTAGCTAGCGACAACCTCTCTTACAACGCATTTCCCTATTTCTCACCTATTTCAGTCGCTCTTCCGCCGAAATCAAACTGATTTCCACTCTTTTTTGCCTCTTTTTGAATTCAAAAGCGTTGCTCGCTCAGTGTTGGCCGATGTGTAGGCGGAAATCAACAAAGTTCCGGAGCGTTCACCGTTGTTTTGTAGTATCTTTCCTATTTTCCTTCCCTTTCCGTGCCTTTCCATTATCTCACAGTTCCTTTCCATTCTTTTTCTTCCTTTCTGCTAATGAGTTGTGAGGCCTCCAAACCGTTTCGCATTGTCCTTGAAATGGCGCAGTTTGACGCGAGCCAAATCGCCATTAGCCGCCGGCTTTGTTCACAATACCGAGTGCGAATCGCGAGCTATGCCGAGGTGTACCAAACTTTTCTATTCACGATATGTGGGTACGCGAATAATTCCTCGAATCAAATATAGAAGAAATTTTGTGGTTCACACTTCAAAGTAATGGTTGAACAGACCCTTATAAAAATCCAGGAAGGGGTCAGCGGGTTCTAGAATGCATGAGATGGGGTCTCTGTCTCTCTCCCTCCCCGCATCTCTCTCTCCACTGGAAGAAGGAAATGATACATGAAAATCGTCATTAGCCGTGCTTTGTGTCCATCATCCCTTCTCTCTCGATGTATCTCTCTCTCTCTCTCTCTCTCTCTCTCTCTCTCCCTTCCTCCTCCTCCCATCAAAGCATCAGAGTCAGTCCCTTGCTCTCTAATCTCTCTCTCTATCTCCTCTTAGTATATCTCTTCTCTCTCTGTCTCTCGCTTACAAATTCATGCCTTCCTCCTCTCTTTCTCTCACTTTCTTCGCTCGCCGGATGGCTTGAAGCAACTTCTCCACTCACAGTTTAAGATCGCCCCTTCCCTCCCTCGCTTCTCTTTCTCTCTCTCTCTCTCTCTCTCTCTCTCTCTCTCTTTTCTCTCTCTCTCTCCTTCTTCTTCTCTAATTTCCTTCTCTCCCTCCCTCGTAGACCTCAGAAACCCCCGCGGGCAATAAATTACCGAGTGTTTCGAAACCCCGCGAGGAAGCCGCAACTTCTCAGTGCCCATGTCTCCCCTTGGCTATTCATTGATCGTTCTTCTTCGTTCTGGAAACAGGCAATGTTCTCTTGCTCCGCTTACGTTTGGGCTGTTCAAATACAGAAATTATGTTTTGTATAATTTCATTCTAATCAGTTTTGTTGGCTAAATCATAGTTAATTCCAAAAGTGTTGGTGAGTTTATGCCGCAAAAAAGTAGGATTTATTTGCCCCCTTCTAGCCGTCAACTCGGTGGCCATTAGGCGATACACTTTTTTTGTAAAAACATATTTCGACAAAAATTATTACATGATATTGAGTGCACTCATGCTCGCACAAGTCCTTGGGTCATTCGTGAAACACATTTTGCGAAAAGACGCTTTCGTGTTCATTCGCTTTGGCGATGTTTTCCATCCTCTCGTAATTCCCCTCCCTATCATTCCCAATATCTCTTCCCCTCTTCCTCTCTTCCTTCCCCCAATTCGCCCATCTGAGGCATCTGTCTCATTTCGACTCACGAGAGAAGAGGAAGGCACTAATGTGTTTCATCAATGACTTAAGTGCTTGAGCAGACGCGGGTGTATTCAATACCAAAAATCAATTCGATCTAAATAAAATATTCAAAAAGATATGATCAAATCATAGAATTCATTCGCTCATTCATAATTTATTCCGTCAGGGTATCGCATACAAGAAAAATAACTGTGAAGGGGGGGGCAACAAACGGATGTCCGTTTCTTGCCCCCATTCACAGAATGATCATTGATTGTATTGTGAACACGGTGGTATGGCATCTTATAGAAATCAGTATTTTTTTATGATGGAGATAGCACTAACTATGAGGCGATTAAATACAGAATGTGTTTCACAAATTACTGATGAGGTTGAGGGGGCGACCAACTCTATTTAAAATCGATATGTTGCTCGAATATACCTAATACCACTCATTGTTTGCACTAGTCGCCGGTTTGCTAATCATTAAATGTAAACCAGTATTATATGTTTTCGCAATTGACAATTATTCGGACAAATTCGTTTCGGTGATGTTGTCGAAACGAGCATGAAATGAGGACAAGGCACTAATATGTTTCATCAATTCGTGAAAGGGATGAACTGGCAGGAAATACTCGATTCTTCTCGCATTTCCTTGGCAAACTGAAAATACTAAAAAAATCAACAACTGTACGAATAGTTTCTGACTGTCCAGAGTTGTCATATTCATTTTGTTCGGATTGTAAACGTTCACTTCGGAAAACAAGAAACACCATCTTTATAATTTGAAGCGGGCAATAATATGTTTCACGAATGATTGAAGAGTTTGTACTGGCATGGGCTCACTCAATGCTGCACTGCTATGCGCTTCTGATGAAAAAGCAATTTTTAAATATTTTTTTATTTATTTTGAGAGACGACCGAATCGATATTGCTCACATTTCGTCATTACTTCTACTATTTCACAACCTGCGCTTGTCGTCTTTCGGGAAACCTGTGATATGAATCCAAGGCACTAATGTGTTTCATTAATGACTAAAGTACTCGAGAGGGCAGGACACTCTCAATTACTTGCACCTAGGAAATGGAAAAATATGGCTTATGAAGTAAAATTTCTCACCCTTGCCTATTCGTAACATTATGTTTCGCAAACATTCAGGGTGCTTATAGCAACCAGCGAGGGGAGAAATAGAGAGGGGGGATAGCTCTGCCACGTATGGAGGAAAGGGCCGCGGACGCTTGATTATGTATCAATAAGATTGCCTACAATTTCATCAGCTTCGGAAGCAAAATAATACCATTTTACGTATTTTTTTCTCTAAACTCTCTCACCTTCCCGCACTCTCTTGCTGCCGAATCTTAGTAGGTCATTGGAAATAGATCATCGATAACAACAACGTATTCTCGTTTCACCGTTCTCTCCACCGGCCGATCAAACTTACAGAATGGGGTGAAAACTGAGACATCATGTAAATTCGAGAAAACTCTCTCACTTTCGCACACCCTCTCGCCTTGCCCCTTTCTGGAGGGTCGAAATCACACGAATTCCTCCCTCCCCTGCTTCCGATACTCATCATTTTCCCCATTCTTGTTTTGCTCTCTCCATCTCATGAGAGTAATTCGCGTTGTTTGTCTCCTCCCTCGCCTACCCATTTTCATTTTCGAAATGCCCGTATTTGCGATATTTCTCCGGGTCCATTGAACGCCGCGAAAAATATGTGGCAGATATGATGGCTCCCGAACATCGTTTGTACTTTTTTTAGTTGACATAACATACAAACAGCGTTTATACAGCTCATTTTTAATTTATAAATGCATTTTTATCATGTACGTTATTCAAATCTCGGGAAAGCATCAGTCCATTTACCGCATTCCATCAATTCTTAGCTTTTATTGTTTTTTTTATTTATTTTCTAATTTGCGAGTCATGTCTTGATTTCACTAAATAGCTCGGACCACCTGTGAAAAGATCCACTAGCAATAGAGACCCCTCCGTGCGAAAGTTGCCGTGTGTGATGCATCATCTTTTGCGACTTCTCCTCACTCCTTTCTCTCTCTCTCTCTCTCTCTCGCTCTCTCTCTCCTCCCTCTCCTCCTTCTTCCTCCCCCTCACTTGTCAGGTGTCGCGCTGTCAGTCAGAGCGCATAGTTCATGCGTCGTGTTATTTCATGTGCCGAGCGGGCAGGGACGTTTATTCTTGGCACATTGCCAAATATTATTGGCACCGAGCCGCAATTCTCTCCCTGCCGATGTCAACGTGCATTAGCTTATATTTCCTTGTGACGACGCACAGTATAGCTCATAATATTCTCAATGAGCTTGTGGCTACGCAAAAATATCATTTCACATTTTATCTGCAAGCAGAAGATATGTTACGAAGTGATGACGCAACACCGTACAATCGCACATTTCATCTTTTACAATGATAATCTCTCTCCTCTTTGTAGTACGTACACGTGCCGCCTCGCTTTTAGTAGTAGTAGGAATTTCTCTCTGAAATCGCCGAAAATCTAAATGGCTCTCCCATTTACACAATTGGTTCATGAGATTAGCGCGGTAGCGAAAGGGGCGAATTCCGATGGTAAATCGCGAGAGAGAGAGAGAGCGAGATAGAGAGAGAGAGAAATAGCTAATCAAAGTTCGCCGCTCGTCACTCCCGGCGATTATCTTGACGTGAGATCTCAAACGTTTCATTCTCGGTTTGACGAGAAAATCCCTCCTTCTCTAACGCCGCAAGCGCAATCTTCTCATTCAGACATATTTAATGCCGCCGGGAGTTGATTAGACTTGCGACTGATAGAACATAAGACGTTTCTTCCACAGTTGCTGTATTTATTCCTGCCCCCCGCTGGTTGATAATAGTAGCGCAAGTTGATTCTACATTTTCACAGAATAAAGTATCCATTTGGATCCAATAAAACACCTCAAATAACCGGGGCAATCATCCGGACACGTTTCTCACCCCTCCCCTCCACCCCTGTTTATGATTGCCGACTTGTGTGTATTTTCGAGCGAGAGAGAGGAGAGTCAATGGAGGAGGGAAGGAAGGGTGGGAGATTTGAAGGAAAACTGACAATTCCTCCCTCCTCCTTCTCTCTCTCTCTCTCTCTTCCATCGCCACCACCACCCATAATGTGATTATCGTGCCTCAGCGATTGAGAGAGAGGACGAGAATTTCAAGAGCGATTTTGCGTGAATTAGTGCAGTGATTGCCGCCCTCTTTCTATTTTCCTCTCTTGATTCATACACAAAACACACGTTGACTTACCCCTTCAATTTACAATTTTACCTTTTACTCTACACTCAGAACAGGGGTTGATATCTACAGCGAATTTCGAGAAGCATTCCTAGCAATATCAACTTCGTAAGGTACATTTTAGGCAAAAATACGCACATTTGCAATAGCTCGTGTTACTTTTTTGTTGTATCGTCAAAAAGCAATCAACAACCCGCTCTCGTAGGACGAAATCGCGTGCATTTTTGAGTGCATGCGTTCGTCCATTCTTACAAGTGAAGGGTAAAGGTTGTCACGTCTTCAGCATTTTTCATGCGCGGTACATTGCGCTTTTCAGTGTGCACGCAATCTACGCATGTACGCAATAGTCTTTTCAACTGTGTCACTTTCAATAACTAGTCTTGTAATGCGAAACCCACCCATGATGTTAAGAGATAGAAAACTCCTTGATTCATCTATGTTTCACCATTCAATGATCTCAAAAGGAAATGTGAGAGCTTCGATATCCTTCTGGCTCCCAATATTTAGAACTAAATATAAATTGAGGCCTGCCTCTCACGACTCTTTCTGAATTGAACACGCTCTCTCACTCAAAATCCCTTTCTGGTGGGTTGACCGCCCTGTGAATCAAGAATAGTGTTATAAAACGCCTGCGTCAAAACGTATATTTCGTAGCACCACCTCATATCGAATTCAAGCCTCCAGTCTCCCATCCTTTTGTTTCCATTTTCCCCTTTTTCCCTACTTCGTCTCTTCATTTCACCGCATCTCTACATATTTTGCGCGCATAAACAAGTCTCTCTCTCTCTCTCTCTCTCTCTCTCTCTCTCTCTCTCTCTTTCTCTCTCTCTCCCTTTTAGTCGCGAGCAGGCGGGGAAATTGCGTATGTATGTGTGTATGTTTCAATAGAAGAGGCGCTTTCATTCACATGAAAGAGTTTGTTGCGAAGCATACTACGCATACTTCTTGTTTATCTTCTTTTTTTCCAAACAAGCCATACGCCCAAAACGCGATTTTGTTCGCTTTGTTCTTACACGCGAACATTCTTGCGAAATAAAAGCTAGAAGAAAACTAAAAATCCCATGATGTTGTATTTTCCGTTACTTTTTCTTCTTCTTTCTCTCTATTTATCACCAATTTCACGCCCATTCCACAACAATTTCTCGAAAAATACCGCGACCCATCATTTTTTTGCACAGTGTCGCATTGCGTTAGTATCATGGCAGCTAGTTAATTCGCTCCCCTGCCCGCACCGCTGTTTTTCGTATAGTTTTCACTGTGTTTTCTGGTTCTAGCTCTCTGCGTCTCGCCGATTCGCACACTCTCTCGTCGCTGTCCAACGTCTGCGCCTCTCTGATTCGTCCAATCTTTCGCTGCCAGTGCTAGTAAACAAAGAGGGAACACGCACATTCTTCCTCGGTGCGGCAAAATAGCAAAGTCAACGGTTTTTACGAGAGAATTTCTCGGCGCAAATTCCTGATCAATTTTACGCGCGCCTCCAACCGTAAAAGTATTTGGGCCGAGATTGTTAGAGAGCATGTAAATGAAGAGAGCCAGACAGCTAGAGATGATCTTCAAATCACCTGGAAAGAGATGTTGATTACCTCGCTATTGAAGTTGACGCTCGGCGAATCTGGGCAGCGATGATTGTGAATCATGCTTGAGGCTATTTCGACTCTCTCTCTCTCCCTCTCTCTCTCTCTCTCTCTATCTCTCTCTCTCTTCTGCTTCTTCCCCATCTGTGCGCATTGTTTGTTTGTTTGTTGGCAGCCAGGAAGCCGAGTAAAAAAGAGCGATTGTCTATTAGGAAAAAGTGTTCACTGGACGCGGTACGGCCTTTTGATCGACAGTTCGGCATTAGTTCTGATGAGTTGCAGAGGAATAGGCTTAGGAACTACGGGTGGCTACGTTCCATACCGTACCGGCTTTACTAAAACCATTTTAAAAATTGTTTTTGTTTAAAGCTCTGCTAGTCCTTCCATATCGAGGACAGCATATTTGCCAATGAGATCATTCGCGAGTGAAACACAGTTGAATTTGAATCCCAGGAATGATTTATACTGCCTGCGAAAAGCAATAACTGTCGCCCATAAACAGGGAACGACTTGCTTGCGACACGCTCGCTTTTTCCTTCAGTGAACTGTACGATTTCGCGCCACGCCTGGCTCGCCTAACCAATCAAAACTGGATCTCTCTCTCTCTCTCTCCCTGCGAGGCTCGATGTTATGCGTGAAGTGAAGTATACGCGTGTGTTGCCACTTTCACCCATTCTTCCACCCTAACTCCGAATGACTTTTCCCCCTTCCTCTCACCATCTCTCTCTCTCTCTCTCTCTCTCTCTACTATGCCGGTGTCTCCAAACACTTCCCTTTGATGTTGTATCTCACGTGAACGCTGCTCCACTCGTTGTTTACTCTTCCACATTTCACCCCCGATTTTTTCCGTGCGATTTACGGGGATTTGAGTACTGTGCTACCGGATTTATGCAACAGTTAGCAGTATCTCGAACTGTACTGATCTGTGTGCTTAGCAGTGTCATTGACATACATCCTGGTAAACCTAGAATCGAACTCAATTTTAGATTCAGCAGCTGAATAAAATGCTTGACCGTTGAATGCATTAAAATTAGCACAATACATCTCTGTATCGCGCACTGTACTGATTATTCAATTATATACAACTATTTTGTTAATCGCGTATGGTGGTAATCGTAATAGCAAATCCCAATTCGTGCGCCAACTGAATACCACACGGTGAAACTCAACCCAAATCCGCCTTCTCCATTCATTGTCGATGCTCTATCATTTTGAGAGTTCAAACTCTCCTCATTTCGCACGCTCTTTCTTCCGGTTCACTCACAGCAGAGTAAGTGAGGAGAGTTTTGACCCCTCAAAATTTAGGGGATCATTCATTCGGGATCGTTGAATGCATTTAAATCAGCAAAATGCGTCGCTCTAGCGCGCAATACACTGATTGATATACAATTGTTATTTTTATTGCGCCAATAGAATACCTCACTGTGAAACTCACTCGAATCAGGCCATCATTACCCCCCCCCCTATTTGCCTCTCCATTTCGTTGTTGATAGTGGTCGAAATACGCACGCCCAAATCAAAACATGTCTTATCACCTCTCGTCTTCGTTAGATGTCGAGCCTTATCAATCCAATCAACCCCCTCCACAATCAGAGGGTCGGTCACACCGTTAAACCGACCGGCCAAACCACTGGATCAAATCAGGGTCATGAAAATTCGAGAGGGATTTACACACTTTTTAGAAAGTGGAATCTTTCCCTGATCAATTCAATAGACCCCATAATCAGTAAGTGTGTAGATCACATCGTTATCCTGAGACGGAGGCCTCAATACTAATTTAGTCCTTATTTCTCGCAACGCTTCTGATAGTGAGAAGAATCGAAGTTCGTGCATCTGTTATTGGGATTATTCAATGCTGAAACATAGAAAAATCGCTAAGTTTGTTGTGTTTTGTGAACTTTCCTATTTGATTTTTGCGATTTATTTAAATTGTATTGAGATCCGCTTCTGTCCTCCTCCTTCATTTCTCTACGCACAAATTTCGGCACTTTTGTTGATCATTCAAGCTGGTTTACATTATTTTCTGGTTCTTCTCGTCCCCTCAATTTCGATGCAATTCAGATGACTAGACAGTTCCCTTCATACGTGGGCAGCGATGATTGTGAATCATGCTTGAGGCTATTTCGACTCTCTCTCTCTCCCTCTCTCTCTCTCTCTCTCTCTCTCTCTCTCCCCACTCTGTACTGACAGTCTCTCAGCTCATGAATCAACATCCTCTTCCTTCTCCCCTTTTGGGTCGAGTAATGTTTGAGCACAGGCGCCCAGTATTCTTTCTATAAAGGCGCATATGATCGACTTTCTTTTCTGACTCGCTTTTTGAAGAGAATTGTGCCGGGTTTGACTTGTTTCCGATTTCCTCTTGATCTGATGATTCAATTATATTATTATTTTCAAATCATCCACTAAGATTTTACGTAGCGCTTTTAAAGCTTTCTCATTCCATCGTTTGCATTTTGAAAAAAAGTGATAACTTTAGCAATTAAATTCACAGTTTTGTAGCGGTTTTCAAAATAGCTAAAGATATTTGTTAAAACTAATTCAATCGACAGAAATCGATGCAAGCCATCTCTTTTTATGTGTGTGCCGTTTTCATTTCAATGCATTGTACGGTTCGAAATCGCTTCGACATCAAACCCTCCCCTTCTTCATTTTTTGTCTCATGTTTGTTCTCAGTTACAACATGTCTTCTCTCCATCTCAATAGAGCAGTTATCGTACGTACTGAAAATATCGGAACGTTTACCGGAACATGATCAAAATGTTCAATTTTTGTAACTTTGCCAAAAAAATTATTTGCGACTCGTGAGTAGGTTCGTATTTTTTGTCCACCTCGATTTACCGGAAACTACCCGGACATGCCCGGTGAAATGTCTAAAACAAAGGAGAAAATTCGATGCGATAACCGACCAAGTTAGCGAATTGTCATCATTACCGTATACAGCCGGAAAATGCCAGTAATTGCCGGTTCTGTCCCTTTTTTGCAATCGAATTTGTCGCTTTCTGTTACACATTTCACCGGGCATCACCGGGTAGATTCCGGCAAATCGATGCGGATTAATCGAATTAGCATAAACACAAGTCATGATAATTCGTACTCGCAAAGATGCAAATTCTGAACATTTTGATCACATTGCGGTAAACGTTCCGATATTTTCAGTACGTACGATAGTTTGCGTTTTACTAGGCACTTGAATAGGGGGAAACGACCGTTCCCTCCTTCTCTTTTCTACTGACCCATTGAAAACTAACTGGTACTTTCAATGTTCTAATCTTTCAATTTCTCTCGAAACGTCGCGGCATTCTCCATGTTCATTGGTGCGGAAGAACTATCTTGAGACGACAATAAACTGTTTCGACAGATGCGCGATGACTAATTCATGTTACGACGAGCAAAATAGAGTACTTGAGAAGTTTCTCTGGGAATGTTTGCATTTCGGATCAACCATGTTCTCCTAACTGAATACCATATAAAAAATCTCAAGGGCTCGTATATCTGACTCATTTTCATTTTGCCTCTTTACAACATTGTTATTCTACTCCTGGATCCGAGTGATGACGTAACAGTCTCGGATCTTGCGAAAAATTCGCAGCGCAATCAACACATAAGTGCAAAGTTTAGGGGCTCGACGGCTAGAAAAGACGGTTGTTCCGACACTTCGTCAGTTGGTCACCGATGAGCACAAAAACCTTTTCCGATGAAGCACTTGTCATCCGAAATATATCTTTTGATACCGATACTTATTTTAATCATTTTATAAAGGTCCTCATCGCTGTCCAATCTCCAGGAAGGGGCCCGGAGAAAGAGATGGAATTGTCTGATTCTCTCTCACTTTTGCCCAGTCTCTTGTCCCTGACCCCATTCTGGAGCTTTAACCCATCTTCGCCTACTTCTCCCCAATGTTTTCTCTGTTTGTCGCATCGTATTTGCTGTTTTTGATGCGCTTCTTTGCTTGTTCGCGTTTTTCGAGAAAATCCTAAAACGTCCCTAAATAATTAATTATATTACTAATTATTCGTTGTTTTGCAGTCGCGACAAGCAGAAAAGCGACGTAGATCGTCGAGAAGAGAAGAGAGGAGAAGAATGACCGAGAAAACTTTCGTAAGTTGACCACGCCCTTTCATGAACTTCTATTACTTGCATGATGCTTTTTTGAGTGCACTTACTATTAGTGGGAAACAATTGCATGATCCCTGATTTTGAATTTTGCTTCTAACCGAGAAGACTTTCGTAAGTCCAAATTGAATTTGTTTTAGCTTGCTTTTTTTGCATGCACGTTGCATAGATGCACCTAATCGTGTTAGAGTTTGACATACAGCTAAATTGGAATTATCCCTTATAAAGAAAAGATTTCAAGAAGATCATGCTCTAGAGAGCTCTGGTGAGTGGTCTGGCTACGCACGCAGCCGCACTATAATAACCGGAAACCAATAACCTTTCGAATTGCTTTGGCTTTTGTTTTGCTTTCTTTGTTTGGTCCCTCCGTGACCTATCGGAGAACGTTAACCGATCGCTTTATACAGCAGTCGAAGAATAGTAACAACAGTCGTAAAATGGAGTTGGACAAAATACAAAGAGTGCGCGAGTTGTTTGACTTTCTCTGCCCTGGAGAGTCGTTCGACTGTCTGAAGAGAATTGGAGATACTAAGGAGCGTTCAAAACAATGAGCGACGAGAGCAATCCGACACTGGAAAGCTGGAGCATTCCCTGTTGAGAGGACGTTTGTTTAGTGGTTTTCTTCGACATTCAAATGACAACAAGTCCACACTCGGGTCAGGAGGATCAGATCTTACCTTTATCTCCTCATCGTGTGGTATCATCCGGCGACCTTTGTGCTTGCCAGCAAATTCGTAATGTCTGAATGGAACGCCGTTTCCAAAATCTCGAACCCCCTCATCTCAACATTCCCTCTTCAATTTCTATCGGCGAGAAGTGTCATCATCATCTCTCTCTCTCTCTTCAATTGCAAGAGAGAGAGAGAGAGAGAGAGAGAGAGAGAGACGGATGATCGTCGTCAGCTGTGTTGAGGAATTGAGAGCAGAAGAACAGCCACTTTTTCCTCCTCCCGAAAACAACATTTTCGAGGATCCCGGCAACTTGTCGAATTCATATGAGAAATTCTCCATTCTCGCCAGGAATTGTAGGTCATCAACATTTTGATGACCTGGAATGACTCTAGGAACAGCTTGTTTCTGCGTGTCTTGAGCAGTATTTTGGGAGCCTGGATTCGTTCTTGTTTCGTATAGAGGGGCTGGGGTTGGCAGGGAATAGGGCAGGCGAGCATTCGGATTCCACGCTCAAAATATAGGGGAGGATGGAGAATAAAGAGGAGGGGGCGACAAATGAGGGTGTGTGTATGAGAGATGGATGGACAACACAACACACTTCAGTCGTCTTTCGTTGTCCTCTCCGGCCTCAGCAAGCCCCGCCCCCTTCCTCCCCCCCCTCCACCGAAAGAGAGGACGACCCTCTATCTATCTAGATTCGACGACACGACGTTTGCACCAGCTCTCCACCCCCGCTCCAGCACTGTCGCCCATTCTACAGTACATTCGGCGACGATAGCGCCCGCGCCGCCTTCCCAGTGGCGCCAGACAGCCGCCGCGTCGAACCCGCGCCGCCGCTGCAGCGGCAGCCCCGCGCCTCGCCAGCCACGGGCGTCACTTGGCGCGCCGACAAGGCGTCCGGCGGCGGCGCACAGCCGGCGCCACCCGGCGCCTCCTACGCACAGGAAGACATCATCCCCATGCACTCCGTCTGGCACTACGCCAAGTATATAGTAAGAGGCGGGCGATACGGTAGAACAGTACGGTAGCGTACAATTTATTCGAAGTTTACTGGAAGCCTTTTTATATCAACTTGCTTGCTCTTTTCAACGCACGCTTTAGCTAGTTTCAGCCATACTAATTAACGGTCTCCGGGGGCAGCCGGGTCCGGCCTGAGTGGTAGTAGCTTTCGAGTGTGGTGCGGTGGTGTGCTGCGTGCACTGTACGCAGCGACTTTTCCCAAATAACCGAAATCCGCACAACATGTCCATTGCAGAACATCCCGTACCGTAGCAAGCTCACCGAGCACATCGAGCCCGGACAGACGCTGATCATCCGTGGCAAAACGATTGATGAGAGCAAACGGTAAGTTTCCACATTTTCCCACGATCAAAAACACGGCTCTAGAATTGATTTCCCGGACCCGGTAGTTGCAGTTGAATGTTGCGGGATCCGGCCTACGTCCTACTTTCCGGCTTTCTCTGTTTCCCGGTTGTGATTGACGGCTGTGCATTGCAGCTTCAACATCAACCTGCACAAGGATACGCCCGACTTCTCGGGCAATGACGTGCCTCTCCACGTGTCGGTCAGATTCGACGAGGGAAAGGTGCGTTTTTCTCCATGAAAAAAAATAGTTTGCAATTAGGACAAGCAGCGAACAATGTATGTACATGACGAATTCAATTATTCACCTGAATTTTTCAACGTTAGAGAAACTCGGTACAAGATTGCCGAATACGTGTAACATTTTACTTCCTCCCGAGATCAAAACCGACCCATATTTACGCGATATCTCGTCCCGTGACCACCTTAACGTGATCCGTTTGTTGTGGGTCGACAACCGACCCGATGACGTCCTGAAACGTGTAATTTTGCCATTTCCGGTGACCGAAATTCGCACACACATTCGAATTCACTTCGAAATTCAGCCACGTCTCTTCTTCTCTCCCTCGCTCTCTGAAGGGGTGTTAGCGGATGCTCGCGAGCCCTAGACAAATTTCCGGGTCTCTCTGTGTCTTTCGGCGGTCGTCTTTTCACGAGCGCCCAAAGAAGCCTCGGGCCCCTTTTCGAGATGAAATTGACACCACCACCGCCGACTTTCAGTCAGTGTTGAGAGAGCGCGCCTTTTTCTTAATGGAATCTGATCGTTGACAATCTAAGGGACGGAGAGAGAGAGAGTGGGAGAGAAAAAAATCGGAAGATAAGGGTGCCTAAACTTTCTCGAAAAAGCTTCGGGGAAATTGCCAAAACACTCGAACTGGCGAACAAAAAAGCGGAGCGCCGCCCGTCGGGCTTTCATGTTGATGAATTCGGGGAGAGAAAGTAAACGTCCCCTCAAACGAGACATTCCCTAGTTTCGTTGTTCCCCATTCCTCCGTCATTCATTCAAAGAACCAAAAGATGGGGAAACGTTTACGTGCTAAAACAAAGAAGACTTGAACTTGAGTTGAAAACACGCTCATTTCACGCACACAGAGCGCGAACTCTCTTAGATGTCTACATATAGATACGTAGTATCTTGACGAGATGGTAGATACAAAAAATTTGAGAGGGTCGAGGGAGAAGTCTCTTGAATATTGATTACTAGATGTTGACAAGTAAGATGGTTCCCGCGCTGAGCATTTATCGTTGAAAAATGTAACACTTGTCGGCCGTTCAGAATTTGTTTCATACCAAAGTCATGCGAAATAGCGTTGAGGATGCAGCGCCATCTAATCCTATTATGCATCATAACAAGCCATCTGGTATTGAAATAGCCGGAAGGGTCGACCACACACAAAGCCAAAACACGACATTCAACTCATGTGGCTAACCGGAACCGGCAACTTTAAAAGGCGACTTGCGCGAGAGAGTGTGTGAAAATGAGATAGTCGAACTCTAAAGTAACTCGAAAGCAAATTTGCAGCTCGTCTTCAACACGTTCTCCAAGGGTGCCTGGGGCAAGGAGGAGCGCCAGAAGCTGCCCATCAAGAAGGTTTGAATTTTGCTTCTTCCCGCGCACTATTCGCACTTTTTAAAATGCCCACAGGAAATGACCGATTTTTCAGTTTATTGAATTATACGGCGCGAATTCAAATTCGAGTTTGCAGGGAGACAACTTTGACTGCCGCGTGCGCGCTCACGACAGCAAGTTCACCATCTCGTTCAACCGCGTAAGTCGTTCATTATTTTTGTAAAGATTGCAAAGTTGTATTTACCGGCTTTGCAAAAAAAACGGAAATTACTGTATGCACGGCTTATTTTAGCCAGGGCCACTTAAGCTCCCTCTCATTAGTATTCCTTGAACGATTTCGGAACCGCCATCAAAGCCGGCTTTTATTGTTTTCGCATGGAACGCAGCAGATTATTCCACGGCCCGAATAAATCTAAAAGAATGGCTGTGAGGCGAGAGAGTGTCTAAAATCTAGAGACTTTACCTAAACTCTCTCATTTTAACATGCTCTCTCAGTGCCCCTTTCAGGTGCGTTTGGCATAAATAACTGCTCGGAATAGAACTAGGAGGTCCTTATTTTTCCTCCCGATTCAGGGCTCAACGTCAATGCATACCAAATCGAGGGTGTAGTTGTGGGCTTGTAGTACTCGATCTCGCTGACTTATAAATGCAGCAGTAACAAATCCAATCGCCAAGCACTGAGGGAGGACAGTAAACAGTCGTATTTCTTGTCAATAAGCCGGCTATTGTGACCGGCGGCGCACCCTCAACAAAAATATTTATAGGAAGTCATTTATCATATAAAATTGAACCTAATAAATATGTGATGGGCACCGTTGTGGGAAAGAAGTATTTATATGCTCCATATCAGGATATATCACAAAATCGTATAAATGTTTGATTCTTTGGGCGTGAGTGCGCATATATTTTCAATCTCTCTTCTTACTTTGTCTAGTGGGTTTAGCCGACTCATTTATTCATATTTGCCCTTGCTACGACTGCCAAGCTTCGAAGACAAATGACCCGTTTTGGTTGAGAAGATAGAGTCAATTGAGCGTTGGAGAAGGGGATTTCTTTAAGATGCAGATAGGGAGAGAGAGAGAGAGAGAGAGAGAGAGAGAGAGATCCAAGGAAGGAAGCAATAGGTCGTCCATCTCGACTATGGGGCCATTGAGTCTCTCAGACGCGCGCGCAATTGCCCTGTCACAATTGCGCAGCACAGAGTTCGCTAAGAAGGGAGCCGTGGTGTGTCAGCTGGTGCGAGGGGTGCAGTGAGCAATTCGACAGTTCCCAAATTTCAGAAGGAAGTGAAGGTTTTCGAGCACCGCATCCCGCTCCAGCACGTCACCCATCTGTCGATCGACGGCGACGTCGTCCTCAACCACGTCCAGTGGGGCGGCAAGTACTACGTGAGTCCTACATTTTGAAATTTGAATCTCCCGCTCGAAAATAGTAGAAATTCGCGGCGCAGTGCAAAAATGACCGGGTTTGAAGACTTTTTTCGGGAATTGAATAAACTGAGAAAAACAAGATTTCTGCAAAAAGAAAGGGGGAAATCAGAAACGAGGAAGTCGCCCGAAAGTGGCTACTTGTGCAAAAGTGAGGCTGAAATTCGATTCGGAAATCGCAAGACAAGCTGCGACTCTTCACAATTTTCGACTTCTTTGGGTGCAAAAGCGAACTTTTTCTTGATTTTCCTAGAATGCGCACTTAAACTTAATTTTCAACTGCTTCCGTTACTAGCGCTAGCAATTCATAGATAGAAAACGGGAATGCGAAGTAGAATGCACTATCGATATCTGGCAATGTCCTAGGAGAGACTATCTGACTCAGTCGAATTAATCTTGGCACAGGTCGAAAAGTGAGAAGATGAGATAAACATGCCACATTGTACTATGGCCGAGGCGGAGTTGATTCATGATATTGAGAAAGTGCAAAAACATTTCTACGCCTCAGGGTCATCGAAATTTCCGGTTTTAGAAAACTTCATCAAATGGCCTAATGAGTGGTACCAATCGATTCCTCATAAAATTCTAAGACTTTTGTGACTCCATGGGTTTTTCGCTAATCTTTGATCTAAGCCTGAAAAATTGAAAATTGGTTTTAAAATAATTGATTTAAAAAAATTAAATATTTTCTGTAGTTTCCCTGAGGAGATGGCAAAATTTTATTCGCGCAATACAATGCTATAACAATGATAGTTCAACTGTGTGAAGGGTTGTTTGTATGAGGGGCATTAAGCTTGTTCAATAAGCTGAAATTAAGTGGGTCCTTGGAATTATGGTGTACTACAGTAACCCGGAGTAATTTCCAATTATTATCCGGCAGGTTCGGGGGTAAGGCCGATGAAAGCCCTGGCCACCTACTATTGAGTAGTTCTGCTAAAATGGATATCGTGTCTCCCAGAGCCGCTTAAATAACATTGCGACTTTTCTCCTTTTGACTGTAGGTACACCATAATTCCAAGGACCCACTTAATTTCAGCTTACTGGACAAGCTTAATGCCCCTCATACAAACAACCCTTCACACAGTTGAACTATCATTGTTATAGCATTGTATTGCGCAAATAAAATTTTGCCATCTCCTCAGGGAAACTACAGGAAATATTTAAATTTTTAAAATCAATTATTTTAAAACCAATTTTTCAATTTTTCAGGCTTAGATCAAAGATTAGCGAAAAACTCATGGAGTCACAAAAGTCTTAGAATTTTATGAGGAATCGATTGGTACCAAGTTTTCGAAAACCGGAAATTTCGATGACGTCATGTCCTGAGGCGTAGAAATGTTTTTGCACTTTCTCAATATCATGAATCAACTCCGCCTCGGCCATAGTACAATGTGGCATGTTTATCTCATATTCTCACTTTTCGACCTGTGCCAAGCCTCTCCAGAAACATGTTGATCCACTCAGATAGTCTCTCCTAGTAAATTTGCGAATGAAATCTCGTACAAAGAACACTAATATTGGAAGTTATTACAGGCTCCCTAGACGAGAAGAGTTATTATAGACATGCCAATGATAAATGAGGCAATGTGTGTCTGTCGGGTTGGGTATTACTACAATTTATGTGTTTTGAGGGAAGATTCTTTGAACGACGAAAACACGAACGAGTTGGGTCGTAAAAGGGGACTATCGTCTCTATCTTTCGGCCATTCCCAAACTTAGTGGGGGATAGTTATATTTAAATATGGAATATTATAAATAGAATACTAGGAAAATAGCATAGCTCACTGAAGTACTTTCTGTATTATAATCCTTCTGTGTAACTGAACTTTAAAAATAAAATTATATTTTACATTTTTGTTCGTAAAGAAATTGAATATATTCCAGCCCCGACCGCTCGAGTTAGATTTTCTCGACTCCTACCGTAAGCGAAACGCAAGTAGATCCGCCTCACCAACAACCACACTTGTGTGTGGTCGGTGCGGCGCACGACTGGGACATTCGGTACAAGTCGCCCGCTGTTCCCGCACTAACCACACCACAAATTAGCGATACAACCTCCTTGATTATTTATCGATACGAGTGCAGCGCATGACCTGGTTTTGAGATAATATTCCCGATGCCCCAAAACTAAATCTCCGATTGCTCTTCTCCTCTCCCCTCTTTCATTGGTTCCATTACATCTTGCGAGCGGTTGATTTTAAAATTTTGAATTGTCAATTGTTTTCTGATTGTCGATTTTGCAGCCCGTCCCTTACGAGTCGGGAATTGCCGGTGAGGGACTCACGCCTGGAAAATCTCTCATCATCTATGGTACGGTATTCTATCAGTTATGTACTAAAAAGTTATCAGAGTTGAGAAGATAGTTTGCTAAATGTGAATCCTTTGGTCATTATTCAAGTTAATTGCATGCGTTCGCATTTCGTGTATTTATTGTTCGAAAAGCAATAACCCCGTGATACTGTAGGTGTTCCCGAGAAGAAGGCGAAGAAGTTCAACATCAACTTGCTCATGAAGAACGGCGACATCTCGCTGCACCTCAACCCCCGATTCAACGAGAAGGTACGGTAACGGACTGGGCGAAGTGAGGTATAGGGGGAATGCCAAGTGTTTTTATAATAATTTCATAAATTAGATTGGCGGGTTCTTTCAGGCAAAGTCTTCACCTTTCATCTGCGGAAAGATTAAGCCCGGAGTACGTTTGACCGAATGTGCAATCCATGTTGTTTGACAGTCTTTGTGGTGTGGTCGTCCGATCTTTCGGAAATCTCGTCGGTCTTTCTGTCACAGACACACACATATTTATACACTGAACCCTGTTCTGTTCTGGGAAATGCATCGGAGGTTTCTGTTTCCGCACACACACGTAAAATCAATCGATAATTATCGCACATGTCCACATTTCCCTGCTAATCTTGAGTTGGTTTGAACAGACGCTTCACTAAAAGGGAATTTGAGCACCATAATTTGACCAAATTCTTTCAGAAAAAGAAGGATTATATCGACTGCGAATTGCAAACGGATGTAAGAAACTAGTTCGTCGAGGCGCCGGTTGGGTCGCAAAATCAATAAATCACGCTATTTTGACCTTCCCAACCGGTCCGCGGGTCCGGTGCCCGGCCCGAGTCTGCTCCTCGGGTCGGCCCGGCCTTCGTCTCGCCTTGTCGCGCACTCTGGTTCTGTGTTGATGCATGTGTGCCCGCGAGAGCCGGCGTTCACGAGAGCCGGGAATTGTGAGGATGTTCTAAAATCCGGTTTTGCAGTGTGTCGTCCGCAACGGACTCGTGGCGGGCGCTTGGGGCAACGAGGAGCGTGAGGGAAAGATGCCGTTCGAGAAGGGAGTCGGATTCGATCTGGAGATTAAGAATGAGGAGTACGCTTATCAGGTGGGCTCGTCAACGAAAAATCAAATCATAAGATGGAGACGAGGTCTAAACCCCTCGCTATTAAACGATTCGCCTTTTAACTTTACAGTCGTCGCTTTCTAATTTACAAGGGGAGACCGCATAGAGGATATGGAGTTTCCAAATGAGACCTAGTGGGATCATTTACTATTATAAAAGTAAGAAATATTCGGTGGTTTAAAACTACTAAATAGATCTTGTGATATCTGCACTCTCTGTGGGGGAGTGGCAAAAATTGCGTCCGGAAAATTCACCAATCTCATTAAGGGTGGAGAAGTGATGGGGCTTCTTTAGCAGTTTTAAACCATCGATTATTTCTTACTTTTATGATAGTAATCGATCCCACTAGGTCTCATTTGGAAACTCCATATCCTCTATGCGGTCTCCCCTTGTTAGGCGTATCGTGCCGTAGACTTATTTCCCCCTTGAATTTGTTACATGTTGCATCAAGCAAGTCTACGATAAACGCGGCTGAATCGCTCGCCCAAGCCGAAAAAATTGATCTTGTTTTATTTTCGAGATTGAGAATCGATTCAAAATTGCTTTGACCTAACCAAAATCAGCAATAAATGCGTGTTGAAACGTATCTTGCCGAACCTAAGTTAGCCCGGCCATATGAATTATTTGTCCATTTCCTTACATATCGCTCAAATCGAGGGGAAATGAATAATTTGTCTATGAATTTGAATGCAATCTCTACGAATATCATGGTTCTTCTTCAATAATCATCCTCATTTTGCAGCTTATCGTGAACGGCGAGCGTTTCGCTTCGTTCGCTCATCGAGCCGAGCCTCGGGACATCGTCGGGCTGCAGATCCAGGGCGACGTCGACATCTCCGGCATCCAAATCGTCTAAGCCCTGCCCCTTGCTGCAGCTGCAAGCTCTGCCCCTTCCCCGTCTTCCACCACCACCAGGCTAGCCGCCCTACCCTCGCTAGTGATCTACTACTACAATTGACCAGACTACTAACACACACCCCGATATTATGCAGCCCCCACACATTTCATATCCAACTATCCCATAAGAACCACAACCACAATATAAGAAAAATACAAGCAAAATATTGATCGATCACAATAACCTCTCCATCTCCCTCGCATATTTTTGCCTGTTTCACCCCTTTTTTCTCGCACCGCCCCCGGTGAGTGTGAAGTACGCGGCGGCGCGCCCCGCGCCGCGCACTCTTCTTCCCCATTTCTGTCAGCATTCTACCGTCGGTCATCATCTGCCTTCTTCCAAATCATCTTTCCGCAGCTTCCTGGCTCCGCCCACTACCGTCTCCCCTCCCAGCTTGATTCTATACTATAGTGTTGTCTATTATCGTACTTTTTGGCTGAGCGAATCGATTACTGTATCTAGAATAAGAAGAAATCGATTTCCAATCAGACCAAACTTCTCCTATCCCATCTCTCTCCTCATATTTACCATCGCATTCTATCATCGCCCTCTTTTTTGATGTGTCGTTGTTTCTCTATACCATCCTGAGCATAAATCAATGTATTATAAAGAGATGAGTTTTTGTTTTAAAGTTTCAACATAATTACAAAAGAAAATGAATATGCGATAGATTCATTTTATTCCCGCGGAATAATAAATAATAAATAGAAATGACGCATCACTATTGAGCTCCTCTCTGTATTTTGCTAGCAAATAACCCGAAGAATGAGTGACGAATCTGAAATGATTGATTTTTTTTAAATTTCAAATTAGGTTGTCCTTTTTCAAATGATCGCTTTTTTTCTGAAAAGCCGAAATATTCTTTAGATTGAGAATATTGGACACTGGGCACGTAAAGGATTTTTAGCTCGTGAAAATTTTTTCTACAACTGTGATTGGTGAAAAAGTAAAACCTTTGGAAAGACAAGCAACATCACTGTGGGGGCTAGTATGTTGTTGATCGCACTCATGATTCTGAAAGGGATTGTAACACGTGATCAAATTCGTACCATACTTTGTATCAAATTACCAGTGCCCTTACGATCAACTCTGTGTTCACCTTGCGTGATTTCCTCGTTGTTTTCAAAGAAAAAATCAGTTCCAACTTGCGTGATGTCCTAGAGTGGATACAAACTCTCACATGAACATGCAACTGTACACAGTTTCCTTCCTATCGCCGGTGTCAGCTTGACCAAGAAAACACATTGCGAGATAAAATAACAGGGCCGCGCAGTACAACCACGATCCTGAAAGCGACCAAACATTTTTTTCAAAATTATCTATCCAACCTGAACTGATTAGCGCCGCAGCAAGAAACGACCTCCGTGCCCCTCTCGGAATCCTCACTACTCTTTTTCCATCCGCAAAGTTCTTCTCTGATCGAATTATAGTGTGACCCAACAAGACGTAAAATACGATAGTGTGCACTTGAATGAGCGTACCGAAAATGAGTGGAATCTGAATAACTACATTAATTTACTGATTCAAGGTATTAAAAGAAGTACAATGAGAATTTTTGGGTTAAACTTTGCTCCGGTTGAGAAACGGACTGCACTCAAATTGAATACGACTGTGGCGTTCTGAATATGATTCGAATCACGAAAGACAGGCACTCCTATACATACATCAATGCGAACTGTGAAGGGGTCGCTTGTGAAAAATATAGCGACTGAAACAATCCAAGCAATACTGCAAGCCGTGAACAATCGTGTTGCGGTCCACATCTGTAACGTGTTACTATACAATGTCGTAGGAAACTCGTCATAATTTAATTGTTAGAGCCCCTCAGCGATATTTTCCAATTTTACACCTTACGAAATCGCTATTACTGTAAACATGAAGTACTCTGACATCAACTACTCATATTAATTTGAACTAAGTTAACTAACTTCCTTGTGTTTGAAGGGGAACATTACGGCACTCATTTGGTTTATTGCAATGAGTAGATGAAATAGGCCGAGGGTGAATGGAATCGTGGTAGTCTGGCAAAATAAATTTCAATTCGAACGAAATTTAGAATCTAACTTTCCACCAGTTCAGCTTTGCGATCCATTGATTTTCCTAAACACATATTTTAGTGAATTAAAAAAAAGGAAAAACCATGAAAAACTGAGATGCAATTCCGATCCATGCCGCATTGTGAATAAACAGATGGACGATCGAGTAGGAGATATTGATTGCATCTAAAAAATTTCGAACTAAGCCATGATCTTTGATAGATGCTCACTTATGTTCTGGTGGAATACTTTGAATGAACCCTCCAGACGATTCTTCCAGAAAAATATGAAAGCGAATCTGGAACACACATACAACTAATTCAGTCGAAAAAAATAGAAACGTACCTGATATGAATCGGTAAGAAAAATATAGAAGTTAGTGTTGAAAAGATGAATGTTACATCGCACATTAGAATAGTGTTCATGAAAACTATGAGAACGTTCTAGATGCTTCTATAAGAGTGGGAAAGAACGGAAAGTGAGATAAATGTAGCTAGCTGAATCACCCTCCATCGTTAGAGCGAACAAAACAACTATGTTGTGCTTAGTAAGAACCATACAATGCATCGAGCATCAAACTCTGATATAAGCATTTACTGGAAAGAAGGAAAAGAATGATTTTTATTTTAATTCCGATCTCTAATTTACTTACAGGGTACAAGATATTCTTGAATTTTCCTATAGACAAACAATTGGTTTTTAAATTTTCATACTCTGCCAGAAAGGCAAATAAAGTATTTATTTTGTATGACTGTTTAGAAATGTATCGTTTCTTGATAAGTTGTAGGTTCGACGTTCTTACAAGATGGACTTGGCAATGAAATACCGAAGAAAATACGACGTAACTGAATTCATTTCAGAATAATGAAACAACAAAACATATTTTATTAAAAATTTACTTTAGGCAGCATGCTGAGCATAACCAAAGGTGTGAGAATGTTATTCAGGGCGCCAATGAATCTAGAATGGCGATAAATCATCAATTTATAAAGTAAATCTGACATATTCAGTGATCCCGTGTAAATATTCCACTTTCGCATTGTAATATTCGAAGGAAAAATCGTTAAATACGAGAACTGAGCTAGAAAAATCACCCATGAACCTGAAAAGAGAGAACACAACAAGATACTCTCAGAAAAAAGTCTCTTGAACCTATAAATTAAAGTCTCTAGAAATGAGAAACTTTCAACTAGAGGTAGTAAATATATGTTCACATCCTGATCCTAACTTTTTTCTGAGTTTATAAGATAGGGTGAGACCGTGTCATTACCAGCACTTATCATCCCCGCGGCAAGGCAGGACCGCTTCACACCTTCCGGAATCTTCACCAACTGGGATACGTTCAGATGTTTTCTTGATGGTGATCACCAGCACGATATATGCGATCGTTGTGACTAATTGAATGAAAGCTGTGACATACATGTAGATCGCTTGTATTATGATGCCTCCATAGTCCATAATCCTTCACTTTGAGGGATCGAATTAGAGAGTTAACTTTTTATAGCCATGTTGGGTGTTTTACGACCGCATATTGACCACTCAATAGGAGGGGTTGGTTGGATTATTATAGGAGCACCTCATACATGAAGGCATACTTAAAGGGACAGTAAAGGCACCGTTGAATTCCCGCAAATTTCATGGTCTCACCACGACTTTCCCGTTGGAAGAAATAAAAGCATAGACTGGGTGTCGAACCCGCGACCTCACGATTGCTAGGCAAGCGTTTTACCGCTGCTCCACTTGGGCTGATATTGGATAGGGCGCACACCATCTCTAGCCCTACATCGCTTGTGGAAATCGGATCAAATGAACAATAATTTGTGTGTTTACTGTCCCTTTAAGATACGGAAAGATTTAGGTCGGACTATGAATATACCCCGAATGAGTCAAGATCACTGTCTGATCCACAACTGAAGTGAACCGTTACGTGGTTGAATATCTCATCGTTTTTCTACAAAAAGATCGTTATTGATATTTGAGTGAATTATTTACATGTGCTTGAGCTTTCGCAGGGAAGAGTGTAAGACTCATCGCGAATACGCAAATCCACACACCCATGCAACAAAGTGCGAGAATTTTGGGCCTCCATATCTAAAATGGATACTGAAGCCTACTTCAAACCAAAGGCTTGCGAAACATTTCTCACAATCGCTTTTCTCACTTGTTTGTGTTTGAATGGCAGAAGCACGGCAGTCATTTGGTTGAATCCAATGAGAAAGTAGAAAAGACCACGAGATGTTGGAATTACGGAGGTCTGAGTGACATTGCAAAATACACAAAACGCGAACTCTCTAACATGTGTCTCTTTAGAGAAATATCCGTACTCTAGCATAGTTCACGATGTTCAAGCTCAAGTTCAGAAACGTATTCGAGGTGGTGTACGCATTTAAGATAGCAGAGAGTGAACTCTCTTAAATAAAAGAAAATTTAGTTTTCTAGATATAGAGATAATGTTATAGAGTTCGCGCATTGTGTGAAAAAAATGATGAATCACCCTCAAACAGTTGACCCTTGCTATCCAATCATGGTTCTGCAATAAAAAACGATACAAGCATCAAAATCAGTGATCGAACCAGAAAGAATTCGTTCGCTATTCCGAACCAAGCCGTGTTGTGAATAGAGAGTTGAGAGATTGAATAAAATATGTTGATTACATCTCGACGAGTAAATATTATTTTAACAGTGCAATGTGCTTACTAATATGATGCAGAAAGAAGCGAAACGTCCGTTCCACTTGATTGTTAGTACGTAGAATGTAAGCGAATCTAACAAAGAATGATGTATTTTCAACTTGGAAAGGAATAGCAAAGACTTGCCTGAGATGTACGGGAAGAAAGATTATCAGTACAATCGTTGTCATGATTAAATTTGCAGCGATAATCACCATCCTACTTCAACACGACGTGAAAATAAGCACACTGAGAAAGTTTCTAGGTGAGATTTTGAATCAACTCTCTTTTGAATCGCTGTAGAAAAAAGTAAAACTAGCTATTGTTCTCTTCAACTTTGTTCTGAAGAGAAGTTGAAGTTCAGAAATGTATTCTCGGTTACAATTTTGAAGTATACCACAACATAAATGTGCGAGTGACGTGAGTCAACAGTTTCATATGTATTTCTCCGCAGAAAAAAAATGTAGAGAACGCCCTATTCGTTCAGATAAAAATAGAGAATTGAATAGGAAGGACTGCTACACATTGAATTGACAAATGATGGATTTCGCTATTGTATTGCCTTTCCCCGAGCACCGGCCATTAAAAAAACACGCGTTTAATATGTTCCTGCGTCCATTTCATTGTGTCCGGCCGAGCTGAAAAGATTGATAGATTTTTTTTGAAAAATGGCGCTCGAAACTTGCCATCATCAGTGTTCTCCTGTTTTTCTGCTTCAGCGTCGCGAGCTCCTCTTTAAGCTCAGCGTTTTTAGTTTCCAGCTCCATGATTGTTGCCTGCAGAACAACGTCATCCCATAGATTATAAGATATTCACCGTTTTGGAATGACAAATAATTAGATAGTACGTTTTCATAATTTAGAATACGTTCAGAGTAACTTGGAAATGGTAAAACTCTCGCCTCTCTCATCTGCATCTCCGTTTGCAGCGTTTCAAGGTCTCGATCGCGCGCCTGCAGTTGTGCCGCGTGCTGTGCTACAACAAAATCATCGATTGTTGTTGAGACAATTGTCAGAACATGTGCTAGAAATGCAAATTCTTCATAATCTTGAAACAGTCAACCTCGACATGACACTCATAGCGCGAAGTCTCCAGCTTTCCTTACTCAGGAGAATTCTCTAATAATGGAAGGTTGTCTCCATCTCTCAATTTTGCATACGCTCACAGCAGGAGACAACATCTCCTGAGTAGGGAAAGTGGGAGATTTCGCGCTCTGTGCATGCAAGTCTTTCTCACCTTCTCGCGCCTGGTTCTCCCGTTGCTGCCAAAGCAGCAGAGTCTGGACGGCAAACAGCACCAGCTGCACCTGAATTCGATGTTCTTGTTCGTGCTGCAGGTGTAGTTGTATCTGCAGCTGCTCCAATCCAGGTTGCTGCCTTCCAGGTATCTGTTGTTGCTGCAGCGATAGTGGTAGCAGCACCTGCTTCGCTGTTGCGGCAACAGCATGAAAACGCTGTTTCACCCGCTCGTTATGATCGCGCGCAAGAGCCACATCCGATAGGCTTTTCTCAAGAAATTGCATCCTGTGGGCATAACACTTCTCATCTTCCTTCAGGTCCTCTCTCATCCTCCGAACCTTGAAGTATTCAATCCTTTTCTCCCGCTTCAAGTTCTCGTCATTTCGATGCTTCTTGGTCAACCACTTCTTTTCAAGGCGCTCAAACACCTTCTCTTGGTCCTTCAGCCTCTGTCGTTCCATCGGTAAAATATATTCAGACGACTCTCTTTCCATGTTCACTAGCTCCCGCAAATTCCGCTCGCGCTTGTGCAACCACATCTGGAACGTAACATTTCATAGAAATGCCAATATGAACTAATAAGAAATCAGAGGGCGTCATGTGTACCATACTATTCCAAACTATGCTACATTCAGAGAAAAACTAGCCGGGATGTGTTGAGGTTAAATACACTACGCTCTATGCGTACACTACGCTCTATGCATAGTTCTGGGTGCAGGTTCGGCCCAGGGGGAGATCGGTAGCTGGCTCATGGTTCGGTCCAGGGGGAGCTCGGTAGCCTGCTCCAGGTACGGTCCAGGGGGAGCTAAGTAACATACTTAAGATTCGGTCCAGGGGGCCTCGGTAACCTTCTTCAGGAACGGTTCAGGGGAACTCGGTAGCTTGCTTGACCTCTGTAAAAAACTCGGTAGCCGGCTCCAAGTACGGTCCAGGGGGAGTTTAGTATGTTGTGGAATGTTGATCTCGAGAAAGAGTACTGGCTTATACCGTTGCAAAAAGGCTCGTGATGCTGAGAGCGATCGAAAAAAGTTGCCACTACGCCACTTCGTGGCTCCGTGGCAACTTTTTTCGATCGCTCTCAGCCTCACGAGCCTTTCTCAACGGAAACGCAGGATACGGTGTGTTGGATTCCCGGGCGTGTTCGAGCACGTTTCCGACATCGCAAAACACTTTTCCTATGATCCCCCACGCTCTGCGAATCAATTGGTAACTTTTTGAAATTTTTGATTTTTTCATGTTAAAACATGTTAAAAAAACGTTCAGGCACGTTTCCGACATCGCAAAACACCTTTCCTATGATCCCCCACGCTCTGCGAATCAATTGGTAACTTTTTTAAATTTTCGATTTTTCATATTAAAACGTGTTAGAAAACGTTCAGACACGTTTCCGACATCGCAAAACACTTTTCCTATGGTCCCCCACGCTCTGCGAATCAATTGGGAACTTTTCGAAATTTTCGATTTCATGTTAAAACTCGGCAAAACAGGTGAAAACGTGTTTCACATTACTCAAGAACGTGCTAGAAGGGCATCTGACACTTGCGAATAATGCGGCAAACGTTTTGCCCGCGGCGGGATTCGAACCTGGGGGTCTCGGATTGAAAGTCAAGCGCGTAACCCACTTGGCTATGGATTTGGTCAATTAATTTTTTTTTAATTTGAAAGGGATTTTGGTATGTGGTCGTATGCAAAAGGTCCGAGAAGATAGAGCGATTTTGAAGCAATTTATAAAGCTTCCCGATACGCGATTCCGAGCCTCCAGAAAGGGGTCAGGGGCGAGAGAGTGTGCCAAAGTGAGAGATTACCTCTCGACTCCCCTTGCTCTCTCGTTTCAAACAACTTCCTGCGAGGTTTGCCGGCATGTTGAATGATTCCGAGCGAAATGTACGAAAATTTCGTGAAATCGTGTGAGAAAATTTCGTGAAATCGTGTGAGAGTGAAATCAATCGATATTTCACTTCGAAAAACGGCAAAAGATGCTCAAATCTGAATCTCGTTACTTAAAAACGTGTTTGGACCACTTTTCACGCTTGCAAAAAAATGCGGCAAAAGACTATGCACCGGCGGGGATCGAACCTGAGACCCTCGGATTTGAATTCGAGCTCGCTACCGACTTGGAAATGAAATTATCGATTTTTGGTAAATAAATTTTGAAATGTTTTCAGATGGGTTATTATATGCAAAAGGATATGAGAAGATTGATTGAGTTTGAAACGATTTATAGCGAAAAAACGACGAAAAAATGTCCGTCACGCGGAAAAAAAACACACCAACAGACAGACATTTCAATTTCCTAGTAGTGGAGGAATTACTTCGCCATGCATGCCAGTTACTAAATAAATTATTTACGCTCTCCTCATTTCCCATGCTCTCCATGCTAAAAACTAAGGAATTAATTTGCTAATTCCCATGCTTTTTCTCTTACAAGTGAGTGTAAAGTAATCTTACTTCTGATGTCCACTGCATATCTCTCAGTGCGTTTCGAAAGATATTCTCAGCACACTTCCGCACGCGGCCTGCAATGCCATCGAATTGACCATTTTCGAATAAATATTCTTCCCACAACCTTCGTACTTTGGGAAGGAACATCTTGATTTCTATTTAAATCGCAACCGCTCAACATTATGTAATTAAAGTTTTGTTGAAGTTTGATTGTTTTTGTTTAATGAAGGAAAGGGTAATTCCTTAACTGGAAAAACCATGAACCCGAAATAGAGAGAGCGAAAAATATATATCGATATTAGAGTTCGCGCTACTATTGTGGGTGAAAGTCGACGGGAATTAAATATTGGACACGCGAGGAACGAAACTCATTGCGTTGCACACATGATCAATACCTTTATCTCCATCTTTTCCCTCTTATCAGTGTTTACCATGATGATACGGAGTTAACTGCGCAATAGATGGCGCAAATTGGGGTCACTTTATATAATTAATACTAACTATTGTCATAAGAGAGGAATCGGGAGAGAATCGAGCATTTTCGGGATTCCAGGTCACTTCGAAAAATCATGATTTTTAAATTTCCTGAAAAATAAATGCAAAGTACTACAAAGTCTCCTCTATCGAATAGCGTTGCCAGAATTTTTAAAAAAAAATTTGTTTTGGAGTGAAACACAAATGTACCAGTTGAGTTTGGGAATTTGTTTCAAAATTTCAAAGTTTAAAAAATCATAACTTGCTTTAGAATGAAGATACAGACTAGCGGTTTGTATTGTTAGATAGATACAACAGTAGGCTACAAACTACAACTAATGTTTTCATTTGCGCTTCATGCAGCGATGCGGGGCGGTCGCTTTTATAAATTATGTTTTTATTTTCTTAAAAGTAAAAACTAAGAACCCCCTCCTAGTACGTCATTGTGGTATGTGTGGGCACTCATTTCAGCCAGAATATGAAATGCCAGAGAGGGTGTATTGTAAAGTAGGCGAATAAAATGTGAAATCAGGTGAAAAAAATTTCATCGAAAAGTGGAGTCGATCAGTCTCATATGTGCTCAAATACAATGAAAATCAACTAAAAAGTATATATATACGTTAATTACAATACATTTTATTGGACTGTTTTTTGATTGAAAATTTTTAAAAAATTTAAAGTTTAAATTTTGGTTTTATTTTATTTTCTCTTATTTAAACTTCTACTTACCTTAGCGTGTCTTAGTATTGTCGCATATAATATATAAAATGAGTAGTTGGCCATGTTTTATTCTGCAACCTTTTTAAAACAAAATTACGTATGAAAAAAATTCGAAAATGTTTTAAATTTTCTTCATACATTCAAACGCTACTACATGTATTCATACTTCCTCAGCGGTTTGTTCAGGATGTGTGTAACATTTGTCCTTTTGAAAGTGAGTGGCTATCTATTCCCTGAAAGAAGTTATAAGGCCTAGAAAACAGTGCAGTTGACGATCGACTCGCGATCTGCATTCTGTAACACTCTGTTATTTCCGCACGCTCTCGGGTCAGGTTCGGACCCCGGCGATAGCACTCAATCTTTTGCCAATGTAACATTAACTTCATAAGAAGTGTTACAGATCGCGTTTGCTTGATTCCGCTGAGGCAAGGCTCTGGCAAAAGATTCATGCCCTGCTCGGGGTCCGAACCTGGCCCGAGAGCGTGCGGAAATACGAGAGTGTTACAGAAGGCAGATCGCGCGTCGATCGTCAAATGCACTGTTTTCCAGGCCTTATAACTTCTTTCAGGGAATAGATAGCCACTCACTTTCAAAAGGACAAATGTTACACACATCCTGAACAAACCGCTGAGGAAGTATGAATACATGTAGTAGCGTTTGAATGTATGAAGAAAATTTAAAACATTTTCGAATTTTAAATACGGAATTTTGTTTTAAAAAGGTTGCAGAATAAAACATGGCCAGCTACTCATTTTATATATTATATGCGACAATACTAAGACATGATAAGGCAAGTAGAACTTTAAATAAGAGAAAATAAAATAAAACCAAAATTTAAACTTTAAAATTTAAAAAAAAAATCAAAAAGCAATCCAATAAAATGTATTGTAATGAACGTATATATATACTTTTTAGTTGATTTTCATTGTATTTGAGCACATATGAGACTGATCGACTCCACTTTTCGATGAAATTTTTTTCACCTGATTTCACATTTTATTCGCCTACTTTACAATACACCCTCTCTGGCATTTCATATTCTGGCTGAAATGAGTGCCCACACATACCACAATGACGTACTAGGAGGGGGTTCTTAGTTTTTACTTTTAAGAAAATAAAAACATAATTTATAAAAGCGACCGCCCCGCATCGCTGCATGAAGCGCAAATGAAAACATTAGTTGTAGTTTGTAGCCTACTGTTGTATCTATCTAACAATACAAACCGCTAGTCTGTATCTTCATTCTAAAGCAAGTTATGATTTTTTAAACTTTGAAATTTTGAAACAAATTCCCAAACTCAACTGGTACATTTGTGTTTCACTCCAAAACAATTTTTTTTTAAAAAATTCTGGCAACGCTATTCGATAGAGGAGACTTTGTAGTACTTTGCATTTATTTTTCAGGAAATTTAAAAATCATGATTTTTCGAAGTGACACTTCGTCCTCGAGTTTCTCCCGATTCCTCTCATAAAAGAGCATTTAATGATGAGTGGGAGAGGCGGCAACAACATCAATTAATAAAACAATGAGGGAAAATAAATTGAATTGAACAAATGTAGCACTCACACTCCACACAATCAATTCTCGCTCGCCATAAAGATAAGATGATGGTAACTGAGCAAGCGATGTAAACAAGGAATTTTTTTATTTTTTTTATTTATTTGATACACCCGCGAAGGGTGTGACGGCAATTAAAGAAACGATGAAGAAAAAAGAAATATCTAATGAATGAATACGGATGGAAATGAGAAGTCGCTACGTTCCATCGTTCAGAAATAAGTCTAAATATTTGATATTCAGGATCGTCTTTATTCTTCCCTTAATTTAATTGATATGAACTGGTCTCCTCTAATGCATACCGTGCATACCACAATGTGTAATGGAAAAACGTTGGAATACAACATGCTGTCCTCGTGAGAGGGACATTGAAATCCCAAAATTAAATAAATAGTCTCTCCTAAAAATGAATCGTTGTTCAACTTCTGATATTTCTTTTGTCGCAATATTCTCTGCATTCCACTAATTCTGTCGATATGGACCTTCATTCAATGTATCCTCTCATGCGCGCTGATAAATGTTGCTCCCGCGAATGACCATTGTGATCGGATAGCGCGACCGTAATGAGCATTCCTTTGCATGTGCACTGCAACGGGTTCAGCCCGTTGTACCATACAACATAACTAACAATAAAAAATGAATAAATCACAATGTCATCTCTGCACTTTATTATCATTCTTTTTTTGTAAAGTAAAATGATTCGAGATATTTTCTTCCACATTCAAAGATATACAATTCATTTGTTCGAAAAATCCGTCACAGTAATTCCCGTTGAATTTCCTGCTGATTTTGATTTGAGAGTGTCTATTGGGGAAGAAACACCAATGAAAAGACGGCGTAACTAAAATTGTATGGATTTATCTGCTCCTATTTTATAAAACGTACCTTTGGTAGAACACTGAGCATGACGATTGGCGTAAGAATGTTGTTTAGAGCACCTGTGAATCTACAGAAGCATATTATATTTAAATATCTTTTAAGATATATCACATGATCAATGATCCGAAAAGAACGTATTCCGTCTCATCATCATAATCAGGTAATACAACGTAAAGTACTTCCACAAGACATAGTACCCATGAGCCTGGAATATAAAGATAATAAACATGTATTTAGTTATTAAATGAGACACCTGTACTTATCAAACCTGCTGCTAGACACGAACGTCGAACGCTGCGTGGTATTTTCACTAACTCCGATTCGTTTAAATATTTTCTAGAATATTTTATACTGTAAAGAAGAACACCATAAGTGGCTGTAGTGGCAAGTTGAATACACGCAGTAACGATAAGAACAACTCTCTGCAATATAGTAATGTAGAAATAATAACAATCAAGAAACTCAACGGATATAATTCCGTCGTGACTATAACTACCACAAATGAAGTAAACAGTTTCGTGATCGAACACAGTGGAAGTTATCTAAATGTTAGTACTTTGATTTTAACGGCGTCGGTATTTTACATTTGAATGTGCGTTGCCTAGAACTAGGGGAACAGCGATAATCAGTACGCTAGTCCACATAGCGATGCACAATATCGCGAGATGCTTAGCACTCCAGATCTAAAATAGACGAATTACACGAATTGTTAGATGCTCATCAATAATTATGGAAGCAAAATAATTGTCTTTTTCACTAAATTGGTTTCCTCACTTGTTTATGTTTGAACGGGAGAAGTACGGCAGTCATTTGATTTAATCAAATGAGAAAGTAGAACATTCCACGTGAAGTTGGGATTATGTAATTCTTATATATGCAATAAAATAAAATATAAAAAATCTTTAATAACCTTCGCACAGTTAACAGACGCGATAATGCCATCATTGTTCTGAGGTTATAATTGTAAAAATATTTACAATAAATAAATCGAACCAAAAAGAAATCCTTCGCTAGTCCAATCCAAGCAGTATTGTTAATGGAAAGTTGACTAATTGAGTAAACAATGTTAATGGCGCCTTGAAATAAATTTGTATTTCTAATATTACGAATTGCTCACTGATCTGATACAGAAAAATACGAAATGAACGCTCCACTTGGTTGCTAGTGCGTAGAATATAAGCGAATCTAACAAAAATAATAATTGCGATTATCTACTTGAAAGAAAACCTGAAGTGGATGGGCAGAAAAATTATCAGAGCTATCGTACTGATAACCAAGTTTACTGCGTATACGAAGGTTTTCATCGTAGGTTGAGAATAAGCAAACTGAGAAAGTCGTTAGGAAGTACTGTTGAATCACGTTATTTTTGATGATTAATCGTTGTCCAATTATTGTCGTCAACGTGTTCCAGAGAGCTTGATCAATTGTGAAATATCACGGCATCGAGTCGCCATTCCAATAACTTCTCTCGTTGTCTGCATCGTTCGTTTCCCAGTTTTTCTCGATGATTCCCTCTTTCATTAACTTTTTCTCGCCGTAACTCTTTCGGAAGCTGTGAAATTTATTCTCTTTCATTGTGCTTCCAATTTCGAAAAGCATTCACAAAACATGAAGGCAGCAGAATTATACGAAGCAAAGGCGAAGTCATGACTTAGCTCATGTAGATATGTCCGTTCAAATGTATCCAATTTTCAGCCGCTTCATTCTTTATTACGCCCGAACTGCAAAGACAACTTCATACTTCATAAATAGACATGATCTACCTTTGACGAAGGATAATCAAGATCTGAAACTTGCCTTGAGCAATGTAGCATTGTACTTTTTTTCGAGTTTCTCGAACTTCTTCTTCCACTCTGCTTCTAAAAGCAGGTTTGCCTTCTCGAGCTCCCCAATTCTGGCCTGAAATTCGGCAAAGGAGACTATCAGTTTCTTAATTGTTGTATTTGAGACTAAACGTGAAATAAAACTCGAGCACTACTGAAAACTTTGTGTTCCCATTTTTATGCATGTTGTTCCTAAGAACGATCGTTCATGGAAACAACAGGAGCACTTTTAGCAACAAATTCTTGAATACGAGTTCAAATTGACAATTTACTCGTTTGTTTACGAGAGGACCTCTCTCTGACCAACTTCCGCTTGCAATCTCTCCATTTCAAGACGTTGCCTCTGCACTCGTTCCATGTCCAGAGCTGAAAAAACAGACCGTTGGAAGTACATTTTATTCAATACATGATTCATTATTCAACAAATATCTCAACTTCTCTCACCACTTTGTACTTCAGTCTGTCGCTGATGCCACAGCAGCAGAGTACGGCAAGAAGAACCAGCAGTTCTTGAAATCGAATATTTTGATCCCCGTTTTCTGCCCTCGTTTGTTTTGCTCTCGCTCCGCATACAGGGCGCGTAGATCTCGTTCATTGAATTTGTATGAAATGATTCCGTCGTTTCAGAATATCATTTGTCCTGACCGTTCTGTCCTGACCGGCAAAATGACCGTTCATGACACCACATGCTGAAACCCTAGAGGAATATCGGATGTACAGAACGAAACTACACACTATGCAACAAATCGCGTGCAGGTCTATTCAATTACACTTGAGTTAACCAATCTTTATCAGACAATTATCACTACATTCACACATAGATTACATTAGAATTTTACTACTACTACTCTCGTCTTCATCTTCATATTCTATTTCTTCTCTTCTCCTTTCTCAAGATCCACAAGTACTCTCAGCATCGCTTCTTCGTGGAAAGGAGGACAAGCAACGTGCACGCCGAGAGGAAGACCGACCGAGTCCTCAAATTTCAAAAATAAAAAAAATATGTATTGAGCAAAAATATTTCATCAATTTCATTTTCATTTTCGTACCTTGTTTTCAAAAGATGTTTCTCTAAAGGGTACATATTTTACTTAAACATCGTCATCTATCTGACTCAATCAAGAATTATCCATAGATGCCTACCGTGTCAGTTTTTGATAATTTAAAGCTACCATACCTTGCTGCCCTCCTTGGCTATCTTGTACCACGGGTCACTTGTCGGGTAGTTCTCCAGTGCCTTCTCGTCTTCCTCCGTCCAAACGCCGAACTGAAAATTTTTATATAATTACAATAATAATAATGTTTTATCATGATAATAAAGAAATGTGTTATTTTTATGGTGATATAGGAAACTTTTGAATCTTAGATGAGGGTTTCGCTGCTACAATTTATTGTTGGTCATTGATTTTGATATTCAACTATATGCAACACAACTGCCGCTCCAAAGGATCCAAAGGTACTTAACAGATGTTTGCAAAATATTTTAGAATTCCGTCTCACCTTTGTGGTTCCGCCGCCGAAATCGAGCAGATTGTAGAGTCCCGTGTAACAAGCAGCGGTAGAAATGAGGAGAGGAACGTCGTGAGGAGGGGCAGGGAGGGGCTGAGAGATCAAAGATCAACAGAGGGATCAAAGATCAGCTTCTGTCAAAATCATCGTTGTTTGTTCTCTTTCCCGATAAGGACTTACGAAAATAGAGAAAAAATATTTTAAATTAGATCTTACATTAGCAGGGGTGAGAAGGAGGTCGACATTCAGTTTCTTCATTTCTTCCACGAATCTCAGTCGGTAGTTTTGAATCCACTTATAATTATCATGCAGTTCTGAAATTATTCTATTGATTCTCTGATTAAAATAGCGTCAAAGCCACTTCCTTTCAACGGGGTTCCAAAATCAAAATAATGAAAATAGTGATCATCAGGCGCTTATTTAACCAATCAAAGACTTCTTTTCCACTGATTAGAATAACGCACCATGTGTGTTGCGCACCATGGCTCTTCCGAATACAGCAATTCTCCAATATCCGAGGAGACCAAAGATTCGAGCGATCGCGCGTTGAACGAGAATGGGAAGACGAAGAGTGAAGAGAGCGGAGAGGAAGATTGGAGGGGCTATGTCCTGCGAAAAGAAAATGATTTATTCCTTTATCAGCCTTTTCAAATGCCGTTTTCATGATATCACACTTAGAACTTCCAAATCACACGGTGCACACCGTGTCAAGCGGGGGAAGAAAGCTCATTTGCGTGGCACGACAGTCTGGGAGATTAGAGGGCGGCGAGAGCGGCGAGAGTAAATCGATGCTAATTGAGCGATCGGTTTTCTGAGATTCCTTTGGAAGCGTGTAACTCGAAAATGAGAGAAGATAGAGATAAGGTGAAAACAGTTTTTGGAATGAGACAACATTCCTCATACCATATCCAAAAATCAGAAACAACGGAATTGAAAGAGCTAACATGGGAATGACCTGAACTCACATTTCCCGATCTTTACAAAAATTTTTATGGTAGATTCAGCATACAATTCTAACCATGAAACTGTTTTCAAAAGTTGCGGAATGTTTTTTTTAAATATTAGTTTTTAATTTTCATAATTTTCGAAAAAAATAAAAAATAAATTATTTAAACATTTTACGGCAGCATTCGACTTCAAAAGTCGTAAACTGTATATCTCAATCGAGATATCCATTTTGGGTTTCTAATTTTGCTTATTTATTAATTATTTATTAATTTCGTTATGGATGACGAAATTTCCAAAAAAACATTCCGCAACTTTTGAAAATAGTTTTATGGATAGAATTTTATGCTGAATCTACCATAAAAATTTGGAAAAGATCGGGAAATGTGAGTTCAGGTCATTCCCATGTAAGATATAAAGTATTTTAGAATTTCGGATCTTGTGTGTGTACGTTAGCTGTCTTGTTGTATCTTGGATATCAGAGAGAAATCGAAAAATCGGCCTCGAGCAAGTTGTGGGGAAGTGCTTTGTCTATCTATCTGCGCAATTCCCATGTCCTTATCCTCAATCTGAACCGAGTTGAAAACGTTCGCGTGAGGAAAACAGCCGTTTTTAGCTGTTTTCGCAGGGTTTTTCACATTTCTGAATTTTTAATAAAATACTGAAAAAGAAATCGAAAAATCGGCCTCGAGCAAGTTGTGGGGAAGTGCTTTGTCTATCTATCTGCGCAATTCCCATGTCCTTATCTTCAATCTCATCTGAGTTGAAAACGTTCGCGTGAGGAAAACATCCGTTTTTAGCTGTTTTCGCAGGGTTTTTCAAATTTCTGAATTTTTGATAAAATACTGAAAAAGAAATCGACAAATGTAGCTCCTAGCAATTGTTGGCAAAGGGTTTCGCCAACTTTCTATGAAAATCCCACTCCCATATCTCAAATCTCCAATGAATTGATGGACACAGAGTGCGTGAAACGACAGTTTTTGCCTGTTTTCACGCCTTGTTTGTTGCTTCTGCGTGCGAAAAAAATATTTTTGAATATGGTGACGGGGTTAATGATTTTTGTTTAGGCCGAAATCCAAAAAGGAAAATATTTATATAGAGAATGCTTGAATATTTTTCGAATAATTTCAAGGACGATATCCTTTTTATCCTTTTTATCTGAAGCCTTCGCATCCTTTTTTCTTTTTCCTTTTTTTTCTTTTTCTCTTTTTATCTTCGCATCCTTTTTATCTGAAGCCTTGCTGCAACTTGGCGGTTACAAACTCGTTTCTCGACTTCTAGATAAGCTAGATACTCGTTCTGAGGACGAATGTGATGCTCACGAAGATTGCTGATTTCAGTGATGACGATCTTTTATAAACGATCGGTTATTACGCATTTTCGCCTCATCGCCCAGACCATAGTGCCAATCAATTTCCCGGCCATGACACTTCGAGTGATGACAGTTGACATAGAGGGACAATCGATATAGATAGTACGAAATGACACTGGTCAATGGCGGATCAGTAGGTACTTGTTGTCAAAATCAAAGCCCGGCAAATACAAGTATTTTTTTTCCTAGATTTTATGAAGAGCACCAGTCGTCTCTACCATTGATTATCACTCTAATCCAACTGTCATAATTCAAAATACCAAGGTCTGAAAATTGTTCACAGAGCTAATAATCGCCTCTGAAATAGTATGATTGGAATGTTACAGCGTCACTACTCAATAACTAAAATCCGGAGCGTAATACCCATAAATGACCTCGTACCTTTTGTTCTAAATCCAGGCAATATTTTGATAGATTTTCGATTACTCATCTGGTTCAGTAATCACAAAAAGGAATGGCGTTACAGTCTGGGCGATTTATCTTTCCGAAAATCGATGGTCATCGGAAACATCAGCAATCTTCGCAAGCATTGCTTTGGTCCTTAGAACGAGGCTCTAGCTTGTCTAGATTCCGAGAAACGAGTTTGCGACAAAGATCATTTTCACAACGTTCATTTGTGTTTCAAGGAATCTCTCTCTGTTCTCTGATCACCCCTCCCGCCCCATCCAGACATGGTAATCGGATTAGGGCAGAGACGCAGAGGAAAGCCCGTGCCACGCAAATGAGCTTTCTTCCCCCGCTTGACACGGTGTGCGGTGGTTGGTTCCCCAGATCACGCTTATCCATCGATTTGTTCATCTACAGAACACATCGTTCCTCAGGTCTGCCAAATTTACAGATAGTTTGGAGTGAGAGAGGGTGTACAATCAAGAGAGACTTGCCATTTTTGCACACTCTCTCACCCTGCCCCCTTTCAGTATGTTTGGAATCGTGTGAGTACTCACATCCACCATCGATCCCATCATTTCCGATGCTCCGTCCAATGCGAGCGCGCCAAAGTAGACACGACAAAAGTGGGTGAGATCGGGAGGAGTGAAGGGAACGAGAGTGTGGCCTGAGGAGGAACGGAAGTCGAACGGCGTGCTAGTCAAATTAGCATGATTGAGTTCTTTTTACGAATATCCGTTTTAATGATGCCGGTCGGTATTGGACATACCCCATGGCATTTTATTTTTTATGAATCGCTTTATCAGCCGTAATACAGATCTCTCGTTCAAAAGCCCGCAATACGTATAACAAATTTGCATACCTCACTCATTTAGATGCCACGTTCGTACTATCGAAAATACTTCGTAACGAAATCACTTATCCCGATTCACTCACCCATTCTCTCCAGTTTCTCCTTCGCTTCGTGCACCATTCGAACGCAGCCGGGAGCGGCGGTGAACCATCCATCGTCCGTGTAGTAACCTGAAGACATTTATTATCAAGTCAGTTTGCGATGCGTCTACCATATCCTCATAAAAATGAGTAATAATCACACTCTCCCATTCTACATTCTCTCTCATCGATCAGACAGTGCGAGAGAGCATGCAGAATTGAGAGGGTCAGACCATTACTCCACTGGGCCCTACTAATAAAAGGCAAAAACTGACCTATTCTGTACTTCTTGCCCTCCTCATACAGCTCACTTTTCCACATCACAGGCGCCTTGTAGGGATCACGATCGGAAATGAACGAGGACGACCACGCGTGTCTGTTTATTTTTTAAATTTAAATTTATTTTGAAGCAAGTTGAGCCATCTATTTGATAGCATTGAAAAGGGATGGAAAGGTAAATAGAACAATATTCGAACATTTCAATGCACAACCCTGATTCGATTTTTCACGCTCATGAACACTCTTTTCTTAATCGCAAACACAATTTATTGTCAAACAAATAAACTCACTTGAGTATCTCGGCACAAATCTCTGCCGTGGGAGCCAGTGGTCCATCGTTGTACTCGATCATCGGATGGCCCAGACCGAGGGCGGGACTACAATTAATTAATTAATTAAAATCAGTGATAACTTGTCAATTTTCAATCGACCAATTAAGTAATTAAATAAGTCTCACCCCTTGTATCCATCGTCTAAAAAATCTACCGTGAGACGCATTGAGGAGGGCTGAAAATAAACAAAATATTTTTTAAAAGTGATTAATTATATTTTCAAAATGGAACAAGGAATTACGGGTTGTCGATATGTTTCAGTCTTTATATATTTGTTGTATAGTAACTTAATGTAAATGTGATTACCGCTAAATCACACTGTTACTATTTTCTGTCGTATCGAAAGCGTTTGAATTTCCCGCTTCCGCGCGAGACCAGACTACGGTATCTCCCGCCCCCGCACTCTCTCTTTCTCTCGCTTCCCACGTTTCTCGTCACTTGATAGTCTCCCCCCGTCGTAGTTAGTCGTCTAGTTTATCGTCCTTAGTCATCTATGGATCCGTCGTCTGTCAACTAATAAAGCCGGAGTACAAGCACCTGTGTTCTGACATCGCAAGGACACAACAATATTGCATGCAAAGAAAATCAGATTCGTTCTTGTTGATGGAACTACTGTACAAAAATAGAAAAGTAGATAGTTAACTTCAAAAACAGATTGTGAAAACAAAGGTATAATAACATAATGGAAAATTCAGAAAATTGATCGAATACCTTGATGCCAGCGATTCATGAGTAGTGAGCGGGCATTCGAATCGATCCACCGACGTCGGAACCAATACCGATGAGAGAACCTCCGCAAGCGATGAGCGCAGCCTCGCCACCTGAGTACGGTAGATTAAGGTAGATACCATGGACTAATTTGATTACTGTAGTCCGCCACTAGGATAAGCATAATCTTGAAACCAACAACTACGCCAAAATTTACGCAACAGTAAGCCTTATTTCAGTTGTAAGAGTGTAGGGATCGCGTTGCGTAAACGGGATGCCATTTTCAAACCACCCATATCAGAAACGAAATTATCTCTTCTCACCCGAGGATCCACCGGGCGTGCGTCCCTTCTTGTGCGGGTTTTCCGTCCAGCCTGCAATTATCGATTTTAGTTACAGTATTACAGTATCAGGTTACTGTATCTCTTCCGTAATCCACTTACCGTATACCGAGTTGCCGCAGGTGAAGGCGATGAGCGACAGGGGCACGTTGGTCTTCACGAACGGAATCATGCCTGGAATTAGGATAAATCAATAAAAATACAAAAAAAAGCTAGTTAAAATATTATAGAATTTGCATGAATCGAATGAAAACATTTTAGAAAAACCCTCACCGATATGCTTCATGCATGCTACAACCGGAGAGTCAACTGTGGATTGGAATCCAACGCCCGCAGCGTAGCCCCACGTTCTGTCAGTGCCTGTCACCTGTAAGAATTGCTCACATTTCGGTCCGTTCAGCGATAGAGCAATATTTGGTTTCGTGCAGCATGATGCTGCCTTCAGTGCCACTGGTCTACACCAGACTGCTCTTTCTCACGGAATGAAATGATTAGCTCAACCCCTAAAATTCTGCGAGAGTATTCGGACACCGCAAAGGAACAGTAATCCAGACAGTTGCATGGCGATCGATGACTTATACGGGACGAAGTACTCACCGAGCACGACTCTTTGATGGAGATGGGCATGCCTGCGAGTGGCGGTAGTTTCCCCCCTTTCTTGATTCGTTCGTCCATTTCCGCTGCTTGTGACACGCAGTCCTGCAAAGATCAACGACTAACGATCAAAGATCAGAGATGCTCAGCTAAAGGTCAACGATCAGAGATCAACAAATTAAGATCAACGATCGAAGATCTACAAATAAATATCAACTTTCTATAATCATGGTGTCCCAGGGTGGTCAGTTCTAAAATTTGTGGATGAATATCACAGGTCAAGAATAAATATTGATGGTGATATATTTTCATGGAAATAGCAGATAAACAAGATTAGCTAGTAATGATGCAATCAGGGCTCACCTTTATGTAGAGTGTGAGGCAGTTTGTCTTCTCGTGTGCTGCCAGAGATAGGCCGAGGTAGGTAGCGAGGGCCTCGACGGCGGAGACCGAACCAGATTGAAGCGCCGCTGAAACGTATAATTGTGTAATATGACTAGTTATTAGAATGAAAAATACTTGAGGAATCGTCTATGGAATCAGCGCTTCTCAGCCAATAAAGTTTACCGCAAACAATATCAACAATGTCCACCAATAAAATTTGACAGCCCACCTTGCAGTTGCTTGAAATCCATGGCTGCAATCTCTCGTCTTCTCGATTCGGGAATCTTCTCTGCCTCTTTCCTCGCCCATTCCATCGATTCCTTCTGCTCCTCACGACGATCGTCAATCTTCCGTTGTAGGTAGGCAACGCGCTGAAAGAGTCAAGCAGTTACAATATTGATTATCGGACAAATTATCGGTGTTGTTGGCAAAAGATTTTTAAAAAGCATTTTCGGACGTTTTGCCAAAGACACACAGCTATTTATTCCGCTAAAATGTCTGTAACAATCAATACAGTTATATCGGGAGTGATATTACGGTGATGGTCCGTTTTGGAACTGCCGTTTAGGAACCCGAAAATAAAAAAAAGTTTCTAATTGTTCTGAAACGTATCCCAAATAAACCGTGGAAAAGTTAAGGTTCCTAAACGGCAGTTCCAAAATATCATGTCTCTGAAATTACTGACCCTTGATCGTTTGGCCGTTCTCCATGCGACCCACGTGCCGAGACCGACGATTGGAGCGATGAAGTAGAGAACCATCGGAAAGATCAAAGATCAAATCGAGGAAGATCAAAGATCAAGTCAAAAACATAGATCAAATAGGAACTCGCTAGCCAGGACACCCACTTCTCTACTTTGCATGTAAGCCCTATCAACATAGCGATAGAGTGCAGGCTAGACACATGACGGACTCTATTTGCATGTTCTGCCCTAATTGCAGACTTGCGAGAACCCCATTGGACGTCTGTTCAAAGACAAAATACTTGGATAGAGAGTTTGCATTTCGAGTGAAATAGAGGGTCAAAGATAGAGCGACGTGGGGTTAAAATAGTGAAAAACAGATTGACGTGGAATAAAGATCTAACATCAAGTACTGAGCCCTAGAGGTGTGAAATGGAAGGACGGCCAGCAGCCCAATTCATCCCACATCTTTTGCAAGGATGAGAGCAAGCTATTTTGACAGCGTGTGGGAGAGGTGAGGCAGAGAAAGATGCTTTCAAAGATCTCTACCCTCTCAATCCTTCCCGTATCTCGCTCTATCGATAAGATCAAACGAGAGACACTCTCTCACTGATCTACCACTTTTCTTCACCCCTGTTGAATGCCGAGAAAAGGAGCAGAGATACAACTAAAAGTTCACTTGCCTCGATTGCCGAGTTGAACGAGATCATGTTTACTAAGGGGGGTCAACGGAGAGCGAAATGATCTACCCCAGAAGGCGGAGGAGATACCAAGAGAGTTCCCTTGATCTACTCCATGTTATACGTGCTCCCTAATCCGATTCCGGTCATCTGCCAATCCCTCAAGTCTACCTATCCATCATTACGCAAAGCTCATTTGACTAGACTATGGTAAAGAGGTTTGGTACAGTGGCAGTTTAAAAAAAGTGTAACAAACATCATACATCAAGTGGAAGGGTTCAAAGTACATGCACTGGGAACGACAGGTATTGAAAAGATGAGCAGCTATCGCGTTGTGGCTAAATTATGTTTATATTTCCGAAAAAAATTAAATTTTGGAAGAGAATGATTAAAAAGCGCCATAGATCTTCATACAATGAGTGTGAGATCAAAGAGCAAGTTGACAGAGAGAGATCAAAGATCACGGAAGGAACTCACTTTGAACTCGGTAAGAATGGAAAAATACTAACCGGATTATCCGACTGAAATGAACCGAAGCGACCCATTGTGGCGAAGAACAAGACGCGAAATGAGAGAGGGAGAGAGAGGAAGGGCCATTGTTCGAATGCCGCATGCTAATAGGGTCTGGGTCTCTCGTCTGTATGCTAATTGACAATGGTACGTGTTACTGCGGAGGATGATATGCATATTTCGAAACATATTTTCACCGCCCGCTGTTATGGTTTGGACTTTTAGTCACATCCGGCTATACGCAGGGCGGGAAGTCTCCAACTTCACTTACTGTGGAGATGCTGTCTCCTCCTGAGAGTATGCAAAATAGGATCATCTCTCACAATCTCTCGACCGCTCTGTCGATATTGCATGCTCCCTCAGCAGGAGACACTATCTCCAGAGTAAGGGTGCATCGTCAAGATTCATCATTGAGAATAGCGCCCCCCCCCCTCGTTTATGACCTTTGCAATGATTCCACTCTCTTCTCTCTCTCTCTCTCTCTCTCTCTCCCTGCGTCATCTCTACATTCTTGCTACCGAACATATCGAGAAAAAAAAACGCTTGTAGCCTTCGTATTGGCCTTTACATTCGCATATCACTTACAAGATTCACAACCCACCGATAAATTTGTGCATCTTTTCCACTCCTCCGCCTCGCCTACATCCGCCGTCTGATGTGAATTTTTTGTTCCGATTTCCGCGAGATTGAAATGACTGTTATACTAGGTGCGTTTCGAAGGCCTAACTTTAACGAGTGAAAGATCTGTTGAAAATGTGGCTGCATTTGTGAAAAAAATTAGCTCCCTCTCATTCAGCGCACTCTTCAATTACTTATTACATCTTGTTACATCTACTATTACATCAATTAAAATCAAAATAAATTCGCTTCCTCCGCTTTTTTCCGAGGAATCTGGCTCCAAAAGTGTAACTCTTGCCAGTGATTGTCAAAGCATAATTGACGGACAGAGAACAACACTGAGATAATACAGCAATCAAAAGAGCGATGGCGAGATCGAGTAAGAGAACGAGAGAACCATCGAGGTAGTGCACGAAAGGAGAGAGTCAGACAGCGAAAGACGTTCTTGGCATGATGCCAATTCGATACTGTGATACCTTCAGAGGTGGGGAAATGTCGTCAAATGTGTCGGGGCGAACGAGATCAACCAGACACGATTCAATCTATGAATAAGAATAGGTATTGTAAAGTAAGGGAGAAGAGAGATATGATAAAGCAAAACGAATATTCAACGTCTCGGGTAAAATGCAATGACATGACGCGACCATTACTATTTATGCCTTCAAAGATATCAATTTTACTTCGTCTTTGGACGAAATCAAAATATCAATTTTTTTCACGAAATAAATCTTGCTAACTGGGGGGGGGTAACTGCATATTTTTTGTTTCAAAATATAGGTAGAGATTCATGTATTTATTTGTAGAGACCCAGTTTTGAATGTGCTCCTTCTGAATCGTTTCTGGGTAAAAATAAACTAATAACAAATAAAAAAAATGATTACAAAAAGTTGATTGCCGTTGACTTCCAAATTAAAAAAATAAAATCATTTATATAATTTCAGGATGGTTTCCCGTGTATTAATAACTAGATCCAGTATTACAAGTTCACGAACACTCGTCCAAAATAATAAAACGTTCAGCGGCTAAACACAAATTCAGCAGGCGATGGAGCTTGGCAAAACAAGAGACACGCCGAGGTATAGAAAGAGAGTACACACACCAGTAGTTCATTTCATGAAATTCTCATTTTAAAATTGTAATAGATATTCCTTGGAAGCAAGCGCCGGAAATTCGAAGAACGAGATTAAGCATATTTCACATTGTGATCTGTTTAACTGGAATTTCAATGTGTCCTGCGCATCCTGCTAAATGTTCTACTTATCGATTATGTTATTGAATAGAAATGAACGTAAATAGAAAAAAAACTTACAATTTTATTTCAGTTCTGAGTTTAAAAAATATTCCGCAGTGTTTTTTTGTAATTTGCTGGCTCCTCATAAATACTAGAACGTGAAAATAACGAATTTTATTATCGAGATGGTAGAGAAGTGTATCTGGGGATGTGATCACACCAACTAATTTCATTCGGTAGGATAAACCTTGGCGTCGATCTCGATAATTATCGAATCGTCTTGCACAAAATGGTTATCGGCAAGAAGTAGATCCTGAATTCGGTCACAATTAATTCTGACAACTTTTAGTAGGGTTGACCGTTTCGGTGAAACGGACTCTCCCTTACCCCCTGGCGTTTCTCTCCGTTTCACAGAAAACGGACTTTTTGGCGAGAATTAACCATTTGAAGGAACTGAGAAACGTCGATCGTAGAAAAATCAAAAATGAAAAAAAGGACATCTATCCAATTTATCCCGTTACATTTTTTATGATTTTGGGTCACAAAGTGAATGTATTTCTACTCCCAAAACAAGCCGTTTTTTACGATGACAGACTGAGTAAGCGATAGTCCGTTTCAGACTGAGTAAGCGATAGTCCGTTTGACAACCGAAGAGGCCGCCCTATCCTTGGGTGTGAGTAATTAGTTACCTCGTAGGAAATGTATTTGTTTAATCCCCACACATAATCTTTAGCATTGAAGACAACGTTTTTTACAGTCTTCGAATAAGGCGTTTTCTCAGATTTGTGACGAAGGAGCATAATGGTGAAAAATGCGTTGCACGACCAGGATCTGATAAGTAAGTTACAAGTAAGTTAAGTTAAGTTACAAGTAAGTTAAGTTAAGTAAGTTACCAGTAAGTAAGTTATCCGAATAGAGCACGAGTGCTGCAAACTTACGGTGGGAAGGGCGTCTCAACCTCGAGGAATGCATCGAGAAACTTTTCCGTTCCATCCATTTTCATTCTAATCTGGATGCACCTTCAACAGTTCGTTTAAAAAAATTCATAAAAATGGATAAAATCACCATTCCCTTCCAGCCATTGCCACTTTCGAAACGGAGTTGGCGCCAGTCAATTTAGAGATGTTTTTAAATTTTGCACGTAGTGTAGACTGCGTCGGCTAATAACGATAATCACTTTTTTTTTAATATTTCGCGTTTTACACAACCTCATTTTTCGCAGAAATCGCTAATGGTATCGACACGGATTCCTTCTGAAATGAAATTTTATTCCATTATGATTTTGAAATTCAATCATTATAAACCTTCAAAATTGATTCGTGAACTCACTTTCAGTTTCTGAATCTCCACGTCTTTCATTACCAGCTCTTTCTGGAGATTTAATATCTGAAAATTAGAATTGAATCAATTTCTGATTTATCCTGTCCCTACTTTCTCAAACTCCTTATTTCCATTCTCCTTGTTCACTTTGAAATGATTTTCTGCAATCATTGCATCCACTTTTCTCTGTAGATCTTTGATCTGCAAAAAATACGATAAATTAAAAATAGTTTATATAATTTACCTTTTGATTCTTGAGTGCGATCACAGTCTGCAGACTCTTAATCGTCGTTTCCAATTCATTCTTAAAGATTACAAAATTAAATCAAATTTTAATTTTCCGTAAGAATTAGCGCAAGTTCCTCACAAATCAGTGGATTATCAAATTTCAGCAGTTGTGAAAGATAAAGGGAACAAATAAATATAAAACAGCGTAATATACTTGTTTCTCTGCAAGTTCCACGCCGCGTTTCGCCAATTCCTTGCGAAGTTGAGTGTTCTGAAAATATAATTATTATTTTTGTATTTGAGCGTGATTGGAAAATAATGTTAGCACATTTGATCCTTTGTGGACATTGCATTTGCATAATAGTGTAAAATACTTGGGAACTTTCCTAGATCAGTACTAGGCTCCTCCCCCTTTGCCCCACCCCCTTGTATAAAGGAGGGGAGGGAGGGCGGGACCATTCTATCCCCGAGGGGAAGAGTGGTCCCTAGAGTTTAAAAAGTGACACTACCCGACACTTCGGGTACCCGACTGCGCAAAATGAGAGGGCGAAAAGAGTCGGGGAATAAGTGATTTCACTCCATTACCCGACACCCATATCGACCAATTTCAATGTTCACGTGAGTTTCTCGCCTCATTTTCACTGGATTCTGATGACATGAACGGTCGACCGACAAATTCTCACGTCGGAAGCCCCCTAATTCACAGATACGTCTATTTATTTGCTTAATATAGATGATGTTGATCGCGAGATTTCTGTATTGGCCAAACGCTGTCACTCTCACTTCTCAAATGACCAAGTAGAATTAATTAAATCACCATATCTCTATTCTTAAGGACTTGACCTTCATCACTGTTGATAAGAACTCGACTGGACTCGATCGAACAAATGTTTTTCATCTCTCCAATGGTTACGGTAGGATCATCAAATTAGATATAACAACGATCTCTCTGTATTTCCCCTCCTTGCTTGTGGACTCATGTTTCAAGTATGCTCTTCCCGCACGCAGCCTTTGGCAGACTATACCTATATTGTCATCAGCAAGTGTTACCTGTAAGTCAATCAATCTAAATACTATGGGAAACTTATGACAACTTTGCTGCTTTGTATTTCAGCGGCCAAGAGAGAACACGACAAAATCAACCTTCAGCTGATAAACACACTGAGGTTTATTTTCTTTCTATCAGTACGGAAAGGATGAAAACCGGCTATATTAATTTGTAACAGTTTTGAGTTGAGCCTTCTTCCTAATAGCTTTTCTAATAGCTTTTTGAATGTTGCCATTTCAAAGTTTTCATCAGATTCAATATGAGTTGTTTCAGGTTACCTGCAATGGGACGACGACTGAACGCCTGTTAGACAGACATGATTACCATTAAATTGGTATATTTATACAGAAATCTACAATAAGATATCTGTTTATAGCAGTTTTAAGATCAACCCTGGTCGAGTTGGGTGTCGGGTAATGATTCCTTTCTGACTACGAGTGTCGGGTCCATTCATTTCTCGAAATTGAGGCGAAAGAACCGGTGAGACCTGAATTACCCGACCCGAATTACAAACTCTAGTGGTCCCTATCCAAAATTGGCGAGAGGTTTCCCCCTACGAGCCAAGCGGCGGCGCACCGCGGAGAGGGATCGAAAGGAGTGCGCTTATAGGGAACGCGCGATTTACGCGAGACGGGGTTGAGCCGTAGGGAGAGGAGAGGGGGAGAGACGAGAGAGCGCGCGCTCTCTTCGAGAGTGAGAGGGAGAGCGCGCGCAAGAAGCAGAGTGGACGACGGGGAAGGGGCGGAGACAGACAGGGGAGGGGGAGGGAGCGCGTTAGATGGGGCGGAGGGGCGTGGCCTAGTACGGAGCTAGGAAAGTGCCAATACTTGTTTCTCTGCAATTTCCACGCCAAATAATAGCCTACCAAAATCTAGTTTTATGAAGTGTAATAAAAAGTATAAAAAGGAATGTGCAGGGAAGCTCATCGCTCATACCTCTTTTGAAAGCTCCTCTGTTGATTTGACCCCGATCATGCTCAAAAAGTAGGATCTAAACAAAAAAAAACTTGGAATTGTACTAACCAAGAAGTCACTCACGTGTGGTCAGAATCGTTTGAACAAATACGGGAACCAAAAAATGGAAAGAACATGTTCAAAATAAATTGAAAGAACAAGAATAAAGGCGCGTAAGCATTCAGCCTCAAACCATTGAAAGGAATCGTTATCAGTAACAAAGCGTTGCGCTCGACAATCACACAGAAGGTGAGTCATTAGTGATAATGCTATGAAGCATATTACTGGTATAGATATCGGAAATTTTTCCTGAAATGTGGATCAGATATGCGCAGCGAAATTTTCGATGGAGATAACAAGACCTTTCTTGGAAACATCGATGGCTTCTATAATAAATTACATTACTATCTATTAGAAAATGCTGACGTCTGTGTCTGTCTGTCTGTTTGTTCGTTTGTTCGTTTCTGTTTTTTTGTCTGTTTTTTGTCCTGGTGTCCGTCCAGATTTTTCTCATTTTCCGTATATCTTCTCAGAACCGTATATCTTCTCAGAACCTTTTTTTCAGAGAAAAGCATATGATAACTGATCAGAATTGCTATAAAATTTTACAAAAAATTAAATGACCAAATCCATAGCTACGCGCTTGACTAGCAATCCGAGCGACGCAGGTTCGACCCCCGCTGCGGGCAAACCTTTTGCCGCATTTTTCGCGAGTGTCAGAAACTGTTCTAACACGTTTTCACCTGTTTTGTCGAGTTTTAACGTGAAAAATCGAAAATTTCGAAAAGTTCCCAATTGGTTCGCAGAGAGTGGGGGATCACAGGAAAAGTTTTTTTGCGATGTCGGAAACGTGTCTGAACGTGTTCTAACACGTTCTAACGTGAAAAATCCAAAATTTCGAAATGTTTCCAAATGATTCAGAGAGCGTAGGGGATCACAGGAAAAGTGATTTACGTTGTCGGAAACGTGCCTGAACATGTTCGAACTCGTTTTAACTTGAAAAATCTAAGTTTTCGAATGTTTGCCAAACACATCTGGCAGTCTCGGGGGTAACAGGAAAAAAAATGTTTTGCGTTAAAAATAAGGCTCCAGGTTCGGTCCCCTGGACCGAACATTGAGACGGCCACCGAGTCCCCCTGGGCCAAACCTGGAGGCAGCTATAGACCTCCCCCGGACCGAAGCTGGAGCCAGCTACCAAGCTCCCCCTGGACCGAACCTGCACCCTGAACTGTGCATAGAGCGTAGTGTATTTAACCTCAATACATCCCGGCTAGTTCAGATATATTATACTCTTTACTGCAAGTTCGAAGCAAATGAGACCTCTGGATAAAAACTTATTTATACTGTCGATAAGAAATATGTTGTGAATGCAGGAGGGCATGATGAAAATGAAACAAGAAAAACATCAAAATCAAAGTTATCACATCAGGCACTGCCCACAAAATAGCCCTGCCTTTGTGATATCAAAATTGTGGGAAAAAATTCACGCTTCCATTTGTAGACAGACTTTTTCCTCCCCATTCAATTTCTCTTCTTCGCTGATCATACATTCATCCATTCGAAACGCTAGTTCATCAGTGCTCTCACTGAAAACAAAACATATTCGGGGTTTGCAAACTGACGAGGTTAAGGTCGTTTAACTCTTCTTATTTAAAATGACGTTGGGAATATTTTACTTACGCGTGAGGTGTGTATTTAGTGTGCCCGTCGTTGTAAGTTTGTACTGGATTTAGTGATGGAATCTGAATAATTGAAAGACTTTATGCATTGTACAATCAATGCGTATCTCTGAAGATTTCGGAATTCCAAAAAAATATAATAATTCCTGGAACACTTTCAAGTCAAGGATTTTACTCTAAGTTTTGACTTTTTGCCTCGTCACATTTCGGTGTGCATAAAAGCTAGAATGTGCAAAACTAGAGAGTATCTCTTGCTTTCACATATACTCCTAACAATAAGTGAAGACAACTTGACCCGGCCATGTTGCTACTCACCTGTTGCTCGTGGGCAGACGCGGCTGCTGTATGGGCTGCATCGCTTGGTGCTGCAGTCGCAGTGAACATTTCCGGTTGCTGCAGCAGCGGTTGACGGACGAACGGACAGCCATATGGGGAGGTGCAATACGGACCGCACGACAGATTCTGGGCCACGAGAGTGGAATCACTCTGCAGAAGGAAATTGAGAGAAAGTTATCCACTTCTTGCGTACCCCTATTTAACTTTGGAGATGGTAGGAATCGAAAAAATGTTTACAATCGAGAGAACCTTTTTTTTCAACCTCTTGATTTTTGAAACCCGTAAATTATGGACTCACCGTCCAATCCATTGGAATCTAGCTGCTTTGTCGACTGGGTAGTAGAATATTCGCTGTACTAGAGTACTGGAGTAAAGTGGTCGGGTCAGTGAATGCGGGTGCAGGGAAAGTAAGAGGGAAGATAATGAGTGTGGTTTCGGGTGATAAGCGGGAGTCGTTAGCACGATCGATAGTTTGCTGATCACACGGTTGACAGCGTTATTTGTCTTCGAAATTAGTGCCGGACCACCTGATATGACATCACTGATATCTCGAGCTCCTCCTACCATGGAGGGAGGCTAATAAGCGTAATTTTAGAATAGCACCCAAAATTTGGAAAATGTTTATCAGGAAACTACTAAAATGTATAATTCCGTGTGATTATTCTAGTTGTCGATCGATCTGAAAATAAATTATTTATAAAGTGAAATATTTAAATTTATCTATTGCAGATATCATTGCTGACCGCTCGCCGAGTTTTGTTGTACGTCTTCTCCAATCGCTAAAACTTTTCCCGCCACTTGGCGCGTGTGTTTTCGAGTCCTCTATTTCGCATCTGAAATTGTACTCGAATGACCTTTTTTGATAAACCCTCTCACAAGTTGATATAATGACTCTCCTATCATTTTGTAACAAATTGGGGGGGGTTTATGTTCCTGAAGTACTACTTCAACTAAGAAACGAGGTTTTGATCGAGCTGGGATATTAGAAATTGTTAAAGTCCGAAGACAAATCAGGCGGGAAAATGGATGCTGATGACGCTCGGTCAATCGTGCCGATATGACTTGCCTCCGATGCGCTTTGTTCTTTCAGATGCTGGTGATGATTCTGAATTTATAAACTTTCATTTTTAAATAGATTTTATATCATAATTTTCGATCTCTTATAAAATCGATTAATCCAAAAGTGATATTATTTGCTACTCCACATGAACCAAGAAATGGAGATTGACGGTTCATTTATGGTTATTCGGCCTTATCGGGAGATTCATAATCAGCGAGAGATATACAATTTCAAAAAAAATCGCGACATGAGAGTATTCAAATGAATCGAAATGAATTTACGACAAATTTCAGTGCGCCCGAACGATTTTTTTCAGGGGTTTTGGGTTTTTATATTTTCGAAATAAAAAAAGAGATTCTCACTTCTTGTTTTTGCTGTTTCTTCTCCATTCTTCTCTCCCATTGCTTCTCCAATTCCTCCATTTCATTCACCGAAATGTTGAGAGGACGAGTTTTAGTTTGGTCCATCTGTAACAAAATATGTAAATTACGTCTTGAATAAACAATTTATGTGAAGGTTCAAGGAGAAACGATATTATTAATAGAAAAGAAAAAATACTATGCAATATCCTAAAAGAAGATTTCAATTGATTGAATGCGATAGTTGAGGAGACATCGAGGGAGCAGGAAAGAAATGGCCATTCATGCAGAGAAAATTTTTTAGCCAAAAAAAAACCATGGTGTCTAATGGACACCATAGATGGCGTAAATAGTTGGCATGTTCAAGCATTTTCGAAGTGCTGTTGAAATAATCAAGAGAATGCGCAGAGAGAAAAATGCGGTGAGTATGAACAGACGTCGGTTTTTGTCGAGAAAACAGTTTGGTTTTGGAATCTTGCACAATTTCATCACTAGTTTACTCACTTCTCTGTTCGAGGCCAAACACGCAAAGGAATATCAGTGAAAATGTGACGGAAATGAATGCTCTCAACAAGAATTCACATCAAAGTGCTATAAAAACATTTATGTTGAGTGGAATATGGGCGGAGGAGCGGGGAGAAACATGGATAGACAGCAATAAGAATGGTCGATTGCTCTCTCCTCTTATCATGAGTCATCCGAGCCCACACTCTTTTTAGTACTCTGATGTTGATGTTCACACGATCCTATTGGAATTTTTGTATGAGTAAACACAATATTTATTTACAATTTATAACAAAACAGCTTACTGAAATTTTGTTAGAGCGACGATAAAGCTTGATTGGAACAGACAATACAAATACTTCAATTAATGATTAACATAATTTTACGGTTATAGATTAAAATGCAACTAAATCATTGCTGCGTTAAAAATCTACTATAAATCAATATTAACGGTGATGCTACCGTAAACTGCGAAGATTGTATTTATCGATGAGAATGGATGATAATTGCATTTCATCGCCGCTATCATCCTCAGGGGCATCCATGTGGACACTACCAGGAATATCCGTTTCGTGATTGCGATAATCGTAGAAACGTACAATATTTTTGTATACTAGCGAGAGAGATCGCGAGTGGTCATCTTCTATTGGGAAGGGAGACTGAAAGGGAAAAAAGATGCTCGGAGGCCGTCTTTTGTAAACATTAGATAATCTGGCATATTTCATGGCGTCTACATCATCGTTCACTTAGTTAAAATCAGCGTTATTTTATTTATATATTTTATATTTTTCCTTTCATGATTTTAATTGTTTAAATTCTTCTTTGTTAGTTTCACGCATTTTATCCCACCATTGCTTCGCAAAATATATTTATTATGTCAAATAATATGTGGCGATTAAGGATGAATTGTGTGACGTCATCGGAATCTTCGGAAATTAAATGTTTCGCTGGGCCGCAACAATGGACCCACGAGGTTAGTTTGACACACACTTTTTTAACACACACACGTAATCTTTTGACATTATGCAGGACTTCTTATCCAATCTCCCTGCATACATTGTCCTATTTGGATAGGTGAGCTTAATTATTTTACAATTGGGCATGTGACGCAGTTCCGGTAAGGATCAAAAAGGGCTCAACAAGAGTCCAGGAGCAGAGTGGGGGTAACCAAACCCAAAGAAAAAAATAAAACTCTACATGAGAACAGCATTTGGCGCTCCTCAAATGGCGTTAGTGTCACGCCATAATGATATCGTATTTTCGAGAAAAAAAACGATTTTTGACACATGGCTCATTATTATTTTGATATATTTGAATAATCAATTGATTCGTTGTTTCTCACTTCTTCAAAGATTTTTCAAGGCCAGTTTAGCAAGTTTCAGCAAAGTTTAACAAATCGTTTTTTTCTTTAAAACTAGAAGCAATAATTTTTTTCCGGTTCTAACGCCATTTGATAGAGAACCAAGTTCTGACTCTATGCGTGCAATTTGCGACGAGTCTAGCAACTTTCGAGAAGTTTTCAGTGAAAAAAAATTTCGCGGAAAAGGAGCGGCGCGAAATCGATAGCACTAGTGAGTTCTGCTTCGAAAGTTAACAACAAAAGCAAGATTTGATTTTTCACCTGCTTGTTTGCAAACTGTGACATTTTTATTTTAAAAAAATCATTTAAATATTTTATTTTTGAACGTTCAATGGAAACTCCCAGGGAGCACTTAGACAACATGGAACACGTTAGCCAGAATATGTACAATTTCGCAAAAGGATTTGATTGGGTCAAGAAGGATTTTCGACACCTCTCTATAATACAGGTTAAAAATCTTTAAATGTAATACATTTTCATGAAAATTGAGGCGACGTGATGAAATGCACGGGCGAATCCCTCCATAGAAATAGTGGTCACAATATGCGATTGTTCTACTCTTCATATTGCTTCATATAGATTTGCCAGAGCAGTTGAAAAAAATTTCAGCATGAAGAGACTGCTCAAATATCATTTTGTTTCAACGATGGGTATGATGATTCACACTATCTATCATTGATAACAGAAGAAGAAGGATACGGCATTGTTGAGCGAAAAACAGCATGGAAAGGAAATATTCCTCGCGTGGTCTGTTCAGTTTTTTTTAAAATTGTATATTAAAATTTTATATTGTTTGCGTCCAATTATGTTATTTTGATTTTTTCTATTAAGGTAAAGGAAATCACGCGCCGAGACAATGAGAATGCTTCAAACAGCATTTATTGCGCAGCAATGTTATCTCTGCAACAATCGCTAAATAAAAGATCGTTTTCGGATATTTGTTTCGGACAAGTAAGAGCTAACACGAAATTATTTATTAGAACGATGCAATACAAGTTAAGTTTAAAAAGTGCGGATGAAATTGAATCATTATGTTCACCAGTTTTCCGGTAATCACGTATCTTTCTCCTTTCTCCACTGAGAATATTATTGAAATTAGGACATTTATCACGAAAAAAATCTGGAAAAGATTCATGCACAGATCGGGTCTCGAATCAGTGACCGTTTTCGAGAAATACTTCTTCAAAGTTGCGCATTTTACAAAGGAATAATCAATATTTGTGCATTTTCTTGAAAACCGCTAAACGACCTAGCTACAAATTTCTATATGATGCGATTGATTGTTCGAGCTAAGAGAGATAATTTATAGGACTTCAAGAAATAAACCTACGAATATGGCTCAACGGATTTTAAAGCAGAAATAATAAGATGAAACTGCTCATAACGAATATTTTTTGGTTTGATTTTCAGTTCGCGAGTGATCAATTACAAACTTGACACGGTCACTACTCCAATTGAACCTACTGCGTAGCGCAAGTATTCCCTCTTCCTAAGCATTTTTTTATTAATTAGATTTAATTTGCTAAATCAAAATTGATAGTCCAAAATTGGATAGAATAAGATATCGGTGAAAAAAAGAAAAAAACGGTATGTGAGTGTACGAGGGCTGGTAAAACGGATTGACAAAATTCGTGTCCCGGGGAACATCTCTTTAAATTTATCGAAATCAGAAATATATTTTTGAAAGTTGTTCCCCACTTCATGCAGTTTAACTGAAGGAAATTAACTATACCAGAACTACTATACCTGAAGGAAATTATTTTTTATTAAAAAAACAATAACAGAGTCGATTTCAGGTCATTTTTCATGGACATTTCATTGAGCACTGCGAATGGACATTAAAACACGTTAAGGGGGCACTAAGCTTCAACAATTCTGATTTTCATCGTCTCTCATTTTCAGAAATAGAAAGGTTTCTCGTTAGCTGCGAAATTGTATGTTGATTAATCTATTTCAGGCTCGCTCGGTGGATTATTAATACAAGGACAAACAATATTACTTTCACAGACATGCAAACGAAAGGAATAATCGACGAAAATATTGTTATGGATTTAGCTCGTATGCATAAGGAAGGGATCGTCTTAATTCACAACACTGTTACTTCTGAAATAGTGAGTTTTGTTTATGAACAAACAATGTTACATGAAAAACCTTCAACAAAATGTAATTTCGATAGGGGGGAATGAGCGGGCGCTCCACATACATAAAGTTAATTGATATGTATATTGTCATCACAACCATCGATAACCACGCATCCATGAATCATAGTGAATCGACATTTATTGTCTGTGCCGACCCATGCTCGATGCTAATGCGAGGGGCTTCATGATGGTCTTTTCAGACCTTCACACCGTCAAGTTCGATACTTCCTTCCCTATTATGCTACAAAAATCTTCTTCTTCGATCAATGATATTGGATGTCGATTGGCTGATGGAGCTTTTCTACGTATGACAGTTGGCGGCGGTAGCTCATAGGAACACCTCATTTATTTATTTATTTTCAGAACTGCTTGAGTCAAACAAAGCAGATTGATGCCTGGGAATTCACTGTTACGAAGATGCTTATGAACGATCATATCTCTCTCTATGAAGACAAGTTTTATGCCGCGCTAATTTCATGGGGTGCAAGGTGCACATCAGTTTTATGCACCCTTTCATAACTTTTTTCCTAGTGAAGCTACAACTTCCAAACTTGATACAGGGCCCAATTAAAAGGAAAATGTTCCAAACGTGGCTTGCAATCCCTGTATCAAGATTCGAAGTTGTAGCTTCACTAGGAAAAATGTTATGAAAGGGTGCATAAAACTGATGTGCACCCCATGAAATTAGCGCGGCATGAGGTTTCTCCACTCTCTAGCCCCTGTGTCCCCGCCACCGAAAGGCTGAGAACATTTTACGCACTTCAAAACGAATTCAATTTTCATCGATTTCCCCTCTTATATATATCTCTCTCTAATTCCATTTTTAGTTTAAAAAAAATATTTTTATTTAAAAAATATATTTTTAGAAGCTGACAGTTTTTTTTAAAATTCAGATGGATGTGGACGGTCGTTTTATAACTTTTACACACAAAGGGAACGGAAATCAAGTAATTGCTCAGTTCTATCGGATTCCTGAACATGACGAAAACTGGCTCCTCCTAGCAAGTTTCGGCTCTGTTCTAGTATCCCCTCACTAAGGGAATAGAAAGGTCCCATGGGAATAGAAAGGTCCAAAAAAACAGAAAGGTCCCAAAAAACAGAAAGGTCCCATGGGAACAGAAAGGTCCCAAAAAAACAGAAAGGTCCCATGGGAATAGAAAGGTCCCAAAAAAACAGAAAGGTCCCAAAAAAGAGAGAAAAATAAATTACCGGAATAGAAAGGTCCCAAGAACAGAAAGGTCCCAAGAGCGCTGTAAAAAGATGAAAAATAATAGAAAGGTCCCAAGAACGTTGAAAATCGCATGTCAAGAATAGAAAGGTCCCAAGAATCGAAAAATTGGCCTGAAAATAATAGAAAGGTCCCAACAGAATAGAAAGGTCCCAAGAGCGGTCTAAAAAGATGGAAAATAATAGAAAGGTCCCAAGAATCGAAAAAATGGCTTGAAAATAATAGAAAGGTCCCAACACAACAGAAAGGTCCCAAGAATCGAAAAAAATGTGCCCAAAATAATAGAAAGGTCCCAAGATAATAGAAAGGTCCCAAGAAGAGATTGAAATCCATGAAAATAATAGAAAGGTCTCAAGATAATAGAAAGGTCCCAAGATGCAAAAACGATTTCCATGAAAACAAAAGCAATGAATGAAATAAATACATTTTAAAGAACGATATGTGTGCTTAACATCCGTGAATAATTGACATCAGTATAATTTTTTTATCTGCGTCACAATTGAATAAATATTTATTTATTTATCGTACACCACAAGGGAGCGACAACATGTACATAAATGTGCGAGTAAAAGAGAAAATTATTAAGAAGGGGGTTCAAAGGGGGCGGGAAGGGAGTGATATTGTCAACCACACGGGAATGAGAAGTGAGGGGAGGAACCTCGGGAGCGGTGGAAGGGCCGCTTATCCAATGTATGTCTTATTGGATCTCCGTGTGGTAGGAATATTGGGAAGATTCGTGAGGGGAAGGGGACCTATAGGTTGGGAACAAGAACGCCTAGCAAATATGGGAGGTCGTGAGATAACAACAAATGCTTTTTGACAGTGGGAATGGAGAGTTTGGGATTACAAATTAAGTGTAATTTGTTCAAAAAACGAGCGGTTCTATGAGCGAAAGAGACCTTGAGGTTTTCACGGGTAGCTTTTGGAATATGCAAAACAAAAGCATTGTGACGTCTACTTAAGGGTCGGTAAGTGTAGAAACGATTAACCGGTAGATCAACAGAGCAAGCGAAATTTTTTAGTGCAAATACAAAATCAGCAACGATACGACGAACGTAGAGACTATGAATATTGTAATGTGCCAAACGGTCAGAATAAGATGGAGAGACTAATTGAGAGCGGGAACAACGGAAAAAGAGGAGACGAGTGAACAGATGTTGTACAGATTCTAATCGACAAACTCGGCCTTTAGATGATGGTGACCATACAGGTGAAGCATATTCTAAGATGGGAACGATAAACGATTTGTAAGCTTTAAGGTAAGGTTCAACCAGAGTACAAGTGACACTACGGAATAACAAGTAGACAAGAGAGCTTGCTTTACTACAAACAGTAGAAATATGAGAGTCGAAAGATATCTTTGGATCGATATAAACACATAGGTCTTTGATAGAATCGGAAGAGGGGAGATCGATAGAATTGAGTTTATATGTGTGGAGGGGATTTGTTTCGCCTATATAAATAACGTTGCATTTGTTTTCAGCAACTTGTAACTGCCATTTTGTGCAGTATTCTAGGAACCCAGAAAGCCCGGACTGAAATTGATTGTGAGATTCTGATGGCGAAAGGGGGTGATATGCCGTGAACAGCTTGACGTCGTCGGCAAAGAGCCGGCAAGATAACCTATTGAAGGGGGAGAATACCCGTGGGAGATCGAAAGTGTAGAGCAAATAAAGTAGGGGTCCTAGGACGGTTCCTTGCGGAACTCCGGAGATTACATCTCTCTCACTTGAGAGACACGAACCGATGCGAACGCTGAAACTCCGATTGGATAGGTAACCTGTAAACCATGTCAACAAACAGTCACGAATACCTAATGCACTTAATTTCAATAATAACTTAGGGTGGGATACTTTGTCAAAGGCTTTAGCTAAGTCTATATAAGCGACATCTACACAATTATTACGATCAATATCTTCGCGCCAGCTTTGGGTACAATCGAGTAACTGGGATACGGTAGACTTTTTACTAACGAATCCATGCTGTTCGGGGGGAATAATCTTGTGAATTGTACACCAGCGAAGTAATTTGGGCTTGAGGAGTCTTTCCATGATTTTTGAGGGAATGGGAGTGAGACTAATTGGACGAAAATCAGAGAATGTGGAAGGAGAAGAAACTTTGGGAATGGGTACGACTACTGATTTTTTCCATAACGATGGAATATTGCCTAGCATGAGACTGTAATTAATTATGTGTGCAATTGGTTCAGCCAGAGAAGAAAAACAGTTTTTAAAAATAATTGAGGGAATACCATCAGAGGGGAGAGAACACGAGGTGGAAACTCTTTTAAGTAGGTAAGCTACATCTTGGGGCAGGAAGACGGAGATTTTCATAGTGGGAGAGACAATGGAAGGGAAATGTGGAATGGTACCGTTATCACGAGTGTATACCGAGGTGAAATAGCTGGCAAACGCTTCAGCTTTGCAAGAATCACTCGTGACTACGGTGCCGTCGGGAGCGACAAGAGAAGATATGGAGAAGGACTTAGACTTGAAACGAGTAGAAATACAGTCAAAATGACATATTGTGAACAAAGTATTATAAGATATCATAAGTTATTATAACTATTTATAACTTCTTTTTCCTGAGGTTCCCAGTGAACCGAAAAATCTGAAATTTTGGCAGTCGCCTTTTTTCCGCTTGTGAATAACTTATTACCGGACAGAATTTTAATAAAAAATCATTTTAAAAAGTTCTGGGCGGTTTCCCGTAATTCGCAATTTGAAGCCAGAGCCGGGACGCGGGCGAGCCAGAGCCGGGATTCCTAACAAGCCGGATCCGGGAATTAGATTTCATATTCAAATTTCTCGCCTGGATACCGATAAACCGTTGCCACAGTTGGGTGTTCGCGAGCGGTTGGAACTCCAAGCCAATAATAGCCTGGCGAGGTATTTTAATAGCAGAAAATTCTAATTCTAATTTCCGGATCCGGCTTGTTAGGAATCCCGGCTCTGGCTCGCCCGCGTCCCGGCTCTGGCTTCAAATTGCGAACTACGGGAAACCGCCCAGAACTTTTTAAAATGATTTTTTATTAAAATTCTGTTCGGTAATAAGTTATTCACAAGCGGAAAAAAAGCGACTGCCAAAATTTCAGATTTTTCGGTTCACTGGGGACCTCAGGAAAAAGAAGTTATAAATAGTTATAATAACTTATGATATCTTATAATACTTTGTTCACAATATGTCATTTTGACTGTATAGCGATAGAAGGAACGACTATGGTTCTTAGCGAGAAGTCGGTTCTCATAGCAACGGATGTACTTACGGATTTCGTGTTCTAATTTAAGTGAGTGAGACACTGTGGAACATTAGTAGTAAACAAGAACATTGACGATCGGGTAACAATTACACTGAATTACATATTTTATTTAACACACTCATCACACTCTCCTTCTTACCCACTGCATACTCTTCTTGCTGGCGTATATGTGGTTTTTTACGACCACTTTGAGTGGTCTTGGATGGATTTCTAGTTCGACTGCTACGAGTGGTAGTAGGGGGAAGTGTAGGTTTAGTGCGAGTAGCTATAGTGGGACGACGAGTGGTAGTGGGAGGAAGTACTGTGATTGAGCGGGATTGGAACGATCTTGTGAAGGATCGTTCCCATGGGACCTTTCCATTCCCTTAGTGAGGGGATACTAGAACAGAGTCCAAGTTTCTCTATTCAATAACAGTCATTTAAAGAACGAGGAGAGCATATCCATAAGAGGCTGTGGAAAACCCTTCAGTTCAAAGTGATCATGGCGTTAGACGTTATATGGTATCGTCATCTCTTGTGTCATTATTTTCCAAGTTATGTCACTATTGTTGTTTTCGCAGTTTTAATATATTTGTGACTTTATTAAAATGTTTCCTATGATTGTTGTTATGTCTTTGACGTCGCTATAAAACAATCCGCATCGATTATAATAAACGCCGCTATTTTACTTTTCTTCTATGAAGATTTATGACTATGCTTACTAAATGTTTACCAATTACTTTGTACCCTTTCTCGTATGACAGAATACATTCAGTACTTTGCAAAAGTAACACATCGATTACATAGTTAATCAGTGCCGTTGTACCACTTCATGAACATTATGCTGCGTTTATTGTCTCTGAGGCGTCAGAAATGGTCTAGTCATTTCGTACACTCTCTCACCTGCCGACCGGTCGAGAGAGCGTGGAGAATGGCGAGACCATTTGTGACCCCTCAACGACAATAAACGCACCATTTTGTTCTCTAATTTTTGGTGTATATTGACCGCAATGACTAGAAATGCCAGGATATCCCGCATCCCTAACGAGCACGTACCCCCCATAGAGCGAAAGTTGGAACATCATTGATAAGTGAAAATATTTATCAGAGAAATAAACAAAATACCAATCAATTATATTTATTCCTGCTGCCGGTCGATCTGAAAAATACACTATTTTTACAGCAAAATTAGAATATTACAAATATTGATGCTTACCGCTCGTCGAGTTTTGTTGTACGTCTTCTCCAATCGTTCAAACTTTTCTCGCCACTCTGCGTTCGACTTTTCGAGCTCTCTATTTCGCATCTGAAATTGTTTTCGACTGATATTTTCAACAAAAAAGCACATCCCACAAGTTGACCAACTCAAATAAAGCCCAGAATATTAAGGCCGATGGTTACATGTTTCGAAAGTACACTAAGTACAGCTAAGACACCTTCGAGGCAGTAGATCGTCTAGATGCGCTGTGAAATCAAGTAATCGTCAACAGAAAACAGATGAAAACTACGGAGATTCCGGTTCGAAAACAAAGGAAGAGTAGCACAGAAACATTGAACTGTTCTGAAACTGGGACGAAAGTCGACTTTTGTTTCGACTTTTCGAGTGGTCAACACTAATGCGGATGAAAAAGGAATCGTGCCAAAATGACTTGCCTCCGACTCTTGCAGCAACTGCTGCAGGCGCTCAATCTCTTCCTGCTGCGTCCGCCTCTTTTCTGGGGCTGCTGCAGCTGCTGTAAAATCCATCTCATAATATGAAATATGAGTATTCATTGAAACAACGAGGCGTTTTATAATCCTGAACCAACCATCGGCTGCACCATCACAATTCAATCTTTCTCACTTCGTTCATTCGGTTGCGCGCTTTGTTCCTGTAGCTGCTGATGCTGTCGCTGAATTTATAATCGTTTTAATTCTGAGTTTAGTAAGATTTGATATTATAATTAACGATCTATTGGAAAAGAGAATAATTCCAAAAAAAAGATATTTCCTACTCCAACCACTATCTTCAAGAAGAAAGATTGACGGCTCATTTATGGCCTTATCGGGACATTCATTATCACCGAAAGATTTCAAGTTACAAAAACAAATACCGAAATGTGAGCATTCAAATGAATCGAATTGAATTTAAGATGAATTATTGAAGTTGGCTGTTTCATTTGGCGCTCCGGACATTTGATGAGAAATTGCAAAGATTTTTTTTTAAATTCAGATTCTCGAAATAAAGAAAAGTATTTCCACCTGTTGTTTTTGCTGTTTCTTCTCCATTCTTCTCTCCCATTGCTTCTCCAATTCCTCCATTTCATTCACCGAAATGTTGAGAGGACGAGTTTTCGTTTGGTCCATCTGTAATAAAAAATTGTGAAATGTAAACACGCGGCCTCATCGTTTCGCACTCTCCCTCATCTATCGAACAGAGATGAGAGAGTGCGAAATAAAGAGGTCGTGGTCTCACATTCCGCACTCTACGCAATAATATCCGCAAATAACGTCACTACTAGGCAATGCTGGAATATGCAAGAGAATGAGCAGAACGGAGAAATTGTGAGAGGCGATGGTGGTAGAGAAAGAAGTTTGGTTGTGCAATGTTGCACAATTTCATCGCTAGTTTACGAATGTTACTTCAAGGGGAAACACGCAAAGGAATATCAGTGAAAAATGAGACTAGAATGAATGCTTTTGACAAGAATTTTCGCTACACGTAATTTGATGCCATAAAACATTGCATAATTGAGTGAAATGCGTAAGGAGGGACGGGGAGAGACATGATGTGACTGAATGGAGAATGGTCGTTTGGTCTCTCGTCTTATCGTGTTTGAGTCATCCGATCACACACCCTTTTCAGTACTCTGATGCTGATGTTAGACACGGTCTCGTGTTGGCATCATGCCAAGAACCTTTCTCATTGTCTGCCTCTCTCGTTTCGCGCACTCTCTCAATGCTTCCATCTTTCTCTAGCTAGTTCTCGCCGTAAATCTTTTGGATGCTGTGTTAGAGATGCCGATTCCAGTGACAAATTACGAAATGAAATTTTATGAGGAAACAATATTTATTCATTATTTCCAGCTTACTGAAACACATTTACAGAGATGATAAAGCATGATTGTAACATACAATAAAACTTCAAATACAGCAATTAGTGATTAAACTCACTTTACGATAATCGATCAAAATGCAATTAGAACATTGCTACGGGAAAAATCGACTATCAATCGATAATAAGGGCGGGCTACCGTAACCTACGAAGATTACACTTTATTCATTCGAATCGGACGATGATTGTGTTGCACTGTCGATGTCATCCTCAGGGGCATCCATGCGGACGCTGCGAGGAATATCCGTTACGTGTATGTGAGGATCGTGGACGCACCACAAACAGAATTCGTATTGACATATCTGCAAAATTTACAATTATAAAGTGTTTTTCAAACGAGAAATTTGGAAAATTGCACCGAATAACGCATCAAAGTCGATCTCTATTGAATTGTTTTCACTCAATTGTTCGCCTAGCGCTCCCTTTTCATATAGACTGTTTTAGAGATTTAGTAAAGCAAAATGGGACTTATTGAAATTCAAGACACGATTTTCAATTCGTTTAGCTGCTTTTAGCATGGACCGATCACAACAGCGAATAGCAGTAACTTGAGCCTCAGAAAACCTCTGATAATATAGTAAACATTATAAAATATAAAATAAATGAGCACGAACCTGTCCGCCTTCGGAGTAGTGATACAGTAGAAACTCGTCCGGATATCGCCAGCAGCATCGTTTGCATGGGTCTGTAGTCTTGTAGACCGAATCGACGCTCCGTCGCAACTGCAAATCAACGACGATTAATTGTTTCTTGATGTTTCATCCTAATGCCGCCCTATCTAAAATATAAAAAAAAGCAAATTTAACAACATTATTTATATTTCAAAACCTGCTGATCCTCAGAGAGTCAAATACACCATTTTCTCATATCCGAATTTTGTAAAAAAAGCTAAAACAAACTCGAAAAAATCAGAGGTTTCAAAAAATCTCACATTGCAAGTCGTCGATCTTCCTCGGTATTTTTTTCCACGTGTGTTCCTTTTTGCAATCAGGGAGAAAACATTCGGCCTTCTTCTTACCATTCAACCTGTCATGAGATCAAATGTCGATTCACACACAGAAAAATGTATAAATCCAGCACCATCATACATAAACATGTATAACGAATGAATAACATGTAATACAATTTATGTACATTTTCATGTATAACGGGCTGAATGTATAAATTTTTCTTTGTGTGTTTCCAGTGGTTCCGTCCACATGTGCTAGCACTTGTGGACTTTCCACATGTGCTAGCACTCTTTTCCCGTTTATTGTAGACAAGCAAGTGTTGTTGAAACAAAATAATTTTTAATACAATTAATATTTTTAAAAAAATCAACTCACAACTTTTTCTCACACTCACTGCACACGATGTGAGAGCAGTCGAGCATTACCGGATATTGCCTCATCGCTGCAAAAATCATTCCTCGAAAAAGTTATAATCATCCGCAGTTTTTTTGATACGGAGATCTCGTTGTATGGAAAAAAATGGATAGCTCTATGAGCGTCCCGACAATATCCCTCTTCTTTTCATAAAAAAATGAAGAGTCCTCTCAATTCAGCTGTTTCCGTTTTTTTTATTTTTTATATCAATTGTCATTTTGCAATATATATATAAATTTTTAATTTGAATTATCAGTTCACCTTTGCAGTAGACAATCTTGCATTTCTTGCACGTCAGGTACTTCTCTAGTAGATTGTGCATTGCAACTGGCGGCAGAGTGGAGATATGCCAGGGCTTGCGATTCTCGTGCGTAGTGGGACGATCCTGAAAGCGCAGAGAATAAGGAGTGTCGGGGTGTCATTTCCCTCATGCGGGTAGCTGTACCTTTCAAAGTCTAGTCCTGAAGAAAAGTATGCCAATTATTCGTTCGCTTTTCCCTCGCTAAGTAGGTGTTGGGCAATTTAGGTGTCGGGCAATTTAGCAAAGGCGTCGGGTCTTCTCATTTCGCGCAAAAAATGAGAAAAGGTACCTGTCATTTCCAGATTTTCCGACCCGAATAACGCACTCAAGTGCGCATATTTCACAAGTGGAAAGTTCAAATTTGAAATGCCAAAATTCTTAGAAAGACCCAAAAAGTTTTCCTGGTGTCTAAAACCGTTCAATGCCTCCACGGGGAATATAAAGACTATTTGACAAATTGGACAAATTCTTCAAGCTCTCTCACCTTATCCGCTGCCCTATTCAGAGTAGCCTGCAATACTTCGGAGATGGGAACGATCTCGTGCTTTTCGTGTTTCTCAGACTTCTTCGAGCACAGAAAGCACAGTCGAGCGAGCTGTAATATTTGTACTAATCATGCACTAATGATAAAAAAATTAAGATGAAACGCAAGTCGACACATTTCGCTCTTACTACCGATCTATTTCGACCTTTTTGCTTTCATTATTCAAAAAGCACAGATCACATGAGTGGTCTGCGACAACCGTCCTGACTATCAGAGAATTAATCAGAGTATACCTTTCCACTCAGATGCGATCCATACGGCTGGGTTGGTACCCTTGCCATTTCTCGATCGGAGTGAATATCGTAAATGTTGTCACTCTCCAGCACTTTGGGCTCCGTGCACTTTTCTCCCTTGCACACAAACATCGATTCGCGGGCGTGGAAGTGCTCAAAAATCAAATTATACACGAGTTCAAATTACGTTATTTTTCAAGTTTTATACTGACAGTATTCACAATGTTTCACTTGTAGTCAATTGTACGGTACTTCGCGGTACTTGTTCCGATTTGATCGACATACACGATATTTCAAAACCGAAATGCTCCGCGAATTGAAAGAATTGATTAAGAAGGAACTGTTTTTATCTTTACCTTTTTATTGTTATCGAGATCCCGTTCGCCGGGAGTCCCACAGTCGGTGCACAGAATTCCTCGCTGTCCCAACACCTTGATATGGTCTGCAAACACCTTGATATGTTTTTTTCAACAAAAAAACTCTTGTTGAGGGATAATTATAGACTTCCTTCGTGCTCTTTGCGATAGCGATGACTTTACGGCAGAAATCGATTTTACTTAAATCTTACTTAATTCGGCCGATAATGCGCAAAAGTTGTACACGGTCTCCCATACTTCATTTATGGAAGTTTGGAGAGAAATGGAGAAAAAATGCCTACCCGACGTGTGCTTGGCAATGGGTAGATTCTGCAAGTCCTCGGCCGTGTGTTTTTATCGACAACACATGTAGAATTTGCGGCTGAACAAAATGTTTGACTCAACACGAGGAATGACATATTCTGCATAACGAAAATCGTAACGAATTAGTGCCACGAGCACAATTCACAAAGTTCTCGATTGGGTCAACACAGTGCTATACAAAAACAGACGAAAATGAAAAAAATCAAATATTCGTGAGTCGTATCCTTTTGCAGCAGAGTAGGAAAAATACGATATTTTCGCGCACTGCACCGCACGGAATTACCATGCACACTGGGTAAAAGGAAAAGTTGATCCGGAATCAAGACGATGTTACGTCAACAAGCGACTACTCTGCCGGGGCTGTCCGGGAAGGCCGGGCTGCCAGCGAGTGTTTGAATCTCTACTGTTTGAGAGCGTGTAAAAATGAGAAAACTGATTTCTTGTTTTCGTGTGCTGAGCCTCTCTCGAACAGTATTATTATCGCTATCGCTCTGGGCTCATGGAGTTGCAAACTCCTAGAGTTATTTCATTGTGAGAAGTGACACATTTCCGGTGCAAACTCACTTCACTTCTGCATTCTGCTTGGCTCGATCGCGGCATTCGCTGCACATGAAATGGCCACAGTTGAGCACGTAGATCAGCGAGTCGCCAGGCCGCGTGCCCAGATTCTTGTGTCCACACTCTGCTCCCACACACGTCCACGTGCCGGCCATCTGCGCCACGTGATCACACGTCACCCATCCTACCCGTGTCTGTCCCCTGCAAAACAATGCGATTATTGGAGTAATAATCTGACCCTCTAAATTCTGCATGCTCTCTCGCGCTGTCTCATCCATGAGAGAGCATGTAGAATGAGCAGCCTGGTCATTACTCGATATTTGACTACGTTTTTCCAGTGATTATTCAGTTTTTTCTCTGAGAAAAGTTGAAATTCCACACAGAAAAATCTATGAATACATCCCCTTTATAAATCAAAACGTATAGCAAATGTATAGCACGTATTTCATTTTTTGTGCATTTTTATGCATTAAGGCGCTGGATTTATACATTTTCTCTGTGTGCACTATCGCAATCTAGAGGCCAACATGACTCGATCGCACATACTCGGAATTCCTGAGGGTACTCCAGGAGGGCGCGAATGTTGAAAGGTCTTCCGGTAGATCAATCCACTCGACTCTCAAAGCATGATATCATGGACCTTGCAAAAATGTGGGAGGAGACAAGTTGGACCAAGGATTGGGCGGAAATCATTTTCCGTTTCCGTATTTTCCGAATCTTCTTCGACTTTTTGAGACTTTGAGATTGTCCGTTTTGGAATCTCTATCCACCAATCTTTTTTCCACTGGCCACTGTAAGTTATTGAAACACGGCCAGGACCGTAATCCTGTTACCACGGCGTTCTGGGCAAAATGCCAAAAATTGAATTTGCGGTGAGATCATCGCCCATGCGCATGCTATTTTCGCACTCTCTAATTGTCTGCCTCATTATGCATAGAATCGCCAGAACGTAGTGTGCTTGCAGTGCACTTACGAGTAGAATTGGAAAGGTATAACTATACAATTATCCGCATAAGAGGGAAATTATGCCACCACACTCCTCACTCTCCGCGCTCTCTCTTCAGGAAAGTGGTCAATTTCCGGGTAGTTGCATAGTTACTTTTTTGAAGTCTACTTACGAGGTACTTCTGCTTCGAATTGTGGCCGGGGAGTCTTCCTCCAGTCTGCAATAATAATAATTTATATATTTTCCACACTTTGCCCCTCCCCTTTCCCGTATCACCCCATCCCCCCTACGATCACTCCACCTTTCCCCTCTTAATCTCTTGACCTACCCTCGAGAAGGGAAAGGGGCGGGGAAACCCTAAAGTAAAGAAGTGTGAATCTTTGTACTTGATTTTACGCACAAGTATAGACAAAAAAAGAAAAACAATATAAGAGTGTTGAAACTATTATGTCCTAGGGAAAATGCCAGTTTGAACAAAACTGTCTAAGCACTGCACTCACCATCGCATACTATGGTCGGAAAAAAATATGCCTTATTTTCAAGAAATTGCGATTATTTGTGAATCGCATTTTATTTTGTTTTTGTTTCTCGTCTTTATCGTGTTTTTCTATTTGTTTTATTTCACAAACAATATTTCACACTCTATTTCAAATTGATTGCCTTCTCGAAATTAGGTAAACGTTTAATATAGACTAGGTAAATATAGTATATCAATTTTTATCGCAACTACAGAAAGGTTCAGAAATTGAGATATGGATTTCGCTTCTTCTTCATAGCTTTTCTTTTCCACGATTGAAGAGATTTATTCATCACGATATCTGGAATAAAGGCAGTCAGTCGATTTTGTCGCAAATTAACGGTGGAAAAATGCGACAGATTCACTCATTCATCCCTCCCACATCCCCCTCAATCGGTTGTTCTCAGATTTTGTCGCAAATTCGCGGTGGAAAAATGCGACAAATTCACTCATTCTCCCCCTTTCTTCTCTCCTCATTCGGTCTACTCACCATATCATCCTATCGGCGCGGCGACGAACGGTTGATCAATTTGTCGCGGCAGTGTGGAGTAGAGGTAATACTGTTTATGTGACTTAACATACAACATTATCTTATCATACCAATTTCTATTTGTGACTAGTAGTGTTTCAGTAAAAATCTTATAAGAAAAACGCCGAAATCCAGGAATAAATTTTAATTACCATTTTTAAAGAAAGAGTGCAAAAATGATGCACATCAAAGACACTTTTGTCCAAACTGACCTTTTCCCTAGGACATAATAGTTTCAACTGTCTTATATGAATAAATCATGTTTACAAATAAAGCCTTTCATGGTTTCGAATAAAAACGCTCACACGATATCGTGCTTGCGCGTTGGCGGAGGCGTCCCGCCCGCGTATTTAGGCGCTCCTCGTCCGCACTATTCTCGTCATCCGCGTCGCGTCGCGCGTCATCCGCGCCCTCGCGCGACAGCGGCTGCGACTGGAATTGTGCTGCATCTGCTGCAGAAGGCGGTGGTGCAGCTTCTGCAGCCTCATCTTCCGGATCACCGATCGCTTGACTGGTCGAGGGCTCACTGCAAAGATGTCTAGTTGCTAGAGAAACATTTTATCCAGTAATTGGAACTACTAATTCTTGCCTTAACCTCGCTTATTACCGTTTACTACAGAACATATAGTCTGCATTTCATCCAAAGAGCTTTGTCGATTAGCGAAATACTCAGAGGGAAATCATTCTACGACTCCAGAAGTCTTGGCTACCGAGCGACGACTTCAAAGTCTAATAAAACCGCTCCCCTGCCTCTAATTGAAGCGAGTAGACTTATGAAGTCGTCGCTCGGTTGTCGGGAAGTCTACAGTCGTAGACTTATTTCCCTGCGAGTACCCACGAGGCGCCATTCCATGTCTTCGCGCGCTTCCGCTCAGCCGGCTCCGTGTCCGGGTCCTCCGCGCGCCCGGCGGTTTCAATCCTGACGAATGAGAAAAAATAAAATGCAATTGCAAGTTGCAAGTTTTCACGGAAAACTTACGTATACAAGCGCTTGCGCTCCATCGGCGCCGTGCCGGCGCCTTGTGTCCACTCCGCGCCATCCTCGCGCGGGGGCTGCTTCGAACGATTCGCCAAGAACCACCTACAGCACGCGTCCAAGGCTTCTCCGGCATTGAAGTAGGAGTAATCACTGGAAAGATAGAGCTTTCAAAATACGTCGAAAGGAATCATTATTGTTATCGATTGCCGCCAAGGCTTTTTTTAAATGTGGAATATATTTATAAACAAAAAAACCTCGATTTCTTCTCGGCGCGCGTCTCCTCCGTGGAACCCGCGCCCGACGTCTTGAGGAGCTGCGCCGAATTTGCGCCACTAGTCGTCGGCGCCTCCTGGGCGAACGCGCCCTCCTTGCGCCCATCCGGCATGGGGCTCGGCGGAAAACAGTCCTCTGTTTCGTTGTTAATTTTCCTTTGTTCTGGGACAAATTATTTCGATTATTTCGAGTGGTCAACACTAATGGAGACTAGTGTTGCTATTTGGAATCACATTATTCGCGAATAACAAAGGTTATTCTCGAATAGGAATATTCCAAATAACAACACTAATGGAGACCCACCGATTGTGTGCATTGCTTGTGGCAGATTCTCCATTTGATCGCTCGTATGTTCAGTATTGCAATTTTTCGCCCCACATCTGAACGATCCAGTCCTGAAAATCTTTGTTTTATTATAAGATTTTGATTTTGGTGGCAGATTATTTCTCCGTAATTGGCGATACACGCTCTCCTTTCCGCCCCCCCCCGCTTTTGAAATTGATGTAGAGTGTACCCAACGGACTCGTTTTGACAAAATCGTTAAAATTTCCTCTTCTCTCGGAATTTATCATTCTCTCCAAGGACTCACTTCGCGCCCTCCTTATTAGCCTTGCAGCACGGTTCGCACAAGAAATGGCCACAATTGAGCACGTAGATCTTCAACTCTGGGGACAGTGTGCCCAGCTCCTTGTGCTTGCAATTCGCGCCCGCGCACGCCCACGTTCCGGCCATCCGCGCCACGTCCGCGTGCGTCACCCAACCGACGCGCGTGTGTCCGCTGCCATTAATCACGTAATCAGGTGTATGAAGCTTTGCAACGCAAAACGAAAATGTAAAGAAAGTATCGAGTTTTTATGGTAACGTTTTCATTTGTGCAACGTACCTCTCATTCTTGCTTGTATTCCGCGATGGCTCAGTGAAGTTTGGGGGCAACTTGCACGCCTCGACGACCCTGCATAGTACAGTTAATCATGATTTTAGAAAAAATATTCAGATTGGAGTTGCCCAAAGTGCAGAATATTGTTGCAATGGCCAGCCGTCAGGGCCGTCAAATAGTTCATTGTGAACTCACGGTGGTGGACTGGCAGTGCTTTTCGAGCTGCTTCGAATGGAAACCACGCCGAGCTCAACCCTGCAAATTCATAAGATTTTTACCACTTTTCGCAACTTTTCACAGTTTTCTCCTAATCTTTTTTCTCCTAATCATGATCTTTTTTCAATGCTAAACAACTGTTGGTCTAATATGTATGTTACGAAATAGAGCGTTCTTGTCTGACTCTCTTAATAAGGCATGCTCTCTCGCGCTGTCTGATCGATGAGAGAGCATGTTGAATGAGAAGAGTCTGATCATTACTCGTTCTTCGCCATCGAAGAATCTCAGGGACTTCTTTACTTTAGGGGACAAGCCCCGCCCCTTTCCCTTATCACCCCTATCCCTCCACTATCACTCCTCCTTTCCCCTCTTGATCTCTTGACCTACCCCTCGAGATGGGAAAGGGGCGGGGCCTACCCCCTAAAGCAAAGAAGTGCCGAAACTCACGCCATGTCAGTGATTATCTTCGAACGCGAACGCTGAAGCGGCTGCGCGGCCGCGCGCTTGACTGACTTCTGACGGTCGCCAGCCTTCGATTGTTCGATTGGAGACCTGGTTATAGACACAGAATACAATTAACAAAAAAGGCTGAATTCATACCGAATAGGTCCTTTCTTCACTGCATTCGGCGAGTCTCTCATTGAAGTGGTCGCGATTTTCGCCGTGTTGCTGCGAGTGCTGCGGGACGGTGGCTGCGACAGGGAGAATTCTGCAGCAGCTGCAGCAGCTGCATAAGGTGATGCTGCATCTTCAGCTGCTGCAGCCGCCGAATCAACGTGTGCTTGACTGGTCGAGGCGGCGGTGAGGGGTTTACTGGAAAGTAGCAGTCCTGATTCTTCATAGAAACACGACGAACAAGTCAGTGGAAATACAATTCTTGGGGCATCTAGGCAGCTTACTTAGGTTGGTTCTGTGTGAAACCGAGGTAAAAAATGGATTGGGCGGTTTATTCGATCGTTTCGGAAAAGAATTCATCTTTCTTTCACAACTTTATCTAGCCGCTTGTTAGCATTTGCCGCAGAAATATTAGGATAAATTTAGACCATTACAGAGCTTTATCGATTATCGAAAAAAATAGACTCACGAGACGTTTTCCAATGTCTTCGCGCGCTTGCGCTCAATCGGCTCCGTGCCCGCATCTTCTGCGCGCCCCGCGGTTTCATTCCTGGTGATTGAGATACATCATCATTTTATTAATACGTGCGTCATATAGCAAATATTGGTACTACAGAACATCCTTGCCTTGCAAGTTTTCGGAAAACTTACGTATTCGAGCGCTTGCGCAACGAAGGCATCTTGTCGGCGGCTTGCGGGCGCGCCGCGCCATCCTCGCGCCCGCGGCGGTTCAAACGGCCGTCGCTCGGCGGCTCCTCAGATGCAGCAACTGCAGCATCCAAGACCGCCTTGCAGCACTCTTCAAAGCTCTCCGATAGATCGACGTTGTCGTCACTGCAAAAATAGAGATTTATACGAACGACCTTGGCTAGTCGATTCCGGAAAAAAAGCTTGTAGATCTTTCTCGAATCAGAAATGTTCTCGGTTGCTGACGTAACATGTATAAAGAATGCTTAAAACTCACGACAAGTCAGATTCAAATCCTGGGTTTGTCGAAAGCGGCTTGATGTTCCCTCCACTTCTCTTTTTGAATTCCTTCAGCGCGTCCTTGGGAGGGCGCGGCGCCTCAGTGGAATCGGCGCCCTTCGCGCGCGCGCTATCAGCCGAACGATCTTGGCTGGTCGATGGCTCGTCCTTGTCGGAACTGCGAGAACTCGGCGTCCGTTGGCGCCTCGAATTCTTCTTGGCGCGCGCCTCCGGGGAACCCGCGCCCGACTTGTCACGGAGCTGCGCCGATTTTGCGCTGCTTGCAGTCGGCGCCTTCTTGGCGCCCGCGACCTTCTTGCGCCCTTCCGGCATGGGGCACGGCGGGTGCTTTTTGGAAGCCGATTGATGCCGATGCTTCGGCGGCGATGCGGACTACAATAAGAGATTAGAATAGACACCAAGGCTTGTATTTAAAAAAATACAAAACTAAATTACAAAGTAACAATTTTAAGATCAGAGAGTTGGCAACAAACCTTTTTCTTCTTCTGTGCTCGATTGGGCGAGGGGTTCGAAACGCGATTTTTGGGCATCACTGAAAGATCGCAATAAGAAGTGGAAATGGCGCGGCGGTGGCGCGAGGCGGGCGCAGAAGGTGCGAAGGATCGGCGCTTACGATAAGAATTTGGGGGATAACCAATGAATGAGAGGGTTAGTTGTAAATGAGGGAGAACGTCGCAGTAAGGTCCCACCAAATCTCCATAAAGGGGTGCGACAGACAGAGATTGGTGCGCGAAATCAAGAGAGGTAAGAAATGGATATTACTTTTACACGTTCCCTCCTTCCCGAATATTTTGACATTGGATTGATGAACCCCCTCATTCCAGGGGGCGGAATGACAGGAACAGGGTCCAAAAAGGGCGTGAAAAGACAATGCGCCGAAATGGGAGATGCTCAATATCTGTCTATCACTAATCACTTATATAAATTAAAGCGTGGAGGAACAAGAGGGGACAGAGAAGGGACGGGAGTGAGAAATTGATTGAGACGCGAGCGTGAGACGCGGTGTAGACAAATCTCCAGAAAGGGGTCAGAAGAAGGCGACGTGAGGCAGCGACAGATACGCTCTCTCATTTTCAAACATTATATCGTTTATGGGAATAATGAGGGAGACGCGACAGACAGAGATTAGCGCGTGAAATCGAAATCAGTGAAATAAGGCGCGTGATCTTGCTATAGACTTCTAGACCCACGAGTCCTCCAGAAAGGGGTCAGTCGCCAAGTAGAGGGAGTGTGTGAAAATGATAGAGAACGTCTCACTTTTATAACAGAAAGAATTGGAGTCGCAGGGAAGAACAGGATCGGAAATCAGATAGAGAAGAGACAGATGTGTGAGATTCGAGAGGCTAATATTGGAGACTATCATAGTAATCGAGAAGAAGGAACACTTTGACAATGGGAAAGAGAAAGTAACAATGGGAAGCGACCGAACATAGTGAGGAACAAGGGACAGAGAAGGGAAGGGGGTGAGGGATCGATTGAGATGCGAGTGTGAACCAGTGGAGGGGAGAGAGGGGAGGGGGTAGATCACTGACTAAACAAGATGATGCAATAGCCGATTCCCTTCTCTGATCAGGGGATTCTCTGATCAGGGTGTGAGACAAACACTGGTGATCTACCCCGTTCTTCCTCTCTCCATTAGATCAAATCAATCGCCTCTCTTCCCTCTCACTCGCTTCCCTCTTTCTCACAAGCAGTCTTGACTTTCTCTATTCTTGCTCTCCGTTGTTTCTTCCTTTTGTTGTCCCTTTTGTTCCCCGTTTTGCAACCGCAAATTCACCCTTCGAAATTGAATTTGAGTCCACCCTCTGGTACCCCCATTGGAAGTATTGGAAATGAAGTCCCTATCCATTCTATTGCACGAAGTGCGCACTGCGTTCCTTTGTTCTCCACAGTTCCAATTTCCAATAGCTTCCAATGAGGAAACCCTAATGGCGTCATAGTGCCGTCTGTTTTCGATTTCTAGCTACTTTTGTAATGTAATGTAATTCTCAATTTCTGCTCACTTTCACACAGCATCAAGTTGGCACCATGGTAATATCGAATTTCGTTGTCTGACCCTCTCGTTTTGGCGCTCTCTCTCGCCATCTCTCTCTTTCTCTAACTCGCCGACTGTTTCGAATGTTGTGCTTTCAGTGATGTCGTCAGACGCGCCCCCTCCCACGTTGGGTTCCAACCAGCCCAAATCGCCCGCCAAGCGACAGTCCCTGCCGGAGGTACGTTGAGATTTTTTACTTTAGGGAGCAAGCCCCGCCCCTTTCCCTTATCACCCCTATCCCCCCACTGTCACTCTTCCTTTCCCCTCTTGATCTGTGGTCAAATATATCGATAATCATTTGCTTGGGGTCTCATCGTGTCGACTTTCTACACTGTACGACCGGTGTACTCAATATCAGAGCGGAAAGTCTCCAACTTTCCTTACTCTGGAGACATTGTCTCCAGCTGAGAGAGCATGCAAAATGGGGAGAGCGGGCTAGAGATAGTGAGAGGTGATCTCTCGATTTTGCGTGCTCTTTCAGCTGGAGACAATGTCTCCAGAGTAAGGAAAGTTGGAGACTTCTCGCTCTGTGTAGTGCATTCCCTCTGGCAGTATATGTTTGTCCAACTCTCTTCATCTTGTCAGCCGTATTTCGTTAGCTCCGTATATTCAAATAACAGTCTATTCATTCTACGCCTTAGATTGATCACCCCCTGGTGCACACTCTAAAATTCACAATCAGTCAAATTCGTGAAACCACGAGTACGATATTTTGCAGTACAGTACACTGTGTTTTCAGAAGGCGTACGCCGTTTCGCCGCCCAAGCAACAGCGTCTGTCGGGCGCCCGTGAGCTGTTTGCGCTCTCGGCGCAGCGCGGGCGCACGAGGGGCACGTCGCCGTCGCAGCGCCGGCGCACATTGAGTGAGAAGGAGCAGAGGAAGGCTCATATCAAGAGCACGGTGCCCTTTTTCGCACACACGCCTAACTTCGTGGCTCCACTCTACCCGGAGGACACATCGTGAGTATTTGAATCAGTTTTTTTTAATTAAGGAGTTTGTGTTAGACGATTTTTTTGGCAAATGACTGCGTAGTAGTTTTGCCGGATCAAGGGTCTCTCGTCCGTGATCCATTCTTTCTCGATGAACGGAGTGGTAGATATGAGCCGGTAGTATGGTGAAATTTGAATGAAATACTCAACTAGCGGGGAGCGTGGAGGTAAAGCGCAAAGAAAGTGCGCGTGACATTCATGTTTCAGCAGTTTTTATAATATAAATGAAACTTCTTCCGAAAATACGGGGCGTAAACAATCGGGATAAGGTTTTTCGTAAAATTGTTGTAATCCACGAGACGGGTTATACAATCTCAAATCACTTTTTCTTCCCAGGATCGGCTCCGCCCCTTCGACCAGCCAAGCTCGCCGTGTACCTCCTTCTCCGGCCGTGCCTGCTGCAGTTGCTGCAGCCCGGACTCCGCCCCCTTCTGCAGCTGCAACCCTGACTCCGCCCCCTGCCGCAGCTGCAGCAGATGGGCGGCAGCAGCGACGCGGCAGACGCAGCAGCACCGCGAACAGCGCGACCAGTGCGAGAAGCAAATCGGCGACTGTAGCAATCTCTCTACGGTAAGAATTGTTGATTTCAGGAATGTTTAAACACAAAAGGAGATCCTTAGACGATTTTTCTTCAGGACTTCACTCCGCCACACGGGTCCCAATCGATGGAGAAGTGAGGAGAGAGCGTAAGTTTTTTTGTTGTTGAAATTTTCCAAAAAAATTTTGAAAATGTGTGTTATAACAATGTGTAATTGCAGGGCCGAGGGATGTCTGCTGCCAACTAATATCGTACCCCCGAAGGCGTACACACCCCCACTACGTTCTACAGGGGGGTATGCGAGAAAAAGAGGGTACAGAGAAAGAGAGAGAACTGCAAGTACCGTAATCCTGGCATTTTGCCAATTTTTTTGAAAATTTTAACACAGATTCCCCTGATTCCATTTTTCCTGTGTTTTTTTTTCCAAGATATTTATCGATTTTTATAACAGTGATTTGGCGTTTAATAACTATTTGTGGGCAACATTGAACTATCCGAAAGATTAAAATCCGTGGCTTCGTTAGCCTTGCCGTCACTGGAGAAGGCAGCTCTGCGGATACGGTAGATCTTCTTGTTCATCTCGGTATGGTGGTGGTATCCCTTCTGACCAGCACAGGCAATCGTGAACTGGAAGCGAGGCGAATGCCAAGCTCCGATACAGGCGACCTATAAAAGGAAAAGTACATATAAGTATAAGCTTTATCAGCATCTACCCGCGTGAGCTGAGCACCGGTTATTCTATCAACCGGTAGCATTATACTTCACTGCTCAATCAATCACATTGTTATGCTCGGTCAGAGCTCCCATAAATTCACGGGGACTCTGACCCAATAGCAACGTCATAATTCTTAATTTTATAAATATTATACGTCAACAAACTGTGTTTACTTAGAATAATATAGCATTATTATGGCAATTTTCAGTTGCTTAAATATTACGGCTTCGATATTATTATCACATATAAATACAGCAATTACCTTGCGGAGATCCTTGTGTGTCTTGCGAGGGAGCTTCTTGGTAACAACGATGGTGTGGACCATCTCATCCTGGGCGAAGGTGTGGTCAATGAGGACCTGAAAAAGTAAAGCGTCAATTCGCTATCTATATTATAATATAATACGCTCGATATAATACGCTATCGATACTTAATATTAACATGGCAAAACACTATTTAATGTGGCTCAAAAAGAAGGCAGCGTGGAAAATCATATCGGACAAGCAACCAGTCATTCGATAATCGCCAACGTGAACTAAAAACACAGGATCTTGTCTTTACCTGCTTCTCAAGGCGCTCTGGAGCACATTCGACGTTGTCGGCGATGGCGCGTCAGCTAAGCTGGCCATCCATGAAGTGGACCTTCTTGTTGCGGTGCTTGAGGAGCTTCTGCTGAAAAATGAAAAGAATAAATGTCGTTTGGCAACGTCAAAAAGACGGAAATATAATCGTCGAGTCCGTGAAATACTTACCTGATGGACGATGTAGTTCGCGCCAGCCTTTAATCCCATGAACGCGGTGGTACGAGCCGACTCGGAGGCCTCGTCTTTGCCTCGATCTCTCCAAAACTGAACGAGAACTAAAGGAATTTAAACGACAATGACAAAAGGGAATTAGGCGATAACAAAACACGAACTGCCCCTATTGTACACGTCGTAATCGCGAGAACTGGCCTGCACTTCACTTTGAGCAATATAAACAACATATCGTACGTACTGAAAATATCGGAACGTTTACCGGAACGTGATCAAAATGTTCAATTTTTGTAACTTTGTGTAGAAAATTATTTGCGACTGGCGAGTAGGTTCATATTTTTTGTCCACCTCAGTTTACCGGAAACTACCCGGACATGCCCGGTGAAATGTCTAAAAGAAGAGAGAAAATTCATTGCGAAAACAGACCAAGTAAGCGAATTGTCATCATTACCGTATAAAGCCGGGAAATGCCAGTAATTGCCGGTTCTGTCCTTTTTTTGCAATCGAATTTGTCGCTTTGTGTTACACATTTCACCGGGCATCACCGGGTAGATTCCGGCAAATCGATGCGGATTAATCGAATTAGCATAAATGCAAATCATGATAATGTGCACTCGCAAAGATGCAAAAGTCGGATTTTTTGATCACGTTCCGGTAAAGTTCCGATATTTTCAGCACGTACGATATTCATCGAGTGAAGAACCAACAAATCGATAAATGAAGAAAAATAAGACATAAAAATCACCCTGGCCAAATCACACTGGTCAAGTTGGCAAAGTGCCAAGATTTAAATGTCAATGGTCTTGCAACGAGCTTTTTCTGGCGGGTTTTTAAAATTATTTTTGGCAGAACGTAGTGACCCCATGGGTTCGTTTCGAGTCCTACCATCCCCAAATAGGACATTTTCTGGTCATCTAAGTTTTGATTTTCCTCATAATCTATGGATTTTCGATACCGATTCCGCGCACTTACAGCGGCTTCGCGCGCGTCGGATGGGTGGAGCCTGCGGATGTGGTGCAGATGACAAACACGTGGGAGTGCGCGCAGCCGCACTGTCCGTACCCGACGCTTGGGGCGCGGAAGGACGTCAATCTGCCCATTTTCGTGCTCAACTGTGGCCATTTCATGTGCAGCTTGTGTTTGGACGAGTTGAAGAGGACAACGAAAGGAAGGTGTGAGAGAGAAATTAAGCTTAAAGAAGGCGTCCCACGAATGATTACAACATTTTATTTCCCCGCTGTTCGACGTTTCATTTCTCTTATCAGAGGATGGTGAAACACAAATGCACGCGTGGTTTCTCTCGCGCACCCTCCTCTTTTCCCATTATCTCTCTCCCTTTCTCTGACTTCTTTTCCCAAAATTCCAATTCCCACCGCGAAAAGATTGCAGGTTCAATGTGAGATACTGTAAGAATTTTGGTCGTTTTGCACAGTTTATTAAACATAATTTTCTTCAAACTAAAAACTGAAACATGCGATTTTCGAGGCTGTCATCGGGTATTCGATCCCCATTGCCCCACAGTGAGAACTCAGTTGACCAAATATTCGTGGGACACCTTCTTTAATAGAATTATTCTAAAATTTTTTTTAATGTTCAGGGCCATGTATCCGTGTGGAAGCCCCAAGTCTCGACAAGTCCCAAGTGAAAGATGCGGTGCCAAACATTCGGTCGAAGACTTGGGAAGGCTGCCCATGGCAGTGCACACCATGGGTAAGTCGAGCTTTTTTTAAAAAAAATTCGCGTAATTAAATTAGCGCTGAAACTGAAATGACAGGAATTGTACATCGAAATAGTTCCATTTCGGGAGGTTCGCAATCGAAATTTTGGCAAAAATACTATTTTTTTAGAAATTTTACTAATTTTCGCAGAACTCCGCAATGCGCTGCAGCAACGGGGCATTTTGTGCAGCGAGTGTGGTAAAACATACAGCTCGAGGAAAACGCAGGAGGTAATTTTAATGTGGTATCAATCACGAACATATTATTCTTTACACGATCAAATTTAAGAAAAAAACATTTCCGAATGATGTTTGCACTTTCTTTAAAATAATTTCGAGCCTATCTATCACTTACTGTTAACTAATATCATTATGTTAATTATGTGATAATCACATTGTGATTGACATTTTTCAGCACTTCCATTCGCGCGAAGCAATGTTTGTGTGCACGCACAAGGACTGCTCGAGTGCGATGGTTCTGGAGAACAAAGTGATCGAATACGATATTCATTCGAATCGAAAGCATGCGATCAAGACTCCCGCCAGTGACTTATTCCAGCGCGGCCATGAGGTCATTTTTATTATTTATACAATAGGAATACGATTACTTCATCGAGGGGAAGTCTTGGTGTAAGATTTATTGAATGGGGTAGAGTGAAGCCGCTTAATTACCGTTGAATAATTGTGTTCTTCATCAAGTGTTTAAAAATATTTTATTTGTTAATTATATATTTCCTGATTCAGCTCACCCGCCTGTGTTTTCTGTGCTCGAAGAAGTCGGACATTCACTCAAGCCACGAAAAGGTTCCCATCTCTGATGTGAAAGGATTGAATGCAACTTTCAGGCAAAATATGGACAAGGTAAGTGACGTTTTGGCTAAAATATTTTTATTTTTCGATTTTTTCCAGAAGATTCCTACGGTGAATCGAGCGCCCTGGCATCTCTCTACACTTCCCCCATACATAATGTACCCACTACTGGAGAACTATGTGTCGTGCCGTCGCTGTGGACTCGTTTACCACAACGGCAAGAGATTTTTTTTTAAATTTACCCCCGAATTTACCGAAATTGCCCGGTTTTCAAACCGGGAAAAATGTTTATCCCGAAATTCTATTTCCAATAGAGACTCTAATAGGTGGTGCACATGTGCTGAAGGACTTTCAGGATAATATTCGAATTCCATTTGAATTGATCTTGCCGACAACCTAGTCGTTAGTATTCGTATCATTGATTACTCCTTAAATCTTTCAGTCTTCATTTTTAGAATTTTTGCTTCGGCCAAATTCCAAATTTATAATCGATTAAAATTACAGACAATTTGGATAAACATTTTACTGATCAGAGTTTTCTTTGGAAATGATTAGTTATGAAATATTTAATAATTTTTTTCTCAGATTCTACTCACTTCCCCGTGATGCTCAATTGCTCTCACGTGGTCTGCAATAGATGCGAGAACGAAATGTGAGTGTGTACAAGCTTGTGAGAGGGAATTGCGATTAATCTAAATATTAGGCTGAATAAAGCTTGGAATTGCGATCAGGCCTGATTAAATTTCCATTGCCCACGAACGCATCGTATGAATATCTTTTCTCTCTCCCAAAATACCATTATTTTAGAATGTGTGTCTCTCTGTCTGTCTGTTAGCCTGTCTGTATGTTATGTTTTTTTGGAGGATAATATTTCGTGCAGGTTCGAAAGCGAGGCGCCGGACGCCGCAAACTGCCCGTTTTGCTGGAAGAAGCACATGGCGAGAGGAGAAGTTCCGAGGAAGATTGCCGACTTGCAGTGTTAGATAATAATATTAATATTATTTTAAACAAGAAATCAAATCTCCAAACTGTAAGGTTTCCCTTTCTCTAACGTTTGAGTACACTTTAACACCCGTTAGTTTATTTCTTTCAGTCGCGGCCTCTCGTGACAAGTACAAACAATGCTCCGACTGCGCATGGAGTTACCCCGAGGAGTACCTGCAAACACACCAATTGGGCCCTAGCCAGGTATAAAAGATTGTTAAAGCAAAAGAGAAGAAACAAGCAAGAGAGTTATTGAATGTTTAATTATTGAGAGATAAAACGCTTGTGAACGAAACAGGTCATTCCAATTATGCAACATCTGTTTATCGATATCACTTGCACAATCCGGTGTACCATACAGAAAGGGGTTTGGTGTGAGAAAGTGTGTGAAATCGAGAGTGACTCTCACTTTTTGCACACTCTCTCACCCTTTCCCCTGTCTGTCGGTTTGGAATCATATGACATGTTCCTGAATCACCTCGACCCGGAAAATATTTGTGCCGAATACTACACAGTAATTTTAACAATTTCTATAGTAATTTTTATTTTAGAAGCTTTTAAATAACCGTTTTGCTTTTGCAGATTTGCCTTCTGATTTTCTGTATGAATTGTATCGGAGGAGAGAAGAGCAGGAATCATAAACACCAAACGGACATTGTACGCACAGCGAAGGTCTCGTCTAAAGAAGTTCTCGTCTAATGAGGATGATTAAGTGGTATTATGTATATTGCATTTGCGTTTGCATCGACAATCGCCTATTGTTACCGATTAATCACTAATTATTGTGTTTAAAAGCATTGGTTTTAACTGAATTAATTTAATTGTCGTTGTATTGATTGGAAACTCGAATAAATACGTAACTTCCGTCTTTGAAGGTGTTCTTTGAGTATTTTTTAAAAGTGTTTAAAGAAGGTGTCCCACGAATATTTGGTGAACTGAGTTCTCACTGTGGGGCAATGGGGATCGATAACCCGATGAGAGCCTCGAAAATCGTTTCAATTTTTAGTTTGAAGAAAGTTATGTTTAATAAACTGTCCAAAACGACCAGAATTCTTACAGTATCTCACATTGAACCTGCAATATTTTCGCGGTGGGAGTTGGCATTTTGTGGAGAAGAAGTCAGAGAAAGGCAGAGAGATAAGGGGAAACGTGGAGGGTGCGCGAGGGAAACGCGCGCTGGATTTGTGTTTCACCAACTTCTGATAACAGAAATGTAACCTCGAACATCGGGGAAAATAAAAGTTTCAATCATTCGTGTTACGCCTTCTTTAATTCGGGGCCGGGTCCACCGGAATGACCGGTTCTTAAATCCAATTAGCGAGAAATGAGTGGACCCGATATCCGACTCTTTCAAATGCTCTGGACCCGATATCTGCGCTGAAATGTTGAACACAATCCCAGGTGAAAACTATATTTTGATTTTCCATTCATGAAAAAAGATCAAATTTACATATTTCCGTTATGATAACCATTGTTAAGTTACAAATTCTCAGTGAACTGGATTTTAGCGCAGATAAACCGGATAAAATCTCGTTCAAGTTGGAGTTCGTCTATCGGTCTGAAATGTAATCAGTGAATGTTTATTGTGATCGTTTTTTGACCCAACTTCTGATGTTGATTGGAGTTCATTTCATTTTCAAGTTCTTGCGATTTCCGTCGATAGTGAATACGGAAGAAACAAAACAATAGCTTACAAAAGTAAAGTTCTCTTATCAAAGTATGTCTAGCAACCGCTGACCATGGTGAGAACCAGTAGAAATGGCAAAAAGGCACTACGAAAGTGTATGGAAATCGAGCAATGACACGTGAGAAAGAGTAGGATATCGGGTCCGCTCTCCCTTTCACTCTCGGATATCGGGTCCGACAGACAGCTCATTCTGAGAATGCGGCTCCAAAAGATATCGGGTAGCGTCACTTTTAACATTCTAGTATTTTTGAGGCGTAAAATGCCTAGGAATATGAAGAAAAAATGTTTTAATTTTTATTGAAAGTATAGTGAGCGCCGAAGAATTAACCATTCTTTGAAAATAGAGAAGATGTATAATTATGTATCAAGCAACACATTGTCACTGAGTTTATAGCCATGAGAAAAAGAAAAAGACATTAGCCTTTACAATAAATATTTGGCAAGAAACTAAAGCACGATGCTGGGCTCGAACCCGCGACAGCCAGAAAAAGAGTCTGGTGCTCTACCGACTGGCTAACCGGGGAAACCATGGAAAAAAATATTTCCTGATACTCGAAGGTGGTGGAGCATGCACACAAACAACCACTAATAAATTCGAAAGACAATCTCGTACGTATTTATTATGTAATAAGTGAACAACACACCATGGAACGTTTCCAAACATGTGTTATTAATTTTTTTCATTCTTAGTTCACGGAAACAAATGATACAATCCGAGAAATAGGCTTCAATATTAGTCACACTCATAGGTTGCTTCAGCCCACAACCTGCATTCCGCTCTCCACAATTTATTTTTTTCTTTCTGAATATAAATTTTAAATAGCAATCTATAACTGCTAAGAGATACCCAGTCTTCGGACATCGTTAGTTCCTCCTTGATATCGGCACTTCTATTCACAGCGTATTGAATTGAACACCGCAGTGAATTGATTGGATTCCAGCATCTAAACAAGCATCATAAATTTTACAATTTTAAAATGATGAGACAATTGCGTTAAACGATTTAAAAAATCGCGATGAAAGCATATTTTTCCTTGTTCAGACTGTACCAAAACTGTTGCTAAGCCCATTTTCATAATTATATAGAACATTCTATCAATCGATAGGCATGGCGATGTAGTGCCTTAGGTGATCCACTCTGCAGCCAAACAATCCTCAGCGCAATTCAATTAGTTTACTGTCCTAGTTTTTGCATAAATTCTACCGAAGTGCATTTCAGACCGCGTCGATTTTGCACTTGCGTTTTCACAATGGAAATAAACTATTGTGTGCAGGAAAGCCGCTATATCAAGTCCAAAAAATGAATAACAATACCGGCAAAAACTATGCGGAGTTTTTTTAATTTTTTTCCTGCAATCGCTCATGATTCCTCCCATAAATGTATATACAAACTCACTTCTTTAGCATTATTTGTAGTGTCTCGCAAGAGCAGATATGTGGAAGTGGTGGACGTGACATTCTGCAGTACAAATATCATAGAATAAAACAACCACGCCTCAAAATACACTTTGAGTGCGCTGACAGCGTGCATGAAATACGTGGGCTCTTAGATAATGTTACAAAATGTTATAGGAAAATCATACTTGTTATTGTTGCCTATTCGATATGGAAGTGCGTGCTCTTCTGTATCACTGAAGGGAATTTGACATGTGATCATCTCCCAAACAACGACTCCGAAAGCCCAAACATCACACTGTAATTGGACTAGCATATTGTTAGGAACAATTAAGTAGACAACTTTTCGGGTCAATGCTACAAGGATCTCAATTTCAGATGTCAATTAGTGAGTGGATTCCTGCACCATAATTATACTTGCCGGCAACATTTACAGAAATAGGTAATGCGTGAGAGATTGTGTAAAATTCGAGAAGTCCCTCCATATTTATGTCTGTGCAGTAAATACCTTATTCAGATCCGCGAATTTCATTTCCGCTGACGTGTACTGTTCCGGAGCCATATATCGAGCAGTTCCCTAGTATACGTTGCGTTTTCAACACAATCGCTTTAATTAACGAACTCTCTCCTTCCTGATGGGAAAGGGTGCGAAATGAAACTCGTTTAGAAAACTGTACAACCAACGCTGCTGCTGAGATATTGGATGAACACTAATGAATATTCCATTGTATATTCACATAATTCGAGTTAATATAAAATATAAGATAAGAAAAAATATTGATCTCGGAAAACAAAATTTCAAAAGGGAGAAATTGCTTTCTCACTCTTAGATGCACTTTCTTCAATTCATCATAAAACTTTGTGGACAGTCCAAAGTCAGATATCTTCAGTTCGTTGCCATCGATGAGAAGACTGAAAACTTTAGTGTTCAATTTTTATACGCATCATAAAGCATACTTTTCCGGCTTCAAATCTCCATGGAAAATGTCGGCGCTGTGCAGGTAGCTCAACCCTTTTGTAAAGCCGATGACATAATTTAGGAAAATGCCAGGACCTCAATAATGGAATTAATGAGCTGTGAAGCTGTATTTTTTAAAAAAAAAAGTGAAAAGAGTGCTCGAAAGGCTGAGGTGAGGGTCTTTTTTGAAACTTCAGCCCAGGGAAATGAAGTTATGAGGGCAAGAAATGACTCACTCAAGAACTTTCCCTCCTCCCGGCACTCCTCGATTTCAACTGCTAATGATTTTTCGTGGTAGTCGGATATAAGACAGCGATCATTGCCGATATTTCCATAACCACTGAAATGTCGCTATTGGGTCCAGTTTCGCTTAGTGACTCGTCATTTACCAGTATATTTTCATTATGATAATTTTATAAAAAGCAGATCTCTAAAATTCTAAATATATACAAAGGTTTTAGAGACAATTTCTCCAATCAAACAAAATCTCACAGCATGGTGACGATGTTAGGGTGAAACAATTGGGCGAGTGTTCTAAATTCCGTCGTGAAATTGTCAGTGCAACAAGAACCAGTCTGAAATGCGAGTCCATATCAGGGCTGTGCGGCATAAAATACGATTTTTTGATCCAGGGCTCCTGGCTTTTAAATATTATGCGTAACCGATGTAATTCATCAAGCGGATTTGTTTGATACCAAATTTGAAAGAATTCGATAAATGGCGGTCGACTTACAGCGAGTTATGCCGAAATTTTATGCCGAAAATTTTCGGCATACAATTTCGGCATAACGTGTTTTTTCACCATCATAATAGTTAGAAACTTATAATGTTAAGTATCGAATCAATGCAAACTGGTAATATACATTTCTCAGAAAATAATCAAGACCTAGGAATGAGTCCTCGAAAAGATTCAGCAGCTTATGCCGAAATTATGCCGAATTTATGCCGCACAGCCCAGGTCCATATTATGCAGCGCGACTTTAAATTTGTTTGGATAGGCTTTCTGAATTTTTCTATTTTTGATATTAAAAATTTCCACAAAATCAGCAAAAACAACCATTGTATTCGAATCTGCGACCTTTATCCCTAGCGATAACGTCGTACAAAAATGACACAAATTCGCAATTGAGAATAAGATGTTCGTAAGATGCCGACCATAAACTTCTTGACTGCAACAGTGCTCTCCCAAGGGTCATCGTCGAATGGATCTCGTCTCGAACTATCGACTGCGGGCAACACGCAGCGATAGACGCTTCCCTGACAAGAATCTTTCGTGGTATGGCCATCAGTAACTTTTTCATCGTTCGATATCGCAGTAAGGGATCGCGTATCATTTCATTTTCGCTTTACATGCAAAGAGGTGTTTGTTCGTGGCGCTTTAAAAGCTCTCATTTTACTGCTAACGGTATCAGACCGTGAGCGAATAAAGATGTACCTCCGCTAGTCTACCGTTCATGCACATTGAGGCTCTAGATGATCGGCCACTTCATAGAGCTAACAATTCGGACATAACGAAAACCTAATCAATGAATGTTTGACACATGATCCGCGGTTCTGGTGCACAAAGACCTACAAATGACGGTTTACTATTTCGAAAAAATATTTACCTCTCCACCACTCCCGATTAACTTCATTTTAACATCAGTTAGATCCACGTTTATAACTGAATCGGGAATGTTGAAACGAACAATACAGCAATGAGCTCACAATCTGATGTATTATAAAATCTGGCCTTTTCGGTAGCAATTTCTGCAATCCGATGTTCATTTTCCACCTGTAATTGAATATTACATATATATTGCATATTGCATATTCTGTATAATTTTTTTGAAGCTTACCATTTCTATGTCTTCTCTTCGATAATCAATCAACGTAGACGAGGTCAATTTCTCATTGAGCCTCAATATATTATTCGCATAACTTTTACATCTTTTTTTTAAACGTGAAATGGGTAGGGGCCAGAACATGGATAGCCAATTTTCGAAGTGAAGGTGGAAATCTTTTACACACAGAAAAAAGTCTTATCACAGATCTCCGGTAACGCCGTAGGAAAACGTTTACACATTGCTACCAGAAAAAAATTTGCATCTCCGATTTGGATGAAACTTGGGTGGTGTATAACAATGAGGGTTAGAAAATTTTTCATCGGGGTGATTTTGTCAAATTTCGCAATTATCGATTTTTTCTATTAAAAATTTCAAATTTTCATAACTTGATGAATTTTTATCGTACAGCGTTCAGATTTTTTCATTCGATATGTTTTTACATTTTCTTCAATTCTTCTGTTGAGCAGTTCTGGGTTAATTCTCGTTTTTGTTATGTTTCAATCGAAATAACGTGTTTTCGGGTATATAATCGATTATTTCTCGAAAAAATTCTCTAGAGTTCCCGATCCAAAATATAAAAATTGAGTTCCCCGCACACGATATGTAGTTGCTGTATTCTTAGATTCCCAAAAGAGGAGGATCCGAATATCGATTACTCGTACACTCAGGACATTGCCGATATTTTCAACAACATTCGGTTTTTCATCATATCTCGGTTTAAATTGATCGAATCGTCTACTTAAAAAATGAAATCGATAGCTCTCAACGAGGCGCACATTATTGTCCTAGTAACCCAAATTGATAGGATGCATTGTTTTCGAGATATTCCACATGATTTCGGATAACTGACACTTTCTAACAGGATTGAGATACTGCCTGAAGGGTAGGCATTGGCCTAAAAATTAAAATATGCTAAAAAGTTGCCCTAAAAGTAAACTTTATGCGTAGAGTTCGAAAATCGATCTTACAATGAGCTCCGAGCACACCCGACCGAGATATGTTTCAAAATTTATGAAAAATTAAATTTGCAATTTTTGTTGAATATCTCGAAAACAATGCATCCTATCAATTTGGGTTACTAGGACAATATTGTGCGCCTTGTCGAGAGCTATCGATTTAATTTTTTAAGTAGACGATTCGATCAATTTAAACCGAGATATGATGAAAACCTGAATGTTTGAAAATATCCTGAGTGTACGAGTAATCGATATTCGGATCCTCCTCTTTAGGGAATCTAAGAATACAGCGACCACATATCGTGTGCGGGGAACTCAATTTTTATATTTTCGATCGGGAACTCTAGAGAATTTTTTCGAGAAATAATCGATTTTATAACTGAAAACACGTTATTTCGATTGAAACATAACAAAAACGAGAATTAACCCAGAACTGTTTAACAGAAGAATTGAAGAAAATGTAAAAACAAATCGAATGAAAAAAATTTGTACGCTGTACGATAAAAATTCATCGAGTTATGAAAATTTGAAATTTTTGATAGAAAAATCGATAATTGCGAAATTTGACAAAATCACCCTGATGAAAAATTTTCATACCCTCATTGTTATACACCACCCAAGTTTCATCGAAATCGGAGACGCCAACTTTTTTTTGGTAGCTGGCATTCCTGCAGCCTCTCAGGAGATCTGTGATATGTGAGCAACTGGTGGAGATAAATACTAGTGGTACTACTGGTAGATAGAAACAGAGTACATAAAGGCTCGTGAGATTGAGAGTGAGCAGAAAAAGCTGCCACGGAGCCACAAAGTCGAGAAATTGCAAATAATTATAGTTAACGTAGTCTAAACTTGACACACCCTGTTAATTTAGTCGCTGCGTGGTATCATTTATGAATGAGAAGAAGCTGGCTCATTGTTAACTCACTTTTCCGAGCTTTCGTCCTGAACATCTTGCATTCTTGTACTGAAATCTTTGAAAATTGGATTCTCGAAGGGGACGCGGATCATATCAATGTTCATACGAAAAGAAATATTCATTTTATCTCTGAAATGAAGTCAATAAAAATTCTCACAATGTTCGTTGCTCACATGAGTCGTTTTCGATACGCCGCTCCGTTTCTTGAGAAAGCTTCAATGAGGTACTCAGCTTGTTTGAAAACCTCGTCTACCAACTCGGATAATTCTAAACGAACGTTGACTCGTGTGTGAAGTGTGTAACCTAGTCATTATGCTGCGTTCTCTTAAATGTTTTCATATATAATATATATCAGAACATGTGGATAAAGTAGATTTCTGATGCAATATTCTAGTTTGTGGGCTCTGTCCCATTTTGGACATTAGTGGAACGTTGTGATAGTGTTTACTTGGTGTTTTGGCGTTAATGCCGATGTCGATGGACTCCTTGCAGTTGCTAAAGAACATTCAGTGAGAGTATGGAATCGACTTATTCTTTTCCGAAGGGTAAAGAAGAAGTGCCACGAAAGTAATTATAGCTCGAACATCGTGGATAAGAAAAGCTTGGAATATTTCGTGGTACGTCTTCTTTAACGTAAAAGTAATTAGTGGATCTCACCCAAAGAGAGCTTCAATCATCCCCTCCACTACAGTTCTTTTCCTATCCAGAACATTTTGGAGTTCTCGTACACAGGCATTTGCTGTTTTAATGAACTCCTCTTCCTTCCGCGCATGAATAATGTATATTGATTAAATAAGAAGAGTACAGTTCACATACCAAAGTTTGCAAATTCAATGCTGTTTCTTTGTCCAGATCGCTTAGAGCATCGACACTTTCTGCTTCTATAAAATATAAAGACTATAAAGCTTCTAAGATAAAGCGTTTAATTTATTTTTTTGTGGGAAGATTTTAACAATCCTTTGTGAATTTGCTAAAGGTGTGACAATCTTACCAAAAATGCACCTTACATTCTTACCTTTAGGTCGTCGAAGAAGCGTTTGTTTCCATTTCTTTACTTTCTCACAATTATCTTCGTTCCGGCGACGTATCTTAAAGGGACCTGCTACTGCAAATGAAGAGAATTTTCTTGCGATTCGAATGCAAAAAAACCGCATATTTTTACGATTTTTTAAATAATTAATTATGAATATTTTTTTCTCATCTTTGGCTCGAATGACCCGGCACTAGCCGCTAAACACTGTAGCGAAGGGTCATTCTGGCCTATAACGGGACCTTTACAAATCTATAACTAATTTTTTTTAAATCGTAAAAAAATTTTAAAAAACCATTTTTTTGCATTTGAATCGGAAGAAAATTCTCTTTAATCTGAAATTCACTTCTTTAGCAGTACCAGGTCCCTTTAATAGTAGAACATTCGAAGCACTATTTGCATAGTGTATCAATAAATATCACAATTCGAAAGCCCTAGTGCGTCCAATGTCCATATATTTGAATTTTTTATTTCACCTTCCCTTACCTTATTCAATTCCGATACAATTAATATACACTCAAGCAATTTTTTCCCAATATTGTTCCTGTTGTTGCTATTTTTGTTCCTCTTGTTCCCTTCTTTCTGTTGTTCCTATGAGCGCTCTGCGGATCGTTCCCAGGAACAACACTAACTATTTTAGGAACAAAAAATTATAGTGCAATAATGCGAATTTAAAGAAGAGATCCGTCGTTGAAACAAGCTCACCTCAATTTGATCTTCCACTCTTCGTCGATCAGATTCTTCCAAGCGAGATCTTAAATCGTTCCTGAAAAGATTTAGTTCGCAAATATCTCTGCGCATATAGATCGAAAGGAATTCGAAAAAATCGAGGATGCTCCTGAGTACCTCTACCGAATAGCGTTGCCGTCATTGGAATTTTTTCTCAAAAGTAAAAGTTTGAAAAAAATATATATATGTACATAAACGCAAGTTTTGTTTGCAAGAGAAACCTACAAAACAAATAGGATTTAGTCATTCATGGCTGATGCGACGGTTATTTTAGCAAACTATGCTTACAAGTGATTCAAATCGACATGATATTTAGGGAAAATACGTCCGATGAAACGATCTTTCGGGCACTCGAAAAGCTCTTCAACACATACCGATCGTAGATATTCAAGCTGATCACTGTAATTAAATTCTTTTAAATAATTAAAGTGGACGACGTCCGAATTCAAATAGTGGAAGAATGGATATTGATATACTCCGAAATCTGCCTCACTCATTTAAAAATGGAAAAATGTCTGCTCTTACGATTCTTTTTTAAATGCTTACAAAAAGACAATTAAAACTGAACGAGTGAGTGCTGCATTCAAGATAATATTATTCAAATGATTACTAGCATCTCTGAACACCATGCATACTGGCCAGAGAAAAAAGGAAGCAAACACACCACATCATTTCTTTTATTGCTTCCTTTCTCTTGTATATCCAATTCATAAATGCCGTTGACCATTCTTTCGTAAAATTGGTTGTTTTCGCGATTCCAATCTAAAACATACATGTTTTCATTATCCAACCTGGTTTCGCATAATACATTGAATCGCAGTTTGTAGCACGACAAACAAACCGATTTCGTTTAGTATTTTATAATAATTGTAGGTGGTTTGAATACAACGAAATCATCATAATTATCGAAAACGATTCATACTTTTTCTTCTATGTGGCGTCTACCACATTTTCCTTTGATTTCAATGGAGAACGGGATCTCATTTATAGAATTACAAATATTATCTTAGTTTGATTCCACTTGATTAGTGGTTGGAATCACTTAGGCTTACCATTATTATACCTAATATAGTAAAACTTTAAAACATTTATAGCCTGGGCCTAAAACGGCTAACCTCAATGCACTTATCGTCTACTGCTTTGATATACTTCTGTACGTTCCAAATTTCCGTATCGTTGAGCTGGCTTCCGTATTCATCGATTCTGAATAATATGAAGATGAAATCAAGAGACACTTTCTCGATAGTCTTATTCCTACTTTTTGCTCTCGCGTGAAGGAAATTACCACAGAAAGAGAAAAAATCTAGAGAAAAAATTTATAATTTTATTAGGGCTCACTTTTTGTATGCTTGAACAAAATCGTCCAATGTTCGACTTATGAACTCCGGAGTCACCTGATGATTCTGGTAAGCAAATTGGTGAGAAAAGAATGTGGAGAATATCTACCTGTTCATGGTGCATAGTTGCAAAACCGCTTCCCTCCAATCTGAAAATAGTACGATTGACTTATGTTATTAGGCCACCCATGTCTCCAGACGTAATCTCTAGGTGAGGAAGGGGAAATAAGTTCTGAAGTGTATACAAGTTTTGGAAAGTGCTCTCAAGTTCATCATTCACGGGAAATAATGTGGGGAAATATCGCCTAAAAAAGGTAATTTTCGTTGCGTTGTGTTCCGAATTTAATGACCAACGGTTGGGTGCCTACGAATCAAAGGACGGAAACAGCCAACCGCTATACTTTGAAAGACTCTTATTCTCTCTCCCCTATCATAGAAGCACCTCAATTATTTAGAATAATCAAAATCCGATATTCGATTCAATTCCTTCTTTTTCTCTCTTTCCCGACCGAATCACCTGCTTTTTCGAGGATGCGCATCGCTTTTGTTCTCCTCCTCAGGTGGAGGAAATCTCCATTTTTCTTCGGCTTCCTTCTCCTCTTCCATTCCATCAATCGCAGCGTATCCGTAATGCCAAATCATTTCACCGTCCAAAGGACTAGTAGACTCCTCGAGAAGTCTTAATTTCTTGTCCGCTTCATCGCCATCTGCAAAACGTTTCATATACACCGGGAAACCTATTTTTCGAAATTCAAGCTTGCGAGACAACCCCCCTCCCCTGCGACGTTCCACCGAATTCAGAGTCAAGTCCTGCACAACAAGTGATGGTGCGACAGTCAAGAAGGAAGAGCGAAATTATCGTAGCCCAAGTTCACAATGCGCTTTTGTGAAAACTGTGAACACCATCGCTCACATTGCATTTTGCTTCAAACTCAAAACTTTTTGTTTTGTGAAAGCAATTGACTCAGTGGAGAATTTAGGTTTGTTGATCGCTTGTTGATCGGTGCCTCTAATTTAGGATTCCTATTGCTGCTCACAGAACAAAGTGAACAATGCCATTAGATACGATGTCTATTTTTCCTGTTCTTCCACCTTTAATTCGTCACCTGCGCACGATTCTCTAATCCGAATTTGAGAAACGGCGTCATCAATTAGCCATTGCCTCTTGATTGATAATTTTCTCTCTTCCAGAGTCTTTATTGTTTCCGCACTAACAGGCCGTTTCTGCAAATATGATTATAACAAGATTTATATATAAATAATATTTATTTGTGAATAGGTCGCACAAATTTTGTTTTCAAGATAATAATTCTCCATTCGTCCTGGGGAAACAACCAGGACATAATGACTCAAATCAGAACATTTTATTACATTTTTCCCGTTATTTGAGGATAAAGTTTCTAACTTCAAACAACGTGATCGCAATAATTAGTTACGGAAATTGTACCCACTCATTACGTGCAACTCTTTGTAATCGGAAGGAGATATTTCTGAGGCAAAACGAAGTTTTGGATTTTTTTCAGCACTTTACCGAGTCCCCCAAAAATATTTCTCCGAACCAGAAAAGACTATTTCTATTAATACTTCTCATTTGGACTAGCCTGGTCTCCGGACAACAATTGGTCCTCGTTCTTCTCTTCACCTCCATTGACAGGATATTCAACAGGCACTTCGACGAGCATCGAAGACTGAACTTCTTCTCTAAAATTGTAAGGGTCAAAAATACATCACGAATGTAGCGTGAGCACCGGATCAACTTTGGAATACCAAAACTCCTAAAATTAGATATACCTCTGGTTTTTTTCTGACAAGATAACGGATGTCGATTTGATTGTTCCAATTTCTGAACTGAAATATGTGAAACACACTGAAATATCAGTGCTAAAATAGGAGGACTCGTTTTGGATTGGTAAATGGTAATTCAAATAGTATATTTCTCCTTACCTCTTATCATCGTTGTCGAAGACGACTCTGCCCTGATGAACGGGTTTACACAGGAATCTTCCGTTGGTCTTATCTTCCTCAGATCTCGCATCAGCGAGTAAACCGAGTAGCTCGTCACTGAACACGACACACTCCATCGTTGATCCGTCCTCTTGGGTCACATGGGTGACTCCGACGCGGTTGACGTCCACAAACTTTTCCGACAACTTTTTATGCCTGCAAATTGTCAAAAATTAGTCTCGTGCGGATTTGCTTTGGATTATTCATCTTTTATAGAATTTCAATAAAGTTTTCAAATAATATTTGCATACTGACATCTCGTTCTCGTGGTCGAAGACGACTTTGTCCCTGTTAACGGGTTTTAACGTGCAGCCGTCTCCTTCAGCCCTTTCTTTCTCTGATGTCACATCCGCGACTAAACCGAACACTTTGTGGCGATAGACGACACACTCCTTCTTTGATCCGTCCACTGTGACCACAGTAGAGATGCCGACGCGGTCGCCGCCCACAACTTTTGCCGCCCACGTTTGAAGCCTGAATGTTGTCAAACGGTAGCCTATTTTCGCTTTTCTCTTGCAGTGCTATCTCATTGAGTAGAAAATGTGCAAAACGGCATATAAAAAACAAAAATTGAAGAGAAATGAAGAAACAGTGCCATAGAAATTGGGCGGATTCGCTTTGGACTGTTCTTCTTTTATGTTACCAAACAGGAATGTGTATTCAAAATAGCATGTGCATACTGACCCCTCATCGTTGTAGTCCAAGACGACGCCGTCTGCATCTAACGAGATGTCCGCCATGGTTTTACCTGCATATTATCATAATTTTTGTCATTTTTGCTTTACTCTCACTGTGCTATCTGACTGACAATGAATAGAAAATGTACAAAAGGGGAAAGTACTATTAAGAATTTTAATGTATATAAAACGAACGATAAAACGAGATGAATTACGAACGACACTCACTGGTTGGAAAAGCGGTAAACAATTTCAAATCTATTCTAAATATATTTCATACACTTTGGAAAATAGTTTTCCGGAAAAAAATATGAAAATGGCAATCGAAAGTCAACATGAGAATGTAAAAAAAAAATATAGATTAGAGTAACTGAGCACGTAAAATTGAGTACATTGTGAAAATTGAGAAAATGTGAAAATTGTGAAAATTGAGTACTTGTCCTTTTGCTGCATTGTTGGAAGAGGGTAGTGTAGTCATTCCTACTAGAATTTAAAACCCACGACGCGCGCCAACAGAGCTAAGGTGGAAAGTTGTCGTTATCAGTGCTATTATCGGTCTATCAAAATTTTCTCACTCTCTCTCTCTCTCTCTCTCTCTCTCTTTCGCCCCTCTTTACTCCTCGCAATTGATGTCTCCTTCGTTTCAAAACTGTCAAATTGTAAATTCTGTGTATCAATAGTACAAATAAGATGTGCATTCATCGTCCGAAAGTGTCGAGAGCAGATAATGTAAATAAAGAACTCAACCTTGCTCGGAAAATAATAAAACCCATGTCTCATCTTTGTATGTAGTATCAGGGTTACGTCAAATGTCAAAATAAACGAGTAATCATTCCAAAAAAAACAATTCTTGCTAGAGATTCAACGGTTCGAGAATGATCAAGTTTTGGGAGAACAGATTTTTTAAGTAATATGTGTAAAGTAGACAGCAATCGTGCAGCATTATATAATAATTCTCGATAGATCGATATAAATATCACAATTACCAAAATAGAAAATTGCTAAGCCCAAGATTATTCTTCCAGAACGTATTCACAAGAGAGATCGACCGATTCTATCTCGCAGAAATCTTTCCTCCACCAGACGTGCTTTGATGGAGCAACTGCGAAGTCAGCTTCGTCAAAATAAAATGCAACAAAAAATAAAAATGTGAAGTTAATTTATCTTTCGCGGAATCCAAGAATGAGGTTCCTAGAGAATGCATAATATCGTGCCGCGTTGTCGTTGATCGTGTTTGTTCTTCTCTTCCCAATATTTGATATGCTCACGAATATGAATATCGATAGGGAGAAAGGTGCTGGAGATGTCTATTGAAGGCTCACAATGTTTCGGGGGGCGCTGTGCAAAAAGGTTCGGATAAGTGTAGCCCATCTATGATAGATACCATTGGAGTGACAATGTGCCCTTGCTTGTTTGAAGTGTTGCTGTATGATCTAAGAAAAATCAACAGGATGAACAGGTTGGTTATGAAACATTCCTTTCAGTGAAATACCACTCACGTTTGTTTCCATAACGCTTAGATTTTCCAATGAAATTGTCTGATTATGGCGGCGCAGAACACATATGAGAAATCGTGCAAACTGCAATTTAAATTATTTCAACATATTTTTATCGGGCAAAAGAAGCCCACAGTTCACGCAAATGTCGAAACGTTAATTATATGACGAGATTTCGATTTGTATTTCCGATAGATTCCGAACCATATTATTGTTCATTTTCACCTACTACATTTTTCTCACTCGCACATTGTCTTTGTCACCCCGACCTGGCATCGTAATTATCACGTTGATTCACAATATTGCATTCTACTACAATTCAATTTTATTTTTGGCATGAAAAAAGATTCATTGATTGATCAGCATTTTTATGAGTAAAGAGGACAACAATCCAACTCGACATATCAAATAATAATGTACAAACTAGAAAATATATAATGTAATAAGAAAATATACACTAAGCATCAATCTTCCAGGGCGTATTCACAAGAGAGATCGACCGATTCTATCTCACAGAAATCTTTTCTCCACCAGATGTGCGTTGATGGTGCAACTGCGAAGTCCTCTTCATCAAATTCGAACTATAATAGATTGTGAAGTTAGAAGTTTTTGATTCCGATTATCTTTCCTGCGATCCTTTGAATACAATTTACAAGAAAACGCGTAATATCTTACTCCAGTATTGTAGACTGTCCCTTCTTTCCCGTTCCTCACTTTCCAAAATTTGATATGCTCACGAATATGAATATCGATAAAGACTTCTTTGCTTAGTTAATGAGACCATTGTTCGATTTAGAAGTTTCTGAAATATAAAAAAGTATAATATTTTTTTAATCTTTAAAAAAACGCACCTGATCATCGAAATTGTCGATGAGCTGGCAGAAAATGGGAAATAATTCGATTCTAAAGATGGCCAATCCTGATCGTACTTGCCTGTAAGTGCGTAGTCTCATTTTAAAATACGCTGTCTAATCATTTAAAAACATTTGCCGTGGGACGAAACTGAGTTCATTTGTTAATGAGAGAACAAAGGAAAGAGAGAGCGGTTGAAAGCCTTTACATAGACAATGGGCTCATTTTGGTGTGACACGGCTGATAGGGCAGAACATGCTATACCTGATTATAGATGTTTCAATGATGAAATACTCAAGAGTATTGCTCGGCAATTGCCATGGAAAAGCATGATCATAGATACCATCGGAGTGGCAGTTGGTCATGGCTTGTTTGAAGTGTTTCCGTAGGATCTGTGAAAATATGCGATATCAAAAATGTGATAGTTTGAAAAACGACGATGAGCTCTTTGGATGCGAAATAGGGTGACTAATAGCAGTGTAGTAGTGGAGTGGATCTAAGGGACATATGAGTTCAGAAGGAAAGGAATGTATCGATTCACAAACAAGAGAGACTGATTTACCGAAATGCATTGCGCACTGCAATGCGCGCTATCTCTGTACTAGCAGTGCACGGGGCATTTCAATACACCGTTCTAGGTTTTCTATTGTTTCGATACACCGAAGTACTGCACTGCGCACGTGAACTGTGCATCGATACTGCACTGATTTTGCTACATTGATTTTCCTAAGAAACATTGGTTTCACTCAAATACAACCTACGTTTACTTCCATAACACTGATGTTTTCCAATGAAATCGTCTCATTTTGTCGGTGCAGAAAGACGTTGAAGACACTGATGAGGAATCGAGCAAAATGTAATTTTGTTCATTTTAAAACCTTTGTAGATCTTTGAAAAAGGCAAGTGAATTCTAAATGTAACGATGGACTGATTAGCATGAGTTTGCACTGAAGATTATTTGTGAAAAAGTCACATCCCTGCAACAGCCGACAGTACCTCGCTCTGACAAAACTCCTGCGAAAGTAACTGCACTGCGTCGAACAATTCCTCTCGAGCCATTTTCCGCAGATCGGAATAGTAAAAGTAAATTCCAGCCATCTAAAATTATGTTATAAGAGATGATATGAATGAAGAAATGAAGTTTGATCGAGAATAACTTAGTAATTGGTTCAAAATACCATGTAAAGAGACAATTTTGTGAACGCGTTTGCGTTAGGAAACGGACGCGCGCATTTGAAAATGCGCAAGGCAAATGACGCGTTTGACGCGTGATACGACACGCGAAATCAAGGCGTCTGCATGATCATAGATACCATCGGAGTGGCAGTTTGGTTAAGAGTAGACTCCATAATTAGGGTCGAGTAATAGATTAAATGAAATTTAATTTGAAAAGTCCTGTTCGAAATGAACTTTCTGAGATAAAAAATACCCGTTTGCAATTATTACACGATCACAGCACCTCGACATGATTAGTTTGCCGAGGTTATACTCTCCAGAGAATTTTTTTTTCAGGAATTAGTAATACAATTTCACTCGTTTTACGAGAAATTTTTTTTATTTCGAATGTTTTCGAAACACATCCAATCGACAACTCTTTCCCAGTCCCCAAGATCTCAATCAACCAACTTTCGTAGCTTTCACTTCTTAAATTTTCATATCCCACCGGCCAATTATACACTTGTTCGATCTTGCACGATGAAATGCTCGCCACTCGATGGAAACACACAATTTATTCATTATTTCCAACAATACAACGTTAATTACTGCAATCCCGTTAGAGCTACGATAAAGTTTGATAAGAGCAGTTTACAACAGCAGACAATACAACTTCAAATACAACAATTAGTTATGAAAGTTATTTCACGATCATCGCTCAAAATGCTAAAACATCGCGGGCGACAGTAAACGACAGAGGTGAGACCGTAATCTAGGACGATTCAAATACAGTATCGACTTTACTTTGACAAAGATTCAGTCGCATTTTGCATTGCGTCCGTCTCGACGCGTTTAATGTTGAAGGAACTTTCAGTGTTAGTTACACAGTCGTGCTCCGGGTCCCCTCCTTCGGCGCACGATAGACAGTAGGCGAACTCGCACTTCTGCAACAATAACAACATTTCACAAATTAAAATTAACATTATTTGATATGAATTGTAGTGTTGTTAGATTGAAGAATCCTATTCACGAGTAGTAATGCACTATTAGCGAATCACCATTTGTTATTCGATCGAACTGAATTGTGGTCAACAACGACTAAATGTTGATGTCAAGCAACCCCTTATTCAGCTATTTATTCGAAAATCGTTTTCATGCCGCTCCCACCAGACGAACATCTGATATTCAATTTTAAGTTGAATTTTTAAACAAAATAACAAAACTAACTTGGCCTTTTTCCTTGTTGTGCACTAGCAGTAGCTCTTCTGGATAGCGCCAGTTGCATTTCCGGCAGTGATCGTATTCACGAGTGGCGGCGACTATAAAACAAAAGAAAATCAATATTCCTTATTTACAAATTATACAATCGAATCAAGTGTTGGAATTGCAAATGATTGATTAATTGCTTGATTACGGATACATCGCTCAACCCAACTCACACTGCAGATCGGCAATCTTCCTTTGCACTCCTTTTCTGGAAGACGTGTGTTTCTTCTTGCAAAAGGGACAGCAGTCGATCGGCCCCTTATTCTTCCCACTGTCAATTAACAGTTTTTATAGAATTATTAATATTTATTTTTTCAATAAGAAATTCTATTATTTTTAAAACATTGATACATCTGAAACTTTAAATACGCGTTTCTACAAACTCACATGTTCTCCTCACAAGCATTGCACACGACATGGGAGCAGTTGAGCATCACTGGGAAACGAGACAAGTCTGCAGTGCGATTCTACTACACTTAACCAACCTTTTCCGATATTTGCCATTTTCCAAGATATAATTTAAATGGGAAAACTTCGACAAACACTGTTGTTGGTGAAAATCGAGGAAAAAGTCAGTAACCAGTGTGCGAAAAGGGGGGAGAAGATTGTATGTTCTATTCATTTTTAAATAAAAAGTAAACCGGGAATAATAAATCGGAGTGAAATATTACGGATATTCATAAAAAAAACAAAGATTTCCGTATCGATAACAATACATTTTGAAAAATAATTACAAACTTACCCTTCCGGTAGACTACACCGCAACGGCACGTCAGATAGTTCTCTAGCAGTGCGTACATTGTGAGTCGAGGCAAAGTGGAGAGGTGCCATGTCGTGCCAGACCCGGTCGGGCAATCAATTTTCTGAAATGGAGGGAAGGGGCGTGCCAGTTTACAAGTTCAATTTAATCATCAGCAATAATGGAGACTTCTTAAGTTTTGGGGGCTTACCCTTTTAAATAAGTGCGCAACAATGCCTCAATATTGACCGTTGGTTGTTTTGAATCGACCATTCACAAAAGCAGCTATTTTCCTGTTTATTTTCGTTACTCACCCTGTCAGCCTTTCGTAAAGAGTAAAATTCATCCCTGGTACTTCACTGATGCGAACTTTATCGTGTTTCTCGTGCTTCTCACTCCTCTTTGCGCACAGAAAGCACAGTCGAGTTAGCTGCGATTATATTTATTAAATTTTTAATATAGCGATAAATCTCCTGTCTCGCAAAATAAACAAAAATAAATAAAAATACCTTCTGGTGTGCTTCAGGAGTCGCAGGCACCTTGCGGGTGAAACCTCTATCGAAGGTAAGGTCATAGGTGAAGTCTCTCTTACGATTTTTCAGAACTCCCACTGCGGTACATTGAGTGTTCTTGCATACGAAGATTGCCTCTCGCGCGTGGAAATGCTCAAAATATACTTTACATTAAAATATAATGTAATATTAAAATTATTTTTAAAAAAATATTTAATAAAATAAAAAAAGGATACACACACAATTTCCGTTTTGAAAAATATTTTCAATTCTTATTTATAGTTAATTATTAACAGTGTTACCTTAGGACCTGAATTTCGATCGCGACTGAGACCGCACTCGCTGCACAAAATTCCCCGCTGCTGCAGCACCTTTCGAAGTGCTGCAAATATGCACTCATTTCACGATTTCATTCACTGATTCACACACGAATCATTGTAAGAGACAGAACGAAGAGCCAATGCAAAAACTAATATTTCCATTGTTGTACTTCCCCTAGGGATGTATAAACGGAAATCGGAATGACTCCATTTTTTAAATGCCATTCCGCATAGACAGTTCGACGGTTCGACGTACCCTAATTGTAATAAAGGGGTGTGTTTAACCAAGTTGACTTTAAGAAGGTGTCCCACGAATATTTGGTGAACTGAGTTCTCACCGTTGCGCAATGGGGATCGAATAACCAATGAGAGCCTCGAAAATCGCATGTTTCAGTTTTTAATGTGAAGAAAGTTATGTTTAATAAACTGTCCAAAACGGTCACAATTCTTATAGTATCTCACATTGAGCCTGTAATCTTTCGCGGTGGGAGTTGGCATTTTGTGGAGAAGAAGTCAGAGAAAGGCAGAGAGATAAGGGGAAACCAGGAGAGTGCGCGAGGGAAACGCGCGCTACACACCAACCACTGATAAAAGAAATGAAACCTCAAACATCGTGGAAAATAAAAGGTTTCAATCATTCGTGTTACGCCTTTTTTGAACACCTAATTTTCCTGTCTTGAGTCAGTCTAGCGTACCGCACACACAAATTAGGTAAATTGGCAGTGAGGGTGATCATTTTCAAATGCCCAATTTCAATGATAAGGAAACCGTTTTCTTGACGCACCCATGGTGTGATTAGCCTGCGGCAATTCTTTCATCTCTTGGTAAGTGTTCGATCCCGGACAGCCGTCCATGCAACATTTGTACCTAAAAGCAACAAAATAATAGAGGCATCTGGATGTGTTCTCGATTCGGTTGACCTCGTTCTCATAGGTGGATGTAATACACTCATGTGATCTCATAACGATTGTAAAGTAGTTTCCATATTTGCCTCCGGATTTCCAAAATTCGATGCAGATTGTTTTAGCAACGTTCTTAACGATTTTTTCAAGCAATTTTCCGGTATTATTCGGAGTTAATTTTTCAAAACTCACGGTTTTCCCGCATTCATATCCCGTTTTCTCAATTCCTTGCATGCGCCACACAAGAAATGGCCACAGTTGAGCACGTATATCTTCTCGTCGATGTTCCGCGTGCCCATCTTAATAATAATAATATTGAATAATATATTTATCATACTAAGGCGAATTTGAGAGGAGCAATAATATTTCGTCTGGTAAACAAACGGCAAACATGAAGTACGATGTCAGTGAATTTGAAAAAAAGTTAGAGATGAGTATGATATATAGTTACCATTTTGGTTTTTTGACACTTCTGTCCCACGCACTTCCACTCGCTCGTTATAAGCGCCACATCGTCGCTCGTCACCCATCCGACGCGGCGCTCCCCCGTACTGCAATCATAATGACAATTACCATAATTTTTAGAATGTTAAAAGTGTTGATAAGTACGAATCGTACAGCTCGGTCGTGTGATTGGCACTCGAGGGCTCGGTGATTAAGGCGGGATAATGCAGAGCCGTCTCGATCCTGCAAAATACAACGTACTCAGTGGGAAAGAAGAATACGACTTCAGAAGTCCAAGCTGGCAAGCGACGACTTCAAATTCTAATAGGCGCAAAAAAGCGAGGCGGTGATACTTTGAAAGCCGTCGCTGCCCAGCCCATAAGTCTAGACCACAATACTTATTTTTAGACCCTCTTGAGCACAATCAATACTACACACATCATTTCTCAGGCCGGTCAACCTGACAGAAAAGTAAGGAGAGAGAAGGTAAAATCGAGAGGGACTCTCTCACTTTTGTACACTCTCTCACCTTGACCCCTACCTGTAAATTTGGAATCATGTGTCCCCATGTTCGAAGTTTCATTTCTATTATCAGATGTTAGTGAAACACAAATGTAGAGACACACCCTCCTCTTTTCCCGTAACTCTCTGCTTTTTTCCTGACTTCTTTTCCCCAAAATGCCAACAAAATGAAAACATCCAATTTTCCAGGGCATATCGCCCCACAGTGAGCACTTAGTTGACCGAATATTCGTGGGACATATTTTTTTAAGAAAAAAATGCGTGAAATAGAGCGCGCCGCTTTTAGAAGGACAAACTAGTGTATTTTCGCGCCTAAATGTGTGCATTAAGGCCGGTCTTCTATCCGCCGTGCAAAACACATTTTCACCAATTTTTCGCTAGTACAAAAGCTTCAAAACTCACGGTTTTTCGACGACCGCCATAGTGTGCCTTCTTCTCGAAGTGCTGCTTGTGGCCTGGTTGCTGCTGCTACTGCTGCTGCAGGCTTCTTCTTTTCGCAGCTCTGCGAGAGCTACAGCAATCGATTCTTCCACGACCTTACGAGCCTTTTCTTCCACGACCTTAGCAGCCGCAGCTTTTTCTGCCTCTTCTTTAAACTTGGCCAGTGCTACTGCCTCCTGACTGAGGAGTTCCTGGGTCTTCTGCACATCAGTCGACAGCGCGTTATCCGCATTCGTCGCGTCCGCGCCAGTCGGGCTGCTGCTCTGCGCCGGCGGGCGCCCTCCCGACGTCGACGGGGTGTCCAGAGCAGGCTGATCGTTGGTCGACGATTGAGGAATCTGTAATGGGTTACAAATAAAAACATTTGTAATTATCAATTTTAACAGCACTATCAAATTTGGACAAAGACCGCATAGAACAGGGTGGCCAGCTTTTTAGAAGTTAGATAGCAAATTACGCACCTCCTGCTGAGAATCCGGGTTGAGGCGGGAGTTGCGCGAGACGGATTTACTACGTTCCTTACGATACATCACTGCAATTTGAGAAAGATTTGCACAGCCTCGGTGCACATCAGGGGCGAAAAACGCGTAATGCGCGTGAAACGATCGATAAAAACACGTGAACCGATTTTGGAATACGTGGTTCGGAGAAATTAGACCGTGTGGCCAACTTACGAGGGAAATCAACTATCAAGAGAGAGGTGGAAGAGCCAATGAGGTATTGCGTAAGACTGAAAATGTTACACGAGTGGGCGAGACTAGTGTGAACGCCTCTGATATTTTTCCCCGCACTTGGATCACAGTTCCCTTCCCAGGGGAGAAACATCAAAGGCCCGTTTGCCCCACTGGTACCTTATTTAATTTGATGTGATACCAGTGCTAGAAAAATACCAGAGAAGGAAGACTTCAACGCACTTTCTCATCGACTTTTCACCGTGGCCCCTTCTGGGTGGATGGGGTTAGAATCAATTAACAGGAAACGGATGACAATACCAAAACCCTGTTTTTTTGCCCCAATGGTCCCGTGCTTGTCGACCAATTGGGGGGAAAGTCAAAGGTGCCGGCGATTTCTCAATGGGGGGAATAGTGTTCCTCCATTGGGGGAGGAGGGAAATTCCCCCATTGGTATCTCACCATTTCCCCCAATGAGAAACCGTCGGCACATTTGCTGTTTTCCCCAATTGGGTGTCAAGCTGGGGGGGGCGAAAATACCAGAGAGAGAAAGGAGACATGTTGTGAAATGCGAGGCATGAAAGCAACGTTGAGGATAGTGTGTCTAACCCATTTCTCTTGTAGAAACGTCTAGATGGGTCTCTTTTACCAGTCTCCCTCGGAATGGTGGGGAAGACCGCCTTATTTTGAACAAGACCGATCCATCTAGACGATGTTTCTACAAGAAAAATGGTTTAGACGTCGAGATTATCAGCAAAATGGGAAAACAGACAACTATACTTGCTGTAAGTGGGAACAAACGTGGAGGAAGGGACAATAGAGCAGTTTGGGGGGAAGGAAGGAAAGAGAAGGGAAGGGAAGAGGGGGGGGGGAGGATTGATTGAGGAACGCACGAAGTGACCCCTAGTGGAGGGGAGAGGAGGGAGGGGAGAGAGAGAGGTAGATCACTGACTGGAGGAGATGAGAAGATCAATCGACTCATGAGTAAACACCACATAGAGGAACATTGTTTTGCTCTTCCAGAAAGGGGCCAGGATTGAAAGAGTGTGCGGAATGAAGAGAGTACCTGTTTGAAAAAAGAGCAATTGAGATCTATCGGATGGATGAAATGAGAGCAGCTCATGGCGAATTCTTGTTGTGTATCACTGTTTGGGGTCTTTTTCTGATTCGATATCAGTTCATCGCGGTGATTAGTCGTTAATAGTCCAGTGATCAATACACATCAGCTCTACCGGAATCGAACGCATCCAGACCCTTGTTTATCTTCTCTCAGATCTGTAGGGATAAATCTCTCTTCAACTATTATTATCACACGCAAAGAAATAAAGAAACATTAATACGCTACGCTAGTCAAATACTTTCTATAACGCGACAATCATTTTGCAGTTTTTTTCAGAACGAACCGGAGAAGTGGCAGAAACCGAGTGATAGCCAAAAATAGCGGCGGCAAAAACTGCCAGCCCGATGCGGGGCTCGAACCCGCGACAGCCAGATTAAGAGTCTGGTGCTCTACCGACTGAGCTAACCGGGCAGATGTCACTAAGAAGATGCATCGACGATTTCTAGTGTCTGATCAGGTGCGTATCCAGGACACGAATCATGTAATTGGAGAGAATGTTATTTTTCATACAGGGTGTGCATTAAAGAATAATGCAGCTTATGTTTCCCAACTGATTTATCTGTTTGGAAGGAAAAAAATATTGATGAAACCAAACCCTCCCCTCACCAAAAGAGAAAGCGAAAAAATTGAAAGTTGTGCACATATCGATCTCATATTGCATGCAAGACCTTAGATAGAATATTTGAAGATGAGCTGAAACGCATCCATTTCTAACTTTCTGCACTCTTACCCACTTCTCTTACATCACATTTGTGATCACAACTGTCTCTCATCTCGTCTCTATCTTTCTCATTCTCTTTCTCTCAGCCCGATTCGCTGTAACAGTGTGCATTTGGTCTCGGGAGAGGTCGAGGGAGACTTATGCTGCGCAAAAATCATGGGTGGAATTCCACCAAGGTGCAAACATCTCGGGGGTGCAAAGAAAAAATTTGAATTCCCGCAATTATCGATTTTTGCTTATATCTCGGCCCCTGTTGGAGCTAGGGGCACAAAACTTCGGATTTATATTACTTACCCCATTTCGAACTTGCAATCGAAATTTTGTGCCGCTAGGTTCACCGGGAGCCGAGATATAAGCAAAAATCGATAATTGCGGGAATTCAAATTTTTTCTTAGCACTCCATGATTTTTGCACCCCCAATTTTTTTCTTGCACTTTGCACCCCCTGATTTTTACGCAGCATTAGTCGTTTTCTTATTCGTCCTCACTCTATTTTCGCAAGATTATTCCTTATTTATTTTTATCTGATTCAATGTTCCAGGAAGCGTCTACACCGCTTCACATTTCGTTTCTACATGACGAGTCCCGCTATTGGACAAAATAATATCAGACTATTACTTCAAACCGTATCGCGTGAGTTAATAATTTGTTCAAACTTTATTTTAATATATGGTATTTAGAGCGACGCGAACTCGAAACATCTATGGTAATGCAATAAATGACTTATTACTCTTGACTAGGTTCGAATAGTTTGAAATTTTGGCAATAATTTAAAGAAGAATAGAGGCTCAGAGACTCGTGGAGCTAGAACATCTCAGATTATAACAGAAACAGCTTACGAGGGTCGTAAGCATCGACCGTAGTTGACATTTCGATGAATGAAAAACTATCTAGGTACAAATACTCATTATGCGCATTCACATTGCAGACTCCGGATTGCACAGCCAAAGATAACATTCAATCAAAGTCCTCGGTAGCAGAAAGCATCACATCGTAATATGCAGACTTTCCGTCAGTTCGAGTGAGCCGGACGAGGGAGGGAGGAGAGACGTCGGCCTACTACTTCTGCCTATACAGTCACTGGCCTGCGGGGCGGTCAGCGATTGGAAATGGAGATGGATAGAGATATGATCATGCTTGATGCGCCATTGCCCATAAATACTCTGTATCAACAATGCGCAAATTCCTCACCACTCCTAGCTCTGTAGACGAATTGTGGAAGGGGGAGAACTGCTTTTTCAGTCAATTATTTTAGTATAATTATTGTAGCTTTTCTTAAGTATATTGATGTGATAAATTGTCCATTCTCTTTTAGTTGTCGCGAAGACGTATTCTTCCTTCCATTTCCCGTCCTCGAACATGATTCTCCCATCTTTCAGTAGGCCTACTTTTTTCGAATACGTATGATGTCAGGGAAGAAGCAGTCTCTAGCGAACGCAGAGAGGGAAAGATGGTGAGAGGAAAAGGGAGGTATGAGGGGATAAAGATTCGCCTACGCTGAAATAAAGTGAGAGATGCTGCTGCGTTGTAATAGAGTGCATCTCGCCTCGCGGTCAAAGGAGACGCAGTCTTTCTCATCGCTCTTCTCTCGTTTCTTGACTTTTGCCAAAATAATTTCTAGCGATTTTATTAATTTATGTATCTGAAGAAGCGTCTACACCGCTTCACGCCTCGTCTCTAAACGACGAGCTTGTAGAAAATCCAAAAAACATTCAAGCGCTATCACGTAAGTTTTTCATTATTTAAACATGGATTTAACGAATATGTAATTAATTTCACTTGAAAGATATAATATTTAGTTAGATGATAAATTTATTTAGTTAGTCATTTGTTATTATTATTGACCAGACCCCTTTCGCTATACTGCACATGAAAAATAGCAGTGGTGTATTATCGTCGGAACACGGTTCCAAAACTGGTTCTTTACATACTCAATTGCACGGAAATCTGTTAATCAATCAATCAATCAAGGAAATCATTCACCATTAGTATTACCTGCCATTTTGAAGAATTTGAAAAATTGCAAACTTTTGCAAAAATTGTTATAACATGAATCCACGTTACAGATAGAGGCCGTAATAAGAGATGAAATCGTTCACACATATCGAGCCCGCGAGGAGAATACGAGCTGGCGCGGCTCTTGTCTCATGGATAGAGACAAGTGGTGAATCGTCCAACCCAAGTAAACGCCAAGGCTTAACCACCAAACTACCAGTCTACTGTAGTCACCCAGTCTACCGTAGTCGTCAATTTTACCTTAGTCATCCAGTCTTCCGCAATCGCCAACAGTCTACCCTAGTCGCCCTAATTTCATATTTGTCGCGATCTATCCACTACTCATTGAAAAGCGAGTTGTGATCACAACCGTTGTGTAAGATCCTTGGCATCTTCCCCTTTCCCGCACTTTTTAACTGTTCTCTTGCTAGTATATAAGACCGAGATGCCAGAAATAAAGCAGCGACGGATTTTCTCTTCAGTGTTATTCACCATGCCTACATCAAGGGTGCTCTTTCATATATCTCGTTGTGTGCTAATCTCTTGTCACCACTTCAATTAGTGAATCAATTTCTATAAAATTTGCATATCTACACGATTTGGTGCATTATGAATAACACGTGAGTTCATTGAACATGTGACTACTGCAGGCGCGCAAATTTTAAAATTACACTGAGAGGGATCATGCCAATATAAGAATATTATACATCCACTACGTACTAGAATATGCGAATAGTGTAATTAAAGCATAAACAACTCGTAAATTACATTTGTTCTTCGGAATTGCAACAATCGTTAGTCATTTTCATCTGTTGCTGATGTGCTCACACCAGTTTCTTCCTGAAGTACCTCTTGCACTCGATCTTTTTGTAACGCAGATTCTGAAATTGCTCCATTTTTCTGGAAACATTGAAAGAACGGCGCATAGATTCCTGACACGTAATTTCATTTCCAATGAGAAATTCCTAAAAGCCTACTATCATCTCAGCTGCTCAAACTCTCGGATGGAACGAACCTGAACCAAAATTCCGTTCTCTATTCGATGTGTTATTTCCTCCGGAAATGCTTGCCATCTTCCCAGTCCACTTTGAATGCGAGTGACGATTAGAGTGGACCCATTCATCTGGATCAGTGTCTGAAAGAGTGTTTTGTTTTCACATTAATATAATTTAACTCAATATACATTTACCAGTAACGTCGCGAAACAATTACTTAATATTTTATTTTTAGCACTACCACAGCAAAATGACATACCAAATACTCAATTCCATCAATGCCCTCCTCTTGACACGCCTTTTCCGGTGTAAAAATGTGAGTGATCCTGCCGAATGGATTCTAAAATCACAATAATCTAGCAAATTTGATCATTGATATAGTGGTATCACACCTTCTGTTCAACACAGCATTCTCCTTCTCCGAAGTTCGCAAATGTGATCGACAAGGGAGAATAAATTTGGAGCTGGAAATATCTGAATTACGCGTTTTGAAATGGTTTAAAATGCCTCAAACAAAGAATTTTTTTTAAAAACAGACCTTTCTTTGCGTCCACGTGAATCCTCTCCCTGTGAGATATGCATCCAGTCCTTCCTCTCTTTCATATTCCCATGTGCCGAGAAAATCCTCATGAATATGATCCATTCTATGTGGATGCGAGAAGGGCGGCAGCGAAATTACCGTTACCATAGCGATGTTTTGGTAGTTCTTGACAGGAAGTTAGTGACAGGAGGGAGGAACGTGTAAGAACAATCGATGCAAACACGGCTCTGACACACCCTCGCATGGAAAACCGCCGCTGACTCAGCGATTGTATGGAGGAGAGAAGGAATGATAAGAAGAGACGAAGGGGAATTGTGAATGCATCAGAACATTCGATGTTGTGTCGATTTATACAAATGAGATATACGTAAAACTAGCAAAACATATTTCTATAATTGTCCACACTAAAACCCAGGAAAATACATGTGTTACAAATTAATTAATCGGAAAGTCCATTTAATAAAATAATTAATTAGTTCTTCTTCTTGAAGTATCGCTTGCACGAGGCGTTGCCGCTCTTCATTGCCTGGAAAAATATTATTGAAGAATGAAACTAGATTGAATTAATAGCTCCGTTTCAGTCAAAACTCTTTTATTACTTTGGTGGAAATTGTGGGATTCCTTTTTTTCCAAAAGTGGTCCACAAGCGCATACCAAGAACATTTGTAAGTAGCGGAGTTCGGTAAATATAACGCACACACGCAAAGACAACATGATTGATTAGATAACATCAAGAGATAGTTAAACACAAGTTGCAACACGAATTCACCTGTACAAGTCGTCCATTTTCCACCGTGTAAGTGTAAATCTCAGCCGGATCGTCGGGTTTGTCCAATCTCTGGTGGCTCTCAACCACGGCGGTGCCGTCCATCGCGATTAGGATCTGACATAAGATAATGTCTCTATTTATATTTATTTCATTTTTGATGTTTACAAAAATTAGCTTTAAAATGGACGGAAATGAGATGACCTCCGTCTACATTGAGGAATTGTCGCAAACAAACTTTCACGATTGTGGCTAAAATATGCATAATAATGAACCTTGTGCTCAGCCTGGTCGAAACCCTTAGCTTGAAATTCCTCGCCGAGAGTAAACACGTACTTCGAGCCGCGCTTGGACATCTAAATTTGGCAATGTTTTCTATTATTTAGCAGTCTAAAAATCTTATCTATATTTGTTTTTTTTCCCGCTTTTTATTGCAAAAGTCAGTGATGCATTGCGCAAGTGTTAAATAATAATCAGAAAAAAAGTGGTGGATAAATGCCCAACCGACCTGATGGTCGGCACTCCACTTTCCGCCTCCCTCGTTCTTGAAGACAATGACGTGTCCAGAAACGAGGATCAACTGCAATCATTTACTCCAAATTTCATTGTTAAACCCGACAACGATCTCGATTAGCTAAATGAAAAACTGCAGAAAAAGAGCATTGGCTGAAACACAACCGACATCACTGACTGTGATCATTGCGACCAATTTTAAATTATTTTCAAAGCAACAATTGATGTCACATCCAGGAGAACCCCCCCCCCATAAGAGAACACAGGTTTTCATTTGGGAGTGACCCTATCACACTCATCTCCTCCCATACTCATGAGCCGTTTTGGAGCTTTGAAATAATTTGCGAAATTTTGAGGAATGTTGAGGAGAGCATTTATCTGCGACGCAATGGAAGAATATGATCATAAGTCGGTTGTGTTTCAACGACATTCCATTCGGTAACGAATTTCTGTCGAGTAATGCTAGGGATGCAGCCGGTGGTTTACAAATATATAAAATATGACCCAGAATTTCGTATGAGCCTTCCTTAACGATACCAAAATTTTGTTCCAGCCAAAGCTTTCAGATTACCCACTTTAACCATGTAGTCGTCAAAAGAGATGGGTTGAGTGTCATAGAATATTGTCAAAATGATACCCCCTTTTCGTATTTTTTTTCTACAATAGCAAAAATATCATAATACTCAGTCTGACCTTTCTGATCACCCATGGAACGCCCTTGCTGGCCAGATAGTCGTCGAAGCCCTCTTGTTTGTCGTATGCCCAAGTAGCCAGGTACTCGTCAGGAATAGCAGCCATTTTTCTAAAATTAAAAAAGGCTCAACGAATGTAATGAAAATGGTCTCATATTACAATTATTACTACCGGTGAAGACATGAAATCACATTGAAAATCTGAATCCGAAAGCATGCAATTGAATGAATTGTCTGATCACTTCCAAAACAGTGGTGGGAGGGGCAAGTCTAAGTTTGCTTTCGTGAGGATCTAGGTATCTGCATGTTGAAAAGACGCAATCAATGGAGAGTAGGCTTATCGGAGTGATAACATAGCGAGTGGTCAGAGGACGTGAGATGATTACGGAAAGATGCAATTGATAAGACAATGGAGTGTCGGAGGGGAAAGGTATGGGACTATCTGCATGCGGATTCTAGTGATTTGAAGGAGGAAAATTGTATACCACGTCAACTACGTGCGTACTATCACGATGCAATGATGAACTATGAGACGTTTGAACGCACTCCCGATAGATCGATACACACGCAACATAGTTTGAACAATTAGCAAGGGCAATTCTGAGTGCTAAAAGTTTTGATTGCTACGTTTAAAAAAGTGTATACAGTTCCTCCTTGTTAACTGTCTGATTCTCGCGCTTTCCCAAGTAAACGTTGCATATTTCGGATGAGTTTTTTGAGAATTAATAATAATAGCTAGTTGGCACATTTACAATGCAGCAAAGATTCAGAGACACAAAAAACAGTAACGTTAGACAAACCTTGAAAGTGGTCTATGTTCTCATAATAAACAGTTTTCACAATATTCAGTTGTCAGAAGCTGTATCGCAAGCAGCTTATCAGGAGCGATGATGAGCATTGTCAATGCCTTATCATTATGAGGGGTCAAAACTCTCTTCACTCTCTCGACCGGTCGATTCGCGAGAGAGTGTTCGAAGTGAAGAGACTGGCCCCTCAACTTTTTGACACCGAAGTTTGACACTTTACTATGGGCGATGACGGAGATCGAATGAGTTTCATCGAAAGATCAAGTAGAGGAGGAAAGGACCAGGAACAGTCTTCCTCCAAGCTGTCCTTTAGAACAAACGAAGTACGACATTCATGCGACCCTTACAATCCGTCAGAAGTTCGCGAACTTTTCACGCATCTTTTCTTGCTCGTTTTGAGCTATTTTCCTTATAATTTATGTTAGGTCATTAGAGACGCTTAGGAAACTACTAATGCCGAAGAAATTAACCAAAAATATAAACTAGGGAATTAGCCGCACCTCTTAGAAGGTCGCGGAATTCTGCGAGCTGTTTTCACGCAGCTAGACAGTGACGAGAGAGCACGTAAACAGAGAGAGCGCAGAAATACAACAACAACATTGCTTACTTTTCCCTCCTCGTTCCGCGTGCTCTCTCGTCAAAACAGCTCGCAGAATTCCGCGACCTTCTAAGAGGTGCGGCTAATTCCCTAGTTTATATTTTAAGTTAAATTCTTCGGCATTGGTAGTTTCTTATGCGTCTCTAATGACATAACGAAAATTATAAAGAAAATAGCCTAAAACGAGCAAGAAAAGATGCGTGAAAAGTTCGCGAACTTCTGACGGATTGTAAGGGTCGATGATCTTTGGCAAATGATATGTTGTACGAAAACACAAAACAACACACACATACAACATTTCCCTATTGCTTTCATCCATAGTTGATAGATTCATTGCGCTTAAAATATATTCAAATGCGTTTCTTTTTTTTCCATTGCACACGTTCTGTAATATTAGTATCGCAGTAGAGTAGAGAAATGGATGGAAGACGAGAGCCGGTTCCCGGTTATCATGCCAAGGGAGGAATTCGTGAGGAAGGTTTCCAATTGGGGAAAGATATAGGGCTGGGCAATATTGGGATCCCATCATTCTCGGATTGAGAGCATTTATGTATGCCCACTGGCAATGTGAAAGAAAAGGGCGAACAAAAAAGAGGCTCTCGAAGAGTGACTGAATAGATTATTATCCCACATGACCCCGGCCTCCTCTCTCTGCCGAGGCGGACAGGTCAGGCGTTCCTAGAGAGTAAGAGAGAGAGAGAGAGGTGGAGAGAGAGATGGAGAGAGGGTGAGACTCACACAAATACAAGCAAGTGCCTAATCATCCATCTCTCCATGTTGATCCTCTCTCACTCGTCGCCTTTTTTCACGTAGATTTGGAGTGTTTCGCGTATTATCAGCATGATGCATTGATTTTCCCATATCGAATTGTTTCCAGGAAACACTGTTTCTCATGACTGATTGTAACAACCGTCGCTATACTAAGCGTGCAGACTCAGTTAGGTTCTCGAGGAGAAACAGTGATGGAGAAGCGAATATCGTAGGAGGAGCGAGGCAAAAGGTTACACTAAATAATTGAAAGCTTTTATTGACCCCAAATTAGTATATGAGATATATAATTTCGCCCCACCGATTTTCAATCACGCTACCAGCGCTTCTTTTTTTGCTGGAGATATCCTCGTATAAATAGAAGTATACTGAATAATAAGCAGTTGTTGACGGGAAAAAAGTATTCAGGTCCGCTTTGCTAAGACAGCCATTAGGATCAGTCGATCAGGCGACTCGGAATGCGAGGAATTCGAATTGGCTTTCTCGGACTCTGAGGAACGGCTCTCAGAAAGCAGCTATGACGTCATGCATGATATCAGTGATTGCGAATCTGATGCTGACGTCGTTTCTCAACCAATTGACCAGCCTTCTTCTGGCACACTAACACTTCCTACTGACATTATGCTACGCATAATTGAGTATGTGAGTCATGAAGGCTTCTCGGCACTCAAATTGGTGAGTTTTGTACTAAATAAGTTGGGTTTGAAATTTTGGGGAAAATATTCTGTTTTGGGGAAAATAGTGTGATACTACTGAAAAAAAGATTCTTTTGCTCCATATATTGAAATTTAAAAAAAATACAGGTCTCGAGACAATTCTACACTGCGACGCACGCACACTTGCACAATCGAAAGAAGCGTCCACCCATTGAGATTTTGCGGTTCCAAGGGGTTTGTCAATTTATTTCAAAAAATATTATTACTTTGCCATGGCAGATTTAAAAAAATTTTAAAACATAATATTTTAAAAAATTTTTTCCTTAAATTTCAGGCTGGGAAAAAGATGACGATTACGGTTGATGTGCTTTCTGAACACGGCCATTACTTCTTCGAACTGAAATCAATGAATCCCGGAGGCGTTAAATTCTACCAAAAGCTGCTCAAGTTTGTTAGTAAAACTGATTTGCATATTCCTTCAGAACTGATTTTTTAAAACCAATATTTCTAATAATCTCTCTAGAAAAAACTTTAAAAAAAATAAAATCCCAACCTACGATTATTCTGAACAATTTATAAAATCAAAACATTACAGAACTATCCTGAGCGCTCCTCGCAATTTAATCCTCCCTTCGTGGTAAGTTACTTGCAATGTTATTTTTTTCTGTGATAATTAGTGCATTCAATTGCCTCTAATATATCTATTGAGCTGTTCGTCCATATATTTTATCGCTTCATGATTTTACAATTATTTTATTCCTTTCCTTGTTCTCATAATAGATTTTGAAAAAAATATTTCTAGCGCCACATTTTATTACAAATTTACCAGGACTCGTCCGAAATAATAAAACGTTCCGTTGATAACCTGTGCTAAACAGCAGATACGGCTGCGAGAGAGCATGGCAAAATGAGAGACAGGTCGAGGTATAGAAAGAGAGTACACCACCAGTAGTCCATTTCATGAACGTATCATTTTTAAATTGTAATATGAGAATTTCCGCTTTTCGCAGATTGCTTCTCACAAGTTCACCGTCGATTTGACGGATTCCGAGTTTGTCGCCGCGCTCAAACGCACAATTAACACTATTCGACACGTTGAAGTGCAGGAAATGAACGAAGAAGGGATGAGAATCGTCAAGACTATTTTAGAAGAGGAAACTCAAATCGCTCATCTCTCACTCAGCTATCGCGAGCTTAATCAGGAAGAAAGGTCAGCACACAGACTAAAATGTAAAACAGAACTTGACAAATCCTGTTAGTGGCGAGAGATCCAAATCTGGGGGCTGTATAATCTGTTAGAAACAAGTTTTCGTCCATCTTTGTTCGCCAGTTTTTCACTTAATCTTAATTTCTTTGCAATGGTTCGATAAGGCACGATGAAAAACTAACAATGCCAAAGAAATTAACTTCAAATATAATGTTAGCGACCAGCAAATCCGTGTTAAAGATGGACGAAAACGGAACTTGGCGATTTTTTGTTTTGGGCGAGCTAGACAGTGACGAGAGAGCACGGGGATCGAGGAGAGGGAAAAGTATGCATGTGTTGTTTACATTTATTGCGAAACTCTGCGCTCTCACTTGTTTACGTGCTCTCTCGTCATTTCAATAATCGCTCGAAAAAAAAAAACAAAACATCGCCAAGTTCCGTTTTCGTAAATCTTTAACACGGATTTGCTGGTCGCTAACATTGTATTTTAAGTTAATTTCTTTGGTATTGTTACTTTTTCATCGTGCCTTATCGAACCATCGCAAAGAAATTAAGATTAAGTGAAAAACTGGCGAAAAAAGATGGACGAAAACTTGGCCAAGTTCTAACAGATTATACAGCCCCCTGTAGATTTGTCGGGACTGTAGAACGACTTTATGCGAATGATAGCTCGTGAAAAGCATTGAATCGAGGCCTGTTCAATAGTCGCTTTTGTTTACAGTGAGAGACTTCTCTGTGATATTCGGAAAAGAAATACAAGTAGAGTCGAGATTCGCGTAGTGAAAGCAGCAATGAGCGATCCAGGTAAATCTGAATATTATTTCATTTTTATATCTGTCGAGGACTGCTCATTGTGAGCATTCCTCGACAGGTCTGAAAATACTTTTCAAATAAAATACTCTATATATAACACGGACAATTTATTATGAACTTCAGAATCTTTTCTTCTCCGGCTTGCTGAAATTGTTCCTGCGTTCGGCATTTATCAGGAAGGAAAGGAGAGGGAACTAATCGGGACAAACTACATGTTCGGATTGAAAGAGGCGGATTGGATAGAAATCATCAAGAAAATGTACGATCGGAAAGTGTCGAAATTAGCACTGCGCAATTCGTATGGCAATGTGTATCTCGGACCACCCGAGTCGTTGCAACGTCTAGCTTGGGTAAGAAAATATTTTTTTCCAATTTTTTAAAAAAATAATCTACTCAAGAAATCTCAAGAGGGGTCAAGAGCAAAAGAGAGTGTAAAAAGTGGCCCTTTCACTTGTTGTATCGTATGTGGATGTATTCAAATCTACAATAAAATATGTTACATCTCCATTATTTCCCTTTTTCCTTCAGTATCTAAATGGGCTTACGAAAGAATGCTGGTTCTCCTCGGCTGAAGGACCTCGCGCGAATATTGATCATGTCCCCGCCTACGTCGCTCGCGCCAAAGGGCATAACAGACCAGGTAGGAAGAAAAAAAATTAGAATTGTGATACTTTGAACAATATTCGGAGGATTTGAAATTCTAGCAATTATTTTCTTGTAAATGCAGTTGTATTTTAATTCTAACATTAGTTTTTTTCAGGATCAAAGGACTCGTATTTCATGATGCACAACAACAGAAGATTTGAATGGAAATTCTAATATTTCGAAGTCTGATTGTTGTTCAATGGTTAAATCATAAATATCGTCGCAATTGACAAAAAAAATTCAACTCTCGATTTCGCGTATTACCTCGAAATTAAATAATAAACAAGAAACGACCAAAAACGTTTGCCAGGGCTAACAATGGTCGAAAGATAAAATTATAGTAGGATGATAACGGGAATGGATTTTTTTTATGTTGGTGTAGTCTTGCAAGACTGTTTCATACTCACACTTAGTGTCTGGAATTCACAAGTTCACCTCCATTTTTTGTGCAACTACAATTTCTACCCCGCATTTTCGCAAATGGAACTTCTTTTTTTACCGTTTCACTATAACTACGGAGAAGAACGGACAAAAAAATGCTCAATGATCCGCTCAATGTTGAATATACCTTCTTTTTATTATTTTAGGTAGTTTGCAGATAAATCGGAGGGAATGCAAATGAATACTCAGTGAATACTCAAGTTTAGGTAGGGGGGAGTAAGCCCACTAGACGCTAATGGAAGGGGCGAGAAATGGCGGATGAGTAGCACAAGTTTAATTCTTCACTAAAAACCTCGTGCTCGGGCTTATTCGAGAGCTCTTAGGAGGGGCTACAACATATCCCGTGCGCACCATGCTCTGATTTGATTAAGTAGGTCAAACATCGACAAACATTTGCGAGAATAGGCAATTCATGCACTTCCAGTAAAGGCACATAGCTGCGCATCTCGCAGTTCGTGGGGATGGTGTGTCTGTTCCATTTAGAGAAAACAGAATCAAATTTAGTTGCCGCGCTGAATTGCGCTACTTTTTAAAAGAATATAGTCCGGTAATATTCATTGGCATGACGACTTACGGTGTTTAGCGGCTCAACTTGCAAGATTTTGGGTTATGAGCAAAAGAACTGCCAAGGATGGGGACCGAACCAGCGACATCCGCGCGCCATGCAATCACTATACCACTGAGCCAAGATGGCAATGGTTGAGCGCTCTGACATTTGGTACATGATCAGATAGGATCTCTTCATTCTCTCATTATGCTCGCAAACTCCGCCCATCGTTAGAGAGTGCCCACATTATGACCCTCAACCGTTTTGGTTTTCGAGCTGTAGCGCGGCTCAGAGACAAGATATCGACAAACGGCAAAAGGTATGATATTTGTGAGACCTCAGCGGTTCATCTGAACACACTTTCTACCACTTGGCATAAAATTGACAGATCACATTGCGGCCCCTAAGTTTAGGGCTCACATGATTCCAAACGTACAGACCAGGGTTAGAGCGAGAGAGTGTGCAAAAGTGAGAGAGTCCCTCTCGATTTCACACGCTCTCTCACTCCAAAGGCCTTTCTGGATGGTTGACCGGTCTGTGGAATGATGTGGGGCTCTAATGAGCAACCGCTGAATGGAAAGACAATTTGTCCATCTAGACATGCTACAATCAGTAGTCCATTCACATTGAGGGTCTTGCCCATTTCTGACTTCTTATATCTTGCAGATTGATATTCAAGATTTGGCGAAGGAAATGAGAAACGTGAAAAGCTATAATCATCAATTGATGATCGATGGATGGTCGGTTGCTTGAATTTACCTTTGACAAATTGCACGGAACATTGTGCGAATTCTGTTTCCTATCGTGGATTCTCTGGACTTGAACGTGAGATTTCCCATCAAGGGCAACACGCGAAGGGCACTTTCTTCAATGGGAACTACGAGTTGCTACGAGGAATCCCGTCTCCCCGAATTCATTATCCATTGTCTATATATGTCTCACATTTATAATCGCCAAGAGTTCATTCGGAAATTCACGTTATCCAGTCTCCTAACTCCTCAGAATAACTAGAAAACCCTCATAAAAGTCCGTTCCCATACACATTGGCGCCATTTTACGGCGTTACTTCGATTTGTTTCTACGTCTTGAGCGCAATCCAATATTACCAGTCGTTTTTCTCCCCTTTCCGCCTCCCGCTGAAATCGTATTTGGGCGTCTTATCACAAGTTCGAGGTTGTTTGCTGCGATTTCTGCTGCTCTATCCTGATACCAACGTCGTTACTTTAGCCTCTTCTCGTCTTGACTGCCACCATGAACACTTTGTGTGCGGTTGAAAAAGTTTTAGCTTCGATCGGGCGGCAATTTTTGGACCGTGTAACTCTAGGAGCACATTGTTCGATGCGACGAATATAGGGATCAATTTGTGAGATAAAGAAGATCTCCTTTTTTTTAATTTTCGGGTTTTCGTTTCTCGAAACTCCCTGCATCGCGATTTTTGTCAATCTTTTTTTTAATATTTTAGTTTGGTGTATACATTTAGACATTTCAGAAAAGAATAGCGCCAGTCACCACTCATTCGAGAGATTATGTAGCATGTTTAAAAAATATTTTTCTCTCACGAGTCCAATCCGCAAATAGCTTCAGCTTGACTTCGAGTGGCCATTCTCCTCACAACTTTTGCGTCTGGAGAAACCGGGCCCAATTGAACTCACATGACTATTTATTGTAGGCTGTTACGCTAGCTCGTTTGAACTCTCTTGCGTTGCACTGAATAGTTTGCTTTCAATGATTTGCTGAAGCATCGAAAGTTCATACACGTATTTATTAGAGGCGAAACATCTAGATAACACGGATGCTACAGCGCAAAGTTCTTCCTCACGCGCTTTATTGCATGTTCAAAATCTTATGTGCTCAGATGTTTTCGTCCGTATTTGCATCCAAGATTGGATCCAGGCTACATCGTGCAGTAATTATGCCGATGATGCAGCCCTCCTGTTGCGATAGCACGCTATGTTATCTGCAAACACGCTATCATAGACATGAGACACCATATTGTTTGAGGCATCGTTCGTAATCAGTGAATTGCCAGTTCACCAACTTTCCTTTCAAAAGCATTGATTCACTGAATTTTCAAATGGAAAAATACGTTCTCACGATGCAAAAAATCTCGTGTCGCATTCTTTTTGTCGCTTTTTTTTGATTATGAGAATCCGAGCATTGAGCAATGTTTCTTCGAGTTCCCTGCCTTTCTCTGTTATTTATAAAATAAAATCAATCAGATATATTTATCCTTCCGGCGGTTTGTCGGAGCAGCTTGCTAATTGAGCCATTTCATTCGCGAACTTTTGCGACTGGACTAGCTCCTCCTCTAATTAACACCTTTCAAATTTTTATGCGCCATTTTGCAACCGGGAAATTGGCGGGTTTTTGCCCCCAGTGATTATTCGAAAACCACTATCGAGTTCTGCCATCTCCATACCGCACTTTCACATCGGTATCATTTTTCTCCTTTCTAATTAGAGTGGAAAAAGTGATGCATGATCTCTTCATTTCCCCCACTCTCTCAACCACCGATTGGTGAAGAGAGTACCCGAAATGAGGCCAAAGTCGCACATTTCGCACTCTACTTCTGATAACGAGAACAAGCTAGGTATGATAGAATTCCGGTTTTCCCATTCCACTACATTATTTTATGGTTATTGCTCGATTCTGAGACGGGCGCGGACGCTGACGTAACCGCTCCAGCCACTAAATCACGCCCGCTTCGAATAAATCCACCGACGTCTCCCAGTTGGCATGACGTCATTCGGAAGTAGTTTTTTAGTATCTAAAGTAGTTTGGGAGCTAAATTAAGCGGTTGCACATGCAGAAGTCATTCCTTTCCCAAGCTCTGCGTCGCTAACAACGAATTTTCCTCTGATTCATTTCGTCATCCGTGAGCATCGATTACAATACGCGCTATGCATTTGTTTCGGCGCTAATTACATCTCTAGAAATCATGTTGTCATGATTTTCAAACAACATGTGTAGCATTAATCAGATGTTTGTTTGCCTAGTTCACACTAGATATATTTAATCCATTGCCAAATATCCAGAAAGGGGTCGGGGTGAATGCGTATCAAACTGAAAGGGCCTCTCTCTCTCTTTTGAGCACGTTCTCGTCTCCAACCCTTTTCTGGAGGTCCTAACGTTGCAGCAATGTCGGATGTCATTCGCACTCTCACTCTCGTCTTCACTATCATACGAGTCATTTGCTGGGTTGTGCTGCTTGTAGTTGCCACGGTTTACATTCGGATTCTGAGCAGGCGAAAGGTGGGCATTTTATTGGAATAATATTAGTTTTGTTTCTGATGAGAAACGTATGCATGTGCTATTGAACAAACACAATAGCTGAAACTGTTAAGTTGTTGATGAAGCATAAAAGTACACAGCTTGCTCTGATGTTAGTTCCTCTTCCGGATGCCGGATACGAGATTTCTTCTTTACTTCCACTTTTAGCGCATTGTTTTTTTGGATAAAATATGAAAAATTAAAAGTCTACTTGTCGCTGGCGCGCTGTTTTTCGAGCAAATAATGCTCTTCCAAATTCAATAAACACGAGAAGAACTCTCACTCCTTCCCGACTCCATTCTGGAGACGTTACATCATCGTGCAGGTTTTCCATCCCAATCTCCATCTCCTCCTTCTCGTCATGCCCTTCTCCTATCTTCTCTACATCGTCGCGTCAGCAGCAAATCTCACGCTGGACACGTTTAATGTCGTCCTCCCGAAAGGATTAGACGCGGCCCTGCACGCACTAGCGGACTGTGGTGAGTGACTTAGCGACTTAGTGCCTAAAACTAAGCCAAACTCTAAGATTGAGACGACAAAGTGTCAAGGCCAGGGCACCAGGGTGACACAAGCAGAGTTGGCACCGATAACAGAGAAAGGGGATCAGAAAAAAAGATTGTGCGTTTAGTGGGACACATGATTCCAAACATACATAGGGGGCGCAAGCTCCGCCCCCTACCTTTCTCGACGAGAGGGAACAATTGTCCCAATCGAATGACAAGCTTCATTTTCAACCAAATCCCGCGTTCAAAAGCTTATTCGAGAGCTCTCGATCTTCTCTACGAATGAGGCGTTGCGCACCTTGTTCTGACAACATTTAGTAGATCAAAAATTGACTGAAAACCTCAAGAGTAGGTGTTTAGAACACTTCCAATTCACCGACACAGCTGCGCAAGTCTCAGTATAGGTGGAATAGCATGCTGAATCTATAGAAACAAAAAAATTAAAATTTCATTAATTCTCAGAATTGTCATTTGATTTTAAAGATATTGCAAAATCAGCAAAAAATTTTGCAAACAGCTGGATTTGAACCAGAGACCTCCTGTTTATAAAGCCAGTGCTCAACCGCCTGAGCCACGAGGGAGAATGGGTATGGAGTGCTCTTTCACTCTCAAAATCAGTCAGAATTTAGAAACGTAGATTAGCTCCGCCCACTTCTCTCTGTCACCACTTTCTGTCAAATGACGCGCATGGTTTTTGAGGCATAGCGCGGCTCAGTGACAAGATATCGACAAACGGCAAAAAGTATGATGTTATTGAGACCTTAGCGGTTCATTTGACCACATTTTCTTTCAATTAACATGAAATTGGAAGATCACGTTGCGGTCCCTAAACATACAGACCAGGGTTAGAGCGAGAGAGCGTGCAAAAGTGAGAAGGTCTCTCTCGATTTCACACACTCTCTCACTCCAAAGGCCTTTCTGTATGGTTGACCGGTCTGTGGAATGATGTGTGGGAACTAAATATGTAGTGGAATGCACTAGTTGTCAGCTCGCATCTGTCTGAATAAAAAAGTCAAAAAAATATTCTCACATTATTTGACTTTTTCGGTTGAATAGTTTTTGCGAACTTTTTCGAATACTATTGTGTCGTGCATAATGCAAAAAAAATGTAATGCTGAAAAACGTTAATGCGAAAGATAAATATATTCTTAGTACTCAATGAGTACTTCTCATTCTGCTTTTAAAATCCAATTTCAAACTTGTTGACCATGAAACCTAAATTCAAATTTTGAGCCCTGTTCGGTTCCTCCTTCAACCTTTTCTGCTTCACATTCGAGCGGTTGATAGCGACGTGGAAAGTGGACAAATACGAGCACATCTCATCCAAAGTAGGGATGAATACTATTTTACAAATTATTTATTACTAATACTATTTATATTACTATGTGTTTTTATTTATATTTATTTTAATACTATTTATTACTAAAAGGAACTTTGTTCACCGAAATTGACAACCTGTAAACATGACAACTAGTCGCCTCTATACCATGTAAACTGTACCTTAGTCGACTCCGTTCAGAACGACGGTCACATTGGCAGAAGAGAATATGAAAATCGAATTCAAATTAGGCTCGAGGGCACTTGAAAGTGCCATTCGGTTTATTGGTTCGCTGACGTCAGCGCACTCAGATTAAAGGGAGAAATACCCCTAGAAAACACCCAGAGATTGACCTCTCCTCCTCTGTCTCTCTTCGAGAGGGTACAGACAGGGAAGTGATCAGGAAAGAGAGATTGGGGAATCGAGGAGGGGCGAGAGATGCGAGAGGAGAAGAGGGACTGACATGGGAATGACCTGAACTCACATTTCCCGATCTTTACCAAAATTTTATGGTAGATTCAGCATACAATTCTAACCATGAAACTGTTTTCAAAAGTTGCGGAATGTTTTTTTAAATAATAGTTTTTAATTTCATAATTTTCCAAAAAAAATAAAAAATAAATTATTTAAACTTTTTACGGCAGCATTCGACTTCAAAAGTCGTAGACTGTATATCTCAATCGAGATATCCATTTTGGGTTTCTAATTTTGCTTATTTATTAATTATTTATTAATTTTGTTATGGATGACGAAATTTCAAAAAAACATTCCGCAACTTTTGAAAATAGTTTTATGGTTAGAATTTTATGCTGAATCTACCATAAAAATTTGGAAAAGATCGGGAAATGTGAGTTCAGGTCATTCCCATGTGAGTAGATCAAAGAGAGTGCGAGAGAGTAGTGGTGACCTCACACCCAGGGAATCACACTAGTCCGGAAAAGGGATGGAATAGTTTGTCTTTTCGTTGCGAGACACTCAAAGTTCGCGCGAATTCAAATATGGGGTAACTCTCCCTTTAATATTTGTGGCGTCGTGTGAATCAGAATTCTGTTGTCAGATTCCCTACATCGCTCTTCTTCTGATATCCGCGCAGTGGATGGTTGCCTCCGCAATGACCACTCTACTCTATCTTGGTTGGTTTGCTTTCAGGGCAGAATTTAGACGAGGAGCTTGATTATGGTATCCAGTTACCGTATCCTACAACTATTTGTTTGCAGAGATCATTCCTCTCTGGCCAATGCTCACAATCATCGGTGTACAGTGGGCCATCAGTATAGCGGTAAGGAAATTGTAGTTTCTATCGTAGCGAAACGAATCTAGGGCACAATTCGTTTTAATGTCAAAAGTTAATTGCATTTTGGAAAAGGGAACGAAAGAAAACCGATTACAATTCGCGAAAACCGATTGGCTCAGTTGTTCATCGCCCTACCGGAGATCAGTCGACGCGCGTATCAAAAAGAGATCAAGAATCGAGCCACGGACTACAAGAACCGATATCAATCAGTGGAAAACGTCCGAACAGCATTGGTGAGAGACTAAATTTACTAGATGAAGTATATTTATTGAGTGAAAATTCTCTTCAAAATTAAAAAAAAACTCTTCGAAATTAAATTGATCTAATCGTGAAACATATTAGCTAGTCTAGAGCCTTCATCGAAAGATAACATGATTTTGACCCCCATTACTTCGCAAAGCAATGTTCTTTTCCAAAAAAAAAAGTTAGGCCTCCCAAGTTTAAAAAAATTGTGAAAAGTGGCTTGAGAAAATAATCGTTATACCAGGTTCTCAATCGACTTGTTCTTTTTCTCGCTGCTTCGCTCGTATTTCAGCTGACCCTCTACACATTGTCCTGGTGATTATCAATTTATATTATCTATTTATATTGTACAAGCAACAATAGTAATGAGTACATAATAAAGTCAAATCCTCTCTAATCAATGTTTTTGTTAATAATCAGGTTCGTCATACCGAAAGACATCAACCCGCCTGTCAACCAATTCTTCCATGTGCTGAATGCTGTCACGGTAAGGATTTTCTAGGAAAATACCAATTGATCGTTTGTAGGGAATCCTATAAATACAATTTACTCTTTAAATCATTGTCAAATATAATGAATGATTAACAATTAAGTGGATGAAGATAAGATTTTCGCATTGCTTAGTTCAGCTTTTACGCACAAATAACAATATCCTTATTTATATTATTATTATTGTCTAATTAAAATAATAATCCCAGCCCTCAATCGGTTGTCTCCTCGTCCTCTTCAATCATCCTTCGCTTCGCCGTCGACTACCGCACATCATGAAATCACGGGTATACGCCGAAGAAGTGAATGTTGTTCCAACTTTCTAAAGTGTTTCGTTTTTTGGCTTGACATTTCTTTTTCTGCACGTTTCTTTCTTTTCTTAGCAACTTGTGAAGTGCGCTTGATGTATTTAAAAAGGAGGGAACAAAAACATCGAATTTTGTGGGCGTAAATGATGTGTTCAAAATTGCAGATTTCGGATGCGAAGAAGGAAACGACGACGTCGTCGAGCTGCAATAGACCCTCTGTTCAGGTCCGCGTCCTTCTTTTATTTTAAAGTTAGGTGGGGTATCATTGAAACATCCTTAGATGTTAGCATACCAATTCAATTACGTTTGAAATAAGCTCTGATCATAGATAATTCAGGATCTCAAACATTGGAATGACAAATTTTTGTAGTGTTGATTAATTAATGATTTTTCAAGGTCCGCTCACTATCCGGCCAGGAGTTGGTCGTTCCTACTGAGAACCATCGCGATGCTTACTTTGATAGCTACAGACAACAGTGGAATTAAATCAGCGAATTTGTTTGTTTAGTTTTGGACGATAAAGTAGTTCTATCAAACCAATTGAGTCTCCGCACCAGTGTTTTTCACATTCTCGAAATTCGGGAACCCCCTCGCGCGCGAGGGGGTCTACGATGGGGTCGCGTAGTGTTGGAAGTAAAAATTGCACTGTTTTCGACAGATTCCATTGAAAATAAAGTGATGACTGATGTTCCCGCTCTGTGTACTACCGATTCCTCCGCACGCCTAGTCGATGCGAGGGGGTCAATTTTTCGGTGTCGGAAAATTTCGGGAACCGTGAAAATCACTGCTCCGCACTGAGAACAATAATTAGATTGTGATTCGTAAATGCTAAATCCTGATTCAAATTGTCGTGTTTTTATTCCTTGTTCGATGATAAGGCCGAATTGCCGAGATACGTTTCACGAGGGGAACAAATACTTTCCTGCTAAAATATGTTACTTCCATCGCTAGAGCCAGACGTAAATAGAAATTAATATCAATAGACTTAGTAATTTCGATTTGAACTATCTCTTGAACGTGTGCTTTCGCGGCACAAATGAGTGTAGAAGAGACAACGACCTTGATGTCCAATTGGTTCAATAGTCGTACGCTAATCCTGATTTGAATAATCGCTATGAGTCAAATTGTTACGGATTAAGAGGAGGGTGCGAAACGGAATTAGTAATACCTTTGCATTTGCGGTTTTGCACCAGTCAACAGGAAGCCCCAAGTCTCTGGTGTGACAGCTGTTGTGTCCATTTCTTTTCCTGCAAAGCATCCGGTCAAGATTCCGTTTCACTGGCCTGTCAAGAGTCCCTGAAGCTAAGCTCGTTGCTTCTCCATCAAAAAGATGTAAGTCCACACCTTCATTCAGTCCACCAACGCGGAAGTCAGAAATCAAGTGACCAGGGAGCATCTCTCGCTCGAAATATCCCATTATCCCCTCACTCACTTGTGCTGTCTCTTGTTTCCCCTAGCAAGTCTCCGAGACGACTCGAATCTTTTCTCCTCGCTATACTACATCCCGCGCTATTTCTTACGTTTCTCGTTATCTCTACTTTCTATCACGCAGTAATATCTCTCCTCCTCGCCTTCTCTAATTCTCCCCCGCATGTCTGCGGTCTCTCACCGAGCGTGCGGGATATCTCTAGTCTCTCTCTAGTCCAGTATCCCCGACTCCCTTCCATTAGTCGGCGCTGGTTGCACAGCCGTTCTCCGCATTGTGAAGGGGCGTTCTTCCCTTTGGCGAGGCCCAATCAATTCATCAGACGAGGCTGATTGTTGTCAGTTTCTCCACTTGTTTCACAATAGGCATCGAGAGTCACATGCTCATCCATGACTACGCGTTTAGCGATGTCTTGCTCTCTTAGTTTTTTAGCTTCCATTTTTACGGTTTCAGCATTATGGTTTGTTGGGAGAATCCATTTCCTAGTGTTGCGAAAGCAATCGGCTTAGTTATTTTTAGTTTAACGTTTTGAAAAAAGGTAATTGTTTTCTCAAGCGGCAAACATATTTTTTTTTCTTTCTAAATACGGCGTGAGAAAAACTACCTCGCGTGATCGATAGTTGGTTGATGCCTGAATATTACTGTATTCAGGATGGCAACAAACCCTATCATGGCCAATCCCGTTGCAATCACTACTGCTACCATCACTTCTGGTTTCAATGGTTTGTTTTCATTTCGTATTTCAATTTGATTTTAGTTTTCAAATGCAAATCCCTTATCTGGAAACATCATCATATAAAAAGAAATGTCATATGGAAAATGTAACTGTCGTTAAAATCGAGAGAAACCCCACCTCGTTTCCCAGCCAAAACATCCTACAGAACATTCGCTTCCCTTTGTTGGATGGAGTGATTCACTAGCGCGATTCCGATAAACTGTCTGTTCAAACAATTTCACTTTGAATGGAAAATTCAGTTCGAAAAAAAGCTTTTGTGCGATTGATTGATGTCTACAGCTATTCCCGCTATAACAGGTAGATTTTTATTGAATTTTTCCCTAAATGATTATCGATTGATTACAGTATTCTCTAATCTCTTCGCAAACAATGGCGTGACGTTGATCAATGTGGCCCTCATAGTAGCTACAATTGGCGGGCAATCGGTAAGAAATTTATTTGTATTGGTTATTGTAAATTCTAATATCACAATTCATACAGATTTTTAAATGAAAGTGCGTAAAGTTAGCTGTTTCTTCTTACTGGGTGAAGGGTAGATCTCTTGTTTCAATTTATTTTCTCATTTCCCATTCATAACATCTACGCTCGGAATTCAGCAGTTCACCTATGATTCACCATTATATGATACTTGAAATGTCTCGCTTAGTCACAGTGCGATCCCGACCTTCTTCTATTATATATAAAAAAAATTGAAAAATGGAATAAAAACATAAAATAGATATATTCAGCTGCTGAAGAAGATCTCTTTCAACTGCCCGTGTGCCTATCCACTCAACGTCTATCAGTCACTGATGTTTCTGCTCGGACCAAGCTTTGCGCTACTCGTTATTGGTAGGTCGCACTTCACACACTAATCGCTTTCAAACCAAACCAATATTATCTAGTAAAATACGTAACAGTTTATCATTACATGCAGAAAAGTTCCCCATCAGTATACTTTTCCAAAGAATTAGAAGAACAATAAAATTCTGTATTATTGCAGGGTTCATGATCAACTCCACTACTTGGCGTCTCATGCACGGTTGCTGCTACAGGTGAGAAGTCATACTTTTAGTTAGAAGAAGTGGCGGAAACTGAAGAAAAACATTATTTGAACTATGTAGAATGTATAAGAGAGGGGGGTATATTAAAAAATAAAATTTAGGAAAAGTCTCAATAAAAACCCTTAATTTTTCCAGGCACCGTGATACTCGACATTCGGTTAAAACTGCGTTCGTGTACTGGGTCGAGGTATGTTACCCTATTTGTAAAATAATTGTATACAGTTTAAACGAAGCAATAGGAAAGAAACACTAACTAGTAAAACCGATCAAACCTGGATTTCTCATTTCGCTAGCTTCATGTGCTGCCCTATAGATCCCCGTCTCAGGTTCTCGTGCAAGCTTCAGTAGCGCCCGCCGCGTGGCTTTTCGTGGCCTTTCTGGACGGATCGTGAGGCATTTAATATTTGTTTTCTCATATTTATTCAAAAATTTAAATTTTAAACAATATACAAATTAAATTGAATATTTTGAGTTACTACACGTGCCTGCTCGCAGCCGACTTCTGTCATCTCGATACGGCTCCTCAGTGTTTTAACAGCACGTGGAGGGGTGATACAACGTCGTGGAAGTCGATGAGTGGAGATGGAAAGGTTAGTGAGAGAGATTGAAAAGATATGGTGTGGTTCTATAACAATTGGTGAATGCTTTATTAAAAATTCTATTTGAAAACGCCCGGTAAAATTAGTTTATAACCGGAATGGTGAGGTATGTTTCACAACAGCTACGAAGATGACCTTTGACAATCAAACTTCAATACTAAGAGGCCCCCGTATATTGAAAATTAAATAATTGCATTGTGCAACTCTTTCCAGACAAAACTAGAATGTGAAATATGGATGTACGCTGGGTACAAATGCGTAAGGAAAGCGTGAATAAGTGATGAATGTAAAAAAATACAACAAACACAATTATCTCTGCAGTACTGTCCTCTATGCATCTGCGGGTTGATCGAACGGGACAAAGTCTTCCTCGAGTCAACTTCGAATATCATCGCATGGGGACTGCTCATCTGCTACGGATCTGCAGCGTTTCTCTGTGAGTTTTTATCCTCGTGGAGTTTCGTAGAGTTATATGTTTCTTGTAAAACAATATCAAACTCCCTCTATGATTCCATACGAGCTTGTCAAAAAATCTAGGAAGTTTCCGTTTTATCAGTACAATGCACGCGAAATATCTCCGAAGTATACTTTTCATACGTCATAGTATGCAGGTATTTGCTGTGTTCGAATGTGTGACAAGTACACGATGATCCAACGCAAGTACATCGACACTTACAAGGGAGAGGAGTCGAAACAGTTTGAAAACATTGCGAGGGTATGATTCCGCTATTATCCATAGAAAAGGAAAATTTTTCTCTACCCCACCCTTTCAACTATCAATACTCGAAAAAAGGTTAATTTGCATGAAAATGGAAATCTGAGCGCATTTAACATGTGTAAAATTCAGGAACACGCAGCGCAAATCGCGGACAACAACGCGCGCGCTTTCTTCTCGAATCAAGATTGGTCGAAGAAGGATTGGGATTGGGTAAGTCAGGCATGAACAATTGAATTTACGATTTTAAAAAAGCTACAAATGTGGATCCTTCAATCCACTGCTAAACGTGTATCTACAAAATATTAAAGAGCAATTTGGAAAACGTAATCTTTACAGGTTTCTGGCGTCTCTGAAATCTCCAATCCCTTCTTTGCTCGCATTCGATACATCGCTGAGGAGAAAACGAAGACGACGCTGTACACTCCCTTACAGTTGTGGAGCAGCCACCAGGTATGTTTATTTATTTATTTACTTGAAATATTTATTTATTTATAAATATGTCTTGCTTTACAATGAGTTACTCTCAAGAGCTTATCTTGGTGGAAATTAACGATACATTAAGAATCGAAATCGTTTGGAATAGAACTCAAAATGTCTTCCCATGTTTGCTTTAAGTTTGATGTGCAGCCTCTAATTTAAACAAAAACTATCAAATTAGTTTTCAGGGTTATAAGATTCTGAAGCCTGACGTTGAGGCGCCGACGCTTGTCGAGGATGGAGACCACCCACAGAACATGAATGCATGATTCAATCTATTTTTCTTCTAGTTGTATATTATTCACTTATTTCGATTTGAATTCTCCACATTGGAGGTTGAAACACTGATTGTGTCAATTAAAAAAAAACTTACTACCCTTTCTTCGTAGTTTTGTATAGTTATCCAGCGAGTTTCGAACCCTACGAGATTTTGGCTTTCACGTGTACATGATGTGTCAATGTAAAAGTAGTTGTAAATAATGTCAGCATGTGATAAATATTTTCACGATAAGCTAATGTGCTTCGGGTATTTTTTATAGCAATGCCATATCTATTTCCACAACGATTATTTACTATGAAAATTCTTTTTTGTGTTCTGTTCAAATTTATAAATACTAATATTAACGAAAAAGTGTTCTTCTATCTTTTTCATTGCAATTCGACCACAATCATAATAGGTTACAGTGCTAAAAAGAGGTAGAGTAAATTATCGAGATTAAGATTATAGTGAAAACACGTCATCTATCCGTCAAATACTGTGGAGAATTGTTTTATATAAATTTCCATCTCACGGGATTCATGCACACGCTGCACTCAGAATGCTAGTGAGGTAGCCGCGATCGTTGGCGCCCGCCATCCACTCACCGCCCTTCAATAGATATATTTTTTTAAAGAATAAAAAAGGATTAGTGTGATCAAGCCTCCTTCCCCACTTTGCTGTCGAATACACGATTATAGCGATTGCTTTTACAAATTCGTTGTTTTGATAAATTCACTCTCCTGATAGTCAAAAATCTGTTCAACGTTCTAGTTAGTATTAATAATCTAACAATTTCGAAAGATCTTCTATAAAACAATGTAGTGGTAATTTCATTTAGCTTACCACACACAACAGTCGGACAGTATTGCCATTGAAGGATATGTCCTGCTGACCAGCTTGTCGCAGAGCACTGCGATTTCCTTTTCAAATCGGATATCAACAGATCGGATTCAGAAGTTTTCGAAACGCCCCTTTTTGTATTGCGTTTTGAAATCTTAGACGTTTCACCGGATAATGTACTCTTATTTCCAAACCAGACGAAGTGTTACATTGTGTCTTGGTACTCACTGCATCGTTTTTCCTGCACATGCTCCTATTACGTCCGGTTGAACTGGAGTTCCTCCAGGAATCGGATGGAGTTGAAGATCGTGGCATGGAGTGCACGATTTACCTTCTAAAAGAAGTAGCAACATGGTACCGATAAGGGTTGGATAGAAATTGTATCGGCTAACCATGGGATAGCTTAATTATCTCGGACGAGTGTTAGTGAATAAGTAATTAAAAATCTGGTCTTTTTGGACAGTTTGTCGCACATAACGTACATCCAGCAGAAAATATCAAAGTAATATTTATGATACTTTCTTTGTCGGTATTATTGCCCCACAGTGAGAAGCATTTTACCAATATTTAATTGTTTTTTCAAGAATAAAATTGATAAGTTTACCCTGCTCAGCACAGACGAAGTACACAAATGAAGTGTATCTTGGATAGGATACACGCGTCCACTGAAAACGATAGTATCTTCTTTCAATCGACACTTTTGTGTTCACATATAATGAACGCTTCCACAGCGACACCCCTTCACGAGGAGAATTTATTTCCCGAATTTTTCAAAATTCCTCAAACCCGGCATATAGTGTAAATTAATGTATTGAGTATTGATTATTTAATGTATTGATTAATTATTTTTTAGTTAGAAATTTGAAATCCTGCGTCTAGCGTTAAAGATTTATTATTATTAATGTTTTCGTTACATACAGTGTTTGAATTACTGTCAAATTCAACGTAATTCACGACATCATTATCGTAGCTGCCGCGAACTCCACCAGCTTCCATCGCTCTGTGACAGGAATATTTATTTAATTAGACATTTTTGTATTTAAACATATTTTAGAAAACGTAACACAAATCGACCCAACCTTATATTGGTGCTATACCCAGCTATGTTCTGACATTGAGGATAAAAGAAGTTGATTTAAAATTTAATCCCAACGGTCGAAAGGCGATGTTTGTTTTTCGGAAACGCGATACAGTTTTATTTAATCTCCATTAATTTAGTAACTCTTTCCGAATAGAGCCAAAGACGTGAAAATTGTTTGGCGATGTTTGGAGCCCCATATAACCCTAGGGGAAAACCCTAGAAAGTGTTATGTCTCTTACTCTACTGGGAAACGAGATAATTGTGGGAATACAAATTATACAGCTTTTCCAAACTCTTTTCCGTAAAACTAACACCGAATTAGTGAGCTTACCGGACAAAGCTCACGGGTCCCTCGGACCCAGCGGACACATTGGAGCTTGGTTATTCACGATGGGAATATCGGGTCGAATAGCGAACATTTCGGATCCAACTGGTCTTCCCAGTGAGTCACGATTGCAGAAATCCTTACCTCCCTCCAGTAAGTTATCCGTTCGAACTGAGAATGGCTAAATAATTGTCGTGTAAAGTAAAAAAGGATAAATATCAATATCTAACTAATTTACCATAATTGACAACTCCATAATTAGCGTTTCCGACGCATCCGTCTTCGGTTTTTACATATCGCGTGTATTTTTGCTTGGATCCGCACATTTCAACGAGGAGAGGAGCTGAGGATTGGAAGACGCACAATTTCGTATCGTCGTTGTATGCGACAGCGATGCACTGGACGAAAGTTATTTAATACTATTTTTATATCATTCCACATTTTAAAAAATCTATACTACACTGCAACACACTGAGAGTAATTCTAGTATATATGAACAGGCTAACCCGCCAAGTTAACCCGCCTACTAATATTCAATATGGGCCAGTTCACCGTTTTCAAATGTATCGACTTTGATACTGATATTTTGAAATTGATATGGTCGGTACGTTACAGAAATGTTCTCGCCTCGGGAGTGCTTCCACAGTATCCCTGACATCTCCGGAGAGACTCGTAATATGCCGTCTTCAATGCGGTGTAGACAGTTGTCGATTCTTCCACATAGAAACACGCCGCATCGCATAACTTGATTAAACAATAGAATATAATTTGGAAGTAAAATTTATCAAAATATTTATTTTACCTATTACTCTAGAATCGCCTGTGGTCGGTCCCGTAGCATGTTGTGGACGGCCGTCGGCCGGCCGACGGCCGGCCGACGGCCGTCCACAACATGCTACGGGACCGTCCACAAGATGCTACGGGACCGACCACAAGATGCTACGGGACCGACCACATTGTCCAATGGACCGACCAACCGTCCACTGGTCCGACCACAGCTTCGATCTTTGGCTACGGGACCGACCACAAGATGCTACGTGGCCGGCCATCTGTCCACACGTCCGACCACAAGATGCTACGTGGCCGGCCATCTGTCCACACGTCCGACCACAAGATGCTACGGGACCGACCACCAGCGATTCTAGAGTAGTATTAACTTTACAATTTACCGATATCAGTGAAGTAATGCGGCAGCAGTACTGCACGAAATTGCGACTTCTCATGGTAGGTAGAGTGGAATGAGCTTCCTTCTCTGGTATCCGCGGTTTACATAACAAAGATGCACTATTGTTACTTGTTGCCAATTTCAAAACAAGATCGGCAAACATTCTTGTGCCATGGAAACACGCGATCTCTAGTGCTAGTGGTGAGCTAATTGTAAAGAAACGTCAACAAAAGCTTGTTTGCTCGTAAACCGAAAATCAAGTATGGACAAAAACGAAACACAAAATAGTGAAGCAAACTCGCAAATTTAAAATAATCTAAAACAAGACATTGGAGATACTTTTCTCGCATGGATCGTGAATTTAGCATAAAACCTATTGTGGCCTCTCCAGAGAGGCCTCTAAAGACGTCTCCAGAGAGGACAGCATTTGTTGAAATCAGAGAATATCTCTCGCATCTGTGATACCCCCTAACTGTTATTTAAGCGCACTAAGACGTTGTGAATTGAAGAATCCGTGCAGAAACCATCGGAGATCGTCGTGTTTGACGGCTCACTTGGCTTACTATTGTAATTAGAGTTCTCTTATTGAAAACTATTGGAAATGGGAAATGTGGAGAAGAACGGAACGCTGACCGCGACGCGTGTGAGAGATTGAGTAAAATGGAGAGAGAAGGAGGCGAGTTCATTTCCAATCCTCCCCATAAGGGAACCCTAATTTGATTTCCGATGCCACCTCGATTTACACTCTTTCATATTTTCAGCCTTTATTCTAAAAGATGCAACATTATCCGTATATGTATTGTATATTACCAGAAATGTCCGAAAGATTCATTACAACATCCTATGCAATGGATGATTTAGTGTCCGCCGAGCTTGGAGAGGATGAGGTCCTTGATTTTGTCCGCATTGGGGAAGAACTCGTCGCGAAGAGAAATGAGCTCCTGCAATTTAATTTATCTTTATTCTTTAATATTTAGAACAAAATTATGACTATGTTTTGTGTCAATTACGTTCAAAAACTTCATGTGAAGGGGTTAGTTTTGATAGATATTTTCGGTGCGACTTTCTACTACTTTTTATTCAATTAGATAAGATCGAACCTTCTTGACTTCGGGGGTCTGCTTGGTCAAGACTTCCTTGATCTTGGGCGCCTTGGTCAGAGGACTACCTTTGCTCTGCAAAGATTTTTGTTGTTGGCGAAATACGATTAAAATTGTGGACTAATTGTAAGTGTGAATGAAGTGAGGATACCGAACATGCATGACTCTTCAAAAGTATAGTGGGAATTTGAAAATGGTGTTAGATAAAGATCTCTCGCCCCGATTTCTTTCAACGAATTTGACTGGTTTCATGGGCAGTGGAAAAGTAATTTGTTCTCAAGCTATAGTTTCGATCAAGACTCTTTTAGCCACAGTAAGAGTACGAAGTGATCGAAGATCATAATTTTTTTGAATTTTTCGAAATCAATCGATAATACCTTGATAACAGCGACGATCTCTTCTACGGCCTTCTTGGCGGCGGGAGAGAGCTTGCCAGAGACCTCATTGTACTGCTGCAAAGATACAGTAACATTAGAAAAGGGATAAAAAGTGATGAAATATGCAGTTACATCGGGAACTTGTGTTTGAAATCCGTGTAAAAAATATATATAAGATCTCTTCATTTTACACACTATAATTCGCACCTTGAGTTTCTCCTCGAACTTGCCAGTCAGACGCTCGGCAGCTGCGGCGTATGCTTTCTGAAACAATACTAATCCAATTATGTAATTAAATGTATCATAATTTGCACACACGATATTCTCTATGGATATCTATTATGAGCTTATGAATGATATACAATGAAATTCTGACAAATACAATCCCTAATTGGCTCGTTCTTTTCATTGTTGTGCCGAATTGTGCATGCGTTCTTATAGCTCACCTGGACTTCGTCGCTCTCCTTCTGGATGATCTTCTCGATTTCGATGCACTTGTCCAGAGGGTCGAGGGTCTCGTTCAGAATGATCTACAAACAGAAAAATCGATTAGAAATTACCTTCTTCTGCGCTCTTGATTTACTTTAGAAATTTAGCATAATATTAAATAATTTTCTATTTTTCCTGAATATTTAGGTGTACAAATATGTCAGGGGAACTGACGTCCTTGACAGCCTTCTTTCCTTCCGCCGACACTTTTGTGATCCAGATGTGGTCCTTCTCATCTCCGGCTGCGACCAACACGACCGTTGCAGCAGCTGCAGCCACCAGAAGAGCAAGGGAGAACTTCATTTTGATCGGATGGAGGGCTGTAAAGGGAAGATGAATGATGACAATTTGATTAATCTTCGCCAATATTAATAAAAGAAGGAGGGAAAAGTGCGTTTTTGGAAAGGTTCCAGGGCAGGAGAGGAGAGGGGGAAAGGAATCAGTGAACTCTCCTCATTTTACTGATTCCCTTCTGGAAGAGAGCGCAACGAATGAAAATATCTAATGATACAATGAACCGAGGTTGAAACACTAGCCGAGTTGTCGTTGATCTCTCTCACCCTCTCCTCTCCTTATAAACCCCGACGGGGATTCCCGTTCGCCGATCGCCTTGTTTGTGCGCGCACACCGTCTACACTGTTTTGCTGCTCGATCTAGCTGAGAAATAGCGGAAGATCGAGGAGAACCAGTGAAATAGAGCAGAAAAGAGCGATGAATCGAGGAGAATTAGTGAAATCAAAGGAAAAATAGCGAAGAAGTGAAGAGAATTAGTGAAATTGAACGTGGAGATAGGGAAGAATTGGAGAGAACTAGTGAAAACATGGCATGAGTGAAAGCTGTGACGGCTTTGTGTCTGTTCACTTTTGTGATGGTTCTTAGATAAAAGCGGTGTGCGGATGTGCTACTCTATTTTGCCCTACTGTGCTTTGGAGAGAGAGAGAATAAAAACAGCAAATCTTCTCGATCGCTGCTCTAATTAGATGCAGTGATCCGCAACAGGTAAATGGTGTGCTCGAAAGGAAGAGAAATAGGGCTAAATTGTTTTTGATTCGGTCACAAAAAGCTCTAGGATTTTTTTTAAAGTTAGTCTGTCGTTCACCCCGCAGTCTGTTACTCTTTACATTAAGTTATTTCAATACCCTATTCATGAGTAACTGTGTCGCAATAGAAACCTAGTAGGCGAAGATGAACTGACTTACCAGGAAACAATTGTTTATCATAATGGAGTGAAACATGGATGTACCCGGATTCTCACCCAGCCCAGTGATCGAGTGAGACATTATCTTGTATTCATTGACTTGCATTTTCGATATTTATGTACCATTGTGTGTCAGTCGGTATCGTCGATTTTGAAGTGTTTCTTTATCACAATTCTCAATATCTACAATACACAAGGAAATGAAATCGGAGACATAGAATAAATGTTGATGATATTCATAGACAAGGTTACGTGCAAATTCATTATTATTAGGCCGCTTCAACGTATCCGCCGAGGATGTTGAACAGGCTTGTATCTAAAAAATAATATATTATATTAGTAGAAAGGCGAAATTCCAAGTGTACTTTATTGATTTTTGACTTTTGTTTTGTAACAAAAAAGTTACAACTTACTCGGAACGGGGGCGAACGTTTCGAAAAGGTCCTCATTCGCTGATTGCTGCTCTGCTCTATTCTTCAAGTCGATTCTCGTGATGTTGTGCCACACAAAACATTCCCTGCACCAATCTCCGTTCTCTCCATATCTCCTCTCTGCACATTCATAGTAACAATCGGGTCGACCCTCGAGCAGCGAATCCTCCAGTCCCGTCTCGGCTCTGCATTTTTTTTTAAAATTTAACTCATTTTATTTAAATTTACCACTCGGGGTTTCATAATCTCATACGCTTTCTATTATAAGATTCAAAGCAAATTTCTGACTGAGCGTGCAAAATGTGATATAATATTAGAGAAGTGAACCCATAATTAAACCCGTTCACTCTGTCAGCCTTTCTACTAAAATTCTTCACACCTTCTGTGCCGTAATATCAATCAAAAAGTGCGAATTTCTCACCTCGTTCTCTCCTCCTCCTCCCTCTGTAGCTGCATCTTCCTCAGTGCTCTATTCAAAGTTCTCCTCTCCAAATGGCCTCCGCACACTCCACATTCAAATTTCTCCGTTCGGAACAGCTCATCGTTGCAACCACGATAGCACGTCTCCACCACTTCCATATCCATCGAGTATTCCATTCTAACCGGTTCAGAGTTGGGACTCTGGTCCACCCAAGCCTGTACCGCCTCACTTGTGAGGCGGTACGGCAGGCGTAAACTTGAGTCGGACTCGACGTCAGATGATGACGTGGTAGAGGATTCCGAGGTACCGCTGCTGGTTTCGGAAGTGCCAGAGGAATCCAGGATAACAACAGAATCAGAGGCATCAGAGGACTCGTAGGAACCGCTGGTTCCGGAGGTTCCAGAGGATTCCATGGAAGCGATCGAGTCCGAGTCTCCAATTGGTTCAGAGATGTCATCGGAAAATTCCGACAGGTCAAGTGACTCCGACATGGCGATGGAGTCCGGAGTGTCCGATAGTTCCGAGATATCGATTGATTCTGCGGTGTCGCAAGACTCCGTGGAATCCGATAATTCCGATGGAATTGCTGTTGAATTCGAGTCCATGTATGGTTCCGAGTCAGTGAATGGTCTCCAAATACTGACTGGACTACTTATATCGATCAATTTCTCGATTGGAGTGCGTGGATCCAACAGGTATTTCTGCAAATGTGACCGCGATTTTAAAAGGCAATAAAGATATCAATTGTTTAAGAAAATATGATAATAAGATCAAAATCGAGACAACAGTTTGATAGGGTTCAGGAACAGTTCAATTTCTCATTTCTGCAGTTCATTTTTGCTACTCATTCATGGTTACGACAAAATTTTTTTTTTGAGAAACAGTCAAAATCGTTTTCGTTTATTGCGAAAAGCATGTGACACGGCTGAAGAATTGTTTTCTCTATTGTGAAAAAAGGTTAGATAAGTTTTGACATGGTGTCAAAATCGTTTTCGTTTATTGCGAAAAGCATGTGACACAGCTGAAGAATTGTTTTCTCTATTGTGAAAAAAGGTTAGATTTTTGACAAAAAAAAAAAAAGTTTTGACATGGTGTATAATATCATTCCTATCATTTCGCCTAATTTGTTGTTCATTTATTGATTTTTCTCACCTTTCGTGGTAGACCATGATGCATCATGGAGAATCCTCCCATCGACTCGTCGTCTGAATCGATTTCATCTGATGCCTCGTACGAGTAACGAGACTTCTTGGGAGAGGAACACTGAAAATAGTAATATCGAGCCCGGTTTCGCCATATTTTCCATTGGATTCAATATGCAACCCTATGTACATAAAAAAGTAAGGACAAGAGAGTGTGGGAGTGTGCAAAATTGAGAGGCCATCTTCATTTTACACGCTCTCTCACTCCATCCCTATCTGCTAGTGATGGCCGCGCTGTGGAATAATGTGTATGACACTCACCGAGATTAGAGACTCAGCGTCATCCGAATCATAATTGAGAGAGCGCTTTATGCCCCTCTTGAGCGGCTGCACGACTTCACTGTCGGACGACTCGGCTGCAGCTGCTGCAGAATCTCCGAACTCGGCTGCTGCAACTGCACTGTCGACGGCGTATGCTGCAGCAAAGCAGCAGTCGTCAGCTGCAGAAACGACGTCGAAGAGGTCGGCTGCAGCTGCTGCAACGGCTGCAGAGATGGACGACGAATTCTGAAAGATTGCAATGCGCGTCGTGATTTAAATTGTTTGAAAATGGTCATAGTTCATGAACGATACATCGGTACAGTTAACTCAACTTCTGTAAAACTTTCGAAGTGGTACAGAAGAAACGCCATCCCATGGAACAATTGATGTCAAATGAGTTTGTAAATTATTAATAGTTTGATTGAAATTCAAAAAAAAGAAGAAAATATTGTTTGTGTCTCACCTCTTCTGCATTGACGACTGAGGGGAAGTCGGAGGCGATAGAAGTTGAAGACATTGTCGAACTTTCTGAAATCATGTATACTCTTAAAGGGTTGTAAAAACAAACAAAAAACGTGTTTACACATGAACAAAATGAACTCGAGAGAAAAATTCAACATAGCGACGAAGAAGCAATTTAGAAGGAGTAAGGAGACGGCAAGACAGGATTTCGAATTTCGAATAAAACATAAGAGACAACAAGCTAGAGAGACACAAGGGGATGGAGAGTGGAAAGAAATGAAGAGTGAGTGATGAGATCTGCAATGACTCTCCTTTATGAGGGGATCCGGCGTCTCTTCGCTGGGCTCTTCCGACCTTACAGCGTTCCCATCTTAAATTGAACATCATCTCTCGCTGTCTAACTCTCTCGTTTTACACGCTCTCTCACTATGACGCTCTTTCCCTGACTTGGCTCACACTCCGCTTCCGATCTCACGACCGCGTTACTACCACGTGGCGGTAAATCGATTTTATTTAGGGAAGGATAGAGTGTGTCAACGTGAGAGAGGCAGAAAACGTAAGGTCATAGAGAAGGTATGATCTACCGTTGAGTTATACCGTAGTGTCGTGGTTCTAAAAAACATCAAATAAACTAAGTGATAGGAGCGGATGTATAAACAAGGACGATATTCGCATCCTACCATGAGCATTCACGGATATTCTAAATAAATTGTCCTGCTCTATATCAATAATACATTATTTACGAGCATTCGAAGAGTTGGATCAGATTTTATCGGGTCAGACGCGTTTCGGGCACTAGGCCCATCATCAGCACTAGGCCCATCATCAGGATAACTCTAACTAGTTGATTCCCTCATGAAGATAACAAAGTATTCCCTCTTCAGCATTCGAAGATGAAGAAAAACCAAGCAACTGTATTTTTCAATATTTGCCGTGAAATGTTTTGAAAGATATGTTTCAACCGTACGTGAAGTTGACTTATCTTATAGCGTTTGCAGTAACGGAGATAGGATAACTCTATCGAAGTAATGATGTGAACGCACTTTCGAATTCGCTGAAATATTGTCTCCCCTCAACTAGCGGGGTTGTATTGAGGTTAAATGCACTACGCTCTATGCATAGTTCTGGGTGCGGATTCGGTCCAGTGGGAGCTTGGTAGATGGCACCAGGTACGGTCCAGGGGGCGCCCGGTAGCCGGCTCCAGGTTCGGTCCAGGGGGACCTCGGTAGCTGGCTCCAGATTTCGTCCAGGGGGAACTCTGTAGCCGGCTCCGGGCTACTTTAAAGCTCGCAGTGTGATGTTAATCGCTACCAGGAGAACTGGCTTCACAACGGAAACGCAGGATACAATGCGTTCAGAACTTTTAGAACACTTTCAGATTTTTTCCTGTGCTCTCTGAATCATTTTGGAACTTTTCGAATTTTTCGATTTACAACGTGTTAGAACACGTTCAGACACGTTTCTGACATCGTGTTACAACGTGTTAGAACACGTTCAGACACGTTTCTGACATCGCAAAACACTTTTCCTGTGATCCCCGACACTCACCGGTGCGTTTGAAGAAACTTCGAAAATTTCGATTTTTCAAGATAAAACTCGTGAAAACGTGTTTCACGGTACTCGCAAACGTGCCAGGACCACTCGCAACACTTGCGAAAAATGCGGCAAAAGGTTTGCCCGCGGCGGGGGTCGAACCTGCGTCGGTCGGATTTGAATGTGGCGCGCTTTAACCACTTAGTCATGGATTTGGTGATTTAAATTTTGTAAAATTTTAAAGTAATTCTGGTCTGTTATCATATGCAGAGGGTTCTGAGAAGATCGAGCGATTTTGAAGCGAAATATAAGGAAAATGAGAAAAAAATCTGGACGGACATCTGGACAAAAAAACGAACAGACAGACAGACAGACAGACAGACGTTAGCATTTTCTAATATATGAGAGGAATCGCGATAGAATCGACCGGCTGGTGGAAATAGAAAGTTTAAGTCTACGATTCTTCTAAAAAGTGAATCTAAGGTACGGGTCCGCTCTATTCGAATTTGGACATTAGAGCTCATGAAAGTCATTCGCTGTCGATAGCGGTCGCCTCAAAATCAAGGTGTTCGGGATTTTTGTTGGAAAAAATTTCACGCGAATTAATGTAACTTTGTTCAAAATTGAGATATCGTCTCATACTTGGAAAAATATGAAAGGGTAAACATTCCTCTACGATTTGAAGACGACCACGTCATTCCTGGCCGATAGGCTGCTGCGCAGCGGTCACTTTTGCAAAAGTTATCGTAATTTGCCAAATCGGAAAAACTAGTGCACCGTTCTCAGGCATATTATAGGGTTACTTCGCCCAACTTTTCAGCCCGATCGGGCCATGCGAAAAAATGACGCTCTACATTATGTAATGACCATCTGAGAAAACTTACATTCAAAAATATTTTTTATTCCAATTTCGGGCTTCAATGAAACAAAAATTGATAAAAGTTTATTTAAATTGTGTTTCCAAACGTGTGGGCTCTATATTCCACAACTGAAACTCAAAAACACATGGTTTTTTTGAAAAAGAAATAAAGCATATTTTAAGAAATGCATCTGTTTCAGATACACTCTAGTAATTTTTTTATATCTAAAATTACGTTTCTAACATTTATGGGGTGCTATGATATCACGACAATTTCATTTATCCACTGTATCGCAAGTGTCACAAAGTTTTGACGATAATGCAAATGGTATTTTTTTTCTGACTTTATCGTGTCTATCTTGAGAAGGCATTCGACATACTTGCTTCAAATATTCCTCCAATACTAGGAAATTGAAATGTCTGACTGTTTGTTTTTTTGTTTTTGTTTGTTTTTTGTTTGTTTGTTTGTTTTTCTTTGTGTGTCTGTTTTTTTCCGTTCGCTTGACTAACATTTTTTCTCTCGCATTTTTCAAATATATTTCTTCAAGTTCGCTCTTCCTTTCGCATATGATCACAGAACAGAATACCTTTAACATTTTACAAAATCTAATTGACCAAATCCGTAGCCAAGTGGATTGCGCTCCGGACTTCCGATCCGGCACCCCCAGGTTCGGCCCCCGCCGCGGGCAAATCTTTTACCGCATTTTTTCGCAAGGATCAGAAGCTCTCCTGACGCGTTTTAAGTAGCGTGAAACACTTTTCAACCTTTTCTACCGAGTTTTAACATGAAAAATCGAAATTTTCGATATTTCGCCAATATTACAGAGGTGCGTGTCGGAATCCTCGCTAAGTGTGGCCAGGAAGATAATATTACTAATCCTTTGATACCGGAGACATCTAATGCATGGACAACTATCATTCGTTTCAATCGTTTTCATTAAGTGTTTTCATTTCTGCCATCGCAAATACTCTTCCTGAGATTCCAGGCACTCCCCGTGTTTGGCAAAAGCTCGCAAATTTCGATTTTTTCAGGTTTATGACATCGCAAAACACGTTTCCTGTAATCCCTACACGCCCCTCTGTGATATCGGCGAAAGTTCGAAAATTTATATTAAAAAAAAGTTAAAAATTGCCAAAAAATGGTTGAAAAGTGTTTCACGCTACTCAAAACGCGTTAGGAGAGCTTCTGGTCCTTGCGAAAAATGGGGCAAAAGGTTTGCCCGCGGCGGGGGTAGAACTTGGGACTTTCGGAATCGAAAGCAAGCGCTTTAGCCACTTGGCCATGGAATTTTAAAAAAATTGAGCAAGTTACTCTTGAGGAGATGCATGTGATGGCGAAGGAACTGAGTCGATAGCTCTCTCAGTTCGCGAGATATTTGCCCGGAAACACGGACATACGGACACACAGACGGACACACAGACAGACAGACAGACAGACAGACGTTCTGAAATAATAGAAAACACAAGATATACACGATAAAGTTAGAAAACAATCACAAGTGCTTTATCGTCAAAACTTTGTGACATTTGCGATACAGTGGATAAATGAAATTGTCGTGACATCATAGCACCCCATAAATGTTAGAAACGTAATTTCAGATATAAAAAAAATTACTAGAGTGTATCTGAAACAGATGCATTTCTTAAAATATGCTTTATTTCTTTTTCAAAAAAACCATGTGTTTTTGAGTTTCAATTGTGGAATATAGAGCCCACACGTTTGGAAACACAATTTAAATAAACTTTTATCAATTTTTGTTTCATTGAAGCCCGAAATTGGAATAAAAAATATTTTTGAATGTAAGTTTTCTCAGATGGTCATTACATAATGGAGAGCGTCATTTTTTCGCATGGCCCGATCGGGCAAAAAAGTTGGGCGAAGTAACTCCATACATGACCCTATAATATGCCTGAGAACGGTGCACTAGTTTTTCCGATTTGGCAAATTACGATAACTTTTGCAAAAGTGACCGCTGCGCAGCAGCCTATCGGCCAGGAATGATGTGGTCGTCTTCAAATCGTAGAGGAATGTTTACCCTTTCATATTTTTTCAAGTATGAGACGATATCTCAATTTTGAACAAAGTTACATTAATTCGCGTGAAATTTTTTCGAACAAAAATTCCGAACACTTTGATTTTGAGGCAACCGCTCTCGACAGCGAATGACTTTCATGCGTTCTAATGTCCAAATTCGAATAGAGCGGACCCGAAAGTACCTTAGATTTACTTTTTAGCCGAATCGATTTCTATTTCCTCTTCCCCCCTGTGGTGGTCGATTCTATCGCGATTCCTCTCATATAGTAACTTCATCCAATATTTTTCCTGTAACGTGCTGCGAATTCTGTTCATTATCCGCCTTTGCAAATGCGATCTGGAAGTCATGCATTTTAAGGCAAAGTAGAGTGTGGATTCCACCAATGGTAGAAAAAGTTTTAAAAAAGACCCTCTTGTTCTGTCCAAATAGCTGAAATCACTAGCCCACTGAGAAATAGCATTATTTTTTTTTTTTAGTATTTTTAAAGCATAATAAGCCACTTTGGACCGGATCACATTGTGGACATAGAACGCATTCATAAAGGTGGAGTGAAACACAATTGAACCTAGAGCTTGATTCAATTTTTCAACATTATTGGTCCCAGATTCTCGTCATTGGTTGAGAATGGAAGAATGTTAGCTGGTCCATTACAACTCAAATAAATCGTCATTTTTATTGCCTATTATTAAAAAATGAGCCCATAATGGTATTTCGCAGTGTTCGACCGATAAGATTACTCCATGACAGAATCACTTGAGATCAAGTCTACTCGACTTTGTTCGTTTTGAAAGAGGAGGAGAAGGGGGAAAGTGAGAGTAGTACCGGGGGTCTTCCCTCTATTAGACCGACCATGCGCCCATTCATCTCAGTTCTCCGTCTCTCTCTCTCTCTCTCTCTCTCTCTCTCTCTTTCTCTCTCTCTCGGCCTTGCATTCATCCCCCTTTGTGCCGGTCTTCCATTGCACTTGATCTACTTTCCACGACTCTGCTAATCTCGATACCCGCGATATCTTGCTATTTTACTATTTCATGTTTCATTTAATATTATTTAAATCATGAAAATATGCCCGCATTTGTTATTTCACCCCTTCCTACTCCATCTCTGTGAGCGTTGATTCTAAATTCGCAATGCGACTCTCTTTCGCACCTTCATCCCGAGTTCAGGCTTTTCTATTGGTGAAAATATTCTGTTATTTTAGCTATGAGTTCACTAAATTGCATTAGGGCTGAATAGCATTATGATCCCATTCGATCTATAGATCCTATTATCTGCTCTGCCTCCTCCCATTAGACCCCTCTGTTCATCTCATAATTCATGCATTTCGAGGCCACGTCTTTTCTTACGTACGATTGAATAACTGTCCTAGATATTGTACAATCGAGACGTGTCTTATAATTTATCTACTTCCTTGTGTAACAATTCATCATTATTGATTTATATTTGGACAAAATGCTTTGAGTTGGACAGAAATATGACAAATGGGATAGTTACCGGCACGTGTTGTAATGCGCTAGAGCTGAGAACGCGCCTTGAACTCAAGGTCAGGGCTGGGATCCATTCGCGAATTAGACTCTAATGAGGCTAGGCACTCCCCTGCACTAGTGTTGCGCTGTTTTCCTCTGTGCTCTTCTTTTTACCTGGCAGGCTCACTTTGCAAAGTGACTCGCTGGAAACTCTGAGAAGAAATAGTATGCGAATTCGAGAGAGAGAGAGAGAGAGAGAGAGAGAGACTAGAAGAGACCATCTCTCTTCCGTCACTCTTTTCATTTGACTGTTGTGAATGCTTCTGGGAAAGGAGTATGCAAAGGAACTGTAGACCCCCTTTTGTACATTTGACAGGGCCATTGAAGTAGAAGTTTGTTGAGTGAAAGGAAGTCCAGCTGAGAGAGGGGAAGAATGACTCCTCTCTCTCTCTCCCCTCTCTATCCGGTAGGGATAGCTTCGCAAGAAATCATTCTCTTCATATCGCCAACTCTCACACCGGTCGGCTGACGAGGTACTGTGTAGAATGAAGAGGGAATTTCTTTCGAAGCCATCCCTACTATCCGGTCCCCAGACCATTCCTGTCATGTCACTCATTATTTCGTCTCTGTCACTTTTTGTGATGAACATCTCGCGTTTCTCGGTTGTTTTGTTGCCAATAATATTATAGAACAATCACTTTCAGATCGTTTCCTCACCATGACTTGAGAAAGGAAACAAGTGAGTTTCACGCAATGATTTTATCACTAGGAAAAAATATTTGCCAATTCCTTTCTTATTATTTTTTTCTAAGCGAATAATAAATAAATCAAGCAATTCACTCAAATTTACTGTGTGCAGTGAAAACATCGCGAGTTCAGACCAAAAAAGTTGAATATTTTGCCTTTTGAATAGCTATTTGAAAAAAAGGTAATTGAAAAAAGTGAATCCAGGATGAATTTATCGTCGGAAATTCACTCGCTGGAATGCCGATCGCTCTCTTACATGAGCACATTGGCAGGCACCGGGTCGTGGTAACTATTTTGTTACTTCCGATTTATATAAATTTAAAGCCCAAGAAATTTATAGAAGGTGTCCCACGAATATTTGGTCAACTGAGTTCTCGCTGTGGTGCAATGGGGATCGGATACCCGATGAGATCGTCGAAAACCGCATGTTTCAGATTTAGTTTGAAGAAAATTATGTTTAATAAACTGTTCAAAACGAACAAAATTCTTACAGTATCTCACATTGAACCTGCAATCTTTTCGCGGTGGGAGTTGGAATTTTGGGAAAAGAAGTCAGAGAAAGGGAGAGAGATAATGGGAAAAGAGGAGGGTGCGCGAGAGAAACCGCGCGTGCATTTGTGTTTCACCATCTTCTGATAAGAAAAATGAAACGTCGAACATCGGGGAAATATAAGGTTGTAATCATTCGTGGGACGCCTTCTTTAAAACATAAAGAACACTGAATGAGTGTCAAATACTACATACTTCTTTTCAAACTTCCGATATGCAATTCCAGTTGGAGCGATTGCCCATTAGAAAATAGTAACTCCTATAATAATTTAATGCCTCGTATTACTCAGGTTCTCCCGTATCTACCGCCCTCCTCTGGTTGCTCAATTCCTTAAAGACGTCACTCTCACTGCGCACTCGGGAGAAGTCCATGGAATAGTCGGAGTTGCAGGTTGGTGTTTTCATTGGTAAATTTATCTTTAAGAAACTACTGTGACATGCAACATCAACATTATGTGCACTCTCATGTTTCTGCAAAAAAAAGCAATGTCGGTTGCTTCGGGTTTCAGAGGATGGTTATAATAAACTGGTTTATCACTCGTAGCTATTCCACAAATGAATACGGTACAAAAATGAGATCAAGAGGAATTTTTAAGGATGTGGCAAGTCTACGTTACTCGATGTGGTTTCTCTCAGAGCACAGGGAGACATCGGCGGAACGGTGCTGCTGGACAAGCATCTGCTTACAGGTACTTATTTCATATTTTCATCGAATTTTACACAATTGAAAAAAAACAATTTTGCACAAAAGAAGCAAATGGCCTTATCGCAACAAAATTACTTTCTCAGCAATTTACCTATAGCATTTTTGATCCATCTCTAAATGAAAGAACACGATAATGTTTGATTTCAGCCAGTCGCTTCTCCAAACTGTGTGTCTATGTCTCGTTCCGCACTCGTTATCCGGGACAGCTCTCAGTTCGCTCACTGCTCTACTACCATGCGAGGTTAATACCACTTCAAAATAGCATCAAACTATGACGAAAGGTTCGGGGGAAATCATAAATGCTTTATAGATTATCGATCGGGAATGCGACTACCACAAACGACGACATTGAACGATCGGTTGGATATGTTTTTCATAAATTGTAAAAAGCATCATGCTAAACCTCTTCTACAGCAATTCCAATTACCTTAATATTCGAAAAGATCAATAACAGCTAAAGCGAGGTCTAAAGTGAACATTATGTTCAAGTGTTTTTACTCACGTGACCCTCTTTTATATGTGCAGGCTTTTAATGCCTTCATAAGACCAATACTAGAATATTGCACAGTTGTGTGGTCCCCGCGCGCCGTTAAACTTGCCAACTATGTTGAAAATGTTCAGCGTAATTTCACTCGCAGACTGTTTTTCAGGTGCTCTATCCCATATTCCTCATATCCAGAAAGGCTCAATATTCTCCATTTATCAACCCTAGAGCATAGACGTCTTATAATCGACATTCTTTTCCTGCACAAGACCGTTCACAATTTCTACTCATTCAATTGCAAATTTCTCCTAAAAATTTCCCCTCTTACACGCGATTTGCGCAATACTCACGAGCTTCGCATTTCGGTACCTTTCATTGTGCCTAAGTCTCACTCTACTTTTGTATCTAGGTCAGTGCAAAGATGGAACGCCTTTAGTCGAGAAACTGTGATAAGCTCTCCTAACGTCTTCTGATCTCTTGTTAACGAATTGCCGTCTATTTCTTTCACGTCAGAGTCTCTCTTACGATTCTGATTTAACCCACCCTGCTGCACCCCCTTCACCCTGCCCCAAAACAACCGAATCGTCTGAAGACGACGGATATCTGCCGACTCCACTATCGACAATCTACAAGGAACTCTCGCGAAACCCCTAACCCTGGCGGAATAAATAATTCTAATTGTAATTGTAATTGAAGAGTAAAATGTTTCCTTTCAGGTGGATGCTTCCCTTGAGTGCTTCGATCTACTCGGTTACTCTTCGGAATCAATGGAACGACTGAGTGAAAGCGCGAGACGACGAACCATTCTTGCCCTGCAGTTGATTAGTGATCCTCGTAAGTACAGTACCCGCCAAAAGTATTGTAACAAATTTGAAATCGTCATAACTTCTCTTAAAATTGAGATAGAGACCTGCGGTTGGGTGCGTTGGATAGCAAATGATTACAAAATTATTTCGCAATAATGATTGTTTATCCTTCTTTAACTTGTCATTTTCGACATTCCGTTTGCGGAGGTGCGGTCGCAAAAAAAATTCAATTCTCACATAGTTTTTATGTAAAAGCTCAAACACTTGGTGATGATAGAGTATCCATTGCAGTATATATTCCACTAAACGTGCCGTTTTTTGGCTTGCGAATAACGCTGGTAGCATCATTTCCCAACACCTCCGAAAAAATCGGAAAATCGTTTATCTCTCGTCTCAGTAGTGCTAGAGGTCCCAAATTTTGCAGAAACAATGAGAATATGGTAGAGCACCTCCATGAAAAATTTGAGCTCGATCGATCGCTTATTGCGAAATTTTGAAAAATTTCGAAGTGCCATTTTTTACCATATTCTCATTGTTTCTGCAAAATTTGGGACCTCTACACTTAGACGAGAGATAAACGATTTTCCGATTTTTTCGGAGGTGTTGGGAAATGATGCTACCAGCGTTTTTCGCAAACCAAAAAACGGCACGTTTAGTGGAATATATACTACAATGGATACTATATCACAACCAAGTGTTTGAGCTTTTACATAAAAACTATGTGAGAATGAAATTTTTTTTGCGACCGCACCTCAGCAAACGGAATGTCGAAAATGGCAAGTTAAAGAAGGATAAACAATCATTATTGCGAAATAATTTTGTAATCATTTGCTATCTAACGCTCCCAACCGCAGGTCTCTATCTCAATTTTAAAAGAAGTTATGACGATTTCAAATTTGCTGCAATACTTTTGGCGGGTACTGTATACTGAATATTCAATTTGTTGTCTAAAAAAATTCGGCGCCAAGATAGTATATAACAGTTTCTCAATACCTTTCCTGGTACAACATTTGTTTCTCACCTCTTCATGTACTTGTCAGGTTGAGAAGTTTTGTGCATATTTAAGTTACAGTACTCGTTATAATCGACGACTTTCTTCGTGATCTCGATCCTCTTCCCTCATTTCAACTCACTTCCTGCCTGTCGAGATGGGCGAGAATCAAGAATCGGTGAGTACCAATATTCATTTACTCCCAGCGACAAATGTGTTTCACGTAGCATTGATATGTGGCTGAACTTCCCGCGCCGTAATTGAGGTTCGGTATTCATGTTCTTAAAATATAATAAATCAAAGTAGGACATTTGATGTCGGGTGTTAATGCTAATCAAAGTAGTGTAAACTGTTAGGCCGTATGCTTATTGACCATCCTTGCTTCAGAATCGTCCTTGTCTCAATGCGTTCTCCTCGATCGGACATTTACCAACTGCTGAATCGATTGACGATCCTCTACTACGGCGAGGTTTTCTACTCAGGTACATTCGCTGTCTCGGTCATTTATGTTTTCTATTTTCAGCCAATGCTGAATTTTATGGGGGTGAGAAAGATATTTAGTAAGTCTTATGAACAAATGGACAGAGCGACAGGCGGTACAGAATTAGAGAGTGTGTTAGCTTTTTATCACTCTTAGTAACATAATTTGCGTAATATTACACCTGCATTTCAGGTTACACTAAACAGCTGCCGGCGTACTTCAGAAACGCCGGGTTCACGTGTCCGAGCAACGAGAACCCTGCAGTTTACTATCGTTCGTTTCCTAGTCAATTCAGCACTTTTTTATAAGATTTTCTGGCATGTTAGGAAACTTTACGAGGGAAACATTAATAGCGTTGTATGTTATGGTTTGTTATTCTATGTTGTCGAAATACCACTATGTTCCGGCCCGCTTGGCTTAGAAGGAATTCGTGAAACTCAACTATTGCGCGTTGCTGAACCATAATTGTAGTGTCTCAAAATATATTTAAAATGGTCAATTTCAGTTTCGCTGGCTACCGTAGACCGAGAAACAGCCGATCGATACGCGGAGACACAGGAGCAGGCAGTCAAACTCGTGCACCATTTCAAGGTACGGTAGGTACGGAGAGTTAGCAAATCGTCAACGCCAAAATTGAGTCCATTTTCAAAATGATCGAAACTTCTGCTCTCTCTCTCATTCAGAACAGCCTCTTCAGGTGCACGCTGCAACTCCTCGAGATGGTGAAATCACCAAGGATTCCCTCGGTCTCGCTACAATTCCAATCGGTTCGAGTGTCGCTCTCTGCTACCTCGAGAGACCTGGTAATGTGGCCAAGTTGGGCACTCTTGTGAGGTGAGGAGAGCAAATATTGATCACAGAAAAAGTGAAGCATATAATTCATAGAAAATAAAGAATTCATCAATTTTGAGAGAAATAGAAATAGTAGAGATCGAGAGAAGGCTCGAAATAGAAGTTGTATTAGAAGGATGCAGCTCTGGATCAATCTGGAACATATTAATTTTATCGCTTTCTAATCAAGCAGCAAAATTTGAGTGTATACTATTTTCTCTCAAAATAACTGAAGAATGGAGATTGTAGTAGACCATTTTACGCGGCAATGAAGATGTTGTGAAACATATATGGTGTTCCCACTTGCAGAATTGCACACGTGAAAAGGATCTTCTGGTAGACACGGGGTTTAAGTCAGCGGAACGCTAATTGACCGAGTTAAAAAAACATAATTCCAAATGCGTAATAATAAGTGAACTATAGAATATAACCAATGCAATAATATTTCTTCAGACGAACTCTTTCTCAATCGATCTCTCAATGGCCTCTGCTCGTCTGTCGATTGTTCCTCCTTCCTTTCCTTCTCTTCACTTTGATCTCAGTCATCGCCCTCCATCCGGAACGTTAGTTATCCTCGTATTTTCCCTAAGTCACGGCGGAGATGGCCGAGTGGTGTAAGGCGCCGCTTGTCATTCGAATAGTCACGACTTCGATCCCAGCCCAGGTTCACCTAGTTAGCGAACCGGCCTTACCGGTGAGCCCCGGCAGAGTAGTCGCTTGTCGACGTAAATTCCTTTTGATTCCGGTAGTAACTTTACCTTTACTTTTTACTTTTACATTTACGATCATAATTTGTTTTCGCTAAAAATGGGAATGTATTGAAAAAATATCGATAATCAATAGAATTTTCGATGAAGTCCCGATAGAATAGAGTAAAATTATTATGAAAATGTTCATTTTTCCAGCCGGCTCTCCGTCTCTTCCCTTTTCAATCGCTGGCTCCATCCATCTCGCCCTCTGCATTATTTCAGGAACCAGTGTCATGCTGGGATATGCGTGCTGTGAGTAATCGACTGGGTCCCAGAAAACTGTCTATCGAATTTAGTAAACACAAATTTGCTGCGTGATCAAACATTTCTACACATTTTGTTACACAATATGTTCGGAGTGAAACCTAGGTCACATGATTTCAAGCCTACAGACCAGGGTTAGAGTGAGAGAGTGCACAAAAGTGAGAGAGTCCCTCTCGATTTCACACTCTCTCTCACTCTAAAGGCCTTTCTGGATGGTTGACCGATCTGTGGAATGATGTGAGGTGTGCCTAGTAATGCTAGACGAACAGAGTAGTAAGGATTTGATTGTTACATTCTTACCACGATCGGTAGATGCTCTACCACGGATATACAATGAGTACTCTGATTGCAGTTCACTCCGTTCGTACACTTATGTACATCGAATCAACCGAGGGAGTCTATGGGGGCGCCCTCCCACTTATCTCCTATTTGGCAGTCCACGGACCGATTGAGGTGAGGGTTATTGGCAATGGAACCACAAACTTTCGAGATAATTGTTGCATATTGCAAGAGAGTGGAAACAGGAAATCAATATTTTGTCACATAAAATTAATACTAATCGTTACCTTCAGACGCTCTCTGTGACTCTTGCAGCGCTCCTGTGGTTGGCAGGGTGAGAACATTTATTTCACTTTATTGTTCCATTTTTCTTCTATTTTTTCGGTATTTTTAATCCCTTTGCGGAAAGCTCCCGGGAATAACAGGAAGACTATTTGTATGACTGATTTCCCCTAAATATTACTGGTGAGCAAAGTTCGATCGAAAAATACAGGAACAAAAAAACTCTGCACAAATTTGTTCAGCTGTGAATTTTTCCTTATATATTTTACCTACTGGGAAAAATGAAGGGCAATCAAATTTTGGCCTCGCTTCGGCTCTATCAATTCATTGTTTAAATCCATTTTAGTCCTTCTTCCATCCTCTGGTTCCTTCCCTCCCTCGACATCGTTCGAATTCTCCTCTCATCTCTCCCACTTCTAATCGCGACTGCCTCTTTCACTCACGCACTCATCGTTCTCATCCTCTGCTTTGTGAGTTTGAAAATTGTTGGAATATTTTTGGTTTCAAGAGCAAAAGATAAATATGTACACATTTTTTGCAGGTTCGGTCCTCTCTCACAGCACTTTCTCTAACTTTTGCCATTATCTCCGGGGCGATTGTGCACGCGGGAGGATTCTTGAGGCACGTTTTAGATTCATTTTCTATATATATTTTATTTTCCTTTTTCGGCGCACGAACGAAATCGAGCGAAATTGAGGAAGCGGGATCGCGCATTGCATATATGCGTAGTGAAACATATCACGATGTAAAACAATGAAAACACTGAATGTCAATTGTGCAAGAGGAGTTCTGGCCAACTTGACTTCCAAATTGACTTTTTTAGACACGTTCCTCACCCCTCTTCTTTTCTACTCTCGCTCCCTGCTCGTCTCAACATCTTTAGCTACATTTCTCACGGTCTCACGACGCTGCTCGTACCTGTACTGGCGCCCGGTAAGATTTACATTTTTTAATTTAGTGTTTATTTGAAAATAGCTATCCTTCAATGGCATTTTGAAAACAAAGGTCTTCCTTCAGATTCGATAATGCGAAATTGCACGCGAAACGAGCGTCGGGAGGTCGACACCACTCAGTGGAAGGAATTCTGCAGGTAACAACTGTTTGGTTGCAGTATTATTTAATTTGTTGTATTCCCGAAAAAAATGTGACAGCGAGTAAAAACAACGATATCGAACAAAAGATGTCTAAATTTGGGTGTCGGAGGTAATGCGCGTGGAGAATGCAGACTAGACAAGGAAGACGCAGCTTAGCAGACGCTTTTCTTTCATGCAACATTGCTTTTCAGACTAAAACAAAATATAATGTCATTTCAGATGGCACAACTCGTCCGCTTACCTCTCGGAAGTCTATCCCGACGATCCTCCAGACTTGCTGCATGCAGCTCATCCGTCATTCCCTCTCTACGACACTCTCTTTGCTTTACTGCTTGCTACCGGTCTTTGGACCGTGACAATCATCCTTTACGCCGTGCCAAAGCCGAAAAGTTTGTCAGAAAAGTTCAAATATCGGTAGTGTCGCATCGTCGTTCATTGTCAACATATCCTTCACGTTGCGGGTAATTTCAGCCAGTTCGAGTTCCAGTGATAAGATAAATATTTGTTTTTCTAGTATAGCACATTGTATTCAATATTCTGGGTTGAGCGGGCGGACATGAAGGTATGGACATGGTAAACGTTTTGATGTAGAAAGTAGAAATGCAATGAAGTGCGTGCGTGCGTGAGAGGCGGAACTGAAAAAGGCGGAACTGAAATGCACTTGAAAACTCTGGGGAAAAGGTATGAGGAAGGGGGAATGTTCGAGGAGCACTAGATAAGAAGTAGATGTATCTCACGCTTCCCCGTTTAACGAGCTTTCTAAATGTTTATCGAATTTTAAAATTCTTCTTTGTCAAACTTCGAGAAAGAAAATGTCCTCCAGAGATCGTTCCTTCTCCATTAGAAATCGGTCGTAAGTATGGATTATCTGAAAAAAGAGAAATTATTCTCCGAAATTGGGACAACTGATGCACAGCCTCCATTTTTGATTCTGTGTTCGAGTGGAGTCAAAACTACACCTTGAGAAAGAAAATGTAGATGATTATGAGGCTGGGAAAGGCGAATGAAATGAGGACGAGATAGGGTGAGAGATGAACGAGAGAGTCCAACCAGTCACATTGAGGTTGCTCATCGTAGAATTGTTCGAGCTGAAAATGTCAAGATTACTGCAGGAGCACCAACGCGATTACAGTCCTGCAGTATCATTTCTCCAAATATTTGCGATTTAGCGGCCATTCAAGCTCTAACTAAAGATGCCGCAAAATGAATAGAAAAAAATGAACGCAAAACTTGCATCACATGCAAGTTCATCAGAACCGCTTATCTTCTTCACCGCACCAACACGATGTGGAATTTTAAAACTAACCTCTCTTCCGAAGAAGTTGAGTGCGAGTTGGATGTCATCAAACAACCAGAAAGACTGGAAAGTCGTAATTTAATTCTCTCCTGATTTTTGAAAATGCTCTTCAAAAATAGAAAGTTCTTGAATCGAGAGTCCACTTGAATAATCATAGTCACTCACTTCAAGGAAAAGAATGGACAGAAGATATCCACGTCGCTTTTCAAAAACACTTATTGAAAATAGGAGAAGAATAAGAATTTCGAAGGAGCGATGCATGATGGAATCGATGTCCAGCTGAAATATGAATTGATAAATAAATATTTACCGCACTCTTTCATTTTTTCCACTACTGCATGAACTCGTTTTAGAAGGCCAACTGAACAATCCTAACTTTTCCTTGCTCTTTCTCTCTGGACCCCATTCTGGATGAGCGACCGATATCGGAACGACGTGACATGTTTTAGAGAATGATTAGAGAGACTCGCCATGAAAAAGATGGTAAGTAGTAGTCGAGTTACCACGTAGAGAGCCGAGCACACAAAGACACCGCGAGCTGATTTCTCAAAGAGAAAAAGTTCCAAGTCTTCTCCATTTCACAATTGCCAGCTGTTTTCCGCAAAGCCGAGCAAAGATAAACTGCATTAGAAGCAGTCTTTGGCCACTATTCCAGGCGGGCGAAATCCTAATCCATTCTTACTGTCCAGAGAGGGTCGGAAGAGATCCATTATTTTGCGAAACCGGACCCCAATTGTCTCTCTTTTCCGTATTTTCACGGCGTTTTCTCGAGAATCGCCATGGACGATTGAATTTTGCACGTCGTTGAAAAGTGGACGATGGTACGTTTTGGAATCTCGTGTAGGAACCCTCAAAATGTTTTTCAAGAATTGATTTGTTGAACGTTTCAGGAAATTTAGAAACCTGTCGAATTTGATGTTTCTAAATGACAGTTCCTAAACGTAGCATCACCAAATAGCATCCATCAGTATTCCAGAAAGGGGTCGAGAGAGTGTGCTTGAAAGTGATAGGGGTCTCTCATTTCCACCCCGCCCCCTCTTTACCCCTTCCTGGAGATTTCGGTTTACATCCGCTTACCTCCACGTGGCTTCCACAGCAACATGCAAAGTAAAATCGGGCAGCATGAGGGTCGAATTCGTCCACTTTTGATGTTTCCTGCTTTTCTTCACGCATCCTCTGTCTGAAGTGTGCAGCATCCGAAAGAGCGATGGCGAGAGCAAGTTAGAGAAAGAGGCAATCATCGAACTAGTGTGCGAAACGAGAGAGTCGGACAACAAAAGGGGTTATTGGCATGGTACCAACTGCTATGAAGTGCCGTCGAACTCTTATCTCACGCGAAGCGTCTGGAGTTTGAAGGCGGAAAAGTGAGGAGGGAGGACGGGTAAATGGGATGGGCAGGGGAAAAAGAGGAGGAAGGAGAAATGGAGATAGGAGGGGGTCCTTTTAGTGAAGAGCGTGAGGGAGTTCCATCATCTCTCTCACTCTCTCCCCTCTACGACATTTTTATGTCCTTCAAAGGAGACCGAGGACCAACTCGAAACCATTTATTAGGTGTCTAAAAACTACTCTTGAAAAAGGAAGTAAATGTTTTCATTGGTGTACTCCCTATCCTCTTTAGCTGATGAGAACATGTATGAATGGAGAGCATTGTACTCACAAATTATTGTTTACTTTTGAACAATTACGATGAACAACTAGAACAGCATGCGAAAAATGGAACCAGAAATGCGTTGGATACAAAAATACTGCATTGTGGCATTGGAAAATCGGGAAAGCAGTGGAACGAAATAAGAATCGAGGGAATGGGCGGACAGTTTGTTGACTGTGAATAACGAATTAGACGTTTTCTGACTTCCTTCCCACAGAAAAGAATAGGGAATACGCGGAATCTTTTAGGGAGTTGAAAGTGGTTGTGGAAGTTCAGAATACGAATCATTCAGTGGACGACTAATGTCTGAGTATGTTTTTGTTTCACCAACAACTTGGACAAGAGCCAATTGATAAATTTACTGTTTGTTCTAAGAAAAAAAATAAATCGGTTTACCGTGTCGAAATATGTTTCACAGCAAATATAAGCTGCACTTCTTCAATACCAAACAATGCCATGCCGTCATACATTCCTAATAGTAAGATTGTAATCTTAAAAGAAAACCATTTTTCAGAATTAAGCACCATGGAATGATGCAACACATTGTCATTGTTTCTCGCTGTCTGTCCGTCTGATTGTGAGCTCGGGCTACTCAAAATGTAGCGAGGAGTACTGATAACGAGTGAATTCGCATCGGGAATGTTTATCAAGAGAAAGCGCTCTTCAATTTCACGTTTCAACCTGACATTATCTCCTTTCTGTCGCCTAAATATGTGTAAATACTTCACAGCTTCATCGTCTATTTAGTAATGAGCGTTCCTCCCCTCGAGTTTCATCCAAAGTTGCGGCTGCAGTCCCCGGATCCGGTTCATTTGGGGCGTGATGGTGAGTGCAGTGTGGTGCTTCGTCTGTGCAAACTAGACTTTGAGAAATAACGAAACAACGGGTTGTCTAAGAGGCAAATCACTCCCCGTTCTCCTCATTTCTCGCACTCTCTCGTCGCTGAATCGGCTCATTTGCACCTTATGCAACCCGTTGTTTCGTTATTTCTCAATGTCTAGTGCACAGGAATGAGGAAATCGATCGATATGAACTTATCCAGGGAGACTGTACAACCTGAAAAGCGACCGTCTCGACGTTTCCTATGTGTGAGTCTGGCTGGCCTTAGAAATTCGCTCTTGACCTCTTTCTGGAGACTTGATTGGGCCGTGGCACGATATTGCAAATATCCGATCCAAAACATTCGCCTTTTTCTCGCCCTTCCCCTTGATTTGATTTCTAGACCATTTTCGGCAATAAGATTCTAGTTTATCATCTGATTTTTGTAATTTAAAAAAGTTAAATTGACCAAACTACTCCTGGGGCCGTCACTGACGAGCTCCCCCACAGGATGGGTATGACTGTCTGACGCTAAGGGAGCGAAACAGTCATACCTACTATAGTTTTAACTTATTCAACTTGTAGTACACCTGAATTAGCAATCGATATTGTAATAATATTCAATTGTAGAGGGCGTCCCCTATTCGGCAGCGCGTCACACAACGGTGAATTCACATCAATCGCCAATTTTGGCCGCGCCACATACGTGCTATCCGAGGACAAAAGGGTTGGTTCCTTTTTGGTTTTTATGTTAGCTTTTTATTTAGACTTTTTGTTGAATCACGCAAATAATATAATTATTTGCCGATACAGATCTACAAAGCCACCTTCTCTCCTCCTAATCGATTGCAAGCGGAGTTCAAACGCAACGTCATGGAGGCAAGCAAGAATGATTTATGATTTACAGGGGTTACAAATTCTGGGTAAGGTTTGAGTTTCAGGGGTTTAAAAAAAGAATTTACACAACGAAAAACCGCAAAGGTATTTCTTGGCGCGGTATTAGAAAATTACTGAACTTCCACTAAAATGATTTCACCAAGAGTAGAGTTTAATTTATCCACTGGCCTTGTGTGAAAAAGTTATGTGAAAAAGAAAACTGTTCCGCGTATGGTGGGACGATGAGTGCAAAATATTAATTGTTTTCCTCGCCTTACCGTTTATAATGTCGGATGATCGTTTCTCAGCGATTAAAGGTTATTTGAAACACATTTAGGGCGGATTGAATAGTATGTTCGTCAGTGTATCGATACTACAATATCGATTGCTACTCTTGGTGAAATCATTTTGTTCGTCAGTGGTCAGTGGATTGTTCAAACATCCTAACGCATAACCATCGGCTCATAAATGAAAATGTAGGAAGATATATTGAAAGTGAGAAAATACCACACAAAACAGCTCAATCCTGAGCCGAAGAATCCATCATCACGTCGAGATAACTGTCCCCCTCATTTCCGATGGAGAATAAAGTATTAAGTATTAAAGAGGGCGTAACACGAATCATTGAAGCCTTTTACTTCCCCGATTTTCGAGTTTTCATTTCGGGTGTCCCTAAATTACGGCCGCACACCCTATTTTACGGCCCTACGGCCCCACGGCCCATATTTCGATATTTTGATTTTAAATCTAATTCTTTATTTCCTGTTCGGGACTACACTTAAATTGATTAGTTTAAGTGTAGGGACTAAATAAGTGCTATAATATTCCGAATATTTTTCTCGTGGCTACCTGTTACAGACGAAGTGAGCTCGCGTCGTATAGACTGTAGATATTACATTTTGTTTATCATCTGGAAAATGTGTTCATGGTCATTTGTAGCTGTATCAGGGAATGCTTCTGAATCGAAGATGAAACTTTCTCATGTAAAAAGTGACCCGTATTTGGATTCTGATTACGACCGTTGCATCAGATGGCCGATGTCGATCGATAGTAGATCTCCACTTTCTCATAGAGTATAGAGAGTAAATGGTGCTTTAAAATCTCAACCAGATCATTGATTGGGAAGATCAAGTTGTTGAACTGCAGTGAAGAGTCATACAAGCTATTAATCCAAATTCCCCCAAGCTTTGTCAGGGATGTATTTCTAAACTAAATTTTCATTTATTTTCAATTTTGAGTGGATTATGATCACTGCCAAGTGCCTAACTTTCGAACATAAAATTAAAATTTTCATTTTTTTAAATCGGTAAACAGATCTTTTTTTGGTAGTGATGACGCAATTGATCAATGACATTTCAGTGCTGATTTTTTTATCGGAGAAATTTTCTTCGGCAATCAAGTGAACGAAAAAAGATTCCCCATTTTTTGGGAGAGGTATATTAGTGGGAGGAAAAAATCGTAAGCCACGAAAAAATGGCAGCATGTCCACTTTTCACTTTTCATTCTCTACTGGTATACGGTAGGATTTCGCGAAAAAAATATTTTTCTGGTTGAGATTTTAAAGCACCATTTACTCTCTATACTCTATGAGAAAGTGGAGATCTACTATCGATCGAGATCGGCCATCTGATGCAACGGTCGTAATCAGAATCCAAATACGGGTCACTTTTTACATGAGAAAGTTTCATCTTCGATTCAGAAGCATGCCCTGATACAGCTACAAATGACCATGAACACATTTTCCAGATGATAAACAAAATGTAATATCTACAGTCTATACGACGCGAGCTCACTTCGTCTGTAACAGGTGTACGTAGCCACGAGAAAAATATTCGGAATATTATAGCACTTATTTAGTCCCTACACTTAAACTAATCAATTTAAGTGTAGTCCCGAACAGGAAATAAAGAATTAGATTTAAAATCAAAATATCGAAATATGGGCCGTGGGGCCGTAGGGCCGTAAAATAGGGTGTGCGGCCGTAATTTAGGGACACCCGAAATGAAACCTCGAAAATCGGGGAAGTAAAAGGCTTCAATGATTCGTGTTACGCCCTCTTTAATACTTAATACTTTATTCTCCATCGGAAATGAGGGGGACAGTTATCTCGACGTGATGATGGATTCTTCGGCTCAGGATTGAGCTGTTTTGTGTGGTATTTTCTCACTTTCAATATATCTTCCTACATTTTCATTTATGAGCCGATGGTTATGCGTTAGGATGTTTGAACAATCCACTGACCACTGACGAACAAAATGATTTCACCAAGAGTAGCAATCGATATTGTAGTATCGATACACTGACGAACATACTATTCAATCCGCCCTAAACATGAGAAAGTTTCGTCTTCGATTCAGAAGCATGCCCTGATACAGCTACAAATGACCATGAACACATTTTCCAGATGATAAACAAAATCTGTAACAGGTGTACGTAGCCACGAGAAAAATATTCGGAATATTATAGCACTTATTTAGTCCCTACACTTAAACTAATCAATTTAAGTGTAGTCCCGAACAGGAAATAAAGAATTAGATTTAAAATCAAAATATCGGAATATGGGCCGTGGGGCCGTAGGGCCGTAAAATAGGGTGTGCGGCCGTTGGGCCGTGGCCGCGGCCGCGGCCGTAATTTAGGGACACCCTTTCATTTCTGTTATCAGTAGTTGGTGAAACACAAATGCAGCGCACGTTTCCCTCGCGCACCCTCCTCGTTCCCCCTTATCTCTCTTCCTTACTCTGACTCCTTTTCCCAAAATGCCAACTCCTACCGCGAAAATATTGCACGTTCAATGTAAGATACTGTAAGAATTCTGGTCGTTTTGGACAGTTTATTAAACATAACTTTCTTCTAACTAAAACCTGAAACATGCGATTTTCGAGACTCTAATGGTATTCGCTCTCCATTGCCCCTCAGTGAGAACTCAGTTGACCAAATATTCGTGGGACACCTTCTTTAAGTATTAACTTCTAAATTGAGGATGTTCTCATCATTAAGTAGGGGGGAGGGGTGACATTACAGCCGCGGCAATTGGGTGACCGACGTTTCGGCAACGGGCGTAGCTCAGTTGGGAGTCAACCTAATCGCTTGCGAGTTGTACCAATGTAATCAGCGTCATTTCTCGTTTTTGTCAGTCGTCACGAGCGGTCGCCTCTCCATTTCCTCCGATGGAGAGGTGGAATTTCCCCTAGTTCAGCCCAAGGCTCCCTAGTACCTCTCTTCTCTACTATCGACTAAACAAGACTTGGATCCCCATACAAGCCGGAGTGGTCGCCGTGTGATGGGTATGACCTACAAGTTGAATTGATCCTCAGTATCCGTATACTCGTTGATTCTCTCTAAGATCGATGACTCGAGTTTGGAGGACTCTGGCTCAAGCTCCAATCCAAGATCCCTGTTTCGCACGATATCCTAACGGACGGACCTTTCGCCATTTCCTATTCGACTATGAGGATCGTCTCACATTACCACTCATCCACCGACGAGAGACCGATCCCCACTTCGAAAACTATTGAAGATGACTCGCTCTTCAGAAGACAATCAACCGAAGATACTAAGCCTTCTCAACGTCGTCAGAGCTCCCATTCGATATCCTGTGAACCCGAATAGCCTCTTGATAAACGACTTCTAAACTAAAAAAAAAACTAAACTAATCAGCGTCGATAATCCTCATTTCATTTTCGATCACTTAGTAATAAGTGGCAAGAAATTCTCTGATAAGTGATAAGATCAGTTTGATTCGATTTATGTCACTCACAAGGGCCTAGTTGCCGTAATCGACGGAGTTATGTCCCTTTCCCGAATTGTTACCCCCCCACCCTAATTCACTCTTGGCAATTGACTATTAACTTCGTTTAAAAAAAATCATTCAGAGCGAAACCACCGAGTCGGGATTGCTGTTCAGTCGAATTCGAAACGGCAAGACGGTCGTGTATCGCGCCTGTGACGACCCCGTTGTTGATGGAGTAGAAGTGGACGGAGGGAAGGAGGAACTGCAGGGATGCACCTTAACATCACTGCACAGGTGCTTTCAGTGAATTTCACACTTTGTTGTGGCGCTCCTGAATGAGAACACTTGCAATATTAGCCTGTTATTGCTACAGTGGCGCCTCAATGCGGCACGTGTCGCGCATGAAAGTCAATGTGGAAATAGAATTCATGTCTCAGACGCAAGCTGATCTACGTGAGCGAGGGAACTCGCACGGGCGCTCGACTAATCGCCCCGAACAGCATCGTAATAACAGTTACGAAGACGGTTAGTTATTTTTTTCATATTCAAATAGAACACGGTCAAGGAATGTTATCAATCGTGACAACCAGTAGATGTCGTGCTCGTGAAACATAGATGTGGCCAGCGAGAAAATGGCGGTCCTTCAAACATTGGTCGTTGAAAACAAGATTCGAGTATTGAGTGGATGAAGTGCAGTGATTCATCCAATTTTATGACGCTGTGATTCTTTCTAATATCAGAATTTCGACGTCAATTGCATCTGCTCAAGTTCCGATTCTTCTTTCGTGTTCTTCCTTAGTGACAACAGGGAATTGTCCATTCTCAACACTGACACAATGAAGCTCAATCCGTTTGCGGCTCAGTAAGTTAATGTGTTGTAATTCCGCAGTTTAGTACGGTTTTGAAAATATATCATTTTGCTCATTGAGCATCTGGACAATATATACAACAATGAAATGCAGGGTATCTAATGTCAAAGTATTTCAGGTCAGGAGGTAAACCGCTGATCATAAAAGGAATCTTGTCGGCCGATGAAGAGAAGGTGGTCGTTCAGGGCAGAAGAGACGGATCAAATGAGTATTTTGTATTCACGGTGAGTCTTTTCTGATAACTCATGTAAAAACAAAAGCCGCGCAGGAATGCCTGAACATGCTATCAAGGTAGATATTAGGGATGGCTTCGCGAGAAATGCCCTCTTCATTCTGCTCACTATCTCGCCGGTCAGACGAGTGTGCGAAATGAAGAAAGCGATCCCTAGTAGATATCCTATTAAATTTCTAATGTCTTCAGAAATTTCAATTAGCTTCCCTCCATTTTCCAACCAAATAAATTTCAGACGGAAGACGAGAAAGTCGAGAAAGTCGTTGATGTTGACGATGCAGAGGAGCGAATTCGAATGCTAGAAGAGGCAAATGCAAAGGCGGAAAGAAGAATTCGCGAATTGACTGAGCAAAACGAGCTGTTGAAGACAAAACTCAAGGAAAATGGATTGGAATGATCCTAGAAAAAAGATTAACGTTTTTTTATTGTATTTGTAAATTTATCTGAATTAATAAATGACGATAAGAATGCGGTTCTCGTCTCACATCTTTTCTTTATTCCACAACTTAATTTTTCTAAAAGTGTTTGCCATTGATCGCTCAAGATACCTTGAATCTACTAAACATTTTGTGTTGCTTTGTAGTTCTTAGTACTCCGAACAGAATCGAAAATGCGGGAAATGTGTGTTTCTTGTGTTGGCGGTGAAACGTATTTTTTTCCCTCTATTTCATCAAGTTTGAATTGCCTAGCTCATAGTGCCCTCATGTTGATAACAATCGCTTCATCACTAGTGTTTACTCACGACGGCGCGATCTTTCACGTTTCAACGTGATAGCGTCTCAATGTGCTCATAATCTCTCTCGACCAGCACAAATACGGAGTCAGTGTAGATATTGAGTCGTTATTGTCAATCATGGCGCCACTTTTTCTTGACTTTACTAAGAATGACCCACTACCATCTTCTGACATAGTCCATCGCGGAGAAGAAGGTAAGTACTAACGTCCAAATCAACGTTTGCAAACATTTCATTAGAATTCCTACAATAAATCGTACTATTTCAGGCACAATTTATCACTTGAAGCGCGAGAGTCTCAATGTTTCCTTTGTGTGAGTACATTTCCTCTCAGGGCGAAAAATATGTAGGAGAAAAGGGTGCTGTGTATAAAATATACAAGCATTATACACGTAAGATGCAACTGTGATAGTGTTTTGTTCGATGAAAGAACACTCAAAGTGTAATTGAAAAGATGAAAGATTGCGTTGCATATATTCAAGGTGAAACATATCTCTGAATGCTCTTCATGAAAGGCATTTGTTTGTCTCTAATCTTCAATGGGTTTTTCAGACAAGTTCAACGCAGTAGTCGCCCGCCTTTTGGAATGATTTCACAAAACTGCGAATTCATATCAATCGCGACATTTGGCAGAACGACCTACGTTATCTCCGACGATAGAAAGGTATAGACTTATATATCTATTTTTTAAATCTATTGAATTTTTCCTCTCCACAGATCTTTAAATGCACATTTTCCCCTCCTAATTGCATGCAAGCCGAGCTCGTAAGGACAGTCATGGAGGTGAGCAAAATAAGAAATCGTTTGATTGTTTTTATCCCGACTTTTTGGATTCTTGTCGATGCCGCTTATCATGAGATAATAATCGTAACATACTATTATAATTTAATTTTAGTGCGAGACCATCGAGTCTGGGATGCTGTTTAGCAGAAAACGAGACGGGAAAACAGTCATTTATCGTGCTTGTGACGATCCCGTTGAAGAGGGACTCGAAAGAGATGGATGGAAGGAGGAACTGCAGGGATGCACACTGAGAGCACTACACAGGTAAATGGTAAAGGAAAAGATGAAGGTCCCGTTATCAAGCTGGGAATGAGATGCCAATGCTAGAATGGACAAATTTAGTCCGGAATCCATCTTGCGCCTGATCTAGTCAGTGCTGTATACATCTATAAATTCCGTCCCGTTTAACTTTTGCGAATGGAACGGCAGATGACAAACAACGTTATTGGTTTGAACATCGCGGTGAACCTTGCGTGTACTAGCAGAATAAAAGGTGAAAGGTAAAGGTGTTCCATGTCAAGCGATTTTACAGTAGCAAGTTACCACGCTAGATGGGGCAAGCCGGTAAGCCAGCTGCAACGCAGAATACACGGAACTAAAACACCTTACAACGGGCAACTTAAATTTGAGGCGTAAGCTCATCTACGTCCGGGAGGGAACTCGCATCGCAGCTCGGCAAATCTCCCCGAATAGCGTCGTTCTGACAGTGAGTAACATGGTAAGTAAGCTCGAGTTATCAACGATGCAAATCATATCCATGATGTGTTTCTCAATTACGTATGGGACACGATAAACAAAGCATATAAACTCTTTCCCCCAGATTAACACTTCCAACAGCGTCTACTGCCCAAATAGCGATTCTCCGCTCCTCTTCTTTATAAGCGGAGAAGGAATTTTGTCCATTCTCAACACCGAATCGATGAAGATCAACTCTTTTCCTACAAAGTTAGTTGATTATTTTTGACCTTTTTTGATTCCCGTCGATCAGATCCAACGGGAATTCTCTAATTATCGACGGAATATTGTCTGCTAGTGAGGAGAAAATCATCGTTCGAGGAAGAAGAGACGATTCGAATGAACTATTCGTCTGGACAGTGCGTTTAGATACCAGTCTCAGTTCAATACGCTTTTTGTTGGATCCTGTGCACATTTCAGACTGACCGGAATACAACAATCGAGAGCGGTGTTAATGATGAAGTCGCACTCAGAATCGATGCATTAACTAAGGAAAATCAAGAGTTGAAGGAGAAACTTGAGATAATTATTGCAAGAATGGAGAATCTCTAGGTGCTTTCCATTCAAAACATATACACACCTAAATTGCTTCCATTCTCTTCTATTCTAATTTGAAGCCTCAAAGGTCAATAAAAGGCTGCATCCCTGACCTCTTGCAGAAAAATGAATAACGAACTTGGGTGTTGATCACTGCTCATAATCAGAGAAAATGTATGGACTCTCGCCCCGGAAATGAGTCAGAATTCATCTAAACTACGCCAGTTCAAACTTACTCCGCTTGATAAAAGGCACATGTTGCTATCACTCATTCTTCACTTCTCGCGTTATCTCTCTCTCTTTTGATAATTTCTCCCGCGTTTTGTTGGTGTGTGTACACTTCTCGCTCTCTCTCTTGTTTCATTCATTGATCGAATTTTAACGCGTTTTAGCGGGTGCAATAGTGAACTTCGCTAGTGAAAGATATCACTCTAGATATTGAGGCTATTTGAACTTAAGTTTCCTTCATCCAATCCTACGTATTTGCTATATGTTTCACCGAATTCCCTTTGTGCTGATTTACCAAATATTCCTAGTGATTCGGGTATTCTCATTAGTATCAACCAAGTAGAAAATGTTATCCCCCCAATCTCACCATTCTCATTCAAAAGCGTTCCCCGCTATGAGTTCATCCTGAAACTTGCCATTTCGATAATCAACAAATAATTATATTATGTTTCTTTTAGCAATGCCTTCTTTGGAAATCTCTTTCAGAGGGGCGACGTACCCCGAGGTCTACAGTGGTTTGACAGAGAAAGGTTTGTTATACTAAAATGGTTATGAATCTAGATCTAGATCTAGGGAGATTGTTCTGTGCAGTGCACATAGAGAGAGTGCAGAGCTGAATGATCTCTGAAAATCTACGTAATTGCTTAATTAGTGCTTAATTAGTAAACGAAATTGCTTACTGCAATTGATTTAAGGTACACTTTTCTGCTACAACATGATCGACTCCACAATCGTTATCCGATTCCTGTAAGTTATAGAAGGCATCACATTAATGGTTTCAGCCTTTTATATTACCCATTTTTTTCATTCCGATGTTTGTGAAAGGCAAGGCAAATGTATGCGCGCGCGTTCGCTCTCGCACCCTCCGCTTTTGCTTATCGCTATGCTTTTCTCTGCCTTTCTTCACCCCTTCCAACGCCCACTACAAAACCTTTCGGTATCAATGAGATAATGTAAACAATATGGTCGTTTTGACAGTTTATTACACATTTAAAACAATTTAACAATACGATTTTCGAGGCTCTCATCGGGTAATCGATTCATTTGCGGAGGACTTCATTAATTACTGTTCATTAATTATGAAAGAATGATTCAGGGAAAACTTGGTTGTGCTTGGTCTGCCGGGCGAAATTTTTCGCGTTGGTCGTGTGGAGAACTTTCTCTTCCTACACACTAAAGACAGCCAGGTGGAATACTTAATCTCAAACTAGGATACTACATCTCTGAATATTTTGTCTGATTTGATTCACTGTTTTCAGAGTTGAAATTTAAAAATACATTTTTCAGCTCTACAAAGTGACGTTTGATGACTACACCAAATTCGTTGGCATTATGTTCATGAGGAATATTGCTCAGGTATTCTTTATTTTCTGTATTTTAGTTCTGAATCTGACAATGAAGCATCAGCAAGAGGACGAAGGTTTTGAAGGAAGACACTGAAACACGTTTTAATGAGTCGCATTTTATCCAGAACGAGTACTACGATGTGGAGGGACTCTTAGGGACGACGATAGGGAAGAAGAAGTATCTCTATCGACTCTCCGAGACTCCAGAAAACGACGCGATTCATGTTGATGCTGCTGATGAGGAATTAACCGATGCGAACCCTGCGGGTGTTCACAGGTGACCTTCTTGTCTTATTTTTGTATTTAACATTGTATTTAACATATTTCACTTAGTACTTCTATTCACCTTTATTAAGCCGATTGTCTGGATGATTTTGCGCTGCATCTTTCACTATTAGTGCTGATCCCCTGACTGATGCGTTTTATGGACTACACAAGTTGTGACATCACTTCACAATTCATTCACATTTCTTATCATCTTTAGAGGCAAGCTCATCTATTGCAAGAAGACAGATTGTTATCCGCCAAAGGCTAAACGAGTCGGGTCGAATGTAGTGATAGTCGAGCATCACAAGGTGAGATTGTTTCCAATTATTGTTTTTTTTTCGTTTTCTCCTGATAATGCGCTCATGTGTCACACTTTAAAAAAAACTTTTTTTCACTGCGCAAGATCCTCCGGTGAATAACATTGGGAAATAAAAATGTGGTTCTGACAATCGTCAGAAATTCGTAACGTGAGAAACATTGTTTAACTATCGCATGACCTTTCATTACTGCCCAATTCTAAAATATCAATAACATTTTATTGATTCTAGGGTTTAAACATTTAAAACATTTAATCAATTTCCATTTACAGTACCTTGCGAACGCACGATCCGCGGGCGGTCGCAAGACAGCTTTCTTCTCTGACGACAGTCTTCCTTACATCCTACTGCTTACTCTCGAGGGAAAGCTACTCGCTGTAGACATGGATACTCTTGAAGTGACTGTCGTTGAGCTCAAGTCAGTTCCAGTAGACGAAAAAACATGCTTAGGAAAAAAAGCACTAAAACATGAATCGAAACAGGATAGGATAAACAAAATTTCTGATAGCTGATAAAAAATTTGAGCATCAATTACAGTCACATTAACGATCTCTTTCACACTCGGTTCTCAATCCCCCGTGAAACACATTTCTGGCATAAACTGAAAATAATATGCAAGACAGTATGGCTGAGTGAAGTAAAATATCTGGACAATTTTCAGAATCAAAAAAGAATCGGATGAAACTTTCAAAGAGAGATTCTCGGACATCGTCGGTATTTACAATGGACTGCTTTCAGTTGAAGTCCAAATGGAATTTGAAGGAAACGATATGTGAGTTGTCTGAGTCATTGAATGAAGAGCAATATTCCAATTCTAATACTGTGTGGAAAAAGATCACTATGATCGGACACCAAGTGAAAAATCTCTTACCTGTAAATGGAGTTCTCACTAGGAGAAATAAGAGACACTTCACGTACAAGTAAGTGATCATCTTCCCTTTGTGTCTTGATCATAGTGACATTTCCTGAGTGTTGTTTATAACCCTGTTCTTTCAGTCAATATTTCATCCTCACTGCGCAACTTCCCGCCAACTTCCCGGTATGTTACACTTGTTTAATAATCATGAAATCATTAAAATTCGCAAATGCTAATTGCACTCATTCCCACCGAGTGTTGAAGTCAAGAGCGGTGTGCGAAAAGAAAAGGTAAACAGACGATACGGAAGACGATCTGTCTTTCTAACGACAGTCTTTCTGAATGAGATTTTCACACAAAAGCAGTATTTCCCATGTTGTGGAGGGAGGTCGAATAATGAATGGCTGGCTTTTCGCTAAACGCTGGAATGTCTACAAAACCAATAATTCGAGTAATGACAATTTATGATTGAGTAGTATGAATTGGATACGCACATCAAGTGGACTCTGATTCGTAGAATGGCACTTTTGTACTCTCTAATAGCAGAATGTCGACGTCCCTTGCACCTGCCCATCGAACCCGATGAAGTTCATTCCCTTTGTGGCGCAGTAAGTTATCTAATGTGTTGCAATTCCGTAATTTAGAAATATACAGTTCTGCACATTTCCGCTCTTCTGTTCATTGCATAAGGTGTATAACCTGAAAAAGGTAGAAATGTTGAGGACTAATGTCATCGTTCATCAGGTCAGAAGGGAAAACGGTGGTAATCAAAGGAAATGCGATCGTCCCAGCCAGAAAGGACGGATCAAATGAGCACATTGTAATCACTGTGAGCTATTTCATTGTTAGTACGCAGCGCCAGTAAATATCTGAATCTCATGATGCCTTTCGAAGGACGGATTAGAAAAAGGATAGATGACTAGCTGGAAGACAGGGCCTGTATTACAAATTTATAAACACTCGTCCGAAATAATAAAACGTTTCGTTGATAATCCGTTCTAAACAACAGATACGGCTGCGAGAGCATGGCAAAGTGAGAGAGGTCGAGGTATAGAAAGAGAGTACACCACCAGTAGTCAATTTCATGAACGTATCATTTTAAAATTGTAATAAAGTATCTTCAATTTCACATTGATTTTATATGCAAACAAATTTCAGAAGGAGGATGAGAAAGTGGAGAAAGTTGTTGATGTCGAAGATGCAGAGGAGCGAATTCGGAGCATAGACGAGGCAAATGTAAAGGAAGAACGAAGAATTCGTGAACTAGCGGAGGAAAATGAAAAGTTGAAGGAAAAACTAAAAGAAATGGAGGAAAGAATGAAGAGTCTCTAGACGCTTTCACCATTTGTAGTTATAAAGCACCGATTTGCATAAATGTTTGCCGAAGCCAATTCTTCTACATACATGCGAGATAGGGTTGTCTAAACGGAATACGGATCGCCTTAATCCTCATTCCACCGGTCTCGCTCTCCTCTGAGCGGCTAATTATTTGATTCCGCACCTTTTTATTTATGATTATCTAGCACGAGAGGTGGAACCAATCAACTGTCCAGTGGTTGTGATTAGCGCTAAACATAGAATGAGAGGGGAAATCAAAACGGCAAACCGGTATGAAATCCGTTTAGACAACCCTAATGCGAGACACAAGTTCTTTCATTTTACATCATTGCACAGCCGTCAACCTTGCAGAAAGGGGTTTAGAGAGAGAGACCGAGTGAAATTGAGAGGGACTCTCTCATTTTTGCATACTATCTCGCCCTGACCCTTATCTGTAAATTTGGAATATTGTGATTTTGAAGACACATGAGTCAAAGAAAAGTTGTATCACAGACATCTTGCAGAATAATGAATAACGAACTTGGGTGCTGATCACTGCTCATAATCAGAGAAAATGTATGGACTCTCGCCCCGGAAATGAGTCATAATTCATCCAAACTACGCCCAGTTCACTCCGCTGGATGAAAGGCACATGCTGCTATCACTCATTCCTCCCCCTCTCACGTTATCTATCTGCTTTTGATCCTTTCTCTCTCGCTGGGTGCGTGTGAGTATACTTCTCGCTCTCTCTCTCTATTGTTTGATTCATTGCTCGAATTTTAACGTAGTTTTCGGAGTTCAACTATGAACTTCCCTAGTGAGAGAAATAACTCTAAGCGATTGAGCCTGTTCGAAGTGCTATTCCCAGTCTCCAATCCTAACTATTTGATATATGTCCCATAGAGTTTCCTAATGTTGTTTTATCGAATGTTCTTCAATGTGAAAGGTACCTCCGTTGTTATGAACAAATTAATATATGTTAACCATCTCAATTTCACCATTATCAGTCAACGTTTTTCCCCGCACTTAGTCCGTCTCAAAAGATTTTCATTTTGTTTGTCAATGTAATTTTATTCAATTTCTTTTAGCAATGCCTTCTCTAGAACTCTCGGTCGGAGGGGCGATGGACCCCATCGTCCACTGTGGAATGACAAAGCAAGGTTGGTTACAAACTGATAAGTAATGCACTATTTCACCGTGAAAAAATTTGTTGTGTGCAGTACACATATATTGCGGAGAGATCGTTGGCGAGTGAAAAAACGTTGCGACTTTACAATTAGTGCCCTCGATTCCAGGAACGCTCTTCCACTACAACTTGCTGGACTCGACCCTCGTCATCCGATTCCTGTATGTAGTTAATTACTTAGTTTTCGTTATTTCTGAATGTTTTAGTGGAAAGATGATGGTGCTCGACTTACCGGGCGACCTTTTCCGCATTGGTCGTGTGGAGAACTCACTCTACTTGCATACTAAAGACAGCAAGGTTTGTGCATTACTAAATTTCAATATAGTTTTCTGGTTTCTTTAAATAAGCGCGGTTCACTGATTTTTTGCCCTATTTCAAAGTTTAAAAAAATACCTTTTCAGCTTTATAAGGCCACTTTCAACGACGATACCAAGTTTGTTGGCATCGAGTTCGTGAGGAATATTGCTAAGGTATTTTATATTTATTTATTTCAGCACCCTGCTGGAGCAAAAAATGCATTCTCAATTTTTTTTCAAATTCCAGAACGAGGGCTACGGGGTGGAGGGACTATTGTGCACGACGAGAGGAGAGAAGAATTATCTCTACCGACTCTCCGAGAGTCCCGATAACGATGCGATTCGAGTAGATGCAACTGACGAGGTACTGACGGACGCTTACCCGGTGGCTGTTCATAGGTGAATGAAATGTGTCTATTATACATTCACAAACACTCGTCCACAATAAAAAAAGGTTCCGTTCCTAAACAATGGACGCGGCTGCGAGAGAGCATAACAAAGCGAGCGACACGCCCAGGTATTGAAAGAGAGTACACGCATTAGTAGTCCATTTTGTGAGCGTATCTTTTAAAATTGTAATATGCATAGGGGCCACAACTTCCGCCCACTCCACGGGTCGTGTATGAGAGAGGAGAGGCATGAAAGTTGAATAACATAGTTGATTTTACACCTATATATTCCTTTTATATCCATATCTTTCTGTCCGCCCTGTTGGAAACTATAGAGCAGAAACAAAATTTATGGCATTTATTTCACGAGCATAATAGATTCTTATGAAATGTCGATATGTTTCATGGGTAAGATAAGCTTTACCATCTCGTCCTACTCTAATAACAATTGCCCCTTGTCTTCAGACGCAAACTCATCTACTATAAGAAGACCGAGTGCGGACCGCCCCGTGCTCTTAGAGTCGGATCGAATGTAGTGATAGTCGAGCATCACGAGGTTAGCTTTTTTTGCTTGTTTGTTTTCTTTTGGGCTGAACGGGCGCTCATGTAGATATTAGAGAAATATCCGCTAACTTTCACGAACATTCTCTCGCCTCAGAACCTGTCTCGAATTTTAAATGCGCTTGGAATGTCGAAAACTTTACCGTACCAGATAGCACAGCGCTTCCCAAGTCACGGCTCTCCATTTACAGTATCTCTCGAATGCTCGATCCGCGGGAGCTCACAAGAGAGCCTTTTACTCCGATGATAGCCTTCCTTACATCCTTTTGCTTACCCTCGAGGGAAAGCTACTCGCTGTTGATACGGATACACTTGCAGTGACTCTTGTTGAGCTCAAGTAAGTTTTGGCAATTCATGTGATCAAGTTCGTGTAGGAGATCTTGAAACGACTTAAAAGTCGAGAACAACTAATCTGTGAAGAACTCCGATCATCTGATAATGACAGAAAAATCTGCTACAACATAATTTTAATATTTTCTCAAAGACTCAACTTCATTGGGGACATGAAAGGAGTAAAGTTCAATGTGGATTCAGGATCCCATCCGCCATGCCTTTCAAAGTGCTCACATGGTCGGACATCGTAGGATTTCATAATGGACAACTATCAGTGGAAGTGCGAATGCTGAACAAGGGAACGTGAGTTAATCGCCTTTTTCGGCTATGAAAATCGAGAAAGAAATGTTGAGAAAAATATTTCTAAGCTGTCATGTTTCATTTTTATTCCAGCCAATACTTCATCTTCACTGCGCAACTCCCTAGCAACTTCCCGGTAAGTATTTTATCTGTACAGGACCAGTTAAGGAGAATTTGTTTTTTTTTAATAGTTAAATGCATATTTCAGTCATTCCAATCGGCACCGAGTGTCGCAGTGAAAAGCGAAGAACCAAGGACAAAGACAACAGTGAGTCGAAGTTTTTGATGAAAATATATTATTTTATTGAAAAATAGCAGGAGACATCCGGAGGCGATGTGGATCGAATGCGACTGATGGAGGAGCAAATTGCAAAGGTTAAAAGAGTTGAAATAACGGCTTTGCGAGTAGCCAAATGCTTTTTGCACTGATTTTTAAAACAAAAATCTTTTGTTTTCAACATTTGGGAAGAGTAATAATAACATTTCAGCTTACTTCCCAACTTTCCAATGTCGATGCAAAATGGCAGCAGAAAATGAGTGAGATGGAGAAGAAACTGACAAAGGTTTATATCTTACTAAAGTTGAGTGCCGAATGTAAATATTTTTGACGCAAGATATTGAAAAACGGCAGTATTTTACTTATGTTGTTTGCTAAATACGCAAATAATACGAAAAAAAATACATTTTTTTCTAGAAATCTGGAGATGCCCCTGCGCAACCTTTAACTTTCACGAAAACAGAGGACCTAACAGACTACCTTGTCTGCATTCAACTGTTTAACGGTAAGACTGCGTTAATCGGAGATTGGAAGAAAACAAATCAAATATTATATTGTTTTTCTTGCAGGATCGATGCTCTACTTCAAAAACTTCAAGCCGCGTGAGCTTTTCGCAATGATTGAGTGAGTGTAAATTTATGTAAAGTAGAATAATATTTATGCAAATTTAATAAAAAAATCATCTTTTACATATTTTAGTATTGTTTTCGTTATTACATTTATAAAATATTACATTTATAAATATTACTCAATATTACATTTATAAAATGATACGAACACACAAAAAGTCAAAATGGTACTTCCTGTGTTTACCAAAGCGAGAGAGCGGGCAAAAGTGAGAGGGTCACGTACGTGCCTGTGTGGTAAACAACGGAAGTCCGTCATTTGACTTTTTGGTGTGATCGTATCATTTTATAAATGTAATAACTGAAGCAATGTCTGAGAAAGGTGGAAGCAGCAAGTGACATAGCGATGAAACATATCCATCCAAACAACTGAACAATTTACTTCGCTGAGAATGCACAGTTCACAGTTCTTTGCAGCATGGGACGACTTTCATTTTGTTGCCAGTCAGGAAGGTCGTGTCTAAAATCCAAAATTTCCCGCCAACGAGATCCTTTTCAGAACCTAGCTAATTGTGAAAATCCAGCTATAATAATCTGCTTAGATTAGATAAGAGGCCGATTGCGTAATTGTCGAACAAAAGCCAACACAGCTCGGTACAGCCGAAAAGTCAATGTCTGAGGAAAAAATGGTTTCCGGTACTATTTGATATGCTGAACAAAGTGGTGCAGTCTCATGATATGCAAATTCATCTGGAGCTCGATCTTAAGCTCCTAACATCCGGCCAATTCGCTGTTTTTAGGCTATATCTGGACACCAGACCGAGCAATCGAAAAAGTTTGAACACATACTACAGCTAAATTTGCACAAAGAATATAATGGATATTTTTTCAATGCTCTGTCGTTGTTGGTTCGTCAAATCTGGAAAATTGTCAGCGTCTATGGAAAAAGTGCGCGCGCATACATTTACAGGAGATGTGCCAAACCTCTACCGGCTTGTGTTTTAAATCAGGGGAAACATCGATGTCTGCGAACGGAGTTATGATTTTTCTACCGAGGCAATTTGAGGCAAAAACAGCCGTCAGAAGGAAGAATTGCGCGATTTGCATGTAATTCCCCTCTCATTCTCGACCGCCCGGATCGGCTCGGCGTCTGGAAGTGCGAAATGAGAGGGGAATCATATGTAAATAGCGCAATTCTCCTCTCTGAGGGCTGTTTTTGCCTCAAATTGCCTCGGTAGAAAAATCATAACTCCGTTCGCAGACATCGGAGTTTCCCCTGATTTACAACACAAGCCAGCACGGGGTTCGTACACCTCCTGTAAATGTATGCGCTCGCACTTTTGCCTTAGACACAGGCAATTTTATAAATTTGACGAACCAAGAGAAATTGCGCATTGCAAACTTATCCACAAGATTCCTTATACAAATTGAGCTAGAGTCTCTGTTGAAACTTTTTCGACTGCTCGATCGGGTATCCAGACATAGCCTAAAAACTGTGATCTGGTCGGATCTTCAGAGCTTAAAATCGAGCTCCGGTTCAATTTGCATATCATGAGACTACACCACTTTGATCAGCATATCAAACTGTACCGGAAACCATTGTTTCCTCAGACATTGACTTTTTGGCTGTACCGAAGTTTGTCCGACTTTTAGGCAATCGGCCTCATAACATTAGTTTAACAATATTTCAGCGGAAAGCGTATTGATGCGGATCTGTCGTTGTTGAATGGCGAGGAGGACTGCTCCTTCAAGGGAGTCGTCGGCAATCAATCATTTTTCTCAGCTGTCCGCGGCAAGGTTGGCAAAATTTCGACTTCAATACAAAGTAAAATTCTGACGAAATCAAGGCCGTACATGTGCATATGCAGCCTATTTCAATAACAATTGGCAAACATAACTGTAATACAGGACATATAATTATATCATCGCAGACGGTCAAGTTCTTCATCGCAACACTCTCTCACAATGAAATCAACTTCACTAAAGTCAACGAGGTTGGATGCCAAGTAACCTAATGTCAAACAATATTCGCTTCATAGGAGAAGACATCGGACATTTCGCTGCTTCCCAGCCAGCCTTTCTACTGTCTTGAGAAGTCTCGACAATGGGTCGTGTATCGATTTGATGAGATGCATGCCGAATCGGCAGGAGAGGTTAGTTTTTAAAAAAAATCACAATTTAAGATAGATTTTTATACACATTTTTCGAATGTTCACTTGTAATTATTTTTTAAATTTAAATATAATTTTTGTAGACTTTCGATGTTTCCGAGGTCGACTATCTCAGCAAGTACGACGGATACTTCCACAGGTGCAGTAAATATGATTTCCGATATAATAGTATTGAAATCGATGTCATATTGCGATATAATTTTTTCAGAGAAGTGGTTTTTTTCTGTCATTATCCCGTTTTTTTAGAAAATTGAAAGACCTGATTTGATGCAATCATAATTAAAGATGAAAAGCATGATAAATTGCAGAGGAACCCTGTATCTCTTCCGTGAAGGGTCCACCGGTGAAATAAGCGTAGTCAATGAGAAGGTCGTTAGGGTCGAGCATCCACTACTCGATGATGGCGTCAGTTTCTGTTTATTGAATTGTGGTTGAACTTTGTTCGCGGTGCAATCTAACAGTTCGCTAAAGAACGTATTAATTCTCACGAATCACTAAACATTTATTGCACGAACTACGAGAGACGGATTGGGGATCTTATTTTACCTTCAGTTTTAAACTGTTGTGCGAAACATATTTGAGTTCTTGGGTGGTGGCACACACTTAGAAAATATTAAAATGATGCTAAAAAATAAATGTAGACTGGTTGTTACTTTCTGTACATGTAAGATTAATTGTTTCGGAACTGTATACTGGGACACTATATTCAACATTATTATAAACAATCACATTTCAGTCGATCTACGTTCGTCAGCACTCCGATGACATCTACATTCTGAACGGGGAGCAGAAGACACTTCTCACTTTTAACACGATCGATCGAACCTTCGAACAAATCGCGTACGAGTGAGTCACTTCACCTCCCTTTTACCTACCAATTCGTTTTTTTTATCAATTTTCATAAGCGAATGTGCGGAATAGAACCGGATCATTCCACATGCGGCCGAATCGTACAAAAAAGAGGGAAGGAGTGAGAGAGAGTGTAAAATAGAGAGGGACTCTCTCACTTTTGAACACTCGCTCACCTTGGTTCCTTTCGGTAGAAGTGGAATCGTGTGCAGTAAAGTCTAAATGGAAACTCCATTTCTCATCAGAAGCCCTTCCCACTGCGATGCGCACTCCATCGTTGGTGTCCTTGATGGAATCCTAACGATGAAGTTCGAGGGCTCGTCGGGACGCCATCTTGCTACCGCTCAACTGCACTAATGTATTTATCCTTGTAAATACCATACCACTGTCGAATTGATTTTGCACTTATCGATGTGATTTCGCATATGTTTCTCATAATCAATAAACGGTTTACCTGAATCCTCCTTACACTGTCTTGAATATAGCGAGATACGAACGAAGGAAATAGGGGAAAAACATCTGACGAGATAATAAGACGCAAACGCACGCCAAGAATGGGCGCTAAACCGGACCGAGAGGATCTTTAGCCACCGCCCAGCGGGACTTTCTCCCTTCGTCTTCCTTCCCAGTTCCGACGAAAAAGTCACGCTGAATAGGTAAGTGCAGTTCACTTTCACTTTCATTGCTGAATATCAAAAAGGCACCTTATTTTCTTCTCTGAGCTGTTCATAAACCCACTTTCTAGATGACCATTGTCCATTTAATCCCAGTTGAAAGAGAACTGAAAGGCACGGGCATAAAAAGCGCCATTGTGGCCTCGAATCAGAGCAATTAGAGGGGGCAGGCGGCATTCTCAGGAGAGAGAGAAGATGGTGACAGGAGGTAATAGGATCTATGGACCCTATGAAGGGAAGATCAGCGGACACATGACCGGTATTCGCCCTCTCCCCATAACGCATTATGAAGAGGTCTGAGATCTCGTTGATTTACTGACTCTCTACTTTCGATTTTCATTACTCGATTTCATGTTCGTTTATTGTTAGCTCATCGACGAAATTTAGATGGAAGAAAGGGACCGAAGTGCCAGTAAAGAGGCTTTACACGAATGGAGCATCTTCCGGCGGAATGTCACTTCTTCGATGGCCGATCTTGTTCTACCCAGCTCATCGGTTTGTTTTTTTTCATCACCCAGCTCGCAATTTGTTGTTTTTCGAGCCCAATGGAAAAAAAGCTTCGCCTAAGTCAATTCCACAATGCGATCTTATAAAAAAAGTAATTCTAAGCCGGCTAATTCTCAAATATTATATTTGTATTTCTAACATTTCTACAAACAAACGAAAAAAATCGCCGAGGCCAGTGCTGGAATACAAAGGGAGAGTAGTGAGAGAGCTAGTCGAGTACCGGATCTATTAGCGGTGGGGCGAGGGAGTCTCGGATTTGTAGAAAAAGACACGGGGGAGTGAGTGAACAATGGGGAAAACACACGAGCCGATTGGAAAAAAGAAGAGACGTTTACTTTCCTTAGTGCAGTTCTCTGTCTCGTTTGGTCCTTTGACAGACTCTCTGCTACTTTACAGAACTCTTCCCACACACCGCATACCGATTTTCCACTTCGACATCACAAATATCCAGAACGCAGTGGTCCAGGTATGTTTTAGCTTTGCCTGATATCCAATGCCATCGATAAGGCAATGATTCGTGCATTTTTCAATAGCAAAAATAGACTTAAAATATTTGAGTATCCCCTACAAGAGACCGCTCTAACTTGTTGCTCTTTGGTCTTCCCCGAGTGGATCCTTTCGGTGAGTTGTTCAACATATTGTTAATAATTAAGGCTCTTTTTAAAATTGTGGAATGAAATGAGCAATGACCCTCCGATTGAAATGCGTTAGTCTTTCGAAAGTGGACCAAGTTCACGCGGGGACAATGGAATATGTCCAATCCAAGGCCGAGAATTGAGATGAACACATGATATAATGAGGGAGAGGAGATCCTTCCCTTCTCCCTACTCAATTCATACTCTCACAACTCACTTCACGTGTACACTCGATCTCAAGTGTGGGATTTGTATTAGTTGAGGATTTGCCTGCTAATCAATCCAGGAGTTGCTCTTTTTCGTAAGCGTCCTTTGTTATTACCTCCTCGTCAGTTTTTTTTCTGATTTTGGAAATTGGGAGTTACTTCTGAGATGATCTCTCTATTGCAGACTTCCACTACGCCACCGTTCAACGCCCTGGGAGAAAAGAGGCAGCCGACTTTTCCCTCCAGTACAGAAGCATGCCCCGCAAAGCGGCCAGTGCGTGGGATCTGAGGTACGATCTATAGTATTGCGCTTTCTCTAAAACTAATATTCGTGAGAAGGTACCTTCCAATATGCGGGTCAATACATATATTAGTTCATGTCAATCGGTGAATGGAATGACAATGATAGCGAAGAACGGAAACTAATAAATTTAGGTTGTCACCATCTGCTCGTCAACAACCTACGACTAGTGGACACTACGCCGAATCTGATCTCGTTCCCGACAGGTTCGCTTTTTTTCATTTTTCGGTAAAGAAATGCAGATTATAGAACGTCTCACGGCCGAGACGGATTCTTCACCTCATCGAGACATCACTCACACTACTTCTCGAACACGGTGAGATGGCTTCTCTAAGATAGCGAAATAGTGGGGACTAATCTCTTTTACGATTTCCCCCATTGTCTTTATGCTTTATAATGTGGCAGAATGGTTTAAGCCTGGTTTAAAGTTGGAATGTACCTTGTAGGATTTGTTCGGTTCTGGTGGCTTCAACTATCTCCGCTATGCGAAAGCCAGCGAGCTGCAGCTTGTTGAGACAACGTGAGAGGATTCCAATACAGAACTCAGTAATCCATTAATCACGATTCCAGTCATCCTCATCTCCTCATTCAACACCTCTCATTCTCGCACGATCTCCGTTCTACTTTGGATTGTAAGCGAAATAGTTATTTCCCTTTTCTAAGACTGCCACAACCGGACAGCGATCACATTACTTATAAGTTTCTGATTCGAATGCATGTAAACTCCAGGCATGCTTCTCCGACTGCCGAAGTACCTGCACACCATCAGCGATTTCTCACTAGAACTGTTTGGTGGCGACACGCTCGCGCTAATGTACACTTCTGGTCAGTTACTTATACTGAAAGCCACATTTTGAGCTAAAGTGTTTGTTGTTTTACAAAGGCTGGAATGCAGTCTCGAAAAGTTACAGTATCATGAACTGCTTCCTGTTTTAGTGAACGATCGAGTACTGTAGCCTTCAATTCGACTGTTGTTGCAGAGCTCGAGATGCGCACTCTTCTCCGTATGCTCACACAGCAATCGCCTCCTCCCGGGTCGGTCTCAGGGAAGCTGTCGATCAACGGCCATCGACTGCGGTTGGGTCAGATGGCAGCGAGGATTGGTGAGCGATCTTTGTAAATTGACGAACATCCTCGATCACGTAACAGTGAGTTGTTTAGTCATTATGCATCTAAATGTGCGGCAGAAAAGTGACGGAAACGTCTTTATCACGAACCAGCTGTTAACGATCTTACAATTTCCACGGGAAATGATTGCGGTGGATAGACTAAATGATTTGGGGGCTCGTGTGTGCTCACGTGGTAGGGGAAAAGCCGTAAGAAGGGACAGGCCAGTCAAAGAAGGGGAGTAAATACATAAATATCATTGCAAATTCACTCAACATCCTAACTGCAATTACACACCTGTCGCCAGGAAAGCATTATGCGATTTGGGGAGAAAAGCATACAAGATTCATACTGATAGAGTGTGTGCAAGGGAATTGCTAGCATAAAGCGGAAGAGAAAGAAAGGAGAATTACTCGATAGATTCATTGGGTGAGAACGGTTATGGATAGACATAGCGCGTAGTGTAATGAAAACGATAAAGTATTGAAATAGGAAAAACTTGGCGTCGCAAAGTTCAAACTGTTCTACTTTACGCTCCCATTTTAGCGGGATTACGAATAATCGAAAGTGCCTTTCAAGATGATTAGGGGATAGGCCACTCCCAATAAAGAAAAGAGAACGTTCGAGCGCTGGGTCGATGCCATCAGTTCATGTCGGGTCGCTCCTCTGGCGGACGCATCGAATCGGGAAGAGGAGGAGGGATGGAGAGCGAGGAGATCTTGGGAGCATGGTCTCCCTGCAATGCGCATTATTGCGATTAGAATCGAAGACATTTTTTTATATTTCCGAGATATCTTTTGTGCAGTAAAAATATGGTTGCTTAAATTACAAAGAACAAAACTTGGAACAAACTAATCGCGCATTCAAACTATGGGGCTTCGTTAACGAAATGGGATTCACGATCTTCTCTGATGTTGAAATGAAAGATCGAAGCGAGGTCTAAATCTCAGTTCCCAATCCAAATGAAAGAACTTGCCGGGAAGAGCAGCCCAATGACCATGGGATCATGGGGTCGCGATCTGATCGAGATGATGCCATTGTCGGCGAAGGAGCGACTCTCGTCGATCGGCTCCCAAGTGAAGGAAGCGGCTGAAAAGAATCTTTCACAACGATAACACATGTATATTCGGGATCAATGCTCATACACTCATGTCTTAGATATCGTTGCACTATTCAGGCCCGGAGAATGAGATGAGTTTCAATATAGCTTGATAGCGATTGAGAGTGCGAAATAGATAGTGATCATCTGCCTCTCCGATCCAAATAGTAAACAAAATATGTTGCTCACACTCATCCATCGAGAACTTGCCAGTGCTCGTTCGAACGAACGTACAGTTCTTCAGCTCGCTCTGAAATTCAGTTTCTTTACCACTAGCTTTTCTGACACAACGATTTCCCAAGGAAGTAAATACACAAAAATGAAATGCATTATCATTAGTTGATCGTCAAGCGCGATCTTTTCTCGAGCAATTCACTCATCTACTTCATACTACCGCTGAAAAAGAAAAGTCGAACCTCTCCGAATATTCCGGACAGCATCAGCCTCAGCTCTCTAGCCGGTTCTCCTTCGCGTGATTCGAGAAAGATGTGGCGCTGGCCCCACATGACTTCGATGAAGAGTTCTCCCTGAGAATATACCAAATTGCCAAAATACCTATATGTTGTAATCAGAACGTGGTCAACTGTAATGATAGGTTGGCGTAGAGTGCCATGTATGTATGCTTATGCTGCGCAAATTTCTTGGGGTGCAAGGTGCAAAACAGTTTTATGCACCCTTTCATAACTTTTTTTTTCCAAGTGAAGCTACCACTTCCAAACTTGATACAGGGATTGCAAGGCACGATCGGAACATTTTCCTTTTTGATTGGAGAAATTTCGTTCAGTTTGAGCTGAGTTACATGAGTTTTCCACCTTCAGAGGGTGCACATGCACCCCTGAAATTTGCACAGCATTAGACACGACTACGGCGCCATGATCGTTTTCAGACCTATTTGTTATGATTCTAGTGATTGTTGGGGATGATTGGGTTAAGGATGTCAGTAGGGCATAGGCGTTAACCGCGTTGTTATCCAAAAATCGACCCGCGCTAATGCGCAAGCAAACTGTTTATATAGTTACTCTTGAAAGAGTGCATTACAGCAGAAATGAATGCTTATCATATGACTCACCATGATGAAACGCTGTGACGACCCCAAGAAGAGGAGCGGAACCTGATGAATTTACAAAATGAGCCAACATAAATCAATATCCGGACAAAGAGCCGAGAATAATTAGAGTTTAGCTAACAAAGGGCGCCCATTGAAGAGCGCGGAGAGGCCCGCGAGAGACAACGCAAAGAGGAGAGTGTGTGCACACTAACCGCAGTAAGTGAGCAGGGCGGGGCGCGTTGGTGACAGGTGGAACGCGTTAGCGCTCGGTCACGTTTATGATTTTATCAACTTCTGCGCTATGGGGAAGAAAATCAGTGCGATTGCTTGTTCTATCTTTTAAATAATGTTGCTTAGGCAAAATGATATTTTTATTCATTACTTATATATCGACATCTTACAGCCCACGTGCCGATCGAAGATCCCTGTGATCTTCTCACCGTCTATCAGCACATCAAATGCTCAGCCGAGTTCAAACGACCGGCGACTGAGTCGAATCGAACAGGCGACATGGTAATTACATTGGGCTTCCCACGTGTATCTGGGACCCAATTAAAAATGGAGTTGCAAGAAAAGAACCCAGAAAAGATCCGCATGATATAACTTTTTCTATCTCAATCTGTTTTTGAATATCAAAACAATTCAGATCGACCAGCTCATTAGATCGCTCGCTCTGACTCCATTCAAGAATCGGCTCGTGAAAGACATCGGGAAAACGGAGAAGCAACGGTTGAAGATCGCAATCGCACTGTTGAAAGATACCGGTAATATCATTCATTACGGTTTCTGTAAAGAGTCGCAGTCAAATAACGATTACCGACTTTCGAAGAGATTACAACGCCCGCACGTTTTTCTTATGACCAGCATAATCAACAACAATTGTTTGCAGACATCCTTATTGTCGACAATGTCACTCGGGACATGGACATCTACGATGTCGCTTTTCTCGTTGACTTCCTGCGAGACTGGGCACTGCGACTCGGGTTCGTTTTTTTTCTCGTCATTCGTTTTAGAAAAAAACATTGCACATTGTATTTTGTCCAATATTTTTTATAAAAATGAACACCAGGTATGATAAAAGGATCGCGTGATTCGTTATTTTGGGAGTAGACATGGAACATTATAAGTTTACTAAAAAAATGCAAATTCAGGCGCATCATAATAATTGCGATCGCCCCGACCACCGTGGAAATTCTGACAATGTTCCATAAAGGTATGTGCTTATGTTTCAAGATTACTATAGTTATCGTGATCCTTGCAATATTTCAATGAGTACTGCATATCTATATTCCCTTTCCCCAAATCATATTCTCTCCATGAAAAGTCAGTATATATCACCTGTCCTTTCTAGCCGCCGTCCTCGCCTCTGGCCGTCTCGTTTACTGTGGTGCATCTAACGAGATGGTGGACTACTTCGAGTCGATCGGATATCCCTGCCCGCCATTCAAGAACCCTTGCGATTACTACGGTATCGATACTAGAGTTGACCACTGGAAGCTTCCACTGGAAGCTAAGAGGCCACTGGAAGTTGACCACTGGAAGCTTCATTTGTGCGAAAACAAAGGAAGGCAAACAACGAAACAAAGAACTGTTCTAAACCTGAGCGGAAACGCTTTGTTATTTTCATTTTCGACTTTAACAGAGGGCATATATGCCCTCTGGGATATATCTAATGGATACGGTAATATTATTGATCAAATGTGTTTTACAGTAGACCTCGTGACGTGCGATCACCTCACTCCCGACGCCTCGGTTGAGTCCTTTGAGCGCATCAGGAATGTGGGCGACGCCTGGGCGAGGAGGTAAGCAAACAAGCAAAGATTCAGAAAATGAAGAAGCAAGGCACATAATGTTTTATCTGGGGAAAGTAAAGGAATACCAATTTTGAACTGTCAAACTGCAGTATAAATTTGAAAACAATCTTTTTTTGCAGAGCTGCGGCGTTCCAGCCTCGTCCACTGCCCGTCGCTACCGTTTCACCAATGATCCGGGACGCGACGATACCTGGAACTGCGCTGGCTATTCTCAGGTTAGTGTTGTCCATTAGCATTTCAGGACTGCTACGCAGTGAGAATACATTTCAATATGGGTTTACAGAAAACTAGTCTACGTCAGCTGGAACCGACCTTCCGTCCTGCTTCTTGAACCAATCGTCGCGTTCATTATCTCGCTACTGCTCGGTTTCGCCTTCTACCACCTTTCAATTGAATCGAGGTCACATTCATTTAATGTTTCACAGTGACAACTCATGCAAGCAAAACGAACGATGCTCGTAGATTCGGCTGGTTTAGACTTCAAATTTGTGTAAATACAAAATGCAGAAGCGCAATCAACGATCGATTCGGACTGGTGCAGTGTCTTCTCCTGCTGGGAACATTCGTGCTGCTGCTCACGACTGTCGCGAGATGTAAGACACTTCGAATCATTCATGTATTCAATGAGCAGCTAATAGCCCTGTTGAATGGTCCATAGACAATGGTGTCTTCTGCAGATGCGCACCAACAAATACTTGTTACGTGATTAATAAGGCAGTGCTAGAAACTGATGTGTGTAGCAAAACAGAGCAAATGCAAATGCTAATATCAATCAGGTCAATTCGAACGCCATTTTCTTCACACCGATTTAAAGGCTGGCAACTACGGCGTGTGCAGCTACTTTTTCACAAGAGTCAGTTGATGCATCCTTAAATAATATATTATATCTAGTATCGAGCACTGCTTATGAGGCATGTGAAAAACCTTCTTTATTATGATACGTAAACATATGTTTCAATGATGAGTAAAGAAAGGTCATTTGCCGTGCTCGTCGATTCGAGTTTGGCCGGTACGTTTTAAAAATTGAATAAAATGTCATATTCGAAATTATATTGACGCATGCAGTGAAAATTCATCACTGTTAAAGAAGGCGTAACACGAATCATTGAAACCTTTTATTTTCCCCGATGTTTGAGGTTTCATTTCTGTTATCAGTAGTTGGTGAAACACAAATCCAGCGCGTGTTTCTCTCGCGCATCCTCCTCGTTTCCCCTTATCTCTCTGCCTTTCTCTGACTTTTTCTCCACAAAATGCCAACTCCCACCGCGAAAAGATTGCAGGATCAATGTGAGATACTGTAAGAATTCTGATCGTTTTGGACAGTTTATTAAACATAACTTTCTTCAAACTAAAAACTGAAACATGAGATTTTCGAGGCTGTCATCGGGTATTCGATCTCCATTGCCCTACAGTGAGAACTCAGTTGACCAAATATTCGTGGGACACCTTCTTTAATGCATTCGAGATTGTAGTCCTTGATAGTGTTCTGAAAGACAATTGAATAATGTAGAAATAAAATTTGCAGCAACTTTTCGACTTCCCTATCCTTCTCCTCACAACTGCTTGCTATTCTCTTCCCGTCGGCTTTCTCTCCTCACTCTTCTCTCGATCGCTTCCTACTTCAGGAGCACTGATGACTCTGACGACGATTATATTCGTGCACCTGGCAGTGAGTATGGTTTTAAAATAATATCGATGACTAAAAAATATTTTACTCTATAGACCACTAATAGTACGTATTCGCTACAACGGTGGTACTTGAAAGTGCAGAAATTTGAATTTCCGCGGCATTTGAAATTTAAAAAAATCTATTTCCAGATATGGCGTCTCGTTGCCGTTGCTGCCTCACACGCGCTAAGGAAAGCAACTACGGCAATAACTTTCATCGGTAGGCTACCTTTAAAACCAACCTGTATTTTCGTGTTTTCTTTGAAAGTTGTCTTCTCACATCACACTAAAGTAGAATCACAGTCTGACTCTTTGAAATTTGCGTGAAACACAAAACAAGCAGTTTATGTAAAAAAAATCTTTCCGCTCAGGTCTCTTCCTGCTCTTCTGGTCGTGTCTCTCTGGAGTCGCCATCGCTTCACTCGACCAGGCGAGTTTATCTATAATGTCCACAGCTCGATGAATCCTCCAAAAGTGGTCAGAAAACCCGAAATAGTATTCCATTAACTTCTAGGCACTGAAGCGTATATAGATCTGATCGATTCTCTCCATGTCAGGCTGAGACGATCGTTCTTCTGTCACTCATCTCTCCCATTCAATGGATTGCTCGTCTCATTCTTCAACAGGAATTCGTTCCTGGAAGAGCTGTTGGGGTTAGTAAATATATTTATTTTGAATTAAAAATAACAAAGAAATTATTCCCGATATTATCTATCGAACAGCGTAATTTTCAGACAAATTACGGGCAGAAAATATATGAAATATTATAAATTTAATGATTTTCTTTACAGAATCTCCTGCCGTTCGCGGCCCTCCAATCCAATACCACGGAGATTCTCTTTGGGTGCGAGCGACGACAAGTACTTGCCAAGATGATCAAAGATGTACGGGATTTATCTTTAGCAAAACATATTAGGAAAAAGGTTCTCTAGGTTTCGTTTCGAGGAAATTTCCGTGAGAAAGGAAAACAATGGTGTAAAATCATTCTCCAAGAAACCTTGGGGATACTTTTTAAGGTATTTATCATTTGAATTTTTTTTTAATTATCGCAACCAAGGTTTCCCATTGGAGCTATTTTCTACATGATATTCGCAGAGACCAATTCGTCCAAACAGTGCTTCGAAATAGCGTGACATCCTTTCTCTTCTGTCATTGCAAATTCATTGGTCTTTTCGCGAGAAACCCGTGTTTTCTCCTTCCACGAAATATAAATAAAGCGCAACCATAGACATAAATAGATATTTTTTCTTAGATAAATAATTAAACAAGTGTATTTTAGGTGCCGATATTCACGCTGGCCGAGTGTGCGAAATTGCCGGGTTCATCGTTGCTCTTCTCTCACGGAGTCGACCCGGGTTTTCTGCTCACTTCCCCGACACTAACCACGCCTCCCGAGCCGACAATCTACCTAAAAATAGGTTATTTTACAGCAAGTTATCTTTTTTTGCTGCAATTTGAGCAAGACAGAAAATGGAAAATGTGGTTAGACTGTGCACAACAACACGTGCAACCCATATCTGGCAACTCTATGTAAGCTCCAAAATTTTGTTCTGCCTTAAATACCTAACCATTACCGCTTTCAAGTTACCTTTACGGAGAATGCAAGCAAAAATATGCAACGGCACCTTGTACCCGGAACTGTCAGCATTATCAACGTCTTTATACTTCCTTATTCAGGCTCGGTAATCCTGTCCAGCTGGTTCATCACTTCGACTCTTGCAGCGTGTGCAGCACTTCGAATGAATCACCGACCGAAAATTCGCAGCAAATCCGGCTTTTACGAGTAGACGTGTTTTCACCAGATAAAGCTATTACCCGATGAATTAAGTAGTCGCGTTAATGTCCCTCCTACACAGAGCGCGAACTCTTTTAGACGTCGATTGCAACATTCAAGAGTCTTCTACAAACTAACATTCGTATAATATCCCATAAAGAGTCTGAGTATCTAGACGTCGACATCTAAGAGAATTCGCGCTGTGAATATGTTGACTTCAATTATTTATCACATCAGGCGGTAACGCTATCTTGTGAGGATGTGTTTTCAGGGTCAGGATCATTCTTCTCAGTATAATCTCGTCTATTCCTCCAGCAACTTCGAAGAAGATGGTCTGTGAATGTGAATATGTGTTCCACCTCATCCCCCTCATTTCCTCCATCCCCTCCCCCCTCTGTCTCTCTGTTCCTAGATGGTCTCTCATCTAGAAGGGGAGGTTCTCCTCCACCATTCCCTTCTCCACTCTGTGCTTGGGCCCGGGTTTACATCATTATGCCTTCCTCCCTCCTCAGCTCTTCCCCCTTCTTCCCCTTCCGCATTCTCGTTTATCCCTCGCCCCAAAGTCTGCGCCGTGTTTTGAGAGGCGACCGCATCTCGTTAGAGTGAGGGCAAGTTGTTCCATCGTTCGTTACTAGCCTCTAGAGATGCTTGTTTGGAAGAGTAACTGGCTGTTCCTCTTCCCTTTTCGCTATATTTATTTTAATTTTAACAGTAAATTATAAGGCGAAGCTATGTGGAACGCAAATGTACCCATAAAAAAATTGGCATTACATACTTACATCGTATGGTCGGCTTTGTAGCGAGGAACACGCCCTATGAAACAAGAATTGGTTTTGCTATTGGCGAGAATCAGAAGAAATTCAGTATGCACTTTTCTTTGAAGAATGTCATCAGAGCGCCGCAGTTATATTCATATAAATATTATTTTATGATATAACTGTGAATGCCATAACGATTTTGATGTCACTTTATGTTGATATGTTTCTCAACTCCTTTCTGTGAGTCTCAGTCCCACTCCCTCTCCCCAAATCGAGTTAGCCTGTCGTTGTCGCCACAAATCACCTGGTTGTTCTCTCCCGAAGTCGACGAGCTTTGTCCAGCTCATCTCTGAGCAACTCTCGCTCGCCTTTCTTCGGTCGCCGACCGGAAACAACTTTCCTCCCTCGAAATTAGCATAATTAGCTTAGCGTCCGCAGCACCCACGTCGTGTTGACGTGAAGCGAAGCGACTGCTCAAGATTTTGCCTCCGTTCATGCATACATTTTGCGCTATTTCTCCCGCAATTTCTTTAAAGAACGCCTCTGAATTCGCTGAAATCTTTCGCCTTTTTCACGTTCTGCAGCCCAGATTCCACAGAGTGCTCTTTCTCTTTTCTTACCCTTTCCTCGCCCATCTCGTCTAAAAAGCTGTAAAGAACGCGAGGGGTTATGAGACGGCTCAACGAGTGCTTCAGGCCTTTCTCTCTCGTCTTTGTCATTTGCCGAGACGCACGCAATTTGTTCATCCCGTCATTTCCAGTCGGCTTATTATCGAATTTTGTTTCTTTTTTGGTCTATGGCACTCAAAGCAAATTACTTAATGTTGCGTGTGATTTAGCCCTCGTTTCTGATACTGTAAATTACCTATTGCAGAGCAAAATATAATCAACGATGGAACCTCAGGAGTGTATTGAGTATTGATGATGACATCCGATGAGAGACGTCGCCTGCTGAGGCGAATTATGAGAATTGTCTGCGGTAAACGACTGCCGCAGACGTGGAACACCGTGAGTCATATAATAATTTTAGTTATGAGTCATATAATAATTATAGCCATTTTGAAAAGCTCTATGATGCAGCGAATTTGCATAGGCAAGGCTGTTTCGTTCCCACAGGCCATATTTTTTTCTAGAAATCCACTTTCAAATTATTTTCTGGAAATCTCGATTCTTGTGTATTTTCAATACTCCAGCTGGAAGAACGTTGGAAAAAGGCAATTTCGATTTTTGGAATCAACAATTTGCGGATAGAACACAAACATCCAGTGCAGCATAAACTACAAGAAACTAAGTTTTTCACTAACAATTTTTTGAATCTCCTTTCTCCACTGATGCGTGTCATGACCTACTCTGTGGGCTCTTACAACCACTTTCACGGGCAAACCAATGGAGACAGAAAATAAATGAAGGAATGGGGAGTAGTTGGTCCAACGGAGCATAATGAATTGGGCTCTGATGAATAAAGAGCGGGGAGAAATGCGGACCAATATTTGTAATGGAAAAATAACAAGAGGAATTCGGTGTTCAATGACTAGTGATCGTGGGAGCGGCGGGGAAGTAATTGTGTATAGTAATTGAGCTAAAGATTATTATTATTATTGATTATTATTATGAAATAAAATAAATTAATTGGCTATATATGTGTGTGGAATGAGGAATGCAACAGAACGCGCGTGCGAGATTAGCATTCGAAGGGACGAATATGGGATTATTTATTTCGAGGAAGATACAAAGTGCACAAAGTGACAGAAATGGCTTTGCATCTCAACGTGAACTTTTCAAATTTCTTCGAAAATGAAATTATCGGATGTAGAAAATACGATTTTCTAAGAGTTATCTGAAATTGTCTTTTTCCTTTATCGTACATATTTTTCGAGCTATCAATATGTCTAGATTTGTTGTAAACATACGAAAATAGACGTTCACTAAATATTCATTTCATAATAACAGCAATACAAACAAAATTAATACTGCAGGTACTCGTTCTACTCTCCATCCACATGTACCTCACCGTCCCGGTGATTATGGCGATGGATATACGAGCGGAGTTGCGGGGACTATTACGGCCCTACCGGGAAATACAGGTTCGACGCTCAATAAATTTGACATTTTTGCTGCATATTTTCTGACAAAAGTGAGAAAAGATCAAGTGGTTAGGAGAATTACTAGCCTTCATTCTTCTTTGAAACATAACCAATGCTCAGGTTATTATCGTTCATTGAGTACCAAAGTGTCTGAAACAGAAAAATGTCAGGCCCGTGGCGTCCTCGTGGGCGAAATTGACGAGGATTTGCTGGATTTATTTTACGAAGATTGACGACGTTCACTTCATCTCGCGAATATTACGAGTTTACCCCTTTTTGTGCCAAACTCCCCCCGAAAAATAGACTATCGCTTATCACCATTGTTTGCCGTTCGCAATGTTTATCGTGCTAGCAATAAATATTTACTGCAATCTATCCGTCTAGCGAAAACATGATGATAACAGGATCCGATAGGATGGCCGTACTTTCGATCCCAATGCGTAGGAACGCTTTTTCGAGTCTAGACAACAGCATCAAAAGAGTTAATGAGATACGGCAAGAAAGCTAGATGTTTTTTGTTCATTACGAAGTCACTACAGTTTTGTTCATTACTTGTGTTCATTACGAAATCGCTACAGTTTTGTATAATAATTCGTTTCCTCCTTCGGTTCATATCGGTGAGAGTCACATCATTCCACAGGCCGGTCAACCTTCCAGAAACGCCTTTGGAGTGAGAGAGCGTGTGAAATCGAGAGGGACTCTCTCACTTTTGCACACTCTCTCGCTCTAACCCTGATATGTAGGTTTGGAATCATGTGGAGTGTTAGTCCGAAAGACCACAACGTCATTATCAACTTTGAGTGATTACGCGCAATCAGACAACAGGTTTTGCGCTATAAAAGACCGCGAAACCACAATGGTACTATCAGACCAACCGTCTACAGTCATCATGGAGTGTGAGTAACACATTTTATCAGCTATTTTTATATTTTCTAATTATTGATTTTCCTGGCTTTTAAAATTATGAAAATAATTATGTCAGGTCACGGAAAGAACGCCAAGGACTGCAAGTGTTGCGGTACATGCACGGTAATTAGCCATTCTTAATAGGTCACGTCACCGCTAGGAAATCGGTTTCCCCCATTTCGTCATCACTATTCAATCTATATTTCTAGACCTGCGACTGCTGCAAGGTGGGCAAGTGCAAGCGCAGCTCGGCCGAGGTTTGCTGCAGCGGAGGTGAGTAAGGTAGGAGTACGGTTCGGTAAATACAGTAATTCGTGGATATGTACAGTATACAAAAATTATACCATCTTCAGTGAACTATTCTTGATTGTAAAATCGTAAATTCTATGCGTGCAATATGAGCGGCTTCATGCGCGATAATTAATCACAACATGGGGGCCATACCATAGCAACTAATTTCAGACCGATGCCGCAAGGATGGCTGCCACTGTGACAAAGTCCTCGGAAAGATGGGCACTACGAAAAAGCACTAAGCTATTTTTATTCCCTCTATCACTCCCAAATTTCTTCCTTTCACCTTTTTCCCCTCATGCTTCTGCATATTTCTTTATTCCTTAATCAATTACTAATAACTTGATTAATCAACTAATTACTAATAAAAGGTGCTTGACACGATGCTTGTAAATCAGCCTTTATCGAAAAGAGATGATAACACACATAGTAGCGACAACAAAACACCCTGAGGAGCACAGGAAGGGGCCAAATTGGGTGCTAGCAATGGGACACATGAGGCCAAACCTAGAGGCCATTTCTGTAGGATAGCGGGTTTGGAATGATGTGGGGAACCAGAATGAGATCTCTCGCTAGTAATCACTGGGTTCGATATCGGTAGCGGGTTGGGGGGACATGAAATGGGAGTGGAGAAATCACAAAGTTTAGAAATCGTAGTGAAAAAAGTCATTGGCGACGATGTACTCTGATGATGTTATGCTGATAACCGAATCGATTTCTAGAACAATACTTATGTATGAAATAATGCAAAATGAAGTAAAAAGAGGAAAGCGGGGCGGGAGAAAGAGAGAGGCGTGAAAAGAGAATGAATGCAATGAAACGATGTGGCATTAAGCACCGAAGAGGAGCCAAATTATAATAACAAAGCTCGGATCTTCTTGGGTCAAAGAGTCGGAAAGCAGGAAGGGATGGATGGGGTCTGGGAACGGGGTTTGTGGTCGGGGTCTGGGGCCGGGTTCTGGGATCGGGGTCTGAGATTGGGGATTCGATGGGGGTCAGGACTCAGGATTGAGAGCCTTGCAAAGAGGTCTGGGGGACAACAGTGATGCTACAGTGCAGTATTACCGATGATAATTGGCCAAACGGATTGTCACCGATAGGAAGAGATTGAACTTAGTGGTGAAATAGTGGATTCTTTTCCATCTATCTCTTTTCAATTAGCGTGCGCTGTTGAGGTCTGAGAAGGGAGGCGAGAGATGTTCGGGGAGAGGGCTGGGACATCATGCTGGTGTGACTGGTCGTATACATAATGTGGGCATTGTGCAGAGTCACTAATTGGGGACGGTGTTCAAGAAAAAAAACAGCTGGGAGTGCATCAAAACTGGGCGAGTAGAAGTGTGCATGTAGGAACTATTTGTGGTAATTAGCGGGAACTTCGCAGTCTAATTGTGATGGTTCGCTAGAGAATGCGTATCGTGAAGAGGCAGACTCCTCAACGTTGATTACTTCTGTATCACTACCACGCCTGCCTGGGCGGAATTCTTTCAGCCGACGCCCGTCTATTCGCGACTCCGCCAGCGTTGACATCGACATTCTGTCTGGAGAAGAGATCCCGAGTTGAGGTGTAGAGAGCGGCCGGTTGCTGAAATCAATCGATAGTAGGAGTAATGATCAGACTCTCCTCATTCTACATGCTCTCTCATCGATCAGACAGCGCGAGAGAGCATGCAGAATTGAGAGGGTCAGACCATCCCTCGAAAAGAGTGCAAACCTCCTCATTGACGTCTAGTTTCTGTTGCCACTTCAAGAGCGCCCGAATGAGATACGCTTCGATTTGGATCTTGGGACGCATAGTGTCCATCTAAATAGAACTTTTATGCCGCATTCATTATCGATGCCCTATCATTTTGAGGGGTCAAAATACTCTTCATTTCACACACGAGAGTGTGCAAAGTGAAGAGACTGACCACTAAGCTTTTTGATACTGAAGCCAACATTAATATGATCTAACTCCTGACACTTTTCTGGACATTACAATTGTAACATACAATACATTTGTGTTGTTTATAAACACGTGTACATTGTACACATACATAATACAATTATTGAGAATCACCGGCGTTGTGGCGGATTGGAGAGTGATATTATAAATATATTTTAAATTATAATATATATAAAATATATTTTAAAATAGTAAACGAACGCGCTGTTCGACGATCAGCTGTGCGTCTCGTCTAGGAATCTTCTCGAGGAACATCAAATAGGCGATGCAGAAGGCCGGAGCGCTGAAATAGTTAACAATTATATCACATTTTTCTTCAAGCAGGAATTTAGCGGAGCCCTTGCAAGCTGCACGGAGTTTCAGATAAGTGGGAGTGTTTGTTGCATTTTTTTATATTTTATGCTCATTTTGAAAAAATCAGTATTTTCGTATTTCTTTTATTGCACTAATATCTTTTACGTTTGCCTATATTACAAATAGAAAATAATACGTTCCACTTCAACAACTACCTGTGGTGTGTTTAGTGCCTGATTCTTACGCTTTCGCGTGCACTCTCGCCCTCGTTTGTGTTGTGTATTAGCGGAACGTTTTAATATTTCGGACGAGTGTTTGTGAATTTACAATGGTACTCACCGATTCCTTCCTCTCCTCGAGAACACCAAAACTCTCTTCTGATGCTTCACCTCATCAGCCACTAGTTCGCAGAAGACGCGCATCATTGACGTCAGATTGTATTGCTGAATAATATTATCAATTAAGTAATTAGTAATTACGTTTTAAATTTTGTGCAATATTTCCCGCGTCAAAAACTGTTGTGTTTTGCTTGTATTTTCACGACTTTTGATTGATCAGTAAATGAAAACAATATTCACCTCTCCGTTGACCTTGTTTTTGGCCATTTCCGTAGCGTCATGTTCATTATCGGGAACCTGCACATATCGACGTTTTACCTTTCAGGACTTGGTACACTTAATCTTTGTCTGGCTTCCAACGTCAATATCGGAAACAATGTCAGCGAGAACAAGTGAAGTGGGAAATGAACGAGTCCGACAATTAGAGACTTTCTTGGCATTTTGCCAACTCTCCTACCTTTAGCTTGAACTGGCTGCGTGCGTGGCTCTTCTTGTCACAGAAGCAAGTGTTATCAAAAGTCCTTCGATTGTCCTCCAACTCGGGTCCATCGTAGAGTTCGACAGTCGTCTTGATGTTCATCCTGACATAATTGGACTCGAAAAATCGATTTTCATTTTCGAGCTCGGCCAGCGAGGATAGTGTCACATTTTTTTTACAGCCAACACCATAACAAATACAATAATATCGCTCTGCTTCTAATTTGTCGATCATTTCAGTCTTTCTTCTTTCTAGCGTTTCAATCTCTGCGAACCCTAAATGTCTAAGATTTGTACCTGCGACTCTTTCCAAGTGGTAGGTGTCGACTTCGCGCGGTTTCAACCACACATTCGCTCACTCTCCCACAAACCATCGAGACAAGGAAGGAAACAGGCCGCAGGTTATATTTCCGCGCCTCTCTCTCTATCTTTATCTCTCTCCCACCCTTCCAGTAGATTGATTGCCAATAAGCGAGTAATTACCGTGCTCGCTCGCAGGCATTGTCAGCGCAAATCTATTCTCACAGGAATCCAAAGAGTTATACTCAAGGCCACAAAAAATATGAGTAGAAATGTGATTCTTCCCCGGTTCAAGTAACAGTTGGACTGCAACTTTCAAAACATCACATTTTTAAAATGTATCGCCAATGCCAAATCTTTCGATATTCGTACCTGCACAACACGTGAGCGTTAGTAGCAACACTTTCATTGCCAATGAAGACGAATTCAGTCAACTGTAAAAAATATTAATTAATTAAATTTATTAACCGATTTTTCATAATAAAGCACATTATAGAGTCTTTATCAGAAAAGGAAAATAAAAGTTTCTCAAAATATTTTTTGAAAAATAAAAAAATAAAAAAAGCATACCTTCCACACGAGACACTGTACGAAGGAGGGCACATCAATCGCCTGGAAAATGGAAATTAATGCAAATGATGTTTTCACCGTTTTGCTTTCATAAACTCAAAAATGGAAATTTTCTTTTTCTGTCTGTTTGTATTTCAGCAGATTTCTTGTCGGATTTGCATTACTTTGAGTAACTCACTTCATCTTCCTTCATAACACTTTGTTCACTATCCGGTCGGACTTTGGGAGCGGAGGACACGGATCGTCGATCAGCGCCCATCTTAATTTGTTAATTAATTAACTTTCATTATCCCTAATTTAATCAAAAGTACCATACTACATACATGCTTACATACAGATCATACCAGCGGTGTTTTTTACTTGAACAGATCAAAGTCGCTTCAACTTGTCGTTACTCACCGAAGACACGCTGGTTTTGGGTTTCACCGCTACTACTCTCGACTGCCGGGACATGGAAGTGTCGGGTCGCTGGCCCATCGATGACGATGAGGGAGACCCGGAGGAAAGCGAAGCTGAACAAACACATATTTTTACTGATTGAATTTGATTTTTTTCAAATAAGCAAGACCAGTGGAAAATTAATCGAAAACAGTAGTAGAATTTTTTTTAATATCATAGACTTTTGAAAGTATCGAGAAACCGTACCGTTGAAGCTGGCCCGACTCTCAGTAGATCTAATCGAGGTCGCATCTGCGTTGGGCAAAACGGGCGACTTTTCCGTCTCCTGAACAGCAAGATAGTGAAAATATTTTTGCGATATATTTTTTAAATTTTTATTGTCAAAAAAATGTTATAAAGATAATTGTAAACCATGTGTGGTTCGTTGATTGGCAAAAGGAAAACAACATGTTCATGTTGTGCTTTTGAAACTCACGTGAAAACATAGGTGGGTGAATGAAACCTTTTTCCTTTGACAAACTATAGTTTTGATAAATCTGTTTTCGTCTCAATACTGAACATAACAATGGTCCGAATCAACAGTCATTTTTCACGGAATAAAAAGGACTGAACAACATATCACATGATTGCAAACCTACAGACCAGGGTTGGGACGAGAGAGCAAGCAAAAGTGAGAGAATCCCTCTCGATTTCACACGCTCTCTCACTCCAAAGGCCTTTCTGGAAGGTCGACCGGTCTGTGGAATGATGTGATATATGCCGATAAGTTATTTTTTGTTGATTTAGTTTGCACATTTTAGGGAGAAAATAGTGTGAACTCACTCGCTTGGCGAGGTACAGTTTGAACTGCGCGTCGTTCAACGTTTTCGGAATGCGTGGAGGCGCTTTCTCTTCTATAATTGAAAGATTAGAACAATATTTTACCAAAACAATATCACAATTTTCTTTTCATTATCCCAAAACAATTTATTTTGTCGCATTCAGACAGGATTCCTAATGGTTGCGAAAACTATTCTTTTCTCCCGGATTTGGAAATGTTAAAGTGATGTGAATTGCTTTGCAAGTGGCGAAATACTATTTTCATAAACCAACAAATCGCTTAATTCTGAAAAGCAAAGATCATTGACTGACCCAGTACATGCGAGTTGACGGAGCCACGAATCGACGAGGTTGAGGTACTGCAATATATTCGCTCACTCTTTACAACTTCACCTCGTGTATTTTTCAGTTTGCTCCACTCTCCGCCGAGAGACAATCGATTTCACGCACACACACATTGGCAATTTGCCTGCCGACAGGTGCTCTCTGTATTCCAGTCTCTCTCCCTAGCAGATTGCACACACTTTCCCCCTTTCAGGCGCTCACTTGACTCCACAGCCCGCCGCTACAAAACCAGCCGAGCGACACATACAAATCACGAGAATGGCTAGGACGCACACTTCAGTTATCACAAGCGGGGGCTACAAATCGGGGGAAAGAGGGGGGGTATGGGTATATTATCGATTCGATTGTACTTGCCCCATCAGGAGACAAGAAAGGACATGGAGGCATGGGGGGGAGGTTGTGGCAGCACACAAACATCACCGCGCTTTCTCCCGCTTTTCCCATTCTAAGGTTTTGCGCTCGTATTATTGATAATATCGTGGGGAAAGCGAGACTCGAGAAAGTTGGCAACTAAGGGAGAAAATGAAGTGAAGAAGTGAAGGTGGGAGACGGTGGGAATGTCGTTAACGGAAAGAGAAGGAGTAAGGTAGAGTTTGAAATTCGAGTAAACAATTGGATTAGATCTCTTCATTTCGCACGATCTCTACACATGTCGATAGTAAAGAGATTTAATTCAATTAATTACTCAAAGTAAGGTGTGCAAACGATTGAAACTGCACAATATTCATATGAGTTTTGTTAAAATGAACGTAAAATATAGCGCAATCCGATGTGTAATGCTAGCGTCTCTAGGGTGATCGCATGTGGGTAATATTCTGAAGGGCCACTAGAGATAATCAGATGCTGCGAAATAATTGATGTTGTGAAACCAAAACCAATGATCCGTTTGCTGTTTCCTACACGACGATAAATTGCACCACATAACCAGACACCCCCACATACAAAAGCAGATGGAAAAAATAGGAAAGCGATTTGTTGCGGAGCAACAAGCATTACAACACGCATACTGCAAAGTCGAGTTTGAAATTAGCAGGGTGCTATCTCATCAACCTTTTGGTGTATGTGCGATATCAAGAGAATTTACGCAATTACAAGTCCGAATTTAACTTTCACTGCGTAGTTTCTCAGGGCATTTAAAAGCATAAGCAGTGTGTATTCCCACGGATAGGCGTATGCTACATAGAAGGATTTTCTGGTGACAAATATTAAGATTCACAAGAAGCGAATATTAGTTTTCTACCGATCAATGAACAATTGTGGAAAACGAGGAGAAAGTAATTACTTTTGCCAATATCTAAGCTTTTCCTCGTTAATTCATGGCAAACACAACGATTCAACGATTTATTGAGAAAGAACGCCCAAAATGTTTTTGAAACTGCGGCTGAAACAAGAAACAAACGGGCCATTCACTGCTGGTGGCTGAGTACTAATCGAGTACTATTTGAATTGAAATAAGGTGGTGAATAAGATATTTGCCGGAAGCAGAAGCCGATAAATTCGATCGTTCCCCTTTCTTTTCATGTTCAACAGCACAACAAAAGTACGGGTACTTAATTTTAATGACAAAAGGAAAAAAGAAGCTATGCAATTCATTTTTTTTCCAATGCGGTGGCACTTGTAAGATTGCATTCTATTAAACTGTTATCATGATTTGGCAAAAAATACATTATTAAATCTCTACCATACGCCTCCTCAACTAACTTCAGTCTCAAACTATCTATCTCGCCAATTATCTTTAAAATAACATTTTTTTTAGGTTATCCAGCGAAGAAAATACCATTACATTTACAAAATTATACGATCATACCAAAAAAATGGGCACGTTTCCGACGCTCTCAGTTTTGAGTGGTCTCTCGCCTTCGGTAAGCACAGGAAGTAAAATTTTGACATTTTATTAGACCGTATTATTTTATAAATGTAACAGAGTATTTTACGTTATTGCTATTTTAAGTACTTACTATGTTAAGTGCTATACGTTCCTAAGTTAAGTACTTTACATATTTTAAGTGCTTACTTATTGCTAGTCTGGCTCATCGTAGTCGAAGTGCTGTCCATTCTCTTCAGTTTCCTTCCTCCCAACGACGGCGCCGATGGGCTTCGACCCTTCATCATCCTCCTCGGACTAATGGCACTCACGTCGCTCATCTGCCGATTCACCGGCCCGATGCGACGCAGCGTGGCACCGCCGCCGCCGCGCCGTCCTGGCGTCTCGCCCGCGCCATCCGCGCGCTCCTCGTCCAGCGCGGAGAACTCCTCCTCGTCGTCCGTGTCGTCGTCGATCAGCGCCGAGTCCTTCGTCGAGCACAGAAACACCGCGTTCTGCATCATGGAGGCGGCGCGGAATGGGCGCGATTAAGGCGCGGAATGGGCGCGGAGCTGACGCGGAAGGTGATAAAGCGATAGTCGAAGACGACGGCGGCTCTCGTATCTTGTCTCCACTTCTCGCCTTCTCCTTCTCCTCTCTTTTCCCTCACTTCCCAGCCTCCCTCTCCATATCTATCCCACAAGCAGGTGATATCGGGGCGCAAGATTGGATTGGGAAAAGGGGAGAGAGAAAGGGAGCATGGGGGAAGCTGGGAACGGGAGAGACGAATGGAGATCATTGGAGTGCAATGCGCAATGTATTTGATCATTGCTCATAAGGGAACTAAGGCGTTCAGATATCTCTTATCTCTTCGCTATGGACTCGCCGAGGACAACTTTCAATGTCTATGTGGCTTGCTTAAAATATTTGTACATTTGTTAAAAAATATAGTTGTCCTGCTTCCATTAATTTAAATTCCTAACTCAATCATGTTGCTTCCAATATATATTATATTATATATTATATTTATTTTATGGCATCCAAGATCCAGAAAGATGCGCCCATTATAAGGAAGTAAAAAATTTATGTTAAGAACAAAGGGAACAAAGGCGGTGCAGTTTATTTGTCTCCAGTATTGCTAACTCTGGCCGGAAGTGCTCTCTCATTCAATCGTTTTCCCACGCTCTCCGAGCACCCATATCAGCGGAGAAAGGAAGAGTCTTTGCGCTCCCTTTAGAAGCTCTGACGACGCTAATAACGATGACAATTCGTTCCCACGATATTATCGTGATGACTCAACCTCACGAAGGAGAAAGAAGAGAGAGAGAGAGAGAGAGAGAGAGAGAGAGAGATTTTGTTAGCCGGCTAAACCCCGTGTGAATATTGGGATTGCAGTGACTAAGCAGATGGAAACTCGCAAAGTCTGCGCAGTCTTTCATTTCAATTTCACCGCACGTTTTTGCACAAGTTTTCGTGCCGCCAGACTGGAGGGGGTTATATTCACAATTTCTAAGAGCCAGCATGACTCGCCGAATATAATAATCACAAATGTAGTCTAAGCACATTGTTCAAAATTTGATGGACATGTTTCAATGGAGGCTCATCTTCAAATTTTGTCTCCGGCTGACATTAGTTTGCCGATTTTAGTTCAACAACAGCCAATTGTATTATGTTTTTTTAACACTCTCTTCTAAAGCAGTCAATGCCCCAATCCATTTCAAAAAGTCAGACTATGGCGCCACGAAATTTTAAAAAATTACTAAATTAGTAAATACTCACTTCTTCAAACTGTTCGTGTACCTCAGCGTCGATTGCGTCGAGGATCTTCCAGATCTGGTAATTAGCATAATTAATTAGACAATTTTAATAATTAATTATGCTAATTACCTGGGTGAGATTTCATCTTCGTCGTCTTCCATTGGCTTCTTCGAGATGTTCACCATCGACCGCGACCGGTCAAAATCACCTTTAAATTAAAAAAAATTAACTAATTAACTAAAATGGGTCTATTTTTCATCTATTTTTCTATCATCTATTTTTCTCAAACCCAAAAGCCAAGCTATAAGAGCCAAGCTAGAGTTGGAAATAAATGGCACGAGCATTTTCTTTTTGCGGAAAACTTTTTCCATCGTTTGTCATGGCCACGCCCGCCTATGTAAACAACATACGTCTTTTTGTTTAAAGAAATGATTGTGTAATAAAAAAATAGTGGCGTAAGTCTGGAGCATAGATTGTGGACCGGGAAATCACGGGATAACATAGGAAACATCGCACATAGGCTACAACGTTGAGCAGCGTGTCTCAGAGCTCTGAGCAATTTCAGCGCCTTTCGAAACCCGCAATTTTCGCAGTGGCGAATAGTGCAGTACGAGTGTTTCTCTCACTACAGCAGCATCACACGATTACGTGACATTAAGGTCACGGGGATATTTACGGGTGCACTGTTGCGTATTGGTGCAAGTTCGGTGTTTCCGCCGTCTGTGAGAATCAGAGGGATGGACAACACTGAACCGGCATTCCTACCGTAGAAATGTTCACTACGCAGGTATCAGACTAAACTAGTGTGTTTGGGACAGATTATGCATCACTTCAACGTATTTTACGTTGGAAAGAGAGAGAAGCCCGGGAATAAAATGCGGTAGATTGACTGTTTCTACAGATGGCCAGATCATCTCAGTGCTCATCAGTGTTTCCCTCTATTCCGACGTCGGAGGAGAAAAAAAGAAGCACACTAGTCGAGCAACTTCCTTGAATTGCAAAAAAAGGGAGTCGAATGACGCCTAACGAGAAAGTGACGTGAAGTGATTTCGACTCGTATCATTCATAGCTCATCTATTGACTCACTTACCAAACACCGCCGACATGCAAAGACGGAAGACACTTTGCGCATCTATTTCCAGATCATTCTAACGACGATCAACATTTGTGAGCAATCCTGGCGTTTCTCGACGTAAGCACATGACGATCGAATATCAGGCACAGCAGCAAAAATATTCCAGACATTTACGATATTTTTAGACATCCTCAGTTTACGCAAATAGCTCGATTACAGTAACGTGGCTTCGATAAACGTCATGGTCTGATCATCTGATCATGAATCGGCGGGAGGTGGGGGGGGGACATGGATTGTCATCGTTTACGCTAGCACGATATGCTTCCCGTCACCAGCTCTTTTCTAGATCATGCGTAATCTGGTGTTGGTACGTTTTGGAACTGCCTTATGGGAACCCGAAAATATATTTAGTTCTGAAATGTATCCCAAAGAAATCTCGGAGAAAAAAGGTGTTCCCTAACGTCAGCTCCAAACGCCCGAACACCCGTAATACTGATATCATCAATGTTTATTTGTCATTCTCTTTCACAGACCGGAAGTTGCGATACATATATGTTCTTGTTCGATTGCATGCATATGTCATACTGTAGCCATCATGCAACAAGTTCTAAATATAATGACTTTTAGCACCTTCCTCATTCCGAAGAGATGAGTAACGTGCTAAAAATAATCTGTCAACTAAAATAAAATCAGTAGTCAATCGACCAAAATACAAACTCACTCGTAAGTCCGTTGAAGTTGAGGTTATGATGCCAGATGGGCGATGGTTGTGGGCCGCTCTCGGTCGAAGTTGTCGAATGAGAGGAGGCACTGCAGAGATGTCACTACCGTAGCTCTCCCCCTTTCTCTCCCTCTCCTCGTTTCACACGCTCTCTCGTCACTCTCTTCCATCCACGCAATGATTCGCGACCATCCGCATTTTGCACGATCTCTCACCGATATCGCATTTCAGTATCAGAAGCTTTGCACCCACACTACTCTCTTCTTTTCATGCAATCTCTGGTTGTCATAAGATATCAAATAAGGCTAATCCCGCTATTTTGGACATCGTGTTGCGAACTCTAATCCTCCATCTACGCAAATTCCTAAGGAAAAAAGTGAATTCACACGTCGCCCCCAAAATACCGAAATAAAGGTGCCGATTAGCCAGAAAAGTAAGTGCGTATTTCGTAGTTCACTTCGTAAAATGAACTACACGAAACAGTTTTAGCTACAAAAAAAGGTGCGAATGTAAGTTAATCGTGGTGAATCAGTGTAGTGTCAAAGCGGTAAAGTGAGCGTGCGAAAGGGAAGATTATGAACTAATTTCGAAATCTCTCAGAAGTGCAAGAAAATAGCTTCAAAAGATGACGAAGTTACCTTCGTCCGCGAAGGTTTTTCGGCGTCTGCAAGTAGTAACTTGATCTGTTGAGAGAGCCTCTCTGCAAAGGTATCTTTGAATCTTTGCGCAATGCAGAAAATCCGCTTTTTCATCAGCGCGCTTAGTCACGTTTGTTTCGTCTCAACTGACATTTCATAATGCTTTTTAATCTTAAATCGCAACACATCTCCCGCACGGGTGCGGGGAGCACCCAGGATGAGAAGCGTTGTGTATTCTCATCGCCTTTTGTTAAAAATGAAAAATCAGTACGAAACATACATCTTTCGGTCTGTGCTAAAATATTTACAAACATATTGATTGACAACAAATATGCAACTAACCCGTCCGGTTGAGTAGGGCGGGGGCGTTATCTCATCGTCCTCATCACCGATGAGATCCAGATGATCTGATGGAGGGTCGGCCGAGGGAGGCCTCAACGGGTGCAGGTTCGGTGTTGTACATACCCTCTGGCAGCCTCTTTTCTCTAACTCTGCACCTTGGAACGTATCTTGATCGAAAATTAAATTAGTACACGCAAAGTCGAGAGCTTGGAAGCGACATGGACAATAGACAATGATTACACGATGAGTAGACGTTCTCTCATTCAAAGGGCCGTAAACCGCTTACCGGTCCTGCATCCCCGGTGGCTTGCCACACTTCGTACTACAGCTAACTGCGAGAAGCACTCGTCCCATCTCTCACAACCGATGCTTACGAAGTCTCTACGTTGACTGACGAAGCAACTAAGCCACAATTTAGCCCCGCCGATGTGATGCACTCTCTCATTAGTAGTGCTGGCTGTTACGTCGGGCAAGAGATCGCTATTCAAGTGCCCATTTGGCCCATACTCCCGGAATAGCGCGAGCACACGTGTGCATCTTGAACTTTACGAACTGAAGCTAAAAAGTGCAGACGCTCGCTCGCGAAAAATAGAAGATTGCATATTGCGTTAAGTATAGCTCAGCAACTTACTGGGTGCACTACAAAGTAAAAATTTTTTTTTAAAGTTCTACTATAATGGCAATTAAGTAGATGAGGGTGCAACACAGATATGTCCAAATTTATCCGAGCGCTTATCTATAGACACCATTTTACAGCGCGCTAAAACGTCCAGGGATAAGGGGCGAGGAGTGATAGACCCTTCAAACTGGGAGAGGCCTTATTTTCAAACTCACACAAACATTTGGCCCCTTTTCGGAGGTGCGAAATCACGCAGTAAACTCACAAGCAGTCGACCATCTGCATGCGGAAGGCGCGAAATCGTAGTGATGACCTCATTCGGCCCCGTCTCTCTCACTCACGAAACTAATCGATACAGGGAAGCTTCCCTTCTTCTTCTGTTGTTCTGACCGCGACTGATGATGATGACATTACGGAGAGAGAGACTCACACACAGGGATTATCTCTTCTTCTCCCCCTCCTTCGTTCGGTTGTTAGAGGTGAGAGTAAGTCAGAGGTAAGAGTAAGTGAGAGGGAGAGGACAGAGAGAGAGAGAGAGAGAGAGAGAGAGAGAGAGAGAGAGAGAGAGGACAGAGAGGGATGGGACGGTCCCTGATGGCGACAAACGTCGACGCGTTGTTGGGGAGAGAAAGAGACGAGTCGATTGATGCTTGATCGGAGGAGAAAGAGAAGTGACAACAACAAAACGATCACATGGTTCAGCACGGCTACTTGCAACGACAACTTGAACAGATTCACTATCTAACTATGATATTTACAAAAGTGTTCGACAAGGTAAGTTACCCTAGGGAACTTTGCCGTGTAAACTAAAGACGGCCGAGATGCTCAACCTGTGTATACCACACGCTCAAATCTCGTTGATGGCTCCACGATTTCCAGTCAATAATGAGAAATACAGGTTGCATTCCGTTACGCACCACACGATTGGATTGTTATATAATGATTATTGTGATCATACCAATTTATTAAATACTATTAAAAAGCTTTGTAAAGAAAATAATAAACGCTTACCGACAGCAATTGACCGAGTTGAGAGTAGTCTGAACGTAGCCAGGGGCGTACAAGTTGCGTGATCGTCGCATCTCTAAATATATTTGCTAATTAGATAAATTAAAATATTTGCTAATTAGACTAATTAAAATGTGATTTCGCGAATACGTTAAGCAATCGGAGGAGAAAGTACACGCAAACATAGACTGCTTTTCTCAAAATCGAAGTTGTTGATAAACAGTTATTCGGATGATGATGGAGAGCTATTTCTTCGAATTGCGCTATTCATAAACTTCGACCAAAATCGAAGCCGCAAACCAATCGCGACTCCTATTTTAATTCATAAACCCGTATTCAGCAAATAAAACATCGAAACAAAAACTATATTCCATCGTTGAAACATATCGTCAACGCTTTTGCTGCATCAGTCAAAAACGTAGTCGAATGCGCTGTCTGCTAGTCAAATGTGTTCTCTGCTCCAATGTCTTCACATCATCTCACCGTGACTCACATCTACTCAACGATAATACGCACACACACGGTCTAGAAGTGAGCGTAGACGAATGAGCAACCTATTAAAGCATAATTCAATCATAATAAACACAATACACATTAATACTAGTCTTTTTGAGGTTGCGGAAGATTCGTGATAGATGGGAGGCCATGATAAGGGTAAGAAAGGTGAAGACACTGCGTTCTAAAAGGCACGTTGCCTGCTAGTCTGATGCACTATTGAGGAGGCGTCTATTGTTCCCTGATAACTTTTGACACGCAATGAAAAAATGAGTTCATTGCGTCTAGATAATTGCCGAAATGAGAAGCATTTTAGTTGAAAAGCGAGGAAGAAAAATCCTCGAGGGATATCAAGAATCTCCCTGAATAGATGAAGATATGAAGGTGTTGCGTCATGTTATTGAGGGACCACGCGACATCGGGAGGAAAGGAGGAGACACTAATCCATCAGAGAGAAGGGAGAGAAAGGAATCGATCGACACGTTATCCGAGATTCAAAATAGAGTAGCTACTTTGAGATTTGGAAATTTTGGACAAACACCGAATAAACACTCCAGAAGGTGCTATAAACACTTTAAGAGCATAATAGCTTCTGGTCGTTTGATCTTGCGGTCACTTAATGGTGAGCATTTTTAATAGACACAATGAAAAGGCAGAAAATTCCTGGTTTGTGTAGAAACAGCTTAAAAGATGTGGAAACTGTTTAGATCTTTTCATTTTGCATAGCGTGCGCGCGTGATAGTGCACGCTCTTGCCCCTCCCTCCCTCTCAGTCTCGTATCCAAGATACGCAGATCTATTCAGTCTATTCATACCCTCCGTTCCTGCACTCTTTACCCATCACTGCTCATCTCACTCACACACAGTGTAAGAGATTGCACGAAATACGGAGACATAAAAAGGTTAGATCCGCCCGCTAATCAGCGGCGCTATTCAGACACATCACGGCGCGCTTTGATCAACTAAATAAGGGAAGGAGCAAGTCTAGAGAGCCGGGTTCAATGACCGGCTAATAGACCGCGGAAAATTTCGTCATCACTTGCTTTCCTGAATTTAATAGTATAACACAAAGGTGCAGGTAGAGGCCGAATCAAAAAAATGGATGTGTTGGTGCACAATTCACGACAACTATTCGAAAAGAGTTAATGCTAACGATTCATCAAATATAAAAGAAATGCATTCGGAATTTACAATATATTGCAATCAAATGAATTCTAGTTCTTTAGTTGTTGGAAACGCTAATTGCTCATTCTTTTCCCTTTTGACCTTTCCACAGAACCTGAATGAGCCTTGATTTATTTACTTTCGAAACGGGAACATTTTGGGCATGATTCAGTGCGAAATTGCGTCGGAAAGACAAAGTTACTCTGTGAAGGAGAACAGTAATGAATCGTAATACCACACGAATAGGACTACTATCATCTTGCCTATTTTAAGATATTCGTGTGAGCGATGCGTAAAGAGGATCAATGCAAACGAGAGCTGAGAGAGTGAGAGAGGGAGAGAGATAGAGAAAGAGTGACAGAGACAGAAAACTTGGAGGAAGAGGTAGGTATCAATTATGAGAGAGAAAGAGAAGCAACGAAAGAGGGAGATTAGTCGATTTTAGAGAGAATACATGTACTATCGCGTACTAGGCTAGACAAGTCGGAAAAGGAACATTGCTAGACATGGGAAAGGCCGATAGGGATTTTTGGCTTTTGCTGTTGAACTTTTGTACACGTCAGTGAGTGCTTCTTAGTGAGAGCTAAAATATGTCAAGGATTGTGTTTCATACATTATAATAAAAAAATAAAGGAAAAAATGGTGCCTGATAGGGTCTGCATTTTGAATCTTCGTTGACCGGTCGAGCTCACTTTTAAGAGAAAAGTGAATTTTAAACAATAAAACTCTTAAAAGAGTGGAGTGAAACTCAACATGAAAATAGAAAATTTAAATGCGTGTACTTTCGGAATATTCTTTAGCTGGTGTCCACCGGAAGTAGCATGAGATCTGATTATTGGACTGGGGCACCATATAGATGATGGTAGTAACACAATGTGGAAAAAACCGTCGTAGAAAAATTCAATAGAAATCGACCAAGATTCAAATGAATCTATGTTGAAAAGTGAGGATTCATTTTGAATCTTCGACCGCTCGACTTTTTGAGCAATGATTCAAGATTCGCACTAAGATTCAAAATGCAGACCCTAGTGCCTGATTGCCTGCATTGACCAAAGTTTAAAGTGCCGTAAAGTTCTATTTGTAATCCGAGGAAATGCACTAGTGACTTACTAATTTACAAATGACCAACGAAAAATATTTTCATCGATTTTTTTAGAGCCCGAGTTTGAGTGCTATCAGTATTATGATGCGAATAGCATAAGCATAGCATTAGTGCCTCGAAAAAAGTTAGAAGAAATTCATCGCGCAGACAATGCTAGAAGGGAACTAAATCAATATTACGATGCGAAAACAAAGTTCTCGAAGAGAAACAATGGATGTTTGGCGCGGAAGCAACATTCCTGATTCTAGCTTACTGATAAACACGGCGTTCACCAAATAATAAAATACTGACTGCCTACATGTATTTTGACCTCACAAAATGAACTTGATACCACTTATGATAATTCGGGTACCTTACGAATGTCCTATTACGGAAACATACAATATCGAAATGGGCTGCACGTCAGTTATTGATTGTTCTACGTCTTTTTTTCCTTAAGGAAACGATGCTCGCATCAAGAATTATTCCTGTTTTTCAAAGATGACAGACAAGATATCTATTGGAGGCAATCTCTTCAAAGTTCGCATTTGTCATCCGAGTAGTGGTTATTGCATCGGCAGAAATGTGGGCTATGAATGGCAGGAATAAGAAATACGCTATCAATAGAACAGACTCTAACAATAAGAAATACGCTATCAATAGAACAGACTCTTGCAAGAATAACCATCTGATGAACGTGTAAATATTTGAGAATAACAGTGGGAAGAGCGCTGATGACCAGAAAGTAAAAGGTGTTTTCGTCATTATTTCAATTCCTTACTAGATCGAAAAGGCTCGCAGAAACTGACAGAAACATCATTCCACAGGCCTGTCATTCTTACAGTAACGGCTTTGAGTGAGAAAGTGTGTGAAATAGAGAGGGACTTTCTCTCTCAATTTTGCACACTCCCTCAACCTCATCCCTTTCTGTCGGTTTGGAATCATGAGAAAACCTCGGAAGCGCTGTGAATGCGAAAACTGTGTTCTCTGAGAGCCAACGCCTAGTAATGCATCTTTTCCGCTTCATCTAATAGTCTTTTACTCTTTGTTAAATGATATTGATGTGGCATAATCTAACGCTACCCAGTGTTGGTGACTGCAGTATGATGAGTTTATTGATAATTCAGCAAGTTAGATGACTATCAGCCCCCGACACCAAGATACCCATGACGTGACGGTTTTTAAGGGAAAAAAATTGAAAAGACATTGCAAACTAGCGGAATACGTCAGTCTCTCCTTTCAGCTAACTACCGTAGTCAAGGAAGGGAGGGACGAGGGAAGAGATGAGGGAGTTTATTGAGGGTGGCCATGGGAACCAATGATACCATTATCGGTTCTTTTTATCATTCTCATAAAGGATATCCGTTCCGAAACTAACACCTTCATTGAAAATATATTAACATTTTAACAGAATATATCTTGCTGTATTATGAGGTAATTAATTCAATAATAACGTTGTAATGGGCGAAATAGGCCTAATAAAACTCGGTAAAGGCTCAATAATCAGTGAAAATAAGCCGCTATCACGCAATATCGTCTGCGCATGCGCTCTAAAGGCCGCAGAGAGAGAGAGAGAGATCGGTAGCGCATCACCCGTTTCTATCTCTCTCTCTCTCTCTCTCTCTCTCTCTCTCTCTTTCATCCCCATCTACGTCATCGCACATCCTCCTTCTGTTGATGCTAACGCGCGTATTTCCATCTTTCTCTGTCTCTCTCCCTTTCACACACTCTCTCACCCCATCTACAACCACTGCACATCCTAATAATAGCCACAGTCGACTCCCTCCACCAACATGTTATTAGAGCAGTGTCAGAATGGGGTCGACTGCAGTAGGAGCAAGCGGCTGCTATGAAGCAATGTGCGGTCGTTAAATACAGTAGTCCAAAAGGGGGAGGCGGGGCCAGGAAGAATTTCGGGAAAACTCCGCCCCTCGGTTCGCACGCAAACCGAGAAGATAACAAGATCAGTAGGTTCAAGTGGGGTGCGTGCGCTATCGTAAGAGTGCACGAATGACACCCTTGCACTACCTTATCCGATGTATTTCTTGCAGCATTTAAATATCAAACCCTGGGCGACTCATAAACATTGAAAAACGAGGTGATTTTGAGTGTAATGTGCAGTAGCTTCCTCAATCGATAGATGCTTCTCTACTGACATTTAGACATGAAGAGGCCTACTCGAGAGAGGTAGGCAAACACTTGAATATCCCCTTTTTCGTTATCGATGAGTGATGGTTAGAATGTCGACACAAACATTCACACGGCCAAACGTTGAAGAGATCAGATTTGATATTACACACGCATAGAGAGGAGAGGAGATCCAGAAGCAGGCATATAAGCTGCTTATCGGCCATATTTATACGAGCAACGCATGCAGAGATGCTACTGAGCAGTGAGACTAACATGAATATGAGTAGACTTACGTTTATTTATAAAATATGGAATTGCGCTTTATAGTGTTGATTGGGAAGTGCACGCACTGGGTCAATTGATTAACTGTCCGCGAAACGGAGACTAAATAGTCTCAGAAAAAAACCACTAGGATCAGGACACCAAGTGATCATTTGCACTTACTTGTAAATGATATGTCTCTTATTTCTAGTTGTCACTTGCAAATAAGTGAACATCAGCACTTGGTGTCCTACTCCCACACACACAGAAAAAGGTCTTAAATATAAGACTTTGAAAGTCTTACATTTACAACCTTATATTTCAGCATGTCTTATATTTCTGCCGTAACAGTCTTCCATATCAGAGCGATGGGGTCTGAGATTGAGAGGGAGGAGGGCAAAACTAGACTTTTTCCTGTGTGTGCAGTCACATTTTTCTCAGATTGGGAGCAACAGTAGAGCGAGAAATACTTGATCCGGTTCTATGTGCCTCGAACCACTATCTGATGTTGTACAGATTATGCGAAAACGTGCTCGCAGATTCGTATCTCGTGCTCTATAATTTATGAGGAACTGAAATAGAGGGAAAGTGATTGAAATCAAGCCATTACGAGATATGCCAATTATTAGAGCGCCACAGGATGATGCTGATGCGTGATACCGAGTACGCAGAGCGCGAATTGTCCAACATTTGTTTGTCTAGGGAACCCAGCTATATTACCATCAGATAAAGGTCGAGATACCGCGGGGAATGAAGAGAGAATGCATAGATGATCTTCTTGAATGTGATAGAGTCCAGTTCACAAGAAAGGGTCATGTTTGAGAGTTGGCTTTCAGGTAAACATTGAAGAAGACCAATCAATTTCTGCCCAATTACTGCACCCCCGTCACTAGCAGAAGTGGAATCGAAGACCGTGTGCGGTAGTAGTACAGGATACGACAAGACATTTCTGACCGACTGCAGTCACCAACGGCCTATCAGAAGAGTTTGAAATTCGGGTAAATAATGGGATTAGACCTCTTCATTTCACACACTCTCTCACCAGTCGACCGACGTAAAGAGTGTGCAAAATGAAGAGTTCTAAGTCAATTGTTTACCCGAATTCCTGACTCTATCAGAAGTTCGTCAGTGTTGGTATGATTGTGCAATGCGTGCGAACACAAAATAGGCGGTGTACCGCAGTTTAAAACTAGCAGTCACCAAGCGGTTGCTGTGTGGCTTTTGGGGACGAAGAAAATGTATCGGAATCCCTTACAGAGGAACAGGACGCCTCAGGCCATATCGATCGGCACTACGGACCCGCATTCCACTTACAATCAACCCACGGTTCAGTCCATATCTCGCTGGGAATTCGGATCAGTTGGTCTATTCCACAAGAGTGGCAACAGCGGCAATCACCACCCATCAGCTTGCTTTCGATTGCTCAATACTCGCATGACCAAGACGGCCGCGAGGCGCATCTTTATAAGCGCCGGTTGCCGGACGAGAACTCAACTGGAAGGATGAATCGCCACTAGTGGTCAGACTTGTAGTCCGCAGTGGTAGGACTACTAGTCAGTAGTGGTCGGATTTGCATTTTCTCACCGGACTAGTATCGTGTGTCCTCCGACTAGTTGCCGGCCACTATCCGGCGGAGACCTGCGCCTGGTTCGGCAGACGGCTATTCTAGAGACACGACGGCCTGTATCGATCGGCCCCGCATTCACAAATCCACTATCTCATCAAACAACTTCGGAAAATTCACAACGCAGTCGGCCTAGTCAGTCGGATCGATCCACTAGGATGAGCTACACAGGAACTAATATGCCGGGGCGCCCTTGAGAGCACACGCCACGCTCGCTGATTTGAAAAGACGATATGCGCGCGGGAGAAAAAACTCCAATCCTGTGCAAGCTGACTCCGTCAATTCGGCTCCCTCAACCATCTTACACGAACGGAGCAGAAATACACAGGTCACTCACCCGCTCACCATTCGTCTACAAGCGTGACTACATGTGAGAAGCAGGAATTCTATGAAGGGGTACGCCAAGATCCAGAATCGCCGTGAGTCTGGCCCATCTCCCAAAGTGACGCCAATTGTATTTTTTACTGCTCCTACATATCACAATCAGGGAAATCGTGAAGTCTTTTGAGAAGTTCACTAGTCCAGTTACCACTGGCAACTACTACTAGTCGGTACACCGACATACTAATCGGGTAACGAGCGGTTCAAGAGCCGCACAGGGCGATACCAACAACCACCAACGGAGGACGTGATCTCGAAAAGTAATCAATTGGAAATGATCCGCGCTGTTTCGCCGCTGAAGATGCATTTACTAACTAACTATAGAAGTAAGTAAGTACTGTAATTTTAGTAGTTTTCTTCCATTGACTATGAGCGAACTAACTGATTCCTCATGAAGATAACTAAGTATTCCCTCTTCAATTCGTTTCTATCAGCGAACTTTTTAAAAACTTTTTAACTAGTCTGGTGCTCTGAAAACCCGCCAAGAAATAGATAAATGGACACTATTGTTCTCACCGAACAATATGTACGTTAAGAGAATATATAAATGCACAATGGGGCATAAAGATGCGTTCAAATAGCAAGAGAGGAGTAAGTGAACTCAAAGCCACCGATGGTTGCTGCTAGTACACCGTATTCCCTCGTTGTCATGACGCCATAGGACGCACCCGTCTCTTGCCTCTCTCTCCCAATGTGATAATTCATCCAGCATGAAGGAAAATTCTCCAATCGATTTCGAATTTAACTTACTCCCTCAGACATAACCCCTTCCTAGAACGTTTCCTGGCTTGTGGAACGGGACTGAACCCTCTCTATAATTGACCAGGCAGGTGCTTTGCGGCATTTTTTCTTATCGATTTCGAAGCGCAATTATAAGTTGACTTTCCTTTCAAAAGAAACAAGAATGCTTACATTTTGTTATGACATTCAACCCGTCGTTATCGTAAAATTTCGAGGAAAAGTCGTAACTGATCCAACTCCCTCATGATCCTCCCTAATCCGTCGTTTTCGGGATAATTTGAATGTTGAGAGTTGGGAAGCTTGAAAATCGATATGTCAAAGATGAAATTTTTGGTGCATTTCATTTCCGATCTGGACTCGAACTTCGTTTAGTTCGAACTAGCACATATATTCAATGTCCACAGCGTTTCATACGTTTTGAAACGAACAACTTTGGAAGATGATATCACTTTTGTATAAATATCCCGCTTACAGAACAATGGATTGCATCTAGCATCCTCATTCAACAAAATCGTAGTTCAAATATCACTTGTTAAATGCTAGCAGTTGCAAAAGAACTTCCGGTTATTCGGATCAATTCTGGGAATGTCTGATTCATAGATGTTGATCTCTTCACGTGTCTGTTTTCACGGAAACACTTGATTGAAGCAAAAATGCCAAGATAAAATCAGGAAATGTCAGATTCGACGCGTATGCCCGCCCATTGAGATATGGTGGCAATAATGATCTCTCTCTGGCAATTATCCCGCCTCTCTCGAGATAGTAGGGAGAAAAGAGAGAGAAGAGGTTGAGAATCAATAGAGAGCGTCCACCTGTAGGTAGTCCTCATTTGAAAATAAAGAGAGAAGAAATGTATATGTTTGCAAATTTTGGAATTCCTTGGGAACTTTTCAACAGTTTTACATTACTAAATTATTCGATTAGGTATTTCGAAGATATTGACAACAAATGGCGCAAGTCAAATAACATAAGTTGAACTAAGTTAGACTAAGATAATTAAAAGAGCGATAAAAAATTACTGAAATATAGTTAAGTTTATTTTTATTTTTTTAAGTTTTTTTCGGCAATTCTACAGGAACGATTGAGGAGACAAGCTCCTAACAAATGTTCGAATACATCTGTGCCACATTTGCTCACTTGTAACTCCCACTGAACAACATCGTGAACTCCTGAATCGTGGTCTAGTCTTGCGGAACTGTTAACTCGGATCAGCTACGCAGGAACCAATCTGCCACGGCGCTATCAACTGCAAAAAAACACCTCACAGCAACGAACCTCACTACTCGCATCTCTATCTGTACATTCCTCTCGCCCTCCGCTATATTACTGAATGTAACAAATGGTCGTTCACTAAGATCACCACTTCCTGCTGATCTTTCCATTTCTTTTCAGGAACGATAAATGATTGGAAAGACGATATGCGTGCAGCAGAAAATACTAAAAGCCTGCGCCAGCTGTCTCCAATCCGACCCCGAGTCAATCGCCTAACAAAAGCGGAGCACAAATACAAAGGCCAGTCGACCGATCACGATCGTTCTGAAAGTATGACCGCCTGTGAGATGGAGAGATTATGTGAAGGAGTACGCCAATTTCTCCTACATTCTAGAAGCGCCGGTTGCCGGACTAGTAGTCAAGTGGACCGACTACGCTCCGGACCGACTACGACTACCTATGTGTTGCAGTCTTGGTCATCTCTCAAATTGATCCGTCAGTAACCGTTTGTGTTCCTACAGTTCACAATCAGATGTAATGAAGTCGCTCGGGGTCAACTAGTCCGCCCAACATTCAGTGCTAGTCGGTCCATCTTGCATACTAGTCCTGCACAAAGCGGGTATTGATGCGTAGAGGAATGATCTGCTGCAGATGAAACGAGCTGCATGGGGAGCTATTCTCCACCATTCACTGTCATCTCCTAACTGAATACGTGACCGTCCGAGCATCTATTCCAACTCGCACGTTCTGTCAGCCCTCTGCCACACTTCTGAGAGGTTGCAACTTACGACAACCGTAACCTTCATAGGGAAAGCGAAATGGGTCTTGAAGATAAGGCGAATGGAAATCAACGGAAAAGGAAATCGTGTGGACCCCCTACAACTGGAAATGACCCCAAGGCCATCCCAATACCCGATGGAGAGATGACCTGAAGCGAGCAATCGGGCCCCAATGGTGGAATGCAACTAATGAAGAATACCGCCCTTATCCTCATCTGAGCACTATTGCCTGACGTGATAAATAATTGTAATTGTAATCTTCATCCGGAGTATCCGCCGAGCCCTGGAAGCGCTGATCGGAACCACGCCATTCGCGTTGCAGGAGAATTATCAGTCGTGTGCCGACATCCGACATATCTCTCTTGTACCGGACCCTATCAAGCATATCAGAAGAGCGAAACACCGATGGGCAGGCCATGTTATGCGAAGAAAGCACGGCAGATGGTCTACCCGTGAGACGTGCTACGCAGAAATCCCCCCCCAGCACATAGGAAGGGCACCTGCGTGATATAGGGGTTCGATCGAGGAATGGGCCACGATTCCCTACAGTACTGGACGATCCACTGAATCGTCAACCGCCCTTCCGACAGACAACGCGCGCTAGACACAGAAGCTACTGTAGAAACTGTGATCAACGCGGCTTCATCGATGAGGATGAATAGATAGATAGATAGATAGATATTTATACATGCTGGACATGTGATTATAATTAAACTACTAATCTACTAAGTCTACTAAGTCACTAAGTAAAATGCGGACTGATATGGTCAGAGAAGGCATGATGGAGGCAGAAAGATGAGCTCGCAGTAGACAGGGCGTACTCAAAACCATCGATGGTTACCGCTGAGACACCGTAGTCTCTCGTTGCTATGACGCCATAGGACGCATCCGCCTCTTGCCTCTCCCTCCCATTGTCAGAATTGGCTAAGCAGGAGAGCAGATTCTCTGCTATCGATTTCGAATTTCACTTACTCCCTCAGTTATAACTCCTTCCTAGAACGTTTTCCGGCTTCTGGAACGCCACTGGACACACATAATTGACCAGACAGGTACTCCGCGGCATTTTGTCTTTTTCGAAAAGTCGGCCTCTCCTTACAATAGAAAAGGGAATGCATATATTGTGTTATATAATTCTATCATTCTTTATTGTTTACATTCAAGGATTTGCTTGAACTCACTCACAATTTCTCATTATCCTCCCTAATCCTTGTCGTTTTCGCAATTTTTTGCTGGGGATCTGAGAAATCCATAAGGAAAAGAAGGATTTTAGGTGCATTTCATTTTTGAGCTGGACCGGAAAAAGGTCAAAGAAGTTCCATGTCAAGCGATTTTAGTGTATCAATCTACCACCCGCAAGCCGGCAACACTACGCTGTGGAATTACGTAACCCAAGCTTCCCCAGACGTCTAAGGCACGTTGCTTTTTGCTATCATAGTTGCTACCATTTTATCTCCCTCGCATCTGCGGGGCTCGAATTCATAACCCTTCGAATGACTAATGGTTGATTACACCACCATCCCTCATCCAGCTGCACCAGAACATCATTTAATCGAACTCACACATCACAGCGTATCATACGTTTTAGCGAGAACAAATTTGCAAGACGATGTCTTGTTTGTAGAATATCCTATTTTATGGAACATTCGCTTGCATCTAGCATCCTAACAAAGTTATTGTGCAAAAATGTTTGTTAATGGTTGGTATTTGCAAAAGAACTTCCGGTTAGATGTATTCGGATCAATTCTGGGAATGTCTGATTCATAGATGTTGATCTCTTCACGTGTCTGTTTTCACGATATTTGGCCTACTGCAATTATCTCGTCTCCCTCGAAAGAGAGGAGAGCAGAGAGTAATTAGACAGCGTCCACCCCCATTTGAAAAGGAATCGAGTTGAAATATAGACATTTTGTAAACGAGTAGAAATTAATATATTTTAAGCGTGTAGAAATGCAGATATTTTATAGACGTGTAGAAGTAGTGATACTTATAAAATTGAGATTTCCCGGAAAACGTTTTTAAAATTATACCAGATCTTTTCCAATCAACCATCACAGGACCGAAGCAGAGATATTCAGCCTACATTCTACTGAAATGCGGCTTCCATGTAAAATAATACAATATTCATGTATTATTTTACATGGAAGCCGCATTTCAGCAGTGGAGACTGCTTGAGATTTCGTTCGGATATGTTTCACAACCTTTTTATAACACACAAGCAATGCCCACTCTCAATTATCTTCTTTTGTTTATGATTATAATGTTAAAATATTTCCGTTTAAATAAGGTGTCCCATGAATATTTGGTCAACTGAGTTCTCACTGTGGGGCAATGGAGGTCGAATACCCCGTGAGAGCCTCGAAAATCGCATGTTTCAGCTTTTAATTTGAAGAAAGTTATGTTTAATAAAAAACGATCAGAATTCATACAGTATCTCACATTGAACCTGCGATCTTTTCGCGGTGGGAGCTCGCATTTTCTAGAAAAGATATCAGAGAAAGGCAGAGAGATAGGGGGAAACGAGGAGGGTGAGCGAGGGAAACGCGCGCTGCATTTGTGTTTCACCAACTACTGATAACGGAAATGAAACCTCGAACATCGGGGAAAATAAAAGGTTTCAATCATTCGTATTGCGCCTTCTTTAATTTGAGAATTGCAACATTGAAATGCTGACTGCCACGATCAAAGAAATAAGCTTCGATGATGCGTTCGCATAGAAAGATAGGGCAAGAGCACTCAATGGCACCAGTGATTATTGCTTGCACACCGTATTTCCTGGTTGCTATTTGGTATACTTTCGTCTTGCCTCTTCCTCCTATGGTCCTAATTGGCCTGGGAGGAGAGTACATTCCCTCCTATCGATTTCGAATTTTACGAAGCGAGCAATGATATTTATGGTTTGAATTTTAGGGAGGGATTGATTCTAGAATTTATCACATTCCTTTCTGATTAATTTGGTGATTTTGCGAAGAAGCGCATGATAACATATGGGGCGCCGAGAGATGTGCGGTACATGACCTCTTCTCTATTGATTGCGAAAAATAATTATTGTATAGAGCTCTCTGTTAAATCTTCTGGATATGACCGGTGCCCCATATCCGCACGAATTGGTCATATCAATTTGGAGAAATTTCATGCCATGAAAAATTCACGAGTTTTTCAAGAGTAAATATAAATTTTCTTCGCAAATATGAAAAAAATGTAATAGAATTAAAAAATGACACAATTCGAATGGCAGCTGTCTTCCTCGTCAAAGTCGCTTAGGTTACGGCTGAGGGCGTTCGAATGCACTTTCAGTTGTGTTATTAAAGGAAAGCGCTGTTTGGAAAGCGCCATCCAGAAAGGCCATTGGAGTGAGAGAGCGTGTGAAATCGAGAGGGACTCTCTCACTTTTGTACACTCTCTCGCTCCAACCCTGATCTGTATGGTTGGAATCATGTGCCTACATTGCAAAATGAATACTTCTCCTTTCAAGACATTGCGAATGTATCTAATTCAACCGATTTTTACCGTGAAAACATGAGAAAGAGATCGGCGCAAGAACTGATCCAGCTTCTCTTTATTCTCAGGTCAGTAATTGCTACATTATGGCTGGCCTTTGCAAAAAAGCTTCCGGTTGAAGACATTCATTGCGATCTTGGGAATGTCTTCTAACAAGGCATTTTCACGAAAGCTCTTGAGTCAAATACACAGAATATCAAGAGAAAATCTGGAAATGCACGATTCGACGCGTACTGCCGCCCAGGGGATTACGGTGGCAATATCTTCCCTACTGCAATTATCCCACCTCCCTCGAGAGGAGAGAGAGAGAGATAGAGAGAGAGAGAGAGAGAGAGAGAGAGAGAGAGAGAGAGGAGAGGAGAGATTGGGACTCATTAGTGAGCGTCCACCTGTAGTCCCATTTGAAAATAAAAGAGAGAAGAAATAATATATTTTGCAAATTTTGGAGCTCTGTGGGAATTTTTCAACATTTTGACATTATCAAATTATTTGATTAGATACTGCAAACATATTGATTACTTCAATTGTTCAAAGAAAATTAAAGAAAATACGTTTTTAGGCAAAATTCAACTGAAACCGTAAGGGTGATATTTGTTTAAAGCAACCTATTTTTGTTGTAGAATTAAGAATCGACTTGTCGGTTAGTTAATGATTGTTAACTTTTCAGAGACAAGTGATCGTTATCCAACACAGAGCGAAAATTTGCTACTAAACGCTTTGCCAAGGATTGTTCCTTCGAAAACTTTTTCCGATCGCCGATCCGCAGAGTGGATCACGAATTGATATGTTGGAATGTATTGTTTCCAGAAACTCGACACCAACGGTTGTACAGAAACAAGCTGATGGGGGGAACCCTCTCCAAAATGCTCGTGCTCACGCCTTAGCTACAAGATAGTTAAGTTTTTTTTAGTTTGAACACATTTATCAAGAATTCAATTGAGTCTTCATCCTCGATTGACGATTTTAGGAAGGTCAGTTGAGTGATCTTATTTGCATGGCGTTCCAATTGCTTGCTTCACTTAGAAAGTCCGTTTCGATCGTTTTTTTTTCAAATAAGTCGCTACATCTTGTCGTTGGTCGTCCTCTTCATCTTTTCCTACGTGGGCACTATTCGATCACAGATCGACCATTCGGCCAACCAATCCATCACAGAACTACAAGATCACGGCCCGTTGCAAGCAGAGACTATGGATCCCGGAGGGCACGCGACGCGCGTGCTTTTTCCCGCCTTCTGTTAATTCAAACAGACCTGACGTGGTTCCTTAACGGGCGCTCTTGGTGCCGAAAATGCGCCGGGGCCTATATCATGGCACCCGCGACCGCACTTTACGCGAGCCGGGTATGAGAAATAGCACGCGAAAGTGAGAGAGCATGGCGTAATCGCGACTGTTTTCCTTCAAACGATGATAACTTTTCTTAAACTCGACAGATCTTCAATTTGTTTGTATTTTTCGGCGGAAGTCGTGTTCACAAAACTTACTGGATAGAATTTCCTGTATGAGTCGAATACGAACGATAATATCCTTTTAGTAATGCAATCGATAGCAGTGTAAAATACAAATGCACTTAAAGAAGGAGTGTCAGCTAAATATCCCACCATGATTACCCTGCCTGGTGTCCCATGGGAACAGAAAGGTCCCAAAAAACAGAAAGGTCCCATGGGAACAGAAAGGTCCCAAAAAACAGAAAGGTCCCAAGAAAGAGAGAAAAATAAATTACCGGAATAGAAAGGTCCCAAGAACAGAAAGGTCCCAAGAGCGCTGTAAAAAGATGAAAAATAATAGAAAGGTCCCAAGAACGTTGAAAATCGCATGTCAAGAATAGAAAGGTCCCAAGACTCGAAAAAATGGCTTGAAAATAATAGAAAGGTCCCAATAGAATAGAAAGGTCCCAAGAGTGGTCTAAAAAGACGGAAAATAATAGAAAGGTCCCAAGAATCGAAAAATTGGCCTGAAAATAATAGGAAGGTCCCAACAGAATAGAAAGGTCCCAAGAATCGAAAAAATGGCTTGAAAATAATAGAAAGGTCCCAAGATAATAGAAAGGTCCCAAGAATCGAAAAAATGGCTTGAAAATAATAGAAAGGTCCCAAGAGTGGTCTAAAAAGACGGAAAATAATAGAAAGGTCCCAAGAATCGAAAAATTGGCCTGAAAATAATAGGAAGGTCCCAACAGAATAGAAAGGTCCCAAGAATCGAAAAAATGGCTTGAAAATAATAGAAAGGTCCCAAGATAATAGAAAGGTCCCAAGAATCGAAAAAATGGCTTGAAAATAATAGAAAGGTCCCAACAGAACAGAAAGGTCCCAAGAGTGGTCTAAAAAGACGGAAAATAATAGAAAGGTCCCAAGAATCGAAAAATTGGCCTGAAAATAATAGAAAGGTCCCAAGAATCGAAAAAATGGCTTGAAAATAATAGAAAGGTCCCAACAGAATAGAAAGGTCCCAAGAGTGGTCTAAAAAGACGGAAAATAATAGAAAGGTCCCAAGAATCGAAAAATTGGCCTGAAAATAATAGGAAGGTCCCAACAGAATAGAAAGGTCCCAAGAATCGAAAAAATGGCTTGAAAATAATAGAAAGGTCCCAAGAAGAGATTGAAATCCATGAAAATAATAGAAAGATCCCAAGATAATAGAAAGGTCCCAAGATGCCAAAACGATTTCCATGAAAACAAAAGCAATGAATGAAATAAATATTTTTTAAAGAACGATATGTGTGCTTAACATCTGTGAATAATTGACATCAGTATAATTGTTTTATCTGCGTCACAATTGAATAAATATAGTAGTAAACAAGAAAATTGACGATCGGGTAACAATTACACTGAAATATACATTATATTTAACACACTTATCACACTCTCCTTCTTACCCCACTACATACTCTTCTTGCTGGCTTATATGTGGGTTTTTACGACCACTTTCAGTGGTCTTGGATGGATTTCTAGTTCGACTGCTACGAGTGGTAGTAGGGGGAAGTGTAAGTTTAGTGCGAGTAGCTCTAGTGGTAGTGGGAGGAAGTACTGTGGTTGAGCGGGATTGGAACGATCTTGTGAAGGAACGGGTGAAGTCTTTAGTGGGGCAGGCTGACTTTCGATAGTACTTCATTCATAGATTTTACTTTTTGCACTACATTTCGCATATTTTCACCCGCAGTTGGTGAATTAATCAACTCTCAAATCAAATGAACTGCTCCTGTAGGGGCATACGATTCTTCCAGAGATGTTGTGGGGGTTTCAGTAGGTGCGTAATCGGTTTCCTAAAAAAAACCTGCCCCACTAAAGATTTCACCCGTTCCATCAATTGGTACCCATTCCTTCATAAGATCGTTCCAATCCCGCTCAACCACAGTACTTCCCCCCACTACCACTCGTCGCCTCACTAGAGCTACTCGCACTAAACCTACACTTCCCCCTACTACCACTCGTTGCAGTCGAACTGAAAATCCATCCAAGACCACTGAAAGTGGTCGTAAAAACCCGAATATGACGCCGTTTGCGTTAGGATCAACGAGGTCTCAACAGAGGTCAGGAACAGGTAAAAAATCGAAATTGCTCAAAATTTGCTCCTAAGAGTAACTTTCAGTGCTGAAGACGCTGGTGCGGTCGATTTGGCAATAGGACCCTTCCGGGCGCCGGTATGGCGCCGCGCCATTTCTGCGGAAAACGTGGTTTTTCGACTAAAAGTCTTCGGAAACTCGTCTAAATTGCCCGAAACCTAAAACTCTAGATCAGAATTTTACGCTCTGTCAAATGACACTAGTGTTACATCGTGTTTGTTTTTCGTTTTCGCCAAAAAGTCGATTTTTTGATATGAATGAAATAAACTAGCCGGGATGTGTTGAGGTTAAATACACTACGCTCTATGCGTACACTACGCTCTATGCGTACACTACGCTCTATGCGTACACTACGCTCTATGCACAGTTCTGGGTGAAGGTTCGGTCCAGGGGACCTCGGTAGCCTTTTTCAGGTACGGTTCAGGGGGAGCTCGGTAGCCTTCTTCAGGTACGGTCCAGGGGGACCTCGGTAGCCTTCTCCAGGTACGGTCCAGGGGGACCTCGGTAGCCTTCTTCAGGTACGGTCCAGGGGGACCTCGGTAGCCTTCTTCAGGTACGGTTCAGGGAACCTTGGTAGCCTTCTTCAGGCTCGGTCCAGAGGGAGTTCGGTAGCTTGCTGTAGTCTCGGTCCAGGGAGGAGAACTCAGTAGCCGGCTCCAAGATCGGTCCAGGGGGAGCTTAGTATGTTGGGGAGAATGTGTTCATTTCTAGAAAGTGTACTGGCTTATTCCGTTGCAAAAGGCTCGTGAGGCTGAGTGCGATCGAAAAAAAAGTTGCCACTACGCCACTTCGTGGCTCCGTGGCAACTTTTTTTTCGATCGCTCTCAGCCTCACGAGCCTTTCTCAACGGAAACGCAGGATACCGTGTGTTGATTTCCATGGCGTGTTCGAACACGTTTGTGGCATTGCAAAACACTTTTCCAATGATTCCCTACGCTCGCCGGATCATTTGGAAACTACGAAATTTTCAATTTTTTACGTTAAAACGTGTTAAAACACGTCCAGGCACGTTTCCGACATCGCAAAACACTTTTCCTGTGATCCCACACGCTCTGCGAATCAAATGGGAACTTTTCAAAATTTTAGATTTTTCACGTTAAAACGTGTTAGAACGCGTTCAGACACGTTTCCGACATCGCAAAACACTTTTCCTATGGTCCCCCACGCCCTGCGAACCAATTGCGAACTTTTTGAAATTTTCGATTTTTCATGCTAAAACTCGGCAAAACAGGTGAAATCGTGTTTCACGTTACTCAAGAACGTGCTAAAAGGGCTTCTGACACAAAAATGCGGCAAACGTTTTGCCCGCGGCGGGGTTCGAACCTGGGGGTCTCGGATCGTAAGTCCAGAGCGTAACCCACTTGGCTATGGATTTGGTCATTTAAATATTGCAAAATTTTAAAGGGATTTTGGTCTGTTGTTGTATGCAAAAGGATATGCAAAAGGGGAGAGAAGATAGAGCAATTTTGAAGCGATTTATTAGGAAGCTTCCGGATACATGATTCCGGCCTCCAGAAAGGGGTCAGGGGCGAGAGAGTGTGCCAAAGTGAGAGAGTCACTCTCGATTTCCCTTACACTCTCGTTTCAAACCCCTTCCTGCGAGGTTTGCCGGCATGTTGAATGATTCGAAGCGAAATGTGCGAAAATATCATGAAATTGCGTGAAATCAAGTGAAATCAATCGATATTTCACTTCAAAAATCGGCAAAAGATGCTCAAATGTGAATCTCGTTACTCAAAAATGGGTTTGGGCCACATTTGACACTTGGAAAAAATGCGGCAAAAGACTATGCACCGGCGGGGATCGAACCTGCGACCCTCGGATTTGAATTCGAGCTCGCTACCGACTTGGCCATGAAATTATCGATTTTTCAAATATAAAAATCGATGTGTTTCGTGATGGGCTATCATATGCAAAAGGATCTGAGAAGATTGCTCAACTTTGAAGAGAGTTATTCAGAAAAAAGGTCCGTCACGCGGAAGGAAAAAAAAACAATACCAACAGACAGACATTTCAATTTCCTAGTAGTGGAGGAATATTTTTTTAAAGAACGATATACACCGCTCGTTGTCAGCACTCCTAGAAAGCACGTGTCGCCCGCTTTTGGCCCCGCCCACTTTGCGAAATACTGCCCAACACTTGTAAAAGGATGATAACTTTTGTTTTTCGTCAATTTTCTCACTTCTTTTTAACGAAATATATGAAGAGACCATAGAAGTTACTGTATAAATTATCGATTTTTCGAGTTTAGCAAGTATTAAAGAAGGAGTGTCAGCAAAAATAGGATATGGAAGTCATTATATTAATCGCTTACCCCTGTGAAGGATACTATAAATCCAAAAATTTGGAAGCTCTATCTTTTCTCCGAACCGAAATACTAGCGTGCAAAGAAGCTACAGGGCTCAGGGAAATCAGGTTCAAGTGCCGCGCACGCGTGTCATGGCGTGCGCGAATAGGTAAATCTATTGGTAAAATTTATATCTCGTGTCGAATTTGCGTGTGCTTCCTCCCCCGCTGGGGGAAGAGGGAGGGGAGGGGAGTTGCACTCTCGCTAATCTCTGCCCATCTGTATACGCGCATTTGCGTAGGCAGCGTGCTCTATTCCAGACGTCAGACGATTGTTCTTACAGTATTCTATCTTCACCAGGCAGGGTAATCATGGTGGGATATTTAGCTGACACTCCTTCTTTAAGTGCATTTGTATTTTACACTGCTATCGATTGCACTACTAAAAGGAAATTATCGTTCGTATTAGGCTCATACACGAAATTCTATCCACTAAGTTTTGTGAACACGACTTCTGCGCACCGAAAAATACAAACAAATTGAAGATCTGTCGAGTTTAAGAAAAGTTATCATGTTTTGGAGGAAAACAGTCGCGATTACGCAATGCTCTCTCACTTTCGCGTGCTATTTCTCATACCCGGCTCGCGTAAAGATCTCTCTTGGGTGCTATGATATAAGCCCCGGCGCATTTTTGTCACCAAGAGCGCCCGTTAAGGAACCACCTCAGGCCTGTTTGAATTAACAGAAGGCGGGAAAAGGCACGCGCGTCGCGTGCCCTCCGGGGTCCATAGTCTCTGCTTGCAACGGGCCGTGTATAATCTCTATAATCTGTGACTGGCTTTTTCCGCAATGCGGCCTGTATCAAAAAATCGACTTTTTGGCGAAAACGAAAAACAAACACGATGTAACTAACACTAGTGTCATTTGACAGAGTGTAAAATTCTGATCTAGAGTTTTAGGTTTCGGGCAATTTAGACGAGTTTCCGAAGACTTTTAGTCGAAAAAACACGTTTTCCGCAGAAATGGCGCGGCGCCATACCGGCGCCCGGAAGAGTCCTATTGCCAAATCGACCGCACCAGCGTCTTCAGCACTGAAAGTTACTCTTAGGAGCAAATTTTGAGCAATTTCGATTTTTTACCTGTTCCAGACCTCTGTTGAGACCTCGTTGATCCTAACGCAAACGGCGTCATATGCGGGTTTTTACGACCACTTTCAGTGGTCTTGGATGGATTTTCAGTTCGACTGCAACGAGTGGTAGTAGGGGGAAGTGTAGGTTTAGTGCGAGTAGCTCTAGTGGGGCGACGAGTGGTAGTGGGGGGAAGTACTGTGGTTGAGCGGGATTGGAACGATCTTATGAAGGAATGGGTACCAATTGATGGAACGGGTGAAATCTTTAGTGGGGCAGGTTTTTTTTAGGAAACCGATTACGCACCTACTGAAACCCCCACAACATCTCTGGAAGAATCGTATGCCCCTACAGGAGCAGTTCATTTGATTTGAGAGTTGATTAATTCACCAACTGCGGGTGAAAATATGCGAAATGTAGTGCAAAAAGTAAAATCTATGAATGAAGTACTATCGAAAGTCAGCCTGCCCCACTAAAGACTTCACCCGTTCCTTCACAAGATCGTTCCAATCCCGCTCAACCACAGTACTTCCTCCCACTACCACTAGAGCTACTCGCACTAAACCTACACTTCCCCCTACTACCACTCGTAGCAGTCGAACTAGAAATCCATCCAAGACCACTGAAAGTGGTCGTAAAAACCCACATATAAGCCAGCAAGAAGAGTATGTAGTGGGGTAAGAAGGAGAGTGTGATAAGTGTGTTAAATATAATGTATAATTCAGTGTAATTGTTACCCGATCGTCAATTTTCTTGTTTACTACTATATTTATTCAATTGTGACGCAGATAAAACAATTATACTGATGTCACTTATTCACAGATGTTAAGCACACATATCGTACTTTTAAAAATATTTATTTCATTCATTGCTTTTGTTTTCATGGAAATCGTTTTTGCATCTTGGGACCTTTCTATTATCTTGGGATCTTTCTATTATTTTCATGGATTTCAATCTCTTCTTGGGACCTTTCTATTATTTTCAAGCCATTTTTTCGATTCTTGGGACCTTTCTATTCTGTTGGGACCTTCCTATTATTTTCAGGCCAATTTTTCGATTCTTGGGACCTTTCTATTATTTTCCGTCTTTTTAGACCACTCTTGGGACCTTTCTATTCTGTTGGGACCTTTCTATTATTTTCAAGCCATTTTTTCGATAATTGGGACCTTTCTATTATCTTGGGACCTTTCTATTATTTTCAGGCCAATTTTTCGATTCTTGGGACCTTTCTATTATTTTCCGTCTTTTTAGACCACTCTTGGGACCTTTCTGTTCTGTTGGGACCTTTCTATTATTTTCAAGCCATTTTTTCGATTCTTGGAACCTTTCTATTATCTTGGGACCTTTCTATTATTTTCAAGCCATTTTTTCGATTCTTGGGACCTTTCTATTCTGTTGGGACCTTCCTATTATTTTCAGGCCAATTTTTCGATTCTTGGGACCTTTCTATTATTTTCCGTCTTTTTAGACCACTCTTGGGACCTTTCTATTCTGTTGGGACCTTTCTATTATTTTCAAGCCATTTTTTCGATTCTTGGGACCTTTCTATTATCTTGGGACCTTTCTATTATTTTCAGGCCAATTTTTCGATTCTTGGGACCTTTCTATTATTTTCCGTCTTTTTAGACCACTCTTGGGACCTTTCTGTTCTGTTGGGACCTTTCTATTATTTTCAAGCCATTTTTTCGATTCTTGGGACCTTTCTATTATTTTCAAGCCATTTTTTCGATTCTTGGGACCTTTCTATTCTGTTGGGACCTTCCTATTATTTTCAGGCCAATTTTTCGATTCTTGGGACCTTTCTATTATTTTCCGTCTTTTTAGACCACTCTTGGGACCTTTCTATTCTGTTGGGACCTTTCTATTATTTTCAAGCCATTTTTTCGATTCTTGGGACCTTTCTATTATTTTCAGGCCAATTTTTCGATTCTTGGGACCTTTCTATTATTTTCCGTCTTTTTAGACCACTCTTGGGACCTTTCTGTTCTGTTGGGACCTTTCTATTATTTTCAAGCCATTTTTTCGATTCTTGGGACCTTTCTATTATTTTCAAGCCATTTTTTCGATTCTTGGGACCTTTCTATTCTGTTGGGACCTTCCTATTATTTTCAGGCCAATTTTTCGATTCTTGGGACCTTTCTATTATTTTCCGTCTTTTTAGACCACTCTTGGGACCTTTCTATTCTGTTGGGACCTTCCTATTATTTTCAGGCCAATTTTTCGATTCTTGGGACCTTTCTATTATTTTCCGTCTTTTTAGACCACTCTTGGGACCTTTCTGTTCTGTTGGGACCTTTCTATTATTTTCAGGCCAATTTTTCGATTCTTGGGACCTTTCTTTTATTTTCCGTCTTTTTAGACCACTCTTGGGACCTTTCTATTCTGTTGGGACCTTTCTATTATTTTCAAGCCATTTTTTCGATTCTTGGGACCTTTCTATTATCTTGGGACCTTTCTATTATTTTCAGGCCAATTTTTCGATTCTTGGGACCTTTCTATTATTTTCCGTCTTTTTAGACCACTCTTGGGACCTTTCTGTTCTGTTGGGACCTTTCTATTATTTTCAAGCCATTTTTTCGATTCTTGGGACCTTTCTATTATTTTCAAGCCATTTTTTCGATTCTTGGGACCTTTCTATTCTGTTGGGACCTTCCTATTATTTTCAGGCCAATTTTTCGATTCTTGGGACCTTTCTATTATTTTCCGTCTTTTTAGACCACTCTTGGGACCTTTCTATTCTGTTGGGACCTTTCTATTATTTTCAAGCCATTTTTTCGATTCTTGGGACCTTTCTATTATTTTCAGGCCAATTTTTCGATTCTTGGAACCTTTCTATTATTTTCCGTCTTTTTAGACCACTCTTGGGACCTTTCTGTTCTGTTGGGACCTTTCTATTATTTTCAAGCCATTTTTTCGATTCTTGGGACCTTTCTATTATCTTGGGACCTTTCTATTATTTTCAAGCCATTTTTTCGATTCTTGGGACCTTTCTATTCTGTTGGGACCTTCCTATTATTTTCAGGCCAATTTTTCGATTCTTGGGACCTTTCTATTATTTTCCGTCTTTTTAGACCACTCTTGGGACCTTTCTATTCTGTTGGGACCTTCCTATTATTTTCAGGCCAATTTTTCGATTCTTGGGACCTTTCTATTATTTTCCGTCTTTTTAGACCACTCTTGGGACCTTTCTGTTCTGTTGGGACCTTTCTATTATTTTCAAGCCATTTTTTCGATTCTTGGGAACTTTCTATTATTTTCAAGCCATTTTTTCGATTCTTGGGACCTTTCTATTCTGTTGGGACCTTCCTATTATTTTCAGGCCAATTTTTCGATTCTTGGGACCTTTCTATTATTTTCCGTCTTTTTAGACCACTCTTGGGACCTTTCTATTCTGTTGGGACCTTCCTATTATTTTCAGGCCAATTTTTCGATTCTTGGGACCTTTCTATTATTTTCCGTCTTTTTAGACCACTCTTGGGACCTTTCTGTTCTGTTGGGACCTTTCTATTATTTTCAGGCCAATTTTTCGATTCTTGGGACCTTTCTATTATTTTCCGTCTTTTTAGACCACTCTTGGGACCTTTCTATTCTGTTGGGACCTTTCTATTATTTTCAAGCCATTTTTTCGATTCTTGGGACCTTTCTATTATCTTGGGACCTTTCTATTATTTTCAGGCCAATTTTTCGATTCTTGGGACCTTTCTATTATTTTCCGTCTTTTTAGACCACTCTTGGGACCTTTCTGTTCTGTTGGGACCTTTCTATTATTTTCAAGCCATTTTTTCGATTCTTGGGACCTTTCTATTATTTTCAAGCCATTTTTTCGATTCTTGGGACCTTTCTATTCTGTTGGGACCTTCCTATTATTTTCAGGCCAATTTTTCGATTCTTGGGACCTTTCTATTATTTTCCGTCTTTTTAGACCACTCTTGGGACCTTTCTATTCTGTTGGGACCTTTCTATTATTTTCAAGCCATTTTTTCGATTCTTGGGACCTTTCTATTATTTTCAGGCCAATTTTTCGATTCTTGGGACCTTTCTATTATTTTCCGTCTTTTTAGACCACTCTTGGGACCTTTCTGTTCTGTTGGGACCTTTCTATTATTTTCAAGCTATTTTTTCGATTCTTGGGACCTTTCTATTATCTTGGGACCTTTCTATTATTTTCAAGCCATTTTTTCGATTCTTGGGACCTTTCTATTCTGTTGGGACTTTCCTATTATTTTCAGGCCAATTTTTCGATTCTTGGGACCTTTCTATTATTTTCCGTCTTTTTAGACCACTCTTGGGACCTTTCTATTCTATTGGGACCTTTCTATTATTTTCAAGCCATTTTTTCGAGTCTTGGGACCTTTCTATTCTTGACATGCGATTTTCAACGTTCTTGGGACCTTTCTATTATTTTTCATCTTTTTACAGCGCTCTTGGGACCTTTCTGTTCTTGGGACCTTTCTATTCCGGTAATTTATTTTTCTCTCTTTCTTGGGACCTTTCTGTTTTTTGGGACCTTTCTGTTCCCATGGGACCTTTCTGTTTTTTGGGACCTTTCTGTTCCCATGGGACCTTCCTGTTTTTTGGGACCTTTCTATTCCCATGGGACCTTTCTGTTTTTTGGGACCTTTCTATTCCCTTAGTGAGGGGATACTAGAACAGAGCCCTTAATACTTGTTAAACTCAAAAAATCGAAAATTTATCCAGTAACTTCTATGCTCTGTATTGTTCTTCATATATTTAATTAAAAATAAGTAAATAAATTGACGGAAAACAAAAGTTATCATCTTTCTACAAGTGTTGGGCACTATTTCGCAAAGTGGGCGGGGCCAAGAGCGGGCGACGCGTGCTTTCTAGGAGTGCTGACAACGAGCCGTGAAGATGCTATGCGCAATTATGTTAACAGTCACGTTCGGATATATTTTTCGTCAATGTATAATAACAGACAAGCAACGCTTACTCACAATAGTTCCGGCTTCAAAAATTTGTAATTTATTCATTTTTTTATAATATTAAAAGCCTTTTATAATTATGAGATTAACGACATCATTAAGAGCAAACTGAGCGGATCGTACAACTAAGTTTCGATGGTGGGGTTATGATGTGTTCGCCTAGAAAGAGAGGGAAAGAGGGCTAAATGCATGCTGACTACTGTGTGCACACCGTATTTCCTGGTTGCTATGACGTCATTGGGCGTACTCTTCTCTTGCCGCTCCATCCCATTGTGATAATTATTGGCCTGGCAAGAGCGCCTTTTCCTTCGTATCGATTTCTACGTCCGCGATGATACTAGTGGTTTGTATTTATGTGAGTCATTGATGCCCGACCAAAGTCCCCCATGATCCCCCATAATCAGTAGCAGTGTGATGAAGACCAAGATGGAGAGCCTATAGAGAGAGGGAGATGTGCGGCACATGGGGTTTTCTCCATTGGCTGTAAATAGCAATGATTAATTATAAGTTATGGCTGGCATTTTCAGATTTAAATTCGGCTAAAGATATATTCGTATCGTACCGGCCTTACCGGTCGGCCCCGGGTTTTTGGGTCTGCCTCATCCACGTGAATCTCTTAACAGCACGTTTTCACGGGAGAAAAAGTGCGTTAAATGTCAAGAGAAAATCAGAAAATATCAGATTTGACGTGTGCCGCCCATAGAGGTTACGGTGGCAATATCTTTCCTATGGGCAATTATCCCGCCTCCCTCGAGAGAAAGAAAGAGAGAGAGAGACAGAGAGAGAGAGAAGAGAGCTTGAGAGTAATTAGAGCGCGTCTCTCTGCTGTCCTCATTTGAAAAGGAATCGAGTGAAAATGCAGATATTTTATAAGTTTAAGAGCTTTCGTAGTTCTTTTTTGAAACACTAATTCAGTGTCACACGTTAAAATAGTACAACAAGCTCATAGTCCCGCCTCCCTCGAGAGAAAGAAAGAGAGAGAGAGAGAGACAGAGAGAGAGAGAGAGAAGAGAGCTTGAGAGTAATTAGAGCGCGTCTCTCTGCTGTCCTCATTTGAAAAGGAATCGAGTGAAAATGCAGATATTTTATAAGTTTAAGAGCTTTCGTAGTTCTTTTTTGAAACACTAATTCAGTGTCACACGTTAAAATAGTACAACAAGCTCATAGCGCTCAGGCAGTGGCACTGATACTGGCAGCTTTCTACGATCATATTTCTTCCTAATCCAGACAGTAATCGCAGAAAACACAAGATCACCGTATACAACTCATGTACTATTAGAAGGAGTGGTGAAGCGCAAATTCACGTGGAGCTCCTCATATCTCACTCTCTCATTGGTTTCTCTGAACCTTTTCGCGCTTCTTGCGGCAACACTCTGGTTTCACTATCAGAGTCAGTGGACCAAATGAAACATACAAATAAATAAAAATCGAAAGTAATCGGTTTATCGGCTATATTGTGCAACACATGCTTTGATGCAATGTGCCTAACAAAAATATGAATAGAAATGCTTTTTTAAAGAAAGAAGATCAAGGCACTTCTTGCTGTGTATTATGAAGAAAAGCATGTGTGGCAACACCTGACATACAACAACCGAAACCGATAATCAAGAACATCACACAGTGCGCGAACACTCTAACATGTGCCCTCTAAAGAAATCAACTATGTTAGAAAGTTGACGATTTAGTACTGAAGAGTAGATAGCGGACTTTCTAGAATATAAGAGAGTCCAATTCAGTAGAGAGGCACATGTTCGAGAGTTCGCGCTCTGAGCAGAGAGTGAAATACAAGACCACATCTATTCGTAAGATTCCATCGATGAATATGCTATGAAGAGACTTTACGAAAACGTAGACTTGAAGTAGTGCAAAATACTCTCGGAATTATGCTAAATGAAGAAAAAAGTATGTTGAAAGCTTGACAGATGATCAGAGATGTAACGAAATAAGGAATTCATTGTATTTTGTATTTTTAAATCTATTACTATTGTATATGATAAGTAATCATTTTGCAATTCGAATGGAGATATTAATTTTATTAATATCTACTTCTCCTTGATGAAAGCCTGAACTTTGTCGGCGAACCATTTCGGATACTTGATGTGGAAGTCATGACCGCCATGAAATTGTGTCTCCAATCTAAAAAAATATTTCAGAAACCACATAATTATAATCATACAAGACAAGAAATTTTGGTTTGTTTTGTTTATATTTTAGAAAGAGAATGCGATGGGAAGATTATTTTTTTCAAAATATTCATAGGAAATGGATTAACTGAAACCTATCTCACCTCGCGTTCTTTAGCACATTCAGGAAATTTGTCTTGGGATCCGCGCAGAATCTGTCCTGCAATGAAATTATCGATTTGGCATGGGTAAAATCAATATTCAAATATAATTGTAGTGTCAGATTGAAGCTGCTGGACGAGAGTATTTGAAACCAACTAAAATGCCATTTTTCACTAAGTACACTTTATAGTAGATAATTACTTTTATATAATGATGATAACTACTAGCCTGTCCTCCATTGACAATCAGCGACGGTTGTGTGATTTGAACGAGTTTGTGATCGCACGGAAAACGGCCTCCCATCATCTCGTAGACTCTGCAAAGGAAATTCAACGGAATTGTGAAGCGAGAAATAGGCATCTTTCCCTATTGGTCTGTTTATGCTATCGTCAAGTTACTTTCTCGTGAATTAATTGACAATTTTCATTTATTATTTTTTGCTACAACACGTGTATCAGACAAACTCACATATTTCACCAAATTTGTTGTAATATGTTTTATCTTTAAACATTCAATAACTTACTCGACGACGACATCGCACAGATCGGCCCATTGCTTCCTCAGGAAAGCCTCATCATAATGCTTGAGATACGGCGCACGGGCGGTCGGCAGCCACTGATCCGTGTTACGCATTCCTGAAAAAAGGGGCTAGCAATCAGGTGGAAAAATTAATGATAATCCTATCATGAGCGAAAGGCATAATGTTTTACCTAAAACAAATTTGCAGAAAGGTTTGTTTTTGTTGAAACCAATTTTGAACTCCCCCTAACTCTGTTTCGTTTCGGTCGCGAGCGAGTGTGTGGCTTAAAGAAGGTGTCCCACGAATATTTGGTCAACTAAGTTCTCACTGTGGGGCAATGGAGATCGAATACCCGATGAGTGCCTCGAAAATCGCACGTTTCAGTTTTTAGTTTGACGAAAGTTATTTTTAATAAACTCTCCAAAACGACCAGAATTCTTACAGTATCTCATAGTGAACCTGCAATCTTTTTGCTTTAGGAGTTGGCATTTTGTGGAGAAGAAGTCAGGGAAAGGCAGAGAGAAAAGGGGAAACGAGGAGGGTGTGCGAGGGAAACGCGCGTTGGATTTGTGTTTCACCAACTACTGATAACATAAATGAAACCTCGAACATCGGGGAAAATAAAAGGTTTCAATGATTCGTGTTACGCCTTCTTTAAGGAGGGTGGAAAACCGTTTTCCCAGAAATGCAACCTTGTAGAACCTCTTTGACAGCCTCGAAGGCTGTATATTACAATTATATGTTTGCCTAACTTTTGTTTTTGTACTGTTTAAATACATAAAAAAATATTACTCAATTCGATGTTAGGTGATACATTGGTGTTTGAAAATCATGAAATTCTAATTATCAGAACGCTTTCAGTAGACATCAATAGTTTCCAATAGTTTCATGCTTCCAAAACTTGCTGATCCACTTGCTAATAAATATCCGTTCTTCCAGAAAAGTCGGCTGTTTTATGGTGAATCAATCTCAAAAATCCCCAGATAGATAGCATGTCATTTGCAAAAATGCTTCCGGTTGAAGATATTTGGATCAATTATAGAAATATCGGATTCATCGACGCGGACTTCATAACAACTCTGTTTTCACGGAAACACTTGAGTGAAGTAGGATAACTGTCAAGGAAAATCGGAAAATGTCGGATTTAACGCGCACAGAGGCCAGAGATTACGGTGGCAATAATTGGCCAACGGCAATTAGAGCGCGTCCCTTGGGAAGGGAGAGGTTGAGAGTCATTAGTGAGCGTCCACCTGTAGTCCCCGTTTGAATATAGAAGAGGGTTGAAAATAATATTATTTGCGAATTTGACAGTTCTATGTGCATTGTTCGTCAATATGAGGGCATCATAGTGTTCAGCAACTGATTCTGAATTAAATAAAAGGTAGCTTTTCGAGAGAGAAAATATTGGAGCTGATATGTATTAGATTTGAGACAGTGTGTCAAGGCCCACTGTTATGTCTTTTATAATCTGGAGAAATGTGTGTTCTCCGAAAACAGAGTTGATTTATATCGTAAAAGGCTATCAATGTTAAAGATCAAAATAAACAAGAAAGTCTATCAAAGAAAACATAGAAAAGTATGCAGATGTAAAATGAATGTGATCGTTCCGAACCGGGAAAAAGACTAATGATTGTTATGCGTGTTTCCTTTTTAAACCGAAAGGCGTTCTTCCAATAATCACGAGTACATCAAATGAACTATTGAACGGTCTTTGAAACACAAAGTACCAAGCAGCAACAAATCTCTTGATTTGTCTCACTGTAGTTCACGTTCGGGTAATTTTCTCTTCATTTCGCAAAATTTCTGAATCTATCTGTGGATGATTGACAGAACGAAAAGACGACCCTGAATCGATCATTCACCTCTAAATGCATTCGCTCCCATTGCATTGACTCTCGTGCCAGCCGCCATGAGGATCATCTTGTGTGCGATTGTAGGACCTCGAGCTGTATTTTTTTATTATCAAATTTATAGTCATTGACGTATTGTAATTATCGCAAATATATTTTCTTTAAATTATTACTAAATGCATAGCTCATCGTCACTGTTAATTAATTTTGCAATAATATTGTAACTTTATTAAATTAAGGAAAGAGAGCTCACCAGCGACATCAACTGCCGTTCTCGCCCCCTCTGACCATCCACAGACTGTGAAAGGCACGAGATTCAGACCCTAAAAGCACATTATTTTGTAATTCAAGGAATGTAGGGAGAGAAACAAAAATTGAGAAGTAACAGAAAGGCAAGGGATGGAGATTTCTCAAAAATGTGCTTCAAAGCCTTTTGATATGACTTTGAGAACACTTCAATTCAATTCAATTACTTTATCAGAATCATGCATAGGGTTTGTGGGCATGCTGATCTCTTCTTGCTTTGTATTCACTTGATGGTATGGACCACCAATCTTTTCTCTTGATTTGGCATAAATCATCTCTCCATCGCGCTCTGGGTTTGAGTTTCTTGACTTTGACTTTGATTTTGAGAACGTATCTTTGCTAATAACGTGCTGGCTTTTTTTGAACAAAAACAAATTATTTCGTAAAATACAATAAGCAATAGTCATTGACGTATTGTAATTATCGCTAGTATTTAGTGTTCCATGTAAGAAATCGATTGCACCTGCATGAGTTTGACGCAGAATTCGCTGTCTTTCGTGCATCTCATGATTTCCTGCTTGCGATCTGGCGGACGGGAGGTGCCGTAGCTGCAAAATGTTGACCTTTGAAATTTTTATTTATCCTTCCTTATTCGAAATAATTGAGGGACTTTTATGTTATTTCCGCGGGACACTACCAAAACTCAACCTTCGACAGCAGCATCCATATTGTATATTTACCATTTGAAACGTGCTCGATTATAATTTTGAATAATGATATAATCCTCACCCTGGCGGATCGATGCACACAATTGTCATCAGCGTCGGGTCAAAGTGGCGAATGAGCGTCTCCGGAAAGTCCTTCGCATAGCAACCTGCCAATTGTGTATACATTACCTTCTTTTATCAGAAGAGCTCTTTTTCGACCATTTTAATCTTCTTGTTACTAGACAAAGATAGACAATATCATTGTCTGACCTTTCCGCTTATGTTTCAAAAATATTAAAAATAATTGAGTAGAACTTTTCTACTGCACTTTTCTCTCTCGCAAATGTCCTTGTCACCCAGCTGTGACATCGTAATTATCCTTTTGATTGTCAATATTGCATTCTACTACAATTCAAACAACATTGTTGGGATGATAGATGATTGATGGATTGATTAAATGAATAATTTCGCAATTATATGGCGGGGAAGAAATGATGTGTACTTCTCAAAGCAATCGTTACATGTCAGCATCTATCAATCACACTACCATTCATTGTGCTACTTCCTACATATGATGCGCTGGATGAGTCACAGGTATGTTTTTCCACCACCCAGCCAAGCTTCCAGAAAGGTAACACGAGCGAGCGAGTGAAAGAAAGTGATAGCAACTTTGCTCCTAGTGAGTAGTGTTTTTAGATCGAATAATTCTATTCGCCAATTGCGCATTGTTAATAGCAAATAGGATAATTCGATCTACCAATACTTCTCCATACCCATATCGGGAGTTTTCGAATGCTCGATGAGTCACAAGTATAAGCAGGATTCTCCCACGCAACCGCAATCAGGAAATGCGAGCATCGAAAGTGAACGAGCGCTAAGTGATCGATGGTAACTATGAATACGAACAATGATCAGACTCTCCGCATTCTACACGCTCTCTCATCGATCAGACAGCGCGATAGAGCATGCAGAAATGAGAGGGTCAGACCATCACTCATGATTACTCCGTCGCAGATTAATGCGAACTTGTTCTCTTAGACGCGGAGATCGCGCTGGTCGATCAAGCACAATCTTTACGGATCTTTTCTTCACTCATCTATGCTTTCAGTGAACATAATAAATACGTATTTCAGCACAAATTGAAGATGAATATATAAAATAAGGTTCATCATGATAACTCATCACTCACCCACAGCTCCGCAGATACACAGCAGGAAATTCGGGCCCGAGCCGTACCTGAATTATCAGATTGCTTCTTGGAATTCGGAAAAATTCAAATTGTTGAGGCTCAAATAAAGAAAAAGAAAATAGCGGTTTTCGAAGAAACAAATCTTAAATGAAATCAAGCTCTACCTGCAATATCCGATATTTACATCATTGATCATCATGTGGCCGGTCTCAAGAGGTACTGGAGCTTCTGTAGCCCCATTCGACGAGCAACAGTCCGTCATCTGAATGAGGAACGGAACATTAAATTAGAAAACAATTAGATGTATTCGCACCACAGGTGTAAGATCATAAGAGCAGATAACATCTGAGAGTGGGCCGACTAGTTTATCTGATGGCGAATGATGGGCTAAAAGACATGGGAACGGTCTGATCGAATTCATCATTTCTGGCCTTTTATTAGCGATCCGTTATCACAGAATAAGATGAAATGGTAAATAGACAAAACGTTAAATGAATACGCTAGATTTATTCCAGCAAAAATTTCAAGATGCGAAGGGGAGGTAAATTCGCACTAGACAAGTGGCACGGTAAAGTATTGACGCATGGACCAACGGTTAGATTCAACATTTCTTTCTTCGCAAATGTTTCGTATATATACGGCTCAGCAAGAAATGCACTCATAAGATATGATGCCAAACAATAAGAGTACATTGCGCGAATACAACTGTGCCAGAACCAGTGTCAAGTCGGTACACCCACTCAGATACTATCAGATGCAACTCCCCCACCCCTAGACGGTACACCAAAAGGTCAAGGACTAAGGAGTTGTGTATTTTTTGCTGCCCACTTTATTCGCGAATTCGGCAAAAGTTGTCCTTTTGTTTAGGGGAATAGTGCGGATGGCAAAATGATGGCATAAACATTACGTGCATCTGCACCCTTTCAATAAAGTAGTATTTATATAAATTTAAATTTGACAACTGGAATCTTTCGAATCTTCGAGAAATAATGAACAAATCAATTGAAAAATAGCTCACCGATGACGCGACCTCAAGGACCATTGTCAACTCTGTTTTGGCACTGGAGGAAAGTGAGACGATGCAGTGGGTAAGAAGATTATTAGTGGAGTGTCAGAGGGAGGGAGGTTCGCCTTACTACTCACTCAGCCTAAATACTCCGGCGGTCTATGGGAGGGAGAGAGGGGAGGAGAGGTGGGGTGACCCGGTTACACGCCCCTACTAGTGTTCCAAATCTCACGGTGAAATCTCTCTCTCCTCGTTTACTTGAGGAAACGAAAACAATGCGAGCAAAAGCAGTGACGCGTGTGCAAATATGCATATACGGAATCGACTTTAAGGATGGAGATGAGGGGCGAAATGCGAAATGAAAGAAAGAAGGTGGGGTGGAGAGGAAACGAATGGGGAAGAAAGGAAGAGTGAAAACGAAAGTATCGCGACGAGAACAATCGGCGTTTCACATGTCTTTCAAACGCAAACCGTTTGTGGCAACCTAGTGAAAGTTGGTTTAGAATAAGACAATACGACTGATTGAACAATGCAAGAAGGGATGTCATTACACAGAGCGGGAAATTTCCCATTATCAGGAGACAATGTCTCCTGGATGTGTGAGCTGGAGCTAGTCTCGCCGGGAGAATATACGCTCTGCGTACTGACCTGGAAACGGCTGGATCACTACTCTTGCGCAATCGCTTGAAACTGGTAATCGCTCGCGGTTTAGTGTGCGGGCGATAGATATGAGCACAATTCTTTGACAAGGTCGCGCGCTTGAGCGAACTTTTCTCTGGTATCATAATCAGGGAGGAGACGTTTGCATTTCGGCCTTCAAGAAACAAAAAATAAGGCCTATTTTAAAAAGCTCATAGGCCTTCTTTTTGTTGCTATAACAAGGGGAGACCGCATAGTCGATATGGAGTTTCCGAATGGGGGGGGTGACAATTCCGCAACCGACATTTCCGCAACGGCTTATAACTTTTCTCAAACTCGAGGAATCCGTATGAACTTTTTTCCCCTGTTAGTTATTTGCTCACCTCCATCGATTCGGCTTGTTGCTGTATTTTTCTGACCATTTTGAATTTTCTGCTAATTAGCCAAATTATAATTAGCTAATTAGTTAATTTGTGGGTTTGAAAGCCCTCGTGATTCTGATCATGATAACACTTTGGTGAAGATATGTAGATAGGTTTAGAGCAGTTAAAAACCTCGTTGCGGAAATGTCGCGTTGCGGAATTGTCACCCCCCCCCCTCCGAATGAGACCTAGTGGGATCGATTACTCTCATAAAAGTAAGAAATAATCGGTGGTTTAGAACTGCTAAATAAGTCCCACCTCTTCTCCACTCTTAGTGAGATTGGCTAATTTTCCGGACATAGCCGAAATTTTAGCCACCTCCCCACAGAGAGTGCAGATCTCACAAGATCTCTTTAGCAGTTTTCATCCACCGATTATTTCTTACTTTTATGATAGCAAACGATCCCACTAGGTCTGATTCGGAAACTCCATATCGACTACGCGGTCTCCCCTCGTAAGGCCGAAATGCAAACGTCATTTGAGTGTGGTCCACGATGATTCAACGCTTACGAAATCACCAGTTGTATCGTCACAACTCGTTCGCCGAGCTAGTCAATTTTGTCCCCAGCAGGAGCGCGACTAAGCAGGAATGTGCAACAATTCTTCCAGAAAAGATTCGTCATTTTCCGTAGAATCACTCTCGACTAAACGCGAATTGGCGTGGAAACAATGAGAGAGAAGAGAAGAGATGGAAGAGATCTCAATCTCAGTTTAACTGGGGAAATAGTTGCGACAGTCAGAGCAAAAGGGGCTGGATTGCACTTCGTTTCTGTGCGCGCGCCCCGACAGAAAAGACAAGATCTCGTCCATGGCGCGCGCTTTCTGAGAGAATTAGAGAGACTCCCGTATCGATCGATCGATCGAACAGTCCACGTAGACCAATTAGCGTACGGGACATTCTACGGTCCGGTAGACTAAAATAAAAATGTGAATAAGAGAGACAATTACTTTTATGCATTTTTGAAGCATGCGGTTGACTAAAAATAAATTCACATCTACACCTTACTGGATCTTTATACTATAATAGAAGCTACTATAAAGCAAAAACATACATACCAATAGAGACGAACACTAGCTTGGAACTCCGTTACAATTTGAAGCTGAACTTAAGTCAGTTGACTTGCCTGTAGCGATGGTTTCAGTAGATACTCAAGCCGCGGGACGAAAGAAGATCTCTCTCGCATCTCCCTATCCAAGAGTGCCCAGACCTTCTCCTATCTTGAGAATCGATCTCACTCACTCACGTATGGTGAACATGCATCGGAAAAGAGGAATATGGGAAAGATTCCTGCTATGAGTCAATTTTTCAATGATTGTTCGAGAAGATACGCAAATCCTGATGATAATGGAGGTTCAAGAGCGCAGAATGATAAACTATTTTCGAGAAATAAAGTTTCCATGAAAGTACATACTATCCGTGCGGATGAATCTTTTGCACTGAATTGACGACCATAAAATACCATTCCATAAATTTTATGAAAAAAGATAACTAGTTATATATTCTGAAACTGCAGGCATGAACCAAATAGAACTTATCACAAGCATTGCAGCTACGTATAGTATTCGAAAATTAATTATAATAAATCAATATTGGCAATTGTCATTATTTTTTGTTATTCTAGCAAATTTTGTTTATCCTTCAACGCGTTCTGGAGTGCATAACAAGGAATGAGTGATGATTGTGCGTGTAGTTTCTGGTAAACAAACTTTATTGTCAGCACTTCTTGATATGCCAGTACATCAATCCACCACCTGGTCAAGCCTCCTCTAAGCAACAAACATTAATAATCTACATATCTAGGTACAGAGAGTTTGACGCTCAAATGTTAGAAAGCGAGCAAAAATTAGAAAATTTATCTCTCAAATCCGCACACTGTTGCAGCATTTGTGCTTTAAACTGCCCATTTCAACATCTGTTCTAATTCTCGACTTCCGTATTTTCTGTGTGAGTTTTTTTAATATATTTTCCACTTTCGCAAATGGCTACTTCTTAGTGACGCCAAATCGATGAACTCAGTGATCGATCATAAGATCATGTTGGTAATGCAGAGAGCGTCTCGAATGCATTTGATAGGAGACGGGGCAGCGTGCGGCCAACAATCATTCGACCACTCGTCTGTCTTATCTAATCAGTAGACAACGCCGAAATTGGCGCGCAAACCCCGCGGACAACACGCCACATTAGTGCTCTGTCTAGCACTCACTACGAAGGTTGCGCATTTTATTCCTCTAACAACAGGATCCGTAAGGCCGGTTTTGCAATATTAGTCACCGGACTCCGGTGGGCCTTGTCGACATATAGTCTCTTGATTCCGAAAGTAAACCTGTATTTAGAAAATTTTCTCGAAATGCTGAGTCTCTTCATCCGACAATATCGCATTGAAGATGCGACTATTGCTCATTCTGGCTACTTTTCTCCTCTCCGAAGTCTCCACCTACAAGATTCTCGTGTACAGCCCGAAGTTTGGTCATTCCCATGTGAACTTTCTCGGAAATATCGCGGATATTCTCGTGGACGCAGGGCATAATGTGGTTGGTGAATATTACTTTCTCCCATCACTCTTTCAGCCTAAATTAATTGCCACTTTCGTATGTGCGTGTCCTTAAAATTACGAAAACAAGACTCGTTCACACTTTCTTCGTTCTTGCTTATGGAGGATTAGACGTCAACCTGCGCACACCTTAAGTCAATTAGAGAAAATACCTTTGACTCCTATTCACGCCTTGCATGGATGAGTTATACGTAATTAAAAATTTCACTAGACCGCTCTGCTCCCCATCATCGACACAGAATGCAGAGACGGAACAGAGAAAGCGCATAAGATCTACGTTGAAGCTGCGGAGGAAACGAAGGAAGTGAGTCCTCTGGGGAGCACCGGTTGACAATTACACTAATGGAAATATATGTGCGGCTCTAGACTTCTGGGCTGCAGAGCGACGACTTTACAAGTCTAAGGATTCCTCTGATCTTATATCGATGTGTAACTTGATATCACGAACCAAGCGACCTGTCGATGCCACGACACTCTTACAAAATCTGTGAAACACAACCGATCCCGAATATGCATTTACCACTTGAATTTCAGCTCATATCGGTGATTAAATCGCAACGCGCCGACTTCTTCAGTGTGGACAATTTCAATCCGATGCTAACACTCGTGGTACGCGATTTCACAATACTCTAAGTTCCCCCAAAAAAAAGTAACGAAATGACTATTCCCGGGGCTCGCTGGAAACGGCTTCTGCTTGCTCGGGCTCAACGGTGCAGTCATTTGGGGGGACGCTCTCTAGCGCATTTAATGTTACAAAACACACATTAAATAAATTACATGATTGAATAAAGTATTTCTTTCAGATGCGCAACGTCTTCGCAGATCAATTTGTCACTCAATGCAAGGCAGTTTTGGACGATGTCGAACTGTTGAAGAGATTGCAAGCTGAGAAATTCGATGTGATGATCGTGGAGAACTTTGACATGTGTGGACCCGGTAGGTCATCGATATCATCTCAACCCGAATTTTATTAGGGCCCGGGTTGGCGTGGCAAAATTGGAAACAACACTCCAATACACTCACAAAAATAGTACTAGCGATTGTCTTGATCTGTGTAGTGTGCAAATGATTGGATGATTCTGAAGAAATATAGTCATCATAAATATCGCGTTAAATCCTATCGGTTCATGATTTTGTCTCGCCCTTTTTATCGCCTCACCTTTGCACTTGATACGAAAGAGTGCCGATCTTTAACATCTAATCGACGGCTTCTTATCTAATCGCCACAATTTACACGTAAAAGAGCAGACTTTTTCAGTGCAGAGTCTGTGCCGCTCGGCAACAACAATTTGATGTAAGAGCATGATAAGAAAAGTAAATAAACATAATTCAATCACCTAAAATTTGATTATACGGTGATCTTTTGGGTAATAAGCTGCAATTTTGCAGCGTATTCCCATCTGGTGAAGCCGAAGTCCCTCATCACCACGAGTGCTTCTATTCCGTTCGCCCAAATGTACAAGGAATTCGGCATTCCCATCTCACTCAGCTACAATCCAAGTGAGGATTTTTACCAATTTATTTATATTTTAACAAAAATAACATATTGACAAAACATTGATAAATACATCCTGCTGAATTCTGGGTATTATTCGCATCGACAATTTATGGGAAGAATCATTAGAGAAGGGAAGAAACTTCTTTCCATTGTGCATTGAAACATAACACACTCCACTTCAATTATTCTTGAGAAATTTTGAATCAGTGATCATTAACATTATAAATTTTATATAAGCATTGCACTCTATAGGCAGGTGGAAATTATTTTTTTCCAATTTTTGTCAGATGTTTATTCATATTTTGCCGGAGAACAGAGAACAACCGTATTACAATACGTAGCAGACATTCAATTTTCATTGATCTTTTAAGCATATCCACCAAATAATATGGAGTATAAAGTGATTAATAATTAAACATTTTCCACATGTTTTTTCAAATACGAATGACTTTTTACTATTTTTTTGCAAGGTTCGTACACATTCCAAATGGACGTCACTTCCTTATGGAGTCGACTGAAGAATCTCTACGCCGAGTGGCTCCTGCACGGATTCTTCCATCCCTGCAGATGGACGGTTTGGTTTACAAATAAATTTGCATTGTTTTTTATAAGATGTCAATTTCATTCCGTGTTTGCTGTAAAAAAAAGGCGGAAGCGATGAGAGATGAGATGAGATTATTGATGAGATGAGATTATATCCATCTCTGTAGATGGACGGTATAATTCTGTTCTTTAAATTCAATTTACATTCTTCTCCAATGTATGACATCTCTCCAAAGTTGAAGCGATTGAGGATTCTTTGGTTGATATTTTTTGCTTTGTTATGAAGCACTCGATGAAAGTGGTAGCAGCCCGTCACTAAGTTCAAACATATCGATGGAAATCATTTTCTTGAGCCGTTATCAGTCTGGGCATATAATGTCGGTCCTAATTTAGCGCTGATATTTAACAGCGTCTGAGAAAAGATTCGTAAATTATTGTATATGATCGGTGTGAAAGAGCAGTGTTAACCAGTTATATTCTTTTCCAAATTACCCTTTCTTAAACAAATATCAAATATACTTATTACTGTTCCAGATCGAGGAACTGTTCCGTGAGAGATTCGGTCCAGACTTTCCTTCCCTCGATGAGATTTCATCCAACGCCGCTTACACTCTTCTCAATTCCGAGCCACTCATTGACTTCGCTGTGCCGACACTCAACAGAGTGGTGAATATTGGAGGAATCGGAGCGAGAGAACCAAAACCCATCGGAAAGGTGTGTTATTTTTATATCAAAATATTTTTTTTTAAATTCAAGCATTGAAAATAATTGCAACTATTCTAGCATTTGGAGTAACTCTAATGAAACGATCAAGGAGGGACGAAAAAATCCAAAAAAAAAAATTTTCATTGGTGGTTGGAACATATTAGATCTTCATAATAATTTTTATTTCCTTTTCAATTCGTATTTCAGATATTTCGATGAACATATCAAAAAGCGAGTATAATAAATAAATAGTTTATCACTTTTTTATGAACAATTTGCAAGGAATGGGACGCAGTTCTGTCTCTCCGCTCCAAGACGATTCTGCTCTCTTTCGGTTCCGTCGCCAAGTCAGTCTACATGGCGAATGACATCAAGGAATCCATTTTGAAGGTATCATTTCGTTTCATTTTTAATCACCAGAATTTTTGATCAATCAAGGCATACAACGGGCCAACAAGCAATTTTTTTTAAATAATTTTCCACGCATTAGCAACAACCGCAAATCAATGGTGAATTGAGAAGTTGTTTCTTCATTGTCCCTTGAAAGATCGTCGAGAATCCAATCTGAGATGAGACTTAATTTCCGAAGAGAAAAATGTCATACATAAGCATAAACATAAATAAACATAAATAATTAATACATATCTCCCATCTCTGGTTAGTTGGAATGTGCAGTGCGCAAATCAACGGGCATAACTATTTCCAAACGGATATAAAATTTTCATTTTTCATTTTTCCAGACAATCGCCCGATTCCCCGATATCACCTTCATTTGGAAGTACGAACAACCAGAGGACGACTTTGGAAAGGTACCTTTTGCTTCGAAATCAAACGATAATCAATAGACGATAGATGCAGCTCCGCCCATCTCTTATATAGATTATCGATTGATTTGAATCCCGGCATGGAATTTTCTTTTAAATCGGCACCATCAGGCAGCCACTCGATCTCATTCCAATCTCCATCTCACTTCGTGGATGCCTCAGAACGATCTTCTGGCTGACCAGAGAATCACCGTGTTCATAACTCACGGAGGAATGGGATCAACGCAGGAAACGGCGTACAGAGGAAAACCGGGTAATTTTATAACAAAAAAAACAGTAGCAGAAAAGGTGCGGCACTTGATAAGTTAATGTATTATAAATTAGCATTATCGTATAACAATAAATTGAAATTATTTAGCGGATTTCGGTGACTTATGTGTTGATCGAGGTATTTCAAATACACTAACAGTCTAGGCGAACCCAGGTGGAATCGAGATTCACAATTTCGTGAATTGGTGATGCGGAGTGCAACATTGATTCATTGCGTGCGTGCTTCATTATAAAATACTTTTGTCGCATATGCTAAATTTGTAGTGTTTGTGGAAGTAGCTACATTTATTGGAAAATTATTTCATTATTTTTAGGCATCTTCATTCCTCTATTCGGCGACCAGCCTCGCAACGCGGGAATGATGCAGTTCAATGGATTTGGAAAAGTGAGTACAGTGAAATGTGTATCTCAAGGAGTTCACCGACGTTGATCGAATAACAACAAGAAAGTGTACCCTTCATTCAGCGGTGAAACATATCCTCCCTATTTATATGTACTTTTCGCAGGTCCTCGACAAGTTTGATCTCGTGAATCCTGACAAATTCGAGGCGGTCATCAAAGAGGTCATCAATAACGATTCGTAAGTTGTTTTCATCTAATGGATTACGGTTAATACCGTATTTCTTAATTATTGATTCATTCAGCTACCGTAAGAACGCGGAGAGAGTGAGTTCGATGCTCGCCAAGAAGCCTTTCACGTCAAAGGAACTTCTCGTGAAGTCAGTGTGCTTGCTCGTAGAGCTTGAATAATCTGAGTATTTTTACCGGAAAGATCAATATAACGTTCGGATCACACAATTTTAAACCTCAAGAAATAAGACAATGGGAAAATGAGAGGCTCTCTCGCACTTATGTGTCCATTCTTGCTCACTGCCCCTCTTCTGAACGTTTTACCGGGCTTTTTAATCACGTCACTGTCAATTGTTCTCATTTTCGTGTAGACGTGGAGATACTCATTCAAATCCGTACTACGCGAATTAAATCGCAACAGAAATCGATATTGTAGGACGGTCGAATTCGCAGCTGAATACGGTCCATCACGAGCGCTGCGACCACAATCCTTCGACATGGGATATGTGGCTTACCATAATCTGGTCAGACTTTCTTACAACCTCAAAATGAACAATGAATTTTTTACGCGAAAATACTCTTGCCTTCATTTTCCCCTTTAGTTTTTATGTTTGGTTTAGTGTAATTTAGTTTATAAGTCTTTTAGTAAGAGGCTATTCGGGTTTACTGGGAATCGAGTGGGAGGGTTGACAACGTTGAAAAGGCTATTCAGTATATTCAACTGATTGCATCCGCAGGGCGTGACGTCTCGAATGGTTTTCAGTGAATTTCAGTTAATTCCATCCAAATTTGTTATTTTCAGGATATTGCCGTCCTGCTCATCGCATTTTCTCTTTTCAATCTCTGGTTGACAAAGAAGTTCTTTTGTTTTGTTTTCTCACGTTGTCTAGGGAAGAAAACAGAGAAGAAGAACAAGAAGGAGTGATTTTATCTTGCAGAGACAATTTACGAGTAAACGATAAAAGAGAAGAAAAACGAGAGGATAACGAATTTGAACAGAAATTAAGTTGTTGTATGCAGAATGTGTCCGAACAAAATATAATATGGAGAAACTGAACAGAGGGCATACAAATTTCTTACAAAATTATTTTTTCTTCATTTTTTACTTTATCAATTCTTAATGAAACGTTGGAATTCGATGGAGGATGGAGGGGTCGCTACTCCAATCTCATTGGATCTCCAGTTGACGCTCGGGAAAGTGTTTGCGAGAGTGTGGGCTATAGATTAGGAACAGGAATATCCGTGTCTGAGATGTCGATGGATTCTTGCAGTTCCTTGATGCTGAATGTCCACATTTTGGCTCCTTGTAATGATAATAATAATACGAATAATATAATAATAATATCTATCAAAGCCCTCTCTTTTTCTCTGCATTGATACGATTGCAAACACTCTGGTATTGCCTAGCCGGTTTGAGTTCAGGCCGGAAATATGCCGTGATCCAGGCTGGAATCTTCCCATTTATTCCTGAGATCGAGCCTAGGAGTACACCACAGCATGAATTGCCCCGTCTCACATCTCAACAACGTCGTACAGTATATCGGCTAGCTTGCGAGCTTTGAAGGGGCGACGGGTGACGGTCCGACGTAAGCCTGTGGCGCCCGCGAGACCTCCCCTGCCTGCCAATACACAGCATTGCACACTCCCGTCTCCAGAACGGGATAAGGGGCGAGAGAGAGTGCAAAATAGAGAGGGTTATATTACTTTCGCAAATTCTCAATTGTTAACGACTCTTTTTTTGGTTGATGCTGTCCGTTTTGTGTGTAGACAATGTAGATACTAGACATGAATTCGAATGTGCCGCAATTGAAGCAGAGCTCACTTGCATGTCTTATGAGCTTGCCTCTGCGTTCGTAAAGTTTGGATGTGCTAGAGTGCACTGGATGAAGAACGCAAGCGAAGACGAGAAGAAGAAGCAGATAATGGGCGGGCGCAAATTGCATCTATAATAATAATAATAATATCAATAACAACAATAATAACAATAATAACAATAATAATAAAAATAAATTATCTGCGCCAGGTGCTCAACTGGATTTTGAAATATGACAAGAAATGAAGGTAAGATATGGGGAGGGGTGGACTCTCCGAATTTCACTTGAGAAATTATTTATTCGGGCCAATTATTTATTCATTATCGATCACGAAAAAAGCTAAGGAAAAGTCGAGGAAAGTATGAGATGAGGCGTCAAAATCGTACCACTTAAATAGCGGTTTCTGCGGCATTATCAGTCTTGTCATGCAGCGAAAATATTGTTGGACGCATGAATTATATTTCAAAATTTAATACTACTTGTGCATAAACATTGTCAGTTGTTTTTTGGCCGTAATGTCTATTCGAGTAAACGGAGAAGATGAAAATACCGGCTCCTACTACTGATTGTAGAAGGTCCACCAAAATTCACTACAGTGAAGGTTCCTTTTGCGGAAAAAAAATCTGAAAATTTCTGAATGAAACATGCTGCAGCACACTTTTTTTTCATTTTGATTCGATGTCCTTTGAATAACGTATGCATTAGTAATACAAAAAGGGAAAGACATACGTAGATGTTGTGAAACATATTTGCACTAATATCTCAACATTATCCTCTCATATTTTTATCAAATGGCTAAATCTGGGGGAATCAAGCGAGGAATCCTCGTTGAGCGCTAGTTTGCCAGCAGAACCTTTGGTTCCGTTTCTTCTCTTGATCCTCCTCATTCCACATGCTCTCCCGTTTCGGTGAGAAAACGCGAGAGCGTCTTGCCGTTCTGGACAAAATGAGAAAAAATGAATTCATTGTGAGACCATCACACATTTGCATGCACTTTTAGAACTTTCTCACTGTCTCTCTTAATTGACATAGACTCGACAGAATGTCGTAACACATGATTCCAAATCGACAGACAGGGATCAAGGCGAGAGAGTGTGCAAAAAGTGCCTCACGATTTCACGCGCTCTCTCATGCGATGTTAAAAATCGAGGAAAAGATCAGAGATGTAATCTTTTGCCTGTTAAAAATTCCAACCAAAAGATCGAATATTTGAATTCCCGCACTTTCTGCTTTTATCGATTATCTCGGCTCCCAGAGAAGGTAGAGACTCGATTTTTGGAACATTTGTTCCAAACAGGAATGTCGATCGTCACCCAACGTTTCAACATTCTAGCATCACTGGGAATCGAGATATACGCAAAAATCGATAAATGCGGGAATTCAAATTTGGGATCTTTTGGATCTTTTGGTCGTGATTTTTTTAACAGGCAGATGTCAACATTTGGGATCTTTTCGAAGTTTTTTTAACGCCACATCACTAAAAAGCCCTTTCTGTAAGTTTGACCGGCGTGTGGAATGATGTGGTAAGCGTGTGTAATGATCGCGGAACCGATCTCTGCGAAACCAAGCATTAAGAAAAACCGGAGAACCGCCCTCCTACTAAAATAATCGCTCTGCCCAATACACAGTTCCCATTCCACTCTAACAATGCTGAATAGTTCACGAGAAACCACGTGATGTTGCCCAACATTGAATGCTTGGTGAGTGAAGAATCCCCATATTTGCATTCTACATTCGCCCCCTCTCTATCTCCCTCACTCATTTTGCATAGACTCGCCAGAAAGCCGTTGATCTCTCCCCTCATTTGCATGGGATGTCTCCATCTCCATCCCTCCCTTCCTTCACTTCCCTCATTCTCCCTCCCTCCATCGGTCGATGCTCCCTCTCCTCCTCCTTCTTCTCTTTTCCCCTTTCTCCTCGGGCCAAAAGACGACCAGTCCGATCATTCGATGGTTCGAGACTTGCACCGTTGATGTGAGTATTCTGTTATTGTATTAGTTCTGTATTATCTTTGCGATGATGCCTTCTCACAAAGCGCAAAGTTTCCTACTTTCCTTACTTTGGAGATGTGGCCGGTCCGCTGTTTAGAAAAAAATCGGAGAGAGTGAGAGATGATCTCCCGATTCTCTCTGCTCTCTCAGCAGAGGACCATGTCTATCGAGTAAGTAAAGTAGGAGACTTTGTGCGCTGAGCACAGCACCCTAAGAGTACGGTAGTCTAGCTGAATATTGCATGCCAGCTGTGTCTGCACTACGTCGCGGCGTGCAACTACGGTAGCGGAATGTGGGCGGCGCGGAGAGTCAGATTTAATATTTTGTAGATATTTTTCTTGTTTTTTTTTCAAATAGGCTATTTGTTCTTCAATAATACTCGTTTCTGACACATTCACCGGTTATTTTGAGTTAATTAACTAATTAGTTTTTTATTAATTAATGATTGCAGCACAACGAGCTGATGGACGACAAGAACTGTCAACTGACTGTAGAGAGTGTGGCTGATTTATTCCTCGCCATCAAGTTAGTTTCAATCCAAATTGTACACTGGTTTTTTTTTATTTTTTAAGAAAAAAATCAAAAACTCTGTAAAATTGCGCGTAAGGATGAGATTAGCAAGAATCAATTTGAAATCTGATCAGGTTTATTAAAAATTTGGCTAGTTTATAAATTTCGCAATGAGCCGTATTGTACGTGGGACGAAAATGTATCAGTAGAATGCCGTGTGAATCCAGAATACGCTATTACAGGACGAAAACCGATCACTCATGGGGCGTGCATGTCTACTCTCAATCGATTAGCTCCTTCTCTATGGAATCGCCTCGGGCAATGTTCAAGATCGACAACAACACTGCGTGGAGATTGGAAGTGAATGGGACTGTCAAATGTGAGAATTTCCCTTCACTTTCCATATAGTGAGCTCACCTAGGATCTGGGCACAAAGCACTTATCCCAAAGAGAATGTTACTAGGAAAAAATAAGAGAAACTTCGCTTTCCTGTTGTCCCGATTCTTGGTGACTTATTTGACTGTGTTGAAAATAGTTTATGTTCTCTTCGAAGTGTCGATATCCCGTATTTTTTTGAATTATTTTAGAGATTACTGACTTTGACTTTTTCAATTTTTTGTTGTTGCAGATATCGATCCGCTTCATTCCATTCCTCCCTTCACTCGACCCAATCTAACACGTGATGGATTCAAACCCTACCATATTGTGGAACTCACCGTCGATACCACGGGACCGGTAAGTATTCATCCATTGTCAATCATTTTATCGATTTTTCGCATTATTAGTAGTGTAAATTCGGACACGGAGATCAAATTTTAAAGGATAACGGTTGATTCCTATCATAGGGAAAACTCGCTCTTTTTGCTCTAAACTCCATATTCCAGTCGCTATTCGATCTGTTCCACGACGCGTCGATCTCATTTACTCTTCACAGTATTGTACCCGGTGAAGGTGAGAAATCAGAGGTGAGATCATAGGTTAATTAATCACTATGAAACAAGATAATATCGAATTTGAAATTAATGAAAAATGGAGTGGGCTACTAATATAGAAGTAAGACTAGAGAAGTTCCTAAAAAGTCGCGGTATCATGGGTCAAATAGGTCTTCGCGTGCGAAGATAGGCACTTCTGCACTTTGCATATAAACCGGATTAACGTAGCGAGAGAGTGCAGGACAGGCACATGAAGGCCTCTGTCTACATCCCCCGCCCTATGCTAATTGCGAACTTGCGAAAAACCCATTTGACCTATCCGCGGTATTCTGTCCTTTGGATTCATAGGCGCCTAACCGTCTCACGATGAGTGGACCTTATCAAACCATCTTGGGTGAAAGAAAAATAATACATTGTGTTATTTGCTTAATTTTCATATTTTTATTTGTAATGCTATAGGTGCTTCGCTACGATGGCGCCGAGTTCTGGAACATCTTGACCGATTTCGGTTTGTTTTTGAAGATCAAGGATCAATTAGAATTATCTTTATATTTAGTTGAACATTCTTTTAATATTATTTTTTCAGAGCCTCTACCGTGCACGCCGGATATCAGTAAGATTTTACCCTTCGTTTGGCCTTTGAATTTTATTGATTTTATAAAATCAATAACAATCAAATTCCTTTCAGAACCCGCCTTTCTCATCATCCTCATTGTCTATGCGATCTTTGCGACGCTGGCTATCGTCGTGTTGGTGAGAGAAATACCGTATTTCTTTTCTTTTTTAAACTTTAGATTTTCCTATGGATCAGAATGCTGTCAGAAAACGTTTTAGAGGGAACTCGAATTTCTTTCCCGCGAAAAAAGGGGTACCGTACAAGGGTTATGAAGAGCTTTTTCACCGAAATTCAAATTGAACTGACTTGCCAACGTCCCAAAAAGTGATATTTTTCAGTACTTCATGATCCGCAGTCTCAATCGAAACAAGAACGTCAACAACTTCGACAGTAGGAAGTACGATCGCGTTCCCACGAGTGACCTACTCAAGACGCGTCCCGATGTGACATGGAATTGGCCTGAACCAACGGCTGCGGATACCACCGGGTATGTTTCACCATTCATTCTTATTTTGAAAATGACTTCTGGCATATTATTGTTGACCTTTTCAATCACAACCAAAAAAACCAAGTCATCCCAGATGAAAATTTGTTAAGTGTTCATGTCTGAATTTGAAAAGCTTATGTAAATTACAATCGTTATTAATAATTGTAATTCAGACCAAAGCAAGAGATCGAGCCATCGCAAACTGACATCGATCGTCTCAAGACTGACGTGGATAGCAAGACGTCCAACTTGAATTGACCACCTCCGTTACTTGTACTTTCGTCTCGTGAACTATGGAAATTAAAGATAAAATCGTCATTATTTATTTGCCTGTAATACGTAATCGAAAATGGACGCTGTTTACCTTAACAATGTTCGAAGGGGGTCTGGAAAAGGAGAGAAATCGAATTGGCTCACAGCTCTTTTTAATTGATTTTACATTTCTCAAGACACCACTCATCGAACAAGCAGTGGTATTACATTTATAAAATGATACGAACCTACAAAAAGTCAAAATGGTACTTCCTGTGTTTACCAAAGCGAGAGAGCGGGCAAAAGTGAGAGGGTCGCGTACGTGCCTGTGTTGTAAACAACGGAAGTCCGTCATTTGACTTTTTGGTGTGATCGTATCATTTTATAAATGTTATATCTAATTGTTTGTCAACCATTCCATGAAACATAATTGTTTTCGACGCTCGACTGTAAATAGAAAGATCTCCAGATTTATGAGTATTTATTTATGAAACCTCCATTAAATCGAAGAAAAAATTTAGCAACATAAAATACCATCTGCATGTTTACAAGTAATCTGTCTGCACCAGTCACAGGGTTCACGTTCTGGCAGAATGCCAAAAATTGTCGTCATGATAAGATCATCGATCATTTCCATACTATTTTCGCAATGTCCGCCTTAATTTGCATAGGCTAGCCAGAATGCCGTGGAATGTTTGCAGGAAAAAAATTGTCCGAAACAGCTATATTTGTGGGAAAAACAACTCACTATTTGATCATCGGTGCATTAGAAGATTCCGCTTCCATTTCTTGCAACTGTGTTTTCTCATTATAACAAGGAGGGAAAACACCCACCGGATTTCGATCAAATGGTCAAAAATAAAACAGATGTCTTCATTCACCAATGAAACATCTGTGAAATGCTCCCTCATTTATTTGATCTGTGCTGACCGTTCCCGGGTGCATTTTGGTACGTCTAATCATGTGTTTATTAATTATTATATTTTTTTGAACATTTTGCTCAACATAGTCGTTTTATTTATTTTGTATTCGATGTTCGATCGAAGCTTGAGAACGATCTGGCATAAAGTCATTTCCTTCTCGATTCCGTATGGAATGAGTTAAAATTTACGAAAAAAAAATTCGTTTTGCACAGGTTTGTATTATAGAACAAACTCGTTTAAACTTTTTATCAATGTTACAAGACTGTGGTGAAAACAATTCAGTTGCGCCATCACTGCAGATAAGCACACTATCCGTGCACTCTTAATCGTTCTTTTCTGCTCTCTCAATCAAACAATAAAGTGCTCCTCTTTTCCTCTCGCGCTTGACCTTCGAATGAGCATACACTTATCGCTGCATAGAATTGTATCGTTTTTGCAAGTAGGAAGTAACATTGACAGCCTCATTTTCCCGCCTCTCATGCCAAATAGTGGTTCAAACCACACAAAAAATGCATTAAGTTGCTCGGAACCCCTCACATTATTGCCTCGGCTGTTTTTGTTTTGGAAACTGTGTTCACATGTTAACTGTAATGCGGGAAATGCATTGTATCTCTCAACGAGATTGCATTTCCGGAAAACAATGCCGCCTCGAAGGTTGGTGATAACTTGAGTTGATAACTACTATCTTGACACCACTCGGCACTCTAAGTATGTCTATTGTAGTCCCGTTCTGTATCTCTACAAATGATCAATTTCCGCCCTCCTGTTTTACTCCTTTCGAACAACCAGAACAAACTGTTAGTGCACCTCTTGATGTCATCATCGATTCTGTTTTGTTTTTACGCGTTCCTCGTTTCCTCCTCATCAGATTACTTCACAACAAGTCGTAAGAAACTTCAAAAACGTACCGAAATTAACTGAATCAACATTGCTTAGCGGTGAGTCCCGGCAGAGTAGTTGTTTGTCGACGTAAAGTCTTTCTGATACCGTTTCACCTTTTTTTAAACTTTTTTTACCTGTTACCTGAATTGAGCGCGTACTCTGGTCACACTTCGCGGTTTTCGACTGTACCTATAGTGCTCAATGGTGAAACATGCGGTGTTTTGACGGGGGGAGGGGAAGGCGAGCTCCCCTCATTCACCCGCGGCTACCTTGCGGCACGCAAAGGCCCATTGCTCATCCCTCGTAATGTATCATTATTACCCCCGCTATTCCCGAGTGTGTGCCAACCGGCTCGAGCTCGGAGTCCCCGTTATTATTACACAGTTCCACCTCGCGGTATCCCTATTATGCCAGTTCAGAAGTATACGTCAAAAAGCAGAGGGCAATGTTTGTCTACCGGTTATTAGCAACCACCGCTGTTGGATTCACGGGACAACTGAGCATTCCCATGCAGATGTTGTTCAGTAGCTCCAACAGGGCATTTCATGGTTCCGAGCTCAACTATCTAGCAGATGTCATTCATGATGTATTAGTGGCGCCCTTATCTCCCGTTCCTCCCCAGATTTCCGCCAATCTGCGGCTCACGCATATTTTTCCAGCGCGTGAACACCTGTAGCAATGGCAAACAAAGCGGCGCACCACCACTCTCCAGTGATGGAGAGAGAGAGCGCGGCCACTTCCTCCTCGAGCAACCACAGAAACTCTTTCTTTTCATCGCCATTGTTTCAGACACCGGGGACGATTTTTGCGTTCAAGTCAACTGGACAGTCACTCATAAACTCATTGATTTCGGTGACATTATCCAGTTCACCGAGCCTTTTTGTATTTCAACATTGTCTATTCACTTTCATATTCGTATATATTTTAATATTCAAATATGGCTCTCTGAGAATCCTTATTTTCAATCCATTCTATCTTCTGACCCATGGTGCAAATCCCGGAGGTGTGTAATCCTTCACACTCTTTTTCTTCGTTTACTCCCTCATTGTCTCAAGCGCCGAGACTCTTTCTATTGCACTCCAGCTTTTTTTCCATATAAATCTCGGGGAATTGATCCATTTATGGAAAATGCTGGGCTTCTGCAGAAGCATGGCGCCTAAATTTTCCTGGCGGGAAATCCCATACTATGTCTATTCATTTCGTCTCCATTTTCTACAGCCTCAAGCCCTTTCGATTGGAAATCCATCAGAATCGGCAACATCTTGATCCATGGTGCCTAAATCGGGGGCTGGATTCGTATTCATTCTTTCGCCCTCGGAATCCGTCCAAACAGAGAGAGATAGTCTCTCTCTCCGATTTTGCACTCATTCACTCTCTCCTTCTTTCTTTCATTTGCTAACCACCGGCAGTACAAATGAAGTTTGCACATGCCCTGACCCTTCTCGTTGTGGTACTCTCGGAAATCTTTACTTGAGGCATCACATTCTATATTTTTTATTCCTCCAGTCTTCTTTTCGTATATTGTGCATGTGGTATTTCAATGATCTACGGAGAAGGTACGCAATAAATTAGGTCCATCATTCCTACCTCCTTCAATCGACTTCCCCCTATTACACCACTGTTTCTCCCCTGCCACCCTTGCAAGTTGCACCTTTTTCTTCTCTATTCTCTCTCTCTCTCTCTTTCTTTCTTCCTCTCTCTCTCCTCCTATTCTCGATCTCTGTCATCGTCCACTAGAGTTTGTAATTCGGGTAAATAATTGGATCTCTTCATTTCACACACTCTCTCACCGATCGCCTGGTGTAGAGAGTGTGCGAAATAAAGAGTGTTTTAACATTAAATTCAATTATTTACCCGAATTTCAAACGCTAGTGTCCACTCAATTTGGGCAGAGATCTCTTTCTTTTGCACACTCTCTAGTAGTATTGTAAGATTGAATAATCCTCTTCGCGAATAAGAAAGGTTATTCGCGAATATTCTTTGTTATTCGCCAATAGAATTCCATCTAGCAATACTCCTCTCTAGTGAGTAGGAGAGTGAATGTTGAATGGAGAGACAATTACTCTCTCCGTTCCTAACCAGTTGCACTTGTGCTTCACGCCCAGGCAATAAGCGCGCAGTGCAGGCACGGAGCCGATCGATCTGGGCATTCCAATTAAATAAAGCTATTAAATCAATAAGATTAAGTTTAGGCAAAAATTAGTAAAAGAGGCCTACGCAGGACTCGCTGAGTATTTGAAACACTCCTTGGGGTGCAACAAACCGCTCACTTACCGGAATGAATGATTTTCCCATCCCATTTGTTTCTTTCACTTATGCTTCACGCGGCTGCAATAAACGCGAGGCGTCCGAACGGAGACAATTCCGTTTTACTCTACGCTGAAGCAAAAGAAAAATTTAAAATAAAACAAAATATCTCAAACCTCTTAATAAAGTGCATAATACTGAAGAAGAATAGCTATTGAACGGCGTAGTTTTGGTAAAATATCTCCAGACTCGCGGGCCTGATTTTTGGTAATTTTTACCAAAGTGAATAGAAGTTATTTCTAAGAATAGAAGTTATAGAAGGTGTTATTTTTCGCCATTGATTGGAAGACAGGGAGACCCTATGGAAAGGATTCATCTAGGCGACACATCATTCCACAGTCCGGCCAACCTTACAGAAAGGGCTTTGGAGCGAGAGAGCATGTGAAATCGAGAGGGACTCTATCACTTTTGCACACTCTCTCACTCTAACCCTGGTCTGTCGGTTAGGGATGCAAGTTCGGTTTTCGTATTACGACTCTCTTAGCGAGAGATTGGTAATACGGCTGATAAAGGGGAGAGAATGAGAGAAAAAGAGACGCCGTATTACCGAAACCGACGCCGAGCGGGCAACCCTGGTCTGTCGGTTAAGAATAATATGCGACCTTCCAAAAAGGTCAGGAGCGAAAGGGTTTCTGATATCAGGAAGTCATTCTCACTTGATTGTTGCTGGCTCCTTCCTAGATCTTGGATGGGATGTGGAAACAAGTGAATGATTCCTCTCTAAAATCGCACTTATGTTTCACGGCTCTGCAATAAGGGCACGGCGTTGGAACGGAGACAATAAGAGACGACCATGCGGTTTATAAAATAATATCATTTTTAATAAAGTTAAATAGCAAAATACACTCTCTCCAGACTATCGGGCGCAACTTTCCCACCGAGGTGGTTTTTCGCACCCCTGTTGTTTCACACATTATTCCACAGCGCCTAGTTAAATTTTCCAATAGTGATCAAGATCGAGATATAGCGAGAGAACTTGTTTTTCTTTTCTTATTTTTTTCAACATTTTCTATTCTTTCTCTCGGGTAACCTTTCCCAGCCAAATTACGGTTTCACGTCCCTGCAATAAGGGTGCGGCGTCGGAACGGAGGCAATGCCAATGCAGAATGCATTTTTAAAAAAAAACATGAATAGCAAAATAATCTCTCTTCAGCCCCTTTGGCGAAGCTTTCCCATCACTCACCGCGCGTGCTGATTTTCGCACCCCTATTGTGCCCTACCCACCAGCAGAGTAGAACTAGTCAGTGTGAGATCCATTCACAATCAACCACTAATCTTCTCCCCCCCCCATCCTGTAAAGTCCTGGTGACAAAATCCGCGCAGATCCGCGAGAGGATTGATCAGATTTCACCATTCGGAGACTCGATTCTTCCGGATCCTTCTGGGAATTTCCCATTCCTTTATATTCCTCCATTTATGTACATGGTGTCGCACCCTTGTGGATGTGCTAAAGAAAAAAATGGGTCTCCCACTCTTATCCTACTCACCTTCACTGATCCATCAAAGCTTTTCCACATTTTAAACGCGATTTCATTAACAAGTGCCGCTCTAGATCTAGTTCATGTACTGCAGGACGTGAAAAATAGATCGGAACATTCTTGAATGTGAGAGAGTTGACTTCCCTAGAGAGGCACATCAGATTTTGCGCTCTATCCATTTGAAATGCTTATCCTATCCACCTGCAACGATCAAACAACACCTCATTAATCGTGGAACCTTCCAGTCACTTTGTTTATCCATCTCTCTCATGTCTTATCTTGTCATCTCTCCTCACCATTAGAATGATTACAGGCGTTTTCTCGCTATTTTCTCTCCCCTCGTCACAGTCCCCACAGGTAGCAAGCGCCTTCTTCTATTTACTAGTTACTTTCTTCTCTTCACCACCATAAAGATGACCTCAAATGCCATGCTAATTATGCTTCTCATTTTAGCAATTATGGATTTATTCATTGCTTATTCCGTCATGGTTATATCCAGTTGCTGCAACAGTGAGTGGGGTCTAGAGACGAATCGGTGTTTTTGAAAGCCATCTAACGCTCGTGATTAAGGCTGACTTCCCCATCTGAACTTCTCGTAGTTCCCTTGAACTGTCTACGCTTGTGCTACAAACACAGTTCGCTTCTATTTCCATCCCTGAGGCCCAAGGGTATCTCCTATCAGTAGAAGGAGAAAACGAGAGAGAGAGAGAGAGAGAGAGAGAGAGCGGCCACTCCAGACTCCCTCCTCCTGTCCACTCTCTTTTGTTTGCTAGTGCGTTCTTCTCATCTAATCGTGGTATATACTCTTTGTCTTTTTCTGATCTCCCCACTCTGCACTCCTTTGATATTTCTCTCTCTCTCTCTCTCTCGTGCCTTCAGAAGTTCGTCCCCTCAGGCGACAAAAAGATTCCCCCTTGCGTCACTAACGAACACTAGCAAATAGCCTCCTATGTGTCGGTGTTCCCTATAAGGTACACTACAGAAAAGAACCTTCTTCTCACAAGGGAATTGTGTGCCCTCCCACACTCATTATTTTTTTAAAGGGAAAACAGGAAAATGGATGAGAACTCACATCTTCTAAGGAACTCTACATTTTTCACTAGAGAGTTTACGCTCAGTTCTTTTACTAATTCCATTCGCTAAAGCACCATGTTACTCATTTCCACCAGATGTTCACTCTCTTCTTTCTCTTTCTTCAAAGTGCAAAAGGGGGTTACGTAATGCGTGCCCATCCTCGCCCATTTTCTCCCCTCATCCAGTCCTTCCCTTTTCACAATTGTGCAACAACTTGACTGGCGGACACGCGCGTGGCTGGTTCTTTTGACAGTCGATCTGCCCCCTTTCACAGTTGCACATAACTGGCCCTGACTCATGCCGCAATAACTTAGCTAGTCTCCCTTTGAAAACTGAGGTTTACAGTTGCACAAATGGTCCGGCATTGACTCGTTTCGCGCCAAGTTCACCCTGGAACGAATTTCGGGAAAAACCGGGCAGTTCCTCCTTTCTTATGCGGTTATCTGGTATTTTCTCCCACAGAAACCCCAGTCATCTTCTGACTGCGAGAAACATCGAAGGTGCCGACGGTTTCACCCACTGGAACCCGTAGTGATACCAGTGGGAGAAAATGCCAGAGTTCTTTCTGTGCACGTTCAAGTTCCGGTAGGTGTAACAAGCGATAGTTGCGTTCTTTAACTGTCAACACTTGCAAAAGTTGGCCATAACACAGAGAGTGAAAGTAAGTAACTTTGCTTGCTTAATCGGGCGACGAAAACTTGCAGGCAGTTCCCCCTCTCACTCCTTCATTCGAATTACAGTTCCCGCTCTCTCTCTCTCTCTCTCTCTCTCTCTTTACTGTGGTTGTTACGGGAACGTAGCCAACCGAGAATTTCTCTCTCTCTCCTTTCTCACAGTCTGATTATTGTCGACTACCGCCATTCTACAACTTTCTCTATACAGAGCTTTCCCACCTTCTATATTCTCTATATTTCGTTCAGCATCAAAAACTAAAATTTAGTTTTTAGGAGTGTGGAAGATCGTTGGAGAATTGTTCAATATATACAGCGTCGTATTATCGTTCACAATGTTCGGATTGTCAGGGAAGCGTCCACGTAGTGTCTTTCCCTAATTGGGAAAAGGCGCCGAACAGCGGCTCATGGGCGCCTTTTCCCAATTAGGGAAAGACATTCGTTGCTCGTTTGCCTTACATTCCTTGAGGCACCAGAACATTGTGCGTTCTCTCAGCATCTCATTTGATATCTCGCTTTTCTGTAGCATCTGTTCGAACGCGACCTAGGCTACTGTATCGTGCATCATGATGGCTGTAAAGTAACGTTGCGTAAAAACTTATAAAACCGGAAAATAGCTCGAGATTCTCCCTGACCCCCAGCAACGACTAATTCGGGGCACAGTTCCAAAGATGCACAAACATACAATCAATCGGTTTTGCTCCCCCATCACGAACGTTCCCGCAAATCGGTTGAACACACCCAATGTTTCGGTCTTTTTCTCCCTCTATTTTCTTTTCTCATTCGGGTTCTATCGCCTTTTCTCTTTCTTTCTCACGCTCTTTTGCCGGCCGAAATTTGCAGAGACTGTTCCCGAACCCATCTTTGATCCGGTCCTTCCGTTAATTTCCCACGACTTTCTGTCCATATCTGGGTCTCTAACAGTATAACTCTCTCGATTTGCCTGATCTCTCGCCATATCTCTATCTCTTCTACGTTTCTGATGAGTGGTTGTGTCCACTACTACCGGATTGTCTCCCGAAGTCTCCCAGAAGTCGGCCTTCTCACCTTTCCTTTTCTCTTACTCACCACTCCGGTTTCATCTCAAGAGAGAGAGAGAGAGAGAGAGAGAGAGAGTGAGAGAGATCATGAACTTCCCCCTTTCGCCCCTGTCTCGGTTTACACCAGACAATGCTAGCGATACTTATCTATTGAGTGCACAAACTGGTAGATGAGGCAGGCACTCATAAGGCATCCGAACGCTGAATCATTGCGAAGTCATCCAGTATTTCCGCAAAATTTCGGTATTGAGACTCCTTTCGAATGTCATTCTGTCGCTCAAAATTCCTATCACGAATTCGTACTCCATCATTGCCGTTGGGGATGCAAGTTCGGTGCTCGTGATATCGTTTGCGAGAAATCGGTATTACGTCTGATAAGCCATAGAGAGAGAGTCAGAGAAAAGAGAATACCAGAGGGAATACCCAATACCGAACCGGCAATCTTTGCTGCCGTAGATTCAGGTTGAATCATCACGCGGAATTTCATACGCCAACTCACCGAATATGAAATTCCTTGATGATTTTTCTTTGTTTGAAAACACGGCGTCATTGATAAAGTAAGAAAACTGTATATATACTCCATGATCAAATCGCCCGCCATTCCCTCATTCCTGAATAAAAAAAGATTCAAAAGCCTACGGGCATGGGTCGGGGTGAGAGAGTGTCAACAATGAGAGAGAGAGTCCCTCTCGATTTCGGACTGTATGTTGCTCCAACCCCCTTTCTGTGGGGGTTGGTCGGCCTATTGAATGATGTGGGATGTTGCAAATTGTTGCCACCGTTTCGAAAAAGTTGCCTGCCCACTCACTAAATTGGTCGAATTTGTGCACTGCCATCTGACCAAACAGGCTCCCACGTTTGCCCCCTTATTTTCCGCATTTGCCACCACCGAAATTGTCGAAAATCGTCCCCATTTCCCTCTTTTCCATCGTAATTTTGTACTCACATTGGCTAATTCTCTTTTGTACTTCTCGTGCCGGAAGTCAAAATGGAAAAGGGGCATAGGACTATTATCTAATTGTATCTAAGTTGTTATTCCCTATGTCGATCTTCATTCCATCTTCCTCCTCCATTTCGATCAAGTTTTTCGACTACTCGATAGTTGCCCTTGAGTAGGGAGAGAGAGAGAGAGAGAGAGAGAGAGAGAGAGAGAGATAGGAGAACGTTGTGCTGCTGCTGTGCGCTCAAAAACATTCGATAGCACTGGGTGCCGCGCCCCAAATCAACTCACCGAAGACCCCTGCGGTGCGCCCCACGTCCACTTTTCGATAACATTTTTTTACAATTTATAGTCGAACACGTTATTCTTCATCGGCGAGTTCAGTGGTTTTTGGGCTGACTTGGCGTACTTCACAGTCTCTGATCACGAAAATCCTGTTTCTTCAATTTTGAGGAGTTTCTCCGTGATTTCGATTCGATCTCTATGGGTGCACCTCAGAAGCTTCTCATTTTCACGTCTTTCTCCATCCGAATTTCGGTGTTAGTCCACACCGGAAACTCTCGTACGATATCGCCTGAAGGACCTCGTCGTAGGCCACTTGACTGTACGGAAACTCTGTGCTCACGCGGAGAGAGAGAGAGAGAGAGAAAGAGAACATCATCAACTCTTCTCTCTCATCGTCTCTCACGTTCTTCTTCTTCTATTCTCTCCTCCTTCTGTATTGTATACAAAACCGCCTCCGGGGGGCTGAAGAAGAAGAGACAATTGTGGGAGAGAGATTGTGGGAGCACATTGTCCCCTCCCCCGGCTACCCCATGGCTCATTCTACTCACTCCTTTTTTTCATTATCAGAGAGTAGCTCTCATTCAATATATTGCTCAGTCCAACCTAATCCTCTTCGGGACTCATTAAATAATTACACAGTCAAGCCTCCAGAAAGGGATCCGGAGTGAGAGAGTGGGATCCATGGAGAGTGTCCAACACCCTCCCTTACCTACTGGCTCTTTCGTCCACACATCATCATCAGACAGCAGCTCCAGGGAACTGTTTCCCTCGGTGCTGTCACTTTTTCACAATTACTAATGACTGACCACCGGGATACGCCAATTTGCCACAAAGTTAAACCTCTTCACTTTCCCACGCGCTCACAACTGCCCATTTCTGTAGGTTTGAAATCATGCGAATCTCATTTAGAGAAAGTGTCAGATTGGTGACCCATTCTCTAAATAAGTCAGAATCATTACTCTTATCTCTTCCTTACATCTGTCCATTCTCCCACTATCTTTTGTCAACTGATCCAATCCAGGTTGTGTTTCACTCACCCGAAAACACCTGCCTCCCACTCATTATCCTATCTTCCACTCCCCTCTCCCCTCATTCCACCCTCTCCTCGTCTCGTCGAGCGGTCTCTTCGCCCCTTTTCTCCCGTTTTGCTCGTCTTCCCTACCCGAATTCCTCTCACTTGAATCAACCTCTTTCTCATCACCATTTTCATGTCGCGCTCAAGTACGTTTTTTTGCCTACCGTATTTTCCGTTCATTTATCGATTACCTTCGGGTACTGTAATATTACCGTATCCCCCATTACCGTACCCAGTTCCAGGTGAATGCGCGGATTGTGACGCGGACACTGGCAACTGGCACCACTACCTCACCATGGAAAAGGTCAGTTCGCGATCCGATCCGTTTCTAGCCTGCAGAAAGGGGTCGGAAGACGCAAAAGCTTCCTTACCTATGATCTGTATCTAGCGGTTTGCTGCGTAAATATATTCTAAATAACTAATTACTCTAATTAGCCTAATTATGCTAATTAAGCTCATCGACACTGTGATTAAACTGCTGACGGACTCGCTCGTCCAGTGCACGCCCACCTACAATTCGACCGATGGCAACCCAATCCCGCACTCGAAAGAGTTCCTACGGGGTTCGTCCAGTGTTTATCGATTTTCTTCAGATTTATCGATTATTTTCTCGATTTTTAACGATTTTCTTGAAATTCTAGGCAATCCTTATACGAAATTGTCAAAGTGAGCGAGTTGTCATTGTTTTTATGGCTTTGGAAAGATGGTTTAGATTGGCGCGGCGGATATGTAAGGAAATTTACCGTGCCAATTTAGTGCTGCGGTCCAACCTTGATCTAGCTAGCTGTTTCGGTGGTGTCTCAATTTTGTGACCTGCTTCTGACCAGTTGCTGTATTTTGCACTTAAAGAAACTATAGAAACTTTATATCTTGAAAAGCAGGATTGTGCCAAGTTAGTGGCGGTCGGTCCTTGATCGACGTGGTTTATGGACACTAGAAGACTTCGAGAAATAACGAAGCAAAGGGTCGCCTAAGAGGCAAGTGCACCGCTCCAGCGAGGAGAGAGTGCGAGAAATGATGAGAGCGAATAGTACTTTGCCTCTTAGGCGACCCTTTGCTTCGTTATTTCTCGATGTCTAGTCACTAGGGATGCCGGTTCGGTAATCGTTTCACGTCACCTCGGGTGAGAGATCGGTAATACGGCTGATAAGAGGCAGAGTATTAGCAAAGAAAATGCCAGAGGATACTCTTAACACTGAACCTAATGGTTGCTAATTTCTGCCAGCGCCATCTAATCATCAATTACACATCTGTTCGTCATAGCAACACACGCTTCTCCTCCATTTGTTTTGTCTCCTCCGTTCACTTTTGCTCTCTCTCTCTCCCTCTCTCTCTCTATTTCCTTTGTCACCAACCGAATGGCAAATGAGAAAAAGGAGGGAAACGAAGGCGGCGAAAACAATACGGAAAACGCAGCTGGGAAAGAACTCAGTTGTTGATACCATTAGGTACCGTAGTCGATTTGAAAATAACAGACGGGTGCACTCGCTAACTGTAGCTTTCTAGAAGTTGTGATAGATTGTAGTTTGATGTCAGAGGAGTTTCATGGGAAATTCGTCGAAAACAACAACTGACTAAACAGTGAGTAAGCTTTGTGGGTGTGAAACAGATGGGCAAATTAGATGGGTGCGAAACGGAAATTGATAATATTCACACGCAGTCAAAGTTTGCCCAATTCTCCCTGCCACTTTAAAGCGTTCGGCCGTTTTCGAGAGCTGTAACGATTTAAAATGTTTGGGGGTTTCAAAAGATCTTCGTAAAATAACAATGAGGCCTTACAGACTTTCCTGACTATCCTAAAGAATCAAACAACAGACTGATCATTCCTCTTCCAGCCCTTCCCCTGCCCTCCATCCTCGCGCTGGCTCTCGCCACGACAACCTGTCTGGCTACGGTAGGCCTCGCCGCCCTCCAGATCATGTACATCAGCGCCTACGTCACGCACAACCAGAGGTACGGTAGCTATCGATTCTTTCTACAGTGCCCTTAGATAACAAAAAAAAAGTCTGTGAGGTCGATCGGTACTCTGTGCAATAATTGGAGTTCTTGAACGGCTACGGTAGTACCGAAATCCTCCCGTTAGGATTACGGTATCGTATCTCGAATATCGATTGATTTGCAGGAGGTCATCGATCATTTACCTCGCCTCGTCGGCTCCCTTCATCTCTCTCACAGCACTCGTCGCTCTCTTCATGCCACGCGTCTGGTTCTTCTCCCATCTATCCGGATTCATGTCAGTTATCGATAATTGATAGGATACAATAGTCAGGGAGTTGGTGTACGGTAGTCAAATATACCGGCCTGATTTGATTGTATAGCTAACAGGGTGGAGGCGGTAGTGGGAAGCAGGAGTGCAGAGTTTTTTTTAAAGATCACCGAGTTGATTTGAGTTTCATTGATATGACAAGTTGTGTAGAATCAACTTTGAGACAATATGTCTGGTTTTGCATTGTATTAACCTAAAAAAATCCCAATTGTCTTAAATTCAAGTGAGATTCGCAATCCATTCCTCATCAATGTATTTATGTGTATTTTCAATTTGAAATCCATTGTCAAGCAAACAATTACCTGACCTCGGTCCTTAATCGATTCACCGTTTTTGCCATGAGATTAAGTGTGATCTTCACTAAACTTTTATGTATAGAAATTAACTATAGTCGCAGTTCACATTTTCTACACCACAAAAGCATCAAAATAGCGGGGGGGGGGGGGATATTATCGTTGTGGCCTGTGTTACATTCTGAAAGTGTTCACTCAAATGCACATATTCCATTTTAGATATGAAAGTCGATAATATTCTTACTGTCTTCTCAATTCGATTACGCGCCCCACTCTGATAAACACAAAGTGTAATTGGTAATAGAGCGCACGAATAGGACACACTCAGGGGTATACGGTAGTCACTAGGGAGATATTGAATAGGTAGAACCGTAATAGTCAACAATGGACGTAACACATATAACAAACCATGACAACGGAAAGCTGTGTGTGATAACTAAAAAGCTCTAAAAACAATGGGGTGTATTTTTTTGTTTTTTATGAAAAAATATTTACCAATATTATGTTCCGTGACCTATTTGAACTACCGTAAACCGTTATTTCAGGTACTTCACAATCGCCCTCTGGGTGATCATCAATCTGCTGCTGAATCTCTTCGAGGGCCGACGCGGCATTCAGACGAGACTGGCAGAGCAAAAGTCCGTTTTCTCTCCGATTTTCTTTTTTGAGCTTTATTTTATGGATATTATGAGAAAGCTATCTGACAACAATGTAAAAATGATCATTACCGCTTGCAGATTATTAAAATTTGTAAGAAAAATGAGGAAAATAGTCCGTTTTGTAGTAAGAAAAAAACATACTGTATTTTGCAGAGTATCGATCGAGACTTCGACGCCGCCCTTCTGCTGTTTCTTCCCTTGCATGCCTAAGCTGCCGGCTGACCTGTAAGCCATCTGAAAAATTGAAATGCTCAGTAGAACTACCGTAGTCTGACATATTACATCTCTACTGTTATATTCAATGGAAGAACACTAAACTGACCCAGTGATTGACCCATCCGGACTACCGTTATCTGACCCAATAACTGACCCAACCGGACTACCGTAATCTCACTCCATTCCAGTCGCACACTCGGTATGGTTGAGTGGATGGTGAAGCAGACGCCGCTCGTTCGACTGCTCGCCACCGTCGTCTCACTCATGATCTACTTCGAGTACACCACCGACGGATTCAAGTAAGCGATCTGACCCACCGAACCTACAGTATACTTTAAAAGTTTTTAATGTGACCTACCGCACCATACCGTATCGCATACCTCCGTATTTCAGCGTGCTGAAGGTTATCGACTTCCTGGCGCTCCCGTCGCTGCTCATCGGCATCTACGGCACGCACATCCTGGTGACCACCGTGAGCAGATTGGTGAGTATACGGGGTACTGTAGGTTCGGTGGGTAGATCTCTGAATACCAAAGGGGCATTTGTATAATATTACACATTTGAAAACATCTTCCAACCCCAGTGCTCGTAAATAAATTGTGAAGCACCAACTCGCAGTCGCATATTGCGCGAGAAAGCATCTCCAATCAGTAGTGCCGTGGTTGAAACCATAACCGCGCTTGTTGCGCGCAGTTTCTTTTTCTTGGTCTAACTTCTACAATTAACCCTTGTTAATAGAAATGGAAACATATAGCTAACATTCCTTGGTCGAATCCTCATTTATCCCATTTTCCCAATAATTTTCTAATTTCTCTATTTCAGGAGGAGCTCTCTTCCTACCGCTACGTGGTCGTCTTCCGTCTCCTCGACATTTTCATCGCTTTTTTCGGTAATATTTCTAATTTAATTATCTAAAATCCCTAATTAATTAAGTTCTAATGCTATTGATTGATTTAGGTATCCAGCACGCGGTCTTCGATTTCTTCGCGCGTGCTGGCGCTTTTGGCTGCGGAATGGCGCACCTCCCGCCGCTCGAGACCGCTTTCTGTACGTTTTGACACCGCTTTACAAGTTTTCCAGAATATTGTCGAGTATGAATCGACTTATTTAGCAGTTTGTGACGTCATTTTCGAAAATATCGTTTTCCGGTACTTTTTTCCATATTTTCTGCCAGAATTTGATATGGGATCGATGTGAAGTGTAATGAAAATTGAAAGTTTGTGACTTCATTTCCGCCCGAAAATCGATTGATTTTGTCCCCATTTCAGTCTGGAAGAATGTTCTGGTCACTATCGAGTCTTTTCTCGTCGTACTGCTCTCAACGATCTTACTGCAGGTGAATATTTTTTTAAATATTATTTTAGATAATTTATTATGTTAAACCATAAGCGAAAAAGTAACTGCCCCTGCTTTTGTTTTTTTCTTATTGCGTCTTCACATTACTTTTCTGTCTCTAGGTTCTCTAAACGCTGTGGTTGGGAAAATTGAATGTGGAGAAACAAGGTGGTGTGATTAGTTCAATCTGTGACTACTCCTTGAGCAAACAAGCATCGCATCACATTGGCTACTGTGTCAAGTCGAAACTAGGATTTGGAAAACGTTTCGTGAAGACTAAATAGTGTTTCCAAATATGTTTCAGTGATACTTATTCCACCCGACAACTAAGATAACTCAATGTTTCCTTGGCCTTGAAATCTTACACCAACCAAAGCTACAGTACCCTTCCAATTATCGATTTCCAGCCCTCTCGATCGGCTTTCTTCGACAAGCATCCGTCTTGTCGCAACGTGCAGACGCCCACCTCCTCTACCGTAACCAAGGAGTCGCTCGAGTCTGTCAGCTAATCGACAATCGATAATCAATCGACACCCAGCCCACCAATCAATCGATAGCACCCCTCCCCCCTATCAGAACTCGATCTCAGTGCCCCCTGCCCCTCCCTGATCCCCATACGTTGTCACCCGTGGTGTTTCCCTACTACCTTCCGAGTGTGCCAAGTTCTAGTCCCTATCGAAACACAATTTTACGAGGCAGCCTCAAAATGCATCTGACCTTTTACCCCCGACCATATTTTCCTCCCGAATTCGCTCTATTACCACTTCTCAGAGGGGAATTAGTCTACTGCTCTAGACTTCTGGGCTTCCACGTGACTCCTTTTAAAGTCTAAACGGGTCGCTCTCGTGCGCCTTTTAGATTTTGAAGTCGCCGCTGGCCAGCTTAGACTTATGGATTGGTTGAATTATTTCCCCGTGAGCTTCCCGACCATATTTCCCCTCCCGAATTTGCTGTATCCCCTCACTATTTTCCCCCTCCCATCGATAGCTAGCGAGTACCGGTTTGCGAGTCTTACTGATGATCACTTACCACCCAACGAATCGTTGAATGCATTTTCCGATATCTGACGACTGATAAATTATTGATTACCTCATGAAACGGAGTTGCATCACAATGAACATTGAAAATTCTGAAGACAGCTGTTCTGAAGGCTTAATTTATGCAATAAGAAAACTTAAAATGTTTTTACATTTTTTGAAAATTATTGTAATTTCAAATTTTAAAAAATTGGCATACTTATACAACATCCAACCTGTTAATCTAAAGAGAAATCAAAGTGAAAGAGTATCTCTCCGTCTCTCCCGCTCATAGGTTATGTGAAAAGTAATTGATATCTTTCATATCCAATTTATCGTATGGATGTGTCAGCAATCCGATAAATCGAATGAGTTTCATCAAAGGCTGATAGTGATCAGATCGGGTAAGTTACAATTATAAATTGCATTTAGGAGAAATATTTTTAAAACTACATTGAAGAGCTGACAATTCTTCTTGTGCATTCACATCACCGTCCTTCGCGCACATATTTAGTTTCTGTGAAAAGATACAGAGAACTTTAATAAAGAGAGAACATAATGGATCAATGTGTTGCGATTTCCCTACACATCTGATCGTCTGTGGAATCACCGTGTACTAAATTTGCAGCGCTCGACTCTAGCAGAAACACATCCCCACTCTGCATCAACCACAAGCAACGTGTGACGAAAGAGTGGTCAAAACACCGCTTGATTACACTGTTGTTATCTCTTTCTCTCGCTTTGCATCGGCGTGTTTACCCGTTTCACTCGCTGTTTCTCACTCTTCCATAGCGCTGTTTCATCACTTTCGCATCTCTCCTTCTTTCTTTCTTAGACAAACGTGTTCGTGCCTATTTCTCGCACTATTTTTGTTTAGACACCGCTCTAATTTCCTTCCCAGCGATTTTGTTGAGCGACAGCGATGGATCATGGAGTGGTATGCTACTTCCAGCCCAGCAATCTAGAACAGCAAGAAAAGTTCATTCATGAGGGGCCATGTGCAAAAGATTTTGTATAATCGATAGATTCTCTCTCGGTTTCCCCCACATTCTCTTCTCTGACCCATTTCAGGAGTTTGTGAATGTGCTATTTTAGGTAACTCCCGATTTAATCGAGGATGTTGTAACAAGGAACATTGCTTTTTACAGAGAGTAAGTAGTCATGTAAATTCATCTTACAAAAAAAATAAGGGAAAAGTGATTGAGATATGTTAAAGTGAGAGAGAGCATCTCATTCGCACGATTCCAAGGCTTCAGAACGGGGTCAGGTGGATAGGGCGTGCACAGGTAGGAGAGTAAGTCTCGATTTTACACGCTCTATCGCTACCCTTTATGTATGGTTGACCTAATTGTGGAATGATGTTATTATTATTACGTTTTTACGCACTTTCTCGATCGCATATTTCCGTGAGTATTCAAACTTAACAATTATATTATATTTCTAGCACGATTGATGTGGCAACAGCCTTCTACGTCGACCAGATCACGCGAGTGGCTGAATTCCATCGATTCTTTTGCGATCGATATATAAGGGTGCGGCAATTTATCGACTTATTTTCGCACAATTGCTATTTTTTGATTAACTTCCTTCGCTCACTATCACCATCATCTTTACTGCCATTTTTGCTATCAATTCTTTTTGCATACATTTTGCCCAGGACACACATGAAAACTTGTCACACTTAAAACGTATGCCCAATTCAGTACCAGATTCCGATGCTGAATAATCAAGTGGACATTCTTCGATCGTCGTGCACTGCCGAGTTCAATTCGTGGGCGGCGACTGTCTCCCAACTTCAGGATGTACTATGGTACTAATCTACTTGTTTACAAACATATTACTCTACACAGCACCCGATAAAGTAACAACAAGATCAAGTTAGAGAAAGAGAAGAGTGTGCGAAACGCGAGAGTCAGATAACGATTATATGTCATTTTGCCAACTCTTTGCTGCGTTCTACACTTCGAGAAAGGTTGAGAGATGATGGGTGGTGAGATTATGGTCATTTTGACTAAATGAACTGCCGAATTAATTCTCGTTGGAATTTCTCCGCATCTTTTCATTACAGGGTGTCTCAAAAGTATGGTGACAAATTTCAACCCTCATATTTTGCCAGACACCTATCGATAGGAGTTCTCATTTTGGGCAAATAATATGCAGTGTTCTAGCATTCGACTAGCAAAGTTTGTTGGCATTCCATACAATTCAATTAGAGGTAAGACCGAAATCATAATTCTCCGAAAACAGCGATCGGACCGCAGCTAATTTTTGTGATTCCGTATTTATTTTAGCCTACTCCAATGTTCAAAGTCCAAGATCAAACCATAATGTTGAAGCAAAATCATCATCCTATTGCAGGTTGGGCAAAATCTAGATCACTTCTCGAAACGAAAAGTTTTACATCCATTCGCGCTAACCACTATCACACTGATCACTGAAAAATGACTTTTTCGATTTTCTTTCAGAAGCGATCTAGCGTTATGTACTATCGACATTTAAATGCAGCTAATAAAGCCGTGCTCTGTTATCATTAATATAAGAACGAACAGGTTGAAACAAGTGAGATTAACACAAAAGTTGTTTTGCGATTTTGTACCGGGAAGCCGATTCTGGCACATAAAAAGACTTGCCTTGGAAACTTCCTGAGAGGTGGAGCATAGACATGTCATTTGCAAATACATATGTATACGGAGTATGCAATCCATGCTTGCATTAGTGAATATCATGTATCGATCTTGAGGAATACCCTTTTATTCATATCTAGCGACTAAGCGGGCCGTATTTTGAATTTCGGTTAATTAATTATTTCAAAAACATTTAGCCGTTCTAGAAGGGAATCGTGTGCGCACTAATATTGAGTATGATGTTACCTCATCTAGTAAAAAAATCAAAAGCTGTAATACTCTTGCCTTAAGAGTGGCATAACTTTGAACTATCCGAAGTTGCACCTCAAAAAATGAGAAAATCAGAAAAGAAAAGGAATTTAAAAATTAAAAGTTGTGTATCTCTATCGAAAGTACTGATGGAAAGCCCAAGTGGTCGGAATGTAATCACAATGACTTAAGTAATATATGTCATAAATTTGATAGCGACCGATTATAATTATAGACAGTTATGTACATACATTCGAACTTTGTCACCATACTTTTGAGACACCCTGTAGTATTGTCCTGATGAAATAGTCTTTTAAAGGTTTATTTTTTTAAATCAATTTTATTTTACTTTACTTAGCGCGGAAATCGAATACCTGCGATCGCAGTGCACACGACAACTCACTGAAGAGGAGTGTCCAATGACCGTTTTCCTATCGAAGACCGCGGAAGACGAACCATTCCAACGGTATCACATTCTCAAGAATTTGTGGTTCCTGGTGATGTTCCAAGTGCTCCCGGGAACAATCAGAAAATGAGCCGTTTAATAGGAGCATGACACATCAGGAACAAACATTCTTTTACGAGCCACCACAGGTAACGAATACACTGACATGCGAAATACAAAACATACTCTGAATAGTACTCTGAATATTGCGCGTATTCGCGCGTCGAGAGTGTACAAAAAGGTCTTCCATACACTTCGCGTCATACCTCCAAAAAGGGATAAATAATGAGAGAAAATCAATCGTGATTGGGACTTGGGGATTTCAGCATGAAGTATAAATTGCGTAATGATTTTGACATGTTGCAGGTATTTGCAAGAGCGACAGCAAACGATGCTTGATTTGATAGAGGAGGCCGAACACTACAGGGAGGCTGAACGAAAAGAGGTCGTATTATGAGAATTCATTGGTGCAAAAATTGATAATCTCAGAAAATCCTTAGATCTGAATTAATGTATCTATTCAAAATGGTATTTTGGTATCGCATTAGGCATTTGGATGTAAGGGATATACCTTTTTTAAAGCCATAAAATGTCAAATTCAGATTCAAAATCGACTGACCGAGCACACAGAAAAACGGATGGACTGGTGGGCGATCATACAACAAAGTCAGATAATATTTCCTTTATTTCCTGTTTCCAACGTCTCCAGAAAAAAGTGGTCATAAAAAGGAAATTAGAATACTTGGTACAGTAAATTGGGCAGTTTATTTTTGAGACTCGGCCTTGGAAATGCAATTAGTTTAGTTATATGAGTTTCGTTACCGATTATATTCTATTTTCTATATAATAAAATGCTATAAATGTTATTTATATTTTTTGCAGCTGCGCAGAATCCGGAAACGGTGGTAGCCATGGAGAGAGCGGTTGAGATGCGCAATAAAAATCATGTAACCTATTTTTTATATTTCAAATTTAATCTTTTTAATAGGACGACAAGAAAGAGGATTTCGACAAGATACTTGACGAATCTAAGCAGGAGTTTAGCCATTTCATCGAGAAACGAAAGGCAGCATTGCTCGATTCATTCAATAGACAATTTTGAGATATCTGCTAGAAATAGACAATTTTGAGATATCTGCTAGAAATTACATTGAACGTATCAGGTGAATTTGTTTCGTGGACACAAAACATTTCGAAAACAACAATTAATTTTCGAAATTCAAAGTCAAATAAGAGAAAAAAGAATATACACAAAGTTTGGTGGGTATTCTTTCATTTGACTAACTAATAACTTAATGCCTTTTATTATTTTAGTGCACACGTCAAGAGAGCGCTGAATCGAGTCCGCGTTCCATTCATTCCCGACACAAATGAGTGGTTCACTGAATCTGCGACGAAAGAGTTGGAAAGAACAGTAAAGATGTGAGAGATTTACTCTGTCCCCTGTACTGTACCCTTTCCCCAATTCAGATTGAGGAATGCACTTCTCACCAAAGGAAGAGCGCTGCTGGAATATCGGAAGAGTGAGCGAGAAGAGGTGCGATTTCACAGATATATTTGATAAGGAATTGATATTGTTACATCTTCAAAACAATACCACTCTAGAATCGCCGGTGGTCCGCCCAGTGGACGGATGGTCGGTCCAGTAGCATTTCGTGGTCGGTCGCGTAGCATGTATCGGCAGCCACATGGCCGGCCGGCCGATACATGCTACGGGGCCGACCACGAAATGCTACTGGACCGAGCATCCGTCCACTGGGCGGACCACCGGCGATTCTAGAGCACCTTTTATGCGTCTGTTCTCTTTCAATAACTCGATACCTATATTGGCCCTTGAGTTCTCTCTTGTCCATCCGTGAAGAGAAAAAAAAAATACTTTTAGATTCGGAAAAATCACGACGCGCAACTAGCCGCTGACGAAGAATATTCCATCCACGAAAAGGATCTCAGTTAGAATGTTTCTCACAATCAAAAAAAACACAATTAACATTTTTCAGTGAAGAAATTTCCAGAAATCGATTTATCGCAGTATGACGGCCGGGAACTGGGAAGCGGAGGTGAGGTGAGAACCGTGTATGCACACAGAGCTCGAACTATCTTAGAAGTCGACATAAGATAAGAGACACCGGTGGGTAACGCCAAATTGGTAGCAATGGTAATGTTGAATAAAACTTTGCATCAAGCTTGGTCTCTAGTTGGGAAAGCTCTTCCTCGCCGTTTGAATCTCTCATTTGGTACACTCGATCTTTTTCCAAAGTTGCCTCCTGACTAGGGACTCGTGAAACGTTTCCGAATCGAGACAATAATTCAATTAGTGTCTCCCATTATTTATGTCTCCCTTTATTGGTGTCTTTGAGGGAGACGTCTCCCGGAATCCATTTTGAGGGAGACATTTGGGGAGACGTCTCTTTTTTCATTGTTCTTCTTGCTCAATTGTTCATTTTCATTCGTCACCAGCCACGATGCCGAAGAGAGGTCGAAATGGAGACGTCTCCCACACAAATCAATTCAATCAAGGGAGACGTCTCTGTCTCCGGATTAAAAATGAGACATTACAATTTCCTTTGTTCTGCGTCGCCCCAATTGTCTCTCTTTCGGAACCCTACTCCTGACCCCTCCCTGGGGGCATTGAATATCGTTTGATGCGTTCGATGACGGAATAAATAAATAATAACTGAATGAATGCTTCAGGGATGCGTGTACCGCTACGATTTGCCCGGCGCCCTGCTGGGATTTCAACAAGATAAAGTCACTGTCGCTGCCAAGAAATTCGAGGTGCCTCGTTTGTCGCTTTTGTTGCTTCTTTTCCTGAATCACTCATGTAATGCGATTATGAAATATTCTTAATAATAAAAAAATTTCTTCTACATGTGACTAAATTACCAAATATAACTGATGCAACAGTAATACTTAATATATCATCAATACTATAGCATACTATAACTGATTACTGATATGTATAAAAATTATGATTACAGACCGCACTGTCCCACTCCTCCAACGAAACACGCAGCGATTCTTTCCGTGGTTGTGATGAAGTACTCGCACTCTTCAAGCTCAGACACCATCCAAATGTCGTCGGATTCATGTGAGAGTTGCATTCTTCTATAGAAAATGTCCTTCTGACAGCAGCATCAGCAAATTTTCTGCGCAAAATATCCACTCTGAAACGTATCTACAAAATTTGCACTATTAAAAAGAGTAAAGGTGCTTCCTCGTAAAGCTGTTAAGGCTGATGCCTAGTTGGTATACGGACAAATCAGTGTTGCAGTGGTCGTGGCACGATCGGCGTCGATCGATATCTCATCGTAGAGTACTGTCCTCGATCGCTGTTTGGAGAGATTGAAGAGGCCCGAGGAAGCGGAACATTATTGCGTATGCTTTGCAAGGCTTATGAAAAGTCATTGAATATATCAATTTATAAATACAAAAAAAACTTAAAGATGGAGTGAAGGGTAAAGTTCCCAGCTGGAAATCCACGTATCTGCAGTATGTAGTACTGTAAGAGCTCGGTAAACACAGAAAGTGCATACAAAAACTAAATACAAAAAACTCATTAAATACTGTTGAAGATCCAACCGATTTCGTGCGATGGGCGACGGGAATCTGCGATGGAATGCGATTTGTGCATGAGAATCACGGACACCACGGAGATCTCAAACCACAAAAGTGGGAACTTGGTTTTTTTAAACCTCTACATTTGTTTGTCGACATGTTCTACGTCTGCTTCTTTATTATGTTAGTTTCCGGTAGATTTCGGAGCATGAATAACTTTGATGCGAAATCGATGAAACATTTCAGCATTTTGATCGACGTGCGAGGACGAGCGCTCATAGCAGACTTTGGTCTGTCGACCACGACGATCAGTAGTGCAGCGAAGATGAATTCTAACAGAGTGAGAATATCGATTTTGGAAAAATGTAGTAACCAATTCTTCCGTAAATTTTGAAGACTTTTTGAAAATTGATAGACAATACATTTAACAATAGTATATACATTTATTTTCTGTTTCAGGGAACCGCTCGATACATGGCGCCAGAACAGCACCGAGGAGCAAAACTCGATGGAGAGGCAATGAAAAGCGTGCGCATTTTATTATATAAAATAATGTTAGCACTGACTTATAAGGGTGTCCCGAAAGTCTTTGCACTTTTTAATGTTTTTGCTTCTCACTCTTTTCTCCTTGGCCGTATGGGAAATTGTTGTAGTGTGTTAGTATGAGGGCCAGCTCTCACTACTTTTCGAGTGTTGACTAAGTCGATATGGCACACACGGTGCCTTCTGTAGAACTGCAAACTTACCTTACTCAGACCTGAACTTCACTAGTTTTGAAATTTTATCTCGAGTAGGAGTCGAAAAAGTTCGCCCAAAGTGCCAAATGAGTCAACGGGTGATTGCGGACAATTTCTGAATAATTTCGTCATCACTACGCAACAATAAAATTTCAACTTGTTTTTTGAACCGCTGAGATTTTCTACGTAAAATCGGTGGCTATGAATTCCTATTCACTTATAATTGTTTATAAACCATATTTGGTGGGAATTGGGGCTGAAGGAGTAGGAAATTTGAAAATGTCGAAAAAAATATTTCCGACGATTTTCGAGTTTTCATTAATGGCGAAGAAATTGTCAAGAGTTAAAACTGTAAATGCTAGTTAAATTCACTCTAATTACACTCATAAAGTTGTATTTAATTTGCTTCAATATTCATATAGATTTTGAGTCTGAAAGTTAAATTTCGGAAATCACATAATTGCATATTGCATCACTACTAGGTAACATTCCGACAAACCAACGGCATAATTAATTTCGTTAATTTTTTATATTGATAAGAAAAGTGACAATTGGTGGCCAGGAAGTGTCCTTTTTCTAAAATTTTCGAAAAATTAAAAGTGCAAAAACTTTCGGGACACCCTTATATTTGGCAGTATTCATGTCCTTGGAAGCGACATTCTATTCATCCAAAGTTCTTTCTGTTTCTAACAATAAGAATATTCAGGATTTTTGTGTTTGTGTTTTTTTTCTTTTCCCGAAACAATAAATACAACGTCAACGTACAGTAACGTTTTGAATATCTGTTTTGTATATCTTTATTTTGATTCAAATTTCAGTGTGACGTGTGGTCCTTCGGCATCATTCTATGGGAGATGATCACTTGTCAAATGCCGTTCGCAACCATCGACGACATCGCCATTCCCTATATGATCGGAGCGATTTCGGAGTGAGACTTTACATTTGCCATCGGAATCAAAATATTTCTTTATAAAAACGAAAGAAAATTGTACACGTTGCCTCGACAAATCGATATTCTTCTTTGCATTGCCTTTACGAGTATAGGTTTATAAGGCATTGCATTCATAGCGTTTGCCTAATTCCTATAATCTCCTGGATACTACGTAAACTTGGATTGAATTGCAGCGATTCTCCTCCTCTTCCTCTTCCCCATGGAAACGATTGCGAATCGGTCGTGAATACCATCGAGAAGTGACTTTTTTGCACACTGATCGGGGGTCTCCTACTTCCCCGATCTGTGTGCTTTGTTTCTCCTGCTGAGAGCATTAGCCTCTCTGTAGGAGACAACAGTTTGAGAATAAGGGAAGCAGGAGACTTCCCGCTCTGATTAGTTTGATTTGCCAATTTTTCATCTCTCAGGTGCTGGAGTGCCAATCATAGACGTCCTTCGTTCTACACGCTTCATAGTTATATGCACGATGTCACTGAAGAGATCGCTGAAGGAATCAATGGTGTAAGAATTTCCGCACTACTCTAGAATTTCATAATGTAGAAAAATAAAAGTCTCACGAGAATGGAAAGTCCCCGAAACAAAATAAGTTGAGCTAATTGTAAGAAATTTAAATTGCAAAAAATTTGCAATCATGGAAAAAATTTCTATATTACAATTTTTATTCAAATTTCAGAATGATGCCGTGGTGCTTTGGTGGAGTGAAGAGTGCCAGGAATGGTTGAATGCACACTGATAATAGTTTTCACAACGGGCGCGAAGAAGAATACTAAATAATTTATCCATTTTATTGTTATTCGTTTGCCTTCCTGTGGAACCAAACTTGCTCCTACTAATAAACAAACAATGGTTCTAACATAGAACAAGCATTTGAGATAAAAAATCTCATTTGAGATTTTTAAAAAACCAGAAATCTCACGAAGCCTGGTGGCATTAAATATTTTATTCAAAATCAAGCGTCCCAGGCAGTCGATAGTTGGTTGAAGTATGAGCGTGTGTCACTCTTCTTCGATGCTGTTATTTGACTGTCGAGTGCATTCGGACTCAACGGCGCCTGCATAAATGAATTGTAATTAATAAATCAAATGTTGTAAATTACGGTTTAGTATCAAAAATTGTATTGTTTTTTATTTATTTTGCACCTCAGTCAAACCTCCGAACAGGTACACCTAGGAAGAGAGTATGTAAATTGAAAGTGCGGCGATAAATTTCTAAAAAAACGTGGGGCTTATGTACTATCAATGTGGCATCAAATTCTCATACAATTTTAGTATGGTGTGCGGATGAGTTTCATGGTATACTGAATACCGATGAAATCGGGTAATTAATAATCCCTCGATACGTTTGGTTGCAAAATAATAACACGTACGACACTGACCTGTTGGGAACTTATATTATTTTCTCCATTTATATCGCGAAAATAATTTTATGCACAATGATTAGTAAAAATTGTCTTTCGCCACATCATTCTCTATCACAAATCTCCAATGAAGAATTAGGAGCGGGGCAATGCGTGTTAACTCTCGTTCCTATTAGGATCGCTACTCATTTCCATGGATATTTAGAAGAAAAATTAGTTCCTCGCCTGCCATCTCATCGTCGCTGCGAGCCTTGTGAACGGCCGGATCTTATACAATTCTCGATGGTACTCGCTCATTGTTCGACCAGAGAAGACGAAGAAGCACGGCATGTGACTGGAAATATGTTATATTTAGATATAACTTAATGTTTTGATCGTTTGATCTTGGATTGTTCGTCATTCCTACAGTGAGATAATCACATTCCCTCTTTCTTTCCCACAATCTAGTTCCAATTATCCAGAAACAGGCCGCAAGCGAAATAAATATAACATAAAGAAGTGCAAAGCTGTCATTTCTGACCCCACTTTGGAGGTTCAATTTCAACTCACATAGCTAGACAGCAGTCGAACATTCCTATCGAGAGGAATCTGGCTCGATCCCAATCTGGAGGAGCGTAGAAGAAGATACCGTAGAGAACAAACAAGACTACGGTAGTAGGAAGATTAGCAGATGTGCTGAGGGAGGCAAACTGCAACGGAGAATAACTCAATTCGACGCCGAATAAAGTATTTTATTTGAGACATTAAAAGAAATTCTTGTTTATTCTAGGTACGGAGGCAAATTTGGAAGGGCTCATTTCGATCGTGTCTGTTTCAGCCACTTCTCCTCTCTGACACAGTTAGCTTTTTGCAATAGTTTGAAGATGGCCGCATTTACAACATTGAAATACTTCAAGTTTTCCGCTTCATCGTTATTCGTTCATCGTACTCTTGGATTCTCCAGACCTCGCAATTTCAAGCAATTCAGGAGAACTAAATAAAGTGGAAACGGGGGAAATAAGAATATTGGTCTTTTTCTTTTCATTTTCTCGTTGGCTACCCTTTTCTGGAGACTTGAGTGTTCACTAATTCACCTTGAGCACTCGAAGATTCTCCCTGACTTGAAAGAGTTGATTAACATTGTATCGAGTGAGTGAGAAGGCGTTGAGCGATCGTAGCACGCTCTTGTTACCGAACATCGTGATTTTATAAATCTGAAATATTTTAATCATTTTGATTTTATTGCATTGAGCTTTGATTCCCGCGAAACCTCACTAATCATATTTTTGCTATTTGGTTAAGACCATTTTAATGATGATTACAATGTCAGATTAAAATGGTAGCTATAAATAAACGCACCAATAAACCATAGAGAACAATGACTCCGAATACGATGTAGTTTGTCTCGTGTGGGTAGTAATCTGAACAGTAAGTAGTCTGCAGTGACGGAGTCAATACTAATTTCCTTTATTGCATCGTTATGTGAGCAAAGCATGCGCGCACATAAAACGGCTACGTATATAAAATCTAATTCAGCGAAAATCGAATTATGAGTCACTTTCCATCATTGAAACTCGCTCGGATATTAAAACTTCAAACTCACCTAGTTCACAAAGAATGACGTTGATCAAACTCGGGCCGCTTCCCACGAATTCAGCGAGGGCGAAAATCGAGAGTGTGCTGGGCCCACGACGCTCGTACCATCTGGATTTTTATTTCAGAATCGTCATTTGCGTTTTTCACTATTTCTCAATATTATAAGGGCGAAATCTTGGTTATCGGCTAACCTTTTTTTATATTTGCATAGCCTTTATCTCACTGTGTGTTTTTTTTAGATATTCTCTTTACAAACACAGTTGAAAACTGAGAAACCAATTCAGATATACAATTGACTCACTTCCAAAATCGCGTGGCCACGTAGCGCTCGATCGAGATCATTGCTAATCTGGAAATTGTTTTGCGTATTTATAATAAATATTTTTTTAACTTACAAACTAATCAAGTAGCCGATCATCTGGTCCCGCACAATATCAGCAGTCACAATGATGAAATCGGATTCTGGAAAGAGACTCTATTATAAATGTAAAACGAGGTATTCGAAATGACTAAATTCAACAATTTTTATAAAATCAAAAGATCAAGTTTTCCCATAAATAAATTAACCCATATAGCTGTGGTAATTGCAATCACGAAATTTACAGAAAGAGCATCTCATATTTTTCGGTTATTTGTGCTCCTCAGTTTTTCTCTACTGTATAAAAGATCGCCATTTTCAATTTTCTATCGCTAACTAGAGTATTTACTGAGAGAAAGGAAGTGACATTTCAGAGAGAAAAAGCATTTCTAACTGTGCACGTAACCAAAGCAAAAATATTCGCTAAATATATAAATAAAAATCGTACGTATCACGGGCAAATCGAAGATTTCATAGTAGATAATAACGAATCGAGAAAGAATTCCGATTGCATAGTGACATAATGTTGATAGACTAATAAGACGGACGTTGGTATGGAGCACTCCTGAATATGTCGCCATTAGTAATCAATTAACACAAATATTATCAGAGCTCTGTTCCTTTTTTCCTCGAACAATTACAAAAGGGTGATATTCTGAGGTATTCTCATCAAGGCGGTAAATACTAATAGTTTCAGAGAACAATATGAACTGTCGTATTTTTATATGTGTTCTGACATTCAGAAAAAGAACCTATTGCTAAAAACAGCTAAATATATCAGCAAGAACTGCTATTTCAATACGTAATCACTCATGTGAAATATCGTGTGAAATTTTGCACGTACTTCCGCGCGCAGAACAAATAAGTATTTCCCGGATCTAACGGTAATCTATAAAAAAATTCTCACTCGAAAACATACATCTTGTTGCGCATGTCGTTTTTTTTTTAAAGTTTTTTGTTCTCAATTTGATGTAAAATAGGTAAAGGAACTGTACGGAACTTGTACTAATGATAATCAATTAACTGCAATTTTTCACCTGCTTTAGCAATTGCAATGGCTGCAATGGGTAGCAGCGCCAGCACAATAATATTCACGATAATCTGCAATAATTAATTTTCGTTGAATTAAATTAGCTTTAAGTTGAATTAGCTTTAAATTATTCGCATCATTTGCGAAAATTGGGCAATTGCTTCACAGTGGTTATGCAACTTGTTATGCACGTGAAAAATCATTTTCGAATTCGAGTCATTCAATGACTCGAAGTCAGAAGAAAAATCAGGCAGGAAACAATTTTTTCATTGTTCACAGACCATGAAATTACAACAATGAAGAAAATTGCATGTATCTACCTCGATTCCAAGCATTACGGAGAAGGCTTTGGGTGCTAGTGCTCTCCTGGTAGAATTCATGTGGATCATGAGCGGAAACGGCATTGCCGACGATGTTATCTAAATATTAATATTTTGAATGCAACGAAATAACATATTTGAAATATAAAGTCGCCTGATACACTGTGCAAGAATAACAAGAAAACGTTAAGAGATCAGATAAAGAGCCAGATGATATATCACCTATCACGATGGAATCGTAAATGGTAGCGAGAAATCATGCTCAGAATAAGTGGGACTGAGTAACTGCACGTTGTGGCATATGCATTGGTACAATAAAGTCGTAAACTTCATTTTTCGATTCCGTCTGATCATTAAAGCGCTTTTGAACACAGACATAAATAAACACTCAGAGAACGTCCAGAGGAACAACGTTTTCTAGTAGTCTCCAACCGTATCAACCGTATGGACAAAGACATTTTCCGACTGATCATCTCTAGTATCCTCCCCTCAATGTATATATTCAAACCGTCTAGATGATGATAGCAATATAAGTATAAGTAGTATTACTGATGTTTCAAACCATCTAAAATCGATTGGATCGTAGTTTTTAATAACTTTCAATTGAATAACTGTCTATTATTCGATTTACCGTATCATGTTGACTATATGAAACCTTTGTAGCTCGACGCGACTTCGTACTTCTGTTTTGAATATTACACTAGACACTCTTTTGTACTTCAGATTGGTATTGATACACGACATTATAAATATTTGAAGAAAACAAGTTAGACGCTGTTATTAACACATTTTCTACTCCTGGTTACGTGTGAAATACAATAAAAATATCATAAAAATATTTTAATAATATATGTCATAAAGTGCAAAGCTCGTCGTGAAAAAAATGGATCAAACTATGTTCCTAGTCACGATTAAATAAAGAAGAAAAACGAAATTCTTGACAGAGCGACGCACAGGGAATTGCGTTGGAAATAACTCGTTGCGACGAAATTGAATCAACGTATCAAATGGAGTCAACAATTCTGCGCATAAATCAAAATCACGGTAAGTCAGAACACAGTTTTCTGAATTACTCGGCGATAAGCGCGCAAAAACGGGGCGTTCTAAGTAATCGAATGTCCAATGTACGCAAAGAACAACTTATTTATTCCCCCTGGGGACGTCTGGGGAAGTACCCTTTGCATCATAAACAATCGTCCGAATGAATCAGAAATCAAACAATTTTCTATCGCTAACTAGAGTATTTACTGAGAGAAAAAAGAATTTCAAATTTGCATCAGTAAACTGGAACGCTACATAACAAACATTACAAAATCTTTTTTAACAACAAAAAATTACAAACAGTTACGAAATCAAATAACGTGCATACAGTCCTGTCAGATTCCCCCTTGAACGAGGGGCGCGCAGGGTGCCCCCGGACGCCCCCCGGCAACCCATGGGCTCTAGTAAATTTGGGAACGAGAAATTCGATACCCCGATCACAGTTCCATATCCACAAGTCTCGTGGGAATCGGAAAATATTTTTTTCAAAAAATAATAAAAATATTTATTTGCATACCAAGCAATTAGCATCTCAGGTCATGTATCTGACAAAGCCCTGCTCCGTTTGGACATACCGTAGTTGATGGGTGCGTGACCGCGCCCTAACACCGGTGATCGCGCCCTAACACCGATCGATAAACGTTCTTTTCGCGCCATTTTCGTTTGTTTTTTTGTCGTTTCATTGCAAATTCTCTCTAGCACCTCTCTCTTCGCGTCGCCCAATGGACGCCAGCGTCCCCCTCCTCGGGAATTGCGGTCAGGTACGACTTTTCCACCTTTTCACTCGAAATTGATAGCGGTGTGCGCTTGTGGAACTGTTGAGGTTCCGTCGCGCCGAGGCGTGGCAGCAATTATTTATCGACAAGAGAAGCGGGAAGTGGCAATGAGAATATATACAACAACGAAATTGGCTAGGTAAGACTACTTTCAGTTATTTTCGCCCCACTTATCGACGATAGCTTGTCCCCTGACTCTTCTAATGTGGTGCATGTTACTCTGTACGTGTGTGATTTAGTTACGACACATTTCTTTAGTAAGTATGTTCTTCCAATAGTAGAGGACTCCCTCTCTGAGGATGTCGAGGGATTTGGGCTTGCGATTCTTTCGAACCCACAATTTCATGTCCCTCCACACATATTCGATCGGGTTGCAATCGGGTGAACTAGGAGCCCAGGGAGAAAGAGTGATTCCCCATTTCTTAAATGCTTTGAGGGATGCCTTAGCGACGTGGCACGAGGCGCCATCCTGCTGGTACACGGCGCGCCCTCGCCCTATCCATCCATCGATGAAAGGAAGCAGGTATTCCTCCATTATGCCCAGATAATCGGGTGCCTTGAGTCTTTCTCCTTGCTCGAGTAGAGCTAACGATCCAGGACCGTCCCAAGTGATGCATCCCCAGATTTGTAGCTGAAAGTTGGAAATTTTTATGTAACGAAAAAGATGCTCATTACTCAGTAATAGGATTGCCCGTTCGGGGTCAGTGTCGGTTTTACGGACCTCTCGTTTACCCTGTGGATGTTTTGAGTGTAAAACGGGGAGAGGGGAGAGAGGGTGGGGTCAAATGCCGTTTTACGGAACACGGTTTGTTTTGGAGAGAGGGTTTTCACAGGGGAAACGGGAGAGCTTTCTCTCTCCAAGACAGCCCGTGTTCCGTAAAACGGCATGCCCTCTCTCTTCTTGAAACAGCGAGTGATATGGATTTGACCTCTCCCCATTCGTAAAACAAGAGTGCAAGGTTAGAGAGAGGGGGAAAGTGCCGTTTCACGGAAATCGAGCGGGAAACACTACTCAGTAATACCTTCTTGGGAAATTTTTTGATTCCCGTGAAGCGGTCTCGGTCGTACTTGTTGCAGGTTGTGATGAACCGACGATTCGCTCCTAACTGGATTATCGATTCGTCCGACCAGATCTGAGTTCATTTTAATTATATGGACTGATTAGCAAATACCCTACCCAATTCCTAAATGTCTCTTTCGATTCGATCAATTCGTGCACGAAGTTGAATCTCTTCATAGCTTGGAGAGGAGTTATCTCAGGAACCTTTCTGAAAACAATTAAACTCTGACTAGTTTCCATAATACGATTTAAACAATTAAATCATTAATTTGCAAATTATTCTACATTTCAGAATATGCCTTGGCACCGATGAGCTCCTTCAACTTCCGCAGAACTCCTCTTTTGATGGAGATACCGTAATCATCTTCGAGTAGATCAATAATCTGCGATCGATCGATTGGATTACGGTATCATTAGACTATACCCACATCACTCTCACTCCTTTCCTTGTCCTCCTCATACAATTCCTTTACGAGTTGTCCTACGCTTTCCGTTTTCTCTCCGAGGCAATAGCTACTTAAATGGGAAAAAAATGTACTGAACGCTCTAGGAAAATCACACCTGTATGTATGCTTCTCCCCGTTGAAAGATTTAATGTCCTTCTTGTACAGAGTTAGCACTTGGTAATAGGAGAGACCGGCATTCAGTTTTACTAGGAGCGTGTGAGCTGCTTTTGCAGATACACCGGACACCCTTTGTGCTCGGATAACCCTCCAAATACAGTCCTCGCAACGAGGTAGCTCCATGTCGCCTGTATTGATTATTGATCGATAAATGATATGTTTCAATTCAGTACGATTGGTTCAATACGATCACACACAACAATAGAATAGAGCAAATATAGAACAAGAATAGAACAAATATCTTTGAAAAGTATAATTGCATTGTACATTGTTGCCTCGAAATCTACAGAATAGAGTCTGGTGATACTCATTAGCATGCTCTGACTCTTCATTTCCATGCGTTGACTACTCATTTGCATGCTAATCTCACCATTTTCATCTCTTCCCTCCCTTACACCTATGCTCTTCCGACCTCACACTCCTCGTTTCCGCTCCTTTCTTCGTCTTCTCTCTTTTGATCTACCTAGTGGTGAGTGATTTACCGTTCTAAGTGTATTCATTTCAGATGTCTCACGATTTTGTTCTTGTAAAGCACCTCGATCAGAAGAAGTACGAGATAATCCCAGCCCGTTGTGTCACGCAGTGCCCCGGAGGGATAATTCCGGACAAAGTTATCACCTATCGAGACGAAAGAGGAGGAGAACTTATCGATTGGGTAGTAGTTCATGCTGGAAGAAAGGGAGCGTGTGCAGAGTTCCAAGCTAATCTCAGCGAAGGTTAATTTGAATTCTTTGAATACCGTTATAATCACACTTATTTAGACGAATCTGTGATGAATGATGATATCGATCGACCCCCCAAGAGGGAGCTGCGGAAGAGAAGTGAGCCCATCCAAAGGTTTTTTCCGATATTTATTTGAAATTGCAGTCAAAGTAGAGCCTTTCGATGCTCCTTCAACGAGTGGTCTCGATAAGATTTTTGGGGCCGAAGCATATCGGGAGAACGCCAGCAGTCAAGAGTGGGTTTAATAGCATGTGATGAATAAAATAGCTCATCAACTTGTTTCAGAGGAGCCGATATCCCCCAAGAAATCAAATCTTACGACTAAACGAGCTCAAAGGTGAACAAATGATGAGAATTTCCTATTGAACTTTTCATTCTCAGATCGCAACGAGCTTCATCTACCCTCTCCAATCTTTCACCTTTCTCTTCTCCGATATTCACACGAAAACCTGCGAAAGGAAGGTGGGTTCAATAAACACTTTATCTCAATATGTTTATGTTTCGAAGAAGAAGCAACCGGAAATAGATATTGGGGTTTATCGCATTGGGGTTTGATCATTCTATCATTATTAACTCGAAAAATGTGCAAATCGACTTTGCGGTTACTCCTTCTTTAAATATTATAAACAAAGTTGGAACAGTAATTAGATTATTCTCACCACCGTTATCACAACTTTAATATAATCAGGCTCGGGTTTATCCCCAATCTCACTGGCCGAGTGGCCGCGTCTATCGGAGATTCCTCAAATCATCGGGCATCGAGTGTTTCTTCTTCAATTGGATCTCCTCCAATTGCGCCTCTCCCATCTGCCGAGAGCGCCATGGTTAGTTGCTGGAAAATGATATCTTTTCAATTGCATTTACATTAGATCAGTGCTATGAAATCATCGCTCGATGAAATCAAGGAAGGAAGGAAAGAGGACTCGAAGCTACTCAAGTCAATTGTCGACAAAATGGTGTGTCGGCCACTCAACACATGTGGGTTTCTCCCAAGTAGTTGCTCATATAACTTTGGATTTTTAGATAATGGACCGGCCTATCTCTCTCCCGAAGAGGTTGCTGATGTTTCTGTTATGGAGTCGTCTGACCTGGATTTTGTCCGCATACTCTTCGACCAACTGGCAGAGGATGGAGAGAAGGAGAAGAGAGTCGAGGACAGAGATCCCATGAAGAGCAGATTCGTACAAGAGGTACGTAATGACTCCTGAAATTGAAAAAAGAGAGGTAGTAATTCTAGCAATACCGTCTGTTCCGCCATAGCAATCCGGGCAAGTTCGCATCGGACTGGAAATATCAAGTCCGCCGGTGAGGACTCAACTTTTAAGTATTTTTGCAAATTATGATTGCAGTTACAACTACAACCTCACCCGCCGAGACGCAGCGCGTGGATCACATTAATAACACCGCAATTATGTTGTTTATCTTCTGATTTTGTAATTCTTCACAAAAAAGCTTTGGTTCGATAAAAGAGTTGATTTGATGACAAAGAATGAAACTTGCGTACTCCATTGAACAGCTACTGCCGTCCCTCTCACGACGCTCGATGGGGCCACGCCTCGGCGCGACGGAACCTCAACAGTTCCACAAGCGCACACCGCTATCAATTTCGAGTGAAAAGGTGGAAAAGTCGTACCTGACCGCAATTCCCGAGGAGGGCTGGCGTCCATTGGGCGACGCGAAGAGAGAGGTGCTAGAGAGAATTTGCAATGAAACGACAAAAAAACAAACGAAAATGGCGCGAAAAGAACGTTTATCGATCGGTGTTAGGGCGCGGTCACGCACCCATTAACTACGGTATGTCCAAACGGAGCAGGGCTTTGTCAGATACATGACCTGAGATGCTAATTGCTTGGTATGCAAATAAATATTTTTATTATTTTTTGAAAAAAATATTTTCCGATTCCCACGAGACTTGTGGATATGGAACTGTGATCGGGGTATCGAATTTCTCGTTCCCAAATTTACTAGAGCCCATGGGTTGCCGGGGGGCGTCCGGGGGCACCCTGCGCGCCCCTCGTTCAAGGGGGAATCTGACAGGACTGTATAAAGTAGTCGCTTTCAATTCTTCTTGGGAGTTATGTAGCCTTCGAAATTTCATTTTGTATCTCACTCTGTTCTATATTTATAGCATCATGTACAATTTTTAGTTAGAAGAACGATGTACGTATATGATTGTGCTCAAGCAATTGTTGTTCCGATTAAAGAGGGGCGCTTTCAAATTTAGATTTAACGTGTTCCGTCAATCGTCTGAGTGGAACGAGAGATCACACCCATGGTGCAGTGGTTAAGTGCGCGCTTCAGGCGCAGCACACTGCAAGTTCAATTCCTCTTTTGCGAAAACCATTGCTATTTACAGTAAAGCGCAATTTTGATACTCTCGTACTCTTAAAACCCTCGTTTTCATTACTTTGTTTTGCAAACGAAAGCACAATTCGAATTTAGACTTTATCTTTGTTTTTTCTTACCAGATTTTATTTTTAGGATGATAAGAATAGAATGGCAGTCGGCCGAGCATGCTGCGATAGCTATAATTACATTATTTGGGGTATTTGAAACTGTTTTCCCCCTTTCTGAACGTCTTCAAGACGTCCCACCACCATGGGCCTGGGCTCGAACAATAGAGCTTTTCAAAAGCTACAAGATAAGCCCAAGCACGTCTCATAGCGTTTAGAATTCAGCTTGTGCTTCACCCCGCTCGACTATTCGCGATTGAGGGCCCGATGGATTTGGGCGGAGACTGTGGGGGCTACCTACTGAAAACATCTTGTCTAACTATAAAGGTTCAAGAAATATGCGAATAGTTCCCTAGATGCCTACGGAAAACATAGGATGCGCCACACGTTGCAGCTGGCTTACCGGCTTGCCTTATGTAGCTTGCTTCTTGCTATCTTTACATGTATCGTAGCCCTCTACTGAAAAATCACTCGACATGAAACACATTGATTGATTATCTGAAATTGTCAGGTAATCTCTCGCAACGTTATTCTTTCCATGGTGTAAAACGCACTGGAATATTACGTAATGTGCTAATTTAAATGAAGTCTTACTCTCGCTCTTCCCTTCTCTGCGCTAAGCAAATAAATTAGTTTCGACATTTCCTCACTACTAGGAGCTCTTCTATTCTACATGCGACTCCAACGTTCCTGTTGTTGACCTACTTTTATCGATCGCGCACGCAAGATTCGATAATCCCTCCTCTGTTTATCGAAGTCTCCCCCTCTAATTACCAATGAACCAGCCAGCGAGGACTTCTTTTCCAACATCACAGAACCGGTGACATTTATTGAGTCATTTGAATAATAATGGTGATGGACGATTGAAGGACATCTGATAGCGAAGTGGACAAAAAAGTTTCCACGCATTCAACTCGAATGTGTTTCACTCCTTATTCGTTTACTCCCCATGCAGTGTTCAAGCACTTCATGGTGGATGATCTAATGAAAAAATATTAATCGCATTTAAATAATAGTCTACTATCACACCTGTCAGCACTCTATATCTAACTTGTGCCTTTGGCTTTAGTTTCCCGTCACGGATCACGAAAATGCACAACCCGAACAAATTGCCCAATTTAGATCGTCAATCCGAGCGGGTCACTACACAAATTTTATCTGGCTACATCAAGAAATTCGTGCCTATTGAGGGATCGGAAATGGAGATTATCATGAATGTGCCCGATATTCAACTCATCGAAGTGGTAGTTCATTTTCATATGCTTCCCCTCATTTCGGATCTGACATCAAACACTTCATGAATGTATCCAAGAAACAGGTGGAAAAACGTGTGCGATGCTGAATACGATATGACAATATGAAATTGAGTGGACGATTTGTTTTCCACAAATCTCAGGAACAGAGCCGGGAGAACCTGGAAATAGGGATAATGCCTCATAAATCATGTGTCTTCTCTCTTCTGTAAGATTCGATTAATATTGTAGATCGATTTTATGAAATTAAATATTGAGGAAGAAAAAACGCAAACGATGCAAGTGATTCAAACGGAACGACTGCACACAGAGAAATGTTTGTAGTATTTAACAAACAGGTGTACCTTATACGGCGAGGGATAAATCTAGCGTTTGTAGCCACATTACAAACACAATGTTTGTAGAAATTTAACAAACAACCGTGTGTTACTTTGTTACTAACATGTTTGTTATTTTGATACCGGCAGCTTTCTGGATTTTTCCTTCCCTCCCCCCTTCATTGCAGTCGAGTTCGGTAATGTATATCGAATTAGAATTGTCAAATATCTTATTTATCTCTTTTGCAAACAAAAAACACATTTACAAACAAACAATATGGGATTACTATACAAATACAGTAATTCAATCACTAATAAATTACATATGTGGGCAATATATACAGCAGAAAACGTCAAAATAGCTAAAAATTGCTCATCTAACCAAGCAAACACAAACAATAAAACGCGTGGACATATACTTTTTAAAAACAAACTACTGAAATCCTACGCGATCTAACTACCGTAATCCGGAGGAGGTGGGCGGAGTCGTCTTTACTTTCTTGTATTATGAAGTGTAGAGCTCGACGATGTGCGTCTATTGCCTGGCGAGATGTTCCTGAAATAGCCAGAGGGTTACGGTAGATATAACAGTTCCAACTCCCACTCGCACGATGGATTTTCGAATATCCACAACTCGCTTATAAACTGGTATACGTAATCATTTCGAATGAAGCAACCCGAATACTGTGTACTACTTGGGTGTGATAACAATTGGGAGAAAATAATTCAGTCCACAAGACAGTTTCCTGGGGATACGGCATGGGGTAAAGCAGGGGATACGGTATGCATCTATCGGGTATTGACTAGTAGAAAAGGATGTGCAAGTTACCAAACCTTGTTCTCGAGAATCGATCCGGGCGGAATATCGATACCCTCGCCGTGGTTCGCAATGTTGAGATGGGGCCGTACCCTGCAGTCGATTCTAATCGATAATTGGCGGATGTTGGACAGGAAGAAGTACTGTAAGAGGTACGGTAGGAGGGCAATCGATAGCTAACTTAATGCAGACGGTGCTCAAAAAGTGGTTCATTTTACCTTCGTCAGGAACTGTGCCAGTTCGACTGTCGAACTTCGACATGATGGCCCGACATGAATCAACTTTGGTATTTATCCCAGTCAACAGAACCCCTCACTCATTTTTCTATCCCAAATATATATTCAATAAAATTAATACATTCAAAAAAATTAACACAACCACTTAAACCAAAATATGCGTATACATTATTAGATCTTCAAAATGGCTGCCGCGTGCTCATTGCCAACGTTATCTACCAACTTCAATGCGCATTGAAAACGTATCCGCCATGTTGTTACCACTACTAAAGAAAACACACAAACATACTCATTCTAGACAGTCCTAGATTGTGGGCAACATTCGCCTCCAATCTTTACCATTTCGGGCGGATCAGCATGTGCGCGGTTGAACGCATCGCACAATAAACCGTACAACAATCTGTCGCTAATGCTACTATTCGTTTAAAGGGACCTGGCACTGCAAATGAAGTGAATTTCAGATTAAAGAGAATTTTATTTCGATTCGAACGCAAACAATCGCATATTTTTACGATTTTTTTGAAATTAGTTATGAATTTTCAAAGATCCCATTTTTGGCTGGAATGCCCCAGCACTACTGTGTTTAGCGGCTAAACACAGTAGTTTTCTTTAATTTGAAATTCACTTCATTTGCAGTGCCAGGTCCCTTTAAAAGGCGTTGAACGGAAATGCGGGCAGCTTTTGGAATTATTCTCAAAGCTCGTGAATAGTGAACCAAGCTTCGCGCATTATTCCACAAGCTGCCCGCGTTTCCGGCGCTCAAGCAACTTCAAAAAATAACAGAGAAATTGGGAGACCACTACGCCTCCTCAACCACCAATCAGCCGTACAATTGAAATAATAGGGGGGAACGTACCATAGGGAGTCGGGCGTCTCCAACTATTCGCTGTAAATTGAATGAAGAGAGCTATAAAATGGAGGTTTAGACGATATAATCGAATCGGGACCGACAAATCGAACGTATTGCGTCGATATCAATGATGCTAACGCGGGTAGCTGATCAAACGGTGGCGAGAGGTGTAGCACAGGCTCCAATGGAGTAAAGTAAGATAAAATCACGCAAGAACGACAATAGAAAAGGAGGAAATCGGAAGAACAGGGCGTGCGCGAGAGCGCGAGGCCAAGACTTCGACATTACTGTAAGCACTATATTTTAGGGTTCCCAATCATTAACTGAGTTTATTTTAATATTTGTTTATTTTAAAATATATTTTATTTATTTCTTCTCGAATATTGGTTCAATACTCATTTAGTACATAGATGTTTTGTTTATAATACCGTAAACCATTAAAATGACACCTCTTGAGGAAGAGTCATAGGCTCACGTTCGTAGTAACAAACAGTGTTTGTAGCTCTACAACAAACAAATGTTTGTAAACATTTTACCACCAAATGTTTGCAATGAAGCAACTAGCAAGTTTGTCATTTTTTTGCAAACATGTTTGTCATACGCGGTGTTTGTAGATTGAAACTACAAACATTTCTCTGTGTGTGGTTTGGAAAGATCACAGATTGCAGGTTTACCTTTCAATGTCAGATATTTGTTCCGAATCTAACCAGTTCACGCAGAACAAAAAAAAGTGAATAATATCAGGGCGCAAAGAGAGCAATTACATGCGTTCTCTTTTGTATGTCTAGTGACTTTAACGCACAGGTGAATGAACAATTCACTTTGTTCACTTTGAGCCCTGCTACTCGTGAGTTTTTTTTCTCAGAGTGACTGTGAAAAAAGTGTAGAAAGACAGAAAGATTCCAAGTACTGATACAAATGTACAGTGTTAGCGCTTTTTTCTAAATTTAACAATCGAATTTGCAGTGGAATCCCTCGGACTTTACCGGTCTCAATTGGATCGCAGTGCCCATCGGCGTCATATGGCGTTATAAATCCCTGTTTCAGGCTAAAATCGAGGAGATAATGAATGAGAAGGTGCAGATGGTCAAGATTTCGTACAAATGAGAGGTGGAGTGGACTCGAGTGAGAGCAGTGACGTCATTCTGCGTGTTATTGTCAGTATCTATTGTTAATAATTTAAACATAGTGTCCTGAAATCAATTTTCTAGCGTTCTAAATGTTCACGGAAACGGAAAAAATGCATTGCAATTGTTTCTTGTATCTATTGTAATTTAAATCAAAAAAGGAGAATATTTCGAGTGCTTCCTCCTTTCGAAATGGTCCAGTGGGTATTGCAAGTGTGTTTCATGCCAATCTAAAATATAGGCGTATCCCATTCGTAATGATTTCTCACGTGTTTTCTTTTCTAAATTTACCCATAATTCAGTATCGGTTCATTTCCCTTCGATCTGCAATCATGCGCTCTATTCCACCTCACCTTCTTTCAATACAAGAGAGATCTAAGTGCTGCCCGGGCAAGCAATTTTCGGTGAACACATTTTATTCGGGTTTATTCCTCACCCTTCATTTACTCCGGTGTTCGAATGCACGTTGTGCGCACGTCTCTCTTTCAGTTCTTCGCTCTCTCGCCGCGCTGATACTCAGCCGAGAGAGGGAAGAAATGAAGAGAATCAGTACACGTAACGTGCGATGAACGTGCACTGCACGGCGAAAATATTTAGGTGAGAAAGTGAAAATATTTCTTTTACTCACTGATGGACTTTGTGAGCGATTTCATACATTCTTCTATGGAAGTTCGGCGAGGATTATGCATTATGAAAGATTTTCTAAAGAAATTTGCCCTTTTTAGGCTCAAGTCCACCGTTTTCGATGATCTGTCGAATGAACCACTTTGCTTGTATTATTGAGAGAAAAGCGGAATTTCGTACACGAGAAGATCAACACGAGCAGATATCGATTGAATTGACAAGGGCATTTCGACGATTTCGACTCATCCTCCTGATTATTTTCGAAATTGTCAATATTGTCGTGTTCGGACATCTTCTGTCGTATGGAAACGACAAGGGCCGGACGTTTTCAACGCTTTTCGACATTGAAAACGCGTACTTCAAATTTTGCTTATGAAACGCGGTTCTCCAACTTCCTCATTCCTCATTCTATGACATCGAAACACCGCGATCGCCGAAACGATAGAGGGCGTGAAATGAGGAGGGTGGAGAATCGTTTTCTAATGTGGTGTTAGTTTTCGGAAAAAGGAAATGGAAAAAGGCCAAGATTTGAATTCCCGCAATTTCCTATCTCAGTTCTCCGTGGAGCAATCGACTTAAAACTTCGAATATAACATTTTTCGACCCTTTTACACCTATAAACGAAATTTTGAGTCGATTGCTCCACGGAGAACTGAGATAAGAAATTGCGGGAATTCAAATCTTGGCCTTTTTCCGTTTCCTTTTTCCGAAAACTAACACCACATTAGAAACGAAACAGTGGAGAAACGTTCTCATAGCAGCTGTTACAATACATTGAATATCTGGTTGTTGAGTATTGATGATGACACCAGTGAAACAACACTCCACTGTATTGATGCCTTGTGAGGATGCTAAATTGGTGGAAATTCGAGATGCTATGACAAAAAGTAAAGGAATGGACTCAAAAGAGAGGAAGGAAAGAGGGGAGGAGTGAATTCCATCGTTTGCCCATGCTGGGAGTCGCTCTTCTCTGCGCATTATTGATTGGTAGGTCGCTGTTTTGCTTTCGGGTACGGTACCTTTCGCTCCGTACAGTAGCCTACGGTCACTACTGCAACAATGATACGCTATCTGACCTGGACCGGATCAATATCGAGGAAGGTAGGTCATGATTTATTCATTTTTCGCGCCAATTTTAACAGTTTAGACGACAAGATGAATCGAGTGATGAAGCGGATCTTCACGGGTTACGATAAGCGAGTGAAACCGCAGGATACAGGAACGACCGAAGTTATTCTCAACCCACTAAATCTGCATTTGGTCAATGTGGTTAGTTCCCACTTTCCCCAATTACTTTCGAAATTTTACCCTCGTGTTTCCGCGTTTCAGAAAAGGTTACTAGGCGAGAGAATGTGGGAAATTGAGAGAGCCTCTCTCGCTTTTTCGCACTCACTAGAGTTTGTAAAGTTCCCTATCCCTGACACTTTGGCAATACTTTTTTTTAAAGTTTTTTGTCTTTCCAGAAGGAGGAGGAGCAACGTGCGCAGTTTTTCGTGTACGAGTGCATTTATTGGACGGATGAGAGATTGGAGTGGAACATCACTTGGGTATACTCACGTTATTCCACTACAGAGAAGGGGCAAGAGCGAGAGAGTGCGTGAAAGTGAGAGGGACTCTCACCATTCCACACACTCCCTCACCGCATCCTCCTCCTTTTTCTGGTACATGCGAATCGTCATAGTGCAAGTTATGGGGGAAACTAGGGAGGTAGTAGGTCATGGAATTCATTCGGAATATCCTTTTTGGAGAAATTACTGAAGACTGGTTCGCATTTGGCAGATGATCAACCGTTGAAACACAGGCCAACGGGCTGCAGACACTCTTCGTTCCGATCGATGATATCTGGCTCCCGCCCTTCTACACCTACAATGCGTTGGCAATTATCGATTTTCCAGAGTATTTATCGATTTGTTTCAGAATCAAAATTAAGATGCTCAATTACGAGAGGTCGTTTACTGCTCAGGTAGACTACGGTAGGTTTTCGATCGATAACATACCGTGTCCTTTTCAGATCAGATACAACGGCAATATCAAGTGGTGCCGCAACGAGGCTATAACGGTCCGCTGCGAGTTACAGTAAGTTAGGATATGGTAGTGGCGGGGGATACGGTAGCACTTGGTATACTGTAGGATGGACTACTTTCCGTTCGATAGCCAGCGCCCCGCGATGCACATGCGAACGTCCGCCTTCAGCACTGCGGAAATGACCATTCGCGGGGGCGAAGTCAATGAATGGGTGGTACTGTAGACACCAGGGGTACTGTAGGACAATCATTGATTTTCAGGGCTTCGGAGAGTTTGAAGTTGAATCAGTTACCACCGGCTTTGACAGTTACGTCGACATGGACAGCGAAAGGCGGCCTGAAGTGGGGGGGGGCTTCTGGCACGAAAACTACCATAATCGGCAATCGATAACTGTCCAGGTACAGTACACGATGGCTATTCGTCGTTCGCCTCTGCACTACATTGTGTTCGTAGTGATTCCTACGACACTCACCACGATGACGTCACTGACGGGAGTCTTCCTAGCGGAAGCGAATGAACCCATTGTAAGATCCGGCTTACGGTAACCTACCGTACTCGAGGAAGATTACGGTAACCTACCGTACTTGTTTGAGATTACGGTAGCCTACAGTACTCGTTTAAGACTACGGTAGACTTCAGTACCCCCTTCCAGATCACAATCGGCTTCACAACACTACTCGCTCACTCGTACATGCTCAACATCCTCTCTACCGTACTCCCGAAGAGCGGCAACATCTCCCTCATCGGTAATTCAAAGATATTTTTAACAAAAAAATATCGATTGATTTTGCAGTGTACTTCCTGATCGGCAACATGATTCTGACCGTGTTCACGGTTTTCGCGGCAATGTTAATGTTGAAACTGTCGAGAATCTTCGAGAAACGCTCCTCGGCTCCTAATCCGACGATCAGCCAGTTGCTCTGCATCTGTAGAGAAGAAAAGGGCGAGGGACAAGCAAATACTATCTGTGGACTTCAGAAGATAGAGGATAACGAGTGGGTGAAATACCGTAACCCCCACAGCCCCTCCTGGTGGATTGAGTACGGTATCTCTCCTTGTCGATTGAGTACAGTACTCCTCCAAATGAATTGATTACAATATCCCTCATATTGGGGCAACTACAGTACCACTCCTAGATGATCTACAACGATGTTTACTGGCAAAACAACTGACAATTTTAGTGGTCCGGAGTTCTGTCGATCTACCGCTGTACTGATCAACTCTTACTTGGATCGAGTTCGGGCAAAAGAAGAAAATCGATTGATCAAAGAGAGACGGGTTGGACTACAAATGGAATGGGCCAAGATGTTCCAGAGGCTGCGATACATCTTTATCATTCTCACAGAGGTAATCGATAATCATGGAGTATCTACAGTAACCCGTACAACTGTCGAAATCAGAGATAATTGTTATTCAAGATAAAACTACCCAATTCAGATTCTCGCACTTGCGTTGGTGGCTGTTTTCGCTTCGTTTTCCCTAAAGAAGAATACGCTCGAATACCAGCAAGCCGTCCCTATGATAAACTAACAATTTGTACAATAAACGAGAGTTAAGTATGATATACCGTAGTCAGTAAATACATTTCTCCTGGATACATTAGTAGGTTGATGAGTGTAATACAGTAACCAGTTACTAAATACAGTAACCGGAAGATAAACCGGGGTAAAGTAAGTAATCAATCGATAATCAATCTATTCTGACTTGGTCTTTGCCTCGCCGGCGCGATTTTTGCCATCTGACATAATAAGCGAGCAACCGAGGAGAATCAGAGGCAGGCCGGACCACCAGAGGAGCGAGTGAATTTCGTTGAAGAGAATGGATCCAGCGATGCCAGTCACGATAAAGTTGCACGAAGTATTGACCAGAAGAGCCTAAAAGATTACGGTAATATGGAGATTACTGTCATACATACAGGGGCTAGGTCAGCAACAGGACCCTCCCGCTTTTCGCCAAAAACCCTACCGATCTTGGTTAAAGCAGTTACGCTTTTGGGTCATACCCTGCCGCATTTTGCACAAAATCACCATGTTTTATTACTGACTATCTCGCTTTTGACCTACTAGCAACAACCCTTTCCCATATATGATGCCATACCAGTTAATAAGTAACTACTTGCTTCTAGAGCAACGTGTTGTTAGCAAATCGAAAAAAATCTATTCTTTATGTACAGATAAATGATACATCGACGCATACTACCATAAACCAAAAATGTTTGTTCCAGAAAGCCTCTAAAGATGTCTGGTTTTAAAGGGTGTAGGGTGAAATGGAAAATGAGTTCTGATTTTTTTCAATTTTTCAGGCGCTGCCGCGCCTGGATAACCAGAAATGATGTCTGATTTTTCGAAATTTCACCTTTACAAAAGTCCAGTCTGAGTTTGTTCCCTAGAACGAACTTTTTGGCCTATGCATACTACTAATTAATCCATTCCGCCACTTCTACGAATGCAAAATATTAGTGGGACAAATCAACTGGCAACCTTATCGAGTACTTCTACAATATTCCACAACCAATCACTCTTCCCTAAACGTTCTCTGGGGATAGTAAGCAGGTGCTTATAGTCATTGAAATTGGAGCTTGTTAGAGTAGTTCACAAACCGTAACGGTATTGGAGGAGATGGAGAGCGCTTTGGTGTGACAGTACCACATCGAAATGTAGGCGAGAACGAACGATAGCAGGCAACCGGCAACCAACTAAATCAAAATTTAGATAAAAGTGATATTTTGCTAGAAAAAACAGCTTGTTGACGTATAATAGCTCAACAACTATGAGAAGCTCAACTATTATGCTTTACTTCGAGATCAATCACAATTGTTATTGCGCTTTTCGTGAGATCGTAGAAGCAGTAGCAATTGTGATTGATTGAACAGTATAAGTATAAAGGGCAATAAGACAAGAAAGCGAACAACTCACGAATTGGTTTACTGGCCGAAAATCCTCGGAGAACACGAGTTTCCCACTGATAGAGCTCAGCGAAGCCGAAACGCCCGCGAGCGACGCGTAGATAAAGCTCATTACGACAAAGAATAAGCAATAAATACTTTTAGTTGAAGATATGAGCTATGAGAAGCTCAACTTGTGGTTCAGTTAATCTACATACATCCGCCGGGCAGTTACAGTAATCCTGATGGTTTTGGAGATTTCCCAATTCTGATCAGCAACTAATTTTCTTAAACTAAACAATGTTTGTGAGTATCACTCAATGTACTTGTTGATGTACCAACTGTGTTAATTTGTTTAACTATTTTTGAAAGAAATCGAAGTAAAATTAACAAGTATTTTAAGGCAATTCTCGCCAGAATTGCAAAAGTATTAGAAAATCAGTTGATGATCGCTGTTGGCTAATATCCAAAACACTTCTCATTATAGTAACTGTCATGGCGGACAGGATGTACGAAATGCAGATTCGAGTGATTCCGACTCACGCAGCGCCAAGAACACGCGCGAAGTCACGAATTTTTCAAATTAGTGCGCCAAAAGGCTAGTGCGAAGGTTCCTTATTTACTCGCATTTTCCGCTCCCCCGCCCCGTTGCTCACGTTATTTTTTTGCTATTTTCGTCCATTTATCGATCAATCGGCTCGTTCTCAGAAGTAGAATGGCTCCCCTTGCTGAGGAATCCGTCCAGGAGGTTGTCACCGCCGAGGGAGAAGAAGTTGAGCTGACCCCCGAACAGTGCGTTTTACCTTTATTCTTACTTATTTTAAAATATATTTAAATGTTAATTGCAGGAAGAAGGAAAAGATCGTCGAGCTCATGTCCGCCGGCAAGCGCGAGCTTATGGCCGGCAACTTCGACTCCGCTTCTGAAAACTTCGGACAAGCGGCGCAATTCTCGTCAGTTTCCGCTCATTTTATCGATTTTCTCATGCACTTTCGTCTCGCATCTTTCCAAATTCATTCCATTGCAGTGCCGAGGTCTACGGCGAGTTCGCCGCCGAGTCGTTCGAACCTAACTTCATGGTACGTTATTCATTTCCTTCAACTGTTTTCCAAGTTTCGGTAGGATTTCGCGATGACCCTTTTGGCGAATATTTTCGAAACGTTTTGATTTGCAGTACGGCCGATCGATGGTGGAACTGGGCGCCATCGAAAACGACATGTTCCAAAACGCTCTGAGCACCATCAAGAAGAAGGAGGGAGACATGGAAGAGGAGGCCAAGGGCGACCAGGCTGAAGAGAACGACGGAAACGAGAGCATGACTGGTGAGTGGTTATCGATTGGTTGTGGCTTGTCATCTGTTGATTGTATTTGTTGTTTTATAATTCTGCTAGAGTAGCATACCTTGTGTTTTCTTCGAAGTTTACTTCATAACCCTCCGTTGTTTGTACCTTAAAACGCTTGTTTCCCATTAGTTTTCGTAGTCTGTAGTCACTCTTGCTTGGGATGGAATGGTGTGCTTGTTCAGAGGAGGAGAGAGACGAGGTGCGCGACATGGTGGCCGACGCTCTGGCCGAGAATGCAGAGTCATTGGAGAAGAGAGAAGAGGCCACCGAGGAGGAGAAGAAGGAAGATGAGGCTAAGGTTGAAGAGACCAAGGAAGAAGAGAAGGTTGAAGAGACTGAGGAGAAGAAGGTCGAGGCCAAGGAGGAAGACAAGAAAGTTGAAGAAGTAAAGGAAGACGACAAGAAGATAGACGAAACCGAGGATGAGAAGAAGGAGAGCGTTGTGGAGAAGAAGATTGACGATGCCAAGGAGTCCAGCGGTGAGAGTAGTTGCTTGGATTGGGGACACTACTTCCCTTAACCGGATCATCTAACCCGGGGTTGGATTATCATTCATTATTTGACTCTCTGAATCGTGCGGTCATCTGGTTAACCCCAAGAGTGTGATTTTCTGGTTGGTTCGGTAAAGGAAAGTAGTGCCGATAGTAGTTGCTTGAATGGATTTGGTGTGGTCGCCGATTTATTGGACTTCGGATCAATGCGTATTCAATCGATATTTTAGATGAAGCTGCCACCGAAGAGAAGACTGAAAAGACTGATGAGAAGAAGGAGAAGGCTGAGGAGGCCACTGATGAGGAGGGAGAGCAGATGGAGACTGAGGAGAAAGAGGACATTGGAGGTACGATAGGGAGGCTGAGTGTGGTGGGATACGGTAGTTATTGATTTTATGGCTAGTACATTCGGCTTATTGATTCTTTCAGAGGAGGAAGAGGACGGTGAAGATGAGGAGGAGGAAATTGCGTCTTCTCAGTTGGCTTGGGAGACACTCGAGGTAGGGTGTCTTCATTTTTATCGATTTTTTCGTGTGTGGGTATGTCATTTACCTGGTTGAATGGGTATGGTGTCTTTTTGCAGATCGCCTCTAAGATTGCTGACATGCAGTACGAGGAGACGAAGTTGGACGCGTGGAAGAGAAAGAAGGCGGACGTCCTCGTCCAACTGGCGCAGTGCACTGCAAATGACGAGAAATACGAACTGGTACGTTGCCGTAGTCCTTGGAACGGATACGGTAGGTTATCAATATTGATTTGGTTGTTATTGGAATTGGAGAAATGTGTACGCTGCTAGCTTTCGTTGTGTTGGAATTTAAAAAAAAAATTTTCACAGGCACTCGAGGACCTCGGTAGAGCGCGTGAGCTGCTATCGGAGATGGAATCGGCCAAGGGAGATCGCCTCTTCGCTGAGGTAAAATATCCAAAGTATATCAAACACAGGATGTGGTCATCACAACTGCCTATCGATAATGGAGTTGAATTTGTATCGATCCATTGAATACCGTATATAATCATTTCTCTCTCTCAGATCTACTTCCACGAGGGTCGCATCAACCGTCTCCGTTCCGAGTTTGCCGCTGCCGCCGAGTCGTTCGACAAGGCCGCTGCTGCCATGGAGGTCACCATGTGTTAGTTGATTGTTTGTTAAAGTTATTTGTAAAGTTACACCATGTGTTAGTTGATTGTTTGTTAAAGCTATTTGTAACTTTCGACTTCACAGCATAGGTTAAATGGGTTTCTCGCAGATTCTTCGTGCTGAAATGATTACAATCTAATACCAAACTGCGTATTGCACAGTTTTCGAAAAATTTGACGAAAACGAAAAATGCATGGAAAATTTTTAAAAATCATTTGACTTGGTGATCTTGAATGAGTGGTCTTCATCGCACACTTCGCACGAGAATTTGTTTGACCTATGCTTCACAGAATTAGAGTTGACTGTGAAGTATCTACATGGTTCTAATAGCTTGTCGATTATGAAGGATTTTTTTTTAAATTTGAAATGATCATTTATATTGCAGCCGTGGTGAAGGCTGCGGCTGGTGATGCGCCCACTGACGAGCAGAAGGAGGAACTGGTCGAGTTGGAGGCCATCATCAAGGACTTCAAGGAGAGAGCAGAGGACAGCAAGGGATCTGAAGTGTCGAAGAAGATGGTGAGTAGAGTACGGTATAGTAGGAGTATCGAGGACTGATTTTTTGGAAAAATGAATTGTAATGTGAATAATATCTTGTTGTAATCGATTTAGTTTCTACTATGTAACCGCCGGATGCATTCAGGTGGAAGAACTGGCCGAGAAGGAGAAGCAGCCTTCTATTCTCACCACTTCGAACGCCAACTCGGACACCACTGCCAACGACATCTCATCGCTCGTCAGGTACGGTAGTGGGTGCTATCGGGATCTGACTATATTTAGTGAATTTTTTTTCTCGAAAAAATCTTAGTTTTTGATAGTCCGTTGTGTTAAACATTGATTATTGATTTCCGTAATCCCTCCTCTTTCAGAAAGAAGCGCGCTCACGACGAGTCGGAAGTGGAGGGAGCAGCGAAGAAGGCAAAGAGTGAGGAGGCTGAAGAAAAGGGCGACGAGAACATTGCCGTTTAGATTGATGACCTACCCGATCTACCGTACCCCTTCCCCTCCTGATGCTACGGTAGCTTTACCATTTATCGATTGGTGGAATGGTACCGTGATTGATAGTTTCTAACATCCTTGCATCATTCGAATTCGATCTCAAACTTTTTTGTATAATTTATTGAATAACGGATCTAATGAAAACTTTATCTGTATCATTCCCAGTGTAACCTTCACAGTTTGTACGTTTTATTGTGTGACGTGATGAATATTAACGATTATCTGTGCTTTTGTTTTCTAACAACACTGTGTGAAGGGGGATGGATGATCTAGGATTGCATAGGAATGACGTCATTATTGATTTGTGAGGCTTAACGGGCCCTTTATCGGACGTGTTGTGTATGCATGGGATGAGGTGCACACGCAATATGGGTCTCTAATTACGGTTGGAAGACTGCTTCTCCCCTCTTCTCTAACTCTCTGCTCCTCTTCACTTCTCATTTACTCTCGCCCCCTTATTATCTCTGTCGTTTCTCACTTTCCTTCACTCTCTTGCTTGCTATCCAGATGGTCTGACTCGTCGTCTCCCCTAACAACAGCAGGCCTCACACTTCCTCCCCCCAATCCACCCTCTCTAGCCGGTTCCCGCACAGTGCCAGACGGTCTGCGGGTCTTGGGAGATTGGCACTGGGCTGTGGTAGCGTCGGGTTGTGGTCTGCTTCTTGGTTCCTGGTAGCCTGGTACCGGATTTTGGTTCCGTCTGGTTATCTTGTTTCAACATGGATTCTTCCCGGGCGCAGTCGGAAGTGGACGAGCTGAATCGGATCTTGGAGGTGGGTCAATGTTTTTGGGTTGGAATGAGTTTTGGAAAAAAAACTTTTAAAACAATTCTGCAGTGGAATTGCTTAACTGATGAAAAGAAACAGGTAACTACTTTTTAAAAATATTCTAGAGTGAATAGTCTGGTGCAAAGAGAACGACCTGCTCGGTCAATCCCGCAAAAATGAACGCGACGAAACGTGAATCCGCAGGGTTTCCACGTCACTTGGGCGAGCATCATTGTGTGCTCCGTTTCTCAAATATTCTTACAAAATATCTTTATACCTTTTCACACAATCCTTTTCAATTGCTGCGTGTGTTTAGAGTGTTTGAGATAAAATAAAATGACGATGATCACCGTTTGGTATACCGTTCCCTATCTCAATCTCACGCCCCTAACGCGATTCTCACGCAGGTGGAGCGTCAACTCGTGCTGCGGACGCAGGAGAACTACAAGCTGCTCAAGGAGAAGAGTGTGATGTTGAGTGCAGACAATAAGGAGCTGAGAAAACGCGTCGAAAGGGTGAGACGGCTGATATTTCACACCTCCATGAAGGGATCAGTGGCGCGAGAGTGTGTAAAATTCAGAGAGACCCTCTCTCTTTTGCTTATTCTCTCGCTCCTGACCCCTTTCTAGAAACTCTCGAAATTCGGGTTACTTTGATTGTTGTTAGCAAACGTCAACGAGAACGAAATTACTCTACTAGCACACCACTGCACAGAGAAAAAAATGTATGTCATACATGGCTCCTGAACTGCGTTTGTATGTCATATATAACACACAGTATGCTATATATGACATACAAACGCAGTTCAGGAGCCAAATATGACATACATTTTTCTGAATGTGCAGTAATGACAGCAGTGAAGCGCGAATCTTGCTGCAACTTGAGAGCGACGTGCGAAAACACAATAATTCTCGATTTCATTTTATCTTCGTCGACCAATGTTTAAAAAAACTATTTGTAAAAATGTGAAATTGGTCGTCCACTACGAATTCGCCGAAGTTGCATTTCTTTGCCTTTTGTCTTTAAAAAAAAAAATTTATTTCATCTATTTATTTATAATATAAAATCAAATCTAATTCCAGTTGACGATCGAGTTGGATGATCTGAAGGCGCGGAGGAGAGACGAAGAGGAGATTGAGCATAAGAGCAGAGAGGTGCGATCTTTGATCTTTGATCTTTTATCTCGGATTTCTCGAAAAAAATTGTGGCAAACAACAAGCGGAATTCAAACTTTGCGCCAAAGCACCACAATGATAAAGATTGATTGATCTCGAAAAAGTTCTATTTTTTTTTGTACAGTAGGATTCTCGATTTATCATGTTTTACATCTTATCCCATAATCGATATTGTATCCATTACCATAATCGAGCCGTATTCAGGTCATCCGCGCGTTCGACGACGATGTGCGTGCGCGCGAAGATCGCCTGGCGCGCCAGGACGTGGATACGGTAGCCGAGCTGCAACGCGTATTCAGGAAGGTACTGTATTCATTCAATCTCGATACAGTATTTTATTCATTCCTTTACTCCGTTAATCAAGAGAACTCTATTATTCTGCCCCGCGCGCTGCGATTGTCAGGCGGTGTTGAAACAGAAATGCGCCGACTTGAATGATTGACATGAAGAAGATGGAATACCGAGGCACTTTCTGCTTAAATAATCTGTAGCGATATTTGTGGATAATGATGTGTGAAAAAAGATCGAAGAGAATCGTATTTGGACAATATTATTTATCGAAAATATTCATGAGACGAATCGCGAGAGAATCGACCAGAGCGCGGAACTAGAAAATTTTTCTCTTCGATTTCCCTGTAAACATAATTCAAGGTACTTTCAATCGTGCTCTATTTGAGAGCGTTTTCCGTTTTTTGAGATAGGCCTTATTTTTCGAGTACGCGAGTATCAAAGTGACGGTCCTATAGAAAGACGCTAGAGAATCAGGAAAAGTGGCTCTAGCGTCTTTCTGACGGACGAGACTGACGGGAGCGCGTGCTCTAACTCCCCGCGCACCCTCTCATTTTCACTTCTTATTACGCCGTTTTGAACAATAATGGTGTTGAACAAGACGAGAGAGCGCGTGGAAATGAGAGGGTGCGAGGGGTGTTAGAGCACGCGCTCTCGTCAGTCTCGCCCGTCAGAAAGACGCTAGAGCCACTTTTCCTGATTCTCTAGCGTCTTTCTATGAAAAGATATTAACTAGCTCTAAAAAGCAAAGTTGTTCAGCATAGTTAGCACAGTACTCATGGCACGTCAGATCGTGTCCACCAAACGAACGGACATGTGATATTCTGTAAAATTTTCAAAAACCTTAAAAATTAAATATCTCAATTTCTGCTGGCGCCGTTTTTGTATAACTACATGAGCTGTCTCCTACCGACATATGTTCATGATTCAAGTCGATATGGCACATGTCACACTTCCGGAACGTTAGTTTTATCGATCGAAATATTGTCGCTCCATAATCCGGAAAATCGATTTCCTCGAGTCAAATCAATTAGTATTCTTTAACTTAGAGTTTCTAAAATGTTTTCCGATGGTATTAGTCAGTTTCGACCGCAAAAGTGCCATTTTAAAGTATCACAAACAAATGTTTCAAAAAATCGATTTTTTTGAAAAAATCTTCACCTGAGGCCGATTTTGTTTGCACCTACCGATTTGGCTGAAAGTTGGTTTTTTAAATACATAAAATTGGTCTCTACAAAATGTGCATAGAGGAAAATTGAAGTTTTTCCGATTGCACTTTTTACGCCACTTTTCACCCTATAAAATACTGCAAAATCGAAAAATATTAAAATGTCACGTGAAAATATAGGAATTGTGGAGAATCCATTTCTCTATTTAATGAAAAAAATTAGAACTCCATATCTCAATTTTAAAGCGAGTTATGAAATTTCTACGGAAGCACACTCGGGTGCAAAATACTAAGGACCGTCACTTTGATACTCGCGTACTCGAAAAATAAGACCTATCTCAAAAAACGGAAAACGCTCTCAAATAGAGCACGATTGAAAGTACCTTGAATTATGTTTACAGGGAAATCGAAGAGAAAAATTTTCTAGTTCCACATACCCCCCTCAAATGGTCGATTTTCTCGCGATTCCTCTCTTATATTAATTTTATTTCAACCCTTACCCTCCTTCCACTGAAGGTGGTCATCCATTATTCATATCAGTTTTGCTTGAAACATATGCTGCGAAATAGATACGATTTGTGTCTTGAACTATAATTTCCACTTTTGTGTAGTTCCCTCCGCACATTCACGTTTCAAGTAGGAACTAAAACACGGTGAGCAGACTGTCTTCAGTTTCATCTGGCTCAGCATGGCTCAACATAATATGTTGTGTCAACCATTACCTAAATATGAAACATATACGGGATCCGAACCCGGGTAGGTACATCGACTTATATAAACAAGCTAAATATTAGATCGCAATGCACACTCTTCTTCTTCATTCTTCATTCTTCATTCTGTGCCTCGTGACGGGCGGTCGACAGTCTCCCAGCTCCTCTCCCTCCCCAGTTTGGAGAATTCTTACCAGTCAGCTTGGGCAACCCGGCAAGTATGTCGCCCACCTGGTACCACTTCGAGAAGAGGACCCGGATCGCCTACATCTAATTCAAGTCGCCAACTTTCAAGAAAGGCCCAGTCGACGAGACTACGACGTGAGTTCCCACTTAGGTTGATACACGCTAGTCAGGAGTTACTGGTTGCTGGAAGATCTACTTCTACGCTCAATGTCAATCGTCCAAGATCGACACTCCAATTGACCAAAGAAGCCAAGCAAGATCCATTCCCTTGACCCAGTTGCCTCGAATTCGAAGATCCCGACCACCTCTGTCCCCGAATGATACCTCCTGCAGGCCCTTGCCTTGATGTCAGGATAAATATGTATAATGCACACTAAGCAGTAGCTTTCGTATTACTATCTTTCTATTTCTTCTCCTTTTGATCTACTTTTGCTGTTCCGTCTCCTATTGTAAAGCATAAAAAGGCTGAAATTCAGTGTGGCGAATACGTATTTGTCGCCGTAGATTCACTTCGTGACAGCTAAAAGCGCCTCAAAACGGGCGCTTTATTCCCTCGAACTTTTCCTTCTTCTTCACTTCGAGTTTACGGGGACTCAAGTTTGATTGCTGACATTCCGGAAACACGTGTCGAGTTTAGGAGATAATGGAAGCAAGTGTGGGGAAGGCATCGTTTTTCTTTCTTTAGACTCTCTCACTTTCGTACACTCTCTCGCTGCGCCCTTCTGTGGAGAAGAAATCCTAGGTGACTTCTAGTGGAATAGTGTTAATATTCCAAGTAGGATTCCGTAAGAATTCAACTTCCTTAAGAATTCAACACAAAAGGTGGAAAACGGCGTGTCTCTTTCTCTAAACTCTCTCACTTTCGTACACTATCTCGCATATTTTTTTCTGGAGAAGTCATGTGTTTCAGGAACTCTCGGAGCGGGAGGAGGAGTTAGAGAGGGAGAAGGGATGGAGGGTCGAGATGGAGGCAGAAGTGGACAGAATGGCTGAGGAGATGAGACGAGCGAGAGACGAGGAGAGGAGGAGGGATAAGGTACGGTAGGGTATTGATTGGTACGGTAGGTTACGGTAGTATTGATTGATTGTGAATACGGTAGATATTGACAGGTTGTGGAAGACGGTAGGTTACGGTAGAGTTGATTGGTTGTGAGCACGATAGGTTACGGTAGCATTGATTTAGTGTGTCCCCTTGACTGGACAGTTGCTGAATTGCTTGACAGTTGTTGTCGGCGGACATCCGTTTTTTGCCCCCATTCACAGTTCATTTTCTTGTACGCGGTCCTCTGACGGAATAAATAATGAATGAATGGCGTATATAGATCGGACGATGGGTATCGCGGTGCATTGATAAGTTATCGATCTCTAGTTTTCGATTAGCTCTTTCAGCGGATACGGTAGTTTATCGTTCCAGGACCGTCGAGAAGATCGAAACAAGCTGGAGCGACACATGGAGTCGATGCTGCGCGAGAAGGAGACGACCGACAGCGGGTGAGTCTCGCAGCGATTGTTGCCGGATTACGGTATCGGTAAAAGAAAATCGGAGTTATGATTGTAATGTTCTATGATTTTGATATATCTAACCTTCTTGAAACATATGTGACTTGCTCCTTCCATCTCAACCTATGTCATCGAGGAAGCAGTGGTGTTACAGCAATCTCAGATTACGATCGGATGACTGTAGCTTCAATTTATCGATTGATTGTTCCAGTCGGGACCAGATGAAGCACTACGAATCGCTGCTCGAGCACCATCGAACGCTCATTCTCGAGTTGGAAGACAAACTGCTCAAGGTGAGCCTATATTTCAGAGAAACGAAATAATCGTGTACGAGAAATTACTGTAAACACTTTCATCGATGCATTTTTCTTGCCCTGGCCACAATGAGGTTCTTGCTTGGAATATTTTGTGGCAACCGTGCCCAGGTGTGGTCAGATATACTTCCAAGGCGCGTCCTTGTTTCAAGGAGGGGATATAAAGACAGAAATAGAGCTGAATCAATGCGATTCAAGCTTTCGTTCAGTTTGAATCTATCCCACACATTCATTTCCGGGAACGATGTTTTTAAGCCAGTCTTAAAACTTTGTATGGTCTCTGCTAGTAACAATCGACGATCATACACCAATTGCCTTCCTCTCTGAAATGAAATAGCAATTTTGCTTTCTTTCATGGATTCAATGCTCTCAATAGGAGAAAAACAACTGCTTTTGTCCCATTCTTTTGTCCCATTTGTTAGAGGAATAACAGCTATTACACCTTCGCACAAACACTGCAAAACGATTAAAATTCGGGCCCGATTTCAATAATTTTACATTCCTAAGGGAGCAAGGCGGTTAAAATAAAAGAAAGAAAAAGGAAAATTGCGCGGCAAAATTCTATGGAATGTTTGGATGGAGGGACGCAAAACCTTTCAAACGCATCGAAACACACAAAGCCCGCTTTTAGTCGCTCTGGTGTTGCATTTTTGCTACTAAATGTATCTGACTAAGCACTGAGCAAATGCGATCTTTGATTTTTGCTCTAAACCGTTCCACAGCACTGTCAAAATCTCCAGAAAGGGTTAGTGAAGTAGATATTGTGCCAACATGAGTCATTTTCACACACCCACCTAAACCCTTTCTGGAGGATTGCAATCGTCGTTCGCTTATTCTTCCCTTGTGTGTAATCAATCAATAGTTGACCTTTGATCTCTACAGGTGACTCAAGATTCGGCTCGTCGCGAGAGTGAGTATCGAGAGGAGATCAGAGACAAGGACCATCGCATTCGAGAGGAGAGAGAGGAGAAAGTGAAGGCGGAAGCTGTCGCTGCGAGGTATTACAGTAGTTTACTAATTAGTGTTAATTATTCACTAGCTTGCTACATGCAAATGGTGCTAGAGGCTAATTTTGAGCTTTATTTTGAAATTTTATACTGCGAAAAGTGAGAGAAACGCTCTCTATTTCACTTATCTGGCACATATCCAAGACGGACAACTTTGATGAGGATGATGTGTTTATTGTTCAGAATCTCCACGGAATACTCGCAATTCAAAGAGAAACTGGCGAGAAAACAGGAGAAAATCGACGCCCTTGAAAGGTTTGTTTTTTTAAATAAAAAAATTGAATTTGAGCTAACCTATTACTATTAGGATACTAACTCTTTTTCCACTGCCCATTCGAGCTTCCAGAAATAAATAAATGAGAATTGTGCCCTGACCCTTTACAGTGGCCTCTTTCTAGCGATTAATATTTTGTCCGGCGTATAGTGTTAAAAAATCGATTTTTTCAGGAAGATCAACGAATTGATCGTCGGCAAATCAGCGCTTGAAATGGAGATTCTCGATCGGGAGCGGAAACAATTGGAGGAAAACGATCAGATGGTACTACTTTTATACTCTGTTTCGCATAACTATCAACTCGATAACTATTAAGTTTTTTTTAATAATTAGTATTTTTCACAATATTTCAATTTCCAACTATTGCATAACTATTTGAACTGGTTATGCCAATCCAGTGAAGCATATTGATGTGTACCGGAAACTCCTTATTGTTTTCTGATTTTGAAGATTGGCCTCAATTCAGAAACTGCACTTCGAATCGCGCCTCGCCTCACTCGAGTCCAGTTTCCACGCCCGCAACGAGGAATACAATGGTGAGAAAGGGGCTGAACAAAACTTTCCCCACTCTCTCGATTTCGCACGCTCTCTCGTGCTGTCTAACCGGCGAGAAAGTTTGCGAAATCAGGAGGCGGGAAATTTTCAAACAGCCCTGGTGAGAAAGCAGGGCAATTTAAAGGAGCAACCAACCGAAAACGGGGAAACCGCCCCACCCTCGCACTCTTTTTGTGTTGGCTATACGACAGCTGTACTTCCCTCATTCAGACCGGAACTTTTTTGATGTCTCTACCCAGGCAGTCCAGTTCCCTCATAGTTTCAAGAGAGCGCACTACCTACTACCTTTAATTCTAACCCTAACACATTAGGTATCTAGGATAATTGTAAAAGAATTCTCGCTCCGTGTATTCAAGTATTTTGGAGTATTTTCTTATTTTTCTTGCATTATTTATTTTAAATAATTAAATAATTAACAGAACTGGCGGAGTCTCTGGGTGAATTGGAGGACCTTCGACGGTCTCTCACAGAAAGTGAAGAGAAGATTGCGGAGCTTGAGGGAGAGAGGGAGAAGAGGGAGAGGAAGCGGAGAGAGGTTAGTATTCTTACCCTGATTTATTTTAACCAAAAAATAAATATTATTCGTATAGTTAATGAAAAATTATTATGTCAAATCTACTCCACCGCTCATTTTTGTGCTTCAAGAAGGTTGTAAAATCATAGATAATCAGTTCATAGCGATTTCATGAAAGATTGGGCGTATGTATTTAACAAAATGTTTGAATTACGTAATCATATATGATATATATGAATGTAAAAGGAATCAGACGAATCTCGTCGCGTGAAAGCTCGGCTGCAGTCGGAAATTGAGAAGACTCGAGGAGAAAGGGACACTGCAGAGAGGAAATGTGTCGAATTAAAGTAAGTAGTTGTCTGTCTGTTTGTTTGTGTGTCTGTTTCCCTGTGGTCCGAATCGTTGCTTGGGTTACCTACTGTAAGTATAAAAACTAAACTTTTCGTTGCAGGAAACGTCTCGAGACGGATCCTGAGACTGCGGATGAAGTGGTGCGATTGAAGAAGAAAGTTAGAGATGCGGAGGCCGAGCTGTTGGGGGTCAGTTTTGTACCTACAGAAAGGGGTCGGGGTGAGAGAGTGTGCAAAAGCGAGAGAGTCTGTCTCTATTTTACACGACATCTCACTTCAAACCTCTTTCTGTAAGGTTGATCGGTCTGTGATTCGCGTTGTTCATACAATAGATAGCCAAGTGTATTTGGTTAATGGTGACGAAAACGATTTGGGAAATGTGACACGTAATGAATGTATCCGTTTCAGACGCGTGAGCACTACCGCGACCTCCTCAAACGACTGAAAACGTCGCTTCGAAATCTGGAAATTCGCCACGCTCGCGCACAGGAGAAGCTGACTTCGCATATTCTAATTTAGAAAAACACTATTTCTTTAGCTTTATTCGCAAAAAATTGTACAAATTATCGAACAGATTTGCATAGATTATACGTCAAGAGCGACTTTCATAGAGTACGAGTAGATTTTTCACACAGAAATGTCATAGAGTATATTGACTAGATTATTTATTTCCCTTTTGCATTTATTTTTATTTTGCATTTTACACGCATAACTTCTAGTCAAAGTCATTGTGCTCAGAGTGTCCACGAATCCAGAAATCTAGCTATCACATGATTCCAAACCTACAGACAAGGGTTAGGACGAGAGAGTATGCAAAAGTGAGAGAGTCCCTCTCGATTTCACACGCTCTCTCACTCCAAAGGCCTTTCTGGAAGGTTGACCGGCCTGTGGAATGATGTGCTAGGTTACCGAGAGACGACATTATCAATATAATCGCTTCGGATGGAGGTAGAACACTATTTAAAAAAGCCTATCGGTAGCCCAAACGTTGACTTATTCCCCTGTCATTTTGTGTACAATTCCCTTCCATTATCCGCTAGGGGCACGTCCCGGTGTGTCTTTCTGTTAGAGATCGATAAATGCATGAATAACTGAGATTGGACTAGAGAAACAATTAAAAATCGAAAATCTGTAAAGGAAAAAAATCACGGAGAATGTTTTTTTCTAAAAGTTGTTTCAAGCTTTCCTGATTGGCATCAACGCTGGAGAGCCCGTCGGTTTAAGGCGCATGCTTGAAACATAAAACGAGTGGGCGTTCGACTGGTTGAATCTCCGCCCTATTGTATCCCGTCCAACGCGACGACAGTTCTCCACGAGAGTTACGATGACTTCCATATTCACTGGCTACGGTAATATTGCTAACACAAGATCGAGGTTTAATGTAAGAAACTGCGAAGCTAGACAGTTATAGCGGCGTGAAACATGAATTGAGGAGGTGAGTGGAGATTAGCAGTCCCTTTCGTCCTCCTGCGTGAGTCTTCAATTCTTGAGAGAACATTAAAAAACCAAATTTGGAAAAGAAATGATCACATCTCGTCTTTTCATTCAAGGAATTTAAAATAAATCGAATAAGAAGTTCGTCAACTGTCTAAATTTCCCTGGTAAAACACACGCGAACGCGGGCGACGCCTTTCTTCCCGCGAATATACTTTCTTCCTAACAATTTTGGGCAAACCAACATGATGACACGTTCGCATTTGGAAATAAATATTAATATTTTGGAAATAATATTACAGCCTTTTTCATTTGGAAATAATATTACAGCCCTCTTATGGTGGCGAAGCACTTGCGTCCTCCAATTATTCTATTTCGCGTCTCTGCTTTATCTAAATTCTTTTTCTTCATATTGTCTCAAAATTCTGTTTCTTGTCTCTTGCTCGCAGCGTTCTAAAGTGTTCCAGAGAATTTGAAACGAAGCGGTGCCTGTAGTAACGGTTCTTTGTAGCGATGCTCCAAATTTTAATAATATTATGTTAATAAAACTTTATTCACTGCACAGTTATTTGTACAGCTTATCAAACTTCCAGAGCTATTTTTGTAGATTTCCAATAGACTATTCACAAATGCTTTTCACACACAGTATTTAGGATTTAAAAGGATGATTAATTATTCTAAATATAAATATACAAATATATCTAAAATAATTATTTATTATCGTTTATTTGCCCTCCCACTCGCAACTGCTGGTCCAATCAGGATCATATCGGGGTTTCTGTCCCAGCGACTCCTTCTGACAGCCCATAATGGCTTTCATGTGTGTGAGGCAGCCCTATAATTTGTGCAATTAGTTATTTTATAATTTTATTCAAATTCTAGTTAAATTCACTGACAGGTGCTTTTTTAAAATGAGACATTAAACATTAAAATGAGAGGAAAATGATTTTCGCTTATCACATTTTGACATCAACCGGTCGGTGAGAGTGTTCGAGATGAAGATAACCGAAACCATTTTTTAAAACTGAAATACAAATCGATAAATGAGCTACCGTATACCTGGTACTGGAAGATGGATTGCATGTCGCAAGTGGGAACGCTGCCCTTGCAGAAAGATTGACACTCGGGAGGAACACCTGAAAGAGCCAAGCACATTTTTCTATGCTGTCGTTACGGAATCGCATACTCCCGTAACGAAGCCTACTTGAAAAAACGTCAATTTTGAGAAACAAGCAGGCTCAATTGTATTACAAAAATGAATTAATACGTGTGTGTTGAAGCACTTGGAAAAGTTTGTGATTTTCTTCTCTTCGGAATGACACGAGCATTGAATACATAAACCAGATTATCTTATGACATTCTGCTGAAACACTAATTAGATTGGTCGATCAGGTTAGTCGATTCAGACTTTTCTCTAAATCCATAGATGATTTTAAAAAAAAAACGTATTTATAACTCCCTTTCCTACCTCTGGCCGCACAACATCCGGTCGCGTCGTAATTGTCGGATGCACAGTACGCCCACGTGGTCAGCTGGGACACACACTTGATCCCGGTGGTTGAACCGAGCTGCAACGAGAATGAAAAAACAATAAATAAAGAGCTGTATTTTAATCGACAGACACGGAAGAATGGCTACATTCGGGGTCGTCAATTCTCTCCCCGATTCTAATTCGGATATTTTCACAAAAATCGATAATCCCACCGCCTCCACCGTGGTGTTGTAGGCGCACAGCGGCATGCAGAAGTTCATCTCCTCCTCTCCCACTGTCTTGCAGCACGTCTGGATTCTGAATCGAACAATTTTAGAACCCGAAATGGTGGTACTGTAAACCAAGGCTGCACGAAGGCCATAAAGCCCTCGTGAAACACAAATGTGCAAGGGAGCAAAAGCTGCCAGATTAAATGCCTTTCGGAAGCCCAATCTATGCTCGTTGCGAATGCGATTTTTCCTCCAAAAGAAGAAAAAAATAAATATAAATTAATAAAAAAAATATAACCTTTCATGATGCACGGCGTCGCACGAACAGGCGCACTGCTTCTGGAGTACCGTCGCCTTCAGAGAATTGCCGAAACAATCGCCCTGAATACATTTTAATCGATATTAACAGGGCGATAACGTCATGCATATCATGAAGAGAAATGCAATTGCTCATTTTTTGATATCAATTACGTAGTGATGACGTAACAATGACTGATCTAACCTTTGCAGCTTTCTTCCCACACAACTTCTTCTCTGCCGGGCACAGCTGGCGAATTCTCGATTCATCCAGCGATGAATCGATTAGAGACGCCGAAATGAGCAGAAAAGCGAGAGGAATAAGCATGGAAGAGGGAGGAAAAGGAGAGTGAAAAGAGACTGGAAAGGGAGGGGGAATGGGCGACGGCTCACCTAACGACCCAGATCAGCTAGAGGGATCTCGTGGAGAGTGCGGGAAAAGATCGCGCCAAGTGACGAAAAAAGAAGAGTGGAGAAGGAAGATTTAATCGTGCGAGCGTCTTGTTGAAACTGCAAGAAGCGTGTCCGGGAACTAAGGAGACAAGATATTTTTTTTGTGAAATTCGATCTGCCCAGATTTGTTCTGGCGATTGATCTTTGCTTATTTGTTCTTATAAAATGTTGCTGGAATAGCAAAGTGGTGCGTGAAACTGAAATTTGAGTGCATCGAACAACAAGGCGTATTGTAAAAATACGTTTACTCACATTGTACTAGCGGGCCATTGACAATGTGGTATTTGAGGTGAATGATTGATTGTGAGTACTGTACTTGGCACGGCGCCAGTCTATGTGAAGGGTACGGTAGGCTAATCGTACGGTACGAAGATGGGGTTCGTTAGGAGGATGCTACTGTATGAAAGGAGTACGGTAGGGAGCGAACGTTATGAAGAGGGGTACGGTAGGGATACGGTAGGCTCAAAGTTTGTACTTCTGGAGCATGTCTTGGATCTCGGTGATGGTATTGATTGCTCGGTTGATGTCTCCGAACATGTTATTGAAGTTGGCGGCCCGTGCTCGCATCTTAAATATTTTATATAAATCTAATACTGTGGGGATAACAAGCATTCATCAAAACAATGCGGCATTTTTTTACGGCACCATGCCAAATTCCATTAGAGGGGTGCGGTAGTTTATCTCACATTTTCGACGTTGAAGTCGGTCTTCAGTGCGGGAACGTCAGCACAGAATTTGTAGTAGGGTTGCGCCGCGTCCTGAAGTTATTCGTACTGTTTCAATAAAATAGTAACTAAAATAACAACACGGCATTCTGGCACGTCAATGCAAATTGGGGCAGAGGGGGGACAGATAGGAAGCGTGAAAACAGCGTTGTAAGTGGGTGCTGGTTTCACCACTAATATCTGTTTTGGCATCTTGCCAGCGGAACGCCGTGAAGAGAACGTGAACTCACAAAGAACGCGTTGAATTGCTGCCTCGACGAGCACTGCTCACCCATGAGCACGAGAAGCTCCACCAGTGCCTCCTGAATTAGAAGAGATCAAAGATCAAAGATCAAAAATAAGGAAAACCTTCCACTCCGTACGACGCGCATCAATTTCCGCCACGTTTAAGTTTCCTTCTTTCCTAAGAAAGATCAAAGATCAGAGATCAAATATATCGACTTCTCTTACTTGAGGGACTTGAGTTTGGCCTCCCACTGCACCACAGCTTCTGCGTGCGGCTGGGTCTGCAAAGGACATGGAGATCAAAGATCAAATATTGGCAAATTATAGACCGTAACCCGAATTACGGTACCCGTCGGGGTTCCCGGTGCCAGAAATATCGTATCTGAAAAGATGCAGTACCTGCCACAATTTGATGGCCATGTCTATTCCGCGGACGTCCTCCGTGAAGCCGCGATACGCCCAGAGATGGTCGACCGGAGTGAAGGGCTTCTCTTTGCCGCCAAACTTAAGAGATCAAAGATCAAGTCTGTAGAGATCAAAGATCAAGGCTGACGTCATAGATCTCCGCTATGATGCCCTTGGCGAACTTGAACTGCTCGTCCTCCGTTCTTTCCGTATCATTGTACGCGCTGCAGAGCGCGTAGAGCATATGCTGTCTGCAACCAAACAAATTGCGTGATTACTAGGTTTGAATTACGCCATTGGCACTCTAAAGGCGTATTCACCTGAAGGAGCCGAAGATACTCATGTCCTTTATTTCCATGTCATCGGGATCGTCGAGCACACTATTCTGAAAAGGGGCGGAGTCGAATGTGAGAAAGGGCGGAGTCAGAGGTGGGAAAGGGGTGGAGTCAGGACATACCGCCCAGAACGTTCTCTTGAGTTGATCGCCTCGCTTAAGGGTGCGAATGGCGTTAGAGAAGACGAACGCTCGCACGGGCGATTCGATATAATCAACGTCAGTATCGACCTGCCTCGTTAGCTCCTTAATTGCTTAGTTAATAATTACATTGGTTAATTACTAATTTCAACTATCTAATTAAATGATCGTATGTTAGCTAATTTGTCTTATTTGATCCAACAATTAACGGTATGAGAAGCAATGCCAGCGATGATGCAATCGCGTACCTGTACCGTTTCAACATGACCGTTCCACATAAGTATGCGTACGGCCTGATACCGCATCCACGTGGTGTTGACGGCTGCAAAGTCGGGATCGGGCTCTTGGCTCCTGGTTCCTGGCTCCTGATTTCGGGCATCATCAAACTCACATTCGTTCACCTCGCGTTTCCACCCGTGCTTATTCATTATTTTATGAGCAAAGGGAAGGAGGAACAGAGTGATGCGGTTGCTGACCATCCTGAGAGAGTCGGTTCATACCATCGGGCTCGGTACCAGCCAACGGTACCAAAGAAGCATGTATCATGACGCCATTGGTACCGGTAGCGGCTACCACAAAAAAGCTCAAAAAAAGCAAAAAAAAGCACAACGCACCTATCGTCGTCGGTCATGATAATTTTGTAGTGTATGCGCTTCATCATACGCCACATGATATCTGCAATGCAAATTGTGGGAACCAGTGCCCGAGTTGAACAAAACGGGTACCAGGAATCGGTACCAGGAATCCGGTTATCGTACCCAAGGTAATGGGGCAGGCGATTTTGTTATCCATGCTCATTCCGAATAGAATGACGAACTTCGCTGCGTTCCCTTTGCCTCTCGTGACTGCTGCAATCGATTCCCATTGAATGATTGCACACCTCCAGAAAAGGGTTAGGACAGAGAGAGCCGATTTCTCAAACTAACAGGCTCTCGGATTTGAAAAAAAAACTCTAGTTTCGCTCACTTCCTTTGCTCGCAAATACATCGTCTGTATACGCGGCAAAAGTGGTGATGATGTTTAGCACTCTCTTGCGACTCGCTAAGCTATAGCGGACAAAGTCCTGAAGATAAAACATTAACAATTAGTCGATTATAACGGTTAATTAATTAATTAGGCGGGGGCGAAGAGAGAATGAGCCTTCCGCCATCGTTGATCTATCATAACAGAAGGCGCGGATTTTGATTGCTCCGTACCAGCCGGATGCCGCCTCAATGGGATAATGTATCAAAACCCACGGGACCGATGTCTTCTTCGAACTGGGTGTCCGTGAATTGCGTTATCAGCTGTTCGGGGGGGACTGTACCGGCCGAAGAAATCTTCACAATTTCCGGCTGAAAGAAGGCATGAACGATGCGCGCGCGATTTGCGCAGCTGGTGCCGCGCAGTTTAAAGGAAAATTCCAGTTAAATGTGTATGTACTTCCGTGGACCGCTTGCTCCGCGGGTCGCCAGAGGACAGCGAGCCGGAGGCGATCTTGCTCCTGTGATGAAAAGAATTTAGCACGAATGACGCGCAACTTCCTCGCCGCTGCCGCATGAACACTCCGAAACCCACTTGATATTCTCATTGTTCTTGTCCGCAATTGGGTTGGTCTTGTCGCTCCGTAGCTTATTAACTTCATCAACGGCATCAACGGCGTCAACTTCGCGATTTCTCTTGCGAACCTGCATGGAACACGTTCGGTGCGCGACTTCCTCACGCGCAGCCGCACATAAATTCTCGAAAAGTCGTACTTTTAGTGTGATAATGATGCCGACGACGATGGCGATGATGATCAGGACTAAGCTAACAACGCTTGCCACGATGGGAGTAACGCTGCTTTTCGCTGCGGCTGGATCCGAATCGGCCTCAGCTGCAAGGGTCGCAAGGTTAACTACCGTAACCCTGCCGCCCCGTGACTACTGTAAAGTCACTTATCGATTGACGGGAAGCTTACTTTCACAGTAGACATTAGTGCCGACGGGTAGTCCTTTTCCCGAGAGTGAATCTTGATAAGCGCCTGTGTCCGCATTACACGTAAGCTCGCCCGCCTTTTCAGCATTGGTGTACCTGCAAAGGGGTTACTGTAGCAGTGTACTGTAGAGCTTATGAAATAACCTACCGTATCTTGTGCTTGGAGGGGCAGCTCAGTTTCCCGTTGTCGGATGACTTGATGATCGGCCTGCACTTTGTTTTTGGCGGACAATTTTCAGTGAGCTTGGAAAGCAGCCAGCAATCGGATCCTGAGGATTAGTTAGTTCAATTATGATTTGTAGTTATCTAAATTATATAAAAAAATACCTTGTTTGGAGCAAGCCAACTGCTCCTTTTCGATTTGAATCGAGTTGCCTTTGAAGAACCAGCCGGCTTTGCTGAATTCGATCAATTACTTATAATTAGCAGCATAATACTCTTGAATTGGATAGTGCGAATGATGCCGTACGTGCTGTTCAATTCATTGTTAATCTTCCTACATTCCACAGTGCCTTCTACCGTACTCCCGTTCGCCACTCGCCATTTGTAGCCTTCACCTTTGCACTGAAACATTTTCCAATCATTACTTTAAGATGAGATTACTGTAGGCATAATAAATCGATATTCCTTACCGAAAGTGTTTTGCACACTGTACTGCCCCCTCCAGGAGTTGGGTTTTCGCAGCCTTTGCAAGCGAGAGGAACAAGTGGTTCGCAGAGGGAGCAAACTGCAAAATCAGGGTGCACTGTAATTTTGAAATGTGCTTGGTAAAACGAACTGGGCGCGGTGCAATATGCAGAAAAGCTCTCGTCCTCAGGAATTGGAGCCCGAATTCCGTCATAACTCCACTCCCTCGATGTGCACGTCATTGTCGTTGCAGGATAAACTCGTTCTCCGTTTTGACGAACGATTCTAAGATTAGGGCTTCAAAATGTGTGTGGTCATTTGCTCTTACAAAAGGCCACCGTAGTCGCTGCATCCGAGCATCAAATGTGTCGTTTCAATCTTAAAAGAGTATTGTTAGGCATCATATTGATAGAATACGATCTCTGATATGACTGAAGCGCACCTCTTTCATAACGTGCGAAGCGTCAATAGTGTTGGACGAATTGATTAGATCCGGATTACATTCTTGCGCAGATAATCTCCACAAATTGTCGCGTGCTAAGCCATATTTGAGGGAAACTGTGACATCAGTAATGAACTCGATTATTGGATTCTTCTTATTAGTCCCAAATAATGACATGAATGTCTGAAGTGATTATTACACGCGTAAACAACTCTATTGTACGACCTGTCCTGCAGTCAGCAACTCCACAGTGAAAGAGCAGAAAATATACCTCTCTTTGTATATCTGACGAGTTCCGAATATTGCTGGAATTTGGAATTTTTATAGGAAACAATGAATATCTTCTCTCACCGATTTTGAAAAGAGCAGTGTCTCCAGTCGGACCTTTCATGTTATTGCATTGAAATTGAGTCACGTCTTGCTTTATTTGAATTCCATCTTTTGATATCCCCTGTTCAGACTCAGAAGCATTTACTTGTAGCATGATATGAAATTTCGATGCAGTAAAGGCTCTGAACATTGTTGTTTTTTTTTTGGAAAACCAAATGTAATCCAACTTGATTTGCATCACTACATCGCAGATACCGTCATTCAGTTTCGTATCCTTGTAATCGACTAGAGCAGATGCATCAGTCTCCCCAACTTTGCACGATTTGCGAACGAAGCATGCCTGAATTCGTTGATATCAACAGCAATTGATAAGTACGGTGCCAAGTCTTACCGTTTCCTGGGCGCATCTACCGTACTCGATGTGGTACTCGAAGCAGTGATAGTGAGGTAGTAGAAAGAAGATGAGAGTGAGGATACGGGCAATCTGAGAATACTAGTAATTATTCTGCATAGAGTATCCTATTGAGCTGTCATGAGGGCTACAGTAGGTAGGTACCCTCCACCTCAGGTACCGGTGGAGGGTAGGTATCCTCCACTTCAGGTACCAGTGTAGGGTAGGTAGCCTCCACCCCAGGTACCAGTGTAGGGTAGGTACCTTCCACCTCAGGCACCAGTGTAGGGTAGGTACCCTCCACCTCAGGTACCAGTGGAGGATAGGTACCCTCCACCCTAGGTATCCGTGGAGGGTAGGTACCCTACACCTCAGTTACCAGTGGAGGGTAGGTACTCTCCACCTCAGGTACCAGTGCAGGGTAGGTACCCTCCACCTCAGGTACCAGTGCAGGGTAGGTACCCTCCACCTCAGGTACCAGTGGAAGATAGGTACCCTCCACCTCAGGTACCAGTGGAAGATATGTACCCTCCACCTCCAAAAAGTCAGTGAAAGGTAGGTACCCTCCACCAAATGAATCAATGGAAGGTAGGTATCCTCCACCTCCAAAAGTCAGTGGAAGGTAGGTACCCTCCACCAAATGAATCGATGGAAGGTAGGTACCCTCCACCTCCGGGGACTCACCATTTCCGCGCGTTGACCATGAAGAATGAAGAGGAAAGTGGAGAGGCGACCGATGGTGAGGAGAAGAAGAGGAGAGAATGGATGGAGAATGGATCGGGGGAGAAGAGTCAGATATTTATGTCGTGTGAAAAATGTGGAACAAAGAAGATCAATTAGGATGTAAAAGTGAAAACCTATATGTAGATTATGCCAATGTGATCCATTTTTAACCAAAAGCAAATTATACATGTCATAGGCAAATATTAAAATCTAAATTGGATATTTTAATGGTTTCAAAGAACATTGTTTATCAGCAAAGAGAAAACAAAGAAAATTTGATAATTCAACGACCACTGTTCCCCTGAGGAAGGGAGGCGATACTCAGTACGGGCCGGAGACAGGCGTAGATCAAATTAATTGTAAGATTGATTAAGAAAAGCGAAGAATACAAGAAGAAAACGTCAGGTGTTATGCATTTTGTGTAATAGTAATCGTATTTATAGCGTGTGAATGTAACAACACTTTGCATACGAACAATCAAACTACAATCAATCAATCGATATCACATTATACTACACTATCAATGTGTCATATGCGTGTGCTCGATCAGTTCACTGTTTCGGTCCACTTTCTCTCCTCAAAAACTCTGCACTCGTACTCTGGTTTTTTTGCCCCAATGGGATCCCAATTTGCCTCCCAATGGGGCAAACATCAAAGGCGCCGCTGGGATGACTGTGAAAATAGTTGGGACCCCAATGGAAGACATTTGCCCCAATGGGATCCCAGCGGCGCCTTTGATGTTTACCCCATTGGGAGGCAAATTGGGTTCCCATTGGGGCAAAAAACAGAGTACGGTTGAATGCCGTGATCAGATTGCAAGTGATTCTTGAAAATCGAAACGACGTAAAATTCGTAGAGGCAGAGACGAACGACTGCAACTTTTACTTTCACCTTTATCTTTTACATTAAAATAATAAAAAATTACTGAACTATAAAAATCAGAATTTATTTTATGTTGAGTAAGTAGAGGATTTTATTTCACCAGAATGCGCCATTTTATGGACATCGAAATTCGTCTTTATGAGGTATGAGTGCTCGCAAATGTCGCATTTGAAGGGACGATCAACTTTTTTATACGCTCCGTGATCGCAACAATTGCACTATACATGTTCAGAAAAGAAGCAGAATGTGATTGAATTGAGTTCTTACAACTCAATAACATTGTGAAATAAAAACAAGCAAACAAAACAGCTAAGTATTCTCACTTTATCAAAGGTCGGGATGGGCATTAAAAGTATTTCAACATTTTTATAAAGATAATGAGTTTTTCAGGTTTCTTTTTTTAACAAAGTATAATACCTGAGATGTTTGTTCACTCCTTTTATGCTGTGATATTTCGCATAGATCACACTTGTGGGAACATTCCATGCCTATAGCTGTTAGTTTACATTTTATAAACTACATGTATAGAAACTTACTTATTCCGCCAGGGTTGGGAATTTCACGTGTGAAAACTCAGGGTACACACAATATCAATCTCTCAAAGCACCATTTCGGGCGAAATATGTGTGCTTCCGAACTCTGTGCCAGCTCATAACCCCATTTAGGGCCATTCGGGCTTGAATCAAGACACAATGGTTCAGGATGGGTCCATGTGCTCTTTAGTCCGCACCTGGGAATTGATATCCTGTTTCTAGGATCTCAACACCCTCGATGTGGTTAGTCTTCGAGAGAAAGGCAATCTCCATTACAACCTGGAGCCTCACAACAAGCCTCCTGTGGATGCGTTGGTGATAAAGTATTAATTTAAATATAAGTACTAGTATAGTTTAGTTTACATATCAGCAAGTCCGTTCTCCGGGAATGGAAAAGACTTGTCATACCGTGCCAGTCAGCAGTGGTTGACGCCTACTCACATGATTCCAAACGTACAGACCAGGGTTAGAGCGAGAGAGTGTGAAAAAGTCGATCTCTCGATTTCACTCTCTCGATTTCACACGCTCTCTCACTCCAAAGGCCTTTCTGTAAGGTTGAACGACTCGTGGAATGATGTGCTACTCCACACTTCTGAACCAAGTTTTCGATGCGAGAGGAGGTCGAGAACAATGCGTTGATTGTTATTGATTTGAACAAAATGTTATGAAATGATCCGAGTTGCTCATCACGTGGAGAAGATATAGATGAAAAATAGAATTGTAATAATTCTGCCGCACCCCGTATGAGTTGTATGTAACAGCTGATTTACTTGAAACGTTAAAAAAGCTGTAAAAATATTGAAAGATGTTGTTGGTTTAGTTCATTATCTGCGCCCCAATGTGCACTTTCAATTTCCATCTTCAATTGTCGCTCAATTATTATCTAATTTTCGATATTATAATAATAATCTCTTCCTGTCTAGACATTTTCATATTTTTCAGTCGCTTAAATAGGTCTGCCCCTGTCTCCTCCTCCACTCTCCTCCTCATTTTCCACCCTCCCCTCTCCTTCGGATCGGTCGACTGCGCGGACGAACGTTTCTCAGTACATAATGGTTAGTGCACCGTACCCTCCCCTCCCTTCCCCCAGGTGTGAAGGGTACCCTGCCCCTTTCTTGATGTGAGCACGAGACCCTCCACCTCAATGGATGCCTTCGGAAACCTTTCACCATTCACTTACCTCATTTGCTTCCATTAAAAGCGACATTAGGCGGTGGGTATCGCCCCTCGCATGTGATGGATAGTTTGTGCATCTCGATAGACCTACCGTAGACTACCGTATGTTAAAGTGACATTATAAGTAGAGTAGAAGAACTGCAGATTAATTAATGGCGCAGTAAATACGATTTGAAGTATTGTGGGTGGGTGGTAAGTGAATACCGTATCGATACCGTAGGTGACTGAAAGTTACTGTAGGTGAGAAACACTAGGGGGGCGACTCCATCTTCGATGCACGTGATAATTCCCATTCCCTTACCATAGAAAATGATTGCATTTTCATTTTCATTCTTGTATTGATCCATTCTATATGTCAGTTAACTCAACACCTTTCGTTGTTTCTACTACTTCTTGGACTGTCGCATGGAATTGAGCACAAAATCGAACCGGAACGATGCACGGAAACGGTGAGACTAAGTTACCGTAGCTGTAATACGGTATTCTGCCACGATAAGTGCAAACTGGCTTTATTTTAGGCCTGTTTTGTACGTGGGTCGTGTTTGGCGGTTGATGGCACTGCCGGCGAGTTGGTACAATACAAAGAGGATACAGCAGATAAGAAATTGAAGGACGACTGTGATGTCTTCATGCAAATAAAGTGAGTTTTTATTTCTCTTCTAAAAGTTCAAAGTGCTATTTCAGGCCGTACAGCGACAAAAAGCTTCGCGTGACTATCGACGTCAAGAGTGCCACCGAGCCCATCACAGACTCTTCAGTGACTTTGAGTCAGAAGGACACGTTATTTGAGTGCAAGAAAGATGTTCCGATAGGACCAGTGCCTAAGAAGGCCGATGGAGATGTGTTAAGCTATGGTTAGCACTCAATCATCATGAATCGGCCAATCCGTTCCGATCTTTGCTCTCTAAAACGATACATTTGCAGATGTTTTGGCGCAAGCGAGCGAAGAAAAACATGTTTTATGCTCGTTTATTATGAAAGGCGACTCGTCGCTGGTCTGTTTTGTTTCTCCCGTTCGCCCTTTCACACTTCCCCTGAGTTTACAGGAACAACACTTTGCGCAATTTACTGAGAAACCAACAATCACATTCAAGACGGGGTCAGACCAGAAATTGGAATTTGAAGAAGGCGGTGATTCGATGTGGGCAAATGGTCAGTTTTTTGTTGTTTTTTTAGAATGAGAACCATCCTAGCTCTCGACATCTAGATATTTGACTCAGAAACTCAGACTCATACTCAGACTTAGAAAATACTCAGACGCTTGACGAGGTAGTGCATGAATATAAGAGTAGAGGGTGAAGTTTCTTGAATATATGAGAGTTGGACTATCTAATTTGTCGAAATATTAGAGGGTTCGCGCACTTTGAATAATTCATAATCTGGTTTCAGCCAAGGCGAAGTGCAATCCGGACCTGATCTCGTCTGATGACCCTAACCACCCCGATCTGATTCTGACCGAGGTCAGCATCGCCCTCGCTGAGTAATGTAATGATATCATCCCAGGTAGATCCTTCGAGGCTCAAGATCGCATGCAACACGGGATCCGTCTTACGGTAACGGCGCGTTGGGTGTATCGTCAGCTGAACTATACTTTCCAGGATCGTTCGAGGAGGAGATACTTTGGAGATGAATAAAGATGGAATTGAGTGTAAGGGTGGATGGGTTGGTAAGGATAAAGATGAAGCCGACGTGAGCATTCCAAAGTTGGAGCAATTGAAGATGAACTGTGCCGTCCAGAGTACGTTTATTGATTATTTATTCCTTATTGTAGTAATCGCTGATAGTCATCGCTCGGCATCAGTAACATCTCACATAATGTGATTACTGTGTCTATGCTAAGATTACTGTAATGTTTTGATTGTGGGTTACGGTATGAGCTATCGTAAACTGATTGCAGTCTGCTCACAATGCTCCCCTCTGGTTGTCGAGGAGTGCGCAGATTGCAGCAACGCCACGGAAAACGAAACTGCCGGCTGCAAGTTCTTCACGGTGAGTACGATGGTTTTTGATATTTTGATCCCCGAAGTGATTTTGATCTCATCTCTTCCATTGACCACCTAACGTATACTTTAAAACAGTTTCACAAAATATTTGATCGCTTGACTATCTGAAATGATCTTTGATCTTTGCAGTGCCCCAACGACAAGTGGCGTATGTCAGACGGCAGTGTGAGCGCTGGCAAGGTTTGTCTGCCATATTTACATTTGTAGAAACAATCGATAAATGGTAAATCAATAATCAGATGGAGTGCAAGCCTCAATCGACAGGCTCAAAAACGCCTGCCTGGATCTGGACAGGAGGCGGTGAACAAAAGGCTCTCGCGTGCTCCGATAAGTGTAAGAGAGACAACCCATTCTACAGTATGCCTTGACCACAGTACCCTATCGGTTAGTTGATGTTTCGATATACTACTATGACATCTACCCTACTGTATTCAGGGCGTCTTCGGGTATTCGTCTCTTAGGGTACACTTGACCTACAGTATTCTCTTTCAGTTGTCTGCTCAGAGTTCTCAAAACTCTCGAAAGCCGACAGTATCGTAACCGTCAATTCCACCTCACTCGCGTGCAAGGACAACAAGAAAATTATCCAGTTAGTTTCATCTAATCGATGATATACCGTATCCTACCGTAATCAGGGTGATTGGCGGCACGGAACCTACCTCGCCTTCTCTGAAATGCGACTCGACCGATGGTCTATACAAGATGGCGGACGGACAGTCCGTTCCGAGAGAAGCCAAACTGAAATGTATCGGTAAGGATTTGATGATCTTTCATCTCTAATTACTTGTCTGTTAAATTATCAATCTCTCAAATCGGATGTTCGATGCTTGTCTCCAGTCTGATTTTGATATTTGACACCTGAAACTCTGATCACTGATCTGTAATCTTCAATATGCGATCTTTGATCTCTTTCCAGATGATCCTGCTGCTGCGGAGAAAAAGGGCGACGAAGAGCCGAGCAACGCCGGTCTGATCACGGGCGTCGCCATTGGGGCCATCGTTCTGGGTTTCGCCCTCGTTGCAGTAGTTGCCTACGTTAGCACTTACCTATTTAGTTACTTAGTTAACTGATTAACTTGAGTATACCTAATTAGCACCCTTTTACAGTGCCGATTCGCGAAGAAGCGCGGCGGCGGCAAAGTGGCCGCGATCCAGAAGAACACGCGGGACGAGAAGCGAGCTAACGCGAGCCGCAAGGTGAGCATAAATCGATACCTACCGTTATCCAGACAATCCGCGCAGGAAGCGCCGCCGTCGTCGGGCGTCAACGCACCCTCGTCATCAGGCAAGCCGGAGGACTCAAAGTCCTCAAATTTTTCCATTGCAGACTGGATAGTCCGACAGGATGATGCAACCGGGCAGTATCCAGCTTGGGCATACTGTAGAATAAAGAATGTAGAAATACTGTAACTTCTGTTGTGTTTGTTGTACAATACATAATTACGCTAAACAGCGACTAAAAGGTCTGGAGTATTCTTAAGTTTTGAATTGCCGTTTACGAATCCGAAAAGACTCTAAATCTTCTGCAATTTGTCCCAAATATATCATTGAAAAGTACGTTGGGGATTCCAAAACGGCAGTTTACAACGCCCTCTCCTTGCTATCATGTGAAAGTACTATACGTTCATGTAGAGAGATACACGATATTTATCGAGTATCGATCGATATATATATATATAACCGGAAAGTGTCTACCTTGGGCATAATTTGAAATAAAGAATGTATAAATACTGTTATTTCTGTTGTGTGTTGTTACAGTAATGAAGACACACGATATTTATCGAATATCGACAAATGGGGAAACGCGAAAATACATGCAGACACACACGATGAGATGATGTTGGCGATGATGATGCTTGGAAAGTTGCAGGGGATACGGTAGGCAATGGGGCATATATCGATTGATAATTAATCGATAATTAAAATCAATAATCGATAATCGATAAACTACTGCGAGATGGGTGGGGAGAGGGAGCACTCGGTTTGAATAATAATCGGGAGATAATGGTACACGTTTTGCGCCGAAATGAACACAGGACGACGAATGACACAGAGAGATTGTGGGACCGGTTTTAGAGCCGGAGCCGGGTATTACACATAAGAAGCCGGGGCCGGGGATTCGCAGACGATTCCCTTGCCGGGCAACCAAGAGCCGTGACCGTTGACTATGAGCGGACTACCCGTCTCGTCCAGACAATGGCGGACTACGGGCCGGCCGTTGGCCGCAGCAGAGCCTGCAGATAGAATACGGTTGTTGGGAGCCGGAGAATAGACTCAACAATTTCATTTGAAGAATTTTTTCTTGGTATTTTTCTGGACATGGCTTCGATCTCATTATTAGTTCACATCATTTCACTTTTTCATTTATGCGTGAAATTGATACAAAGTGTAAACGAAAAGATGGTTTATTTTTTTCTTTTTTTTATTCTCGATAAATCTGATTTTTAAACTATATGTTTTTACTATTCGCGTAAGAGCGATGATCCTTGAAAGGAAGATTCAGATTACTGTAGGTCAATATCGATCAACATACCGTTGTGTTCGCTCAGTTTGGGTGTGAGGACGGGCGATCTTTCCAATGGTGAGGGCACGGCAGAGGTGGTGAATCGTCTACTGGGCGAGTACTGTAGCCCGTTGTGATTGAGATCGTTCGAGATGACAGAGTGATTCTGCAACCAAATTCTTATTTGTTTTCACTCAGTAAGGATATTTTTGGCAACGTTCCAAGTCTGAAACCGTGGTGAGACAAGCGTTTTTTTCTTCTTTTTACCCGTCTTTCGTGCAAGGGCTCGTATCATTTCGTTCCTCTGCATTTTATTGCATTGCCCCTCAAACACTTAACAATATTGTAAACGTCTCCATCCAATTCTATTTCGTATTCAAGTATGCGGATAACCGAATTTTGGCGAAGAACGAGTTCGCACGTTTTTTTAACAGAAAGTTGATCGAAGATCTAATTGCAACCGCATTTTTGCTTATACACTTTAGAAAAAAAAAGGAACCTTACTAGTATACTAAACACAATTACAGAAGAGACAAGAAAATAAAAATCAGCAGAAAAAACAATGCACTGTGTTCAGTTCAACTCAATTTAAACAGCCCTGCAAATGGCGGAAATACGTGATTTTCGGCAAAAAAAGGGAAAAATACCAGCGCTTGTTTGACGTCACGTAACATATAGATAATTTCTATAGACTATAGCAGGAAAACAGCCGCGTGTTGTGGTTGCATCCTCTCTGCCTTTCAAAAACATTACTAACTCGTTTTGACTCAGATTAAAAAAAATAATTATAAAGCAAATTTAAAAAAAAAATTACAATTAAAAAACCTACCTTTCGTATGGCTCTGCTGGTCACAATTGATCGTCGCCAATTTCTCCACACGGAGAATTTGTCCTGCACCGGGAGTCGAAGAGTGATACCACGGACTCCGCAGCCATAGACAATCACCAACTCTTTCCTGGAAAAAATAAATCGATAAATGGAGGAAATCAATCGATAAATTGACTTCCGATTTCGAATATTGCAAAACCCTACCTGAACTCCTTGCCGAACACAATGTAGATGACAAAGTTGATGGAGGAGTTGATTATTGCGAGGAAATTGATGGCTTCCCGTGAGAAAGTGTAGAAGGTAGCGTAGTCCTGCAAAGAACAGAGAGATAAACACATATATATATATATATATATATATATATATATATATATTGCATGATAAATCGGGGATGATTAAAGAATTCAGCCTCCATTTCTTACTTCGGAAAATAGAAACAGTGTTTGGTAGATTAGAATCGGGTAGGTTTCACCAGACCATTATCATCAAAAAGTGTACGAAATTTCCATTAAGGGCTTGAAAAAAGTGAACAAATTACAATAAAACTTAGTGGGAACAATGTAACCAAATTTGATAGATGAGGCTTCCCAAATAATATTGGGACCGAAATTTAAGTGTTGAAAATAACGAACTAAAAGAGACGAATACTATTCAAAAAAAACTTACATGAAACAGCGTGGGTCCCATGATCTGCTCGAGGAAAGTGAGGACGAATCCCCACAGATTACACACGAGAAAGATGCAAACGATGACTATGAGGACGATCGTCGCCTCTTTCGATTTCTCCTTGAGCTCCGTTCGACCCTTGACACGACAGTGATCTCTGCAGGTGAATTATTGATTGTTTCTTTAAAAGATGAATCACAATTTACCAAGCCATTCAAGCTCTAAAATTAGATTGATTTTTAAAACAACTGCTGTGTTTTATGCGTTGCTCGAAATACTTGATGCTAGGTGCATGCTAGGTTCAGAGTACTCATGTTTACAATTTAAAATACCCCCACTTTCCGTCCCCAGTAATTTCCGACGCACGAATTTGCGTTTTGTGTGCGGGGCAAAAGTTTGCACCTACACCTCGCTCCCACGTAAGTATGCGCCCCTTTTCGCACGTGCAAATTGTACCTTATCCTTATATTTCACGCGTAAATTCCCACAGATGATGCAAAATCACGACTACTTGCAACACATTTATTCGCATAACTCTGGGAATTTTCTTCCCGATTCGTCAAAAACTGCTCCGAGCATTCCGCGAAACGGGATAGCGGTCGGTTCGGAAGTTGCGGGTTTCGCGTTTCACGGAAGAGTCATGAGGCTAGTTGCAACCGGGCGAGGGAGAGGCCACAAAGCATTCTGGGAACTGCGGAAATTCGATTCCCGCTTTGAGACGCCCTGTCATTTCCAGGTCCTTGCATGCAAGCACACAGAGCACACGGAGAGAGCATTATTCGACGAACTCCCTCTTTTTTCTTCCCCAGAAGTTATGATTCAATTATGCAAAACGATATTGTCAGTTGAAAAAGTTGAGCAAAAGCACGTGCCTTGCCGTACCAGCGAGTTTTAGTCCCAAAACGAAGCATCTTTTTTCAAAAATATAGTTATTTTTTGTGGAAAAGTGGTAAAAACTGACCGGAAGTCAGGGTTGTCGAACTTCTTCAAACTGTTTCTGATGGTGTACGCTATGATCGCATTGAGAAAGAGCAGAGTGAGGAAGGGAAGGAACACCATCACAGCATTGGTCAACCACAGTGAATATACCTGCAATTACGTCATCATTAGGCAATCTATGACGTCATCAACAACGCCTACGTCATTCTCAGGAACCTCGGTCTTCTTCCGAAGCTCCTTAAATGGAACTACGTAGCGTGAGAATAGAAGCTAATACCTGGGAAGCCAAACACCGGCCGACATTTTCACTGGTTGTTTGGTCGCTTTTTGGCTTCCCCATAACGTTTTGGGCAAAAAGCTAAGAATGATCCATATTGTGAGACTACTTCATAGACACATTGAGGTTTGATCAAGAATATTATTTCCACTAAGAATATCTGTCTGTTGCGTTGACCAAAAATACCGTAAGCTAAGCAAGCCCTTTGTGTATGCCAAACTGCCCGGCGACTTCCAATCAGTGTCGCAAATCGGGTTAGTGTGAGTTCCGATTGGTGGTTTAGACTAGCCCCCCGTCTCTAGTCTGGAAGTATCAGATGACCGTACACCATTCCAAAACATCCAGAAAATAATCAGCGGCGAGAAAGTGAGCGATATTTTGTCACGATCTCTTTCTGGAGATTTTCGGAGCCTTTGGGAAGGATGCGCCCTTCTCTAATGGGGGTAACAGTTGGCCTCGGGGAGAAAAACGTCTTCCAAAGATCGCTTCTCTCTTTTCCGGGATTGTCGCGACTCGCTCGACTCTACTCAAAACAAACTAAGCCAGACGACGACTACAATTGAGTGCACTCCTTTAGTCTTCACTTCCTTTTTTAGCCCAATTTGATTCTATGATGTTTGTGAAACCTAAAACAACCGGGACAAACATGGCAAATAGTGTGTGAGATACGCTATAACATGAGAGTAGTTTGCGTTGAGTATTTTAGGCATGTTTTGCTCACATTAAAATCAAGAGAGCCATCCGCAGAAACAAGTTAGCATCAGCTTCTAAGCGTTTCTCGGAGAAGGCCTAATCGCATTTATGTGTGCTACTGATGCAGAGAAATTTAGTATCCAAGTTCATTTGACCCCCGCAAATTCGGGGCGAAATCCCAAGAGATTAGGGCCGAAACTCCAGACGTCTGAGAGCATTCGGCGCGCACAAAAAAATTGCAAGTTGGCACACGGAATATCGCGTTGCAAGTCCTACTGAATATCTAATCTGTGCCTATGAATGTGATTGTGTGCACTGCATGATTCATCAGGTACTGCATCATGACAATGCAATCGAATACCCCGGAAGCCCAGGATAATCATGAATAAATCAATAAATCAATAAATTTTACCTGCTGGTAGATCGGATTTGACGCGAGATCGGAGGGTGTCAATCGATACGATTTCCAGTAGTTGCCCCCCGGACACTCGGGATTCTCCGACACCTGAAGTCACTTTACATTTTGGTTCCTGGTTCATTTTATTTGATGCACCCGCCGGCCTAATCCACTCAAGGCAAGAATCGTACTGAGCTTCACGTGCGTCGTCCTTTAGTTCACAACAAAGGAACGATATCGTGCATGCAAGTACAATTTTGTGCGCTATAGGCCTGTCTTTATGCATTTTCTTGCGAATTTGAGCATGTTTTAGCGCTAGCTCAGGAAATTCATGAGCCTCTGCGTTTTGCACGCATAGTTCTGGTTGGGGAGGGTGATTTGGCATCTTCACTCTGGCACGAAATCACCCAATCCCCGGAAAGTGCTGTTGTTTGTCATTGTGAGTGAGCCGTTCCATGTTTTGCGGCCCGACTTTCAAGTGCCCTCGAGGTACTGACTCGACCTTTTCTTTCACGTTTTGATCAAATCAGCACTAATGAGTAAATCATACTAATGAGCACGCGCGCGAAAATAAGTGCCAAAAAGCGCGTAATAATGATGAGTGAGTGGTTGTTTTGATCTGTCTGCCACGTGAGATTTCTCCACTAGAAAAGCCACTCTGAATCTGCACATAAGGGAGCCGAATTCTGCAAACAAAAAATGAAATTCGACGTACCTCCAACTCGAAAAATTTGGTTATGTTGAAGAGAATTGCAAAGGCCGTGACGGCGAGAATCGACTGTGCGGCGCCGCCTGAAATTTACAAAAAAAATCGATTTAAATTTATTTTTAAAAATGGTTTTTTTTCAAATTTCAATACTTGAAAACTCTACTTCACGAAGTATTTTGAGAGCCTCCCTCACACACTTTGCGGATACTTCTGAAGAAGTTCTCGTTTCGGGAGAAAGCCGCGACCGGCTAAAAGAAGCCAAGATTCCGTCGTCACTTTTTACAAGACGCTAATGGAATTCACGCGCGATCTGGCACTGTCGGTCTAGTCGTGAAGGAAGGTCGCAAGACGAAGTCACATCGTTCCAAAGACTTGTCAACCCTGGGTTTGGAGCGAGGGAACATACTAATTGAGCGGGATTTTCGTGTTCTCTCTCATAATGAACCGTCATTGGTTTGGAATCAATTGGGAGCATCTATGGTATGCCCTCGGTCCCCCGAAATACTGAATGTCCCATAATTACCGTAGACGCTAGTCTTCGGGAGCAGAGTTACTTTGACTCTTCACATAGTTCGCTTCCCCCTGTCGTCTCTATTGCCAAGCGCACGCGCGCGAGCCAAAACAATTTCGGGCTTGAAAGCACCCCAACTCCTTTCTTCCTCTTCTTCTTTCTTTTTTCCTTTCTCTTCTTTTGACGAGTTACAAGGGACAGTTAGAGGAAGAGACAGAGAGGGACACAGACGCATCACCCATTCACGGGAATTATTAAATGCCAATGCATAGGGCAATCAAAGGCCAATTTCAAAGAACATTTCCAACCCATTCTTATGGTTCTAGTTGATTACAAATGTCAGGAAGGACTTTGCCATCTAAAGGAAAACGCGCGTCACTCATTTTGTGAAGCGCGATTCGGGAATCGCACGATGAATCAACGTTTAAATTGGATGTGATCTTTGCCCTGAGGGCTAATGAACTCGCTTCAGGAGCTCATCAAAACACGTCAAAAACACCGAGTGTGCGATTTTGTCAAGGAGTCTAGACACCACATTATCGAAATAAGTGAAATTGTGAAAATATGAATCCGTTTTCCATATTCAACGACCAGAATTCCCTTTTACTTTTTAATTTATAATTTTGCAAATTAAAAAAAATTACCCGGTGAGCAGTATCGCTTGTTGATGCGTGGATGGCACACGGCAAAGTACCGTTCGATCGATACCGTAACCGTGATGTAGACCGAGCCCGTCTGCGAGATGTGCGACAGGGCAAAGGCAAATCTGCGAATTATCGATTTCAGTTTACGATACTTTCCCTTTCCTTTTCCCTAAAAGCCGGCTTGGGCAAAGAAGGGTGGTGCGAATTTAGGGCTTAGTTTATGGCTTCTATCTTCCTTCTCGCCTTTCTCTGTAGCCTAATCTGTCGGCTATTTGGGCGAGCGAGAAAACTTGCGACCTGTTTATCGTCAAAAGGTCGGGTAAACCGAGAGCGGGGGGGAAAGAAGGCAGATTATGCCGCCTCGTTCATAAGTCGCTTTTGTGTGTGTGTGTGTGTGTGGTATTCCGAGGACACTGCTGGAATGACTGATATATGCTTCTTTTCCTTCCCTCCGCAATTGTTTTCTGAGAATGACCGGTCAAAAGGGAAAAAGCGCGCGCGTTCGACAACATTTAGCGACTTTCCCGCGCGTGACGACCACACGCGCATTCTTCACGCGTCTGAAGCGCGACTCTCAAGCGTTAGACGCGTGAGTCCCAAGTCCCCAGAGATCAGAGAGTTTAGCTAGTCAAAACGCGTGTTTTCCCGTCTCGACTACGAATCACACTTCATAACGAATCATTTGAGTGTTTCCTCTCACGTATCCCTCTTCTTTTTGTAGTCACACTCCCTTTTCTCTAGCTTTTTGCCCTATCCAGCAATCCTCCTGGCTTTTGTAACCGAAAACAACTTCTTCTTTTGTGCGCTTTGGTGTCTCAGCGTCTGCCGGTTTTGGGAAGATGCCAGAGGACCACAGAAACCGATCGATAATTAGCGGCTAATTATGCGATAATTAGTGAAAATTAATCGATAATCGTCACCTCAGGTAGGTCAGCCAGGCGATGTAGAGATCAAAGTGTTGGGTGTACTCTATGATGTACTCCATTGCGTAGATAAAGAAGGCAGTGAGTAATAAACACGAATCGAAAACGGCCAGAGCCGTCAAGTAGAGGTTGTTCGGATTCCGCATCGCCGGCCTGAAATATAGTAATCAATGAATTATTTAATTTTGAACAATAAGATGTCATTCATCGAGCTACCGAAGAAAGTCTGTTTTTCTCGGAAATCAATGCTTAGTGAAACCTACATCACCACCGTTATCAGTATGATTCATGTTTTGTCCTAATTACATCATTCTGAAATGATGAATTATGTTTCGGGGGCTTCATATAATATGTGGCTAGAGCTATTCTCAATTTCATACCAAGAAACCAGGTTCATTTCCCATAAATTCTGTCGGAGTTTCTCATTAATTGATCGCTGGATTCTAAAAGAGACAGATAATTTGAAATTCCTTTTAAATATTGATTGGATCTATTCAATTCGCATCGTATCTCGTCCTACCAAGACATGGTGTGCGAAATGAACAGTTGTGATTCAATTTTTTACCCAGGTTTCAAACTGTACCGGGTGACAGACGCCCCCACTCTCTCTAGTTTCGAACACAAATACACATCTTCTGCAGGAGATCTCTAATTCACCAACAATCCGGAAAGAAACTCGATGCCGTGGTAACTCTAGTTTGCAATAGACTTTGACGTCAAATAAATGGGTGTTACTTAAATAATTAGCCCATTTTCAAAATGTGACGCTGAGACATGGGGTGTCAACTGCAAAAGCAATGTACCGAGTCCAAAAGACTCAATGTCAAAAATGCACCATTTTGATTTTTTTCCATTGCAATCGTCAAAACTGTCACTTCGATTTCATCGTATCTTAGACTTTTCCTTAAAAACACTATGAACTCACCGAGACAGAATAAGGGCCGTGCTGACATTGCCGAACAGGCCGAACAGCCCAATCACGCTACCGATAATCGATATGAGCACTAGTTTCGCCTGCAATTATCGATTTTTTCACATGGAATTATCGATTTTTCACCTGCAATAATCGATTTTTCGTATGATAATGTTATTATTATTGAGCGCCGTCCTCAGAACTCCTCTTGCGAGCGACACCTGTCAGCCACACACCCACTGCTCCTTTCCTAGAGACCACTCACTATTTTTTCTACCTTCTTCTTCTAAATATTACTTTTCAGGAGGTCTTCGATGAAATTAGGACATTTTCCATACTGACTGTTTCATTTCTCGTTAGCTGATCTATAAACCCGGGTGTTCCCCAGACGAAATTTCAATGAACACGTGTCGCAGACGTATGTCAGTCTGTGTGAAATGTTCACTAATGCTGCAGTTTGCAGAAAAATTCGGCAAGAGATCGAGAGAGAGAGAGAAGCGACACTTTTTTCATTACGTGCCCCGGTTTCTCGTGTGATCTTTGGCGCCGCTTTCACAGCTGAGAGGCGTTTGATGGGTCAGACGCCAGTGAAAGTGACGGAAATATGATAGTTGTGGCGGGCGATAGTAATAATATCAACTATTATGATTCTTCAATCTTCGATCACTTATTCACTTAGTACTTCAGGCATTGAATATGTGCACAAATTGCTAGGAGGTATTGAGATTCACCCTATGTGCTTGATGAGACATGTGAATTGCCTAAAACTTCTCGCGCCTCAATTAGAAAAAAGGAAAAAGAATCAACTGACCTCCAGCCAGTCGTGCGGCTCGAGGCTGCAGATCAGCGACAGATCCGACACGTTTGCTGCAGCTGCAGCTGCTGCAGCAACTGCTGCTGACGTCACGTTGGCTGCTGCATCGCCTACCACTGCAGCGCCGCCGTCCATTGGGCATTAACTGCAAGCAGACAGGCCGGAATTGGTAATTGAGCGGAACGCGAAAATAGCAAAACACGCGCGCGCAAACGGAGCATAACACAGTGTGCAGACAATAATAGACTGGTTTCATATCCGGCAGGGGCGGGGAGAGACCCGGAGAGCTCCTCACTTCCCCTCTTCTCATTCCACGCCTAACTCTTGGGGACGAAGGGGAGGACGGCGATATGCCCCGCCCACATTCCAAAATTCCCCCACCCCACGTCCCGTCTCTCACTTTCTGAACTTGAGTGTGTGGGAGAAAAAAAGAAGAGAAGAAACGGATAGATTATTAGTGCACATCTTCATTTTTTGGCTTCGCAAAGGTTGTTATTTGGTTTCCATCGGACTGGAATATTCGGTATTCATCGAATATCTGAGGTGATTTCGTATACGTCAATCGGATGTGCGCTAAAAGCGTCGTCGGTTAAAGTGCATTAGTCAAGTCACGGCATATCGAATTAGGTCACTGATAACTACAAATAAACTTAATGCATTAGGCTATTAAAATGGGATTACTGAAATAGATATGTGGATTTTATATGAGAGGATACTAAAATTGGAAAAGTACAGCGTAAGCAAGTCACGAGCGCATGCCATGTCAACCATGACTCCTTTGCATGTTTAGCCAAAAATTATATTTTTGGGATATACGATGCTCGAAAACATATTAACGATCATCTTGATTTGACCACCATTTCTCTGCAATCAGAGATTACTTGCGGAAAAACGTCAAGCGACAATTTGTATGCTGTGTGTAGGCGCGTGTATCGCAAATGGCGATTACAATATTATTATTAGGTTTTCCCGCCTCTCCGACATACAACGAGCAGAAAATACCCCTCACTCACTACTAGCTCATCGCAAATACCCTGTCTGTTATTTAGCATCGCACGTGAATATAGCGTGTAAAACGGGAGATTATATACCACGTTTGTATTTTTTTAATGTTTTTTTTATAAAATAAAATTCGGCCCAGAGTATAATTTGGAGTGGAAAATGCTGCCAAATCGAACAAGGCTGATGATCTTGTGAGAAAAGTGCTGCGATTTCTGCCTTGTAAGCAGAACTGTGATTCTTTCCACAAGAAAAAAAACCGCCTCGAGAAGCTTCTGAAAAATAAACTGAAAACCGCGCCACTGGCGCAAAAATGAAGCCGAAACACATAAATAAAGGAACCGTCCGGACAAAAGGGGCCAGAAAATAGTTCTCCAATTGAGCGGACGCCGCTGTCAATAATTACCCCCGGTTCTTCCGGGATTCTTTCCGATTTTAAATATGGAGGAAGGTACCGAAAGTGCGAGTAAACAGCCCGGCGACGCACAATTTCTATACGCGCAGCATTTAGAGTGCGTGCTGCGTAATTATACTCATGAGTCGTTTAGGGCGGAAGAATATGAGCGATCCCATAATGGAAAAAAATGACGAATACTATTAAATAAGATCAAAGAATCATCAAACTTTAGGGGTAGTGAGAGCTCATGGAGACTACAAAGTAAGAATAGCAACGTGAGCAACATTTTACTCGATTACAAAGTAGCCGTTGTTGACGATGTCTGCACAGAGCAAAGAGGAGAAATGAGATGACCCGAGCAATTGAAGCAAGACCAGCGATCTTGTGTGTACACGGCGCTAATTTCGAGAGCGAGTTGTAAAATTCCGAGAATTGACGCGGGAAAAGCGCACGCTCCGAACAAATCTGGTTGTGCATGACTCCGGGTTCGAGAACAAGATTCGTGCTGGTTGTTATAAGTAGGAGTTTTGACGCACAATGATCTGATACTACTCGGAATTAGAGTCATTTTGTAGTTGCACAGGCAGAACGGCTACAGTTATTGATGCACTAGACGTATATGTAACGTACATTACCATGTTGCATACAAAATGATTATGTTTTCCGCCTACAATGAGGCACACCTAGCTACATCTAGAAAATGAGTTCTAGATGTATAGAGACAAGAATAGTATAGGAGATCAGCTTTGACCTAATAAGACCGAATGCTTCCACCCCGGGAAAAGTATCGTGGAATTGTACCAGACAAAGTGTCTCGTAGTTCACACACGATTTCGTCAAGAAATTGAGTATCTAGATGTCGGTAAAATAGAGAGATCTCGTTCTGAGCACGAGGGGAGTTTTTCTCCAATAAGACATACATTGGATAAGCGGCCCCTCCACCGCTCGTGGTTGACAATATCACTCCTTTCCCGCCCCCTTTGAACCCCCTTCTTAATAATTTTCTCTTTTACTCGCACATTGGCGCACCATTGTGGTGTACGATAAATAAATAATAAGTTCGTGGTTTTCGACCAGACAAGCATTAAGCGAATCTTCTTTCGTATAGACCGAGGGACAGTATTGTGTTGAAGTCCTCGCGGGCCTCCTAGTCCAAAACAGGAAATTTGCCCCGGGAGCTCACGCGCTTTCGAGTGATTTCCCTTCACTCAAGGAAATATGACATCAATTTTGTCCTTGCCCCCGTAATTTTGACAAATGTCTCTCCTAAGTTGACACATGTGAGCCAGTAATAAGGAAAAGTGAAGAGAGGCCCTAATTTTAGTCTTGAACAGGTGCAAAGGACACGTTTTTTCCATGCATTTCTGAAGGAAATGATTCTTCTCTTCTTGCAGAGTAGCTCAACCCGCTATTAGATCTGACTCACAAAATTAGCGCCCACGTTGTAGCCAAGGGGCGTAGAACCCTACAAAAAGGGTTTAGGGTGAGAGAGTGTGCACAGTCGAAAGGGACTCTCTCATTTTTGCACACTCCCCTCAAAAATAAAAAAAATCAAGCCACGTTGTACCCTGGGGGCGGAACGAGAACTTGACAATTAGAGGGGGCGCGGAATCATACATCCTTCAGACTAGCACAAACAACCAAAGATGCGACTGGACTTGCTGTTTTGCTGCCAAAATAGGCAGACACGAGTTTTCGGAGTGCACTGTTTAGAGACTCTGACAGACTCCAGGAAAATACTGTTGACGAAGGCATGCAAACACAGTAAATATCGCGTGTCGATACGTAAAAAGTACTGAAGGTGAAGCGAAAGTAAAGAACGTCAAGTATCCCAGTCTGAGCTCGTTTGACTCCATTGGCCCTCTCACATAAACTGCTCGGTTATGAGTTCGTCTGTCGGCATGGGAGAAAAGAGCGAAAAAATGAGAATACTTGAGCTCAAACTCTATTTTTCCAGTGTTAAAGATTGATCACACTGCTAATTGGCAATTTTCCATATAACCTCGTGAATACGCATAAAAAATTGGCATGTTGCCACACTCAGGCAATACTTGCACCTACACGCACACAATTCAGGACGATAACGAGATTCTTGCGTGTGTCTGCAATTTCTCTCTCTCTCACTCTCTCAGCCCCCTACGTTCTCCGTCTGAAGAGTTCTCGCGAAAAGTCCCTTCGAAAGTGCCGAGCAACGGAATTTGCAGGGTAGACTTTCCAACATCAGAGTACGAAGAGACCAATTGAATAAAGGCACGCGAATTACAAAACCAAGTTTCAAATCACCAAAAAACAATAACGAGAAAATGAACAGATAAGTGATAGGAGCTTTGTCAGTATTACACGATTGTTAGTGACCCCATTCTGGAGTCGTGGAATATCGCGAACAATTATCAACAACAGTATAAAATTAGTATCTCTTCGATATGCCTCGTGATCAACTACACCAAAATTAATCTCCGGATTCGTACACATTTGTCAGAAAATCTGGCCGGAAATAACCCAGCGAGTTCGCACTTTGTGCCGAGATAACCCTCTCGTTTTCACGCAATCCTTTCTCTCTAAATGGGCAATGAAATGATGTGCAGTAGTTCGTTGCAATCCCCAAGGGAACCCGAGAAGTTTCTGCGAAAATAAGCACGATAACCTAATTTGGGCGCGGCGGGAGGATAAGAAATGATGACCCGCGTGATCAACGACTTTTTTTCGCTGCAAACTTCGAGGCCAAACATCTGCACATTTTTCCAATTCTCCAAAAAGGGGTTAGGAACGAGCACATGTGTGAAAATACGAGAATTCCATCCACCTTTGCACATGACATATCGCATTACACCATTTATGGAGGTTTGAGTGTACTACAAAATGAGGTTGAACTTAATAATTCGATACCGACGTTCTTGATTGAAGTCGTAATTTTATATGTTTCATCGTGAGATTGAAAGCGCGCATTGCAAAACCTTTGCACTCTTTCGGCTGCTGCCTTTCTCAAAAATAATAGAAAAAATAATAGAATAAAAAAAATATTTTAAGATGAGAAATCAGAGAGCTCAATTTTGAGGAAGGAAGAGGACCGGCAAAATCTCGGAAGTTCCGCCGGGCGGCACTAATGTGAGAGGAAGGACGAATGAGAGGACGGCGAACGATTTTAAAGAAGAAGAGGAGGAAGAGGAGGAGGATCACGTACCAGTAGGGCTGGACATTGGAGTTAGGCTCTCGCATATATCAGCTGCTTTTTTGTATATGATTCTGTGTTATTTTGATGGACACAATAAACATTGGGTAACAAAAAAGCACTTATGATGCTAAAATTTGGAAGAAAGGGTTTAAAACGATTTCTCAAACGGTGCGTACCTCACGGCATTCTGGCGAGTCTACGCAAATTAAGGCAGAGACAGGGTTCGAAAATAGTATTTACATGGGACCACAAATTCAATTTGGCACGCTGCCAGCGAAACGCCGTGTCGGTCGACCGCACGTTGGCGCAACAGCTGCTGCCGCAAATGATGAATGAGAAGAGGAGGAGTAAAGAGAAGGGGCGGCTCATAACAAGAAGCACTTTGTTGTTTGCGGTCATAAACGCATAAGAATGCTCAAGAGCTCTAGATATTGTTAAAAGCAGCGGAAGTGAAATGGATGCCAGTTCCAGTGGGTGGGTCTGCCTCGGGTTCGGGGGCGGGTTCCTGGTATAGCAGTGGGTTCGGGGACGGGATTAGACATTATAGACGCACACGCAGGGAAGCACTTCTTCAAGAAACTACTCGAGAATTCGTTGGTCATTAACTCTTTCGAGTAGAGCATTTGAGAGAGAGAGGGAGTTCCCTGTAGGAAATTGTTGCCGAATCGTTGATTAAAGCTAGTAGCGCTTTCGTTAATGCACGTACGAATTTATTTTGCCCATACTTAGGAGGCGCCGAAATTTATTATTTTTGTAATAAATATATTCATCTTGGTATATTCATACAAGTGGGATAGAAACGCCCAAAATTTATGCAGCAACGCACTTCATGGCGCGGCTGTTCCCATTTTTCTTGACGCAACGACACTTCAAAAAATGAGAAATGGGTGCAATTGTGCATGCAAATGAGTGCCGTTTCCGAAATTACTGGGAGCGAAACAAATGTTTCTGCCTCAAAGAGCAATCAGAAAACGGTGACGACTGTGATAAACACGCGCCTGACCCCAACAACTTGCGTCATCACTACGTAAATATTCCCTGGAAATATATACGTTAGTTTAATGATCAGTTTGAAGTGTAACTCGTGACGATGCTACATTTGAAAAAGTTACGCCTAAACAACATAGCGGATGTTTCGCTCTAGAGTTTCGATACCAGAATTTGAAATTCGGGAAATAATTGGATTAGGCTTCTATGTTACGTATTCTCTCATCAATCGACCGATGTAGAGAGTGTGCAAAAGAGATCTAATCGAATGAATTGCCCGAATTGTCAAGCCCGTGTTTTGATCTATTAGGAATTGGCCAAATCTGCGAGAGAACGTGTGAAAAGCGAAAGAGAACGAGGAAAAGGGATTCTGAAAATGGGACAATGAGTGATCGCGACGCGTTTTTGAATGGGCGATTGAAAAATGGATGGGAGGAAAAGAGGAAACGAGAAGAGGAGGAAATAGGCCCACACAGATCACACATCGAAGAAGAAATGATAGTAGTTACTGTTGCAATTTGTAGTAGTATGTGGGCTACTCATCATCTTGTGGTCCAAGATCAAATTGCCATGAGAACGATTCTCCAAGCTTTCGATTCTTAGAAAACGGTATTCTAATCTCCTAAAATATTTTTGGTCTACGCGCTCTCTTTTGTTTAGGTGAGCGCGGTGCGTCGGAGTGAAACAGCGCTTCGAATAAGGAAGTTGGACAACCATTTTCTAAGAAACGAAAACGCGGATAACAGTTTTCTTTGCTAATTTGCGCTCAGTGTGATAAAACCCACTACCCATTTCTATGAGTGAATGGGAAGAAAAGTTACGACTTTTATATAATCACAATCAAACGCGGCAAAAGGGATAACACAGGTGTTTTTCTTCCGCCTCCGGAGCTAAAGAGACGTGATTAGTGAGCGATCGTGATTAGGGTTTGACTTGATTAGAATATACGGTTGACTGAAGGGATGCAGATGTTGATGGCATCATTGCTAATGAGGGTAGAGAACCTGCACCGCCTACCTACACGGAACTGGAATAGTGTCATTCACATCATACCATTTGTCCAGGTGGAACAATACTACAATAGTCTTACAACAAACTTTCACAGGGTATTCAGGCACGATAGCTGAAGCGATTTGCGAGATATAATTACTCTACAAAAGAAAATAAAGAGCAAATACCACAGTGATTTTATCGGTGGATCTCTGAAAGAATTCGAGACCTAATGAAAAATGACGCAAAAATACACACGCCAGCGCTCCTCTACCTGTCTAATTCGGACCGAACCAGGAGATTTCAGCTTCCCTATTCTTCTTATTTTGGTAGGAGGAATACGCAACGCGGATTTGTAAGCAAGAGGGAAGAGGGGAGGGGAAGCTTCTTTCCTCCCCCTTCTCCTTTTTCTTCTAAAAAATCTCTACCCATTTTGGAGCCGGCGCGAACACTGGGCGTTCCTAACTCAATTCGTGCTTAGATTGAAGTAAGTGTGTGGAGGTGCGCATTTCGAGAAAGAAAGGGAGCAACCAAAGGGGATCTTCGGCACCAAAATACTGGAGAAAAAGAGAAGAATTCGTGGGCGGAGTTAATCGTTCGAAGAGTACAATTACATCTCTAACATTTTCTTTGTGTCTAAAGATAGATTACGCTACTTCAGCAACATCTAACGATATTTGTAGCGTCAAATTGCGTAGGGATGCGTAGGGATGTCATTCAGGCGAGTCTGCAGGCAGACAGTTGAAGCGCGCGAAAATTTCATGTAAAAGGGTGATGATCTCAGCACGAATTCAGTTTTGGCATTTTTTTCAGCAGAACGCCGTCTGTCGCGGTAGAACGAACAGGAAGGGACCAGCGATCAGTCCCGGTGACCCAATGATTTTTCGGGAATGTCTGAGGGGTCGTTCGCCTCAGCCCCCCTCTCCCTCTCCTCCTCCCACCATCTCTCTCAAATGTCGTCAGTTTCCGATAGAAATAGAGAAGCCGATAGAGAGAAACAAGAGAGAGAGAGAGAGAGAGAGAGAGAGAAGTCGCGTGTGTTTTCTTTCGCGACAAAACAAACGAGGGGAATACATGGAACCGCGACCCCATAATTCGCACGGGGCCTGCTGGTCCCCAATTTGTGCTGCCCCAGGGAGACAGTCGTGTGGAGCTGCGAGATTTAATTTCAGCGACCCCTCCCTGTTTTTTTTGCTACGCTATGAAGATATCAGAGAAATAAGCATAGTTCAATAGCGGTTAACGCAAATATCCATTTTCAAACCCATTACTTTTTTATTTTCTAATAAGTTACAAAATAAAAGGAGAGCGTTCTAAGAAAAGGCACATTCTGTCTCCTCTCTGATCATGAATAATAAACGATGCACAGTCTGAATTATGCACGCGTGTTTTTGTGCTAAAATAGGTAGCAGACGGTAAAAAAGCTAAAAATACAGCGGCATTGTTTTAGCCAATTATCTACTCTAATCCACTAGTTTTTTTTTTAAAAGACAACTGAAATAAAGAAGAAACAACGGCATTCTAGCGAGTTCATGCAAACTGTTTCAGACTTTTAGAGAGAAATACAACTTAATTAGGCGACTGTCTCGCCACGTATTTAATTTAGGTATTTTTCTAAGAACGCCGCGAAAATCGCTAGCGATTCTTCGTCATTATGCGCGAACTAGGCTGTCTACCATCGTTTGAAAACTTTGGCGATTAGGTCCCGCGAAGCGCCGCGACAGCCATGATTTATAGTGAGCGCAGTGCTCTATGGTCAACAAAAACCGCGTCCCCCTTCTCCCCATGCTCGAAACTCCCATTTCGAGACCTCATCAAGCGCCTGTAAATACTGGATGTAATAATAATACTGTACAACGTGGTTTGGGAGACGAAGATGAAAGATTTTTGCAAAAAGGGAAGGGTCGTACTCCAGGGCGTCGAATAAGTCTACAGCCTAGTCTAAATTCCATGAAAAGGACGGGGTATGCGCATTTCTCACGAGACCCTCTTGACCCTGGCTTTTGCTGGAGAAAGTGGGACAGATCGTGGCTTGTTTTGCAATTTTTTTTGCAAACCCGTACTTTAGATCACGCGAGCATCGAAAAAGGCGAAATGACATACAAAAAAAGAGTCTGCAAAAATTCTGCGGATTGGTACACTCGGCACTTCACCACTTGATCGCAAAACGAAAGAAGGGTCAGGGTCAGAGAAAGAGACCCTCTCTCTATTTTACACGCTCTCTCACTCCGAGTCCCTGCACGGTTGAGCGGACTGTGCGATGATGTCACCGTTGGCATATGAGGTGTGCAAGTTATATCAACGGATGTGGAAAATAAGAAGAGGAAGACGTGGAAGAGGAAAAAAAGAAAAGACGAATAAGATACCGGCAAAACAAATGGAAGCAAAGGGATTCATCGTTGTTGGATGTGCACACAGAAAAAAGGTCTTACATACGGCCCATAAGATATGGGGGTTCTTAACAAAATCTCTTATATATAAGATCTTTTGTTAAAAACCCCCATATCTTATGGGCCGTATGTAAGACCTTTTTTTCTGTGTGTGGTTGTGTGTAAAAGAGACACGATAATCAGTGGGAAGCGACGGGTAGCGATTTGAATGCAGGAAATAACAGTCATGATAATAATGGATAATTGCTTTGCTTTTAGAAAAATCGAAAAAGAAAAGTTGATAGATTATGACCTTCATTCTTTCTGGCATTCTACAAGGGGACAACGGAATCATCGCAACCCGATCAATGCGCAATATTTGTTTATTTGATAATATTGAGAGAGGCGTAACAGTTTCCCATGCGATCTCGCTACAAACTGTTTTCTTGTGATTTGGAATCACGAATTTCTTTTTTATTCATTTTTTTTGCTGGAATGATGCCAGCAACGAATGTTGTTGTGTCTACGAGTGTGTCTGGATGAGTTCGGAGATGGAAGTTGACGGTTCTTCTGACATTTGTTCCCGCAGGGAGCAAAAACTCAGAAAGAGAAGTGAACAATCATAATCAGTGATAAGTAGCAGGTTTATAACGCAAAAATGATAGTGGGAGCGTAACAAGCAGCATATGAAAGTAGCAATTTCCTGCTACGTGAGTTTTGCTCAATCTTCTCTATTTTGACCGCTGAGAGGCAACCAAAACACAAATTCGTTGATACACTAAATATCCACTCAATGTTTAGTTGATTTTCAACAAAACTATGCCATGAGTCGCAAACAAAATATCCGTAATAGTCTTCATGGTGTTGTATAGTAAGATAAATATATGCAATTATGTAATTTAAAAAGTTTGTAAAACTATTATAAGGTTTGTAAGAAATAGGGGAAGGAGGCAAAAGATAGTCGACAGTTCTGACGTCGACTGTCAGAGCGAACCTTACAAATAGAGAAGAGAGAGAAGGAGACTGACTAAAAGGACGTGCTGTGAAGAGTGGATTGCATGCCCTCCCTTCGCCTTTTTGTGTTAGTGAGACAACCGGAAAACAAGAACTCTCTCTCTCCCGCTCTCTCTCTTTCTCTCTCTCTTCACAAACCCATAAGACTGTTCCATTTCGCGCGCACGAATAAAACGGTAATTACCAAAGTGTGAAATATGACGTGAAAATGCAGAAAACGACTGAAAATCAACCACAAATTGTGGGATGGCCATTGAAATTCGAGAGAATCCTCTCAAATTCGTGGAATGACCAAGGAAACGAGCAACTTCCTATCCACGATTAGTCGAGTCTGGCACGCAAACTACTGACTAGGGGCTCTTCAAATGTTTTTTCACCCATAAAACGCACTATACTAATGAGGAAACGCGAAGAGAACGGAGAATAAGCGAAACGCTAAACTTCGGGTAATAAGAGAAAGAGGAAATGGGAAGAGTTCGCGTTCTGTGTTAATGAGAACTTCCGAAACGCCTCTTTGTAACTAGAAATATTGGAGAAACAGACGTTCAAACTTTAAAAAATAAAAAAAATATCGATATTTGTTACATTGGTGAAGTCTATTAGATGTTGGAACATATGGAACAGTGGAGAACCAAGGCTGTTGAAACGAGAATGTCAGTCTGTCTGAGCCGATATTGAAAATAATTCACGCACTGTGTAAAGAAAGTGAATGATTGCGGGATATCTTGTTCATCGTATTCAACGCGCGACTCTGATAGCATTCTAAATAAACTGCGGCGTTGCCTAGGCTATCATATCACAGATGTCAGTGATAACAGGAAATCAGGCGCAAAAAGTCAGTTGGCGATAAGCATTATTAGATTATCTCCTCATTTCCCCTCCCTTTCCAGTGATCAAACAATTATTTTCGAGCACTTTTCGGATCGGTTCACAAATAGAAGCTGGTTTTTGCTCATTTCCTTGTTTGAAATCGTAAACTCGACGAATTGCAAAAAAAGTTAAGTGTAAACTAAAGAAATCGGGAAATGAGCGTCATAAAAGCGGGGAGATTCGCCCCGTGGCCAGTAGTGGCCCATTCTCAACATGTGCTCTCAATTCAATAAACTACTCCACTCTATCTCGTGAAATTGGTCTTTGAAGTGTGCTGCGGGAGGGGGGGGGGAGGGGCGAAGGTTGCATCTTTGCAAGTCTCCAGGAAAGGGTTAATGAAACGAGAAATTGTTTAAAGATTCTCGAGCATTGATATGCATACTTCCCCTGATTTCAGATTTCCCGTTTTCTGATTTTCAAACTGCTCCAGTGTCGGAAATCCAGAATCCAGACTCGGCATGGTGCACAGCATAGCGAAGTTGAAAAACACCCATTTAAATCAACATTCTCTAAATGTCAGGATTGGTGAAAATATGATGCGCGAGGGGCCTCAGAGCTGGGAAGCCTTAATAGACGGCGCAATCAGCAGAATGGTCTGCACTGTGCCTTAACCGCGTAAGGGAGGGAGGGGGACAGACAGACTCGAGTTGGCACAATGCCAAGAACGTCTTTCATCGTCTGTCTCTCTCGTTTCGCTCACTCTCTCGTTGATTCCCTCTTTCTCTGTGTGACAGACAGTCTCGTCGTCCGTCGTCGACGCACAATATTTCCAATTACGCGCTATGGAAACGAGGAACGATGCTGATCAAAGAGCAAAATGAAAACGGCGAAGAACTGCCTGCCTCAAACATCCTTCTCCAGAGAGGGGCGACGCTGCTAGAGAGCGTGTAAATCTAAGAGAGTGTTCTAGCGAGCCGCTTCTTTTCTTCCACTGCCTCACGTATTAATGATTCGCTCGAGAAAGCGGCCGCAGAGTCGCCGAGAAAGTAATAAATTGGTGTAGAAAACTAGCAATTGTTCAAGCATTGCAGAAGGTTGCAAAAGGTCAGAATATCGGAGCAAGGCTCGAAGACCGCGCTGACACCTTAACAATCCCGCCCCGTAGAATATGAAATCAAGGTCTGACATTCCAGCTACGGAAAAGTTTTTAAGAAAGGAAGAGAGTGAATAGGCAATGAATTGAATTCAATGAATCATAAGTCACCGCAAATTAAGAGAATAAAGAAGGTAATTTATGTACGCATATGAACGCGCAGTTCTAAAAAAATTCACATTCGAACGATCACTACTTTTAGACTTGCAACTCCTGAAAATGAACGCATAAGTATTCTTGAAAACCCCTCTCAGAGAATCGAGAAGAAAAACGCGCAGACCGTCTCATTTGCGCACACAATATTTCCTTTTGATTGATATTGTTATAGAGTCAATAGGCTTTCAATATTGTATTATAAAGAATATTGAAGATAGGAAGAATAGTACCTTTTAAAGACCTCAACTTCTCATTTTCCCAACCGAAGACGAAGAAACGGAATAAGTTATCATCGTTTTGTGTGTGGGAACGAAAGAGCGGCGGAGGATTTCCAAGAATATCCAATTTTCCAAGAACGGCCTGGTTGTCAACTGTTCATTGAACTTTGAAAGGTGAAAAAAGTATTGAGAAACTATCAAACTATGTAATCATAATAAAGTTAAAGCCCATATTCAAGTTTTCTATTTTTAATATAATCTAGACAGGTCAATAAGTAACGTTGCTCATTCACAAATACACGTACACAACATCTGCTTAGCAAGTGTTTAAGCGAAAACAAAAATGATTTTGTTTTCGCTGTATTGAGAGGAAATATTCGGTTCAATAAGTGTTTCCACTACTATCAGTTATTTCCATATGAAGTAGCATTCCGCCGTAAAGTCCGTAAATCTGAAACAAAGAAAAAGACGAAATACGCTCCAGATATATGTAAATTGCAAACCTCCAAATCGCTGTTGAGATAGTTTGGATCGAAGTTCTTCTCAAATTTTAGCTTGCAAGTCATTTCCATTAAATTATCTCCGAGATAAAAGTGCGTCAACTGAAAATAAACAGAGTGGTTTTATTTATTTTTAAATCTTGATAAGTCACCTCGACTTCATCATTCTTGATTCTTTCCAATCTAATGTGTACGAGATCCGCGCTTTCTTTATCCTTTGAACATTCCGCCTGGAAAACGAATAGATAACTTGAAGTAGATTATGGATTTTATATGTTATATCTATATACTGAAAAAATCCATTTCCCGCCTCCAAACAATTTTTAGATGAAATCATTTTTGTGAGCAACTCAAGCTTACATGTTCGTCCAGCATATTCGATTCTTTCCAATTCTGCGAAGTGTGCAAATATAGCTGGAATTGAAATAGGCTAATATTATCTTACCCTTGTACTCTCCTTTGCAAGAGTATGTGAAATCGTGAGTGCCCATCCGTCCTTTCCGCTTCCTTTGGGACGAATTTCGATTGATGGATGCTTCTGGATTTTAAATGTATTGCGTGGCTTACAAATAATCATACTCCATTACTCGTTAGAAGAAAAGCAGACAATTCGATGTATGAGTCGGTTTTGAAGTGAGGCAAACTCTGTAATGAAAAAATCATACGAATCATACAGTGATATGCTTATTTTTTTCCTAAAAACAACAGATCATATGGAAACATTAAATGAGATCGTATCAATGGGACATGTAGAAACAAACGTGAACAATTAAAATTACTGAATATTTTTGAGATAAAAACTTACAGCTAAATGGATTCCATCTGCGTTACTACCCGTCATGATATCGAAGTTGCTTGAATTGATAATTCTAAGTTCATCTTTAGGAAATTTGTGGGAAATCTGAATACGTAAAGTAGAAAAAAATCCATATATGTCCGCGATAGATTCAAGGTTAAAAACTAAATGTTCTCAAAAAACATGCCGCTAGGGGTAATTTTCCCCACGGAACAACGTTGCATCGGTCATTTTTCATGAATTTCATATTTTTTTTCCTGTTAGAATGGCGCCCCGTCGGAATATATAATTAGCTTAAAGAAAAAAAAATCTCCCTCAGCCTTCCAGATAGAGCGTCGAAGACGCAATCTCTCAGAATTATTAAGCGAATATCACCATGAAATTTATATGTAGCTAGATAATTCGCTTAAAGAAAAAGAGTCCCACGAACACAACTCATCAGTTCTCGAGAACCCGAGCACAGGAACACGAAAATGGTGCACACAATCGCATTAGGGGCAATTTATAAACGGACCTTTACGAAAACAATTATACTTTGATGAAACCCCAATGTTATCCATAGGATTATCCATTATATTTCCGGCAGCTTAATTGTATGGCGATTGCATGCATTTCATGACCATGCCATTCATGTAGCAATTTGATCGATAATATATTGCTTTAAAGGAGGACGAACAGCAGAATATCCCACCACGATAACCCTGAACTTCGCTTGGGAAACGGTATGGCGAGAGATAGGGGTCAAGCGAGACGAGAGACTGATCTACCGGGAGAGTCGAGTAGAGTGTCTAGAGGTTGAGTTTATGATCTACCCCTTCCCTGGCCTTCTCTCTTCCCCTTTTCCTCCCTCTAGTGCACGTAAACTCGACACGAGAGAGAAAGTTGACCGAGAGAATTGTTTAGTCGCGCACGCGCGCGTCGCACTTGAACCTGATTTCCCTGAGCCCTTCTTTGCGCGCGGGTTTCTAGGTTCAGAAGAAAGATGGGGGTGTAAAATTTTGGATTTGTATTATCGTTCACAGAAGAAATTGAGTAATGACATTAGATACAAACTCTATTTTTCCTGTTCCTCCTCCTTTAAAGACTACGATATGTGCTCGGGGGGGGCTAAGAGAGGAAGGTGCGAAAGCGAAAACGCGCGCTACACTTGTGTTTGAGCTAACAGAAAAGAGATCTCGAATATACGGGAAAATAAAAGTATCATGACTCTGAACAAATGAGTAAATGAACAAAACGTGGTGGGAATTAACCGCGGGAGGGCAGAATGTCTCTCAATTTTCTCTCACGCATAAAGTTAGCGTGTAGCTATATCCCCACCAGTGTGAGTGTATAAGAAACCGCTGGTCAGCGACTCTCCAATAATGGGGCGATCACAGTATCAGAGCGGAATTCTTGGTACAGAGGTTAGTATCGAAAGCGTTGATCGAGGCGTTGAAGAGTTCTACCACCATCCCATGCAACTTCGCCTTCCTTATTGAGGCCTCTCTTTTTGTAAACTTTTGTAGAGAAAATAGAAAGTTCAGTAATCTGCCAACTCACATGGAGTTGATCTCTATTAAGATTCGCTGAAGTGGGATATCCGTTGATTGATGCCAACTTAGCGGTATTCAATGTGTTTCTGAATGTAACTACCCAAGACGCGGTGAACCCTGAAACGGAAACAACATTTTGGGTTGTGGAAAATATTTTTTTTACCTTGAAAAAACACGAATGCCTTATTGTGCGACATCTGAACTTGTTAATACACTTTATATTTATGGGAGGAAACCTTGTATATGTCGACTCTCCACCAGCCAGCAGAAGTTGGCACTTTATTGAGCTTTATTCTTATGTGTACTGGATTCGTCCAAATCCCTGCCTTAAAGATACAAGACTGGCGTTGTTTTTTAAACGGATTGAAAACATTTAAAAATTATGATAGTCCTTATGCTAGAATAGTGTAGGACACAACTATCTAATTACCTTTAGTTGTTCCCTCTGCGACACCGGATAAGTCGGCTGGTGGACTAAGCACGACTTTGTTGCAGTGTTCGTTACAAAACATATCCCAATTCTGAAATTATGTAAGTTTATGATATTGATGACGTCAGTTATGTTCACGATTCGTCATTATTGTTCATTTGCCCGTGCTCGAAGTAAAATGTGAGAAGCGAACCTGCACACGAATTTTCAAAAGATCTTACAAAGATTATGTGCGGCATATATTTCAGGACATAATTCGAAAATGCCCATAGTGAAAGGAACTGTATAATCTCCAATAGTCAGTAACATTAACCGTCGGGAAAAGTGGGAAGTACTAATCCACTTGTTCCTGGAGGAAAGGTGAAGTGTTCAGCTTTCAGTTCATCCCCTTTCGTTTCCGAATCTTGACTTGCTATTACAATGACCAGAAAGATGAAGACAAGAGGCAGCAATCGCATCCTGAACACAAAAGTATAAATTTCGAATTATAATTGACTAAAAAAGCTAAAAAGAAAAAAAGAAACGCAAGCCAACCTCTCTGTGATAGGAGAAGAAACCGCTGAGAGCGACGGGAAATGAATGAAATGAAATGGAAAATGAGATGAGTGAGTGAATTGTGTAAATGATGTAATTGTTCCTTTGTTTGCGCTAAAAGAATGCAAAATGGTCCATTTGATCCACTTTTCAAAAAATATTAGGAAATTGCGAGCACAGTCCATTGTCCACACTAGAGTGCTCCACACTTATGATCATCCACATCCCACGGATAGCGCAGTTGTTGCGTGCTAGAATGCGAGTCGGGTGGACACGAATTCGTCCCCCCACCGTGAAGGGAGATCCAAAACCAACAAGGTTAAGAAATGTTGGCAACGATCTGTGGTCCAAAATATCCCTTATGGGATCCCCATTTTTTTGCGCACACAACACGAGGATAGCCTGGCAACTGAATGAGGATCATATCAGGACAGATTCTGGTTGCTTCTCAGATGTAGTGGTTATCGAGACCGCCTTGCGTGTAGAATGACTTGGACCTTGGATTATGAATTCGTATCCAGTACACGTTTTCTCGCCGACTAATCGCATCAGTCGCTTTGCGTAGAAGGCCACACTCAAAAAGTGGAAAATCGATGCAATTTCACATAATTATTTTAAATAAACTTATTCAGTTTTTCTTCAAATAAACCGAGATATGGCTCGTTGCGCTTTTGCCGTTTGCGCTTCTTTCATGTCTCCAATTTGCTTACCGTATTCTTGGTGAATCGTCGATCTGCGATTTCCAATTGGGACTCGTGCCGAGCTAGCTACAGTATGCACTGTACGAACGTAATTAAATTTAAAGGTTTTAAATTGCCCCGCTCTTGTCCCACAGTGGGCTTCATATTCGTTCATAATACAGTGATTGATCAGAATTAACGGATCCTGCATTACGTAAGTTTTTAAGTAGTCTTTGGTTTTACGCACAAAGAATTTGCGTTGAAAGCGTTTATCGCGATGATTTTGTTTTCGCTGTATTGAGAGGAAATCTTCGTTTCAGTAAGTGTTTCCACTATTATCGGTCATTTCCATATGATATAGCATAGCACCGTAAAAGCCGTAGATCTAAAATAAAGAAAATTATAAATGTTTTTCGGACACTAATCTGCGAACCTCCAATTCGTTGTCGAGGTAACTTGGATCGAAGTTTTTCACAAATTTTAACGAGCACATAACGTCGATCAATGAATCTCCAAGATAAAAGTGCGTCAACTGGAAAAAGAAGTTGAATTGTCATCTTTTTGAAAATTTGTGTGTAAAAAAAACTCGCCTCGATTTTGTCCTCTTCGATTCTTTCCTCAGGACAAAATCTAATGTGTATAAGATCTCCGCTTTCATTATCATTTGAACATTTATCCTGGAAAACTTCTCGTTTTCGAGATATTTGGTAGTGGCGCACGGACGGACGGACACACACAGACACAGACACACACACACACACAGAAAGACAGGACTTGTCGTTTAAGGGTAAGTAGTAACCATTCACATATACAACGTAATCAAAAAGAGTGGATAATGTACAGATTTAGTTATAAATGACACAAATAACGTATTTTTTATTGGACGAAAAGAACAAGGTTCTTTTAACCGTTTAGATGAGACCATTTATTTATTAAATCAAGCTTACATATTCCTCCCACGTAGTCGAATCTTTCCATTTCGGCGTAGTGTGCAAATATAGCTGAAATTAGAATAATTATATATCGTACTTGAACCACGAAATAAATCAGATACTTTCTTTTGTTTTCTTTAATGAGACATGGTAATTAAAAAGTTTTTTTTTATTTCTCTAAAAGAGGAAGAATATCAAAAGTAGGATCTCAGACTAATAATCTTACTGGCTTGATCCTGTGAATGATAATATAAACCCTATTCTAAAGTCTCAATCTTTCCTCCCAACTGAAATTCCTCCCAACCGCGCGAAGAAGGTACAAGGTTGAGGGAGTATCAGGTTAAAGTTGCCGAGTACACAAAAGGGACGTTCTCGCAGGTGCGCGACTAAGGAAATTTTTCGGTCAATTTTATCTCCCGTGTCGAATTTGCGCGAACTTTCTGTAGGGAAGAGATGGAGGGAGGAGAGTCGATTCCTCGGCATTCTGGCGAGCCTCATGAAAATTGAGACAGACAGCTGATAGTGCGAGTCAAACATGTGAATGGCCAATTTGTCGCCAAATGTGTCAAACTTTTTCTTGCAGTAACCTGCTAAAGTTCAGGATTGTCGTGCCAAAAAATAGCTGTTTTTCCTCCTTTTACTTCTTATTCCAACGCGGCAAACATCACAATTCTTTTGAAGTATGGTTTTAAGATTTTCGAATGTAGATTGTATCGATCAGTTTAGCTCGCAAAACACAATGTCAGTTAGTTTGAGAAAATCGTAACTCTTCTAGGAAAATCGTAAAAATATGCGCTTGTTTGCGCTCAGGCCACTACGGTTTCACTAAAAATAACATACTATTGTGCTATCCTTAGAATGGGTTCTTGTAATCGTGAGCGCCCATTTGTCCTTACCACTTCCTTTAGGTCGAATTTCGATTGACGGATGCTTCTGAGTATAAATCTTGTGCTTTCCGCTCTCTTAATATTTATCTTATAACTAAGAAGATAAATCGACATATTGATGTATGAACCTGTCTTGAAGTGAGGCAAGCTCTGGAAAACCATGATTGTGCTCATGAAAAAAGTCCATGAATTATATTTTCAAACAAATTCTCCTTTTTTTAAAATATAACCATGTTTTGTAAAATAGATAAACAAATTTAATCCAAGAAATAATATAATCTATGTGTAGGGGCCGCAACGTGATCTGTCAATTTCATGCCAAGTGGTAGAAAGTGTGTTCAGATGAACCGCTCAGGTCTCACAAACATCATACTCTTTGCCGTTTGTAGATATCTTGTCTCTAAGCCGCGCTACAGCTCGAAAACCAAAACGGTTGAGGGTCAGAATGTGGGCACTCTCTAGCGATGGGCGGAGTTTGCGTGCATAATGAGAGAATGAAGAGATCCTATCTGATCGTGGAGCAAATGTCAGAGCTCTTCACCATTGCCATCTTGGCTCAGTGGTTGAGTGATTGCATGGCGCGCGGATGTCGCTGGTTCGGTCCCCATCCTTTGCAGTTCTTTTGCACATCACCCAAAAGTTGCAAGTTGAGCAGCTAAACATCGTAAGTCGTCATGCCAATGAATATTACCGGACTATATTCTTTTAAAAAGAAGCACAATTCAGCGCGGAAGCTAAATTTGGTTCTGTTTTCTCTAAATGGAACAGACACACCATCCCCACGAACTGCGAGATGCGCAGCTATGTGCCTTTACTGGAAGTGCATGAATTGCCTATTATCGCTAATGTTTATCGATGTTTGACCTACTTAATCACATCAGAGCATGGTGCGCACGGGATATGTTGTAGCCCCTGCCAAGAGCTCTCGAATAAGCCCAAGCACGAGGTTTTTAGTGAAGAATTAAACTTGTGCTACTCATCCGCCATTTCTCGCCCCTTCCATTAGCGTCTAGGGGGCGGAGCTTACTCCCCCTATCTATGTGTAAATTCTTTTTCGTTATTTTTGCTCTTACCGCTAACACAATTCCGGTTGTACCGCTGTTTTTAATGATGTTGAAGTTGCTTCCATTAATTATTGCAAGGTTATCTTTAGGAAGTTTGTGGGAAATCTGAATTTATATTCTATAAAGTTGGTACTATTAACTATTTTAATCTCACATATAGTTGATCTCTGTTCAGATATTTTTTTTGGGTTTGCCGTAGATTAATACCTTCTTGAAATCATTTAAAGAGTTTTCAAAAACGATTGAAAATCGCGCGGCCGATCCTGAATTACTAGCATTCGCATGCGCATAATGCTGTTCTCACCTTGGAAAAAAACACAAAATCGATTCCGCGATATCTGAGGGTTCAGTGTTTTCATAAATTATATACGCTGTAACTGGGATCCACCTTGTAAATGTCTACTCTCCACCAGCCAGGAGAAGCAGCCACATTATTGAGATTTATGTCATGCGATTTTGTGATAGACCAATCTCCTTTCTGATTTTTCGATTTTGCTTTTTGTTTTGTATTTTGATCACACTTCGATGCAGCCGAGAATGTAACAATACACTTACAATCTTTTCTGTAGACGATAACGGCTTAGTCGGTGTGAGGAGAAAGCACGACTTTGTGGCATCATTTCTTACCAAACATATGTAAATACTGCAATTGGATGCTTTTTCATATGGAGTATCCCCCATTTATATTTATGTTTGCTCAAATGACCTTTGTTTTGCATTGTCCATTTGTCCGTGCTCGAAGTAGAACGTGAGAAGTGAACCTTAATGCTAGCTTCAGTGTCAACAAGCTGAGGGGTCAGTCTCTTCACTTTCTACACTCTCTCGCGAATCGACCGGTCGAGAGAGTACGTGAAATGAAGAGTATTTTGACCCCTCAAAACTATAGGGCATCGACAATGAATACTGCATAAGAGACCATTCACGAGAAGCCGGACATACCCCATGGATGGCTTTTTATATAATCCATCCCAATAACCTGATCATGAAGTTTACATCAGAAGTGCTGATATTATGCCAAGTGTCTTGCTCCCGTACCGAAAAGTTACAATTACCCCAGGTTCAGATATCGATTTTTTGGAAATTTTTTTAAATGAAAGGTACGTTTTATAATGTTTCTAGGAGTAGTTTCGAAAAAATAAAAAAAATAAAAAATAAAAAAAATATTAAAATGAAAACGATCTGACAACGATAAAGGTTGAAACGAATCACCGAACCTCATGGTCGAAAAAAATTTTGAAATATTTTTCCATCTGTTGATGAAATCATATCGTCATTCGTGTTCACTGTATCACAAGCAAATAATATCACATCATTCCACAGGCCGGTCAACCTTCCAGAAAGGCCTTTGGAGTGAGAGAGCGTGTGAAATCGAGAGGGGCTCTCTCACTTTTGCATACTCTCTCGCTCTAACCCTGATCTGTAGGTTTGGAATCATGTGATATCACTTGAAACACGTGATATTTCGCAATCGGGATCAGAAATATCGCCAGACACGCGATGAGGTTAGACTATATCTGAACAATCAGACCAGATTTACGAACATCGTAACCACAGCCCGGGTGCAAGGAACTAAATCTCTTGATACAGTTTTCATTTTTTTTTTTTTTTTTACAGTTCGATTCCAAAAATCGCAAAATGTGCTACATGTGCAACTTTTTTCAGGACTGTCGAAAAAGAGAGAAAAATTGAAATTTCGACCCTTTATCGTTGTCAGACCGTTTTCAAAGTGATTTCAATCGTATTCTTTTCGCAGAATACACCCAGAAACACTATAAAAACGTAATTTGTATTAAATTCGAAAAAAATTGATATCGGAACCTGGGGTTAGCTTTTCGGTACGGGACACGGCATTTTACAGGGGTTGTAGGAGAGAGCTAGATCAAAAGAGAGTCATGGTAAGGGCTCAACGAGAGAGGAGAGAAAGTGAGAGAGCCTGTGTACTCGTATTTTGCCAATCCCTTGATTCCGTCGAAGGGAATTTAGGAGAGCCGTTCAAAATTGTTCCCGCCAAAACGCCGTGCGGGACCCAGACACTTAGTTGCTTGGCATAATATCAGCACTTCTGATGTATACTTCACCAACAAGTTATTGGAATAGGTTGCAAAAAAAACCATCCGTGGATTTCTCTCCTGCGCCCCGGCCTCTCGTGGATGGTCGAGGAGTATCAGGAATCTCCACCCCCTCATTTCTCCCCTCCCATTTCTGAATCGCGCGGTCGCTCTCTCCTCATTCCCCCTTCTCTCTCGCTCTCGTTTTCGAAACCTTGTGCGGCAGGGTCAGTTTGGCACAGAGCCAAACGCGAATATCTTTGTCCAAACTTATCGGACGAGCATGTGGTTTTCGGGAATCTACTATGGGAAACACTGATCCGACTTCTATGGATAGACTGGGGGTAGTAACTAACATTTCTGAAGCCGTGATATTTCCACGATTATTGCGAATTCAATTACTCACCGTCGGGAAAGTTGGGAAGAGACAATCCAGCAGACTTGCTGTGGACATTGTAACTGTAATCGGGAGGGTCACCATCCTCCTTGTCTGAATCATCGCTTGATCTCACAACGGAGAGGAGAATGAAGAGGAGAAGCAGCAGTCGCATCCTGGAGAAATTCAACTAATTATACCGGGATAAAGGGCAAATTGATTGGCTTTATAGAATTCTACAATTCAGCACAAATTGAGTTTTATTAGATATCTCCATAAAAAATCACCGTGAGCCTCAGTAGGAAGAATATCGGCAACCAAACTCGCAGTGAGAAGAGAAGAAACCGCTGAGAGCGATGGGAAAAAATGAAATGAAATGGACAATGAGAAGAACGAGACAATTGTGGAAATTGAACCATTGTTCCTTTGTGTGACGTCCAATGCAAAATTGGACCAATCAAAAGAAGGGTGTATGCGGCATGTCAAAGTTTGTGGAGCATCTCACGGCATTTTACAGGTGGTGTAGGAAGGGTTCAACGAGAGAGGAGTGAAAGTGAGAGAGCCTGTGTATTGGCATTTTTCCAATGCCCTGATTCTCCATTCGACCCCGAAGGGAATTAACGAGAGCCGTCCAAAATTGTTCTCTTCAAAACGCCGTGTGTCTAAATGGCCTTGTGACGATGAAGCCGTGTAGTGAAGCAGTCATAAGCATTAAATAAAGGAAAATGATGGAGTATCCCCTCACAATACTCATTTCTTCCTTCTCGATTTCTATTCTGGTACGGAAGTAACACCACTTCAAAGTTTTGGGCGAATACTCTTCATCGATACTGTATGTGTCACGTGTTCACTCTTTCCTTGATGGTCATCATTCATTATACAGATCGGAATTCATCTCAAATTCCATTGCGTCAGCAGAATTACGTCGAAATATCAGACAGAAAGGCATACGAAATCGGTCGGGCATATTTTTCATTCCAACTGAATTCATTATGTTCATTTAATCCTGCTTTTACGATTTCGAGTTACAACGTTGCGCTTGTCGTAAGCATAATAAACACCCAAATTACTGCTTTCTATTATGTTGCGACCGTATATTTGGCTTTGAAAAGTCTTTTGTCGCGAGTTCTCAGTGGAGAAGAATCGTCTTTTACGGAAAAAAATGTCCTCGAATCGATCTCTCAGATATTCATGTTAATCATGCCTATTCGATGTTGTTACTCACTGGTTTACCCAACAGCAATACCATTACTATGCCTTGACTGCACATCATTTGTTTCATACATCCCTTTTCAGATCGTTATTATGCTCCTCTTTGCTTGAAAGCAGTTCTCGATAAAGTTTGTAGTCAATAATGCAATAATTTTAAGTTCACGAAAAAAAGTCATAAGCAATCTTTGAATGATTATAAATGGTGCCTTTCATTTCGTCGTTATACCATTAACGCCTCGTTACAAAGCCATTTTATTTATATTACATTGTTTTTGATGTATTGAGATGGAATCTCTTTCAGACAATGCTCTCATCTTCTTCTGTCATTTCCAAATGCAGAAGTCTTCCACCATGAAGTCCATAGATCTGTAATAAACAAAATTAATGAGTATTGTTTAAAAAAAGAATCTTTTCGCACCTCCAATTCTTTATTATTTTAATTTAATTAAAACGGGTTATTTTCTAACCTCCAATTCGTTGTTTAGATATTCCGTTGCGAACTCTTCCGAGACTATCAGAATGCAAGTGACTTCTGCTAGTGAATCGTTGAGGTAGAAGTAGGTCAGCTGAAACGCCAACTCGTTTTCCAAAGAAGACATAACAGGTTTTCGGAAAAAAAATTCGAAATCAGCGCAGTCGTTTCAGTAATTAGTTGGTGAGAATTGGGATGTTCGTCCTGGGAATATTCCCATGCGAGAACAGAATGGGTTTCAGTATCTTTTAAATTGTGCTCAAAATTCGTGGCTCCTCACCTCGATTTGCTTCTCGCTGATTCTCGTGAGCCTAAGGTGTACGATATCACCACTATGTTTGTTGTTTGAACATTCCTTCTGCAAAAGGTAAAAAGTGTACCCGGTACTCATTGTTCTTTTTTAATGGAACAATGAAACAAAGAACGGTTCCAAAAAGGAGCCAAAACGCTTAGCTCTTTTAAAATTCGATTTGTCTATTTTGCCTTTTCAAACGTAATTTCAACCTTTCAACAACTTATTTCCTCACTTTTTCGTGATTCTTTTCGAAACAAATCTCCACATTTCATCTATATTTTCTTTTAAAATATATTCAGAAAAATAAAATACTTACATGATTCATCGCCTTTGAAGTCTTCAATACTTCGGCGAAAAAAAGCTGTAAATAAAACGGGTTACCCCCTCCCTTTCTTGTACTTTTTATGGTAAGTGTTAAAATAATTGATCGGAAAATTGATTAGATGAGAAAATTGGGATTTCAACCTACCTTTTGTTTCCATATTTTTCCACCGTTGTTGTCGCTTTCACTTCGAGAACTCGGCATAATCACCAGTGCCCATTTATCGTTTCCATTTTGCTTCGGGCGAAATTCGATACATGCAACAATCTAAATGTAATTTTGCTGTTACTGTTACAAATAATTTAGTTATTTTTGTCCGTTTTAACAAAAAAATCTGCAAAAGCTATTTTATGTAATGTTTCGAACGAGCGCACATCTTGTAGAGTTGATGTTTTCAGCAGTATCGACAAATCGATATAAGAGCCCACATTGAAGTGTGCAAGGTCCTGAAATTACAAATAATATGTTATTATAATTTTAATTACAAAAATAGATTATTTTTGAAAATTACATCGAAAGAAGACTTCAAGAAATAATTAACAAAAACTAACAGCTAACGGTCTGTTGTAGGGCTTGCGATAGAATATATCATCGATATTGTTCTCATTGATAAGCTCAATATTGTCATTTGGAAGTTTGTGCGAAATCTGAATGATAAATCTTTGAGAACAATGGGCGCATATTTAAAGTTCAGAATTTTTTAATCGGAACACACATAAACTTCATCTCTATTCAGATTCGAATTATTTTCATTTGCGGCGATCTTCACACTCTTGAAGTCAGTCAAAGAGTTCTCAAACGTGTGTTCAGTGCTCGCTATGAAACCTCAAAAAGGCGTTTTTTTATGATTGAAAGAACAAATAATATAAATCGAAAATAATGTAAACCTTGGAAGAACACGAGCATCTTCCTTTTCGCCATCTGCGTCGAATTTGATAAATAGATTTTTTTTAAATAAACAAAATAAAATTTTAGAGATTTTTTGCGTCAAATTTGCCTACCTTGTAAAGGTCGATCCTCCACCATCCATCGGACGGGGGCAAAGTCGTAAGTCTCAGATCAAGCGGCTCCGAAAATTCTATCTGAACAGAACACTTTCGAAAAAAGATTAGCGGGATATTTTCATTCTTCATTCTGTGCCTCGTGACGGGCGGTCGACAGTCTCCACGCTCCTCCTAATTCTAATTCATTTATCTCAGCAACACATAATAGGAACTTTGTGGGAGTGCATAGGTAGATTGTTGTTTACTGTGTAATGAGGTAAGGGAGCTAATCGTGTAGCTCGATGTTCAAATACTAGCAAGTGTGGAGGGGGGGGGGTCATGAGATGTCAAGAGTGGTAAGTTATATATGACGAGAAACTTTTAACGGAAAGGTCGAATACTCTATCGGGAAGTCTATTCCAGTCAGATATGATGCGATAACCTAGCGATGATTTAAAATGGGACAAATGAACGCGAGGGTTCTGCATACGGTAACGATGACCTCTTAGAATACGAATGTTGGGTGCAAAGTAAAAAATAGATGATGGTGGGATGTTTACAAGGCCGGTACATATCTTAAAGCAAGATACAAGATCATTGAGTTTTCTACGATTAGAAAGTGAACACAGGTTCATCATCAAGAGTCTCCTATTATAAGAAGGGTCGGAGCCTGTTCTTTTGAGACAGGTTTTAGTAAAAACTTTCTGAACGTTTTCTAACAGCTTACAAGCGTCAACATCGGAGGGGGACCAGACTTCAGAGTTGGTTTCAAGAATAGGGCGAACATAAGTTGTGAATAATCGGGAGAGTAATTTAAGGTTTTCCCACTTCAGTTTGGAGAATCCTTGCCAGTCAGCTTGGGCAACCCGGCAGCCCACCTGGTACCACTTCTAGCAAAGGACCCGGATCAACTACATCCAATTCAAGTCGCCAACTATCAAGAGAGGCCCCAGCCGGCAAGACTAACACACGTTGATACACGTTAGTCAGGACGCCTCTGGAAGCTGGAAGATCTACTTCTGCGCTCAATGTCTATCGTCCAAGATCGGCACTACAATTGACCAAGGAAGCCAAGCATGATTCATTCCCTTGACCCAGTTGCCTCGAATTCGAAGATCCCGACCACCTCTGTCCCGAATGATGCCTCCTGCAGGCCCTTTGCCTTTATGTCAGGATAAATATGTCTATTTCAAGAAATTTGCTCTTTCGGGGACATTAATTATGGCAGTTCACTTACTTTATTTTCCAATATCTCAACTGGATGTTTCAAGGAGCGACGAAAATGTAGTTCCGACCATGTGCTCTCGTCTTTCTCCCAACGCAGTGCAACACTGAAATTTCGCGAGTTGGAAAAGTCTGTCTGTGATCGATTCAATGTTATCTTAGCTTACGGTTCTTTCTTTCCGTTTGTTGGCATGTGTTTGAAGCAAAATGTAAGCAGCGTGCCCGAATAACAAGCATCCATTAGGACAGTCTTGGACTGGCATCACAACTTTTGACTTTGTGCTATCGGGTCGTATAATCTTACAGGATTTAACAAATTTATTTTTTAAGTATCGATATTTCTATATATTCCGAGCAATAGCTTAACATCACACGCCGCAGATCAACGTGATAGTTAAAAAGAACATGACTCCAAACCTACAGAATGGAATGAGAATATATGTAAGAACATGAGATGTGAGAGTCGGAGAGAGTTTCCATAAATTCTGTACACTCCTTCACTCCTGGCCCATTTCTGTATGTTTGGAAAGCCAACGAAAATATGCAAATGAGAGATGAAAAGAGTGGGAAGTGGGCGGAGTCGAATTCGTCTCTAATTGTTCCTATTTTTAGGCGCACCGTGCGACTTTGAAAATCAGATACGTGTATTACCGTCTGAGAAATTATGAAGAGCCAATGCGTTGTAGTCAAATTGGGCGAAATTTTCGTCGGCATCAGTTTCGAAATAATCCTGTTCAGAGTCATCCGTAGCTATGGCAATGCATAGGAGAATGAAGAGGAGAAACAGAAGCCGCATCCGAAAAAAAGGAATTGTTTGCTGGATAGATGGAAAGGCTATGAAAACATTTTACATTTCAAATTGTAAGAAAGAGATGAGCTGTGGGTAAATATATAGAATAATTAAAACAAACCTCGGGGTGAGAGGAGAAGAAACCGCTCAGAGTGACAGGAGACGAATGAAATGAAATGGAAAATGAAGTGAGAGCTCCCTAATTTTTTAATAAAGACACAAATCTTATTGGTTATACGCAAATCTTTCACACGTAGCGGACAGCGAAATGATCACGTGATAGTAGAGAGTTTTTTTTAAATAGAGTGGCTAAAGGATAGATACCTATATATCGGTTTACACTGTATTGCATATTAGCAAGCAATTTAAATTATGCTGAAGAAGATTAGATGTGTAAAAGGACTAGGCTTTCGCACAACACTTCACTCTTTTCTGAACACAAACAGGAAATATTGAACATCAATTTGCTCGGCAAAATTTGATAAACAGTGAGTTTGAGCCGCCGCGCCAACACAGTTTTAGATAAAATTGGAAACTCGTTTTTAAGGTTACAGTAATTGTGTGTAGATCTTTTCATAACCACTCTTTACACTCTTTTTTGTAGCGCGAACAAGGAATTGATTATTTAATCCTTTAAATTTGGATGAAATTATTAGAGATTTGGATGAAACTATGAGAGGAGAAGAAACCGCTCAGAACGGCAGGAGACGAATGAAATGAAATGGAAAATGAGACGAGAGCTCCCTAATTTTCTAATGAAGACATAATTATCTTATTGGTTATACGCAAATCTTTCACACGTAACGTACGGAGAGAGCGAAATGATAGTTGAGCGCTTTTAAGAGAGTGTTGTCGTAAGATACCTATATCGGTTTAGATTGTATTCCATATTAATAAATAAACAATCTAAATTATTCTGAAAAAAAGTGTGAAAGTGATAGTGTTTCGCACAACACCTTTTCTGAACACAAACTTGTCAAAAAGGAAATATTGAAGAACAATTTGCTTTTCAAAGTATGATAAACAGTGCGTGAGTTTGAGCCGCCGGGTCAACACACACACACAACTTTTTTTCAGGTTGCATTTTCTGTGTGTTGACTTTTTCATAAACACTCGTTGCACTCTATCTATTTTCGTTGAAAGGAAAACACGGGGATTGATTCGTATAATTTACAATTCGGATGGAGATGAGAAAATTGAGAAAATTGCATTCATTCATGGAGAATGTCCTGATTACTGATTTCAGATTAGAGTATTGCAAAAATTGTAAAAATGCACAAACAATGGAATCGCATGAAGCAGTGTTGTGCTGTGCAAATTTCATCGGGGAAATTTCACCATCAGTGAGTGGAAAACTTGTGTGACTAAGCTCAAACTGGAAGAAATCTCTTCAATCAAAAAGGAAAATGTTCCGAATGTGTTTTACCATCCCTGCATCAAGTTTGGAAACTGTAGCTTGATTACGAAAAAAAGTTATGCAAAGATGGAAAAAAATGGGTTTCCACTTTCGATCCATGAAATTTGCGCAGAATTAGAGTGAGAGACGGAAAGGAGCGAGAAGATGTATGCAGACACTCTGCCACACGTAGCAATTTACCAAATAATCACGAGAAACCGTCTTTCATGAAAAAATGTGTCAGTTTACCCATTTGTTAAAAAATAGAAAGTCATCTACACACAAAATTCTACACATGAATTTATTTCGTAGATTTAGTTCTTTCTGGATTGAGGGGGGATTTTAGACATTTTTTTTGTTCTCATGTTTATTCTGTCGGGTCCAAATGAAGAATTCTTGCGCCTTGAACTCCGTAGACCTAGTGAAATAAGATTACTGTAATTAAGAGAGTGGTTATTTTCAAACCTCTAATTCATTATTTAGATTGTTCGTGGCGAACTCATCCGAAACTGTCAATACGCAAGCCAGTACTTCTAGTGAATTGCCGTGATAGAAGTAGGTCAGCTCAAATATTATATGGTTGAAATATACAGAAAAATGTGTTTTGAATATGTATTGCCATCTCGACTATGTTTTGAATAACAGTCATTGAGCGGTTAATGAGTGACCGATACACACAGAAAAAAAGTCTTAGATGAGGCCCATGACCCTCTAAAAAGTCTTATTGTTGTGTCCCTGTCTTGTACCCGAATACAATGGCTGCGTGGTATACGTTTATCCACGACAATAACGAAAGAGGGGCTCAATAGTAATTAGAGAGAAGTCACCAGTCTCTAGCTAACCGGGCGACTCGACTGACGAGAGGAAGGGGCGGGGCGAGGGAGAGGGGAGAGAGGGAGAGGGAGAGGGAGAGGGGAGAGAGCGGGAGCCGCCAATCGATACATACGAGAGGGGAGCGAGAGGGGCGCTATAAATAGCCCGAGCGCGACCAAACTACACTCGACGCTCAGTCGACACACTGTCTGTGAGTAGGGGTCACTCTACGATACAACACTTATATTTAAGACCTAAGTTCTTATATATAAGACTTTTGAAAAGGTCATGGGCCTAATATAAGACTTTTTTTCTGTGTGTAAGTATCATTTAAAAAGCAAACGATACGATCTGAGAGCAATTGCAAAGAATAACAGTCAATCGCTAAAATGTTGTATATTTGCATACACTCAGAAAAAAGTCACTAGGATCAGGACACAAAGTGAAAAAGTTCACTTACCGGTAAGTGAAATGTCTCTTATTTCTAGTGACTTTCACTTACAGGTAAGTGAACATTTTCACTTTGTGTCCTGATCCTAGTGACTTTTTTCTCAGAGTAGATTTCATCACGCGCTGAACCATCTCTATGGTGCTTCACCTCAATTTCCCTCTCACTAATTCTCGTCAGTCTCAGGTGCATGAGATCTTGGCCATAATGGTAGATGGAGCAGTTCTCCTGTAAAACGAACATATGTTCCCATTATTGATTGCATAAAAAGGCGTGCTTGACTGGCCGCACAGATAGGATATTTCTTGAATGAAAATCCGTCTTATGTTAGGATCAATGGTAGCAACATTTCATCCATTACAAAAAGTCGTCCTCATGACATAAAGGCATACCCAAAACAAAATTTTTCAGGATGTGCTACCAGTCAAGCACTTTCTTATATTGATTTTCGAGCGACTCACGTCACCTAACCTTCCACGTTTGTTAAATATGTATTATTACTCTAACCTCGGAGATTACAGAATTTTCATGCTTCTTCTCTATTTCTTGTAAAAATATCTGCAATCGATTATTTAGAGAAACCAAATCACTACAAATTTGGGTAAAATGATTATGGAAGACACGAATATTCAAGAATTCTTACTTGTATCTGAAAGACATTGTGCCCAAACATATAAGCATTCTGAGCAATCACGAGTGCCCTTTCGACCTTCTTCACTTTTGCTTTAGGGCGAAATTCAATAGATGGAGCCTTCTAAATATTTAAGTGGTATTTTTTAAATGTTGACTACGAAATAGGGTTGCCCGTTCGGTGATTGTTGATTGGACACTTATGTCTAGGGAGGCAGCTTATTATCTTTTAAAAGCGCTTATCATCCGATTTCTCTTTCGTAAAATACTAAACTTAGGACGGAAAATACATACATAGGCAATACTTTTCATAGAGGCTTCGTTGAAAATTCGAATATCGATCTCAAATTCCAGGGCTACAGCTAACAGTATCACTATCTAGGTAAAAGCATGGCATTGTAGGGTATTAGTTAGGCTCGAGACATAACGAACTCTATCGAAAGAATTGGTCTATGCTAGTCACCAATCTACTCTCTGATGAGTATCGCGAGAAAAAGGCGTCTCTATATTCGTAAAAGGAGAGGAGAGGCGAGAAGAGAAACCGCTTTTTTGAATTCGGAAACGGCAACCCTACTATGAACTGACATTTGGGATTCCTGAAGGTAGCAATACCGATAAATCGATATTATGGCCGATATTGAAGTGTGTGATGTGCTGAAATGACAAATATTTTAAATAAGCAAATTACGTAACAAACTACATTAAATTCAAATATTTGTTATCCATTTTCATGTCCACTTTAATGGTGGTGTCTCACGAACATTCGGTCAACTGAGTTCTCACTGCGGGCTTATCACGCTCGGTTCCCCGGGAAGAGGAGGAAAAATAATTTGTTTTTAACTTTAAAATCAAAAAATTCTACGAATAACTGTGAAAACCTCATATTTTTACTTTGAAAAATTAACAATGAATTTTCAAAGATGGCAAAATTTAAGTATATGGTACCTCTTGCATCCGCGAGACTTACGGTGTTTAGCGGCTGCAGAATCTCAAAAGGGTGATGCCGTAATATTTTTGCGTTTCTTTCTTTGATTCGTCCGCACGGATACTCACCATAGTCGAATCTATTGCAAAAACGCTTGTCTCACTTTGCTAACGCCTTTTTAAAATTTTGAATCCGTTAAACTGTGTAAGTTTTATAGATGCAGGAGTAGGGATGGCAAAGGAAGAGAATAAGAGGGGGCGTGTCTATGCTAATGCTGTCAACTCTTCCGCAAGACCTCAACTCTTCCGGAAGAGTTGGCTGTGAAAACATTGAAAAAAAGCTTCAAAACTCTGATTTTCGTTCCCAAATTGACGTTTTACTTTCACCTGTGAAAGATGTAATTGGTACAATTTGCATACATTCGCTTTTATTGAAATTACAACTTTGGCCGGTGATTAACGTGCGCAGACTAATTCCAAAACAATGAAAAAGTGTTGAAATGAAGAATAAACGAGTCTCTAATGTACCCAGCCTTGAATTAATCGATAATGACGGCATACTTTATCTGAAACAAGTCGCTGTTTACGATAGCATAACACTTGCTCTATGTTACGATATTCGAGGTTTAGAAAGCTGTAGATTCAACGAAATCCATATTTCTGTCGTCTCTCAGTATTTAGACCAGATCACACAATATAAAGGTCGATCAAAGATCACTAGTGCTTGATTCCCTCTTTGCGGATGGGCGAAACAGAACGTATTCACAGCTTTTATCACTCGTTTGGAGATTTCATAGCAATTTGAAATATTTTGAGCACACAAGGCATGTATTTTCATCGCAAAAATAGTTTCCTAGTCAATATTCTTTAGAAGTCGAAAAGTGGACGGGATTTGCATGCGACAGTTGTCAAAACATTGTCAGTAACAAGATATGCAAAGTAGGCAACACGTTGCAAAAAGAATCGCATCGATATCTCGCTTTAGAACTGTTTTCTCACCCCCAACTCTTCCGGAAGGCCTCTACTCTTCCGGAAGAGTTGGCCGATTTCGCCCCCTCTTCCTTGCAAATTTCCATTTCCATAATCACAATGGGAAGGTCTTCCTCTCACTCTTCCTTTGCCTTCCCTATGCAGGAGCTACAGTATACCTTTGAAACACGAATTTTGAAAATTCAGAATAAATTGTTTTTAAATCGTAAAAAATATGTGGTGTTCCCAGCTGTTCTTAGAATTTTCAGCTATTTTGAATAAAAATAGAATTAAAAGAATTTTTGATTATGATTTTTTGGCTGCAAACTCCTAGGTATATGCTGATAGGATAGGTCTATGCTGACACTTTTATGAAAAATGGCGCGACTATACGAAGATACTAAATCATTTTTTAAAAGGTGTATCAAAACTCGAATGTTTTTTTCACTCTAGTGCGAGTTACAGCAGCACCTGACAGAATTTGCGTGTTATTTTTTACTTTTTGTTTCACTTTTGAACCAAGAATTTGGGCTGAAATGGCATTTTCGTAGAAATTTCAGACCCACTGCGCGCATGAGACTGATGTGACGATAAAAGCGCGCCTCCGCTTTCTGACACTACTATATAGATATACGAAATACAACAACAACAAAAACAATTACACCACTCTGTTCAGTGTCAAAAGTTGCCCCAAGGTAAAGTTAGGAGCGATATCGTTGTTTACCTGTTCCAATTTGATCCTAATGTAAATTTCGTAATACTGTAATAGCGCTAACTAACCGCTAATGGCTTATCCGATTTCATGCGATGTATATCGTTAAAATAATTCATACCGAGAAGTTCAATGTTGCCTTGCGGAAGTTTATGGGAAATCTCAATGAACAACGATTTAGTCGATTTTTTTAAAAATTATACTCACAAAGACTTCATCTTTATTCATATTCGGCTTATCCTTAGATCCCGAAATTACGACAGTATTTAGATCATTCAAAGAATTCATGAACTTGATTTTGGGGTCAGCTAGGAATCCTCAAATATGAACTTTCATGAATGTTTAAATATATTATATATAACAATGTTGACCTTGGAAGAAAACAAGCATCTTTTTCTGCTCCATCTGCAAAGCATGGTATTTTTCATTATATTATTTGGGTAATTAATTGGATCAGAACTCATTGTTTTGCATATTTTACAGGCTTTAGATATAGAACGTGTTTGAAAGATCAACATCCAATCAATTATTTACTCGAATTTCGAGGTCTATTTAATAAGTCTACCTTGTAAAGGTCTATTCTCCACCAACCATTAAGCGGAGGCTCATCCGCGAGCTTTAGATCAAGGGTCACCATGCCTGTCGTCTTTGTGTTCTAAACATATAAGAGGGTTTACCAATAAACCATCCAAACTGGAACTAGTTCCGGGTTTTTTTGGGTTGGAATAAGTTCCCTCGCTGGACAGTCTAGTACGGTCCAGTGAGGGAACTAGTTCCAACCCAAAAAACCGGAACTAGATCCAGTTTGGATGTTTTACCAGTAAGCCTTCTTATATCATGCCAAAAACAAGATTTAATAGCAGCAACATGGCACATTATGGAGCAAAACGGTAATCATGATGTCGTAAATGTAAAATAATTGGTGAATAATAGTGTCGAGAGAAAAACTAATCTACATTTCGCCTATTCCCCATTTTCCAACTTTTCATAATGAATTGTATAATACACTCACATACTGTTCACTACTTCGCACTGGATTTTCCGATAAGCCGGAAAAATACAAATTGGAAGTTGTGAGATCATCTTTCTTCAGCTGAACGCGCACACTGCAATGCAACGGGAAAACGATCAAGTGTCTGGCTCTCTCCATTTAATATGCTCTCTCACACAGTCTGACCGATGAGATAGCGTGTAGAATGGAGAGTGTCTGATCATTACTCGGGAAACCCCTTTTTACGATTATCTCATACCGATTACTCCGTTTCCGGCGGTATTATAATACACTCTACTGCTCACTTACGATTCTGTTTCTCCTCCCGTTGAAATGTGCTTGAAGTAAAATGTGAGCAGTGTGCCTTTAAAAACGTCGATAAAAAAGGAGGAAAGTGAGTGGAATTGTATCCTATTAAGTAGTCGTACTAGCCAATATTTATAAGCTCGTGCGAAAGTGGTGTGAACCAGTGTTTCGGAAGCGGAACAATACATTTCGAGCCTTACACATTTTCAGATAATTTCTGCTGCATTAATATTTTCCCCAAATTCTTTCCCATAATACTACACAAATAGGAACGACACTCACGGGGAAATAGGTCCACGACTTCATAAGTCTAAGCTGGCCAGCGACGACTTCAAAGTCTAATAGACGCAGGAGAACTATGCGGCTAGACTTTGAAAGTCGTCACTGTCCAGCCCAGAAGACTAGAGCCGTAGACTTATTTCGACTTTCTCTGAGAAAAGCGGGATGAATGTTGCGTTGGGAATGCCAAGAGCGAGAGCGGTCTTACCATCTGAGAAATTAAGAAGATTCAATCCAATCTCATCGTTACTGGAGAAATCGTAATCGTTAACTTTATTTGTATTCTCTCCCGTTGCAATTGATAGAAGAATGAATAGGAGATACTGAAGTCGCATCTGGGAAAAGGAAATTATTTACTGGATAGATGGATAGCCATGAACATTTTCTACATTTAAAATTGTAAGAAAAAAGAGATGAGCGGTGGCTAATTATACATCAATTTGTTCGGCAAAGATGGATAAACAGTGCATGAGTTTGAGCCGCCGAGTCAACATTTTAGGGAATACTTGAAACTCTTTTTTGACCGATCTCGCTTTAAACTGTTACACAAATTGTTAAAATGTGACCGCACAAACAATTGCAATGCGTGAAGCAGTGTTAGAGGGAGAAACGGAAAGGAGTGAAGAGTTGTATGCAGACACTCTGCCACATGTAGCAGGGTCCCACACCGAAATTAGAAGAAATTTTTCTAAAAAAAAGATTGCGCCTAATTGTAAACGCCGTAACATGCGATTTCCGTGACTCCCATCGATTAATTTATTCCCATTACCACAATATGTGGGAACAGTCTACATAATAATCATGGGAGATCGTCTTTCATAAACAAATGTGTTAGTTTGCCCGTTTGTTAAAGAATAGAAAGTCATTCACACAGAAAATGCTACACATGAATTTATTTCGTAGATTTAGTTCTTTGCTGGACTGCGTGGGGATTTTAGACAGTGTTCTCATATTTATTCTGTCATTTCCAAATGAAGAAGTCTTGCGCCTTGAAGTCCATAGACCTATAGCAAGGGAATTATTTTCATTTAATTAAAAAGGGTTATTTTCAAACCTCTAATTCATTGTTTAGATATTGCATTGCGAACTTATCCGAAACTGTGAATACGCAAGTGACTTCTGCTAGTGAATCTCCGAGATAGAAGTAGGTCAGCTGAAATTTAAGATGGTTCAACACATATATTTGACCCCTTCAAAAGCGCCTTCAAAGTAATTTTACCAAAATTTACTAATATTTAAATTTCGGTAAACATGTTATTGAAAGCATTGCTTCGCTCCTCAGCGCCGTACCCTCAAAACGGATGAATGCAAATTTAAGGCATCTTTTGGCGACAGGATGGTAAATCGTTGCTTCTCAACAAAATCATCCATAGTTTTTTTGGAAAACGTTAATCGACATTCCAGATATGTCTTTTGGAAACTAAGAATGAAAAATACTTCAACGGAAGGTGGCGAACACGAGGTACATTTCATACTAGAATTTCGGTGAGCCTCAGGCATTCCAAACGTTGGACAATTTCGTTGAGAAACAACGATTTGTCTTTTTTTCGTTTTTTTTTATAATTTTTTTTTTGTTTTTCGTATAAAAAAATTACGTTACTAACTACATTAAATTAAAAAAATCGACTCAAATTATCAAGTCTAATTTCGCCAAAGCTATAGAGTTCAATCGTTGAACTGTCCATGATTAGATCATCTATAAGATTGAAGAGAAAACAAAATGTTAGACAATTGAACGTAAGATTTGATAGAAATAAAAATGAACGATAAAAATGATCAGTACTAAAGATTTGACTGCAAAGGAGGAATCGATGGGCAAATCGGTCTACTAATTCAAATATAGTTCTCATAAACTATTGAACCGTCTTTATGTGTGAGATTTTACCTCGATTTACCTCACGCTGATTCGCGTCAATCTAAGATGAACGAATTCTTGGCTGTCTTGGTTGTTGGAACATTCCGTCTGCAAAAGAAACGCATCTTACCAATAATGTTGACCACTCGAAAAGTCGAAACTGAAAAGAACAAAGCGTTTCGGCTCCGTTTCGAATCAGTTCTCTATTTTCTTGTTAACCTTCTTTTGCTCTCGAATAAAGATTATTTCGAGTGGTCAACACTGCTTTCCAACAACGATTGACACTACTTCAGTGTTTGGGACCAACCAACTCATTTTACGGGTAGATTCACTAATTTCCCATTCATTCCCAGTTCACACCCTTCTCATTTCTGGTCTACAAGCTCATTCGAGGTTGACTGGTCCCAAACACAGCAGCAGTGCCCAATAACTGTGTTAATTTTTGACCGACACGCGTCTTCTTAACTTTCCACAGTTGTAACATTTTAATTGCTGTTCTAACCTCGTAGCGCACAGCATTTTTCTGGTTCTTCACCTTTTCTTCAAAATATAGCTGCAAAGAAAATATTTTATTGGAAAAATAAAGTAACTTCAAAAATCAGTAAAATGATAAAACAAGATAATAAAACGGAAAGATTCTTACTTGTAGTCCGAATTTAATTTGGGGCGAATAGATATGGACTTTCTGAGTATTCATAAGCGATCTTTCGTCCTTTCCATTTCCTTTAGGGCGAAATTCAATAGATAGAAACACCTAAATAGGTAAGTAGCTCTCTCTAAATGTTCATTATGCAGATACGAACAGACAAAACTTTAGAAGGTGGTAGATATGCTGATAAATCGATGTTGGAGTCGATATTAAAATGACTGAGCTCCTGAAATTAAGAATTATTATAAATAACCGAAAACGATTGATAAAAGTCCAAAAACGCGGTGGATTTGCTTTGTAGCATGGCGTTATTTGTTTTTAGGATCAACAAGATTCAACGATGGAATCTAGAAAGAAACGAAATCGCTCCCAACATCTTTTGGTTGTTTTTTTAAATTTTTTTTTGCTGGGATGTTCATCGGAGCTTAAGTTCATTCTTCTGACTAGGTAAAGGTAAAGGTACTTCCCGACTTCGAGCTGGGCTCGCGGGAGAACACTGCTTGGACAGTGTTACAATAACTGACTAACACTTCAAATTCTTCTCACAAAATAACTTTCAATCTATTATCTTCCTGAAGATATTCAAAAAATAAAATAATCCTATTTTAAATTATGTAGATTGAGGCAGAATAAGCAATATTAGGGCGTCTTCATCCATGATGTGCCCTTTCGAGCATTTGATAAATTAATAAACTCTTGACTGACAGTCCATATTTCTGAGTTTTTTTCCAAAAAGTTTCCATCCTATTTCGAATTGAAAAGCGTTGCCCAACCTAACCAAATTAAAGAAGGTGTTCCACGAATATTTGGTCAATTTGCCAGGAAAACCGTTCTCCAAGGTTTCAATTGTTAGGGAACCGTTCTCCACCCTCCTTGTTCCGTACACTCTCTCGTCTCGGCGAGCAAACGAGAAAGTGTGCGGAAAGAGGAGGGTGGAGAACCGTTCTCTAACAATTGAAACCTTGGAAAATCATTCTCCTAGCATATTTGCGCTCTGTGTACTATTACGGAAACAAACCGCTAATGGCGTATCCATCGGGATCATGCGATTTATAAAGCCAAAATCATCCATATTCAGATGATTAATGTTACCTTGCGGAAGTTTATGCGAAATGGAAATGGAAATCAATGAACAACGATTTATACGAGTATTTAAAAAAAACTCACATAGACTTCGTCTTTATTCAGATTCGGCTTATCCAATACTCCCGAAATAACGACATTATTTACATTATTTAAAGAATTCATAAAATTGTTTTTGGGTTCGGCTAGGAACCCTCAAATGATAATGATATTTTAATTTTAAAAATATATTTCCCCCTTTGAAGAAAACAAGCATCTGGCTCGGCTCCATCTGCAGTTTAATTAATTTTTTTAAAAAAACTAATTAATCATTTGTTATAGACTTTTGGAACCACATTGGATCAGAACTCATCACGAATTTTCTTGGAAGAGTTTAGGTCAACAGAGTATGTTAATTTATATTAAATGTGTTTACCTTGTAAAGGTCTATTCTCCACCAACCGTCGGACGGAGGCATACGCGCGAGCTTCAGATCATGCGTTACCGCTTTTGCCAAATGATTTCGAATTGAAAGTAATGATAATATGACTGTCACTAATTATGATAATGATATCTCTATTACGATACCCTTCTTTGAATCACGCCAATACGTGATGAAATTGCAGCAATATGGTGAGAGAGGAATCGCGAGAGACTTACTAGGCTTTACTAGTTACTACTACTACTACTTTACTAGTTGTGGGATCAGGAGTCATAGGGTTTGTCACTCTCTCCCCGACCTTTTCTCTCGCTCCAAGTGTGACAGATAGATTGCCAGGGGCCCAAGGGTTTGGAGCATAGGTCACCACGCCTGAGGCTCCACCCACGTATACGTGGATGCGTGGTACGTGGACGTATACACCCACGTATACGTGTACGTGGATGCACGCTGCCCCAAAGGATTTCTTTGGGGCACGGTGCAAGCATGTATAGGTGGTCATGGTCCAAAATGGGTTTTGGGTTGGCTCCACCAAAGTCAAAGTGGTATACTGTAACTTCACCGCGGGGGTCCCGCAACGAAAACAGACTACCGTAACCTTACCTACCGTAACCCGGAAATACGAAATTGACAATACGAACCCCTGGTATGTTGCGTGAGGTAGACCTCGAGTTGTCATTGTCTGAGGGGGATACCGTAATCATCCTACCGTACTCTCGGTTACAGTAACCCTACCGTAAGAAGGATTTGCAAAAGTGTCCCAATCGGCTCGGGATTTTTATAGAAGATACCCCTCGAGTAGGCAAAGCGTGTGTGGCATACCGCACCCCATCTACAGTACTCCAGGCTACAGTAACCTACCGTAATACCAAAATACGAAAATCATCCAATCGGCTCGGGATTTTTGTAGGAGGTAGACCTCGAGTAGGCAAAGTATTTGCGGCATACCATTATGTTCCTACAGTATCTACGGCTACCGTAACCTATCGTACTACGAAAATTCGAAAATGACCAATTCGACTCGGTAAGGTTACTGTAGCCGTGGATACTGTAGGAACATAATGGTATGCCGAAAATACCTTGCCTACTCGAGGCCTGCCTTATATAAAAATCCCGAGCCGATTGGATCATTTTCGTGTTTTGGTAGTACGTTAGGTTACTGTAGCCTGGAGTACTGTAGATAGGGTGCGGTATGCCACACACGCTTTGCCTACTCGAGGGGTATCTTCCATAAAAATCCCGAGCCGATTGGGACACTTTTGCAAATCCGTCTTACGGTAGGGTTACTGTAGCCGAGAGTACGGTAGGATGATTACGGTATCCCCCTCAGGCAATGACAACTCGAGGTCTACCTCATGCAACATACCACGGGTCCGTATTGTCAATTTCGTATTTCCGGGTTACGGTAGGTAGGGTTACGGTAGTCTGTTTTCGTTGCGGGACCCCGCGGTGAAGTTACAGTATACCACTTTGACTTTGGTGGGACCAACCCAAAACCCATTTTGGACCATGACCCCCTATACATGCTTGCACCGTGCCCCAAAAATTACCATGAATGGTCAGGGGGTCAGGCTTGCACGCTGCCCCAAAGACTGCCTCCACGTCTGGTGAGGTATGGTTTGGAGTGATAAGGCGCAGAGAGAGATAACAAACAAAACCCTTGGTTTTTCGAAGCGCTTGATTCTAATCAAGATCGGTATTTCGTCGATTAATATTTGAAAAATTGTTAATTTATTAAATTGAGTAGTGAAATCGTTTTATTTCAAAGAATTGGAAATCAAGGGCTTGATTCTCTCTCTCTTCTGTGACCTCTCGCGTATCAAGTGTTGAGTGAGAGATCGCACTCTTTCTGGCGAGGAGAACCAAGCCCTTGACATTTGGACTTGAAACGGCAACCCTAGTCTTTACTGGGGCGTAGAAATTAAAGATTTTAATTTGGCCGAAATGTTGATCGAAGGAATTTTGAGCCTCTCTCTATGAATTGGCGTTGTCAGGTTTTGATTATAAATTCACAATCGCTTGAAACACAATGAAACGTGCTGAAAACGTGAAACACAAGTCTACCAAGTTTTTTTTCACGAAATATTGTGATAAAGTTTGAGAACTCATAACAGGCTTCGAAACGAGGAGAAACATTCAAGATTTGACTTCTTAGATAGTATGTACAGTAGCGGACAAAAGTCTTCGGGCACTTTTTATATTTGATACAACTTTTTAGCCCAAGGGGGCTTTGATATGATATGGTAGGACCATATACCAAATCTATTGGAGATTACGATGCAACTATTGGGGGATTGCGAAATCGTTCAGTTATTGCGTCGTGATGACGCAATCGATGCATACTTTTTTGAAGGGGCTTTATTCTTACATGGATTTTTTCCTGCTTACCAAACTATCAGGGTGTTGAGCCAAGCCCTAGCCCTACCTGGAAATTTTTTTTCAATTTGCTGCGGGGCTGCTCCTTGGTTGCAGCCATCCTGCAAAATCGGGATCGGAAAATCAGATCTCGCCTTTTAGACATACTACATGACCCAGTAATAAAATAAAATGATCGCCATCATGACTGCCGATGATCCTGAGAATATGGTCTCGGTAGGCCACCATTTGCCCTCAGGGCACGAAAAAGTCCCTTTTTCGTATTATTGTGGTCTGACGGAGGGGCAGTCTATAGGACGTACTCGAGAGATCTGGTTTCAGTGTGGATTCGGTCAAGAATATATGGGTGAACCTATTGCTAGCTCAAATAAGCGTTTCGATTAGATTCCTGCCCGCGGCGATCGATTTCCGGAAGGACACTGGTTTGGCCACGCCCTTTTTCTGCCCGTTGACAAGGTTCTGACTTTTGAGTGTATCTCGATACTGAGTTAACGGAGAAGGCTGGCAGACCCATCAATGGAATCAGCGTGGCTGGCTATATAATCTCATTCACAAAATTTCATCATCACTATGCAATCCTTATGCATCCTTATGCAATATTCCTATTTTTTGCGTTTTCTTAGCGGTTAGTCAAGGAATAATGGTGGAATAAATTCCAATCAAATAAATTTGATATTTCCGCCACTCTAGAGCACAAATTACGACATTAATATGCAATATTTTATAATTCTGAGGAATATTGCCTAAGGATGATGCAATATTTCATAGTGATGATGAAATTTTGTGAATGAGATTATATAGCCAGCCACGCTGATTCCATTGATGGATCTGCCAGCCTTCTCCGTTAACTCAGTACCGAGATACACTCAAAAGTCAGAACCTTGTCAACGGGCAGAAAATGGGCGTGGCCAAACCAGTGTCCTTCCGGAAATCGATCGCCGCGGGCAGGAATCTAATCGAAACGCTTATTTGAGCTAGCAATAGGTTCACCCATATATTCTTGACCGAATCCACACTGAAACCAGATCTCTCGAGTACGTCCTATAGACTGCCCCTCCGTCAGACCACAATAATACGAAAAAGGGACTTTTTCGTGCCCTGAGGGCAAATGGTGGCCTACCGAGACCATATTCTCAGGATCATCGGCAGTCATGATGGCGATCATTTTATTTTATTACTGGGTCTGTAGTATGTCTAAAAGGCGAGATCTGATTTTCCGATCCCGATTTTGCAGGATGGCTGCAGCCAAGGAGCAGCCCCGCAGCAACTTGAAAAAAAATTTCCAGGTAGGGCTAGGGCTTGGCTCAACACCCTGATAGTTTGGTAAGCAGGAAAAAATCCATGTAAGAATAAAGCCCCTTCAAAAAAGTATGCATCGATTGCGTCATCACGACGCAATAACTGAACGATTTCGCAATCCCCAAATAGTTGCATCGTAATCTCCAATAGATTTGGTATATGGTCCTACCATATCATATCAAAGCCCCCTTGGGCTAAAAAGTTGTATCAAATATAAAAAGTGCCCGAAGACTTTTGTCCGCTACTGTATCTCAGCACGATACAACCATGGATAAGTGCTGAAATTTAATAGCAATAAGACTTTCTCGAAATTATACGGGCTATTTTCGACATAATAAAAAAAACGAATAGATGGCACATCATTCCACAGGCCGGTCAACTTTACAGAAAGGCCTTTGGAGTGAGAGAGCGTGTGAAATCGAGAGGGACTCTCTCACTTTTGCACACTCTCTCGCTCTAACCCTGGTCTGTAGGTTTGGAATCATGTGATGGGTTATGCTCTTTTGCATGGAAATGGCGAGCACGGTCTTACCGTCTGAGAAATTCCGAAGTTTTAATCCAATATGATCTCCTTTGGTGAAATCATAATCGTGAACGTTGTTTTCTTCCTTTTCCAGGTCTCCCGTGGCTATTACAGTGGATAGAAGAATGAAGAGGAGAGGCAGAAACCGCATCCGGGAAAAGGAAATATTTACTGGATATATGGAAAGGTAAAAAGAACATGTTAAATTTGAAATTTTAAGAAAACATATCTGTTGCTAAACAAATGTACAAAGCAAAACCTCTGAGGGAGAGGAGAAGAAACCGCTCAGAACGACGGGAAACGAGTGAAAAGAAATGGAAAATAACATGACAGAGCCAATTGTGTGGAGAAATTACAATTTATTTGATTTCAAATGTAAATGGGTTCTTTCACTCTGAAATTATCGCCCAAATGTCGCCTTTGTCAGATTGTGTTTTGACAAATATCGTTCGAACTCTCTCCATTCCACACAATCTGTCACCTATCACACGATGCGAGAGAGCGTGCGGAATGGAGAGAGACTAGAGAAGAGGAGGGTCAGTGATCTACCCATTCGATGGAAGGGAAGGGGAGGAGGAGAGAGAGACAGAACGGGGAGGTCAGACAGGTTCATTCCCTTCTCGATTTCCCTCCCCGTTGCATTACTTCTTGTGATAACCCGGTGTTCTCGTTGTTTCCGCTTTGCATTGACTGGTCATTCGTACTGATTGTCTTCTCTACTCGACCCAAATGCTTTTCAACCTCCAGAAAGGGGTTAGGGGCGTGAGAGCGCGTTATCTTAATACAGACTCTTCGCGCGTTCACTCGCTATTAACCCCTTTCCGGGGACTTGGAACAAAGTTTGCATTGTCTATTTCCCTGGTTTCCCTTTTCGCTGTTTCATTATTTGTTCTTTCATCTATTTCCTATCACTCTTTACCTCGTGCCCACCGTAAATTACGCCCCAAAGTTTGTTCTCTAATCTTTGATCCCTGATCTCTTATCTTTACTTTCTTTTCTTTTATCCTTAATATTCAATCACTGGACTCCTTAATCTTTGATCTCCCTCTCCCCTTCAGAAATGGCGCTCTCGCTAGTAGTCAATTCGCTGTCCAAGCAGTCCGCACGAGTGATGGACACCATCCAGCAGCTGGGCGACGCCATCCCGGTAGGTGATCTTTGATCTTTGAACTTTCTAGTCTGTACTTTGTGCTTTGATGTTTGAAGTTTGGTGTATTCCCGGGGATGGGCAGCTTACTGCATATCTGATCATTTCTCACATCACTCCATTGCCATTTAGTCTTAAAACGTGTGTGATTGTGTGACAGTGAGAGATTCCCGCTTTCTTTGCTCTCGCTGCTGACCCCTTTCTGGAGATTCGGAATAATGAGGGCTATTCGTCTAAACATCTACCACACTTGCGGGCTCCTCTATAGCCGCGCTCTCATGGTTGAAACAAATATCAAGTGTTCTCCTGATCTTTGATCTTTCTCACGAGGAAATAAATCCGATGGCCAGCGACGACTTTAAAATCTAATGGCGCAGTGGTGCTAGTCGGTTAGATTTTAAGTGTCGTCGCACCGCTGCCCAGCTGCCTAGAGTCGTATACTTATTCCTCTTTGAATTTATCCTTGACATATGGTCTTTGATCTTTGAAGTTTAAACTTTGATCTTTGAACTCTGCAGCACGGCACGCAGCTGGGCGACTCGATGCTGCAGCTGATGGACGTGGTGATCGAGCTGGACACGACGGTGAGAGATTGCATAGTGATGATGCAATATTACCTCAATCAATCAATCATATCAGGCGATAATCGATAAGATGAGGGTGGGTCGATAGTCTTCATAAGTTGCATTCCATTTTACGACTCATCCTCATCTGAACGATTATCGCCTGATATTATTTAAAATAAATTGATTGATAGAAAAAAATAGCCTACGACGAAATATTACCTAATGATGACTAAATAGGGAAAACTAATCGATATCTCTCCAGATCGCGGACACGCAGCACGCCGTTGCCTACATGCACTCCAATCCAGCCAGGTACGGTAGGCGGGTGGGAGTACGGTAGGTTAGGTAAAATAGGTATATTCTGGAGCCGATGTGAAAAGTGTACAGAGGTTCAACGATCCCAGTTGTATTGGAATACCGTGTCGCGCCTATCGAATATTGCAGCGCTCGTCAATAGATGTGGAAATTTCTGCAGAAAATCAATAAAATCTCACCTACCGTACTCCTCCTCTTCAGGTCCCGCCGCGGTCGTCGATCGATGGAGGAGGCGGCGGAGCTGCTGCAGCTGCGGGCGGAGAAGACACGCTGGACGGAGGAGCGACAACAGATGCAGCAGAAACTGTGGGTTACGGTAGCATGAAGTATCGATTATTGAAATTTGGCCTGGTGCCAAATATTCAAAGATGACTAGGTCTCGACTGGAGAGTACGGTAGCCCCTAATTGCAGGCAGCACGTCGAGCAGCGCCTCAAGTGCGTGCAGGAGCTGAACAGGTGCGTGTTTCGCGTTTCACTCGAGCTTCAAAATCTGATCACAAATTCGGCCGTCGATTAATCCGTGACTCAACGTATGAAAAGAAAAAGAATAAGAAAAAGGTCATTTCCAATGGATGGTGGAAGTTTCTGAAAAAAATGGCGGGAGATTCAAATCCTTTCAAATGCTACAGTATGCTGATGGAGCGAGGGGCGGCGGTGACGCCCACCTCGTCCGGCTTCTGCTCGTCCGCCTCGCACTCGCCCCGATCGGACGACGATGGAGGAGAGGAGAAGGTGAGTGATCTTTGATCTTTGAAGTTTGTAGTTTCATCTTTGACCTTTGTAGTTTGATCTTTGATCTCTTCCAGGGCGCACCGCCCATGCAGCAGCCGCAGCAAGTTGTCGCGAGGAAAGAAGTGAGCAGCGTTTATGATCTTTGATCTTTGACGCCTTTCCTAGTTTCAAAATTTCATGCAAAAAGATGAGGAACGAGAGATTGTGCGTAATTGAGAAAGTTTAGAGAAAATGAGATCAATTTAGTCAGAAACATTTTTTTTCTGGAAATTTGAGAGGTCGGTTCAGTTGTGTTTCACGAATGCATCAAATGGTTTCTGTGCTCTTGGCGCCTGTTAAAGATCGATAAGCCACTCTAAATCTAGACACGATTTGAAACCAACAGAAAGGGGTCCGGGCGAGAGAGAGTGTGCAAATGTTAGCTAGCCGCTCTCGATTTTACGCGCTGTCTCATCCCAAAGCCGCTTCTGTTGGGTTCATCGGCCTGTAGACTCTACCAGACTGTTCTGGCTTGAAACTAAAGAATCGTAGTTTGATCTCTGATCTTTAATCTCTGATCTTTTATCTCTCTCAGTCTCTCACTTCCTAGACTCTCTCGCCGGTGGTGGAAGAGTCGGCTGCAGTGCAGTCTCTCGACTACACGCCCGAGTTTTCCAGCGCCACCTTCAAGGACAGCATCCGGTTGGTCTTTGATCTTTGTAATTTGAACTTTGATCTTTAATTTGTATTGAAAGAGCAGTGGAGTAGTGTCATATGTTTTCTTGGAATCGTGTTCCGGTGAAAATCCTTTTTTTTTATTCTGGTACGGGTCAAAGCTGATCTAACCTGTAATCTGTAACCTCGTTTATCTGACGCTCCTCTAATTTTGTTAAATCGAATACTGCTATTCGTTAATACCAAACGTTATTCGCGAATAGATCGGTCTAACAACACTACTCCCTTTTGATCGTTGATCAGTCCCTATCTCAGCTTGAATCCACGCACGCGTCTCACGCAAGCGGTCGCTGCCGCCTCCGACGCGGACAAGACGATCGAGGAGACGGACGAGGGCGAGTTCCTCTCCGAGTCGCCCGATGCCCGCAACGAAGGCCCACTGTGCTCAACCTTCAAGGACGCCGCGGAGAGGTACTGTGGGCGCACGAGGGAGGAATATCGATGACTGGGGTTGTACTGGCTTAGATTACGGTAGCTTGAACTAGAAATAAGTCATATGGTAGAGTATTGAAAGATTAATTGCATTTTGGGAGTACTGTAGCTGATCAGTGGTTAGTCGGCGTATTTTTTATGTCGGGTTACTGTACCTGCGGTATCGTATCGAGGACTGAAAGATTACGGTAGAATGATACCGTATCATGGCAGATCCGTCTACCACACGCCGTTGACGCACAGGAAGAACCGCAGACGCTCGTCGTCGCTCGGTGACATGGTGGTAAGTGTGAATATCTATTAACAACTACCGTACCCCAAGATCGACCCAGTTCACTGGGTCACACTTTTGATTCTGCGTTGAAATCAACATAAGTCGGCAATTGATAATCCTAGAAAAAAACAACAATAGCAAAACTATGAAATCAGATGGAAAAATCGATCAGTTTATTTCCAAATTTTATCGTGCAACTGATTTTGTTACTGTGAACTTTACAGAAGAAGATGTTCACGCCTCACCGCAAGATCAAGAACCCCGTTCTCGACATTCTTGAGTGAAGAATGGAGAAACATCTATCGATCGATATTACCTTTAATACCGTAACCGTCAATTATGATCTCGCCTTGCTCCCCTTTTTGTATACGTGTTTATGTTTTATCCAGTCTGTAATATTCAGCTAAATCGATAATGTAATGTTTTAGGCGATAAACTAATTTATTTAAGCAGTAAAATGAAGATGAACGCAATTCCCCGAGCATGAATTTGAAAAACAACCAGTTGTCGCTTCGCAGTGTAGCGCCTCATGCACGCGCTCCTACCGTAATTTCTAGATTTCTCATCTCGGTGTTAGGGCGCGGACAATCACTCGATATTCCGTTGTTTTTCGCGTGTTGCTGCTGTTTTTTGCCGCATTCTGGTTTCTGGCCATCAATAAGTCCACGCTGGCCTTATCAGTGCTGCGCACTTTGCATGCACTGCGCATGCGCTTCGCGTGTCACGTGATTTCGCGCGCGTGACGCCGGCACTCTTTTCGCACCTGCGCGCGAATTGGCGCCCAGTGTATTGTTTTGGTGGTGTCAAACCACTGTTCCAGCACACTCTAGTCTGTCGCGTCTGGTATCAAACCACACACGTGACGGGCACGCATCTCTCTCTCTCTCTCTCTCTCTCTCTCTCTTCCTAACTCACGATCCTTATCTGTGTCCTTTCACCTCTCTCTCTCCTCCCCTCATCCACTCTCACGATCCACTCATTCGTTAACCACTCAACTGCCCCGGGAAGACGACTCCATTATCGCTTCTAGTCACGAGACAGGGCATTGCGCCATCCCTCCTCCCACCAAACTGTGTACGAGAGAGAAACTCTATCACACTCAGTGCTCGTGGGGCATAGCTGCTCCACCTAGATCACAGAAATCAGTTAGAAACTAACTAAAAATCGGCGCTACTTCAGCTCTGCAGAGCTACTTTCTTGCTGATTTCTGTCAACTTGTTGAAGTAGCTTCGATTTCCGCCAGAAGTGCAGTGGTGGCATTTGTGCCGACTCCGGGTTTTTTTTGACATCCTAGTTATATTTTTAAAATTAAAAAAAAGCTTTTTGCATAATTTTCTGGCTACGAAACGACGGAGCAACACGCCTCACACTAGCGCGTGCCTTCTCCCGCAATCTGCTCTCTTTCTTTCTCTCGGCATCTCTCTTTTTCGAAACTCTCTCCCTTCCTCCCCGCCATATAACAGCCTTTATCTCTCTGTGGGTATGAATAGAAAACGAAAGCAGTAACCAAAACGGGTGTAAAGCGTTCCACCGGCCGGCGCGAAACGGCACCGCCGCCACCTCGATTTGATCGATCGCGCCTCTCTCTCTCTCTCCCTAGTGCGTGTTTGAACGCCGCACATCGAACAGCCAGAGTGGCGAGACACATCATTCCAAACCCTCAAAACGGCAGTAGCAGCAAGAGAGTTTGTGATCTGTGAAAATGAGAGGATCTCTCATTTTTACACATTCTCTCACCTCGAACCCCTTTCTGGAGGTGTGATATGATGTAGGATGTGACCCGCCGTATCTGTGCCCGCCAACCACTGTTTAGTCTACCGCCCATTATCCCTCTCTCATATCCCCGATCCGTGACCTCAAGATGATCATAATCCTCCTCCTCCCTGTTGCTCTTGCATCAGACTGACTGGTGGATTATCCTGACCCGACCCGGCACGATCGTGTTTCATGATGTATTCATAACCTCTGCGTGGGTCAGACCGGAAGGCTGACGCAATGAAGCCATTTGTCATTGTACTTTAGGGAGAGGGCAGAAATGGCTATCAATCTGCTCTCTGTGTATCTTCTCGTGTCTATCGGTCATTCCCACTCGTCTCTCTCTCTCTCTCTCTCTCTCTCTCTCTCTCTCTCTCTCTCTCTTTCTCGCTCGCGCTCTCTCTCTCTCTCTCTCCCTCTCTCTCTCTTTCGCTCTTTCGGGCGCCGTTTATTGAACAACTGTCACCCGGCTCTCTCACCCCTCGTCCATTATTCTCTCTCTTTCCTTCCGGAGAGAAAGACTAGTCGCTGTAGTAATAAACTGTTGCCTGTGACCGGGCAGTCTGTCTGTCTGTGCAGGGATGTTGTTAGATCGAGTAATCTTATTCGCGAATTGCCTTTGTTATTAGCAAATATAATTAAAATATATTATTATTCGATCTAAAAGCACTACTGTGCAGGGCTGAAGCCAGTTGTACAATACTGCAGAGTTTGGGCCCCAAATCGCCGGCGGCTCTTTCCCCCTCTTTTCGCGCAAAGCAAGCATTCGTGCCGCCCGGTTCCGTTGTTTTCCGTCTATTATTTGAGTCGATTACGTAACTCGAAACCGCCGGGTCTTTTATTTCACCAGTGTTCATTCGCGTTTTCCCACTTTTTATCCTCTTTGTTCTACGCGATGTTATGGATTTTAATAATTTATTTTTGTATTTAATAATTAAATTTTTTATTTATTTGTAGAACATGAGCGCAAGCACCCTGCGCGCGTCGCACGACCAGCGAAAGAAAGAGCTCGTCAACGAGCTTACTGTGAGTTATTTTACTTGAATTTTGAATTTGCCGCCAAGAAGAAGCTAAAAATTGAATATTGATTAATTTTTGCTCTACAGGTCGTCCTCAAGGCAGCCGCGGCGCATCGTCGCCCCACCACCAAGGAGCCGCTCACTGCGTATGACTTTATTATTACTTATTTATTTTATGCTGTTTAAATTTAAAATAAAGGATAGGAGGTTGTCCTCCCAGGCAAATTGCGGTTTCACTGCTAGTGTTTACATGCACACAGGCGCTTTCTTTCGCCTTTCTATTTTCGGAAGAAAAGAAAGAATCGCTAGATTGAGCATGAGTCACGATTTCGTGGAGATCGATGTGTTTGTGTTTCTGATTCACTGATTCTTGACAGTTTCTAAACGAGAACAAATATCGTTTTTTCGAAATTGCTTTATTGATTTTTGCAGTGAGCTGACGGCGAATTTGTGCGTGGTCATGGAGGCGATTCTGATCCACGGACTGCGCGACCCCTTCTTCCTGCGCGGCTCCCGCTACGCCAAGTACCCTGAGCCCGTGAGTTATCGATTGATTTACGGGCCTGATACAGTATCCCTCTCATACAGTATCCCACACGTTATCGATTATTGTATTGTCTGTTTTTAATGAAACTTAACCTCCTAAATTACCTTTTGGTCTGTGATTTATGGGCTCATAGAGTATCCCATGTGAATTTGCTAGGGGATTTGACGGTACGATCATAAATGGGCAGCAGGGGGCAGGGGCACTGTGCGAATTTGGGCTAGAATTTTTCAGAGCTCTGTGCAAAAGAAAAATAGTGAAAAATTAGAACTCATTTCATTGATTTTTTTTAAAAATACGGCTCGGGAGCTGTGTGCAAACGCAGTAGGCGATCGGGGGCTAGCTGCAAAAGGCCTCGGATAAGTGCTGCCCACGTGTGGGTACGATGATTTTCCCAGTATCGTATACCTGATTACTAAAGCAGGACGGGTGTCTGGCGATACTGTAGTAGCGCGCGTAGATCAGTATATGTTTTGTGTGTGGTTTGCGCGCCCTGTTTTCGCCGGGGTCTGGGGGTCTAGAGGGAGGAGGAAGGGGAAGGGGGGGGGAGGGGGGCGAGGCCGTCTTATGATTCGTCATGCCTCCTTGTAGTGATGATAACAGCGATGATGATTTTGATAATGACCAATGCATTGTGTATTGATTTCTGCACTGTGATTGTTTCCACATACACACTGTGCCTTTCTCTCTCTCGGCCTCTCTCTGTACATCCTTTGTTCTCTATATCTCTGCCAGCCTGGAATCACGCGGACCCGCAGAAATTGTGACGGGCTCTGATAAGGGCGATAAGAGGGAGGCGCGTGCACACACGGGTATGCTACAGTTTGGCTGATTAGACGAGTATTATCAGTGATGCAACAGGGGTAAAAAAATAAGAAAAAAGGGTCCAAGCAGTGGAATATGTCTGGCTAAATTTGGATGCAATTTGAGAAATTTTGAAGCGAAATTTATCATGGATCTGTTGGATTACGTAAAAATAACGATTTGTTATCCCGCAATCCTGATAATGAGCAAAATCGAGAGGAAAGCGCCACCGACATTGATTGATTAATGCCCAATCAACCTCCCGTCGCGCGCCTTGTAAATGAGAGAGAGATGGACAGTAGCAGGAATTCCACTAATTGGACCCGCCAGATTGGATTGATATCATTCTCCCCCTTTAATTGCCCCTCCCTCCCGGATACAGCCCGTATCATGCAGGAAGTGGAGAGTCGGGAGGGAGTGGTGCACTAACAAGATGGCCCACGTGATACCCTACCCTACCCACCCTTCCGAGAATGGTTATGGGGTCCGCCACCATATTTATGACCCCCTGTAGTCTCCTCTCTTCTTATCCACCGTTGAATGTTGCGGGCCGTTGATGGGGTCACGAGGTGGAGCTAATTGGGGCAAAGAAGAGGGGAGATAAGGGCTGACTGAAACCAGAGAGAGGGGGGGGTAGAGTTGAGAAGTCGGAATAGTTGTGATAGGGTTGAAACGACGACAGGTGAGGTTGAAACTACGGAACGCACTCTTATGTAGAAATAAATGACCGGTGAAACAGTAAAATGGGGGGAATGATTAATTTTAGGAGGTGTATTAAAATGTGAGTTGAGAAGTCGTGGTGTATTTTACCTCGCGGATGAAGACTAATTACTCGTGAAAGGTATGCCGGGAGATGAAGGAATGGTGAAACGGGAACATGCGGGGCTGACAATTTTTTGAAATGGATTGATTTTTAAAAAGCGAAATCAGGCATGGAATATTCATATATTCACAATTTGTGCGGCAATGATTGATGGGTGAAACAGAGAAATGACCGGTTATTGAACGATTTCCGCGATATTTGAGGGATTGATTTGTTTCGAATCATTATCAATTCTAATTGTAAGTAAGTGGTTGAGTTCTATTTTTGGAAGTGTTCCGACAGAAAGTTAACTCTCTTTGCGATAGCTTGTATGAAAGCGTAGTGAAACGACGAGGCGACGTGTGAAATGGGGATCTAATAAATAATAATAAAAAAAAACTTTAAAAAAAGAATTTCTCCATTGCAGAACTTTTGGCCGTTCGTGTCCAAGTTCACGCACCGCTCCGTCACGACGCAGATTCAGGCGCTCAGCCAGATCAAGACTGAGATTGGACGGGCGAGGGTACGGTAGAATTTATTGATTTTTGAAACGTGATTACGGTAGGGTATGGCACTATGGTGATAATCACTAATCAATTGGTTGTATTTATCGAGCTCATGCAGCCGCAAACTTTAGCAAGTCTGGATTTCAGTTTACCTAGTGCTGCGCGTGAAACGGCAATCACGCGTGTTGCTTTTTGTTTTCTCCGCTTTCACGTATAGCTCTGAAACCTGCGTAGAGGGGTTTGATCTTGGTGTCTCGTGGGGAGTGTGTAATTTGACGTGCTGCTGCGTGTTTCTCTTTTGCTCCTCTCTGGCGCCCGCTATCCGCGTGGTCTATTCTCTGCCCCTCTCACACAACGGCTGTGGTTTGGAGAGGGGAGAGAGATCTTTCGCTGTCCATTATCAGTGATTAGGGGGTGATAGGGCGCCTGATTAGCGGGGCGCTGCAGACACGAGCTATAGCAGAAGAATAAGAAGTATGATGGGATGAGAGGAGAATAAGAGAGAAAGGGCATGACGTTCGACTATTGGGCAGACAGAGAGAGAGGGAGAAGAGAGATAAGCAACGTGACAACTGTCGGAGGCCAAACAATCAAAAATCGGGTTCACAATTTTTAGAAGATCGAAAGTGTAGAAATAGGAACCGATTAGGGAGCAATGAGAGGTTTTAGCGCGGCGTGGCCAAAATGGTTCGAGAATTGGGCATGAGGGGGGTTTGTCACGTATTGTGCACAGTCTACCGCACGCGGAAGTGTGAATGTTTTTGCAGGGTTTTGTTTTGCGCATTGATGAAATCAGCGGCGGGGTGTGCAAGGCAATAACTGTCTATTACTGCTTTGATTTTTGCCCCCTCTCTTTTTTTTTGCGCTGATTCAGCCGTCAATCGAGGTGCGCATTTTGATTGCGTGCCGTGCAGGGGTTGTGAAATGCGCGCGGGGTAAAGAGGATTCCGAAAGGAAAATAGTGCCGATTTGCATGCGTTGCTGACGTTTTCGTACCATGCGGGATGATGGTACCGGTGGATCCATGTTTTTGTCGATTACGGATTACTGATTTTTTGAAAGTGCAGGAAAAGTGTGGACAAAACGCCGCCCTTTGCTCTCGTTTCACCGCTATTATCCAGTTAAAAGGTCTGGCGAACAGACTGTGAACAGGGAAGGGGGCGCGAACGAAGATAGCAAGAGAACGTCAATATGTCCATGCGGTGTGAACTCCTGTCAAGGAGAGTGGCAAGGGGTGGTGATAGCACACCAATATTGATGGAGAACAGGAGATGACAAACGAACGCGGTAGTTGTAAACTGTATGAGTGCGTGCACTTGGCATGTGAACGGGTGTGGAACGGCAGGGGGAAATGCGATTGCCTAGTGATGACGTAATAATGAAAAATGGATGTTCAATAATTGCAGACGTGGGTGCGCATCGTGCTGAACGAGGGCGGCCTCGAGCACTACCTCGGCGTCCTGAGCGGAGAGAAGAAGGCACTCGGGTACGGTATTGATTTTTTTTGAAGATTTGATTTCGTTGCAGGAATTGATACGGAACATTAAACCCCCTTATTAAATGATATGATAGAACAGGGATGTGGCGGGTGAACGATGGTCTGACATAGTGGATGTCGGGATAGATTTTAATTTTGGAGTTTTTGCGGAATACACATCATTTATTGGAAATTGTTAATTCGCCCGGCTTATCTTCCGGTTGAGAGGCGTGATTGTGTCGGGTTTATGTCTCCGGGTTTTCAGCGCAGCTTGTGCGCGCGATTTGTGTAGGGTAAGACGCGGCATGCGCCGCACCTTACACAAATCGCGCATTCCCTTTGAAGGTCTCGAACGGAACAAGCCAGGTCCGGCAAAAAGTCCGGCGCGCGTCTTGTACAATCCCGCGCGCAGCTTGTGCAATTGGAATCGCGCGCACAAGCTGCGCTGAAAAACCGGAGGTTATTCTAAGAATAATATGATTAATATTTTTTAAAAAATCTTTCATCGTCGCGGTGATGTCTACTGTAATTGCAGTACGCTAAATTAGATTCTATTAAAATTGGCATGAAACGTGAACACGGCGGGACTTCCATGGCTAATTGTTGTAGTGTGACATTAATATTCACATTTTCAGCCAGTTCTACCTGGAAGAAGCGTTCATGCGCGATGCGGACAACGTGGAGCGAACGAAGGACATGCTTAAGGTACGGTAGGTTGACTTGAAGTTATCGATCGGGTTACGGTAGATTGACTGGAGAAAATATTGATCGGGTTACGGTAGCGATTATTAAGTTGGACACCTAGTTTTATTCTTTTTATACAATTATTAAACGAGGTCGATGAATGCTACATATCGAAATCGACTTTGGTGACTAATTTTAGCTGCGAAATGAAACGTTAAACCAACTGTGCACTAGCACGCAAAGAGTCGGATCTCGATCGGCTACGGTAGTTTCGCCCTGATTATCGATTGGTTCTTGCAGAGTCTGAACGTGTTGTGCATCTCAGCGCCGACCAACTCGTCGCTGCTCAACAGCTGGACGCCCTCTCCCCTGATCCTCGCGGGACTCGTCGACGGCAAGCCCCTGAGAGGTACGTATACGGTAGAGTGGGAATATCGATTTGAAACCTAACTCAGATGAATTTCTTATTAAATATTACATAGCAACCTATTTGCTTTATGCATTGCATGAAACGTGAAAGTGACTGTTTTATATATTATACATTTACAATTTTAAGAATCTTATTTCCCTTTTTAAGTCGGTCAGCACACGACCCACCGTCGAGTGTCCTCGAAGGAGGATCAGTCGTCGCCCGAAGAATTGGGTGAGTATTTTCTCATCTTCTTAAATTAATTATTGGTGAAACATGAATTTATAGCTCCCTGTTGCTGCTATTTAGTATTACACCTTGGCAATCAAGTAGAGCCCTTTGAAATGTTACATTCTCGGAATCTATTTGAGTTGTTTCTGCTGCAGGAATCACGTTTGAAATTTTTGCGAAACCTCATCTTGATCAGCGACACTGATAAATATTGTATTTACTGTATTGTATTACAGGAATCTGTGCCCTCGAGCTGCTGCCCTCTCCCGTGGTCGGATCTGCAGCATCTGCAGCAGGGGCGGAGTCGCTGCGAGTGCCGCTCTCCGTGTCGATGGCGAGCAATGGACTGGGTACGGTACAGTTATTGATTTTCCCTCGAAGCCGTTTTTTATCTTGCTGAAGAGATTACTAGGCGATTCGAGGTTGTGCTATTGGTATATTTTATTAGAGGCTGGTAGTGACTTTGATACGTGCTCTGACTCGTCAATTATTATTATTATTATTATTATTAATCCATTTCCCTCTGCAGCCGCCGCCTCGTCGCCCTCTCCCCAGTCGCTGCTCTTCCTTCGGGCGGGACTGCAGAGACCGTCGCCGAGGGGACGATACGAGGGTGAGTAGTGTTAGTAGATTGAATAAGCCTATTAGATTGAATAACAAAGGTTATTCGCGAGTAGTACTGCTCGATCTAACAACGCCAGAGTGGAGAAAAAGGAGAACGGAGAGAGAGTAACGGAAAGTAAAGATTGAATGAAGCAATGAACATTAGAATATTAGTATATTGAATTAGATATTATCTAATTTACCTAAAAAATTGGAATATTAAATTTGAATCGAAGGTAAGTGAAATGAGGGTAGGAATTGGCAACAACATGTGTGTGCTAGTGCGATTCCATTGAATGTTCCTCAAAATAAATAGATTTTGTACAATCGATGTAGCAGTTCCTGTTTCGCATGTAATATTTTTTAAAACATGCACTATCCAGTTTCATGAGGCTCGTAAATACTTCTGATTCATTGTATGACCGGTTTTTTTCTGTTTTATATTCAAATAACTCTAAGTTGTTGTTTCAGACGCGGATGACGCCTCATCCGTCTACTCTCATCCCTCGATGGTTGCTGGAGAGGGAAGAGGAGGAGGGAAGGGACTACTTATGGAAAGTGAGAATCAACATCTGAATTTGATTACGGTAGATTTCGTTATGTGTGTTCTATGCCCTGATTCCGCGCTTAATTTGTTTTATGTATGCATCTGAACGTGGGATATTTGTTGATAGGGTTGTTCCCGCATGGTAAATTCAAAAAAATACCTGTATGGTGGCAGGCGAGTGAAGAGGAAGGAAGAGACTGCTCATGGAAAGTGAGAATGGGGGAATTGTATCCACACTGGTCACGGTAGAAAGCCCGGAAAAGCGGAGATGCGATGCAGAGTTGTCGTTCTTTTGGTGGTGATTTCTGGCTTCACGGATGTTTGGAAAGCTGGGATGTTTTAGGTAGGTATCATCGGTTTCTTTTTTTTTGCAAAAAATATATGCTAATACTTCTATGAAAGAACGCGGTTTAATTTAACAAAAAATTTAAAATAATCTTTTGCTGCAGCCTCCTCTGACGGCCTCGTGCAGCGTCGGACGAAGAGACGTCGGAACATGAGCAGGAGCAGCAGTGACGGATCGGGCAGTGGACATCTGAAGAAGGCTGCAGCTGCTGCAGCTGCTGCAGGACAGACCAAGACTGCTGCAGCAACTTCAGCTCCCACTTCTGAAAAGGACGAGGTGAGCCGAAAAAGTTTCGGTGTTTTGTGGGGAGTAGGTGGTTTTATGGTGCAGAGTGCAAGTAAGAGAATGGTCGGGGTAGGTAGGTGTTGATTTCATCATGCATTTGAATGGTAACGTCGAAATCAAAACGTGGATCTCTTAATTACGATAATGTTGTAATCAATTATATGGTTAATTCATTTATATTTCGTATTTTATTAATTGTAGGATTCGAAGGACGGTGAGGCGGAGGCGCGCAGAAGAAGACAAGAGGGCGAGAGGAGAGACAGCGGGGTCGAGAGTGAAGTGAACACGTCGAGGTACGGTAAATAGCGATCGAGAACTGATTGAAGGGAATTGAGATTGCGGTATTCAACGGGGAAAGAAGCATTTGGTTACAGTAACTCCACTAGGTCAGACTTACAAACTTGTGTTGCAGTGTCTCTGGCTGCCCGACGACCTCGTCCATTAGTGAAGAGCCAATGGAGAAGAAGAATGAGGAGGAGGAGAGTGAGGGTGAGTGGATTTCCAGAGTTTATTCTTGCTGATGATGTGGGGTGACTAGATCACAAATTCACTTGGTTTTGCGGGCCAATGAATATTGCGGGAACTACATTTCTATGTAGTGGTTTTGTTGAATTGGCAATTAAAATATGGTAGTAAACTTTAATTGGCAGAGCAGTGTTAGGAAAGCCAAGGAGAGTGAATCGAAATTGGGGATTCGTGGTGAATAAATGCGATGACTGGAACTCGAATTAGCTTGGTGATTTAGGGGAAGGGCGTGAATATTGCCAGAAATTAATTGGGTTTGTATTCATTTATACTATTAAAAGTGCTACATTCGTTTTAGAAAAATTACAATTGATGCAAATTGCAGAGGCGGACACGTCGATGATCTTCGAGATGAGTGGAGATGCTGATAGATTGAAGGGAATGGAGAAGAGACAGGAGGAGGAGGGAGAAGGTAAGCGGGTGTTTCATGAGATGAGTAAAATTATGAGAAAGAACAGGTCATTATTAATGTCCATCTTGAACTCGGTCAAGTAACGAACTGGTGTAGAACATATTATTCTGTGTGCATTGTCATCGCTGCAGCAGAAAACCAATTTGGCATTCTTTCTATGAGTCAACCCTTGACCAAATACTGTGCAGGAAGCTCCGATTCACCGGCCGTTTCTTCTGAGAAGAAATCAGAAGAGGAAATGGATGAAGAGGAGGAGGCAGAGGACGAGTATGTAGAGGAATATCAGGTAACAACCGAGTATTGATTTTTTCAAAGTGCTTACCGTAAGCCTGGAAAGCGCTGCTAGACCAACGAACAAATCATGTATTTCATCCGGTCGGCACTATTGCAGTGTTTGGGGGGGGGCAACGTCGAGTGATAGAGTGCGAGTGATTCACTCATTCTTTGCCGTTATCTTACTCACTCATTCTTTGGCTGGCCACAAACACTGCAAAAGTGTCTACTACAGTGTTTGGGTACTAGTCGATCCGATTCTTCTTACATATAACTGTTTCCTACAGATGGCCTCTACTTCCGCCGTCGCTGATCACCAACTGGAGGACGAGGGCGTTGTGAGTCTCAGCGGGAATAGCCTGCAGGGAAGGAGTTGGAGGAACGGAGCAAGGGTACGGTAGCATTATCGGAATTCGGCATATATTTCGGAACCAATAATTACAATCTATTGTCCCACCTCGGAGTGTTTGGTAATTGTGACTCGACTTGAACACGAACTCGCCGTGTTTACTAGCGTGTATGGGATATTCTGCACTGACTGGCGTGCTCATAGAGAATTGCTATAGTGAATAGAGAATTGACGTAGTTTGCTGTCAATACCGTACCCTCGTCATTACAGTATGCCTCATCGATTGCCGGCAGCAGTGTGGTCGCAGTTCCTTCTGCGACCGATGCAGCAGCAGCAGCAGAGGAGGAGGAGTTGTTTGAGGGAGCGGAGATGGCGCTGTCGCCTAATGGTAAATATTGCATAAATATTAAAATATTAATCCCAGAACATGTTTTAAAAATGTTATGGCTTTAAAATGGTTAGTTATGTCCTATAGGAATCATGAAATCTCTAACTTGTAAGCTGCATTTATTGTCCATCAAACTAGTGGCATTAGTGGTATACGGCGAATGTAAATCGAAAGACTCCCACATTTTCCCAACAACTCCCAATAAATAGTTCCAAGAATCAGTTGATCTCTTGTTTCGCAGGAGTGCATAATTAGAGATAAAAGGTGTTAGGTCTTCTACACGCAAGGCGGTCTCGCAAGGAGATGTTGGCCTTAATTTAATCTTCGGTGTACATCTGCTGGAAATAATCAATCACTAATTATCCCCCCCCTGCAGATCTTCCTCCTTCCCTCTCCACTTCGTCCGATACCGATGGCAGTCTCCCTGCAGCAGTCTCATTCGGTGCAGCACTCAGACGACACGTCGTGCAGCAGGTGCGTGAAAGTGTGCGGCAGCGCGTTTTTGAGTCTTTGATGCAATTGTTGAAATTTCTGCGCACCAGGCACATTGAGGTATGAAAACTATACAGTTTATGATATTTGACGATTATTGTTTGAATAAAATATGCGAAATAAATTTTGATAAATTCTAGGATTTCTTAGGAAATAAAAAATATCGTTACCCCTAACTTTTCTTCCAGGCAGGAGACGGTGTCAACGTCCTGATCAGGAAACGCGAGTTCAGCGATAGTACAGAAGAAGACGAGGAAGAAGAAGATGAAGAGATGATGGCGGTACGGTAGCTATTGATTTATTGTAGGTTACGGTAGAAAATATCGATATCCCGACGGCATACCGTAATCGTTCGTTGATAGGCGGAGGTGGTGAGTTACTGTAGACGGTGATGAGGCGGTGGTGTTGGAGAGGTGAAGGAGGAAGTGGAAGGGAGAAGGAAAGGAGATTGAGAATACGGTATCGATAGATCGAGGATTGACTAGATTACGATATCTGATTACAGTATTCCTTGTATTGCAGGCACGAAAAGAAGCTGAGGAGGCGGAAACGATGAAGAAACTGACTGAGATTGCGACGGAAGAGGGTCTCGACGCGCAGGAGTTCAGGTACGGCAGTTTAGTGATTGATCGAGATGTACGGTTGAAGTTATTGATTAAACTGTGGAAAGAGGAATATCGATCAATTTTGCAGATGCGCCATGTGCAAGTCGACGATCGGCCCTCCATCCTACAGAGCATACAGGTTGGTTGTTGTTCCAGAAAAAAAGAGAGAGCGAGGATCAGAGTTGGTGATGTCCCAGTGACTATAACAAGCTATGGAAACACTAATGTGACAGGCTCTTTCAATTTTTTTCTCGAACTTATCACTCTCACACTTTTCTTTTCTCTATCACCTATCAAAGAGCTTCAATAGTTACATATTCTCATTCGTCTTTTCAGTGTGTGCGCTCTGGACTCTCGTTACTACTGCAGTGAATGCTGGCAGCAAGGGGCGGAGAGAGTGGTGCCGGCGAGGATGGTCACGTGCTGGGATGTGAGAAGCAGGTGAGACAATTGTATAATATAATTAATATTTTATAATTGATATCGTTCATTAATTATTATGAAGTAGTGTTCAAGTAGGCGAATACGAATACGTAAGGTGCATAGTAGAAACCAGGGTAATTTTCGAAAAGGGGTAGTAGAAGAACCATGTGCTTTCGAGTAGCAGACGTAATGTATAAGCGGTTTATTTGATTCTAACAGTACTTACAAATGTTGTAAATTATTATTATTATTATTATTAGTATTATTATTATGCATATACCCGATACCAAAACTATTCTTCTCAGGAAAGTTTCTCCCCGTGCGCGCGTTTTCCTCGATGCTATCGGCGACAAACCACTGATTCACATCGACCAAGCTAATCCCTCGCTCTACGCCCACTCCGCCCCGATGAGGGAGGTCAAGGTACGGTGTTTTATTGATTTAATGCTTGTAAAATTTGATGATAATATGAATAGGTAAATAATCATGCGCGGTGTAAAACGTAGGGCTGAGCCGGGGATTGAACCCGGGACCTCTCGCACCCTAAGCGAGAATCATACCACTAGACCACTCAGCCGATGTTTCCTTGGGTGATGGGGGATGAGGATATGAGCTGAGCTAGGCCGGGCAGTGCAGCCAAAACAGGTTCTAGCATGTGGACATGGGTGGAAATTGAGGTGAAAGTACGCGATTGTGAGATCGTATATCTATCATAGATCAACAAGAGTGAATTTCTCTATTCAATCGATACTCGATGACCACCGTACTCCGTAATCATGTGTTCCGTTCAGGAATTGCGGGAGAAGCTGCAGCTGGTCGCCATGTATCTCTTCAACTGCCGCGAGTCAGTGGCTGCGGATTTGAGAAGGAGATTGGCGCCCAAGGAGTACTTCATCGACGACGTCCATCTGTACAGCTACAATGTGAGCAATTTATCGATTTTTTGTACTTCTTTTTTTAAAATTGCATTTCACCGGATGATTTAAAGTTACAGAATTTTGTCAAATTGTGTTCCTTCTTGAAATTAATAGTATTATAGATTTTGTTCATGCTTACCGTAACCCATGCGTTCCTCTCAGGACCTTCTGGCGGTTGTATCTGGATCGATGGCTCGCCAGCTCAAGATCATGCTCAAATACGCGATCGGCCACGTGTTCGATTGCGCTCTCTGCTCGCAGAAGGTATTTTTAAAAAAAAATTATTTGCCTCAACGAAAGGATTGACACCAACGAGTCGTCTACAGAGTGTGAACGGTGAAACGAGTATGTGCCGAGATATCGTGCTTGCCAATTCCAGTGAACGTATTGGTTTTATTAACTTTGTTTCGTTATCAATTTGCTATCAATCAATTTGCAATCAATTTGCAGGGATTCCACTGTGAGATGTGCAACGAGGGCTCGGTGATCTACCCCTTCCAAACGGATCTCACACACCGGGTACGGTAGCTTTTTCTCTCTTTTATGTCTTTTATGTCTCTGCTTCTTTTGAAAAATTGTCTTTGTACCCGGCATTTTCGTGCACCGACTAGACTATGACTTGATTCCGGAATTTGCTGAGTATTCATTCCTTGCTGTGGAAATATAATTTATATTCCAGTGCGCCGAATGCTACTCTGTCAGCCACCTCCACTGCTACGAGAAGACGCAAGTGTGCGTCAAGTGCGAGCGGTACGTTAATTTATATATTAATTTAAGTATTGATTATTTAATTGATTAATTAATTGGAGTATACTAATTGATTGTAATGAGTACCTTTTTGCAGACGACGAAAGTACTCTGCTACAAGACGCGAAGCCACTCATCTTGAGATTGACTGCTAATCGATTTCCATCGTGATCAACCGTATTCACCCCCAGGGTTACGGTATCCGTCCATTCAATCGATTATCCCTCGCTCGTATCGAGCACTTGTACATTCTGTAAATCTAACACCGTTATCAATCGATAATATTTTGATTATGTATTTACAGCTGTAGAGCGTACGGTTAGTTATTTGAGCTCTGTCTCTGCTTACTGTTTCCCGCCACGCCATTGTTACGGTAGTATACGGTACCACCCGCTCCTGTCCGATTGATATTCATTACTCTTCTCAACCTATTGAAGCTAATCAATCTTGCGCTCATCTATCGCCCGATATCAAACCGCCTCAGAATTTGTGATTCGAATCCCTTAATCGAACCCGATGTTGCAACCAATTTCAATCGAGTTTTTTTCCCTCTCTGGATATCCAAACTAACCACAAGGTATACAATACTAGTTACCGTTTTCCATGTAATGTACATAGCTTAACCCCCTGTGAATAGTCGGTACCGAGAATCGAAAATCGAGTTACCGTGCCACTTCATGTCGCCTATATCATTGTACTATTTGAGCCGTATTTTGGTTTCGCTGCAATTGCTTTGCTAGTCGTTGAAATGTTTGATCAATCATTTTCATACTAGTTTTTTCCCGTCGTTTTTCGTTGTTTTCTTGTACATTTGGTGTACATAGTATGCGTAATATGTGAAGAAAGAGGAAAATAAACGGATGATTACGATTGTTATGAAGTCGAACGTCTAATTGCAAGATAGGACTAGTGAATAAAAATAATGAGACGCATGCAATAAATATCATTAGAGATCGTGAAACTGGAATTTATAGGACGACATTTCTTCGAAAATGTGTCAAGTGACCAGCGGGGAGAAGAGGAGGGTAGTTCTAAGCGAGCAAGAACACGAAAGGTCACCCTTGATACTACTCTAGAATCGCAGATTGCCGGACTAGTAGACGAATGGTCGGACTAGTAGCATTTGCTACTAGTCCGTCCACCAAATGCTACTAGTCCGACCGTCGGCGATTCTAGAGTATCCGTGTGATCAATGAATTGAGAACAGATGATGCGGTTGAGAAATGTACACAAGGGTCATGAAGATTTTTAATTATTAAGCTATCTGAGTATGCACTAGGGTGGCCTAAACCGGGAACATCCCGGGAACGGGTACACAACGGCTTCCTTGGGCAAATCGGCGTTGGATGGCAATTTTAGGCTTAGTTAATAAATCATAACTCAGTTGGGTCGCGTTTGTTTTACACCAAATTTTTTTTGTAGGTCAATGGCTGTGGTACCGTTCATCTCTATTAAGCGATTACCTTACACTTTCTTTGGAAGTCAGATGCTAATTTTATTTCCATTACTACTTGTATATTTAACAGACAAATGGCATCATCAGAATCTAAATAGAAATTAAACCTAAGTCTCTTTTTGGACTTTGACATTTAGTCCATTGGTTCTCTAGTTATACCCAAAAAAAGTGCGAAAACGGTATATCTTCAAGAAATTATTGTGACCCACCATCAAATTTGCATGACATGGCATTTGACCATTGTCTCTTACCTATCGAGATGTACAAAAAAACCGTCATAATATTAGACTATTACAAAATCACTGTACGGAGCGTGTTGAAGATTGTCTGACTCTTACGCAAACGGGCTCATATATGGGCAGCTAAAATCCAACTTTTTTGCATGCGGTCGTCCGATCACATTTTTGCACTGCAGGCGGTTCTCATATTACCCCCAAAGGACCCTTTTCAGGTGTTCACAAGTAAAAAAGGGTTTTTCTCGGATTTTGCTTGCAGGAGGTGGGCATACCCCCCCCCCCCCGCAGGCGGTCGTCAAGGTACCCTGTGCCCACCTGTTTGAAAATTCGGAAACTGCATTTATTACATTCTGCTGGATTTAACACCCCTGATTAGGCGACCAATTTGGAACGTAATCAATGCATTTTCCAATTCCTATTTCTTTTGAGACTACATTCTGAGAATTAACGGTGATATACATTGCGGAATACTACATGAATTATTATCAAAATAAAGTGTCAAGAGCTACGAAGCGAAAATGTAGAGTACAAGGTCTATTTGAAAATTCGGAAACTGCATTTATTACATTCTGCTGGATTTAACACCCCTGATTAGGCGACCAATTTGGAACGTAATCAATGTATTTTCCAATTCCTATTTATTTTGAGACTACATTCTGAGAATTAACGGTGATATACATTGCGGAATACTACATGAATTATTATCAAAATAAAGTGTCAAGAGCTACGAAGCGAAAATGTAGAGTACAAGGTCTATTTGAAAATTCGGAAACTGCATTTATTACATTCTGCTGGATTTAACACCCCTGATTAGGCGACCAATTTGGAACGTAATCAATGCATTTTCCAATTCCTATTTCTTTTGAGACTACATTCTGAGAATTAACGGTGATATACATTGCGGAATACTACATGAATTATTATCAAAATAGAGTGTCAAGAGCTACGAAGCGGAAATGTAGAGTACAAGATCTATTTGAAAATTCGGAAACTGCATTTATTACATTCTGCTGGATTTAACACCCCTGATTAGGCGACCAATTTGGAACGTAATCAATGCATTTTCCAATTCCTATTTCTTTTGAGACTACATTCTGAGAATTAACGGCGATATACATTGCGGAATACTACATGAATTATTATCAAAATAAAGTGTCAACAGCTACGTAGCGATAAAGTAGAGTACAAGGTCTATTTGAAAATTCGGAAACTGCATTTATTACATTCTGCTGGATTTAACACCCCTGATTAGGCGACCAATTTGGAACGTAATCAATGCATTTTCCAATTCCTATTTCTTTTGAGACTACATTCTGAGAATTAACGGTGATATACATTGCGGAATACTACATGAATTATTATCAAAATAGAGTGTCAAGAGCTACGAAGCGGAAATGTAGAGTACAAGATCTATTTGAAAATTCGGAAACTGCATTTATTACATTCTGCTGGATTTAACACCCCTGATTAGGCGACCAATTTGGAACGTAATCAATGCATTTTCCAATTCCTATTTCTTTTGAGACTACATTCTGAGAATTAACGGTGATATACATTGCGGAATACTACATGAATTATTATCAAAATAAAGTGTCAACAGCTACGTAGCGATAAAGTAGAGTACAAGGTCTATTTGAAAATTCGGAAACTGCATTTATTACATTCTGCTGGATTTAACACCCCTGATTAGGCGACCAATTTGGAACGTAATCAATGCATTTTCCAATTCCTATTTATTTTGAGACTACATTCTGAGAATTAACGGTGATATACATTGCGGAATACTACATGAATTATTATCAAAATAAAGTGTCAAGAGCTACGAAGCGAAAATGTAGAGTACAAGGTCTATTTGAAAATTCGGAAACTGCATTTATTAAAAAACTACAAGAACACTATATGTTTGTTTGCATGTCTTTCTTTTTTTTTCTTGTCGGTTCTCCTTCTTTCTCTTTCTCTGTCTTTTTGTCTTCTCTGCAAGTCAATTTCTGCAGAGCGTTGAAATCATTGTCCTCACCCCTCCTCTCCTCTCTCCTCTTTCCTCCATTTCATTCCATTCGTCTTCAACCTCGTCGAACGGTCTCTCCTCTCCTGCTCCGGTCAACACACAAAGTGAGTTGGGTTATGGTACCCAAAATCGGAATCTGAGTCTTGTAAAAGCCGACATTCGTTTCAGATATATGATAAATCTCGTGAGGATCGAGCTTCGCTACGATCCAATAGAAACCGCGCTAAGTCGACGTCGTAATATGGTGAGTGGACCAAAGATCAAAGTTCAGGCATTGGGGGAACTTCTCCGTAACATTTGTGTACTGGGGTTACTGTAGTTTCTTCGTGTCGTTATAGAGCGCTTCTGGGGGGAGCGGAATTAAGCCGTTGCAATAGCAATCTATCGATTCCTGATAACTACCTATTTTTTTCAGGCCAAATACGGTATCTTTCTCGTGAAAGGGTTATGGTAGATATATGGTGACGGTAGATAAATGGGTTACGGTATTTCGATCGTTGGTACGATAATTCGCTCATGGGTTACGATAGTTCGATGAACTACGATAGACAGATGGGGCACGGTAGATAGATGGGGTACGGTACATCGATGGGTTACGGTAGGTGACGGGGGTACGGTAGACCTATGGAGTACGGTCATCGATGGGTTAGGGGTTACGGTAGATGGATGGGCTACGGTAGATGGATGGGCTACGGTACATCTATGGGCTACGGCAGATCGATGGGGTAAGGTAGATCGATGGGTTGCGGTAGACAGATGAGGGTACGGAAGATAATGACAGTACAGTAGACAGATAGGAGTACGGCATACCTCCTCCTCTCTCTTCTCCATCTCCTTCAATCGATCGGCATCTCCGCTCTTCTCAAAGATCATCGACGTGTCCGCCTCTGCGATTGGCATTTTAAAAATTGTGTTTAAAATGAGTGCAGCCTTCTTGATAACATACATGACTACGTAAAACTTTTTAAATTAAAAGTTAGAACCACGCATATTTCCCTCTCCCCGCAGTACCAAGTGAATTTGTGCACCGGACATCCTATTTCGTCAGGACGCATTTACTATTACGATTCGATACGCCGAGAGGCTCTTCGCTTACCATCACTCTCCTCCTCCTCATTCTTCTTCTCCATTGGCTCTTCACTAAGGGACGAGGTCGTGGGGCAGCCAAACACACTGAAACACAACGCTGATACTCGGCCAAACTACTGTTTATAACAATAACAAACAGTAAATTAAAATAAGGCTTACATTAATAAGTGCCGGAGCAGAGCCACATACAACGAGCATTAGAAAAACTAGTAGATCATTTCTAAACATCACACAAATGTCGATAATTCCGAAAGAGGGAAAGAGCTAGACGGGCGCTACTGCACATCCTCAGTGCTCGTGGGGTATAGCTACGGCAGGCAGGGGCGTAGCTACTTCAGCTAGAACGCATAAATAAGCTAGAAAGTAGCCAGGGAGCGAACTATTTCAGCTCTATACAGCTGAAGTAGCGCTGCTTTGTAGCCTATTTCTGTCTTCGAGCAGAAGCAATTATACCCTACGAGCACTGAGTAGCATGCAAATTTTGAAGCGACAATAATCTAAGTTGAAACAAGCTGTCACAGCCGCGCAATGTTTAGTTAAGTGAAGCTTACTGTGTCAGGGTTACACATACAAATCTGGTGTGATCATACGGCACTATCAGCTCAACTTCGCTTGAAAGCCATGTAATTGCATTATAATGACCACTCATCATCAAACAAACAATCATCAAACAAAAAGCAACGCAGTATGTCGTTGCGCAAGCGACGGACGTCTCTTGATTTCATTTTGCTCGCATTCCTGTCGGAAATCGTTTTAGGCGCTATTACGCGCTTACGTGAAGCATTGTAATTTAACAATACACAGTGAACTATAACTCGGGGTGGCGAACAAAAGCGTCACATTGTGTGGTTTTGACGCGGCGAAGGAGACCAGTGATAGAGAGAAAAAAAGTACAGAGCGCGGTTACAAGCGAACTTCGCCACCAACGATCATTGAGAAAGCACGGATATGATTACGAATGTGAAGAGTACCCGTATAAAACAACAGTACTACGAAAATTACACAAACTTACACTACAACGTGCATTGTCAGTCTGTACGTTCAGGCGAGGCCAGCGTCGATAAATTCAAATTCTACCGTAATTTTTTATCAGCAGGTCAGATTTATTATTTTTGATATAATAATGAACTATTGATTTTGCATAATTGTTTTCGTATTTTATGATCACTGGATAGGTATTCATATTTTCTTTGTTTTTCGCTCATTGAAATTCATCTACGTGCGCACTTTGACCCATTGTAATATTATTCTCGTCTGATTTTGTGAGAACAATGGGCAATCTGACTAGCTACGCACATTCAAAGTGAACATTTCACGGTATAAATTCATAGCCGAGCGGTCGACGCGCCTATTCTTTCATCGGGTTAGCCGTGCCTTTCCGTGTTCGTTCACTTTGCCGATCGTATTACTGTACTGCTCCTACCCCTCCCCTCCCCCCTTTCCCTCATCCTACCTCTTCACCCTCCTTCTTACCCTACCGTACCCTACCCCTCCCTCTTACCCTACCGTACCCTATCCCTCCCTCTTACCCTACCGTACCCTACACCCCCCCCCCTTTTACCCTACCGTACCCTACCTTCCCTCACTATGGGTCGTTGCAGTGTATTGGAGAGTCGTTGGGCATCGACCGTCGGCACTCCCACGTGTGGTATGGACGAAGAAGAGCCACCAGTAGTGGTGAGTTCTCACCAGGATACTGTAGCCCCCCCAGAGTACTGTAGCCCATAGTTGCGGGATGATGCTGTCATTTTGCACCATCCAAGTTTGTGTCGAGCGGTTCCTTGTCTCACAACTGGTCATTGCAGCCAGCCAAGGCCGTTCGACGGGCGAAGACGGAAGCGATACACAACCTGCATGTAGTGAGTGGAAGGGACCGATCCGGCCCCCTCTTGCCATCTCTTACCCCCCCCCTCCAAACGTCAATTCCTTCCAGATGCACCAGTCTGCCCTCTACGGGACTCACAGAAGGCCAAGCAGGCGAGTGCGACGTGCGATAGATGCAGCTGCAGCAGACGCCTCCAAGTCGACTACGGTCAGCTCCTGACCCCTCCCCCAATCTCTACGACAACCTTGGTGCCTGAACATATTCCTGGCTGCCCTCTCATCCGGGGTTGGCTTGCCAGTGCTGTACTGGAGTACTGTAGAATTGCCTAGTGATGACGCAACCCGCCGTATTGTCCGGCAACAGTGATACACGATGAGGCTGTGAATAACTTCGAGGACAATCCCGTGAGTGCTGGCTGCAGCAGGTGCAGCCGACGCAGCACTGCTTGCTGCAAGATTCTGACTTGATATTCCACTTCACAGAATAATGGAAGATTCGACTACAACCTGCTTGTTTATCATGCACTCACATCCAGGGTAGGTAACGGAGCACGGCTGCACGTGCTGCACGTGCTGCAGGCATCCCCTAACCTGCTGCAACTTTCAGATCGTGCTCGAACCGAATCGTGGGAGAAGCAGGTCAATGCGTCGACACTGTGCTGCTGACATGGAAATGGTGAGAGTGCGGCGGCTGCAGCTGCTGCTGCAGCAGCTGCAGCAAGGACGAAAAGAGTGGTATATTGACGAGTGCCTTCAGGAGCGTCGTCAGTGGAAATCGGCCGATGGCCGGCTGTCTCATGCCGAGTGCAATACTTCGAGGAGAGGAGGGGTAGGCGAGATGGAGGAGAGAGGAGGAGAGGTGAGAGCAATCTCATTGCGTGTCGAGTCGACTCTCGATCACGTGATGAGATGGAGGAGTGATGACGTTATTCCAATCGATTATCGCTCTCTCATTCCAGGAGGAGAGAGTCATGTTGATGTCGATTAAAGAAGATGCGTCGGATGCTGAGGAGGATGTGAGGATCGACGCCGCCCTTCCCCCCGTTTGCCTAGTTATGACGCAAGGGGGGGGGGTAGGGTGGGTTGGCTAGGGATGATGCAATCCTCTGTATTGCAGCCATTCGACCGCCTCCTCTATTTCTTTGACCAGACTATCGATCCCTACGTAATTCCGCCTCACTGGGTGAGAGTTATGTCTCTGCTGCACTGCCTTCATTTCCTAGTGATGATGCAATACATCTTTTATTGCAGGAGAACTATGTATTGAGAGGTCGGGCGTTGCTTCCGGAAGAGGTAATATCTTCATCTCTAAATGCATACGCCACAATTAATCAGAGAAACAATAGTAATCGATTTTTTTTGCAGGAAGTGCATGACCACCTGAATCGACAAGGAATGGAGAATGGAGGGAGGGCAATGGAGGGAGATGAGGAGGAGGTGAGAAACTGATCCCCCCATCTTAGCCATTCATAGTTACGACGGTTTTGACTGAATAGTTGCATAGGGATGACGGAAGAGATGGTAACGGCGCAATTTATTGCAGAATGAGCATTTTCTCCGCTACATCTTCTCTCCAGCGTCCGGTGGGCGACGAATGGCTGCCGGTCAAGATGATGATGCAGAGGTACCGTAACCCCCATCCTCGTAGCTGTGGTACTGTAGGCTCACCCACTTCGCAGCTACCGTAGTCTGGCGAATTGCACGACCATTTCCCTCGCTCCCTGTACCGTATACTGCCGCCACTTGCGGCACAATAGTGATTTGATTGATTTCGTTATTTCAGCTGACGGAGAGGCTCGACTCTACTTTGTCGGGCTTGCGCACGGCGCGTAGTGTTTCGCCGCCGCGCCCTCCTCCGCCGCCGCCCACTCCACGACAGGAGCGAGAACAGGCGAATGGGCGTTCGACTGACAAGGTTACGGTAGCCGTGATGGATTCGGTGGCTGGGACGACGAGGGAAGTGAACTACAAGGTGAGAAGAGATACGGTGTATCGATCAATGGCACAATCCGGGCTCGTTGCAGGCTCAGAATGAGCTCAGTCGAGGCAAAGGCAAGGATGCAGATGCCATCGTAGTGAGTGGGCCGTCCTTGGTTACTGTGTTTAGTGATAAGGCTACGGTATCAACGGCACCCGGATAGTGCTTGATGGTCAGGATACTGTATTGACTGGTCACGGATTACGGTAGCTTGTGAGGGTACTGTGTGCTATTTTTCGAGCATACTGTAGGACTACTTTTTATTAACGTTCCAGAATCCGAAATTTAATCACTCGTTCAGGCTACCCCCAGAGATGAGGCAGCTAACAAGGTCATCTACGAGATCTACCAGGACCCTTATGCTGAGCGCAATTTGATGGAAGTCACGGCAGCAAGGATTCCGTCTGTTCAGAAGGCGATCGTAGCACTGTTCATTCTGGTCAGCCTCCCTCTCTCCGCACCCCCATTAACCACTCCTTTTTTCAGATCGAGGGTCGCGACGACACCCCATGTGCAGCTGATGACGACGGGATTATAGTAGGTGGGTATACTGTAGTAATTGATTCCGATCCCATTCTAATTCCCTGTTTGGGAGATTGCCTATCGATGACGCAATACCCCCCGACCTACCATTGCGTATCGATGACGCAATTGCGTGGTGTGATCGTGCAACATTTCAGATTCTATTGTTCTCGTTACATCGCCAATGAAGGTCAGCCGTACGAGCGACGTCAAGCGGGATCTGGGAGGAGTTCAGTCGATAAACGAGAAGTGGAACAATGGACCGCTCGTTCGAATCTTCATTGCGTTCGCTTCGGCTCAGGTGAGCAACTGGGAGAAAGTAACTACTCGATTGCCTTGTGATGACGTAATATCCCCTCTCACATTCCAGGACGCACTGGACGCAGGACAGGAACTTCAATATGAGACTGACGTCAGCATTCCCTTATTGGGTCAGTGTGGGCGTGCTAGGAATGATGCAATACTGCATTAATGATTAGGCATACTGTAATTATGATTACGCAATCGATTTCAGCACGTCACTTCACTGTCAACGGTAATAGTCGTGAAGTCCATATACGTCAATTCAGTCCCCTGCTATCAGGTGAGTGGTGGCTACCCTCCAATTGAGACGATAACGAATCCCGAGCAACGGAAAGAACGGATTCTGTATCTAGCGGGGTTACTGTAATTCCCATTTGCAGGCAAGACGATTCTGGAGTTCTGCACACACGTCGGCATTCGAGGCAGGGCGACCTGGAAAGGACAGGTCGGCCACCACACGTACTTCCTGAGAGGGTTGTGGGCGAGCAACCTTGTAGAGTCTCTCACTTCCCCGCGCTCTCTCCGACCCCTTTCTGGAGGTTTTTCTGGGCTGCGCAACGATGATCTCTCTTCTTCCTTTCCATATTTGCCTATTTCCATTGCACATCACTTTCCCACCGAAACGAGTAGAGGGCGCGCGAAAGGGAGAAGGGACATTTTTTTATTTCGATTTCTGCACTCCTCTGATAATCGATTGTCTTCGCAGGACCGTGTTCTGAAGCTAAGCATGCTCACGCATGAAGAGGCAGCAGCATGGGGAGCATACTTGCACAATTACGTCGTGTATGGCTTGCGTATGCTTGCCACCATGGTTTGACCACCTGGATGCGGTATAGTACGGTAGGAACAGGCTGCCCGTCTGCTCCCCTCAAAATCCCATTACAGACGCACAAGTACTTGCTTGTAGAGTTTTCCGGTTGACATACTCATTTTCTTTACCGGTTAGAAGATGGGATGGGGCGTTGATCGATTTTCTTACTTCAGATCGATCCGAAATATTTCTGTCTAAGTCTAATTCTCTCTAAAACGATTTTTGTCTGTGGCTGAATTTTCTGAGTAAGGTTAGTCTCGATCGGGAATGCCCCAATCAAATGCTCATTGCAGGATGGAAGCGGCTCTCAAGTGGCGCGATGCTAATCTGACGCACTCCAAACGAAAAATCCTCCTCTGTAGAATAAAAAAATTGGAAAATGTACATTGCAAAGACAGGGTCAAACTTCGCCGCACACACACACGCAATTCCACATCACGAAAGGGGCCAGGGGCTTGAGAGCATGGAAAAGTGAGAGGGGCAGTATCTTTTCCTCTCAAAATCAGCAAGACCTCCTTGGAATTCAATTCTTCCTTCCCTCTCTGCTGTTTTCATAACCATCTGTCGTCGAGAGAAAACATGTTGCATCATCAACATGTAACATTATCAACATTACTCTGAGAACACTGTGCGTAAATACGCGGTGTTGATTAGCACGCACACGAAATTCGGCAAAACAATGTGATTCAAAACAACTTATTGTTAGAAACAACTCAATTGCTTTATAATTATGACACAATTCCAAAACTCGAGAAAGGGGATGGGCCAATAAAGTGTTCGAAATCGATCCCCCAATGGGGTGACAAGCAGGGGATCATTGGGGCGAAAATACCAGAGCTATTCTTTCTGGAGCGCCCATTTTTTGTTTCAGATAGAAAAGCCTCGAATTGAAGTGTGCGAAATCAGCAGAACAGCTCTCTTTTAAGCCATTTCCCTATCTTTTCTGGATAGCCCGTTGGCGCCAGATGGCTTCACTTCTAAATTGCTGTGCGAAATCTAGAGACCCGCTCACTTTCAAGCCATTTCTCTTTTGCTCTCTGTAGCACCCGCTGGCGCCAGATGGCGTCTCCTCGACATTGGTGTGCGAAATCGGAAGATACGCTAACTTTCAAACCCTTTGCCTTTTCTCTCTGTAGCACCCGCTGGCGCCAGGTGACGTCAATTCGAAATGGAGTGTGCGCAATCGGGAGACCCGCTTACTTTCAAGCCCTTTCCCTTTTGTGTCTGTAGCGCCCGCTGGCGCCAGATGGCGTCATTTCGAAATTGGTGTGCGAAATCAAGAGACCCGCTTACTTTCATGCCCTTTCCCTTTTCTTTCTGTAGCGCCCGTTGGCGCCAGATGACGTCACTTCGAAATGGAGTGTGCGAAATCTTGAGACCCGCTCATTTTCAAGCCATTTCCCTTTGCTCTCTGTAGCACCCGTTGGCGCCAGAGGGCGTCTCCTCGAAATTGGTGTGCGAAATATAGAGACCCGCTCACTTTCAAGCCCTTTCCCTTTTGTTTCTGTAGCGCCTGTAGCGCAAAATTGGACTACCATTATTCGCTAATGCGCAGAGCACACGTTTCACACGGCGTTTTGCAAATTGAGACAAACAGTTAGAGAGTGCGGAAATACCATGAATTTTTTTTGAGAAGAATGAGCGTATACTTGAACGAAAATTCAAGCAAAATATAGGGCTGAGCCGGGGATTGAACCCGGGACATCTAAGCGAGAATCATACCACTAGACCACTCAGCCGATGGGGTCTAGTGGTATGATTCAGAGACCTAGCTCATACAAAAATTCCGAATTGATTTGCTCAATTTCATATGTTCGGATTACTGTGGGTATGCTGTAGCCGGGGGTACGATAGATGACATACGGTATGGCTTTCAGACAATCACTACTCGAGATCTACCTCATACAACTAAAAACGACATAATTTCATCAATTTCAGAAATCCGGATTACGGTAGCCAGGTTACGGTAACTTTTCTACAGTACTCAAAGTACTGTGGTATTGTTACTGTAGGTCACTTGATGATTTGTCGACATATTCCCAACCTCATTTTGGACCATGAACAGATTCATGGTGTGAAAAGTCGATATCAGTTACGATACCTGGGATCCCTGAAAATAAAATTTTTCTAAAAAATACCATATTCTTAGAATATTTTTCTATTTCCAATAAAATATAAAAACAGGGGGTCAGTTTTTGGTTCACCACTAACTTTAAGGAACGGATGAAAATTTTTTTTTATCAAGACTGGTCTATCTTCTCTGCTCTGCCATTTTCAACACTTTTTCAATAGACAATCGATATTTCGAGAGGAGGAGTTTGTACGCTTCCTCGCTCAAATGGACCACATCCATGTTGAAGGCTTTGAGAGTCCGCGGATCCTATTTTGATGGAACTCCTACTTTCAACTCAAGAGACCTAATTCTGTCCTCTCAAATGCACACTACCTCATCAGTGGAGGGTATATCTGGACATCCGAGAGGTTTCGATTAATAATTCAGTAACTGGTCATAAGAAAATATTAATACTGCAAAACAAACACAGCAAATCTACAATCGAGAAATATTTATATTCGATTTCTGAGAGAGAAGGAGGGAAAATATGGCTACATGTTTGGGATTATAGCAATTTATTTGCCACCACATCAACATTCTGGTGACAATTCGCAAAACTGCTATTACATGTATTAGTGTAGTCGTATAGCTGGAAGCCGGCTAGTTTACAAAAACATCCATCGTTTATGTGAATAGCAGTTGTTAATGAGAGTGAATAATATATTGTATCCTAATTTCTAAGACAATGTTTTTTTATTCTAATTTTTTGAAAATCAAATTACATTTATATCAAAATAAATCTGGAAGATGCTGGACCAGAGTGTGCTGAGAAATTTCGCCGTTGTAGAATCCGTGAACTTTTGTAAGTTGAACTTTTGACATCTCAAAATATAGATAAATGCTTAAGCAAATTTAAATTTAAAGGGATTGGCTTGTTCGCGAACATAGCATTGTTTTACTTTATCATTTTCAGAACTGTCAGCGATATTGGAAAATACAGATATTTGCAGGTAAAGACAGTTTTTTGCGTTTTCAGATCGAAAAAATACAGATATCGTTTGTGCTTCTCGATATTTCATACGCAACCGTGGCGTTTGTATTTCGAGATGTAAATCGTAATTTCAAGAATTAGAAATATTTAAATTTACTTCAGAAGATGTACTCGTCCGGATATACGTACTGCTTATTTCTATTAAACGTGGATAATTTGGTACCTAAAATTTGTATTGTCACAACAAAATTTCTGAAACAAGCGCCTCAATTCCAGCACGCTGTCTCTGTATTTTGTACGCTGTACTCATTGATAATTGTTGTGGTCGATTTCAACTTCCTTTATCGCTACTGGGCGGTATCCAAGTGAGTGATTTCACGGTCATGCGTTCTAAATGCCGCCGAAGCCCACAACGGCTCAAGCTCTTCTCGACTATATGGTTTCCGCTACTACTTATCGCTATTTCCGCTATCGAGGGTATTATATGGTGAGAAACTACGCTTATTTTATGTTAGGCGGGAAATAACGCGAAATGAGTCAGCCTATCGTGATTTCTGAATTTTTGTGAAATTCATTTTTTTTGCTGTACCTGACTCTGTTGTAATTTGTCTGATCCTTACGAGTACGTCGTTATATTCCCATAATCTCGCGCAATTGAATTGTTGCTTGATGAAATCAGATTCAAAATTGAGCGTGCAAGTGGCAGGTATTATGCAGAAACTACAGGTGGAGTAGTACCTGCTTTATTAGTACATAGAAAAGTGTTGGGGATTTATAGAACATCTGCAAACTATACTGCAGATGGAAAGGTGTGCAAGTGTGGGAACAACGATGCATCTGTAAATGTGCAGAACACAACGAATAAATAACAACCAATAGTTGAAAGAATCTTATCTTAGGAATTGCAGAGAATTGCAGAAGACCAAAGAAATTAGAGATAATAGATGATACATGATCAGCCATGACAGGTATGCCACCGGGTATTTTCTGCTCGAGGGAACGCCCGAGGCGCGGTCGGAAATTGCACCCATACTCTACAAGAAATATGGAATCAATGCGATGCATCGATCGATGATTCTGTCGGATTACTGGGTGCAACATTTGAAAATTCAAATTAACAGGCTTAAAAAACGTCTACCGTTCTTTCGATATACTCGCTAATCCCGGGTACTTCTTGTCCGGAATTTTATCTAACCTTAAACAAACTAATATTTACATCATTATATCGAGACTCTCGTCGGTATCTCAAATTGAATTGCTTAGTAGACCGAAATATCGCGGGACCCACCATCAATGTACAAATATACACGCATATCAAGAGTAGGTTGCATTTTCGAGTGAGCTTGCATGATTCATCTAGCTATCATTCAGAGGGATGGCTCCTACAGCATCCAGCCGCTAGTCGCCGCTGCAATCTACGGTTCAGTGCTCATTTCTGGCTTCAATTTCATGATATTCGCAAGCATGAGAATAGTAAAACACCTCTCCTCGAGCAATTTGATCTCCGCCAAGACGAAACAACTGCAATACGCACTATTTCGCATCCTCACCGTGCAGGCAAGTTGCAAAGTATAAAACAGTAATGTGCACCGTGCACCGCTGGAGTCGAGCCAGTAAGTTGTGGTAAACTCCGAGAGGTACGTCTTCAGCTTTCCTTACTCTGGAGTGTTTATGTCTCCTATTATTAGGAGATGTGATGTCTCCATCTCTCGAATTCTCATGCTCTCTCAACAGGAGACAACATCTCCAGAGCAAAGATAATAGGAGACTTTCATTTTTCATAATTATTAAAAATAATTTTTAAGAAAGCAACTTTCTTCATTGTAATTTCTGGCCTTGTTAATTTACACAGGTCGGACCGGCGTGACGAGAAGAACCCAACTCTAAAAAAACAGAAGAAGAGAGTGCAGAGAGAACGGGGTAGAGAGAGGACAGTGCTGTCCCTTTTATTTGCAATTTCAATTCACTTTATCGCTGCTCATTTGGAGATCCGACCACAGAATTCGCTGAAATTTTAGAATTGGGTTCTTCTCGTTACGCCGGTCCGATCTGTGTAAGTTAACAAGGTCAGAAATTACAATGAAGAAAGTTGCGGGTTTTAAAAATTATTTTTAATAATTATGAAAAATGAAGTAGTCAGGCGTTATCTCCATCAAATTCTACCCCAGAAACAACTTATGGAAAATTAGCTTTATCAGCGACTAAATAAATAAAGAAAATGCGATTTCGACGTGACACCATCGGGCGCTCCTAAAAAAATGAATATGTCCACCGTCACAAGCACCCTCGATAACCCCAATTTACAGACTTTCAGAAAAATTAACTTTTTTTACTGTGCCTGCTCCTGTCGGATCTGCTCGATTCTTACGCGAACGCCCTCATATAAAACATGAGCAAAGAAAAGAAAAAAAATTCAGAAACCTGATAAAGTTCCGATAAATTTGCAGACCATAATCCCGCTGTGTTCCGTGCACATTGGCAGTGCTACGGTAGCGATGATGCCGGTTTTCGGAATGGGCTTCGACTTCCTCGGGTTTGCATTGTCGCATTAAATAACGAGGTCATCAATCTCATTTGGCAGGGATATTTGTGCGCCTGTTCTCTCTTTCTTCGCTCCTCTAGATGCCATCGCAGTTATTCTGCTGATGGCCGACTACAGACGAGCTGCCGTCTCCATGGTAACCTGCGGGTGAGCAAGTAAGAGTTGCTACCAATTTTACCGCCACCGAGGGAGAGGGAAGACTTGGTCAACCTGGGCGGGGATCGAACTCGTGACCCTTCGTATGTCAAGCAGTGCCTTACACCGCTCGGCATTCCGCCGTACACTCTAAAAGAAAAAAACACTAATCTTCATATGTCGAGACGGAGAGTTTGAAACTCTAATGTTAGAGAGCGTGCGAAATTGAGAGAGCGCGTCTCTCGTTTTCGTGCGCTCTCTCGAAAATTAGAGTTTTAAACTCTCCGTCTCGACATGTGGTGTTTTAAACTCTAAGAGTTATTTCTTTGTGAGCAGTGTGTGCAATGCGACGTAATTGTAATATATGCCACATCATTCCACGGGCCGATCCTTACAGAAAGGCCTTTGGAATGAGAGAGCGTGCGAAATCGAGAGGGACTCTCTCACTTTAGCATACTCTCTCGCTCTAACCCTGGTCTGTAGGTTTGGAATCATGTGATGCGTGGACGAGCAGCAATTTAAAAAAAATTGCGCAGTTGTTAAACTTTCCTTTATTTTTTGTTTGCTTACATGGCCCCTCTCCACGTAAAAGGTTAAGGTAAAGGTGCTAGTTCTTCTACACGCAAGGCGGTTTCGACCACCCCTATGTCAGATTGTGAGTAGCAAACAAAAAATAAAAGTTTCATCTCTCTTTTGCTCACCGAGAAGAGTGTACGGAATAGGGTGTGCTAAACGACTCGATCATTCGTGAAACGACCCCCTCATTGTCGGTGAGAATGGCAGTCGGTGACTGTCACTCTCATCGACTGATTTACTCTCAGCGGTGTCGAAAAGTCGGTGACTGTTCACGAATGTTAGCGGAACAACGGAACAAGGAAGGTGGAAAACCGTTCTCTAACAAATGAAACCTTGCAAAACTATTCTCCTGGCATATTTTCTCTCAGTGTAATGGTTTTTTTCAGTCTAATATCCCAACTTTTTCAGGAGCGGAAAGAACTCAGTTGTCTCTGTTTCCACTCAGAAGAGTGGCGCTAATAAAAATGCACATTGATAAGCTCAATATTACAAACAAATATTTCACCGTTACCTCTGGATAAACAAAGTTTACCGCCCTTAAAACATAATTAAACTTTTGGAAAAATAAAAGAACGAATGAGAAAATCGTTTATCGAGACTGGTGTATCTTTCTTCTCTGCTCCGCTATTTTCAACACTTTGTCAATGGACGATCGATATGTAGGGAGGAGGAGTTTGTAGGCTTCCTCGCTCAAATGCACCACATCAGTGTTGAAGGCTTTGAGAGTCCGCGGATCATACCTGAACGGTGTAGAGTGATTGCACTCAGAGAAATGTATGTCATATATGGCTCCTGAACTGCGTTTGTATGTCATATATAACATACAGTATGTTATACATGACATACAGACGCAGTTCAGGAGCCATATATGACATACATTTTTCTCTGTGTGTGCCTGTTTCGGCCTTTCTGAATACAATTTGCAGCTGTGAATACTTTTACAATTATTCGTATATTTATATTTTATTAAAATTATTTTATTTATTTAAATTTATATCTTTATTTTATATTTGTATTGCATGAATCCGTTTCTCACCCGTCGCATACTCCCCTCTCCCGCATGCATAGTCCGTGAGTGATGTTGTTCTTCACGACATTACCGCCTTCAAACGTTACAAGTCATTTTCATTTTCCTCAATTGTGGCTGACATTCTGTTAAGATGCTCTCCTAAACAAATATCCTATATAAGAAATAATAATTCGGGTTTACAATGTAATTACATCTTGACTTGATAGTGCTGTTTACACCTTTTTAGTATGGCGATTGAAGGGCCGATTATCAAATGTGGAAACATTCTCACCTCTAAGTTCTTCTACTCGAGAAATGCCTAACCGCTTTGCGTGCAGCATCGACTGCAATATTTTTTCTCTTATTCACTTTCCCCCTTCTTATTATTTACAATTTACAAAAGAGTTAAAAGCCATTAATGTGCAGGTGCTAGAATAGCTGACAACGCAAACTCCTGTTCCAGGCCCACCTGGTGTACCGGGTTACAATAGTCAGAGGGTACAACTTGCTTGTGGATTTATCATGGGCAAGAAGAATACTAACGTCTAATGGTTCTCGTGCCTCAGCCAACTCCGTCCCTCCTCTGGCCAGTGTGTGAGCGAGTGCGAAGGCGGCGTAGACACGAGTGGGCAAGAGATAGGGAGTGTCCACCATTACCACACTCGCACTCTTCCTGAAGATTACGAACTCATGCCGTAGTTTGATCTCTCATGGCCCCTTTTTCTCATGAAATCAATCCACCAGATTAGCACTCCTAGCTCATATCACAGCACACTAAAATCTACCCAAATTTTCAGATTCCCGATTCTGTGATAAATGAATTGAGAAATATAATTGAACCTTGTTAGATTTCGTGTTTCGGTTTAGATTTCGGTTTCTGCGATAAATGAATTGAGAAATATAATTGAAAATCTAAACAAAATCTAAAGTTTATAATGCAATTTGCGAAAATCATGCGCTGCATCCTTGAATAAAACGACTGTACTTCTCCAACATGATTTCTAAACGAAAAACACCTACAGAAGGGACATTTTCTATAGGTATTTTAATTTTTTACCATGCTCTATCGTAGTACACCCGTATCGCTAGACGAGTCTACCTGAGGATATCGAGTTGGTGCTGGACCGATTTGATCAAGTTCTTGTTGCCTGGTTGATTGAAGAACGAGGCATGGCTGCATAGATCGATTTAAGGCTTAAGGCTAAGCTCAAGCCTTAGGGCTAAGTTTACGGCCAGGAGAGTAGAAAACAAGTCGTTTGTAAGAGGAGGACCACTGACTGTTCCGTGAGCAGAATAACATCAGGCCGCATCTTCTTCATTACAATCTGTGCTTTCCTCCAGTAGTTGTCACAGGGGCCTGCTTTTACCTGAAGAACCTCGCACCCTGAACGTATTATTGGTTTCTTCAATAATGTAATTTAAGAGTGGAGCAAATGATTAAACCAGATCTTTCTTCTCTAAACACACCGGGAGTTGATGAAATATCCCGGGGAAATTAACAATTTCCTAATTTACCCAAATTTGATGTAAGAAAGTTCGTACCCGGTTGACTGAACAACCGCAACTGGTGGTAACGTCCGTCGAGCGCTCGATGAACAGTGGGAAACGATGAGCGAGAGACGGAATTTCCCAATACGAGCACACGAAATGTCCCGTTTGAGTGCTGAACATGTTTGCTTGTTACATTTCTGCAATATTAATTGACAAATGAATCGTTCTCAAATTCCGAATAGAAGTTGTTCATCTTGTAGAAGTGGATTTCATTATGAACTTTTTAGGTTACTGCGCGGTACGTATGCCAATTTTTTCGAACCTCCAAAAAGTAGTAATAAGAGCGCAATTGTGTGCAAACGTTCCTCCTCATTTTCAGCCCGTTTAGTTTTCCGCATGTACTTCTTTTTGGAAGATTGATTGGTTCGTTGGTTCCTTTTCGGAGTAGTATCCCAAGATGTAAGAAATTTTTGGGGAACGCCATATCGTAAATTTTTGAACAATGGCCCGGTCTTCCAATTTCTTTGTTCAACATTTCCAGCCCATTGTTCAAAAATTTACGACATGGCGTTTCCCAAAAATTTCTTACATCTTGGGATACTAATCTTGATCATGTCTTGATCATGTACTAGTCTTGATCATACTAGTCAGTCTAGATCATCTTGGGATACTTGGGATACTTGGGATACTACCCTATTAAGATCAGACACTGACCGACTGACAGCGTTCCTCCTCATTTTCAGTACTGCCGATCCACTCTTCCACTTCTTGGTCACTCATACAATCCTGATAAAAGAAGAGTGGAACTAGAGATCAACAACACTTACATCATGACGCGCGAAACAGTATCATCTTTTGCACGTTTGCTTCAGCTTACTCATAGATTGTAACAGCTGTGAATAGTAGTCAAAATCTCACTTGCGGTAGTGATGGGTAGCGCTGGAGCGAAGCTCGTGCATTCCACTCCAAAGCAGAACGAAGCGTCGCATTTCCGGATTGACCTGAAATAAGTATTTTGGAATGAGGGTCAACTTGGACATGACTTGTAAATGAAAGTTGCTAAAAATTGTCCAAGGCACTTTGTTCGTTAAAAAATGTGATATTTGAGAGATGTATATGCAAAATCCATGAGGAAAGACCGTACCCGTTTCATAGGTTCACAATTCGTTGATTGTTTCTCTTCATTTTAGCTTACGTGACTAGCGAGAAAAGGGAGATAACGAGTTTGGCCTCTACACTAGCAATACTATACAATTGCTAGTGTAGAGGCTATTCAATAGAAATACATCGCGCCTACTGGGCGATGGACTATTTTCCGAACTCACGGTAGTCGATGAACGTGTCGGATAGTCGATGAGGGAGGTTGATCAGCAGCGCGGCGATGGAAATTGAATAGAGAACAGTAGATATGATGAGGCAAAATCTGAGGATGATTTACTCTTGTTAACGTGGGGCGTCCGAAAGAAAGAGAAATTTATAATCTGATCAAATGGCAAAAGCTCTTTTGTCTAGTACTAAGTGCTGCAGATTCAAGGAAGAGGGTGGTGAGAGAGAATTTGACATGAGAGGAAGATGGAATTTCAAGGATTTCCAATAGAGTACAATTCAAATAAGAAAAGCTTAGTGTTGATCCTACTGAGTACTTTCTCAAAGTAGCAAACTCACCCGAATGATCGTGACAGTAAAGGCTTCTCATATAAATGATGGACGATTATCGACAGAATCATAGAAACGACGGCACTGATGAGCATGTCTGTGATCAACTTATTCCTTGGTTAGCATTTAATGAACTTATCCCTAAATACTAATTCAACTGACTGTATACTGAGTACCGAAATAATGAACAAAGTTTGCACTTTTTTGTCAACATGCCTTTTTAAAAATATTGTTGTTACCATGAGTTTCTAATCCGACACCTCTACATACATTACCTTCTGTCTGAAAACTGGACGTGAGTGAGATCGTGTGCTCAAATACGATAACCGGCCAATGGATGAGATAGAGGACGTAGGAAAGGTCGCCCACGTACACCAACCACCTGCGAACTGGTTCATTTTCGGTAGAAACAACCAATAGTGGTAATGGAAAATAATGGCCTAAGGATAGGGGCCACAACGTGGTCAGCGGAAGTGACCGACTGGGGTAGAATGTAGTGTCAAAGTGTGCCTACATGTCTGATTAAGACAAATCTTTTGGATTTAGGTCGATATCTTATCTCTGAGCCGAGCTACACCTCAAAAACCACGCGCGCTTCGACTGTTGTGAGAGGGAGAGAAGATGCGACGAGAGGGGGGAGGGGCGGAGCCTATTCCCACATCTTTCTAGGGGCATAGCGCGCTTAATTAGAGATATTTTGATGGTATGCCAGAAGATAAGTAGTTTATGAAGGTATGGAGAGTACGATGGCGCATCATTTTGGAGGATTGCGCGTGTTAAAGCGCCGCGGGAGTGCAGGAGCATAGCGCGCAATTGCAGAGTAAGCATCTGCTCTCATGGCGCAGTGGGTTGAGCGTTTGCTTTGTGAACGGGATCTCGCAGGTTCAATTCCCCTTTTGCGAAAACCATTGCTATTTACAGTAAACCGTACTGTTGATACTCTCGTACTCTTAAAACCCCTATTTTCACGCACTATTTTTGCAAACGAAAGCACAATTCGGAGTCGCCGATTTTGATTTCTTTTTCTCTTGTAATATTCCCATAAAAATCAAGAGAATAGAATGCGGGTATATCAGGAGTTGTGAGTTCATTATTAAGCCCAATTTCAACGATTTTGAAATTAATTTTCACTTTTTCGACACCTCAACGTTCTCTGATCATCCCTGATATGAGGCCGTTTGCGAGAGAATCAAACAATGCGACAACAGAGATCAGACAGGTGAAAATACGAAATCTCAGTTGAAGACGGTTTCCTACTCATTCGAGGGTACAGATCACGATGGCAAGTATGTCGTATTATGCAAATCGGTCTCCGACCTGTTATTCAAATTACAAAATTCAGCTGATTTCACGCGTTTTTGTTATTCCAAAAGAAAGAGTCCGCAAACTATGTCGTGTAAATACTCAACTAGGGTGAAATTATATGAGGAATCTAATGGAAGTTTCAGAAATGCAAATTTCCGTGTATTTCACGTAGCACTTGTCCATCTCCCCATGATAAACTCAAAAGAGAGGTCTGGGATTAACACAGTATGTGGAGAGTACACACATCGTACCGCCTCTTAAATTTGTACGCTGTTGACCTCCGGCAAATCAAGTTATGAATTTTTAAATCAACAGATCTGGGTGGAAAAGCATCGATCTGACAAGAGAAAGCGCAATTAGCATGCGATCACCATCTCATTTCGCACTCTCAGACGCCGCGCGAGCAGGCAAATGATAAATGAGAGGGAGATTGGATGCAAATTGATGACTTCTCTCGTCTGATCGGTGCTTTTCCACCAATATGTGTTGATATAAAAATTCAAAACTTGATTTGCCGGAGGTCAACAGCGTACAAATTTAAGAGGCGGTACGATGTGTGTACTCTCCACATACTGTGTTAATCCCAGACCTCTCTTTTGTGTTTATCATGGGGAAATGGACAAGTGCTACTTGCAATACACGGAAATTTGCATTTCTGAAACTTCCATTAGATTCTCCATGTAATTTCACCCTAGTTGAGTATTTGCACGACATGGTTTGCGGACTCTTTCTTTTGGAAGAACAAGAACAAGTGAATTCAGCTGAATTTTGTAATTTGAATAACAGGTCGGAGATCGATTTGCATAATATGACATACTTGCCATCGTAATCAGCACCCTGGAGAGTATCTAAAACAATGTTATCCTTCGACTTCGATTTTTCTACTGTCCGAGCTTTGCTCGATTCTCTCGCAAACGGCCTCATATAGGCAAAATTGATTGCGCTCTCCAAGAGCTCCAAAACAGGCCATAATATGACTCATATCGTTTCGAATTACGCTTGTGCTCTCGAATTTTCATTTTTTGTCAAATCCGGGTGCGCGAGAAGTGGGCGGACGTTGTGGACCCTACCTAAGGAGAAACATTTTTGTACTACACACAGAAAAATATGTATTACTTTTAATACATGCCATGGACGAGGAGAGGAACCTGGTCCATGAAAATGTATTCAATCCATGAAACATGGTCCATGAAAATGTATTCAATCTAATACATTTTCATGCACTAGGTTCCTCTCCTCGTCCATGGCATGTATTAAAAGTAATACATATTTTTCTGTGTGTATGACAACGGACGCAACTCACAAATTTAGCAGTGATGGGACTCAAAGGCATCATGATAGTAACTTTCGCTCACACTTTTTTTTTGCAATGCTCACAAACACTCACCGCATGTCGAGCAGCCGATTGCCGGTCGCGGACGCTGCGAGAATAATGAGTGCAGCAAGGCAGCATGCGACAACCTGCTGCAGCGCCACCGTGTCGTGCGGCCGCAGCTTGCCTCCAGACAGCGACCACAGCAGCAGCAGTGTGCTGCAGTAGCTGACGACCGACCATGACCTGCACTCAGAGAAAAATTACTTCGTCGCATGCATGAAGTAATTTTAAGTACTTCATGCATGCGACGAAGTAATTTTTCTCTGAGTGTGTGCATTCATCATCAATACATTTGCAATGGAACTCGCTAACCATCCCGTCTCTAGCTGTATCGATTGTATCAGGCGAGAGATAATCTCTCACTGATCTAACTCACCAACAGTAAGATACCGTGAATTTAAGAACGTAATGTTATTTGGAACACTTCCTTGGATAATCGTGTGTTATTTCGTCGCTTGTTTCAACACAGTTTTGTTTGAAATACTCGCCTTTCCATTCCCAATGTATCTCCGTCCTTCGACGTCATCTTGGCTGCAACTTCGGCAACGATAAAACCAGTGATGAACTCCCACAATCGATTGTGAAGGAGGTAGAAACGACGTTGATCGATTGATTCAGAGCAGAAACTGAGCAGCGAACCTGCATGTGATTATTACAATTTTAAAACGACGCGTTTATGAAATGGACTACTGGTGTGTGTACTTTCTTTTTCTATACCTCCCTAGCATGCTCTCTCGCTTATCATCACTGCGCTTAGCATCGGCTATACCACAAAAAGTGTTATCATTTTCAATGTTTAAGGAGCAATAAAAAAGCGGCATATATTCTCCGAAACACCGTTTTCCAACGTTTGGAGTTATGTAATGAGAAATGTTCATAAAATCTAATAATAGCTAACCTGCCGCTAGACAAGCCAAAGTCGCCAATCGAATTCGATGATTTGTCGATCGATTTATTATGAAGTAGATCAATGGAACAATAAGGTAGAATTGCATTTCTACAGCGAGCGACCACAGATGCATTACGATCGATAAGAAGAAGTGGTCCTGTGATAGTCAAATGTATCGTCTATACCATTGTGCCTATGAGTTGTGGGCGCTACACAGGATGAGAACTTAATGAAACGTAAGACAACAGTTAGACAGCAAAATAGTTCTCGTCCCAACTAGTTTAAACACTTCGACGCGTTCCCGTCTAATGCTCACCATTGATAATTTTGTAAAATGGAAGCATGACACATGAAAAGTCAAATTTACCTTCCTCCAATAAGAATCCGTGTCTAGCGAGAATTTTATGTTGATGAGAAATGCGAGCGACTGCAAAGAAAAAATTCCCTTTTAACTGCGAAATAATATTCCCCGTATATCAGGTAGTCACGAACAATTGGCGCATTAATAACGTTTTCGTCTAATGATTTAATGATTTCAAGCATCAGATTTGAATTTTTAAAACTACTAAATTTTCGCACAATGGGGTGTTCACACTTCTTACTGGGTAAATTTCTGCCACCGCCGCGTCAATTTCTCCGAGAATGAGGAAAAAAGACATGGACACGACGAGGAGGGCAATGATGAGAGAGTAGGAGGGCAGGAGACGTCTGCATAAAACAAATGTCCATGGCAAATTGCAAATACGATGCAAAAATGCCGAAAATTGGGCATATTACTGTCATAAACATGTCCAACCAATCATTTTAGTGTTTCATTCTATCCATTTTTTCACGTACTATCGTTCGATTTACCCATTTCTAGTTCTAGTCAATCTCTGTTATTGACCGCACTCACTCACTTCAATCGACGCTTGTAGAACTCTATTGACGTTGTGAAATTTATGGACACTGTAGATATCGATCGCGCCATAAAGAAGCCAGAGAGCACGAAGAATCTGCATAAATCTTTGTAAATAGGATAAGCCGAAGACTGTCTCAAGATTTGTTTGTTTCTGGTGTTCCGTTTGTTGCTTGTCAGTTTCCTATTGTTCCTGGCCATGTTCCGATTCTTCGCAGGAACCCCCGAAAACAATCGGAACATTACATTGGAAATCTTACTGAAAATACTCGTTGTAATGAAAAAAGAGAGAGAAACTAACATGTCAACCCCGAGAAATCCGTGCTTTGCATGTCTCACTTTCATGTGGAACAAAACGACGGCGATCACAGCGATTCCGCGGAGCCCTTGAAGAGACGACGACTTCATTTCCACTCTTTTGTTTGTTCCTTTGGAAAGAAGAAAATTATCTACACCATACACGGCTTCAAATGAGATGAATGCTTAGAGCAAGGGAGATTTGAATCGATTATGTAAACGTATGAGCCACATATTTGCGCAAATGTAAAGAACTCTAGAAGGTAGGAAGTAAAACAATGCATCAGACACTATGTTGAGACATCCAATACAATAAACACATCCAATACATTCGGGAGCTTCTTACATGAACGGTACGCGAGGTGAAGTGGTATTGTATAATTGCAACTGTCAGTACGGAGAATCGAAAGATTATACACAGAGAATGAATATACTAAGATGAGACACCGAGTATATGATATACTCAATATTGAGTATATTCGCGCGTCGAGAGAGCGTGCGAAAACGAGAGAATATACTCAATATTGAGTATATCATATACTCGGTGTCATATCTCAGTATAGAATATTCTCAATAGTAAGTATATTCATTCTGGGTGTAGTACGCGCAAATGTATTTTGAGGAAAGTTTCCTTAAAGCATCTTTTAAAGGGAAAAATACCCCAAAAAACATCTAGTGATTGACCTCTCCTCTGTCTCTCTTGGAGAGAGAGCACAGACAAGAAAAGAGAGATTGGGGGAATCGAGGAGGGGCGAGAGATGCGAGAGGAGATGAGAGACTGAGTAGATCAAAGAGGACGGGAGAGAGGATAGGTGGCCTCTCATCCAGGGAATCACACTAGTCCGGAAAAGTGCTGGTTTGTTTGTTATTTCGTGGCGAGACGCTAGGAACTCGCGCGAATTCAAACATGGGGTAACTCTCCCTTTAAAATTCTCGAGAAGATGGAAGGGCTGAAGATTTATATCGTAAAACGGTGCAGGAATGCAATTGAGCCGCTCGGGAGACGGGAGATCCCAATCGCAAAAAAAAAAGCCACTCTCACTTTCAATTGTGAATAAAAGCGTTGGCAGATTTCTCAGGCGACTCTCAATCAGTGAAGGGAAGAATCCAATATTACCATGAATTCCTGTGGATCACCCACCGGTGCACGAATGATGATGAGATGGCCGAGTGGTGTAAGGCGCCGCTTGTCATAGGAATGGTCACGAGTTCGATCCCCGACCAGGTTCACCAAGACCAGGTTCCCCTTCGTTGGCGGTAAAATTGGAAGCAACTTTGATTGCGAAAGGTAACGTGCCCCAGAAGCCCGGTCAGCAGGGGATACGTAGACCTAGTTAGCGAACCGGCCTTACCGCTGAGCCCCGGCAGAGTAGTCGCTTGTCGATATAAATTCCTCTTGATTCCGGTAGTAACTTTACCTTTTTACTTTACCCACCGGTGCGCTAATGATGATGGGTAGCCCGGTGCATGCTCCGCTTTTAGCGATTTAAATTTTTTCTCTATCTTTCATTTTCTGCCATTCTACAGTTTGCGTCACTCGAAAAGGAACGAGAAAGCGCGCATCGTTAACAACAACCAACAAGAAGCTAGGGCTTCTCTCCTTAGAGAAGCGCAGGGAGGAAATTGATTTGAAGTCGGCCAGAAATCTTCTCATAGGCAAATACAAAATATCTAAAAAGAAACCGCATCACTTTTGCTATTACTTTACTAGGAATGGAATCAATTTCATAAACGCCTCTTCAACCTCTAACTACAGGCATAATAGTTTCTTTCTCAGAGCGGCAAGGCTATACTCAAAATCCGGAAAATTGAGCAGTTTTCCTGAGTGACCCTCTTACTTTTGTTGTTGTCCAATAATGATTCGTGCCTTTCTTTTAATTTATGTTATTGTACCGCGTTTCCTCGTGACTCGCATAAATATTATTATTATTATGTTTGCCAAGAAAATTCGGAAAATTAAACGATGTAGATCATAAGATTTTTTCTCGAGAAAACTTTCACAATGTTAGAGATTGTGTGAATTCGAGAGAGCGGCACAAGGTTCCCGGAAAATACTACACACAGCGAAATATTTGTAGTATTTAAGAAACAGGTGTGGATTATACGGAGCATTTTGAATTTTAGCATTTTTTTGGCAATTGATGCGCGCTTTATCGTTCCTTTGTAGAGTCGCTGCATGAGCGGCAGTTGCAGTTGAACTGAAGTAGAACTGGCATCCATCGACTACGTGAAAGTAAAGATCGCCAACTTTCCACGCTCATCACGGATGACCACGATAATGAACTATTTCACTATTATTCAAACAGTTGATCTCATGCCTTGCAATAAAACAGAAGATCCATAAATATTCTTAGTTTAATTAAATGGATTTCCACTTCCACACTATTTCCATGTCTCTTTTTAGATATTTTTTTTAAATGCAAATACAGATTACATACTGTACTATTCCAATGCTGCCAGGAAATATCATTTAATTTAAAATAAAGCAAAAGATAGGGCTGAGCCGGGGATTGAACCCGGGACCTCTCGCACCCTAAGCGAGAATCATACCACTAGACCACTCAGCCGATGTGTCCTTAGGCAATACGGCATAGTGAGGAAGCGATCGCGAGCTAGAAGATCATAGTTCCTTAAGCTAAAACGGGTTGCTCTACGTGAGTGAAAGAGGAGGAAGTGCTATGAAATCATAGAATTGATATTGTCGAGAAGATGGGATCTTTTTTCGTGCCTCTATGAAATATCTGCAGTAAACTATACGTTAACAAACCTGACTAAACCACGATTCCGCATAAGCGGAAAACAAGTAGAGCATGAAAATATCGAAATTTTACAGATAGTTACGCAGACAATAAGTGGTGAAAATGAGTGCATGTAACATTTATTCTGGTATGTTTTAATTTTCTTATCCATGCGTGAGTCCACGCTACATACAATGATCAGATCATGAAACTTCCCATTTATTACCGGGATCCATACGGTTTTCAGATGCAAAGATGAAAAAATACGAGAATTGGAATGAGTGGAGATATTTACACGACGAGAGAGGATTACAATTGTTTTTGGTGTATTCATTTCAATAAAATTCGCTGTCTGGAACACGAGTTCAATGGGCGCAAAAATTTCGAGCATATCTGTAAATCTGATGCATTAATGTACGTTGACAATCAGATTTTTAAAAGTTGTTTTAAAAATTAATATGTTCAGATCAATTCCCGCTCCTCCCATCCAAGGACGTCGGACAGTGTGGGTCGCATCTCGACAGCAGATACTGCAGATTCTGCAGCATTTACGAATTACCAATCGATTGACAAGGAAAATTTGGCGGTTCTTTTATAAGGGTGTCCGGAAAGTTTTCGCACTTTCATTTTTTTCGAGATTTGTGACGAACTACTACGACTATCCATAAACATTGTACCTCACAGTTATCAGTCTGCACAGTGCTCCAAAATATGCTATTTATTTCATTACGCTATTTCATATGAATGATGCAATACAGTGTAGAAGGTGAACAAATCGAACTATTACATCCCCACATGCGTCACCTAAAATCTAGATGAATGTGAAAGCTACAGATGCCGAATTTTTGGGTGATCTTGCTGCGATGTTTGACTACAATTCCACTCATAAAAAATTAGAATCCGTAAACTCACTAAAGTAATATAATTTTTTAAATCGAAAACTCGTGAAGTCACAGATTTCGGGTTTTCAACTTTTTAATGTATTTTCAATTTTGTTGAGACTCACGCGATATAATATGTTTTATTATTCATTAAATATTATTCAAATTTTTTCATGACCGATTGTGAGGTCATTTTCGAAATTTTTTTCAGATTTACGTGGAAAACCCAAAATTGCGTAGGGATGACGAAAGTTTCTGTTATTGTGCACACTTATGCAGATCCTTGACAGAAGTTATTTGCAGCGAAAATTGGAATTTTCTGGCCACAAAAACCTCAAATCTTTGATGCTGACGTAAAAGTGGTGCATGTTCACAGTAATAGCGATTTCGCAGGGTGCGATCTACACTCCATGCCAATAGTGCAAAATAACAAAGTGGTGTTACTCTCACGAATAAACTGTAATAAAGCCGTATTGAGATGGCTGCGAAGTGAAATATAAAAAAATTGAAAAAGTGCGAAAACTTTCCGGACACCCTTATAGTAACCAAGCGAACCCTACTCACGATTCGATGCCACATCATGGAGAGTGCACAACCTCCAGAAACACCTCAACACAGGGAACTGAAGAGAGTGAATGTGTTCTCACTTTCACATATCGTCGTGGCCCTATTCGAATAGTGTCACTAAGGAGTGACAATGAGGAACGTGGAGAGAGGAGTACTAGGATATTTCCTCTGCAGCTAAAACCCTATTTCAGTACTGCCCGGTGATTATTTCAAAAAAAATGAGCAAAAGATAGGGCTGAGCCGGGGATTGAACCCGGGACCTCTCGCACCCTAAGCGAGAATCATACCACTAGACCACTCAGCCGATGTTTCCTCAGGCGTTAGAGGATGAAGATGAAGCGAGCGTGAGCAGAGCGGGTCGCTCATTGGTCGCTAGAGCTGAAACGGGTTCACCCTTGTCGAGGAGATTGCGTACGTGGAGAGAGAGAAAGTGAGAGAGAGAGAGACGAGGAGAAAGTGCAATGACAGTAGAGATCACAGATCTGCTCCAAATTGACGAGACGACACTCAGAGAAAAATTACTTCGCCATGCATGCGAGTTAATGATTAAATTACTTAGTTTCAGCTGAGAGAGTGTGGAAAGTGCGGAGAGCTTAAGTAATTTAATCATTAACTCGCATGCATGGCGAAGTAATTTTTCTCTGTGTGGATACGGTTCAGCACCCAATTCTCGACACAGCCTCCGAAAGAGTAACGACGAGAATAAATTAGAGAAAGAAGGGAGCAACGAGAGAGTGTGCAAAACGAGAGAGTCAGACAACGAGAGACGATCTTGGCATAGTGCCAACTCGATGCTGTGAATCTGTCTCGACGACACTGAAAATATATGCACGCCGATAAAGAGAAGCCGGAGAGGTGTGAAAAAAGTGTGCCTGGATTATGGGATGTTTGACAGAGTGGACGTGAATAAAAAATAACGCTTATCAGACGGCGTTATGAATTCCGCGACAATACAATTAATCCGACTGCTGCGGTCAGCCAACGTTTCAGCGAAATAAGTGCGTTTCCCACTAGACTTTGTAAAGTAACGGTTCAACTAGTTGCATAATAGGGAAATCGACCGATTTTGTGAAAAAGAGTGCGAGAAATGAGGAGTGTGCGGAGAAAAGCAACTAGTTGCATCGTTACTTTTCAAAGTCTATTTCCCACCTCGACGCAAACTATCGTTATCGTACCGTTCCGTTCTTTCCAAACTGCTCCATGACCATGCTCTACCCGATATCAATATTGCGCCCATCTATCAGTTTTGTCTAACTATCTCAGGGCTTTGTAATATGTAGTATATTTCACATAATTCGGAAGTGACACATGTCAGCTCACAAGATCCGTCAAGGCGGGTCAGAGATGAGTTTCTCTGATTGCTATTACACTGACAAGTCCCCCATGCCCTGCCCTCTCATCCTCTCACTAACTGGCAACTGCTGTGAAATCGCACCTGCAGATCACACGCGAACTTTGCTCCAATTCCTATTTTCATTCTGACACTGTTCACAAATGTGCAAAACATCGCCTGAATTTGCGTTGCAGCTGCCGAATTCAACTCGCCTCTGATTCTTAAATTACTTTGTTGCACCTGCACTAGGAAATAGGTAAACTGTATTGGAATTCCGATTTTAATTTTTTTTCTTTCTTCGGACTAACACTCTATTTGGTAAATGTTTCATTTCACCAACTGATTATGTGTTTCAAGGTTAGACCTTAGTTCGCTCTTTCTGGCCTTTTTGATCTCGGTCTTATTTATTGTAGAAATATTCTAAAACGAAAAAAAGGTGAATCTTTTTCAAAAATATTAATACCACCCTCTGATTCCTCATAGATGTGGCAACTTGATCTTTCTTTGAGATAGTCTATTTGTCCGAGTTGCAGGTCAATAACGCCTTTTCTACCTTTGTTTCTCATCCGTTCAAAGCGTTTTTCCGCGATAAGCACAATTGAGTTCAGACCCCCTTCTGAGTACTCGCAGTTCGCTCTTTTGCACCCCGACACTCCCAATCATTCTGAAGTCTGTAGCTTGCCCACTATCGCGTCGCAACAATCACTAATCTCTACACTTGGAAACATTTGGAAACAGTCGCGATTATGCTCAAACCTGCCCAGTGTCACTGTTTGTCACTCCACGCATCATCGCACAACCGTCTGCCTTCACCGAAAGGGCGCAGGATTCAGAGTACATTCAAGGGGGGACGTACTCACTTTCGCACACTGTCCCGCACCCCTTTCTTTCACACACCCTTTTCTGGAGTTTACGAATTGTGTGCCGTGCATCGACCACAACATGTACCGTCTCAAAACACATTATTACGCAGGTCGGTTTACAGAAAGCCATTTGGAGTGAGAGAGCGTGTGAAATCGAGAGGGACTCTCTCTCACTTTTGCACACTGTCCCGCTCCGTACCCATATGTGAAGAGTTGCGAATTTTGTGCCGCGCAGCGACTACAACTTGTACCGACACCAAAACTTTGCGGTCTCATGATCTTCTGAGATCGTTCTTATCACTGAACCACGTGGTTCTGATCGTGCTAATCAGGGTGCGCTTATCAGTAAAGTCAAGGAATACGTTAGCAACAACACCGCAACACCACTCGTCTCGCAGTGGTTTAGCGCGGTCGGTCGGTCATTGATATCGCTGAGGCATATCACTATCAGTTTTTGACGGCAAATCATTCCTCGATCACAGACCTCAACGGTGCTCACTCTTGGCACTTCTCGCCATAATTAATCTGCGTGAGAAATGCAATGAAAAAGGGGCATTGATAATAAGAATAGCATAAATATACTTTGACTCATTTATTGGGGATATCTCTCGAGTCATAGGTTGGGCTTGTAGGTAGCGTTCCGCCTTTTTTCGTTACTCCTGTGCCACTTCTGTGTTTCACCGACTGCATATTAGACTGGACGTTGGAAGCGAAACCGCTTTCTTTTCAGTTCTTTAGCTTCCAAAGACCAACAACCCAACATAGTCAGCGAGCTCTCTCTCTACACGAATTGCTCGTTCTCCGCACTTAAAAAGTTCGCTTCGCAAACCGCTGTAAACCGACGCGGGGTTTGATGCTTTGCGTAATTGTCATCCCCCAAACTTTGACCTATCTTCCCCGAGGAAATCACGCCATTTCCAAGCAATTTTCACCTGGGGTGATTTCCTCTTTGATCAAATTGGACCCGACTCATTTTTAGAGTTGTTTTACGTGCTTCGCTGCTCGACTACGCCGTAGTTTCGCGGCAAAATTGGGAGTTTCAGTGAACAGTCCAAGAGATCACCAAACATCATCGTGGGGTGAGGGCAGCGTGACACTGGAAAGAGAAGGAGCGCGAGAAATCCCCCCCCATCTCTCTCTCTCTCTCTCCAAGTTGCTTTCTCTGTTAGTCCCTGCCAAACTATCGCTCATCCCTCCGTTCTCTCACCGTTTCCACGTTTTTTCTCCGCTTTCGCCTTTCGTTCCCGTGCAAAACAGTGATTGAAAACCGTTGGAAAACCAATGAACGCATCGTTTTTTTATCCTTTGTACCTCCCATAGCTTCCAAGAAATAATATTGATAATAGGAGATATATAGTTTCACCACCGTGGATTGTGGAATTCCTTCCAGTTTTTCGTAAGTCCAAAGCCGGTTTTGTGTTTCACCGGCCCCTTATTAAAGCGCGCGATGAATGGAAACCGATTCTTTTCTCATTTCCGTTGTTAAATGCAAAAATTGTAAAGTTCATTGTGACCCCTGGCAAAAAGCGATTTCGAGCCGATCTTGTGCATTTCCGGGTGATTCACAATCGAGGTAATTGTCCTTTGATAGCTTGACTCGCTTTAATGTGTACCGACAGACAGGGAGAGTTCGCGTACTCTGCCCCCTCTCTATGTGAATTAGGCACGAATTTGGCTACCGAGGGAACGCCGGACTTTGCCCCTTACCTCATTCTTATCCAGAACCGATCGTTCTTTATTCTCGCCGAAATTTTAGTGGAAATAGGGAAAAGAGCGCAAGAAAATATGCAAACTAAATCCTATTTTTACTTTTTCTTTGAACTAAATTTTGGCATCGCCCAAAAACTAACGCTTCACGCATATCTAGGAACACGAAAAGATTGCCGTTATTTCCTGCGAAAACTGGTATAAATTGGCTCATTTCTGGCGGGTAAATTGGCAGTCAGCACAAAATAACGAGCACAGAACGGCGTTCCCATGAACTTTGTCCGATTAAGTCGAGTGTAAAAGGAAGAACCTGATGTAATCGAGGAGGAGGAGCTGAACTTTCGTCCCCTCACCGGTATTTAGCCGACCAGAGCTCTCACTCTCTGTCTACCTCTCTCCTGTCTCTCTCCGGTTCACGTGCATGCGTGTTGGGCCACATGCCCACCCAATACTCGTTTATTATTAATAATAATATTTAATCATGACAATCGAAATATATAATTTTACAGTGATATAAGGTTACAATTTTACATACTACATTCATGATACGGACTATTGTGTGCGCCCTCTCTTGCTATGCCTCGGCGTGTCTCTTATTTTGCCATGTTCTCTAGCCTGTCAATTATGTGTTTAGCAGCGGAACGTATTATTATTTTGGACGAGTATTTGCCAATTTATAATATCCAACATAAGATAACTTGCTCACACTCCCCAGTATTTTGTGAACTTTACTCTAGTTACTCTAGTGAGAACTAGTTAGTATATTTCTAAAATGATCCGATCAAACAAAATGTCAAAATTAGAACGTCGCCGACTTTCCTGTTTGGTAAACAAAGGAAGTTCGCGTTTGGTTTTTGGTGTGATCGTATCATTCAATAATTGCTATACTATACTGTGGGGTACGAGAACGTCTGCCTTTAGTGTGCGCATTTTGTGGTTCCTTTCGACTGTCAAGCATATCTCGTTATCAATTACATCTCGATCGTTTTATGTCCTGTTGCACGCGATCGCCGGTCTCTGCACTTTTGTTATTGCTGCATTCTAGCGCTGTTAGATCGAATAATTCTATTCGCGGGTACAAAAGGTTATTCGCGAATTCGATTCGATCTAAGAACACTACTGCATTCATAGTCCATTCCTCATTTTGAGGGGCCGATTCCCTATTGTGACTCCTCACATTTTGTCGGCTGTGGATAGTGTTTGTCACTTCAAAATGAGGGAATGGCGGACTATGAAGGCAGCATTCTATTTCTAGCTTCTAACTCGGTTTTTCCTATTTCTAGCTCACTTTATCCAGCTCTCTGGTTTGTCATGCACCGCAGAGATTCCCCAGCTGCCTCAATATTCTATCGCCCCGGTAGTTTGGAGTTTCTCTCGCACCACAAGTAGCTGTGTGCTTAGCTCCCGTATTCAGCTCTCACCCGAATGAAATCTGAGGAGAGATTGCTTGCGTGACGGCTCGCATGTTTTCCGCAGCGGTAAGGACTTTTCAGTTTCGATGGACCTTGAGGCTTGAGGGGGCGAGAGAGAGAGAGAGAGAGAGAGAGATTCTGGAGGCCCATTTGGAGGTTCTCTGGTCTCATCTTTGGAGGCTCGCGCTGCCACTCAGCTGTAATGAGTGACGGAGAGAGAGAGGGAAGCGGATGAATGGGAGAAAGAGAGAGATTTCCAGGTGGAGAGAGAGAGAGAGAGGGAGAGAGAGAGAGAGAGAGAGAGAGAGAGAGAGAGAGAGCGTGTAAACGCATTTGGTGAGGCTTGGATGCCTAGCAATGCAAGGGTGCAGTAATTCGAGAAGCTTCTCTGGTTACAGTCCTCTTTGGAAGAAGGGGCACACGAGGTATATTCCAGCGATATCCCTAGTTTGCCAATTCGCCGGGTGGGTCATTTTATGGCGTTTTCAGCCGTTTCTAACCAAGTTTCATGCTATGTCTCGCAAAGTACCAATGCATTCTTGGGTCATAGATATCCCCAGTTTGCCAAGGGCCATTTTCAGTGCCTAAATTAAGGCCATAGTGAGAGCGTGGCTCCTGTGCACGCTCTTTTCGCACTCTCTAACTGTCTGCCTCGCATTTCTCTCGTCAGAACACCGTGTTTCCCCGTTCCTACCTTGTTCTACACTATGTTTCACATAGTAACAAACTAGAGCGTAATAGTCGATATAGTGATCAAGAAAGACCGTAAAATGCAGCAGACAGTTCTCCGAACTCCGCGCGCGCGTTGTGCGCTTAACGGTGCGCGGTGCGGGCGCGCTACTCTGACTGTAGTTTGTATCGCGCGCGACACGTGCCCAAAGTGCGCGCGTTTTGTGGCGGTTAGTGTATGCGCCCACGATCGACCCTTCAACTCCTCCTTTTTCTTCCCACTCATTCTTTGTTTCACCCCTGTGCCTACCTCAATCCACTTCCACCTCAAACCCTCCAGAAAGGGGTTTAGCGAGAGAGCGTGTAAAATCGAGAGTGACTCTCTCACTTGGGCACAGTCTCTCACTCTTCGTCTGAAGGTTTGGCATCATGTGATTCTCCTTTCCCCTTCTACCTGTAGCACCCTTTCTGCTTGCTAACAACTCGCTATGTGTTTTCTCTCTCTTTCCCCCATGTCGCTCTCTCTCTCTCTTGTCGTTTCTCTCTCTCTTTCTCGTTCGCGAAAACTAAACTCCCGTGTCCCCACTTTCGTTCTGTTTACCAACACTCATCGATTGCGCCGCCGCGCGATTTCCCACGATTTCGCACCCCCATTTCGCTTTTTTTCTTCTTTCGGTTTTCCATTCCTTCCTGCTTCCAAAACTCTACTGAAGTTGCGGATGTGGTGTTGTGTTTGTTTTTCGCCGATAGGGGGAGGGGTCACGCCGAATCGGAGAATAGCGAGAGAGAGAGAGAGAGAGAGAGAGAGAGAGAGAGAGAGAGAGGGAGAGAGATCGGGCGAAATATTTAGTGATAAGGGAGTCGCTATCTCTGTATTCTCTGGTGCCGCGCATCCTCTCCGGATCGATTGGCACACGTGGACTGGCATTGTTTTGTTGCAATCTTGCCATTTCTGGAGTCTTGTTCCGATGGTTTCTCACTGAATTTTAATAGGATTCAATCGGTTTTTTTTAACAATATATTTATGAAAACAAAAATAAAACTGTTATTTTGTTTTGATCTCTTCATTTCTGGAGTCTTATTCCGGGTTTTTATGGTTTCCCACCTAGTTTGCATATAACTCAAGTTTCCCACCTAGTTTGCATATAACTCAAGTTTCCCACCTAGTTTGCATATAACTCAAGTTTCCCACCTAGTTTGCATATAACTCGATAGTTGTATTGTTATAATCATTTTAAAACATAAATCCACCTGAGTCAACCTTTGTTTTGTCCCTCATCTCTGATCTGCTCAAGGGCACCACGCGCTGCACTAGGAAATGGTTGTGTACTTTAACTGTCCGGCGAGATATTTTGGTGTCTATGCCTATTTCCCGGCTACTTAACAAGCGGTCGCGGCGATTCTAAGTATTGGCGGCTTTCATAACGACCTTCCCTGCGACTTCTATAGAGGAAGTATAATGTGTGTCCATGTACTGTGTGTGTCTTAGAGTCCCCCATTCTTGTAAGAGCCCTCTCTCAGTTTTACACGATTTCTCACTCACTCTCCTCATTTCACACGATCTCTCGTCGGCTGACAATGGGAGAGAGCTTGTAAAATGAGGAGACGATTCAAACGAACTTTGTGTATGGTGTGTTAGAGTGCAAGTGGCCGCCGGCGGTGAGCGGTGAATATCTCAGATTTCGCAGAACGACCTCTTCACACGCCCCTTCCTCTTAGCTTCCGCATTAGCTTCTTAAAGATTGAGTTCCTATCTTAGCTCGCACTTACCTGCAAAGCTCCTTGAAGAGGGTGGTAAAGAGTAGAGGAACGTTATTGCATGTTGAAAAAAATACGTTAGTGAAATCGAATACTGTTTCGTGTACGCTCTTTCTATACCTCGGTGCCATGCTCTCACTGCTTTATCTGTTCTTTAGGAGCGGAACGCTATATTGTTTTGGACTCGTGTTTGAGAATTCCCAATGCGCCCGCCCAGAAATAGCCTATTATCCCTCAGCAATTTTTCACATGCTACAATGCTCTGGCCGCTGGTAATTGGTTTGCATTGTAACAATTAGAACACCTCGCAACTTGACTTCTCATTTTGCGCGTTCCTTTCGCTATATCCGGTTTTCCCTGTTTTGAAAGCTCCACTCAGAGACATGTCCTATGCTCTTTCATCCATTCATATTACACTAGGGAGCTTATCGCGAAGCTAGCTATGCGCTTTGCTATCTTTAGGGCAGCCGTATACTCATCTATCATCCCACTGCGATACTACTTTTAATTACCCGCTTTGAATACCCCGTCGTCCGCATCCTTCCACAGGCCGGCCAAGAAAGGACTTTAACGTGAGAGAGCGTGAAAAACACAAAGGCATCCTCTCACTTTTGCACGCTATCTCGCATTGACCCCTTTCTGTTGTTTGGAAATCGTAAGGGAAAATATGCTTCTCTTTATCCATTGAAAAGAGTGCGTCATCGCTATATCATTCGCTCAGCTGCAATACGCCATGTTTTCGCTTAATCTCGCGATAATTTTTATAGTGCCTACACATCATCCCACATCCCGTCCAATCCACCAAACTCTTTCTGTTTGTTCTAAAATTATATATGGCATATGCAAGTAGTGGTAGTGCGTCATGTTTTCGCTTCTCTCTCGCGACATTTATCATAAGCCTACGAGCGAAACGCTTCATCCCCTAATATTTTCACTGTTGTCGATGAATTTCTCAAAATCGTCATTTCCCGGCTCGCAAACTCTGCTCATTGGTCGGTGGAAAGTGCACAGCGTGTGAGGATTATCCGCATTTAGCACTTTGAGAGAGCTAATTTGAACACATTTTGAACTCTTCCTTCATTTTCAAAAGCGTGTTCAGTTTGTCAGATTAGTTGACGAAAAAATTAGAAAGAAATAATATTCTATACCAATTTGTTTTCTCATATCATCTGTGAAGCATAACGTTCCAAATTGCCATCTTCTCACTATAATCAAACAGATAGGCGAAGGAACCTTTGAACTGCTTATAAATCACCCATTTCGGCGGTGAAAAATAGGTGCTCAATATATCGGAGCATTTTTGAACACGTTCACAGGTAACTTATTTAAATAACTTGCCAATAATAATCTTTTCTTGTTTTCAAAATTGGTCGCCAGTAGTTATTTCCGATGTTTCAGCTTCAGAAACATTGATCCCTTTTACCTTTAGCATTTGTTGATCTCCCTGGTCCTTTCCTGCGTAATTCACATTATGATCTCCTTCTTTGCAACATATTCCCGTCACCAAAGGCACGTATGATCTTCTGATATCCCCCGCACAGATTCGTTAATCTAGCCAACACGCTGAGGCCACATTCTAGCCGTTTCGTTGATTTATCTCTCTCTCTCCTTTTCTCTCTCTCTATCTCTCTCTCTCTCTCTCTCTCTCTCTCTCTCTCTTTCTCTCTCTCTCTATAGTTCACCACCCATAATTGATTCAGGAGATAATCCAGCTCATCCTCAGTATCATTTTCATAATATAATAGGCTCCTGCCCTTTTTCTACGCCTGCTAATTCAACGAATCCGATTCCAACCGTAAAATTAATGTTAATTAATTATTCAATAAAGCGAGAAAAAAATTATTAGATTAATGCTATTCCCTAAATGTGGAACATTCAGGGAATACTTGTTACTCCCCTTCCTTTACTTCACTTTAGAAACTTTACTTACTTTAGAAAAAATGTTACTTTAGAAACTTTACTTACTTTAGAAAAAATGTTACTTTAGAAACTTTACTTACTTTAGAAAAAATGTTACTTTAGAAACTTTACTTACTTTAGAAAAAATGTTACTTTAGAAACGTGTTCCCTTAGTGGACCACGGCGTGTTTGTTCTTCTTTCCGTTTCTGTTCCGTTATTTCGTATTTTATTCCGCGTTTTACCGTGGCTCGCGTACTAATTATTATTATTAAGGTGTAAATGGAAGAGGACGGGCAACGGTTATGTCTCGTTTGTATGGCAAAGTCTGACAGCGCTCACTTCGGAGTTGATTCATGTAGAGCCTGCGCCGCGTTCTTTAGAAGGGTAAGTTCACATGATTATAGAGCATCAGAAAATGATGAGAAGGGAGTTTCCTCGTTCCTTTTCACATTCGTTCAACAAACACAAAAAATAATGAATTAGATCGACGACAATTAGAGAAAATAGCACTAAATTGATGAACTGTGACTGACATTTGCTCTCTAGGAAAAGATTTGCGTCAATTTCCATATTTGCAGACAGTCTCACTCAAAAAGCGCTACATTTGCCGGCAAGGAACACTCAACTGTGAAGTCAATAAAGGTTCTATCTTTTTCACAGCGTCGGTCTATCTCTCCACCGCCGTTTCTAGAACATTTCTGCATCGTTTGTTATTGTGGTGAAACACATCCGAAATCTATTCAATTTGTTTTGAATTTGAGGGTTCCACAACAGGGGGGCGAAAATAAAACAAATTGTAGATGTTCGCTACATCTGCCGACGGTGTCGCTACAACAAATGTCTATCCATCGGCATGCATCCTGACAGTCAGTGAATTATTTATACAGAATTTTTCAATTATCATCATCGAATCTTGATATGCTCAAGAGTATCCAAGTGTGTTTCACCACAGTTTCATATTGGCCAAATTTTTTGTCGACCCAATAGTTGAGCATGATTGAATTTAAAAAATAACAATTCTTGTCAGACGTACATTCCAAGCCGAAGAAGTCCTCGACTGAGGATTCTTTTGCGAATTACGATGGAGACAGCAGTAGTGGCAGTGGTGAGCCAATACAACGATTGAAAAAAAATCAGAAACCTCCCTTCCTCCCCAAACAATACTTCGCATAGAGAGTTTTAACTTGCTGTACATTTGTTTCGTGCAATCACACATTATTGCGTTGCGCTTTCGGGCGTCGATAAAATATAAGTTCTCGTAAACTAGAGAACGTGTGAATGAGCGAGGGGTTATCTTCCTTTCACGCACTCTCTGTTAATAGTTCCGGGATGCTTTTTATTAAGATGCCGAAGGAAATGTTGGTAGAATAGTTGTCAAAAGGCAGAATAGTGTTTGATATGTTTCACACTTTGCTTATAGTGAGGAGGTGCCTATGAAGATTTCGTTTGTGCACAACAATCGTTCTAAATAATAAATAATTGTTTTTTCTTTAGCCGGCCCCAGCAGCTCCTTACCAAACGGAGCATTCTCCGATATTGAAATCGTGAGTTGTTTAAAAAAATCTTTTTTTGAACATGGTTCGAACGTTGCTAAATAAAATCCACTATACCTTGTGATAATGCTGACACAGTGTGCGACCCATTCGTCCTACCGTACTCTTTCATATACCATAATCTTTGCAGAAACAAGAGCCATCGGCGTTCAAGCAGCTCTCTCCGTGCATTCTCACGATCGGAACTAGCGAAGAAATGCCTATGCTGAATCGGATAGACACCCACTATCGGTTTGTGATCTTAGAGCTTTGCGATGAAAACCCGCGGAAGGGAATCGCATAGTAAATTTTCAACCGTGTAATTTCATCAATGGCTAGGTATGAATTACGCTTGGAGGAATGAAAGTTGCACATACAGGGTACTTTTATTATTACTGAGTAAAACGGTGGAATCGAATCGCATTTGTAACCATTAATTAATTATCTAAAATGAGCGTGCTGCAGGATGACGTGTGTCGTGCGTCGCACCTCCGAGCACACGGCCATTCTTGCGACCTGTCCGGCAGCTGCAGCAGGCATTACGGGAGTGAGCAATCTATTCAGTCGACAGGATGATCAGGTACGAAACGCTTCATAACTATGACTAATTTATTTTTGACCCTGATGTCACTGGACAATCGTCAGTAAATCTTTAGTCAGTATCACGCTTGAGAGTAACAATCCTTTCAAGCGTGATATCCGAGTATGGTCAATCCAGCATCCATTGTTTATAGTGCAAAGTTAACATAATGGCTCTGAGAACACTCTAGTTATTGCCGAGTAAGCTTCTTGAACAGTCAATTGCACAATTAACATCTCTTTTTTTCAGAACACGCCTCGACCCGCCACTTGGGGAACACTAAATCAGTGTATGAACGTCGCGATAACGTGTATGGGAGAGTTCGCCAACCGATGTTTTGATTGCTTCTCCGAGTTGGAATCACAAGAACAGGTACGTTAATTTTCTAAGTGCGGTATTTCGTAATCGCGGGATATTGGAAAATATTTCTCCCATTTGTGGTTAGGGAAAAGATAACAAAAGAACCCTGGCACATTGTTCTGTGTTATAGATTGAGTAAGTGTCATTAATGTTTTGTTTTCAGTGGATTCTCATTCAACACTACATCACATCCATGTTCATCTTTGAGGGATCGTATAGGACGAAGAAACTCTTTCCCGGCAAAGACGATGTGTACGTCTTTTCTATGCATAATTTAAATATTAAATAGTAAAAATCGTCTCATTTGTCCCATCCCGATATAATTAACTTCCGTTTTCGCTGGTTACTGAGCCTAGTATTGCTTTCATTCATTTTTCATTACAATTATATATCGATTATTTCAGATTCCTTCTTTCATACAATACATACATCGATCTGAACGAGGTGGAAACGTTCTTCGTCGATGCGCCGCAGATAATGGACAAGAAAGAAGCAGCAAAGTATTTTTTAATATATCTTAATTCCATCCTGAATTATGTTTAGCTATGGAATTTAAAATTGAATGTTTGCCCGGAGAAAGATGTGTTTCACTCTCAATACACATAAAATATGAAATGAAGAAATTTGATTTTGTACCATCGCGAATGTTTAATCTACAACGAATCTAAAACGCAATTACCACACTGGGCCGTGATTTTTTCAACATTCTTCGTAAATAAATATTTCACAGGTTGCTCCGAGACAACATCAAAAATTCGTTGGTCGAATGGATGGGAACAATTCTCGACAGGGCGGATCTCACTGAGACTGAGTGCATCGCGTTGTATGGACTGCTCATGTTCCCGCCATGTCAGTTCCGTTTTAACATTTTTGAAGGAAGGAAAAAGCATGACGTCACGTCAAATAAGGGGCTCCGATTAGGACGAATTTTTTTGGGAGATGCACCATGACAGCTTGATGCGATTGCCTTTATTTTGACAGTGTGATTTTCACATCTACCTATCGCCAGTTGTTTACCTACACCAAGAATTATTTGGTCCCTTTTTATGTTTAATGATTATTCTTTTCTTATAAGTATTTTGATAGTTGGAACGATACTTTCTTGATAACCGCCTGTGGAATTGGTCAATTCCAGACCTAGCCAAGGGAACGCCGAATATCGCCCGATTCACACACGACATTCACCAGACAATACACAAGGAGCTCAATGTCTTTTACAAGTTGGTAGTTTTTATTTTTATATTTTTTACTTCTTTCTTGCAGTGAAGACAGTGGAATAGTGTTTTGCACTCAACATTAGATCAAAACCTATTCGACTTTTTACAGAGAGAAAATGCGTCTGGAGGATCCCTCAGCTCGTTTCGCACATTTGACGGCAATTCAACTCTGTGTCCAGGTAATGTTTTAATTTATTAATTAGCCATAATTTATTTAGAAAATGGAATGTATGCTTTAGTAGTGAACTATGCTAGTGTTAAGCTCGGTTTTATATCCTCAGGTATCTTTGGTTGTAATCCACAATCATACATCATGTGGAAGATTTAATTTGAAATCGGCACAGTGCAGAAAACAATTTTTTTCAGGGAATCGTATACAAAATCAAAGAGGACATGGAAATCTACCGACTTCTCAATATCTTCGACGAGTCGACTTACGTATACGCCGTCGTACAACGATAGTTCACGATATCTCCGCTTCTCCCGACTGCATTTCCCTATTTTTTGTTTCCTGTCTCATACCGGTGCACTGATCTATACGTTTTTCGATTCTAACATACTTTTTGAACGTTGTTTGTTCTTCCCTGTTCTATCTCAGATCTGATTTCGCTCAATGCCTGTTACTCCCGACGACCTCGCCATGTATTTTGTTGTGATTACTCCAAGCTGTCAATTATTTCGGGTATCCAGTCCCCTCCTCTCTGGTGTTCTTATCCTCGCCAGAGAAGATAATAGAGAGGATGAGAAAAAGGAAAAATATTAGCCCCGAATCTTTCATGCGACATTTCGACCAACTCGTGGATTATTTGATACTCTGTGATTCTCAGAACCACTCAAGGATTCTGTCATTTGTCCATACAACAGTGATAAATTATTATACAGTATCGGCTAATTTCGAGCACATAATACCATATATTAATACAGATTTATGCATATATGTATTTGTACGATAAAATATTTTTTCCTCAATAGAATGTATCGTATTCGGAGATTGAACACGAGTAACCAAATTCAATTAACCAATTTTTGCTTTGTCTGAATCATCTCATTTTCCATTTCATTTCATTCCTTTCCCGTCGCTCTCAGCGGTTTCTTCTCCACTCACGCCGAGGTTTTACACATTTCTCTCCTTTTCAAGCTAATTTTCATTTGCCCTTCTCGATTTTTCAAGAATTTTCAGTAATTGAATATATAAAAAAGCGTAAATGAGCTCGAAGCATTCAAAATTGTTATGGTTTTCAAAGCAGTTCCTAGTAATAAAAGATGTTTTGGTTAAGAATGATACTGCTCCTTTTCCACTTACTTCTCCTCACGACTGTCATAGTGGCAGAGGCGCCTAATTCCAACAACGACGGTGTCAATGAAATAACTATGCAAATTCCCGGAGGCTTCAAAGACGGCGAGTTCGGGAGTTGTACTCGAACTTAAATTGTATCGTTATCGTGGGACAAAGAAATTTTAAAAAAATAAACTAGCAATAGTATTTAGTAGGGTTGCCGGATTAATTTTCTTTAGGTATGCTGTTCACTGCGTACTTCGAGCACAAACCAGTTGAAAATGGAATGGACGAGTGAGTTGAGAGAGAAAAATTATGAATAATTACATGAACATTTCTTCTTTACTAATAACGTATATTCCAATATTATATTCGACACGCTGATCAATTAAATTAAGAATTAAAAACTAAATTAAATTATTCATTTTAAGAGTTGCGATCACCTTCTACCATGATCGGTGGTTCAGCTTCTTAAGTTTATTATTCCGAAGGGACAAGAGTCGACCAATTGGATGTGTTTACCTGGTATGTGGGAACATAATTGAGAAAGTAATGCAAACCCCTTGAAAACTTAGCTGTAGAAGATTACTATACTTATCAAACAAGCACAATATATTATCTCTTAGGTTCTTAAAATTTTCTAAAATAATATATAAATAATAATATATTTATCACGAAAGCTAATGTAAGAGGAGAAATAAAAAATTAGTCAAACATGAAATACGATGTAACAGTATGTGACAAAGAGTTTTGTTGAAATAGACTGAGTGGGATACAATGGAATTGGAAAAGGCCGAGAATTTAATTCCATCGATTTCTTTTCTCAGTTCCCGATGTTCAATCGACTCAACACTTAGTTTTCAGAAGTAAAAATTTGAGGAGTGCTAAAACGACATTTTTATGTCAACTGATCGACAGGGAGCCGAAATAAGAAATTGCGAGAATTCAAATCTGTTTTTTTTAAGTTTCATTTCAACAAAAAATATACGACAAAATAATAATTGGGGGGGAAAAATGAGGGAAAACGCTAAAAAAAGAGAGCAATTGCGGAACAGAGCGACGAAATGAGACCACCTATTTTTTTACGCATTTGTAATACTGTTCTGGGCAACAGAAGGTGCAAATGACAGTCTTAGAATGTTCCCGATCGATGGATGCATGATGTGGATATGAGGCAAACGACTACCATGATGGCAGATGCGCCATCCGAAGGATGGTGGAGAATAGATATTTATAAGGTTTGAATGCTCATTGACGACATTACAATCAGTACTTGCTACATGCATCTACCATTAATGACTGTAACAATTATATATATATATATATATATATATATATATATATATACGTGTGAATTTTTACCGGACGGCCGAAGCCTCCTGAAAGTTTATTGCGGTCGCAAACTCGTCTAGTATCATGCCAAGCTTCATTTAAACGCTTAGGATATTGCTTCGACGTCTCATATTGTTGATTACTAATACTTAGTTCCTCTAAGTTAACCGTACTTGAATGAAACCTATAACCCTAAGCCCTAACCTGAGCTTAGACTTGAGTTTAAGTCATTTAAGGAGGCTTCGGCTGTCCCGTAAAATTTCAATTTTTAAATTATATCACGCGACTCACGAGAGGGTCAGCCTGGGTTTGGCATTGAGCAAGATTTTCGACATGCGTTTTTTGCACTTTCGGACTCCTCTGGGTCTACTTAAGATCCCTGGGAACTATTATGCCATTAATGTCATCCTTCGCCGAGATACTGCTACTGTTAGGTGACGCCGTCGAAGTTTGAGGCCTTTTTTCGACGTTTCAACGCCATTTCTGTGAATACTTTTCGCTTGGAGCTAAGGACCATTTTCAATGCTCTATAAACCTGTTAAATTTGTTTTCTGGTAAAGAATCGAATTTGCATAATATGAAATTTTCGTAATTTTACAAAATACGATCGAAAACCCATAGATTTCTCTTTATAGAAGGCTCCGGTAGGTCACCAGGATTCGAATAGTATATTCGAGCTCGCATATCTTTGTAGATCATCTGAGTTATGATAGGAAACGTCTAAAATATAACGCACTTCACCATTTCACTATTTATTTCCTTTCTTCTGGACCGCTTCATTCTCTTCTCTCACGAGGAATGAAATGGCGTTTCCCCATTTTATGAGCATTTTGTGTCAATTTTACACGTTTCCTATCATAACTCACATGATCTACAAAGATATGAGAGCTCCAAAATATCATTCGAATCCTTGTGACCTAGCGGAGCCTTCTATAAAGAGAAATCTATGGGTTTTCGAGTGGATTTTTGTAAAATTACAAAAATTTCTTATTATGCAAATTCGATTCCTTACCAGAAAACAAATTTAACAGGTTGATAGAGAATTGAAACTGGCCCTTATCTCCAAGCGAAAAGTTTTCGCAGAAATGGCGTTGAAACGTCGAAAAAAGGCCTCAAACTTCGACGGCGTCACCTAACAGTAGCAGTATCTCGGCGAAGGATGACATTAATGGCATAATAGTTCCCAGGGATCTTAGGTAGACCCAGAGGAATCCGAAAGTGCAAAAAAACGAATGTCGAAAATCTTGCTCAGTGCCGGATACTGATCATTCTGAGTCGATCCTCTCGTGAGTCGCGTGATATGCTACGTTAAATACTGCTAAAATAAACATTCGCAGTTGTATTCGGCGGCGCACACAACGGAACTCCTCGTGTTCTTCCAAGGTAGTGTTAAGATGTTCCAAGGTGTCCAGAAATGATTGGGATTTCTGATCTTGTCACTCATTCTTTGAGGCTGATCCCAAACACTGCATTAGTGCCGGGTAAATCTTCTCGTGTCTCAAAGGATGTATTATCCTTGACACGAAAGAAATTGCTCATCCAACATTTTTTTTCTCGCCTTTCTTTGCTTTACTTGCTTTTCTTGATTTTTTTTATTTAAACAACATCCAGGGTTTGAGGTTAATGCAAGAGACGCCTTTTTAAGGAAATTTATAAAACAAAATTAGGGCCCGAATCAGTCAGAAAAAATGAAAAATCAAATAATTTTTAATGAAAAAACTACCCTTTCAAGGAATATCTGTAACGATAAGTTCGCCCCTCTTCACTCTGGATGAATTCTCGCTGGCACGTGTATTTGCGCTGATTATACTAACTGCGTCAATATGAATGAAGTTTATGTATGATTCCAAAATTATTATTTTGGTAAAACCAAATATTTTTTAGATGCTTATCTTTTTTCAGATGTCCTACAAACTTCCCCTTTACAACATTCCAAATGTCACTCAAAGCAACTTTGAAACAATGCCAAGAAGTGGTGCAGATGGAACACTCTTAGCAGTCAGTTTGTAGAAGCTATATATTTTATTGATTCATTATAACTATCGCCTCATTGTCAGAAAATGTGGAAAGCTTGATAATATTTTCGCGAAAAATGTCTTCCTTTCGTCCTCAACAATAGTAACACAAAATAATAATTGAGTTCTGACCAGCCTATTTTTTCAATTGTCGAATTTTTACAATTCACAATTTTCCACTTAAAGGTGGCATCCCACGAATATTTGGACACTGACACTGAGGGGCAACGGAAATTGGTTACCCGATTAAAGCCTCGAAATTCGCATATTTTTATTATTTATTTTAAGAAAGTTATGCGTCATGAAAGAGAGAAAGCGCGCGCCCCATTAGTGTTTCTCTATTTTCTGATAACAGGGAAAATTCCACGAGGAAAATAAGGGGTAAAACATTAGTGGGACGCCTTCTTTATATCAAGCCGTTCAAATGATCGCTCATCGTCTATCATTTCAGAGTCTGCCCCACTTCAACATCGGATCTTACCTTGAAATATCGGCTTTTCTGCGAACATCAACTGATGATACACAAGATGTACGAATATTTTAATCGCGAGAAATATTCGGGTTTTTTTTCTAGACATATCCGTCAATCCAAATTCGTCCCAAGGGAAGTGGAAAGGACAAATGGACACTCACACTAACGCAGAACCGAAGGATACCATTGCAAGAAAGTTCAAAATATATTTCCAATGTAAGTTTGATACATTTAAATTGCTTTATCAAAATGAGTAATAAATACTACAACTAATCACTTGTTTTTTTCTAAAACAAAAGATGTGCGTTAAAGCGATTTATGTTATAATTTAGCTTTTTCTCCACTCTACACTGAAATGGGAAGACTATGATGCTTGGATCGATTATGTAAGAATATTCCTCTTATGCTTCTTCATATGCTATGCTTTGAAGAAAAAAATATACATTTCCAGGAGTGGTGTTCCAATTCCAAAGAAAGCGGGGATCTCGTACACATAAAATTGGAGAGAATTGAAAAGGAAAGGGTAGAGGTGGGCAAATAATATTGATGCAACTGAAAACTATATTCGCAATTTTAATTAATAATTAATTACCGCCTTGTTGACCCAATCAATTACATACTTTACTTTGGTTGGTTCGGTGTGAGACCGAATGGAGGGAAGCGGTAGAACGATTTATCGATTTTGTCTCCCAACCGCTTCTCCCCCTCTGTCTCACACAAAACCAGCAAATGCATTACTGAAAAAATTACACTAAACCTAATTCAAGCTAACCCATTTCTACCTCGGAAACTCGCTGATAGAAGTCGCATGCACTTATAATTTCTCGAAGAATTATGATGAAGATTACCTAAACGAGGAATTGAGGTTCAAAAATTATGAAATTAAATTGTATTTCAAGTTTTCTTTATTTCAGATCTATGGAATCTACGGCGGCATGATTCTTCATCTGGAAATGACCGAAAATGACGGGAACACAGGCTAAATTGCATTGATTTCTTGTCGATGCATCGAAAACGTAATTATCAAGATAAAATCATGTTCACTGAAATATTACCAACATTGGGGAAATAATTAAAAATATCTATTCTAAAGACAATAAATATATAGTATATGACGCTGTCCGCGATAGATTCAACAAAAGCTCCGCACAGCTAAAAAAATGAAATGTCTCCCAAATATGTCCCTAGGGGTAGTTTTCGATGCTCTACAACGTGGCGTCTTTCATTTTTCATAAATTTGACGTTTGGCGCCAAAATGGCGCCGCGCCAAAATACAGTGAAATCACTTTTTCCAATATTTCTCCTTCAGTGTTGCAGATAGAGAGTCGAAATCTCACGAGTACTATCAGAATTTGATGGCGAATCTCGCTATGTATTTCATTTGTCGCTAATTAGCTTAATTAGCCTGTAATTAAGCGTTTTTGACCCGTTAAAGTGTGAACGTCGTGACATAGCTCATTCGAACCGCCGTGAGACGCTGATTCTAGGGATATGCTTATGTGGCAAACGCACCTACGCAACTATGTTTTTGAGATCATTTTATTAAAAAATAGTGGATAATATATGTTTTAACACTATTGACTTGAATATGTTAGCGCAAAATTAGTTTTCCACTCTAGTATATGCATTTCCAACACAAAGTGTTCGTTTTTCTATTACCCGATTCACGTGGGTTCGGATCCCCTCCGTGACGGCTTATTTTGCAAAAAAATAAATTCTGAAAACTGGCGGGGTTGTATTGAGGTTAAATGCACTACGCTTTATGCGTACACTACGCTCTATGCATAGTTCTGGCTGAGGGTTCGGTCCAGGGGGAGATCGATAGTTGGCTCCAGGTACGGTCCAGGGGGTGCCCTGTAGCCGGCTCCAGGTTCGGTCCAGGGGGAGCTCGGAAGACGGCTCCGGGCTACATTAAAGCTCGCAGTATGATAGGGAATGTTAATCGCTACAAAGAGTACTGGCTTATTCCGTTGCAAAAGGCTCGTGAGGCTGAGAGCGATCGAAAAAAGTTGCCACTACGCCACTTCGTGGCTCCGTGGCAACTTTTTTCGATCGCTCTCAGCCTCACGAGCCTTTCACAACGGAAACGCAGGATACAGTGCGTTCAGAATTTTTAGAACACTTTCAGAGATGTTTCCCGTGATTCCCCACACCCTCTGAATCTTTTTGGAACTTCTCAAAATTTTCGATTTTTCACGTTAAAACAGGTTAGAACACGTTCAGACACGTTTCGAACATCGCAAAACACTTTTCCTGCGAACCCCTACGCTCTCTGAATCATTTGGAAACTTTTCGAAATTTTCGATTTTTCACGTTAAAACGCGTTAGAACACGTTCAGACACGTTTCCGACATCGCAAAACACTTTTGTAGTGATCCCCTACGCTTTCTGAATCATTTTGAAACTTTTTGAAATTTTCGATTTTTCACTTTAGAACGTGTTAGAACACGTCTGACACGTTTCTGACATCGCAAAACACTTTTCCTGTGATCCCCGACACTCACCGGTGCGTTTGGAGAAGGATCGAAAATTTCGATTTTTCATGTTAAAACTCGGCAAAACAGGTGAAAACGTGTTTCACGGTACTCAAAAACGGGTTAGGACGGTTTCTGGCACTTGCAAAAAATGCGGCAAAAGGTTTGCCCGCGGCGGGTGTCGAACCTGGGGGCCTCGGATTCAAAGTTTGGCTCGTAACCCACTTGGCTATGGATTTGGTTAAGTATATTTTGTAAAATTTGAAAGGTATTCTGGTCGGTTATCATATGCAAAAGGATCTGAGAAGATTGATTGAGTTTGAAGCGATTTATAGCGAAAACACGAAAATTTCCGTCACGCGGTTAAAACTTGGCAAAACAGGTGAAAACGTGTTTCACGGTACTTAGAAACGTGCCAGGAGCACTTGCGGCACTTACGAAAAATGCGGCAAAAGGTTTGCCCGCGGCGGGGGTCGAACCTGCGTCGGTCGGATTGCTAGTTCAGCGCGTAACCCACTTGGCCATGGATTTGGCGATTTAAATTTTGTAAAATTTGAAAGCAATTCTGGTCTATTATCATATGCAAAAGGTTCTGAGAAGATAGCGCAATTTTGAAGCGAAATATAAGGAAAATGAGAAAAAAGTGTGACCGGACGGAAGGAAAAAAAAACGGACAGACAGACAGACAGACAGACAGACAGACAGACAGACGTTAGCATTTTCTAATATATAGTAATATGCACTGAAAAAGTGTTCTGTGGTATTATTTTGTGATTAATAGCACTTTAAAATGTTATTTCATCTTTTCATGCACTAAAACACCTTTTTCCAACTCTTTCAGACAAAACATCGAACGAAATGCATAGTTGCGTAGGTACGTTTGCCACATAAACATATCCCTAGAATCAGCGTCTCACGGCGGTTCGAATGAGCTATGTGACGACGTTCACACTTTAACGGGTCAAAAACGCTTAATTACAAGCTAATTAAACTAATTAGCGACAAATGAAATACATAGCGAGATTCGCCATCAAATTCTGACAGTACACGTGATATTTCGACTCTCTATCTGCAACACTGAAGGAGAAATATTGGAAAAAGTGATTTCACTGTATTTTGGCGCGGCGCCATTTTGGCGCCAAAAGTCAAATTCATGAAAAATGAAAGACGCCACGTTGTAGAGCATCGAAAACTACCCCTAGGGGCATGTTTGGGAGAGATTTCATTTTTTAGCTGTGCGGAGCCCTGTTGGACATTTGTTGAATCTATCGCGGACAGCGTCATATAGGGTCGAGCATCGAAAACTACCCCTAGGGGCATGTTTGGGAGAGATTTCATTTTTTAGCTGTGCGGAGCCCTGTTGGACATTTGTTGAATCTATCGCGGACAGCGTCATATAGGGTCATATTGAATCTATCGCGGACAGCGTCATATAGATATGCTTTCTAAATACAAAAAAATAAGAGGTCGAATATGAAAATTTCGCCCGCTTCGTGTACCGATCGAAAGCAAGGTTGGCGCGAAATCAAGAAATTCCATAGAATATAATTAGGTTGCCATATCTAGCATCCGCAGTCTCCGCCCACTTTTCCTTGAAAGGAGAAAGCAAGAAATGCCATGGAGTAGCACAAGCATAGTTCTAAACCGTTTGAATTGAGTTAGGTCTTGTCTTGTAGCTAGTGGTTTGCTCTATCGGATGCGCCCTGGGCAAAGTTAGTCCGTCCACGGCAATGTGGCTAAAATGCAGTTACAAAAAATAAAAGTGCTTGTTTTTATGCGTCGAGTGATGCTCCATGTTTTGCCCAAGAAGATCTTGGTTCTCATGATCCTATCAGTGACATTTCAACAAAAATTAAGATGTAATTATCTAATCGTGAATTGTGCTACTCTTTTGCAATATTTCAGTACGGAAATGACTGTGGAATGACGACTTGTGCTGGTTAGCGGCGCTGGAGAGAGAGCGCCGTCTCAGACGCGGGGGCGAGAGAGGCTAGAGAGAGGCGAGAGAGCGTGCACTTTTGAGAGTGCAGATAGGGATGTTTGAACTCATGCAAATCCCTCCCTATCGAGGGAGAGGAGAAGGGAGCGCTCTCTCCGTCTCATGCACTCTCTCGCTCACCGTCTGACCGATGAGAGAGCGTGGGGAATGGAGAGGGCCTGACCAGAGGGGTGAAAGAAGACTCCGCCCCTTTCTCTCCTCTCCCCGGTTTGATGCTTCTCCCACTAGCGATTCGCGCGCGGATTTCGAGGTGTATCTCGGCTCAGAGGCAAGATATTGACAAACGGCAAAAAGTATTGTCTTAATGGGACCATGATGCATCTATTCTATGTGATTTCCACTCTCACGTCGAAAATCGGTTATCCACGTTGTGGCCCCTAGCCATATCTATAGGTATTTCTAGTGCACTACATGTGAAATAAGGTTAAACATATAATAGGTGTGATTGTTGCGCTTCCTTAGCGATAAATTCGACTGCGGCACTGGTAGCTCTCCGGTGGGACGGGTAGCTCATTTCGCCGAGCAGGAGATGGCTTTGTTCTTCACGCCGCACATGCATTTAGCGGAGGAAGCTGAGGCTGAAGATATATATACATATATGTGTATAAATTAACTATCGGACATGATATTCATGAAAGTGAGGAGCCGCTTTCATAAACGTAAGAAAAGATAAATATTTCTGGGCAGTTGTATGTTCCGGTACTTCCACATAAGCGTGTCTGGGTTTTATGGTTAGAAGCAATACATTGCATAAAAAAATTCATTATGGCCCATTCACTTTGATTAAGGTAAATACGTACCCAGGAATCCGGGGTCCACGAGGTAGTACTGCTCCTCTTCTGGGTTACCCATGAACACGCGCTCCCGTCCCTGTTTTGGGAATTTTTTAAAAAAGGAATTCGTTTTTCTCCACGTTTCCCGCAGCCCCCGTTGAAATGCAATATTCGATAGCGCATATGTCACAAGATTTTCATTCACAACATAAAAGAAAGGGATATCCACATTAATGCCGATATGCGATCTGCTCTAAACTTCGTACAGATCCAATACAAAACGTTTGATGAACTAAATATAAAACCTTGTATTTCTCCTGACCGTACATGAAGAGGGCGCAGTCTCTCGTGACGACCAAAGATTGAATCTGCAAATATTCAAAGTAAATTCACAAAGCGGCAATGTTTTTTCCTCTCTTTACGTATATGTAATATATGCGACTTTTCTTGAGCTTTCAAGGCAAGGATGTATACTTAGAAGTTTAGTACATTTGGTTTATCCATATTTTCTTTTTATAACGTCCGTACCGCATTGTCAAAGTCACGTTCGGCCAGTGACTCGATGGACTCTCCTTCTTTGATGGAAAGACGACGATGCCCGCATCTCTCACCTAGATACATCGTCGCGCATTGCCTGCAATTTCACGAATAAAAGGCATTCAACATTAAAGTTGTGATTAGACAATTTAAATTAACTCCCAATACCAGCTACAAATGCACGACTACTTTCCACGGGGGCAACGTTTAGATACATATTTTTTAAAGAATTTTAATATATATATTTATAAACTTACGATCCAGCGTCATCACAATCAAAAGCAGCGATGAGTGCAATAGAAAGAGTGGAAAGGACGACGAGTCGAAGCATTGCTGACATTGAGTGTGGAAAACAGATTTTTGAGAGGATTACGTGCTTTATAAGCGATTATTTGGGAAATTTAAAAAAAAAATGCACACGTCAGACAGACGTTACCGTGTCCTAAACCATAGTAAATCAGAGGAGAGAAATGAATAGAGGGAACGGGTAGAGAATATGACATGGAGGTAATCCAGCCAACAATTCAGCAGCTGTGCGTCTTGACTCTGATAAACAGGAACGAACAGGAGTGGTGAAATTGTCGGCTGTGGACTTGTTGTTCAGTGCTGGCGTGGGACCAATCAGCCACATCGTTTGGGATCAATATCAGAGAGAGAAATAGACGTATCAGATAGACGGAAGACCCTCCTTCCGCTTCATCTACGAGTTTTCTACTTTCTTTCTAGAAATTACCCAGTTTTTTGGGCACTTTCTATGTAGTCTCGAATTAGGATGTACTATATGCCATTCGAAATTTCTCGATCAGCACTGGCGAGCACAGGCAAATGTTCCATACATAGGGCAACGAGTCACGACGTTTCAGGGAACAAACGAGAGAAAAGATGGTAGTTGCAAAATTGACATGCAATGCACATCGCGGAAACATATAAATGCAATTTTTCATGTTAAAAAGTAGACGGCTTTTGTTGAAACGTGTCAGATGGACATATCAGGCACGGCAGGCGACATATCAGGCGGTGCACGGCAAGAGCTTTTTTTCTGAAATCGACAATTGAAGGTAACTATTGAGATAAAAATTCGGCAATTGCCGGCAATTTCATCAAATTTCGGCAATGCTTGAAATCTTTTTTTAAAAAACGACTATTTCAAGCCATTTCAATATATTTCATAAATGTACCTTGACTGTTTTCCTCTCTCTCACCCTCCTCCGAAGCATCACTGCAGAATTGAACAAACAAGCGATGGTAATTCATTTCTTCTTGACATACTTAACATCTCTCCGCGTAATCATCCATCAATTGTGTACTGCTTCTCATCTAGTCGAACTAACAAAGGATAGCCCCTAAGGATTTTCGCTGGTTAATGCCTTTCTATTCGTCGGGAGCTCCCGTGCGATCGACATGATAGGTTATTGTCATCTTTATTGCTCGATGACATCTCAGACATTTCAGATTATCATACTGTTTCGGTATAAAATACTGCCTCCACTGTCAAATTCTGCTGATTACGACACACCAACATGACGTACTAAACTAAAACAAACATATCTGGACAAATTGATATCTAAATTATTATATTATTAAAGACATTGAACAATACATTTCCTAACTTATTTATATACTTGTGATCGATGTTGTCATAAAGATACTCTACGCTCTGGCTTTTGGCGTATGAGCTTTTTATCGACTTGTTCATATAGATTGCCTATTGAGTATTCTCTTTTGTACACCTTCGACACCGGCGACGGAATACGTTCAATTGGTAGAAGAGGAAGAGGAATGCTTGGCGGTGGTGGAAATCGCTGAACGAAATGTCCATTAATCATGGCCCTGACGTGTCACGTGCATCTCAATTTTTTTTAGAAGCAATTACTAAAACAACTCGAAATTGGGTAGATGTGACGACAAATTTTAGAATTAATAGAATGCCGTTAAATTGCTATGGTTGTTTGAAACTCCCACTCACCGTTCTTCTCCTTCGAAGTATCGCCGCCGTAGTGAACAAACAAGCGATGATCAGCGCGGTAGTGATCACTATCTGCTAATTGATCACCTCACAGTTACCATGCGGAACCAGGCAAGAGAGAGCTTGCGACCTTGAGAGATGACCTCTCTCATCCCCACGCTCTATCGCCTAGAACTTGCTGCCTATTCGTAATCGCTAACGAACTGTCAAGAAAAACACCAGTTGACAAGACTACGACGTGAGTTATCCATATCCCTAGTACGAACATGTGAGACCACAGTCTCTTAATTTCGCACACTCACTAATCCTCGGGCAGGTGCAGAGAGTGTCTGAAATGAAGAGATCGTTGTCTCACATTTTGCAATCTAGTTATCACTTCTGTTGATACACGCTTTTCACGACATCACTGATTCCTGGAAGCTCTGCTTCTACGCTCAATATCTATCATCCATGATCGACACTTCATTTGACCAAAGAAGCCAAGAATGATCCACTCCTTGACCGCCCTGAGTTCTATTTCAGGATAAATCGGTATTGGTACTCTTTCAGTTGACACTCACGGCGAGAATTGAATGCGGAATGACGATCACTGCACTGCCAGGGGCGGATTGCGTCTGGAAACAACACGTTGAGACATTGTGCACTCAAGACATCTCATGACCCCTATTCCCATGGTATTATAGAATATTGAACTACCCGTTTAGCTGTCTTACCTCATCACACAGTCAACAACCATCTATATATACAGTCCCACAAAGAGTTCATATTATGTGGTGTTGCTGAGAATTGAACTGATATTTTATGCTAACATGTATTATAAGTAAGAAAGCAACTGACGATGGGTGGACGTCGGTGTGCTACAGTGGATGATGTAGATGCGAATTGATTGTACTCGTCGAATGGAATAGGAGATTCGGTGCTATTCTGTGCTACGTGTAACTGAAATGTTGATGGAAATAAGAGGAGAGTTAAAATACTCTTCAATAAAAATGTTACCTTACATTGGCAAAAATGAAGTCTTCGAGTGGCATTCTCGCGCTCGTTTACTATTGACTGATTGATGGATTGAGCATCGACTAACGTTTTCTCTCGAATCAAATGACGGGATATACAAACAGAAAATGCGTTAGTAATCAACCCTGTCACGGAAATCGTGTACATCAATTTGTTTGGTAAATACGAATACTAAAAAAGTGCGTCCAAAGCCATGGATTGTCTGGCATATTTTTACTAATTACCTCCAGTTCCTTTAGTAGTATTTGTTGTTATCTTATCGGACAGTATGTAAACAGTTTGTAAGCCGCTGGCTTTGTTGTTCGCTTAGCAGACTAGTAGCATGATGAACTTCCGGAAAAAGAGACGCCTATCGGTTAGCCTCACCATCAGAAGAGTAGGATGAACCTGAATAGATATGACATCTCACTAAAACCTCTCGCTGGTAGATGCTCATGCTCGGGAATTTCCTTGTGAATGTGAGAGCCCTTTATTACTTGATGGCATCTCAGACGCTCGAGATTCTCAACGCCCCTTTTTGAGAGCCCAACTAACCAAGTACTCGTAAAATGTATTATTTCTAAAGTAACAATAGCAACAATATTTATGCGACGACCAACAACAAAAATGGTTTACAAAAAAAAATTGCACATGCGGAAAAATTGATAACTAAATGATGCGGAAAATAATAAATATATTGAAGACGGTAAACACTAAATGTCCTAAGCAAAATTTGTCAATTCAAAATAATCATTACATACATAATGTACTATTTTCTACATATCGTGATTGATGCCGTCATAAAGACATTCTGCGCTCTCGCTTTGGGCGTGTGAACATTTAATCGACTTGTTCATAGAGTCTCTCGGTGCCTTCAGTATATATGGTTTTGTACACCGGCGACGTCCTTTTCATTTTCCCAGTTTGTGGAAGAGAAATGTTTGGCGGTAGTGGAAACCGCTAAAAGAAATGTACATTTGACCTTTACGTGTTACGCGCCCCACAAAAGTCAAAACTGCTTCTGAAACAATTACTTAAAGACGCCGAATTTGAAAAAGATCATTCCTAAAAGTTGGGTAGATGTGACGACAAATTTTAGAATTAATAGAATGCCGTAAATTGCTATTGTCGTTTTCAACTCCCACTCACTCTTCTTTTCCTTCGAAGTATCACTGCAGTAGTGAACAAACAAGCGACGATCAGCACGCAAGTGATCACTACCTGCAGATTGGACAGATCACAGTTATCATGTGGTACCAGACAAGAGAGCTTGTGACTTTGAGAGAGGTTCTCTCTCATCCCCACGCTCTCTCGCCTAGAACTTGCCGACTATTGGTAACCGCTAACGAACTAGCAAAACAAACACCAGGTGACAAGACTGCGACGTGAGTTTTCCTTAGAGTGCGAAATGTGAGACCACGGCTTCTTAATATCAAAAAAGGTCACTACCTGCAGATCATGCAGTTACCAAGCGGTAGCTGGCGAGAGAGAGAGGTTGCGGCCTTGAGAGAGGCCCTCTCCAGTTCCCACACTCTCTCGCCTAGAACTTCGCTGGTTCAGAAATTTTGTGGAATCCTAGCCCTATTCTGTAATGAGTAGCAATCCACTGCGGAATCCGTGGAGCAAAAGTCACTTGGATTCCACTAGTATTTCTGAACAAGAGTTACACCCGAGGAACCATTTCAGTTCACACTCACGGTGATAACGGAATAAGGAACGACGATGACGGTACTAGCAGTGGCGGGTTGGGTCTGGAAACAACACGTTCAAGAATTTTAAGAAAGCATTCATTTAAAAACAAATGAAACCAACTTTACCGGCACTTATTAGACACATTTATTTGAGCAAATTTCAAATTTATTAGTGCATTACAAGATAAAAATATTATTATTATTATTATTATTATTATAACTGACTATGGTTGGACGACGGGGTGCCGTCGTGGTTGAGGCTGATGCGGCTTGTTTGTAATTGTCGAATGCGATTGGGGGAGTATGGACGGAAATAAACTGAGAATTGCAAATCCAAATTCTTGAATAAAAAAGCGACCTTACATTAGCAAAGACGAAGTCCTCTATTGGCATTCTCGCGCTGACAAGCACTGCTTTGCTTTCTCTCTCACATCTACCAACGGGAATATACAAATAGAAGAGGCATTAGTAATCAACCCACATTACTAATCTGTAAGGTGGAACGGTAGTCGCGTACGTGAATTGTTTGGTAAACACCAATATGCGTCCAAAGTCATTAGTGGATGGTATGTTATTACAATTTTAGGCTATACTTGTGCAATGAAACTGGTAATTAATTCATCGGTGCATAAGACCGCAAGAAACATCGATGTAAGCCACTATGAATAACGTGAATAAGACATGAAATTACAATAAACACTCATTGTGACGATTGTCCTAAGAATTTAAATTAAGAGTTCAAATTTGTTCGCATTGAATTAGTCGAACGACGGAAAAAGTTGGCGTTAAATCAAGTGTTTCAAACTCGGCACTTCATGATCTTTTTTAAATCTAATTAGCCGAGCAGGTGATGTTCTGGGTCTTCACGCCACATTGACATCTGGCTGACGACGCCGTGCCTGACGAGTTTGACGTCATTTCTTTGTTAAAATCAATATTTAATATTCAAAATTGTATAATAGATTCGAGTTATTACTGAAGAACACCGTGTAGCTGGTGAGGAACCTGATGTGTCTCCTGTACCTGGTCTTGTTTCTCTTGTATCCCGGGTACAAGGGTCGAGCACAATAATTATTGATTAACGTAAATACGCACCGACAAATCCGGGGTCGATGAGATAGAACTGCTCTTCGTCTGGGTTACCCATGAAGACACGCTGTCGCCCCTGAACAGATTTCACTTTACATATTTCTATACACATTTTTTAGTGTTCATAAAAATTTTAGAATTTTAAGTCCTCTACTTTTCCCGCTCTTCTTGTTGTTCTATGAGCACTTTTACATAACAGTCATACCTAACAGTTCTTTGCACACCAAAAAAAGTTACGTTATGAGACGACTACTGATGATACACAATCTCAAACCGCTTTTTCAGACCAATCTTCAGTATTGTTCATTCACAAAATATTATAGATTCAACTCACAAATTGAGATCACAAATTAAGAAGAAAACCTGGTATTCCTCACGATCGAACATGAAGAGGGCGCAGTCTCTCGTGACGACCAAAGATTGAATCTATTAAAAAGGGGGAAATGTAAATTGGGTTAGAAAGCTAGGTCATGGCACCTTATGAGTTCACCTTATTGCTTACGGATAATCTTTTAATGTGTTGTGCGTACCATGTTGTCAAAGTTCCGGTCGGCCAGAGATTTGATGGACTCTCCCGGTTTGATTGAGATACGTCTATGGCCACATCTCTCACCCAGATACATAGTCGCGCATTGACTGTAAAATGCGAAGTAATATTTAGAGTAACCCTGTTTATCATAGAGAACAACAAAAAATAAAGAACAGAATAAACTTGCGTTCCAGCATCGTCGCAGTGAAAAGCAGCGACGAGTGCGATAGAAAGCATGGAAAAGACGACGAGTCGAAGCATTTCTGAGAGGGAAACAAATCAAAAATGTCTCTAGTTTATTCCAGCCAACTAATTCATGAAACAGGTAAAATTTCAGAGCATTGATTTCAATCTCTGTGAATTCGCTATTTATCGGCTACTTTTGATGCACGGTTAGTAATCACGCAAGCAAACGATTTGGAATTTTCATATGCATTCCTTTTCATTTGCTGTTTGACCTTGATTAGTTGGACGCATTTTAAGGAAATGTTCAAAACTATAACGAAGATATTAACAATATTATGCATCCGGATGATTTTGAGTCACAATTTGTGAGGAAGAGGTAGATAGAACATTATGCAGAAATTGCGGCGCGGTAATCGCATCTTTCACCAGACCGGTTCTCCAAATAGGGGTCAGGAGCGAAATAACATGTGAAAACGATTGAGGCTCGTGCGGCATTAATTTTCAAGAAAAGCTCTCGGAAAAGCAATAATGAGTGTCAGTTTTCCCGTGCATTTTCGAAAACCGATTAAATTTTAATTCCCGCATTTTCTGCATCTTTGTTTCTTGTTAAGCTAGCCAGTCTTCGCATTATTACTGTGCAGTCAAAGTTTGGGAGCCCTTGTCTTCAAGTAATTGTATTATCAAGTACTTCATTGTCCATAGACAAGTATTATGTTGTTGATGTGAACTGGCGAGAGCAGAATTGTATTTATGGCATCGTATTCTCGTAGACCGTTCTTCTTGGTTCCTTGTCGACGTAATTTTGACGATTCGGATGTGCTCGACTGTAGAAGTTCGGTTCAGTTTCTTTTGGTGCTTGCAGAGGAATGGCAATAAACGGCGCCTGGGAATAATAATAATAATAATAATAATAATAATACAAATTGTATGTCGTTTTTTTTGTGCTTTTCCAATTATATTCGTGCGAGTCATACGTGCGCATGGTCACACGGGGCACTCTGAATTTGATAGAACCCTGGTCGGGGGACAAAAGGTAAAAATGCGATAAGTTAAAAATAATTGGAGTGGGCCAATTTTGGGGAGACTGTATAATCGAATGAAGCCGGAGGTGGGAGCACTCTGCAACAAAATATGTAATTTGATGCCAACGTGGGATGCAAACTATGATTTCCTTGTTTAGTACCTCTCGGCCGGTCCTTCTCCACAAAATGACCACAGCCACTGCGGCTAAGCAGGCAAGTATGAAACAAGCGCAGATGAAGAACTCCGTCGTGCCAATCACCTGCCAGTAAAATTGTTTTACGATTATTCAATCTTTACATTTACACTTACAAGCGAGTTTTCCATTGCCTTTGACGATGTTAAAGTGCCATTGGCGTACCTACGCGAGTCCTCTGCACCCTCGCGCATCTGAGATAATATATTATGATTAATTAACTTAATTATCGATCGACATTCAACCTACCATGAGGAAGAGGACGTTGTCCGCCTTTTCGAAATCATCGTGCGTCGCCATTTCACTGGCTAACACAAGATCTCTCGATTCTATGTGTGATCACACGATTAGCAATTGACACCGCGCGATTACTAATAGATGCGAACACAATGCGATAAAACTTCATATCAACATCGAGTGGTTTTACTGCGCAGACAATCCAGTTCCGCCGCGTTGAGAGCGTTGAGATTTGTTATTCACCACTTGTGACAGTTTCGAAACGTGTAACCGTGCGAAAACTATCGATCGCGGAGGTGTAGCGTGCAATTCTAACCTCCAGAATGGAAGCCTTACGTGAGGACTAGACGCCAAAGGGTTCTTTTTGTATTTTCCGTTACTTTCGACTCTTGTTTCGAGAAGTGGAACAAATTTATCATTTTAACACATATTTATACCCATGGAAATTTATTATTCCATTATTATATCCTACATTCAACTTTATAATGTGACAAAAATGATAATAAAATCATGATAGCACGTATTTGTCGATGCCTTTATAAATTAAACGAAGTGGCGCCTATATTCTCCTTCCAATGCTAAATCTCCATCGTGGTAATGTTGCATTTACAACGGGCGGAAGATGCGGCTCCTGTAAAATATAATATTTATAAATTATTAATGTAAATCATGTACATCAAGAGCTGTCCATGCCAGAAATTTTTCTTTATTTCCACGTCAGATTTTTTTTGAGAATTTTACAATTATGTTTACCTCTCATTCCGCTATCTAGAAGGTAGTACTGCTCATCTTTCAAATTGCCCAGCAACATTCGTCGATTTCCCTGAAATTGTAAATGACAAATACAAAACATTATATGACTGGTTTGATTGTCCGGTGTTACGGACATGGAATATACTATCTATCGTAGTTTTTCCATGACTCACTTTAACACACTTAAAATAACTAAGGATACTGTAACCAAAATCAATTGTATTTTAAACCTTGAATAGATGCTGATCATAGAGCAGCAGAGCGCAATCTCTGGTTACGACGACAGATTGGATCTAATATGTATTATAATTATTGTAAATTTGGTGTACTATTGAAATATGACTTTAAAAGAACAGTTTGAGTTAATAGTAGCTGACCCACCACATTATCAAATTCGAGGTCCCCCAAGTCCGCGATATTTTCATTAGGTTTAATAGACAACCGACGATGACCACATATCTCACCAACGTACATTGTAGCGCATTGCCTGAAATATGTTTACGAATTATGAATGGTTATTTCTATAAATATTCATATTGTTATTCGTCGTTGTGGATACTGAAAATATAGAAAATGCCACAATCATTTTCACCAATCTCTATTTTCAAGATTGTCTGATAATTTAGAACGACTTCTTCCTAAATAAATAAAACTATAAAGTAAAGCAACTGTGAAACTCACGAGCCGGCGTCGTCGCAAAAAAAGGATGCCCCGATAGCTATGAAAAGCGAAAGAAGGGCACAAATTCGGACCATTTTCTCTTCTTTAGCCTGAAACATTTACAAGTTTAATAGATTATATAGACAAAAATACCAAAACAAGGCTTAAGTGATGCAAAGGCGCGTGATTGCACAAATATTATCACTGTCGTTGGCTGCACGCGATTAGTCAATGAACGAGAGTGGTTAGTAATAGAGAACACACTCCTAGAGAGAGATAGAGGGCAGACAATCGTATCAGCGACTTTCATCGTTATCGCAAAACTCGTCGCTTTTGTTGTCGAATTACAATACCTGTGAGTATATTGGTATTTTATTCATGTTCCAGGTCACAAAGTATCGATTTTCTCAGTGAAAAAAAATCTCTGCGAAACATTTATCGACTTGTTATGCTATGTTCAGATACAACTGAATGTATCGGAGCTAAAACCCATTGGCGGTTACAACTGTTTGCCCAGCACGTAGTAGCACTGCTCTGTGAATTTCATCTTATTCACCACATCATTCCACAGGACGGTCAACCTTCCAGAAAGACCTTTTGAGTGAGAGAGCGTGTGAAATCGAGAGGGACTCTCTCACTTTTGCATACTCTCTCATCTTAACCCAGGTCTGTAGGTTTGGAATTATGTGTGACGACGTGAGCGATCAAACGCTGACCGAGAAGCTCCGCGGCGTACTTGCGGGCTTCCTGAAAATAATTATATTGGTAATAAAAATCATAATGTTGCTCTTTTGTGCCATAAGAGAGGAATCGGGAGAAACTCGAGGATGGTAGGTCACTAGGAAAATTTATGATTTTTGAATTTCCTGAAAAACTAATGCAAAGTACTACAACATCTCCTCTATCGAATAGCGTTTCCAGAATATTTTGAAAAAATTTCGCTTTGACGTGAAACACAAACAAACCTGGTGACTTAGCAATTTCTTGGCTAAAAGTCAAAGTTTAAAAAATCATAACTCTCTTCAAAATAAAGATACGGATTTGCGTTTTTGTTCATTAGATAGAGAAATATCTCGGCTACATTTGACATGTGATTTCGTCATTCGCGGCTCATGCGGCGAAGCGGGGCTGTCGCTTTTGCAAATGTTGTCGTTATTTTCTTAAAAGTTAAAACTAAGAACCCCCTCCTAGTACATCATTACGGTATGTATGGGCACTTATTACAACTGGAATATTAGCTTCGGGATAGGCTGTATTGTAAAGACGCTGAATTTAATGTGATGTCTCGTAGAAACAGCCCATCGAAAAGTAGTGTTGGTCAGTCTCATTTCTGCATTAAATCGATAAAAATAATCTATTAAGAACTAGCCGGGATGTGTTGAGGTTAAATACACGACGCTCTATGCGTACACTACGCTCTATGCGTACACTACGTTCTATGCACAGTTATGGGCGAAGGGTCGGTCCAGGGGGAGATCGGTAGCTGGCTCCCGGTTTGGTCCAGGGGGAGATCGGTAGCCTTCTCCAGGTACGGTCCAGCGGGATCTCGGTAGCCTTCTCCAGGTACGGTTCAGAGGGACCTCGGTAGCCTTCTTCAGGTACGGTTCAGGGGGACCTGGGTAGCCTTCTTCAGGTACGGTTCAGGGGGAACTCGGTAGCTTGCTTGACGTTCGGTCAAGCAAGCTACCGAGTTCCCCCTGAACCGCTCTCAGCTCTCAGCCTCACGAGCCTTTCTCAACGGAAACGCAGGATACCGTGTGTTGATTTCCCGGGCGTGTTCGAACACGTTTCCGACATCGCAAAACACTTTTCCTGTGTTCCCTCACGTTCTGCGAATCAATTGGCAACTTTTCGAAATTTTCGATTTTTCATGTTAAAACTCGGCAAAACAGGTGAAATCGTGTTTCACGTCAAGGACGGGCTGAAAGGGCTTCTGAAACTTGCGGAAAATGCGGCAAAAAGTTTTCCCGCGGCGGGGGTCGAACTTGGGGGTCTCGGATTCAAAGTCTGGCGCGTAACCCACTTGGCTATGGATTTGGTCAATTACATTTTGTAAAATTTGAAGGGGATCTTGGTCTGTTGTCGTATGCAAAAGAATCCGAGAAAAATGAGCGATTTTGAAGCAATTTAGAACGCTTCCCGATACACGATTCCGAGCCTCCAGAAAGGGGTCAGGGGCGAGATAGTGTGCCAAAGTAAAAGAGTCCCCTTGATTTCCCTTGCTCTCTCGTTTTAAACCCCTTCCTGCGAGATTTGCAAGCATGTGGAATGATTTGGAACGAAATGTACGAAAATTTCGTGAAATAATGTGAAATCAAGTGAAATCAATCGATATTTCACTTCGAAACTCCGCAAAAGATGCTCAAATGTGAATCTCGATACTCAAAAATGGGTTTGGGCCACATATGACACTTGCAAAAAATGCGGCAAAAGACTATGCACCGGCGGGGATCGAACCTGAGACCCTCGGATTTCTAGTCGAGCTCGCTACCGACTTGGCCATGAAATTATCAATTTTTCAAATATAAAATTAGATGTGTTTCATCGTTGCCTATCACATGCAAAAAGATCTGAGAAGATTGTTAAACTTTGAAAAGAGTTATAGCGGAAAAACGGAAAAACGTCCGTCACGCGGAAGGAAAAACAAAAAACCAACAGACAAACAGACAGACATTTCGATTTCCTAGTAGTGGAGGAATATTCAAGTTGATTAAGCGACATTTTATCAGCTAGTTTTTTGATTAAAAAATTTTGAAAATTTTAAAACATGAATTTCAGTATATTTTTAATTTCCCTTGTTCAACGTTCTTGTAAAATCAGATAATCTTCAATTTGTTGGAATGCATTTTTAAACACATTTTTTTGCATATATTATGCTCTAGTTAACATGTTTTCGAATTTTAATTTGGGAAGGTGTTAAATTTTTCTACATCAATTCAAACCCCCATAATCTTTGTCACGACTTCTTCAGCTGTTTCCTCGTCATGTATGAAACATTTGCCTTTTTGAAAGTGAGTGGTTATCTATTCGCAGAAACGAGTTATAAGCCGAAGAAAACCGTATATCTGGCAAAAGGCGCACGCTCTGCTTTCTCTGGCACTCTCTCATTTTCGCACGCTCTCTGGCCTGGTTCGAACTCCGAGCCGGGCACGAATCTTTTGTTGCATCAATCTTGCGACACATTGCGTCAGTATTCTAGCAATCGTGAAACACGCATTCACTTAGCGTACAATTTTTCTCTCGATATTTACTTGAAAAACAAAGAAAATCAAACCTTCCGTTCCCTCAGTCCATTTACGTTTTCGAGAAACCAATCGACGTATATAAAATATAACAAATGAAGACTCAATATCATGTTATCAGAAATTTATGATCGGCTCAATTTCCATTAACGTGAAAAATCGAAAATTTCTAAAAAGTTTCAAAATGATTCAGAGAGCGTAAGGGATCAAAGGAAACGTCTCTGAGATTGTTCAAAAAGTTCTGAACGCACTGTATCCTGCGTTTCCGTTGTGAAAGGCTCGTGAGGCTGAGAGCGATCGAAAAAAGTTGCCACGGAGCCACGAAGTGGCGTAGTGGCATTTTTTTTCGATCGCTCTCAGCTTCACGAGCCTTTCACAACGGAATAAGCCTGTACTCTTTTTAGCGATTAACACTCCCCAACATAAATCGAGCAGTCTAAGAATGCTCCTCCTGGACCGAACATGAGGCGGGCTACCTTGCTTCCCCTGGACCGAATCTGGAGCTGTCTCTTTATCTGGATCTGGAGACCCTAGGGATAATCATGGACTATTGCGAATTATTCTTATATTCATTTGCCATTTAATGCTCCAAACAGTAGGGTTCTATCTCAATTTTGAAGAAAGTTATGACGATTTGAATTTTGGGGCCATACTTTTGACCGGTACTGTAGAATGGTCAAATGAATATCGATAGGCTCTGTGGCCCCCCATAAGGCCCGATAGGCCCCCATAAGGTTCTGTGAAACATTTATCAACTTGTTATTCTATGTACAGATACAACTGGATCTCGCAAACTTATCGGAGCTAAAAACGATTGAAACTTTGAGAAACGATGAACAGTTTGAGATTTGAGCAAAATGTGTAATTGGACCCTTGAGAAATCGATTATTATTTCGAGCAAAATCGGGTTAGGAAAGCTCGCAATTTTAGTAGGAGATTATTATTGTCTATACAAAAATACTGATCGTTCGTAACTTGGGAGAGGCGGCATGGTTAATATCGATTTGTGGAATACAGTAGGCTGATGGTGATATCAATGGAAGTACGGTACTCAGAGGTTATCGACAAAGAATTCATAGGGGTTGTTCATGGCGATTCGGAAGCTTTGTCTCGAGGCTGCGACATCGTGGGGAATCTCGTCCAGTCGAGCAGAAGAACCTGCAGCAGCTGCAGCAGTCGGCGCCGGTGGCAGCACGACTTGTCGTGTGCTGCAAAGTACGACACTTTACACCCCTCACAACGGCGACTTTTACCACGAACTACACCACACAACTTACGTCCTCTTGTGCTCACTGCTTCCGCTGCCGTCCGTGGATGAGATCTGACTGCCCTCGCCGCCAAAATGGCGCGGACCTGGCGCCTGCGGGGCACCAAAGAGCGCATGAGGCATCGGAGACATGGGCATCGATGCGTACCCAGAGACCTGCAAGGGATACGATAGGATTCGATTACATCACAACGTCTACATCGGATAATATTGTTGTTTCAGATGTGAAACAGCAAACTCACAAGCGTTGGTAGCACAATCAGGACAAACACATCGATCCATGCAAGATGCAAGCTGACATGCACCTCTCTCCCCCGATCGATACCGTATTCCCCCTCTTATCCACCCTTCCCCGTTGTGTATTGTGTGCCTTCTTTCCGTGCCGAGAGTGCGCATTCATAGGACGACTTTTATTAGTTTTTCAATGCGTGGAAAATATCTCAGTGTATAGAAACAGTGCGAAAGATGGTAAGAATGTCTGAATTTTGTGTGTGCTTGGAGGGAAAATGCCAGAGGAATCGAAATTAGAAGAGAGGGTTACGGTAGCGATACAGTATGAAACAATACGAAAGCTACAGTATGATCAATTCAATGGAACAGAGAGTGATATAACAAATATTGTTCTACAAACTACGATGAAAATCATAGCACAAGCAACGATCATTAGATGAACTTAGAAATTCTGATAGTAATTTTTGATCTACTTGGATTATTATTCATTAATACATCGCAAGCACTTTAATGGGTCATGGGAGGATAGGTCCGATTGGTTCAAAAATATCGAGTGATTATGTCTTATCAAAGGGTATTGGCGAGATAAAACTTAGCAACAGTATGGAAAATATTTCAAATGTGGTGTTGTAAGCTTTCTTGTGTAGCACCGAATGATCTCATATGTTTAGCGAACTTGGCGCATTTTTGATAAATTTGCACTTGGGAGACAAAGGGGACGGGGGAAATTCTGAGATCTCATCAACAGCTCATGGATACTGTATTCATCTGTGCGGGAGGGTAATGGTAGGTCATGGGGGAACTACGGAATTCATGGGTCGGGGCACGTTTTTATAGTTGAGAAGCTCTAATATATAGAGTAGTGTAAATCTCATGCAACATACAGTATACCCGGTCTATTATCGATTTCTGAGGCGAGATAATCAGAGGTAGCAAAATAATCTTTTAATACTCAGAAATCGACAACGTAAAAGTGTGGGAGGTGTCCGTAGGTGTCGCCGGACGCCCCACTAACCATGGATCCGCCGATTCCGGGCGGGAGTCCGACGGGCGGCTTGGCGCCCGCGCCACCCGCTCCCCACTGCCACGAGGGCGCCGCGCCATCCTCCACCTGCACCGTGCGGTAGCGCGCAAAGTCTGCAACAGTAGAAATTATAATCGACCGAAACTTTCACAAATCACAAGTCTAATGCAAATTTTTACGCGGCGACGATTAGTAAACATCGCTGCAGATCCGCACACACAACTACCGTACCCGCACACTGCTCGCCCAGCACGTAGTAGCACTGCTCGGTGAACGTAATCTTGTTGACAACGTGAGCGATCAATCGCTGGCGGAGAAGTTCGGCAGCGTACTTTCGGGCTTCCTAAAAATAAATGTATTAGATTAAGGAAATAATAATAATAATAATGCAAATAATAATAACAATTACAATCACTGATAGAATGTTGCTAATGTCTGAACTAACGATATACTCGGTATCAAAATTGCGACGAATCGCGCCTATATTCTAGCAATCGTGAAACACATTTTCACCGTGCGCCAAAAAAACTTTTGTTATATTTAGAATAAAATAAAAGCAAAGCAAAAATAAATACGGCAAACCTTTCGTTCCCTCAGTCCATTCACGTGTTCCAGCAACCACTCGACGAGGTCGGAACCTGAAGAAGAAACGAATAAAATAATAAATATCAACAAATTATGAGCCAGTAACCCCAAATGATCAGCAAGTGATGATAATCTTTCGCTATACACGAGTCGAGCAACTCAGATTTGACAGGGAACGAGAAATCGATAATGAACTAACCGAGGAAGGACATGGGAATGGAAATCTTGAGCCAGGTGCGGTTCTTGATGTCCAGTCCGGAGCCCGGCCGAGTCATCACTTCAACAACCTGAGATACGAAATGAATAATAACAGATCAAAATTATTGCTTCAGCTTCAATTCCGAACAAATATCATATCCTGCGGTAACAAGAAATCACCAGGATTAGGTAATAATCTAAATATCAAATTTGAATAGACCGCTCACCTTCCTCTTGTCTGCATGAATGTCCAATCGGGGAATCGACCCGGGCGCGCCCCCACTACCGCCGACCACCGTATTCTGTAATTGAGAGAAATGAACCAATGATTTATTTATTTTTATTTTCAATATGGAACAATATTCGAGTTTCCACTACACTCGCCAAATGCAATCGTCTCATATGAAGCAGGTGAAACATAGAATCACTATCATCACCAAAGCTGGCTTTACAAAATCACTTCCGCTGCTAAATAAATCGATATTTCCCTGCGTTACCCTCCAAAATCAATCGATAATCTCCTCCTCCCACCTGTCCATTGCTGCCCGTGCTGGTCGCACTGCTGCTCGTCGCGGGTCGCTGCTGCTGCAGCTGGTGGTGGTGCAGCCGCTCTCCCGGCAGAGGAGTCGGCGCGCCCTCGGATCCTGAAACGAAAAAGAGGGTTACGGTAGGGGGTTTGTGAGGAAGCAATATTGTGAATCAGAAAATAATAATAAATTAAGAATATTTTGACCCGTTAAATTATCCTCTTTTTCTCTTACGCCAGGTCAATCCGAATTACCGTTGCTCAACTACTTCCGCATAATACAACTTTGTGCAACCTCTCTCCACCTGGAGGCCATTTTAAAAATATCCTTTAATAAAATTTTGTTCGAATTTCTTGGTTTAAGTAATCGTTTCCTAATTTCTACATTCCTCACCACTACAGTACTCTTGTCTACCGTACCACATTCCATCCCTCTACCGTACCTTCGAGAATGCTCGGCATTCCTCCTCGATTGACGGCGTTAGTGTGCAGGATCCACGCGCCAGTGTCGATCGGTCGCACCGGCTCGTCCCTGTAAGAAAGGAAAGATTTATTCAAAGATCACAAAGACCAGCAACATCGCCGTTTCAATATTCCCATAACAGCTAAACGTCTTCAAACCACCACTGAACAGCTTATGCATGCTTACACATATTTACATGCCCTGAATAATCAGATCCAGGTTCACTATAGTTTCATTATCAACTCATAAAAATGCGGTTGAAAAATAGCGATAAGATAAAGAGCGGAAAAAGTCAGTATTCGATACTCTGCTACCGTACCTCGTATTGTATGCCGCTGGCTGATGTCTCGGGACGGTGAAGCAGGATCGCTGATTCGAGTCAATGCTCTTCGCCACCGTCAGCCGGATCGTGCCCTTGCGCTCCACTGCTTCTCTGTAAATTACGTCATCTTTAGCCAATTGCATGGATTACGTCATGACTAGCCAATTAATATAAAAACAGCATCGGCACTCACTACAGGATACCTGTGATAGCCTCCACCATATAAAGCTAGTACCTCGCCCGGGTAGATATATTTTCGATTGCGTCATCACAACGCAATCAAATCCCTCCGGCGGTTTTCCCATATCTACTTTAGTTGTCTCGTTTCTCAACTCTGGCAACTGTTCCCTTCTCTTTGTTCGTTCTCTCTCCCATCCCATCAAACGGCGCTCATTCTATCTGATAAATGGCGCCTCATTGGCAAACTAATCACGATTTGACTCGGGGAAATTAGTAAATCGTCAGGGTCCCGGTGACCTCTCGTTTCACGACATATAGAAAGCAAGATAAATTTCGATCGCTTCAATAAGACGGGATTTGTCATATCCATGAAAATAACCAACCTCAGCACGTCGACAGCCTGGTCGTTGGTGAAATTGTCGAAGGCGACCTGTAGAAAACGTATTATCAATCTAACTTCGTTAGGGTATAACATTGTGCACTACTAGAAAAATATACTGCATGTTCACAACACGCCAATTGGTTTGCAGTGTCAACGAGATAATGAAAAACATAAATCCGGATCTATTTATTCAATATGTAGAAAACAGCTACCACCTACCTCATTCACTTGCAGAATCATGTCTCCCGGCTCGATGCGGCCATCGAGAGCGACAGCGCCGCCTGAAATCAATCGATAATCTGTCTACCGTATACAGTAGCTCCTACAGTATCACGTGCCTAAATATTATTTTCAATGAATTAGCTATTGAAAATGTATTCGAAAATCGGCGATCCAAAATCGGCGATTGAGGTGTGAGGCTTTTGCTTTCAAAATGTTTTGAAACAAGAGATCACCGGGACCGACTATTATAACTGTTCAAGGGAAGCTATGAGTCAAGCGATAATAGCCAAGCTACCGTACCCTTCATGACATTGGCGACGTAGATGCCGTTGTCGCCCCTCACCGAACTCTGCCCGACGATAGAAATGCCGAGGAAGTTGACCTTAAATCGACAACTGGTTGTCCTAAACATCTACCGTATTCCAAATGTCCCATTAATATATCCATTCAAAAAATCCCGAATAACTACCGCAATGCCCAATCAATATTCGCCCTCTACCAACCGTATCCATGTTGAGGGTTACGGTCTCGACGTGGAGCGACATCGAGCTCTCCGTGATCGAGGAGAAGGAGGAAGCGCGCGACGGACGACGGTACGTTCTAAGAAATAATATTATTAAAAATATTTAATTACACCCTGCACGCACACGAATTACAGCAATTGAACAGCAAGGGCTGAACTAGACAGCAAGGAGCACAAAAGCGCCGTGTTTATACCATTTTAATCAGTACTTTTATCAAACAAAATAACAAACTAAATAACAAAATCAATATTCTGTGATGTCACAAATGTCGTGTTTATACCATTATAAATAATTATTTTGCTGCTTTCTAAAACAAATTAAATCAATATCCTCTGCTTACCTCTGTGCCCTCCTCCTCCTCGCCATCATCTTCTCGTGCTGTCGCGACACCGATGTGAGATCCGTCGACATCGAGCCCCTGGAAGCATAATTATTGATTAATTAATTCCCAACTGTGACTTCAGTCCATTATAATCTATTACCAATTTGAACATACTCATATTTTCGATAACAAGAGACTAGCGTACTCATTGATGTTGTCGCCATCGCACTTGACTTGACCAATCCGCGTAGCCCCGATTCACCGACCAATTCATTCGCGCATTAAATCAACTACTGTCGTCGAGCGACAAATGGAGTTACTTTGTGAGTACACGAACAAAATGTGACATCAGCAAAACAAATCACCCGTTGTTAGATAACATAATATGTAAGTAGCGGCAAATCACCGGTCACTAGCAATGCCGCGTAAAACAGATACCTTATAGTTAGCGCCCCTCATCTAGCATTTTTCTGAATCAAGCAGCGCACATCTCAACCTTTTAAACACCCACATCATGATTTCACATGTTCTTTTACACACAGCGACATAAGTTTATCATCAACACACCCGCACCCGCTCTCCCTTTCACAACCACTCACAACCAATAAGCCTGGCCAGTTTCCACTCTATTCTTTTGGCATTTTTCATTTATTCTATGCCTACAATTGACCTTTTTAGGGTCCCCAAAACCGGTATCCCAAACCCACTCCATCTCCCTCTCCTCCTGCTCCTCCTCCTCTCGAATCGTCATCGTTCCTCTGTTCCGCACCACTGCTCCACTCGTCCCATAGTACACCGACCCGCCCGAGGTCGACCCGCCCAGCCCATAGTAGCCGCCTCGATCCGACTCACTCGACACGTCGTCAGTGTCCACTTGGTAGCCCGACATTTTCCGGACGGGCCAGGACCGGGAAATTCGAAGGGAAGCCGGGAAGTGCCTTTCCTGAACCGGGGACTACCACTACTGCCCACAACTAGACTGCATATCAGACTGGCATTTCTTCTTCTTCTTCTCCTTTTCCGTCTCTCTCCTCCTCCTCTCCTCCCTTTCTCCGAGGGGTAGATCATAGGCGCGCGCTCAATACCCCTTCCCCCTAATCCTCCCTTCTCCTCCCCCTGCTGCAGTGCCAGAGTATGCGCGTTATAATTCTTCCCCGCTGTGCCCAACCATTGGGGCCATTTGAGAAACATTCTGTCGGGAGAGAGAGAGGGAGCTAAAGGGAGCCTCCGATGTCGTAAAATTATGAAAACGACTCCCGAATCGCGCCGCCGATCTCGCATTGTTCTCGGCTCTTTCTGTGTATCTCTCCACCCGGAAGTACCGTATCTTCTCTATTTTACCACCATGCTTCTCCTTTCCCTCGAATGTTCCCGATCTCTGTAGAGAGTAACAAAGGTAGTTGCGTAGTAGACGACATGAAGAAAAAGAAGAAGAAGAGGCAGAACAAGAGAACTGGGAAGTGGGTGAGAAGATCAGAGGTGGAAAGAGAGAGATAGAGAGAGAGAGAGAGAGAGAGAGAGATGTCGACAGAGGATCGGCGCCAAACCCACTCGAGACAACGGCCACTATGAACACACCACCATATTGTCGCCAGCACACATTTTGGTACACACAAAATGTGTTTTCTCGGGTCACCTACCGTACCCATAGCGGACCCAAATACAGTATCGCACCTACCATAATTGCTACCGCACTCTGATTTTAAAGCTGCTATAGGGGTATACCGTAAGAAATACCATACCCCGCAGCTACCGCACCGTACTCTACAGAACTACTATATAATCTACCACTAGGAAAAATCGATACCGTACCCCTCCCAGCTACCGTACCTGTCATCCTCATCGGAGAACACTCTGGCATCACTCTCCGATCCGAGTGTCGAGTCGTCGTATCTGCCGCCACCCGCACCTCGACCTCGGTGACCTGCAAGGAGGAGGCAAATCAATAAACAGATCAGATGAATATTAAACAATTTTCACTGAAAACTACTTTTGTATTTTCCCTGGCCTCGGAAAGTACTATTTTGCTTCCTATAATACAGTGGCTAAGAGTCTACCATTGAACCCGTAACCAATTCCCAATTATACCACTCCATGGAAACACCGATGCTCCGGGTTTCAAAGGTACAAAATTAAGCTAATTTACGTGGACACGCTGGCGACGAAATCTTTAAAAAATGATTTTTCCTTACAGAAAAGCGGACATTATTGCTATAACCAATTACTCATAAGTTTATCATAACTACGAAACGCTGATGCTCTGGGTTTCACCACATCACTCTGATCTATTCGATAAGCATTTTTTTCTTTTTTTAAAAATACCATTTGGCTGGAATCGATTATAACCCCACTCAATTTCATATAAAATCACCACAATGCAACCCCCATTTCCCTTGTTTCACCCATTCCTCAACTCACCAATCAAATAAAAGCTTGCACTGCCGCTCAGCTGGCTGCTCAGACTGAGATGGCTCTTCCGGTGGGTGAATCCCACCAGATGCCTTCTCCTATCCTCCCTCTCCTTCTCCTCCTCCTGCCTTCTCTTGCCCTCTTCCTCCTTCTCCTCCTCTCTCTCCTTTCCCTCTCTCGCCATCTCCACAATCCTCCCCGTAGTCGCTGCTCCCGTATACTTCTTCGCTTTCCTCATCTTCCCCTCAGGAATGGCCTCCACTTGAATGCCTTCCAGCACCGGTTCCAGGCGTCGCCCGTTGACGGCCGACAGCGCCGACCGACCGCGTCGCAGCAGGGTACCGGATGCTGCATTTGCTGCAGCAGCGGCGGCCGCTGCAGCTGCTGCAGCAGCCTCCTTCTCCCTCTTCTGCTGCTCCAATTCCTGTTCCCGCTCGGCTATTCCGTGTAGAAAGCGCGTCGCAGTCAGACTTCCTCCATATCTTCGCTTCTCCTTTGCCTTGCATGCCTCTTCTACTCCATTCCTCTTCACTTCTTCTGCCACTTTCCGGTCTTCGAAAGACTTCTCCAGTGAGTTCACAATGGCTGCTACTCGACGCGTCGCGAACGACGCGGCCGATGCGATGCCGCCGCGTCGCTTCGCCGGCGACGCCTCCTTCACCGAGTCGGCGCGCGAGACGCCCGCGGTGGCGGCGCCGCGTGCGTCCAGCACTTCGGTGGCGGTGGCCGAGCGCGAAGCCGCAAAGAGGGCGCGCCGCTTCGGCGCCTCCTTAGCGCCCGACTGCGGGCTCGATTTGGGCGCCGGGATTGCTGCCGTGTCCGCACAAGTCATCTTGATGCTGTTGTTGTTGTTGTTGCTAATCTTCTTCTCCTGTTGTTCCTCCTTCTTCTTCCTACTGCCTACTGTAGTCGCTGCTGGTACCGTAATCGTCGTTGCTGCTAAGTCGATCGATGCCGCCTTCAATAGAGGAGCCACTATCGACGTGTGACGGAGCGAGAAAATCGATAATGATGACGTCAGCGAGCGCATGATTACGGTAGAGAGGCTTACTAGGCAGACGACTGGGGTGTAGCAAAGGCAATACTGATACTGGTTACGGTGCCTGGGAGGGGCGGGGATGGATCAGATTGGACCCTAGTGAGAGAGAAAGATGAAGAGAGTGCGACAGGTAGTCAAAGATCATGAAAGACCGGGGTTGATAGACAGTGATAAATCGAGAGACGCAAGGAGGGGCGAGATATAGAGGGTAGTACAAACGTGAAGATTGTGAGAAACGGTCGATTGAATGTTTGCGTGTGCTGTTCAGGGGGCAATTGTGGCTGAGTGGATACAGAAATCAGTTAGAGACGAGAAGTTCTGAGATAAAGATGTGCTAAGAACGATGATAGAAAGGAGAGAGAGAGAGAGAGAGAGAGAGAGAGAGAGAGATGTCGACTATTGCTCAAACATTCATTGCTATCCATCTCTCTATCATCGGAACCGTGAAACAGACTTCTCCCACAATCAGGGGGAAAGAAGAGAAGAAACCGTTCAACCAAAGAATAGGGGCTACCGTAACCTGTTTATCCTTTTAATCAGGACAACAATCGCTAATTTTTAAAAAAAATACTGAAAAAAGCAACCAGGTGAATTCGCGCGACACGGTTAATACATGGCAGCTGCGAGTGTGGTACGAACGATGTTCTTGTCTTACATTTAGCAAAACTAATAGAACCAAAAAATTTTGCACTGCATTCACGCTTTTCTTGTCGAAATCTCGCTGCCTCTAGTGCCCTATTGATAAATCTCTATCGCATCTTGCTTCTCCCCATTTCTTGCCTTGTTCAGTGCTCATCACCGATTCCAAGACAATCACCAAGTACTTCTGCGTTCCTTAATGTTAGTCATTTTATAAATTGCTCAAAATATCGGCAGACAGTCATGACCAATGCTAGATCAATTAAATTGGGGGAATACACTACTACACAACGTAGTGCCCAATCTCGTGCTTTCAAGGGCCATTGCCGCGGACAAAACAATTGAATTAGAATATGAGTAAGAGGAACAAGTGCTCTTTCGGCCGACGGCACTCTTTGCATGTTTGAATCCTGGTGCATTCACGCCACATCTATACGTACGCAACGCTTGACAATAAGAATGATGGATTGAACTAGAAAGTCGAATATAGGATACGATAATGAGCAGCAGCAGTTGGGATATATAATTATCTGCCCGGAAATGTCGGGCGCATTAGCAATACAATTGCAAACTACCAGGCAATTCTGATCCACCTTACGACTAACGAATAGTATGAGTAAATAACAGGTGGCATTCGACGTCTCGACCAAGATGGAACGTGAAAAAAATATCGTTCCAGTTTTTTTTAAAAGATCGAAATTATATCGCAAAAAGCAAGAAGGGAGCCTATTTAATTAACTTCTAAAAACAAATTAAAAATTACTTTGCAATTAGCAAACCATCCCTGTGAAAACGCGTTGCATCAAAGAAAGATCTGCGCTGCTAATAGTTTTGAGCAATAAATGTGACTTCGAAAGGAGATTTCAAAATATCATTGAAAGTAAATGCAGGATAATTCTGATTTCGCAGACGATTTCATAATAACACAATAGACTAGCTACCAATTGTATCTAATTTATTGCATGGCCATGAAGGTGGTAAGTCAAAACGCATGTCAAGCAATTTCGATAAATCGCGAGCGGTATCTACACGAGGAAGCGCTATGACACACCATCTAATGGCGGTGTGGTTGGAGGCAGGAGTGGTTTAAAATCGTTTGGTACAACCAGGTTCTTTCATGTTCCCAGGCCAATTCATAATCAGCTTGACATCACACTTTGCAGTTAGTGGCTGCTGTATAGTGCATAAAACGAATATCAAGAAAAAAAAATTAAAACTAGTGCCACCGGCCATCGACATAAAGATCAGATCTGGGAACAAAAAGGCGTGAGCCACCATCCAATGACGGTGTGGTTGGAGACTGGGTTGATTTAAAAAAAACATTTGGTACGACCAGGTAATTCAGCGTTCCGAGACCAATTCATAATCAGTTCGAAATCACACTTAACAGTATGTGTCAGATGGGTTAATCCACGAACAAAAATCTACTTCATTCGCAATCAAGAGAAGGACGGTGCAGAAAAAAAGGTGTGAGGCTTCACCCAATGTCGGGGAAAGAGTGATAGCAGAGGGGCGACAAGTGTTGTCGTGTCTCGACACTCACTGGACGCACTGATAGGACTCCTCTTCTCTCCCATCTCGTCGCGCCCCTCCTCTTCCTCCTCTCCTCAATTGACCGATCGCTTACACGACAGTGTGATAGGGGGCAGGTCCTAAGGTGTGGAAAATGAGAGAGACCCTCGCATTTCCGAGCGTTTTAACGCCGATCTGCGAACGAGGAACTGTTAGCGAATATCTTATCACCGCCCAGACGAGATATCCCTCCTCCCTTCGTCAGTGATAGGCTATCACTGTCTCACACGTGGGCGCTTCTCCCTGTGTTAGCTCAATCTCTCCTCCAATGACAAAAAATAGCAACACAACTGGCGGGCGTGCGCCATCTATCCGTCGACGTGATAGGCTCCCACTCTTTCTCTCTTCTCCTCGATATCACTGATATCCCGCACTCGTAGGCTATCAACTGATATCCGAGTTCACTCTACGATCAATAAAACCGGAATGCAAACGGAAGAAAAGTGATCAAAATGTGGGTGTGCCGTTTTAATGCAACATTCAAACTGATTCATCACAACACATTTATCGTATCCCGTTTGGCTTCACATAGTGACGTGCACGTTCACCAAATATTCCGAATTCTCAACACTTGTAATTTCGAAATAATGACACATTTCTTGTCAATAGCGATTCCCACGCGCTCAAGCAGGCAAATAATAGACCCTAATGCTGCCAAAAGATGCTCTAGAAAGCTGATCGAGGCGATGATAAGGAGCAAATCGACAACAATAGAATAAATAACTCACAGTCAGCTACAGACCATCTGTCCACCATCACTTCCAATTGTGAGTATATGGTTTCTCTAACGAAAAAAAGCCGGCGAAAACGCGATAAATAGACAAAGAGATAGAGAAGATAACAGGAGCGCCTCTTTGCAGAGACCGTCCATCTGCCGTTTCACAACTGTGCAATGACACATTGATTGCAAGAGCAAGGCAAGCACCGTGGAAGAGAGAGAGTGTTCAAACGTCCATCTACTAGTACTGCCAACTACTAATATCAATGGCCCGACAGATTCCTGCACCACGCACTTCTCGTAAAGACGCAAGTTATGAGGAGTAACTACTGTATGCGGCAATCGAACCAGCACTGATAACGCAAGTGATAAAAACTCGTCGAGTATCCGGCTTGTTTGTAGACAAGCAAGAAACGTCGAAAAGAGGGAGTGTTCAAACGACCATCGACAACTACTACTATTGTCCTACGAAAATCACACACGGCACTTTACACGGGATGTAGGTGAGAGGTAGGTCAAAAGAGAGCCCGTCTCTCTGTGGGATGGGGTCAGCGAGAGAGGAGAGATAGTCATAGAGACTGTGTAGTGGCATTTTGCCAATTTCCTGATTCTCGATTTGGTCTCGAAGCCTTTCAAAATTGTTCCCGCCAAAGCGCCGTGATCACACAATTGATTCCAAAACTACGTGAAGAGGTCAGAGTGTCATAGCGTGGAAAGTGGCAGAAATCCTCTCAATTTTGGGGAGTTCTCTCACTCCAAACACCTTTGTCTAGGGTTGGCCTGCCTGTGGAATGCTGTAACCACAGACCCGACAGATCCCTGCATCACGCGCTACTCATAATGCAGCAACTTTAGAGGCGTAAGTAATATCGTTCGAGTTTTGGCCGTAAAATATAATAGACGACGTAAAGTAGGCGCCTCTGCAATACAGCAACCACCCACTTCTAGAAATGGAGCAACTGGCAGGGAGTGGCCAACTACTATCAGAAAAAAATGTGATAAAAACTCGTCAAGTTTCCATCTTGTGTGCCAATTGCAATGCGGGAATCGAGACACCGTCTAGATGGCGCATTTAGCAGCTTAACAGGGACGGTTAACACTTGGGAGAACGATTCCCCATCTTTTTCCTCCCCTGTCTCCCCTCTCTGGACATTGAACAAGTGTTGAAAAACCGAGAGAGAGCAACTGTGTACTCGAAAGATTAGAATAGACACGGACATAGACCAATTGTACTATCTCTCTCTCTCTTCCGCGGTTCAGAGTGATCAAACTCGAGCACTTTTTCTACTCGAAGACTCACGGTGATTTCCCGTCTCAAGATGGATACAAGATCAAGAAACCTTTCGAGAAGGTAATCGGACTTTCTCAAAACGACAATATTGAGAGTATGTCTAACATCGAGCTTCTAATGAAAGGGAGAGAAAAGAGAAAAGCAAGAAAGCGTGCATTCAACTACACGGAAGTGGATCAAACGAGACAGAGATGCAGGGATCACATCTAATGGGCTTTTTAGAGGTGAGATGGGAGGGATACTCGCAGGGGACAACTGATGTTTCCGCTGATTCTACAATCTCTCTCTCTCACTTTATCTCTCCCTCTGATAGTGATCCAATGTGTGTGATATCTCTTCTCTATCAATAGATCCGCCCCGAATCCCCTCTCAGCACATCTCAATGTTCGAATCGAACAAAGCTGGCGGGGGAGGATAAACGCCGAATCTCGCGTATGTAAAGAAAACAGATGGAAGCACAAAGCCGCCTAGTTTTGAGCCTCGCGACAGAACAAGGGACAAGATATCGTCAGAGGCTTTTGGGGCGAAGATATCAGAGTCAATATCAGAAAATAAATACAAAAGCAGAAGAGATCAACATTCCTCCATCCCCTGAATTGAATTGGATCAAATGAGCATAGGGCAGGTTATTCAGAAGGGAGAAGGGAAGGAAGGGTTATATGAGAGAGGAGGTGGAATCGTCAACTGATATCTCCGATGCTGATCAGTGCTCAGCCGCCCCATCATATTCTCCTCTCCCGCGCCATGACAAATGAATGCCATTTTTCACTCTACTTTCATCGCCTTTCTCTCTCGGTTTCTTCAACTCCCTACCTCGCTTTGACTTCCACTTTCCGGAAGACGAGAGAGAGAGAGAGAGAGAGAGAGAGAGAGAGAGCGAGAGAGCGAGAGAGAGAGAGAGAGAGAGAGATGAGCACTTATCACCAAACGACATATCACTTATCTTCTTCTCACTCCACCACTTTTTCTAGCGAAACGGCAAAATGGGCGCAAAAAGTTGACAGAGAGAAAGATAGGCTCACAGATACCTCCCTTACACTTCCTCTCAAAATTGCTCACAAGCAAGCCTAACACTTTTACGCGAGGAACGCGTTAACTATGTGATACTACTATCAATGATATCGATAACTGGTCGCATAGTACTGTAACTATACAGTCGGGAAAACTTTGTGAATCACTACACTTCAAACAAGAACAAGAGAGGGTCAGCACAGAAGCGCGGCCGAGACGCTCTTTAATTGCGCTCCTCCCCAATGTCCGAAGCATTGATGTACTTTCTTTACTAGATCTCGGCTCTCGCCTCCCCGCACTCTCTCACTATCAGACGCTCTCTCACTCCATCTGCTGCTCTGCACTCTCTCCATTTGGCGCAGTCTCTAATCCGCGGGAAGGGTCGTTCAACTCATTGCTTCGATGCGTCAAGAAGTGGATGAGGCGTCGTTAAATGGGAGGGGGGATAGCAAGGACATCAAATGAGGATAAGAGAGAGAGAGGGCGAAGCTTAGTAAGAGAAAGAGTTTGAAAATTTAGCGATGGAATTGATAGGAGTTGAATTTTCTTTGGATCTTGCAAATTCAAGACAAGCTGCGTCAAAGAAAATAAGGTGGTCATATCATTACGTTGAATACCAAACCCACCTAGTCACTTATGATACCAACATAATTCTTTATTTTCGTTATTCCCTAAGGTTCCAACTCAGCAGCAATCACAAACTAACAACGACGGTGATGGGCTAATGCTGAAACCTCAAGTCTCCCTGCCTGAAACCAGAAATTCGCGTTTGAGTCTAGCTTTGCGTGATAACAATAAGAGACAAGCATTCCTTTCAGAACTTATAAATAGAAGATAAAAATAATAAAAATCAGTAAGTAAACTTGTTACAATGGTGGGATAGTCAGTCCAGCAGTATCACCCTTCCTCTCAATCTGCGCTTAATTAAACAGTCATTTGATGGGCGCTCATTGGCCGTATTTTGTGAGTACTTCGGATTAACCCCGTTCGATAAATCGTCATCAGAAATATCACAACAGTGGGCATCTATCCCTTTCGCACACAACTCCAGCGCCGAACACACAATTGCTTCCGCCATCCCCGAATAACGCACAAGTCTCCGAGGCCAGAGAATACCGTAAACTGATTACAAACTGACCGCGATCGATACCGTAACCGATCAGACATTAAATACTCACCATTGAAGTCGTAGTGGTGATTGTGTCGCACGGGCGGTGGCCCGCCGCGGTTACCGTATCGAGTGGAGGCCTGAATGAATGGATATGGATGGAATTCCAAAGTATTAATGGAAATCAAAATGTTTTTTTACACAATATTATGTTTATTTCTAGTGAACCACTCGAACGCACTGAGGTTACTAGCGAAACACAGATGTTCAAATACCTACTGCAACACGAATCACCTTAGTTCCTTTTCTTTTAATTTAAAAAAAATCTATTATCTCGCTTCGAAATAATCAGACTCTTGGGCAGAATGGACCATATCGGATTCGCATACCTATTGCACTACAAATCAACGAAAATTTGGGAGTGAAATATATATGTAATATAAAAAATAAGGAAAGAAGCGGAATCGCTCGTATCATCATGACTCCACATTTTCGAAAGAAAATATATAAATTTCATTTGTAAACCTGCAGCTGGTTGCGTCCCGGCAGGAATGGCGGGCGGCCGTCCGAGATCATCGAATCGCTCTCCGTGGACACTGAAATTGTACCGTAATCAGTTAGCAAAACAATCGATAGAATTAAGAATTCGACAAATATATTGATAATTTATTATTCCCAATCTCCAAACTACACCTCATTATCGTCACAAAAATCGTTTTTTCAACAAAAACATGTATTTAACTAGACATTGTGAAACACCAAAACAGTTGGGTTTTAAACAAAATTATGAAGAATAGCAATATTATTTTAAATACAAAATCATATTCGTGCTGTCAACGTAGTGTCCATTTTCACTATATTTGCATCTACAATCGTCCTTCACCAAAAATATAAAATTTAACTAGACCAGGTGAAACACCAACTCAAAGGGTTATTCAATATAATTGTTACGCCGGCATCTTGCTGCTATTTAATCTATTTTTCATGTAACTATTCACCATCCTTAAATGTCATTAATAATCGCCCATTTTTTTGTAAATTTTTGTCGCACCCTTGTCGTGTAACAATAAGATATATAAATAAATAGATGTACATACTCGTGCTGTCAAAGTAGTGTCCATTTCCTCCACCTCCTCCTCCTCCCGCTCCTCGTGCGTACATGTTGTTGTAGGAGGGCGCCGGGCCGGGCACCTGAAATAAATCGATAACAAACATTGAAATACCAACCCGCCCCAGTTATTCCGGTTCCAAATATTTCAAACCAGTAGATATTGTGCTTCATAGATTCCATTTATCATAAAAATAAAAGTGAGAATAGTTTGAAAGAGTTGGCCGGTGAAATATATGATTTTAAAAGCCGAATATTACGAAAATCATGATAGCGCACTAGCAACCGAAAAATAGTGCTAGTGGGATATCCTACCAGGTGCTTTAACACTGAAAAAAGTTACTCAAATCAACCCTGAATTCTTTCCCCTCACCATGTGAAACATTGACGATAATAATAATAATTAATAGCAATATTATTATTATTCCCTCACCATGTGATGTCTCCCTCCTCCTCCTCCTCCTCCACTCGCTCTCGTTCCCTGCTGACTGCTGCCCTCCGAGTGAGTACTGCCCTCGATCGTGATCTATATAAATATTGTATAAATATTAAATTGATTTGGAACAACAGTGTTTTGGGATTTAACCGGTTGAGAATGATCAAATGCGAAGATTCCTAGATATTATAAATACATACAGGATGCAACACGAGTGTGCTGGGCGGCGATCATTTTAGAGCAACCATTCATATCCTAATCATCATGGCGGTAGAATTCTCCAATTCCAACCTCTATGAGACTACTCGACAATCAACAGTGTACTCAATAAAGTTAATTCTAATCTCATCGAGTTATAGTATTTCTACGATGCGATGGCACATCTCCAATTGACGCCCATACGGGGTTCTGAAACTAAATAGGCAGCACGTAGCCCAGTATCACCAGGCGCACCCGATTTTACGGTCAGATTCCAAAATAGCTCCTTCACAATAAAACAAAAGCATCATGTAATAAGTGCTTCCTACAGTACCCATCTGCTACCGTACCAGTCCCCTCCACAATACTCACCCGAGCCAGAAGACCAACATATCGGCACATATCCCTTAATCCCTGCCCGCAAGTACGTTGGTGATAAAGTATAAATATGAGCATAAGTAATACTCACCAGATACAACTCAAAGTTGCCGTTGGCGCTCCTCTCCAGGTGCTTGTGGTCCTCGAGCAGCTCCTTCTTCACCTCGCTGCGAAGAGGGCGAATTGAATATTCTAATATCCAGAAAAACAAAAGAAGGACACAATACTTCCAATATCACTATTAGCGATATTCAAATATTGTCTGGTGCACAGAATCACCAGTTAAAACTGTGTTGCCAAAAATATTGCATTTCTAAATTATCGAAATGATTTTTTTTTTCTACGAGACTACGATCTCAACCCAAGATTACTATACTAAAATTAAATAGATGATATAAAGAGCGCGTAACACGGAATCTCAGGGTGCAAAAATATTATAGTAATTTTTTCGACGCTACCAGCAACAAAAAAAGGAAACGAGACTCACACCCCGCACTCCGGATCGACCGTCTTGCAGTAGAACTTGAAGTTGGTGCGCGTGAGCACCTTAAAACATTTTTTTTTAAAATAAATAATCCAGTCTTCATGATCCTTGTAACTTATTACAACGCTTTGCAAATATTCGAAATATTTTTTTAAATGTTATAACTGTTTTACAAATAAGTAACTATCATAATCATTAAAAAAAAATAAAACCACAGTACCTTCTTGAAGTCCTCGAGTGTCACGTGTTCGGGCGGGACGTCAACCTGCAATTGTGTACTTCAATATTCAATCGCGAAGCGGTGTATCTATTTAGCACCGCGAAACAAGGTGATCTCGTGCTCTAGCAAACCTTCGTCAACAATAGGATATCACCATGTTAATTACGATGTCGGTCGTATGAAAAAAAATTATTCGCTCACTTGCGTCATGTAGGGCGTCACTTCGTCGTCGAGATGGTAGAAGACCTGCAGAGAAAGGCATTACATCATCACAAGCTCATGTGCAATCACGGAAATGTATAGGGACCATTAATATATTTTGCATGAAAAAGTTGTTCACAAGTTGTACAACACTCTGAGTGCAATTGCTAGTATCAAGTCGGCGCAACCTCAACGCGCCTGCCCCGCTGTCGCCTTATACACTTTTCGACAGGCAAAGCTAGCTAACCAGGCTTTCATTCTTGTCGCATCTATATTTTCTCGGTTTCCCAGACATAGGCCAAAAAGTTCGTTCTAGGGAACAAACTCAGACAGCTTTTGGACTTTTTTTGATGTGAAATTTCGAAAAATCAGACGTCATTTAAGGCCACACAGGCGCAGTAGCGCCTGAAAAATTGAAAAATCAGACATCATTTTCGACTTTTCACCCTAAAACCCTTAAAACCAGACATCATTTGGGATTTTCGGGAACAAACGTTTTTGGTCTATGTTCCCAGAGCATTTTAATTATGAATAATCCAAATTCCGAACAACTTTGAGAGACTAGATTGTTACAGATAACTCCGTGTTGCAGAGCATTCACCAGCCTGATCGATAGTCTACCGTATCACTCCTACCGTACCCACCTTCGTGCTGACTGGCTTCTCAAATGCGGTGCTCGTGCTGATTCCTCCTGTGCCCGAGTGTCCGCTGCTCCGCCCTCCTCCCTTCCCACTGGCGAGCGAGGAGCAGGGAGAGGACAGCGACGACCGCCCGCCGTCACCCCCACCACTGCAATGAGAAGATAAATAGTGTTACGTCATCATTAAGCAATCTAGGCCTTGAACACCTCGATGCAAAAGATCGGTAATTATTGAAAGCTCAGCAGTCGTGATTCCAGCGACGAAGATACATTTCGCCCCACTCATCATCTTCCAGAGAAAGCCCCCATCCACCTGGTTGTCACACTCTACAAAACTTGGCTAGCCAAATACACCCGTGTCTCCGAATGAACAATAGCCAATACAGAAAATCTGATCAATAGATTGCATCATCCCTACGCAATCTCTCTCTCCACTCACCGTGGACTGGCGGACATGGCAGAGGAGTCGGCGAGTGCGCCCGTCCCGTTGAAGGAGGAGTCGTCCAGGCCGCAGCCGGGCGAGTACGGCACTGACTGTAAAATGGTGAGCATAAGATTGCATAAAAATAACGTAATGGTACAATCCTCGACGACTTCTTTACCTCCCAGACACTATTAGACGTCCATTACAGAGACGTAATAAAATATTAATTATTGTGCGATAGAGCCACACCGAAGGGGAGATCATACAAATTCGTCTACGTTGCCCTATCAAACGAGAATGAAACTGTGATACTACTGGTTCGGCGAATCAACAAAGAAGACTCAAAATATACTTTCTCTCAACAATCTCTCAACAATGTTAAGTTTTCTGCGTGAAACCACAAAGTGCTCGTTCGCAAATAATATATTTATCGAGGTAAAATTGACTCCATTGTCTCCATTTTTCCATTTTGTTCTATTATGTTTCATCTTTAAAAATAATTTAATCAATACAATTTTCTTCGCCGAATTGAGAATATCATGGAACTTTTACCTTTCAAACTCTCCTATCTCCTCATGTTTCATGTTTCATCGCTTGTATTCAATCTCACCGAATCGAGGCTATCGTCCAGTGTCACACTTTTTCTCGTTTTCCCTCTTGTTTCATGTTTCATCACTTCTATATAATCTCACCGAATCAAGACTATCATCCAGCCTCAATCTGCTCGTGGCGTCGATGACCGTCGAGGGCGTCGCTGCAGAGACGTCCAGTGAGTGAGAGCCGCCCGGTGGAGGAGTGGACGAGATGAGAGAGGGCATCTGGAGACGAGAATATTACGGTAAAAGTACGGTACGATAAGGGGAATACAATAACGAGAAAGATAAGAAAGGGCATCGGGAGAGAGCAGTACGATAAGTAAGAAGAAGAGCACGGTAAGAGGAATAACATAAGGAGATAGATGAGAAACGGAATCTGTACAGAGGAGTATGATAGATAGGTAAAGCAAAAAAAGGAAGCAGTGCAGTATGAATAAAGTTACGAAGTAGACTGAAAGTATGTTAGGTGATGGAAAAGCATTTTGAAGAGTTCTGTAAATGACGATTTTGATGCAAAAGAGAAGATAACTTTTTTTTCAAACAAAAATAAAGAGAACATTTTAAGATTCGAGAGATAGATGAGATTCGAAAGAGGAAGGAAGAAGAAACAAAAAAGAGAACAAAGTTGGACAGCGTTCGCCATTGTACTAATGGCTCCTGCGGGATTCGAGCTTCTCCTTCGGGATAGAATATCGATGGATTCGGATAGAATGATTCTTCTGCATCGCTGATGAGAAAAAATAACCCAAAGATTATATATTTTTCTAATTCTAAAACACCAAATCTACCCGCGCTATTCGCGCTTCCACGCCCTCATAAAGCATTGCCAGGAATGCGAATTATGGTAGCTTCTTTCGAATGTTCGCAAAAACGGTTAATTCTCCTACAAATTTCGCAATTCCATAACAAGTAATCGATAACCTCTATCATACTGTATCGTCGCACAGCGCTCCTACTCTTCCATGCATAGTTTACTCTCATGGGCCGTAATAATCGCAGCCTTCTCAAGGAATGAGAAAAGAGAGTAAAAGCGTGTGAAATGGCATCTGATCCCCTCAACTGCCGACTCAGATAACACGTCGAGAGAGCACGTGAAATCGAGAGTGAGCAGACAACGAGAAACGAGGAAACAATGAGAAAACGGCTGAAAACGAGGCGAGTCGAGGGAGGGAAACCGGGTAAAAACCCGACAAACAAACGGAATCGAGTAGAGAGAGAGCGGCGATCGGAGAGAAAGTCAGAGCACAACTGCTGTAAGAGTACTGATATGTGATCGATAACTGGCGGGAATACGGTAAACACACTTTTCAAAAACCAATCGATAAGTGGCTCTCAGCAATCGGCGCGGCGATATTCTGGCAGGCTGCATACCAGTAGACGCGAAAGTGTCAGCGTTTGATTGACACGCCGTGAGAGAGCACGTGCGGACGAGAGAGTGCAGACAAAGCGGGTAGAGAGAGTGCGCGGAGCGAGGAGAGGACAGACGACAGCGGGTTGACCAGAGAGTGTGCGAAAAGAGGAGGGTCCGGAAAGTGAGAGAGGGAGACATGGAACGCGGGGCGCGATTCTTATCAGGACACAGCCATCGGAGACAGAGCTGCGACGATACAGTGGGCATTATGGAGAGAGTGCAGATTGGGGCAGAGAAAGAGAGCAAGCGCGAGAGTTCGTGTATTATGGAGAGGGTGTGGCAGAGAAAGAGGGGAACGGGGTTGCAGTGAGATAGCAGGCATAGGGGAGTAGAGAAGGGGGATCCGTAGCAAGGAGGGGGAACCTTGAGGCTAGCACTACATGCCGCTCCAATCAAATAGCCCAACACACATCCTTTTTGAGTGATGAAAGAGGGAGAAGGAGAGAGAGCGGGGCATTAGGGGTGGAAGAGGGTAATGGGTGCCCCCTCTGACTGTCTTTCAAACAGGGTGAGTGAGCAACAACCCCTTGATTCAAATTGCAACAGATGCTCTTTCCCACTACCTCCGGCTCTCTCTCTCTCTCTCTCTCTCTCCCATTTGAAACGGTACTGTTGGCACACCCTCTGTGAGCACAGATAAATCACCTCCCCTCTCTCGTCTCTTGTAAAGCAGGGGAAGATTTAAGGGACGATAGTCCAAAGCGATGTGCACCTTTTGCTAAACAGCAATGCTGCTAAGCACTTAAGGTGACCATAAATCTATCGGATTGCGTATTTTTCTAGTCCTCTTCCAAGGTTTTTATTAAATGGGGAAGAGATTTGATACCAATAATTGCCCGAAGCGGTCAAGCAATTTAGGTGCCATGAGAAACACAGATCACGGGGCAGAAGTTGGGGTGTGAATGAGGAACAGGAGAACAGGTGACTTTGACCTACCCCACAGTGTGTGGGGCAGATTTACAGCTTTCTCTCTCTCTCTCTCTCGAATCTGCTGGGATCATTCTCTTTCCTCCCCGTAAACACGTGGTGGGGCTGGGCAGAAGAAGAAGTAGTAGTAGCAATAACAGTGCGCCAGACGGATTAGAAATCGCAATAATCTTGCAGCACTACCCCCGCTAACCACAGTAAATAGCACCTATCACCTATACAGCGGATCACTATAGTATACCGGAAGGAGCGAACAGTACTGGTAGGAGACGGAAAACAACAGCTTGACACCTCTCCATCTCTCTCTCTCCCACCATACCACACAGACACATCCGGTGTCGAGTAGGGGGCGCAAGACTAGAGACCACGGCTATTGTGGAGAGTACAGGCAGACAAAGCGATGAGAGAACACGCGAAAACGAGATACGCGAGAGAAAAATGACCACTTGAATGGAATAGTGGGAGAAAAACGTATACCAAGGGCGCGCTCTCATATCTATATCTCCCTCCCTCTATTTCTCCCACCAATAACCTCCCCCACCATTTGAAAGGTGATCCCCAGCCAAAATTGTCCCTGGCTCCATCGTTCTCTCTCTCTCTCTCTCTCTCTCTCTCTCTCTTTTACTCTACTCTGACAACTTCCGACACGCAATAGCCATGGATTTCGGAGAGACCTCAGATGAGGTAGCAGGCGGATTTGGCAGGTCAACATCGCAAATAAAAAAAAGAGTAGCTTCCAGCAACACAAGGGAGATGGGAGTTTCAAGGTCAGGTTAATTAAAATATTATATCTGTGGGCACAATTCAGCCAGCTTTGTCGTTTTCAATATCGCCGATAAAAAAAGAGAAACGTTCAGCAAAAACCACATTTCGAACAAGGGAGATGCCGGTTACAAGAACAGATTAACTTCAAAAGTGCATCGACGGTTATAATGCTGTCAACATTTGCGAATAAAGCAAGAACCCACTCGACTTTCTCTTCAGATTGTCTCATCCCGGGCACTGCCACCACACAGAGAAAATGAGCGGGCATACTTAATGAGTGTATCTCTCTCTTCTTCCATTTTCTCTCTCTCTCTCTCTCTCTCTCTCTCTCTCCTTCCTCTTCCGTTTCTCATCAATGCAATAGCACCAGCGACAAACCATAAAACGAAAATGCAATCAATTGTGCAACCAACAACTCGCCACTACCGTAATCCCTCGCGCAGTAATTGATTACAACTTATTACCGTAATCCTATGGCCCACAACTGTCCGGAATAAACAATAAACGGAGTGGGTGCCCGGTTTCGCAATTCTCGTCTGTCTATCAGATGGGTAGGAGCAGCGAGAGAGAGAGAGAGAGAGAGACCACATCACCACGGACCTCCTTTCCCCTCATGCCCTTCCATCTCTTCACACAATGACTCCCTTCCTCTCTCTCTCTTCCCTCATGTCCGATCCCCCTGGGTCCTGCGCCGCCCCGAGTGCCTAAGAGATCGGAGGAGAGAGAGAGAGAGAGAGAGAGAGAGATCGGGGCAGAGAGCGTGGGACCGCACACAAAAACCCGCTGCTCCGATGAGTGAGAGCAGCAAGAATATGAGTAAGAATGGGAGAAGCAAAAAGGAGTGGGAAATTTCACAGCCGGGAAAAAAACAGAGAAAGGGGTCAGTGACGAAATAACGAGATGCAAAATTTCATATCAGCATTTTTTTACTCATGACACCTTTCTGGATATTTGGAATTAACAACGTTTCTTGTATTTTTACACATTTCTGCGCATGTTGAAGAACTCTTGTGGTGTACGGTAAATAAATAAATAAATGCGCATAACATGCATATTAGATTATCCTGGCACCGTGCCAACTTCAGCCTGTCCTGGCACCGTGCCAACTGGACACTTTCCAAATAAGTCTCCTCCCAGAAGGCTGTCTCTCTCCTCCCTTCCATAACACGACAGCTCGTGTAATTGGTAACAAATCGCTGTGGGCGCGCTCCCATTTTCTCTTCCTCCTCCTCCTTCTCTTTCGAGAAAAATGTTAATCAGACTGGGGACTGCTTCTATTTCTCCTCCCGCCGCTCCTAATTTCATCGACCTTTCGTCAAATTGCATCAAAACCAACTGCGAACTTGCACTTGGCACCGTGCCAACAAACCTGGCTTCATTACGTATTTCCACACATACCTATCCCGAGCAGGTTTTTAAAAACATGCTAGGACGATAAATGAAATACATGGTAGATCACATTCTCGCTCTATATAAAATTCAAGGCAGGAGATTTCTGACCGTAAGTTCACTTTATTTTTTTTAAATTGCTCTTTCCGGCTTCATTTCTGGGGTCATGCCCCGGGGGGGGGGGGGCACTATTACTCCTCTACCCCCTTTATTCCTTGCTTCACACACAATCCATAGCCGAGCTCCCCGTGCAGTAATATACGCGCGAAGGAGAGCAAGAGGAAGCAAGCGAGTCAGTCAGTCAGCGGGAGATATGAGAGAGAGAGAGAGAGAGACAGACAGAGAGAGAGAGAGACTGATCTGAGACGAGCGGCCTCCATCTGACTGCCTCTGTGCACCCATCACACCCACTTGTCAGTCATGGCGCAACGGACAATTGCCGGTTCTCACAAATCCCTGGTCCAGCGCTTCCCTGTTTTCTGGGGTTAACTATGGTTCGAATCATGTTCGAGAAATCACCTATTGCCGGTTGCAAAATCGGGAATTGCTGGTTCTCGCAATTCCCGGCTCCCTGGCACGGCGCCAACTCCCGTCATATCTATTGTACAGATGGCAGCGGCAATGAAGTAAGTGCGAGATTAGGGTGGGGCGAAATGAGAGAAGGGGGGAAGAGATGGTGGACTGTGGGTGCGAGTTGGGATGAGAGAGAGAATGGGGAGTAAACGGACATCTGGCATCTTCTAGTCAGTGTGTGAGTGTGTGTGGAATGAGACCGTGTGTGTATGGATATCGATTGGGACGAGATTAACTGGCAGGTCAATTAGTGATACGCAGGCTCCCACAAACATTCAGAGGACTCTCTACCACTTCAATGCTCTCTCGCTCATGACCCCTTCATGAGGCACCATTCCACATGGCCGGTCAACCCTACATAAAGATTGGGTTTGGATTTAGAGAGAAAAAAAAATTAAAATCGAGAGAGACGCTCTTTCTCTTTCTCACACCTCTCTCACCCTGACCCCCTACTGGAATTATATTTGGAGGGTCAAAATCAAGCGTATGGATATCGATTGGCGAGACTAAGACAGGGGGGCAATTAATGAGGAAGCTGAGTACAAGAGGGGGCGGATTATTGCATTGCAAGCGAGACGAGAGCTAGTGGGTCATAATTGAGATCCAGCCCTCCCCCCTCCACAAATGAGACGAGTGCAAGCATAGTATGAAGCTTTACGAACAGAGCTGAGAACAGGACTGGAATAGGTTACTTTACGCATTTTTTTCCCGAAAAAACATTATACAACACGGAATGCTAACAAAGTAACAACCATGATTACCGAAGATTAATTAGACGCAAGGCAGTTGGTCAATATGACTACTGTTAAATCATTTATTAATTCTAGGAACCGATAGAGGCCACGAAAATATCCAATCATGATTGATTTTGTCATAAACCTTTTTTAAACAAGAAAACAAGCTGCGTTTCTCAAGCATATTTTAGGTTTTCGGACACGACTGGATCCCGACAAATGGCCCCTCTCGTTTTCACACAATCTCTCGTTCCCGACCCCTTTCTGGAACTGTAAACCGGACGTGGAACGATGTGACACTGATCGAACAACATTGAGTCAAAGCAGGAAGAAGGGGCGAAATGAGAGACGCGCGTGTACAGGGAGGAGAAGAGAGGGGGGCTTTAATTCCATTACTCGGACCTCTCTTGGACGCGCCGGCTTCTGGTCAACAATTAGAATGCCCAGCGAGAGCGAAGGACACTCGTCAGAGTGAGGGACATACCGCGCCAATTCCGCATGATTACAAGGGTATTCGAGGCAGGAAGAGCAAGCCACAATAAATAAAGCCACACGAATTCAAGCCGATAATAAAGGGTCAGGAGGGCAATAAAGTGAAAGTGAGAGGTTCCTTATCGTTTTAACATAATTCCGACCCCTGTCTGGAGGTTTTACGGGCCGGTAAGTGATGCAAAGTGCGTGTGAAAGCGCGTGCGCCCGCCAATAATCAATGCCTTGTGATCGTGATCAGGGGAGCAAGAATCTGATAAGCAGTGATAAGCACTACAATCAGGGAAAACGGGAGCGCGCGTGCAATGAAGCGGCGCCGAGCAAACAACTCTCTCTCTCGCTGATTTTTTTTGCGGTGGTGGGTGAACATGAACACACTTGATCGAGCAAGCGCCGGCGGAAAGGCGCCAAAATCAAGGGCGAGCGGGTGCGACGTGTAGTCAAACAGACACGCAGAGGTGCCGAAAGAGCGGAAGCACCCATTGAAACATAAAAACGCAAGGAAACTACACAATAAGCGACAAAATAGCGGCGAAAACGAAGTGTAATTCAAACCGAGCAAAACCCAAGCCGAGTAAGTGCGCAGCGCTGATTTCGCAGCGCGCGTGGTAAATGTAGGAAATATTCTTGAGATTGAGATTATTTATTTCTATTTCTTTTATTATTGCTTTATTCTTCTTTATTATTTTTTCTTTGACAATTGACTCTAATAATATGTTCATTGCGAGTGCGCAAGTGAGGGAAAGGAGTAATTTCAAGTGGATTGCCGGATAAACCTACCCAAACAATGGTGTCTGCTTCTTCCTAGCAGACGGCTCTATGAGCACATACTCTGCTCTTTCAGATATCTGATGAATCGATAAAGAACAGGGAAAATTCCTACAAAGTTGTTATAGACTTATCCAAACCTCCAGAACGAAGCCATGAGCGGGCGACTATGTGTGTGGACATGAGATTGTGTTATCCCTGAGCCCTTTATCTAGCACATCATTCCACATGCCGGTCAACCTTCCAGAAAGGCCTTTGGAGTGAGAGAGCGTGTGAAATCGAGAGGGACTCTCTCACTTTTGCATACTCTCTCGTCCTAACCCTAGTCTGTAGGTTTGGAATCATGTGCTAGGGTTGAGCGGGAACGGGAATGCTGTTATTTTATTCAGCTCACACGTATTATTACATACATATGCGGTGATAATTTTGAAGAAATGCAATCGGAAAAGCTAAAAAGTCGTGTTAGCTTCTGCTTTCCCGTTTCTCAGATCATATTCTGAAAAAAAAATGTTTATGGAGTCTAAATGCTGAAACAAACAATCGCCTAATGACCTAAAAATTGTTCAAGCTTCAAAAGGAGCAGAAAATAAAAACACTGCTTTCGGAGAAGCAACAGGAAAAAATAAGCAAAATCTCATAATTTATTCAAAGGGCATTTCCGGAAAACTAACGACGCATTACAACGACGACGCATGTATGTGGAAAACATGCTCAAAAACAGAAATTGATTTAAGCGATGGTAATGTTTAAATGTTATCAACAAATACGCTCGATATGCGCACTTTGTGTGAAAGAGAGATTCCGTCTCGTGATTTGGTTCGCCTGAAAAAATATATTAAATGATAAGGAAAAATAATATTTATATACCCTGTTGATCGATGAATTGAACTTGTCCACATTGGAGTTGTTCAAGCAAGTTAATTTTTCATACGTATACCTGAAATGGTTGTTCTCTACTCATTTTTGAACAGGAAATTACCTTTTGTACGTCGGGAGGTAATAAAGAGTTATAAGAGGAGTGATGAGCGGGACACAACTGGCCGACTGAAAACAGGATTCTTTTTTTCAATATATCACGCTTCTCACGGGAGGACCGAACTGTTTTTGGCACAAAGTCAGATTTCGTGAGTTTTTGTTGGGTTTTTGGATGCCCATGGGACCAACTAAGTTTCCTGAGAGTTATTACGCTCTAAATGTCATATGTTATCTATGTTGCCGGTTATCAGCTATATGTTATCGGCTCAAACTACTCACTGTTATCACAGATCTCCGAAGGGTCGCTGATTTAACTATGCCAGTGACATCGAGAAGCCACATCGCAATACCCAGAACGTACACAAAAGGTAACATCATTTGGATAGTGAGCGTGCGTAGAATACGCGCTTCATTATGGTGCACCGGCGTTTTCTGAACAACGATTTGAAACCTGCTTGATTTATGAGTCCGTGCTTACGATCTTTGCTAATTCTGCCACTAACTTCCTGCGAATAAGAAACACAGTTGTAAATCCAATCGAACAATTGAGAACGGCCATAAATATTGTCAATCGTGGAAGAAGATTGTCGGCACTGGGGAAGCGGCCTGTGACATTGAGAAGGCTTGCTGTAGGGCTAGGGTAACTTGGAAATGTGCCGGATAAATATACGAAAATCTAAAATACCATTCTATTAGTCAGTGAATTATGAACAAATTACGCACACAGTTGACTGACATGGGAATCATGGAGATCAGGCAGATCGCAAACAGCTTGCGTTTAACTGTACTATCGCCGATGGCTGTCGAAGATGAATTACGAACTGACCAGAGACGATACGCGAATGAGATCATGAGCAGATTGGCAGATTGTACAACCGTGTCGGTGTATATTGCTGAAATACAGAAAGAGATACAAAAATGTTCCATCCATTTTCAAAAAATATGAAATAGCATTTGAAGCCGCCCACGTAAAGGAGGAGTTTCAGAAAAAAGTGCAAGTCGAGGTCATTTTTTATAAGAATCAAGCAAAGGCGGATCGTAATGGAAGTCAAAAAATAAAAGTTCGAAAACTCTAGGATCTGTGTATATCGATGATGCTAATGACGATGATCATATGCATCCTGCTAATGCCATTCGCTCCAGACGGATTCTTCTACGGCTGCTTCGTGTCGAAACCATGCTTTTCCGATTTTTTTAGATCCCACACGCTGATGTTTTGCCCTTGTTATGCACGGTGCAGAATGAACACGCCTATCTACCCCCATGCAACGAAAAAAGAGAGGGAAACAGCGGCATGGGAGAAAGGGAGCTGGGAAAGCAAGAGAGTGTCGAGAGATCGGAGGAGTGCAGGAGAGTATGAGAGAATATCTGAGTGGATCAACATGTTTCTTCAGAGGCTTGGCACAGCAGTAAAAGTGAGTTAATGAGATAAACATGCCACATTGTACTATGGCCGAGGCGGAGTTGATTCATGACATTGAGAAAGTGCAAAAACGTTTCTACGCCTCAGGGCATGACGTCATCGGAATTTCCGGTTTTCGAGAACTTCATCAAATGGCCTAATGAGTGGTACCAATCGATTCCTCATAAAATTCTAAGACTTTTGTGACTCCATGAGTTTTTCGCCAATCTTTGATATAAGTCTGAAAAATTGAAAAATTGGTTTTTAAAAAAAATATTGAAAAAATTTAAATATTTTTGTGTAGAATCCCTGAGGAGATGGCAAAGTTTTATTCGCGTAATACAATGCTATTACAGTGACAGTTCAACTGTGTGAAGGGTTGTTTATATGAGGGGCATTAAGCTTGTTCAATAAGCTGAAATTGAGTGGGTCCTTGGAATTATGGTGTACTACAGTAACCCGGAGTAATTTCCTTTTATTATCCGGCAGGTTCGGGGGTCAGGCCTAAGAAAGCCCTCGCCACCTACTATTGAGTAGTTATGCTACAATGGATACTGCGTTTCCCGGAGCCGCTTTAATAGCGTTGGGACTTTTCTCCTGGTGACTGTAGGTACACCATAATTCCAAGGACCCATTCAATTTCAGCTTACTGAACAAGCTTAATGCCCCTCATACAAACAACCCTTCACACAGTTGAACTGTCACTGTTATAGTATTGTATTACGCGAATAAAACTTTGCCATCTCCTCAGGGAAACTACACAAAAATATTTAAATTTTTTAAATCAATTATTCAAAAACTAATTTTTCAATTTTTCAGGATTAGATCAAAGATTAGCGAAAAACTCATGGAGTCACTAAAGTCTTAGAATTTTATGAGGAATCGATTGGTACCACTCATTAGGCCATTTGATGAAGTTTTCGAAAACCGGAAATTCCGATGACGTCATGCCCTGAGGCGTAGAAACGTTTTTGCACTTTCTCAATATCATGAATCAACTCCGCCTCGGCCATACTACAATGTGGCATATTTATCTCATCTTCTCACTTTTCGACCTGTGCCAAGACTAATTCGACTGATTCAGATAGTCTCTCGTATTGGATGGGCCCAAGGCGCAATTACTGCACCAGAATGTTCAGTATCTACTTGGAATATTTTGATATTTAACACAGTCTTATCTTTACTCAGCTTTTTTTATGTACACGCTTACGACCTCATAATTATTGTAGACCATGTTTCCGGTTCTACGTGAACCTATCGTGTGCATAGGAAAGAGGGAAAATAATAATTATGAAATGAAACATGATAGTAAAGCAATGCTCACGGTCCGACATAGACAACAGTCACCACTCCCGCCTCGTAGCCGAGTCTGCAATATTATACATAGTGAATTAGTATCTCACATGGGAATGACCTGAACTCACATTTCCCGATCTTTTTGAAATTTTTATGGTAGATTCAGCATAAAATTCTAACCATGAAACTGTTTTCAAAAGTTGCGGAATGTTTTTTTGAAATTTCGTCATCCATAACAAATTATTTATTTAATTACTAAATAAGCAAAATTAGAAACAAAAATGATATCTAGATTGAGATATACAGTCTACGACGTTTGAAGTCGAATGCTGCCGTAAAATGTTTAAATAAATATTTTTTTATTTTTTTGAAAATTATGAAAATTAAAAACTATTACTTAAAAAAATTCCGCAACTTTTGAAAATAGTTTCATGGTTAGAATTTTATGCTGAATCTACCATAAAATTTTTATAAAGATCGGGAAATGTGAGTTCAGATCATTCCCATGTCAGTGCATGCTTCTTTTGATTACATACTTTTCAGTCAAAATTAAAGTTAAATTAGGGAAATAAGGAATAAACCGATTTTGACTCTCCAAAGCATATAAATATCAACACGTTCGCGAGTTGAGCTGAGAAAATACAGAAAATAATACGCATAAGGTGCAATGAGCTTCAACTTCAGAGTGTTCGAAGCATTTCCGACGGAGTAAAATGACCACTTTGAATAGCTGCGTGAAATATTGCTCGATAAAGGTTCAGTTTAAAAAGTTCCATTCATAAAAAAATGATAGACTTGTTAATAGAGATGCTTACTCGAACGCGCTGTTATCACTACCAGCTCAAGACATTATGGAATTGAAAACAAGCCATTAACGACCGGACTGTAAAGTACTATCGAGTGGTGCTTTTGCGAAATCGATGACACCACCGTTTTCAGCCGCTGAAGACTAATGAAAATATTCAATGCCAGATTTTCTTACCCATGACTAGGTGATCCTAATGCAAACCGTGTCTATTATAATTGCGAAAAAACATGTGCTTATTACAGGGTGTTCAAAAAGTTCGGGCTCGTGGATTCAAGTGTATAAGTTCTTTCAAATCTAACGAAAGCTCATGAAACTAGGTGTGTTATTTACATTGGGACATACGGTCATAATAGTATGCTGTTTAGTATACCTGACCGGCATCGGTCTAGGTTACGTCAACGACTCGACCAAGGACTCAGAGGCTGAAGCGCCGTTTGTATTTTGTGTCGATCTAATCCCATATTTTTACGAGGCCTTTCTTGAGCGAGTCCTTATTTTGAGAGATGCGACCCTTATAATCCGTCAGAAGTTCGCGAACTTTTCACGCATCCTTTTCTTTCTCGTTTTAGGCTATTTTCTTTACAATTTGCGTTAGGTCATTAGAGACGCATAAGAAACTACTAATGCCGAAGAATTTAACTTAAAATATAAACTAGGGAATTAGCCGCACCTCTTAGAAGGTCGCGGAATTCTGCGAACTGTTTTAACGCAGCTAGACAGTGACGAGAGAGCACGTAAACAGAGAGAGCGCAGAAATACAACAACAACATTGCTTACTTTTCCCTCTCCTCGTTCCGCGTGCTCTCTCGTCACTGTCTAGCTGCGTTAAAACAGCTCGCAGAATTCCGCGACCTTCTAAGAGGTGCGGCTAATTCCCTAGTTTATATTTTAAGTTAAATTCTTCGGCATTAGTAGTTTCTTATGTGTCTCTAATGACCTAACGCAAATTGTAAAGAAAATAGCCTAAAACGAGCAAGAAAAGATGCGTGAAAAGTTCGCGAACTTCTGATGGATTATAAGGGTCGATGGTAGAGCATGCCTCCTCCTACAATACTGACCACACGGGCAAGTTGTATGTACCGAGGTTCGAAAATTTGGAGGGAAATTCCGAAGTTGGGTTGAACTCGCAAAATGGGGCGGAAACCCGTTGATGGGCGACTTTTAAGTGTTGAATCTTGCAGGGGCGTCCATGTTTGTGTTAGAAATTAAAATATGATCAGAGAAGAAGTACCTTATCTACAATCACCTTCATTAGATACTCCTTACTGTTGCACACAAGAGGCTTTGCAAAGAAGCGAGGGATATTGGTGGTTGCAGACCCCGGCACAAATAATGAGAGACAGCGAACGGGAAACGAGGGACAGGGAAACTGACATGGTTATAGACTTATAGTTTACTGATGTTAGTGAGTACAGATTTTCAAATTGTGGGGATGGGATACCTCCTGTACAGAGAATTAAGTATCATCGAAATTTGCAGTAGCCGTTTTTCAGTCACAAACGGCGCGCATAAAACCCAACATGCAGCTTTCGAGCCGTTTTTGCATATGAGCTATCGTACGAACATGGTGTTCACACACCTTGTAGAGGTATGAAGTGAGTACAGAATGCACCATGAGACCCATCGATCCTATTGTGATACCGAGCTAGCAATCCATTTTTACCATAAATCCCTGCAGATTGCGTTTTTCATCTTTCTCACTACTTTCTGGTATTGTGCATGACAGCAGCTCGGAATCAAACAAACCTGGGGTAGCCTTTGGTATTACTCATCTTCAAGTAGGGAAAGACTGTACGGCGAATTGTTCGGCGGGAGATACGCAATTAAAATTCTGATGAAAGTTATGTCCTCTCCGAGAGTCAAAAGTTGAAATTTCGATAGGCGTGTACACTGTATTCGCATCAGGACTGAAGGAAGCTAGCCAACCAGCTACGTGTGAACATCAAAGGACCTCCTACAACGTAGTATACTAGAAATTTTTTGGATATGTTTTGGCGGATAGTATTTCAAATTCCAAAAACGAGCCCGTACTTTTTGAACACCCTGTATAATTGCGAGCGTCACGCCGATGATAATTTAAATCCGTTTTCGAGGGACAATTAACAATATACCCTGATGGTATATTTAATTGTCTCTCAGTGTATTTATATTATGTTCTGATGTTCTTATAATATCTCGTAAATGTTAATCAAAACGGAACTGATTGTACCCCGAAATCGCATATTTACTAGTTAACCTAAAACGACAAACCCTGTCTGTGTGTTTGACTGTCTGTGTGTGAGTGAGTGAGTCTGTGACATCGTCCGTCCGTGCGTGCGCCACTACTAAATAGCTCGAAAACAAGAGGAGGTAGCGACTCACTTCCTTCGCCACAGTGACCGCCTCTAAAAAAAATACAAATTTATGGCTGGAAAAAATACAAATTTATGGCTGGTTAACGGGCGTTACTTTCAAAACCGACGGACGGAAGTTCGACCCCAGCCGCGGGCATGCTATTTGCCGCATTTGTCGCTTCACGGCAATGGACAGATAACATGAAAGTTCATGAATGTATCATTTTAAAAATTGTCTTACTCGATTTAAAGGGACCGTGCATGGATAGCGAAATGCACTTATTTGGTAGTCTTTTGCCCACTGATCACGGGAAAAAATAAGGAAAAAAAATTCGGACCATTTTAAGAGCCGCTACGGTCTTACCCGCAAACCACACCACAATGGACCAAAGGGCGCCACCTTTTCGTAATATTTCTAAAAACGGTTCCAGTCCTAACAATTCGTGGCTGATGACTTCGTACGATGTCCTAGGTGGCTACTGAGTAAAATTCCTGATGTTTCATGAAGCTTCCCTGCACTTAAGACACCATTAGGAAACGTCGAACTTGCACACCACGAATATTGAAATGTTCATATCTCGAAACAGAAAGTTCCAATATTTTTTTCTGAAAATTTCCCGTGATGAAAAAACTAAAACTCCACCCATTGAGCTCAAGTTGCCGATCTCTGCCGGGTCCCTTTATTGTTAGAGGAATGCGCACAGATTGCGATGGTGAAACTTTTCTATATATTTCAAATAAAGCAAAATAAATGAAACTATAATAATAAGAACAAAACAACACTAACAAAACATCGTACAAAACAAAAAAAAACGTGGTATGCCTCCGTTAGGATCTTGCCAATCAAATATCACGCCTGTCACGTAAGGATAGGATAAAGGGTGGTGCATCAAAAAAGTCAAATATGAGTTAGATACAGTTTTGGATAGCCTTTGGGGTATCTAAGAAGAAACCGAGAGCTTTTGTCCCTATGATCGATCTTCTCGACGATAGACGACGTCGAACTTTGAGGGGTGCAAAAGTAGTGCCTCTTTGGAGCTCTGTAGCTCCGTCCACAGAAGCAATGGGGGAAAGTGTCCAACAGAACTTCTGTGAGGAATCACCTGGAGAATAACCCTGATCGGTTGGGCCCAATATATAATGAAAAATAATTAGTCAGACTAATTAAAACTTCTGAATTCCACCAAAGTGTCGGGCCCAGGATAATCTCGACGCCATTCGATAGAGCTCACCGAGACGAATCGAATGACATGCTGTACGACCACATTTCATTGCTAAATGGCTCTTTCGTGACCGAAATACACTTTTCCGCGTCACCCCGCCTCTGTGACCTCTTGTTGTGAGAGAGATGCGGGCGCGTTCCGGCCGGTGTATAGCTCCACGCAAGCCTTTTATCGAATAACAAATGATGAAATGGATGTGTTTTATATTTCTAATTACTAATGAAACCGTTTCCACTGTGTTCAAAGAATGTGTCCCAAGAATATTTGGTCAGTTGAGTTCTCACTGTGGGGCAATTTATATCGAATACCCGATAAGAGCCTCGAAAATCGCATGGTTCAATTTTTAGTTTGAAGAAAGATATGTTCAATATAATGTCCACAACGACTATAATTCTTACAGTATCTCACATTGAAACCGAAAGATTTCGCGGTGGGAGTTGGCATTTTAGGGAGAAGAAGTCAGAGAAAGGCAAAGAGAAAAGAGGTGAAATATGAGGGTGTGCGAGGGAAACGTACGCTCCATTTGTGTTTCACCGGCTTCGATAACAGAAATGAAACCTCGGATATCGGGGAAAAGAAAAGGCTTAAATCATTCGTGGAACCTGTCTCTCATCTCCTCTCTCTCCCCTTCTCTATCCTCTTCATCCGTCTCTTCGTCTCAAAATTGTTTTTTTTTGTTGAGATTGCTAGACCGGAAATCATTTTGCGAAAAATATGCAAAAAAAATATGTGCTAAAAATGGAATCGAACTCGTGATATTTAAAATGCAACGCAGACGCCTTACCGACTGAGCTATGCAGTAGAGATTGAAAGAGAGCTAGAGAGATCGTGACCTACACGACAGCTCACACTTCTCTCTCTCACCGCCAGATGTCACATGGAAGAGGAGTAATATGAAAGTGTATTTGGGCCACGAAAGAGCCATTTAGCAATGAAATGTGGTCGTACAGCATATCATTCGATTCGTCTCGGTGAGCTCTATCGAATGGCGTCGAGATCCCAACACTTTGGTGGAATTCAGAAGTTTTAATAAGTCTGACTAATTAGTTTTCATTATATATTGGGCCCAACCGACCTGGGTTATTCTCCAGGTGATTCCTCACAGAAGTTCTGTTGGACACTTTCCCCCATTGTTTCTGTGGACGGAGCTACAGAGCTCCAAAGAGGCACTACTTTTGCACCCCTCATAGTTCGACGTCGTCTATCGTCGAGAAGATCAATCATAGGGACAAAAGCTCTCGGTTTCTTCTTAGATACCCCAAAGGCTATCCAAACTTGTGAAAATAATAGGGGGTTAGAAAAAAGCACCAGGTACCCCCTGATTTGTTCCGATCCTTACGTGACAGGCGTGATATTCAACAGTTACAATGACAGTGTTTGACATCCCATAAAACCGGCAACTACATTTCGAATGATGTGTACGCTGACTGGTTTGTGCTGGATTTCTTTATTTCTAAAGAAACAGATAATTTCACACGAAGTTTCCCACATCCACACAATAACACACGTGTAATAACCGAATCACTACTTTCACACTCTGAATTTTTAACATTTATCACTAGCTCTATATCCCTTTGCAGCTCACATACCTAATAGTAAAAACCGAAAGAAAACTAATACACACTATTTCACTTCGAAGAGCTTTTACGGAAGACTAACTGTGCAACACGAACAACGATAACATTAATTTAAAAATGGTGGATGGTATTGTTTGGATCTTGCCAACGCAAACGATCGGTAGGCACACAATGAGAGAATTGGCGAGATTAGTAAAAAAATATATATGATAACAAAGGATAAATATTTAAATATCATTTCGCTGAGCTGCACGTCTCAACAGCGGTTTTTTTCACAAACAAGCGAATTTCTCATAAGTATTCTTTAAATAACCATTCCTTCTCATGAAATAATTGCTTTCTGTACGACGGGACGTGGTATAGGGGTGTTCGAGATATGATGATTGGTGCTCCCACTCCGCCGACTCTTTAAGGTCTGCTCGAATGCGTCGACGCTAGCACACAGCGACAACGACGAATTCCTCGATCAGTTTGAGGTCACATGGCGGAGGGCATCGAGACATTTTAAACCAGTTCTTTACTGCGAGGGAGAATGGAACCATTCGTTGGAACTTCGCATTTCGTCACCGAACTCACGCCTTTTCACTGACGCCTGCTTGAGAAACAACCAGCGCATTTGGAATACCTTGCCAAATAGACGACTTGGCCGGATCTGAACTTGGCGCTCCAATAACAAAAACACATTTCGTCAGATTAACCACAGCTCTACCACTGTGGAATCGTCGATCGATTCGAGTTTAACTCAGATCATCGCCCTCTCCTGAAGTGCATCTCTCTCTCTCTGACAAGGTGATGTTGAAAAGAAACAGGGAACGGTTTGAATTCGTTCGGGCCGCGTTCTTAGCCAATCTCCTCGCTTGATTCCCAATACTGCACTCGTCGTACATTACAATCAAGGTATTCGACTAGGCTACGCAAAATCAAGTGTTGGACAGCTTGACACAAGCCTCCATGGATACCTATTCACCGAAACTCACCACCCTCTATTACGATACTCTGGTTGATTGAATAAAAGTTGTTATTTTTGGTATAGGTTGTGTTCTAGAAATCGTAAAGTGGGTGGGTCAATGTGAACAACGCGCGCAGTGGTGGGAACGAATCGTGCGCAGGACAAAGCAATATTTATTTCCCATATCAGGATAGAAGTAAACAGAAAATTAATAATTATGGATGGAATTGTTTATATGTTGTGAACTCAGACGTTCGGTATGCGCAATTTGCGTCAGTGAGAAATTTCCACTGGTGAAAGTGCTTGTCTGAAAAAGACAATAAGTGATAAGGAAAAAAAGGATAAATAAAAAGGAAAAATAATATTTATATACCCTGTTGATCGATGAATTGAACTTGTCCACATTGGACTTTCGCAGGAAAGGGATTTTCTCAGAAATGAACCTGAAATGGTTTTGCTATTCGCATTTCCAAAAAGATAATTTATTACTTTCTGTACGTCGGGAGGTAATATAGAGTTATAATGGGAGTGATGAGTGGGACAAAAGCGGCTGACTGAATTTCATATTTACATGAATGGTTATTAATTAGATAATTGATTATCGCAGGTATTCTGAGATATCATATCTAGCGTTTGACACAATATTGACAATGACCCTACCCCAAACTAAGTAATTTTGCCCTTTTTTCATGGACGCATGAAGTCGTATCCATAATTATTTTGAATATCTACAATTTTTGAATGCACGTTGTGCGCACATCTCTATTACAGTTCATCCCTCTCTCGTCGCGCCGATACTCAGCCGAAAGAGGGAAGAAATGTAAGAGAGACCGTTACAAAATTCAGGTTCGGCGTGAACGAAAGGTATTTGTTTGAATACACTAATCTGAATATGATAAATACTCACGAACTATTTTTTGGTGTACTGATATTACGCGATTAAAACATTAAAAAATAAAATAAAAGCAGATCCGAACACAAAAATTGCTTAAAGTTCTCACTGTTAACACGGATCTCCGAAGTGCGGCTGATTTGACAATTCCAGTGACATCCAGTAGCCACGCCGCAATCCCAAGAACGTACACAAAAGGCAGCATCATTTGGATAGTGAGCGTACGTAAAATCCGCGCCTCATTATGGTGCGCCTTCGTTTTCTGAATATGATACAGTAATATATGAATATGATAAATAATTATAAGTTCATCGAAAGCGCCGCTTAGCTAAAAACTGTAAGGCCACCACAACATGCCCTTGGGGTATTATTCGATGCTGAACAACGTGGCGTCTTTTTCATGACTTTTCATGAATTCCAGGATTTCCTGGAAATCGCGGGAAGCCCCTGGGTGGCACGGAGAGGTCACTTTCTTCCGTGTTGAGGGTACTTACTAGTTTTGCCAATTCTCGCACTAAATCCCTGCGAAGGATAAACACCACTGCAAATCCACTCGAACACATGAGAGCGGTAGAAATAACTGTCAATCGTGGGAGAAGACTATCGAAACTGGGGATGCGGCCTGATACATCGATAAAACTTGTTGTCGGACTAGTCGAACTCGCAAATGTGCCGGCTAAGTCAAGGAAGACCTGAAACGGAAAACCTGAAACAAATTATGAACGAAGAATAGCGCACACTGTTAACCGACACTGGCATCATGGCGACCAAACAGATCGCAAAGAGCTTCCGTTTGACTGAGCGGTCGCCGACGTCTCTCGAAGATGCATTACGAACAGACCAGACACGATAAGCGAATGAGATGACGAGTAGATTCGTAGACATTAAAATCGGAAAGGAGTACATTGCTGAAAGAGACAGTTAAGGAGGGGGCGAACTGAACTTAGTGATGACAACACTACATGTTGGTCGACGCAGACAATAAATCGACACAGACATTCATAAGCAGAATTACGGCGTATGCAGATAAGCTTTTAGGGGTGCTGAATTTTTATTTTTTTTCCTCTTCACGCATTAATAAGGTAGCTTACCGTGCGCGAATAGCCGCGATCAGGATGAGATTGGCTATGACCACAGAAAGATCCAAACCCGTCATGAAAGCGACGTAAAGTCGGTCTTCGACGCCGAGCATTGTATGAGTCACCTAGGGGAACTCAAACATAAACAGCATAATTTCATAAATTTTGACGGTTTCTAAACTTCATTCGATACATACTTAATCACTAGTTTAACGCTACATAAAATTCATATCATTTGACTGGTATAATTCACAATATGCGCTCCGGATGGATGGAAGACTTGGATGGGCCGCGGAAGGGAGCAAGCTAATGAATTTTTAAAAATATATTTGATGGCGGTATGGCCAGTAGTGTAAGAAACCATGAGTTCGATATGGGATACAAAAGACAACAGAAAAGCAAATCGATGATTTGCTTCATATGAGGCTGTTCGCAAAAGGATCACTGAAATGGGCGTACACTGAAATTGAAAAGTACTAGCAAAATGTGAACACTGATGTTATCGAGTGCGCTGATGATTATGGTGACATTCATTTTGCATTTCACTCATCGGCCGGGGAGTACTGTAACTACCGTTTTTGAGGCTACAATGCCGTATCTCGAGACCCCGTGAACCGTTTTCCATGAATTTTTTTTGGGATGTTAGTTTGAGTTGCCAATAACTATTTGATACTCTATTTTGATATTGCTATTTTTAGTCATCTATCAAAAAATTGTTCTCGAACACCCCTAATAACTAATGTTAATGACATATACCAGAAGATGCGCTGTTTCCTCAGCTTCCATATTCTTATGCTACATGCATACTTCAGAGGTACCAGTGATGTAGATCATGCCCTTTTTATTCACTATTTTGTGCTTCATTGACCGCGCAGGAGCGCGCTAAATGAGAATGATCAGTGCAAAATGATAATAAACGATGCGAAAATGGTCAGTTCCACCACGAAATTGTGAATAAAAAGGGCATGATCTACATCACTGGTACCTCTAAAAAATGGAGTATCAAATAGTTATTGGCAACTCAAACTAACATCCCAAAAAAATTTTCATGGAAAACGGTTCACGGGGTCTTGAGATACGGCATTGCAGCCTCAAAAACGGTAGTTACAGTACTCCAGGACCGATGAGTGAAATGCAAAATGATTGTCACCATGATGATCAGCGCACTCGATAACCTCAACTACGGGAATTCCAGAAAATCGATGTACGAGGTCCTTCACAAAAGTTATTGATCCTCTCGCAAACAGCCTCATATTCAGTGAGTGAAGAACATTATAAAAATCACAACTCTCATTTGGCTAATGCCAAACGACAGTAGTGATTTTTTTCTGTTGATAATAGTGATATGCCGGAGATCTCGGACGTTCTCCATGTATGTTGCTTGTTCGTGCGTCCATAATAGTAGATAGCTTGCTCATTATGGTAGTCATTATAAGTCGTTACTAAGAAGACCATGATCACTAGGGGATACGCCGATGCTCGTCTCAATGAAGGAGAGGTCTATGATCCCTATAATTTTAGAATCGTTGAAAGCCTCATCAGTATGATATAGGATACTGAATCCCACGTCCTCATCCGCAATGTCTCATAAATTTTGAAGGGGTCTGGAACCGCAAATATCCCTCTCGCTTTTTTTCCCGGGAGCTATAGAAACGATATCCCACGTTCTCATTCGTCGCGTCTCTTAAATTCTGAAGGATCCTTAGTTTTTGCCGGGACCAGAGCGAAAGTCAGAAGTATTTTTCAAATTAAATTACAACATACACACTTCTAAGAAATTTCATTTTTTTTCATTTTCCCTGCTCTCCAAAGCATTGGCGCCCGTTGTTTGTCCATTTTTCTTATTAATTCCGTGTACTTCTGTATTGTGCCTTGCCAATCAAGCAATCACAATCACCTCTACCTACTTTCATTTATTTATATTAACTTCCCTGTCAGCTCTTAATGAATCTTTATTAAAATTCCTCTTGTTTCGCGCCAATTGCATCATACAAGCACAGTACACTAGTATCCCGTTTCAGTTATCGATTGATAGACAGGAGGGCGTATTAGATTACGTTTGTTTTTTTTTCGAAAGAATTTTTTGTGGTTATCTAAACAACACCGTAACGAAAAAAGCAAGTAAAAATTATAGATGGCACTGCTTTTAACTCAGGCGGCGCTCGATAGGCGCACTTTGTGTGAGCGACATATTTCGTCTTGTGTGTTCATTTGCCTGAAAGAAGGGATTAATCAATATGAAAAAGGAATATTTAAAAACCATGTTGATCGATGAGCTGAACGTATCTACATCGGAGTTTCGAAAGCAAATAAATTTCTCACAGTTAAATCTGAAACGGATTTTACCATACGACTTCTTTTGCTACCATACGATTACCTTTTGTACGTCGGAAGGTAATATAGAGTTATAAGAGAGGTGATGAGCGGGACACAGCTGGCTGACTGAATTTCATATTCATTGGTCAGTGTATTCAAAATTGTATTTTTGGCAGACTTCCTATCACATTTTATAAAGCCATCGATAGGTTCGTCTAACTTTATCTATCTATTAGCACGGTTTTAAAGGACAAATTGAGAAATATACGGCGTGAGAGACCACAGTGCAATTTAAGATTGGCTGGGAAGAATACAATTTTGAATGTAATCCATTTTGGCAAATGGTTTTAAGCTTCTCACTGTTATCACTGATCGCCGAAGTGTCGCTGATTTGACAATTCCAGTGACATCCAGTAGCCATGCCGCAATCCCAAGAACGTACACAAAAGGCAGCATCATTTGTATGGTTAGCGTGCGTAGAATACGCGCTTCATTATGGTGCACCGGCGTTTTCTGAACAACGACATGCATTTTTGTGATTCGGTACGGCGAGTGTTATATTGACTGACGGCAAAATTGCTTGGAAGATGATGTGTCGCATGGGTTTTTTTTCTGAGACAGTGATTCTTCAACCTTCCCCCCTGACTCACGCTCTTTCGTTGGAGCAAAATAAAAAAAGTGCATGAGGAGATCCTTTTTTTAAGGAATTAAGCCGAGGATAATCGTTCTCCTAGCAAAACGAACTTTGAATATATTGATTGGGCCACTTTGCGCAAATCACCGCCTATTTATTTTGGATCCAAGTTTGGGTGCGCAGAACGAATGCACTCGTTTCATAATGTCTACAGCGCGGATTGGTCCCCCTCTACACACAAGAACCCCCCGGGAGTCCCTCGGAGTCACCGTGGAGTCCCCGTTGTGTACAGATGGACCGGACCGGGCTGCACTTACGATCTTTGCCAATTCTGCCACTAAATTCCTGCGGAGAATATACACGATTGTGAATCCAATCGAGCACATGAGAGCGTTAAAAATGACTGTCAGTCGTGTAAGAAGATTATCGACGCTCTGGAAGCGGCCTGTCACATTGAGGAAACTTGACATCGGACTAGCCGAACTCGCAAATGTTCCGGATAAATCAAGGAAAACCTGAAATGTTTGGAATCGAATATACTTAAAATGAAGCAAGAACTTACACAGTCAACTGTCATTGGCATAACCTGCGTCGGTCGGATTGCTAGTCCAGCGCGTAACCCACTTGGCCATGGATTTGGTGATTTAAATTTTGTAAAAATTTAGAGAAATTCTGGTCTATTATCATATGCAAAAGGTTCTGAGAAGATTGATTGAGTTTGAAGCGATTTATAGCGAAAAAACGAAAACTTCCGTCACGCGGTTAAAACTCGGCAAAACAGGTGAAAACGTGTTTCACGGTGCTCGAAAACGTGCTAGAACGGTTTCTGACACTCGCGAAAAATGCGGCAAAAGGTTTGCCCGCGGCGGGGGTCGAACCTGCGTCGGTCGGATTGCTAGTCCAGCGCGTAACCCACTTGGCCATGGATTTGGTGATTTAAATTTTGTAAAAATTTAGAGCAATTCTGGTCTATTATCATATGCAAAAGGTTCTGAGAAGATTGATTGAGTTTGAAGCGATTTATAGCGAAAAAACGAAAACTTCCGTCACGCGGTTAAAACTCCGCAAAACAGGTGAAAACGTGTTTCACGGTGCTCGAAAACGTGCTAGAACGGTTTCTGACACTCGCGAAAAATGCGGCAAAAGGTTTGCCCGCGGCGGGGGTCGAACCTGCGTCGGTCGGATTGCTAGTCCAGCGCGTAACCCACTTGGCCATGGATTTGGTGATTTAAATTTTGTAAAAATTTAGAGCAATTCTGGTCTATTATCATATGCAAAAGGTTCTGAGAAGATAGAGCGAATTTGAAGCGAAATATAGGGAAAATGAGAAAAATCTGGACGGACACCTGGACAAAAAAAAACAGACAGACAGACAGACAGACAGACGTTAGCATTTTCTAATATATAGTAATTTGACTACTAGCAACAGGACCTCGAGGGCGCCTATTACTCCAGTCGAAATTAAGCATTTTCAGATCGGCTCCCTAGTGGGCGAGGGTCTCATCGATAAATCGATGAGACCAGCATGTCCATCATCAAATCAATATGTGTGTTTCGATTTTTGACCAGTTGCAGCTCGGCGATTCAGTGCTCGCTTTTGTTTACCAGCACTGCCTCACATCATTGTTTGTCATAATTCCGATTCTTGATACATATAGCTTGTGTATGGGATGAGAAAAATATAATAAATGAAGTGCTGCTCACAAAATATCGCGTGACAAGTCGATGCGTCGATCAGAGTACACGGCCCGATATAGACCATAGTCACCACTCCCGCTTCATAGCCGAGTCTGTAATATTATCAATAGTTATCAGTAGTATCCCTGTGCGTGTATCTTATGTTAAAATAATGATCGAAAACGGTTGGAAAGTATAGACCCGCGGAAGCCTTGTGACTTCTCCCTATTAACTCTCCCTATCCGATGACCTCTGTGGCGCAGCAGGTAAGACGTTAGCCTCACTTTTTCAGGTCGAGAGTTCGATTCCCGCGAGATGCAAATATTTTTGCTGCTTTTTTCCAACGTAATTCAAACGACCCTTACAATCCGTCAGAAGTTTTTCACTTTTCACGCATCTTTTCTTGCTCGTTTTAGGCTATTTTCTTTATAATTTGCGTTAGGTCATTAGAGACGCATAAGAAACTACTAATGCCGAAGAATTTAACTTAAAATATAAACTAGTGAATTAGCCGCACCTCTTAGAAGGTCGCGGAATTCTGCGAGTTGTTTTCACGCAGCTAGACAGTGACGAGAGAGCACGCGGAACGAGGAGAGGGAAAAGTAAGCAATGTTGTTGTTGTATTTCTGCGCTCTCTCTCTGTTTACGTGCTCTCTCGTCACTGTCTAGCTGCGTGAAAACAGCTCGCAGAATTCCGCGACCTTCTAAGAGGTGCGGCTAATTCCCTAGTTTATATTTTTGGTTAATTTCTTCGGCATTAGTAGTTTCTTATGCGTCTCTAATGACCTAACAGAAATTATAAGGCAAATAACCTAAAACGAGCAAGAAAAGATGCGTGAAAAGTTCGCGAACTTCTGACGGATTGTAAGGGTCGAAAGTGTCGTGACATCTTAAATAGTAAAGAATTGCTGAGAGAAATATGTATGCTCTTATTGGAGTCGACCCCTGGACCTCTGGACCTCCTGGACCCCTGGAAAAGTGTGGCTAACGCCGTACCTGCTGCGCACCAAAGGTCATGTGCACATGTGAAGGAGCGATAAAACGGGAGAAGTCACGAGGGCTCCGCAGTATGCCACTCATTATAATTTAAGATATCCTGTGACTGTTCTCTTGTTAGGGTCAAAAATACATTTAATAGTGGAAATCTAAAAATATCAAAATATATAGAATTCTTTGTATTTAGAGATTATTCAGACGTTGTTTATCAACTGCCACGTCATCTTGATCGGCCAATTAAATCGAACACAAATTAATTTCTTATATTGTTAACCATTTCACCTTTTTCTATTTGACCGATTGAAGTTCAAGTTTCTTCGGTTTTGAGGGTACAGCACAAGAAAAATGACCAATTTGTATGGCAACGCGAGAAAATGTCAGTGAAAGATTCCTTTCTAAATGCTCTCACCTCGTAGTGCATATCCAACTGCAAACCGTGGACACCAAATCGATAATCGCATTCGTAAGCAGAATCACCGCGTATGCAGACAGGCTTTTCGGAGTGCTGAATCAATTATGTCCATCACCTCTCTATACATCATTAAGCTCAGAAGATGTACTCACCGTGCGCGAATAGCCGCTAGCAGGAGGAGATTGGCTACGATCCCAGCAAGATCTAAAGCCGTCATGAAGGCAATGTGAAGACGGTCTTCGATGTCGAGCATTCTACGAGATACGGAGTAAGGCTCGACTATACATCATTCAATATACACTTAATTATTACTAGCTTAAAGCAACATACCCACGAGTGAGATACATGCAAATTAACAATGCCGGTAAACAAGCTGCAACGTGGGAGTACGTAACTCAGCCTTTCCCAATGCTTCTAGGCTATCTTCCGCGATCGTAGGAGCTGGCCATTTCCGAAGGCTTGGTTGGAATTTAATGGGTCGAGCAAGTGAATGAGAATAGCTGGCGGACAAATGAATTAGCTACCAGCAGATATAAGGTGAGTAACCACATCATAACTGACTGATGTTGTAACTACTCACGCTCTTGTGTGTACTATGCGCATATTCAAGATCGAGGAAGGTGGGATCCCCTCGCATACTCTACAAACACCAACACTAACTGCATCGACCAACTACCAACTTAATGTACAACTAAATATGCTGCATTTACCTATCCCATAAGATATATCAGGCTGTTGCAAAAGTCCTGTCGTTTTTTGAGCGTTCACTTTCGCGGGTTATCTCGGCTCTGTTTCTTTTTGTAATGTGCCTTCCAGTATACAGTAGAAGGGGGTCCATACCTTTTCTCTAAAGCACGGTTATGATTAGTCCCCTCTAGTTCTCTGATGGAGAAATACGAATTGTTTTGCTAACGTCCCTCACAACTTTTAGGAGGTAGTTTTGTTCGTCTTCCTGTCTGGCTCAAAGTCACCCGAATTTGAACGTCATGTGGATGTAAGTCATCAGTCATATGCAGCCTCTTTGCAAATCGTGAAAAGTTGGACTCTCGCTATCAAGAATATGGACTTTTCTCTGGCCGAAGAGGTCAGATCCGGAAAATCGTCAATCTATGTTTCGGCACTCTGTGCACAACGCAAGAAACAGACCCCAATCAAATCATGCGCAAACTGGGCGACACACTAGGGGCAGGCTTTACCACCATACATTGGGGAATTCACGAAATTGGAACGAAGTAAAATATGGGACCGTTGATTTACTACGAATTCTCGGATCCAGTCACTTTTTCGAGGGTGGATATGTCTTTGATTTTCCTAATTTTCCACAGGGCCTTGAACTATCTGGACCAAATGGTGACGGGGGAGTATGCATGGGTACAGTGTGAAAACGTTGTACCGAAACAGCAGAGGATTGATGCAGATTAGAAGGCAGACGATGTTCCCAAACACAGTTTTCGGTAGTCAAAAAATGATGTTGAGAAATTCGTGGATCGCCCGGGGCGCTCAGTAATGAGAGTTCCTACTCTTAGGTACCACTTTCATGGGACAGGTGTACACCATTGATATATAATAAGGCAAGATCAAAGTCGTTAAGAGACGCGGATTGTGGGCAAATGTTTACTTCCAAAACGGCACTGCTCCACCCCTTACTGCGAGGACGACCAATTCTGAATTGGCGCCGTATGGCAGCACCATCCTAATATATCCTTCGTAGTCGTCAGACTCTACCCTCTCAGAAAATAACTTGTTCCCCACCATCACCAACTTCCTCAGAGAACAGCACTTCAAGACCCGAGTCGATATCGTAAACGAGAAGACCGGCTTCTTCAATTTATAGACCCCGGCGTTCTATGAGGGTGGTACCCATAAGTTGTGCGAATTGTAGAGGGGTACTACTGGTGTGAACGTAGACTATTCCCAAGTTCATTGGTTCATCTTTGAAGATGATAGGGATAAATATGTTAATACCCCGAAACGCGACAAGACTTTTGTAACAGCCTAGTAAACCCAACCAGATCCCAGCCTATGCTCCTGTGTAAAATATTCTACTAGGTGAAAAAAAAAATTTTAAAAAAATTAAGAAAATTAAAACGCGTTCTCTGTAAGACCGTCGGATGGGGTGGCACAACTCATTCAAAGTTATCACACCGGACCCAAACTTTTTTCACAGACGGTCATGGGTACAAAGTAAGTTTAAAACGTGAAAAATAAACAAAATGTCAACTTTTGAAAAATCAATAATTTTTTTACGAAAAATTTTTTTTTTCTCAATTTGGAAATCGGCGATCATGTTTACAGAAATTTGACGTTTCTGTTAAACTTTATTCTGGATAAAATTGTTCCCATGATTTGTACCCCGTGGATAAAATATATATAATGTATTTAACATCGGCAAATCGATTGGTGTCCTTATAATGCAACATTTCCACTGTGAAAGTACTCCTACACTCTCTAGACCGTGACCACCCAAAAATGAGATATACTTTCGAAGTGCGTAGAAAACTTTTTCTATGTTTTAAAACAAAATGGAACATATGCCATTTGAAAGAGCATAAAAAGTTATGGCTAAAGGTAAGTTTTCAGAACTATTTAACCACTAGGAGCGAAAATCGATGTACGAAGGCCAAGAAGTTGATAATGTGAGTGAAGCTCAATATTTGCGTATATTTTCTTTCAATGCGATCGGACAGGGCTTAAACTTTTTTTACAAGCATTTGTAGCTGTAAAGAAAATTTTGATAACAAGAAAGTCATGAAAAGTTAAATTTTGAAAAATCGATAAAACAAATTTTTGAAAAAAAAAATATTTTTAAAATTTTTTTTTCAAAATCCTATCATGCGATATCTCATTCGAAAGAGCAGCAAAAGTTATGTGTAAATCCTTATTTTCAACATTATGGGTATACAGGAAACAGAGAAATGGTGATTACATCGTCCCAATTTATTCATTTTTCTCAGCTACATATTTTTTCTCCTACTATGTCAATCATGCTTAAAATAAGGATTTACACATAACTTTTACTGCTCTTTCGAATGAGATATCGCATGATAGGATTTTGAAAAAAAATTTAAAAAAATTTTTTTTCGAAAATTTTTTTTATCGATTTTTCAAAATTTAACTTTTCATGACTTTCTTGTTATCAAAACTTTCTTTACACCTACAATTGCTTGTAAAATAAGTTTAAGCCCTGTCCGATCGCATTGAATGAAAATATACGCAAATATTGAGCTTCACTCACATTATCAACTTCTTGGCCTTCGTATATCGATTTTCGCTCCTAGTGGTTAAATAGTTCTGAAAACTTACCTTTAGCCATAACTTTTTATGCTCTTTCAAATGGTATATGTTCCGTTTTGTTTTGAATCATAGAAAAAGTTTTCTACGCACTTCGAAAGTATACCTCATTTTTGGGTGGTCACGGTCTAGAGAGTGTAGGAGTACTTTCACAGTGGAAATGCTGCATTATAAGGACACCAATCGATTTGCCGATAAAAAATACATTATATATCTTATCCACGGGGTACAAATCATGGGAACAATTTTATGCAGAATAAAGTTTAACAGAAACGTCAAATTTCTGTAAACATGATCGCCGATTTCCGCTCTAACTGGTTCAATCGTCATGAAAATATAGATCTATGCATAACTTTTGACGCTCTTTCGAATGATATATAACATGATAGCAAAATAAAAAAATTGAGAAAAAAAATTTTTTTTCGTAAAAAAATTATTGATTTTTCAAAAGTTGACATTTTGTGTATTTTTCACGTTTTAAACTTACTTTGTACCCATGACCGTCTGTGAAAAAAGTTTGAGTCCGGTGTGATAACTTTGAATGAGTTGTGCCGCTTTCCCCAACTTTCACTGCGCTCTTACAGAGAACGCGTTTTAACCAAATAAAAGGCGCTATTGAAAGGTATGCCTGGTATCTCTAACATTCTCTCGTATGTTGTTTGTACATGATCATGCGTCCGGATCAGTATACAGTTTGCTCATTATGTTCTTCATTATCATTGGCGGCGTCATTGACGACAATGATCACTTGGTGACAAACCAATACTCGTTTCAACATTATATAGGTCTTCGATCACTATAATTTTAGAATCATAGTACAGTCTTATCAGCCAGCCATCACCACGGCATCTCCTGCTTCCCAAGTTCCCCGCCCATGGTGTCACATGGATTCTACCTGTGTCTGAATAAAAACAAGAACCTTCCTCGTCGCTTAGACTCAATTCTCTCTACTTCTTGGTATGGTGTTGTAGCTACTTTCACTGAATATCGCTACCTTTCCTGCTATCACAACTCAAAGACACAATTCATTATCAATAAGCATTAAATAATAGCAAAAACTCAATAACAATCAAAAAACAATAAATAACGCGAGGGCTAATCAGAAGTATGCCCATGTGAACTACCGTAGAGCCGTCGAGTGCGTTCGGTCTTTCCGGCCTCTCTCACGGATAACCTACTGAAATCCGAGTTTTCAAAAACAGTTAAGTGATTTATTTTTTATTTTTTCTTTCTTTTTGATTCTCTCCAATTCGCGCAAACCCGTTCATTTTCATTTATTCATATTTACTCCATGCCATCACGTGTCATACGGGAGTACAAGTTTAATTATCGAAGTTTGATCGGGAAAAAACAAACACCCCTTATTGTTTTGCGCAGATTTTCAGGATAAACAACACCATAATGCATAAAAAATGAATAACAACATAAAATCAAGGATGTAAATGTTGTCAACTCAGACGTTCGATAGGTGCAGTTTGTGTTATTGAGAGATTTCGTCTTGTTACATCATTTGCCTGAAAAATGAGTCAACTTATAAGGAAAAGGAATGTTTATCTACCCTGTTGATCGATGAATTGAACGAGTCTACATTAGAGTTTGGCAAGCAAGCGAATTTCTCATAGACAAGCCTGAAAAGATTTTTTTCTGCGCATTCTTAGCAGAATTACCTTTTGTACATCGGGAGGCAATATAGAGTTATAATTGGAGTGATGAGCGGTACACAACTGGCTGACTGAATTTCATATTTGATTGGTTTATGATATTAATAATTTAAGGTTTATAATATTAACAATAAAATCATTTGCAAAGTGAGGTTCAGCATGACTGAAAGATAATAGTGAGATTGGTCGTACATAAAATAGAGTTGGCGCGAAATTCAAATTGACAGTCGATTGGCGTCGGTTGAAAAATCATAACTCAAAAAGGCAGCATTATTTTTCTACCAATTTTTTTTTTGTAGGACAATGAATGCATGCTCCAGATCCTGACCCTAGAGTGGTTGCTCACTTTTTGTTAGTATATGAGTTAAAAATATTTATCTCGTTGTCGTGGTCAATTTTACCTTTCTGACACAAGAATTAGATTCCTCATGCAAATTAGAGTATACTCTCTTTTTGAACTTTTTTGTTTCGTCTGCTCTGTATCCAGATATACTCGAAAAACCGTCAATTCCAGTGAACTTCAGAGCTTCATAGTGACCTACAATCAAATTTGCATGCCAAGAGATTTGGCCAGTGTTCTCAGCTTACCGAAGTGTATTGAAAACCGTTGTTATCTCAGACCTTCACTTTTTTGCTGTACCGAGGTTTGTCCGACTCTTACGCAAACGGCCTCTTAAGACAGGTATCACGAGAGATTGCATGAAAACACCACCCTAGGGGAACAACTTTTAAAAACATATCTCTGATTTCGATCAAAATTTTTTGTGGAAGTACCCCGGGAATGAGAATTCGATCAATCCGGGTCATAGGTTGCAGAACCGGCATTTAGCAATTTTCCGGTTCTGATGCCGGAATCGACGTAACTTCGTCAAAAATAAAGATACAATACCGTTCAAGAGCTCGAAATGTTTGCAAAAATATGGGGAACAAATGTTCTGTTAACGACTTTCATGTGCATAGTACACTTAGAGAACTAAAATTGAAAAACTGAAAATAAATCGAAATAATAATTTTTCCCTATTTTATGTTTGAGTTGTCGCAGAATTTGAAAGCGGAATATTGAAGAGCAAGTCAATATTAGTTAAATAAAAAAATGAAATCGAGAAGAATGGGGAGTATTGAGACCCGAAATATCGCATTGAAACTCAGAAACCCGCTATTTTTCGGAACAAAATCTACCACTCATTCGATTATCGGCTTCAATCTCTTTCAAATGAAGTTTAAATTTGTTAAAACAATAAAACGATTTAGTCTGATAACTTTCCTCAAGATATTTCACCTCATGCAAAAACTTTCTAAAAATCTTATTTTTCTGTTATAAAAATTTTCTAATTTTTTAAATTTAAATTTTTTATTTGATTTTCTAATTTCTACGTTTCTAAATTTGCAAGTTCTCATTTTAGAACATGTAAAACCTATTCGAAAGAATAAATATGTTGTGAAATTGTGAATTTTCATGATAATTGCATTCTGAGCATTTCAATGTCAAATGAATGCATGAATTTTTCTTGTTCGTCCTTTTTGTTAATTTTTTCTATCAATAAAATAGTTTTTCAATTGAACGATCACTGGTTTAATATGTTTTTACTGATAGCTTGCAAATTAAGAATCTTAGCCAATTTTGAAAATTTTTATAACAGAAAAATAAGATTTTTAGAAAGTTTTTGCATGAGGTGAAATATCTTGAGGAAAGTTATCAGACTAAATCGTTTTATTGTTTTAACAAATTTAAACTTCACTTGAAAGAGATTGAAGCCGATAATCGAATGAGTGGCAGATTTTGTTTCGAAAAATAGCGGGTTTCTGAGTTTCAATGCGATTTTTCGGGTCTCAATACTCCCCATTCTTCTCGATTTTATTTTTTTATTTAACTAATATTGACTTGCTCTTCAATATTCCGCTTTCAAATTCTGCGACAACTCAAACATAAAATAGGGAAAAATTATTATTTCGATTTATTTTCAGTTTTTCAATTTTAGTTCTCTAAGTGTACTATGCACATGAAAGTCGTTAACAGAAAATTTGTTCCCCATAATTTTGCAAGCATTTTGAGCTCTTGAACGGTATTGTATCTTCATTTTGAACGAAGTTACGTCGATTCCGGCATCAGAACCGGGAAATTGCTAAATGCCGGTTCTGCAACCTATGACTCGGATTGATCGAATTCTCATCCCCGGGGTACTTCCACAAAAAAGTTTGATCGAAATCAGAGATATGTTTTTGAAAGTTGTTCCCGGTCTCATGCAATCTCTGGTGATACCTGTCTTAAACGATAAATTGTTTCATTTCCAATACTATGTTCCAGCACCCTGAGAACTCGATTCCTCCAGTATATTAGAAAAATTAATTGGGAGAAACAATATATATATATATATTCAGCTTGTTAGTAGAAAAATGCTAACAGGATATCGCATGACAACTTGGCGCGCCGATTAAAATACATGGTCCGATATAGGCAAGAGACACCACTCCAGCGTCATAGCCGAGTCTGCAATATTATCACTAATGAAAAACTTAATAATGTGTTTTGCGCTGTTCTTGGTCTTTAGTTGTACGTGTGGATTGAAAGTCAATGACTTTATGATTTCGATAAGAATACCATTGAGACTTGACAGTAAATCACTCACGTTGCTGTGAGGGACCAACTGCAACACGCGGCCACCAAATTGATACACGCATTCGCAAACATAATCACGGCGTATGCAGACAGGCTTTTAGGAGTGCTGAAGAAAGTACGCTCTTTATGCATAACTAAGCTCACTCACCGTGCGCGAATAGCTGCTATCAGGAGGAGATTTGCTAAGATCCCAGCAAGATCTAAAGCAGTCATGAAAGCAATGTAAAGTCGGTCCTCGATATCGAACATTCCACGAGATCCCGGGAGCGGCTCGACCGCCAATAACATACCATATGTATGATAATTACATGCATACGTAAACAAGCATTAATTGCGTAGCTGTTTAAACATCATTCCAGATACAAATGAGAACACGAACTTTGATCAAAAGAATGGGTCAGAAACATCGCGGTATGCCTTTGTCAAGGAAGTGTTTTAAACAGCTGTAAAACGGTGGGCAAATTCATGTGTTTGAAAAAAAATCGTTTTATGAGAAAAGGGAGCGATATTTCAAATAATGTTGTCTGCCGCAGAATGAATTTTTCCTTTGATTTATTTTTTTTCTAAAACTACTGACTCTTTTTCTCATGAAGTTTCCCACAGAAGCGCCATATCACCCCTGTAGTAAACAAATAACTACTTCCGATCTTCGAATCTTGTAACATTTTATTCTCTCCCTAGCCCTGGTGTACGTCACGCAGTAGTTTAGAAGTTTTGCCTGAGCTGATTTCATATACAGTTCAGTTAGTTTTTGAACTGTGGGAAAAGCTTCAGTGAATCACTATTTATCAAACAACACATTCTAAGAATGATTCCGAACACAATAATTAGAAGAACAGATCAGATATGTTACCACTTCGTAAAGATAAGAGTAGATAGATAATTGTCATAAATAATACGTAATACGCAATTGTGTTTATCATAGATTGAAAAGGACAAGTATAGGCGCTACTGGAGATTGCCGATTCTTATAGCTGTTACACCCATCCCTTCCTTCGGCAAAACTCTTTGGGGTGCCATTGATCGCGTTACTGAACGAAGAGAAATATGTAAGAAATTAAAAAATTGACCACTATTTTGTTCCAGAACACTAATTGTAAACAAATATAAGCAACATGATGTAAAAATTCGATATTGTTATGAATCAACTTGGTCAATTCTTTACTTACCGAATTCCACATTTGTGTCGAGATACCCGCCTTTCTTCGTCAAGCGATCCACGACAATTGCTGAAAAAAAACTCAAACGAATTGAAAAAAAAATCCTTTATAAAAATAGCCGTTTATCTGAAATGCGGAGCACTTTAATTGAGGGATTTTCGCTCACTTTCAATCCGCATGAATGGAATCTCTACGAGACAACTCCACACGAAAGCCGTGAGATAACTCACAAAGATGACCGGAATTGTGACACTCAGATACTGAAAGAGATCTGTACTAGTAAATACCATCAATTACTTGTCAAAACCGGCCACGACGTGAGAGAAAGATAAAGATAAAAATTTTCATTCTAAGAATGTGCATTTTAAATATCATTGTTGATTTCGATTATTATACCATTCAAATTGCTTCTCTCTCAAACTGTCTTGTTGCCGTCCTATATTGATCTCACCGTATGTCCAAGTGAGACAAAATGAGCCGGTCCATCACCCAAATTCATAAAGTAGTTGAACATGAAGTAGTGTACGATGTATGCACAGTAGGAGAGACGACCGAGGGGAAACCAAATTGGATGCTCGAGAATCCGCTTGACGGGACCTGAACCATGATGGCCTGTGGCTATTTCCCATTTCAATGATATTGATCTACTATACGAGAGGCAAATACAAATTCCACTCAGGAAATGCGATCATTATTGCGCGAAACTGTCATACCAATGAATTTTGTCCTTTAGCTCTTCCGTTAGATTAGAAATTAGAAATAACAGACGTTCATAGTCAACAATACATATAATCACTGACAGTGAGAGATAAACTACTGGTGGTATTTACGGGTGAGTTTAATGTTAGAGTTGCCCTTCACTCATGTCTTTTTAGGCGTATTATGGAATATGTTGCAACGGTCCTACAATGATCAGTTCCAGCATAATTGATTCACCTGCCCAGTCGAATGTGCACGCGAGCACAACCCAAACAATCGCTGCTGACCATCCGAGTCGAGACAAGGAGAAGTAGAGAGATCGAACGCCAATACTCCACTCCGATGCACCTGTAAAGTCGCAAATTATTGTGTGTTTATTGTAGCCGAGGAGTAAGAAAGTCTCGTCGTTCTCCACGTTCTCTCGACCGGTAGCTAAGTGATTCTTCGGAACGAAGAGACATAGGAAAAAACGCAGCATAAGAAGGTGAAAAGGATAAAAATTATATCGTTAGAGGCACACATTTAGTTTACGGAAATGGCTCTGCATATTTGGTCCAATCAGAAAAATATTGAGGCCTACCACGTATGTAATCATAGGGAGCGAAGATGGCTGCGAGAGCGGCGAAGGTCGACAGAATCCAGCAGACTGCCAGCTCCCACTGAAATGACCAGTAGAATTTACCTTTATTCACTCTTTACAAATCACCTTCTTAGGCTGTCGCATTTTAATTGTTTGCATGCGAACTTGGACGATAAAATATCCACAAATGATTCCAGAGAAGAAGGAAGTGAAGCGGGACCACGGCTTCATGTAGAGATAATACGCGAAGTCGACACTGCAAAATGAATTTTTCTAAAAAAATGAACTTCTTCATAATAAAAATGGAAAGAACTGTGCTGTATTACTGATGCGCAAAGTGTGTAATCTCAGAAAAGTTCTTTACTTCACGGGATCCATGACTGTAATCGCGATAGCTGCGAGGTCGTAGTGTGCAATGAGCGCAGTAGTAATGGTTGCACAGACAATGGAAGTGCCGGCAATTGCGAGCATTCCCCACTTCCCTGAAGTGACAAGTTTAACACCTCAATTTATTTGAGCACGTAGATAATTACAAATACAAATATATTGAAGCATACATGAAAAGTAGACTGCGATTAGAAATATCGGCGCGATGAAGTAGAGTTGGGTGTCGACTGCGAGAAACCAAGTAATGGGGTAGCACTGTAAAGGTCCACAATTCCACAGCCACACCCAGAATGAATATACTTACCATTGAGTGTACCCTATACTCATTCTCTGTGCAGTGCAGCTAGTGAAGACTTAAGATGGATTCAAAGTGCCATCGTTCGTTTTCTCAGTGAGCTCGTTTTGAAAGGGTCTTCTCAATCAAGTCTACACTGTCACTTTGCGTGCTGATCCTCGACTTTTTGCTAAGAGTTTGATGCGAAAGTATAATAACTGTAAAGTGGCCATCACCATATCAAATACGTCGGCGAAGTTGTTGATGTACAGGGCGTTCATCCACCAGTTCTGCTCGCAATTGATAACATTCTGAGTCAGATTTTGCGCGATTCCGGACGCCCAAACATCGTGAATCTGGGGCGTCCAAGCAACGTAGAAACCAATGAAGAGAAGGTATGCCGGCGTTAGTCTGAACGTGTGATGCCACAAAACACATAGCATCCCTACTGTGCTGTTTAATGGTACCATTAAAATAATATTCATTTATGTTGTTATCCGTATTCTAACCTTAACCATCGATGAACGTAGTACAAAATCCAGTTGAGCGGTGTGTAGATGTAATCGGCGTCTCGATGTTGCTTCTGCCAATTAAAACTATTAATTTATTTTTCTCACTTTTAAACTCGTCGATTGGAAAAATAAATAAATCATGTGGCAGAATTGAATGTGAATATCAACGAAAAATATAATCACTCGCCTTGAAAAAAGCGTAGGCCACAAGAAGACCCGACAAGACAAAGAAAGTGTCCACTGTGAAATAGAAATTGAAAAATACATCCGAAATCAGCTGATCCGACGCTCTCAGCACTTGGAGAACGTTGTCTGGAAGAAAATGAATAAACAACACCTGCCACATCAAATACTATAATTAGGTTTAAAAGTAAAAAAAAATGATCCCAAGAAAGGCCACGATGTCTTGTCTTTGAGCTGAGCTCGCGGGAAAAAGACTGCTTAGCCGGTGGTACAATCCCGAACATAACTCATTTCCCTCGAATTTTCCCTATTTTTTACTTCTTGGTTACATAATCCACACATATAATGGATGAACTAGATGTGCAACATCTCCATACCTCCTTCGGCCGCGAAGATAATCGCGTGTCCAGCAACGACCCAAGTGAATGTGATGAATCTGATTGCGTCCAAGCACAGAATCGAATCGGCATCCTTGCTCATAGAGAAGATGTCAGCGGAGTTGCGGAGAATCGAGAAAGTCATGAGCAATTTCCAGTCTGAAAATATATCATTCTTTTTTGAGTTGAAAAGTAATGTTACTATATTAGAGATATATTGTGTGTAAACTTGACAAATGCCAAGGATATGTTGGGATATGCCCTAGAGGGCCTGCTTTAAAAAAACAGAGTACACAAAGAGCGATCGAATGCATAACTTCAATTGTGCCAACCTGTTCTACTCTTGAGATCGTCTTCCATCTCATACTTCGCAGATATATAATCAAGGATAGAAGCGATAAGGGCGACCGTGAAAATAGAAACGAGGATGCCACTAAAACAATGAATATTTCGTTAGTTTGTCAACCCGTTGTCCCTCTTCTAGTATTTCGTAAAGGGAAACGAAAGTGTTGCACTCATTTGTTTAGGGGGAAAGTATAAACATTTAAAAAAAATGCATTCACTTGATCACATAGAAGATGCGGTCGGGTTCTTTGCTCGACTCTGCGCACGAAATATGGCAGATCTGGACGCTGCCGTTAGTTACCGAGGATAGAATTCTTCCGACATCCTGAATGGCCTAGTTTGTACTCATGCTTTACTTATGATATTACTAATGGCACAACCAGTGTACACAATCCATCATGAAAACAAGTTTTTATGCGTAAACATGCGACTCACAGTGTCCTCTTCGCAGCTCGCAGGCATGCACAGGGCGAGTTTCAGATTGTTTACGCTGTTTGGGTCGCACCGATCGCTCTCTACTCCGTTTCGACGAATACTTGGTATCTTCCCGCCGGGTAGCTGAAATTTAGGTGAATGAAAGTTATGAAAAGTAACACTATACGATAGTTGCACGATTTATGATGAAAATTAACCATATACGATAGTTTCACATCGTTTGTTGATCCAAGAAACGATTAGAGACATACTCCACCTTCAAACCGAGTGCAGCGGGGTCAACCAGCGTCCAGTCCACACCGATGTGCAAGTAGCAGTACTTGGTTTTGTACGGCCCCTAAAAGATAATAAATTTTTGCTTTGCAATTCTGACGCATACTTGTCTCAGACTGTTATGCAATCTTGAGAGTTGAACAGGAATCATTTCCGGAAAAAAATACTTTGCCAACCAAAGAATGAAGAGAACCGACTGACCTCGATACTCTTGCAAAGTTTGTGGTCGCCCGCAAAGGTGAGTGAAAGTTCTTCGGGATGCAGCGAATGAGGACGGCCCATTGCAGCAGTTTCTGATGCAGAAAATAAGGCAATATCTCAATAAAAACATCAGTTGCTGAGAGATGCCGTGATATTATTGTTTAAAAATTGCTGAAGAAACGATTTTATTTTAAAGGTGGTGTCCCACGAACTTTTGGTCAACTGAGTTCTCACTGTCGGGTTATGGTAATCGGTTTCCAGATAAGAGCCCCACAAACCGCATGTTCAGCCGATAAGTTTGAAAAATGTTATTCTCGTTTGGCTCTGTGCCAAACTGACCCTGAGCGCAGGAATTCAAACATGATAGGGAGAATTCAAAAAATGATAGGGAACATATATAAGGGTGGACGAAGAGAAAGCGACCGCGCCATTGAAAGATATGAGATGAGGAATGATGGAGCAGGAGATTCGTGATACTCCTTCTTTAAAAACTCACGCTTCACTGCATAGCTTGCGTTTGTTATCTTTTCGTCCATTAAACAGTCAACAGATTTGCATCTCTGAAAATCAAGTCTATAAAAATACAGCACGAGCATTATCAATTACCTGCGCTGCAAAATATGCGTTAATAACATCGCGAGTCCATTGCTTGATGTCTCGGAAGCATTGCGTGTCTACTTTCGTCGTCTCTATGTAGGTCTTCCATAACGGGTCTCTCGCTTGAGGCGGAATGTTCTGCAAATCTTGCAGGATATTTTACATAACTGACGTTTGTATATATTATTGATATTTTGATATACGCCAAATATTAGAAGGGTCGTAAAGCTACCGTTGAATTCATCTCAATTGGGACTCGCACCGATAGAAGTAACATGGAAGAAACAGAACAAAATTCATGACTAGGGTGTCGAACCCATGAGCGAGGCAACTTTCCAATTGTGCTCGAACTCATAAATGTAGTAAAATACTTACGAGAATATTGAATGGGATCTGTGATGCAGCCAACGGAATAAGGAGGCATATGATTTTCAAAATCATCCTGAAAAGTAATTAAAATGGTTACGTAAAAACTTTGAAGTGACTTCACGATACCGACTTGGCTAGTAGTCGGGAAATGGCGGTGTTATTTTATACGCCCAGCAACGAAGTGCCCTTTCGGCAAAAAAAATGTTATAGTTTGACCCTACGGAATGCGGCAAGAACACGGGAACCTTGTCAATTTTGTATGTCTTATCAATAGCCATTTTTGTGCGATTTCTATAACGATGAGAATGTGCCAAGTCAGGAACAGAACTGCTGAATCATAAGAGGATTTCAGAAAATATCGCGTCCAAACATAAGGCACATAATATAGAAATTTACCAAGCGCACAGGTTTTGACCGGTCCGGCAAACGTACACTTGCTTTCCAATGCCTCCCCCCAAATATTTCGGTGCGAATCAGTTCCGATCGGCAGCTGAAGGAATGCAGAATGTGATCTATTCTCTGTATTCTATTCCGATTCGGAAGAGCGATAACATGTTGATCACATGAAGACCCAATCAACGATACGCGTGAGTTCAACGTCCATAGGGAAGAGTAGGAACCATTGTCCAGTAAAGTGCAATTCGATCACAAGTGTCAGTGTAATTGAACGACAATTGAACAATTATAAATGAGAAGTAAAAGATTTCAAAAAGCGAGTTATGACAATAATGAATTCCGATGGTGCAAGACCAAAATGTTTCCTTCCTGGTGGCCTCTCCCGGACACGGGTCATGCGATATTTAGTGTAAAACATCGCCATTTCGTCACTCTGTTGCATGTTTTTCTCATGCCGTGTTGTATTACAGTAGAGCTTTTCACTTTGTAGGAAAGTGTACCACATTGTACCATAACGGAGCACATTTTTCTCAACGATGATTTTGATGGTGAGAATCATGAACTTTAGGGATTTTTTTGTTGATGACACCAGTGTTCTCTCTAGATGAAAAATTTTTTTTCTCGGAATTATAGCAGTTTGAAAAACTTCAAACAATTTCTTCCACCCGAACCAAACATGTTCCTGTTCCCCGTGACAATACTTTGAAACGTAGCGCGCTTCCATGTATCTGTGTGGATACATAATTCAGAAAGTACGCGGAATCATCGCTTACTGGCATCGACGGCTCTTCAAACGAGAAGATATGGCGTGCACCAGGGTTTGGGTACTGCCGTTTCATATCTCGGAAAATGTATGTGCTTTGTAATGATATATTTTGAACCATACCCATTGCCCTGGGTTTCTAGCTCCACTCTCTTTGCCAGTTCTCACCCGTGACACTCGACCATACAAACAGAGAACAACGGTAGAGTGCGCCAAGCTAACATGGCAACATGAATACTCAATGACGGTCTGGCACCCCCTCAAGGGAGGTTCACTCATCATCTCTTCTTCACACCACAACAATGCGAGTGGCACTGGTGCTACTGTGCATATTCGCGAGTACGGTAAGCAAGCGCTTACAGTAGACCCCTTTGGCTGTATCTAGTTTACTGATTAGTAGTTTAATCAATTTTTGAAATGTTACAAAAAAATTAAGCGCGAGATACCAAATGGATGACAAATGAGAATGGACTGAATAACGAATATTCCAGAAGAGTCAGTTGTGCTACACCGAGTCTACGTGGAAGACCCGACGAGCAGCCGTGAGCGACATCGTACCAATGTCTTCTCTCGAAGACTGTCAAGCTGCATGCTCGGCTAACGTCGAGGTAGGTTCCGATCTCGCATAGTTTAGTTCCCTATTCAGACGAATAGAAACAGATCAGTAATGACATTTTAACACCACGTTTTAGTGCTAGCAAACAACACGAGAACAAATTTGCTATGCTCAGAATAATGATTTCGGCCATCTGTTCAGTGTGTTGCTGTTGCATTCTCGATCGAATCTCGCTGTGTCCAGCTCGGAACTGATTCGAGGATAGCCAATCCTGTCTGCTATTCGAAAGAACCTGCTCGTTTGTGGATAAAGATAGCCGGCTGCGGATTGCCAACCGTGCCATCAACTACCACCACTGGTACATGCTAGCATGATTTGTACATTGAACCGCAGTGTCCATGAACAGTCCGGTAAATACAAATGATTTTTCAAATGCCGGGAAGATTGCTGAAAAAAAAACTAATTACAGCGATCGTTGCTACGACGACAGATCCCGCTTCCACTTCCCTTTCTACTAGTCAGTACACTTTACTTTTCACGTTTCTCCAAATATGGATATTGAATATTGCGGAAAATGGGCATATTTCAGCGACTGCTGCCACGACAACTACGTCAGACACCTCTCCAACCACAACCACGAGTGAATTATGGTTCCGTTTTCACATGCCGACAACTTGAGAAGGGCAATAATAGAATATGGCTTATTGCCGTTGTCATTAAGACGCGATCCCTCGCGCATCCAGCACTTTGCCCCCTGACTCTCTGCCTTTCTCTGATCGTCTCAAAAAGCAAAATTCCACCGCGAAAACCTCCCATGCCATAGCGTGAGGCATTTTGCCCTTTTTGACAGTTTGTGACCGATAACTTTCGTCAAACAAAAAAAATGCTTATATGCGAATTTTGAAGCTTTCATTGATATTCGCTCCCATTGGCCTACGGTGTGAACTAAGTTTACCAAATATTCGTTGGACACCTTCTTTTAGCAACGACGACTCCATCGACAACGACTACTCTGGGTGACTGCACCACTCTTGAATATGATTCCGACTTCTGCTCATCCGCGATTTGCTCTTCTCCCGAACGAAGTGGAAAGGAGTTGACATGTCCCATGGGATGGGGGTTGATGACGAAATATAAAGAGGTGCACAGGGAAATAAGTCTACGACTTCGTAAGTCTAAGCTGGACAGCGACGACTTCAAAGTCTAATATGCGCAGGGGAGCGGGGTTGTTAGACTTTGAAAGTCGTCGCTGTCCAGCCCATAAGTCTAGAGTCGTAGACTTATTTCCCTCTGAGTGGGCATTGCGAAGAACAAAATGATCTCTTCTTTTGGGGGTCGTCGATGTAGAATATAATCACGTTCTGATAGGAGGGTATCCTCTAGTGACACAAAAAATCTCTCGTTAACTAAAGATGAAGAGGAATTCGCAAATCAATATCCGTCACATAAATCATCAATCACCCGAAAGGTGTCGACAATGAAAGAAGGCGTTAGAAAAATGCGAAATGAGAAACCCACCTCCTTAAAGGGACTGCAAAATAAGTTATTTTTATTTTAAAGAAACTTCTTTTCCGATTAGAATGCAAAAAATCGCATGTTTTTACAATTTTTTTGAAAGGAGTTATGATTTTTTAAAGATACTCGCGTACCGGGCATTATTGTGTTTAGCGCGCTAAACACCGTAGCGCCCGGTACATCAACGCAAATTCCGAACTTTGAAAAATCATAACTCCTTTCAAAAAAATCGTAAAAAGATGCGATTTTTTGCATTCTAATCAGAAAAGAATTTTCTTTAAAACAAAAATAACTTATTTTGCAGTGCCAGGTCCCTTTAAGCGTGATCATATATCGGCTTCCCTCAAAAGAAGAGAAAATTTCGTTTTGAGAAAGATGACTCGTCTTGGTCAGCAGCAATAAATGTATTATTAGAATAAAATATAATTAAGCAATGAACATTAGGTAATGAAGCCGCTGAAATGCACAGGTGGAGAATGGCAGCAGGCAGACGGAAAGGCCATCGCGTCGAGCACCAAAGGTTCCTATTATCTGTTTATCACTTAGTTAGAGTGCTGAATTATAGCCATGCAAATACATGAAGAGTTGGATCAGAGTGGTAAAGTTTGAGTGCATGATCAGTGTAATTCATTCCTCATAAAGATAACAAAGTATTCCCTCTTCAATTCATTGTTCTGTTTATCAATCATGATATTTACCTCGTAAATGCAGGAAGGAACCTAATTCAAAGTAAAAACAAAAAAAATGGAATACGATGCAATACAACACGCCGTTTCTCTCTCACACACTGAGCATGCACTTAAACTTTTCCAGCGCAGTAAATTTGGCGCAATGATATTGACTTATTTCAGTTTACTGCAAGACGTGCCGCACCTCTTCCGTAGCCGTACGGGTAAGTGATAATAGAACTTTCTATTCATCTCTCTTGAAGACATCGTGATATGATTTAGTAATTTACTCTCTCAAAGTTAAGGATGCGTAAGTACACATTTTTCCTCAGGTCGGTCAACCTTATAGAAATGTCTTCGGAGTGAGACAGCGCGTGAAATCGAGAGGGAATTCTCTCACTTTTACAAACTCTCTCACTCTTTTTTAGCGCTACGTTATTTCTACAGGTTGGCGTCTCCTATGAGTGCAATTCCTCCGAAAAGACGCTTTACATGGAAGCAGACATGCGCAAGGCACGCGGACAATCAAGTGACGTGCACAATCTCTTAATCCAAGATCAATCTCACAATCAGCTAAACAAATGAAATATGAGATCTTCTGAGTGAGGAAGACAGTGTTGTCCCCTCTTTTGGCATCGTATTTCTCGCAATACTTAAAAGATAAGCAAGAAAGCGTTCAGAAAAAAATGAGAAGGATTCAATTTTCAGATCCCAACTACGAATTAACCACGATAGGGACGGATATGGAGTGCGATCCTGCATATGGATATATCCACAATTTGAAAAGTTCGTTGCCTACCTGCTAGTCGATCATTGTGCTCACATGATTCCAATACAGACCAGGGTTAGGACGAGAGAGTATGCAAAAGTGTGAGAGTCTCTCTTGATTCCACACGCTCTCTCACTTCAAAGGACTTTCTGGAAGGTTGACCGGCCTGTGGAATGATGTGTGCTGTTGTATTTTGCCTGGTCAAATTGATTCCCAGATGACATTTATTCTAGACACAACAAGCCTCTTACCATACCAATCATTTGACGAACTGCTTCGTGATGGGAACATCAAGACATCTACTTACTGCAGTTCCTCCTGATTTCAACTATCCTATTGCTAATGTAGTATTGTGCTTCATTTCTATTCGCAACTGTACGTAACCACACTGATTCTTCTCGTCTCTTTCATTTTTGTTGAAAAAAGTGTTATTGCCGTTTTTATCATTAAAATCTAACAAATGAAAATTTAGTTCGCGATGGTTGGATGGATTAATTTGAAGAAAAATTAAAGTTTTTAGTTTTTAAATTACATTTAACTTTTTAGACTTGCCTACATGCCAACTATGTCCATTTGATAGAGCTCGTCGAGAATTCAAATAATTAGTCAAACTCGACTAATTGCGTTAAGAATTGCGCTTCTGCACTCCGCGTCTCGCTTTTTCGCGATTTTGGGTGTGTAGCAAGTGGGCGGACGTTATGACCTCCTAACCATAGCTTCATTTAACAAGATATCGGGGCCTTCGCTTTTTCGAATCTGTATTTTCGCATTCAGATCACGAAACAAATGTAATTTCTCATCAAATTTCACTTCTATATTCACATAACATGGCAGTGAAGAGGCTGATACAGACATGCAATTATGTAGAACATATTTGTGTTTTGTTTATCAATTGATACAAATAGTCTACTGTTCGTTGACGATTGTTATTGCTGTGACGGCACTGCCTTCTTTTGGCGATATTCCCTGTCGTGCAAAAGAGCGTGTTACTGAAATAAAAACATTATATAAAAATGAAGCGCGTCAATATTACCGTATGCCACATTGGTGTCAAGGTGTCCGCCTTTCTTGGTCAATCGATCTACGACTATTGCTGAATATGCGAATGAATTGGGTAAAGTTCTCAAAACCCATAGGGTTCATTTGTTTTTTATAAAAGACTATTGGAGACGTAATTTTTGAGAGTCGTATTGTTTACCAAACAAAAAAGAGCAGTTCTAGAATAATCATGAGAGCTATCGGCATACATAGATAATATAACATGGTAGATTTTCGCTCACTTTCAATCCGCGTGAATGGAATCTCGACGAGGCAACTCAACACGAAAGCCATGAGATAACTCACAAATACGACAGGAATAGTGACACTCAGATACTGAAATTGAGGGATCAATCACTGACGTCAAATTGTTGATCAGAAATGAAGTTAATTGTAAGAAGCTGTTCAATAGTAAGGACTTATGAACACATTCTCCGGTTGCTGTTCCCTGTAGGAAAATTGTACACACGAGTCCCACCGTATGTCTGAGAGATACGAAATGCGTCGGGCGATCGTCAGAATCCAAGAAGAAGTAGAACGCGAAGAAGTGAACAATGTATGCACAGTATGTGAGGCGACCGAGGGGATACCAAATTGGGTGCTCCAGAATTCGTTTAACAGGACCTAAAATAGCGAAAATTATGATACTACATTGCTAATCCATACTGTGCTAAACTGTGGAGTCCACAGTTCGACGGCATTTTGTTAACAGCGGCATCTTTTCAAATGTGATATCATTCCTTTATTATCTGGTGACAGCGAGTCGATGTGTCTCACCTGCCCAGTCGAATGTGCACGCGAGCACAACCCAGGCTATTGCTGCTGACCACCCGAATCGGGAAAAGGAGAAGTAGAGAGAGCGAACGCCAATACTCCACTCCGATGCACCTGTTGATCATTATTATAACATTGATTTGGATATATGTAAAATTGTATTCACCTTCTTGAAATCAACCTTCAAGATTGAAAATTTGCAAAGAAACTCTTTCCTTCTGGATAATTAATTAGCAAATTTTGCTTGTGCTCGCCATGAAAATATTGAGGCCCACCACGTATGTAATCGTAGGGAGCGAATATGACTGCAAGAGCGACGACGGTAGACAGAGTCCAGCAGATGGCGAGTTCCCACTAAATTCTGAATTATCGAATCTACTGGATAATGCATGCATTAGTTGTAAGCATCCGGTAAATCCCCAAGATAGTTTATTTAGTCACCGCATGGCCAATACAATATGATCATTATCATACCAATTTCAATAAGTGCCATATGCTTCCCATATTTATACTAGCCACTGGCCGCCGGGGCACCCATCCCCCGCCGACCATTCCCCCGCCGGGGGACCCATCCCCCGCCGACCATTCCCCAACCACATACAAAAAGTGAGGGGGAGGAAGAGTGAGAGAGGCACAAAGATAATCATCGATATGTTTCAATAATGTGTCAAGAATAGGAATATGACTATGCACAGAGAACGAATACACTGAGTTAGGACACCCAGTGTATGATACACTGAATATTGAGTGTATTCGCGCGTCAAGAGAGCGTGCGAAAACGAGAGATTTGTAAGTGTATCATACACTCGGTGTCCTATCTCACAATCTCTATTGAGTGTATTCATTCTGGGTATGGGCGAAGGGGTGGGGGGGAGGCCAACACTCACGATCTTTGGCCGGCGCATTTTGATGGTTTGCGTGCGCACTTGGACGATAAGGTATCCACATATAACGCCCGTGAAGAAAGGAGAAGAGCGAGACCACGGCTTCGTATAGAGAAAGTTTCCGAATTCGGTACTGCAAAACACTTTTGAAATCATTACAGAAATGTCGCATTTTAGCAGGCCGGGTAGCGCAGTGGTTGTGTGCTAGAATGCGAATCGAATGGTCACAAGTTCGACCCCCGTGCCTGCAGATCCACCCAACCAAGGGGGTTAAGAAATGTTGGTAGTGATTGGTAAATCACGATCCAAACATGCCTCGAAAGGGGTACCCGATTCACGTGCACACAACACGAGAATAGCCTCGCAACAGGTCGCTGATCATCTCAGGACAGGCTTTCGTTGCCCCTTTGTGATTCGGTATACTATCAGGCAACGTTGGACTGGCCTTCTTTAATTTTAAATTCTCCTTACTTGACAGGGCTGAGGACGGTGTACCCGAGTGCAGTCAGGTCGTAGTGAGCGATGAGTGCGGTGGTGATAATAACAGAAATTACGGTGGTGCCAGCAATTGCAGTCAGGCCCCATTTCCCTGAAGAGATATCTCCTCAATCACCGTGTCTTCAAGACGTATTAATGATAGAAAGTAGAGCATACATGGACAATGAATAAATGGAAACAAACATGAAAGATAGATTGTGACGAGAAAAATCGGTGCTGTGAAGTAGAATTGAGTGTCAACTGCGAGGAACCACGAAATGGGATAACACTGCAAATTCAATTGATATTGGAATGCACAAAAGCCAAGCTTCCAAAAAAAAATCTAGTTCGTATGATAAATTGAAAATGCCAACTTTGAAATATCAATCACCGAGTTCCAGAAGTTTCCGAAGTTGTTGATGTACAGGATGTTCTTCCACCAGTTCTGCTCGCAGTTGATAACATTCTGAGTCAGATTTTGCGCGATTCCGGACGCCCAAACATCGTGAATTTGTGGTGTCCAAGAAACGTAGAAACCGATGAAGAGAAGGTACGCCGGAGTTAGTCTGAACGTGTAAATTCACTCACAAAAAATCGAGCGCGCGAAAAAAAAATCTCATTTTCACACACTACGCTTGAAACTCGAACAGAGCTTGAAACTCTCGATCTGGGCATATCACGATTTGAGTTATCCCTAATTCCTGTGATGGTGTACCTCATCCACCGATGGACATAGAACAAAATCCAGTTGAGCGGTGTGTACATGTAGTCAGGGTCCCGATGTTGTTTCTGCGAAATACCGTTTTGGTTTAATATTATTTTTTAAAATAAAAATCGATTGCTAGAACTATATTGATTGCTTTTTGTGTGTGTATAACGAAAAGGGATAATCACTTGCCTTGAAGAACGAGTAAGCCACAAGAAGTCCCGACAAGACGAGGAAAGTGTCCACAGTGGAATAGAAGTTGAGAAATAAATCCGAAATGAACTGATCCGCCACTTTCATTACCTGTAGACCGTTATCTGCAAGGAGAGTGTTAAACTCCTTTGAAATCTCTTTTCATTCCGAAGCAGTTGATTTGTGAGTAAAAATTTTTTGAACTACAAGAATACTATGAATACTTTGTGACACATCAATCTTGATAGGACCTAGAAGACGAGAGTTTGAGAAAATAAGGGAGCTTCGTCTTTTCTCTCTCTCAAACTAAAGCCTCATTTTGGACATATCGAAATCGAAAGTGATCGAGACTTCTTCTTTGGTTTAACTCTTTTCGTACATCTCAAGAGGACAACTTCTCGGATAAAATACCTCCTCGCATGCACGAGGAAATCAATTACACCTATGTGAACTTCGAACGAAGATCACGATATGTTTCCACATAAGCAAACAATGTACTTATACACAAACCTCCATCTCCAATGAATACCATTGCATGCCCGGCAACGATCCAAGTGAATGTGATGAATCGAATGGCTTCCAAGCACATAATCGAGTCGACGTCCTTGCTCCTAGTGAAGATATCAGCGGAATTGCGAAGAATGGAGAAGGACATTAGCAACTTCCAGTCTAAAACATAATTTCATTTGTGAAATGCCACACATACAGTTCTGAAATTAAACAAAGAATTTTTTTGATCATCTTCATTTTTTGGATACGATTAGTATGAGCGCTGAATGAAAGCAGTGGGAATGATGGGTTAGATCAGTTTAGCGATGAAGGAGTATGTTTTAAACGTGTCTAAACCTGTTCTATTTTCCAAGTCTTCGTCCTTGTCATTCTCCCGTGAAATATAGTCAAAGATCGAAGCAACCACGGCGATGACGAAAATCGCAATTAGGATGCCACTGGAAAGAGATGCAATTTGGGGCCACAGGCTCCGCCTACATGTGAAGCATACGAATATTGCGAAAAAGAGTAAAAAGATATTGAATAATCTACTGTAAGAATGTTGATCGAACGAAATATTTTGATAAACAAACATTTTTATTCGAGAAAATCTCTCTAAAAATAATCACACCTACTTGATCGCATAGAACGTGCGACTATGTTCTTTGGTCGATCCAGGACAGGAAAAGCCACAGATCCGTACGCTGTCGTTCGTTATGGAGGATAGAATTCTGCCTACGTCCTGAATCGCATACATTTGAAATATCATGTTCTCTCGCAACCATATCTGATGTTTAGGAGCGGACCTTTTTTTTATTTTGAACGAGTGTTTGTGAATTTAGAATACCTTGTCCTCTTCGCAGCTCGCTGGAATGCACATTGCGATCTTGATGTTGCTAATATCGTTCGGCTGGCATCGATCGCCCTCTTCATCACTCCGACCGAGACTTGGAATCTTCCCACCCGGTATCTGAAGTGTAGATGATACACATAAAAAATAACGATTTCGCGAGTGACTAAAACTACGTAAAACATTTCTACAAACACATAAACATATCTACTTAATCAACATTACTCACCTTTATACCGAATGATGCGGGATCGATGGTCGTATAGTCAACACTGATGTGCGCATAGCAGTACTTCGTCTCGTATGGACCCTATATGATTCAATTTTCATATCACTGGTGAAACGTACAAATCCCGATCCTGTCCAATCGACTGGGTATTCATTACGAGAATTTCACCAAATATAGATGAGGGAAGAAGAAATCACTTCTATGCTCGTGCAAAGTTTGTGGTCGCCCGCAAAAGTGAGTGAAAGCTCGTCGAGATTCAGTGAATGAGGACGAGCGATTGAAGCGATTTCTGCAGTTGGAACATACAAACATACATATTTCTTCCAGATGCAAGGGTTGTGCCTGTTTAAAGGGACCAGGCAGTCAAAAAATAAGTTATTTTTAAATAAAAGAAAATCCTGTTCCCGGAAGAATGCTAAAAACCGTATATTTTTGCGATTTTTTTGAAATTAGTTATGATTTTTCAAAGTTTCGACTACACCACAATTAATATCTCCAAAACCAGCTATTTTGATGGAATGCGATTGTGTTCATTCAGTCCGAGAGTGGTCAAAATCTCTTCAATCCTGTTTTTGCAAAAATATGAAGTCATCAGAGCAAATTAAACAGCTTTCTGTCTTTTCGGAAATAGGCGACGCACCGTTCCAGAGTCTAATTTCAAATTAAAATAACTAATTGTAAAAAAATGCTAAAAATTTAATTTTTTCTGCATTCTCCATTAGATGATAGTGAGAAATGTTGAATAAAAAATTATGAAAATGAAAAATCTGTTTTTGGAGGCTGCCTGGTCCCTTTAACGATGCAGTTTTTCCATGCTTGAGGGAATCTTCTGCATGTGTTTCCCCAATTGACTGATCATTAACTATTTCGTCTCGTCATCTCATTTTCGGTCTTCCGACAGGGCGGGTTCGCGATAGCGGAGACCACTCCATATTTGTTTAGCCGGTTGGGACAAATGTAATATAATATATGGATATTGAAAATGCAAAATACAGCAGGAGCATTTATAGTAATACTTCAAAGTTCTTGAATGTATGTGAGAAATCAAGAATTCTTCACATGGTACGTTCATCAAATGTGCATTCAATGTTAATAGAAAACTTATTATTTAATTTTAATGTCTCACCTTTCACGGCATAACTTGCATTCGTTATCTTTTGATCCATCAAACAATCGACAGATTTGCATCTCTGAAATCGTGCGCCTCAAAACTATTCAAAAACCAAAAATTGAATAATATAATTGAATTATACAATACAAAGATGACAAATTGAAACAAATATAACTGCTATCACCTGTGCTGCGAAGTAGGCGTTAATAACGTCTAGAGCCCAATGTTTAATGTCCCGGAAACATTGAGTGTCCACTTTTGTTGTCTCAATGAAGGTCTTCCACAACGGGTCTCTCACTTGAGGCGGAATGTTCTGGAACAAACTGGTTAACAAAATAGATAAAATAGCTCATCATATTTTGTTTAAAAATGAATAGCATTTGCCATTTCTCAAATCAGATGTTGAACTCACTAGAATATTGAAAGGAATCTGTGATGCGGCCAATGGAATGAGGAGCAACACGATAATCGTCTTCATTATGGAAAGAAACAATTGGACCAAGCAAGGAACCTCGTGAAAGTCTTGACATTGACAGTAGATTGCCGATGAACAACAGTGTTTTATATGGGCTCGTCTGGGAAGTGACCTTTGCCCCCAAATGTTGTGGAACGTGTGCAAAAAAAAGATGCAAAACGCAGAAACCATGTTAAGATTCCAATGATAAGAGTCAGGCAGAGAACTACTGTGTGATAAGAGTTTATATTTAAAGAACTACTTGCATTCCTCGTTATTAATTATCAGATACATTGTCCTGAAACTTATCTAGATGCCCGATTTGTATCTTTGCTGGGAATGAACTATTACTTCTAAGTGCTTAGTAGATTTCCTTTAGCGAAACACCAGTATCTACCTCCTGGAATGTTGACTGTTATGTCTCTGTGTATTCTGTCACACTTCGTGAAGAGATAGCGATAGCATATTTGTTGTGTGCAGGCCAGTCGAGTGAGCAAGAAAAGAACAACCTAATATTGTGAACCAGCTTTTACTAAGATCAATAAAAGTTTTCCCGAGGATGGAATTGAAACAGCACCAAAAGATGCAAATACAGTAATGTTACCACCACACCACGGAGTGATGAAATGTGGAGCGCAAGGTTAGGTAGATGAGCACTCCTATTCGAGAGTAATGATAAATAGCTCCAACTTTGGAGGTCAATATACATATCGGCTCCATGTACAGAAGCAGCTAAAAATTAGATTTTCTTCTAGTCTCAAGAAGTGCTATCGAATGGTGTATGGCTCATTTAGAAAGTTCATTGTGATTTTTGATTCCCCCCTTGTCAGTTAAGACAGAAGGCCGATTCAGAGTAGAAATTGCGTTTATCATATAAAGTATAGACACGCTATTGATTATTGTCGACTATTATGGCGATTGCGCCATTGCCTTCCTTCGGAGCAACGACGCGCCGTGCAAAAGATCGTGTCACTGGAATGAAATAAAACAAATCAATTAATGATCAACAATTTGCTTACCGTATGCCACATTGGTGTTAAGGTGTCCGCCTTTCTTGGTCAAGCGATCTACGACTATTGCTGAAAATGCGAACAACTTGAATTAAGTTAAAACAACCTAAGGTTTGTTTTTTTTCCTGACCGATCTTGGTAATTTCAGAAATATTTTTGAGTATATCGTTGAAGTAAATACGAAACACTTGCCGATAGTTTTACTGAGTTATAAAAGATCAGTTATAAATAACCGTGAGGGTAATTGAAATTCTGAAATAACTAGGCGCATACAGAGCCCCATCATACTATACATCAAAATGTATAACGAATGTATAACCTGTAATACATTTGTGTTGTAAATTTCCATGTATCAATTAAGGGGCTGTATTTATACGGGGGGCTCCTCACTTTCAATCCGCATGAATGGAATCTCGATGAGACAACTCCACACCAAAGCCATGAGATAACTTACAAAGATGACCGGAATTGTGACACTCAGATACTGAAATGAAGGGATAAATCAATGCCATCTGTTGCTGGACCGACTCTATGCGAGAACAAACTGAGGAAGGTTTTGTTTTTTTTCTTCTTTTTTTTCGTGCAGAATTTTCTCGTCGAGTTTTTTTTTCCTTTTCTTGTCATGTATGGGTAGTACTACGAGTCTCACAGTATATCCGAGAGATACGAAATGCGTCGGGCGATCGTCAGAATCCAGGAAGTAATTAAAAGCAAAGAAGTGAACGATGTATGCACAGTATGAGAGACGACCGAGTGGATACCAAATTGGATGCTCCAGTATCTTTTTAACGGGGCCTGAAGGAAGGAAAATTGCTATTCCACACGACATTTTGTTAATGACGGGAATGTTTTCGCCTGTGACATCATTCCTTATTTATGTTGAGGCAACCTGACGATGTGACTCACCTGCCCAGTCGAATGTACACGCGAGTACAACCCATGCAACTGCTGCTGACCATCCGAATCGAGAAAAGGAGAAGTAGAGAGAGCGAACGCCAACTCTCCACTCAGATGCACCTGACGCGTCGCAAATTTCAGAAAATAATTACAAACGGAAAGAAGCTTCTCGTATCTACCTGTTAATTGGCATTGGCTCTTCACAATGGGTCTAAGCATGAAAACAGTGAGGCCCACCACGTATGTAATCATAAGGAGTGAAAATGACCGCAAGAGCGGTGACGGTCGAGAGAGTCCAGCAGATTGATAGTTCCCACTCAAAATCAGAGTTATTGAATCTACTGCATAATACTAAGCAGAGTTTTCTCGTGTACGCTATGATATTAAAATTAGTTACCGCATCGCATCGCATCGTATCGACCAAAACAATTTTAATAGTTGTATGTTTCACTCACGATCTTTGGCCGGCGTATTTTGATGGTTTGCGTGCGCACTTGGATGATATAATATCCACATATAACGCCCGTGAAGAAAGGAGAACAGCGCGACCACGGTTTCGTGTAGAGAAAGTTTGCGAATTCGGTGCTGAAAAATATTTTTCTGAAGCATTTCAGAATATCGACATATGCAAGGAAAGCAATGCATTGCACTAAATTCATGAACACAATGATTTTGAGATATCCCCACTTGACGGGGTTGTGGACGGTGTATCCCAGCGCTGTCAAGTCGTAGTGAGCGATTAGTGTTGTGGTGATGATGACAGAAACGAGGGTGATGCCACCAATTGCAGCCATGCCCCGGTTCCCTGAAGAGGCGCCCCCCTATTAGCCACAATAATCGAGCCGCCAAGAGTTGGTGGTCAGTAATGATTAAAAATAAATTGCATAACAGGGAATGTTGAGTACTAACACGAAAGATAGAGGGAGACGAGAAAAATCGGAGCTGTATAGTAAAGTTGAGTGTCAACTGCGAGGAACCACGAAATAGGGTAACACTGCAAAAAAAACATGTTCCTGGCACGTTAACCAAGTTTTCGTTTTAAGAATCTGGTTCGTTCGATCATATTGATAATTTCATAACTGTGAAATGCCAATCACCGTGCCCAAGAAGTCGCCGAAATTGTTGATGTAGAGTGCGTTCATCCACCAGCGCTCCTCGCAATTTATCACATTCTGCGTCAGATTTTGCGCGATTCCGGACGACCAAACATCGTGAATCTGGGGCGTCCAAGCAACGTAGAAACCGATGAACATGAGATACGCCGGAGTCAGTCTGAATGTGTACATGCAATCACAAAAGATCGTGTGCACTAGAAAAAAATATCTTTATCATTTTCACGGATCCTCGAACACTAGAGCTTGAAACGCTCGCTCTATGCATATCCCAACTAGAGTTATCCTTTGCAAACAATACGTTTAGCGGAAATTTTTTTTCATGGTGTACCTCATCCAGCGATGCACGTAGAACAAAATCCAGTTGAGAGGTGTATACATGTAGTCAGAGTCCCGGTGCTGCTTCTGCAAAATATTTTTAAATATTATTTCCACAATGTCAGTTAATAGTGAATACATATCAAGATAGAACGAAAGATTACATTTTGAGTACGTAGGAGGTACTCGCCTTAAAGAAAGAGTAGGCCACAAGAAGACCCGACAAGACGAAGAACGTATCCACTGTGGAAAAGAAGTTGAGAAATAAGTCCGAAATTAATTGGTTCGAAATTTTCAACACCTGAAGGCCGTTATCTGCAAGAAAAATAAAAAAAAGAACCATTTCACTTCGAAAATTTTCAGTGGATACGAGGGTAGACGATTACTTCAAGACGCCTAATACATAAATGTGAACCAATTGTCGGTTCCAACACTTTATCGACCTTCAACGGCCGGGCCAGGAATAGCAAGCGAAGAAGAGAATATTGATGTACATTGATGCGCACACAAACACATGTCGTCTATGCTGCGCATAGGTCATGGGGGAACATGTAAGATATTTCGTTTTTTTATTCAAGACCCCTATGTCTTACAGGCCGTATACAAAACATTTGTTCTATTTTTGCAAATGCTGAAGACGGCATAGCGAGTTGAGATGCAACAACGCGAACCTCCATCCGCAACAAAGACAATCGCATGTCCAGCAACAACCCAAGTGAATGTGATGAATCGGATGGCGTCCAAGCACAGAATCGAGTCGGCGTCCTTGGTCATAGTGAAGATGTCAGCACTGTTTCGGAGAATAGATAAGGACATGAGCAGTTTCCACTCTAAATCAGTTTTCTGGATAAAGAGCTGGAACTGAGGAAGGAATACTTAGTCATCTTCGTGATTCTTGGAGTGAGTGCTGAATAAAAGCCGTGGTACGTACACACAGAGCGCGAAGTCTCCAATTTTCCCTAATCGCGTCGTCTCCTGCTGAGCGATCATGCGAAATTGAGACACCAAGTCTCCCGTTATTAGAAGTGTTTATACAACAGAATATGAGTAAAAGTACAGCAGGAGACTTCGCGCTCTGATTAGGGTTGTCTCAGCTTTAGAACTACAACCACCAAAATCTGTTTTAGACTTGCTAAACCTGTTCTGCTCTCCAAATCTTCGTCCATGTCATTCCTCCGCGCGATATAATCCAGGATCGAAGCACCCAAGGCGACGACGAAAATGGAGATGAGAATGCCACTGGGAAAAATCAGATCAATTTGGGGGGCACAGGCTCCGCCCACACTACAGCCAACATAACATTTCGGAAAAGGGTGACGAGAATTTGATGACTACAGGAATTATCTACTGTACGAAGTTTTATCCACTGAAACATGCTCACGAAACAAACAGCGTACTTTTTCTTCCTATAAACTCACTCACTTGATGAAATAGAACGTGCGGCTAAATTCTTTGGTCGATTCAGGACAAGAAATGCCACAGATTTGCACGCTGCCGTTCGTTATTGAGGACAGTATTCTGCCTACGTCCTTAATTTTTTAAAAAATTGGACACGTTTTCTTTTCTTCCGAAATTGAGTTGATTTACAATAATACACATTTGCTAAACATCTTGAGGACGGAGTAGAGACAATTATTCGTGGTCTTTAAACTCCTGCCTCTTCCATTAAGTGTATTTTAAACGTCCATCCAACTCCAAAACTACTCAACCTTATCGTCTTCGCAGCTCGCTGGGATGCACAAACCGAGCTTGATGTTGTTGATGTTGTGCGGCTGGCATCGACCGCCCTCTTCATCACTCCGACCAAGACTTGGTATCTTCCCGCCCGGTATCTGAAGAGTAAGTTATGTGCACCACACATCACAAATGAACACATGCTCTAAAAAGTAATGCAACGCATCGTTTGCGATATCTACCTAGATAGATAGTCTAGATTGTTCACCTTTACACCGAGAGCAGCGGGATCGACTTGCGTCCAGTCCACGCTGATGTGGGCATAGCAGTATTTCGTCTCGTATGGCCCCTAAATGATATCTGAAATTTTAAGCTTCATGAAAGTGTTGAAAGGCGGAAGTACCGTGCCTGTCTAATCTATGAGAACAACAGTATTCTGATTTGGAGAATTGTTCAACCAAAGATGAGGAAAGAGGTCACTTGTATGTTCTTGCAAAGTTTGTGGTCGCCCGCAAAAGTGAGCGAAAGCTCGTCGCGATCCAATGAATGAGGACGCCCGATTGAGGCTATTTCTGTAAGAGATAATTTAATAAATTGACCCAAAATACATTATATATTTACAGTAAATCCACGATTCGTCAGATGCCAAACACTATAATGATAAAATATTTGCAGAATAACTCACGCTGAGCGATATAACTGGCATTCGTTATCTTTTGTTCCATCAAGCAATCGACAGATTTGCATCTCTGAAAATCGACAGATTTGCATCTCTGAAAATGGTGCGCCTCAAAACCGTTCAAGCCAAAAAAAATTGATAAAAAATTTAATTGGCAACAACCACCTGCGCTGCGAAAACGGCGTTGATAACATCTACAGCCGATCGCTTGATGTCTCGGAAACATTGCGTATCCACTTTTGTAGTCTCTATGTAGGTCTTCCATAAAGAGTCTCACTTGAGGAGGAATGTTCTGGAAAATGAACAACATGTTGTCACTTCTTCAAAATGTATTGCAGACAATATGGTAGCGGAACTTACGAGAATATTGAAATGAAGTTGCGATGCTACCAATGGAATGAGGAGATGCACGATTATCGCTTTCATTCTGAAAATAAGGATTGGACCAACGAATAAATCACGTTAAGGTCTAGACATTGGTAGTCGATGAACAACAGTGTTTTATATGGGCCCGTCTAGGAAATGACCATTGCATACTGAAATATGATGGTCTGTGTACGAAAAAGGCGGCAAAACGCAGAAATCACGTTTACATTCCAACGATCATGTTATGATTTTGATAAAGATAAGAAGGTAGAAAGTGAGGCAGAGAACTGCGGGATGATAAGAAATGTAGGTTTTTTTACAAACCTGAACAGTTAAGCGTCAACCGCTTATTTTAGAAGGTCACTATGCGATCCGGCCTAGGTCATCTGTAAACGCACAGTTATTTGTGAATTCTCCGTGGACATTGTCCAACAAAGTTCTCGTCCGCAGCTCCTGGAATGTGGACTGTGATGTGTCTGCGTGTGCCATTCCACTTCGTGTAGAGATCATCATAACATGTTTGCCATATTCAGGTCCAGCCTAGGGAGCAGGAAAAAACATCCTTACGTAGTGAACCAGCGTTCAGCTATATCAGAGGAAGAATTCGATTTGCGTCCCCAGAAAGATACAAAGAGAAGGACATATTAGTCAGGAAAGGATTGTTGAGGAAATACTAAGCTGACAATGGAGCCAGGTAGTGCGAGTAATTATTTAATGAAGTTTGGTGCAGAAGAAAACATGGATTGCATTTTATAATTGTTCAGTGAAATTATCTAATCGTTGTTTGTTTATATTTAATGTTCTAGGTGAGGTCACGGTATCCTCTACCATACTCATCACGTTCCGCTTGTTACGAGAGAATGGGTGTGCCGCATTACAAACACATGTGATAGGTTACAGTCAAATCAGTAATCCAATGCCAAAGGCTATCACAACTAGTGCTTTTCAATCCGAACTCCTAGTCACGGTTGTTGAGAGAGCGCACTTTTTAACGCTGCAATTTCAAGGATGATCGTGCAAAACACTGTATTTTTTTCTCATCACTAGTTGTTAAAGAATCTTGCTTACACTCTGAACTCTGATCGTGCAAAAGTTTCTGTGTCCACAATTAGTGTGTGTCATTTCCGACCATTTATTCAAATTTCACTATTTCTTCACTCTCAGCTCTTTAATATCATTACAAATCATTCCAATGCCCTTTCAGTCACATCCCAATGCATCCTTGACCGTTTTTATGGTTGCGTTCACGGCATTCAAGCAATGTTAATACACCCCCCCACACAACTATACTCTATCTCACTCTCGCGTTGTTCCCTCATATTGTTTCATACCTTCCCATAATTTCCAATGAGCTACCACTGTTCCTATCCGGTTGATCGCGATGTGCAAGTGCAACTTACAGTAGTGGGCAGTCGCGTTATTAAAATTTACTCTCTGTCTGAATTGCGAACTGATCTCAACTTTCCTTCAGTTTTTGCTTCCACACCTTTTGCAAGGTATCTCCCTTGCTCATCTCTATTTGTAACATTACTCATCCTGGGAAAGCTCGTGACTGTGGACAATCAACGGACGAACCTCGATTACCCTTGTTTTGCTTTCCTGAGATGTATCTCCTCCCTTGCTCATTGCGTCATGACTTGGAAATGTAGTTGAAAACATCACAGGAACAACGGTGAGAAGAAGATGCATAACATCTTTTCGACACAAAGCTCCGTTTAGCGATGACCTCATGCGATAACCAGGAAAGAACCCCCACACCTCACATACATATCCTATTTGGATTTACCCCACAGTGGTCACGCTTTCACCATTTTTTTCAATGAATTGTCACGAACGTTTAGCTTTTCGATAATCATTAGCGATATCCATCCCTAATCTCTATAACCTCTCACCACCTCTAATTTCGATATATCATCGGTTTTCCATTCACGCGCGCGTTCTCATTCACTTCCTCCTTTTCACTTGCTTACTTTTCTTTGCCGTCTTATTTACATTTCCCCAGAGATTCATCCTGTATATTTTCCAGGGAAGTTTAAAAAGTCTACCAAACTGCGTGCATTTCTTCTCACTCTTTCCGCTTTTTTCTCGTTGTCAGAATCCACAGGCTAATTTCCCCCAGCCTTTTCGGCTCGAATTTCAACGTGAAAAAGTAATGACCATTAGAGTGGCGCTCGGTGCTGACCAGAACGCGAACCACTCAAATTTCTCCAGACGCCGCCGTTTGTTTAGTTTAGTGAACGCTTTGTTGCGATAACAGACGTATGGAGGAAGTGGTTTCGTTTTTTCTTCAATTACACCTTAATGTTAGAGTTGATACTATATATTATATTTCAATGTATTTCTCACATTATTATATAGTATGGGCTCGATCAGTAGGAATATAGTCTGGAGTGGCAACGCTTTAGCACTTGAGAAACCGTTGGACTATTGTTGTGGTTCTTCCTCCGTTAGGTTTCTTTTTCATCCCTAAAACGTTCTACGAGCTTTGACTAGCTCGTAGAACGTTTTTTTGCTAGTTGAAGTCCCATTTCGTTCATGAGTTTTGTACATCTTCTCATCCACAGCAGACCATAGTCGCTTCCTCCTGTCTTGAAAGAGTACATTTTTTTGTGTAAAACATTTTTCGGACGAGCTAGTTTGAATGAGTATAGATCCGTTCAACATAAGACATCCGCATTATGAAACGTACATAGAGATGTTGCTGCCGAAATGAAACAATCCTCGAGCTTTTGGGGTGATTGCAGTGCTACACAGTTTATGAGCATCTCACTGACGCTCTCAACATCACCTATGTTTCATCCCGAACTTTTCTCACCTTGTCATTTAGCTCTCTCACTAATTCATTGAAATAGGCTCAATTATTGAAATCGTTCATCACGCTCTGAATTGACAATACGTTTGATGAAAGCCTACGAACAAAGACTTCGGTTCCCCTTCTGTTCTTCCTGTGCACATTTTGCCGAGTTGTTTTTCACCTCTTGCAAGGAATCTTCCGCTGCCGTTGTCTCATCATCTTACTCATCCTGGGAAAGGTACCATGTTTTTGGCACCTACTCCAAACAAGGAAAGGGCACAAGACACTTCCGGCGCGATAACACATTTTCTTCTTGTTTGCTTGCTCATTTTTTCTCTATTTAGGCATGCCTTTGCAAGCGTTCCGCATCAAAAAATACTTCCTATTTGAATTTTGAACTATCCCCTTTTAAGCGTAAGAAAAAAAATCCTTGTCTTCCTGGCCGACACCAGTGTCTTCTTCTCAGTTCATACCACCGAGCGTCATTTATGCGTTCTTCCTTCTGGAATGATCAAAACTTTCTTTGAAAGAGTTTGAGGAGTGGATGGAGTCTCTTTTCTCCTCAGACATCTTCCTCAACTGACGTGCAAAATCCCGCTTCATTTATCAAATTCCATCCCTCTCCTACTACTTTTCACAGATCAACTTGTTAGCCGAGAAACGTCTGAGATCGATCCTGACGTGTCTTCAGCTAATAGAATATTATGTATTTCATAGTCTTGATCTCATAGACAAAAGACACATTGACCCCTCGAGTTCTTCCCCCTCTCCCTCTCTACTCTGCCCAAAGAGTGCGACTCCGTAAATGTATAATGTTCCTTCTCCTGGCCCAAATGGCGCTGTCCTTTCATTCCTCGTAACTGCCGCACTTCAGTGCGCTCGACCAGTAGTACAAACATGACTCTGCGCCCTCTCCTTACACCATACTCTCTCGCCTTCTCTAACCGACGAGAGCGCGCGCGAATGTGAGAGAGCACGACACTCCCGAAAAGTCGCCCAATGAAAAGCCAGAAACGACAACGCCCGGTCGGAATATGATAGTGCCCTCCCCCTTCTTCTAAAAGTACGCATAGTTCACGAGTACAAGTTGTAACGTGAAAAGTTGCCCTTAAAAGGAAGTGAAACGGAAGTGGTGATTTTTGCATGAGCGAAACGCGTTGAAATCAGATTAGATAGTGCCACAATCAAGATGAACTTCGGAGGACGAAGTTTCGTAAATCGCGCGCGTCTCTGGGGACATTTGTGTTTCATCGAGACATCATATTCTGGCGGAGACGTCGAAAGCGATTCTGTTCCCCAACATCATGGTAAAAAACGCATCTATTACAATGATAGTGAATTGCGGAAAATATCTCGAGAACCGTAGCGAAACATGTTCAAAATTTCCCTAAAAGACACACTCTGTCACATTCCCCTCCGTTTCTGTCAGGTCTATGAAATATTGCGGGTGTAAAGAGGAAGTTCTGCCATTTGCCCTCCTCTCATCTCATTAATCAGTCCGCGTTCTTTTGTGGATAGAATTCAGCACGTATCCGTCTCTCAAGCTTATGGATTTTTGACGGAGTCATTTTTGATCGGCCCCTTTCAATTTTCTTTGACCCATACCGAGTATCATGCACACTTGGCAAAGCACCCGTTCACACACTCTCCCTAAAAGACAAATTTCCAACATTGGGATCCCAACGTTTTTCCCATTGGGATCGTAGCGATGTAACTCGTGTTTCGTTTCTATTTCAGCTCGTTTTACGCAGGGGGCCAGCGATTCTTGTCGCTCCGCACTTCTTGCACAAAATGGTCACAGCATTACTGAAAGCGGTTTGAACTTTCTGGAAGGGCAGAGGGATAAAAGTTTTGTAAGATACTATCTCGTCGAGCCTTCATTTTTAACATTTTCGTTGTTGTTTTGCTTCCACTGTCGTCCACATTTGTTATGACTTGCTGTTTGCTGTATCTTGCGAGTTTTTACAACTAGAGTGTCAAATGTGATACAACGCCCTCTTCATTTCGCACGCTCTCTCAGTCACTGACCGGTGAACAGAGTGTGCGAAATGAAGAGACCATGGCTTAAAATTTCGCACTCTTTTACAACGACTCTTCTGCCATTCGAAGTACATTTACTACAGAATAATCTGCTGCCAAATTGCACAGTTTACTGCCCATGATGATTAACTCGGAATAGTTTCCTGCCAGAATGTTTTGTAATTATTCTTTCTGTAAATAATGAGGTTCGCTAGGGACATTTGTGTTACGTCGCTTGATTATCCTTTTGCGTGCTGAACAAATTTGCTAAGCATTGGGGCGCGAAGATATGCAAAGATAATATTAATATTGCGATAATAGCAGGATGCGCTCGACCTTGTGTTAATCGGCCTAATAATTGATTGATTGCTTCGCGCGCTGCTTTACTCAACTCGGGCTTCTTGCTCCAGCACCAATCATTCTCAGGGCATTACAGGGGGTGAGGAAAAGAGGTAGATCAGTGAGAAAGTGCCTCTCGTTTGATCTAATCGATAGAGTGAGAGACGTGAGGGAATGAGAGGGTTTGAATGTTGGCATTTTGCCACAAATAGCAGGGTGAACCCGGGTTCTCACACGGAAATATCCAAAATAAATGGCGCCAAAACGCCGTGCATTCTGTTAATCTGCCCCGCCTTTCCTTCCACTCTGTGGCACTTGACGGCACAAAAATTGAATCACGCGCCTCCGAGTAGGGTTATGTTTCATTTCGAGGACTTATGTTTATGCACGCAGAAGTAGACATTGTGACTCTGATTTTTGGAGGAAAATATAAAGTAAAAACAAATAAAAGCAAACGTATACCCATTATTCAAAGATTTTAGAATTTTGAGAAAGTGAAGAGTTACGAATGCTATCGTTGTCGATTTCTTCTTAACACACTTCAGTGTGAGGTGCCGGTGCTTTATATCTAGTTGGTGAAAATGTAGAAAAAAATGCGCCGCTCAATGAGGGGTTTAGTCAGAGATCAACACCTCCTTGAAGAACTAAATGCAGTGTTTCCTCACTTTCAAAATCATGCCAGCTCGAAAATAATGCTGGAAAAATTATCGATATACATAACGGTCCTTCACTTTTCTGGTTCTTGTAAAACGGGGGAAAACCCACCTCCAGAGTAAGGAAAGTTGGAGACTTCGCGCTCTGCGTAGTATGGAAAATCGTTTTCCTCGAAATATACCCTTGGAGAACCGTTCTCTTTACAAATTTGCGCGCTGTGTAAGGTAATTTTCACTGCGAATGCTCAGATATGACATGTGTTCTGATTCCTCGGGAAAATACTCATATTACTGCACTTGGTGAAATGAGGGTTCTCCTGAACTTTCAAGAAATCGGGGTTGGAAGAAACTAAAAAGATCCTGCAAGCCTCCCACTATTCATTAATCAGCCGCTTTTTGCCACAGCTCAAGTTCATTCGTTACTCCCCTGTGCCAAAGAAATTTTCTCATTTGCCAGTATTCGTGATCTCGCTTCGTTCTTTTTTTTCCTTAAATTTCCAACTCTTTTTTTTATTTCACGTCCAGTGGCACTTAAATTCGCGATTTGAATTTCAATCGCGATTTCCCATGGATTTTTGAATTTTATGGTACTGCCATAATTTGCTGAAGCAACAAAAAGTGATAAGATGCAAGATTCCTCCGAGAAACAAAGCTCAACAATATTCCAGCGATGCCAGTAATTGTTGAACGATCGGTGATGACATTCTTTCCCTTTTTCATCATTAACCGTCTCAAACTTGATCTTTTGCAAAAAAAAATCCGATATCTACAATTAACTATCAGTTTAATTGCGCGGAAATGAAGCTCGGTTCTGTAATTTTTCTAAAACTCGATTCACTGGGTTGACTTGCGTTTCATCACGGCGATATCTATGCCGGGACAGACCACAAACGATTTCACTGCAGATGACATGCCTGAAAAGTAAACAAATTATATTATAACGCTGATAAAGTTTCGCACTTTTCCCAACTTTCAAGAACCTTGAGATAGAAGGGGCAAAAAGTGCCGCCCACTGTCCATTAATCTGGCCTCTTTTTCCCTCCTTGCTATCCAGCCCCAATCCATCGGTCAACTTGTCTTCTTCTCTAATTTTCTTTCTTATCTCGCTTCGTCTCTTGCTCACCTCTCGTTTACATTTAGCCATGATATTACAGAAAATTAATTTCAGATATATTTTTTCTCAGACAATTTCAGAAAATCTGCTGCTCATTTCAGTTGCGATTTCTAAGCTTCTAAAACTTTCAAAATCATAGTACCAATTCGCAGTTTCTTGGATCCATAATTGCGTGGCAATTAGTTCACAACCTAATCCATCTTGAAATCACCGAGTGCCAAACGCACGATTGATATTATATATAAATTTATTCAGTAAATCGCCATTTCCCTAGGAATCTCGTGATTCAGCGCACTTTCATCTTCAATTGGAAGGATAAAAAATGCTATTCACTTTCTTCTTTAGCTGATTCATACATACGAAAGATAATCGACCGCCCTCTAGATCGATGCCTTTTTGTTTGCCAAACAGTAGTAGACTTACTCACTGTATGATCCGTGATAACAATCTTCCACAAGATATCGCTTTACACAATTAATTTAGTTGTCCACGTCGCAATATGATCATGTGCCGGTTGTTTTTCTCCCGTTAAACGCGCATCCCTTGTTAATTTTGTGCTACATCATCGATCCATCTTCAATTGGGCAAATCAGAATTGATAAGACGTCTTATGAACCCCCAAAAATGCCCACATATCTATCACGGCTCAGAATACGTGCCCGCTAAATTTTCCAGAATCAAGGGTTAGGGGAAGAAACCAAAAAGCTTCCACTGTTCATTAATCAGCCCGCTTTTTGCCACAGCCCCATTCGTTACTCTGCCAAAAATTTAGGTCCTTTGCCAGTCTCGCTTCGAGAAGGGGGAACTGTGTTTCACGGAACAATCTTCTTCTCCGTGGGGGTAACGAAAGTAATAACAATTTTGTCCCAAATGCAAAACATAAGAAAAATATTGCCATTGAAAAATTTCGTTTTTTTGCTGCGCAAGAGAATGATGCTCAAACATTATACAAATACTGCGGTGGCTTCTATGAATTTCGAGATTTCTTTGCGGGGCCGTAGATACAACTGACCGATAAAATCGATGAGACATCAGACATCCTAGAAAATATCTTTAATCAATACTTATTTTGTTTTCATGATTTTTTCAAGCGGATATCCTACAGAAACCATATCGTCGCCACTCCCAATCGATATCTCGGGAGATACACCACGTAAATAGGGACTCTTGCGTTCCACATGGGCTTGATTTTCATTTGATAACTGAGCTGCGATAATTTGAACGCAGCATTCATGCAACAAAATCCCGATATATCCCCACAGAGAATCAGAGAGGCTCGATGAACTTTCGAGAATCGAGGGGTGGAAGAGGGAAAAACAGCTTGGCTGCTTCTCACGGTTCATTAATCAGCTCGTTTCTTGTCACAGCAATCACACATCATTCCAGAGGCCGGCCAACCTTACAGAAAGGGGCTTTGGGCGAGAGAGCGTGTGAAATGAAAAAAAAACTCTCTCTCATGCCCACGCCCTCTCACCCTGACCCATCTCTGTAAGTTTGGAACCATGTGTGCAAAGCAAATTTCCGAAAAAAATTCTACATCAATTGTCAGTCTCTCTGATCACACTTTTTTGTAAAATTGCACATCATTTGTTTATATTTCGCGTGCCTGTGAAATTTGTGATCTCTGTATAATTCGCCTCTTGATTATCGGCGTGCAGTGGTGACTGGACAAGACGATGTTGTGAAGATTTCTTTTTCGGAATAGGAACGCTTCACATGGGAGACTTGTGTTTCTACGCGCGATTATCTTCACGTGTACTAATCAAAAAGTAATGAATATCTCTTGCATCGATGAAATCCTAATATATTCACATAATACGGCAAATGTAGAAACGGCATGATTTTGCGAAGTCTTACCGTTGAGCCCCGGCAAGGTAGTCACTTGTCGATTTAAAGTTCTTTTGATTCCGGTAATAACTTTACCTTAACGATAGTATCATGGGATGGTGTCTTCATCCGATATTTGCAAACGATTTTTATGATTACATCCTTGCATCCTCCCATTGTTCATTAATCAGCCGCTTCTTGCCACAGCTCCAATTCATTTATCACAGCGCCTAAGAAATTTGCCAGTCCTCCTCATCTCCCTTCATCTCTGTCTCGCTAAACTTTGCTCCTCTTCTGTTTATATTCCACACGTCCAACGCCTCCCAAATTTGTGATCGAAATAGCCCCGACTGTCTGTCGCGATTTTCTAGATGATGAAAGCGGGTGTCAGAGAGGAAATTTGGAATTCGAAATGCATCATCTAAAAAAAAATTGCACCGCCCGTAATCTTGAAACCTGCTGGTTGTCAGCATAGCACTTAACGATCAAATCCCCCGTGTTTTGGCGTTTCAACACCCGGTCATCTTCTCTCAAACGAAGAACATGTGATTCGATCTCCAGCAATAGTCTAGCACTAAGAGACCACCTGAACGCCTTGTACTTTTGAGATCGCGATTTCTTGCCAACTGACATCACGAGATGAAATCAGAGGCTCGGTTTATCCACCCGTCGGTCCCACAATTTGCTTCTGTTGTTTCGCAACTGCACTGTAGCGCACATCGTGTTCTCCTGGAAGATTGGTGCAATCGAGTCATTTTGATGCACGCAGACCACCATTTGTTATTAGCTTCCCATTAGTAATACTCATTGCACCTACTCCAATCTCGTTTTATCACGTACTTCTCATCTTTCTTATGTTCACAGCGCGACTTCAATTTCGATCACTCCCGCAATCTTTACATAATCGCGCCTCAAGGGTGTCTTGTGTTTCATTCCGCCTTCATGTTCTGGAAAGGCTATCGCAAATATTATCATGATATTTCTAGTATGTGCAATAGAAACTGTATAAGCGTGAACCCCTCTCTTCTGTCGGACAGCGACAATTCGCGCCCGCACTTTTCGTATAGATTTCATTCTCTCTGCTACTGGAGATTGATCACGTAATCAAGTGACCTTCTGGAAGGAGGCGGGCGGGGGTCACCAATTGCTCTTACGTCTCTATTTCCTACTCATTGCCCTCTTCCCAAGCGCCGCACTTTCAGTTTAGATTTCACATTCGCCGCGAGAGTTCGCAAGTAAGATGACCAACCCTACACACTTTCCCAGGCCCCGCTTCACCCCTCTCTTTTTTGCCCTCGCCGCTCGGACTTTAGGGAGATTAGTACTCTTCTCTCCCCCTCTTCCTCCTCATCTCTCTCTCCTCCCTTGGTCACTCTTTCTCTTGGAAGGAAGGAAGAGTCGTTCCCTGCTAGAGAAAGGGGGCGGAGTCAGGAGGAAGGGGGGAGAGCCCCTTTCAACTTTCTTACTACACGTTCTGCCATTGCAGCCATGCGGTTGTTACTTCTCACTCTCCTTCTATCAGTGATCGCATCTGTGGCACTGACGCAGCATCAACAGCAACAACAGGTGAAAATTTAGTCAGTTCGCAATCGCTTACAATATATTTTTAAAAATATTTTTGTAACTATCGGTAAGGAGAGAGACCCAATCTGTGTCAAACATTTTCTCGCTCCTGACCCATTTCCGCTGTTTAGAACGGGGTTTAGAATTATGTGTTATCACTTTTTTTGATTTCACGATAACGATTTTCAATGATTTAATATTGGCGTAATTTCGCGCGTAATAATAATTTCCATAATGTCTCTAGCATAACATCTCTAGGGTACCTTGTGTTTCATCACCGCAGTATATTCTGCAAAGATAGACTAAAATGTTGCTTCGTAGGTTTCTGCACATAAAAAATTAATATCATAATGTACACAACCACTTATTAATCTGTTTAGAATAATACCGGGAAAAGCTTTTAAAAAACCATTCATTTCCTTCTGTCAAGTCGCCGACCTTTTGCACTTGGCAAGTGCTGCCCTTTTTGTTTGAAGCGCCGCAGTAAACTGACCTCTGCCAGATGAGATGCGATTCTGCGAATTTCCCACTGACACGGCACATTTGCGATACGAAAACATAAAATAATTTGGATATTGCATCAAAAAGAAGAAGAAGTGCGAGTTGGCATCTTAACTGAAAATATCCCCGCTTTCTTATCAAAATGCAAAGCAATCGTTGAGGTCAATCGTCTACTAAATTTTGATTTTCAGCAGCGTTCCTCCCCTAACCCGACACCGTTCTACCAGACATCGGCGAATCGCGCGCCCGTCCACTCGTCTACCGTATCCCGCCACTATCCGTCGGCCGCACCACCGCACGCGGCTCAGCCGGTGGTGAGCGCCTACCACACGGCGGCTGCGGGCGTCCCTGCTGCACATGCTGCAGCTGCAGTAACCACGCAGCAGCGAACGCGCAACCCCTACCCCACTCAGGTGCGGCCGTTTTGTTGTTCTAAGATGAATACAATACTGAGTGGGGCGGGGAGTTTCTAGGTGCACATGGCACGAACTCATCAGCATGTGCCTCTCTAGAGAATTCGATTTTCTTATATTCAAGAGAGTTGGAACTCTACCCTCTCCAATTCATGCACTCTCGGCAATTATCTAATAGAGTTGCGTCCTCCAGAGAGGAAGATGTTAGAGAGTTCGAGCTCTGTGTGGTTTGCAGCTGAGAAATAGGCATTTCCGGTTTGAAAATTCAAAAAAAATCTTTATTTTCAGTCCTCCTACCGTACACCTCAGCGCAAGCAGTCATCTCGCAACACGCAACAGTCGAATCACGTACCAATCCTCACAAAAGCTGCGACTCCAACCAGAATTAGTCAGGGCTTGATCTTTGTAGTTTGTAGTTTGCAGTTAGCTCGAATGATCTTGTTGGCGGTGAATGCCTAGACCGCAGAGTCAACACACCGGGCCGGACATTTATTTGATCTTGACAACATCGCTCTTGTGTTGACTGGCAGGCGTAGACGTACTTGTTTTTTTTTGTTTAAAAAAATGTAGTTTGTAGTATTAGATCTTTGTAGTTTGTAGTATTCTTGATGATCTTTGATCTTTGTTGCTGCAGTTGCAACGGTCGCACCGGCCGAGCGGGCGCGTCAGCAGCAGCTGCAGCAGGAGCAAGAGAGAAGACGAATGGATGAACTACACAGGTTTGTAGTTTGATCTTTTTTCTTTGGTTGTGCTATTTTTTCACATATTCCTCACAATTTGACTCTAAAACAGTTTCATTTATTATTTAGTTGGTCTCTGAGTCTCGAAAAAGTGGCTGCAGTAGTAGTCTTCCGGTCACTTCTTTCACACACCTCGCATTCACTCTTCCCCTTCCGCCCTGCCCCATCTCCCATCTTATTCCCTGGAAGAAAGCCGTTGATTTGAATGGGAAATTGGGCAGTGAAGGAGTGAATGTGAGAGAGAGATGTTCAAGTCTTCCCCTATCTCTCTCTCTCTTTTTTTTGCTGCCCATTCAATTGATGCCAATTCACCAGATGGTCAGAGAGAGAGAGAGAGAGAGAGAGAGAGAGAGAGAGAAAGTGCGAACACGGTGCCCTTTCTGCCCATCACTCGCCTCTCTCCATTCACACTGTGCTTTTTCCCCCTAACCGCGTGTCGAATGGCAGATGGGTTGAACGAACACTTGTCGGGTGGTGAAATACCTAGTTTTTTCTTGCAACTGGATGAACAAAAGTCCCACTGGGGCTATCGGAACTGCAGGACGCATACATAATCAACGCCTCTTGAAAAAATTGAAGCAAAAACTAGCAAAAAAACTCTGGAGGAATGATTAGAGTAAAATCGCAAAATAAAAATTGCAGAAAGAATGCGGAGAAGCTGCGTCTCGACCAGGAGCGACGACGTCAATCCGATGAGAAGAAGCGATCAGAGCAGGTTGGTTTTAGCCCAGATTTGAAACCTGAAACTCCCTGTTTCTGATATTTTTGAATTTTATAAATTTAATGAATTTTTTTAAGGAGCGCAAGCACCGCCAGGCAGTGGAGGCCGCGGAGCGCCAGAGAGTAGAGCAGGCTCGCATCAAGGTAAAATATTGTCGAAAAAACAAGTGTTATTTTATTTTTAAAAGATAATCAACGCGGAAGGATATCGTCAGTCCATAGTAGAGTCTCGAAAACAATCAACTAGTTTACTCATTTCCTGTCAACTAGTTGACTTTCACCAGTTGTCAACTATTCAACTAGTTGAGAGCGGTCGAACTCAACTAGTTGACAAGAGATCAACCAGTCGACTCATTTTCACCCCAATAGTGGCCCACGATTGGTCGGTCGGATCGTGTAAAATGAACCACCGACTCGATCTTCCGAGTTCCCTTAGAATGAGATGAGGTGACTGGCGTCGAGTATTTGACTAGTTGACCGCTTTTCAACTAGTTAACTAGTTGAGAATTGTTGGAACGGACAGTTGAATTGAAATCAACTAGTTGAACTCTCTCCTTCTCAACTAGTCGATTTCGCCAAACCAGTTGTTTTCGAGACTCTAGTCCATAGTATAACGTTTGATTAGGATTCCTCGTGAAACATATTTAAATCAAATGTTTAAAAAGTGACTCACGCAGTTAAACCAGTGAACATACGGAACGAATTTCCGGCCTGCTGCAAAACAACTCTCACGTGTGCGCTAAATTCACCCTTTGGCTCGCTCTGAAACTCATTTGGCATTCCCAAGTTTCCGGTTGACTTGTCTTTCGGGGCCGAAAACATCTGACATGTGGGGTCGGGTTCCTGACACGGGGTTTCTTCATCGCGCATTCTGGCGCGTCTTGCATTTTCTAATAGTGCCTTGCCCCTACTCGACCCGCACAATCCCAGCTGACTTTTCGTGTGTGTCCGCGTCACATTTTGCATGCAGCAGATTGACAGAATCATGAATGATACATCGGAAAGAAGAAGCTTTTACTGCAAAAGTGGTGGCGAATCAACAACAACTAAGTAGTCAAACACTGTACGATCCTAGACGGAATGGAATGAGACATTCGTATGAGTGCTATGAGATACAATATTTTTTGTATCAGTACCTGAGTTTCATTTTCGAAGTTCCAGCATTGTAGTCAGATCGGGTACCAGGTGGTAAGTAGTAGAAATAAAATTAGATTAGCCTGGCACGACTAGCCTTGATGAGTGATAGCAAAAGTCTAGCAGCTTTGCCTATCACTCATCAGACACTACGCAACATCCGATCTCTCTCTCTCTCTCTCTCTCTCTCTCTCTCTCTTTTTCCTCACTCTGATTTCTAACCACCCTCTGACTGGAAGATTACATCAGACAACTTACATCAGGAAACAGGGGCGTCTCAGTCCTTCTTCTATCACTCTTTCTAATTGATTCAATAGGTCTACATCGGATGAAACTCAAAATGGCTAAGCGGCGACACTCTACCTACTTTTTCAGAGCAATTATGCTATTGTTTCGACAAGAATATGTACATAGGATTGATGTTACTAAAAGATGTCCTCTTTCACCTTTCTCGGGTCTCTCTCTTTATCTCATCTGCCCTGCTGCTAGAAAGAGCGATAGCCGGGTATTACAACCATCCCTTCGTCACCCGCACATTAGAGAGAGAGATAGAGAGAGAGAGGTCGAAAAGAGGGACACCGAGTTCGAGAGTAGTCTCGAGAGTGAGAAGGGATCGGATAGACCCCGGAGAAGAAGAGAGAGGCTAAATGTGAGAGTGTTGCTCATCTCTCTCTCTCTCTCTCGCAAAACAGCCCGAGTTTCTTAGCGAAAGCCAGCAAAGTTTGAGAACAAGAGGGATCAGTTACGATTATACTCTGTGACGTCAGAGTGGGAAGAGAGCATGTGCTTTTTGTTAAGGTTCATGGACCATGAGGAGCGGTACTTTTGCTTTGTGAATAAATCAATATTAAATATATCTTTATCCAAGCCACTTAGTAAATGTTAAAGATAGAATTGGATAATGGAAGAAAGGGTTACAATTGCGGGGGATCAAATTGGTATTCTATCAGATATTTTTAGAGAGAAAGAGAGAGAGAAGCGTATTTAGTGATGACGCAATTGACTACTACGTGAAGGGCGGAAGTTGTCATGAGTTGTGCTCTCGATGATAGACGGCTGTTGTTCAATCACATGTCGGGAATCTGAGGGGAATGATGCCGCATGATTCCAAACCACCAGAGAGGGGTAAGGACGAGAGAGTGTGCAAAAGTGAGAGAGTCTCATTGCACACACTATCTCACTCTCAACCCCTAGTAGGATTTTCCCGCCTGTAAACTGATGTGAGGATCAATCATTTATAATAATCAATAATTAACTAACGATAACAATAATTACATATCAATGATCACAATTAAATAATAATTATTTTATAGGCGGAAGAAGAGCGAAAACGAGCTGAGGAGGAGAATAAGAGAAGAACTGATGAGGAATTGAGAAGAAAGGTAAGATATTCTTTTAAACTTGATCAATCTTGCTCATTTCATTGGGTTACTTTGAAAAAAAACTGAAATTTCCTGAAAAGCTGATACATTTTCAATGCTCCATTTTAGGCCGCAGAGAACGAGCGCCTCCGACAGCACCACACTGCGGCTGCCGCAGCTGCAGCAACTGCAGCCCAGCGGGAACAGCCGATTCAGAAGGTGCGACCTGCGTTGCGTCATGCATAGGCAATCATTATTGGGTACCATTTATCAACGACTGAAATGCCATCACTAGACCATCCGTTGTTAGAAATTTACTTGACACAGATGTGTGCTGCGTCATTCTTAGGCAATCCACTTTTGCAGCACACTGTCGCGCCGCTGCAGCACTCGCAGCAGCACCAGACTGCTGCAGTTTCGATGGTGCAGCCACTGCAGCACCACCGGACGACGGTCGTGCAGCACATGCAGAACGGACAGCAACTGCAGCACCAGACCCCCATGCACTCCCAACCCATCCACATGGCTGATCCGCGAAATCACTAGTGAGTTTATCGTTTTGCAAAAAATTGCCAAAAATAATAATAACGGAATGAGGTGAGTTTCAAGCGCTACACTAATATAGAACAAGACAAGAATGTGCAATTTGGACGAAATTGTTCCTTGCCAAAATAAAAAAAAAGTAAATCGTCACCGACCGACACGAGCAATCACTAGTGTCGTTTTGTAATCAGAAATAATAATGAAATGAGGTGAGTTTCACGTGGTATTCTAAGTAAACGAGAGAATAGAATGTGCAATTCGCGAGAGATAGCAATTACCAAAACAGAAAAATAGTAAATCTTCAATATTCGCAGCAACTCCGTTCCCCTCGCGGCGCCCATTCTCACTTCCCATCAGGCATTCAACGCTTGCGACATGCCGCCCGACCTATGGTAAGGACGATAATAATTACGGGCTACGGCAATTGTGAATGGGTTAAATAATGATAAAAGTTGAATATGGTGATCGGAGATAAAATGTCCGAAATCTAGTGTGTGCATTTCAAATGTATCAAAGTGCATTTCATTTCGGAAGATTAATTCTAGGTGTGATTCTCGTGAGGCCGCGGCTGCGTGTGGAGTCGAGCAGCAATGTCAGCGACTGAGAAGGAAGCCCATCAAGATCACCCTCATCTACGAGGCACTCTGTCCCTTCTGCCAGAGGTGAGGGGTTTTCGCAGGGATGAAGTAATCGTAGAGTAGGTAGTGCAACACAAAATTCAATTTCCACGCGGTTCAGTGTTTCAGCATTTCCTCATTACTTGCAGTTCAGCTAAATATATAGTAATGCTCAGTTGTCGAATCTAATCTAGAAATTACTACAGTCTCATAAATGTGTTGAATATTTATTGATTTCAAATTGTAGATTCATCTCAAACCAGTTGGGCGTAGTTTTCAACTCACTCCGTGGCCATTTCGACCTCGAGATGGTGCCCTGGGGCAATGCGAGACTGCTTCCGGTGAGATTAATTGTCTATTTATTTTCATAAATATTTTTAAAAAAAATAAAAATCTTACAAGACAACTCAGAATGGGTGGTGATGCTACGCTTTTCCATTTTCCAGGCGCGCAGATTCAGTGTTTCATCACCAATATAGAAGTAACTGGAAAGATGGAGCAATACTTTACGAATGATTGCCGGCGCTGAGAAAAACAACTAACAAATGAAAAGAGTAGGGAAATCAATTATGCGCGTAGCTCAATCACTATCTACACTTTTTTCTCACTTTTTTTCACTTTTTTCGTCACTTTTTTCTCGCACAAACTCGGATATGTTTCATGATCGGTCTAGAAACAGTGAACATGGAGGAATTGTAATCGTCGCTTTCATGTTCAGTGGAAAAATGCACCTTATTTTATTCAAATTTTAATCGCTAACTTTCCTTCCAACCGCATCTCTCTCTTATTCTCGTGCAATATACCTCTTATCCTCTCATGCTAAGCGCTCACTAAGCCGCGTTATTTTCGTATTTGATTCATATCTATCGATCTGGTGAGATTTATTGCAAATGTGTGCTTACGTGGAAAACACACTGAATAGTGAAAACGCAAAAAGTTCGCGTGAAATATGAAAAAAAGTGTGCTGATTTGGTGTTACATCACCAACATTTAAACAGCGGGAAATATCAAAGAATAGTCGTAGCGAATCCCAGCTTGATAAGAATACAAAAACATCGTTATTTTACGCGTTGTTCTATTGAAATGTTTATCATTCGTTGAATATGTTTCACGACTAACATAGTAGTTGTGGGGATGAATTAGTGATGTTGAGAACTAACTGTGAAAATTAAAAGTAATTTTGTTTACATTTGAATGAGTAGCTTTCCTTCCAACCGCCTCTCTCTCTTATCCCATCCAATATTCCTCTGATGCTCTCATGCTAAGCGTTCACTAATGGACCACTCCGTTATTCTCGTGATTGATACTTATCAATTCATCTTCTTCCTACGTCTACCTTGTCTATTTCTGCGGGGGTGATTTTAAGAGTTAAAAATATGAGCTCGTATCTCCTGGAACACACTCTTATGCATCGACAGGTGGGAGAGAGATAGAGATAGAGATAGCAAGAGAGGAAGAGAGAGAGGAAGAGAGAGAGAGAGAGCCGGGGGCGCTCGTATTTAAAGCTGATTCTCGATCAACGCTCGCATTAATCACGGCCCGCCCTCTCACTCACTCGCTCTTGTTCTATTACAACACACAGACAACAACGACGAAACAACAACAGCATTCGAATTGAACGACGATTGCATTTATTCAAAATGCGGGTTGGTCCTTCAAATTAGGCATGAAAAAACCGAAAACGCGGGTTGGGTTTTCACTTTCTTTAACCTAAAAATCTGAAAATGCGTGTTGTCTTCGTTGTTGTTCACGTACCTTTGCGAGCTGTGTTTATTCGGGGCTCAATGTAAACGCCCTACAATTTTGAGGGGTCAAAACTCTCCCCACTCGGCACACTCTCTCGACTAGTCGATTCATGAGAGAGTGTTCAAAGTGAAGTTACTGACCTCTCAGTTTTTTGACGCTGAAACCAACTTTAGCCAATTGCGAGTCTCTAGGGAGACTAGCGTTTCTGCGCCATATCATATTATGAAAATCGTACAGAAATTGATTTGATTCTTGCCGGTCTTGAAAAAAGTTTAAACCAACAGTATGTAGCCATAACGAACCTAACACTGATTATAAAAAGTGTGAATTTGACTGAATTTTTTTACAGTAACCAAAAATTCGTTGCAGGACGGCTCGTTCTCGTGCAATCACGGTCAGAAGGAGTGCGATGCGAACAGACTGCAGAGTTGCGTCCTGGATCAACTGCAGGTGAGGGAGAAGAGATCAAAGATGACAGACCAACCGTTCCTGAACTTTCAGGAGCCATTAATAATGATTTTAACTAAAAATCAAATATCTTTTATCACCGCAATAGATTAATTTAATTTTTGTAGTCGAACACTGGTTGCTCATAAAACTGAAGAAAAATGCAAAAGGACTGAGGAGCATAGAAAAACAGGAATTTGTGCTTCGGTAACCGAATATCTTCGGCCAACGCGCAATTGCATGTAATAGGCATAATAGGAATGATGGGGGTATTGTCTCTTCTAAAGAACAAATATTAGTGTAACTGGATGCAAAAGTGAATGTTTACTAGTCAGGAGAATAGAGAAGATCAGAGATCAAAGACGACTAACTGCAGGTTCAAGGCGCGCTTCCCTTCATCGTTTGCTTCGAGAAGAACATCTTCTCTCAGTCCGTGGAGTCCTCGTGGAGAGCGTGCACGGCATTCGTCCGATCCAAGGAGAGAGAAATCAGGTAGATATATATATTTATGATCTTTGATCTTTGTAGCTTGATCCCACAACCGTATTTAATAGAGTGTTAAATGTGCATCATTCTCTGATTCGTGATCGTTTGATCATTAATCTTTGAACTCTCTCCTCTCCTTCAGACACTGCTACGACAGTGAGAAGGGCGTGCAGCTGCAGCGCATTGCTGCACAGAAGACATTCTCCGCCCGGCCGCAGCCCATCGTTGAGGTGAGTGAATGTAGTTTGATCTTTGAACTTTGTAGTTTGTATTTTAGATAGAAGTTTGTAGACTGATCTTTTCCCTCTCAGGTACCGTACCTGCTCATCAACGACTACTCCCCGACCACGGAGAACAACGATCTCAACGTGATGCTCTTCCCCCAACTCCTTGGCAAATGGGCCAAGATTTACAATAGAAAGTAGACATGACCTACCAAAACTAATCGATAATTTAATCTCTGGACTATTCAACCCCGACCAATAGTTCTCTCCCATTTGATCTCGAGCGATTGTCACAACCGTTAAGCGTTAGTTAGCCTGTCTCCCCAACTCCGGTGTTTACCCAAAAAAAAACTAATTATGCATTAATTATGCTATATTTCAGTACTATCCTTTCCTTTTCTTCCTGGCTCAATATTCTGTCAAGCCTTTCGCTATGCAAAACAATGGAGCAAATCATCGATTTCCCGGCTCTTTCCATTTCCCGGCTCTTTGAATACCCCATGACTGTCCAACCTCACACGCTTTACTCTACTATTTATCTACGTTTCCTTCCCTGTTTACTTCAGTATTTCCATGATTATTCGGTGTTTGTTTTATTAATCCACGTATACAAATTATTGGATCGATGGTTTCTTGCTCTGGGGGAGTGTACAATATACTGAAAGTAACAAAACAAAAAAAGACAAACTAACAGTTCACAAACACCGAAAGAGTTGGATATTGTATTGCACATGATATTGTTATTAGGAATGCTTGATTTTTTGCCGTTCGTGCACAACGAAATGCTCAAATTATCACACCGCTGGCAGTTATGTGGCAAATTTCGTCGTCAAGTTGAATCATAATGATATTTTTACAATCAACATAAATAGCTCTCGGAAAATATCAGACTGGCTTGGAAATCGAAAACGAAAACGGAAAAAGTTTGGTTTTAAAATTCTAGAAAATCGTCCGAAGTTCCTTCTCTGCGGGTCAGTCAATTTTCCTCTTGTATCGTTACAAGTAATAATTCTTTATCTTTATTCGACTACAACACATGGGAATAGGAAAATATGAAGCCGTTCGCGTAAGAACCGAGCAAGGACCGGCACAGTCAAAAAATGTCAATGTTCTGTAACTCTGCAATTTGGGGTTATCGATGGTGCTGATGACGATAGAGATACTCATTTTGCTCGGGGAGCTCCCGTTGGCGCCAGATGACGTCGCGTTGAAATGGCATTTTTTCGAATATTTCGATAACAGATAATGCTAATTTTTTGCTCTCGTGCTCCCTTGGGCAGAATTTGACGGCGGTCACGCCTGTGCATTTCATTTTTTATCATTTTTAAAAAATAATTTTTAAAAATGCAAGTTTTCGTAGAGCAATTTGCGACCTTGTTCATGTACACAGATCGGACCGGCGTGAGGAGAGGATTTCAAATATATTTTTTCAGAAAATTTTAACAAGAGACTTTCAAATGAGCTAACATATAGTGAAATGAAATTGTAAGTAAAGGGGAGATCTCCCCCCACAATGTTCGGATCGTCAGGGAAGCGGCCACAAAGTGTGTTTCCCTAATTGGGAAAAGGCGCCGAACAGCGCTTCTTGGGCGCCTTTTCCCAATTGGGAAAAGACACTCGTTGCTCGTTTGCCTTACATTCTCTGAGGCACCAGAACATTGTGCCCCGTCTTCTCTTGATTTTCCTGACCCCTTCTCACCGCGCTCTCTCAAATCTGCACACTCTCTCGCATTCCCGGCTCGTCCCTTCCTCTTGGGATGGCGAGATAGTGTGCGATACTGAGAGAGCGCAGAGAGAGGAGGCCACGGGACTCGGGAGAGAGAGTAGGGACCACCATCCATAGCTCCGGGAAAATATTTGAAGGATATCATGACTCACAATCGATAGCTATACTATGCTGAATTACGAGCGAAAAGAAATAAAAAAATAATCTAATAAAATAAATAAAATAATTAGCAAAAACAAAATCCTCTTCTCTTCAAAACGAGAGGCACACCACGAGAACGACTATGTACTAATCTCCGGCTCCTAATTCAGAGAATCTCCGGATGCGATGTACCTAATTCCCGGAAGGCGATATGACGCCGTTTGCGTTAGGATCAACAAGGCGCTGGAACAGGTAAAAAATCGAAATAGCTCAAAACTTGCTCCTAGCACGGCTCTTAATTTCGGCTCCTGGGAGACACGCGTGCGCGACACGCGACGCGCGACTGTTCGTTGTGTCAACACTTGTCAGCTGTGTCATATATTCTAAATAAACTATCTAATTAATTCTGATCTTGTAGTAATATATTTTATATTGGCATGCGTTGCAAAGGTTGATCATCAACAAATTTATCACAAGAAACTGAGAGCAATGGAGCAACTTAGAAAATGGTGAACTGATTACGGTAGTATCGACGGATGTTCATCTCTCGAGTGATGAGCATCCACTTGTGTTCGGCATTTCTGATGTTATAGAATCTGCGATCGATTTTATTGATCACTGCGTGGAGTGACTCGATCGCCTGCTCACTACAGAGTCCCCAAGACTTCCATCTCTCAGTGAATTCCATCACATGTTTGAGAAGGAGATGCATTTTTGGAGTGACACTCTGTTGAGGGAATGCCTCTGCCATCGCCTTCTCATACACAGTGATGCTTTTTCTCATGTTTTCGATCTCGGATTCAGACAAGAACCTAGCGCGACTAGATTGCATGAGCATCCCAAGTGTTTTCATCCCTTTTTTGATGGTTTCTTTGAGGGGATTGTTGCTAAGAGCCCACAGCTTATCCACATAATCACTTTTCAGCAATCTGTGTATGACGTTATCAGTGAACTGAGCAAAGTATTTCTTCCTAGAGATTCTCATCCCCTCAAGAAGCTCTTCCAACTTTCTCCTCTCGGGACCCAGGTTACGGTAGATAATCTCATTCAACCTTTTGATCTTATCTTCGCAAGCGTTGACCCTCATAGAGTGGTCATTGACATCGAGGATAATCTCATCGAGATTGCTCTGAGAATAGTCAATTCGGTCTTTTATGTCTTCGAAGAGACATTCGAGACATTTGAATCTATCTGGGGCAGATTGACTCATTCTCATGCAAGACAGTGTGTACGCACCGCCACAGTACAAGTGTCTCTCTTTCTTGCATCCAGAACACGTCAATTTGTCTCGCATTTCCTCTGGGAGACAATTCATCCTAGGTCGACGCATGAGGCAATGCTCATTACAGTACTTCTCGATCTTTCGTCTCTTTACAGTATCCCCTCCCTCAGCAGTCAGCCTCATCTCTTCCAATACTTTCTCTAACCACTCTTTCTCTTTTTCCGCATAGGATAATCGAGCCTTGAGAACCTCAAGAAGCTCTTTTTGCTCCTCGAGTTTCTCTTTAGCATCTTCGACTTTCCTCACATTACCGTAACCCTCATGTTCCATATCTCTCTCAAACAACTCTGTCTCTAGAGACTCCATGAAAGGTGTCACCAGTCCCATCATAATATGAAGGGAAGGGGGAGTGATATTTGCGAGAGGAATTTTGAATAATGGTGGACGTGTAACATTCTTACTGTCATCCACATAAGTGTTCATATCTCGCATTTTCGCATTCATGCCTGTTTTCAACCGTGCCTTATTCCCGATCGTGACCAAACCGGTGTTTTCAGTCTTTCCCGCTTTCTGCTCACAGAGAACACAATTGCAAAGACATGATGCCCCCTGGTGCCCCATTACTTCGCATAGACAAGCGTAGTCTGCCACAAGGAAAGTTTGGATCTCAACCTGTTCCTGTACACCATCACTGTTCTGCAGATTTATGAATGGATTCTCTACGAGATCATTCACTTGCGAAATGACGAGAGAGAGGTGCTCTTTCATCATCTCATACTTATCAGATCCTATGTATCTTCCTAAGAGGGTTACGGTATCTACTGAGTTTGTCTTGCATCCGTTCATGATCGATCCGGCGACTTTGGTAGTTCCGCCGCCGGCATCGATCATTATTCCCAATCTCACTTTACCATTGAAATGACCACTTCTATCTAAGTTTCCAGAAAGAAGAGCTTTTTGACACATCTCGGTAAAGTGCTCTCTCATGCCTCTTAACTGATGAGAGATCATGCGGCCGTTATCATCAAATCCTAATTCCCAGTCATCTTTGTTCAAAAAAAGTTTCCGGAAATCACGGAGAGATCTCTGAGTAGCTAAGAAATTCTGCTTACGGGAGCGTAGGAACATTCTCAGTCTTTCAATATCATTGTCTGTCCACCCCATTATCGATTGCAGTCTTACCGTATCCTCGACACTCCACTTCTCGATTACGTAATCTTCACGGAGATTGACCTTTTTTCTCATTTGACTCATAACATGCACTCTCTCCCTCAATCTCTCATCTGGATCTTTCACTGAGTTGCCTAGAACGCGGTCTACAGTACCCTCAACGGCATTGACTCTTTTCTTCCTCTCTGCAGAAGAGCATAGCGAAAAAGATTTACCGTACTCTCTCACTTTCTCGTTGAAATCAAGAAGCTTTGCAGACAGAGAATTAAAACATTGCTTAGCAATAATTGCCTCAGATTTAGAATCAATCAAATCTGTATTCAGTTTTGACATTCTAGAGTCAAATTCTTTCTGACATTGCTCAATTCTCATGTCCATCTCATCCATCTCGTTTTGCAGAAACATTGTCAGATCATTCTCATTACGTAGTGAGATGGATGAAAGGTTCAATTCTCTCTTCAGGTTATTGTTGAGAATTCTACTTTCTTCATTCAACCTACTCATTTGGTTCCAGGATGAAAGAACACTTTCTAGAGTAAGGAACACGTCATTAAGTGAGGAATCGATATCTATGTAAACACCGTAATCTATCATCATCTTTATCAACCCCTTCCGGATGCTTTCATTCTCGATTCGGAATCTTTCCATTTCTAATTCATCATCAGTTATTATCTTCTTCCCTACTTTCTTCGGAGGCTTTCGCTCTTTGTTTTTCATGATCTGCTTGTTATCAACACTGATCGATATATTTATTAAAGATTTATCGATTGGTGTTATTGGGGGGTTAGCATGCGGTAACAAGTTAACTATTCTATCTTCCTTCTCCTCACCCTCCTCCTTCTTCTTCTTTCCTGTGTCGATCCCGCCCGCGTCATTCGGATTTCTGAAATAATAAAAATAAAAAAAAGATCGAGAAAATTTCCTATGCAATTCTAGTTCACGCGAAACAAATTTGTAGATATTACAACACACATAAGCATTTAGCTAAACGGTCGCATCTTAAATGAAATACTTGAATGCGCAAATTATTACCTCATTTCCCAATATTCTTCAACTATCTTCGCCTAATCAGCGATAATCTGGATAATGGATGTGATTATATAATAACGGTTCATGGTTCACGGTATATAAAAAGCTATCAACTTCGCAGGTGAACGATCCACATATAAAAACAATACATTTATTAGCCGTCTACCGATCGCAGACACGCGCTCACAACAACAACAAAAATAATCACAAAAGTTCACCGAATGAATTTAATCGACCCGATGTCTATTTCACAAGATGTAATATGACAAGAAGAAATAACTGCAGCAGCTAACTAGAGGTATATTTAAAATGAGGATCTATTGCAGAAAGAGAACACTGTATTATATCTTTATAATTATAAATAATTATTACTCCACATCATCTACATAGATCTATCTAACGGGCACTCTTCATCTTCGATCGACAACCATCGATCCGAATCGATCAATCATCGTTTCTGCAAAAAAAAATTAAAAGTATTTTCCACTCATATATAAGCGGTTCTGTTTCTATGATATTTATTTACGCTCAAAGAGTTATATATTTAGATTTTTGTAATCTATTATCTTGTGTTCATAAAAACAAAGAAACCGTAAACTACATTGTACACAAATAATTTAGCATCCTGTCTAGAATAAATGAATGAATTCTTAATACATAAAATATACCGTACACTTTCCTCAGACGAGATCGTTCTGCAGCTGCCTCTAATCGCTGGATGTACTTCGTACATTCGGCCACCTTAGAGGAAAGTGAATTCAATTGTTCATCATAATATGTTAGCTTGTAAAATTAGTTGATAATGATATTCACAACTTACATCCTGCTTCTTTCCGGTGATGGTAGCATCACCGCAATCTTTCGATTTGAGTGAAATCCGCACGTTGAATCGACTTTCCATCTTCTTCATCGTTTTCCCTCCTCGTCCACACACAAATCCGGTGTTCTCTTTCTTTACGGTTATGTGCTTCTGAAACAAAACTAGGTTATTTTCCAAAGTAGATCCAAGATGACACTTTAGAAATACTTATATTTACGCATTCGGAAGTCGATGAAATATTATAATCTACTTACAGTAGTGAGTTCCTTGATATCAATCCTTGCCGGAATCGGATCGGGTGATGGACTGGGAGAGACTTCAGAGATACTAACAGTCGATGCCTGAGAAGATGAACACTAAACACAATTGTGAAATCAAACAAAACAGAACCAAAATAAAGGGGAAGAAAGAGGATTGCCAATATTGTAGACTCAAAGTTTGAGGAAATACGAAAATACACCATGAAACTAACCGGGAAATCGATGGATGGAATGGAAGGAGAAGGAGCGAGCGGCACACCCAATTGCATTGGCAATGTGCTGGTGTAACCACGAGAGTTGCTCCTAAAACGCTTGAATAGATCTAGAACTCGGAATGCATTCAGCACACTTTGTGACACTCAAACCCACTCACATCATCATCATCATCATCATCTGCTGCTGCTCTTGTTGTTGCTGTTGTTGCTGCTGCTGTTGTTGCATAATGAAGTACAGCAGAGGATCCATCGAGTCTGTAGAAATGGACTCATTTATGTAGGGACCCCCAAAGGCGCAATGAAAGTGACTCTAAAATTCCAGTTTTAGCATTGTTGGCTGCTGACGGTATAGAGAATCATTGTTTTCATAGTTAAATTCACGCAATTTCTATTATCACTTAACAAATTGCGTTGCAATTAGACTCCTTTTATGACGTACGCGAAGCTCTTTTAGCGCGACCGCAACGTGCTGTACGCTGGGTCAACTAGACTTCGCTGAGTCAGATCCGTCGTTTTTAGCTCATTTTTCATTTAGTATAATCACTAGATTTGTTTTTGATACCTAGTAGCCTTCTACACTGCATCAGCCACAGATATTTCTATATTTTCAGTTTGAACCACGATCAGTAAGGGTAAGCGAGGAATTACTGAATGTCCTGTCTTGTTTTCGTTGCAGCATGTCCAAGGCGGAGCGCATAACGCTATTTTTACGATATGTTGTAGAGCATGCTTTGCAGATGATCGTCACAGCAAGAAAAGGGCACAGAAAGCACTTGATCGAGCTTACACGCAAAAAATTCAAGTTCACTGTAAGAATGCCCAACCTTTCGAAGCGAATAGTAAAAATTTGAACTTGACGGCATTCTCAAACTACCTATAGGGCAATGCGGTAGCTGTAGGTGATCATGAAACCACAAAAATAAGGGTTGTCCCATATGCTAGTTAAAAAGTTATACGCAAATTACCGATTGAATAGTAACAATATCCGAACTTTGGAAGCGCATAGCAAAAAATTGAACTTGATGGCATTCTCAAAATACTTATAGAGCGATGCGCGTGTTCTAGGTGATCATGAAATCACAAAAATATGGGTTGTCCCATATGCGGGAAAAAAAGTTATTCGCGAAAAACATGATTTTCACTATTTGAATTGCCGCAAAAACTAAATGTAGGAAAGGAACACACCATCCTTGTCTAAATGCCGGTCAAAAACCTGGTTTGGTGGTCCCTATCATTTATGACACAAGAAAAGTCCGCCTACACAGTCTTGAAAAAAGCTAAAACAGTTAGCTGGGAGTATCTAGTTATGGGCAATCGATGCAGCTACCTAATTGTCAGTATAATATAGCACAAAACAAAGTAAACAAAGCTACAAACAATCAATAACCAGTAAAATAGTCAACTCCGTTAAGGAACTATCGCAGGGGGCAAACTCCGCTTTCAAATCTCAAAAGCGCGGGAAAGAGACGCGACGCGGACACGCAGCGCGGTCCAACCAGGTCAGATTCCTGCCTCAATAACGAGCCGTGCTAGGGGTAACTTTCCGCGCTGAAGACGCTGGTGCGGTCGATTTCGCAATAGGACTCTTCCGGGCGCCGGTATGGCGCCGCGCCATTTCTGCGGAAAACGTGTTTTTCGAGTAAAAGTCTTCGGAAACTCGCCTAAATGGCCCGAAACCTAAAATACTAGATCAGAATTTGACGCTCGATCAAATGACACTAGTGTCACATCGTGTTTGTTTTTCGTTTTCGCCAAAAAGTCGATTTTTGATACAGGCCGCATTGCGGAAAAAGTCAGTCACAGATTATAGAGAATTTTTTTCTGATCATTTTGATATATCGGATGATGTATTTGACCTCGTGGAAAGTAGTTTTTCTTTGCACCGCACGAATTTCACGCGCGCGGAACGCGTGTAAACACGCGGCATCCGCAGGGTCGATGTGGTAGTGGCCTAGAACTTCAATCCGAAGGTCATTGGTTCGATTCCTATCGGTTACCAAAGTTTTTTGCCGGATTTTTTTTCTTCGAAATTTCACCCCCTGACAATATTGGCACTTTTTCTGAAATCTTGAAAAAGTGATTTTTTCGATGAAAAAAAAATCGGCAAAAAACTTTGGTAACCGATGGGAATCGAACCAATGACCTTCGGATTGAAGTTCTAGGCCACTACCACATCGACCATGCGGATGCCGCGTGTTTACACGCGTTCCGCGCGCGTGAAATTCTTGCGGTGCAAAGAAAAAACTATTTTCCACGAGGTCAAATACATCATCCGATATATCAAAATGATCAGAAAAAAATTCTCTATAATCTGTGACTGCCTTTTTCCGCAATGCGGCCTGTATCAAAAATCGACTTTTTGGCGAAAACGAAAAACAAACACGATGTGACACTAGTGTCATTTGATCGAGCGTCAAATTCTGATCTAGTATTTTAGGTTTCGGGCCATTTAGACGAGTTTCCGAAGACTTTTACTCGAAAAACACGTTTTCCGCAGAAATGGCGCGGCGCCATACCGGCGCCCGGAAGAGTCCTATTGCGAAATCGACCGCACCAGCTTTTGAGCAAATTCGATTTTTTACCTGTTCCAGACCTCTGTTGAGACCTTGTTGATCCTAACGCAAACGGCGTCATATAAAATCCGCTGCTGCGACCATGGGCCTAAGCCGATTTGCGTCAAATTGTGATAGCACATGGCCCTAATAGTGCTAATCAATATTCAAGAACAATTAACCGCGGCCACCCTTAAAAACAGGAAGCAGGAGGGGCTAAACACGACGACATTACAGTGCGGTGCGATGAACACAAACGTCGATGTAGCGGCCAGGGGCATACGCCGATTTGCGTCAAAACGCCGTTGCGCAGTCTCCTGGTGGTAGTGATCGATAATCAATAACAATTAGCCGCGGCCAACCTCAACTGCATCGACCATCTAGCTTCAAACGCGTCTATATCGCAACGTAGCCAAAACGAGTACAAACGTCAATGTAGCGGCCGGGGGCACAAGCCGATTTGCGTCAAGACGCCGTTGCGCAGTCTCCTGGTGGTAGTGATCGATAATCAATAACAATTAGCCGCGGCCAACCTCAACTGCATCGACCATCTAGCTTCAAACGCGTCTATATCGCAACGTAGCCAAAACGAGTACAAACGTCGATGTAGCGGCCGGGGGACAAGCCGATTTGCGTCAAACGGCGCCATAACACCCGCTACTACATCTAGTATGAGAATCGCAAAGAAAAAAACCCGGCCACCTTCGCTAAAAGAATAAATATATCGATTTACAAAAAAGTAAAACAAACAAGTGAAAAGAATGACCCAGCGATTTAGAACTGACCCACCGAACTTCGTCTCCCGGTAAATGATGAATCTGAATTTTCCGGCTCTCAGGATGGTGGTCCCTAGAGAGAGAGGGGGAGATCTCCCCTTTACTTACAATTTCATTTCACTATATGTTAGCTCATTTGAAAGTCTCTTGTTAAAATTTTCTGAAAAAAATATATTTGAAATCCTCTCCTCACGCCGGTCCGATCTGTGTACACGAACAAGGTCGCAAATTGCTCTACGAAAATTTGCATTTTTGAAATTTATTTTTAAAAATAATAAAAAATGAAATGCACAGGCGTGACCGCCGTCAAATTCTGCCCAAGGGAGCACGAGAGCAAAAAATTAGCATTATCTGTTATCGAAATATTCGATAAAATGCCATTTCAACGCGACGTCATCTGGCGCCAACGGGAGCTCCACGAGCAAAATGAGTATCTCTATTGTCATCAGCACCATCGATAACCCCAAATTGCAGAGTTACAGAAAATTGACATTTTTTGACTGTGCCGGCTCCTACCGCATCTGCTCGATTCTTACGCGAACGGCTTCATATAAGAGTGGTACTGGATTTCTTTAAAAAGATGAGTGAGTCGGAGTCGAGCTTTTCTCTGATATGCATGCAGTGGTGTTGAAAAGTATGTGTCTTCATCAAAAAACAGATGCCTTCTGATGCGTAGCAATTCGTTGATTCGAGCTAGAGACGATTGAATCATTGCCACGCCTGTGAACACAAATATCTCGGACAGAAAATGATGATGAATCTTCTCATCAATGGGAATTGTCTTCCTGTTTACACAGAGCGCGAACTCTCTTAGCTCACTCTCATGATGATATAGTGTGCGAAAGTGAGAAAGTAGAGGGTGATTCTCTTGTAAATAAGAAAGTAGGAGTTTCTAGATATAGACATCTAAGAGAGTTCGCGCTCTGTCCAGTTTACTAACCTGCACATCACTATCGAACAAGCCGCTCTTCTGTAGTCGCCCATTAATAAAATCAGAGCGAGAGCATCAAGAGGAGCGAAGAACGATAGAAGAGTCGTTGAAAGGTCACTAAAAAATAAAATATATAAATAACTAATACAATATATATATTCATGTGTATATGTAAAAACAATTATTATTTGTTGAATCTCACCCGAGAAATACTGAGCCCAGTCCGAAAACGGGCAGAATAAGCACACTTGCACATGCAAAGTGCACTGAGCAGATCGGGATTATGGTCTACAAACATAGTTTTATTGATGATTGCTAATACTTGATCTACACACTGATCTACTCCCTATTGAAACGGCCTTCAAAATTACTTGTCTATAGCTATAAGGAAATTGCAATGCATATCTTTTCCCGTAACACACTTTATTCCGTTGCTGGGTCGCGCTTCGATAAAATAATTATATATATTACATAACCAGGAAAAAAAGTAGGAAATGCAATGCCGATGATAATTTTTTTTCAGTTTGGAGAAAATGTTTATAAAATAGGCAAATAGCAAGAAAAGCAAAAATACTTGGTGTGCGCATTTCAGTTATTTACAACATTCTCGTATTTTTTCGTATTTTACACCTACTCGGTGGGAACGGGATATTACGGTAGAACAAGACCATTTAAATGTATATTACCTGAACTGTCAGTATTCTGAAGAGTTTATACTGCAGCTTCTTCGTTTTGGAAGACATGATCTTGCTGGCAGAGAGGTTTTTGACTATTCCCACTCCGCAAAAAATCATGAATGAGAAACCGAACAATAAAACTGCTGAATAAAAGCAAATTCCTGCGACCGGCTTTGCGTTGTAATGACCGTCTCTCTGGAACAAAACATTCAGATAATTTGGTACGGCAGAGACGATATCAAGGGGGTTTTAGAGCAGGGCTGTGCGGCATGGCCAAGCCGTTGTGCCGAAAATGCTGTTCCTGCCGGAAATATGCCGAAATATTTTTCGGCACATGCAGTTATGCCGTGGTGCCGAAAATACGTCATGCCGCACAGCCCTGTTTTTCTAGGGTTCTAGGGGAATGGGTGTACCCAATAATCAGCAATGAGCATGGACTGATTCATCGAGTCTATCCCATATTTCTCGTGTAATGCGTCAGCAATTGACAGGCGCGCCTCGGGAGTCGCCTCAAGCAGGAAGAAACCAGTAGCATACCTGTAAAGATAGATGATTAATAACAATGATTACCAACTCTTCGTAACATCTCAGAACATAGAAATGGCTTTTAAGGGATTCAAAATATAAATTTAGGGATTGCAAATTTATTTACTACTGATCATTTCAGTTATCTCACCATCCTGCACCTTCGGCTACTGTAATACAGACAAGTAAAATTGCGAACCAATTGGTAGAGAAAAGTTTGATGAGATGAGGACTGAAATCGCGGGTTATTGACTCAGAAAAAAGTTACTAATTAAGTAATTAATTACTGGGCAAGTATGCAAATACTTCGATCGGTGTTCTATCGAATTTGCAGAGAAGTGATTAATTACTTCATTTATGCGATGAGGTAATTTTCCTCTAAGTGTGCGCATAATAATGAAGTAGCAATTTCACCTGGAAACAGCCCAATATCGATAAAGAAAGTTGAAGTCGATGACTACAACTGTTAGTGAGAAGAACATTGCGAAGAACGAAACTGCGTGCTGTAGTTTGGTTTTAAAAATCTATATATATATATATATATATATATATATATATATATATTTGTTCACTCATTATTTCGCACGTGTTGCGGTTTGCATTGATTTGTTCTCCCAATTTTAGAATTCCATTTTATTCCAATAAGAGAACTCAATGATCCATTGCTCAAAAAGAAAATAAAGCTTTACCACACTATCAATGTTCAACTGAAAGAGGCAGAAGAGGTGTCCAAGTGTGTACACTTTCTGAAATAAATACGTTTCAATTGCAATAATTATATAATAAGTCAGACCTCTCTGAACGCAAAGGAAACCGTGGCCATTACAGCATCAGTGAGAACAAATGAAATCTGATATGTAAAATTACGTCCGTAATTACATACAGTAGCGGACAAAAGTTTACGGACACTTTTTATTGTTGATACAACTTTAGAACCCGAGGAAGGTTTGATGCGACATCGTGGGCTCTTATACGAAATCCATTGGAGATTACGATGCAACTATTGGGGTATTGCGAAATCTTTCAGGTATTGCGTCGTGATGACGCAATCGATGCACACTTTTTTGTAGTGTCATTATTCTTCATGGATTTTTTCCAGCTCGCCGAACTTTAAGGGTGTTGAGATATGCCCACGGCCTCCCTATAAAAAAATTTTCAAGTTGCTGCGATGCCGCTACTTGGCTGTAGCCAAGCTGCAAAATGGAGACCGGAAAACCATATCTCGCCTTTCAGACATCGCACAGTCCCGTTCAATGCATTAAAATGATCACCATCATGACTGCCGACGATCCTGAGAATATGGTCGCGGTAGGTCACCATTTGCCCTCAGGGCACGAAAAAATCACTTTTTCGCATTATTGTGGTCTGACGAAGGGGAAGTCTATAGGACGTACTCTAAAGATCTGGTTTGGGTTGAGAATCTATGGGAGAACCGATTCCTAGCTGCAATAAGCGTTTCGATTGGATTCCTGCCCGCGGCGATCGATTTCCGGAAGGACACTGGATGGCCACGCCCATTTTCTGCCCTTTGGCAACGATCAGACTTTTGAGCGTATCTCAGCACTGAGCTAACGGACAAGGCTGGCAGACACATCAATGGAATCAGCGTGGCCGGCTCTATAATCTCATTCACAAATTACATCATCACTATGCAATATTGCATCATCCTTATGCAATATTCCTACTTTTTGTATTTTTCTTGCAGTAAGTCTACAGAAAACGGTGGAAAAGGTGCAAATGAAACAATTTTGGTCTTTCCACTACTCTGACCTCAAATTACCTCATCAATATGCGCGTTTTTATAATTCGCTAAAGTATTGCATAAGGATGATGCAATATTGCATAGTGATGATGTAATTTGTGAATGAGATTATAGAGCCGGCCACGCTGATTCCATTGATGTGTCTGCCAGCCTTGTCCATTAGCTCAGTGCTGAGATACGCTCAAAAGTCTGATCGTTGCCAAAGGGCAGAAAATGGGCGTGGCCATCCATTGTCCTTCCGGAAATCGATCGCCGCGGGCAGGAATCCAATCGAAACGCTTATTGCAGCTAGGAATCGGTTCTCCCATAGATTCTCAACCGAATTGTTCAAATTGTGTTAGGATTGTTTTACTTGTCGTAGGCAGCAGTAAAACATTCAGTATTATTCAATTTCGATCTCCACTCGGAGGATGCTAACGACTTTTGCTACTTTCGTTGATTGATGTCAAATACAAAAAAATAAAATTCAGTAGTACGTTGAAAAATCTCTGCCTCCCTATCGTTATATTGAATATCTGCTGTGATCTCTCTGTCTCTCTCTCTCTCTCTCTCTCTCGCAAAACAACCCGAGTTTCTCCGCGAAAGCCAGCAAAGTTTGAGAACAAGAGGGATCAGTTACGATTAGACTCTGTGACGTCAGAGTGGGAAGAGAGCATGTGCTTTTTGTTAGGGTTCATGGACCATGAGGAGCGGTACTTTTGCTTTGTGAATAAATCAATATTAAGTATAGCTTTACCCAAGTCACTTCTGTCTCTCCTCTTTTTCTCTTATTCTTAGCTCCGCTTGGGCCGCCTCAGTGGCGCCGCTACTTCTTCCTTGTTCCCCAATCATCATTAAATTGTCCATGTTGGCACCGAGCTACAGGATTAGTATGTACTCGCGCGTTCATGATCGCGAAAAAGAACGATGCGATATGTGTGAGGTTTTCATGCGTTTAACCAAAGTTTAAAAATTTCATTTTTCAACATGTGGTGAAACATACCTCAGCCGGGTTTGATCTGTGCAAATTCTAAAGTCCATTTCCGGTTTCTACGGTCAACCCTTGCCCTATACCGCCCTCTAACATATGTTAGATTTTCCTTATACGCGTATCTCAAATCGCTCTCTCTCTTATATTCATATTAATCACCATTTCTTTTCCTGTTTCGTTCCGCATATCCACGAATATTCTGAGTTTATCAATATAAAAATTAGTGGACTGATGAAATCTTGCTGGTTTACAGAAGATGTCTCAGTGCATAATACGAGGGCTTTCAAAGTGTTTGTTATGTCCAAATCGTCCTTGGGACAGCGGTGTATCGGATCTGCAATAATTTGTTTTTGAAAAAAAAATTTTAAAAAAGATATTTTCATTTTTTAAACGTTTTCCAGAAAAAAAAGGACAATAGAAATTCATGCATGCATTTTTTTTTATTTTTTACCGATCCTTGCTCTCAAAATAGTAAAAAAAACTAGCGTCGATAATTTCATCAAATACCGGAAACAGTTAATCGATAATTTTTCATAATGCTGCGTTCACCATTTTTGATTGCTCAACTGACCCTGAATCCTCGGTAGTCCAATGGTCGATCGACTTCACTTGGTTTCCAATTGACTCTCATCACATTCGACGATTTGGTGGCGTACGTGTAAGTGGTAGTGAAAGGCATCACTCCGGTGAGACTGCGAAAATATAAAAAAATAATAAAATTTGAAGTAAGTTGTTTTTTCGGCTCGAAGAACGAACGACGAATAAGGAATTCCTTACGAAAATCAAATAGCTAGATGCGAAACATTAAACTTTTTTTTGGATTTTAAACATGGTTACTTGGCTAGAAGTACTTCGTCTCCCGCCGAATCCTCGTAAATCTCGAGGAAGTCCACGTTCGGATTGGCTTCGAGCGCGAGAATCTGAGAGGACAAATATCGTATTAAGTAATTTTTCTTGCTGAAAACGATTGACCTCAAGTTGAATTCTCAATTACATCGGTCACGTTTGCGTATTTACTCATACAGTATTGAAAGCGCTACAAGTGATCAATCGATATACATCACTGTACTTTCCTATGAAACATGAAGAGGTACGTCGCATGTTTAAATTATGAAACGAACGCGGTGTTTTAACTATTCAAAAACTAGACGAAATACTTTATTGCTATAAAATCAGACCGGTCACAGTGAACTGGATGGTTCGGAAAAATCGTATGTTTGACTATTTAACTATCTATCTTTACGCTCATAATCCTTAGCGGATGCACTATCAGATTTGGACATCGAAATAGATCAACGTTATTGTATTCGGTAGTTATCTTATGCCTGCATCCATATTTCTTGCAATATTCATCAACAAGGTAATGATTGATTACGACGAATCAATGATCCTGAAATTACAGAAAGCATTGTACAATGACGCTGGCTCTGGTGTGTTGAAGTATGCGGGCATAGACAGGACCGCTCTTCAGGAAAGTGTTTTCTTACTTTTATTAGTACTAACCGTAGAATAAAAAAATGTAGCATTTGTTATATCTAGACAGCCAAAATAATCATTGCTTCTGTGTTCTTCATATTCGTCGTTTTGACACTTCCTTTGAATGTGCTACTTCTGCGGAAAATAAGAAGCCTGCGGGTGGAAAATGTGAGTTGGAATATTTTGAATCATTGATAACAATGATAATAGTCATAATCCACATCAGTATTTAGGCAGCGCGTATGCAACATGAAAATATGTTTTTCTACTACGTGGTGGCTATAACCACAGCGCACACCATCGAAGGTGCGCATCAGTTGTGTTTTGAGTAGGGATGGCTTCGCAGGAAAAATGAGCCATTCCTGCGAATGCGAAGAATGAGGGAGAATTGAACGTGGGAGAATTGATGGGAAGCAGGAATGTTGAACCTGGCAAGATTCCTGCTTGGCAAAAAGACCTCGAAATATGTGAAAATGACGGGGAAAGCAAAATCTCCTGCCCAAAATGGGAATCTTGAAACGTCTCATTCCCAATAGGATCTTGTTCTCCTTCCTGCCAAACCATCCCTAGTTTTGAGTTTTTAAAAATGCCTCGAATCTCGAAGATTTCGAAGATAATACCCATTGCTTTAGGGAATATGCTGTGTCCTGTAGACATAAAAAATGAGCTATCAGGCGAAACAAACCGATAATTACGTTGAAACCCCTAAACGAATGATGTCTAAAGCCAAATTCCAACAGTTTTTTTAGATCGTATTTTTGATTGCAACTCTAACAGAGAACAGCCCGCTAATATTGACCGCATCGTACACGTTGAGCGATTGAAGAAGTCGTACCACGAGGGTTTCTCCCCTTATAGTTCGAGGTTTCATTTGTGTTACATAACGTGATTATTGCACATAATAGGACTCTCCAATATACCGCCAGATTTAAAATAACTTGGAAACACACGTCTTCCCAGGAATCTTGCCAAAACGGAAAAAAAAGTTCATTGGAAATGTTGTAAATTAGCATTCTCACAACTAGATTTTGCTATCTTGCGTGACTAACTGTCCCTAGAGAAGTACTCAGCTGAATTAGATTGAACCATCGGTTATTTCAGTACGCCTATCCCAATTTCATCATTACTTTCACTCCTCCAATAGCTCTCATTGTGATGTCGCAACATTTGAGAGAAGGAATCCGCTATTTCCTTGCAAATTCACGGAACCAATTGCGATCTGAAGCAACAAATGTGACAGTTATGTAACCAAGCCGATAAATATTGCTTCCTACTCAATCTATCACACAAATTTGTGAAAAGTTTCAATACTAGTCCTACGATTGCAATTCCTTCACTGAGAGATGCAATACCCTTTATCGTGCCAACATCAAGTTTTGGTTTCACAAGGATTGACTTTTTCATCTGTCGATTCTGAATTCACCTGTTCCAAGGAGAGGCACCAGTCAAGTTTCGTATGTATCTCATGTTATAGCAATCGTGCGAATTTTGTGACCGAATCACTTCTAATCAGTTAATAATGCCTCTCTCAGCAAACCAGACGATCACCTTCGCAGGTTCTGTTTTGTTTTACTTTGCCTCGCAAGGAGACCTCCGATCTGCAGACTTTATTTTCATGTTATCTTGTTCAATTTCTCGCACTATCTTGTACTCAATAGAAACATCTCGGAGTTCGTGTTCAGAGTACGAAAGTATAGTAGTTTGATAAGAGTTAAAGGAACACGCTGATGTTCAAATTAAGATATCTGTATAAAATCGAAATCAACTAATATATAATGTACAGCGTCTGTTGGGGAGTCCATCCTCGTCGTTCTCTATGTACTTCTCATCATCATAATTACGAGAACTAAACTAACCGCATTGAAGATGCCCTTCTACTACATTTTTGCGTGCACAGGTTCTAATCAACTCTTCTGTTTTATACAAAAAAAGTATTCTTGAGGTGTCGCAGCATGCATCAACGTTGTATCCGTTATTATATTGCGAGTGTGCAATCAAGTCTTCATTTTGGTCCGGAATTTGGTGTGTCCCATTTTTTCATGCCATTACAATACACAAAGAATGTGCGGTGGGGGCGAGTGCGTATGTACGAGAAAGCTTTTTGGCATTGATCTCACTGTTCCATATTATAGGAACAGCTGCAAACATCCTCAATTACATTGGACACGTCTGTGTATTCACCCACACAGTGTTGAAGGCTTTACAAGTGATCAATCGATTTACATCACTATATTTTCCGATGAAACATGACGCGGTAAGTCATTTCAGAACTTTAAATAATGTCGACGACAATTCAGATTTGGACATCGAAATGGTTCTACGTTATTGTTATTGGTAGCTACTTACTGCCGATATTCATATTCCTAGCAATATTCATCAATATGGTAATGGTTGATTACGGTGACTCAGTAATACTGAACTTGCAGAAAGCTCTGTACAGTGACCTTGGAAATGGTGTGTTGAAGTATGCAGGCATTGACAGGGCTTCTCTACAGGTATTTTTAAAAGTATCTTCAGTTCTAGTCGTAGGGGTTTTAATGAGAGAATATTCGATATGCTCACATGTAGTCTCTACTAATTTCAGACAGCGAAAATAATCATTGCTTCTGTGTTCTTTTTATTCGTCATCACAACGTTTCCTTTGAATATGCTGCTACTTATGAAAATAAGAAGTCTACGAATTCAAAATGTGAGTGGAGGTTACATTGAAAAATGTATTGTTAAAATGATTATTTTTCATTTGCCCTACTTTTAATCTTAGAACCTCATACTGATTTTTTACCATCACTAAAATTCTGTGCAGACATTGGCGGCAGCGCGTATGCAAAGTGAGTGGATGTTCTTCTACTACATCGTTACAGTTACGATAGCTCACACCATCGGAGGAGCTCACCAGGTATTGAGTAGTATGTATGCTGAACTAGAAGAGTTCTCAAGCGTAGTCAACACCCTCCACTTTCCTATCCCAACCGCCTCAAATTATTCGAAATAGAGACCCTTGAGTATCGCAGGGCTCTGCGTGACCTACAGTTCTTGCATGATTCCATCCATAGACACGCGCTGGTGGACGCCACCAATCTATACACGCTTGCTCCTTTAGCACGTTCTCTCAGATTTTCTCATGGCTTACGCATCTCGATTCCTTACAGAACAGGCTCTATTTCCACTTGTGCAAGTCGATCCATAACGTTCTGGAATAACCTCCCCTCCCGCCTAGTAACTGCCCCCAAAATCCCCTTCTCCGTAGGTCTTCGAAAGACCCCAAAATTAGTCATGACCACCTCGCGAATCCGTAAGTTGTGATTGTGACACGAAAACTGCCTGATTCCGCCACCACAAAAAGTGCTCGATCCAGAGCCGAAGAATCCATCATAACGTCAAGATAAATCCAAATCCCTCCCAAAATCGCCCCTTGGAGAATAAAGATTAAAGATTAAAGATTATGCAAAAGAGAGAAAGATTAATACATTTGGGAGAAATGCCTAATCTGCTTTGAGAGACCAAAGATTTTTCCACCTGTATTTTATATTATCAGCCACGAAGTAGCGTGAAAACTGGGTGCATGCAATTAGTTTAAACCATAGAGCCCTGAATCCGTGCTCAAATGTTTTATAGATCGTCTGGTTGATTGCAACTCTAACAGAGAACAGCCCACTAATATTCCTAGCATCATACACGGTAAGTTATTCTCAAATTCGTAGTGTTAGATGTCAATGGTCCCCAAATTTTCTTTTGAAAAACGTCTGCAATGAAGCTAAAATTGAAGCCAAAACTATTTAAAATTGAAGAGTTGCTGATTCCAGTACGCCTATCCCAATTTCATCATCACTTTCACTCCTCCAATAGCTCTCATCGCAATGTCACAACACGTGCGAGAAGGAATCCGACACTTTTTCATTATTCCAACGAGTCACTTGAGATTCGATACGTCTAATACTGTGAATGTTACGGTGACGACACACGGTCAATAAATGGTTAATTTTTTGACTATTTCATTTTGCGTGACATAAGAGAGGGACGATTGGAATTGCAATAATTCATCCGCGCTTATTAATATAATGCCAAAATATGAACGTGTAAAAGAGTTCCGTGCCAGCTGCACTACGCTAAATAGAGCTAGACTGTAAGCAAATTACGTAACCCAAGCGTTCCCATAGCATCTATGGCACCGTTACTTAAGCACTCATAGATAGTTGCTACCAATTTATCGCTCCGGCGGATGGAAAGCTTGGTTGTCGGACAGTTTGCGGGAACTCCTTGAATGACTAGCGCCTTCTTACACCACTCGGTCATCCCGCAAGTTCATGCATATCTTGTAATTGATTCGTGCAACGGTCAATATATTTTTATATTCTTCTCTTAGACTGAGCGCAAATGTTCTCAACATCATGCATATTCCAGCGGATGAGTACATTCTTACTCAATCAAAATAGTGAGTATATTTTTTCAATTAACTTCGCGCTGAGTGTACTTGAAAAATCTCAACGCGGTTTGATTTCCCGAAGGACTACTAGAGCACCTGCCAATTATGAGTGTGCCTGATTCCACTGAGAAACACTCAAGTCTCGCCTTGCTTTAGTAGAGTCTAATCTGACACATCGTCACTAGTCATCAGTGGTCTCTAACTGTGACTCAGACGCTCACTTTGGCAGGTTTGCTTTTCCGCAAATTTCGAAAGTTAGTTGTTGTTGGTTCGACACAATTGACTAAGGGTCATTATTATAAATACAGCATCTATTGGAGAATCAATACTCGGTCTTTTCTATGTTCTGCTAATCGTTATCATAGCGACAACGCGTTTGCCTTCATTGAACACTCCCTTCTACTATATTTTCGCCGCCACAGGTTTATGCATTCAATTAGTGTGAAAATCAATAATTCATTTATATCAGGTGTCGCAGCTTGTCTGAATCTTGCTGCTATAATAGTTTTACGAGTTTGCAACCAAATATTCGCCCTGGGTCCTGAATTTGGTGTGCCGTTTTCTTTTAAATGTGCAAATGTGAGTTTTTTTCAGGAACTATCGCCAACATTTTAAATTGCTCTAGTCATGTTTTCGTGTTTGCACACACCGCTCTCAAAGTGATGCAAGTGATCAATCGATTCACTTCGCTTTATTTTCCTATGAAGTATGAAATAGCACGTGGAATTTTTGAAGTGAACATGGAAATGCATTGAGATTTGGACATCAAGGTGGCTCTATGCTTTTGTTTTCGGCAGTTACGTAATGCCTGCATTCATATTTCTTGCAATATTTGTCAATCAGGTTACGTGTCTTCTGCACCTCAAATAATCGGATTGCAATTTCAGAAAGCTCTGTACATTGATGCCGGCGGTGGTGTGTTGAAATATGCAGGCATTGACAAGACTGCTCTACAAGTAATATTTTTGGAAGAAAATTTAAAAATTGCTTGTCAATAGGGAGATAATTTGCTGAATTATCGAAAATAATCGCAACACATTTGCAATTCCTTTATAGACAGCAAAAATTATCTTTCTATTCGTCATTATAACTCTTCCATTGAACGCCTTGCTCCTTCTCAAAATAAGAAGTCTTCGAGTGCAAAATGTTAGTGTGTGCATTTTTGTTTTATTATTTTTCATTTTTTTTTATTTTTTTCCGGATTTCTCAAACTTGTAATGCAGATATTTAAGGCGGCCCGAGTACAAAGAGAATGGATGTTCTTTTACTACGTCGTGGCTGTAACAACAGCTCACATGATTGGAGGGGTACATCAGGTATGATTATTTTATATAATGTATGGAAGTACATCATACAAAAAATCTGTAAAAATGGGTTTGTAGTGAAGAGTGTAAAACTGAAAGAGACCCTCTCACGTTTGCACACTTTCTTGCCCTAACCCCTTCTTTTATGTTTGAAATCATGTTGAAGCTTGCAAAATATGAGAATGTTTACCACAAAAACTGAAGCTTTGGGAGGCCAACGATGTCAATAACACCTGCCATTCTATTGCTTTCATGCGCAAACATACCTTTGGTAATATATCGCAAAATTTAAGTTATTTCAAACAATTTGTCTTATATTTCGAATTCTCCTCGATAGATAATTTTTTTAAATTTTATTATAGGTCATCTGGCTAATTGCGACAGTAACCGAGAACAGTTCACTAACATTCCTAGCATCATACACGGTGAGTCGAAAGAAAAATCGAATACACTTGAAATACATATTCATACATACATATTTACCCTGACATCAAGGCAAGGGCCTGCAGGAGGTATCATTCGGCTGAAATATGAAACAAAAAAAATTGGACAAAAACTTATTACAGTACGCTTATCCCAACTTCATCACTACCTTCACTCCTCCAATCGCTCTCATTATGATGTCACAACATGTGAGAGATGGAATTCGGCACTTTCTCACATTTCCACGAAATCACTTGAAATTAAGTGCATCCAGTGCGCTGAGAGTTACGGTAGCAACGCACGGCCAATAAATGTTGATTTTCAAATTTTGTTCTTTGACTGGGCAGTAGAATGTTTCGTACTAGTTAAGAACAACGACAGGCAATGATGATGATAAGAAGCGTTTTTTAATGAGTGATCAAACAACTAGCTTGAAAAATTCGGCAAGTGTGACTAGCGATAAGCATGAAATACTAGCATTGAGTGACAAAGAGTGTTGGACTCAGCTGGTCGATAAGCTATGCACAGATCAGGAACACCACGTGGGGTGATTCAATGTTGTAGTGTTGGGCAAATAGATCGGATTGGGTGCAATGCGAAGAGCAGTGCGTTATGTGTTCGCCAAAATTTTATTGCATCGTACGGCCATCATAAGACCAGTGCTCGAATTATTGGCTACAGTTTAGTGTCCTCTTTCATGATCACACTGCTCTGAATATGCATACAGATCAAAGTTTCCGCTCTTGCTTTCTCCTATCACGCATTCCGTCTTTCCATTCTTCTCCTCGAAAGAATATGATTCATCGCCGCATGTATTTCGCCAAACATCGATCGTTCCTTGGAACATTGGGATATTTGTAAGAATGAAATCAATCGCGTGAGCGATTTTGCGTCGACAGAGATTGGATATTACAAATTTACGAGCACTCGTCCGAAATAATAAACGTTCCGTTGATAATCCGTGCTAAACAACAGATACGGCTGCGAGAGAGCATGGGAAAGTGAGAGACGCGTCGAGGTATAGAAAGAGAGTACACCACCAGTAGTCCATTTCATGAACGTATCATTTTAAAATTGTAATAAGTGATATTGAATCAGTAGAAGCACTGCATAACAATCCATCGCAACAGATAACATCAGATGTACAGGAGAAGCGAGAGAGCGGGAAATTGTAAAAATAAAGAAGTAAAACAACAATTAACAAATAGTTGTGAGCTGAAACCATGCTTATTTCCCAGATAATTAGTTATTATGCATTCCTTGTGACTTGTAGTAGTTGCTGTCAACGAGTCGAGGAGATCCCATGATGTATGGATAAAGTGGAACACACGATGGATTGATTATCTCTCCCTCTCTCTCTGGATCAGTTATCATACCATGATCGCCCCTCTTCTCTTCCTCCTCAATTCAATTATCTCCCTTTTTGTCATTGGCTCAATTCTCCTAGAAGGCCCCTCTCTTCTGTCTCTACTGGACGCCCTCATATTCCTCTCTCATCCCCTCATTTTCCTCCTTCTTGTCACTCTTCTCATCTTTCCCAAGCAGATTCTCCGCCCGCTGTTTATGCTCGCTCTGCAAGGTAGGTCATTCTTTATATAATCCGGATTAAACCCCCTCAATAATCTCATTAAAATAAATAACGCGCACACCCGCCCCAGGTGAATAAAAATCTCCGGAAAGGGGTCAACTCGAAAATTAAGAGATCCCGATGCCTGACCCATTTCTGGAGCTACAGCTGCGGCTCAGTAAATCATTTACCGAATGTTTTAGTGAAGTATGATCGTTCAGCCAAATTCATCTCGTTCCTCTCTATTCTCTTCGTAGTCAGTCGAACACAACTTCAATCTGCATACTCCTTCTCCCCTTTGATCTTCCTCCACGGTTCGATCTCTTCACTTCTCTTATCACACCACAATCAATTCTCACTCCCTCTCAGATAATCCCCTTATTTGTCTCGTCTTATCTTCGATCCATATCGTTCTCTTCAGCGTGGAGCTGATATCAGTGGACAGGTAACGCGCGTTGAAACCGCTGGCTAGGCATCTGTCCAAGAAAATTATCTGCCAGAGCGTAAAATATTCGAAACCCGTTCTCAACTCTCCCATGAATTTCTGCGATTTCTCTTGGGAGAGTGGAAAAAGTGTTTCAACTCTCCCATGAGAAGGGCTTATCGTATTAGAGTAAGCGTGTGCACTGAACGGGAAATCTCCAACTTCCCTTACCCTCCGAGACGAAATTCGATCGCCTACTCCTACGATGATTTTATGTGCTCTCTAAGCGTCTCTAGAGTAAGGGTAGTTGGAGACGTCTAGGAGACACGGTGTGTATTTGAGTTTACACTGAGACAATAACTACGCTTTCAGGTTCCTCGATCGATCGCCTTCTTGAATTGATTGATAATGTGCAAGTGTTCGATAAATGACGCGGCAATAATATATGTGCGTACTTGTTTAGATCAGCGATACTTTGGATGCTCTTTCGAGGCGAGATAGCAGTGGGGTGGGGAGACAGGGGACGATGAGAGATAATGGGAACCGAGAGGGAGGATGAGAAAGAGACAGAGAGGGGGAAGGAGGGATGATAGACTGGAAGAGTGGAGAGGTGGTAGGGAGATGAGGGGGAATCAGAGATGAGGGGGAATCGAGAGAGGGACGAGACAGAGAGGAGATGGGGAGGGTCAGGCGACGGAGAGGAGAGAGGAGTGATACACCTCCTTTCTACTTCCATTCTACGAGGCAACAGCCACCATGTCCGTCGATCCCAATCTCCTCACTCCGTACAGGGTGAGTGAAGATTTTGACCTACCTATCATTCTAAACCACGAAGGCAACGCTAGATAACCGGGGATGTCAGGGTATAGCGAAAATCACCCCCACTTGCACGAACATTCTACCGCGTTGTATGATCTTTCGAGGCTACACTGCAGTGTGGGAACGATGAGCTTCCACATTATCCCAAACCGCCAGAATGTATTAAGAGCTAGAGAGGGAATGTGTGTGAAAATATACGAATCCGTCTCATCGTTGTACACTCTAGCGATCGCATGAGGGATATGTATTCAGCTGTGTATTGAAAATGCTCTTTCAGAACACGAAGAACGCCGAGTCTTCGCTCCGACAGATCTCGGAAGATGCGTTCTACGTCATCAATGAGGTCGTCGTCAAGAGACTCGGCCATCTCCCCATCTACAAGGTTGGTTTGTGGCCTCTGGCTGGGACAGCTCTTAACAGACGGCTCCAAGTCCTTCTTGCACAATAGAAAGGGCGAAGAAGAGGTGCCAGAAGGAACCGCAACACTGGCTGAATCTGAATGGTTACTCTACTAAATAGTATCAAACAAATTGTGTTTTGAACAAGTTCCAAATTGTTCCCGACGAAGAGTGAGATGGCAGTTTAAAGAGACGCCGTGTGACCACTTGCCATCTCTCTCTCTTATTCACTCGAATCTCGAAGTAAACAAGCAGAACGGGATGTATTGATCTTCAATCGCTGCCTTTCTTATCAACGCGATCGCAAAGGGGGAGAAACGACCATTGAAATGGGCAACACGAATACTCTTTTTGCGTTTACTGTTCCGATAGTTTCGGCAAAGTGGGCTCTTAACCGAAAGGAAAGCAGTAGGCAGAAAGGTTTATTTGAAGGGATTGGCATTGAGAGAGAGAGGAACTAGAGGAGGGAGCAATTGTTGGCCTTTCGAACTATGATCTGTGAAGTTTCTGGCGGTGTGTTTGAAGGGCAGACCATGTCTAATGGGGAATACCTCTTTTTCAGTGAAAAAGCAGAGTGACTAGAAAACCAACCTCTCACTTTTACATGTTCTCTCGCATTGCATCGTTCTTTGGGGGCTATAGTGTGCTGTAATGGCTTTCGCCACGTGGTGGCGAGAGAAAGAGAGCGGCGAAACTGGGAAAAGAAAAGAGACAGATGCGTACGTGCATTTTTACAGATCGATAGTCTCTACCGAAAGGCTAAAGCCGACACTTAACGATCCAAACACTTCTTATCACGTGTGGAGTGAATATTTGAACGATGCAAATGATAAGACATCAATAGATCAAAGTTCTGTGAAGGAGGGGACACTATGGCGAGGATTTTGTCCGCGAAAATCCGAAACTACAATGCTTCAATGGGTGTTAGGAACATAAATTCAAAAATAGCAGGACACGAGAATTATGCGAGAATTATATATGCGATGTCGTATATGTTATAGACGGAAGTCCGGCGACGTTGTCAAATCGACCTTTGGTTTTTACACGTTGATATTTTGCACATAACAAAAGGACGAAAGGAGAGACTGCACTGAACAAATTGTAATAACAGCCCTGCGGATATTTAGGTTCTCGGAGTATGGGATGACGTTTACTTTGCTACCTTATACAAAATATTTTACCTACGCCCAAAGCGCGGCATCTTTTGATATTAAAAAAGGAAACAAGAGAACAATATGGGGCCCTCTAAATTTCGCTTGAGATAACGGATGAAGGGTTGAATCATTAGTTTATTCGGTCAAGCGCGTTTCAGGTTAATTAACCCATCATCAGTGACATTTGATTTCCCTTAAACTTGGGTAATGTTAAAGAGGGATTATTTCAGGGAGACTTCCACCTTCTGCCCGCCAAGGTCCAGAGATTCATCGCCGAGAAGGCCGAGTTGATGAGACCTCTTGGCATCCACATCTGCGATGGATCGGAGAGCGAGAGTCAGGACATCATCGACAAACTCGTTGAGAGAGGACAGCTCGCTCCCCTCAAGGCATACACCAACAACTACATCTGCAGAACCGACCCTAAGGTAGATAGAATGTAACGCCATCACGCATAGATGAAATCAGAAAAAAATCGATAGTATCAGGATACCAAGAAGTCTCTTATTACTTTTGACTTTTACTTACAGGTAAGCTTCGTCACATGATGTCCTGTTAATAGTGACTTTTTGATCTCAGGATGATCATGTTCACTCGTATGAAACTGACAATTGTCGTGTTTACACCTTCACTTATAGATAACGTTATCACTTTGCAACGTCTTTCTCAGTGTAATAATGTGCTATATTTAGGATGATATTGGCGACTCAGTAGACCTACCATTAAAATCATATAAACTTATTCAAAAGTAAATGTAAAATTTAGGATGTTGCCCGTGTGGAGTCGAAGACGTGGATGGTGACCAACGACAAGTACGACACCGTGTGCAGAACTGCCGAGGGCGTCGAGCCCCTGATGGGCCACTGGATGAGCCCCGAAGACCTCTCCTCCGAGCTGGACTCGAGATTCCCCGGATGCATGGCTGGTAAGTCTCAGAAATGCGGGCACAAGGAGATGATAGTTTTGCAGGAAGAGTCATGTACGTCATCCCCTTCTCGATGGGACCCGTTGGAGGACCGCTCTCCAAGATCGGAGTGCAGGTGAGAAATGAATTTTATCGAAAAAAATAAACCAGGAGCGGAATGTGCTAGAAGATATGGTTGACAATGATTCGATATTAATATTCCATATCTATTATAGCTGACCGACTCTCACTACGTCGTGCTGTCCATGCGCATCATGACCCGTGTCACGCTCGACGTCTTCGACGTGCTTGGCAAGAACGACTTCACTCGCTGCATCCACTCCGTCGGACTTCCTCGTCCCGTCAAACGT